>JAMXBC010000001.1:121124620-125924620 GCA_024138005.1 Lumnitzera racemosa
TGAAGTAGAGTGTGATGCGTCTAGACAAGGCATAGGTATCGTGCTGATGCAAGAAGGCCGACCTATTGCTTACTTTAGTGAGAAACTTCGAGGAGCTACACTCAACTATTATGTTTATGATAAGGAGTTTTACTCCTTAGTTTGAGCATTAATGGCGTGGCAACACAATTTGTTACCTAAGGAATTCATGATCTACACTAATCATGAATCCTCGAGATATTTGAAGAGCCAACCCAAGTTGTCTTGAAGATAAACCAAATGGGTCGAGTTCACGGAGGGATTTTCTTATGTGGTCAACTATAAGAATGGAAAGAACAATATAATGGCCGATGGCCTATCAACACGACTTTCTCTTCCGACCGAGCTACAGATCAGGCTACTTGGCTTTTCAACAATAAAGAATTTGTATATTAAGGATCCATACTTTGGTCCTATATATGCCAAATGTAAGGAAGGAAGAATATTAGTGACTATCATAAGGAGGACATATGCTTATTTAGAAAGAGGAGGCTATGTATCCTGAGCTGTTCCATGAGATAATTACTAGTGCACGAGGTGCATTGAAGAGGATTGACAAGATACTTTAGCTTGTACCGAACCTATGAGGTACCATCCTCAAGATTCTTTTGGCTAAAGATGATGAGAGATGTCCAATCCGTGTTAGAAAGATATATAACTTACCGAAAAGCAAAGAGTTGAGCCTAGTAAGGACACTATCTACCCTTGCCCATCTTAACCAAATCATGGTCCGAGTTGAGTATGAACTTTATGTTAGGATTACCAAGAATGTCCCAAGGGAAGGAGTCCATCATGGTAGTTGTAGATTGATTTAGTAAGATGGCACATTTTGTACCTTATTCTACAACTAATGGACAACTAATGGCGCTTCGGTTATCTCTTTTCTTTTCTTGTCAGGCGTAATCAAACATTATGGAGTACCCAAAACCATTGTTTCAAATTGAGACCTAAAGTTCATGAGCCAGTTTTAGAGGATATTATGGAGGTTAATGGGAACCAAGCTATTGTACAACACATCCTGCCATCCACAAACCGATGGATAAACTAAGGTTGTCAATAAAACTGTAGAAACTTTACTATGGGTTGCTATTGAATGAAACATGGCCGATTGAGATTTTTGTTTTCCAATCATTAAGTTCTCTTACTATAGGATCGTCTATAGCATAACAAACATATACCCATTTGAGGTTGCCTATGGGTTTAACCCCGAGCTTTCGATGGACCAAGTACCCTGGCTAAGACCTGATGATGACCAGCCAGTCGTAGAAAGAGTTGAGGCCATCAAAGCTATGCACCAGAAGATTATAGAGCAATTGAACTAAGTTACTACTAAGCTTGAAAAGTAAGGCCGAAGACGAAATAAGAGAGAATTTCAACCAGGTGATCCGGTCTGGATATATCTTAGCAAGGAATGATTCTTAAACTTGAGGAAGAATAAGTTATTTCTTAGAGAAAGATCAATCCTAATGCTTACAAGATTAAACTACTTGAGGGATATGGAGTCTTAGACTCTTTCAACATTGTTGATCTCCAACTTTATACTCTTGAGGACGTACAACTTAAAGCCGAGCCAGATTTGATCATAAATCTCAAATAACCCGGAGGGGATCAAGGACCAATCATGTGTTCCTGAACTTGAAGGCTCGCTTAGATGGTTCATTGAGTTATTCGAGGTGAGTTGAGTGCCGAGGAGCAATGCATTCCCCAGTTTGATTTGTCGATTACTTTGCTTTCTGTATCATCCAAGAAATTGCTAAGGAGACTAGTTGACATGTCGAGTCGACCCTACCGCCACACACTAGTTCGAGCATTGAATCAGGAAACTGCGAACATCATTAGTGCTGAGGGCGAGCTGACAGTAACTAAGAGCCGATCACCCGAGTCTAACTCGAAAATGAGTTGCCTCTAAACTAACCTCGTTCTAGTCCCAATTGTCTGAACTATCAAACTACCAATGTGGACTTGACTTAATCGGGATCCACCTATACTCGGTTAGCAGTGTCATTGAGGGCCACAGAATGAGCAAACCATACGTGCGCTGTCCTTTTCTGACCATTGGATATTCTTTTTGCATGATTACATTGATACCCCTGTAAATTATTCTCCTTTTTCTTTTACTAGTAGGAATTTTTTTGTAATTTACTCTCACTTAGGATTTATCCTAATTAGGTCATATAAATACTTATATATTGTAGTAGCCGCAATGGTTATTGCATTAAATTTTAAAATCATACTCTCTTGAGATAAGTGTTTTACTGTTTACTCTCAAGCTACTCTTATCTAGCTCCTTAAGTATAGACTAATGGCGAGTGACCTTCGATCATACTTATGTATCATATCAAGTGTAACCTGAGCTCGTATGAGGCGTTAGCACATCATATCCATCATTGGTGCACGGACACTCCTGCTTAAGCTTCAACTATCATTTAGCTTTTAGACCATCTCACCATTTGGACCTACCCATTGGTTTATGTGATACGAACATCATGTGTTCATCCACAAAACTCGTATCATTAAGGCTAAATCGGTTATGAACCTCAATACCCATGTATTGTAGAGGGTAGCTTAGATGCTTCTCTAATTGAATACACCGAAGGTGCGATGACTTATGATGTAGCTTCAACGGTAATAAAGGTAAAATATACTTATAGCACCATATTAAACTTTCAATACTTAATGCATAAGACATAAACTAGAAACTAAATAAGTTAATACTTATATAGACATGTAAATTGGTAATATTTCATAATTTTCATGTAGAATAAAATACTAGATCGGTATTAATGCGTCTCTGGGGTTGAACACATGGAGAGGCACTACAACAAAGCAAACAAAAAACAACAGAAAAAGGTTAGTAAATTCTAGGCAGCTATTAAATGGATATGATGCACCACTCGATCTTATTGGGCCAACAATCTGTCGGATATGATACACTGATCCGAACTGAAGGATCACTTGCCATTACTCTTTGCTAAAAGAGTTGAATGCTGATGAGAACACTAAGGTTGCTCAAAGTGAATAATTTCTATATTGATTAGATGATTATATGCATACAAGAAAGTGGGGGTTTATATACCTATCCACTGGGGTTACTTTACATGTATGAAAATATAAAAGGGCATTCTACAACTAGGTTATATAAATAATACCAAAAGAGGTTAAAAAGGGAAAAGAATATTAAGGTAGAAGAGAAAAGAATCATTCAGGAATATTATATCAAAAGATACGTTTCGTTTGGCAGTTGGACATTAAGAATATGATACAAAGTAGGCAGAAGTAGGAAAACGTTGCAGTTAGAGGCCGACTTGATTTGGATTAGGTCCAAGAATAATGAGTTCTTTCAAAGAGAAGTCAACTTGATTTGAGTTTGGATGCTTGTAATTGGATCGGGACCTTACCTCAACTACTCTTAGGCTGTTTCTTGGGATAAAGCGTTGTTGCTGAATAAGGACGGATCTGATGTATGTAAGGATATAATAGTTAGGTCAATAGGAGATCGGCTCGGGATAGGAATCCTTGTTTCGACTATAGCCTAGAGCTAGTATCCTTTGAGCGATTCCTTGGAGTCCTCTAGCTCAGTTGTGCATAATCGGTTCGAAGGGTTGATTCTTATCAATTGCCTGGAGGTCAGAAAGACTTATCCTCAAATTAAGAGCAATCTGTACTCTTCCTTTAAGGGCGCTTACAGGGTCTACTTCTATTGGTTGGTGAGGGATCAGATTGAACACATTGAAGGTGGAAGAAACACCATAGTCATTAGGCAACTTGATTTGGTAAGCATTGCGATTGATTTTCTTTAGGATCTTAAACAAACCATCAGCTCGAGGAGATAGCTTGTTTTATCTCAAGTGTGGGAATCATTCTCGACTAAGATGTAGTCATATTAATTCTCCCAGGTGGAAGAAAACAGTTTGGCAGCGTCGGCTACCAATTTCTTGCTGTCTCTGATTAAACTAGGTGATCTTCTTGGTTACAGATTGATGTAGTACATGCAATTCTGAAGCTCGGTTGACTTCGAATTGACTCTCTTTAGTGGTTGCTGGGGTACTGATCATATCTACTAGAATAGTGGGATTAAGGGCATAGATGATCTTGAATGGGGTCTTCTTAGTAGTGCTATGGACAATTTGGTTGTATGCGAACTCTACAACTGGGAGGTACAAATCCCAATCCCTTAAGTTCTTTCCTACGACAGCTTTAAGTAGATTACCTAGCGTCTTGTTTGTTACTTCAGTCTAGCCATTAGTCTAAAGGTGGCTACTAAAGTTGAATACAAGTTTAGTTCCAAGTCTTCTCTAAAGAGTCTTCCAAAAATAGCTCAAAAATTTTATGTCCTGATTTGAGACAATAGTCTTTGGAACTCATGTAGTCAGACAATCTCCTACAAAAACAAATCAGCAATGTATAGGGCGTCGTTAATTTGATGGTACGGAATGAAGTGAGTTATCTTGTCGAAGCAGTCCACTGCAATAAAAATAGAATCTTTCCCTTGGATGTTCGAGGCAACCCTAGGATAAAGTTAATGTTGAGATTGGCCTAAGGTAAAATAGGTGTTGGCAGTGGCATGTATACTCTATGGGATTCTCTCTTCACCTTAGCACGCTTGCATACTTTACAACTGCTAACTACTTTATAGACATCCTTGGCTAGTCTTGCCAAAAGAAGTTCTCCTTCAACAGACTGATTGTCTTAGTTTCCCTTAAGTGACTTGATAATCCTTTGCTATGGGCTTTCCTGATTAGTAGCTCATACGTAGAACAATTTGGAATACATAGCCTGTGGTCTTTCAACGGATAACTGTCCTTAAAATGATATCCTCTAACAACTACCCCTTCAAGGAATTGTTTAACAACTGGACTAAAGTGAATGTCAGCAGCATATTGCTCAGTGATGAGTAAGAATCCCAATAATTTTGTCTGCATACTAGTCAGCAAAGTTTGCTGTCGTAATAGAGCATCGGTGACCACATTTTTACATCCCTTCTTGTGCCGAATGACATATGAGAACCCTTTCGTAAATTCCAACCACTTAAACTATCTCTTTGAGAGTTTGTTTTGACTCCTAAAATGCATCAATGATTCGTGGTTAGTGTAAATAACAAACTCTCGTGGTAGCAAATAGTATTGCCAAATAGTAAGGGCTTGAAAAAGGGAGTACAACTCCTTCTTGTAGATAGAATAGTTTAGGACTGGGCTACTTAGTTTCTCACTGTGGTAGGCGACAGGTTGTCGCTCGTACATCAGGACAACACCAATTCCAACTCCAAATGCATCACATTCTAAAAGGGCTTATCAAAATCTAGTAATGATAGGATAGGTGCCAATGGGAGTTTTTTCTTGATCGCTCTAAAGCTATGTTCAGCTCAGTCGTTCCATCTGAATCCTTCACTCCTCTTTGTCAACTTAGTTAATAGGGCGGCTATTGTACTAAAGTCCTTAATAAATCGCTTATAAAAGGAAATTAGGCCATGAAAACTTTGAACCTTAGTGACATTCTTTGGTGTTGGCCATTTCAAAATAGCTTAGACCTTTTCCTCATATGCTCAGATTCTTTCCCTTAACACTATAAACTCTAGGAATATCACTTCTTTCTGGCAAAATATACACTTCTTCACATTTTTATACAACTTCTCAGTTCGCAAAAAGATAAATACTTTGCGAAAATGTTGAACATGGTCATTTAGGTCTGCACTGTACACTAATATATCATCAAAGTAAATGAACACACATCTTCCAATTAGGGGCTGTATTACATGGTTCATTAACCTCATGAACATGCTTGGTGCATCAGTGAGTCTAAACGGCATAACCAACTACTCGTAGAGTTCATGCCTAGTCTTGAAGGCAATCTTCCATTCATCATCTGGTTTCATATGAATTTGGTGGTAGCTACTTTGCAAGTCAATCTTACAAAATAATTTGGCATCATAAAGCTCATCTAACATGTTATTGAGCTTTGATATCGGGTATCTGTACTAAATAGTAATTTGGTTGATTACCCGGCTGTCGACGTACATACGTTACGAGCCATCTTTCTTTGGAACGAACAAAGTTGGTACAATACAAGGGCTCATGCTCTTTCTCATATATCCTTGCTTTATGAGTTTGTCTAGCTGTCTTTTTAGTTCGGTAGCCTACTTAGGGTTCATCCTATATGCAGGTCGATTTAGTAGAGCAACACCTAGCTACAAATCAATACATTACTCTATACCTCGAATTGGTGGCAGTCCTCTAAGCAGTTCTCTTGGAAACAGGTTGGAAAACTCATTTAGAAAGCTTTGGATCTCTTTTGGGACATCCTGTAATTCCTTCATCGCCATTAATCTTCTAACCAATAGGAACATTGATTCATCAGCCTTCTCAGCCAATTGAAGCTCTCTTCGGCTCATAATTAAGGTCTTCTTTTTACTAGCTCAAGTGAACTGGTTAAGGGTTTCATTTACTTGGGACGAGGTTATGCGTTACAACACAATCTTCCTTCCATCCTTAACAAAGGCATAGGTGTTCTTATACTTGTTGTAAGTGATACATTGGTCGAGTAACCAAGGTCATCCAATTAGTAGATGTGAAGCTCACATAAGGATAACATTGTAAACTACTTCATCTATGTACACATTCTCAACACTAAACGGTACTGTTACTTGTTTAGTCACATGCAAAGCACCCTTATCATGAAGCCAATGCAACTTATAAGGTCAAAGATGCTTTGAGATCGGCAAGTCTAACCTTTGCACAAAGAATTACGCAACCACATTAGTATAGCTTTCTCCATCCATTATGATTGTGCATAATTGGCCTTTGATGGTATACTTGGTATGGAATAAGTTCTCTCTATTGTTCTCTTCAGAGTTCGGTAAGGAACTTATTACTCGCTTCAGGACTAGGTTATCCCTTCTCCCTGATCGGTATAAACACAAGTCTCCTTTTCCTCTTTAGCCTTGGGTTTTCCAACATCTTCTTTCTCGAGCTTATTTTCGTTTGTACTATCCACTACATCTCCTCGAAGCACCATGACACATTGGTTCAGACATTCAGCAGCCATATATTCGAAGCCCAAGCATTTAAAGCACTTTACCTTATTGGTCTTTCATTCGGAGGTTTGCCCTTTTTCATATAACCTTGGAGGCGGCCTACTCTTGGTTCAACTTGGATGACCGACCCGGTTCTACTAGCTTGCTTAGTTGTCTTCAGATCGGTCATTCCCATCCTTGGCCTTGATTAGCCTCATTGGCTCAACTCGATCATGTCAACGTAAGACCAGGACTCGTGAAAATGTAGCCCAAGTTAGCTCGGAACACTTGTCCTCTATCTTTTAACCCTTTACGTTATCTTGATGACCTCTTCTAATGTATAAAACCTCTGTACCTCTATGATATTGTGAATCCTATACTTGAGCCCATAAATGAACCTCGATACGGTATGAGCCTCTGGTTCTTCTACGTTGGCTCGGATCATTAACATCTGGAACTATCTAACATAGTCATCAACAGATCGGCTTCCTTGGTGAAGCTCTTACAACTTTACAAACGTATTTTATAGATAAGTCTCAGGCATAAATCTACCTCTTAACAACCTTTTCATCTTATCCAAGTTTTAACACTTCGTCTTTTAGCTCTTGCTCTGGCTGCATTGAGATTTTTCTCTCACATGGTGGCATACCTAATAAACTCCAATGTAACAAGTTGGACCTTGACGGCATCTTCATATCCATAACATTCAAATACTTTCTTGACCTTCTCTTCCTACTCCAAGTATTCATTTGCATCTCCACTTCTACTGAAGGGTGGGATTTGCACCATGACATTGTCTAACCTTCGAGGAACTTGGTGTCTTCGTCCCTACGCTTGGTAATTGTATGCTTCTTCTTCACCAAACTCTTCAAAATCCATCTTTTCATCATCATCCCCAATCTCTTCTAACTCTAGTCTTCATCTAGCAATTCTACCTGTTACTCCTTCTGTTTGTGGTGGTCAAATTGAACGATTGGTTTGATTGCCTTGGCCATAGTGTCTCTTAGGGGCGTCTTCCTGTAGGTTTTGCTATTGCATACATTAGGGTTGTTGTCTATTAACTTGTATTGTAGTGACTAGACTGTCAACAAGGTTTGTGAGTCTATCAAGTTTATAATCAACCCTGGCGTGTTATTACCATTATGAATACGACCAGATTCAGCACCATTACTTTGGTCACCAATGATACCTTGAACACTTGAATCTAACATAGTATGGTACGGTACTTCTTAAGCGGATTAACAACTTGCTAACAACTTCAATACTTGATAGTCACTCAAATAGAATGGAAACAAACTTGCTCTGTCTTCGCAATGGGAAATAGAGTAAAAGCTGAGTAACAATAAAACAACTCTTGCCGTCACACCAACACATTGCAGTCGCTATAGAAGGAACACAATAGCCACTAACAATAAAGCGAACCAAAACTTCATTGTAACTTCACACACTCCTTTGCGGAACTGTGCTCTGATACCAGCGAAGTTGATGTATCTCCGGTATCAAACACATGGAGAGGTATCACAACGAAGCAAACAAAAAATAATAGAAAAAGGTTAGCAAAGTCTGGGCAACTACCAAATGGATATGATGCACCACTCGATCCTATTCGGTCAACGATCCATTGGATATGACATACTGGTCCGAATTGAAGGGTTACTCACTACTATTCCTTACTAAAGGGAATAGATAAGAGTTGAATGATAACGAGAACATTAAGATTGCTTAAAGTGAAAAATTTTTGTATTGATTGGATGATCGTCTACATACAAGAAAGTGTGGGCTTATATACCTATCCACTAGGGTTACTTTACATGTATGAAAAAAGATAAAAGGGTATTTTACAATTAGGTTACATAAATAATATCAAAAGGGGTAAAAGAGGCAAAGAATATTCAACGCGAAAGAGAAAAGAATCATTTCAGAAAATTATATCAGAAGACATGTATCATTTGGTGGTTAGACATTAGGAATATAATACAAAGTAGGTGGAAGTAAGAAAGCATTGTAGTTAAGGGCCGGCTTGATCTAGATTAGGTTAGGGACTAATGAGTTCTTTCGAAGAGAAGTTAAGCTTTGTTTGAGATTGGATGCTTCTGGTCAGATTGAGAGCTCGCCTTGGCTACTCTTGGCCTGTCTCTTAGGATAAAGCGTTGCTGCTGAATAGGGGCGGATCTGATGCATGTAAGGATTTGATAGTTAGGTCAGTAGGAGATCAGCTCGGGATAGGAATCCTTATGTCGGCTATGACCTAGAGTTAGTATTCTCTAAGTAAGTCTTTTAAGTCCTTTAGCTCAGTTGCGCATGATTAGTTTGAAGGGTTGATTCCTATCGGGTATAGATATTGAAGGATCACTAACAAAGATAACTTAGTAAGCGATTTAGTTCTAGGTAGGTAGGATCAGTGTTTTACTGTAGTTTGAAGTATTTATTTAAAATACTTAGAGACCTTAGTATATGTTTTATTTGTGGTTGTAAGTTAGTTGTCTATGCATATGCAATGTGTATACTTGAATATAGTTATGCTATTGTGAGTGCTGGACTTATGTATTAATTGTTTCATGTTAGTACTTATTTTGGACTGTTTGAAATTGCTTAGTTACCTTGAAAACAATATAATACAAACTTGACTTAACTACTTATTGGACTTGCATTATAACCCACTAAGGGAAACAATTAGGATTCTTGGGCCAAACACTGACCCATCGATGGGGACTATGGTTTGAAGTGAAGTCTTGGGCGAAGTGTGTTTTTCCATTGCATAAGTCTTGGTTTGGTTCCAATCAGCTAAGTGTATGGCGTTAAACTCCTCAAAACCTGAATTAGAATTGGTACAGTTTCTTTGATCTTATGATGACTGGTCAATGTCGTGCAATGGCATTTAATTAACCTTGCTTGAAACCTCGATTACCTGATATTAGATATGTGCTATTGTCTCTATCTCACTTATTGAGCAAGTTGTCGCTCATTCTCCTAGAACTATTTTACAAGTTTTTAATAGACTCACTGGTATTACACTAAGTTCCAAAAGATTAAAGAATGGGTTGAAGCGCAAGATTTAAGACTAATGGACTATGTTCTTATTTATTTATCGGTTTTACTAACTTATAAAGAAACTAATAGGGTCTCTATTAGTAACCTTCTAGTTTTCAACTATAGATACTATTATTACACTCTGTAAACCTGTGATTTTTTAGAAACTCTTTATTAATCGCTCTATTTTTTAAGATCAATTTACTTTTAGAACTTTTTTGTTGAAAATTGAGATTTTATACTCTAAATGATTTGTAAAGCTTAATTTTCTTAGTCTTTTACGCTCCAAGTTTATTTTTTTGAAGCTATTTTGAAAAGTTACATCATATGTTGATATCCATAAGACTCAGAATTGGATAGCTTTAAAGTAAGGAAGTGGTAAATGCCTTGTATAAGCTATACCTATGTTAGCGGCTAAAGTGAAAAGTGACTAACTTTTAACTTAGATTGGTTTATACAATAAGAATGTTATGACTTTTAATTTGGGATGTGACAACTACCAAGCTTATATTGCATTTTAGAAATATGACACTAGTATTAATAGATTATTGCATTTAAAAAATGCGATATAAGCCTTATCCAACTTGAAAAAATTGGAGTGACATAAGCATTATATTGTATTACAAAATGCATACGATATATTCATATTAAACCATTATCACATTTGATAAATGCGATATAGCTTTGGTTTATGAAAAATTAGATTGTTTTTCCTAGTTATGCTCAAACAAACATAACTTTTGATTTAGCAAGAATTTTTCTTATTATTATATATTTTCGAAAATTGATTATCAAGTACTATAACAATTTAGAGAAGGCTTTCTTGATTGATGCTGTTTTGAGCTTGAAAAACGCCCTTTAAGGTATGTTATTGGCTCCTTTTATTTTTAAGTGATATTTTAAGCCGCTTTAGGAATTGTTTTTATGTTAAAATAGTTTTTTTCATCCTTTTTTGTCCTTTTATGAATAATTATTCAATAAACAATAGAATCGCTAATTGGTTTTTTGTATTTTTTATGTCATACTAGTATCGCATTTTGAAAATGTTACATACTTAGAATTACCAATATAGCATCTTAAAAATGCGATATAGGCTTAATTTTTTGGTAAATTTTTTTATATAATTTGAATTTTTATAATTCTTTTTTAATTTTGATGATAAATAAGTAATTTTCTCTAATAACTATTTTTTATAAAAAGGGAATAGAAAAGTTACAAAGAATAAAATTGTAGAACCAATTGCCAAATAAACGGGGTAATTTAAGTTTTCCGCAGATAGTCGTTTTATTCCTAATTAATTACCTTGAAGTAAATTGTTCGTGGAAGCGGTGCTTTCTCACACAAGGTATTGTCCAATTGTCAAATGTTATAACTAACTACTTCTGCATAAACGAAGTATCTCATAAGCATATTATTAAAGACAAAGGCATTTTTATTACCAAAAGTATTAATTATGAAAATAGAAAGGAATTAAAAAGAATCAATAAAGAGTGGTAGATTGTAATTCTTTTAAATCGATTTGTCAGCTATCTATAATATTTAAGCTTTAACGAGTTTGTGTTTTTTTTTTTCCATATTACCAAAATTACCTTTTTATAATTTAATATTCCATATAATTTACCATTGTTAATTTTTTAATACATATTATTTCACTAATGATATCAATATCAATAAACTTAATTATCCTCTGTCTCTCTCATCTAAATTAATTTGAAACCTTTCTTTTTCTTCCTACATTGCTTATTTTCTTTTTTTTTTTTTTCTTTCATTTTTGTAAATGCTAATAACCCATACCCATAATTTCTCTCCTTTCTTTTCTTATTCATGGATTTTCTTATAGAATTAATTGCTTTTGTTAACTTTTGAGCTTTTAGATTGTTTATATAGTTTTACTGCTTTATGTTACAAATAGAGTTTTTATAATTATAATAAATCTTAAATCAAATTTTAGCAAAATAAAAACTATGTGCTTATTTTAAAATTTTTTACCATAAAAAGTAATTGATAATTGAATTGTTCGTTTATCAGTTTATTAGATTTTTTTTCTGGCCGAAGACAAACCATATACTTTTTTCACAAACAATCATCATAAAAATAATTAACACTATAGTTGTAGGAGTTTATAAAAATTATCTTCTTCTTCTTCTTTTTTTTTCCTAATCTTGGCATTGTCTACTAGGTTTTATACTCATTTCATTCCATATCTAATATACTCAAATCAAGTAAATTGTTGGAATGAAATTATGATTTCCTGGTTGTCTTCAAATAAAGAAATAGAATTGCAATTCACTTATTGATTCTATTTCATTTAAATCTCCTTATAGACCATTCAATTACTCTCAATCATTCCTATATAATTTAATTACTTGATTGTTCACCATTTTTAATTTATTTTAAAGCGGAATATATTACAAATCACATGTCACATATATCGTATTACATTTAATATGCTCTTGTGCTCATTCTGCCAATTAAATTTTTTTTCAAAACTATTGGACTACTCTCTCAACCATTCTTTTGTATAGAATGTGATACCGAAAAATTCTAAGTAACAATTTTGATATTTTTCTATATTACTCTACTAAAACTCTTACTTTAAATCCCAACATTATCCTTTTATTTCTTTTCTTTTTTTGGAATCCTAGCATTGTATAAATTGTATATTCCTTAACCATTTTAACTTTATTATACAATTAATTAAATCCATTTATAGTAGAATGAAAACCAAGAAACTCCATGCTCGATACTAAAAAATTCAAATAGCTATTTTAACAATTTTCCATACTTCTCTTAAACACTCGCTTTGACTGCCACCATTATCTTTATTTTTTCTCGTTTTCGAAATAACAGTATGTATAAATTGTGTATTCCTTTACCATTTAAACATTATTATGAAATTAATTAATTCTATTTACAATAGAAAGAAAAAAAGAAAACTACGAGTTTACATAGCTACACATGACTAAATCCTTTTATGGTAGAAAGAAAATGTGGAAACTACATATTTGCTTTCCTGCATTCTAGCAAATCGTGCAGTAGCAATATATATGCAAAAATTAAATACATGACTGAAATACAACTCAAAATATAATATAAAATAACTAAAAATATAATATAAAATAACTAAGTAAATTGTTATAAAAAGTTAAACAAATTTGAAGAATTGATAGTTTTATTCCATCACTTATGTAAATTCAAAATCCTGAGCAGGTGGTGCTTGTAGAGGGAAAGGATACAATAATAATGGCAATTAGCATCAACTTAACTGAACGTATTGAGAGCATAAGAATGAAGAAAAAAAAAAAAAAAACTAAGGCACAAAGTTTTTCTTTAAAGTTATTCAATTAACAAATTATTATGAAAAATTATTTATTTTTAAGTTCTTATTGCACTTCCATTTTATATAAAATTTTTATGTCTTATTGAAATTAAAAAAAAAAGGCAATGTAAAAGAGTAAAGGAAAAAGCAAAACTTTAATGTGTTATATTGAAGGCATTTAATCTACATGTTTTAGCAATTTATTGATAAGCATTTGAGTTTCTTGTAAGAATACATAGAAGGCTAAATAAAGAAGTCATAATTTGTCTAGTTTTGAATAATGAAGGAGAAAATTTATTTGATTATACCTTCTGTAAACCATAAACTAATTCAAGGAAGAATAATTTGTCAGAAGTTGAATAGGATATTCCATAAGTTGCATCTTCTCTACATAATTTGATACCTTCGATTGCTATTTTATTTGTAGATAGATATTACTCTAAATAAGGCGAGATATAATTGTCTATTACTGCATATAGTGGAATATATAAATCAATATTTGGTAGCCAAGTGTGATATTGCTTTCACATATATTTTAGAACGTAGGTTTGCATTTTAACTTCGTTTCTTACTAAATTCAAAGGAAAAAAAAAAAAAAAACTCATTTTTAGGACTTAATGCATTGACTAAGGCTTGATAAAAGTTAGATATATCATACTATTTCTTTTTTTTTTTGTCAAAATATGAATTCCATTTAATAAAAAAAAAAATTTATCAATCAAATTAATTTATTCATAAAAAAAACCCCTAAGAATTGGGCATATAAATACCCAGCCAAATTAACGATATATCTTTTCAAGTATCAAAATATTCTATATAAAGATAACTAAATTTTCTAAAAAAAAAATAAAACTCATCCAATAGACCAGAATAACAAATATCACAAAAGGGACAAAGTAATCCCCGTAGGGATGGTGAAAAGAAAAAGAAAACAAACAAATACGTAAAAAAAAAAAAAGTTGCTTAGTCATAGATGTCACCATCAAATGAATCTAGCCTGATTGCCACGATCTTGGAACGAACTAAATCTACATAAATGGATTTGTGATGGGTGATATCATAATTTTGATGTCGACGGTGGTTGGAATAGTAAGAAAAAGATGGATCTGGCATCGGTAGTGGTGCGGATATTGAGAATGATAACAGTAAATCTACAAATTGAAAATATTGAATGAAGATAAACTATTTAGAAAGAAGAGGCAGCCGTGCGGCTACCCCAGGTGTTAGGATTTGTGAAGGAGGTAGGTGGCAAGATGATAAAATAAATTTTATGTAAAATATATTAACTTCAATGATTTTTCAAAATAAATTAATCTATATTTTGACATACCTAATATTATATTATATATTCTAGATATATAATATAACTGCACTTACTAAAATCTCGATTTAAATTTGAATTCCAATGTATATTCACCCTATATCCTTCCTTAATAATCCATTTTCAAAGAAATTGAACGCACTACAAAGCCTAAAACATCTTTTCTTTCATTTGCATGTTTCATTCCCTAAAACTACCTCCATCAAGATTCTACAAAATCAGCAAAGAGGATAATACATAATGTATCCTTTGAGTATTAATACTTGAAAAATCAAATCAAATTTAAAATGTAGGACACATTCCCTTTTCCTCCGAAAATGATAATAATGTCCAATATTTTTTTTACAAAATTATATTCTAAAATACCCAATAGATACCAGTTGTACTGTATATTCAATAGCTTTATCATCTGCATAAGAAAACGTAAATATTAGAGAAAAGTTAAAAAAAAAAATGCGCATGAAAATAAGTAACTCCATGTATCTACATAATCAAATATTGAACCACGTTATCATGAATTTTAAGACATCTAATTCAATTTTAACTTCTTCAATCAAACATGTGAAAAATAAAACTTAATACGCAAACTAGGAATCATGAAGCAATTTAGCATACAACACGAATACAATATATGTGCAAACTCATATAAAAATGACTGTTTGTAAAATCCACGTGACATAAATGCTTATAGAAATAGAAAAGAGAAAAGAATTTACATCTTTGTAAAAGCAATAAAAAAGAAAACTAACAAAATACAAAGTAATGAGATACCTCTATCCACTTTTTAGAACTAAAAGTTCTCATTGCCAGTAAAATCATAATCTAATGAAATTCAAAATAAAATATATATGATGAATGTTTTCTCACCCTACAACCTTTTTCTTCTTGCAGATCAAAATCCCACCATTTAGAAAAGAAACTATTGATAGATCTTTTTGAATATAGGTATTTTAAGTCTAAATTGATACATTAAAGATAAAAATACAGTTTTAATAGCTTAATTTAGATACAATTTAATTTTATTAATTATAAATAACGATAAGATTATCAAATTGGAAAACTCCCTCACTTTTGCAAACTCTCTTAAATTTTTATTTATTATCGTTATATTGATTTATATATCGAAATAATTGCGTTAATCAAAGCTTCTTCCCACTCTGCTCCCATGACCTTTTTTTTTATTTTTTTTATTTTCCAGGTGTAACACAATGAAAGAAATGTTTTCATTTCTACCAGTAAAATTTGGAGATTAGTTTAGCGTCGTCCATGGCAACCGCAACTCACTAACGCCGAATTAATTTCCAATACGACTCTTTTAGATTCGGTCTTCTTACATGGGGTCCATAAAAAGTAAAGAATTAGCAAATTATGCCACGACGCATATAAATTTGTTGGCAATAATCAACACAAGGGGGTGAAAATAAGTGTACAAATAGTGCCAGACAACAATAAAAGCCAGCATAAATTGCATTGTCACCCGCAAGTTCTAGGAAATAATGGAGCTCCAAAGCGTGCTTGTAGTACGTCATTCCATGTACTGTTCTAGCAAGTGTCTACCCTCTATAAAAAAAAAAAAAAAAAAGTTGATATACCATCTTCATTTTCCTTTCATCCATGGAATAAAGTACATCTTCCTTGTAATACGGGGTCAAGATTTTAGCTAGAGCACTCCGGTCATGGTTTTCCGGCTTCGGCCAATTCGTAAAAAATGGAATCATATTTTACAAGCTATTCCCACGACCTTGATATTTTGGAAAACACTCACCCCATGAATTGTAACCGCATCCCCTTTCCTCTAAAAATTCGGTTCAGGCAGTTGCTACTCTTACCCGCTCTTGATAGCCAACACATGGAGGTGCAATGAATCACAAAAAAAGGTCACCAACGATTGTCTTCAGTTTGGCGAGAGCCATGGCTTCTTCGCCCCACCGACACACCATCTCCTTTCATCTTCGTCATTTTTCCCAAAAAAGATGACTTCACTCGTACACGAGAAGAAATAGACCTACTAGCCCCTGTATCAAAAGTTCCATCATAGCCCTTAAAATTCGACTTTATGGAAATTGCTAGAGGCTTGTGAAGATATTTCAAAAGCTTTGCCTTTGTGTATTTGCTCTTATGGTTTAGCCAAAGGTTCAAATTAGGGTCAACATACCACAAGTTCGACCAATTATAATTGTAAACTTCAGCACGTGAGCCTCTTCATCTAATAATTTACCCAAAAAGGGTGTGATCTCAATATCATAAGTTGGAAGACCAATCAAAACCAATCGCCGCCTCTCTAAGAGGTCCATTTCCAGCCACACCAATTGGACATCCGAGCTGCTTATCCACGCCATGCCGACGAGCTACCCATGATTTGCCGAGCATCCCTGCTATACTTGAGCAGATCTCCCAAAAGCAAGCCCTCGAGCTCGTAAAACTTCTACCAGAGTCGACTGCCATCCATGACAACCTGTAATCAAGTGTCAATTTTGTCCTCTTTCTGATTCTTTTTCTTTTTCTTTTTTCTTTTTTATTTTTAAGGCAATTATATCTCAAACATTTTCCGAGCGAAGACCAGGCTGAGCACTCCTTGCAAGTCGGTCCCTCGCATGAGTCTGAGCTCAAGCGCTCCCCAAGCTGCAGCAAGTCCTATCCGAGCTGCACATGGCCATGCCGTACAGCGAGTCTGAGCCGAGCAGCAAGCTACAAGCTGCTCGTGTCCGAGCCGGGCTGGCCACAATTTGCCAAGCAGTAGGCCCCAGCTCACAACAAGCCCAACCAAACTCCTCATGGCCTTGCCAAACTGCGACCTGTCTGAATTCCGAGCACTCTTACACCTCTTACGCTCTTACTAATTAAAAATGTGAGACATCTCATACTCCATGATCTGCCTAACCTAAAGCACCGGCGTTTGGAAGAAGGCTCTGCTCTGGCCGATATTCTCGCCAGATTTTTGGTGCATCTTACCAAGCTGGAAGTCGAGAGCCGTAACAACGTAGAAGAGATAGTAATACATGAGCATGATGATTTCAATGGAGACCAAAACGGAAGAAGAGCAAAAGACAATAAGCATGGTGTTGCTTATATCACTTTCCACCAGTTAAGTTAGTTAAATCTCTCTTCTTCACCAATACAGTCGGTCTAAGCTGCACTTGACCAGTCCAATCTCCAACAAGACCGAGCTAAGCTCCGAACATTTCACCCAAGAAGACAGTGGCAACTGAAATCCTTGGCGGATTCGACCTTTAACTAGCCATCTCCAACAGCTGCCATCTCTAACAGCAAAGCTAAGCCTCGTGTACATGAAGACAAGTCGCTGAGAAAGATCCCAACACCAACGTAGCAGACACGGGCAGTACGATTTTGCTATTCATCTCTAAGCAGATACCGCGTTCTTCCTCTCTTTCGAGATCAATTTCAGATATTTTTCCCTTATTGAGTTCATATTGTGTCGACAAGAATTATGGTCCCCTAGTTTGAAGCTCTTTTCTGATATCTCTCCCGTGCTTTGCCGAGCTACCGAGCTCTCTTATAACAAAACATGGCAGCTGACCTGAGCTCCTCGCGACACAGCGAATGTGACAAGCAATATAGAGATGCTCGTTTAAGCGCAGGCTCCACAACAAAACGCGCTCACAGTGCATTTCGAGTACGATCCGGATCATAGAATTCCTGAGCTACTTTCCTGCAATGAGCAATGTAGCACATTCGAGCTCCTTAGGGGCACTAAGTCTAAGCTATTGACTCACATGAAAGGAACTACCAAAGCAACTAAGCTACGTTCTGATACCCTTCAAACAATGGGAAATTTGAGTACGACCAATATATCGAAGCTAAGTTCCTCTCCTCTTTCTCTTTTGCATTGTAATGAATCCTTTTTATTACATTCTTTCACATTTTCATAAATACAAGCTATCCGCTTCGTGCCTTATAAGCCCTACTCGTATGCTAACTTTCACTGTTGAATCCTCAACAATGAGAGTAGGAGGGGTGCAGGAGGTGTTAGAAGGAGAACACTTACTCTAATGCTTCACTTAGCACAGGTCATGTCTAGTTTGGATGACTTACTTGCTCCACAGCTCCATTTAGCACAAATCATGTTCGACACTGATGACCTGCTTGCTCTGTTTGCCTCTTTAGGTATCATCAGTTGGAACACCACCTCCTCAACCATATCAATTAACCTTGTCAATAGGACACTATTTTATACATAAGAGGAACTCCCCTCTTGCCTCTTCAGGCATCGTTGGTTGAAACTCTACCAACTCGACTACACCAGATAACCTCATTGATAGGACACCAATTCATACATCCGAAGAACTCCCTTCTTACCTCTTTAGGCATCGTCTGTTGAAACTTTACCAAATTGACCACGCTAGGTAACCTCATTAATAGGACACCAGTCCATACATACGAGGAACTCCCTTCTTGCCTCTTTAGGCATCGTCAGTCAGAATGCCACCAACTCGACTACACCAAGTGACCTCATTGATAGGACATCAATCCGTACATCTAAGGAACTCCCCTACCTTAGCCTCGACCTCCTTAAGCTCACCTTGGCCTTGGTCTCTTCAAGCTCCACCTTAGCCTCTTCAAGCCCACCTCGACCTCATCTTCTTCAAGCCTCCTTAAGCCCACCTTGGCTTCGGCTTCTTCAAGCCACACTTCGATTTGGAACATTAGGGGCCTAATCATGTACTTACCCTCTTTACCAAACTCCTTGACAATGAGAGTAGGGTGGGGGGAAGTGTTGATAGGCCTTTTTAGACATAAACCTCCTAAGCCTAAACTGATAAGCCCGTGATGAAGGCTCAGCTTTAATAGCCCAGTTTAAATATAATTTAGCCTTATTCGTTATAAATAGTAGAGAAGCCTCTAGGTATGGAGGCTATCTCTCTCTCTAAGACTCTCTAGGGTTTTCACCCATAATTATCATGTTGGTTTAAACATCGGAGTGATTGCGTTGGAGCTCCCTCCTATACTACCCCCATAGCCCTTTTTTTTTTTTTTTTCTTATAGGTGCTATATGATAGAATGAAAAGTTTCAATCTCTACTGAAAAAATTTGGAAATGACAGAAACTAATAGAGAAGACAAAATGAGAAAGGAAAATGGTTAATTACAAAGTCTATTCAATGTATATTACTATAATGTCCTTATAAGATACAATAATTGTTTTACGTTATTATTATTACTGTATTAATATGTAATATTATAGATTAACCAAAAAGGTTTATTATAGATTAACTGTATTAGTATGCGATATCACTTAAATATAATATATAAGTTTTGAAAACTCATAATAAGAGCATTGAGTTGAATAATGATGTTTTGAATTTGAAAAATCTTAATATTAATAATGTTATGCTTAGGAAGTATAATGTTCTGTTTAAAATGAGAAGATATATTTGAAAAACATGAAGGAAAATTTATAGGGAAAATTATAAGCTAAGGTATCAACCTCTGAAGGGAAGGTCAAATTGAAGATGAATGTTTGGAAAAGGTCAATTGAAGGATTAACGTTTCTTTAAGTGGGCCAATTAGAGGAATTCATCATAGAGGTGTTATAATGGTGTCAATACTAGCTTATGTAGTACATAAAACAAACATGTAGGTGCTAATTTGGCAATAATTTAATATGTTTACATGACATGTCATTAAGTGACTTAGAATTTTTTTTTTAATAAGACAAACATGGATTAACACATTCCTTACCCAAAAATGAAAAAAGTAAAATGTATAGGAGGTATAACCTTACACTTCTCCCTAATCCTAAAATCCACAGAAAACTTAATGCCATTAATTGCCCTTGTTGAGACCCATTCGAAATCCAACCTCAACTCCCTATTTTGCATTGTTTTGGTGAATTTTCATTTCATAAATCTCTTTTTATTTGTTATGATAGTGAGGCTAAAGCACCTTTACTAATTACTATTTATATTATTAGTAAGGGCCAGTTGTAGCTAAGTAGATTAAGGTTGTAGATTGTGATACCAAAGAAGAGTTTGACCTTGTACTTTAATTATATCATGGATCTTCATGCTGGATCACATCTCAACTTATCGCAAGATTAAAGGAACTATGTTTGGTTTTTTTTTTTCTACTGAAGCTTATAGGAACTATATAATTTTTTTACTCTTAACTCTCAATTTAAATCAATATTAAGTTGTACTCATTTCGTTGTTCTTTTTTTTTTTTTTGTATTTCGCATCTTTTTATTTTTTATTTTTTGTCTTCGTGTTTTATGGATGTTTATGCCCATGTGTTTGAATTGCGTATTATTTGTATTCGTAATTTTCTTTTAATTACATTGAGTAGTGCCCACTTGTTCGAATTGCTTCATTTTTTATGTTTTAATTTAAGTGGCACTAGTTATGGAGTATAAGTAAATATTTCTAAATATTATTTATGTTATTCTATGACTTTTAGTGTGCATATAATTTATCTCTAGTAATTTGTTAGTTATCGGAACTTATTTTATGCATTTCTATTAAATAACGGGTAATATACTTAAAATTTGATATTATAATATTTTATTACTTATTATTCTAAATTCAAAATTATGAGATCACTTTTACTAATATTTCTAATTTTATTTTATAATTTAGGCTAAATCGGATCCTTTAGCCAATCGCCTTAAAATTTACATATTAAATTCGATCCTATAGTTACAAGGCTTATATACTAGCCCCGTTAAGGTTACAAGTACATATGAAAAGACAAAAAAGGTAATTTACAATTACAATATATGAAATATACTAAAAAGGATAAAAGAGACAAAGAATATTTAGTACGGAAAAAATAAAGAATAATTTTGGAATGTTGTGCTAAAAGATACGTGTCGCATAGTGGTTGGTGTTCTGAAATATAGTACAATTCAGAAAAAATGAAGAAAAGAGATTTTGTAATTAGAGCTAACTTGATCTAGATTAGATTGGAGCTTATGTTACGCCCTAGAGTCGCAGAGTCGCAACAGTCCCGCCGTGTAAACCATTCTATGATATTAACTGGTCTCACAGTGCCTACCATAGACATGATCTACACAAGGCATCGATGACTCCTCGCTTTGAAGTAAACAGTCCGATTAAAAGTTCAACTACAATTATGATAGATATTACAAATTTCTAATAAACATGTATAATTATATGTAAGTCCACAGGACATCCCAGGAAATTTTACATAGTCACAACTGTTCATTAATTTACATAATAACTATCAGTCTTTCATCCTTAACTACAAGGTCACTTTAGTTACACATTATTACTAGGTAACTTGATCCTTACACCCCTGGCTTCAAAACGGACTAACCTCTAGGTAATTGTAGGGCGGCATAAGACTTGAAGTGTTCAGAAATCAGAACTTGCAAAAGGATCTATAAGGGTATGAGCAACTGCATCTCAGTAAGTTGAATTGAAGACTCATGAATGTATACAAGCATAAACAAGATTATCAAGCAATTATTTTCATGCAATGCAACAATCAAGTGTCATCGCACAATGTAGTCTGGTCCGTTGTGAAATTAGAGAAATTTCACCCGCTCCAATTCGGGTTGAGGAGTTTCCATATTATGCAGCAGCTCACAACCAAACCCAGGCTTGTGCAATGGAGACCTCGCTCCTCCCGCGACTACCTTCGAACCATTGACTTTACCCTCGCCGCAACCTCCTCTCTTGTCACTTAGTTCGACTAAGGATGAAGAAGGGACCATTTTGTAATCCTGCACCTATCCCTTTCGGAGGGGTCGGTATTTGGTTGGAGAATCCTATGATCCCCTAACGGGTTACAATGCATGACATTTTTTGTTATTAGAGTCGAATAAGATTAAATTTCATTTAGGGTATTCAAACAATTTCACACCAATTCAATCAATCACAAAATCACTCACATTACAAATTCAGCACGAATTCAGATACATCAAACACATGCGTAAACTACTTATAATCACAATCATATACAAGCCTAAGTCTTCGAGTACCATAAAATTAATACTCGATTACAATAAGTAATAACCTAACTTACTTGGAATTTCTCAATCACCCGATCACTTAGTTGCAAGCCGATTCGTCTCTGGGTGTCTTATAATACAAAGAGGCCTTTTTAGTACTTATACTTTAAGGATTCATATTTTAAGTTATAATTTAACTCTGTTTTCCATGTATACTTATAATATACTAATAATTCTTTCTACTCTATTTTGAGGCTCAGATCCTAAATTTGATTCTGGTTTTGATTCCTAAGTCCTAAATATGCTCGAATCCTAATGTGAACTGAATCACATTAAGCTCGAGTATTCAAATATCCTATTGGGTCTTAATTCAATATTTTAAACTATTCGGTACACGTTATTCTTAATTGAGGTATCGGATTTATCCCCGATGTGAGAAAATCTTACATTTTTATACAATTACCTAAAATTAAATCTTAATTCAGATTTAGTATTATTCTAATTTTTATTCTAATATTATCTAAATAACCTAAATTTTTTAGATTTATTAATTTTCAATTCCACATATTATTAATTTCTTACAATAACTATCTAATTTCCTAAATTAACTATACTTAATACTCCAAAGGCTAGGATTAGGGTTCTACATAAGAGATTAACATCCCTAAACCTCTAATTACTATCTAAATCAGTAATTAGTATCTTAATCATCTAATTAACCCAAAATTACCCAATTTTGCCATCATTTTAGGGCTAAAAATTAACTTAAAAATTTTGAAAATTAATTTAAAAAAAAATGGCTTCATAGCATTATTCTATATCACATAAGCATTCTATAGAAAAAAAATTGAGCTCCAAACTACACTCCTAAGCCTATTTATTTCTCATTCTAATCATGCTCAGTTTTGCTCAATTTGTTAAGAACCCTATATTTTCAGACGTAATTAAACTAAATCACTATTTTCCCTAAATCTAAATATAATAAAACCTCAGAATAACAAGTTTCATAATTTTCTGGATAAAATAACTAATTTTACAAAATTATTTAAAATCGGGGCAATTAAGGGACTTACCAGTTCGATGCTTTTTGGCTGTCCAAATCCTGTCCAAGTGTGTCGACTGACATAGACGGTGGGGTTGGAGTGGTGTAGTGGTGGTGGCTCGATCCTAGGTGGTGGTAAGGTGTGGGTTTGCCTCACTAACCGAATCTGCACAGTTTCCTTTCCTTTTTTTTTTTTTTCTGGACTTTCTCTCGAATTTTTGAAGTTTCCTATTTTTCTCTGATGCTAAACTGTCTAAAGGAGTTCTCTGAAATTTTTCCCTATTTATAGACATTTTGGGTAATTAATATACATTAATTAGACATGACATTGCACCATTTCCTTGATTTTTGGCTTTTGTGTTGCTTAATTCTAATTGGTTAATTTTTCTTTTTCAAATTCTGACCTGCCACGACCATATTTGCATTAATCCATACCCTTCTAATTTTTTTCTGATTTTTCTTAATTAATTTAATAATTTTCTTTAATTATTTACTAAGTTTTTGGCCAATTTAAGTAATTTCGCGTATTGTTATCTATACGTAAATACATGTGGGATACATGTGAACATTCCTAATTATTATTTAGGACATTATATGATTTTTAGTATACATATAATCTATCTCTAGTAATTTATTAGGTATTAACTTACACTTTTCGCCTTTTCGATAATTAGCAATTATTATACTTAAAATTTGCAAATTTTGTAGTTTCCTATTTTATTACTTATTTTCTTAAATTCAAGTTTACAGGATCATTTTTACTAATATTTCTCTCCATAGTTTATAATTCGGGTTTGATCAGATCCTTTAACCGATCATCCTAAACCTTGTGCTCTAAGTTCAATCCTACAGTCTCTTGACTTAACTTTAGGGCTTACAGCTTAGTCAATTAGTCACTAAAGAGTATTTGGCTTGGATTGGATTAGGTGCTAGTAGTCAACTCGAGAGATTGGCTTGGATAGTCATTTGAGGCTAGTATTCCTGGATGTTGTCTATGTCATGGTACGGTTGATTGATAGGTTGTCTTGTATGCTTAGCAGGTCGGTATGTCAATTCGGTAGCTTTAGGTCGATAGTAAAGTGAAACATGGAGGTTGGGATAGGAATTCTTGTCTTAGATGGGGCTTCGAGTTAATATTCTCCAGGTAAGTCTTTGGAGTCCTCTAGCTCGGTTGCAAGTGGTTGGTCTGAGAAGTTGATTTCTATCATCTGTTTGGGGGTCGGAAAGATTTGACCTTAAATTTGAAGTGGTATCTAGTTCTTGTTCTTCTTAGGCTCTTGTGGGGTCTTCTTCTTCTGGTTGGTGGGAATCAGGTTGAACATATGGAAGGTAGAAGAAACACCATAGTTCTTGAGTAGTTCGATTTGGTATGCATTGTGGTTGACCTTCTTTAGGACCTTGAATGGACCATTAGCTCTTGGAGATAGTTTACTCTATCTTAAGTGTGGAAATCATTTTTGGCTAAGGTGAAACCATACTAAGTCTCCCGGCTTGAAAGAAATGGTTCGATAGCTTCGATTACCAATCTTTTGTTGTTTCTAATTGAACTTAGCGAACTCTCTTGTCATAAACTAGTGTAGCTCTTGCAATTCTCGGGCTCGGTCGACTCTTGATTGATTCTCTTCAGCAGTGGTGGGGTACTGATTAGACTAGGGGAATAGTGAGATTGAGGCTAGAGATAACCTCTAATAAGGTTTTTCCAATAGCGCTGTAGATAGTTCGGTTGTATGAGAACTTTACAACTAGTAAACACAAATCCTGATCCTTTAAGTTATTTCCTACGGCAGCTCTAAGTAAATTACTTAGCATCTTATTTACCATTTTAGTCTGGCCATCAATTTAAAGTTAACTATTAGAGTTGAATGCAAGTTTAGTTCCTAGTCTTCTCCAAAGAGTCTTCCAAAAATAGCTCAAGAATTTTGTGTCTTGATTTGAAATAATAGTTTTTGACATTCCATGTATGATGCGTCTCTGAGGTCGGATACATGGAGAAGCACCACAATGAAGCTAACCAAAAGAAATAAAAGAAAAGCTAGCAAAGTCTAAGCAGTTATAGAATGGATATGATGTACCACTCGATCTTACTTAGCATACAATTCGTCGAATGTGACTTACTGGCCTGAACTGAAGGGTCACTTGCCACTATTTCTTACTAAAGGGAATAAATAAGAGTTGAAAGATAATGAGAACACTAAGGTTACTAAAAGGAAACGTGAATAATTTCTATATGAATGAATGATTGATTCATACAAACAAGTGGGGGTTTATACACTCATCTACTAGGGTTACCTTACATGTATGAAAATACAAAAGGGTATTCTTACAATTAGGTTACATAATATATACTAAAAAGAGTAAAAGGGACAAAAAATATTCAGTATGAAAAAGTAAGAATCCTTCTAGATTGTTGTACCAGAATATGCGTGTCGTTCGGTGGTTAAGTATTAGAAATATGGTACAAAGTGGGTAAGGAAGAGAAAAGAGAGCTTTCGGTCAAGGGTCGACTTAATCTGGATTAGATCGGGGGCCAACTAGTCCTGCTACAGAGTAGTCAGCTTGAGTTGGGGTTCGATGCTTGTGGTCGCCTCGGGAGCTTAACTCGGATGGTCCTGAAGTTGCCTTCTTAAATATCCTACCATAACACCACTGTTAGGTAGTAGTAGGTCTAGTATACATGAGGGTCTAACAGTCAGGTTGGTAGGAGATCAGTTCAAAATAAGAATCCTTACCTTAGATATAGCTTTAAGCTAGTATTCTCCAAGTGAGTCCCTAGAGTCGTCTAGCTCGGCTACGTGTAATTGGTTTAGGGGGTTGATTCCTATCATCTACCTAGGAGTCAGAAGATTTGTCCTCAAATCTAGAGCGATCTCTGGTTGTCCTTCTTTTGAGGCGCTTATAGGGTCTTCTTTTGCTAGTTGGTGAGGAATGAGATTAGACACATTAAAAGTAGGGGAGACGCCATAGTCATTAGGTAACTTGATCTGTTGTGATTGACTTTCTTTAACATCTTGAATGGATCATCAACTCGAGGAGATAGTTTGCTCTGTCTTAAGTATGGGAATCATTCTCGGTTGAGGTGAATCCATATTAAGTCTCTTGGCTAGAAAGTGATAATTTGATGGCCTCAGCTACCAATCTCATGTCATTTATAATTAAAATTAGCGATCTTTCTGGTTATAGACTAGTGCATTGCTTGCAATTCTTAGGCTCGGTTAACTTTGGATTAACTCTCTTCAATAATTATTGGGGTGTCGATCATATCTAAGGGAATAGTATAATTAAGGCCATAGATAATCTCAAATGGGGTCTTCCCAGCGGTGCTATGAACAGTTTGGTTGTATGTGAATGCCACAACTAGTAGATATAGATCCTAGTTGCTCAAGTTCTTTCCTACAATAGCTTTGAGTAAGTTGCTTAGCATCTTGTTCACCATTTCAGTCTAGCCATCAGTCTAAGGATAGCTATTGGAGTTGAATACAAGTTTAGTTCCAAGTCTTCTCTAAAGAGTCTTCTAAAAATAGCTCAAGAATTTTGTGTCTCGATCCGAAACGATAGTCTTTCGCACTCCATGTAGTCGGACAACTTCCTGTAAAAACATATCAATAATGTATAAAGCATCTTTAGTTCGATGACATAAAATGAAGTGTGCCATTTTAGTGAAGCGGTCCACTATAACAAATATAGAATCTTTTCCTCTAGATGTTTGGGGCAACTCTAGGACAAAGTCCATACTGAGGTCGGCTTAAGCTAAGGTTGGCATTGGCAGGAGCATGTATTCTCCATGGGGCTCTCTCTTCCCCTTAGCTCGCTTATGTTCTTTGAAATTAATAACTACCAACTACTTTATGAACATCCTTGGCAAAACTAGGCCAGTAAAAGTTTTCCTTTAATAGATTGATTGTTTTAATTTCTCCGAAATGACTAGATAATCCACCACTATGAGCTTCCCGAACTAACAGCTCATACATGGAACAATTTTGTATACACAACCTTTAGTCCTTGAACAAATAGCTATTCTTAAGATAATATCCTCTAACAACTAATCCTTCTCATCATTACTTAATAACTGGGCCAAAATGAGGGTCATTAGCGTACTGATTAGTGATAAGCAAAAATCTCAGTAATTTTGTCTGTAAAGTGGTCAGTAAGGTTTGCCATTGTGATAAGACATCGGTGACCATGTTTGCGCTTCCCTTCTTGTGTCAGATTATGTATGAAAACCCTTTCATGAACTCCAACCACTTCGCTTGTCTCTTCAAGAGTTTGTTTTGACTCCTGAGATGCTTTGGAGACTCATGGTCTATATATATAATAAACTCTCCTGGTAGTAAATAGAGTTGCCATACAATAAGGGCTGGAAAAAAAGAGTAGAACTCTTTTTCATACATATAATAGTTCAAGGCAACACCATTAAGCTTCTCACTGTAGTAGGTGATGGGTTGTCACTCTTGCATCAGGAGTTAAAATTGGCATCAGGATAGTACCAATTTTAACTCCTAATGCATTACATTTTAATTCAAAGGGCTTGTTAATGTTTGGTAGTGATTGGATAGGGGTGGAAGTAAGCTTTTCGTTGATTTCCCTGAAGCTCTGTTTAGCTTGATTATTCCATCTAAACCCATTACTCTTCTTTATCAGCTCGGTTAATAAGGTAGCTATGGTAGTGAAGTTTTTAATGAATTGCCTATAGAAAGAAGCTAGGCTATGGAAACTTCAAACTTCAGTGACATTTTTTGGTGTTGGCCATTCTAAGACAACTCAGATCTTCTCTTCATCTGCTTGGATCCCTTTCCTCGACACTATAAACCTAAGAAAAATCACTTCATCTTGATAGAATGTACACTTGTTCAAATTCCCATATAACTTCTCTATCCATAAAATATTAAATACTTCTTAGAGATGTTGAACATGATTGTTTAGGTCGGCACTGTATACTAATATGTCATCAATGTACACGACCACACATTTTCCAATCAAGGGGCGCTTAACATGGTTAATTAACCTTACTAATGTGCTTGGTACATTAGTAAGTCCAAATGGTATAACCAATTATTCATAGAGATCATGCCTAGTTTTGAAATTAGTCTATCACTCATCACTTGGTGTTATGTGAATTTAGTGGTAGTTACTTTATAGATCAATTTTCGAAAATATCTTGGTACTATGGAGCTCATCCAACATGTCATCAAACCTTAGTATCGGGTACCTATATTTGACAGTGATTCGATTAATTATTTGGTTATCAATGGGCATGTACTATAAACTATCCTTCTTAGGGACTGTAGACACTCCATTTTTACCCTCTTTATATTTCAAAATTTTTAGAATTGATTAAAAGGTCATTAATTAGGAAAAATGTAAAAAATTTAGAAAAATAAGAAAACCTTCCTCTCCCCCCCCCCCCCCCCCCCCCCCCACCCCACCAAAAAAAAAAAAGAGATTTAGAAATATACAAAAAGAAAAAGGAAAAATAGGAAAAAATCACAAAAAATTTAGAAAAATCCATAAATGGAAAAATTTAGAAAAATATATAGAAAATTGAAGAGTCACAAAAAATTGAAAAATTGAAAAAAAAAGAATTTAAGGAATTTAGAAAATAATAAATTTTTAGAATAGGTTTTTTTTTTTAAAATAAAAGTAGAGAGGGAACCGTTTGGATTTAGATTTGAATTTAGCCTAGGTTGACCATGTCCATATGTGCAATTTGATTGCACACACGAACAAGGCACATGCTAATGACTTAATGAATAAATACTTAGATTGGTATCTACATTAAACTTGAGGTCTTAGGTTCAAATCTTGGCAAAAGCATGGAAGGCATTTTTATTTTTTTCTTAGAAAACATACTGCCACATTGTCCACAAATGGCACTGCTACGTGTCAGGGTTTACTGTGCCGTGTACCCCGATACACGGTATGATTGGATTGGGTGATGGCTGCCGTAGTACTACGTCAATTGCACCTTATCATGTTAACTGCCACGTGTCACGTGAGGATACATGGTACACTGTGATAGGATTACCTGATTGATGTGGCGCCACATTAACATTTTCCCTTTCTTTCTCCCCTTTTTCCTGTGATTTCCCTTATTTTCCCTTGCAAAACTACTTCAACCCCTTCACTTTGGCCTCATTTTTTGCAATAATCTCGAGCTTAATTACATTGAACAATGAGTGATTCTTGTCCTACACTTAGCCTACTTCGAATTGAGATAAAAAACACATATAGATACAGCTATTTAATGGGTCAAATTGAGCTCCAAAAATTAGGAAAAAACTAAAATAAACTTCGTAATTTGGCATTCACTCGACTTCTGAGTTTCCAAGACGATTCAGCATTGTTCAAGTATAAATAAGGGTCTTAGGTTTGTTTCACAACACAGACAATCACCTAGCATTGCTGGGAATCAGACATGAACACTTTCGATCACTCTCTCTCTCTTCACCATTGTGATTTTTCTCTCTCTAGAACTCTCTCTCTCTAAGCTTTCTCTTTGAAAGCCACCACCATGCACCACGACTAGCTTCATGGTAGTTCAAAACCCCAACCCCAACCACCCATTCAAACCTTGTAAACACCACCCAAGAATTACATCAACCGCCGCTAGCCACTACAACCATATACCATCCAAACACCACCCTAACACTACGGTGTCGTGTTTACCCCCCCCCCCCCCCCCCTAATCCTAGTCAAATACTCATAAAATTCCCCTTTTCCACTTCATTTAGTGCTTAGATTATTTAGAATTACAATTTGCTTCCTTTGCTATTAGAGATGTAGAAGCCTGACTCGGATTCGAGATTTAACCTGAGCTTCGACCTGATTAACTCGCTCCTACCCGACCCTCACGTCTTTGTCTATTGGTTCGATTCCTTGTCTTTTTTTTTCTTCAATTGCTTTCTTTTATTTTTATTTATTTATTTATTTATTTATTTATTTTTAGTTATTTATTTCATTGTGAATGTAAATGTAAACAAAAAAAGAAGAAGAAGTAAAATAGCTTACTTTATTTATTTATTTATTTATTTTGCCCATTTTCAATTAAGGCTTAAATAAGAATAAATAAAAGGACAAATACAGATGAATGATAAAAAATAAAAATGAAAATAGAAAATAAATTAAATAGATCAAATTATAAAAAGGATTTTTATCACTTAGAAAATTAAATTTTCCAAATATATATATATATATATATAAATCATTCTTTTTCCAAAATTAGGACCCTTGCTTTTTTAGAATTTCCAAAAGCCTTAATTAGAACTTTTCTTTTAGAAAATTTCCTCAAGCAAACTCAAATCAGTTTAAAAACGTAAACTTGGCCACTTTTTTTAGATTAAAAGCAATGAACCCATTAAAGTTATACAAAAAGAACTATGTACGTTTGATCCCAAACAGTAGATACGTAGGCACCTAGGGATGATGGAAAAAATGAAAAAAACCTTTTTTTTTTTTCCATTCCTTAGTTTAAATTACTTAATTCAATTTGTTAACTAATAATCAAGTTTCGCTTTATAGAATAGTTTTTTTTTTTAAAAAAAGTGATTTTTAAGATTAAGATTAAATTTGGAAAGTTAACGGTACCCGTAAGAGTTTGAAAATCTTAGCCCTTGGATTTAGATATTTGGTTTTCAAAAATTGTTTTAACAAAAAATAGTTTTATTGAAAATTCAATAGCTAGATTATAATCAATCCACCCAATTGATTATAACTTGACTTTTTTTTTTCTCAACTCTAGTTGGGTGGCGACTCTAAAGAGTTTTCAAAGTTTTACCCTAGTTGAGGTTTGATATTAAACGGGTAGGGTTTAATACTGGTCGGTTTAAATAAAGTTAATTTATAAAACTAGGAGGGAAAAACTAGGCTCTACAAGGACGGGTAGAGCTAGTACAATGCAAAGGCTCATACTCTCCCTTACATAACCTCGCTCCATGAGTTTATCCAGTTGTCTCTTTAGCTTAGTAGCTTACTCGGGGTTCATTTTGTATGCAGGTTAATTTGGTAGGGCAATGCCTAGTTATAGATCAATACAGTGTTCTATGCTTTAGACTAGTGGCAGTCCTCTAGGCAATTCTTTAAGGAACAGATTGGAGAACTCATTTAGCCGGCTTTGAATCTCATTAGGAGCACCCTTTAAATCTCTTACCTCCAACAATCTTCTAACTAATAGGAACATAGGCTTATCAACCTTCTCAGCAACTTAGAGCTCTCTTCAGCTTATCAATAAGGTCTTCTTCTTGTTGGCTTGGCTTAGGTGAGCTAATTATGGGTCTCATTAACTTACGATAGGGTCATGGGTTACAATACAATCTTCTTTCCATCCTTAACAAAGGCATATTTGTTCTTATACCCATCATGAGTAATACGTTGATCGAATAACCAAGGTTGTCTAAGTAGTAGATGTAAAGCTCCTATAGAGAGGACATTACAACTACTTTGTCTCTATACATGTTCTTAACACTAAGCGGCACAATTACTTACTCAGTCACATGCAAAACACCCTTATCGTGAAGCCAATGCAGCTTGTAAGGTCGGTGATGCTTATAGATCGACAGACATAACCTTTGCACAAAGGATTGTGCAACTACATTAGTACAACTTCTTCTGTTCACTATAATGGTGCACAATTGCCCCTTAATGGTACACTTTGTATGGACTAAATTTTCTCTATGATTTTCTTCAGAGTTTGGCAAGGAACTCAATACTCTTCTCAAGACTAGGGTCATCAATTCTCTCCGGCCGGCATAAACGCAGGTTTCCTCTTTCTCTTTGGCTTTAGCTCTTCCAACGTCTTTTTTCTCCTTGAGTTTTCTTTTGTTAGTGCTATCCACTACATCTCCTTAGAGTACCATGACACATCGATTTGGACACTCAGTAGCTATGTATCCGAACCTAAGCATTTAAATCACTTCACCTTGTTAATCTTTGGTCTCGAGGTCTGTCCTCTCTCATATGTCCTCGAGGTTGGTCTAGCCTTAACTTTGTTCGACTGGCCTATTCAACCTTGTTGGCTTGCTCGACTATTTTTAGGTCGGTCATTCCTTTCCTTGGCTTGAATAGGTCGGCACAAAACTGGGGTACGGGAGAATGCTAGCCCAAGTCGGCTAAAAGCACTTCTCTTCTACTTTTCAACGCTTTGCACTATCTTAATCGCCTCTTCTAAGGTATAAAACCTTTACACTTTTACAATGTTGCGAATCTTAAATCTAAGTCTAAAAATAAACCTCGATACTGCATGGCCTCCTTAGCGAATATCGTATAACTTTGTAAACGTATCTTGTAAGTAGGTCTCAGGTGCAAATTTACCTCTTAACAATCTTTTCATCCTATCCTATGTCCTTACACCTTATTTTCCATCCCTTGTCCTAGCTACATTCAGATTTTTCTATCACATAGTGGCATATCTAAAGAACTTAAGTGCAACAAGTCAGACTTTCGTAGCTTCTATATATCTATAATAATTGAACACCTTCTCGTCCTACTCTAAATATTCATCTGCATCTCTACTTCCACTGAAGGGTAGGATTTGGACCGTGACATTGTCTAGTCTTTAAGGAGCTCGGGGTCCTCCCTTCCCATGCTCGGTAATAACCAACCTCTTCTTCCTCCTCTCCAAACTCCTTGGCACCAATCTTCTCATTATCTTTCTTAATTTCCTTTAACTCTAGTTTTTGTCTAACAGCTCGGTTTACAACTCCTCTAACTTGAGGGGGTTGAACTAAGCGATGGGCTCAGCCACCTTGGCCATAACCTCTCTTTTGAATATTTTCAAGTGGTTTGTGAAGCAGCATACCTTAAGGTTATTTCCTATTAACTTACATTGCGGTGATTAGACGCTCAACAATATTAGTAAGTTTGTCAAGTTTATCATCAATTGACCCAGGGGTGTTGCTACCATTATAACTACGACCAGGTTTAGCACCATTACACTGATCACTGATAGTACCCTTAGCACTCAAATTTGACATTATACAATGTAAGAACAAAATAAGTAGGAAAACAATGCTTTCATACTTCTCAAAACCTCAACTAACACACCAACAATTTTATTACCTAATAACAACTTGAACAAAATAGAAATGAACTTGTGCTGCTTTCGTAGTGAAAAATAGGGCAAGACCAGAGTAATAATGAAACTACACTTATCAACATACAAATCTTCACTACATAGCTCACAATTCCAAACTTACTCCATACGAACATACTGTAGTAGCTATGGAAAGAACACAGCAACCACTAGTAGCAAAGTGAACTAAAAACTTCACTACAACTTCATATATTCCCTCTTACAACTGTATTTTGACACTAGCGAAGCTAATGTGTCTCTAAGGTCAGACATATGGAGAAGCACCACAACGAAGTGAATCGAAAGAAACAGAAAAAAAAAGGTAGCAAAGTCCGAGCAGTTATTAAATGGATATGACACACCACTTGATCTTACTTGGCTTACAATCCGTCGGATGTAACTCACTGACCCGAACTGAAGAGATACTCGCTACTACTCTTTACTAAAGGGAATAGATAAGAGTTGAAAGACAACGAGAACACTAAGGTTACTTAAATGAAACATGAATAATTTCTATATGAATGATTGATTAATTCATACAAATAAGTGGGGGTTTATGTACCTATCTACTAGGGTTACCTTATATGTATGAAAAGATAAAAAGGTATTCTTATAATTAGCTTACATAATATATAATAAAAATGGTAAAAGTAAAAATGGTAAAAAAGACAAAGAATATTCAATATGAAAAAGTAAGAATCCTTCTGGAATGTTGTGCCAAAAGATACATGTCGCTTAGTGGTTGGATGTTAGAAATATGGCATAAAGTGGGTGAGGAAGAGAAAAGAGAGCTTTCGATCATAGGCCAACCTAATCTCGATTAGGTTGGGGGTTGACCAGTCTCATTGTAGAATAGTTAGCTTAAGTTAAGGTCTGATGCTTGTGGTTAGCTCAAGAGTTTAGCTTAGATGGTCTTAGGGTTGTCTTCTCAGATATCCTGCCATATCATAGCTACTACGTAGGAGTAGGTTTGGCACGCGTGAGGTTCTGACAATCAGGTCAGCAAGAGATCAACTTGGAATAAGTATCCTCATCTTGGATATGGCTTTGAGTTAGTATTCTCCAAGTAAGTCTCTAGAGTCCTCTAGCTCAACTACGTGTGATCAGTCTAGGGGTTTAATTCCTATCAATGTAGTTGGAAAATTAGTAATGTATAAAGCATTGTTAGTTCAATGGCATTGGATGAAGTGTGCCATTTTGCTAAGCAATCCATTACAATAAAGATTGAATCTTTTCCCCTAAATGTTCGAGGCAACCTTAGGACAAAGTACATGTTGAGGTCGACTCGAGGTAAGATTAGTGTTGGCAAGAGCATATAATTTCCATGAGGCTCTCTCTTCCCCTTAGCTCTCTTACATACTTCATAGCTACTAACTATGTTATAGAAATCTTTAGCCAAACTAGGCTAGTAAAAATTTTCCTTTAACAGATTGACTATTTTAGTCTCTCCAAAATGACCAGATAATCCATTACTATGAGCTTCCTTAACCAATAGCTTACACGTAGAACAGTTCGATATGCACAGCCTTCGATCCTTGTACAAATAACCATCTTGGACATAATATCCTCCAACAACATTTCCTTCTCTACGCTACTTAAGAATGGGACCAAAATGGGGGTCACGAGCATATTGTTTAGTGACAAGAGAAAATCTCAATAATTTCATCTACAAAGTGGTTAGCAAGATTTGCTGACGTGAGAGAGTATCAACAACTACATTAGCCCTTCCTTTCTTGTGTCGAATCTTATGAGAAAAACCTTTTGTAAATTTTAGCCACTTGGCTTGCCTCTTTGAAAGTTTATTTTGACTCACAAGATGCTTTAAACTTATGGTCAGTGTAAATTACAAACTCTTGTGATAGTAAGTAATGTTGATGGATAGTAAGAGCTCAAAAAAGATAGTACAACTCTTTCTCATACATAAAATAATTTAATGTGGCACTATTAAGTTTCTCGTTAGAGTAGGCAACTGATCATCTTTCTTACATTAGGACCGGGTTAACTCTAATGCTTAATACATCGTACTCTAATTCAAATGGCTTATCAAAATCTGGTAATGATAGGACAGGTGAGCTTCTCCTTGATCTCCTTAAAGCTCTGTTTAGCTCGGTCTAGCTCGGTCATTCCATTAGAACCCATCACTTTTTTTCGTCAGCTCAACCAAGGGGCCTGTAATGGTATTAGAGTTCTTAATGAATCACCTCTAGAAAGAAGCAAGGTTATGGAAACTTTGAACTTCAGTGATATTCATCGGTGTTGCCCACTCTAATACAACTCGGATCTTTTTCTTAATAGGCTCGAATTCCTTCCTCTAATACTACATATCTAAGAAAAATTACTTCACCTTAATAGAATGTACATTTTTTCAGATTCCCATACAACTTTTTGGCTCGTAAAATATCAAAAATAGCTGGAAGATGTTGAACAACATTGTTTAGGTTAGCGTTGTACACTAATATATCATCAAAGTACATGACCATACATCTTTCGATCAACAGATGTATCATATGGTTCATAAGCCTCATAAATGTGCTTGGTATATTTGTAAGTCCGAACGGCATAACCAACCATTTATAAAGTCCATACCTAGTCTTAAAGGCAGCCTTCCACTCATCACTTGGTCTCATATGAATTTGGTGGTAACCACTCCGTGAATCAATCTTTGAAAATATTTTAGTGTCATGAAGCCCATCTAACATGTCATCGAGCCTCGGTATTAGATATTTGTACTTGATAATAATACGGTTGATAACTCAACTATCAATGTACATGCATCACAAACTATCCTTTTTTGGGACGAGTAAAGCTGGTATGGTACAAGGACTCATGCTCTCTCGCACGTAACCTCTCTCTATAAGTTCATTCACTTGCTTCTTCAATTCAATAGCTTACTTAGGGTTCATTTTGTAGGCAGGTCGGTTCGGCAGGGCAGCACCTGGCTATAGATCAATATAATGTTCTAGGCCTTGGACTTGGGTTAGTCCCTTAAGCAACTCCTCAAGGAACAGGTTGGAAGATTCGTTAATCAGTTTTTGATCTCATCAGGAACATCTTCAAAATTCTTCATCTCCAACAATCTTCTAATCAATGGGAACATAGGCTTATTGGTCTTCTCAATAGCTTGAATCTCTTTTTGACTCATCACTAGGGCTTTCTTCTTACTGGCTTAAGTGAGTTAATTATGAGTCTCATTTACTTAGGTCGGTGTCATGGGTTACAATACAATCTTCTTTCTATGCTTTACAAAGGCATAGGTGTTCTTGTATCTATTGTAAGCAATACATCAGTCAAACAACCAAGATCTTCTAAGTAACATATGTAAAGCTTCCATAGGGACAACATCGCTCACTACTTCGTCCCTGTACACATTCCCAACACTAAACAACACAGTTACTTGTTCCATCATGTACAGAGCACCTTTATCATGAAGCCAATATAGTTTGTAATGTTGGGGCTGCTTAAAGGTTGATAGTCCTAACCTTTGCACAAAGGATTATGTAGCGACGTTGGTATACCTTCCTTCATCCACTATGATGGTGCACAAATATCCCTTGATGGTACACTTCATATGGAATAGATTCTAAGAGACCCTTATTGTAGAAAGCAAGACATTAGAAAGAGGAAGTTTAAAACATCTATGAAAATCTACTTGTCGTAACTTGAAAAACATGTTAGGACTACAAATTAGTAAAACAACGCAGAATCTATGTATTCGAATTAGAACTATAAAATAACAATGTAAGTTAAGAATTAAAAATATTTTTAAATTCACTTATTAATTACCAAAACAAGAAAAATATGAAACATAAGATCCAATTTGACAAGATCTCGAACCTAAATTAATACTATAAAATTTTATAAAATAACAAGAGACAATACTTAGAAATGATAACCGCAAAAATATATAAATGAGTTAACTAACTATAATAAAAGGATTCTGAACTCTCAAATTTGGAACGTCCCCGTAATCAATCCTTTTAGGCTCGAAGTTAACCATAGGATCCCAAAAATCAGTCAAAGAGACTCCTTAAATTTAAATCTTGAAATTGAATATTAAAATATTAGTATAAATTAAAACGATATAACTGACTTATTCATTTCGTAAAAATTTAGAATACACAAAATCAAGTGAAATATGAAGGGAACTTAGTGGCAAATTAAGTAAACAAGAAATTAGTAAATGTTATTAAAAATAAAATATAATAAATAAATAACATGATGATGATGATGATGATGATGATGATGATGATGATGATGATGATGATGATAATAATAATAATGCTTAGTTAAGTCAATCAATTGAACATGTGTTATAGAAGTTTTAGTAAAGACTAATTTATAAAGCTCACCACTTACTTAAGTATTTAATATAATAAAATATACTATACTAATCAATAAACAAGGGGAGCTCATGGATTTATAAAACCATGGATAGTTTGATAGTTTTAACAAAACCATAGATAGAACATGCATTCGGTGAAAACCATTTTACACTTGTCAAAAAGGAAAAAAAGAATCCCAACACTTGTCTAACATGTAATTAACTAACTCACTCAACTTAACACCTATAAATACTCCTTCATTTCACCATTTTAGACTTTTTAGGCACTCAAGAAGTTAAAAAAAATTCTTGAGAATTTTTGTAGGATTTTAAACAAATATAAAGACAATAGGAAGAATTAAGTGATAGTATGCAAGATCGTGGTTCACAAACTTAGGAGCAACCTAACAATGAGAGGCCGCCACTACTAATTGGACCTCCACCTAATGCTCTTTTAGGTCAACAAAACCACCAGAACCATTGGCCACCAAGATCTCTTGCATTGGTGAGTTTAGTTTTGCACCCGATTTTAAAAAATTTGTTAAAAATTTCAACATTTATCTAAAAATTCTAGAAAAATTTATTCTTACACAACTTTAAGCTTATTTTCATGAAAAATTATTATTTTTGTAAAACTCTTGCATTTTATATATTGCCCTTGAGAAATGGGCCATTAAGGGATTGATTTTCACTCTGATTTTTAGAAACCTGAACGACATAGTTTCTTTACAAAAATTTTTCTATAGACATCCTATAACATATATAAGATTACATGTAAAAAGTTTTACAAAAACTTATTGTTTTATTTGGGTAAATTTATTATTTATGAAAAACTAATAAGTTGAGATTTGCAAGAAATTCCTTATTTTTCAACATATTTTCTTTAGATTTGACCACCAAACATTATTTAAGTGAATATTTGTTACATACAACATGTTGACCTTAATTTTTTAGGGGAAATAGAAGATTTTATGAAAAGACGAGTTTTTTAATGCTAAATTCAATAATTTTACTTAAATGCTTATGTGGATACTAAGTTAATAAATTGATTATTTTTGCTAAAGATCCTTAGAATTTAGTAGTAAATTGGAGATTTTAGCTGTTGTACATAAAGTTTATTCACCTTAAAACCATGCTTTTTTGGCCTAGTTTATTCACCTTAAAACCATGCTTTTTTGGCCTAGTACATGTATTTAGGTGCACTAGTTAATTAGATGTGTTTAACATTCTTTTTGGTTGAATTTCGAGTTATGCATGTTGATGTGGATGAGTTTTCGAACCATACAAGTCGATATTGGTGGAGTTCCAACAAGGTTGGGCATGAAACAAAGTAGAGAAAAGTGTGAAAAATGAGTTTTTGGTGAATTGGGGCAAATCCAATGCTTGTCGAAGGTGCTATAGAAGTTCTAGATGAACTGGTGAAGGAGCTGGTAGCTATAGATGGCTCTGTAGAAGTTTCTGTTGCTACTGGTGCAAACTGCTGACTTGTAAAAGGTATTGTATAAGCTTCCCTAATTAAGTTGGCAATCATATTATAGTAGTAGAAACTTCAGTAGAAGTTTTCCTAATGTAGAAACTATAACCAAAATTCCTATAGAAGGTTATGTAGAAAGTCTATCCAATATGAAACATAAATTAAAAACACTCATAGAAGCTTAAATAGAAGGTCTAATAGATGGAGATTATAACTAAGGACCTTAGTAAAGGTTTGAGTAGAAGGTATCACAAACCTAGTAGACCCTAGTAGAAGGTTATGTAGAATGTTCCATATCAAAGAATATAATTTAAAACCTTAATAGGAACTTAAGTAGAAGGTACCATACACCTAATAGACCTTAGTAGAAGATTAAGTAGAAGATCAAAATAACATATGTAAAATTAATAACCCTTAAATATCCTTAACCAACACTTGGGGCTTACCAAAAGAATGTTAAGCTAAAAGAAAAGTATAATACTTAAAACACTCTTACTTTAATGAAAGGTATTGAAACTGAAATACGGTTTGCAATATAGCAACCATTTATGACAAAAAGATTGGGGCATTGACTTACAAGAGCAAATGGGAATCCAGGTAAGTGAGATCTATGCTTAATGGCATTTTAAAGTATTGTATAAAAATAATTGGAGGTTGATGAGTATACTTGTTTATGGTTGTACAATAATTGATTGTGTCCTTACAACATATGTGCTAATTTGTTTGGTCGTTATGCTATATGTATTGGTTGCATTGCTATGTTTGCTTCTTGAATTGAGTGTTTGCAAATGTTTAGTCACCTCTAAAATGGACTAAGCTAAACTCAGATTTAACCACTAATTAGTCATGCATTGCAACCCATTAGGGGAATGATTAGGATTATCTAACCAAACACCAATCCTTCGACGAGATAGCGAAAATTGGCCTTCCCTTACTGTTAAGGCCAACTAAGTGACAGGAAAGGAGGTCAGAGTGAGGTTAGGGGCGTTGGTTCGAAGAGGTCTTGGGAGGAGCAAGATCCATTGTACAAGCTTAGGTTTTGTTGAGATCTGCTTAGGGGCAAGCCTCCATCTTGTTAAAATTCCTCAACCTAGGTTAGTGCAAGCATCGATTTCTCTAACTTTACGACAGACTGGACAACGTTGTGCAAATGGTATACGTTTGTTGCATTACATCTAACTAAATTGATTGACAATCTTGCTTGATTATTGTTTTGTAGGTCTTAGAAGATAAACACTAAGATCACCCATATCCATCCCCTTATCGAGTGGTGGTTGCTCATATCCCCATAGTTCTTTTGCAGGTCCTAGAAGATAAACACCAAGATCACCCATTCCTTAGGTGTACAAAAGATGAACAACGGGTCTGGAATGAGGAGAAAATGGATTGGGATATTCTTGTGTTGTCTTTATTTTATAGTCAACTGGGCCATTTGAATGACTTAGACTGACTTATAATATTGTATTTATTGTAAAAACAATTTTAGATTCTTTTACTAATTTTCTTGTATGAAAATTCAAATATTTTTCAAAGGAATTATATTAATAACACTTCTATTTTTTCAAAGAAATATATGAAGAAAATGTCTCTATTTTACTTTGGCTATTGAACTGAAAATGCTTCAAAGTTTTTTAGTCATATGTAACTTATAAATATTATGTCTATGATAGTAGTTGAATGGCTAACTTCTATCATAGGTTGGTGTATACGATGGGAATATTACGATTATATCACTTTTAGGGCATGATAGATTCTCTCTCTAGTCTTTCTTCGAGTTTAGTAAGGAACTTAGTACTCGTCTTAGTACTAAGGTCATCACCTCTTCCTGGTTAGCATAGATATAGGTCTCCTCTTCCTCCTTGGCTTCAACCTTCCCAACATTCTTCTCCTCTTCGAGCTCACTCTTGTTGGTGTTATCTACTACAGCTCTTTGAGCACCATGGCACATCAATTCGGACACTCAGCAACCATGTGTCTGAAGCCCAAGCATTTAAAGCACTTTACCTTGTTTGTCTTCCATCTTAAGGTCTGTCGCTTCTCATATGTCCTTGGGGTTAGCCTAACCTTTTGGCTCAACTGATTTGTTTGGCTCTCGGGTCAGTCATTTCTCTCCTCGACTCAAGAGGATCTCCTTGGCTCCGCTTGAGTAGGTCGGTGCGGAATAAGGGCTTAGGAAAATGTTGGTCTAAGTTGGCTTGGAGGATTTCTTTTCTGCTTTTTTTACCCTTAATGCTACCTTAATTGCCTCTTTTAGAGTAGAAAACCTTTGTACTTCTACAATATTGTGAATCTCATATTTGAGTCCAGAAATGAACCTTGACACTATGTAAGTCTCTGGTTCATCCATGTTGGCTCGAATCATCAACATATGGAATTCTCTTATATGTTCATCAATAGATTAGCTTCCTTAGCGAAGTTCCTATAGCTTAACAAAGGTATCTCGCAAGTAGGTCTTAGGCACAAATCCACCTTTGAGTAATCTCTTCATCTCTTCCTTAGTTCTCACTCCTTGTTTTGCATCTCTTACTTTAGTTGTGTTCAGATTCTTCCACCACATAGTAGCATACCCAAAAAATTTAAGTGTAACAAGATGCACTTTAACAACATCAATATACCCATAACAGTTGAACACTTTCTCTATCTTCTCTTCCTACTCTAAATATTCATTTTCATATCTATTTCTGCTGAATGGTGGGATTTGGACCTTAACATTATCAAGTCTTCAAGGAGTTCAACGTCTTCACTCTTGCGCTTGATAGTACCTAGCCTCTTTTTGTTCCTCTCTGTTAGTTTCTACATCTACTTCCTCATCATCCTCTTATATCTCTTCCAACTCTAATCATCATCTAATAACTTGATTTGCCACTCCTTTAACTCAATGGGGTGGAATTGAGCGATCAACTTGATTACCTTGGCCATAGCATCTCTTTGGAACATTTTCAAGCTAGTTATTGTGGGGCACTCCCTAGGATTGTTATCTATTAATCTGTATAATGGTGACTAAACTCTTAACAAGATTAGTGAGTCTATCAAGTTTATCATCGGCTAACCTAAGAGCATTTCTACCATTATGACCACAACTAGGTTGAATACCAGTACTTTGGTCACTAATAACACCTTGAACATTCGAATTGGACATGGTATAATACTTCTCGAATAGATTAACACAATCTATGACAACACTTTTAGCTTGCTACTCAAAACCTTTACTAACACACTCTAACAACTTCAATGCCTAATAATCACTTGAAGACAACATAAAAGAACTTGCTTTGTTTTCACAATGAAAAATAAAGTAACAATAGAAACTGCATTTACCAACACACGAACCTCCACTACATAGCTTACGAATTTGAAGCTCACTTCATGTAAAGATACTATAGCAGCTACAGAAAAAACACAACAACTACTAATAATAAACATGAACCAAAACTTCATTGCTAATTCACATGCTCCTTCTCAAAAGTGTACTCTAATACCAACGAAGTTGATGCATCTCGAGGGTCGTAAATACGAAGAAGCACTACAACGAGGAGGATTGAAAGACAATAAAAAAGGATAGTAAAGTATGAGTAGCTACCAATTGAATATAACGCACCAATTGATCCTATTCGGCCTATAATCTACCGGATATGACTTATCGATCCAAACTATAGGATTACTCGCCACTACTCTTTGCTAAAGGAAATATGTAAGAGTTAAAAAGGATAATGAGAACACTAGGGTTGCTTAAAAGGGAAACTTGTATATTTTAATAATGAGAGATGACTGGTTGCCACGTATAAAATGAATGGGGTTTATATACTACTCAGCTTATAATTGATCTTACAATCTATCGGATATGACTCATCCATTTGAACTATAGGATCACTAATTACTACTCCTTGCTAAAAAGAATAGATAAGAGTTAGAAAGGATAATGAGAACACTAGGGTTGCTAAAAAACTTGTATATTTTTATAATGAGAGATGATTGATTATTACATACAAAATGAATAGGATTTATATACTAGCCTAATTAGGGTTACAAGTACATATGAAAAGACAAAAAGGATAATTTACAATTGGAATACATGAAACATACCAAAAAGGGTAAAAGAGACAAAGAATATTTAGTATGGAAAAAGCAAACAATCCTTCTAGAATATTATGCCAAAAGACACGTATCACATGGTGGCTAACATTATGAAATATAGTACAATTTGGATAAAATGAACAAAAGAGGGTCCGTAGTTAGAGTCGACTTAATTTGCATTAGGTCAAAGCTTAATCAATTAGTTACTAAAGAGTTCAGCTAAGAATGGACGGGTGGTGCTAGTCGACTCGAGATATCAAGTCGGACAGTTATTTGAGGTTGGTATTCTTGGATGTTGTTTGTGTCATGGCACAATTGCTCGGTAGGTTGACTTCTATGCTTAGTAGGTCAATAAGTTTGCTCGATAGCTTCAAGTTAGTAGTAGAGTGAAACATAGAGGTCAAGATAGGAATTCTTGTCTTAAATGGGGCTTTGAGCTACTATTCTCTACATGAGTCTTTGAAGTTTTCTTACTTAGCTGCATGTGATTGGTCTGAGAAGTTGATTCCTATTAGTAGAGGTTTTATAGAGCAATCTTGTTTTCTCTATTTTCTCTAAGAGTTTCAAATCAAGAGGAAAGGATGGGTATATATATAGGCTCTTGGGTATGATGGCATCCATCGGATCATTTAGTTGATTAATAGATGAAATGGAGCCTACTCAATTCATGGTTATCCTAAACAAGTTAGCTGATAGGCCCAAGGCTAGTAGGCTTCCTCGTAAATACTTAAGCCTATTTAAGAAAGGTTGGATGTGGATGGATCAATCCAACAATCCTTGCTTCGAGCCCCTTAAGCTAAGTCTCTCTGAATCATCCCAATTATAGACCAAACTCTCTAAACTTATCACCTAACCCAGGAGTTAAGCCAGATAAATATTGGGTTTAGTCTAATATAATAATATAATAAATTTGCCCCATTACATTTGTCCCCTAACTAAAATTCTTGGACTAAGTTTAAGTATTTTGGGCATTAATTACTACTTTTGGATAGCTAAGTCGCTACTTGGCGTACGTGCATTGTAAAGAGTCACATTGCTACCAAGTGTGCTCATATAGCTAACTTCATCTAACATCAACTTTGCAACTTTATTTATTATATTTTCTATAATGTACAAGTTTGTGGCATTATCTCATTTTGTGTATTGCTTCTTAGCTTAATGAAGTGACATTACCCTTATGGTAATATTATTGAATAAGAATAAATAGTCTTAGAAAACCACCAGTAACATCCAATGCACATACTCTTATTTTTGCTTTAGTTCTTCAGCATGACTTATGATCATATTTCATTAAGATATACTTTTGGTCATCTCCCACACATTATAACTTATGGCTTGAAGCCATGTAGCACCTTGGATCACTTACTCTACATAAGTGGAAAAAAATCAAACAATTTCTTCAAATATTTTTTATGCTTCCAGGAATCTTAATCTCTTTCAAAATTTACCAAATCTTCTTTATTATGTGATATTAATAGTACCAATATCCACATAAATCTTCTCAAATCTTCCTTATCTTGCCAAATCTTACTAGTTATATTTTACTTTCCCATCAAATACACTTCATTAAATGTCAAATATTCACAAAATCTGGCAAATCCATCAATTTCCAAATTGAAGTCTTTCATCTTTATCTTCTCATATCACACGCCATTGGTAATATGCACAAACACATGTTGTCCATTCTTTTCTTTTCATTCCAAATTTATTTGTTCACGCTCTCGTGAATGTGAGTGAGTAATAGCTTATTAGGACTTACCATGGGTGATTGTAGAGACATAATACCTCTCAAGAAGAGAACAACTGGTACGTCTGATTCGACATCCCAAGAGCCCGACACTAACATTGAGCTTATCAAGTAGAATTTGCTCTTACTACCCAAGAACACTAACTAGGACCATTCAACACTTAAGGCTCCTCTAGATCCCATGAAGATAATGTGGGCAATGTCAGAAGCTACTAGGGCTTTAGACCAGTTCATGTGATGCAAACCACAATCAAGAATAGATAAGGTTGGCCATAGGGATGGGTCTAAGCTTACTAAACGCTTGAAAGAGTGATAGGGAAACGTGCAAAAGAATAAAAAATGAAATGAAAGTAAGTAAACCTACGAACAGCTCCATAGGATATGATGCACTAGTGGAACTTCCGAGGACTCATCATATAGCTCGATATGATGCACAAATTGGTCTGGTGAGTTTACTTGTCACCTAGCTTTACTTAAGGGTTAAGATAAGAGTGAAATGAGAGTAAAGAAAACAGTGTTTACACAAGGAAAAATATTCAGTATATTAGCGATAAGCTTGTTATTCTGCAATTACCTGTATAAGGGGTATTTATACTCAAGAATTTAGGGCAACTTACCTAAAAGGGAAAAGACAAAAATGGTAATACCCTAAAGAAGTAATGTATAAGAATACAAAAGGGTAAAAACGAATATTGAAGAAAAACAATGATTCGTATAGTAAATTCTTTACGTAATCCTATACATGTGGCAGAGATGCATTGGTGATGCCATTGGAGGATGCGGTTAGAAGAGTATGAGTAGATCAATTGTTTAAGCAAGGGTGACTAAGGATTAGTCCAAGGCAGCTCTCTTGCCTTCCGGCAGGAGTGATGCTAAGAAATTGGTCAGCTTGGACATGGCTAAGGAGACGTGTAAAGGTTGGCTGACCTTTTGGCATTCCACAAGTCGACACGTAACTTTTGAAAGGTAGGTAGTCATACAACTCGGCATATAAAATTGATTAGTAGCAAAGAGAAACTTAGCTTCGACATGAGTTGGCTGGAGTAAAAGGATTCGTTTAGCCAGTCTCTAGTCTTCGGGCTCAACTGCAGGTTAAAGGCTTAGTAGCCTGATTCTTATCATTCCTTCTAGGTTGATTTAGATTTAGGATAAAATCTGAATGGTCTTCAATTAGCTTTCCATTAAGGTAGTATAGATGAAGGTCAGCAATGTTGAAAGCATAAAAAACCCCATAATCTTTAGGCAGCTCAAATCTATAGGCATTATCATTGATCTTCCGGAGGATTCTAAAAGGTCCTTTAGCCTTTGGGGATTAATTTGTTCTTCCTTTTGCTCGAAAACCTTTCTTTGCTTAGGTGTAACCACACCAAGTCTCCCAGCTAAAACTATTTTGTCATCCTACCCTTGGCCTTCTCTCGCATTCATCCGGCGGCTTGGTTGATCTATTGAGTAACTTTGTTGTAGATGTGTTGAAGGGACTATGCTCGGGCTCTTATGTCAAGATTTTCTTCCTTGGATACAAGTACAAGAGTGTGATCAAGGGGTAACTTAGGATTAAAACCATAAACAACTTTAAAGGGGGTCTGCTTAGTGGTGTTATGTACTGTTTGATTGTAAGTGAATTCGACTATTAGTAAGTAGACGTCTCAATCAACCAAGTTCTTGCCTACTGTAACTCAGAGAAATGATCTCAAAGTGCAATTAATTACTTCTGTTTAGTCATCAGTTTAGGGGTAATAGGAGGTACTAAATAGTAGTTTGGTCTCCATCCAACGCCATAAGGTCCTGTAGAAATGGCTCAAGAACTTAGGATATTTATTGAAGACTACACTTCTCGGCATGTTGTGTAACCATACAATCTCCTACAAGAAAAGAGAAGTAATAGGCGAAGCATCATTATCCTTGGAGCAGGGTACAAAGTGTGCCATCTTACTCAATTTATCAACGACAAACATTATAGAATCTTTGCTTCAGGCAGTATAAGGTGGTCCAAGAACAAAGTTCATGCTTAACTTAGTCCAATGTCTCATTAGAATAGGCAAAGGTATTGCTTTCCCTTACTCGGCTTGACATTTAGCCCTCTTACATACGGTATAACCTTTAACAACTCAGTGCACATCTTACCCCATTCTCGACCAGAAGAAATGACTATTCAACAGCTCATAGGTCCTTCTCTCCCCAAAATGTTCGGATAGTCCTCTACTGTAGGCTTCCTTGATTAGCAGCTCTCAAAGTGAACAGCTCGGTACGCATAATTTCCATCTTTGGAACAAGTATCCCTTCTCTGTATGATACTCGTCCACTGTCCTTCCATCGATACAATGCGTAAGTATAGGCCCAAAGTGTAGATCCTTATAATATTGCTATTTGATACTTACAAACCTAAATAACTTACTTTGTAGTTTAGTTAAAAGCGTATGCCTTCTTGAAAGATCACTTGCAATTACGTTGCTCTTTCCCTGCTTTTATTTTATCACAAAATTGAATCCTTTAAGGAATTCTACCCATCTCACCCATCGCTTTGACAACTTAGTCTAGCTTCGAAGGTATCTCAAGGACTCATGCTCAATATAGATGACAAATTCTCTCAACAGTAAATATTGCTACCATACTTAGAGCGCTTGGATAAGAGCCAAGAGTTCTTTATCATACATAGAACAGTTCAGTTGAGGTCTCCTGAGCTTCTCAGTATGGCATGCAATTGGTGGGCTTTCTTGCATTAGGACAGTGCCTATTTCAACACCTGACACATCAGATTCTAACTCAAATATTTTCTTGAAGTTAAGCAAAGATAGCATAGGTGTGAAAGTTATAGAGCCCTATTTCGATCTTCTTAATTTAACCTATATCAAACTCAATCCGCTTAATATAAGTTACTTAACATTAAACTAAGGAAATACTTATCTTAAAAAAGAAATTTAAAAATTAGAGTCGCCAACCAGTTTAACTAGTAAAAAATAAAATTAAGGTTTTTGGATCGGAAAATCCTAATTTGACCACTAGTTTGCAGATATTCTAAAAAAATTAATTTTTAGAAAAATTAAATTAGAAAACCAAGTTCGAGAGCGAACCTCTTAAGACTAAGTCATTATGTGAAAATTAAATTGATGGGATTTTTTTTGTAATTATTTTTTAAAATATTAAAAATATACCTAAATAAGTAAAAAATAACTAAAGTGATTATTATTATTATTTTTATTACGAATTTTTTTTAAGAAAAAGGGAATTTTTTTTTATTTTTCAACGGTCCTACATACCTGTTAGTCGGGATCAAACTGGCTGTAGTTCTTTTTATAAAATTTTTAGTGGGGGGTTATTTTTATTTTGCAATCAATTTATTATTTTAAAAAAAATCCTAAGAAATCTAATTTTTTAAGAAAAAACCCTAACTAATTATCTTTAAAAAACTCCATTAATATTTTTTTTTCAAAACCACTACATGTCAAAATATATAGTTTTTATTAAAAAACATGATTTAAAAAAAAAAAACTTAATTCAACTAAATTTTATTGGAATGGCCTTTTTTTTAAAAAAAAATTGCAATAAAATAAATAATAACTAAAACCTGCACTAAAAAAAATTAATAAAGAAAAAAAAACTAATGAAGTAAATTAATAAAAATTAATGAGAATTTACTTAGCATCGGATTGTGTGCTCGTATGTTCAGTTTTGGGCGATGATTGGTCATTGTGGGTGAGGATTTAGGCGAGTGTGCGGGCGGTAATGGGCGAATACACAAGCAAGAGCATGGGCGTGACTGGGTGGTAGCATGGGTGAGCACACGAGTGTGACTGGGTGACAACACGAGTGGTAACTGGGCTAAAGTACGGGCGGCATTGGGCGATAGCATGAGCGATGATTGGGCGAAAGTATGGCGACATTGGGTGATATCATGGGTGGTGATTGGGCAAGAGCACGGGCAGTGACTGGGCAAGAGTACGGGCAGTGATTAGGGGAGAGCACGGGCGACATTAGACGACAGCACGGTGGTTTGGGTGGTGTTGTGGTGGACTGGTCAGCATCGGTAGTGGTTTAGATGGAGTTGGGTAGCGCGTGTGGGTGGCGTTAGGTAGTGGCTCTAGCGGTGCTGGTGACGTGTGTGGTGGTTTAGGTATTTGTGAAGGAGTATGATTAAAAAGAAAAAAACTTCCTCCACTTCCCCGTTGACGTGCTATTTATAAACTCAAAACTGAATCTTTTGTATTGAAGATACGGTTATGATTTATCAAGGTTTTACCCTAACTTCTAAAAACCCTAATTTATTTTGGGTTTTTTTTAATTCTTTTGAGGCTTAATCTAATCTAGTATAATTTAGCTCAATAATTCTCTAATCTGATTTGAGTCCTTAAAATAGATGAATTTTTATTTTATATTGGTTTAACCCAAAATTAATTAAGCCCGTATCGTCACCTAATCCGATAATCTAACTCAATTCAATTCAACACAACATGACTCTACTTATGACTTAACTTACTACGATTTGACTTGATTTTTTCTTATTTTTTCATTTTTCACTTTTTTTTATTTTAATTTTTGTTTTTTTTAAATTATTTTTTTATTTTTCTATTTATTTATTAACTTAGCTTAATTAACAAAATTGGAAAAAATGAAGTGTCTACAGCTTTCCCTCTTTGTAGTGAAGTTGGATTAGAACTTTACTATAAAGACAAAAAAGATACCCATTTTTACCAGACCCAACTTGGATAATTTGAAAATGATACATCTCTTCAAGACTCACTTTGGTTTAATCTGAAGAGAATAGATCTCTTTGAAATTCGTTTTGACTTATAATATGAAGAGTATAGATCTATTCAAAAACTAATTTCACTTTAGTGACCTAAAGAGGATAGATCTCTTTGAGATTTGTTTTGACTTTAATGGCTAATCTAAAGAGGATAGATCTCCTCAAGATTCGTTCTATTTAACCCGAGGAGGATAGATCTCTTTGAGATTGGTTTTGGCTAATTTGAAGGGGATAGATCTTTTCGAGATTGGTTTTGGTTAATCCAAAGAGGATAGATCTCTTCGAGATTGGTTTTGGTTAATCCAAAGAGGATAGATCTCTTCGAGATTGGTTTCGGTTGATCCAAAGAGGATAGATATCTTCAAGATTTGACTTGGTTAATCAGAAGAGGATAAATCTCTTCAAAATTCGGCTTCAATTAATCCGAAGAAGATAGAACTCTTCAAGATTAGTTTTAGCTATTTCGAAGAGGATAGATCTCTTTGAGATTCGACTTGGTAAATCCGAAGAGGATAAATCCCCTTGAAATTCATTTTAGTTCATCCGAAGAGGATAGATCTCTTCAAGATTCATTTTGGCTATTCCGAAGAGGATAGATCTCTTTGAAATTCATTTTGATTAATCCGAAGAGGATAGATCTCTTCAAGATTGGTTTCAAAAACTAGTTTAATTCTTCTAAACGTCTCTTTCTAAAGACTTTTAAGATTATTTTTTCTAAGACTAAAGAATTTCTTAGATAGCAACTGATCGGCATGCTTACATCAAATCTTGATATTCACTCATTCAATCAACAGAATTTCACCAAAGGATTATGATTACTTCTTCTTTCTTTTTTCCTCTTTTCTTCTTTTTTTTTTTTTTTCTCTTTCTCTAAAATGTCCTAAACTTTTGAGTCTTATAACTAGACTATGCTTATGCCTTGAATTTGCTTTGTTCGATACCAAATTTCATTTTCCACTATTCATGACGTCTGAACGATAAATCTCTTTTCGAAAGAAACAAGATTAAATTATTAAGAACATTCAATTTCATTTTTTTTTTGGTGATTCATTGGTGAGGGTTTGGTATTTAAGTGTATGAGGGTAGAAAAACATGGTACTCAAGGATTTATTGGTGAAGTGTTTATTGGTCAATGACCATCTAAATTTGAAAACTATGTCAACTTTACTCATAAACGATGAAAGATAAACCACAAACTTATTCAAGAAAAATTAGAATCTTTATTGAACCCAATTTTCATGGATAATACAACTTGACAGTGTCTAAATTCACTGGCTCCCTTAATTCCGGGTCATCCATCTCTGTCAACACTAATGCATGTCTTGATAATACTTTTTTCACCACATAAGGGCCTTCACAATTCAGAGCAAACTTGCCCCTAAGGTCTTTTGCATTTGGCAATATTTTCTTTAGCACCAAGTCTCCCTCTTTGGAGTATCTCGAGAGTACTTTCTTGTTAAAAGCTCGTATCATTTGTTGTTAGTAGCACTGACCATGACATATCATTGCAAGCTTCCTTTCATCTAAGAGATTCAAATGTTCCATCCGCTTCTTCACCCACTCTACTTCATCTAGCTGAGTTTCTACCAATACTCGGAACGAAGGTATTTCTACTTCCACTAGTAGTACTACTTCAGTTCCATATATCAATGAATACGGTGTCGTACCAGTAAAAGTTCTGACTGAGGTTCTGTAAGCTATGAGAGCAAAGTGAAGCATCTCATGCCAGTCCTCATAAGTGATCGTCATCTTCTCAATGAGTCTTTTGATGTTCTTATTTACAGCTTCAACTGCTCCATTCATCTGAGGTCAATATGAAGTTGAGTTTCTGTGATTAATCTGGAATTGGTGGCACACTTCACCCATCAACTTATTATTCAAATTCGTCCCGTTGTCTGTCATAATAGACTTGGGTGCACCGTATCTCACAATAATATCTCTTTTCAGGAATTTGACCACTACTCCTTTGGTTACCGTGGCATATGACGCTGCTTCTACCCACTTGGTAAAATAGTCAATGATGAGTAAAATGAATCTGTATCCATTTGAAGCTATTGGTGAAATTGGTTCAATTATGTCAATTCCCTACATTGAGAAAGGTCAAGGAGCCGATAACACATGCAATTCTTGGGAAGGAGTGTTGATTTTGTTAGCGTACACCTGATACAGGTGATAGTACCTCATGTGCTTGATACAATCTAATTCCATCGTCATCTAAAAATACCCCATTCTCATGATCTTTCTGGCTAACATATACCCATTCATGTGAGGACCATAAACTTCTTCATGTACTTCTTTTATTATTTTCTTGGCTTCTTTTTCATCTACACACCTTAGCAGTGTTGCATCTGGTGACCTCTTGTATAATGTGGCTCTACTTAACAGGAAATGAGTAACCGTTCTTCTTAAAGTTTTTCTATCTTGTCTATTAGCATCTTCAGGAAACTCCCCCGTTTGAAGTAACTTTTTGATGTCATGATACCAAAGTTCTTTTGTTCCCTTCTCTTAAACTGTAAAGCAAAAAGCCGGTTTTTCTACCACTTCAATCTTTAGGGGCTGAATTTCTATCCCATCAATGACTTTCACCATTGATGCTAATGTAGCCAATGCGTCAGCAAACTGATTTTAGATTCTTGGAATGTAAGTGAATGAAATCATTTAGAATTTTTCAATTAGCTTTCCTAAATATCCATAATAAGGTATCAATTTCTTGTCCTTCATCTTGTATTCTCCTAAGATCTGGAGAATTATAAGGGAAGAATCTCCATATACTTCAAGCTCTTGTACTCCCATATCTAGCGCCTTTTTGAGCCCCAAAATGCAGGCTTTATATTTTGCTATGTTGTTGGTATATGGAAATGTTAATCCTGCTGACACAAGGAAATGGTTACCTCAAGTGATACCAATACTACTCATATCCCATATCCAAACATGTTGGCTGCTCCACCAAAATACATTTTCCACCTCAATTTTTCTTCGCTCATTTCATTTGCCATCATCATATTTTCATCAGCAAATTGTGCTTCTGAACCATTGTCCTCATCTTCTAATGGGTATTTCACCAATTGATTAGCTACTACCTGCCCTTTGATTGAACTCTGACTTATGTACTTAATATCACTCTGACTTATGTACTTGATATCAAATTCAAATAGTAACATTCGCCACTTCAATATTCTTCCAATCAACGCTGGCTTTTCTACTAAATACCTCAAAGGGTCATGTTTTGTCAATAACTGTATTGAATAATAGAGAGTATATTGCTTGAGCTGATGCATCACCCATACTAAGGCCCAACATGTTCTTTCCACTTCTAAGTATTTTTGCTTGCATTATGTGAATTTCTTCCTCAAATAGTATATAGGATGCTCTTTTTTTCCTGTTTCATCTTTTTTCCCTAGCATGTATCCCATCAACTCAAGAAGAATCATTAAGTAAAGGATCAAGGGCTATCCTGATGTAGGAGTGACCGGTACAGGAGGATTCATAAGACACTGTTTAATTTTAGCAAATGCTCACTCACACTCTTCATCCCATTCGATGGCTGCATTTTTCCTCAAAAGTTTAAATAACGGCTTGCATCTATCAGTTAATTATGATACAAATTGAGCGATGTAATTTAACCTTCCCAATAGTCCCCGAACCTTTTTTATAGTCTTAGGTGCTGGCATGTTCACGATTACCTTGACTTTATCTAGATTTACTTCAATTCTTTTTCTACTAAATACAAAACCTAACAATTTGCTCGAAGTCACTCCAAAGGTACACTTCTCTGGATTCATCTTCAGTTGAAACTTCCTCAGTTGCTCAAATAACTTTCCTAAAATATCCATATGATTTTCATCCTCCTTAGATTTTGGCAATCATATCATCCACATAAACCTCGATTTCCTAATGTATCATGTCGTGAAACAAGGCTACCATAGTACGCCGATAAGTTGTCCCAGCATTCTTCAACCGGAAAGACATTACACGATAACAAAATGTTCCCCAAGTGGTAATGAAAGTTGTTTTGATTTCATCTTCTTCTGCCATTTTAATTTGATTATACCCTGAGAAACTATCCATAAACGAGAAAAGATAGTCCCTGGCTATGTTATCCACTAGTACGTCAATATGCAGTAAAGGAAAGTTATCCTTTGGTGTTGCCTGATCTAAATCTCGGAAATCTATGCAAACCTTAACTGTCCCTTTTTTCTTCAACATCGGTACCACATTGGCCACCCATTCGGGGTAATCTGACACTTTTATGAACCCAACTTTTAACAATTTGTTCACTTCTTCTTTTTATTTTAAGGAATGTGTCTGGCCTAAATTGTCTAAGTTTTTGTCTTTTCAGTTTTATTTTCTCCCTGGTTGGCAATTTATGAACCATAATCAACGAATCTAAACCGGGCATATTTTCATAAGACCAAGTGAATATGTCTAAGTATTCTAATAGTAATTGTGACAACTCCTGTTTCTGATTATCCGTTAAATTACCATCAATTTTCAAGTTTCGTGAACTTTCCTCTATCCCCAGATTAATTTCATCCATCGGTTCGTCAATAATCACTCTACCCCATTCATGTCGACGGTAACTCTCCTAAATTTCATTTGGAGTCTCAATATCATCTCTAACGTTTAGCCTGGCAGGGCCGAAGGTGATATTGGTACTTTCATTGTCTACATGGGCGAGATATTCATTACGTTTATTGTTTTTATCGGATCTGAAGAATAAAGGAAAAAAAGAAAAAGGACAATGAATAAATAATAAAGAAGAATTGATAGAAAGAAAGGAATGAATTTTATTGAATGAATGAATTCAAATTGTGTGAAAGGAAAAGTCTAACTAATTAGACTAAGTATTGAAATTGAATGTTCCTAATTAAATTAATTTTACGTTTCAAAAGAGACCTATTAATGGGAATGGACAACTAGTTGCATAGGGAAACTGGTATGCCAATATCTTCCTTCTCGTTTAGACCGATGTTGTATTGTTGAGTCAAGGCCTTAGATAAACTGGCTACTTTAGGTTTTTAAACACCAGCCGGTACTGGGAACTTCTGGAGGATGTTTAGAATGTCCATGTGAGCATAGTATAGCCGATCTCTTCTCTTGCTTCTGGTTTTGGTCTTCATTTCTTGAATCTCTTCCTCAATGGGCTCATACCCAAGCCCAAATGTTCCAGTCTGCTACTTAGGCTGTTTCAAACGACTTCATGCCCCTTGTCTTGCTTCTTTGATCACACTTACTTCGTTGAAAATCTATAACCCTGGCTCTTCCAATTCTTCACCCCCGACATAGGGAATAGTTGTTTGTTTGTAAATCCCGTAGTCTTGCTCTCCGAGAATAGTAACCAACTACCTATTGGCTATGAATTTTACTTTCTGATCTAGACTAGACGGAATTGCCCCTACTAAATTAATCCATGGTCTTCCTAGCAGAAGGTTGGAATTTCGCGGTATATCCAGAACTTGAAAGGGAATAGTAAACACTTGCGGGCCAATCTCTACTTGTAACCCAATTTCTTCGATTATGTCCCTTTTTAATCCATCAAAAGCTCTTACTGAAATCGAGTTGAGCTTTATCTCAGTTGAATCTACTCCAAACAAATTTAGTGTCACTAAAGGACACACATTCAGTGATGACCCATTATCTATTAGAACTCGAGTAACCACTTTCCCTGCACACTTAACCACTATGAAGAGGGGTTTCGTATGCTGGTTTCCTTCTTTACCTAACTCATCTGGCGAGAATGAAATCTGATCCACTGCAAATATTAACTTTACCACCAGCCCTAGTTTTTTTTTTTTGTAGAAATCCCTTTAGGTACTTTGACATCCTTTAAAATTTTGATTAATGCCTCTCGATGAGTATCTGATGAGAATAGTAGGCCCATTAAAGAGATCTAGGTTGGTACTTTGGCTAACTGGTCCATTACTTTGTATTCACTGGCCTTCACTATTTTCTTGACAACATTTTGATATTTATCATTCGTATCTTCAAAGATCTTTCGAGAAGCCTCTTCCACAGTAGACTTCCTCTTGGTTTCCTCATTTTGATCATAGACTTATCTTGAGCATGTAAGCCTACCGACCATAGGTGATGAGGACCTAGTCATCTGATTCATCGTTTGGTAGTCTAGAGGTATTACTTTGTAATTATTTGGGACTATTAGGACATTGAAAGCAATTTTCTTGGGCTTACCCAATTCTTCAACCTTCTTAGTCTTCCCATCATACTCAAAAACCAATGACTTGGGCCTATCTCCGATCATTCCAACCATCTCAACCATCTTCTTGGCTTCTGCAATAAGTTTTTCTTCTTCCTCAAATTCTGGACCCCATTTAGTAGGTAGTTCATCAGCATATATGGAGGGTGAACTAGAGTAATCTACTAAATACTCAAACTTCCCTAATGGTTCTCCTAGGGTATCAACCATCGGATCTCCGGCTTTATATCTTTTTCTAAGCTCTTTTTGAGTACTTCTCTTTCGTGGTTTTGGAATCTTCATAGCCATGATATGAGCTTTCTTTATCTTCTTATCCTTCAACAATTGATATATTGCCGGTTTAGTCTAGGTTCTATCCCTGAGATTCATATTTTGCAAATACCTAGCTCGCCTCAGATTTTAAGCTATCTCCTCAATAGTGATGGAGAGACTGTCTAGATCAATCTTCAGTTTAGAAACTTCAGCAATGATCATATTGATCGAATTTCCATAATTCGGTAGAGAATTGTTACCCACATTAGGAGTAGGAGTCTAGATGAAATCCAATTGAACCAATTTGGCGTCAATAAGATCCTGAATCCTATGTCTAAGTCTCCAACACTAATTTGTAGAGTGCCCCACTTGCCTTAGATGATAATCACATCGAAGGTTTAGGTTATAATCCCTTGGTCTTAGTCCTTCCTTTGGTATTTCAAACGTTAGAAGGTTCTCTTTCCTTAATTGTGCAAGAACCTGGCTTAGAGGAATGAGAATATGAGTAAATTGTGTTCTTTGTGGGCGGTTATTTTGATTCGACTTCGATGGGGGATTAGATCCTTTAGTCATGGCTACTAGGGCTATGGGTCTAACAAGGTTTCCGGTATTGACGACACTTACAATGGCTTCTTTGGCTTTGTTGGAAAATCTCATTGGAGGTATCTTCTTCTTAGCTGCTTTAGGATTAGGAAGCCTTTTAGTAGCAATAGCTTCCTCAATTCGGTACCTTGAGGCCACAATTTCTACAAAGTTGGAGGCGGGGTGCCTAACCAGATGTTGGTAATATGGGCTTCCAAGAGTGTTGATGAAAGCGAAAGTTAAGTCCTTTTTCATCAAGGGTAGAGTCACCCTAGCTACCATACCCCTCCATCTCTGAGCATATTCTTTAAATTTTTCATTGGCCTTCTTTCGTAGAATATTTAAATCCTACATGGACGAGGTTACTTTAATGTTGAACTTATACTTGTTGTAGAAAGTCCATGCTAACTTATCCTAAGTATCGATCTCATTCAAATCCAGTTGGGCATACCAAGTTAAGGCAGGCTCAGTTAAGTTGTCTTGAAAAGTCTGGACCATCACTATCATACTTGGTGTATTTTCCCATTTTCCTGATGTATAACCTAATGTGGAGCTTCGAGCAGCCAGTCCCATTGTATTTCTCAAATTCCGGCACTTTAAATCTTTCTGGGAAGTCATCATCTTCATATGTTGGCAAATTAATCATCCCCATCTATTCAACCCCGTTAACCATTTCCAAGGTTTTCATTTTCTCGATCAACCTTTGCATGAACTTTCTTTCCATCTCGTAATGTTTCTCTTCGATCTCCTTCCTCCATACCTTAGTATTGGGGGCTGATTCTTCATCTTCTAATTTAGGGGGAGGGGTCATTTCCGCATTTCGATTTGGATTGACTTAAGATCTTTGTCTTTTGTTAAGAATCCTAATAGCCTGAGTGAAAGCCTAAATCTGTTCGGCCATCTTGTTCTTGCTTTCCTCCATGGTTGTTACTCTCGGGTTGGGTTCGGTTTGATTGACATTCCCAGTACCTTGAGTTGACATCCTGGCTTTAGAACGAGTGAATATCAGGCTTCTAGTTGAGTATGCTCGTTTGAATACTATCTTCAAAATCTTAAATGGAAATCCAAGTTTCACACTTTTTGGTGAATTAAAAATTTCTTTTGTTTTTTTTTTTTTGGCTTTTTGTTGTAATTTTTATTGTTTTGTTGTTTGCCTCTTTTTTTTTGTTTTTTTTCCTCGAATTTTCTATTTTTTCTTTTAAAAAGTTAAATAAATGAATAATAATGAGGAAAAAACTACGCAATTAATGAAAATTTTATTTACTAAAGTTGCAAATTTATTATTCATAAGATTCAACTTATACAATGGACTAAAAGAAAAGAGAAGAAAAATTCCTAACTAATCTTCCTAAAAACTTAAATCTTATATTTACAAGAGTTTGTGGATCTGGCTGGGATGGGCTTTATCAACTTCCCCCATAAGTCTTCATACCGTCCCTTTCTCAAATCTTGCTCCTTAAGAATTGATTTTCCCCTAATAGTCTCTCATTTTCTAGCTTTAACTCTTCAACAATTCTCTTACTTTCTTGGAACTAAGCTTCAACTCTGGCTCGTCTGATGTCTCAATAGTCCTGCTTAGTAGGTGAAAGACGTGTCAGTTCTAGCTCGTATCTAAATATGTCCGGAGCTTCATGCCGTATCTTTCCAATCTTCTCCAATTGATCATAAATGAACTGCTTGGTGGTTTGGTATTCTCCGTCTTTGCCTCTCAAAGTTCCCACGTTGACTATCTTTTTGACTTCTCTCCATCCCTACAGTTTTACGTGTTCTGCTAGTCATTGAATCGGAGTAGTTGTGGGCAGACAGGGATCTTGATCTTGATAATTTATTGTGACGACATCCAAGGAGTCTTTGTAGGCTCTCTTGAAGTGAACCCAGCTGTTTGGTGACACAAGCTGGGAAGTATCCTGTATAGTTAGTAATATCGATAAGGGGGGACTCCTATATAGTTGGCGCATCCTAAGATGGTTTGAGTATAGTGGCTTCATTTAGTTGTCCACATAAAGTCTACTGGCTGCAATTTGCTGATAACTGATACCCATCCATTAAACTAAGTTTCATCTGGTACCTTGAGGTGGTCGGCAAAGTCGTCAATTAGATTCATATTTTCAGTCAAGGACTCTCTAGAAGATTCCTTCCATACCCCTGTATGTGACTGAGAAACCATACGGCAAGGATTGTAGGGTTCGCCATGAAATAACCGTGCCCCTGCTTTTTCAAGTGGGTGAGTGTCCTAAACTGTTTTGCTAGTAACGCTAGTATATAGGATTTACCAGCTAAGAATTAAGTCACTAGCTTGGCAACTTTGTAATGAACTTAACTATATTTGAAGGGAAATATCATGTTCCAAACGCTGCTACAACAAATGCGTTGACCCTCTTTTCGGCCTATGATTCATATTCGTCATAAAATATCTAGTGATATCTCTGTAGGCATTTGGGCTTAAAAACCACTCCACTAATCTTAAGGTGCCGAGACATTTCTAGCCTATTGAAGACAAGAATGGTGCCAAGGTTGACTTCTTAACTCCCAACAATGTCATGAAAGCTTTCTCTTGCTGGACTCTAAGATCAAGGATAGCTATGCCTGCTTCGAGGGGGCGGAGCACTAAGTAGTGGTGAGCACTCTTCTATAATAGGTATCAATACGTATAGGCTGAAGTTGAAAGCTACAAGCATCCCTAGTGGAGTTGCCAGTTTGTTGAGCTCTATTTCGATTTCCTTAATTTAACCTATATCAAGCCCAGCACACTTAATATAAATTTCTCGACATTAAACTAAGGAGATACTTTTTTAAAAAAAGAAATTTAAAAATTAGAGTCACCAACCAGTTTAACTGGTAAAACATCAAATTAAGGTTTTTGGATGGGAAAACTCTAATTTGACCACTAGTCTGCAGATATTCTAAAAAAATTAATTTTTAGAAAAATTGAACTAGAAAACTGGGTTCAGGGATTAATCTATTAAGATTAAGTTACCATGTGAAAATTAAAGAAAAAATTGATAGGCTTTATTTTCGTAATTTTATAAATGATATTAAAAACATTACTATTTTTTTATTACAATTTTTTTTAAAAAAAGGGAATTTTTTTTAAACGTTGCCCTAAAGGTGCCTACTTACCTGCTAGTTATGATCAAACCGGTCGTAGTTCTTTTTATAAAATTTCTAGTTGAGAGTCATTTTTACTTTGAAAACAGAGCCAAGTTTACGTTTTTTTATTAATTTATTGTTTAAAAAAAATCCTAAGAAATCTAATTTTTGAAAGAAAAAAACCCTAACTAATTATCTTTAGGAAAACTTGATTAAGATTTTTTTTTTCAAAACCACTATATGTCAAAATATATATTTTTTATTAAAAAACATGATTTAAAAAAAAACTTAATTTAACTAAATTTTATTGGAATGGCCTTTTTAAAAAAATTGTAATAAAATAAATAATAACTAAAACCTACACTTAAACAAAAAATAAATAAATTAATAAAGAAAAAAAATAATTAAGTAAATTAATAAAAATTAATGAAAAAAATAAATAATAAAAAAATTAATGAAAATTTACATAGCGTTAGATCGTGTGCTTGTGTGTTCAATTTGGGTAACGACTGGACGTTGTGGGCAAGGATTTGGGTGAACATACGAGCGGTGATGGGTGAGCGCATGGGCGTGACTGGGAGACAGTACGGCTAGCATTGGTTAAGAGCATCAGCAACTCTGGGCAACACTGAGCAACAGCATGCGACAGTATAGGCGGTGATTGGGCGAAAATACAGTGGTTTGGGTGGTGTTTTCATGGTTGTTGTGGTGGTGTATAGTGAAATGGTCAGCAGCGGAGGTAGTTTAGGTGGTGTTAAGCGGCGCTTGTGGGTGGCGTTGGACAATTGCTTCGGTGGTATCGGTGGCGTGTGTGGTGGTTTAGGTGTTTGTGAAGGAGTATTATTGAGTTTGATTTTCTTTTTCTATTTCTTTTATTTAAAATTGATTTCTCATTTCTTGATTAATACCAAACCCTAACCCATTTTATATTAATCCTCGACTAAAGAAATTGAGAAATTTCGATTTTTTATTGAAAATCATTTTCGGAGTCGCCACCCGACCGAAGTCGGGAAAAGAAAAAGAAACCATAACCAATTATGTAGATTGATTACGATTTAGCTACTGGTCTTTGATTTCAAATTTAATGAAGAATTAGAGGGTTCCGAATTCGGGGGCTAACCTATTAAACCCTAACAAATACCACTATCTATTTACCGAAATTAGAATTATTTTTCTAATTATAATATTTAAAAAATAAATAAATAAATAAAATAAAATAAAAGAACCTAAGTTTCTACATATTTTATCGTCGCCTCGAAGGTACCTACATATCCGCTAGCCGGGATCAGACGATCGTAGTTCTTTTCGAAAACTTTAATGTGTTGGTTATTTTTATAAAAAATGATTGGTTGAATTTACGTTTTTATTAACCATTTTATTTTTATTAAGAAAAATCCCTAGAAGCCTAATTTTTATTCCTAACATTATATATAAAAAAAAAACCTAAAAACCTAATTTTTGAAAAGTGCCAAATTAAAATTTTTATTTAAAAATAACCAAGTAATAATTTTTTTATTTTCAAGAAAAACCCTAAAGATTTTATGAAATATGCAATATTCTACATGATGAAGCTTTTATATAGAAAAGATGCTTAAAACATAAAAAAAGAAAGAAAGAAAAAAATTTCCTAATCATAGAAAAGATGTCTGAATCATAGAAAAGATGTCTAAATTATAGAAAAGATGTCTGAATCATAAAAAAAGAAACCTAAACTATGAAAAAGACATCTAAATAATGGAAAAGACATCTAAATAATGAAAAAGACATCTAAACTATGGAAAAGATGTCTAATCATAGAAAAGATGTCTAATCATAGAAAAGAAGTCAATTAAAGATATATATATATATTTCTTTTTTTTTTTTTACAAAAGGGTCCTAATTCTTAAATGTTATTGTTTTATAAAAAAAAATACTCTAAAAATCCTATTTTTTAAAAGGGCCTTTTATTAATTTTTATTTAAAGAAGAAACAATTTCTATATGATAAATCCTTAAGTAAGCCAAATCTAAAATATAAATGGCCGATCATAATAATCCCTAAACTAATATATATAGCTATTTACCAAAAATGATATAATTCCATATAATATACTTATATAAGATCTATCTCTAAAACCGTTACAGTAACATATACGTATATATTATTTTAACTAATAAAATATAATAATGTATATATATAATAAAACCGATCTCAACGACTCTTAAACTAATATATATATCTTTATATCTGTATAACTATTATTAAATAACCATACTAAAAGGAACACTTAAGTTAATATATATGTATACACATCTACATAAGTAATTATCTAACTAAATAAAGTCATATCATATAATATACTCGGCATATAAAACTACTGAAAAATCCCTAAGACTAAAGTACACATAACTCATTATGTTAATCTACCCATAAAACAACAAAAAATTAATAGTAGAACAATAATAATAACAAACAGTTAAAGAAAAACTAAACCTGGACTTCTCTTATTTGATCGCGTAGTGAAGTTGCAACTACGTTCAGTGACAATGATGTGTTACACAATGTCGTTGCGTGTACTGTCGCGGATAGATGGTTGCGTATGTGTGAGTTATGGAATAATGGAGACGCGGATCCAGCAGTGGCTGTTTGGCGAGGAGCTGCTCGTCGAGATCGTGCTACGGTTGCTATTGGTTAACGTGCGAGTTCAGTCAGCGTGTAGCAGTAAACATAGACGGTAGTGGCATGAACAGCAGTAACCATGGCAACGCTCATCGATTTGCTTGGGCGACTATAACGACAAAGGATGGAATTCAGCTACTGCATTCGTCGGATCTTGGTGTGCTGTGGACTACTGCAAGTTGTTAGGGGAGTTGTGTGTTGTCACCGGTTTCTGCTGAAGTGCTGTAGCGATGAAGGGCGGTGGTGATTATGGTCGGATAGTGGTGATCGTAGATGGTTGAGGAGTGATCGGCGTGTGTAGTCGTAGGTACAGTTGGGGTGTAGTTGCGTACTGTGTGCTGTTCTCAACGCGACCAATCGGCATGGACTATTGTTGTTGCTGCTGGAGCGTGTTAGCCTAAATTGCAGTTGTGGGATCTTGATCCAGGTGTACTGTTGGTACAGTAGAAGATTTTGGATGAAGCAGATTTTGGATTTTTGATGAAGCCCCCCCTTTGATTCCCGTTGTTGTTTTTCTTTTATAAAGTCCAAATCAAATCTTATTATATCTTATTCAAATCTTATTTAACTAGACTCATATAATTTAATTAGATATGAAATTGAATTTCGTCTCGCTTCTGCAAAGTTAGAAAAATAAAGACATAAGTGCTCAAACCCGTGACCTCCAACTAAATCCACCCAAGTACTCCGCTACTTATCCGTTAGGCCTTTGGCCTGTGCCTTAACATTCATTACCATGAAATTATATTTAAATTATCCGATTCCCTAAAGTAAAATTTTTAACTAAACTAAAACTAAAACTAATTATTCTTAATATAAATTACTTCCTAAAAATCTACGAAATTTTTATGATTTTTCCTTTTCTTTTTTTTTTGGTATTTTCATTATTTGTTAATTTTTATTAATTTTTACATCTTTTTTTGAATTAGGGCCCTTTTTGTAAAAAATAAAAACTAAGATTATGAAAGGGCAAAAATTAGGTGTCTACAAGTATGATTAAAAAAAAAAAACCTCTTCAACTTCCCCATCGACATGCTATTTATAAACTCAAAATTGAATCTTTTGTATCGAAGATACGATTATGATTTGTCAAGGATTTACCATAACTTTTAGAAACCCTAATTTATTTTAGGGTTTTTTTTTATTCTTCCTAGGCTCGGTTCGATCCACTACAATTTAGTCCAATAATTCCCTAATCTAATTTGAGCCCTTAAATTAGATGAATTTTTATTCTATATGGGTGTGGCCCAAAATTAATTAAGCCCATATCGTCACCTAATCTGATAATCCAACTAAATTCAATTCAACACAATACGACTCGACTCATGACTTAACTTGCTATAACTTGACTTGTCTTTTTTTTTCACTTTTTTTCTTTTAATTTTCATTTTTAATTTTTCTGTTTATTTATTAACCTGGCTCAATCAACAAAATTGGCAAAAATGAGGTGTCTACAAAAGTAAATCTTTCCTTCACTTCGGTAAAGCTTCTTTCCTCCTTTTCTCCCCATCTAAAGTCGGTGTTCTTCTTCATCAGCTTAGTAAGGAGTACGGCGAGGGTGCTGAAATTCCTTATGGATCTCCTATAGAAGGAAGCTAGTCCATGGAAACTTTTCACCTCTGTACAGGTAGTAGGAGTTGGCCATTCGACGATTGCTCATATCTTCTTGTCATCTACTCGTAAACCTTCTCCACTTACTACATAGCCCAAGAATACCACTTCATCCTGAAAAAAGCAACATTTCTTAAAATTATCGAATAATCTCTTAACATGGGGGACATTCAATACGGTACAAAGATGTTTATGGTAACTCGGCATGTTAGTACTATGCACTAGAATATCATCAAAGTATACCACTACGCACTTCCCCATTAGATTTCTTAGCACAGATTCATCACTCACATGAAAGTGCTCAAGGCATTCAACAAGCCAAAAAGCATTACCATCAACTCATAGAGTCCATGCTGAGTTTTGAACCCAATCTTCTACTCATCTCTCGACTTCATTAGAATTTGATGGTAGTCAAATTTTAAATCAATCTTACTGAAGATCTTGGCTCCACTCATCTCATCCAACATATCTTCTAACCTGGGAATAGGATACCTATATTTGATCATTATCTTGTTCGCGACTCAGCTGTCAACATACATTTACCAGGTTCCATCCTTTTTTGGTACTGCGAGTACTGGAATAGCACAAGAGTTGAGACTCTCTCTAACATATCCTCTTTCTAACAGCTCATTGACTTGTTATTGGAGCTTAAAAGCCTTTTTGGGACTCATTCGATAGGTTGGCTTATTCAGCAATAAGGCGCCGAGTATCAAGTCAATGCAATGTTTTATTCCTTTAAACGATGGTAATCCTTCTAGCAATTGTTCTAGAAATAAATTGGCATATTCATCTAGCAACTCTTTTACTTCAAGAGGTAGTTTACCTTGCTCCTTTAATTCTAATAAACACCTGACCAACATGAAGGTTGGTACGTCAGCTTTAACGACCTCTTAGAGCTCATCTCTACTCATCATCAAGGTCTTCTTTGATTCATGAGCAAGTTTTGTTTGCAGTTTGTTAACTTCATTTGGTGGCATCGGGTTCATCGTAATCTTCTTGCTATCCTTCTCGAACACATACGTGTTCCTGTATCCATCATGGATAACTCATCTATCAAATACCCATGGTTGGCCAAGCAATACGTGTGAATCACACATGGGTAACGCATCGCAGAGAATCTCGTCGAAGTAATTTTTGATAGTAATTGGTAATAATACTTGCCGAGTGACATGTAGTATTCCTTTCTCACTTAGCCAATGCAACTTATACAGCATTAGGTGCACAATAGTTGGCAACTTCAACCTTATGATTAGATTTGTTGATGCTACATTAGTGCAACTTTCGCTATCTACAATTAGCGTGCTTACCTGATCATTTACCCTACAGGTGATATGAAATAAGTTCTCCCTTTACTCCTCCTCGCATGAGGCTTCCAAGTTCATTACACATTGACTAACCAGGATCAACTGATCCAAGTACTTGGTAAACACATCCTCCTTTATCAGTTCATTCTCCTTAGTAGCTTCTTTCTCGGCAGTACTTTCCTCCTCTTTAGGTTCCTCATTAGTACTTTTCACTTTTAGCTTTAAAATGTCTCCCTTGATGACCACAGTCCTTTGGTTTGGGCACTAAGCAGCCATATGTCCAAATTCGTAGCATTTGAACGTTATTTAAAAGGAAAAGACAAAAAGGGTATTATCCTAAAAAAGTAAGGTACAAAGTATACAAGGGGTGAAAATGAATATTCATGGAAAAAGTAATGATTAGAGTAGCAAATTTTATAAGTAGTCCTGGATGTGACAACAATGTGTTAGTGGTGCTGTAGGAGGATGAAGACAAAGCAATATGAGTTGGTTGGGTAGCTGAGTGTAAGCCTTAAAGTTAAGCTAAATGGTCGTAGGATTAAACTTGGTACATAAAGTTTAGAATAATTGGTTAAAAGATTCGATCAAACCTAAATTATAAACTATAAATAGAAATATTAGTAAAAATGATCCCGTAAACTTGAATTTAAGAAAATAAGTAATAAAAAAGGATACTATAAAATTTTCAAATTTTAAGTATAATAATTGTTAATTATTGAAAAGGTAAAAAGTGTAATTTAATAACTAATAAATTGCTAGAGATAAATTATATGTATATTAAAAATCATAGAATGACCTAAATAATAATTAGGAATGTTCACATGTACCCCACATGTATTTACGTGTAGATAAAAATACGCGAAATTACTTAAATTAGATAGAAACTTATTAAATAATTAAAGAAAATTATTAATTAATTAAGAAAAAATCAGAAGAGTAAAGAATGATGTGGATTTAGTCGAGGCAGATCAGGAAGTGAAGAAGAAAATTAACTAATCAAAATCAAGCAACACAAAAAGCAAAAATTAAGGGATTTAGGTAATGTCATGTCCAATTAAATGCATAATAATTACAACAAAACTCTATAAATAGAGAGAAAAATTACAAAACTCATTTGGACAGTTATAAGTTAGAAAAAGTTAAGAGCACCGAAAATTGAAGAGGAAAATTAGGGTTTGGGAAAATATTAAGGAAATCTATGTAGTAGGGACCGAGCCACCACCACCTAGGACCGAGCCACCACCACTACCACCCCACTCCAGACCCACCGCCTGAATCGACCGACACACCTGGACCGGTATTGAAAGCCCAAAAGTCATTGGACCGGGTAAGTCTCCAATCTGTTTCGATTTTGTACAATTTCTTAAAATTATTTATTTTGCCCAGAAAATTATGAAATTTATTTCTAAGGTTTTATTGTATGTAGATTTATGGAAAAATAGTGATTAAGTTTAATTACATTTGAAAATATAAGGTTCTTAAGAAATTAAGCAAAACCAAATATGATTAGAACTAGAAATAAAAAGGCTTAGGAATGTAGTTTGAAGCTCAAAATTTTTCTGTAGAATACTTAAGTGATATAGAATAATACTATAAAGCCATTTTTCTAAATTTAATTTTCAAAATTTTTAAGTAAATTTTTAGCCTTAAAATGATAAAAAAAATTAGGTAATTTTGAGTTAATTAAGTGATTAATTACTAATTTAGATAGTAATTAGATGTTTAGGGATATTAATCTCTTATGTGGAAACCTAATCCTAGCCTTTGGAGTGTTAAGTGTAATTAATATAGGAATTATGTAGTAATTGTAGAAAATTAGGAATATGTAGAAATGAAAATTTAATAAATATGAAAAATTATGGTTATTTAGATAATATAATAATAAAAAATAGAATATAATAAATCTGAAACAAAATTTAATTTTATGTAATTGTATAAAAAATATAAGATTTTCTCACATCGGGAATAAATCCGGTATCCCAATTAGGATTAGAGTATAACAAATAGTTTAGAACACTAAATTAAGACCTAATATGATATTAGAATACTCGAGCTTAATGTGATTAATTCCACATTGGGATTCGAGCATATTTAGGATTCCAGAATCAAAACCAAAATCTAATTTAGAGACTGAACCCCGAAATAAGGTAGAATGAATCATTAGTAAATAATAGGTATACGTGGAGAAATGAGTTAAATTATAATTTAGAATATGAATCATTAATGTATAAGTACTAAAAAGACTTATTTGTATTATAGGATACCTAGAGACGAACCAACTTACAATTAAGTGATCGGGTGACTGAGAATTCCAAGTAAGTTGGGTTATTACTTAATGTATTGGAGTACTATTTTATGGTACTCGGAGACCTAGGAATGTGTATAATTATGATTGTAAGTAGGTTATGCATGTGTTTGAGTCTCAGAATTCATGCTGAAATTTGTAATGTGATTGATTTTGTGTTATAACTAGATTGGTGTGAAATTGTTTAAACATCCTAAATGGTATTTAATCTTATTCAACTCTAAGGACCTAAATTGTCATGCATTATAACCCTTTAGGGGATCATTTGGATTCTCCAACCAAACATCGATACCTTAGATAAAGATAATGTAAGCCCCACAACTAAGCAATCCAAGGTTTCGATCGGTTGAACGACCCGATCAAGCCTAAATTATAAAGTAAAGCTAGAAATATTAATAAATCAATAGGTAATAAAATAGGAGACTACAAAATTTTCAAATTTTAAGTATATAACTTGTTATTTATCGAAAATGCGTAAAATGCATTCCGGTACTTAACAAATCATTAGAGATAAATTATATGTATACTAAAAATTATAAAATAACCTAAATAATATTTAGGAATATTTATTAGTACTATATATGAATTTACATGTAGGTATAAATACGCGTAATTACTTAAAATACGCGAAATGTGCTAAAATTATACTAAATAATTAAAGAAAATTTATAATTAATTAAGAAAAAATCAATAAAAATCAATAATGATCCAAATCAGGTCGTGGCAGGTCAGAATCCACAAAATAAAAATTAACCAATTAAAATTAGACAACACAAAAGCCAAAAATCAAGGAAATTGGGCAAAGTCATGTCTAATTAATACACAATAATTATACTAAAGCTCTATAAATAGCAAGAAAAATTCAGAAGCTCATTTGAACAGTTAGAAATCAGAGAAAATTAGGGAGAGGCAAAAATTGAGAGAAAAATCAAAGAAAAAAAAAGGAAAACTGTGTAGTTAGGGCCATAAAGGAGAACCCAAATCCGACGGGCAGCTGGGGGGTGGACGGCCACCACCACCACACGGTGGTGGCAATGCCCAAGTGGGCTGACACACCCATAGCCATCGACAGTGGCCGGAGCCACCCAAATCGGTGAGTTTGATTTCTAACCCGATTTTGTGTAATTTTGTAAAAATAGTAAATATTATTAGAAAATTATAAAATTTGTTATTCTGGAATATTTTTGTATATAGTTTTTTTAAAAAAAATATTATTTTGATGAAAATATGTCTCGTGATGTAGGGTCCTTAAGAAATTGTGCAAAACCAAGCATGTTTCGGTTTAGAAATAAATGACCTTAGGAGTATAGTTTCGAGCCCAAAATTTTTGGGTAGATTACTTAGATGATATAGAATGGTGATATGAAGCCCGTTTTCAAAAATTAATTTTTGAAATTTTTAGATAATTTTTAGGCCCTAAAATGAGGCATAAATGAGTAATTTAGGGTTAATTAAGTAATTAGAATAATTATATGTTTTAGGATGTTGAAATCTGATGGAGTATGATACTTGTAGCATTTAGGGTGTTAGATGTAATTATTAGGTTAATTATGTAGTAAATGATTAATATGGAAAAATAGTTAACTTTAAGTTAATTTTGTAAATTAGGAAAATTAGGAGTAAAATCTGATTTAGGATGAATTTAGATATTTTGAAATGATAATTGATGTTTAGGGATGGTAATTAAAGTGATAGAAATATTAGAAATGCATTATGTACATAATAGGCAATAATACATAATATGTAATTTTTGAAAATATAATAAATAGAAAATATTAGGATGAAAATTGATATTATATAAATAATAAGGATATATAATAAATCTGATAAGAAACTTGAATTTATGCAATTATATGAAAAATGTAAAAATTTCTCACATCAGGAGTAAATTCAATATAATAATAAGGATATAAGTGTACCGGATGAAATAAAATACTGACTAGGGGTAATAATGATATTTAGGAGATCGGAAAGTAATGTGATTAATTTCACATTATGAGTTGAAACGAATTTCTAGGGTTGGAATATAAAACATTACTTAGAAATCGAACTAGAACCTAATTTAGAAATCGACGTGGAAACTGAACCCGAACCTAACCCCCAACCTAGAATAATTATAAAAGACTTAAGACCTAGATAATTAGGCATATTAAACCCTAAACAAAACCTAATAATAAGCGTTATAGGATAAAATGAACCTATAATAGTTATATGAAAAGCTGAAACCACGTTTGTGTTATAGGGATGATCGGCGATGGCCTGAGCAAATCGGACCTCGAGTGAGTGAGCGAGGAGTCGAGGTAAGTTGAGATTAATACAATGTTGTATTTTGGGAGGCTTGAGATTATGCTTAGCTGTGCTTGTTAGATAGTTGGATGTGTGCATGTCCTTGATTATGGGTGATGTTATGATTCTGTTTGTTGCTTTAGCATGTATTGTATGATTTGTATGAAATGATTGATCACACTAAACTGGACTTAATCAAATATACGACCAGTAATCATAATCGGACATGCATGGCAACCCGTTAGGGGAACTTAGGACTCTCCGGCTAAATACCGACCTCTTCAAAAGGGATAGCGCAGGATTGTAAAATGGTCCCTTCTTTATCCTTAGTCGAACTAAGTGATAGGAGAGGAGGTCGCGGCGAGGGTGAAGACAATGGTTCGAAGGTAGTCGCGGGAAGAGCGAGGTCTCCATTACACAAGCCTGGGTTTGGTCGTGAGCTGTTGCATTAATGGCAACTCCTCAACCCGGATTAGAGCGGGCGCAACTTCTCTAATCTCACGACTGGCCGGACAACGTCGTGCGATGGCATTTACTTGCACATGCATTACACCTAATATGGTGATTGAAAACCCTATTGTGTTTATGGTATAGTTTTAAGTCCTCCATCCTAACTTACTGAGCTGTGGTTGCTCACATCCCTATAGACGTCGTACAGGTGCTGGCTAAGAAGCGGCAACAACTACTCTGAAGCTAGCAACTGCTGGATCCTGGGGAGTGGGGAAAAACATTGAAGAATCAACACATATTTTATTACTTTTCATTTCTGAATAATGTATAAGTAGGAAATATGTTATGGAGAATTATTATAAACTTGAATTTCAATAATTGAATGATAGTGTATATATATATTTCCTCACTTTTTTAGGTATATGATTTATTTAAATTACAAACTGTTTACTTCAAAGCGGGTTAGTCGTGGACGCCTTGTGTAGATCAGGTCTAAGATAGCGGTTGTAAGGCCAACTTCTATCTTAGGATGGTTTACACGGCGGGGCTGTTACGACTTTGTCGCTTCGAGGCGTGACAGATAGCGCTAAATAACAATTGGTCTTTTCCTCATCCTTAGCCGAACTAAGTGATAGGAGAGGAGATCGCGGTGAAGATGAGGGCATTGGTTCGAAGGATAGTCTTAGGAGGAGTAGTGTCTCCATTGCACAAACCTGGGTTTGGTTGTGAGCTATTGCATAATATGAAAACTCCTCAACCCGGATTAGAGCAAGTTGAATTTCTCTGATTTTGCAACAAACCGGATTACATTATGTGATGACACTTGTTTGTTGCATTACATGAAAATAATTGCTTGATAATCTTATTTGTGTTTATATACATTCATGAGTCTCCAATTCAACTTACTGAGCTGTAGTTGCTCGTACCCGTATAGATCCTTTTATAAGTCCTGATTTCTAAATACTTCAAGTATTATACTGCCCTACAACTATCCAGAAGTTAGTTCTTTTAAAGCCTCGGGGTGAGGATCAATTCACTTAGTAGTAGATGTATAACTAGAGTGTCCTTTATAGCTTAAGAATGAAAGACTGATAGTCGTTATGTAAATTAGTGAACTGTTATATTAATGTAGAGTTTTCTGAGAAGTTTTGTGGAATGTACATATAAGTATGTATGTTGATTTAAAATTCTTGATAATTGTTGTAACTTTAGCTAAGCTTTTAATTAAACTGTTTACTTCAAAGCGAGGAGTCGTTAATGCTTTGTGTAAATCGTATCTATGGTAAGTACTGTAAGGCTAGTTAATATCATAGAATAGTTTACACGGCGAGACTATTGCGATTCTATGACTTTGGGGCATAACACTGAGTAGGATTGCAGAGCAGGTGTGTACTCATCCAAGTAAGAGTGGTTGAGGATTAGTGCAGGACAACTCTCTCGGCTTCTTGACAGCAATGATGCTAAACAAGTGGTCACCTTGAACATGGTTGAGTAGGTATGAGAGGATTAGTTACTGTCAAGGCATTCTCCTAATCAACACAAAAATTTCAAGAGATAGATAGTCATTCGACATAGCACAGAGAGTTAATCAACAGTAAGGAGTAACTTGGCCTCGGCAGGAGTCAGCTACAGTAGGAGGATTTGCCTTACCAATCCCTCTAGTCTATAGGTTCAATTGTGGGTTAAAGGCTTAATAGCCTGATTCCTATCATTCCTTTTGGGTTGTTTTGGATTTGGGATCAAATCCAAATGGTCTTCATTTAGCTCTCTATCAAGATGATAAGGATTGAGGTTAATAATGTTGAAGGTGTTCGAAACCTCATAATCTTCAAGCAGCTTCAATCTGTAGGCTTATCATTGATCTTCTGGAGGATTCTGAAAGGTCTTTCAGCCCGTGCAGACAACTTGTTCCTCCTTTCACTCGAAGATATTTCCTTACTCAGGTGTAGCCATACCAAGTCTCTAGGCTGAAACTATCTTGTCGTCTTTCCTTTAGCCTTCTCTCGCATTCTTTTGGTGGCTTGGTCAATTTGTCAAGTAACTTTATCATAGATGTATTAAAGGAACTGTGCTCGGCTCTTACGTTAGGGCTTTCTAGCTTGGATACAAGTATAGGGGTGTGATCAAGGGGTAACTCGAGGATTAAAACCATAGACAACTTCGAAGGGGGTCTGCTTAGTGTTATTATGTACTGTTCGATTGTAAGTGAATTCAACCATGAGTAAGCAAATGTCCCAATAGAGCTGAGAGCAATGATCTCAAAGTACGATTAACTACCTCTGTTTGGCCATTCGTTTGAGGGTGACAGGAAGTACTGAATAGTAATTTGGTCCCCATCAATCCCCATAGAGTCCTCTAGAAATGGCTTAAGAACTTTGGATCTCTGTTTAATACTATACTTCTCAATACGCCATGTAACTGAACAATTTCCTACAAGAAAAGAGACGCATTAGCCCAAGCATTATTAGTCTTAGAGTAGGGCACAAGTATGCCATCTTTCTGAATCTATCGACAACAACCATTATGGAATCTTTGCCTCGGGTAGTTCTGGTAATCTGATAGCAAAGTCTATGCTCAACTTAGTCCATGGTCTCGTCAAGACAAGTAAGGGCATTGTTTTCCCTTGCTCAGCTCGACATTTAGCCCTTTTGCACAAAATACAGCCTTTAACAACTCAATATACATCTCGCCACATTCTCAACCAAAAGAAACGCTCACATAACAACTCATACGTCCTTCTTTCCCCAAATTGTCCAGAGATTCCTCTATTGTAGGCTTCCTTAATCGATAGCTCTCTCAGTAAATAGGTCAGCATGCACAATTTCCCTCCTCGAAACAAGTATCCATCTTCCATATGATACTCATCCATTATCTTTCCATTGGCACAGCACCCAAGTATGGGTCCAAAGTGTGGATCCTCGGAGTATTATCCTTTGATACTTATAAAGACAAACAATCTGGTTTGCAATTTTGTTAGGAGCTCGTGTCTCCTCGAAAGAGCATCTGCAATCATGTTGCTCTTTCCTTACTTGTATTTTATTTCTACGTGAATCCTTCAACGAATTTAACCCACCTCACTTGCCGCTTCAACAACTTTCTCTAACTTCGAAGATACCTTAGAGACTCATGGTCAGTATAGATGAAAAATTCTCTCGACAGTAGATAATGCTATAGTATTTGCAGTGCTTGGATGAGTATTGAGATTTCTTTATCATACACGGAGTAATTCAAGATAATGCTGCAAGTTTTTTCTTGAAGTGAAAAGGACAAACTTGCTAACATTTTCCAAAAGAACTATGTACATCTAATCCCAATTAATGGGTACGTGGTACTTCTAGAGTGATGTAAAAAATGAAAAAAAAAAATTTTCCACTTTTAGTTCAAATTACTCAGCTTAGTAAAAATAAAAAGAAGTTGATTTACTTAGTGTCATTTTTTTTTTCTAAAAGGTGATTTTAAGCATTAAATCTAAATTTAGAAGGTCAATAGTATCCGTAAGGGTTTAAAAAAACCTACCATCCAAACTCAATGTTTTGGTTTTCAAAACCATTTAATAAAATTGGTTTTATCAAAGATTAGTAGCTAAATTATAATCAATTCAGCTAATTGGTTATAATTTAACTATTTTTCTCGACTGCAGTCATGTGGTGAATCCAAAACATTTCAAAAATAAATGAATCGGCTTTCTTTTAACTGTAGTCAAGAATCAGTATTAAATGAGTAAGGTTTAATATTAATCAATTTAAAGAATACTAATTTACAAAACATGGAAAATATTGGGCTCAACACAAACAATATGTAAATAATAAAAACTAGGAAATGAAAATCATGAAACTAATAAACTAACACTAAGAGTCTTGTAATGAAAAAGAAAACATGTTAGCATTGGCTACTAATAATTTTCTAGAATTAAAATTACTTAAATAAAAGTAAAACGAAATAAAACAAGACAATAAAAAGAAAAACTAAAACCTACATATACACTTAACAGTGGTTGGGTCAGTCATGGAGCTCTAAGACAGGTTGGGTCAGGTCTCCCTAAGTATATCGCAACAACTTCTCCAAACTTCTCACGGAGTGATCCAATCACCGAATCAAACGAGTAAGCGAACTTTAATGATAAAGTGCTTAGCAAATGGAGGCCTAAACACAACGCCTCAGAGTTTTATTGTGGATTTAGTGTCATGCCTAGGTCATACAAGGGTGGTTGGGTGTACATGGATATTGGCAATGGTTGTGGAGTAGGTTTGAGTCCTAAGAGAAAGTGGTTATGCGTGGGGGCTACAATTTGTGGTTGTGTTCTATAATGGTCGAGATGTGGATGATGATTTTACGCAAGGATGGTTCTAGGTTTAAGTTTAAATAGTAGTGGGAGGCTAGAAGTCAAGTGTTAGGTGTTTGCTTGAAAGTAGGTTATCAAAGTTAGGGTTTGTAAGAGAGGGCCGATGATTGTGAATGGATGGGGATGGGGCTAATGTTACAATTGAGGATGTGTTGTGTGTTAAACAGTTGTTGCTATGTTGTGTATGGGTGTATGGGAGTGTATGGTGCTCAATGGGTGTTCGTTAGTGTTTTGGTTTTAGATTAAGGTAGTTGTTGTGTGTCGAGTTGTCAACAAGGGCTGTTGTTCTCGTTAGCTATTGTTGGTCAATTAGGCGTATGGTGTAGTCATGTGTATGTTGAAGAGAGTGGGTGCTGCTGTCTAGTTGATTGGGATGGGTGGTTCTATTGTAGTGAATGAAGTTGACGATCAAATTTTTGCCGTGTATTCAAATTAAGCTGTTGAAATTGAGCTTTATAGGATTTTAACTTGAGTCTAGCAATCCGTTTTAGATCATCTTAAATCTACCATTGATAAGATGTGAATCTCCATACAACTTTATCAAATCTTTAATTTAATTGTTGTCGATCCAATTCAATGGAAGATTTGAAGTTTTTACCAACGATTTAACCAAGATTTTGCCAAATTCGATAAAGATTCAACAAGCTATTTTCCTTTACCAAAAAACTAAAAAAAAAGCCCTGTTGCTGCCTATGAGAGTTAAACCCCTAGCCTTCTAATCAATGTATGCATGCTCTATTAACCATACCAAACTCATTTCCTTAAGCACATATACATTTAAATTAATGTCAAGCAACATGACTAGGCCCAAATTTTAATTTTAATTTTCAAACCCAAGCACAGATTACTTTAACTTATTTAAAATGACCCAAACAAAACTAGATAGCCTAAAATATACATGCTAGGTATATTGTGACACCACTTATAAATTTAATAAATATAGTCTTTTTTTTTTAACTAATCCAATTAAAATATTTTTAAATTAGACAAAAATCCGTCTAAATATTTTATTAGAATTTTTTTCCAATTAAGCCTAAAACCTTTAAAAACTCTAAATTTATTAAATTGCATGTACATTTTTTCTATTACCTAATCCAACCTTAAAGACTAATTGACTCGACTTAAACACTTTTGACACTTTTTTCAAATTTTCAATTTTTTTTTGTACATTTCTCAAATTTTTAATTTTTTGTGTTTTTTCATTTTTTCGATTTTTTTATTTTATTTTATTTCTCTGTAAACTTGGCTCAAAAGTAAAAAGAAGCTAAAATTAAAATAAAGAGTGGCAAAAATAGAGTGTCTACACTTAGTGTCTACAAGACTTGTTAGCAACTAGGAGAGGAGGGATATCAATAGGTGCAACGTACTACTTATCTCCATATGCACTTGAGCAGGTAGAGCATCAGCATAAGTACTAATCTTATCCCCCTTTCCTTGATTGGTACATTTATAACAAAGGCAATGTCAACTACTTCATGGGGATCCATTTGTTTCTTTAATGTCATCATCATCACCACCATTACCAACTTCTAAATATCTAAATATACTAGGGATTCCTTATAATCTACCAAGTCTAAGTTACCATCATTAGCCTCAAGAGGCATTCAGGTTATCCTTTATCTCAAACAGGGAAGCAAGTTACCTAGAATGTACCATAAAGGAACCTTGCTTGAAAGCTTGATAGACTCTCATGGTTTTCCATTAGAAATCGAAGCAACAATAATGCTTGTTCAACCTTAGTTGTACAACTTTAAAAAGTTTGACAATGTCTTTAAATGGTAAAGTTACCTTCTCTAATAAGTAACAAACATATGGGTCTGAGTACTCTATTAGGGAATGATGGTATAGCATAACCCTTTCTTGCTCGTGTATGGGAACCGTTATCAAGCAGAAGTAACAATAACATAATTGATCCTAAGCTTACTACACTTCCATCTCACTCATTACAGGAACTGCAATTAAGTGGAAGTATTGATGGCATGAAGGATCTTAGCCTTCTTCAATAGAACCATATGCTTAAGCTTCACAATAATGTACTCTACAAAATAGCTCTATCTCGATGGAAGCAATTTGCTGAGAAAAGCAAATTGAGTATTTAAGAGAGGTAACTCCCCCTTGTCATCCTTGGAACGGAATAAGTCTTCTTTAAAGGTAAAACAAGTGCTTGCTTGAAACTTTCCACAAATGAAGCTCTCAATGTGCAAGGCTTACTAGGGTCCTATTGCTCACTAAGCTTGTTATGTGCAAGTTATGCTGCTCTTAAGGCTCATTGTACTCCAGGCTTGCTTACTCAAGGCTAGTAGCACTTGAGGCTATTAAGACTTCTTTGATGGTGATCCTAGAGTCCCTTCAAGTCTCATTGTGGGATAGGATCGCTGCATATGAGCCCTAATGCCTACCATGCTTGTAATGATATTAAATATTGAATATCTTTTGATGATATCTTTAGAAACTTTGGGTACTTCACTGCAAAATGATGACCCACGATGCTTCCATTCCATTCATATGTGGGAACAACAATCGACTAGAAGTGGTAATGGCATGCATCATAAAGGCATATTTTTCATGTTTAAAGTGTAAATTAGATATAATTATTATTGATTTTATAGAAATCATTAAGAAATGGTACTTAATTATTTTCATTGGGACATTTTAGGAATTAGAGGATTCAAGAGTGGAATTATAGACAATTTAGAGGAGTTCTACACAAATGACCGAAGTCCAAATTAACATGTTGCAATTTAGAATTGAAGACAGCCGGCCTACAATGTATACCGGTGGCCTTTGAAGTCTATGCCATCAACCTCAAAGCCTACACCACCGGTTACGTTTTAGATTGATCGCAATTTAGGGTTACTAGTCCCTAAGAGACGCTTTCACCTAGGTTAGTGAGGCATGACTAGGTTTTAGATTGATCGCAGTTTAGGATTGCTAATCCCTGAGAGACGTTCCCGCCTAGGTTAGTGAGCCTAGTAAGACACGACCTAGTTTTAGATCAATTCCAGCACAAGATCGTTTGGGCCATTGAACTTGAGCTTAGATTTAAATTTAGTTTAGGCTAATTGAGTCTATATATGCAATTTGATTATACATATGGATAAGGTACAGGTCAACGACTTGACGGTTAAGCATATGGACATAATATTAGCATTGAGCATAAGGTCTTAGGTTCAAAGCTTGGCAAAAGCAAGCAAGCCTTTTTCTTATTATTTTTTTTTAATCACATCAAAGATTGCTACGTGTCAGGATCTGATTATGCCACGTGTCTTAACATGTGGCAAGAAGAGATTGGATGACCTACTAGCGTGGTACTACATGGCATGCCACGTCAGCCGTCACGTATAACGTAATGGTACTGTAACGCGTCTAGGTTGGCTGGCATAGCTGACGTGCTGCTACGTCAGCCCTTTTTTCCCTCCCTTTCTTTCCTTTTCCCTTCGTTTTCTACTCTTTCCCTCACTTTCCCTAAATTTTCTTAGCTTAAGAATACCTAACCCCTTCACTTCAACTCCAATTTCCACACAAATTCTACATACACTCATGCATTTTCTTGCTTTAATCCTGTTGAACGCATAGCCTACTATGAATCGAACCCACTAACTCGTCCAACTTTGGTAAAAAATGAACTCAAGTCGAGCTCCTAAGTTGGGAAAAAAACTGAAATCTCGGCTTTTACATTCAAGGCCGATTCTAGTTTTCCAAAGTTTTTGGGTCAAATTGGTGTATAAATAGAGGCTTATGGACGTCCAGAAACATAGACAACCACTCACAAGCTTCAGAATCAACTCTCGAGCTCTTTCTCTCTATTCTTTCTCTCATTTTCTCTCTCTAGCTATAGCTCTCTCTCTCTCTCTCTCTCTCCCTTCGAATCTCTCTCCCTCTAGCTTACCATTACCTTAGCTAGCTCCACCACCATACAAGCTACCTAACCTAGCTACCTTCAACCTCTACCATAGCCTCTAGCATCACCACCAAACTACCTCCACGGGACCTTAACCACCGTGCCTCCGATCACGGCCAGGAGTAATAAAAAATAGTGGTTATCCACCCCCGCGTCACGCCCATGATCAGCTGAAGCAGCTGTCCACCCCGTGATCATGCTCGTGACCCCCTCCAGGTGACTGCTTTATTGTTCTTCAATTAGAAACTGACCCAGATCCGAAGCCTAACCCAAAGTCCACTCCAGGTTTGACTCGCTCGCCCACTACATCCGAAGCTTTTATTTTATTTCATTTTACTTTTTTTTTTCCTTTTCTTGTTTCTTTTTATTTTTTTTTTAGTTATTGTTGTTGTTATTGTTTAATTTTTATTTTTATTTTTATTTTTATTTTTATTTTTTCTTTTTCTTTTCTTTATAATTGTAAACATAAAAAAAAACGAAAAAGAAAAAAGGAAGAGAAGAAAAACAAAAAAAGAAAAAGAAAAAATAAAAGTAGTCTATTTATTTATTTAGTTCAACAGATTTAGATAGAATAAGTAGTAAAAAAATAAGATAATAAAAACAAAAATAAATAAATAAGTTAGAGAATAAAAATTATTTTGACACTTAGAAAAAAATTAAGTTTTCAAAAAAAAATTAACCCTTTATAAATTAGGACTACTCTTAGGTTTTTTTCAAAAAAAGAGAAAATATATAAAATTTAGGACCTCTGTTAGAAATTTTCTTAAATAAACCAAATTAAATTAAAAACGTAAATTAACACTTTATAAATTAGGACTACTCTTAGATTTTTTCAAAAAAAGAGAAAATATATAAAATTTAAGACCTTTGTTAGAAATTTTCTTAAATAAACCAAATTAAATTAAAAGCATAAATCTGGCGTATTTTCAAATTAAAATCAACTCAATCCACTAAAATTTTCATGAAAAAAACTACGTACATCTGATTCCAAATAGAGGGTACATAGACACCTATAGGGCAACGGTAAAAAACAAAAAGAAGAAACCTAATTTCCCTTATCCTTTAGTTTATATTGTTTTGTTTATCCAGTCAGAGTAATTAAATTAAGTCTTATCTTTCAAAATTAAAAAGGTGATTTTTAAGTTTAATTCTAATTTTAGAAAATCAATGATACCCACAATGGTTTAAAATTTCTAACCCCTAAACCTAAATCTTTGGTTTTCAAAAACCATTTTACAAAAAAATTGGTTTTAATCATTAGATTAGTAGCTAAATTATAATTAATCTACTTAATTGGTTATAACTTCATTATTTTTCCCGACTTTGATCGGATGGCGACTCCAAAGTAACCTTAAATTGGAAAAAATGATTTTCTTTAAACCTTAGTCAATGGTTGGCATTAGTTGGGTAGGGTTAAATACTAATCTGTTTAAAAAAGAACTATTTTATAAAAAGAACTGGGAGGGTGAAAAACTGGGCTCGATAGCATAGAAGCTGGTGTGTTAGGGCAATGCCTGGGCTTGGAACTTAAGAGTTAAATTGCTGTGGCATTGATGATATGGGAGTTTTAGCTTTGGTTCTCCTATTGATGACTTAGCTTATATTTCCTTCATATAAATGTCTAAAGTCTCCCCTTATTCTAAAGGAAGTCCTTGCAGCTGAAGCTATAGATGTTAGTAATAAAGTAGGAGCAGCATTAGGGTAGGAAGTAGATCCATCCAAGGTTAGGATGGTAGGATTTCATGGAGGAGCATGCACGCGTGAGGATGAAGAGCTACCTAATTGGACTCTTACATTCCTCATTGCAAGGGTCGGTTGTTATACATGTTGTGCCAGGGGTATTTCATTACCCCCTTCCCTAATGAAAATCTTCCTCAACAGATAGAGGATTAGTCGATTGAGTAGAGGTAGCGATGCCTAGCTATGTCGTAACTACAGGATTTAGAAAAGCTATAACCTGTTGCACAGCAATAGTAGCAACCATTCTAGTAAGATTGGGTTGGAATGTAGCCATGAACTAGTTTAAAGCCTTCATGGCTTCTTACATTACCTGTATTGTTTGTACAGGATCTAGAGGAGCCTCAGGTACTAAATGATCTTAGCTAGCGTTCTCAGGTGCCGGGGGCAGATTTTGCTTGGTAAGCTTAACATTAATGTCAAGCTCTTAAGATGTAATATAAGATATGCCAGTTGTTCTCTTCTTAGGAGGTGCCATGTCTTTACAATCACTCATCCTTAGTAGAGTCGCAAAAAATGTAGAAGTAGGGGTTCGGTTGGAATAGTTAGGTACATGCTACATGAGTGATGTACTACATGTAGTTTCAAAGAAGTAAAGCGAGACTATCACCTGAAGGAATTATTAGGAGAGAACGAGATGGTGAAGAGGAACAAGCAATTTTAATGTCTCAAATACACAAGTGACAAATAAGGCAACCTTAAGGGACCTCAGGCATTCACCTTATGGCTTGATTAAATGAGATCAGTTATTTTCTTGAATCGCTTATTTGATCTTAGAGAGAAGAGGTTTTGCAAAGCAATCTTGTTTTCTCTATTCTTTCTAAGAGTTCCAAATGTAGAGGAAAGGCTGGGTATATATGTAGGCTCTTAGGCATGATGGCATCCATTGATCATCTAAGTGATTAATAGACAAGATAAAGCTTGCTCAATTCATGGTTATCTTAAATATGCTAGCTGATAAGCCTAAAGTTAGTAGCCTTCCTCATAAGTGCATAACCCTACTTGAGAAAGGTTAGATATGAACGGATTGATTTAATGATCCCTGGTCTGAGCCTACCAAGCTTAATCTCCTTGAATCATCCCAATTATAGACTAGACTCTCTAAGCCCTATCACCTAATCTAAGAGTTAAGCTAGATAAATAATAGGTTTGTTCCAACATAATAATATAATAAATTTGCTCCATTATAGTTACTATTGGAGATTTTAGGGGGGTAGGGGTAAAGAATTAAAGTGGAGGAACATCAGAGTTTTTGAGAGTTTACTAATAACTCTTAGTTGTGTGAACCTAATTGTGTAAATGTTACTTATCTTAAACTACTTTGATGTGTAAATATCTCCTAGGATATTCGAGTCAATATATATCTATATAAATATGTTTTAAAGTTCTATATATAATTTTAGTGATATTTTCATATGATATGTTTACTTCAAAGCAAATAATCGTAAATGCCTTATGTAAATCACATCTACAATAGCCACATCTATAATAATGGCTATAAGGTTAGCTACTATCTTAAATCGGTTTACACAGTGAGATAGTTGTGACTCCATCACTTCAGGGCAAAACGCACAAGTTCCGTATACCTAGAACCTAACAACAATTGGGAGTATCTAACTTAAGGGTCATTTCAATGTCAACATATGAAGTACACATAAGAATGACACCTTTTAGATCTTATTTCCATGTTATCTCATTCGAGTAAGGTTCTCTTAATCATCTCCTAGGTACTTGAGTTTGGATTTTAACTTAAACTAGGGTTTTAGGATCAATTTAGATTCCTAAACATGTTTAGATTAATTTAGGTTAAAGTTTAGGAGGATAAGAAGCAAGAAATGAGAAAAAAAAAATGAACATATAAGATCATGCCAAGGAATCATGCTCGTGATCTTGGATCATGATCCTTCTTTAAACTTGTCATAACCCGGAAGATGGTCGAGTCATAGCAGTATCACCATGTAATATGTGAAGATTTGAGATTAAGTACCATCCTTGATTAAAGGTCTTTGATGTACTACAAGAGGCATTTCATAACTACAGCCTTCTCCTAGTAACTAGTAATAAGTAATAGCGGAGCACATAAATTAAAGTTATATCATCCAATTAATACTAACGTAACATAGATAAGAGGGACATATAATGTTTCCCCTAAATCATTCATATAGTACCGAGATAAATCATCATAAGTAGTTTAGGCTACTTAACAGGCTAAAGATACTTAATAATGGAAAATAAAGAGAGTTTAATTATAAATAAAGAGTTTGCTCAAGTTCTTGACTTCTTTACATCCCATAACCTAAAGTTGGTAGAATTGACCGCAGGCATCCTGTACCCCGGCTCTAGCTATAGATCCCGTTATAATAATAAACTATAGAGATGTAAGCTGGACAACTTAGTGAGTAACGTTCCTACTTTACTAACAAACAATATCAAATAAGCATATAAATTTATGGTCAAACATATGCAATGCAACAATATATACGGTCTACTGGTAACTATATACAGCATGGTTTTAACGCCACTGTTGCTTAGGTTAGGAAGTATTTCAACATGTCAAGATCCAGGTATCCACATCCAACTCAAAGTCTCTTGTCATCAATATTACCCTTAATAGTAGATACAGTATGGCCTTAAGCAAAAAACGATACTCTCCGAAGTTGAGTAGTTTCTAAAGGTCAAGATAGGAACATGTCGTACGAAATACGCCGTATGATAATAATTTCAACATACAAAATACAATGTGGATCCAATTAGACATGATCCCCTATTCTACTACGTGATGTTGACACCCTTAATATCACATTATAAGATGCAATGCTTGTCTGGTTTAATTAGGGGTTAAGTATTTATTAGTTTTAATTCATGGGTGAGCAAACAATTATATATAAACACTCCAAGATCCTAAGTTTTAATGTAGCAAGCATATAAGTTCATATCAACTTAAGATATTTTGCAAGTGAGGTCAATCATATCAAAAACATACAATTTCTCGTTTGCCCCAATATGTAACCATTTCAATTATCGGATATAATTAAGTATTTCACTAACTATAAGCACAAACAAGCAAAGTATGGGGTGATATACTCACTCGACCATGATACTCAACAGTCCTAGTAGTCCTCTACCATATTCAAGTCAATATCCTTATCACTTGAAGAAGATAAATAAGGTCCATGTATATTCTATTTGCATTAGTTAACTAGGCTTACTGCTCATTAATCCTAAGTTAGTTGTTTCCATAATTTAAACATATTTTCTTCGTTTTAACTCTGTTTTCGATGATCTTATAGTCGTTTTAATCGTTTTCAAATGTTCTTTCATTTAGTGAAGTGTTTTTTTAAGTTTCTAGGTTAGCAAGTTTTCAGTTTGGGCCCTATGAGGTTGAGGGCCTAAGTAGGGAGTTGGGTCACTTTAAGATTTGGGCCTTGGGCTTGGTTTTTTACTTTAGGCTTTATACTTAATAATTTAGGCCTTCTTTTAAGTATTTTAAATGGGCTTTTCTGTTCAACACCTTAAAATTTTAAAGTAAGCCTTAGTTTATGGGTTTAAATGGGCCTTTTTATTAAGTTTAGGGATTTAAATCACTAAGGAGCATATGAGAGGTATTTTGGATGGGCCTTTGGGTTTAGTGGGCCTTTTATTAAATCATTCTAAGCCTTCTAACCTAAGGTTCAAATCTGGTGACTTAGCCACATGGGCTCTAAAGTTGGTTCTTTCAAGCTTTATGTGTTTAAATCACTACTTAGGGCCTTGGGCTCAAGCCCACTTGTTTTTTTGGGCTTAATCCCATTGGACTTAAGTTTAGCCCACTTTTAATATGTTTACAGATCTAGACATTAAGGTCTTAGGGGTTATTAACACCATTCTTAAGCCTATAATCACTAACTAAGCTAGTTTATGGCCTTAACCATACTTTAGCTTACTTAACTTGATTAATTAAGTCATAAATCATACTTAACACTAAATAATCACATAATTGAGCTAATGAAAAATAATTTCTAGATCTGGTGGGTTCATGAAAGTGGTGGCCATGAAGTGCTATTAAGGTCAAATCTTCCATTTTCATGCAACACTTGATTTTTATGGTCTTTCCACTTAAGTAACTTATGTTTCTACTAATCTAAAACCATAATCAATACATAAAAGTGTGTAGAAATGTTGTGAGGGAACAATTAAGGGGCAACATGTATGGGAAATGGGGAATCTGTCAACCTACTAGATAATTTACTAGCAAAACTAAAACTACTCTACACTACTTAATCTATTTGTGTTATATCTTCTACCAAGAGTTGTTTTTCTTTTACTAACCTTTGTTTTCCCTTCTTGAAACACCTTAGAACTCTTAAGGATTTGCTGTAAAGCAAGGTTCAACAAAGAAAAACATTAGTTTCTAACATTGTTCTACAAGAAAACTAAGGAAAACCTAACCTAAGTACTCACCAGAGCAAGGAGTAGAAGGTCCCCTTTAAGATGAGTATGCCATGAGCTTGTGAGTGGGTGTATGTATTGAAGGACTAGGGGAGGTATGAGGCTTGGTGGTAAGTGATTTGGAGTGGTGGTGGTAGTGGTGTAGGGTCTTGCGGTATAGAGTATGTGTGTGTAACCGAAAGATTGAAATGGAGAAGGATTTAAGGTTGATGTTTGAAAGAGTGTTTAAGAGGATTTGAATGTGTTTTAGGGTTTGAGAAAACAAAATGAGGGAGGGGAGAAGGGTAGCTGATCGTAAGGTGGGGGGTGAGTGGGGAGACAAACTTTGGGTAATTTAGGAAAACAAGGACAAGGCTTATCCCCTTAGGGTACAAGATATTTTAAGGTGATTAAGGGTTTGTCTTTTGGTCCTTAGTTATGTTTAACTTGTAGCTAATTAAGATGTAATGGGGTTGGTTATGAATTAGGGTTTAATTAAGGTAATTGATGGTAATTAAGCATAATTAGGCTAATTTAGTGCACTTGGGATACATATCGGGTTTTGTTAAACATTGATACTATACTTTAGCTAAAAAAAATGCCTTACACATGTACTTAGGGTTTCCTTAGGATTTGATGTTCATTTATAGTAATTTTATTCACATACGACCTTGAAAGTTAGGGTTTCGATCATTTAATGTTATTAATCACTTGTATTAATCGATTCAACCCTACTATTAGTTTTTATTTGTTGTATTAAGGTATTTGATCACTTAATTAGGGTTAGATCATCATTTTAGGGTTTTAATATCATTCTAAGGTTTTTCAAGTATTAAGGTTCTTACTCGTTTAGTTAGACTTTTAAGGCTTACTTCAATTAGGGTTTTGGTTGAATATTTAGGGTTTGATTCCTTTACCTAGGTTTTATTATTATGTTTGGGTAGTTCTAAGGACTATCCAAGGGATCTTTCACCCAATGCCACTTTTGGGTTATTGAAATTTCATAAGGCTTACAAAACTCAAACCATAAGATCACGCCTAAGTTTCATACCCGTAATCTTGACCATAATCCTCTTCAACCTCAATTTTTTCAATGCAAAACTTACCAAAGGTTTATGGGGAGGATCATGCTCGTGGTCTTTGCTTGTAATCCTCCTCGATCTACATTCTCCTCTCCTCTTTCAACATTTAACCCCTTCGATCCATCTTGATTTGACCTTAACTCATTTAATACTCCTAATCCTTTCTAGTTTTAATCCTTCTTATCTAATTAACACAATAGAACATTCAAATGTGCTCTTAAACATGAAATCAAAACAATAATAACAACAAAAATCATAAACATGCCTTATTCGCTAGCCCAACAATAACTATAATTTGCATTACAACTAAGATTTGATTGAATTTTCCTAAAATCGCACTTTCAACAATCACCATTTGTCGTGCCTCAAATTTAAGGGTTATGCTATCCATCCTAGAAGTTGCCTAGTTCAAGATGCAACAACTGTTCTGTTTGTTTTAATCATAAAGGTTCTAACTTAACGCACAATCTATTAGATGTTTTATAAGAATAAATTATAAATACATGTATTTATAGAAATATTACGTGGCATTTCTTTATTGTCACATTAACCATTAGGATCGTAGAGAATCGGAATCCCCCACCAAATAGTAAAATGGGTAGTAAAAACAATTCTAATAACTTCTTTTATAATAACCTACGTTTACATCTTGGCATAGGTTCCCTTGTTGGATTTGCAAAAACTCTCATGTAAATAGGATCTTAGCCTATCCAAAGCTTTTAGCTTCATTAACTTGCAAAAAATTATAGGGGAATGAGCCAAAGAACCACAAGCTCAGTGAGGGGTAAGAGGCAAAATGCATACACAAGTTAAGCAGAGTAACCAAGTTATCAAACAATTGTTTCGTGCAATGCATGAACAAGCAACGTACTGCCCACATGACGTTATCTAGTTCGTCGCGAAGTTAGAGAAATTACATCTATTCTAACCCAAGTTAAGGAGGTTCAATGTGTATGAAGCACCCTATTGAAGTTAAAATAATAATTCATTGATAAAGTAGTAAAATAATTTAAGTCATGTCGATAGAAACCGCATCATAGTAAGGAAAATCTCAATTTATTAATCTTCAAGCAATTCTAGACTTATTTTTAAAGTGTATCATGTAGAATAAATGTCTAATTTAAGGTTTCGATATATTTTTTTCTTTTTCTAAAACTCTTATTTTACATACACATTAAATAGATTAAATTTTATTTTACATATAAGGTATAAATATTTTATTAGTATTAGATATATATATATCTTACAATATCTTAAAACCTAATTTATTTTTCTGAATACTATTTATTCCCATTTCAATTAATTCTTTACTTTTCTATCTTAATTATAAACTCACCCTATATTCTAGAAAGTTCTAGAATAATCTAGAACCTACCTTAAACCCTATCTTAATTTCCTTTTTCCTTTTTCAACCGTTACCCACATTCTCTCTCTCTCAACTCACCCTTTTCCCCCCTCATCCTCTCATTTAATTCATCAAACCCATTTCTCTTTCTCAATCATTTCTCACAAGCCCCCCTCCATTTCAATTCTCGCCTGAATCTCACTCTCACCCCGATACCCTTGACACCAGACCCTATCTTAATCCCTTAATTCACTCGCCCCACTCCATTTCAATCATCTCTCTCCCTAAATCTCAATTGCCCCTTCCATGCATTGGACCACCCTCTCTACCGTCCAGTCCTCACTGGCTCAACCCTTAATTCTCATCTCTCCAAATTGTGATTCTCACCCACTTAATTTTATTTTCCCTTATTGAGTCCTATTTTATTTTTACTTAATTTATTCTATAATAAGCCTAACCTGCTTAATAAAAAATACTCAATATTAAATTAAGAAAATATTTTTTTTAAATATTTAGAATAATGGGAGTTGCTAACCATTTATAGTGGTAGCAAAATGAAATTAGGATTTTCGGGTGAAAAAAACCCTAATTTAGCCACTAGTCTATAGATATTTTAAGAAATAATTTTTTATAAAATTAAATTAGAAAAAACTAAGTTTAGAAAGTAAGCTATTAAGACTAAGTCATTATATAAAATTTTAAAAAAACTAATGGGCTTTTTTTTTATAATTTTTCTAAAAATGCCAACATATTTACAAATATGCAAAAAAGTTACTAAAATGAATTTTTTATAATTATTTTATTAAGATTTTTTTTAAATATTTTTATATTTTTTATGGTTACCCTGAAGGTGCTTACATATCCATTAGTTAGAATCAAACAAACGTAGTTCTTTTTTAGAAAACATTTAGTAGGTAAATCTTTTTTAAGAGAAATCGAGCTAAATTTACATTAGTTATCAAATAATTAATATTATTATTTTAAAAAATACCTAAAAAGATCTAACTTTGTGAATAGTTTTTCTAACCCTAGCTAACTAAATCTTTTGAAATTTTCAATTAGGAATTCTATTTTTTTTTAAAAAAAAAACACTATATGCTAAAAATGAATTTTTTCTAAATCCTAAATGTAAGATAGACTAAAAAACGTATCTTCTCCGAAGAAATGAATATCGAAGAAAAGATAAGCAACTTCTTTCTAAACAATGCAATTTAACTAAAATTTATCAAAAAATTACAAATTATTTAAAAATAACAAAATGGCATAACAATTATTAAAATTTAAAAAAACAACCTACACTAAAAAAAAGTTGGTAAAATAAATTGATTAACTAAAAAAAATAAATAAATAACTAATTAAAATAATTTATTCAATTACCTAAATTAGTCGAATCGTGTACGTGATTGGATGTGTGTAAACCAATCGTAGATAGCGTTCGTGTGCATGGGTGTGGAATCGATCATGTATGCTTATTTTGGTTGTGTATATGTGTATAAAATTTAAACATGTATGTGTATGAAATCTGGACGTGTGTGTGTCATGAGGAGATTGAGTATGTGTGTCAATGATCAGATTGTGTGTATGTCAGTGAGTGAAGTATAGGCGTAAGCGTAATAGTGCTTGTAAGTGTTCAAATGTGGGGCTGATTATGAGTTACTACTACTGTAGGTGTTCGGACATCTGGATTTGTGTCTAAATGTGTGATGAACTACTGACTATTGGTCCTATTACTCGAATACAGCTCCAATCCCTCACCCGAAGAATCTTCACTCGACAACCTATCAATGATGAGAAACTTTATACCGAAGGAAGGTGGTTGAACTCCTTAAGCTCTCCTCACTGTTATACATTAATCTATACTCTTGATTCTAATGATGCCGACCATTCCCTTACCAAGGACCCTGTGCCGAGTAATTCGACCAACTGCTACCGAGAGGTTTTTGCTAAGTAACGAGAGACTCACTTATCAGCCAAGTAGTTTTCTCTCAGCCTGTTGCCATTTCTCTCGTCACCTTCTTCTCGACTCAGCTCCTTTATTGTCACAACATCTTGATCCTTCTCACCTACTGTGTTAAGAGAATCTTCATACAGGAATAATGTTGTACTGCCACCTATCTACCTCATCTGATATTGTACTACTTTTCCATTTTTGTCTTTTGTCATTTTTACCATTTTTCGTATGTACTAAGAATCCCCTTTTTGTATAAAATTTCTTGTAATTTCTTTATTTGTAATGTTACTCTAGGGACTTACTATAAATAATTCCTTTCCCTTGCAAGCCACACACAACTAGATGGATAGACATTGAATTTCCTATTCTTGTGAGATAACCTTCTCCAAGTTCATTTTTATATACTCTTATCTAATCTTGCTAAGTAGCTCAAGATTAGTGGCGGGTGGACCTTGACATTAACTTGTGCATCATATTAAGTGTTAAGTCGTGTTGTGTTCGTTGGTGAGTCACATCTTCCGAGCAACTTTACGTCGATTACTCCAATTCGTCCATAGACCAATTCCCTCTATTTTCTTCGATATTTCAGAGGACCCATTTAGTTCAGGTTTGCTACAGTAAGTCCTAGTAATAACTAAGCTCCTAAGCACATCATATAATATTAGTATCAAAGCTTGAGGTTGAAACTGAAAGTTATATAGTGATAGTCTACTATTCATGATACTTATATATGTGTTGAAGGCATCTGTGTAAAGTGCATTTACTAAAGCTTTGTGTTGAGAATGTCAAACCCTAGTGTACAGGGAGAGATTAACAATATTGATAGTGATGCCCATGGTCGTAGTCGAGTTACCCAACAAACACCACGTACTACTGACAAGCAAATATAAGATCTTGTTACTGTTGTATCCAACTTAGCTGTCTCAATCAACAGAGTCCTAGAGATTGGATAGTATGAGAGAGTTGTTGAGCAGGGTCAAGAGATGACAGATAGGATGAGAAGATAGATGAACGAGCGATCTCCAGAAGCCTTTCCAGTGAACCAAGCATCACTGCAACGTACTAATAGAGTCGTGAGAAGAAGGTTGGAATTGGATAAAGTGGAAGAGTACGAAGAAGAAGAAGACCAATACGTTAGGATTGATGAGTGTGAGTTTAAAGCACCAAGAGGTGACAAATATCTTAAGGTACAGATTCGGAGCTTCAATAGGTCTAGTAGTGCTGATGACTACTTAGATTGGGAAAAGAAGATTGAAAAGATATTCAACTTCTACAATTATGAAGATGTTATCCGCATTCGAGTGGTCGTATTAGAATTTTTTGGATATGCGACAATATGGTGGAAGAAACTTCAGAATGTTTACCTGAAGGCCTAACACGAAGTCCAAACATGGAACGAGATGAAGAGAGTTCTGAGAAGTAGGTTCTCGTTCCCGAACATTATGAATAAGACACTTTCCGACGACTCTAAGACTTAAGGCAAGGTAATAGATCCGTAGACGACTATGTATGACAGTTTCAGTTGCTCATGATATGATGCGATGTTGACAAACCTAAGACCCGAACTATAACACAGTTCATCTTTGGACTACGAGTTGAGATTAGAACATTGTGGAACTACAAAGCCTCACAACTTTGGATGAAACCATCCATATGGCCTAGAGAGTTGAAAGGAAATGATGGATACAAGTTAGTCGGATGCCAAGTAGCCAAAAAAAGTTACCGAATAAGAGTGGCCTGCTAAGCCGATTAAGGAATGACAGAACATCAAACGATTCCAAGGTGGAATGCTGAGGTCAGATGCTAAGCCAACCAGAAGAGGCTGAGGTAAGAGCAAGACTGAGGAGCTTGAGATTCGAAGAGATCTAGGTTAGAGTTCAAGAAGGAAAACCTAAGAAATCAAATGTTTTAAATGCCTTGGCTATGGACACCTAGCTAGTTAATGCCTGAACAACCGAGTCATGACTATAAAGGGATACAAGCCTCAATTTGAAGTAGAAAGTGTGAGTGAAGGAGAGGAAGAAGTGGCAACCGATTAGATGTTGGAAGAATTTCAAGAAGACCCCGATGTCGAGATACCTCCTGAAGGCGAGGCCATGTATTTCTTTATTGTTCAACGACCTCTCAGTACTTTTGTAGCTAACAAGAATGAGCAAAGAGAGAACCTCTTCCATATGAATTGTCGAGTGAATGATAAGCTATGCACTGTAATCCTTGACGGAGGGAGCTATACCAACGTCATCATGCAAAGGGCAGTTAAGGCCATGAAATTTCCAACCATTCCACACCCCATGCCATACAAGATTCATTGGTTAAATGAGAAAGGAAGACTACACATTGCCGAGCAAGTTAGAGTGCCGATTACCATTGGTAATAGGTACAGAGATGAGGTGCTGTGTAATGTCCTTCCCATGTGTGCTTCTCACATATTATTCAGCCAACCGTAGCTATTTGATTTAAGAGTGTTATATGATGGGTATAGAAACACCTACATGTTCTAGAAGGATGGGAAGAAAATTATATTGATACCTATCGGTCCTAAGGAAGTGCAAGAAGCCCAAGAAAAGGTTGCTAAATCTCTACAGCAAAATTCCTTAGTGATTTCCCGAGCTCAATTTGTACGAGAAGTCAAGGCCGAAGACTATGTGCTCCTTTTAGTCAGGAGATTCTTAGAGGTTAAAGAAGCCAAAAACTTACCTGCTGAAGTGCAGCAACTACTTTAAGACTTTGCCAACCTATTCCCTGCCAAGATGTCGAAAGGTTTACCTCCCTTAAGAGGTATTAAGCATTGCATCAACCTCCAACCAAGGGCTACCTTACCAAACCGACCCGCTTACAAGCTCAATCCAGAGTAGGCAGCTGAACTAAAGAAATAGGTAGCTGAGTTAATAGATTGCGGATATATCCGTGAGAGCATGAGTTCTTGTACCAAACCTACTATGCTTGTACCAAAAAAGGATGGAATGTGGCAAATGTACATTGAAAACCAAGCTATCAATAAGATTACTATCAAATACCGATACCTATTCTTGTGGCTTAATGATATGCTTGATGAGTTACATGGTGCCTACATCTTTTCTAAGATTGACCTAAAGAGTAGCCAAATGAGACCTAGTGATGAATGGAAGATGGCCTTTAAGATAAGGGATGATATATTCGAATGGTTTGTAATGCCGTTTAGTCTAACTAATGCGCCGAGTACATTTATACAGTTGATGAATCATGCACTCAAATCGTTGATCAACAAATGCGTTGTGGTTTATTTTGATGATATTCTGGTCTATAGTACCAACCTCCTAGTTCATGTTGAACATTTGAGATTGGTGTTTAACATACTTCCCATCAAGAAATTATTCGGCAACTTGAACAAATGCATATTCTGTCAAAGCGAGGTCATATTCTTCGGATATGTCGTTTCAGGGAGAGGAGTTCAAGTTGACGAGGAAAAAGTTAGAGCTATTAATAAGTGGCCTATGCTGACTAGTATTGCTGAAATCAAGAGCTTCTATGGTCTAGCCTTGTTCTATCGGAGATTTATTCGGAACTTCAGTTCCATAACTGTAACATTGACTAAATTAACCAAGAAGGACATTGAGTTCAGATGGATAGAAAAGGCTTAGAGGAGTTTTGAAGATATGAAGTCTAAGTTGATGTCTGCTCCAGTGCTTACCCTACCAGATTTCGAGAAAGTTTTTTAGGTTAAATGTCATACATTTGGTGTCAGCATTGGTGCTGTCCTTATGTAAAAGCGCTGACCCATTGCCTACTTCAGTAAGAAACTCTAAGGTGCTACCTTGAATTACTCAACCTATAATAGGGAGTTCTATGCCCTTTTTCGATCACTCCAAAATTGGTAATATTATCTATTGCCGAGAGAATTCATCATCTACTCAAATTATGAATCTCTCAAGTATCTTCGTGGGCAATAGAAGCTTTCTCAAGATCATGCCGAGTGGGTCATGTTCTTGGAAACCTTTTGCTATGTTATCAGATATAAAAAGGGAAGCACCAATATAGTAGATAGTAGCTAATGCACTTTCTCGCCGACATACCCTCATCACAACATTACAAGCTAAGGTGCTTGGCTTTGGCACTTTACTTGATCGATATGAGCATAACCCACATTTTGGACCTTTAGTAGCCAGGTGCAGTATTAGAGGAGCTGCAAAAGGGTTTTACTTGAGTGAGGGGTTCTTAATGAAGGGCAAGCAAATTTGCGTGCCGAATGGTTCTATAAGAGAGCTACTCGTTCAAGAAGCTCATGTCGAGGGTCTGGCCAGCCATTTTGTGGAAAAGAGGACGATTGAGATATTGAAGGAGCATTTTTACTGGCCTGGGATGATAAAAGATGTGTATTGAATACTTGAGAGGTGCAAGGTGTGTAAATATGCAAAGGGGAAGAGAGAGCCTTATGGGGAATATATACTCCTACCAATTCCAGAGTAGCCGTGAACTGATCTAAGAATAGGTTTCATGCTTAGCCTTCCCCACACACCGAGAAGACATGACTCAATCATGGTGGTAGTCAATCAGTTCAACAAGATGAGCTACTTCATTTCCTACCATAGAACTAATAATGCTTTAGTCATCGCTAACCTCTTTTTGTAGAAAATTATGTGACTATATAGAGTGCCGAGGAGTATTGTGTCTAACCGTAATTCAAAATTCATGAGCTTATTTTAGAAGACCCTGTGGAGGAAACTCGACACTAAGCTCCTGTTTAGTACCTCTTTTCACCCCCAAATAGATGACCAAACTAAAATAGTGAATAGAACCATCAGTAACCTCCTGCGCACTATTGTTGGAAAAAACTCTCGTGATTGGAATTTATGCCTGCTCATCATTAAATTTACCTACAATCACTTAACTCACAGCTTAATTGGAGCATCACCATTTGAGGTTGTTTATAGACTTAACCTAAACCTACCCTTAGATTTAATTAACAGTCCGATTATACAAGGGGAAAAGTCAATCTGGCCTACAGCATGCTAAGGAGTTCCAGAGGTTACATCGAAAGATTGCCGAACGAATAGCCAAAACTGTAGCCCAACAAAAGGAAGTGGGAAACCGCGGAAGGAGACAAGTCATTTATACCCCTGGGGACCTTGTCTAGGTCTATCTTAGCAAGGAACACTTCCCTAGTAAAAGGACAAAGAAACTATCTCCCAAAATGGACGGACCCCATAGGATCCTGAGGCGTATTAATGATAACGCCTATGAGATTAAGCTACCCGAAAGTTTCGACATGTCTACCACATTCAACGTCGCCGATCTGACTCCCCATGTGATCGATGATGACAAGGACCAAGATTTGAGGGCAAATCTTCAGCAACCCTAGGGAACCGATGAATTGCTAACCATCAATCCCATTACTCACGCACGGTTCCAAGGCCTCCAATCCCTCACCTGAAGAATCTTCTCTTAGTAACCTACTAATGATGAGAAACTTAACATTGAAGGAAGTGGCTAAATTCCTTGAGCTCCCTGTATTGTTATGCATTAATCTGTACTCTTGATTCTGATGATGTTGACCATTCCCTTACCAAGGACCCTATGCCAAGTAATCCAACCAACTGCTGCCGAGAAGTTCTTGTCGAGTGATGAGGGACTCACTTACCAGCTAAGTAGTTTTCTCTTAGCCTATTACCATTTCTTTCATTACCCTCTTCTCATTTCGGCCCCTTTATTACTACAACATCTTGATCCCTCTTGCCTGTTGTGTTCAAAGAATCTTCTTATGGGACCAATGTTGTACTGCTACTTGTCTACCTCATCTAACATTGTATTACTTTTCCATTTTTTTCTTTTGTCATTTGTCATTTGTCATTTGTCTATGTACTAAGAATCCCCTTTTTGTATATACTTTCTTGTAATTTTTTTATTTGTAATGTTGCCCTAGAGACTTACTATAAATAGTCCCTTTCCCTTGTAAGCCGTACACAACTAGACGGATAGACATTGAATTTCCTGTTCTTGTGAGATAACCTTCTCTAAGTTCATTTTTATACACTCTTACCTAATCTTGCCGAATAGCTTAGGATTAGTGGCGGATGGACCTTGATATCAACTTATGCATCATATCAAGTAAAGTGTCAAGTCGTGTTGTGTTCATTGGTGAGTTACATCCTCTAAGCAGCTTTATGTCGGCTACTCCAGTTCATCCGTAGACCAATTCCCTATATTTTCTTCAGTATTTTAAAGGACCCATTTAGTTCATATTTGTTACAGTAAATCCTAATGATAACTAAGCTTCTATGAACACCATATAAAAATATTGAAGATATGATGATACGATAATATCCGATTTGAATTCATTGAAGATTCAATCTAGTTTCTAGAAACCCTATATTAAGTCAGGCTTTCTATCTTAGGCCCAATTCAATCCATCTTAATTTAGCCCAATATAAATTAGATAAAAATCTGCTTTATATTGGACTGAACTAAAAAATATTTTAATGAAGCCCGACTATTTAAGATTAGGAATTTATTAAATTGAATATACATTTTCAACCATTGTTTGATCCGACCCTAAATGATTTGACTTGACATGACACTTTATATTTATTTTTCTTTCAATTTTTGTTCATTTATTTATTTATTTATTTATTTTAATTTATTTTTTTATTTTTCAATTTTTTACAAACTTGGCTCAAAAGTACAAGAGACCAAAATTAAAACAAAGGGTGGAAAAAATAGGGTATCTACAACTATCCATCCTTATAGTAAAGTTAGTGAAAACTTTACTGCAAAGTTGAAAAGACATACTCATTTTTACCTAGTCCTTACTTGAACCAGTAAGGTAAGGACTTTGATTATTAAACAAATTAGGTCCCGACTTGAAAGGTCGGGTATCCTTAAGAGCATAGATCTCTTTAAGGATCTATTACTTGAAAGGATAGATCTTTTGAAGGTAGGATAGGATGACACTTTATTAGAGATAATATATGATAATGCTCCATTGAGCAAGTGATTCGATAAATGACTAACTAGACATGACAACGTTCTATTGAGTTAGCGATCTTAGAAAGGATTGGATGGCGCTCTATCGAGCAAACAACCCAATTAAGGATAGGATGGCGCTCCTTTAAGTAAGCAATCTTAGCAAAGGACTAAATAAGACAGCACTCCTATGAGCCAGCGATCCAACAAGAAATGGGATAGCGCTCCATTTAGCAAGCAATCCTAGAAAGGATTAGATGATACTCTACTGAGTAAGCGATCTAACAAAAGATAAGGCAACGCTCCTTTGAGCAGGCAATCTTAGAAAGGATTGAATGGCACTCTACTAAGCATGCGATCAAATAAGAAATAGGATAGCGCTCCTTTGAGCAAGCGATCTTAGAAAAAACTAGATGGCACTCCAATGAGCAAGTAATCGAAGATTACTATATGAAATGGACAGCACACTAAAAGGTAAGCAATCCATGAATTTCAAAGACTTTAATGAGTTTTGACAAAATGATCTGAGACTTGAGTTTGAGGAATTTTGATGATTCTTTAAAAATTTGACTTTTTCTTTTTAAGAAATCTCTCTTGACAATTTTTGAAAAAGGTTTTGTTTCTCTTTTGAAAACTTTTTATCTTTTTTCTCTCTTTTCTTCTTTTTTCAAGAAATAAAAAAAAACACTCTTTGATGGAAAATTATGTTGCTAACAAGTAAAAAAGTCTTAAAGATTCTAAAGATCACAAATAAGGTGATTGTCTTGACAAAAGAACACTCTTTGGCTGATGCTTTAGAAAGGTTAACTGGATAATTTCTGCATCAATAAAATCTTGTACCTTATGTTTCAGTTTCCAACAGTTTTCTATGGTATGCATCACCTAGCCTACATGATATTCATACTATTTGTTAGGGTACGATCCCTTGGCTTGTACTTCTTTATTAGGTTTTCACATGCTAACATTCTTGCTTATCTCAATTGGTTGACTACTTAGGCTATTGGAATCTTGAACTGAGTTAGTTGTCTCCTCTTGTTGTGGACGGGCTTGTCTTGATCCTGGGCTTTCCCAATTGGCGTACCCATTCCTGACTTCTCTTTTGTTAAATCATCCTCATGCTTGGGCTATGATGTCCTTTCCATATTAAGATCTAAGTTTTTGAGTTACTTGAGTACATAACCCATTGCCATTTCTGTACTTGTGAGTCTTTCTTTTAACTTCACTAACTTTTCTTCTAGAGTAGTAACCCTTTTTTCCAGACCCTAGCAGTAACATGTCCCCTAAACTTGACCATTCAAATATGTCTCTAGTAACTTTTCCAAACTTTGCATCATGTTAATAGCCCACTCTATATAGAATATAGACCTTGGATCCTTAACGAAGTTCAACTAGACCAATTTTTCTTCAATTAGAACTTGGACTTTATTCTTCAACTCCCAGCAATGGTCAGTAGCATGCCCCTACTGACCCATGTGGTACTTACATTACGATCCAGGATCGTATTTTCGAGTTCTATACCCTGGTGTTGGAGTCTTAGGATGCAACAAACCCTTTTCTTTTAAGCGGCGATAGACTTGAGACATAAGAATCAGGATATGAGTGAACCTCCTTCCAGGTGATTTTTGGCTTAGCTTATTTTCCTTAAGCTTTGTGCTAAGGCTTAAGGCACCAGGCTCTCATATCGTTAAATAGGACATCGTAGTGTTCACGATGGCCTTTAAATCCAACGGAGCTAATCCCTTCTTTATTAATCTCCCCGCTCTAATAGCATCTTCAATGTGACTACATCTACAAATGTGGAAGTGATATGACCCAAGCGGTGATTATAATAAGGTTTACCTAATGTGCGGATGAATATGTTGATCAGTTCATTTTCTAGCAATTGTATCATAGCTTGAGCAACTGTAGATCTCCATCTTTGGGCATACTCCTTAAATGACTCGACCGGCTTCGTTTTCATGTTATTCAGATCTATCCAGAAAAGAGCTACTTCTTCATTTAACTTGTACTATTGATAAAAGGCTTAAGCTAACTTATCCCAAGTATCAAGCTCAACTAAGTTTAATTGGGCATACCATATCAACGTCGGCCTAGTAAAGCTATCCTAGAAAGTTTGAATTATCAACTGCTCATGTTTAGAAAATTAAGCCATCTTGCGAACATAAAGCTTGAGGTGAAGTTTAGGACAACCTGTTCCATCATACTTTTCAAAATTTGGTACCTTAAACTTCTTAAGTAACTCATATTTTTCAAAAGAGCAAATGTTGCTCAAGCCCATATTACTTTACACAGCTTTATCCTTGAGAACTCCCATTTTCTCTTCAATTTTATGCAAGATTTCTTCTACCATCTTCATCAATTTCCGCTCAAATTCCTTCCCCAAGCCTTTGTTGCTGTTGTTGAGCTTATGAACTGATAACTCTTTAGACTTTTCTACCTCAGATGGTATGTCAATAAGCCCCTAGGCTTAGGTATGAGCCATAGTCTCAACTTGCTCATCATGCTTGCTTAAAACTCCTTTTGTTGTTGCTATTCTCTGTTCAAGAGCTTTAAACATCTTGGTTTTAACAACGAATGATTATGGGCTTCAAGTTGAGCCAAATCACTTAAAAAGCAATCTTTCAATGCCTGTAAGAATCCCTTCTTGTTAGCAACACTATATTCTTTAAAAAAAAAAAACCAAGTTTTTAATTTTGAAAACCATTCTATTTTTTTTTTGGAAACTTTTATTGAAAAAAGAAAATCAATGTTGATTTTATGTTACAGATTACCTAATATTAACATTGACGAATCTAAACTTATTATATAGACAAAAGGTTAAAAAAAATAGAAGCATTGGGGCTGACAACTGAGGACACAAGATTTAGGACTAACAACTAAAGATACAGGATAACAATTATATTACAAAAATGATATAGAGAAGCGGGAATTATTTTACAATGAGAAACTTATTGAAAAAATGACATGAGGGTGACAACTAATGGAGAAAACTCTATTAGGATGGTAACAACTTAATGGATAAAACGAAGAACTAGAATTTAGACGTTTACAAGATTAATGACTTTGAGGTAGGAAATACTTTACAATGGGAATCTGATGGTTAAGTCTTTTTTATTTTGTTAGTTCCTAACAGTATGGTATATGTGGGGCATTACAATAGAAATTGACCAAGTAAATAAAATTATCATGAAACTAGTTTTTTAATCATAAAATATCTTTTTGAAATTTCATTTTTTTTAAAATATTTGTTAGATAGCCTTTAAAAAATGATAGTTCCATAATAATCTTTATCATAGTTAATTTTCATAATTACACGCCTAAAAAAAATTTACAAATTGATAATGAGTTTTTTTTTTCTTTTTTAGCATTGGCACGTTATGGTACAAGGGGAATATTAATGATTTTATGTTTTCTATGTTAAATCTTATGTTACACAACCTATTACTTATAAAATAAAACAAATCTATAAGTTCACATATATTACACAAGATAGTATATAAAATAAATGTGATACAATATGCTACATACGCGTATAATGCAATGAGGTTGGTCATTAATAAACTGTAGGACTAAAATTCTTATAAACCTACGGTCAATGTTCATATAAACTTACATATATAAGTGTGTGGATTTCTAATTTTTTTTTTTTTAATAAAGCTCTTGTACACTTCCATATATAAATACATTAAATTTTAAAAATAAGGTCCCATTGGTCGTGGGTTATAATAATTCTCTTTTAACTCCTATAATTTAAAAATTACTAACCCATTTTTATTTTACAGTGATATAGGAGAATAAGATTTATGAGTTTCAAGCTTTGTAGCCTTTGATATTTCTAAGGAAACGCTTAGGAGGCTATATTGAAGTATGAGTAGGCTTACATAGTACCGTCGAGCAGGGGTAAAGACCCTAGTAACCTAAGGGTTACATAATAGCAGTCCGTCTTAAGTTCTTAAGGTGGCATAAATCCAACCACATCTAAGCATACAAATGATTTTTTTTTTTAAAAAAAAGAACCCTAAATCTCTAGTAATTGACCCAGTAGGCCGGGCTTTTTCTAGAGGCCTACATCACTAAAACCCAATTAGAACAACTATATTACAATATACAAATAAAAAGAAATAAAAAAATGAAAGCCCATTAACTAATTTTTATTTTTACATGGCTAGCCCACCAGTACCTTTAATGGAGCTGCCAATTCTATCGAGTCCTATTTCTATTTTTCTTAATTTATTTTATAATAAGCGTAGCCCGCTTAATAAAAAATACTCGATATTAAATTAAAGAAACAATTTTCTTTAAAAAATATTTAGAAAAATGGTAGTTGCTAGCTGTCACGCCCCGAAGCGGCAAAGTCGTAACAGCCCTGCCGTGTAAACCGCCCTAAGATAGAAGTTGGCCTCACAACCGCTATCTTAGACCTGATCTACACAAGGCGTCCACAACTAACCCGCTTTGAAGTAGACAGTTTGTATTACCTATAAAAGTGAGGAATTATATATATGTTATAATTCAGTTATTGCAGTTAAAGTTTACAATATTTTTCTATAGTATTTTTCTATATCATTACATCATTCGGAAATGAAAAATAATAAAAACTTAGACCTTAAAAATATGTATTTATTCTTCAATATTTTTTCTCGCTCCCCAAGATCCAGCAGTTGCTAGCTTCAGAGTAGTTGTTGCCGCTTCTTAGCCAGCACCTGCACGACGTCTATAGGGATGTGAGCAACCACAGCTCAGTAAGTTAAGACGGAGGACTTAAAACTATACCATACACACAACAAGGTTTTCAATCACTTATTAGGTGCAATGCATGTGCAAGCAAATGCCATCGCACAACGTTGTCCGGCCCGTCGTGAAATTAGAGAAATTACGCCCGCTCTAATCCGGGTTGAGGAGTTGCCGTTAATGCAACAGCTCACGACCAAACCCAGGCTTGTGTAATGGAGACCTTGCTCCTTCCGTGACTACCTTCGAACCACTGTCTTCACCCTCGCCGCGACCTCCTCTCCTGTCACTTAGTTCGACTGAGGATGAAAAAGGGACCATTTTAGAATCCTGCGCTATCCCTTCCGAAGGGGTCGGTATTTGGCCGGAGAGTCCTAAGTTCCCCTAACGGGTTGCCATGCATGTCCGATTATGATTTCTAGTCGGATATTTAATTAAGTCTAGTTTAGGGTGATCAATCCTTTCATACAAGTCATACAATATGTGCCAGAGCAACAAACAGAATCATAGCATCACCCATAATCAAGCACATGCACACATTCTCTATCTAACAAGCACAACCAAGCATAATCTCAAGCCTCCAAAATACATCATCGTATTAATCCCAACTTACCTCGACTCCTCGCTCACTCACTCGAGGTCCGATTTGCTCAGGCCATCGCCGATCATCCCTATAACACGAACGTGATTTCAATATTTCATATAATATTATAAGTTCATCTTATCCTATAACGTTTATTGTTAGGTTTTGTTTAAGGTTTAATATGCCTAATTATCTACGTATTAAGTATTTTATAATTATTTTAGGTTTGGGTTTAGGTTCGGGTTCCGCATCGATTTCTAAATTAGATTCTAGTTCTATTTCTAGGTACTGTTTTGTACCCGGACCCTAGAAATTTGTTTCAACTCATAATGTGAAACTAACCACATTATTTCCAGATACCCTAAATACGATTACTACCCCTAGTCAGTATTTTATTCCATCCGGTACACTTAAATCCGTATTAGTGTACCGAATTTACTCATGTTGTGAGAAATTTTTACATTTTTCATATAATTACCTAAAATTGAATTTTGTTTCAGATTTGTTATGTTCTGATTTTCATTATTTTATTATCTAATTAAACCTAATTTTTCCATATTTATTAATTTTTAATTCTACATATTCCTAATTTTCTACATTTACCACATAACACCTTCATTACTTATACTTAACACTCCATACACTAGGATCAGGTTTCCACATCAGAGATTAACATCCCTAAACATCTAATTACTATCTAAATCAGTAATTAATATCCTAATCACCTAATTAACTCCAAATTACCCAATTTTTCCATCATTTTAGGGCTAAAAATTAACTTAAAAATTTCGAAAATTAAATTTCAAAAAATGGCTTCATAGCACTGTTATATATCACATGAGCATCCTACAGAAAAAAAAAAAAATTGAGCTCCAAACTACACTCCTAAGGTCATTTATTTCTAAACCGAAATGTGCTCGGTTTTGCATGATTTCTTAAGGACCATATATTACGAGGCATGTTTTCATCAAACTAATATTTTTCCTACAAACTACATAAAAAAATCTCAGAATAACAAAATTCATAATTTTATAATTATATTTACTATTTTTACAAAATTTCACAAGAATCGGGCTGGAATTTGGACTCACCGGTTTTGGTGGCTTCGGCCACCGCGGGCCGCCGTGGCATTGTCGGCCGGCCTGGGCACTGCCACCACCGTGTGGTGGTGGTGGCCGTCCACTCCCAGCTCCTCGTATGGTGTAGGTTCCCTTTAAAACGCCTAACTGCACAATTTTCCTTTATTTTTCTGGATTTTCTCTCGATTTTTTTGGTGTTTTGATTTTTCTCAAATCCTAAACTGACCAAAGGACTTCTGAATTTTTTTTCCCTATTTATAGACAATTTTAGAAATTAATGTGCATTAATTTGATGGGATTTTGCACCAATTCCATGATTTTTGGCTTTTTGTTTGTCAAATTCTTATTGGTTAATTTTTTTCTTGCCGACCACGACCTTATCTTGTTGCAGTTTATCTTCTTCTGATTTTTCTGATTTTTTCTATAATTATTTTGTATTTTTCTTTAATTATTTGCTTAGTTTTAGGCTAATTTAGGTAATTACGCGTATTTTTATCTACACGTAAATACATGTGGGGTACACGTGAACATTCCTAAATATTATTTTGGTCATTCTAAAATTTTTAGTATACATATAATTTATCTCTAGTAATTTATTAGTTATTTCATTACACTTTTCGCATTTTCGATGATTAATACCTATTATGCTTAAAATTTGAAAATTTTATAGTCTCCTATTTTACTATTTATTTTCTTAAATTTAAGTTTACAGGGTCATTTTTACTAATATTTCTCTCAATAGTTTATAATTTGGGTGTGATCGGATCCTTTAGCCGATCGCCCTAAACCTTGGATTATAAGTTCAATCTTATGGTTACTTAGCTGAACTTTGGGGCTTACACTAGCCAGTTATAACGGTAGTAAAATGAAATTAGGGTTTTAGGGTAAAAAAACCCTAATTTAACCACTAATCTGTAAATATTCTAAAAAATAATTTTTTGGGTAGAAACTAACCTATTAAGACTAAATCACCATGTAAAAAAAAAACTAATGAGATTTTATTTTTTTATGATTTTTCTAAAAATACCAAAATATGTACAAATATGCAAAAATATGACTAAAATAAATTTTTTATTATATATTTTTTATGGTTGCTTCAAAAGTATCTACCTGCCCACTAATCAAAATCAAACCAAGATAATTCTTTTTTAAAAAAAGATTTAGTAAATGAATCTTTTTTAAAAGAAATCAAGCCAAATTTACGTTAGTTATAAAATTATTATTATTTTTTTTTAAAAAATACCTAAAAAGATCTAACTTTATGAATCTTTTTTTTTAAATAAACTCTAACTAACTAAATCTTTTGAAAATTCCAATTAAGAATTTTATTTTTAAAAACGAAACACTACATGCCGCAAATGAACTTTTTTTAAATCCTAAATATAAGATATACTGAGAAATGTATCTTCTTCGAAAAAATGAATCTTGGAAAATATATATGTAACTTTTTTCTGAACAATGCAATTTTGATAGAAAAAAATGTAATTTAACTAAAATTTATCAAAAAAATTACAAATTATCTAAAAATTGCAAAACGACATAACAATTATTAAAATTTATTAAAAAAAAAACCTACACTAAAAAGCAAGTTAGTAAAATAAATTGATTAGCTAAAAAAAAATAAGTAACTTATTTTGGTCGTGCATGTGTGTATGAAATCTAGACGCGTGTCTGTATCCTGGTCGTGTGTGTGTATGAAATCTGGACGTGTGTGTTATGAGGGAAGTGAGTGTTTATGTCAATGATCAAATTGTGTATGTGTCAGTGAGTGAAGTGTAAGCATAGGTCAATGATTGAATTGTGTATGTGTCAATGAGTGAAGTACAAGTGTAAGCATGACAGTTGTAGACACCTAATTTTTGCCCTCCTTTCATTTTTCAAATTAGGTTATAGGGTCCTAAATTAGAAAAAGTTCAAAAAAAAAAAATTAAAGAAATCCCAAAAAAATGAAGAAATTTAGAAAAAATAAAAAAAAGGAAATTTGAAAAGTAAAAAAAAAATAGGGTATTTAGAAAATAATAATTTTTTAGGTTGTTTAATTAGAATATAATTTTAATTTCAATTTTAATAGGTTTGAATAAAAAACTGTTGGGTCTAGGCTTAATTTGAATCTAACTCAAGCTAACTTGGTCTATATGTGCAATTAATTACATATATGAATAAGGAAAAACCAATAACTCAGCTGGATAAATATCTGGACTTGATATTGCATATGACTTGGAGATCTTAGGTTCAATCCATGGAAGGTGCCATATCATCGCCACGTTACGAGCTACGTCATCGCCACGTTACGAGCTACGTCATCGCCACGTCATGTGCCAACTCACTTTTAAGTATGGTAGACACATTCATACGTGCGCAGCTATGTATTTGGCACCACATATTGCCCAGATTCGTCCAATCCAAAATTGGAAGAAAATCATATTGCATTTAATTTTTTCCATCCTTAACACGACCATGACACCAATAAATAGGGGTCTACTTTTCATTTTCAAAAGACAACAAAAACTTCGAAACACTTTAGAAAAACAAAAAATTGAAGTTTCCTCTCTTTAGGGTAGCATTCCCTATCGTACTTTTACGAAAACCACCACCATCAAATTCCTCGAGCCGACCAAGCCAACTGTTACGCCCTAAAGGGCAAAGTCATAACAGCCCCGCCGTATAAACCATTCTAAGATAGTAGTTGGCCTTACAACTATTATCCTAGACCTGATCTACACAAGGCGTCCACAACTAACCCACTTTAAAGTAAACAGTTTGTAATTTAAATAAATCACTTACCTAAAAAAGTGAGAAAAAAAATATATATATACACTGAAATTCAGTTATTACAATTAAAATATATGTTTATTCTTCAAGTGCTTTTCCTCACTCCCCAGGATCCAACAGTTGCTAGCTTTAGAGTAGTTGTATGCCGCTTTTTAGCTAGCACTTGCACGACGTCTATAGGGATGTAAGCAACCACAGCTCAGTAAGTTAGGATGGAGAACTTAAAACCATACCATAAACATAACAAGGTTATCAATCAACTTATTACGTACAATGCATGTTCAAGTAAATGCCATCGCACGATGTTGTTCGGCTCGTCGTGAGATTCGAGAAATTACGCCCGCTTTAATCCGGGTTGAGGAGTTGCCGTTAATGCAACAGCTTACAACCAAACCAAAGCCTATACAAGGGAGACATCGCTCTTCCTGCGATTACCTTCGAACCACTGACTTCACCCTCGTCGCGACCTCCTCTCCTATCACTTAGTTCGACTAAGGATGAAGAAGGGACCATTATGCAATCCTGTGCTATCCCTTTCAAAGGAGTTGGTATTTGGCCGGAGAACTCTAGGTTCCCTTAATGGGTTGCCATGCAGATTCAATTATGATTACAGGTCGTATATTTGATTAGGTTCAGTTTAGGGTGATCAATTATTTCATACAAATCATACAGTACAAGCCAAAACAATAAACGAAATCATAGCATCACTCATAATCAAGCACATGCACACAACTAACTATTTAACAAGTACAACCAAGCATAATCTCAAGCCTCCAAAATACAGCAACGTATTAATCCCAACTTACTTAGACTCCTTGCTCACTCACTCGAGGTTCATCTTGCTTAGGCCATCGCCAATCATCCCTATAACACAAACGTGGTTTCAGTTTTTCTTATAACTATTATAGGTTCGTTTTATCTTATAACGCTTATTGTGATCGTTTGTTTAGAGTTTAATATATCCAATTATTTAGGTTCTCAAATCTTTTACAATTCCTCTAGGTTTAGAGTTAGGTTTGGGTTCAGTTTCCGTATCGATTTCTAAATTAGGTTGTAGTTCGATTTCTAAGTACTGTTTTATACCCAAACTCTAGAAACTTATTTTTACTCATAATGTGAAATTAATCACCTTACGTCAAAATATCCTAAATACCATAATTACCCCCAGTCGGTATTTTATTATATCGAATATACTTAAATCCTTAATAGTGTACCGAATTTACTCTTGATATAAAAATTTTTTACATTTTTCATATAATTATATAAATTTAATTTTTCTATCAGATTTATTATATTTTTATTATTATCATAATATCAATTTTTATTCTAATATCTTCTATTTATTATATTTCTAATAATTGTGTATTATGTACTATTACTTATTATGTACATAATACACATCTAATATTTTTATCACTCTAATTACTATCTCTCAACATCAATTATCATTTCAAAATATCTAAATTCATCCTAAATTAGATTTTACACCTAATTACCCTAATTTACAAAATTAACTTAAAATTTACTATTTTTCCCTATTACTTATCTACTACATAATTAATCTAATAATTACATATAATACCTTAAATGTTACAAGTGTCATACTTCATCAGATTTCAATATCTTAAAATATATAATTATTCACTAAGTCAGTAATTAGCCATTTAATTACTTAATTAACCGTAAATTACCTATTTTATGCCTCATTTTAAGGCCTAAAAATTATCTAAAAATTTTGAAAAATTAATTTTTGAAAACGAGCTTCATAGCACTATTCTATATCATCTAAGTAAAAAAATTTGGGGTCAAAACTATACTCCTAAGGTCATTTATTTCTAAACCAAAACATGCTCGATTTTGCATGATTTCTTAAGGACCATATATCACAAGACATATTTTCATCAAAATAATATTTTTTTATAAAAACTGTATACAAAAATATTCCAGAATAACAAAATTAATAATTTTCTAAGAATATTTACTATTTTTACAAAATTATACAAAATAGAGCTGAAAATCGAACTCACCGATTTAGGTAGCTCCGGCCACCGTGGGTGTGTCGGCCCACCTAGGCGCTACCACCACAGTGTGGTGGTAGTGGCCGTCCACTCCCAACTACCCATCAAGTCTGGGTTCTCCTTAAAAGCCCTAACTACACAGTTTTCTTTTTTTTTTTCTTACCCAAATTTTTTCTTCCAATTTTTTATGCTCCTAATTTTTCTCTGATTTTTAACTGTCCAAATGATGTCTGTGATTTTTTTTCCTATTGATAGAGTTTTTTAGTAATTAATGTGTATTAAATTGGACAAGACATTACCCAAATCCCTTAATTTTTGGCTTTTGTGTCGCTTTAATTTAATCGGCTAATTTTTTTCTTATTTTTTCCAGCTACTACAACCCAATTCTGGATTATTCCTTATTTTTTATGATTTTTCTTTATTTTTCCTTAATTAATTAGGAATTATTTAGTATTATTTTAGCACATTACTCGTATTTTAAGTAATTACGCGTATTTCTGTATACATGTAAATTCATATATAGTACAAATAAATATTCCTAAATATTATTTAGGTTATTTTATGATTTTTAGTATATATATAATTTATCTTTAACAATTCATTAATTATCAGAATGCATTTTACGCATTTTCGATAAATAACGAGTTATATACTTAAAATTTAGAATTTTTATATTCTTCTATTTTATTGCTCATTTTCTTAAATTCAAACTTACGGGATCATTTTATTAATATTTCTAGCTTTACTTATAATTTAGGCTCGATCGGATCTTTCAGTTGATTGAAACCCTGAGTGACTAGTTATAAAGCTTACACCAACTCCAAGCCAATCCAAGTCGAGGTGAGCCGATCCGAATCGTTCGAGCTAATCCAAGCAGACTTAGTTTTTCTTTTTTCTTTTTTATTTATTTATTTATTTGTTTATTTGTAAATGTTATAAATGAGAAAAAGAAAATGAAAAGAAAAAAGAATGAAAAAAAAAGAAAGAGAAGAAAAAAGAAAAAGAAAAAAAAGAGAGAAAAGAAGTAGTCTATTTATTTATAGAAATAGATAGAATAAGTATAAAAAAATAATAAAAATAAATAAATAGGTTAGTAAAAAAAAATTGTTTTGATACTTAGAAAAATAGAGTTTTCTAAAAATAATTAAATCAATTTTTAAATTAGAATCGTTTAGAATTTCCAAAAATAAAATCCAACTTAGAACCCCTTATAATCTTTTCTCAAATCAACTCAAAATGGGTAAAAACGTAAACCCGACAATTTTTCCAAAATTAAAATCAATCAACCCGCTATATTTTCATTAAACGAATTACGAAAGTCCGATCTCGAATAGTAGGTACGTAGACACCCGTATGCAAGTACAGGGCGACTTAAAGTATGAAAAGTTTTATTTTTTCCATTTTTAGATATTTATGTAAATTAATCAATTTAGTTGCATGTATCATAATTAGATGTTTTTAGAAATTAAAAAGGGTATATTTTAAAAGCGAAGTTAAATTTGAAAAGTTAAAAAATGGTACCCGTTTAGGGTTTAATAAATTAGCCCTCAGACCTAAATCTTTGGTTTTCAAAAAAGCCGTTTTACAAATTGTTTTTTTTTTAATCGATAGACTAGTAGCTAAGTTATAACTAATCCACCCAATTGGTTATAACTTAACCCATTTTCCCGACTCCGGTCAGGTGGCAACTCCAAATTTTTTCAAGTTGGAAAAAAATGATCTTCTTTAAACCCTAGTCGATGGTTAATATTAAACGGATAGGGTTTAGTATTGATTGGTTTAGAAAAAACCTAATTTTATAAAAAGAACTGTGAGGGTGAAAAACCAAGCTCGACAACTTAGCGAATCCACTGGGGAACGTCAAGAGGGCTAACTACTTAAAAACATTTCGAAATTAAAATCGCTTTTCAAATTACTCGCATTATTTAGTTATCTATTTATTTATTTATATATCAATTTGTTTATTTATTGTTGGCTTCGTGTATATATTTGTTTCAATTAGTATATTTATTTTGTAAATAGCATACACCGAAGCATAGGATTTTATTTATTGCATCTAAGATGCAGGGTAGATGCGGTCAGACCAAAACCATCTTAGGACCCTAAGAGGGGGGCCATTGTGTAAGTTTTGAGCGTAGTGGGGCAACAACCGTTCGGGGCCAATTAGGCCACCCCACTTAAGCTCATGTGACCAATGAAAGTGTTTTCTAAAAACAAGTGAGGTTATAAAGCTTAAAGACCTTTTAGAACCCACCCTAATTGCTTATACTTCATTCCAAACTTAAGTTAATACACTACCCTTAAGAAATTGGAGCCCTACTAATCGTTGAAGAATTTTTGCAAACAAGTTTTTGAAAATTATAGTAGGGTTGTAACTTAAGAAGTAATATATTAACCCAAGTGACCCTAGCATCTACATATCTTCATGTTTTTGTTTTTCTATCATTACATTGATGACTGATCCTTTTCTATAAAATGTGTAGACTTAGGATGACAGACAACTGAGTGAATGATTAGCTAAGTAATAGGCCACTGGATGTCTCCAGGTTCCGCAAGCAGGTGCTAAGAGATGAAATCGCCTATTTGAAAGAAAAGCTTAAGTGTTCTGAAGCTCACAACTGAGCCTTAAGGTCCGTTTTGGCACTAGTCATTAGGAATATTTATGAGATGATAAAGGACCTTAAGGCCTGTTTACGAGACTTAATGTAGGGTCTTTCCAGTTCAAGTCTAAAGAGCCTAGAATAAAATTCTTGAATAAAGTTTAGGTTCTCTGCCTTTGTTTTTTATATTCTCATCTTCCTTTTTCAAAAATAATAAAGCTCTCTTTAGTTCATCATTCATCATTTTTTTAAATTCCTATCTTTGTAAATAGTCTTCCATTTAACCACCATTCAATCTCATTTAGAAAAATGTAAACAAAATCCATAGACTTGTAAATAGAAACTCAAAAAAAAAAAAAACCACCATCCTTATTTGTAAATTATTTTGTGAAAATAAACTTTACCTTTCTGTCTCTAAAAAAAATGAAAATAAAAGTTGCCAACAACTATAAATGCTTATGGGCCTAAGGAACCAGCACAAGCTCAGGCCTTTGGCCCACTCAAGTGACCAACCAAAATACTTGGTTTTCAAATCACACAAGGTCCCTTGACCTATTAAGGAAGCCAAATACGAGCCCCTTAACCCATTCAAGCCAAGCACGAGCCCCTTAGCCCATTCAAGCCAAATATGAGTCCCTTGGCACATTCAACCCCAAATACAAGCCCCTTGAACAAACATGAGTCCTTTGGCCCACTTAAGCAGTTAACCTAAACATTTGGCTTTCAACCTACACCAGACTTAGCCTTTTATCACCATCTAATCCAAACATAAGCTACTTGGCTAACATCAACCTTAGGCCCATTCAGGTAACCTACCCAAACACAAGCCATTAGGCTAGCCAGCCAATCCAAACATGAGCCATAGCCCATCAAGGTTGCCAACCTAAGCACAATCCTCAACTCCTAAAAGTAACCAAGCTAAGCCAAAACCTTGATCTATTTAGAAAGCTAAGCTCAATTATGAATCAAACTAGAACACAAAATCAAATACCAGGGCATGATTTGAGAAATTAGGGTCAAAATACGATCCTAGGCAAATAAAAAAGCGGACTCCTCCTTAAGGAACCAGTAACTCACTTTTTGAAAAGTTTAAGATGTGAAGAGGCAAGTTATATCTTATATACCAACTTGAAACATTTTGAGAGTTGAGCAACATAATTGTGAGGATGTTTTGGACTCATTCCTTAAAGGAGGTTCACTTTGAATGTGATACATAAATTGAAGTGAAGTTAGGCATTCACTTCTAAATCCTACACACAATCATCTGTTGTTTACCCCATTGGACCTATTTGGAGAATTTCTAAATTTAAACCCTATCAAGAACAACCCTACAATAGGGCAATTCGGAGGTTGGGGTCATTAAGTAAAAGATAAGGGTAAGATTCATTTATGCTTGTTTAAATAACATTAATTCAAAAACAACTTTTATTTCTGATAAATTATTTTTCTTTGAAATAAAGAAGAGCCAATTTCCTTTTTCAACCACCTCAAGCCCATACACTTGAAATTCATGGAATTAAGGCCTTAAATCATCAATGGAACAGTTACTCTTAGGGCCAAAAGGAAAGAGAAAAATAATAAGAGATAGTAGGGTGAAGCAATTAAAAAAAAAAAAGAGAGAAGAAAAAAAAGCCAAAGAATTGGGCTCGGAAGTATAGGATAAAATGCCCCAAGAAATGTTTAACATCCCAATAGGAGCAACCAAACTAAATCAAAAGGGCCACGAGTCGATGCCCAAACAGCTTTAGAAAACATAAGGCCTTAAATCACACTCCCAAGCTCGGAAACCGAAATTTTGATATCTATACTAACACTTTGAAGCCTCTCCTACCTATACTAAATGACATAAGGCCTCCCACCTACAATACCGCCCTTATTCATGTAAAAGCTCTTCAAATTTTAAAAGATAATTTATCTTTAATAAAAATTATTTTTGAAATAAGGGCAAGCATGCTTCTAATTTTTCCCCAAGGTTCTTGTATACCCGAGATTAATAAAAGTGTTTCTATTAAAACAAGCCTTTTCATTAATCTTTTTTGATACCCTTGGACCAAAAGCCTAAATTCATAAGGGTAAACCGAAAAAGACCTAACGGATTAGTTAAGGAGTATCACTTACAAAATGGACTATAATTTTGAAACTGAAGTCGAGAGTGTAATCTAGACCGAGAGCTAGTAAGGAAGACCTCTTTGACTAAACTAATTGTGAGTTACTTTCTCCTTAAGAAAGGAATGGCTTAAGATCACAAAAGCCCTAAGAGAAGCCCTAGGGTTAGGGGCATTAAGAAATTCCACATGATTACCAAAGATAGGGTTGGTTATAAGATTGTACCTTAATAAGAGTTTATACCTGTCTGCAAAACCTTAAAAAAAAAGTAAAAATAAAAATAAAAAAGAAGAGAGAGAAAGTAAAGGCTCATCATAAAATCTTTTATCGGCTTGAATAGCCAAGTTTTTAATCCATGTCATTGGTTTCCTTTCCAAGGTTGTCATTTTTCTAGTTTAAGTCATTCTCTCCCAATTGTGGTTTTTAACATCCCTCAAACTCTTTTTTCAAATCAAAGGGCTTATCCTTACTATTTCCCTTGTTCATAAATGGTTTTTCGACAATCTCTTTGTAAATACTTTTGCAAGCAAAAGTATCTTTTGAAACCGGTTGCTTGCCTTATATTAGTTCTTCAATCCTTCATCGTTTTTCTCTTAGGGTTCAAGCTAGCTCTTGGAACTCTGAACCCTCTCTTATTCTTTTTAAGATTCCAGCCAGCCTTTAGGGTGCTATCCCATCTTTCTCTTAGGGTTCAATTCAACTCGTAGAGCACCGATCCCTCTTTCATTCTTTTTTAGGGTCTTAACCAGCTATAGAAGCGCTTTGTCCGCCCTGGTTAATCAGCTCATCAGGACACGAGTAAGTTCGCTCATTCTTTTTTAGGGTCTTAGCCAGCTCTAAAAGTGCTTTGCCCGCCTTGGTTAGTCAGCTCATCAGGGCACGACCAAGTTCGCTCATTCTTTTTTAGGGTCTTAACCAGCTCTAGGAGCACTTTGCCCGCCTTGGTTAGTCAGCTTATTAGAGTACGACCAAGTTTGCTTATTCTTTTTAGGGTCTTAGCCAGCTCTAGGAGCGCTTAACCCGTTTCACTTCACTTTTCCAGTTCATACGAGCATGACCAAACTTTAATTCTTCTTTTCATCTTTCGGCCATCTCTTAAAGAGCTACCCTTCTCTTTTCAAAATCCTCGATGGATTAGACTTAAGATAATAAGCTAGCTGTGGCGCTTCTTAGCATAAAATCCACTCTTAGGACAAAAATAGTGTCTGTTTTATCTTTATGGTAAAGTTTTACTCAAACTTTACCACAAAGAGGGGCAGTTGTAAACACCTAATTTTTGCCCCCCCTTTTATTTTTCAAATTAGGTTATAGGGTCCTAAATTAGAAAAAGTTCAAAAAAATAGAAAATTAAAGAAATCCCCAAAAAATGAAGAAATTTAGAAAAAATACAAAAAAAAAAAAAGAAATTTGAAAAGTTACAAAATAAAATAGGGTATTTAGAAAATAATAATTTTTTAGGTTGTTTAATTGGAATATAATTTTAATTTCAATTTCAATAGTTTTGAATAAAAGGCTGTTGGGTCTAGGCTTAAATTTAAATCTAGCTCAGGCTAACTTGGTCTATATGTATAATTAATTACATATATGAATAAGGAAAAACCAATAGCTCAACTGGATAAGCATCTGAACTTGATATTTCATATGGCTTGGAGATTTTAGGTTCAATCCATAGAAGGTGCAAAATGTATCTTTTATTTTCTTTTCTCACTTTATTGCCATGTCATCGCCACGTCACGGACTACGTCATCGCCACGTCATTTGCCAACTCACTTCTAAATATGGTAGACACATTCCGATACACTTTGGCACATTCATATAGGCGCAACTATGTATTTGGCACCACATATTGTCCAGGTTCATCCAATCTAAAATTGGAAGAAAATCACATTGCATTTAATTTTTTCCATCCTTAACACGACCATAACACCTACAAATAGGGGTTTACTTTTCATTTTCAAAAGACAACAAAAACTTCAAAACACTTTAGAAAAACAAAAAATCGAAGTTTCCTCTCTCTAGCATTATTCCCCTCTCTCTCTAGGATAGCATTTCCTATGGTGTTTTTACGAAAACCACCACCATCGGATTCCTCGAGCCGACCAAGCCAACTGTTATGCCCCGAAGGGCAGAGTAAACTATTCTAAGATAGTAGTTGGCCTTACAACCATTATTCTAGACCTGATCTACACAAGGCATCCACAATTAACCCGCTTTAAAGTAAATAGTTTGTAATAAATAAATCAATTTTCAAATTAGAATTATTTAGAATTTCCAAAAATAAAATCCAAATTAGAACCCCTTATAATCTTTTCTCAAATCAACTCAAAATGGGTAAAAACGTAAACCTGACAATTTTCCAAAGTTAAAATCAATTAACTTGCTATATTTTTATTAAACGAACTATGGAAGTCTGATTCCAAATAGCGGGTACGTAGGCACCCATATGTAAGTATAGGGCGACTTAAAATATGGAAAGTTTTATTTTTTTCATTTTTAGATATTTATGTAAATTAATCAATTTAGTCGCATGTATCATAATTAGATGTTTTTAGAAATTAAAAAGGGTATATTTGAAAAGTGAAGTTAAATTCGGAAAGTTAAAAAGTGGTACCCATTTAGGGTTTAATAAATTAGCCTCTGGACCTAAATCTTTGGTTTTCAAAAAAGCCATTTTACAAATTGGTTTTTTTAATCGATAGACCGGTAGCTAAGTTATAACCAATCCACCCAATTGGTTATAACTTAACCCCTTTTCCTAACTCCAGTCGGGTAGCGACTCCACATTTTTTTAAGTTGGAAAAAAATGATCTTCTTTAAACCCTAGTCGAGGGTCAATATTAAACAGATAGGGTTTAGTATTGATCGGTTTAGAGAAAACCTAATTTTATAAAAATAACCAGGAAGGTGAAAAACCAGGCTTAACAACAGTGCTAATGGGTGTTAGCATGTAAGGTGCGTGTGCAGAAGGGGGGGGGGGGGGGGGGGGAGGGGTGGTGGTGGTGGGTTTTGTGAGTTACTGCTACTATGGGTGTTCGAACGTATGGATTTGTGTGTGAATGTGTTCGTGGGGTATTGCGAATCTAGTCGTGTGTAATTGGTGTTAGTGTGACTGTATGGGATGTATAATTACAAAAACATCTAAAAATTTTACAACCGAAACCACTATTTATAGATCATAAATTTGGATCTTTTTGGATAAAGATTCAACTTTAACAAATCCAATATACGATAATATCCGATTTAGATTCATTGAAGAATCTAGTTTCTAGAAACCCTACATTGAGTTGGCATTTCTATTTGGGCACGATTCGGTCCATTTTAATTTAGCCCAATATACATGCTAAACCATTCAATAAATCCTAAATATATTTAGCCGAGTATAAATTAGATAAAAAAAAACTATTTTATATTGGACTGGACTAAAAAATATTTTAATGAAGCTCGACTATTTAAGACTCAAAATTTATTAAATTAAATATACATTTTCAACCATCGTCTGATCAGATCCTAAATGACTCAATTTGACTTGAAACTTTATTTCTTTTATTTTTCTTTCAATTTTCCTTTCTTTATTTATTCTATTTTTTTTTTTATTTTTTTTTTGTTTTTTAAAATTTTTCTATTTTTTTCAATTTAATTTTTCAATTTTTTTACAAACCTAGCTCATAAGTAAAAAGAAACTAAAATTAAAATAAAGGATGACAAAAATAAGATGCCTACATCCCTTCTGTTAGCAATTCCCCAATTCAATCACACATTAAAACCCTTCAAATCGACTCACTTGCTATGTGTTTTACTTTCATCTTCAATTCCATGCGTTTTGAGTCATTCTGGTAAATTAGTGTTTGTTAATTATTTGGGTATTTTGTTAAATAAATAATAATTTATATATTTTTTTTTCTAATAAGTTTATATACGGCGTCGATTCAATGTCCATCCAGTATTCCAGTCTCGGCTTTATTTCACAAGTTGATTTGATTCCAGGTTTCAGTATCGTATAATTAGGATATTATTTTTATTTTTTTATATTGTTGTGAAATGTAATTATTTTGTTAATGCTCAATTCCTATTATAAATTGGTTTATTTATCATAATTGTCGTATTACTTCATATAAAAGTTATTATTATACTTTGTGTCATAATATCGAATTATGTATATATATGTATTTATAGCGTTGGATTTCTATTTCCTGTTATATTTGGTGTTAGAATAGTAACTGGGTGTGGAGTTACATTAATACTCATATCTTATATGTACGATTTTAAGTGTCGATTTGATTTGTGACAATACTATCTTATTATGATTATGCCTTATTATTAATATTGACGGCATTATGATTTAAGTATTTTTATTATAATTGTTATTATGATTATATAGTATATAATATTGATTATAAAGTATGTCCGTTTCGGAATTTAATTATTAATATGTCTTTCTTTACGTATTTTGATACATGCTAGTATTGTCAAATTAAATATGTATTCTTTTAGTATAATGATTAGTAAGCTATCTATCTTAACACCCCTGTTATGTGTTCACCTTATATTTTCTTTTTATATATATATCGTACCCTTACAATATGAATAATTAAATAGTATTATATATAAATATGTTAACTTTCTACTCTATCGTATTATGTATTTATATTATCTCTAATTTTTAACTTTGATTTATAAATAGATTTGATTAATTTCGTTCGAAACCTTTGAATTGATAAGTTTATAGGTTCTTAAGTAACTTTAGGTATAACTTAGTTATCAAGTACCTGTATGATTGTGTTTGCTAAGTCAAAAAAGATCTAACCGGACTAATATATATTCGACCTAACTGAATGGTTTGTTGAATGTACTTAACCAGCTCACTTTAGGGGCCCGCAGTAGTAGTTCCTTAAAGGAGAAACTATTGACCATATGCGGAGATTCCCTAATTGACTTTTATATAGAATGACACAGCTAGAATTTTAGATTTCTAATCTTTGGACTTTGAACTCTAGGTGTAAAGGATTTAAAAGAATACCTATATTATAACCACCTATGTATGTAGACAAAGATCATGTTGTAGTAGGGTTATGAGTGCTCATTTAATGATTACTAACTTAAATTAAAGATAATTAAACTGTTGTTTGTATATATATTGTTACAATTATATTATATGCATATGTATGTTTTATGCTTGGTATTCGTGTGTGTTTGTGCACCTGTACTGGGCTTCAGCTTATTCCTTCATTTTTTTTTTTACAACTGCAAATTGATTTAGCATGTTACTATCTGTGATGAGTGTGAAAATTGCTATCATCGGTTGGGAAAGAGGGGCAGTTAATTTTGTATGCTATAAAAGATCAAGATCTAGTTATTTAGTATATTTGTGGCTAAAGTAGATCACTTATGAATACTTGGATTAATTTATTCGGAGAACTATTATTTTATACTTAATAAGTAGTTATTATCAATGATTTTGAAGATTGTAGTTGGTTTTAAAGTCTTACCTAACACCAACTCAATGACTCATCCTAAAGGTGATGGGGTCTTCATATCTTGAAGTTCCTATATAACAAAATTTTCATTTTATGCTCACATAATCATTAAGATACAATAATTTCCATAGTTTTCTCCATATATATTAACTTCACGAAATTACAGCGACAATGTTTATTATAATTATAAGTCATGATTAAACCTATGAGTATGGCTATGGGATAAATATTAATATGAACTATATGAATCACATCATAGGTACATAAGATAAACGAGAATTTATGTTTTTTAACTTATCATGTACTCATAGTTGTAATTGAACACTTGGTGGTAATATACATATATACGTGTGTGTGTGTGTCTTTGTCTTTATATATGTTTAGTCCATGTGTGATTTCCAAAGAGTAGTAGCCTTGATCGGTCTAATTGAGTAACGAAAATAAATTATTTATGCATCACTTTTGAAATTTTTCTAACAAAGCTTAGATATTCGAGGCACCTCACAATCCTTGAGTCTATCTTAGTGAAATTCCTAGAATTGGTTATAGTGTCGCACATACATTGAGTTAGGTTGCAAATGATAATTTAGTTTGTTCAAATTTAATAAATGCTATAATTTAGGAGTATGTTTTCCTTATATGTAGTAATTATGATAATGTAGATGTGTAAATTTATATTAATTGCCTAATGTTTTTATAGAATTCTTGTACTCATTAGATATACTTCTACTTATTAATGTTAGTTATATAAATCTTTACAATCCATTACTATTATTGTTAATAGGTGTTGTTTTTTCCACTTTAGCACATGTTATCTCATTTCATTTTTTTGGTTTCAATTATCTAGTATTTAAAGTTCAAAATGCTCGAATTGTAACTTATATTCTCTTTGCACAAGCAAATAAACCATTGCTTACTTCAATTAAATGTCTAACTTCAAGTGGACACATATTTTACTAATTTTCACTTTCTCTTATTTGTTAAATCTTATTTAGTTCCCACTAGCACTACAAACTATGCAATCCAATCATGGAGAAAGAACTTATATATGGTATCTTGTCAAAATTACATGGGGGTATATCTACATGCATAACATTGGTATGTTAAAGCAGTAAAGATAAAACAAATCACTGATATTGTGCTACTTTTTTTTCCCTATATAAAAGCATAATATTCTTGATGAATTTATTAACATTTTTTCATTAAAGTTATCGCAAAACACTATTTCCTATTTAGTTCATGCAATTTCACATATCTCATGAAATAAGTCATTTCATATAGTCTAACATCAAATAATGTTACCAAAATATATATATATATATATTTAACACTACTAGTGACCAAATAAAATCATTCAAATACAAGTTTACATAATTTAATAACATAATTACACAATTTAATCATATTACTTGAAATTGCAAAGTAATGAAACACAAAACCATATGACTTCCCTCCATTATTTCTCCTCCCCTACCCCACCACACCAACCCCCCTTCTTTCTATCTCTGTTTTGTATGGCTTAAAACCATATTTATAAGAGCCTTTTTTAAGGTGGTTTGCAACTCTATTTTTTCTCTTTAAGATATTTGGGTTAATTTGTTATATTTTATTTAATACTTATCATAATTTTCATAATATTCCTTCTATTCACTGCAAACATTATTAGTAAAGAGTAATTAACAGTCGTAATTTTCTTTATCAATATATTGTTATTTCAAGTAAGTTTTAATATAATTATTAATAAAAATATTAGTAATATAATATATAAATAAGTTCCATTTCCATTTGGGTAGTCTATTTTATAGCATATTCGGCGATGGTGGTTTGCTTGAGAGTTACGAAAATTTGATGGCAGTTCATCGCTTTATTGATAAGGCAATATATATTTTATATATTTAAATTATTACTTCTCCATTAGCCAATTCCATTTGTTCTTGCCAGTATGTTAACTTGGTAACAATGTTACAATTGGCGCGGAAATTATAGGATAAAGATATGGAATTCACGGCTATAGATTTTTATTATATTAATATTATCCTTTATGATAATTATATTAAATTTATGTGACTTTTCAAGTAGAACATTATCTAGATTTATAATTCATAAAAGTTCCCTAATATATTTAAAAAATAATAGAACATTATATTATACATCAAATTTGAATTCTTTACTTATAGAGTATTTAAAGATTAACCTAATAACTCTAATTCTTAAAAGATATTAACTGCATTTTAGGTCATTTTTTAAATCCAACTTCGGAGTATTTTTTCTAACTTTTAGGTTTCATATTACCATTGGTTGTAATTCAAAACTAATTTTTTATTAGTCTTAGACTCAAAGATAAGGATCATAGATATACTTTTATATGACATATTTGAAATATCAAAATTTACAAGTCACTTAGCTCTACTTTTGTCGTATTATAAAAATTTACTAGTCTAAATAATAGGATATTTCTATATAAATAAAGTTTATTGACTTAATATTGTATTTATCATTGGAAAATTATGAAAACTACATATTTGATGTTTTGAGTAGAGCTTTTAACCGATATTCTAAGATTTAAATGAGTTTCATTTTGTGATCCCAATTTGATTTTTTATTTATTTATTTTCATAAGAATCTTTGACAATTCAAATGTTTACCATCGGAGATTTAGTAAAGTTAGTACATTGTATTTTTTTGTTTATACCCATCAACTTGGTTTATAAGTACGTCTTGTTCTATAAGGAATATAAATTACTCAAAACCTAATAGGTCAAGATTATAGGGTATCACACCATTCTATATAAAGCTTTTCTTTTTATTGAGATTTTAACAATCCTCTTACCTGATTAGGGTTTTTTCTTGTTTCCTAACTTCCACTTTCTCTTCTCCAACAACAATTTTGTTTACATATTCCCAACATCTTCTACAATCAATGTAAAACCAAATTTAAAAATAAAAGACAAAGGATCTTAACTTGTGGATTCTTACTTAAGTATTACTCCTACAGTTTTTTTAGAGTCTTTTGTAGAGACAATAGTGCAAAATGAGACCCAAGGTGGAAACAACCCTTTTTATACTTAAGGGTCAAGAGTCTATTTTGCCTTTCTTATAAAAATCTTATTACTTACTACTGCTACCTTGACTTTTATTTTCTTATTTTCCTTTTTTATTGTTTACTTTTCATGGGGTTTACAACATCTATACATTAAGATTAAACCATAAGGTTAACTAAATCATCAATAATTTTATATTAAACTTACTCACTTGCTCTTGTAGCTCACACCAAGCCTCCACAAAATGCTATTGAGCTTCTTTATCTTTAAATGCTAATTTACATACATTGAAACAACTTGATTAGTACTTAATTTAAGCTAAACATCAAGATTTAGCTAGAACTGAGTAAGGTTTAGGTAAGGATTTTAGTATTTACCTAAAGAGGAATATTTTAGATACATGATGAAGGCTAAGGTATGCCTATGTGGTGCCATATGCTATAAATAGTAGGGTTCGATTATCTTAAGGGTTCCTTTTGATGCCACTTGCCTTAATCTTGGCTAACTTAACTTAAGTAAATGTCTTAAGACCTAATCAAGGCCTTTTAGGCTTCTAACTTTGTAATAACTTCACTTTGAGCTTAAAATACCCCAAATCACTTATATGATTATCAAGCCCAAATTTTAAGTATCCTCTATCAAATTTAAGTATAGGAGAAATAAGATCTTTTTTGAAGAAGTGCTCGAAAACTTGCTTTCTCTCCTTTTAATGAATCTATTTTTATTTACTACATAAATTATTGATTTTGGGTTATTTCAAATATACTTTACTTTAAATCTTGAGCCACATTCTACATTTTAGGTGAATAGTGTTGCAATTACAATAATACTTTATTGCCATGCTTGAAAGGAGGAATGCATTAGAGTCGAGAGAGAGGGAAGAAAAGTGGAGGCTTACAATAAATAATTTTGTGAATAGTGTTGCAATTACAATAATACTTTATTGCCATGCTTGAAAGGAGGAATGCATTAGAGTCGAGAGAGAGGGAAGAAAAGTGGAGGCTTACAATAAATAATTACTTTTCTCTCTATTGTTATTCTTTTTCCATATTGTTGCCTCTAAACTTAGTATTCATGTCTATTTTCTCTTTATTCTCCATCCTTCCAATTTATAGACAATAGACACGAAAATTGGAAATGAGTATAGACAATACTCGTGTCTAACTTTAATGTGATCTATAAGAACTAAATATATAAATTATATATTTAGTCCTAAACATTTAGTTATATTTATATTTCAGTCATTAACTTTGAGTTTTTAACATTTATAACTTTTACAAAAATAGGTTTTCTATTAGATTGTTAAGTTTTAGTTTCCAATTGCCCAAAAATGATTTTTTAAATAAAATAACTAATATTAAACATATTTATATACATATATAATTTTAAAAAGTTAAAATTCAAAAAAATAAAAATAAAAAAGAAAGGAGCTATAAACAATTGTGAGAACTTTGACCACTTTAACCACCTACCTCAAGACCAATCAAAAGTTGACGCATGTGAGGGATGGATTGGACAATTTAACAGACCTGATGGAAATCTCCCTTTTGTAAAAGTTATAAAATGTTAGGCACTCGAATGGAAAGGAAAAAGATATCATGAACTTAAATAGAAAAGTACATATACATAGGGGTCAAAAGATTTCCCGAGCCATTTTATATGGGATTTGGGAATGAAAAACAAAATAAGCGATTAGAGTATAAGACTCCAATACACAGCATTTATGAGTGATAGAAAAGCGACTCTAAACTTTTGGATTTGAATCAAGATGACATCTTATTATAATACTCCTCAAGCGGTGACCTAAATGTATATGTGGCTGTCGCCCCTGGCTTTTCTTAAAATAAGAAATGAGAAAGAAATTAAGAGGAGCAAGGGGGATGTATATTGTTGTGACGAGACACCTAAGAGCTAAAACTCGTAGGCCATGAAGAATTGGGGTTTGAAATAATTAGCCTAAAACTCATTGGCTAAAGTATATCTGACTTCAGCAGGAATCTTGAACAGAGTGTAATAATTATCCGATTTTGCCCAATTTTTCTATCGTCAACTTGGCTTAATGCCTCGAGACTATTGAAGGTTTTAAACCTTTTTGCAGTCACTTCACTTCGTTTGGCATCAACAGCTACCAATTATAAAAGAAGCTTTACATTCTCTATTCCCTTAAACCTTCTCATTGGCCCCATGTCATTAACTTCTTATAGAGAACTACCATCTTCTTCTCTTTTCATTGGCCTACTGTCGTCTCCCCAAATGAAAAACTATAATATATTCATTAATATATTATATAAAATTTCTTCTAATGATGAAAACATACACGTACTCAAATGAGTACTGATATATGAATCAATTACCAGTAACAATCTTATTAGTATTTGCTCACAACTCCTCAAATCCTAAAAAAATTCTAATCACAACTCCTCAAAAAATCCTAACTCTTGAATAAATCAACTATCAATCACAATCTTATTAATACTTGTTCATAACGCACTAATAGGTCTTTTTCTGTTATATATATATATATATAATATATATATATTTTCCTTCGAGAGAGAATTTGTTTCATCTTTATATTTAAACGGAGCTAATGGAGGAATGTTTCTTCATTCCTACTGCAGCGCGCCCATCCTAATGCAGACAACTTTAGATGGAAGGACCCACAAGAAAGTTTTGGATGATGATTGCATCGGTACTCCTGAAATGCATTTGTTAATTTGCCATTTCTTTCAATTTGCTAATAAATTAATCAAAACAACCAGATACAAACCGCGATACCTACTGAAATTGACCGAGCAGTATACTCGCAAAACTAATGTCTCAAACACTCCCTGACTCCCCAGGTTTAAGGGCCCAAAGTTCCTGTGCTAAACAAGAGATGACATATGATAAAATATATAGAGTTTATGCGGTTAAAAACAACCTAGGATATATAGATATATGGATACATGTTAAACTATGTACGAAAATTTTTAATATATATGATTCATTGACATGGGATCTTAAAATATGGGATTTTAGGGCCACGAGCATACATGCATCACAAACAAGTACATCGAATCAACATGTACAGTACATAGAATTAACCCAAATAAAAGATTAAAGATATATGCTTACAAACATATTTTTATACAAAAAAGAAAGAAATACATAAGCTGCCTATTTTATAATATACCACGCTACCTTACTTCTGATCTATGTTTTATGTACTATGATATATTTTCCGATTCTAGACAGAACTAATCGACAAGGTGACAAGGTTGTCTGCTGTGTGTATGAAACCGCCAAGTGAAAAGATAGTCCTTGGACTCACAAGCTAATCTACTAACATTACAAAAAGCCTTAACGGACCTCTTCGTTCCTTCATTCCCCCACTCTATCCTCACCCAGCAACAAAACCCATTTGAAGAAACTGGCAACATCACTTTCTCGTCACAAAACTGAAGCACCACCTCTCCACTGATCCTAGAACTTCCTCTCGATTGCCGGTCCCCGGACACCATCGACTCGAGCCACGAACATTCTGGCTGACCTACCATCTCCTTGTAAGCAGAATTCGCCAACCTCACCTTGTTATTGGTATCAGAAATGACTACTGGCAGGACCTCAGCCTCCACCTCTTCCTCAACCTCCTCCCGTTTCTTCCTAACTTGCATTATTGCCATTGACGGCATTGGGTCCTCGCTTATGCTCCCAACGCTTATGCTCGAACCGATAGGCCTAACCGGCTGCGGTGCAATGACACCGGTGGATGAAACTCCCTGAAGTTGCTGCAAAAGGTCCTTTTCTTTGGGAATTTCAACCACAGAACTGTTCAAATCAATACACCCTTCTCCAGAAGGGCTCATGCAATTGAATTCCGCCACAGTTCTCTCTTCGGAGGATGCGGAGACTGAAACCAATGAAGCCGGACAAGGGAGAAGAGGAAGAGTCACTAGGTTTCTAGGGCTGGTAGTAGCAGAGGCCTGAGTTTCTATGACATGAACTTGATGACGACTTGGATGAGGAAACAACCCCACTCCACCATGAGTGAAACCATGCAAGGAAATATTATTCAGAGGAAAAGGAGAAGGAAGGGTCAGAGAGTGAGACTGAGCTTGAGTGATGGTTCTTTGTCTTTTAAGAGCTGGGGGTGAAATGGCTGCTCTTCCTCTTTTTCTGGTTCTGGTAGGTCTAGCTTGAAGCTGAGGCCAGAGGTTTCTTAGATAAGGTGATTGCCTTATTTTCTGAGACATGGATGAAGATAATGGTGAATTTGAGCCATTGCTTTCTCCTAAAGGACTACTGCTGCTGACAGGAAGCTCTGGTTTTGGAGCAATAGGCCTATACCTGGACATGATTTCAGCAGTTTTTGAAGTTGTCGAGTAAGGACTTAAGGTCTTGATCATGGTGACTAGACTTGGTGAAGGAACCTTCCTTCTTTGTCTTCAAAGGGAAAATAAAAAAAGAAAACGAAGGACAAGCAAGAGAGTCTAGTCTAGACTAAGAGAGGAGAGGAGCTAAAATGTGCAGCGAAAGTGATTGGGTTTTAGAAGAGTTAAGTGTAGTTGTATATATTTGTTAGAGAGAGAGACAGGAAGAGAGATGGAGAGAGAAAAGAGAAGAGAGGTGGAGGGAAGAGCCAATGAAAGAGGGGCAACATGAAGCGAGGAAGAAAGGAGGGAGTGACACTTGGGGAGGTACTGTGGGTACGTGTACAAGGGAGTCGAAGATAGGGACGTGTGGGATTTCACCATTTCGAATTGGTCCATGCAGTCCAACACCTAGCGAATAGATATGCATGCTTCTCTGACATTACATATAAATTATAATTCTTTACTTTTACTTTACCCAACTAAGATGCAAAAATTATAATAATAAATATATAAATAAAAATAATATATATGGTAATGTCAAATCAAATTTTAATTAGTTTTAGGAAGTTAAAATAGCTAGTTGAAAATATGATGAAAATTTTAAAATAAGGTCATGTGTCAATATTTTAATAGTTTATGATGATTTATTTCGTAATTAATATTATAAAATATATTAATTTATATGATTTAATAAAATATAAAACAAAAGTTAAAAAATAATAGAAAAATAATGAAAAATTAGTTAGAAAATATCAAAAATATAGATAGTTCCTATCTATCATTATGGATAGATTGCACAACTTATATATATTGATAACAACCATCCATTATAATATTGGATTACGTGATCTTTTATTATTCTTAAATTTTTAAAAAATCAAATAAAAAAAGGCCAATGAGTCAAAAGTCAAAGTCATGTTATATGAAACCTCCTTTTAACTTGACCTTCTCTTCTATTTTCCTTTTCTTTAATTATTTTCCTTCTCTTTAATTAAAGAGAGGTAAATGACCATTCATTATCCATTGATAAGTTGCAAGACCATTTATTATTGTTGGTCAAACTCGAATGTTCAACTTCGCCATTTTTCTACCACCCTATGCTAAAGGTGGTCTACTGCCACAGTGGGAGGGTTACACGAGCCCTTTTGTAGAGGTTGGTCACCTTAAGCGCTTGGGGTCGCTAGAAGTAGGTTTTTTTTTTTTTTGTTTTTATCTCCTAAGTTTTATGAAGTTTTGCCTTTTATTTTCAATTTTCTATGTTATTTTTGATACGGTATTTAATTATATCTATTTAATAATATTATTTTATTAAAATAAATAATTTGAACTAATAAGGCATCCACGTGTCATTTAAGTATTATTAACACTTAGTATTAGAAGCCAAGTTACCTTGTTGATAGAAAAAAAAAATTAGTATCGATAACTTATTTGCAAAATAGTGAAATCATAAAGGCAAGTTTATTGTAATTTACCAAAATCTTATTCTACATTTGTTTCCATAATCATATTGTGTTCATTATTGTGAAATTCTAATATATTTTAACTTAATACGCACTTTGTATATTCCTCTAATTTCTATCTTTTTTCGACTAATTATGGGAGGGACAAGATTAGAATCCTTGATCTATCCATATGGAAAAGATTGATAATAATATTATTAAGTTTTAATAATCTTTACAAGAGAATATCTATTTCAATAAGGTATAAGTGAGCGATTACTTTTTTTATAAGAGCGATCAACGTCTTCAAGATTCGCTGTTACCTCTAACTAAATGTAACAACAATAGATAGGAGTGAATAGATTTTAGAAATATACATTCCTTCCAACCGAACCCATCTTAATATTATCCTATAAGAATACTCTTGCCATACAAAGAATATTTGACTGGTACATTGAATCGTAGAAAGTGGTTCATACTTGATGGTCGTGACCCGGAGAAAAAGTTAAACACAGCAGCTGAAACATTCATGTATAGGCGTTAGTCCATCTAATATGATTATAAAGACGAAGTTCAATTCCATTTGTCCCAATTTACTTTGTTCATTCATTGTATTTGTTGCAAATAATTGATCAGATTCTGCCTAGTGGGAGAGATTTTACTATGTTTGCAATAAAGGAAAAAAATTGAAAGGGAAGAAAATTCGAGAAAAAAAATAGAAAAGGAAAAAAGAAAAGAAAAATACTTACTTCGATGGAAAGGAAATAAAAAAGAATGATTTTGTATGAAAAGTTTATGTTTTCAAACATGTTAAAATACTAAAAATGTTGGTAGAATTTTAGAATATCTTTTTCATTAAAGGTATTTATGTAATTTTGTATAATTTATTCCAAGTTCTCTTCATATTAGAGAAAATGATTTATTTTTTTTTTTTGGAGGATTATGGAAACATTTAGCTTAGAACATTCTTCCCTTCATTTTCCCTTACTTTTTTTAAATAACATAAATAATTGTTTTCTTCCCAAACTCCCTTTGCTTTTTTATTTGCCCTTCATCCATACATAATGAAATGGATTTGTCTTCTATATGTCTTGCCAGTAGAGATAAACTAGATTGGACCTGTAGGTAAGTCTGTAAAAAAGAATGTGAAAATGTTGTCCGACGTAACTACTGTAATATTTAAGTTAATAAGTATATGAGAGTAGTTATAAAAAAATGAGAGAGCTTGAATACTTAGTACGCATAAGAAAAATCAAGGTTGTTTACCATTAAAATGTTTCATCTATTTATGGAGAAAATCTATAAGAAATTAAATCTGAAGTTTAATAATACTTGGTTCTTATCTAATAACTCGATTTTAAGCCTATATATGTTGATTTAAGGCCTGTACATATCACTATGGATCTAAAAGATTCATGATAACAGTTTCAACTTCGATTGAACCATAATATAAAATCTAGTGCAACATTTTTTAAACCATTAAAAAATAAAATAAAATTGATGGTATTTAAATCTTTAAGATTACTTTTCTCAAAATTTTTCGAGATATCCATATGAACTATCAAGATGGTGTCATCGAATATTTTGATATTGAGGCAATTTCAAAGATTGATTTAAAACTAACATTACAAGATCCATTTCCTCCAAAATGTTTTTATTTTGCCCCCGGTGCCTTTATTCTCATTGGCAAGGCTGTGGCCAGAAGAAAGGCTCTCTGGGAGTTCTCCTCCGGTACACCAATCAGAGGATGTCTTCTCATAATCCCACTCCTCTGGCGACGCCACGTGTTGACTTGAATCCCATGCGTGGACACACCTCTCAGGATGGTGTTTTCGGACTCGGAGTCCCTTGAACCTAGACGGTGTTTACAATGTCTTAGGTTGTCCTTTTTGACAAAACTGCCCCTATCTACCTGGGGCAATTCGTAATACACGTGTTGGATCCACATCTCCTGGTGCATGCAGTGGAATGGATGAGTTAGTGCGTGATTGGGTTGCGGAGCATCGAAAGGTGAAAACTGAAACTGCAGTCGCAGTAAGACAGTAAGTAGTAAGGCACAGAGGAGAGGAAGGGAATAACAATGGAGTTGCGTATTACGTACGTGGCTGTTGCTTGAGGCGACTGTTAAAAACGTGGGGATCTGTTGGGTCTTTTCCTTGATAGGTGTGTTCATTTGGATTTTTGTAATTTGTATTGGGCATAGTATCTTGAGGAGCGCCAGCGCATTTCAAACTTTGATAAATATTACATACATGGCTATAGCGATTTTTCCATGGCTGATTGCTGGTGGCTCCACAGTATTTGTTAAAGGCTTGAAAAAGAACATTTTATTGATGGTTTTGATTTAGGAGGACTCGAGAACTTCGTATATTTTACTGAAAACACGCGTGCTGATACCACCGTGATACAACAGTCTTAATGTTTAAAAGTTAACAACTTATAGAAAAAGAACGTGTTTGGCTTGATCTTGAAGGAGGACGTACAGTTGGTGGGCATGTTATATATGCAATCCCACTGGCCAGGAACTTCAACATTGCAGATTTTGAGTTTCTTGTTGAGATGAAACTATATACAGATATCACTAGAATCCACTTCTCCTTGGTATTAGCATCTTCTTTACAGTGACATAGCAAGTTCAAATATCCGACCATAGATGCCTTAAAATGCTTCAGAAAATGTCTTAAACTAAATTTGAACACTCAGTAAAAACAAAATAATTCGACAAATAATACATATAGTGTGTAATTTCTAATAATTTTGAAATACTTGATAATAATAGTTGATAGTTTTTATATAAATTATTATCCATATTATCGTTTGTTTAAGTATTATTTATAATTAGTCATCACGGTGAGTAATACTTATGGAATATTTTTCCCTATGATGGAATAGAATATCTCGAAAAAACATAGGTAAGAATATCATTTAATGGAAATACAAGCTTGTGCCGAAAAGCCTAAGTAAGAAAATATCCCAGGTATTTCTAAGCTTGGGTCAGTAATGAACAAGATGAAAATACTTTAAAAGTTCTTAACAAAGAAGAATTCCCTAAAGATTGTTGGGAAAAAGAGCAGTAGGACAAAGCTAAATGCCCCGCGGGGAGAGGGGTGTGAGTTGTTTGGGGGGGGGGGGGGGGGGGGGGGTTGTGTTTTGAAGGAAGAAATCCCTTCATAACAAAAGGAATTAATTTTGTCCAAAAATATTTCCTAAATCATCTTTACACCAATTGCGGCCACGGATTCTCTTTAGAGAAAGAATGGAACTAAAATAGGAAAAGACGCTGAAGAGATTACATATCAGAAGAAACAATATAAGAATTTTGTAACAGAAAAATAATTTTACATCCAATTTTGAAGAAACAATAAGATAGATGATCGATAATACTTGAAGATCTCTTTTAATTATACCTAAGTGTATTACCTAAATATACTTATGGTAAAAGGTGGATCTTGTTACAACATATGTGTTTCTCCTGTACACTTAGCAAGGCAATTAAGTTCTTCATAAATATATCATAAATTAGATACATAACAAAAAAAAAAAAAAAACATTATATGACAAAATAATCAATTTTTACGTGTGTGTAGCTTGACAAACCAAAGTTTTCCTAAAATATATTATTCATTATAAAAAATTCTGTTGGATAGAATGTTGATTATATGTTTTAGATCTTAAACTGCGTTTAAGATGATTTTACACCTAGAGGAAGCTTAATAGTTAGTTAATGTTGTATCAAGACTAAGCGTTAAGTGGAAATTTCGTTTGACGAGAGAATTGGGGAAATAGGAGGTGCTTCTAAGCACTTTGTTCTGATCATACAAAAGAGATCCAGGCAAAGATGGAATTCCCTTGTTTTACTGTGTCCTTTAAAATGATAGAAACTCCATTCCTATGCTGTCTAACAACTGGACTTCGTTTAGATCTCAATAGCATGAGTTCTGGACTAAGTCACGCCTTGCAAAGTGTTTGTCAAAGACATTTATCCAAATGAAGTGGCTATTGGATCGGGGGAAATCAAATATAAAAGTATTTTTAGATTATGCTTTTGCTTGAAAGTTGTAACTAATGCTTAAATTAATGTGTTGTTTCAAGCAATTTAAGGCATATTTTTTATAATAAATGATTTAGATCAATTTATAACTACCTTAAACACAATCCAATGAGGAAAATAAGATTTTTAAGGATTATGATACTGAGTAATGTCATATCAATTGGTTTTTCTTGGAATTTGAGTTATACGCGTGACTCTATCATGAATAGAAAAATGTGGCAGCTTAATCTGAAAACAAATACCCTCTCATAAAGTATCCAAAACTATCCATAAGAAATACTATCTCATCTTTTGTGTGGTTTTATCTAAGTTTCTAAACTTAGTTGTATTTTAGGAGAGGATCACATAACCAAAATTCCTCAATAGTTAGAATGTTGGAGGAGTAATATTTTCTAAAATAAAAAACCTCATTGTGCCACCAAACCATCCGAATCTTCTATCATGCCCCCAATAACAAGGGTGCAACAATCCTGCCATATAATGTTATTGCAGTATAACCATACAAGACCCATAACAATAATAATGACCACAATCCCAAAATATAACATGATTTAAAAATATCAAAAGCTTAAATTGAGAAACCCTCCATAAATCCTTTACAATGAAAAACTAAATAAGTCCAAGAACATCTACTAACAAAAGTTTCTTAAATCATATAAAACGCAATCGAGGCTTTAGAACATAAAGATGCATCTTCCATCCAGTCATAAGAACACTCAAAGTCACCGTCATCTTACCCTATCTTCCATGTCTAGATTAGACATGGCATTGACCCCATTAGTTGAGCAATAAAGCCTAATATGGTAACCACCATAAACCCACATGCATGTTATACTAAGAATCCCATGCATACTTAATGCGAATGTAATAAACAATAATTTAGTTATCTTGTTAAGGTGCAATAAGTAACGACAATTTTAGCATCTCATAATTTGAAGTAGTTCAAATTCTCTAACAAATCATAATATATATGTATACATACACACACACATATGCATTTAGAACCTCAAAATCGCCTCATTCTTTGCACCACTAATATCGGACATACATGTAACTAGTCCATGGCAATTGTTTATGATGGCAACCCATATCACAATTATAACCAATTGCCACTTCCTTCTAAGGAACCAACCTATATTGTAGCAGTTAGCTAGTCTATAACCGATTTACCTTCACGCAACGATTCAATACCTAATCTACACATCATATCATCTCGAATTTTTGCCGACAAGATGGGTTTGGGGGTTCAAATAGTTTTAGGTTCATAGTGTTAGCTAGCTTATACAAACAGGCAGTATAAAACAGTGACCACATATACGATTGCCTCTTAAGCTTTCAAGATAACTAATAAATTCTTAGAATCAAGCCTATAAATAATTGTGGAAAGAATCACATCTCTAAGAATTTTATTAAGCTCTTTAACATAAGAAACCAAACCACTCGAAATTTATACCCTTCGAATGTCAAAGGAACTCGCCTTAGTTAATCTTGCTATACAAAATAATAATTCTAGGTCTGCAGGGACAATTTTGGTCAATTGGGTTGAAAGATCAATCGGCCAATCCACCTCCTCAGACTCGATCGAGGAAAACTCTTTTTTTGGCTCGACCTAAAATTAATCAAACTTACCAAATTATAATCTTGTAAACCAAATTTCCTCGAATTCCTCGTAATTTAATCCTTGCCTCCATATTTCAACCCTAAGTTCCCTTTTCTCCAAATCAACATTGGTCGAAACAGTACATCTCCTCCTAATCCGTACTTTTAGTCCATTTAACATCAACGAAAACACGTATACAACGAAAAAAAGTATTCCATAACTTCAACTATCAAAAGGCCAACTCTATTAATCAATGATTAACATTAAAATCATTGCCATTTGATAAGCCAAAAAGTTAAGAGCGTATATAAATACCATCCGGTTTACTAAGTCGCATAGCAGCATTAGACAAGACTAGTAAGATTAGATTGTTCCTACAAGTATTGGGGATGTTAAGTACCATTCATGTCAGCTTTACTTTCAATTAAGCAATCAAATTATGGTTTAAAAAATAATTAACTACTAATAATCCACAAGGCAAAACATTAATAAACTGAGCTACTTTTTCATTTGCCTAATTCATATTTATTAGCTAGTAAAAAATCCTAATTAAATCTTAATTACCGTGCATATCCCTATATTATGATAACTAATGAATTGCATTAAACATGTGCATACTATGCATGCATGTGTCCAATCATGATTAAATTAAACCTATTCCAATTCATAGGAATCATTAATTTCCTCCTGACTTTTTCAGATTTTAATTGATAAATAGGCTACAATCGTAATGACAAGTTTATAAATTACGAAAATCAAATGATAAAAGCATTCAAATAATTAACACGTAATATGAAAATGATTCGTACTAATAATAATAATAATAATAACAAAAGAGAAATCCATCGGACCGTGAATCTCATAAAACAATTTAATTCATGGTAATTGAAAGTGCAAGACAGAAAAAAGATCACGAAACTTTGAATTTAATATATTCATGCAAGAAACGAAGACAATTATGATATAACTTAAGCCTCTATTAGTCTATTAATTCTTGATATTTTGTGGATCCTATGTGGCCTTGGGATATCTAAAACTCGATAAAAGAATAAATAAAATAAATTTGTGAATATCTTTAAGCGTTCGTTGTTGTTGTTCTTTTTTAAAAAAAAAAAAAAAAAATCGTGTGTGGTCTTCCTGTTAAGAAGGGAAAGGGTTTTGTTTCGGTCCTGATTTCCCCATCTGTTTTCTCTTTTTTCCTTTGATGGTGGATATCTGGCCTTAGCAATTATGGATTGACTTTGGGCTGACATGTTACATGAATAGCCTTAGCGATTTTGCGTGGATTGCGTTGACCACCGAAAATAAATAAATAAACCGTGATTGCCTTGTATATCACTATGTATTCGGCTTTTACTTCAGTTTCTGGTCCCTTTTTTTCATATTAATTTTGCATTTGGATGAACTTTTACGTGTTTTGTAGGAATCTACATAATTCTTTTATAAAGATATTAAATATTATAAAGATAGGGGAAAATATTGTAATTTTTACACTAGAAAACCATAATTACTATGACCAAGCCCTAAATCCATTACTAACAGTTTTAATCAATCCATTCCTTAATGAGCAAAAAAGAAAAAGATTGATCACAAGATGGAATTAAGAATTTTATATGGGCACCAACAATCACTTAAAAGAATAATTAAACTAGACTTATCCATTGGGTTGAATTGATTCAAAACCGTTAGTTCATAGGTAAGCGAATGCCTAAATCGAAGCCGACCTTAGGGAGTAGGGTCCTAAGCTAGTTTACATGAACCGATGATTTATGATTAATTCATGTGGATCTTGAGCCATAAGTTTTCTTTTTTTTTTGGAATTTTTCTATTTTAATTTATATTTGTTGCCTTACTTCCATCTCTCATGAACCAAAAATTTAATTTTCTGAATGATTTTTTTTTAGGTTCACGAAATAATTCAATTAGTTTGAGCATCCAATTTAAAATACAATTTACTAAAAATCTCATCATCACTAAAATTGTAATTACAAAATTTACTTTTTCAGAATATCTTGTCCAAACAAAAAACTAAATTATAATGTAACTGAAATTGCAAATTACAAAATTTGATTTGTCAAAGTACATATACATTAACTAAACAGGAAAGTAAATTATAACATTATAATAATGCAAAATAACTAGTTTGTATATGAAGAAATTAGTGGTAATAGCCATTTTTTTTTGTTATTTTTAATATTGTTCCAAAAGTGTCTGTGTATTCGCTAGCTGGACTCAAACTACCATAGCTCAATATAATTCTGTAGAAAACCTTTAGTATATCAGTCAATTTTAAATCAAAGAAAAAAGTCAAGTTTACGTAATTATCTATTTAATTTTTATAAGAAAAAAAAAACCAATATATCGATCAATTTTTTCTTTAAATTTTTGTGATTGAACTAATAGGCCTAACCACTAATTTTCACTATTGAACCTTAGAGCCCTTAAGGCCCACATGTGGTAATTCAGCACACAGTTCAATCGTAGCTATTGCAGGCCTTAGCTAGTTCTAAGACTAGTTTACGGTTTGAAATTGGATAGGTTTAGATCAAGCCATGAACACAAATTGTGCGCGGCTTTTAGATCCCTTTAACAAAATGTATACTTAAATTAAAACTTCACTTAAGCACAAAAACCTTTACTCATTACACTTACTGATATTCTATTACTGATAAGCTATTTTATTTTATGGATCAACATTGATAAATTATTTAGAATATAATCTTTTGAATTATTTATATAATATTTGTTAAATTATTATTTAATTATAACACTTGACCAACATGGATATTGTATGATTTATGATGGATAGGACTATTCATTTTGTTGCCTAATAAGAAGTCCTTATTCTCATTTGACAAAGATTGTAAAAATTATTTTCCCATTAAATAGTTTTAACTTGATCTAAGAGAGTAGTCTTCCTCGTATATTTACATTTCTATTAAGGAAAATACTTAAGATGGATCCCTCTCTAATTCCAAGTACAAATCTTATTATTTCTTTATATATATAACATAATTAACATGTTATAATCTTGCATCCATATATAATTTCATCTGGATTTATATATATACATTGAAAATTCCCAACATTAACTCTTTTTCTTAAAACACCAAAATTAACCTTGAAAAGTACCTGTACTTCAATCAGGTTAGGCATTCTTTGATTTTGATTGAAAAACTAAAGTCTCATAATCAAGTCATCCGAGCTCTTTATCTCTAACCAATTCTTTAAAACCTAAGCCTTTAAGCCTAAGTCGATCAAGCCTAACCTACGAGCTTGAATGAAGGCTATGTGAGAGTAGCTCGACTAAATATGGAAAGTCAACAACTATCAACAACCTATCCTTAAGATTCTTTCTACGAAATCTAAAATCAAAGAAACAATCTTGGAAGGCTTATCTCCTTCCTAAAATAGCTTGGCACTCCTTTATAAATATAAATTTGACATTCTGGTAATGGATTCTAAAACCCTTACTCTCTATACATTTTACTCTTTCTTGCATTCTCTAACTTAAACATTGAAGTGATCGTACCGGAACCACTTTATGTTCCCTTTGAGTTTACATTTACTTCTTTATTCATGTTATCCGAAAACTAAAAAAAAAAAATCAAACAATCAAGAGGTAGATAGAATTCAAACTTGAAATTAATGCAAAACTGCTACCAAAGCAAAGAACGACTATCTTAATAAATAATTATCTTGTAAAAATTATTTTCTCAAAAATGATATGTTTTCATGTGTTTGAACAGACTTATAAAATATATTGAAAAAACTTTTTCTCTATTTGATATGAATATTATGTGACTTATAATTGTACCTTAATAAATTAATACCATCATATTACTATAAATAAATTATTTCAAACATTCTATTTAAAAGGAAAAGTATAAATGTAATTATGTAAATGATTTTTTAATACAAATTATGTTATTAGTAAGATTTAGCAAGTATGTTAGGTTTGGGCTTTGTGCTTAGGTAGCGAGCTTCAAATGAGAACACTATGAGTGACGTCACAGTATTGTCTGGCTAGCCACTCCGATGCTTAATTCAATAAGCTATGTAAAGGAGAGAGAAAGGGTGTTAGAAGCTTACAAAAAGGTAATACTTAAAACCAAGTTAAAATAAAAATAATAAATAAATTTATTTAAGGGAAATTAAAGAAATAAGTAATTTTTATATTTAAGCATTAGTACGGCATGTAAATTGATATCAAGTGCTAAAGGCAAAAGTATTATAGGAAAACATTCAAACATTAGTATAGCATGTAAGTAATTAAGTATCAAGTGCTAAGGGCAAAACTGTTATGGGAAAAGATCCAAACATTAGTATGGTTTGTAATTACACATTAATGCCAGGGGCATTTTGGTCTGAGAAAAAGTTATGCTCCTTACTAAATCATCTAAATGTACATTACAGTTACCATAACTCCCTCTCACAAAAACTTACGATACTCTCTACGAAACCTACAGTACTCATCTCAACTCCAATTCCCGAATCAAGATTTGTGCCATTGAAAAAGGAATTCGTCAAGAATCAATATTTCCTCCTTAATCAAGTAAGTTATCCTTCTATCTTCATTCAACATTTTTCCAATTTATGCTTTTAGGTTTCCTTTAAGTTTTGGAAATTGAGGTATTGATATTGTTAGTGTAGTGGTAGTGATGTGGTTGTAATGTAAAGTACATCCAGTTTGTGTTACAAAGTGGTGCAACGATATGTAATATGTGTGAATCGTGTCTTACGTGTAAGTGTGTGTGTATTAAGTATAGTGCACGTTGTATATAGGTATGGGCATCGTAAATTATGTGATTGGTTGAGTAATAGTTGTGGTCGCGCAGTGGCGTACAGTATTTATGCGCACATGAAATCGAAGTGGCAATTTGTACGGTATCTGTACATATGAGACGACATGTTAGGAGTTGTATAGGTATCGATGTCGTGTGTATATATATTAGGGGTAGCATTGGAAAGGATATAAGGAATACAATTTGGAAGCTTAGAATATGGAGTTGAGGATAGAGTTAAAGAGAAAGAAGTATCAAGTTGTGAAATGTGGTAGATGATGAGGTTTATGCTAAGGATTATGGATTTGAATACCTTTACTATGATAAGCAAGGAGATTGTTACTATTATGAGGATGGAACCTGATCATCGTAGTTTAGTTGTAGGGGAAGATAAGAGGATTTGTGTTTATTTTCATTATAATTGTTTGTTTAGGAGACTTGTGTGGTTTTGGAGTCGCTTGTGACTCCTATTACTAAATTTAGTGGTTTAATCATTGTTAGAGCTACGAAACTCTTGTTAATGGTCTAGAGTTCTTTTGTATTTTATAGAGTTAAGTGGATGGTATTTCATTCTTCTTTAAATTCGATGGTTGTTAAATGATGAATTGACATGTTTTACGTTATTCTTTTATGGATCTTAGACAAGTTACAAGTTAGGAACACATAATGGGGTTGTGGCGTCCTGAGTTCCGAGGCATTACAGCTTTTAGTGGTATTAGAGATTAGGTTGAAGATCTTTAGGGAAATAAGAATGATAACTTATAGGTGAATAGGATTCGAGTGATCAAAACTTGTCATCCCCTTCATCACAAGCGTGATTAACAAGGATTGAGTGATTAGTGCCCATCACCCCCTTCATCACGAATGTGATAAGAGAGAATTAAGCAAACAGCGGCCATTCACCCCCCTCCATTACGGCCATGATCAAGGGAGTGATTGTGGATGGAGTGAAATTTTCACTTTTCTTTACGGTTGTGATTGAATATCTGAGAGCGATCCCCCCCTTCCATTACGGTCGTGACTAATGGAAGATGTAGTAGACACACAAATAAAATAAAATAAAAGAGAGAGAAAGAAAGAAAGAAGAAGAAGAAGAAGAGGTGGCTTAAGTAGTTAAAAGATTAGGCTTGAATCTGGGATTGAACTGTTAAGTGCCTAAGTATTAACTTCAAATTGCCTTATGTCCTCTTAGTGCTTCCTGTTAACTTATTATTTATTATTTCTTTTATTTACCCACCTCTTAACTTTCTTTTGGGTTAGTTATCTATGTTTCCATCCTTAGAATGCTGCTTCGGAGAGCAGGTTTAAGTTCTTCTTGACCTCAGGACTACTTAACTGAAGGACAAGATGCTCAGGGTAGTCAGAATGTATAAGGAAGCCAGGGTATTCAGGAAGGTTATGGATTACCCAGCACATAGAGGCAGCAGGATCAATAGGGGTATAGGCCTATGAAGGTTGATGTAGCATAGTCACTAAATGCCTTGAACAATCTGGTGGATGCCATGGTCCAGCAACAAGAGTAGATTAGACAAGGCATGTAGATGATCCAGGCGAATGCTGATGCATGGCATTAAGAGAGGCAAGCGGTTCGACAACCTAGGATAGACTGTTTCCTAAAGATAGCTAAGGAGTTTGACCTTAAGCCAGATGATACTATTACTGCTGACAAGTAGATCAGGCAAACAGAGAAATCTTTTGCCATGGTTGAGGTCCCACATGATAAGAAAGTAGATTACGCATCTTTTATGCGAAGAGGAGATGCATTGAAATAGTGGGATGGCACCCCACGCATAGAGCCTAAGTTGGGGGCTTGGACTTAGAAGAGGTTCGGGGATAGATTTTTTTAGCACTCCATTCCCTCTAGTATGAAAGAACAGATGTAGCTGGCATACCAAAGCCTCCAGTAAAAGAGTAAGACTGTAGCAGCCTATGAGGCCGAATTAGATCGATTAACCCATTTTATACCCGAAGCGTCTAAAAGGGATGAACAGTAAAGGATTAACAGGTTTGTTCATGAGTTGGAGCCCGAGCTACAGGAGAAGGTTATAGCCTTTCAGCTTACAGTTTATGCAATAGCGGTTCATAAAGTTAAGTGTTTAGAGCAGCTTATGAAGAGGAAATAGGAATAGTTAGCTCGCAGGGCAAGGGTAGCCTTAAGGAAAAGGCCTATGCTAGGTTATGTGATGCTATGGTCAAACAAAGCAAAGAGGCCAGTTCCAGGAGTGGTTATCAAAGAAGGTAGAGACAGGCTAGTGGTAGCACAACCCAAACCTATGGTGTTGCTAGCACCAGTTCAGACAAGAGTAACTGTGCCAATTGTAAAGTGCACATTATGTTTTGGGCCTCATGAAGTATCAGCTTGTAAGCAGGTAGCAAGAACGTGTTTTCTTTATGGCAAAACCAGGCATGTAAGTAGGGATTACAAAGAGTCTATCATCCTATACCTGGGTTTTTGTTATAATTGTGGCCAAAGAGGATACTGTATGGCAAATTGTAGGGATGCAAGTAGCTAAGCAACCCAAGGAAACTAGTTGTGAGACCCCAGGCAATTCCTAGAGTGACTCGTCCTCAGTAAGCTGGCCCATGGCAAAGAGCCCTAGCCCGCATCTTTGTACTTAAGCACTAGGACACTACCTATGACATAAACACCATGGTAGGTACGCTCTTTATTCTATCCCATAGTATTTATGCACTTTTTGATACCGATGCTTCCCACTCGTATATGGTTGAGTCTTTTGTACGTGTATATGGGTTACATGTTTCTATCGTGGATGATTGTTTTACGATGAATACCCTATTGGGGAGTGTAACAGTTTTAAATCGAATTTGTAAGGATGTGGAGGTAATGGTTGAGGGAAGGGTTTTAATGGTAGACTTGTTGGTATTGGAGCTATTAGATTTTGAAGTCATACTTAGGTTAGATTGGTTGTCAAAGCACCATGCTTCATTCGATTATTATAATTAAGTAATGTCCTTTCAACCCCTAGGAGGAGTACCTTTTAGTTATAAAGTAGAAACTCAAAGGCCAACTTGATGTATTTCATATGAGTTGTGAGAAAGGCCTACTATAATGGCCTTGGTGGTAAAAGTGAGTAAACCCAAGTCAAAGTTACATTTGACACCAGCAGTATAAGAGTATCCAGATGTGTTCCTTGAAGATTTACTAAGTATTCCACTTAATAAGGAAGTCAAATTCAGAATCAATCTAGTTCTAAGAACAAAACCTGTTTCAAAACTAGCTTACTGGATGGTGCCTACCAAGTTAATAGAGCTAAATAGGTAGATGCAAGAGCTACAAGATAAAGGCTTCATTAAGCCCAGCTTGTCACCTTAGGGGGCTCCGGTACTATTTATAAAAAAGAAGGATGGAAGATTGTGAATGTATATTGACTATCGAGAGTTGAATCAAGTCACAATCAAAAGTAAATATCCCCTTTCAAGGATCAATGACCTTTTTGATTAGTTGCAAGGTGCACAGGTCTTTTTTAAAATAGACTTGCGTTCAAGGTATTATTAATTGAAGGTTAGGGCTGAGGACATAGAGAAGATGGCTTTCAAAACTAGATACGGGTTGCATGAATTTTTGGTAATACCTTTCAATTTAACAAATGCCCCAGTAGTGTTCATAGACCTCATGAACCAAGCATTTAGGGAGTACCTTAATAAGTTTTTCGTTGTTTTTATTGACGATATCCTCATTTGCTCCAAGAATAGAGAAGCATATGAAGCACACTTGAGGATTGTACTAGGGAAGTTGAGAAAAGAAAGGCTTTACACTAAGTTTAGCAAGTACGACTTCTGGTTAGAGTAGGTAGCTTTCCTAGGTCACATAGTAAATCAAAATGGTATAGCTGTAGACCTAGAGAAAATAAAGGTAATTGTTGAGTGGCCCAAACCTAATACTGTGTTAGAGGTTAGAAGTTTTATGGGGTTAACTGGATATTATCAGAAGTTTGTGGAAGGCTTTTCTAAGATTGCAACACCTTTCACCCGGTTGACTCAAAAAGGGGTAAAGTTCATATGAGATGACAATTGTAAAGTAAGCTTCCAGCAGTTAAGAGATAGATTAGCAACAACCTCGATACTAACCTTACCCCGCATTAGGAAAGAGTTTGTTATTTACAGTGATGCCTCCATACAAGGTTTAGGGTATGTTCTTATGCAGAATGGTAAAGCGATAGCATATGCGTCTCACTAGCTTAAGCCATATGAGAAAAATTACCCAATTTATGACCTAGAATTGGTGGTTATGGTACATGCATTGAAACTTTAGAGACATTACTTAGTGGGAAAGAGGTGCAAGATATATATAGATCACAAAAGCCTTAAGTATTACTTCTTTCAAAAAGACTTAAATATGAGGTAGAGGCATTGGTTAGAGCTGATCAAGGATTATGACCCAGATATTCAGTACTACCCAAGTAAAGCCAATGTAATAGTTAGTGCCCTAAGTAGTAAAAGACAGGGAAATCTAGCCAACTTGATCATTACTCTAAGGCCATTACTCTAGCAAATGCGTCGACTTGAGTTAGAAGTGTTGACTAAAGAGAGAATTGGCAGTTGTAGTATATGCATTGAAACTTTAGAGACACTATTTGGTAGGAGAGAAATGCTAGGTCTATACAGATCACAAAAGCCTTAAGTGTTTCCTCTTTTAAAAAGACTTAAATATGAGGCAAAGGCATTGGTTAAAGCCGATCAAGGACTATGACCTAGATATTCAATATTACCCAAGTAAAGCCAATGTAGTAACTGATGCCCTAAGTGGGAAAAGACAGGGAAATCTAACCAGCTTGATCATTACTCAGAGGCCATTACTTGAGCAAATGCGTCTACTTAAGTTAGAGGTGTTGATTAGAGAGGTAGGAGCCAAATTAGCAAGTTTAAGAATACAGCCCACCTTGATAGATCAAATTAAAGTTGCACAGTTAAAAGAACAAGGGATCCAAGAGATCAAAGACAAGATAAGAGGTAGGAAAGCTCCAGACTTTACAGTAGATGTTGAGGAAGTTGTGAAGTTTAAACGCAAACTGTGTGTACCAACACAACCGAGTTTAAGAAGTGAGGTTTTGAAAGAAGTACACTATTCCTCCTATTCCATTAATCCAGGAGGCATGAAAATGTATAAAGACTTGAAAGATCGCTACTAGTGGAATAATATGAAGAGAGAAATAGCAAAGTATGTGTCTAGATGTCAGACTTGCCAACTAATTATAATCGAGCATCGGAGGCAGGCCAATGAGTTACAACCTTTACCAGTACCAGAATGGAAGTAGGAGCATGTAATCATGGACTTTGTCACTGCCCTACCAAAAAATTTGGTGAAACATAATGTTGTATGGGTGATAGTAGATAGATTGACCAAGTTTGCACATTTCATCCCCATAAACATCAAGTATTAATTAGGAAAGCTTGCCAAGTTGTACATTTAAGAGGTAATGAGATTGCATAGGGTACCGGCATTTATTGCATCTAATAGGGACACTTGGTTTGTCAGTCACTTCTAGAGAAGCTTACAAAAGGCTTTGGGTACCAAATTACAGTTTAGTACTACTTTTCATCCACAAATAGATGGTTAGTCAGAGCGCACCATTCAGATTCTAGAAGACTTGTTAAGAGTGTGTGCACTTGACTTCGGCAGATATTAGGATAAGCATTTAGATTTAGTAGAGTTCGCTTATAATAATAGCTATTGAGCTACCATTCAAATGGCTTCGTTTGAAGCACTTTACAGTCGGAAGTATAGATCGCCTATTTATTGGGATGAAGTGTGTGAGAGATAGTTAGAAGGACCAGACTTGGTGCAAGAAGCAGTGGATAAGATTAGGCTTATTCATTAGAGGATGCAAACTACACATAGTAGGCAAAAGAGTTATGCCAATAGGCGGTGTCACCCTCTACAGTTTCGAGTGGGTGAGGAGGTACTGTTGAGAGTTTCCCCAGTCAAGGGTATAGTTAGATTTGGCTTGGGGGGTAAGTTGAAACCGAAGTATATAAGCCCTTATAAAATCATAGAAAAGATTGGCAAGGTAGCCTATAGGTTGGAGCTTCCACCATGGTTGGAAGGTGTGCGTAATGTCTTCCATGTGTCCATGTTGAGAAAATATAAGAAACTTGGTCCATATTACACAAAGAACCGCATGTACAAGTAGTAGATTTAAAGTCACTAGAGTTGCAGCCGAACATGATAGTGATAGAATGTCCGGTAAGGATAGTCGATACTAAAGTAAAACAACTAAGGAGAAGGACTATTCCTTACATCAAAGTTCAGTGGCCTAACCAATTGGAAAGAGAAGTAATCTAGGAGCTTAAAGAAGAGATCAAGACCAAGTATCCAGAATTATTTGAGGACTTTGAGGAAGAAAGTTTTGTTGAGGGGGCAAAACAGTAAAACCTAAGTTAAAAATAAAAATAATAAATAAATTAATTTAAGGGAAATTAAAGAAATAAGTTATTTTTATATCTAAGCATTGGTATAGCATGTAAATTGATATCATGTACTAAGGGCAAAAGTGTCATAGGAAAAGATTCAGACATTGATATAGCATGAAATTAAATATAAAGTACTAAGGGAAAATTGTCATGGAAAAAGATCTAGACATCGGTATGACTTGTGATTACACATTAATGCTAGGGGTATTTTGGTCTGGGAAAAAGTTATACTCCCCACTAAATCATCTAAACACACGTTACAATTATCATAACTTCCTCTCACAAAAACTTACGATACTCTCCAAGAAACCTACAATACCCATCTCAACCCTAATTCTCAAATAAAGATTCATGTCATTAAAAGAGGAATTTATCAAGAATCAATCTTTCCTCCTTAATCAAGTAAGTTATCCTTCTATCTGCATTATACATTTTTCCAATTCATGCTTTTAGGTTTCCTTTAAGTTTTACGAATAGACGTGTTGACATTATTAGTATGGTGATGTTGATGTGATTGTGACGCAAAGTACATCCAATTGGTGTTACAAAGTGGTGTGAGGATATGTAGTATGTGTGTACCATATCTTGCGTATGAGTGTGTGTATGTTAGGTATAGTGTGTGTTGTATGTAGGTGTGGGCATCATAAAGTGTGTAATTAGCTAAGTAATAGTTATGGTTACGTGGAAGTGTATAGTATGTGTGCACATATGAAATTGAAGTGGAAATGTGTACGGTGTGTGTTCTTGTGAGATGACATGTTGGGGGTTGTATGAATGTTGTTGTCATGTGTATATATATTAGGGGTAACATTGGAAAGGATATATGGAATACGATTTAGAAGCTTAGAGTATGGAGTTGAGGGTGGAGTTAAGGAGAAAGAAGTATCGAGTTGTGAAATTATTAAATTCTAAACTAACTTTTATATCTTGAACAAGTACTAAAGGACATGTGGTGTTGGATCAATTTGAGATAGGAACTCCAGGTATGGGATACATATTTTTTGAATGTATGTGTTAGGTTAATGAATATAAATTGGACTAAATTGATATTTAGATTTAATTATGTTGCTGGTTGTACTTGGCTTCGACCACCCACTGGTTGGGTCTAATGGTATTGGTAAGGCACACAGTGATCTTTACAAGACATTGTCCCCTATGGAGTCCCATACTGAAATGACCCAGGTAGATCTAGGTTGATTTATGGCACTTAGGTATTGGAGAGTACACAATACCAATGCTTATGTAGTATCTATATATATATATATATATTGTTTGTTAGGAGTCATAAGTAACCTCAAGTCTTAGGACGTTGAGATTGTGATAGTTGTAGGCCTAAATGAAACATTAAATCTATTGCCCACTACATTTAATAGCGGTATTTGTGTACATGTGTGTATGATCAATACTTATGTTATATGCGTATGTATATAGTATCCTATACTGGGTTTTAGCTCACCCTTGAGGATTTATGCTAAGGATTACAGATTTGATTACTTTTACTATGATAAGCAGGGAGATTATTTTTATTATGAGGATGGAGCCGAATCATCGTAGTTTAGTTGTAGGGGAAGATAAGAGGATTTGTGTTTATTTTCATTATAATTGTTTGTTTAGGAGACTTGTGTGGTTTTGGAGTCACTTGTGACTCCTGTTACTAGATTTAATGGTTTAATCATTGTTAAAGCTACGAAACTCTTGTTAATGGTCTAGAGTTCTTTCATGTTTTATAGAGTTAAGTGAACGATATTTCATTCTTATTTAAATTCGATGGTTGTTAAATGGTGAATTGACATGTTTTATGTTATTATTTTATGGATCTTAGACTAATTACAGGTTCCTAGATGTGTAACGTGTCAATAGAAGTTAAGGACACGTAGCGAGGTTGTGGCGTCTTGGGTTTCGGGCATTACATAATATGAGTACGTAAAGAGTTTAAGCAAATTACTGTTGGGATACTTGTAGGTATTTATTAAGGAAGGCTGCCAAGAATAGGGAAGCATGAGCAGCATATTAATACGTTTGCACAACCAAGGTAGTAGGAGTGTAGAGTCTAACATGCTCCGAATTTATAGGGTTGTAGTAGTTGACTAAGTCTTAAGCTTTATCCTTTTGTCTAATAGCCGTTATGGAGCTTTGAGGTTAGGCAGGCCGTTTGGAGAGCTAATGTTGAGTTCGACCAGTGAGATGATTAGGTTGGGCGTTAATAAGTCGAGTTAGACCATGGACCTAATTAGGTCAGCTCAATGTCTAAACAGGTTGATCTGAGCTTAAAGGACCTGTGTTTAAAATATCCTATCAACATATTACTACAACCTTCTTAATTAATTTATATAATATTTTAAGAAGTCTATAATTTTTTTACACATTTCTTTTTTGCTAAGCTTCTTTACTTTTGTTGTTACTTTTTTCATATTTAAAATATAATTTACATGTTAGTTATAATAAAAATAAAAAAAATATAATTTTCTTAGAGTTAGAATGGTTACGAAGACTAGATCTAAAAACAACATTCCATTTTGAAAATAGTAAACCATTTTTGTAAAAAAAAAAAAGGTAGTTTCATTTAATGGAACAAGGATTTCCCTTACAGGAAAAAGGTTTTTTTTTTTAACTTAAAGGACATTTTTCAATAAAATAATTAAGGGAATATAGAGAAAATGTTTCAAAAAATATTTTTCTTAAAACAAATATGGCATATATCATGAACCAATTGATTTCCTTTTATTCCTTTTATGATCAATCTAGTTCACAATTCAAAGATAAATGTATCATTTCACTAATTCAAATTAATTCATCTTTTAAATTAGCAATTCCTCAACAAATAATACAAGATTTAAGAATTAAATCAAGCTACATAGTTTGAATCAAGATAAGTTAACGAATGAATAAAATGAAAATTTGAAAATTTCCAAATAATCAATAAATGATTGATAAATCTTGATTCAAAAAGATATGATTGGCTGACTACATACTCCTTTCTAACAGAAACATGAAACACTTGCTTCTATACTTTCAGTTCTTTAAGTTTAATGTTAGTTTCTTAGAAAGAGAGCTTCCTAAAATGTGTAAGCAGAATGGCAAAACCCAATAATAATCTATATTGCATCAAATGTACACATGTGCCATACACGAAATTTCATATATAAATCTAGATATTAAATGTAACAAAAACAAAATAATCTATGTTATTTAGAGTGTAACAAGAAAAAAACTTTTGGCCCTAAGACTTGGAGTTTTTCAAACTCCAACATACAGATATACATACTTAGCAAAAAGCAAAGGTTCGCAAATCCCATCACTCAAAACATTCAAGCCATTCGATGCTAAGGTCATTAATAATATGATCCATTGATATAACTAATCCATCACAATTGTCCGTAAAAATGTTCCTTATTGCCACTATAACTCGATTATAACTTCTTTTCAAAAGACCATGTGTTGTAGCAACTAGCTAGTCAACAAGCTATATACTTACATGTAGCAGCTTTGCACCTTATCTATATATAATCACTTCACCTTCAGGTCCATTGATCTAATCTTAGTCTCATAAATAATCAAACAAAGACATAGAAATTCACCTTTTCCTGCTAAATACAAATGTTTTAGATAAGTCTTCCAATAATTGTCGTATAATAAAAAGATAATTATTATGCATATACAAATTTAATTCAAAATCAATTCAACTTATTCTTTCAGCTACTCGTACTATTTTAACAAATTGCCAACATAAGTAGTAATTGAAGATAAAGCTACACTTGTCTAGAAGAAGCAATAATCTAAGAGTAACCCTAAATTAACAATTTAAGAAGTAATGTAAGGAAAATCTATGTTTATGAAAGTGCAAGAACTAAAAAGGGTAAGGATTGATGTATTTCAACCATCATAATTATAGGTCTGGTGATCTTGATCTTAAATTAGGTTGACCACTACTTCATTTCAACTGACCAACTTAGGGGAATGTAACTCCTGTATTGCTTATATATAAAAGAAATATAAGGATTCATAACCTCTTAATCAAAATAACCATCTTATAGTCATCTATTTTTTAGGTTCGTTGATCTAAACTTATGCATGCAACCAATCCAGCGATGACATGGAAACTTACCTTTTGCCTACTTAATATCAAATGCTTCAAATAAGCCTTCCGATGGTTACCTTATAATTTGTCAGATGATTATTATGAATATATAAATTTATTTCAAAATCAATTTTAACTCATACTTTTAGCTACTTGTAATGTTCTCCTAAATGCCATCTTTATTTTGATTAAAAGATCGTGAATCCTTGCGTTTTAGCTTTTATACATAAGTAATATACAAACTAGATTTCCCTAAGTCAGTCGAGCAAAATGAATAAGTGGTCAGTCTAATTGAAAATTAGGTTGATCTAACCTTGTGAAGTTATATTATACTCATGTTATTTATTCTATTTGGATATTTTTCATTTGATTCTATACAAATAGTGATTAGTTATGTTAGGTAGTCTAGCCGAAGTTAGTTACAAGTTATTTAGTTCCAGTTTTACCGATCTGTCACTTATTGATTAGTAACACATTTTGCATATATATATAGCTTTGCTTTAGTAATAGAGATGATAGATCATTTTTCACTATCAAATCTGTTTCATACCATTTATTCCTGCTCTTTGTTTCTTGTTAACACATGATTGCATTCATAGAGACAAATTTATACTACTTTAATTTTGTTAGCCTCTATACAGTATCAGAGCCACACTGTTAAGGGCTTTCCACTTCTATCAATTTGATTTTGTTTGGATTTTATGAAATTGTAAGTAGTTTGCATCATGAATGGTGATACAAATCAAGCACCGGTTACTACAAATGAGCAAAATATTTCAGATCCACTTTACATATCAAGATCTGATAATCCAAATATGGTCATAGGTAATATCATATTCAATGGAATGAATTACTTGTCTTGGTGTCAATCATTTAGGATGGGGCTTAGAGCGAAGTTAAAATTAGGGTTTACTAATGGTACCATTAGAAAACCTACTGAAAATTCTCTTAATTTGTTAAGTAGCAAAGAAGCAATTATATGGTGCGTTGTTGGCTTTAAATTTGATGTTGAGTGCAATTTCTTAGAACTTCTTGTATTTGAAATCTGCTTCGGATCTTTGGAATCAACTTCATGAACAATATGGACATAAAAATGCACCTCTAGTATATTAATCGCAACATGAAATTAGTAGTCTTAAATAAATGAATCAACTAGTGAGTGTCTATTACAATAAACTAAAGAAATGTTAGGATGAACTTCAAGTGATTCATGCTTATCCTTCATGCTTCTACGATAGACTTGATTACTGTACATGTGAATTTAAGGAAAGGATTGTCTAATTTGAGTCAGAAACTAAACTAATATAGTTCTTGATGGGCCTTAATGATGGATATGAAGTTGTGAGGAATCAAATTTTATCTATGAATCCTTTGCTGACAGTAAGCAAGGCCTTTTATTTTGTTCAACAAGTAAAAAAACAAAAGCAAATATCATCTTTATGTTCTACTAATCATGATGCGTCAGTCTTTCAATTTGTAAGGTTAGAAAAGGTCGCTCATGTTAAGAGCTTGTTTGAAAAGAGGAAAATCAAGAAGAGCTTTTGTCGGCATTACAAAGCAGAGGGACATGTTATTGAAAATTCCTTTCAACTGATCAGTTATCCTAATTAGTATAAAGGAAAGCAAGTTGGAAATTTGAAAGGGTTTAGTAAGGCAGGAATTGTAAACTTCATAGTTGATGGTTTTACTTCACCATTAGATGATTCATTCTATGTAGGGTCATAAAATTCTTGCAATTTGAAATTAGGAGTTGTTGATTATCAGTTGGTCCAAAACATATGCAGTGAAATGATGAAGCAAATGCAACTTAATTAGCATAATCCAGATGTTGTAACTATCAATGCAATTCAATTTGCTGGTAACTCTTCTTCTTTATGTTTAAATGTTGAGAATAGGGATATTAGTTTTTGGATAATTGATTTAGGAGCCATTGATCACATAATACCTTATCATACACTATTTTTTGACACATAAACACTTGAACAGCCAATTTCCATTAAACTTCCCGATAACACAGTCAAGATTGTTCAATTGACTAGTTCAATTTACATAAGCCCTATTTTGACCCTTACACACGTATTTTATGTACCTAACTTTTCTTACAATCTCCTATCAGTACATAAACTTTTATCTAACAACAATCTAGTGGCAAAGGTTGATTCTAGGACCAAAAAAGTAACCGCGTTGTTGCTATGGCATCTCATTCTCATGGCTTATATCCTCTATGTACTGAAGTTGTTGGTAGCTTTAGTAGGTTTTCTGTTTTGACCCTTACATTTTTTGCACCAACGTTTGGGACATGATTCTTTGTCTAAGTTAGAACATTTATATCCTTATAAAGAATTGGAACTAAATCAACTAACTAACTCCAGCTAGACTACCTAACATAATTAATTACTATTTGTACAAAACCAAATGAAGAATATCCAAATGGAATAAATAACATAAGTATAATAATTAGGTTGTTTAAAATTTTCCAACTGACAGGGATTGGGGTTCCAAGAAATACCCTTTTATTTCCAAGTAGGATCGAAGAATTATAGAGAGGTTAAAAGGATGTGAAAACTCAAGATCTAGAGTTGGTAGAGGAGATCATGACATGGTTTACACCAGTGAACCTAAATGTGAACATGTCGGTATGACTTATGTAGGGTGTGATCAAAGGCAAGGATCATGAAGCGTGATCTATGTTTGTTGGAAGAGCTATAGTAGATAACAGGTAAGGATCATGGGACGTGATCATCGATAGTGAACAAGTCTGATGCTGTTATGATTTTTGTTTAATTTTATCTTAATTAAACTCTTGCCACTAATTGGGAAAAAAAAATTCAATGGTACTAATACGTCACATGAACTAATGAGTAATGTGTAAGTACTAATAAAATTTTAATACGTATTAATATTAGTGGAGGAATATATTTTTTAAAAAAGTACTAATTTTGTTTTCATGTATAAAAATTTTATTAGTACTTATACATTACTCATTCATTCACATGGCATATTAATGCCATTCAAACCTTTCTCATAGGTTAAAGTTATTATAAACTCATCTTATTTTCATTATTAGAGTAGTGCTAAATTATTTTTCTTATTGAAAACTCTTTTGAGAGATTTGCGAGAGATTTTCATTCTCTCTTATCAATCTTTTTTAAAGATTATGGCAAACAATATTATTGATTATCAATTTCCATTATTTATATTGGATGTTAAATAATGATTATTTATTTAGATAATTTGTCATATCAATCTATACTCTATTCATTTCTAATTATAAGCATTTAAACACACACTTAAGATTGAAATTTGGCTAATTGCCTAGAATAGGGTGTACTAATTCTTGTCTATGTGTCTAGGTTTGTTATGCTATCCAATATACAATTTTGTTCCATATCACTAATCCTTATAGATTCTTGCACTTTCACAGGTGAGGGATTCTCTTAAATTACAACTTATATTATCAATTTAGGGTTTATCTTAGGTTTCCATTGCAAAATAGATTAGGGCTTATAATTGATAGTTGAATCTTGATTGTATCTAGTTTTTCTAAAAATTTAAATTTCATGAATCATGAATTCCTTCTAGTGTATTTATTTGCAAAGGGTTTAAACTTGATCCAAAGGTTTGGTTCATGCCAACAAACTTACTTTTAAAAATCAAACTCAATTCATAGAGAGTCCACTTATCAAATCATAGTCTCCCTCATGTTGATATTCTTACAACTTCTTTTCTAGCTTGAAAATATATTTTTTCTCAATTTGGTTTGAAAAATTCCCCATCCAAACTAAATGAAAATTATGATTGATTTGGGAGGATAAATCAACTCAAATCAAACCAAACTAAACCATTTCAAGAAATGAAGTAATATTCTACTTATGAGATATGATTGAAAATATTTTATTATAATGAAGTATGTAAAAGAAAATTTCAATTTATACTTATTAAAATGTATAAATATTCAACTCTAATGACCATAAATTGTTATTATCTATCGTGCTTAGGGGTACCCTCATTGTAAGAACCCATCATGCTTATTAAAGTTTTAAGAATAACTCCACTGTTATTTAGAAGAAATTGATACAGTACACAAGGGGTCATTTCTAGAGGTTAACCAAGGGTACATGCAGTTCTTCACAACAAGAGTAAATGGGCACATACTAATATAAATCAATATTTATGATATTGTTAAAAGTTCAAAACAGAAATATCAATAAAGCCCAAAAACAACATATCCTTGAGGTCATATTCAAAAGAGACATGGTCATAGATTGTTGTTGCTTGTCTTTCGCAACCCCAATTTCCCAGCTAACGGGTCATGAATGCTCAACGAGGGAATGGAAAAGTGAAATTTCAGAATCGATAATTAAATGTGACAATCAATTTAATTTAAGTGTATAATTGCAAATTCAACGAAATTTATAATATGGTAAATGGGACAGTTTTTCTAAAAAATGAAATAGGAGGACGGAAAGAGTTGGCGCAAATTGAAGAAAAATTTTATCAATTATTAAATAGTATGTATTTTACAATGTTTTCAACATTGCTTATAAAAATTTATAAGTAAATTATATAAACACTCTTTTATTTTATTCCAGCATGCTTAACCTCCTCATCTTTAAAATTGAGAATTTTGACCCCTAATTTTCTAGAAAATGTGCTCTTAGACATTACTTTGTCCTCGAATGAAATAATTATATATATATATTTATATACATATATAAAACACTAAGGGCAAAATAATCATGTGGAAGTTAAATGCATTTTTTAATAATTTGAGGGTTTATATACTTAATTTTAAAGATCGAAAAATAACTACATATGAAATAGATATAAGCTGATATTTATAATTTACCAAACTAGAGGTTATCCTAGATGACTTCAAACTAGAGGGACTAAAAAGTGGCTATTCTAGAGATTTTTAGGTTTCTCAACAGTTTTTTTTTTTTTTTTTCTGTTTATATCATTGTAAGTTTGCAAATAGGAAAAAATGTATTTAATATTGCATTTCTATCTCCGCAAATCATTCACTTAAAGTGACTCCATCCAAACAAAGTATACAAAGTCCCATATATGTTGCTAAAATTATATACAAGTTCTTAAAAAATGACAAACAAAGTAATTACGGGATTAGAGTACCTAAATTGTAATTATTTTTTATAAAAAGACAACCTTCATTGTTTAAAAATCGATTCCACTTATATGTGCTTTGAGCATTTGACGAATTTTGCACTTAATATTTCATTCTTTTTGTAAATGCATTAGCAAATAGTCACATGGGGTTAATTTAAGTTTAGAGCTTTCCATAAAACAGTAATTAGAAGTTGCTATTATAATGCCCCAAAGGATGATTTATGAAAACCGTTTTTAAATTTGGCTATGTTACGCACTTTCTCAGAGAAGGTGCCCAAGTTCGATAAATAAAGAATAGGAAAATAATAGTAGATTTTTGTACCACCCATTTTAATAATACCTTCTATTGGAATTACCATATAAGAAAGAGATCCTACCTACAATTCATGTAAGAGCCCCATTTTCTATGTATTCTATCTTCAACAATGAGTATTTTTTTTTTTTCTTTGGGCGATTAAAATGGGGAGGTGATTTTTAAACATGATTCATCTCATTTGGGAGACCACCATCCATGTCATTATGCTATAAGGCTATTGGCAACAATGAGTATTGTTAAAAATAAAAATAAATTAAGGGACCATGTTTATTCATCTATTTCTTCTTAAAATATAGGTACTTAGGGTGTGTTTATAAAGGAGTACTTCTATTAAGTACTTAACATGCTATATTAGTATCATAAATAACTCTCCTATTTGAGCAATTCTTCATTTTATAAAAGGGTATTAAACGAAAGTTATCTACCAATTTTTTTATTCTTTTCCGGCCCTTGTATTATTATTACCTTTTAAACAATACATAATATGTTTAAAATAAATATTAAATTGTGTATGATTTTTTTATTAATAAATATTATAATTATAATTTACTAATTATTATTGAAAAAGAAAAAGAATATCATAATTTTAAAGTAAAAAGAATTATGGTCCACGCATGAATATGTACATCCATACATCGACGTTCTACAACATAAAATTTATACCATTTTTTCATGACAAAAAGAAAATACACTTAGTTATTTATTTTTGCAAGAAAAAATTAAGAGCATATCAATGAACAAAAAAATTCAACTAAATTTTTAAGAACAATTGATTATAGCTAATAAAGTGACATTTATAATTGACAAAAATTATATACAAACCCATACAAGTTGAATAACAACATAGACAATAACTAAACTAAGACTACATAAGTTGGAACAACATAAGTAGTATATTGGGGAAAAAAGGCTAAAAAGCCAATGCATTATTTGAAAACCATCATTTTATGCTTATCCATTGTTCTTTTGAAAGTCCAAATTGTTGCCACACATGCTCAATTAGAATGTAATCAATAATATTTAACCTTATCATGAAGTCGAATATTGTTTCTTATGTAAGTTACATACTCTGTAGTATGGTTATGAGAAACATGTGGTTTAGGATTGGTATTATCTCCCAACTTATAGTCTGGAACTTGAAAACTAAAATTATAGTTATCTTGTTCATCTTCAACAATCATATTATGTAATATTGTCCATGCTCTCATAATTTGGCCTATAACTTCTTGATTCCACATAAATGAAGGGCCACAATTATAGTGAAATGAGCTTATATACTCCAAAAGTTCGTTTAACGTCTTTCTTGTACTCTTCTTGTTGGCTAGCAAATAATTGCCCCTTTAGATCACAAGAATATGGAATAAATTTGACAAAAGTTGATCACTCTAGATATATACCATCTATGAGATAATATCATCTATCATAGTTTTTGCCATTAATTATGTATTGGGCTAATGAAGCATGCCCTTTCAAAATGTCATCAAATAAAGGTGAGTGATTCAACACATTAATTTTATTATCAGAGTTTAAAACACTAAAAAATGCATGCCATATCCAAGTGTCATATAAAGCAATAGCTTCAATAATGATTATTGTAGAACTGTGATCTCCTCGAATATACATGCCTTGCCATATAGCTAGATTGTTTCTCCTCTCCCAGCGCATACAATTTATACTTCCCAACATACCAAGAAGTCTACTCTACTCAACTACATGAAATAAGCATTGAATATCAGCCAAATTAGGTCTACGTAAGTACTCATCACCAAAGCATGCAATAATAATGCAGCAAATTTCTTAACACATTGTAATATTATGCCTACAGCTATTTGCAAGTAATCATCTAAAGCATCACCTATTACTCCATATACTGATATCCAAATAGCAGTGATACACTTTTAAACTGGTGAAAGACTAGGATGACTAGCAACAGTCCTAATTTATCTAAACTAGGGAGAGTAATCTTGAAATGCCTGAACAATGTGGAGAAATACGACCTTTCTTGTTTAGGATCTTCATCGAAAGCTCATCAATATAAATCAAGTTGTTTGAAAAGTAGTTGTTATACAGTCAATTATGACCCTCCATACAACCTCTATCTATGTACTTTCTCTTACTAGTTGAAGAACTCTCACATATCTATGGGAATATTTAGTTCACACGCATAATTATGTTGCCCTGTAAAATGCTTAGCTTTGATAAAATAAATTCTTCAACAGCCTTCTTACTCCTATTTTGATCGGAATCAGAGCTATTGGAGTTGCTTGTTGGCATAAGGATTGTGGAGGGAAAAGAATATTGGAGGTGTGAATAAAAGTGAGAAATGTGAGAGTACAGCTTAAAGATGTGCCCTACTAGATATATAAAGAGCTTCCATAATGGCTAGTCCATAACGGTTAGTTTTTAAAATCTCTAACTACATTAAGAGTAATATTAATATTAGATTGATACATTAATTGATATTACAATCTCCAACTAGATAAAGAATGATATTCACATTAAACGAATGCATTAAGTGATATTAAAATCTCCAATTACATCTACATAAACTCATACATTTAAATAAATTAAAATTAAGAATTCCTTCTTTTGTTGAGAATCTCTCAACATATCTCCTTAAATCATCATTTCTACTTCTCAACCATCTATAAAAGATCTACAATCATTATTTATCTTTCTCATTCAAAGTGCTTCCGATGTTCCTTCTCAATCATATGGTGCTCCTTCTCCAAGGACGTTTCAAGTTCTTTATCCTTTTGCTCAATCGTCTTACACAGTAGTTACTCTATCATAGTCTGTTCCACTTAAGTATTATAGCTCTTACGCCAATCAAATCAATGGCATCATCAATTCCCATCTTCTTCTTTCCTTTTCTCTCTATTGCCAATTTACTAGGTGAATAAGTGACTTACTTACCTTCCTTATTGTTGTTTCATAAATTATGATTAGAAGACGAGTTATATGTACCGAATATACTTACCTTAGTTCATTTACTCTGACTCTTCTCCCTGCATTGCCTATTTGAGGCATTTATTTGGGTTCGTTATGTAATATCACCTAATAACGTTCAATTTCGCAATATTTTTTTCTCATTTTCTCTGCAAAGATCATAAGCATTTTTAATATCAAAATGCAAATCGGTAGATTTATAAAATAAAGTAAAGTTGTAATGAAAATTTCAAGTGTAAAATTCATGCTATTTTACCTATATTTATTCAAACAAATAGGAATAAAAAAATATATACCATTGAAATATTGTGTTCATTGCTCAATGGTACAAATTCACTTGATAATTAGAGAGGAAGAGAGAGACAGAGGTAGAGAGAGGGAAGCTAAATGTTAATAACACAAAATGAATTTATTATTAGGAAAAATGGATTTGCATTGTTATTTAGAAGCTTGTAGGCCTTCTATGACCAAAATCGGCTTCTTATTTGAAAAAAAAAAAAATAAACAAAAAGAAAAGCTAACTGGATTGTAGGCAGCTGACAAAGTCAGTTTTTCCTAGCTAAGTGAGCGATACTTAAATAGGTATCCTAATTCTTTTAGGAGTATGCTTATAAAAGGGTGTCTGACATAAATACTTATATCAAGCACCCTTTTCGTTTTATAATTTGTACCTATGAACAAGTATTTAACTTGAGAGAGGTGCTCCATGAGGAATCGATTCTCTACTTTACTTTTTCTAACACAATTGGCTATGTAACCAATGTATTAGGTGTTATAAATTATTTTTTTTAATACTCTGCCGCTTTTAAGTGGCACTTATATATTCAACGATTTTATTGAGCCTAACATTCCAAAGATTATGTTGTTGTACAACAATAATCTTTGCCATTTAATTTTTTTTCTTAAATTAGTTTTTTGATTGGTTTCATCGTAAATATTAACCCACTTTTTTATTATTTAACTTATTCAATTTCTTATTTTTTTACCCATACTAACCAACATATTATTATTATAATATGTGATATTGATAAAATAATTTTCATACTATAAAATTCTAAAAAACATTTTTTATGCATTGTTTAAAAAAAATGATTAGGACCCACAAAATAATTAAATAAAAGTGAAGAACATTGATTTAAAGCACATCGTTGCAAAGTAAACGGATACTTAGATAAAAGGGTATTTAGAATATTGATATAACATCCTAAGCACTTCTCTTAAAAATATTTTAATAAACATGCTCTACGTACCTATATGGTTGGGGTAAATATAAAAGATGGTGGGTATTTAACATGAAAATTTGTATCAAACACTCTTTATAAACATACATTAATAACCTATCCTTTATGAGCATCCCCATTCATGAAGACCTCATCAAGGTCTTTAACATAACACATCAACATCTTAATAACTAATCTTTTTTAAGGACCTCTTTATTTTTATTTGAGATCCTTGAAGAAAAGTTGTTATCATTTCCTTTTATTATTTTATATGTCTCACAACCGTTATTTTTAAATAATATTTTAATGTTTTCTCAATAATATAAATAATTAATAAATTTATTATCAAAAGATTAAACAAAATAATAATAATATAAGAAATTTATCTTCAAGCGCATTCCATGCTACAAGGATAAACCCATCCACTATACTCTTTAATTTATCCCGTAAGCTATGAACCATTGGTTTTTTTTTTTCTTTTTTTGGCCAAAGATTGGATAATTGAATTCTTTTTTCCAAGAAATGAACGAATTACTTTTGCAAATTATGTGCTACTTGATTAATAATTTGCCAGTGCATTCAACGTTGAATGTAAATGTATTTTACATTCCAGGCGTGGATGAGGCAGACATGATTCCATAAACATTATTTGGTTAAAAAAAATAAAAAAATAAAAAACTTTTGGTCCTTCATGAATTACAAAAATCCACCCCATCCCAGAGAACCTCCAGGTATAGGATATTGTGTCAAGGATATTTAGTATGTCATATCAACATTCAAAATATTTTTCCTTTCAATACAACTCCCCATTTTATAAAGGAAAACTTTACTAAAGTTATTTATCAATTTTTTAAATTTTTTAAGGTTTCCATCAAATCTTTACTTTTAAATAATACATAAAATATATTTTATAGATTTTTAAAGTATGAGAAATTACTTTATTACTAATATACATAATAAGAATAGTTTACTTTTATTAGAAAATTAAATAAAAAAAAAAGGAGTTGCGAGTGAATAGTTTGACCTAAAAGGCGAAAGTCCAGCGGAGTTAGACAAAAAGTGAAGAGCGAGAGTGTTCGGTGGGGTGCTTCACGGAGCAACCTTACCATGTTAAGCACCGGCGGGTTCTTGTGTTTTTCAAGGAAATGTGGGGTACTTGGCAATGGAATTTGTGCCAAATACCCCTAGACCATGTGTAATGGAGTTGTTTGTGGCATTCCCTAAGAGCCGAAGGAATTGGCTGCCATGCCAATGTAGTGCTTGTCTTTTTTAGAGCATGTCCCTCTGCATAGTGATGTTTCTTAACGGGTTAAATTTTTTTTTTCCTGAATTTTAATTGGTTGAAATTTATTTTGGGATCCACAAAAATTTTTATAAAAATGTGAAGGAACTCTCGTGAAGAAACTTACAATAAAATTCTAAGTTTCTTGAGAGAAAATTTTTTTAATATATTAATATAATATCTATATATATAAAATAAATTCCTTACCATTATATACGATCTTATAAACATAGTCTTAGAATTCTTTTTTATTTTTATTTTTATTTTTTGCCCAGATGGTCTTAGAATTCCAACTCGCAATTAATGCAGAATTCCTACAGAAGCAAAGAAGGGCTATCTCAGTAAATATTGTTCTAAAAATGGTATGGACTGTACATGTAGGTCATGCTCGATGATATAGGTAAAATGCTCCACTTAGTTGTGAACTTAAAACAGCTTTACATCAAGTCAGATTTTAGAACAACTCGTCTTTTATCTGGTTTGACGCTGACGATATATGGTTCCAACATAGCCATCACCAACTAGAGCTTTTAAATCCAATCAAAAGTTAGAATTTGTTATCTTTTATTTTAATTTTGCTCGGCCTGTTATTTTATTAGGATTATGTACCTGGCATATGGTCGGATTCAGGTAGTTTGATTAAAATATTCCTTATACTTCACATCCTTGGGAAAAAGAAAACCACATGAATCGTTTTTTTCTTTTTCTTTTTTTCCTTTCATGATCAATCCGGTTCCCCATTCAAAGACAAACGCATTTTTCAAGATTTAACCGTCTAACATGGAATATGTTTTACAATTCAGACCATTATGCAAGTCAAGTCGTGTTTGCTCCTAAGGTGAATTGATTTATCTTTTAAATTAGTAATTCTCAATAAAATACACGATTCACGAATTAAATCAGACCTCCCAGGTTGAAATGAAGATAATTTGACAAATGAGTGAAAAGAAATTTCTAGAATAACCAAGTAATTGTAATCGGTGATTAGCCAACCACGTATTATTTTCTTTGTAGGAAGAGAAGAGAAAAGCATGTGTAAGGTACCAAGTTAAAAGTAGTAAACATCTAAATCACTAAATATTGATTTTTTTTTTCAAACGACTTGTCTCAAAAAATTTTAATTAGTATTAACAAAATATTCACTAATATAGTCTTATAAATTAATATTAATTCTCTCTTATAATTCACGTGGGACTTTACTTAGCATAGGATAGTACAATCCTCCCCCACCCAAAGAAAAACTAACAACAAAAAAAGAAAAAAAGAAAAAAACATAGACACAAATAGAGAGATAAAGTTTTCATAACGAGACCTTACAAATGGTTTAGTTATTTTCTCATTTTTGGTGTACAATTCAGTTTATTCTTAGTACCCTCAACCAACGAGCCATCCTAGAAGTATATCAGGAGTCACATATGGGTAATACTCTCAACCCTTTTTTGAATCTCTTCTCTAAAACAAGTCAAAACATTCGTAACATCTCAGGTCAAAAATAATAAATAACTAAGTTAATAAACACTAATGAATCTTTTTTCAACTACTTAACTTAAAGTTTCTAATTAATATTGATAAAATATTCATCATCACAGCTTTATGAACCAATAATGATGCTTTCGTATAATCCATATAGAAGTATCATAGCTTTCTTTTACACTCTCACTTCATTAAGTTTAACTTTAGTTACACGAAAAGGAAATTTCTTAGAAAGGGTGAGCAAAAGGGAAAAACAATAACAAAATGGCCTACAAGTTGAGGAAACTGAAGAAAGGGGCATGTTTCAACCTAATTTAGAGTAAAGGTCTAAGACCTATAGGTTGAGAGTGGTAAAAATGAACTAAATTGTATATTAAAAAAGGAAAGGCTTATAATCTATAGGTCGAGCACACACGTTATAGATGCACAAGTAACTAACTTACAATAATAAACAAAACATATACTAAGGTCTTTAAGTATTCTTAAACAATACCTTAAAGTACAATAAAATACTGATCCTACTTACCTGAAACTTAATTACTAGCTAACTTGGTTGTTCAATTATCCTGCCTTCGAGAATTCTCTATATATTTAGTTAATTTATTATCTTAGTAACTATATAAGACATGAGAGACAATTTATTTACTCATTCCCTATAAATTAGGTTAATTTGGAACTAAATTTATAAGTTAAGCTAGCATTAGTATAGAGAATTAGAGTCACTTCATCAATGAAATATACCTTTGATATTTTTTGAGCTAAGTTTTGAGTGAAATCATCTCTGAAGCTTTTACTCTAAGAAGCCTTTAAATTACCCCCCAAGCCTTACAGGAGTAAAAGTTCATAACAAAACCAACTTCTGAATCAACCTTTGAATTTGATGAGTATTCAAGATTTCTTATAAATTATCCTCTGAGGCAGCTTTTAAGTACTCGTACACATGTATTTTCACTTCAAGTATTATCTAAAGCACCTTCTAAACCAATCGTGTAGTCTACTCAATTTTAAATCTTATGGCAGAATATCCTCTAAGCTACCTTCTAAACCACATAAGTATTGAAGTTCACAATAGGTTCAACTTCTAAGTCAATCTCTAAGCTTAGTAAATACCCTAGATTTTTTAATAAACACCATTTGCTACAACTTCAAGTGTTCACATATCTATAATTATCCTAAATTCTCTCTTTGAGTTACCTTTTGAGCCTAGCCAACTCTAAATTTCTCAAGAGTTTTACCTCTAACTTAACTTCTAAGCCTCCCCTATTTTACCACTTACTCATAAATTTGCCTCTAATCTAATTTTTGAGTAAATATTTAGCAGAACATTTGCCCTTGACTTCCTCTAATTATCCTTTGCTTAAGTTCAAGTTATATACAACTTATTGATTTATTTACTTCTACCCTAAACTTTAATCACAACAACACATTTACACTTTATAGAACACACCTTAGATTAGATACTTCTTAAAAGTCACATTTAACATATCGTCACTCTCCAATTATCACATCTACAACTACTAAACTTCACTTATAAGGTCATTTCTTGATACTTGTAATTCCTACTCTTAAGATTCACTGTAGAAACTTCAGTAGATAACAAATTACTCCCATAAACTTTAATCACAACAACACATTTACACTTTATAGAACATACCTTAGATTAGATACTTCTTAAAAGTCCCATTTAACATATCGTCACTCTCCAATTATCACATCTACAACTACTAAACTTCACTTATAAGGGCATTTCTTGATACTTGTAATTCCTACTCTTAAGATTCACTGTAGAAACTTCAGTAGATAACAAATTACTCCCATTCCCAGCCTACTACATATTCCAAAGTGACGCCTATAAGAAAAATATATTAATTTGTACTAAAATTACTATTTATTCACAATTTAGGGGTAAAAAATTAATTAAAAATATAGAAAATAGCTTTGTTGAAAATCTTTACATATCAATATAATATAAATATAAGGTAGTTTATAGAAAAATTTTAAGGTCAAAATTATGTCATTTGACTCATTTATTATAATATTGAAAATAACTCAATTTCTTAACAATGTATATTGTAGCAATTAATTTTTTGCAAAATAATATTTTTTTCTATATTCTACACATGAAAATATATAGGAATACATTTTTGTATAATTTTATAGATATTTTTTATATTTTTACTATTTTTTTGAAAAATCGGATGAAAAAAGACCTCTCCTAAACTAACCGCTCCAGCTACCGTCACTGGCTACCTCCTTTGTTAGCCCACCTAGGCATAACAATCTTTGTCATGTGGTGGTGATGGTTGGTTCCTAATGTAAGTCCTGCAATTAAATACTTGGAGTTCGGTTCGTAAAATTTAGGTCAATTGAATAAATTGTCCAATCTAGCCCAAATTTTACAATGAAATTAGGATTATTAGTAGAAGTGATCTGGTAAGTTTGAATTTTAAAAAATAAGTAATAAATGATTTATTAATATAATAATAAATTTTATGAAAATTATCCGTTATTTATCAGAATCATTTAAAACGAATTCTAATAACTAATAAATTAATAGAAATAAATTATATGCATACTAAAAATCATAAAATAGCTTAAATAATATTTAAGAATATTTATTTGTACCTTATATGAATTTACATGTAGGTAGAAATATGTGTAATTACTTAAAATGCCTGAAATATACTAAATAGTTAAATAAAATTCATAAATAATTAAGGAAAAATAAAAAAAAAAGTATGCAAATTTCTAGAATAGGGGCACAGAAAGTAGAAAATTAAAGTAAAAAAATCAACTAATAAAATTTAGTCAAATAAAAAGCAAATTTGGAAGAGGATAAGGCCCAAGTCAAGTCAATTTAATGCACAAAAAATCTCCTAAAGTCCTATAAATACCCAAAATTTTTTAGAAGCTCATTTAGGCAATTAGGAATCTAGAAAAATTGAGAGAGCACCAAAAAGAAAGAGTTAGGATTTTCTCACAAAAATTAAGAAAAATCTATACAATTAGGGCTTTAGAAAAAAACCTACATTCGATGCCCACCTAGAAACGAATGACCACCACCACACCACCTTACCCCCACTACCCAAGGCTGTTGGCACACTTGTGGCCACCATTGGTGGTTGGAAGTTAATCAGTTGGGTAAGTTAAATTCTAACCTGATTTTGTTTAATTTTGTAAAAATATTAAATATACTTAGAAAATTATGAAATTTATTATTCTACAATATTTTAGTATGTAGAATTAGGGAAAATTTTTATTTTGATGAATTTATGTTTATAAATATATTTTTCTTAACAAATCATGCAAAACCAAACATATTTCAAATTAGAAATAGATTGGCTTAGAAGTATAGTCTTGGACTCAAAATTTTTGTGTAGAACTTAGGTGATATAGAATGGTGCCACAAAGCCCTTTTTGAAAAATTACTTTTCAAATTTTTGAGATAATTTTTAAGTTTTAAAATAATGCATAAAATGGGTAATTTAGGACTAATTAAGTAATTCAATAGTTAATTACTGATTTAGTACATAATTATATGTTTTAGGATGTTGAAATCTGATAGAGTATGCTATTTGTAGTATTTAAGGTGTTAGATGTAATTATTAGAGTATTATATATTAAATATGTAATAAGTAAAAATTGTAAATTTTAAGTTAATTTTGTAATTTAGGATAATTAGGTGTAAAATCTGATTTAGGATCAATTTAAATATTTTGAGATATTAACTAACATTGGGAGATTATATTTGAAGTAATAGGACTATGAGATATGTATATTAAGTACATATTAGGTAATAATGTATAATATGTAAGTATAAGAAATTGATGAGTAGGAAAATATTAAGTTAAAATTGATATTATACCAATAATAAAAATATATAATAAATCTAATAGGAAATTTAAATTATGGTAATTATATGAAAAATATAAGATTTTCTTACAACGAAAGTACACAACGAAAGTAAATTCAGTAGTTAAATTAGGATTAGGATGTACCGCATGGACTAGAATGTTAGTTAGAGATAAAAAAAATATTTAGGATATCCGAAAATAATGCGATTAATTTCACATTATAAGTCATAATGATTTCCTAGAGTGTGTGTATAAAATCTAAAATAAAAAACTGAGTTAAAAACCTAATTTAAAAATTGATGCGAAAATTAAACCAGAGCTTAACTTAAATCAAGAATAGCTGTAAAAGACTTAAAAACCTGAATAATTAGGTATATTAAACCCTAAACAAAATATACCAATAAGCGTTGTAGGATAAAACCAACCTGTAATAGTTATATGGAAAACTGAAACAATATTTATATTATAAGGATTTTTAGCAATGGTTAGTACAAGATACACCTCGAGTGAGAAAACGAGGAATCCATGTAAGTTAAGATTAATACAGTACTATATTTTGGAGGCTTGAAATCATGCTTGATTGTGCTTGTTAAATAGTGAACTACGTACATATGCTTGTTTTTGAGTTGATGTTATGTTTCAGATTCGTTGCCCTGGATTATATTTATATAAATTGTTGCAATGATTGAACACTTTAAACAGGATTTAATTAAATATGTGACTTGAAATTCTAAATCGGGCATGCATAGTAACTCATTAGGGGAAACCTAGGGTTCTCTAGCCAAATATCGACCCTTTTGAAAGTGATAGCGCTGGATAGCATAATTGGTCCTTTTTTCATCCTTAGTCGAACTAAGTGATAGGTGAGGAAGTCGAGGCAAGGGTGAAGTTAATGGTTCAAAGGTAGTTGCGAGAGGAGCGGTGTCTTCATTTTACGAGCTTAAATTTGGTCATGAGCTGTTATATTAACAGAAACTCCTCAACCTAAATTAGAGCGAGTGTAATTTCTCTAATCTCGTGATGGGTTGGACAACATTATGCGATGAAATTTGTTTGAACATGCATTATATTTAATAATTTGGTTAATAACCTTGTTTATGTTTGCTCTATAGCTTTAAGTCTCTGTCTCAACTTACTGAGCTGTGGTTGCTTATATTCCTATAGATGTTGTTGTAAGTGATAGCTAGGAAGCGGCTTATAATTATGTTAAAGTTAGCAACTGTTGGATCCTGAAAAATAAGGAAATACATCTGAAGCTCAAATACATCTTTAAGGTCTTAGTTTTTATTTAGAATTTTTCATTTTCAAATAATGTATTATTTAGGAAATATAGAACAATAAAACCCTATAAACATTATTTGTAATACTTAAACCTTAGTGTATGTGTACATATATATATATATTATAATTCCATACTTTCTTAGGTAAATAACTTATTTAATTTATGAACTGTTTATTTCAAACCGAGATTAGTCGTGGACGCCTTATGTAGATCGGATCTAGGATAGCGGTTATAAGACCAAATTCTATCTTAGAATAATTTACATGGTGAGACTATTATGACATTACCGTTTCGAAGCATGATACCTAACAACTCCTCAAGTTCACGAACCACCACATTCCTAGATCGCACACCAATTTTATGATTCTTCCCTACTTTTCTTCTTTGATTACTTTAGCTTACTCAAAGTTTCCCTAGATCATTACTTGTATGTATAAGATGTTGGAAAGTGTTTCAGAATTTTTCTAAGCTTGTAAAGTGTTTGAATGGATTTTTCTTTCTCCCTCCTCACAATTTTAAGCTTAAATATCAAGCCACTTTGCATGTAACTCTATCTTCCAAACACCAACTACTATCTACAGGTGTTCTATGCCCTATTCATGATGATTCTAGTGGTTTAGCAACTTTTCCTATTTTTTTTATCATTTTTCTTGTTAATTTTTGGTTAATTATACATATTTCTAGATATATTAAGCATTTTCCGGTATATAATTACATATAATAATTATATCCGAGGTACACATACTACATATATATATTATTTTATGTCATTTTATAATTTTAGTACCTAAATAATTTATCTCTAAAGTTTGATTAATTTTTGTTGCCTAAATCATGCGTTTATGATAGGTAAATTACAATTTAATATAATTTTGTATATGCCCTAAATTATTTGCTCAAACGACGAGGTGTCATTAACTAACTTTTAAGACTTATTTGTGAAATATCTTTTTAATCGATCTACTTTCATGTATGCCCTAAATTATTTGCTTGAAAGACTATATGAAATTACAACTCAAATCTCCACCCCCTTTTAAAAAAGTTTTGTTCTCAAAATCTCAATTATCCATCTTACCTATTTTACATCTACAAATTTCAATATTCATTCAGATATCTTTTATCAAGATAAGATGATTTACTATTAACCTGATCTCTAAGTAACCACATTTTGATTTTCTAGTCTTTGAATTTATTTATCTAAGTATCTGAATGAGTTGCCCTTCTACTTGCATAATCCTCTTGTAGGTATATCATCTTTATTGTCAATCAATTTTGCTTAAGGCTATCTCTTATGGTACTTTCTTATACTTTATATTTTGATTTCTTGATTTTGAAGATTTATCTATTCAATATTTGTATAAATGGTTCCTTTAGTGTATAGTCTTATTATAAGTCTATTATTTCAGCCTTAATATCGCGTTTGCAATCTTCATAAATTTACATACTATCACCATGTAGCATACTTTGTGATATTCTACTAAACTTATGGGTAAAGTAAGTTTATATATCACGTTCAACTTTTTCTACCACATATCTTTAGGTATTTATTTTATATCACCAATCCCCATTATCTGTTTACCAATCACCGACTATAGCATAAGTTATAATGTTATCACAGATTCACCTATTTTCATAGAGATCACCTTAATATTAATAAATTTGTAGAGTTCCATTTCATTCCCTATTCAATGTTTGCTTTTAGGTACAATCTGAACTAGTCTTTGAGGTAATGTATCCTCTTGATTTTTTACTCAAATATTTTGAAACGGTAGTCTAATTCTTCCCAATTGAAGATTTTTGGGTATGACAATCTTTTATCTATTGCTTAACCCTCAATTTAGTTATAGTTTCACCACCTCAAATTTATCAACTCAATGATTACCACTTATGCATATCTTATTCCATATCTTTACTTCATATCTTGCCTTATTAACTCTCGAATCTGATTATTTATTACATTGATAAATTGTTTTTTTATCATGTATTCTTAATAATGTCCACTAACCTCTTAGCTTACTACTTTGTTCATATTCTTCTTCAAAATTCCACTCTCTTCATAATTTAGAATTTAGATACCCATATAACCAGCATGTACAATCACAAGATTAAGTTTAGCAAATGTTAATCCATTTATAACATACTCAACGGATAATTTGATGTGAAATTGACACGAATTTGAAATTACTAAGACATCGATTGGTTTTATGATCAACATGACATGCTTGAATCAACTTAAGTAAAAGGATTTATAAAATAGGAAGCATAGCTTTTAGTAGATTTTGGTAGAAGCATATAGGAGTCATAGATTTGCCATTCTCTTTTTGTACATTTATATGTACTCAAATTATAGTTGAGAATAATGTTGTTCAACCATCATATTTCAATCCAGTAACATTTGTTCAATCCCTCAGTTGCATTCATAGTGTACAATTTCATTGTGCATTTCACAACCTCTTCTTGCTATACCAAAGTATTACTCCTTTATTTTCATGATTCACCCTCAGTTTAATTTCAAATATCCACAAACATGCTTTTATAGTAACATTCTTTATCATTAACCAATCTCCATCCCTCTAAACATGGCTCTACTAATCTCTTCCTTGATCCTCATCCTATACGTTTACTAAATTCTTCACCGTATTGCTTTTAAAGTATAACTTTCATAATTTCCTAAGAATTTCCCTTTTTACTCTTCACTCAAGTTTATTTAGTCTCTGAATATGTTTACATTGTGTCCATCTCTAATAAGATTCAATTTCCCCCTATATGGCTCTTTGCTATAGCTTATCTGTTTTTTTATAAAAAATCTTGATTCAACTCTTAGTTATGCCTTAAGTCTCTGCTTTATTCCTACTTTGTGTCCTTAAAATTATATTAATGCCTTCACTTTACGTTCTATCATACCCTTAATCCTTATCTTTGGACATGTTATAGTACCCAACACCTTATGAGAAGGAAATTTTAGCTTACTTAAGTATGCTCCCACTAAGGTAACTTAAGCTTTATTTTCAAGTAAGTGGGGTTCATACTTCATATTTTATTAGTAATCCTAGTTTACCAACATTGGTCCCACTATTATTATCCAAATTATCTTGGAAGTGCTCTTTTCAAGTTTATTCTTAAATACTAATCAAATTATTGATACATATACATCTCGATGCCCTTAAGTCTTATCATAATCCAACTTTCTAACTTAATTGTTTTTATGCATAGGTCATTCCTCAATAATTTTACAATACTAACAACTTTTACTATTTTACTATAAAAAATTGTCTATTAAGTTTAAAATTTATGATTAAACCATAATTGCATCACAATCCTTAAGTATAAGGCAGATAACACTTACCTCAATCAATTGCTTTGCACATCAATCTCTTAAGTCTAAGATATATGATTTAATTTATTAGTTTCCCTTAATTAGTGGATATAAAGTATCAAAAATCTCACATCCCATTAAAAACTAAACTTTGAAGAGAAGAGATTAAGAGAACCAAGTTACCTCCCTCAATGGTTGTTGCAAACTTAGACCATTAGAGTTCCCTTTGCCTTATTTATATTTTTTAAGTCGAGGGCTTCCAAAAGACTTATACTAATACGGTGAGAAAGTAATTACCAAATCATTTGCAATATTAATAAGGAGGCTAATGTACCATATACTTAAAATTATATATATATTTATATATTTTTCGGGGCATTTCACCAACTAAGTTTGAATATCAAATTTTAACAATTAGTGCCTTGTTTTGTTATCTATTTATTTGTACTATTGATATATATATTTTTCTTTCTATAATCTTTTCATTTAAAAGCATATAAGTAGTAAAGTTTGGATTATTATTTTATGTTGCATTTGTAGCAATAAAGTTTGGATTTTTATTTTGTTTAGACTGTTAAGCTTTAGCTTTGTTTATTTTTGTAGTTTTTTCTTTAGATCCTTTTTTAACTCCTCATTTTTGTGGGGAACATAGAATCGAAGATTAAAACTTAGAATTTGTTCTTCGTAACATTTTGTAATTCTATGTTAAGTGACTTAAGTTTGATGTTTTCATACATAGTAAAAACCAATTTATAGATTTGTGTATGCTATGATTGAAAAGTAATTTTTTAGACTTGAGAATTTTCTATTGATCCGTCAAATCGATAGGTTCTCATTATAGTCCTTACTAATCGATATGTGACTTCGTGGTTGACCTTCACATTCAATATTGAACTATATCGATAAGTAGTTGAGTGGGGCTTTAAGTTTGGCTTTAAAAGATGGTGAAGTTATTGATGATGGTGAATATATGGTTGTCTTTATATATAGAAATGTAGAAAGATATGATTAGATTGTATTAATTTTTCGTATGTTGGAGATATGTAGAATAATAACGTATTAAGATGTTATCTTCTTAAATTTAGTTGATATTTCTAATTATACTCTATACCTAACCACCAAGAAGTAGAAATTGGTCCTTTAAGAATTTTCTTCATTATGATACTCTTATATATTTGAGAAAGTGAACTTGTATTCTATAGTTTTACGAGAACTTATGTCATGCCTTGCAGGTGGGCTGGTTAAATTGTGACAACTCACTACATATGCTAAGGATACGTAAGACATCTAAAACTTAACACATCTTATATTTTATATCGAATAAAGAGTATATTTACACAAATTATTACAGTACACCTGCTAAAGCTCATACATAACTTGTTGATTTAAAAAATATATATAAAAAAAACTTCCCAAAAACTTTAAAGAACTCCATAACTATTTGACTCTCTACTAAGACCTACTTTTCATTCAATAAAAGGCCCTATACTTTCATTGCCTTCTTAATCCCAGCTTAGCTTATCTTTGCCCTGATCCTGCACCTGCAAATTGTAAGTCGATAAGTCTTCATGACCTGTGAGGTTTATCCTTCCTTATTGCTATGAACTACTCAAAACAGATCATAGCAGGGTTATCAACTATTAGTATGCTATGCACGAACAACCAATATGAATGTAGACATCGCATATTGGTCTATCGGTAACCGATGTGAAGCTAAAGATATAAGTCCTTCCTTAACCCAGGTTGTGGATAGTAATCTAAGCTCAAGTCTCCACTCTTAATAGAAAACATGCTTATCTTGACTCGCTATTTAGGCCTTTCGTCTTTTTTATAATCCATTTTGATATTCGCTAGCCTCTCGAATCTTCCCCAACCCGACATCCCCATATCTTTCTATGGGTTAGAATAGGAGTAAGCGCAAGCTCTACTTACCTCTTGCCACGACTATAAAAAAGAATCGAACGGCTATTAGTATATGTAATTACGTAATATGTAACCAATTATGATTTTAACTTAGCTTGGCAAGTTAACCAATTACGAGTGATTAAACAATTCCTTTAAAATACAAAAAAAAAAAAAACAATGACATCAAAATGATGCAGCACATCACCACAATAGAACAAGCAAACATATAATAATGAGTCCTCGAGTACTTAGTAGACTATAGCTTAGTCATCAAAATACTCTTTTGAAAGCTAATCAAAATATAGATAATGACTTATCAAAATAAATCACTTAATGTAGCTACCCAAAATTCTTATTTCTGCACTGAAAATAAATAGCTTATCTTAATAGCAAAATTATTGATAATTCAGTTTAAGTTTTGTTGACTTAATGAAAATGTGCTCAAAAATAGTTTTTCATTGGTTTTCTTAAATACTCCAAAAATTATATGAAAAAGCGAGTATAAAAATATAAAATTGGGTATGAAATATACTTACCTTTAAAATTTGGTGAATTTTTGACACTTCTATATATTTTTAGAATAATAAGAACTATTTATATAATAAAATAACAACAAAACTATATATAAATTTCTCCCTCGCCCAACGTTGGCTTTCTTCGATTTACGCCTGCTGGAGTTTTGTTTCCAAAAGTTTCATGCATCCCTACTTATATAAATTATAGGATGGCGATGGGATTTAGGTTGGCAATTGGAATTTAAAAAAAAAAATTAAATAAAATAATAATGGCTTTTGGATGATTTCTTCATGGAGAAGCGCATTGCGGCTTCAAATGGATAATTGTCCAAATTTTGGTCTGATTTTGCAAGATCCTTCCACTATAATTTTACTCTATAATATACAAGTAGTTAAGCTTTAACTTGATAAACTTTAGTTAATTAAAATAAATTGATCAAAATATAACTTGTTTTAAAATAATGTAAATTCATATGGGTGTTTCCTCCAATTTTTTTGAGGTGTTACATTAGAAATTGGAGTTAATTGGAAGAAATTCTTGATAGCCCTAAGTGTTGACTGTATGAATTTTTTTGGGGGTTTAGGTTAGTCATTTGGCTACGGACTTGTGTAGAAGGTTGAGGTTTAAAAGTTTAATATTTGACTTTCAATTTAATACACTCCTACTTAAATAATATAACCTATGTAAAAATTTACGAAGAAGATAAAAAGATGTTATTGAAATTTACAAGGAAGATAATATATATATATATATATATATATAGGTTCTATAAAGTATCCCGTAACCAGTAAAATTTAGAGGATACAAGGTAGTTTCATAATACCATAAAATAGGTTTCAATTCTAAAAGTTTAGAAACTAGCACTTATGTACCCTACCTATCTTGTATTCCCTTACTCCAGGGAAATATTATAGTCCTCAAACACACTCTTTGGCACTTATTTTTTCTTACTCTAAAGATAAGCATTCACTTTATTCATGCAAATACCAAACTTAGATACACATGGGATTAAGATGTCAGCTTTTTTGTTCTTGTAAGACGAATTAATACACGCAATTGATTATGGATGTAATTAGAGTTAGTTTTATGAAACTTGGATTGGTCTTTGTAGGGTTGGGTGTTTTTTAAAACCCTTTAAAAATCCTTTAAGGTTTTACCTTTATTTTCAAAATTTGCCTTCGGAAGACTGGTGGGTTTTTCTTGGGTTTAAATGAGATTAAAGAGAGCATAGAGTGGAAAGAAATTAAGTAGGATTGTAATTATATGTAATGACTTATACAATAATAAAAATTAAAAATCAAATGTGTTGTACAATATAAAATTTATATAAGATACACATGATACATAAGTTAAGAATAAATATTTTTATTAATACATAACAAGTTTTCCATCGTTTTTTTTTAAATTACAAAATTCGACTATAAATTTTGTAAGGTTTTAAATCATATTCTAAAATACGATGCTAAACCTTATAAGATAGTGGTTTTTATTGGGTTCGATGAATTGAATATCTTTTAATAATCCGTTCGGCTATATCCTTAAATTTGATGTAATATATTAGGATAGTAGTACTTTTTTTATTAATGTGAAATGAATGTTATTCAAAAAGAATTTAGTATCAACTTTAACGGTCCGTTCATTTAGGAGGAATTGAAATTTTATTTCCACCTTATTCTATATTATAATATTTAGTTGATTTTTTATTTTTGAATCGTAATTCTATAGAAATTTTTATTACTTGAAATCAAGGAATAGATAATTTTTAATTCAATAAAGAAATCACGATTTTTCACTACTAATACCACCATTATCAACACTGCCGTAATCGCCACTATTATCGTTGCCATCATTACCGTTACTGTACTAGTTAAGAAAGAAAATAGATCGGGAATAATTTAATTATTAAAATTATATTAAATATCTATTATTAAATTACTTATAAATTCAACTAAATAAAATAATATGTATTACACCTTTATTACATCTAAAAGTTTCAATTTTATTCCCTCTCATTTTGAAAATATATTCAATTTTAAAAATTTGAATACCATATAAATTTATTACTTTTGTTTACTTTTATATTCCAAATAAGATCTTTCTCTTTTAGTTTCTTATTAGTAGATTTTTTTTTGGTCTTCCTCTTTTAATTTCTCATTAATAGATTTTATTTTTTGGTTAACATATCAATAGATGTTACAACATATAAAATGTTAAAATAAAAAGCGTATATTCACCACATAATGCGCACATCCTTTATATGTCCCATTATTCCAATTGTTTCCCTAAAAATTCTATTGCTGCTACTTTCACTATTCATTCCCTTTATTATTTCTTCCGACGTTCCAAAGGCATCCTAAGCATTTTTGCGATGCCGTGCCGCTGCTATAAATGATTAAAAAACTTTATTATATAAATATACTAATCATGGCAAATGGTGAATTATTCCTGAAACCAACACGGTCTCTTATCTTCACTTCTTCTCCTTTTTCTTATTAGCCAAGTTTCTCGCACTTCCTCACAAAGTTCCTCGACTCTCTCTCTCTCCCACACGTGCAGTGCATTGGGCGATGGAAGAAGAAGATTGGAGCAGAGAACCATCTTTACCTAAAAGGTACACTTCTCTTCTCGACCTCCAAGCACGATGGATGAAGAAACAACGAGAAGAATCTTTACCTAAAAGGTACACTTCTCTTCTCGACCTCCAAGCACGATGGATGAAGAAACAACGAGAAGAAAAGGAGCGTCTAGAGAAAGAGAGAGAAGAACAACAAGAGAAAGAGAATCTAAAACAGTTACAACGGGAGCAACAGAATCAGCAACCGTTCCGTTCGCAATCCAACGAGGAAGAAGAAAGAGAGTGCAATGAAGAAGAAGGACGACGAACTCAGAATAAGCGTAGAAACGAGGTCAATTTCAGACCAAGAGCTTATACTAGTTGTTCTAACTGGCATGATGATCGAAATGCATGGCGGAGAAGCCGGCTTCCGGTCATCGGAGGTCAGTATCGGAGTCATGTCGGTGATCGGACGCCAAGACAGGTGGTTTTGGCCCATGGAAAGGTCGCGAGAGATGAGAGAAAGAGCGACGAGTCTGAGGCGATGAATAAGGAGAAGGAGGATTACGAGACGGACGAGGTGAGTAGACGAGATGGGGGAGAAGGTGAAGTAAAGGAGCCGGAGGATGTGGGGAGAGAGAGCTTGCTGGTGTCTGTAAGTTCTACGGCGATGACAGACAGCGCGATGAAGTCACGAGTAGAGGCAGGAGAAGCTGGAGTGGCGAGAAATCCTTGGGCTAAGAGTAAGGGAACGGTAAGAGGAAGAAGAGAGGAAAGTGTTGGTGAAGTGGCAGTGCCGGTGGCCGAGAATAAGGACGTGATGGAGGAGGAGCATGTGGTGGTTAAAAACCCTAGGAATAAGTGGAAAGGAAAATCGAAAGCAAGAGGAGAGGAGCCTGTTGGTGAAATGCACGTGCCAGTGGAGAAGAAAGATGCGTTGGAGGAAGTGGAGAGGAAGGAAGGTTGGATCGTTAGAAACACTGGGAATAAAAAGAATAGAAACACTGGGAATAAAAAGAAAGGAATGGTGAAACCAAGAGGAGAGGAAAGTATTCGTCAAATGCATTTGTCGACCGAAGAGGATGCAGAGAAGGATGATAAGTTGCAAAAAGAGAAGAAAAAGGAAGGTGAAATGAATACGCTGGTGGAAATGAAGGAGAAGGAGGATGGTTCAGTAGTCAGTAACTCCAGGATTGAGAGGAATGCTGTGAAGAGACATAGTCAGGTTAAGGGCAGGGAGGTGATAGTGGAAAGCAAGATGATGGAAGTGGAAATAAGGCCGTGGAAGGAAAAAGGGTGTAAAATTAGGGCACGGAGTAAGAATGTGAAGGATGAAGTGGGAGTTATGGAAAAGAAAGTGAGTAATTTGTCAATGCAATACAGCAATGATCAGACAGGGAGTAATGGAACAAAATACAAACCGAAGGACAATGATAGTAAAATTAGAACAGAGAGTGAGAGTTTGAAGGATGAAGATGGAGTTATTGAGGAGACTATGAGGAATGGAGTGAAAATTGATCGAGGGAAGGAGAATGAGAGCAAAATCAGGGCAGAGAGTGAAGTTTGGAAGGATGGAGTTATTGAGGTGAAAATGAGGAATGGGATGAAAATTGAGCAAAGGAAGGGAAATGAGAATAAAATTTGGGCAGATATTGAGGTTTTAAAGGATGAAGTTGAAGTAGTTGAGGAGAAATTGAGCAATTTGACAATGATGAATGGGAATGGTTCTGGAGGTACTAATGGAATGAAAACCGAACCGCAGAAGGAGAGTGAGAGTTTGAACACTGAAGTTGGAGTTGTTGGGGAGAAACTGGGGGGTTTCACACTTAAACTGAATGATAGGAGAGGTAGAAAACGGATGAAAAGATACGGTAATGGAGTTCATCAGGAGTCTAGAAATAGAGGATTTCTTGATAGCATGAGGAGGGAAAAGACGAGTAGTGGTGGAGAAATGGTTTGGGTTAAGAAGGTAGAGAATGGCGATGGAAAAATTGGTGGAACCAGTACTTCAAATTTTGATTAGTCAGTTGAAATGGTGAGATTCTATTTCTTTCTTTTTTTTTTTTTTTCAATGAACTCTTGGAAAACTTCCATTTGCTTATCGTTCCTTATTGCGTTTGCCGATGCAATTTCTTCGTTTTTAATCCATGGGGTTTGGAGATTGCTCTATTTGTGAAGAACAGTAATTGCTGGCGTATGAATCTAACGCATTTCAAGCAGCTCAATGTTTCTTCTTTTGAAAGCATTGACAGAATGCATTTTGAAAGTGCTTCTGCTTTATGGCTTTTTTCTTCTTTAGTAGCATCCTGTTTTTCATTTTGAATCATCATCACCACGTGTAGAAGACATTATATTCTAATTTTACTTCAGGGTTCCATCGGTACATATGCGTATCATTAGCAGTTCTTGGTGATAAGCTTGTATCAGTAGCATCTTATTTCTTTGGACTTACATATGTATGTGCTGTACATTTTTCCAATGGTTCACAACTGAGATGACCACTATATCCTCCTGGCGGGCGTTAGCTATATGAATTTTTTGATGCAGCTTTTGGCAAATTATCTTTTGATATAAATAAAAATTCTGGTTTACATGTGACGGTCTCATCCAGACTGAAGAAGAGAGCTATCTTTCAAAGTTAATTCTTTGCAGCAGTGACTAGTGAACATCCAGGAATTCCATCTAGGCATTTGGTTGCAGGAACTGGGAATGAAATGAGCATTTCATTCCATGGGATACATGAACTCCCATGTCCAGATGGACCAAAGTGTAATAACTGGAATAGTTAGGCAGTATAACATAAAAATGCCCCATTTTTCTTTCAAAAGAACATTTTTCATTTTTTTAAAAAAAAAAAGAAGAAGAGAGAGAATATCATTGGACCATGAGCCTGTGCAACCAGATAATGGGTTGCCTAAGTGATTAATGGCTGATCACCAGTGTATTGGTTCTCTCAATTCACTCTCTCTCTCTATTTATCTATCTCACAGATCTACAAGGAAGACCACCTTTGTGACCCTGATGGTAGCCTGCTTCCCTGGACTCCATCTCTGTAATCTAGAAGGCCAATCACCCACCTCTGTGACCTTGGTAATTGCTGTGGCTTTGGGACCACGATGGATTTCATGGTGGCAACCCAAATGGATCGATATGGCTCTGCAATTGTGTGGTCTGTTCTGCAAACATATGGACTGTTATGGTGTTGAGGCTGTTTGTTTTTGGTCTCGGTGGTCTTGGTGGCAGAAGGTTGTTGTGTTGTTTGTAGTTTCTGGTTGGTGGTTGCAGTGTTTGGTGGGTTCCGGAGGTGGCAGATGTGGTTATAGTCAGTAGGCTGTGGTTTCAGTGGTTGATGGGCTGTTGTGATGGCGGTAGAAAGGGTTGGTGGGTTAAATTTGCAATTTCAGTTCTAGGGATGGGCAACTCATCTGCCTCCATCACAAACTAAGGAATGGGTTTTTCATGAATGGTAGCGAAACCTCTTTGCCCTGTGAAGTGCCTTCTCCAAGGCATAACTCTTCCATTTGCAGAACCGCCTATTGTGAAAATTGAAAGGGGGGAAGAATGGAATGGAATGCTCATTCCCCAACAGAAAATGACACTAGTGCCTAAGTTTCATTTCGATGACTAAGATTATCTTTTGTGTGTGTGTGTGTTTGGGGGGGGGGGGTGGCGTGGGCGCGGGGGTTTGGTGTGGCGTGGGTGGGGTGAAAAAAGTGAGTTGTCATCATGGCAGGGTACATCATTGCAAACAAAAAAATATAAATCATTTATTATGAGATTATATAAGATTCATCTCTCAACTGGCCTTTCCTAGCTGTCCCCTTGCTCAGGTCCAAGAACCCAGCCTTCTCCTTGTTCCTTCTAGCACAGGCTGAGCTCATTTTTCCTTTCGGAGAAGTGTGGAAAAGTCAAATACTCAGAAATCTGAAAAGTTGTGGGCAAGAGTACCTGGTGCTCGTGGCTTCCTGAGGATTCTTGGTAGAGGTTGGACCCACAATTGAACTCGTCATATATTATTGACCATGGTTGAAATCTTGACAGATATCATGAGTATAAAGAGGCGAGAGAAGATAATCTGGAGGATAAACCGCATGCTTTCGTTAAGACTTTTATGCCTACAGATGAATTATAGCGTTTCCAGTTATGGATTAAGTTGAAATGAAGGACTAGCGGGAGAGGACAATTGAAAAAACTATGTTCATCATTTGCCAGTCAACTTTGGCTGGGAGGTATATGATATTTGTCTTGCTGGACCTTATTTCTCATGAGGTAAAAATGTAGGTTCTGGAAAGTCACAAAAACCGCAGAAACATGTTCCACAGAACTTGTGGATAAAGTTGAATCACAGACTTCTCCACAAGTGGGCTTGCTGCTTCAGATGATGGGGAGGCATGTTCTTTTTCATATGAATACAAACCACTCGGTTGCTCCAAAAAAAAAAAAAAAAAAAAAAAAGGAGAAAAGAATCTAGGAATGTAGTGTATTCAGCTATTTAACTTGCTGCAGTGTAAGGACTTGAGAGATCCGTGGACGAAGAATGAACGAAAGAATATCAGCAGCTTAGAAATGAAAAATGAATCAATTAGTGAACTGTTACAAAGTATTTATATGCCTAATTAACGAACTACAACTGCCTAACTGTTTTACAGCTGTACAACCAATCAGAAGGTAACACCTGTCGACTAAAATACAGTTCGGTTACAAGTAAATAGAAGTGTTAAATAGCCTTTCATCCTCTGCCTCAAGTTGGTGATGCTTGCAAAGCCAACTTGGACCTGAAAACCTGCAGTTGCCGCGAAGACAAGGATTTGGTAAAAAGATCAGCTATTTGTAAACGAGAAGAGATATGAATGACATGAAGAAAACCGGAAGTGACATGCTCAAGCATAAAATGTACATCTATGTCAATGTGTTTTGTGTGTTAGTGCAAATAAGAATTAGGAGCAACTAATAAGGTAGACTTATCATCACAATGAATAGTGACAGGTAAAGAAAGTGAAATAAAAAATCCCTCAAAATAAACAACACCCATAAGAGTTCTTTAACCATAGCAGCTAGGATTCTATACTTGGCTTCCGTGGATAGGTAAAGAAAGTGAAATAAAAAATCCCTCAAAATAAACAACACCCATAAGAGTTCTTTAACCATAGTAGCTAGGATTCTATACTTGGCTTCCGTGGATGAAGTGGAGACTGTTGTTTGTTTCTTGGTTTTCCAAGAAATCAAAGATGAGTCCAAAAAGACGGAGTAATCAGAAATTGAGCGTCTATCAGTACTATCAGATGCCTAATCAGCATCAGAGTAAGTAGTAAGTTGTAAAGAAGCATGAGAAGAGTTAAAAAGCCCCAAAGAGAGAGTAACCTTAAGGCACTTTAAGACATGAAAGGCAGCAGTTAAATGACCTTCACAAGGTTTGGACATCACCTGGCTTAAACTGTGTATAGCATAGCTTATATCAGGCTTGTATGTCTAATATAAGACAATTTGCCAACTAATTTGCGACAAAATGTTGAATTGGTAAGAGCAGAACCTACCGCAATATCAAGTCGAAATCCAAAGGGCATAGGAGTAGAAACTGGTTTAGCACCAGTTAGGTTGCATTCAAGCAAAACATCAAGTTGATGAAGTAAACACCTTGAACTTGTACGATGGAGTTCTAATCCAAGAAAATAACGAGCAAGACTAAGGTCCTTAATTGTAAAAGTAGCATGCAACTACTGTTTAATTTTTTGAATAAGGACTTCATTTGATCCCATAACTAACATAGCATTTATATAAAGTAAAATAATCACGCAACCAAGTTCATGTTGTTAGTTGAAAAGTGAATGATTATGCATAGATTGGGAATAACTATGTGAAACAAGAAAACTAGAAATTTCTAAATTTCATTATTGAGACGCTTGCTTTAACCCATACAAAGAATGCTTTAATCTACAAACCTGATTAGAATTAGCCTTCTGATACCCTTTAGGTGAGATAATTTAAATTTCTTTATGTAGATGATCATGAAAAAATGTATTATTAACATCTATTTGATAGATTGGCCAAGAAGACATAGTAGCTATAGAAATTAAAATACGAACAGTAGTTAACTTGGTAACTAGTGAAAATGTTTCACTGTAATCCTTACCCTCAATTTGTGTATAACCTTTAATAAGAAGTCAAGCATTATATTGTTCTATACTATCATTAGGTTTGTATTTGATTTTATATACCCAACAACAACCAATAACCTTTTTATTAGGTGGCAGTGTAGTAAGTTTCTAAGTACCATTTTTCTTTTAAAGTAATTAAATCTTGTTCCATAGCTTAAACCTGTTCATTTTGAGTAGCTGCTTGAGAATAGCTTTTAAGTTCTTGAGCAAACAACACATGCGCAAGGGAAATAGCATGCTTAGAAGGATAACTGACAAAGTTTAATGAGTAAAGCAAAGTATAACGATGAGGCAAAGAAGCAAGCAAAGTATAAGAATCAAAATCAGACACAATTGGGCTAAGGGAATAAGAAGAAACAAGACAATCACCAAAGGAATCAGTACTATTAGAGTGTATTGAACGTACAAAATCTTGAAGCCACACAAGTGGTTGTTTAATTCTACTAGACCTTTGATGTGATTGAACAAAAGTATCATTGGATGAACGTATACACTTAGCAAATGATGAAGAATCAATTGTCAAGCGTGATGAAGGAGAAACGGAATCATCTTGTGTTTCAAAAGTAACCCGATGCAAACTTCTAGTAGAAGTTGCAATACCTGCACTCTTAAAGGGAAAAACATTCTCCACAAAGTACACATCATGGTTGATTAACAATTTTTTCTTTCAAGATCAAAAACTTTATATGCCTTACTTCCATTAGCATACTCAAGAAATACACATCTTAAACCCTTGGGATTCGATTTATCCTTAAAAGAAGAAAGGTTAGCTGTATAACATAAGTAGCTAACAACTTTAAGGAAAGAATAATCTAGTTTTTTATTAAAAAGAGCTTCAATAGGAGATTACCATCCTAAAGACTTCATAGGCATGCGATTTATATGATTAGTAAAAGTTAAAAGACATTCACTTCAAAATTTGTTGGGCAAGTTTTCATGAATGTGCAATACTTTAGAAGTTTCTAACAAATGTTGATATTTGCGCTGAACTTGACCATTTTGTTAAGGTGTATATGGAACAGTTTTTTTATGTGAAATCCCAAGCATTTGAAAGGGTGTTTGACAAGAATGTGAAATAAATTCACCTTCATTATCTGTACGAACAAATTTGGAAGTACCTGAAAAATGATTGAAAACTAATGAAAAAACTTCTTCAAAAGACTTAGGTACTTAAGTTTTATGGTGCATCAAATATGTCCTAAGTAGAACATGTAAAATCATCAACAATGTTCAGAAAACATTGAGCACCAGTCAAAGAAATCACATGATAAGGTCTCAATATGTCAACATGAATTAACTCAAATGCAGAAGAAGTTATATTAAGACTGATAGGAAATTTAAATTTATAAAACTTAGCTTGTTGACATGAATGACAAACAAGGTCTTTAAATTCCAAATGTTTGTAGCAATCTAAATGATTTAACTTTGAAAGTAATGTCTATCCTAACCTATTGTGCAGTAGATGCACATCTTTATCAGAAAAACTAGGATGTACATGAGATGAAACTGAAGTTGGAACATTCAAAGAACTACTAATATCCTCAGATGATCTAAGACTAAGTATGTAAAGCCTATTGTTAGCTTGAGTAACAGCAACAATATTGCTATTATTCGAGTCTTGGAATTGACAGGAAAAAGGATTAATAACAACTTTGAGTGATATATCAGAAACAAGTTTATTCACTAATAATAAGTTGTATGTAAAGCACAAAACATACATCATGCCTAAGAAACATTCTTGAATTAAATTTTACTGAACCTATAATAGTAGAGGACAACAAAATTCCATTAGGCAATTTAATTGAAATTGGTTTTACTAAGTGCTCTACTTCAGTAAGTATAGCAAAGTGCAGTATCATGTAAGTGGTTGCACCCGTATCCATGATCTAAGTATTCAAAGGATCAACAACAACAGCTAAACAAAAAGAACTCACTACTATCATACCTGCAGAAGTCATAACATTGGAAGCACTTGAAGAACTTTCTTTCTCCTTCATAAACCTAACCATCTCAACAAAGATTTTGCAAAAACTCTTGGTCATAGGGTCTTGTAGACAGGTTAGGTGATTGAGCTCCTTTGAAAGGTGTACTTAACATACTGAACTTAGCACCTGCCTGACATAGGGAAACTTGTGAGTTAGATTTGGCTTTAGAAATAGTTTTCTTACCTTTATACTAGTTAGGGTATCTGACAATTTGAAAACAAGTTTCAATCAAGTGTCCTTATGATTTGCAATGTCAACGGTATAAACTTTTCTTATCCTTTCTCCTTTCTATCGTAAGTTTCTACAGTATCAGGCTTACCAACAGAAGAGGTCACAACATCAGTACTTAGATTGATACCTCCAATGACTTCTTGCTGTTTGTCAACCTGCTACACTAAGTAATATGCTCTATTAAGAGATGGAAGCAGATTTGTTGATGAAACCTGATTTCTCACACCTCCGTAAGCCTCATTTAGTCTCATGAGAAACTGTACAAGTTTCATATGACAGTTTTATATGAGACTTATATTCGACCATTCACTCTTTAAAAGCACAAATACAATACTCCAATCGATTAAATTCACAATAAGGAAATAGATGAAGTTCATGAAGCTTATCCCAGCAGCATCGCGGTTTATTGTAATAGACACTGACTTTGGAATTATGTTGTCTAATATTACTAATCTTATGCCTCAGTTGAAAAGATCATCGGTCCACTAGTAGTTCCATATTGCTCTTTTGATTTCATCCTAAAAGCTCCTTTGCAGATTGAGTGTATGAAAAGTTCCGTGCTAAATTAGTAACCATGGAATTCAACAACTATTTTTTAACCATAAAATCACATATTAACCACTTATTGTAATTCTCTGCAGTCTTGACTAGTTTTTGTGTAGTTCCATCTATGAATCCAATCTTCACTTTAGCTCCTAAACCTAATCGCATTGATTTACTTCAAGGCAAGTAATTGTTTCCATTAAAGATTATATTTTCCACAAACATTCCCGGATTATTTGATCCGAACAAATAAAGTAGATTATTTAATCCTAACTCAACTCCGTTGTTCATGTTGCTAATCGCTATTTGGACATGCAATTCAAAGAAATTGAATGACTATTGGATCTGAATTACCTGGAGTTTCTCTGTACCATCTAGGAATGTAGTGTATTCAGCAATTTAACTTGCTGTAGTGTAAGGACTGGAGAGATCCATGGAGGAAGAATGAGCAAAGGAATATCAGAAGCTTAGAAATGAAAAATGAATCAATTAGTTTCTAATGAACTGTTACAAAGTATTTATATGCCTAATTAACAAACAACTGCCTAACTATTTTACAACTGTACAAACAATCAGAAGGCAACACCTGTCAACTAAAATACAGTTCAGTTACAAATAAATAAAAGCACTAAATAGTCTTTCAAAGAAAACAAAAGACTTTCAGTCCTATGAGCATAAATCCTGACGTATTTTTCATGCAGGTGGCCTAAATGAAGCAGGAGACTTAGCAAGCAAAGTTATGCAGAAGTGAAGCAGCAAAGAGGGGTGTTAACTTTGTATATAGGAATTACTTATGATGTCTTAGGATTTGTGAATTTTTTTTTTCTCCTTTTCATCAATGCAGAATATCATTACACCAATTGATAGCTAACATAGTGCATGTGAATGCCTTCTATATCAGTATGTTTGACACTGAACAATTTGACAATGTGGAAGGTAATTAAAAAGATTTGAAGACTTTCTGGCCATTGCTTCTTTGAGATTTACATTTATTCTGGCAGGAAGGATGCATTTAAATCTTCCAGCATGTCTACCAAATCCTATGATTTTTTTCCCCCCGTCAAATTCTACACACTTCCCTGACTTAAGTATGTGATGGACATATACAGTTTGAATAATAAGCAAAATAAGACAAACCCAAGGGTGTGGTCTAAGGGTGAAGTCAGAGAATTCCTAAGATAAATTACATGAAGGGCACTTTATGAGGCTACCTCATAATGGGTTGATTTAACAGGTGTATGGTTCTTGTAGGTTGATCAATGTGCCTTGCATTGGGCCTTCCAAATATGACCCCCTCTCTCTGTCAATAGAAAAATCTAGTAGTTCCTTTACTCTTTGCAATGGTAGCAGAGTTTGGAACTTCTTATTCTGTTTTCATACTTGTTCTGGATCTAGTATGATATTAGTGTGTTTCATGTCAGTAGCCCTTTAACTTGCTCTCAACTTGCAGTTTATCTTAATTATGTTATCAAGGATTCTCACCCCGAGAATTTGGTGATGGTTGGCACGGTTCTGAAGAAAAGACTGTCACCTGCTCAGATGATATAATAATGGCTCTGCAACAGTCTAGGCGCAGAATTCCAGTAAGACAATGCCTACATAGTTCATTGACATATAACAGTGTTGTTATGTTTTATTGGGTGGAGAATAGTGTTATGTTGGTATAAACTAAAGGATATGTATGAGTGGCTGGTTAAAAGTAAATAATCATGTACTACTGTGTTCATTTTATTTGCTTTCGTACTTGTTTATTGGTAAAATTGGAAGAAAATAAGCATAATCACCAATTAGAATGCATATAAATATTCTGCCAGAGCGATTTTCATTATGAAGCATGCGGTCTGTTTGTTTGGAAGGAAAAATAAACAAGGAAGTCCAATGGATTTGGGACTAACGAGCACCATTATTGTTTTGCCTTCTTACCCGCATCCAAAAAGCTGTTGCAGAATTGAACTTTGCTTATCCTTTTCCTTTCTTTGTTGACATCTTATTGCTACACTACTGACATTATTTGGGGTTCTCTACCTGGACAAATTCACAGTATTTCAAGTTGGTAAGCCACTTGGATGGGTTCTCTTGAACAAACTATCGTGATTTTCATGGGCCATGCAGTGGAGACCTGCTTCGTTAGTTCTTCTGCTAGTTGATGCAGGAATACAAAATTGATAAGATTTAGAAGGATCGAAGTTTGTTTTACCTGGCCTTGTTTACCTATTATATTACTATTTTCATACAGATCTCGACAAATTCGCTTCTCTGAACTTAAAGACCTTTTCTCATCCCGAACCTTAATAGTGAATTTAAGTTGCACCCCAGGGTGCTGTAGGGCCGAAATTTGGGATTTTATTTATTAGGAATGAAAATGAATACCGACACCGGCTATAACATTTCAAGCGCATATGTGCTCTCAAAGGAGCTCGCGAAGCCATACAATTTTGGACATTGTGTGCTACACTCTCCCACGAGGTCTATTTATAGGCCTTATTAGAAAAATAAAAAATAAAAAACTAGAAGCTTCAGGGACCAACTATACCAGTTCTAGAAGTACAGCAAAATGAAAGAAACACAAGCCTAGAGTTGGACATGCATGGAGCATACAAACAGTAGGCTACACAAGAGTAAAAGAAATAGTAGCTAATACTAAAAATACTTGGCACTTAGCTCTTAGGATCGCATCAATTTACCTATTAGCAACTTAATTCTTCATTTGAATCTTTTGCTTAGTGATTTTGAGAATTACAAAGGTATTATGTATTGACTGATAATTTGTAAAGAAAGGACTTGTATTGTCATTTATTCAGTTTCATTGCTCGTTAAATTCGTATAAATGTTTTCATGTCCATAAATAGTATCAATCGACCGCAGCAGCTCTCTGTGACAACAATATTTCAAAGTATTTACAAATATATCGACAGCCCTGAAGCTTATGGGCCCAAGTTTTTTGTTCTTTCAGTGATTTCTGAAGATTTGGCTGATAAATAAGAGCTATTGAGAGGAGATTTAAGGATTTAGTTCAACTAATGTTTTGACAGCTTCTTTGTGGTAATCTCCAAGTGCTGGTTAATCCCTAAGCCCCTTGCTCTATTTTATTCTTCTAGCAAGATTTCCCATTCGGATAAATCATGAGTCATGGTTTAAAGATGCTAAAGCATATTTACTGTCACGTACTGCTTATATGTGGCAGAGTCGACAAGCTTTCTTGTCTTTCTTCTCAGTTTGGACAAGAATAGTATAAGATAACCTCAAAAAGACTGAGCCAAATGCTGTCTTCTGAAATTTGGATTTATTTAACATCCACAATCACATTGCAAGCTCTACCAAAATTGTTGTGGGTCTTGTTTCTGGCATATGCAATCACTCACACGATGAAATTATTTGGATATAGACATTTGCATTGACCTGTGGATAATGACTGATTTTCAAGGACACCGAATTTTTTCCTTTCCTTTTTTTTGATTGATTATCATTTACATTATTATTTTTAATTTCTAAGTATATGAAAGATGGGCTACATTTCCATTTGACATTCATGTTAGTTTGAGTGAGAGAGAGACAGAGTTGTGAAGCTGTTAGACATTGACCCGATTGTTTAGGGGACTATTGTTCCTTGATTCATGACATGACGTGTTGTTATCTGATAAAGGATTCAGAGAAAGTGTGCTAGAAAGTCTACTGCTCTTAAGTTATATCTATAGAGCTTTGCCATTTCTGGTCCTGAACTTTACTTTCCTTTTTGCAATGTATAGTATTGAGTTGGATGTTGGACCAGTATCGATCTCCTTTCCAGCCAGATCAAATTGCTCTCCGTCTTAGATACTCTAAGAGTCTAGTCCATAAAGGGTTTTTAGAAGGTGCCGGATTTTAAAGAGACGACAAAATTCATGGACTCTGATATTTTGTCCAAATCAGTGTAAATTAAAAAAGGCAAAATTTTAGATTCTTTGAGGACCCAAAAATTAACTTTAAAAAAAAAAAAAGTCTATTTGCTTTAAATGGAGAGTTCATTTAGGAATTTTGGTGGCTATCCATATGAGCTGGCATATATTTTATCAGATTATGATTTGGTATGTAACATAGTTGTTATCAGAATTGTAATATTTCTTATGGTTAAACAGCCTTTGCAACTTTTAATTAGGATATCAATAATATTTTATTCAAGGGTAACTGGTGTGTAGATACTAATAATATTTGATTTTGTAACGTTGTACCTTAGGAATACCTGATGCTGTTAATCCTACTTGTTGCTATTAACTGTGTCATGGAGAGTGGATTTCAGTTGTATGAAGCACGGAACCTCAGCGGAAGAAGATTAGCAATTTCTGTAGATGCATGCTTATTCTGATATGGCCAATGTCTCGCTTAGTTGTGGAATAAAGTGAACAAGAACATGAAATTTCCATAGATTCATTTCATCTCTATCCAATTCGACATGGTTGTTTTTTTTTACTTTTCCCTTTTCCTCTCGTGCTTTGTCTAGTTACAGGTTACCACATATAATTATAAAATCGAATAATATATTAAACATTTTATATACATATATGTGTTTAAATGCGCTCTTGTGATTAGATGAGATATATATGGATAGAAAACTCCGATTCCTTTCAGGTGCCATCACTTATACTTCTCTTTCTAGTGATAAGACATGGCTTATCGTCCTGACAGGTCCTTATAATTCGGTTTGGCTACATTATCTCAAACCTAGAATAAGCAAAAGATTAATTATGGTTTATTTGCAACTTTCCAGAGGCAAAGCCTAGGCTACTACCACAAAGCATATGGCATATGCAGAGTGCACAATGTACGGGGATGATTCCAGTGTTTGGGACCATTGCGAGCTGGACAAAGATCCGTTTCTTCGTCTATCTTCCTTCATTCACATCATAGCAGGTCTGAATATGAGATAGTAAATAGCAATATAATTTTGCAAGGATGAATTTAATAGGGGTTTTATTGTATATACAAATTCTGTTCCGTTAAATCATATAGAACAAATTAAAACTATTGCTAAGAATAGTCATTTAAAATATTTTAGGATAATATTTAAATTTAATAAGCAAAAATAAATGGACAACAGTTGTATTTACGTGCTAATGTGTAGATTCAATGATAATAATTTAGGAAGCCATACAAGTTGAGGACAAACCACATGGTACCATCATACTAAACCTTTCTAGGGAAGCAAATTCGAAGTAAATAAATTGAAAAGCGTGTAAGGAGATTCAAGCAATCGGAAATCAATTAAACAAAATTAATAAAATAAACTAACTGGTAAGAATCTACCCATTTTTGGAGTATTTAAAAACGGGTAAAATACAGAGGAATTGATCGATGGACAAGTGGAGATTGATATAACTTTTTAAGAGTTTAAGGTGGGTGATAGTGATTGATTGAAATATTGAATCGGAAAAAAATTGATTGAGTGAAATTGTAAAATAGGGAAAAAATAAATAAATAAATTACAATTGTACAACTAGATGTCCGACACGTATTACTTTTTATTTTTGGTTTTTCTTTTGCTTCCTTCTTTTTTTTTTTTTTTAAAGTTATTTGAATTGAGCCAAGTCATGTTAGAAAAGGTAGATGAAGTGCCCCGTGCGAATGGATTAAGGCCAAGTGCATCATAAGATAGAAGTAAGACACTGGAGTAAGTGGTGGACATAATTAAATAAGAATTTGCTATTTGGCAATTTTATCGGCAAAGCCGTTGCCAAGTTTTGAACTTTCAGCCGTTTATTTCCATCACCTCATCAAGTCCAATGACCTCTAGTAACCCATGTTCTTGGTTTATTGCCTTCTCGTTTATATAAATTTAATCCATCACCGTTGCTCAAGAAGCAAAAGTCATTGCATCCTTCCATCTAGACTCCTTGCTCATAAAATCACTCTCCTTTATGTTACTGAATTTTCCTGGTATAAGGAAAAGGAAAAAAAATGATCCTTTCTTATGAATTATACCAAGCAAGTTTGAGACAATAAGTTTCAGATGGCATTTTTGTTTATTGAAGGAGACAAGAAATGACTAGACCCTCTGGTTAATGGATGAAACCACCAGTTCTTCAATTTTTGCATCTTTCGTGTTAAAAGAAATTGTTATTCTTAGTTGATTTCTAATGGTAGATGTCACAATTGGTGATGAATGTTAGAGGTCGTTGTATAGGACGTAAAAGAGAGAGATAAAAACCTTAATTAAAGAAACAAAGTACTCGAATAGGTTAAGCAAACATGCTAAGCTCTTTTATTTGGCTCTTCTTTTGCTGAAGGTTAACTTGAAATAATAATCTTACTGTGCTTACTTAGTAACGAAAAAAAAAAAAAAAAAACGGTACTTTGGGATTATCTTGGTTCAAATTCACTGCCTACTGGGCCACAACCATTGATGGCATGGAGTAGATGCAAGTTGCTCCTTTGCACAACGCATCCTTCTCTCATTGACAGCTATTACAGCATCTTTGCTGTACGAGAAACCCTAACTATTTCCGTTCACCACTACACTTTTTTTTTTTTTTTTTTTTTTTTTTGGGGGACACAGTTTCCTTGTTTCTATTATGTGTACTCATCCGTGTCCATCTAATTACACATTACCAGGTGCAATATATAAGATGCTAAAGCTAATTAATCTATAGCTACATATAATTTGGTCGGGATACAAATGAGAATATATAAACCGATAAGTAAGTGGTAAAGTAAAAACATTTTTTCTCATTTTTACTATGCTTCCATTATTCCTTTCCCCATCTCTCTTTCTTTATCAAACAAAGCATGAGTAAGGGAACTTACATAGAGCCAACTGGCATTTTTGATTGATTCACATAGAGGTAACATAAGATGGGGAAAGGATAAAATAAAAGACAACTGAAGTCTAGGATTTGAGTGTGACTCTTTTGTGTTTTTTGTCCACTTGCTCCCTTCTTCTAGTTTTCGATATCGAAAACAACAAGAGATACAGATTCTCACTTCTAACTTCCAACTTTATTTTTCTCATTATCTTTGTTTAAATCCCCTCACTCCGTAGTTCCTATAAAAAGGAAAACAACCTAATGGGGTTATGCACTCTATACTAGTAACAAACCATTAAGCTAAAAGCTTAAAATGAGTATATCAGCTTCGCAATGCGGTAGAAGTTGTAGTGAATCTGGCTGGACCGTATACTTGGATGAATCCTCATCCTCAGGAGAAAAATGGAAGGGAGTTCGAGGAAGAAGTGAGGAGAGACACAGGACTAAAGGACTGACTGCTGAGGAAGAAGGCGAGGACAATTCATCCATGATATCTGATGCATCCTCCGGTCCACCCTATTGTGAGCTTGAGGACTGCTCGAATGGGAGAGAATTGGATTCAGCAAGTTCTGGGCAAAAGAAGCAAAAGGCTGGGGAACCTGGAAGGAAAGAGCGGAATCTGTATGAAGACACTGCTACCTCATTTATAATGAGTCGCACAAAGGCAAGGGAGACAATCGACAAATTTTCCTAGCATACATATGCTGTGAGAATAAAATTTACTTGACCGTTTCTTACTTGCTATGTTTACAGAAGAAACACGGTTCATTAGGCAAGCAAGCCTCCAGGGAAGAAGATTACAGTTCCTCCCATGCCAAATCCTACTCCAAGCCCACGCAAAAAGGTAGCAATTCTGCAAGGCTCATTTGTGCCGATGTTGTTTTCATCAGATATGCATCTTTTAATACATGCACATGCACATGCACATGCTCATATTTTTCTTCTAGCCCTTTTTCTCTTTGAATAAGTTCCCGGGAAAAGACATGTATGATGGATTTTTACTGCATCTGGCAAGAACTTTGTGTTTCAATCCTAGCTTATCCACCTCTCTTGTGACATGTAGGCCTTTTAATATTGTCTTTTTCTCATTCTAATCTTCACATTTGGAAATCAAATCTTGCATATCCTGCCATTTCTTGCATAATTGATTGATGAACTCGGTTCATACTAAGATCTTGGTCGAATTCATTAATAAGAATTAATTTCTGCAGATGGTTTACATTATAGAAAGTGAGAATGAAGAGTACTTCGGGAATAACTCTGTGTTTGATGCATAAATGCTTCATAGCGGATGCCCTGCATCGTCTGACGGAGGGAAGGGTGGTATTCATTCCGAAGGAAACGTCGCTATCCTCTTTCTGCTTCTTTTTTCTCTCCATGTTTGTTAGACTTTACATGGTCTCTATTTATCTTTACCTGCCAATGTCGTGGGACATGGATAAGAACGTGAAACTACAAATCTTGACATGTTACTTTGTCCTGTTTGATTGAAGCTATGATCGATCAGAAATCTGAAGAAATGACAAGGAAACTTGGCAGTTTATTCCATGGATAATTGCTCTTTCTTTCATACAATAATAGGCTAAAGCAGTAGAGAAGAAAACAAATTCTACATTGCACGTGAGTAACGCTCCTTATAAACCAACTACAGAAATATCTATGAAGGAAGCAAGAGGAATTTATCTCCCACCAAACAGTAAAACAATTCTTGGCTCAGTTTAGTCAGATTCATGGTTTTGTTCGGCTTTAAGCACGAATTTAATGGGAGAAAATTTGGTTTGATTCGTTTCACAGTGACGATTAAACTACACCGTAAACTAGAATTCAATCGTGAACGAACTTTTAGCGAAACTTGCTGAAAGACACAAGGAAAAATTGAACTTTTGATTTAATTAACAGTTTGATTCGATTGTGTGTGTGTGTCCACCGATGTAAAAAAAAAAAAAAAAAAAAAAGGACTAGCAACCTTCGGTAACTAACTGGACAAAAATGGTTTAAAGGAAACATTGACTAAACTGTCACAAGGTCTAAAGTAACAGCAAAAGCAACGGTATGTTGTGAGTATCGGTACGTTGACACGTATCTCAAAAATGGACCGTACATGTTAGACAAGAAGAGATGCAAACAGAGATAAGACAGACAGCGTTTATAAACATGCCATCGAAACAAACCGTTTGAAACAAATTGTGAACTATATGTTTTAAAATATTATCAAGTGGTTGAATGATTAACACAAATACCCGTCTTAAACATGATCAAAAGAGAAACGGTTATGATGCTAATATTGAATAATTGCATTATTTTGAGATGACTGATTCAGATGATCCGGATGCTCACATGCTGAGAGCAAAAATTCTAGAAAATTCATTAAATGATTTGGATGACTCATTTTTATCCTACAATTGTGAACTAAAGTCTATTCAAAACATGGTTTTGCAAAGAATTGCACTTTTTGATCAAATCTTCTAAAGATTACTGGTATTTGAGTCTTGTCTATTTGTGATTATGGATTTAGATTAGTTCATAGTCTAACTAGATCAAATCTAATAAACAATGTTCAAAGTTTTAAAGATCATGAATCTTTAAAAGAGTCATATTCTTTGAAAACTTAGACCGTTTCTTCTTCATTTTTTCTTGGATTTTATACTTGAAATTTCAATGGTTTTTCTGCATTCTCTCTCAAAAGCTTACTATAATCGCTTGATAGTTATTTTTATCCAAAAATATAACTTGATAAATTTTCTTTTTTTCTCCACAAAATATAGTTTGATACTTAAAAATATACTTCTTTTAAGTATCAAGATTTAGTTGTATCATGAAGAAATCCCATTATAATGGATCAAACTCGACATTTTTTTATTATTCTTATATCATTCTTTATCAAATTACTTGTTTAATCTTCTCTAGAGTGATTTCAACAGTGCTCTAGTATTTGTCTCAATTTGTCAATCTTTCGAATGAATCAAATGAGAAGAGAAGCCTCCTATTTATAGAGTTTGAAGGTTAATATTGTCTATCGGGTAACTCCAAAATAGATGGTTGAGATTAAGATTTATTTTGAAGCTTATCATTTCCTTTAACTTTCATAATGAAAGCCCCTTATTGTTGTAAATAAGCTTGGAGCATATATAAACCCCCCTTAAAGCCCATTAATGCCAAACAAAGCCTAAATGAGTTCAAAAAATCTATCTTCAAGTCTATTTTTTATGTGCAAGACAACCAAGTAAAGTTGAGACTGAAAAATCTTGTCTAACAATCTTTGTTCTAAGCCTACCAAGCCAGATTTTCCTAAAACACCTCTAATTGGTTGATTTCGTACCCTCTATCACTACCTTAAGATATTAGCCAATGGCATTAAATTTGGTTAAAAACTCAATTATTGAAATGACCCTCTACACTCTATGTGGAGGCATAAGCATATTAGTGTCTTTAAATTGTTTCACTAATTGATATTTTTGAATTTTCTAACAAAAAATTAAAACATAAATTGTACGAATGAACCTAACTAGAATTTTTCATCGATAAAATGAAGATGAACGAATTGCTTATAAAAAGAACATATCGTGGTTAATGTGGAGTGCAAATTGGTTATATAGATGAGATTCATGACAATGCATTACCACTACCAATATTGACCAACAAATTCTTCAATAAAACGTCTCATAAATAATAATAGCTATGCATCGATGTCCGATCACTATGGACTTCCTCGAAACTACTCCTTGGAGTTCTAGCTAAAAAAAATAGCAAAAATGCTTAAATCATTTAGAGAAAATTTAATGGATAACATTAAGATGAACACTTGGTGGATTATGATTGTACCTTACATAAGGAAAAAAATCCAATAATACTGATGTCGCACCCCAAAAAAGTGAAGTCGTAATAATTTCATCGTATGAATCATCTTAAGATAGAAACTATTCTTACAGCTGCTATTTTAGACTTAATTTACACCAAACATACTTGGACTCTACTCCTTTGAAGTGTTCAATTCGATACTTGTTTAATATAAACCTGTAGAATAATCTTTTGAAATAATTTGTTAAAAATGAATTTGTAATTTGACCTTATAAAAGAGTAGTAGTAAATCCAATAAGTACCTATCATTTCACATACAAACCGAAATATTAAAAACTATCAAGCCCTTTAAGGAGTCATGTGTAGTTTTCTTTAAAAGATAAAAAATTAATACTAAGAGCAATAACTAGCCATTTCTTATTGCATCTTACTTTCCATCCTGATTTACTAGTGTTCTAATTTTGGATAGACATTTGTAATTCATTTGAAACTTACAAAACAAACTATAGAGAAATAAGCGACAACTTACTCAGTAAGTGGAGCGGAGACAGAAGTATGCATTCAGCACATCATAAGCAGAGTTTTTAACCAAGTTAGTTAGATGTAATACATGTATAAGTAAATGCCATCCCACGATATTATTCAGTCATTTGTGAGATCAGAGAAATTATGCTCACTCTAATTTAGATTCAGGAGATTGATGTCACATATTCACAAATCGAAACTGAATTAAAGTTTGTACAATGAAAAGCACCCACCTCCCGCGACCATCTTTGAATCACAACTCCTAACCTTGTTGTAGCCTCCTTTCCTATTACTTAGTTTAGCTAAGGTTAGGAAAAGGATCATTTCAGCTATCCTTATCGAAAGGAGTTCGTATTTGGCTCGAGAATTCTAACTATTACCCTTAGTGGGTTGTGATGTATATCAGGTTAGATGTTAAGCCCAATTTGAGTTAGTTCATTGTAAGGGTGATTAACTAATCTCAAATAATTTAAACATAATATTCATGGAACAATTATAACACGGAGCTCAACCCCTAGTACAGCTACCTATAATCACAAGTTAATACATACTAAGGTCTCTAGATATTTTGAAATAATATCCAAAAATACTATAAAACATTGATCTTATTTACTTGTCTTGACGCTTATTTCGAAAAACTTGTATCATCAATGGTCTGATTACTGAAAGATTCTATATATACAAAACCTAAATTTAGTTTTCATAATAGTTAAGAAAATGTTAAAGTTTAGAAAATGTCAGAGTTTTATCTAAAATAGTTATATATATATGTATATATATAAAGTATATTATCATAATAATATATAGTTTTATTATACTATATATATATATATCAAGTTAAGTTATTAATTATTAATAATATATGTAATTATACTATTATGCATAATATATCGTTTTGATCGTATCAAAATATACTTTTAACTAGCTAAATCATGTTTTAATTCCGGTAAGGTTATCGTAATATATATATTCTAGTAATATTATAGAGTTATAAGTTATATTAACTAAAATTGTTCGATTTTAGTAAAAATAGTATTATTGGGTTTATATAAACCTAACGACACGTATTACGGGTCCTATTTCTAGATATAACTTTTAATGAGTAATTCGAGTTTTTATCACAATTATACGTACCTAATAAAATATTATCGTACTATATGTAATTTATATTAATAAACCGTATTTTACCTAATTTATCAATATAACCTGTAATATAAGTATTATCTAATCCTAATATCCCTCCAACGTTTTCTAGTTATTAAAATATTATTAAATATATTAAAAATATACTTTTTATCAAATCTAACCAGTACACATATAAATAGTTTTTATTCAACTATTTATCATATTTTAACCTATTATTACTAGAATTGGGTATCGGTTTGTTATTTAAGCTATTTTACTACGCAAATTCGTAATAAATAGCTCAGGTTATTAAATAATTCCTCGAAAATTTATATAGATTGCTAAAAATATGGAGAATCCAGTCATCATTTAGTTTTGTATTATCGATTTATCGTCTATATATTCAAAATTATGATTTTACTCTTAAATTACACTTAATTAACCAAATATGTTTCTTTTTACAAAAAATTATTTTCAACCTATACTTCATTAGAAATCGGTATAGGTTAATTTCACCATTTAATTCATAAATCCTATTTATTTCACATTTTTAGCCTAATTTCTAGCTATTTTTATGTCAAAAATACAATAAATATTAAAAATACTCAAATAAAAAATTGTACTACATAGAAATTATCTATATATTATAAGTATCTTACACAAAAATTTTGAGCTAGAAACTACAACTTTTAGTATATTTATTTTGAATTTCAAATTTCGGATGAATAATATATTTGTTAAGCAAGTATATTAAATATTCTTAATTTTGTAAAAATAAAGTTACTAAATGAAAGTATATCTAAAATAACCTAGGAATTAATTTTTTTATATTTTTCCTAATAATTTAATAAGTTTTCAAAAATGGAAAAAAAAAAGACAGAAATTCAAAACCTAAGTTCATCAGAGCTTCAACCATAGTTAGTCAAAGAGGAGTTGTCGACCAACCTAATCGGTGGTGGCTCTATTAAGTGGTGGCGAGGCTCCATGTTTAGTTACCGAATGGCTGGGCAAATTGTCCTAACTCAATCTTTACTTTGTTTTTATTCTAATTTTTTCTATTTTCCTTTGATTTTTTTTTCTAATTTTTCCTTTCTATAATTTAGGCTCCAAAATGTGTCTCTATTGTAGGAGAGTCTTATTTATAGTAATTAGGGTTAGTTGGATTTTCTTCTTAATTATTAAATACTTTATTTTAATATTTTTCTTGAAAAACAAAAAGTATGAGGTACCAAATGGTTGATGATTTACTTTTGAGTCATCATTTCTAGCTGTTGTTGAATTGCTACATGGATTTCAGCAATTTTGATGTCATTTGGATAAGTTTTGGTTTAATTTTAGTGAAATTTGAATAATTTAAGTATATTTAATTATTATATTAATATATGTGTATATATACACTATATATATGACACATGTAATGAGTAACTATATGCATATAACCATGTTTCTAGCATGTCTTTTATTTTTAAGATGCTTTTCATATTTAATTTTGCTATTTTATCTCTTATTATGCATAATTATTTAATTTTAGGTTAATTTACGAGTATATTAATTATATATACCGAGTATACTCATAAAAATATGTATATACTCATATAATATATTATACTACATTATTTTATTTTATTTTCTAATTAACTTATCTCTAAGTTTTCGTTTCATTCCGAGTTCAATTTTAGGGGTTTCAATCATTTTTACACTATATTAAATAATTATACTTCTAGGGGCAAAATTAGAATTTTGGATAATTATTTTTAAAATCTAATTTCACCAAATCATTTTAACTAACTTTTCTATCTTAGTTATAAAGTTTAGATTCAATCGGATAACTTTTTCCGAAATTCCTAAATTTATGTACGATTGCTCTAAGCTGAACTTTAGGGTCTTATATAAAGTAAGTTCACACTATTTTGATTATATTCTCGATTTTTTTTATATTTTTTAATTCCAAACATATAAGAATTCCTCAATTAAGATTATCAAGTTTTTCGTAAGTTTCTACCATATTCGATTTACTTTTCTGAATGTCTTATATCAATTATAAATCATAATCGTACAAGGACAGAGCATTGTCCTAATACTCAAATATTTATGTCTTGATTGTTGATTTATGGAATATTACAACTAATATACCACATATCTAGATGATTAGTATGTTTTTCATATGTTAGAATTTCATTGATACTTGTATGATGCTAATTCATTCACGTGGTATATTAATATCATTGAAAAATTTTCTTTTATATAAAGGCAAATTAGTCACTAACCATAGTTATGGACCATAAACACATTACATATATACTTTATGTGCACCAAATAGTAATTATGTAATTTTACATGGAATTCAAGATGGTACATGGTATATATGAAATGCATGCATGTGTAGAGTGTTTTGGGTGGACATCATGGTTTTAAATAGACAGATGGGATTGTGCTATGTGCTTTTTTCACCTTTCTAGTAGAAGGCAACAAATATATACTTGGATAAAAATATAATATTGTGTTATATTTAATATTATTAATAATAACTTCCATAGGGTGAAAACAGAACATCATAAAACTTATCTCTGGTATAACCTTAGAGCAAGTTGTAGAGTGGATATAAGATATGAAGATGTTATACTTGACTTTCTCTATGATAAACTATCCTAAAACATTTACAACTTTGTGATTTTGACCTTAATCTTCACCGATATTCATCTTACATTGATATTCATAAGAAATCTCCAACTTTGATCATTTAAATCTCTAAGAAATGTTGATATCCCATTAAAATTAAATCAAATACCTTTTCCCCAACATTAGGGCACACCTCTACTAATACTATTCTAAAGTTCTTAGTTCCATGTTCCTACTTGATTCCGTTTGTGTTGGTTGAATTTAATTCAATTCATTAAAATTGGTATTATTTTAGCCAGAGCCATGATTATATGAATAATTATCCTCTATAGTGGATAGTGTTATGAAATCTCCTTCTAATTGTAAAGAGAATAGGATGCCAAAATATAGAGTTCTTATGAGTAACTCAATTTTATAAGAATTTACCTACCCTTTGTTGTGAACCTTTGTTTTTTTTTTTATTTTTTCCCCTTCCTTGAGGCCATCAACATTATAACTTAAGAGAGAAAGGATTCAATCTTAATTCATCCCATTGGCAGACCAGTATTCATATCACTAAACTGTAAAAACCTTAGCTTTGTTGTAAACTTATTTATAATATATATTACATACCAAATTAAATTATAAATTGATGGAAACATTAACAGGAAATTCATTTCAAAATTTTAATATTATTAAAATGTAATCGAATAATCTACGAGCTCTATGGTTTACCCCATATCCTATAGGTCCTATAAGATACGTGCTCCGGAATGATTGTTGAATGTTATGAAATATATTCTAGTTGTAAAACTTGAAAGTTGACACCTGGCCAAGAGTAGGAAGTTAAATACAACCTAGTTGTACCTGCTTATTCCTTCGTGTTAGGGCTTCAATTCCTAATTCTAAAAAGCCTAAATATAAAGCAACGACAATAGCATTACTATTGTTTCCACCTTTTTTTTTCCATTTTTTAGTCTACGCTTTAGATTTGGCTATCATAATGCCTTAACTATATAAAATGAGATAAATTAATGCCTCCATTATAACATATGTATGTTATCCCAAAATATGATAACGATAGTGATAACATTAAAATTGTTTAATTTTAGTATTTAAAGTACCTTACTTTGCTTCCTCAACTCATTGATGTGACGTAAATAAGTAACTCATTTATCACAATCATTATAAAATACTTAAAAAGATTAATCAAATAATAATACATATAATTGCTAATCAAAAGAAAATAGAAAAATCGATGAAAAAAAGAAATAGATAAATATCTCAAAATATTGATTGTTGAAAGTTTTATATTATTGAGAATTCCATGATTTTAACTATAACTTGCGAGGTCATATATAAATTTATCAAAAGGGGATATCATATATAAAAGTTATGTGGATTAAATGTTGGAGATACTTATCTGTTTCCTTTTTTTTATTATTTTTCTTATCTTCTATTTATTTTTTTCTACTTTTCCTTAATTCTTTTCTTAATATAACCCTTCTTGCTCACTTTGTTTATAATTCTCTTACTTCAAAGCTTAAGGGACAAAAGAAAAATGAAGCTTACACGAAAAATAAAATGAAATACGTGAAAGTTTATGCACTTCTATTACCTTTTCTCCCATTTTTGTAACTACAGGGTCATTCGTTTGGTTTTTTTTTTTTTTTTTTTATAATATGAGGGTCTAAAAGGTAAAGTTGAGATGAGAAGAGATTCAATAGGTAATATACACTGCATAGTATATACATATGGTGTATAAATACTAATAAGTAGTCGATACATATACTATTTGATAATTATTTTTTTCATTATAATTCGTACTAATATCTTATTGGTATTTATACGTCATGTGTACATAACACGATATTGAATCTTTTTTCAAAGTTAGAAACACTTTAGTTTATTATTATCTTACTTTTTTATTCTTTTTAACACTTTCCACCTATATTTTCCTTAAAATATTGTAATTAAATCTAGTTACACTTATTGTTGGCCATATGTCATGCTAAAGAAAAACACATGTATAGAATGGATAATCATTTTCTCTCTTAAATAATTTAACATAATTAGGACTAAATTATACTTTTGCTTTATTTATCTTTTACCTAAATCAAATTCAGAAAGTTTTCGAAAATTGTTGAAAGAGAACTAACTAGTTATTGAAGGTTTTAGTGTATCAAGAGCAAGGAAGGGAGAAAGTTACAGTTGGAGTGTGTTTTACTGAAATGTGAAAAACTAAAATTAAGTTGAGTTCTACAAACTTTAAATACAGTTCATCTAATAAGCTACAACAAGTGTGAAATTAAATAATTAATTAGTAACAATTAACGACTAATTACTAACAGAAACTTAACTATAAACTAATAGTGACTAACTAACAAACTCTAACACTACCCCTCCCCCCCCCCCCCCCCCCCCCCCCCCCAAAAGATGGAGAAGAGTAAATGTTTACAACTCCCAAAAAATGAAAATGATGACCAGAAACTCCTTTGGTGAACAAGTCGATAATTTATTAATGATTGGAAACATAGATTGGCAAAATGACATTTTCGATAACCTTACCATGAACAAAGTGTAAGTCCATCTCTAGGTGCTTGGTGCGTTCATAAAACACTGGATTTTTAGCAATGTGTAAGGTGGATTGCTTATCACGAAACATATGGATGGGTAACTGAGACTAAACATGAAATTCCTTTAGCAAAGTGACTACTCACATGACCTCACAAGTCGTAACAAAAAGGGCATGATACTCTGATTTAGCTAAGTTATGCAAAACAGTAGATTGCTTTTTTTCGATTTCCAACCAATAAGCAATCTTCCAAAGAAAACACAGAACCTTATTATAAACCTTATAGAATCAAGACAACAACCCTAGTCCGAATCAATATAAGCTTGAAGAACACAGTCAGATTTGGTTGGAAAAAGAAGACCCTACCCTAGACTTTGTTTGAGATATTGCAGTATACAAAATAAAACAACTTAATGAGAACGCCTAGGACAATCCATGAACTGACTGAGGATATAAACAACATAAGCAACATCTAGCCTTGTGATGGAGAGATAAAGTAATTTCCCAGCAATATTCTTATATGCAGTAGGATCAACTTGAACAGATACATCATGTTTGGACAATTTGTGATTTAAGACAATAGGAGTATTAGTGGGTTTGCTTTCCAAATAAAATAGTCTTAGAAAGAAACTCAAATGCAAATTTGTGTTATGAAACCACTCACCCTGTATCAAACCAAGCAACCTCTAAACCACTAAAATACTTAAGCACTCCCAAATCCTTAACTTCAAAATGAGTTGTGTAAAACTTCTTAAAACTTTTTACAACATCAATATTCTTGCTTGCAATGGCAATGTCATCAATATATATAAAAAATGACTAGAAAATCATCACCACTACCTATGTGATAAAAACATGTGATAGCAAACAAGAAGTAAATTTTGTATTGCACTCCTGCTTGAGACCACACTATGAACATCCTATTTTTGCATGCTACCTACACCACCCCCCACCTTCTTTGTATTTTTGTAAACCTCCCTTGTATTTTTAAAAAGTTTTTAGAATAAGGTAAAATGGTTCTAATTTAGAAAAACCACAAAAATATAGAAAATTTAGAAAAGTATAGAAAAAATTGAAAATTTAGGAAAATCACAAAAAAAAAATAGAAAGTTTACAAAAATCACAAAAAGTAAAAAATTCAGAAAATACAAAAAATAGAAAATTAAAAAAAATAAATAAGTAGTTTAAATAAATAGTTAAATTTAACCTTGGTCTTTTTTCTTTTTAAAGGTCTTAAATAATAAAAGGAGGAGAAAGATATTAGGCCTAAAAATTAATCTAACTTAAGCCATCTAATTCATATATACAATACAATTTAATTACATATTAGATCAACCATTGGACAACATGTTCCGCTGAGATACGTAGTGAGACTTAGGCGATTCTCATTAAATGAATTTAATTCTTAGATTTTCATAAGAAGTACTCGTGAAGATTTCTCTTCCTCCCGTACTTTCTCTCTCTCTCTACGACCACACCTCTCTTTCTTTTTCCATAACTTCTTCTCCGACCCGCCAACAAAAACACAACAAAACAAAAAACCCAACACCTACGCGAACCATACAGAAAACAAAAACACCATACGCCCGACACGGACCATCTCTCTCTCTCGTCACAACTCCATCCTCGACATCTCTCTCTCTCACCACTATCTTCACGACAGCGCTCCACCCTCATCCTTACGACACAGCAAGCACACACTTCCCACGCTCCCCTGCAGCAACCCCACACAGTACCGATCTAGCCTAATCCTCTCTTTCGAAAGCCCAACCGCACGCCCTCTCTCTCAATAGAAACTACACGTGCGACACAACCACTCTCTCTCTAACCATCCTCCACGAACGCCGTAACTCCCAGCCACAACTTTGTGCAACCCAGATCCACAACACCACAGCAAGCTAAGAACCCCCTACACCCCAACACCAACTAGCAATTTACGCTGCCCAACATGCCCACAGAGACCGAACACCACTGTACTCCATCTAATTACCTTGCCCATCGCGTGAGCACCTTACCAATCAGCTTCAACCCCATCCACCATACGACCTTCAACCCCCATCGCAACCAACCCAACTACAATAAACACAGACTGTCCACCACAACAACCCAACACCGCGCGATAGGACCCAACGCCCACTCCATCCTCAACCCCGCAATGCTAGCAACACGGCACACACAGCCGCGGTCTCTACCATCTCCACCCAACGAGCTCCATTGCGCAACACTCACCCCTTGCGTCGGCCTAGCTTAGAATCACCATTACCTTCCTCCTTTGTCGAAATTGATACTATGGCTGATCTCGTGGTGTATTGAAACCCCAAACCCAACCACCCTTGTAGGCCCAGTCATCACCGACGTCGCCAATCAACCACTATCATCGGTGGACTTGACTCAACTACCACCAACTGATCACCAAACGCGGTGGCGTTGATGCAGCACCCCCTAAGTCCAATAAATCACACATGGATATGTCCTTTCCCATGAATAATTCAACTTTAAACAGTCCTACCGACGTCCTCCGCGCGCCTCCTTGTTCCTTGTGAATAGCAAGTGCGGGGCACGTGACGGGCATGTGACATGTCAGATCAACCCGATTTTTTACCTAGACCGGTCGAAGTCCGACCCATACCCTACTGCATATCGGTTCGGTTATCTTATTATCATTATTATTATTTATTTACTTTTGTCATTATTGTAAATTGTAACAAAAAATCCAAAAAAGAAAAAAAAAAAAAGAAGACAAATAGGTAAGTTTTGTTTAGTTTTTTCGGAAAAACGCACAAAATAAAAAATAATAATAAATAAGCAAAATAAAATTTTAAAAATGGAAAATCACGTTATCACTTAAAAAAACTAATTTTTTCTAATAAATAAAAAATAAATAAATCATTTTCAAAATTAGGATACTTTTAGAACTTTTTAAAAATAAAAATCTAATAAACAAAGTTTATGATCCTTTTTAGAAAGTTTTCTTAAATAAACTGAATTAAATTAAAATAATAAATCCACTTGTTTTCTTAAAGTAAAATCAACTAATCTACTAATATTTTTGAAAAAGAACTACATTCTAAAATAGTAAGTATATAAGTACCTTTGGGAAAAAAATACAACTTTTTTTTTACTTAAAATTATTTAATTAAAAAGTAATTTTAATAAATTAAGTTGTTATTTTTCAAAGGTAATTTCAAGAAATTAAATATTAGGAAAAGTTATAATACTATAAAGGTTTAAAAAATCTAGCCTCTAGCTTCTAGACTCTTTTCTCTAGTTTTTCAAAACTGTTTTCTATAAAATCAATTTTCTTCACACGAACCAGTACCTAAATCAAAACCAAATCAACCTATTTGGTTTTGACCTAAACTATTTCCAAACTCCAATCGGTTGATGACTCTAAAAATTTACAAAATTCTTTTAAAAAATCAATTTTTTAAAATCTTAGTCGATAACCAATATAAAATAAGTATGATTTAGTTTTGATTACTTTAAAGAAAATTTTTAAAAAATAAAAAAATCAAGCTCGACATATACGACTTATTTAGTTTATAAACTAAATGTCCTGTAGAGGAAAACTCTTGTGGCTGACTAGTATGCTTAAGTCATTGTGGAAGATCCATATAGGCTTCCTCAATCAAATCACTATTGAGAAATACGTTATGTATATCTATTTAATGAATATACCATCTATTCATAGTAACCAAACAAAAGAAAATCCATACTAAAGTGTGCTTAACAATTAGATTAAAAATATTTGTATAGTCAAAACCTTCTTACATCCTATTTTATGTTTATCAGGTAGTAAAGTTGTAATGGTCCAAGTATTATTACTTTTTAAGGCATCTAGTTCTTCAACTGTAGCTTTACACCAATAATCAAAATTCATGACCTGAGAAAAAGAGGATAGATTAAAGTGTTTGAGGAATGTGATAGTAAAGGCTCAAAATGTAGGAGACAAAGATTTGTAAGACAGGTATTTTTAAATTGATGTTAAGTAGAAGAAAGGAATAGACTCAATAGTATGTATATCTGACACAGAAAAAAGAGAAGCAGCATGTATATTGGAAGCTAGAGAAGAATCTTATATTTTTGGTACAGAGGAAGGAGAACAAGGATTAGAACTAGAAGACTTAATAGCAATATTGGGACTGTGAATGTTGTCAAAATGTTTAAAAAGATCATCAAGGAAAGAAGTACTAACACTATTAAGGTAGAGTAAGAAACTAAAGTAATGGGTAATGCAAACAACAAAGCGTAAATGGCAAGAATCTTAGCTAGAAACACATGTTCAACAAATGTATATCTCAAGAAATGATATATTTATGATCTACTAAATTAAAAAGCTTATACCCTTTAGCATAAGAAGGATACCCAACAAAAATGCAAAGATGTGCTCAAGGATCAAATTTAGTACAGTTTCTTTTTAAAGTTGAGGCAAAAAAAAAGGGGAACTAAAGACAAGAAATTGTGAATATGAAGGAATGTGACTAAATAGCAAAGTGTATGGGGTAGTGTTTCTCGGAAGAATAGATGAAGGAACTCTATTAATGATATAAGTTGCTGTTAGAATAGCATCCCCCAAAGAAGAAATGGGAAATGAAAACTGAAACAAAAGAGCTTGGGCAATAGTTAACAAACGTTTATGCTTATGCTTAATAATGCCATTTTGTCGAAAAGATTCAACACAAAACAATTGACGAACTATTCCATGTGTTAAATAAAATTCTACCAAATTGAACTCTTTGCCATTGTCAAAATGAATAATTCGAACGTACCTATTGAATTGAGTAACAATCATTCGATAAATGGCAGGAAGTAAAGAAGTTACTTCATCCTTATTCCTCATAAGAAATACCTAAGTAACTCAAGTATGATCATCTATTATAATTAAGAAAAACCTATGACCATCAAGAGTAGGAGTGCCATAAGGACCCCATTTATCAACATGAATTAATTCAAAAGGAAATGAAGTAGACTTTGTGTGTCTAGGAAAAGAACTTTGTTGCTGTTTGGCTAAGGGACAAATACAACAATCAACAAAATTGAATTGAACATTTTTATCAAGACTATGAACAACTTTAAGTTTATCAACAGAAACATATCCAAGCCTATAATGTGAAACATCAAACCTACTTGGCAAATTATTAAGGACAGACAAAACAAATGAAACAATAGTATTATTACAAGAAATATCAGCTTGAGCAGAACTTTGCTCCAGAAAAATAGACCACACTTAACCTTGGCTTGACCATTCACTCTCTGTGTGAAAGAGTCCGGAATATATGCGCATTGTTTAATGAAAAGAATTGAATATCTATTTGTATCAAGAAGTTTGGACATAGAAAATAAATTGTACTGAAATGAAGGCACAAACAATACATCATGAAGAATGGAATGCGCACTCAAATGCACTAATCTTTTGTGTATGACTTATAACTTTTGCTAACTAGGCAATTGAACAAAACAATTATGAAGAAAACAAAAGGAATGAAATATATTCAAGGAACCAATCATATGGTCTGTTGCACTAGAGTCCATTACCCAAAGTTTCGAAGGACTATTATCTGACATATCATTTAGATAACCTAAAGACAAATGAGATGTATCCAAAGGTCCTGATGATGCTTTGTTTTACAATAAGGAAGCATGAAACACAAAACAAGAAGAAGAAGGTTATTGTTGTGAAGTAGGATTTTTCAAGCTAGAATTTGATTGATTAAGTAACGATAAAAGTTAAACAACTTGATCCTTAGTTAAGTTAACATTTGAAACATTCATATTACTTCTACCCCTCATTAATAGAAGCTTTATCACCTAAGACATTTGAGTTAAACTATCTTAAATTGGCTTCTTTAGAAATTCTACTAAACATATGATTTATACCAACAACCTTAACCATATTAAGCTTATAATGTGGAGAATATCCTATCAACTTGTAGCATTTCTCTTTTAGATGACCTTTTTTCTTACAATAACTGTAGAAAACTTCATTTCTAATTCCACCTTATTATCATTCCTAGCTAGCATGGTAGAAGCATCCGAAATATTTAGATATCTAGGTCTAATAGATCTTTAGAACTCATCTCGTATCACAAAGTTATATGCTTCATCTAAGTAGGAAATGGCTTGGAAACTAAAATTTGTGATCTTATAGTAGAAAAATTCTTATTAAGTCCATTGAGAAATTTAAAAACATGATCCTTTTGTATCATATCAGTAAACTTATTAAAACATTTCATATTACACTTTCCATAAGAGTAATATGGAAGTGGTCTATAGTTCCTAAGTTCTTCCCATGCTGTATTGAGTTAAGTGAAATAATCATCAATAGAATGATTACCTTATACTGTGGAACTCAGAAGATTATACAATTGACAGATCCTCAAGTCGTCTGGTTGCGAAAACCTAATTTTAACCTCATTCCAGATCTCCTTCGCAGACATCATGTATATCATAGTTGATGCAATCTAAGGTGAGATCGACCTTAGTAGCCAAGCAACAATCGAATTATTACAATGATTTCGGATCTGAAATAAAGAATCGAATTCCTTCGGCATTGGTATGGTTCTATCAACAAACTCAAACCTTATTTTGTATTGACAATGCTAAAAGGAAAGAGTAGCTCCATATGTTATAATTTAGACCAGTCAGACTGATGTTACACAAACTAAGTTCTGATTACCTGGATGATGTAAGAAGTATGGAGAAGACATGTGCCCTAATGGTGAAAAAGCCAAAGTTGATCAAACGTACAAAGAAAAACACAAAAAGTAAGGAAAGCTAATCTAGATATGCTTTCCAAGCTCTAATACCATGAAAGTTTTCGAGAATTGTTGAAATAGAACAAACTAGTTACTAAAAGTTTTAGTGTGTCAAGAGCAAGGAAGAGAGAAAGTTGCAACTAAAGTGTGTTTGAGTGAGATGCAAAAAACTGAAACTAAGTTGAGTTGTACAAGCTTTAAATACAGTTCATCCAATAGGCTACAACATGTGTGAAATTAAATAATTAACTAGCAACAACTAACTACTAACAGAAATGTAACTACAAACTAGCAATGACTAACTCTAAAAAACTCCATGTGAATATGTTTAGCTTAATAGTGAGAAAGCAATTGTACCATTCCTACATTATTACTCATTAACTCCATATATTTGCTTTCTAAAATGTTGCATTATTTTTCCATAAATGGAAATGAAAACATTATTGATACTACTGTACTAAAATATCAAAACCAACATCCATTGATGATACCCTCAAGTTAGCATCTGAAAACCCTAAATAAATCATCAAAGCAAGTTTCTATTTTTTTTTTCTTTTTTTCATTAGAAGGAAAGGAGAATTTTAGTCTGTATGATTTCTATGACTAAACAATATTCACAACAACTTAGTTGTAAGGTCTTAGCATCTTAAATTACTTTTTCACCTAGTTTGTCATGCATTCCACACTTGCAATGAGTGGCCGAGATCTTACTAACCTTAATATTCGTATCTCACATCAATCACACATATGCGTACACTTCACGTAGAATTCAAGGAGTTCTTAAGTAAGCTTATTAAGCATGCCAAGCTTTATATCTAACAAAAGGCTAAATTAGCTTAGATAAACTCAAGCTAGAGCTCTTTTAGCTGAAATGATACATAAGGTCCTAAGATATATCAAGACTACTTATTTTCAGCTTGTCACTAAATTCATACAGTTTATTTTCTCAAGCGCAAGATATATATAGATTAGATAACGTGCCTGCTCAACTACTCTACATCAGTAAGTCTACTTTAATGTTTAAGAAGCTTGATAAAATATATTCTCATTATTGATTTCTCATCAACAAGAGTCAAGGGGAAAGTATTGATAAGAGATTTCATCCAAAGGCTCAAACCTATCTCTTAAGTGTCTAAGCAAGCTGTCTCAACCCAACCTCATCTATTCTAACCAATTGGTCTCGAATGTAAGTATAATGAAGAAGATACCTTATTATAGTTTGATAGCCAGCTCAGATGCATACCTCCTATAAGAGCTCAGCTTAGATAGGGAGAGCTCGGAATAGATTAGAATTAAAACCATGTGAGTCAAGCCTCTAGAGCCTAACTCAACGGCCTAGGTTATGATGTTTGAACATTTAAATTATGATATAAGGATGTAAATCGTTTTGCAATCATTACATCTAATAACCATCAGACGCCCTATTCCGTGGAAATCTAAACATGGTCCAAGTAGTTAATTCCCCACACAATTAACATGTTAACTACCTCCCAAAAGCAGTTAAATTTATTCTTTATAAATAGGACCATAAGCATGACAAGTAATCTTCTTAAACCCTCCATACTCTCACTCTCTTATACACTTTACCTTCATTTATTTACCTATTTAGAAATCAGAGTGGCAACACCGAATAAGCCTGACACCCTCTTAACCTAACTTGTTTTTCTTTTGTAAATTGCAACAACTACATTACCAAATTTCACCATCAACACTAATAGTTATGTATTGATTCTGGACCTCTAAGCACTTCCTTGTCATAATTATCTCTTGGTATTGTAGGTGCTAAAAAAGAAGTACAAAAACCACTTAATGCCCTTAGAGGAAACTTGATGGACAACATTAAGATGAAAACTTGGTGGATTATATGATTGTACCTTACAAAAGGGTAAATTAGTCGCTAAGGAAGGTTATAAACCATAGACATGTTGTTTATATACTTTATGTGCACCAAATTGAAATGAAGCTCATTAATATGTTCATGTAATTTTACATGGAATTCAGGATTGTACATTGATATGGACTCGTGGATGCACACACAAACTCAATATCACGTGTCACCAAAGGGGTGGGTCCAAGCCGCCAGATAACCTGAAAAGTAAATAATAGTCGAGGATGAGTAGGGGTTCCCATGAACTGACACTGGATATGACGCATCAACGCCTCATATGAGCCTAAGTCACACTCGATATAACATATAAGTATGGCTAAAGATCACTTGCCATTAGTTTATGCTCGAATGGGCTAAATAAGAATAGCTTAAGAGTAAGCAATAGGACATTTAGCTTAAGAGAGGGTAAAAAATTCAATGTATTCTTCTATTTATTCTATTGCAGCTATTACATTATGTGATTATTTATAATATCTTGTTAGGGTAAGTTCTACATTATAGAAAATTACAAAAATGGATCTCTATTTGCTAAAAAGAAGGAAAATAATTTATAGGGAAAATAAGAAATCATGTGCAGCAAACATCTTCTATCAAAAAGAACAGTATGGTTGTCAGAAAGGACAATGCGCGCACGATTTACTCTACGATTCTGATAGTATTGTGAGCTAAGCAAGGGTAAGCCGCTATTCAGGTATGTTTAGCGTCAGAAGTTCAGCACCCTAACTGCTGGGGTTAGACTGGGGTTGGCTTAGTGATGGCTCATAATAGGGTTGGCCTCGGATGGATAGCTCCTAACAGTTATCAACTTAGCCTTGGCACCATGGAGATTGTTGTATTTAGATTCGGCACTTAGACTAGTGCTTAGCATAGGGTTTGGTTTGGCACATTGGTTGGTCACCTCAGCAACACTTTAAATAGCATGGAGAGCGAAGTAGCTCGGCAGATTAGCTAAGGAAAGCATTGCTCCTCGGTACTTAACTTACCTCAAACAACTTAATGAACCACGTAAAGAGCCCTCGGGCTCGGGAGCATGTAATCAGTCTTTGATCCTTATCATCCTCTCCGGATTGTTTGAGATTTGGGATCAAATCTAGCTCAGCTCCAAGTTACTTGTCCTCGAGAGTGTAAGGTTAGAGGTTGGCAATGTTAAAGGAGTTTGAAACTCTATATCCTTCAGGCAACTTAATCCCATAGGCATTATGGTTGATCTTTTCAAGCACTTTGAAAGGTCCATCGACCTTAGAAGACAACTTGCTCTTCCTCAAATTTAGGAATTGCTCCTTATTGAGGTGTATCTAGACCAAATCGCCTGGTCGAAATTCCCTTTTCCTCCATCTTCGACTTCACTTCTCAAGCTTTATATTAGCTCGACATGGTTGCTCTACAACCTTCTAGTGCATGGCTTTGATGGCCTTAACTCTCTCACAGCTAGCCGATCATCATCAAGCATTGGTTGGGGCATTTGGTCCAATGGCAGCTCGGGGTTGAACTCATAGGCAACCTCAAATGAAGATATGCTTGTTACACTATGGGCGGTCCTATTGTAAATGAACTCGGTGATTGGTAAGTATAGATTCTAGTCAGCAATGTTTTGTCCAACAGCAACCTGTAGCAAAGTTCCCATAGTTCTATTGACAACTTCAGTTTGTCCATCGATCTATGGGTGGTAGGAAATACTGTATAGTAGCTTAGTTCCCATTCGCCTCCACAACGTCCTCTAAAAGTGGCTTATGAACTTAAGGTCTCGGTCTGAAACAATGGTCCTGGGAATTTTGTGCAGCTTAATTACTTCCTGTAAGAAAAGAAAAGAGATAGCCTAAGCATCGTTAGTTTTGGAACAGGGCACAAGATGTGCCATCTTGCTAAATCGATCCACAACCACCATGATGGAGTCCTTCCCTCAGGATATCCTCAACAATCTTAACATGAAATCCATACTCATCTTGGACCATGGTTTGGTCGGGATTAGCAAGGGTTGGTAGTATCCTTACTTAGCTCAATTCTTTACTTTTCTACAAGTCGTACACTTTTTCAACATGGATTAGACATCTTCCTTCATCCTTGGCCAAAAGAATTTGAAGGATAATACCTCATAAGTTTGACACTAGCCAAAGTGTCCTGTCAATCCCCCTCCTTGTGCCTCGTGCACTAGCAGTTCTCGCATGGAACGGGTTGAGATACATAGCCTTCTCTTCCTGAATAAGTATCCGTCCTCCTTGTGATAGTCGTCTAGCGTTTGTCCTTCCTTACAACGGACATAGATAGGACCAAAGTGTGGGTCCTCAGCATACAAATTCTTGATGGTTGAAAAACTAAGTAATCTAATTTATAGTTCGATCAGGAGGGTATGTCGTCTCGATAGGAGCATCAGTCACTACATTGTTCTTTCTGTTCTTGTATTTTACGACATAAGAAAAACCCTCTATGAACTCAACCCACTTGTCTTGTCTTGTCTTCGAGACAAATTTGGTTAGCTCTTTAGATATCTTAAGAATTCATGATTAGTGTAGATCACAAATTCCTTAGGTAGCAGATAGTGTTGTCATACCGTTAAAGCTTGAATTAAGGAGTAGAACTTCTTATCGTAGACAGAATTATTGAGTATGGCTCCTCAAAGTTTCTTGCTGAAATAAGCAATAGGTCGGCCTTCTTGCATAAGCACAGCACCTATGCCTAATTCGAGTGCATCACTCTACTTCAAAAATCTTGTTAAAGCTTGGCAGAGCTAAAACGGGGCCGTAGTTAGCTTCTCCTTCACATCCTTAAAACTTCTCTTCTCTTTCTCACCCCCATTTGAATTCAACATTCTTCTTTAAAAGTTCAGTGGGTGAGGCCACAATCATACTAAAGTTCTTTATGAATCGGCGATAGAACGACGCCAAGCCATGGAAACTTCTTACATTGACTCAGGCAATTCTATGATCGCTCTTATCTTCTCTTCATCAACTCGAATACTACCACCGCTCATAACAAAACCCAAGAAGATTACCTCGAAATGCCAAAAATTGCACTTCTTCAAATTGGCATAGAGCTGTTCAGCTCAAAGTTTCGTAAGCACTTGTTGAAGATGCTCTTGGTGAGTCTCCAGGTTGGTACTATACACTAGAATATTGTCAAAATAAACTATAACAAACCTTTTCAGTAGTTCTTGAAGCACATGATTCATAAGTCAGATGAATGTTGTAGATACCTAATTTTATACCCCCCCCCCCCCCCACCTTTTCATTTTCCAAATTAAGTTATAGGGTCCTAAATTAAAAAAAGTTCAAAAAAATAGAAAATTAAAGAAAACCCCCCAAAATGAAGAAATTTAGAAAAATAAGAATTTTAGAAAAATTTAGAAAAATAGGAAAAATCACAAAAAGTAGGAAATTTAGAAAAAATGCAAAAAAATGGAAAATTTTGGAAAAGTACATAAAAATTTTGAAAAGTCACAAAAAATTGAAAAAAAAAAGATTTTAGAAAATAACATTTTGTTAAAGTAGATTTTTAAATTTAATTTAGATTTAGAAGTTAGGCTATTGAACCTGAACTTAAATTTAAATCTAACCCAGGCTGACTGAGTCTATATATGTAATTTAATTACACATATAGACAAGATATAGGCTAATGGCCTAATGGTAAAACACATGCACTAAGTGTATAGATTACGCTAAAGAATGGGGGTTTGAAACTCACTGGAGGCATAAGGATGGTTTTTAATCCTTTTCTTTTTTTCTTTTCCACATATTGCCACATACCAAAACATCACTAAGCCACGTATCTAATTGTGACACATGGTGCGTTGTGATTCACTTGGACAACACACATTCTTTCCCCCCCCCCCCCCCCCCCCATTTTTTCCTCTCCTTTCCTTATTATTTCCTTCTCTTTCTTTCTTTAAAAAAGAAAAACACAACACACAGGAAAGGAAGAAAACAATAGGAGGAGGTTTTGATTCTAAAAGAAAAAAAAAACACATAGAGCACGGGAGAAGGGGGAACCCACTTTCCGACGACCTCTCTCTCTCTCTCTCTCTCTCTCTATAGTCTCTTTGTCACTTTCTGACCAATCCTCTCTCTTTCTTCTTTGTCTCTCTAAACTCTCTCTCGCTCTCACGTCACTCCCTCGCTCGGCTCTCTCTTTCTCTCACTCAGCTGCTTTCTCTCTCCCCCACACAGGCCACACTACTCCTGGCCTCTTCTCACTTGCACACACCACCCTACACACATACACTACTCTCGGCCTGATTCTCTACCTACCATAGCCACCACACACCACCTTCAACCCCTAACCACTCTCTTTCAGCCTTCATCCACACACAAGGACCCTCTCTCGGCTAAACCACCCTCACCCACGCAGACCACAGAGCATCCCCCCATACACGTATGACCTACAACCATTCCACCACATAGCGCATGCACACCATCCCAAACACATAAATCGACCCATGAGCCTCTCTCTCACTAGCCATGGCCGCCATCAGACGTAAAGTTACATTCTGACCCCACTGCACACACTCACCTATTCACCATCTTCGCCATCTGAACACACTTCCTTAGCTGCATGCGACCACAACCCCACCATCGAGCACCCTCACCAACTTAAACCACGTACCACCACCAAACGGCCACTAAACACAGTGGCATCGAAACACCTACCCCCCCCCTCCCCCAAAGTCTAATATAGTACATACAAAACCACCCTTTCCCAGTCTTTTTGGCCACTGGAACGACCTCCAAAATGCCTTCTCCGAGCTATTGCGCATGACCTAACCCGGTTTCACGACCCACATCTAAACTCGCACCCCAGATCTAGCTCGACTCTGACCTAGACCCAAACCGTACTCGCTAACCCGCACATCTCCTATGTTCGGCCCTCTTATAATTTTGTTGTTGATTTATTATTTTTTTTTTGTATATTCATTGTATTTTAATTCATTATTGTAGTTTGTTGTAAATAAAAAAAAAAGAAACAAAAAAGAGAAAGTAAAAAAAAAAACAGAAGAAAACCAAAAGCAAAAAAAAAATAAAAAGAGAAAAGAAAACAAAGAAGAGGAAGTATTTTATTTTGTTTTTATATTTTTAGTTATTTTTATATTTTAACAAAAAAAAGATAAGTAATAAAAACAATAAAAAATATAAAAATACAAAAATAAAAAATATATAATAAAGAAAAACATTTTACCACTTAGAAAAACATATTTTTTCATAAAATAAATAAAGATAAAATGGATCCTTTCCAAATTAGGGCACTTTAGGTTTCCAAAAAATAAACCAATTTAACACCCTTAGGAAATTTTCTCAAATAAACTCAAAATGGGTAAAAATGTAAACCCGGCTATTTTTCCAAAATTAAAATTAAATCAACCCACTATGTTTTCGATAACAAACTACGGAAGTCTAATCTCAAATAGTAGGTATGTAGGCACCCGTATACAAGTACGAAGCGACTTAAAATATAGAGGTTTTATTTTTTTCATTTTTAGATATTTATATAAATTAATTAATTTAGTCACGTGTATCATGATTAGCTATTTTTAGAAATTAAAAAGGGTATATTTGAAAAGCGAAGTTGAATCCGAAAAGTTAAAAAGTAGTACCTATTTAGGTTTTTAATAAATTAACCATCGAATCCAGATCTCTAATTTTCAAAAAGTCATATTTATAAATAGGTTTTTTAATTGATAGACCGGTAGCTAAGTTATAACAAATTCACCTAATTGATTATAACTTAACATTTTTTCTCAACTCCGGTCATATGGCAACTCCAAGTATTTTCAAGTTGAAAAAAAATGGTTTTCTTTAAACCATAGTCGAGCATTGATATTAAACGGGTAAGGTTTAGTGCTGATCAGTTTAGAGAAGACTTAATTTTATAAAAAGAACCGAGAGGGTGAAAAACTAAGCTCAACAAATGTACTCAACGCATTGGACAATCCAAATGGCATTACAAGCCATTCATATAAACTATGTTGTGTCTTGAATGCGGTCTTCCACTTATCACTTTCACGCATTCGAATTTGATGGTACCCAGCATTAAGGTCGATCTTGGAGAATACTCTTGCTCCACTTAATTTGTCTAGCATGTCATCAAGCTTGGGTATAAGATACCTGTACTTAACGATGATTCAATTGATCACTTGGCTATCCATACATATCTTCCAGACTTATCTTTCTTTGGCACTAATAAGACCGGTACAGCATAAGGGCTCAGGGATTCGCGTACATACCCCTTCTTCATCAACTCATCTACTTGCTTCTGCAATTTAGTGGCCTATTCAAGATTCAGCCTGTAGGTAGGCTTATTTGGCAGCACGGCTCCTGGTTGTAGATCAATTGCATGCTCAACGCCATGGTTTGGGGGCAGACCATTTAGCAGCTCTTCCGAAAACAAGTCGGTAAATTCTCCCAGTAAGGTTTTTACCTCAATCAGCAGCTCTTTCCCCCTAAGTCTCATCTCTAAAAGCCTGCTGACGAGCAGATAGGTTGGTCCCTCCAACTCCATTTCTCTTTTTAGTTCAACTCGAGTCAATACCAAAGCCTCTTTCTTTAAGGTTCGGCTAAGCTGGGATTGCATGACTTTTACCTACTCAGCAATCATGGGACTCAATTTCAACTTTCTCTCTTCATGCTCCACAAAACATATGTTCCTCCTACCATCATATATAACTACTCAATCAAACATCCACCGTTGTCTAAGTAGAAGGTAGGACGAACTCATGGGCAGTACATCAGAAAGCACTTCATCTCAATACTTGCCAATACAGATACCTGTTTGTTCACTTGTAGGACTCCCTTATCACTAAGCCAATGAAGCTGTAAGGTTTCGAATGAGGCATGGTCGGCAATTTCAACTAATAGACCATAAATGCAGAGGCTGCATTAGTGCAACTTCCACTGTCAATGATCAGTGCATACAATGATTCTTTCACCTTTTACCCAATATGGAAGAGATTTTCTCTTTACTCGTCTTCAGGCACAGGATTGACACTCATTATCCTCCTCAACACTAGAGCAGTCAGCATGGAGTTTCCTTTCTTAATGTAGATGACTTCTTCATCGGACAGCTCAATCTGTCCTTCCTCCTTCAACTCCTCTACTTCTTCATTAGTATTACCGACCTCAATAATCGACACCTCGCCTTGGATTACCATATTCGCCTGTTCGAGTACTGAGCGGCCATATGTCAAAATCCTTGACATTTGAAATAATTGATCTCACTTGTCTTCCTTCTTGAACTTTAGCCCGTCTCGAACTTCCTCAAAGGTTCCTTCTTATCAACTTTGGTGGTTGGAACAGGTCGGGTCTCAACAACCTTACTCAATTTCATTCGCATTGCCCTACTCGAAATAGTTTAGCTACTTCCCAATCGGCCAACAGGGGGTCAGAATCTTCTTGATCGGCACCTTTCTATCCCCTAGGTGGCTCGAATTGTGTCACCAAGTGTTCTAACTTCTAGGGTTTCCAGAACATCTCTAATCTCATACTTCAATCCACTAGTGAATCGAGATACAGTTCGGTCTTCGGGTTCTATGACTTCGCATTAGATCAATAACATCTAAAATTCTTTAATGTAAGCGTCCATACTCGATCCTCCTTGTCTCAGTTCTTGTAGTCTCTTGAAAGCATCCTACAAATAATAACTCAGCACAAATCTTCTCCGCATAACTCTCTTCATGTCATCCCAACTCCTAATCTCTTGTTCTCCTTCCCTTCTTCTGGTGGCTCGTAAGTTCTTCCATCATAAGGTAGGATAACCAACGAACTCCAAAACAACAAGTCTAACTTCACATTATTAGGCACTTCGTGGCATTCAAACTTCTTTTCAATCTTATCTACCCAATCCAGATAGTCTTCCGCTTCACCACTTCCAAAAAAACTTAGAATACGTATCCTTAATCCTTCAACTCTAAGGGCTCGTGCATTTCTTTCCTTAGGCCCATAGTACTCCTCTACCTTATCATCCCCTTATGCTTCCTCCTCAATCTCTTCAAGTGTTATCCTTCATTTAGTATCCTTACCAATTCCTTCAACTCAGAGAGGGCGAGTTAGGGCATTAACTTGGCTAAACTAACCATTACCTTGTTACTGTTGCTTATGCTCTCTAATAGGGCTATTTTTAGCTCATTGTCTCTCTTCTTGTATAACAGTCACCAAATTAGCTACCAAATTGGTAAGCCTATCCAATCGATCATCCACAAACTGAGGCGTGAAGCTTCCTTCATGCCTTTGGCCATGTCAAGTACTATTTTTTTAGTTTCCCAAAGTTCCTAAAGTTCCTTAAACACTTGAGTCTAATATCGATGGTTACTTCGCAATGACAATCAAACGAACAATCAATTATACTCTATTTTACATATCAAAAACAAGGGAAAAACAAAGTACAAAACACTACTCAACTACCAAACTCCAATGTAAACAATAAAACCTCTGTCACATGAGAGCAGTGACAAACTATCAAAAAAACACAATAGCAAAATCTAACTTCGAACGTAACCTGGCTCTAATATCAAGATCATACAAACTCATAGATGAACACACGAACTCAATATCATACGCAACCAAAGGGGTAAGTCCAAGCCGCAAGATGGCCTGAAAAGTACACCAACAATGGATATAACACACCAATGCCTCATACGAGCTCATGTTATACTTGATATGATGTACAAGAATGGCTAGAGGTCACTCGGCACTAGTCCATACTAGAATGGGCGAGATAAGAGTATCTCAAGAGTAAGCAAGAGGACACTTAGCTCAAGAGAGGGTAACAAGTTCAGTGTATTCTTCTATATATTCTGTTGCAGCTATTACATTATGTAATTATTTATAGTACCCCGTTAAGGTAAGTTCTATGTTACAAAAAATTATAAAAATAGATCCCTATTTTCTAAAAAGAAAGAAAATAATTTACAAGGAAAATACGAAATTGTGCGCAGCAAACGTCCTCTATTAGAAAGGATAGTACGGTTGTTAAAAAGAATAACACGCGTACGATTTACTCTGTGATTCTAACAATATTGTGAGCTAAGTAGGGGTAAGCCTCTATTCAGGTATGTTCGGTATCAGAAGTTCCGCACCCTGACTGCTGGGGCTAGACTGAGGTTAGCATAGGATGGATCACAATAGGGTTGACCTCGGATGGTCAGTTCCTAATGGTTATCAACTCGGCCCTAGCACCGTAGAGGTTGTAATATTCAAATTTGGTGCTTGGACTAGTGCTTAGTAGAGGGTTTGGTTTGATACGTTGGTTGGTAACCTCGGCAATGCCTTAAATAGCATGGAGAGCGAAGCAACTCGGCAGATTGGATTGAGGTAAGCACCACTCCTCAGTGCTTAACTCACCTCGAACAGTTCGGCAAACCATTTAAAAAAGCCCTCGAGCTCGGGAGCATGTAATCGATCCTTGATTCCTATCATACATGGTATACATTAAGTGCATGTACGTATATTATGTAATTTGTATGTGTTTCCATGAAGAGGTATCACTTCTCCTTCCATAAAATGTCAATAGGTATAGGATTGATTTTTTTTTTTCGATTAGATAATAATATAATCGTGTTCAATCTAAAAACGATGTCATAATCGTAGTTGTAATGAATTAAATATTAGAATTGGAGATTTTTGATAAAATTTAGAAAAGCCCTAATTTTGAGAAAAATGTATTCAATTTAGTTTTAATAGGATATTGATGTTTTTTCAAAGATCTAAATTGTAAAGTTAGAGATTTCTAATGACTATCAATTTATGATGAACTTAGATGTTTCAAAATAATATAGGATAAACTTATACTATTCTACAACTTATAATCTAAGGTATATAGATGTAAATTTAAAAAACTAATAATAATAATCTTAAATATAACTAAACATTATATTTTTTACCAAAGCATATAGCTATTTCCTTCTACTAGAAATGAGGGAAAAAAAAAACATATAACGTAATCCCTCTATCTATTTGAAACCCTGATACTATTCAAAAGTTCTCAGATCCTAGTTCCAACTTAAGTCCCTTTATGCATGTTGAATTTGACATAGTTGATATTATTTCAGCCAAAGCCATGATTGCATAGATGATTCTCCTCTACAGTAGTATGGTGTAATGCACTCTCTTTCTAATTGTGTGGAGACTAGAGAATAAGATGTTAAACTATAGATATTTGTGAGACCCTATAATTAAGTGACCTATATGGATTGTGAAAGGTTGTGGTATTAGTTTATAAGGCGATAGTTGTGAACACATCGTCAACACAATCTTAAAACTTTTGGGCTAAGTGGTTGAAATAGGGCTATTAATGTTTGTTGGCTTGGCTATTCACTACTTTTAGCTTGAAAGCGAACCTCCTGCCATTAGGTAGATGATTCAGATTTGGTTCCAGTTTAAAGAAGAGTCCGAGGAAAGTAGGGAGTATCACTAGAGTATGACTCCTCGCATGTTTTTAGGATGACCTATAGGTAGTAAGTAACCTGAATTGTACATCGAAAAGGGGGAAAGATTTGAGCCCAATTGTAAGGTTTCACAATAAAGACATCACATGTTTAAAGGAGGGGAAATTTTGAAACCCTATGATTAAGTATCTCATACGGATTATAGAAGGTTACGGCACTAATTTATAAGGCCATGGTTATGAATACCTTATCAACATAAGCTTAAAACTTTTGGGCCAAGTGATTGAAATGGGCCCATTAGTATTTGTTGGCTTGGCTCTTCACTACTTTTGGTTTTGGGCGTTACAATATCCCTTAAGTAACTTAATTTTATAAGAATTTACCTACCTTTTGCTATAAACTTGATCGTTAATGGGGAAAAAAGACTATGATAGTATGATAAATTGTAATTTTGTAATAGTATTGCAAGATAAATTATTAAATCCATTAGTTAAAGTTATGGAAACACTACTAAGAAATTTACCTCAAAAGTTTTATTACAAAAATGTAACTAAATAATTCACAAGTTCTATAAAATACCTTATACTCTATAGATCCTATAGGGTACAAGTTCTAAAATTGTTTTCGATCATTACAAGATATTTTCAAATTGCAAGACTTATATAGGGGGTACGGAAATACGAGTAAAGTGTATATCTTACCCACCTGAACTCGCTTACCCTTTCATATTAAGACTTAACATGGGACCCCGCAAATTTCACAATTAGACAATTCGAAATTGGTAAGTAAAATTTAGGGCAATCGCTAAAATTATCGAATTAAGCCTGAATTTTATGAAGAAACTAAAAAAATTAATAGAAGTGGCCTCCAGAGTTTAGATTTAAAAATAAAGTAATAATATAATGAACTTATTGGATATAAATATGCTATTTGATATTTATTAGAAACACGTGAAATGATTTCAGATAATTAACGAATTATTAGAAATAAATCATATGGATGCTATATATTGTAAAATGATATAAAATAATATTTATGAGTATTTATTTATATTGAATATATTTTAGGTATATAAATAATATATCCATAATTACTTAAACTATCTGGAATAGACTAAAATATATACTAATATAATCATAGAAAAATAATGAAAAAAAAACCTAAGTGGCAACATAGAAATACATTGTCTTAGGCATAGCAAGTTAGTAGAGGGGGTTAGTATCAGTAAAGGGGTGATTAGGGACATATTATGGAAAAGTAACCAAAATTTTTATACTTAGGCAGGAAAAGAAATTCCCAACTAACCAACATCATCTATAAATTCATATAACCTTCTTCATTAGATAGGGTGAAACATGTGTTTACCAACATTTAAAAAAGAATTACACAAATATTAATTATATAAAAAATATTACAAAAACACTAACCCTATATCACATATATAAAATATGACACCTATAATAACACATATCTTGCATTTAAGAAATGCGATAATAGTAAAATAGCACCAAGGATATATCGCATTTTGAAAAATGCGACATTAATATTAGCAAATTATCGCATTTCAAAAATGCAATATGGGCTTAGTCCTATTAAAAGAAAATGGATAGATGATTAATGATAAAGGTCTCATGTCACATTTCGTAAACATGAGATATTAGTATTAGGGCATTATCGCATTTGATAAATGTGATATATCCTTGGCTTATAATAAATTAGATTGTTTTTTTCTAATTACACTCAAAAGGGTATAACTTTTCATTCATGAAGGATTTTTTTTATTATTATATGTTTTCAAGAATCGATTTTCAACTACTATAATGTTGTAATCAAGTGAGCCCGACTGATGCCATTTTCAACTAGAAAAAACACTCTTTAAGTCCCGTTATCAACCTTTTTATTTTAGGTTGTTTTAAGAATTTTTTTTTGGGTTTAAATAGCTTCTTTTTGTTCTTTATTGTTTCTTTACGAATAATTATTTAAGAAATAATAGAATTCCGAATTAGTTTTTTGCATTCTCAACATCAAAATTGCAGTTAACCTATGTTGCATCTTGAAGATGCAACACTATTACCATTATACTAGTGTCGTATGTCGCATCTTCAAAATGTGACACACTTAGAATTGCCTATGTTGCATTTGTAAGATGCAATATAACTTAGTATTTTGGTAATTTTTTTAATTTTTGATGGTAAACAAGTAATTTTTTCCCATTAAACACTTTGGACTCTTTGGAATGTAAGGAAAATAGAAAGAGCCTATGAAGTGGTTTTTATAACGAAGATGAATTCAGTGATTAAACTAGGATCCAGGTGTACCGCACGAACTAAAACACTAGTTAGAAACTAAAAACGATATTTAGGATATCCAAAGATAATGCGATTAATTTCATATTATGAGTTGGAATGATTTCTTGGGGTGTACATATAAATCTTTAACAAAAAAAAATTGAGTTAAAAACCTAGTTTAGAAATTGATGCGAAAACTGAAATAGAACTTAACACGATTCAAGAAGAATTGTAAAAGACTTAAGACCTAGATAATTAGGTATATTAAACCCTAAACAAAAGATAACAATAAGCGTTATAGGATAAAACCAACCTATAATAGTTATATGAAAAACTGAAACTACATTTATGTTATAAGGATGATCAGCGATGGCCTGAGCGAGTTGGACCTCGAGTAAACGAACAAGCAGTCCACGTAAGGTGGGATTAATACGATGCTGTATTTTGGAGACTTGAGATTATACTTAGTTGTGCTTGTTAGATAGTTGGTTGTGTGTTTGTGCTTGATTATGAGTGATACTATGATTCTGTTTGTTATTTTAGCTTGTATTGTATGAAGTGATCGATCATCCTAAACTGAACTTAACAAAGGTATGACTTGTAAACATAACTCGAACTTGCATAGCAACCCATTAGGGGAAACCTAGGATTCACCGGCCAAATATCAACCCCTTCAAAAAGAATAGTGCTGGATGGCGTAATGGGTCCCTTCTTCATCCTTAGTCGAACTAAGTGACAAGTGAGGAGATCGCGATAAAGGTAAGGTTAATGGTTCGAAGGTAGTCACGGGAGGAGCGGTGTCTCTATTACAAAAACTTGGGTTTAGTCGTGAGCCGTTGCATTAACAGCAACTCATCAACTCGGATTAGATTGAACATAATTTCTCTAATCTCACGACGGGCCGGATAACGTCATGCGATGGCATTTGCTTAAACATACTGTCACGCCCCGAAGCGGCAAAGTCGTAACAGCCCCGCCGTGTAAACTATCCTAAGATAGAAGTTGGCCTTACAACCGCTATCTTAGACCTGATCTACACAAGGCGTCCATGACGAACCCGCTTTAAAGTAAACAGTTTGTAATTTAAATAAATCATTTACCTAAGAAAGTGAGGAAATATATATATATACACTATAATTCAATTATTGAAGTTAAAGTTTATAATAATTCTCCATAACATATTTCCTAGTTATACATTATTCAAAAATGAAAAGTAATAAAATATGTGTTGATTCTTCAATGTTTTTCCTCACTCTCCAGGATCCAGCAGTTGCTAGCTTCAGAGTAGTTGTTTGTCGTGTCTTAGCCAGCACTTGCATGACGTCTATAGGAATGTAAGCAACCACAGCTCAGTAAGTTAGGATGGAAGACTTAAAACTATACCACAAATACAACAAGATTTTCAATCAACTTATTAGGTGCAATGCATGTGCAAGCAAATACCATCGCACGATGTTGTCCGGCCGGTCGTGAGATTAGAGAAATTGTGCCCGCTCTAATCCGGGTTAAGGAGTTGCCATTAATGCAACAGCTCACGACCAAACCCAAGCTTATGCAATGGAGACCTCGCTCCTCCCGTGACTATCTTCGAACCATTAACTTCACCTTCGCCGCAACCTTCTCACCTATCACTTAGTTCGACTAAGGATGAAGAAGGGACCAATGGCAATCCTGCACTATCTTTTTCGAAAGGGTCGGTATTTGGCTTGAGAGTCCTAAGTTCCCCTAATGGGTTGCCATGTAGGTCCGATTATGATTATAGGTGATTAGTTCCAGTTTAAGGTAATCAATCATTTCATACAAACCATATAATACAAGCTAGGACAACAGACATAATCATAGCATCACTCATAATCAAGCACATACACACATCCAATTATCTAACAAGCACAACCAAGCATAATTTTAAGCCTCCAAAATACAGCATCGTATTAATCCTAACTTACCTCGACTCCTCGCTCACTCACTCGAGGTCCAACTTGCTCAAGCCATCGCCGATCATCCCTATAACACAAACGTGGTTTCAGTTTTTCATATAACGATTATAGGTTGATTTTATCCTATAACGCTTATTGTTATGTTTTGTTTAGGGCTTAATATACCTAATTATCTAGGTCTTAAGTCTTTTATAATTATTCTAGGTTTGGGGTTAGGTTCGGGTTTGGTTTCTGCATTAATTTCTAAAAGGTTTTAATTCGATTTCTAAGTCCTAAACATGCTTAAATCCTAATGTAAAATTAATCACATTAAACTCGAGTGTTCAAATATCCTATTGGGTCTTAATTCAATATTCTAAACTATTCGGTACACGTTATTCCTAATTGGAGTATCGGATTTATTCCCGATGTGAGAAAATCTTACTTTTTTATATAATTACCTAAAATTCAATCTTAATTCAGATTTAATATTATTCTGATTTTTACTCTAATATTATCTAAATAACCCTAATTTTTTTAATTTATTAATTTCCAATTCCACATATTACTACTTTCTTACAATAACTACCTAATTTCCTAAATTAACTATACTTAATACTCCAAAGGCTAGGATTAGGGTTTCATATCAGAGATTAGCATCCCTAAACATTTAATTACTATATAAATCAGTAATTAGTATCTTAATCACTTAATTAACTCAAAATTACCTAATTTTTCCATCATTTTAGGGGATAAAAATTAACTTAAAATTTTTGAAAATTAATTTTAAAAAAATGGCTTCATAGCACTGTTTTATATCACATAAGCATTCTACAAAAAAAAAAAAATGAGCTCCAAACTACACTCCTAAGCCTGTTTATTTCTCATTCTAATCATGCTCAGGTTTTAATAAATTTGTTAAGGACCCTATATTTTCAGACGTAATTAAACTAAATCACTATTTTTTCCTAAATTTACATACAATAAAACCTCAGAATAACAATTTTCATAATTTTCTGAGTAAAATAACTAATTTTACAAAATTATTCAAAATCGGGGCAAAGGAGGGACTCACCGGTCCGGGTATCTCTGGCCACCTCAAGCCGTTGAGGCCTTGTCGGTTGGCCTGGGTGCTGCCACCACCGTGTAGTGGTGGTAGCTGTCCACTCTCAGTTGCTCGTCTGGTGTGGGTTCCCTTTGAAGGCCCTAATTGCACAGTTTTCTTTTCTTTTTTTGGTTTTCTGAATTTTCTTTTAAATTTTTGCGTCTCTTGATTTTTCTTTGATTCCTCATTGCCCAAATGAGTTCTGAAAATTTTTCTCCTATTTATAGACGATTTTGGTAATTAATATGCATTAATTAGACATGACTTTGCCCAATTTCCTTGATTTTTGGATTTTTGTGTTGTCTAATTCTAATTGGTTAATTTTTATTTTGCAGATCCTGACCTGCTACAACCTGATTTGGATCATTCTATCCTTTTCTGATTTTTTCTAATTTTTCCATAATTAATTTATAATTTTCTTTAATTATTTACTTGGTTTTTTACCAATTTAGGCAATTTCGTGTATTTTTATCTACACGTAAATTCATGTGGATACATGTGAACATTCCTAATTATTATTTTGGTCATTCTAAAATTTTTAGTATACATATAATCTATCTCTAGTAATTTATTAGTTATTAGATTACACTTTTCGCCTTTTCAGTAATTAGTACTTATTATGCTTAAAATTTGAAAATTTTATAGTCTCCTATTTTATTACTTATTTTCTTAAATTCAAGTTTACGGGGTCATTTTTACTAATATTTATAGTTCTACTTTATAATTTAGGTTCGATCGAGTATTTCAACTGATCGAAATCTCGAATAGTTAGTTATGAGGCTTACACATACATTGCACCAAATGATTTGGTTGATAACCTTGTTTGTGTTTGTGGTGTAGTTTTAAGTCCTCCATCCTAACTTACTGAGCTGTGATTGCTCACACCCCTAGGAACGTCGTACAAGTGCTAGCTAAGATGCGACTTACAACTACTCTGAAGCTAGTAACTGCTGGATCCTGGGGAGTAAGGAAAAACATTTGAAGAACAAACATATATTTTTAAGGTCTAAGCTTTTATTTTAGAATTCTTCATTTCTGAATAATGTAATAACTAGGAAATATATTACGGTGAAACGTTGTAAACGTTAATTGAAATAACTGAATTATAGTGTATATATATATATATTCTCACTTTTTTAAGTAAATAATTTATTTAAATTACAAACTGTTTACTTCAAAGTAAGTTAGTCATGGACGCCTTGTGTAAATCAGGTCTAGGATAGCAGTTGTAAGGCCAATTTTTATCTTAGAATGGTTTACACAACAAGACTATTATAACTCTACCGCTTCGGAGCGTAATAGTGGTGAGAGTAAAACTTAAGAAATTATACAAAAATCATGCAAATAGGGAGATTTGAGGTCCAATGGGTTAAATAGATCTTGGAAGTGAGTCACTACCACCATGAGGATGGAGAAGCAATGCCTAATAAGGTTGACACACCTCCTTTGGCCATCGATGGCTGGAGCATGATTTGTCGGTGAGTTTAAATTTTACCTTGATTTTGCTAAAATTAGTAAAAATGCGAATTTTTCTTAGAAAATTATGAAAAAAAAATGTTTTCTAAAGTATTTTTTTCATGTAGATTATAGGAAAAATATTATTTTATTAAAATAAAGCATCTAAATGTATTGCTCTTAACAAATTATTAAAATCAAGTAGTTTTTGATTTAGTTTTTAAAACCCTTAATATTGTTGTTTCGACTTCAAAATTTTCTATGAATCATTTATTATATGAAATCGATATGAAGAGTTTCTCATGAAAAATATTTTCTAACTTTTTATCGAATCTTAGGCCTATAAATCCCATTAAATTGCTACTTTCAATTAGTTTAAGTACTAAATTTTTAAGGATTTTACATCGGTTCTGGTTTTAGTTGATTTTTACTATAACTAGATGTAGAATAGTGTTGTGGGAATGAATCTTGATTGTTGAAAGTGTTGGATTTGGGTATGGGAGATTTGGTGGTGGCACTAATAATATGCAATTTAAAGGTCACATAAATGATATGATGAGCAAGGTTTAATCTGAACTGAAACTAAATTTGGGGTTGTAGAGAGCATTTGATACTGGTCTTTCTCGCGTATGAGGGGGAGTTGTAGAAAATATATTGAAAAAGTAAGGTGCGTACAAGATTAGAAGATAAATTGGAGGATAAGTAAAAAACTTTTGGGTAAATGATATGTTAGAAAATATGTTCAAAACCTGAATCAGAAACTCTATATATGTGAAATATAGTTAGGTGGATTTTAGAGGATAGGTTATAGGATATTTTTATGACTCTCGAATGAATTGTAATTAGAGAATAAATCAAAGGATGAAATAGAAGGTTGTCAAATACAAACTATTAATAAGTGACCTAAGAATTTGAATGTCTAAGTATGACAAAACCTTAAACTTAAGTTAATAAATATAAATATAGAATAATAGTATATATTTTACTTGAATAAATACTAAAATGTTATTTATTTTATAGGAATCTATGTTGAAAATATATATCAAACTCCACCTTGGCAAGCAACTAGCAGTCCAAATAAATTTGAGACCAATACGTGACTGTATTTCGAAGTATTATTTCATAGTACTTAGAGATTTAAAATTATACTTGGTTATGCTTGTACGTAGCTCAATTGTGTGCATACTTATATGTCTCTATTTTTTATTGAACTACTTTGTGATCTGCCTTGCGTTATTGTGATTTATTGAATTGTATGAATTGAGTAGCTACCCTTAATAAGACTAAGCAATATGGGACTTAAGACTTAACTAAACATGAATTATAGCCCAATAGGAGCTAATTAGAATCCTCTAACCAAATACCGACTCTTTCGAAAAAGATAGCTAAAATGGTTTCCTCTTCACCCTCAATAAATGGGAGTGGTAAGATAGGCGATCATGGTAAGATTGAAGACGCTGGTTCAAAGATAGTTGAAAGAGAAGGGAAATCTCCATTTGATAAGCTTGAGTTTGGTTGTGAGATGTTGTATTTGTATTGAAACTCCTTAAACTCAAATTAGAATAGGTAGAATTTCTCTAATTTCATGACAAATCAAACAATATCGTATGATGGCACTTATTCTATTGCAATACATTTAATTAATTGCTTGATAACCCTAGTTATACTTATCGCATATTCTTATATCTCTATCACTCCTTACTGAGCGATTAGTTACTCACATCTCTATAAATCTTTTTGTAGGTGCAAACTAGATGTCGTACTATAACTATCCTAAGGTTAGTAGTCAATGGGAACTAGGTATGAGGATAGGAAACTCGAGACCAAATGAACTTTTAAAGCTTTTGATGTTTGATCTTTTGTTCTTTTGGCATAATATATATATATATATCTAAGTAAATTATGTTATAAAGTTATGTAAATAGTATCACGATAATCTAGGCTATAATATATATACAAAAGACTTCTGGAGGTTAATGCTAATATCATATAAACTATTTACTTTAAAGTAAGTTAATCATGGATACTTTCTATAAATCAAGTCTACGGTAGCAGCCATGAAGTTAGCTTTTATTTTATAATAATTTACACGACAAAATTATTATAACTCTACTGCTTTAAGACGTGACACTTCATTCCTTATGTTAAAAAGTCCTAGGACTTGTAGAGTAATAACAATAGCATTACTAGTACTTTTACTTTTTTTTCCCATTTTTATGTTCACACTTTAGATTTTTTCTATGATATTGCCTTAACTTTATAAAACAAGACAAATTAATGTCTTTATAAATTTGTTATCCCAAAATATGATAAAAATTATAAAAATTAGATAACATTTAAGCAATCTCATTTTCGTAATCAATTTTTAAAATACTTTGGTGTGCTACCTCAACTAATCGATGTAGGATATATAAGTAGTTCATTTATTATAGTCATTATAAAATATTTTAAAAAATAAATTAAATAATGACAAAAATACTTATTAATTAAAATAAAATAGAAAAACAAATAAACAAAGGAAATAGACCATGTCTCAAAATTTTAATTGTACATAGCTTTTGCAAATGATATATAATTATTACAAGTTTTATATTGCTGAGGATCCATGATTTTCACTATAATTTGCGAATAATACCAAGTATACATCTCCAAATTGGTTACTTCAGATAAAAATTTAAAGTTACAAAATCATCTTATATCTATTAAATTTTCCACTAGTTGAGCAATTTCATGATATTATTTTTAAACTACGGTATTGGCCATGAGTTTTCACATCATATATAAATTTGCAAAAAGTGGATATCATATGTAAAAGTTATATGGATCAGAGGTTTGAGACACTACATTGTTTCTTTTGTTGTTATTTTTCTTATATTTTATTCATTTTTTCTATTGTTCCTTAAGTTTTTTTCTAATAAAAAAAAAAAAATTTAATACGACCCTTCTTCCTCGCTTTGTTTATAATTTTTTCACTACAATACTAAGGGATAAAAGAGAAATGAGGTTTTGTCGCGAAAATAAAAAGAAATATGTGAAAATTCATGCACTTCTATTATTATTTCTCCCATTATTTGTAACGATTTTATGAGAGAGTCACTTATTTGTTTGTTTTCGAAATATGAAGCACCAAAAGGATATAAGAAAAAGTAAAGTTCAGACACTTTGGTCAATTATTGTCTTACCTTTTCTTTTTGTTTTAAACACTTTCCACATATTTTTTTCTCTTAGATAATTGTAATGAAATCTAGATGCACTCTTTTTTTTTTTTTTAAGTGAAAAAATCTAGATGCACTTATGGTGGACTGCTTGCCTGTGCCGAAGAAAAATGAGAGCTGATACATGTCATGAAAATTAAATCACAAAGTCTGTCCGAATAATGGCATGCAACCATGTTTTCTTGATCTTTGTTTTTTTAACCAAAATAATCTGAAAACACATGGTCTTGTCAAATCCAAATAAATAGGTCGGCTTTCACTTTCGAGTACTCTTTCCTTACTTCTTTAATTTTTGAAGTAAAATGCTTACATATTTAGAGTGGATGGAATCAGCCGCCGTCTTAAATAATTAACCACGATTAGGAGTCTATTGTTTTACTCTATTTATCTTTTATTTATATCATGTCATGGCCAATTCCATGTGAATATTTTCGGCACAATAATGAGCAAGCAACTATGTATCATTCCGGTGTCATGCTCATTAACTCTGTATATTTGCTTCTTAAAATGTTGCATAATTATTCCACAGATGGAAATGTAAACATTATTGGTTCTATTGTACTGTAATGAAACCAACGTCAGTTGATGACACCCCGAACTTAGCATCTGAAAACCTAGAGAAATCGTCAAAACAAGTTTTTTTTTTTCTTTTTATTTATTAACAAAGAAAAAAAAAATCGAATATGAATAATTTCTATAAAAAAACAATATTCATACCAACTTGATTATGAGGTTTTAGCATGCCAAGCTTGTTTTCACCAAGTGACTTGAGGTCCAAAATGCAACATCTTTATCCTTTTTATGTTATGAGCATTGAACTCTTTAAAAGAAGATTGGTCCCCTGCAACTCAATGGGTCTCATATGAAGGAAGCTAACCAGGCCAATTAATTTAGAGTTAATATAAAAATATATATTTTAGTTTTGCATTAGTTATTTTTTTCATTATATAATCTGAGTTACCGAGCTTTTCACTTTGTATATATACATTATATGTCTAGTGAAATTTTGATTTATTTAGATTTATATAATTGAAAAAATATAAATAACATGAGTACATAAAGTGAAAAAAGTGCGAAAACAACTCAAGTTTACTAACTAAAAGATTAGCCGTCCACTAGCAATGCCTCTTGTTCTCCCACATCCGGTGGTCGTTTTCAGCATCTTGCGCAATGTCACCATTGGGGACTCCATCCGCTGTTGCTGGTTCTTATTGTTTCCACCATCTTTAAAATGTAATCATTGAGAAAATTTACAAAATCTTTATCATTTAAAAGTCCATTTTCCATTTTTCCTAAAGAAAATTTGTGATTCAACTTATAATCACAAGCTAAAAAAAAAAAAGAAAAAAAGAAAGAAAGATAATCAACTTAAAATCTAAAACAAAAAGATATATGGAAAGTAGTGAAGGCACTCTCTAACTCCTCCATTCACTTACCAGTAATCAAAAAGTCCTCCCGTTTTGGATTATAGTCACTAATCTGTTGAGCAAAACTTATCCAAACTAATAACCCGATCTCTAAGTGCAATCCGTCGGGCTAACACTCTAATCAAATAGTTCAGTCTCTAAAAGCATGGTAGTGGTGTTAGGAACCTGACCCTATCTAGTCTGATCCCTATGAGCTCTAGTTTCTCCTTGAGGACTTAAACCAATCTACACCACAAGGCCCTTCGGACAAGGTAGTTTAGCAAGAAAAGTATCCCGTGGGGTGTCATGTCCCTAAGAAGTAGAAGAACTTGGACGAGAGATACATCTATGTGGCATACTATAAGAAAAGAATAGGAAATAACGAACAACATAAAGGAAATTAGTTGAAGGAATAGAGTTAAAGAAGATAAGTTACTTAGAAATCCAACAAAAGTTAACTAGAACAACATGCAACAATGCAAGAAATCCTTTAATAACAGTGAATTAGGCTTTAACATACAATTTTTGCAATTTCCAACTTAATAAATCATTTCTTAGCCCAATCTATGAACAATAATTATTTAACAACAAGATTCATTCCCTGAGGTCTCTATGATCAAATGCCTAAGATTCTTAAATCAGCTCGCCTAGACCTTTAAGTTAATAGCCTAACTACATACTTGATCTTTCATCCTAAGTCCCTTAAGTTAATAACCTTTAACTTTAATACCTTCTAAGCTATTGTAAACCCTGTGTAGTCAATAGTTCAAACCCTAATTTAAGTCTAAGTATCATAAACTATATCATGAGTCAATAAAACTAGAAACGATAAAAATTTTATAAAATTTAGAAACCACATATAGTATTGATAGTAGAAACCTTAGAAAATTAATCAAAATCCTAAAATTATAGTTTTAAGCTCATAAAATAAATAAATATCACTTAATAGTGATATAATCATAGTTGATCATAATTATCAATTAAATCACGTAATCGCGTAAAACTTTTAATGAAAACGTCAAAATAATTTGTAAAAATTATAATTGTAACAAGTACCAATTAAATAAATAAATTTTTATAAAATTCCAAAATTAATTTATAAATATTATTTTTATATTTAAAAAAATTACATATAATAATTTTTTTTATTTTCCTTTTTCTTCTTTTCTTTCTTTTCTTCTTAATTCCCTTATTGCTACGTTCCAAATTCTAGAAAAAAATTTGAGCAGCCCACGTGTCATTTCTTTTCTCTCTAGGTGTTAATTGATTAGTAACAAAACAAAAGAAATGATGAGATTGTCTCATCTCATTAAATGCTAAGTTGCTTTTCTAATTCTTATCTTCCCTCTCTCCAACTTGCTTTTCAATTTGCCTTCAATTGTACGAGAGAAAAGCAACATCCGGAACACCTACAAGTAGAAAAGGAAAAGAAAAACCAAAGCAAACACATACACAAAATAAAAAATAAAAAAACCGAAAACAACAAACGAATTTGGAGGAGGAGGAGGAAGAAGAAGAAGAAGAAGAAGAAGAAGAAGAAGAAGAAGAAGAAGAAGAAGAAGAAGAAGAAGAAGAAAGCTAAGGAAATTTATCAATAATATTACTAAAATATTTAGATAAGTTTATTCATTTTACTTATACATATGTATATCATATAATATGTACATGTATACTAAGTATTTGTTTACTTATTTATTTACATGTATATATATGTATACATGAATAGATATATACATAGTAATTAGATATTTTGCTTCTTTGTGTATATACATATGTATATAGGCATGTATATATATATATATTATGTATAATATACGGTATATGTATATAAGTATAAATAGTAGTACATATAGTGTGTATTTTTCCTACATACGTATTTTATACATATGTATCGTGTGTACTATACATGTATGTATATTTGGTATTTTGTTATATAATATATATATGTATACACGTATAGTATATGTATATGTACTAAATATTTCCTTTATATACAAGTATATATATTTAGTATTTTATTTAATTATTTATGTATATATGCATATTTTATGTATATATGCGTGATTATGTATATATATGTACTTGTCAATTTTAATATATGAAGCTATACATGTATACGTATGATATATGTATATATACTTAACAGTTTCAAAGTAAATGAATTTTTGTATATTTGTGTATATATGTATATATATATGCAACTGACGTGAATATGTATATATACATATTATTAATAATATTTTGTATTTTAGTATATATATATACGTTTATATTACAAATGTATATGTATATAAGTATATAAAGTATAACTAAGTGTATATGATACTTGTACATAATGTATAAATAAAGTTAGAATAAGTTATTATATAACGTATAGTATATGTATAAATGTATGTATATGAATTGTGAAGTATACATAAAAATATGAGTATATGTAAATAGTATATACAATATACTATAATATTAAGTTAATAAATATATATACATAAATACTGTAAATTAGAGAAAAAAATTAATAATTAAGAGAAAATAGGTAATTATAGTAAAATAGACTTAAAATGAGAAAATTATCAACTATACGATTTAAGTAATTATTAAATTGTAAATATACTAAAAAAAGCTTAAATTGATATTTTATAATTTTTTAAGTTAAAATAATGAATTTTATAATATTTTTATATTACAGTTCAAACTACGAGTTATAACGTCCAAAACGGATTTCGTTATAAGAAAATATGCTCGAAAACGATCAAAATGAACTGTAAGTTCATAAAGATCCATGCTAAATCAAAAAAGTTATACACAATTCGATAAAAAGCTCAAATAAATGATTTTACATAAATCGATAACTAAGTTAAATAAACAGTACGAATTATGATATTAGTTTAGTTCTTAATTCCTAAACTTGCTACTTTCCGTATTCCTTATTCTCAAGTGATCTCGACATTGACCCTAAATTGCCATCAGACGACTACAACTCCTAAGTTGGTTATGATTGAGTGAGTTTTTCCTAATGATTCCATACTTGCTTGTATGTATAGTTAATGAATATAAATTGTTATTAATAATTGGATGTTGTATGGAGCTGGGTTATACTTATGTATGATCCTATTTGTTGATTGTAAATTTACTTTAAAGCATAATAACGTATTGGTTGTTACTTAGTAAATTCAATAGTAAATTCAATAGGAATTTATTGTCTGTAACCTTGTTGATCACTAAATAATAAGACTTGACATTATCCAACTTGAAAGAACTAATCGAATCACACATAATTATGTACTGCATAACTAATTCCAGCTATCCATCATATTAAGGTAACGAAAGGCCATACTTAGGTTGATTATTCGTTGTTATAGATTTTATATGGTACATACATGTGATATGACCTTACTCTAGCTCACGGTATCATTAGGCATGGAGGTGCCAATCGCCTAACTAAAGGTCAAGTCTAGAGGTCGTCGTTTAGGGGTGAGTAAGGGTTGTGTGAATCTACTCACAATCATACGTAGAACTCGTTTTTTATAAAAACTGAGAATGGATATACCATTATATTTTGAATACGAAATGTAGAGTTTCGTTATGATATAAGTTTTAGCATGATACCTGGATCCGATTATACCAATGTATCTCCAACTCTGACTTTGAAGGGTATTAAATCTGAGTTGCATGCAATACCTAGTTACCTGCATGTATTTGTAGGACATACTAATTGTTTATGCATTCATTTGATTAAATTAATTGTTATATAGTTGACGAAATTATCTTACTAAGCTAGTTAGCCTATATCCCTGTAATTTACTTTCGCAGGCCAATCTGTTTGTGGAGTCAGGCCGTCGTATGCCCGAAGTTAGTTATATATCAGGGGGTTGATATGAGAGTAAGATGTGATTAGAGTGCACTAATGATAGTGTATTTAGATTTTAAATCTTATTATGTAGTAAAATGATATCAGTTTGAATTAAGAAATATTATAAACTTCTTATCTATAAATTTCTATATAAATAGATGTATTTTATATTTCAATAGCTTGTTATTAATATCATGAAATGATATTGCTTACACCTACATAACTCTAAATTATTAGTTATATTTATAACTTTGTATATCGCATGAAGAGTTATTGATTAAGAGGGAAATCAATCTACAGTCCTTTGTACGGTATACAGCCACTGCTACAACTAACCCCCTCAAGTCGTAACAGCTGTAACGTCTCAAGACTTTAGAAGGGCATTACAATTTGCCACATAATTTGGAATTATGCTAAGGCTTCTAAGTCCACCAAACAGCATTCATAACCTAACCATTCTACAAATACATAAAAGAATCTATGAAGGAGTGGGTAACAACGTCCACTCAAATCATCATAATCCAAAGACTCAAACTAACATAATAGATCTAAGAGTTTATCGACTCATAACCATAAGTAACATAAGGTAGATTTAGGAGTATCTAATCTCCTCAAGATGCCATAAGACCACAAATAAAACAAAAAGGGAACCAATCTCCTTAAGAGTAGCAAATCTCTCATAGCAAAAGCATAACTCCAACACTACATTGATCTACCAAACTCTAGTCATCATAAAAATATAAATATTCAACACCTTCCTCTTCTTAAATGGCGTCTACATATGACTCCTCATAAATAAGGTACTCGTTCGTTCCTATGCTTAAAAAGGAATAAAGAATAAGCCCAAACCTACTATGGATGGATAAGCACACATGGATGCCAAGCTAAAATTTACACTTGCATATAATACAAACTATATCGAGAAATAAGTAAGCAATAGATTAGTTAAATTTAATTTAGGCCCGTAACCATCAAAAAGAATACTCATAACTCCGCCAAACCATGATCTTGTCCACATACATAGATGGATATGTGTATACATTTTCCTTTTTATGCTCAAGTCTAGAGTCTAGAGACCATAAAATCTAAAATTCTAGTTGTATCGTCCCATATATAAGACTACTAGAAAAACCTCACATATAATTAGTAGTTGCTCCCCTAGGGATCTACCACTACGGATCCATAGAGTAAGCAAGTTAAGCAAAACTAGCAATCAAGGTCAATTAGGCCAAATAAAAGTTAGTTCGGTTATCATACTAAGACCTAGTAAGTACAAGCAAAAAATCAAGCACCACATAGCGAAGCCCTTAAAAAGTAAAAAATTTGACAAAGGAACGCTAAAGGACGTAAGTCTAATGTAAGCCCCACAACTAACCATTCGAGATTTCGATCAGTTGAAAGACTCTATCGAACCTAAATTATAAAGTAAAGCTAGAAATATTAGTAAAAATGACTCCGTAAACTTAAATTTAAGAAAATAAGCAATAAAATAAAAGACTATAAAAATTTCAAATTTTAAATTTTAAGTATATAACTCGTCATTTATCGAAAATACGTAAAATGCATTTCGATAATTAACAAATCGCTAGAGATAAATTATATGTAAACTAAAAATCATAAAATGACCTAAATAATATTTATGAATACTTATTTGTACTATATATGTATTTGCATGTATGTAGAAATACGCGTAATTACTTAAAATACGCGTAATGTGCTAAAATTATACTAAATAATTAAAGAAAATTCATAATTAATTAAGGAAAAATTAATAAAAATAAGGAATGATCCAAATATAGGTCATGGCAGCTGGGAAAAAAAATCGTTTAATTAAATTAAGACAACACAAAAACCAAAAATAAGAGATAAGACAATTGTCTTGTTCAATTTAATACATAATAATTACACTAAAGCTCTATAAATAGCAAGAAAAATTCAAAAGCTCATTTGGACAGTTAGAAATTAGATAAAATTACAGAGAGTCGAAAATTGCGAGAAAAACCAAAGAAAAAAAAAGAAAAGGAAAACTGTGCAGTTAAGGCCACAAAGGAGAACCCAGATCCAACGGGCAGCTAGGAGTGGACAGCCACTACCACCACACGGTAGTGGTAACGCCCAGGTGGGCCGACACACCCATGGCCACCGACGGTGGCCAAAGCCACCCAAATTGGTGAGTTTGATTTCCAGCTCGATATTGTGTAATTTTGTAAAAATAGTAAATATTATTAGAAAATTATGAATTTCATTATTATGGAATATTTTTGTATGTATTTTTTATAAAAAATAGTGTTTTGATGAAAATATATCTCGTGATATAGGATCCTTAAGAAATCATGCAAAACCGAGCATATTTCAGTTTAGAAATAAATGGCCTTAGAAGTGTAATTTTGAGCCCAAAATTTTTGTATAGACCACTTAGGTAATATAGAATAGTGATATGAAGCCCGTTTTCAAAAATTAATTTTCAAAATTTTTAGATAATTTTTAGGCGCTAAAATAAGGCATAAAATGGGTAATTTAGAGTTAATTAAATAATTAAATGGTTAATTACTGATTTAGTGAATAAGTATGTGTTTTAGGATATTAAAATCTGATGGATTATAATACTTGTAACATTTAGGGTGTTAGATGTAATTATTAAGTTAATTATGTAGTAAATGAGTAATAGAAAAAAATAGTAAATTTTAAGTTAATTTTAGAAATTAGGGTAACTAGGAGTAAAATCTGATTTAGGATGAATTTTAGACATTTTGAAATAATAATTGGTGTTTAGAGACAATAATTAGAGTGATAAAAATATTAGAAGTGTATTATATACATAAAAGGTAATAATACATAATATATAATTATTAGAATGTAATAAATAGAAAATATTATAATAAAAATTGATATTTTGATAATAATAAAAATGTACAATAAATCTGATACGAAACTTGAATTTACGTAATTATATGAAAAATGTAAAAATTTCTCACATTAAAAGTGAATTTGGTACACTAATACAAATTTAAGTATACCGGGTAAAATAAATACTAATTAAGGGTAATGATGATATTTAAGAGATCGGGAAGTAATGTGATTAATTTCACATTATGGGTTGAAACAAATTTCTAAGGTTGGAGTATAAAACACTACTTAGAAATTGAACTAAAACCTAATTTAGAAATCGACGCAAAAACCGAACCCGAACCTAACCCTAAACCTAGAATAACTGTAAAGGACTTAAGACTTAGATAATCAGGTATATTAAACCCTAAATAAAACATAACAATAAGTGTTATAGGAGAAAATGAACCTATAATCATTATATGAAAACCGAAACCACGTTTGTGTTATAGGGATGATCAGCGATGGCCTGAGCAAGTCAGACCTCGAGTGAATGAGCGAACGAGGACTCGAGGTAAGTTAGGATTAATATGATACTATATATTGGAGGCTTAAGATTATGCGTGTTTGTGCTTGTTAGATAGTTGAATGTATGCATGTGCTTGATTATAGGTGATGCTATGATTCTGTTTGTTGCTCTGGCATGTGTTGCATGATTTGTATGAAATGATTGATCACCTTAAACTGGACTTAATCAAATATATGACCAATAATCATAATCGAACATGCATGGAAACCCATTAGGGGAACTTAAACTCTCAGGCCAAATATCGAACCCTTCGAAAGGGATAGCGCAGGATTGCATAATGGTCTCTTCTTCATCCTTAGCCAAACTAAGTGACAGGAGAGGAGGTCGCGGCGAGGGTGAAGTCAGTGGTTCGAAGGTAGTTACAGGAGGAGCGAGGTCTCCATTGCACAAGCCTGGGTTTGGTCGTGAGCTGTTGCATTAATGGCAACTTCTCAACCTGGATTAGAGCGGGCGTAATTTCTTTAATCTCACGACGGGCCAGACAACGTCGTGCGATGGCATTTGCTTGCACATGCATTGCACCTAATAAGTTGATTGAAAACCTTGTTGTGTTTGTGGTATAGTTTTAAGTCCTCCATCCTAACTTACTAAGCTGTGGTTACTTACATCCCTATAGACGTCGTGCAGGTACTGGCTAAAAAGCGGCAAACAACTACTCTGAAACTAGCAACTGCTGGATCCTGGGGGAGTGAGAAAAAACATTGAAGAATCAATACATAAATTATTACTTTTCATTTCTGAATAATATAATAACTGAATTATAGTGAATATATATAAATTTCCTCACCTTCTTAGGTAAATGATTTATTTAAATTACAAACTGTTTACTTCAAAGCGGGTTAGTCGTAGACACCTTATGTAGATTAGGTTTAAGATAGCGGTTATAAGGCCAACTTCTATTTTAGGATGGTTTACACGGCGGGACTGTTACGACTCTGCCGTTTCGGGGCGTGACATCTAAAACCTAACCCAAAGACAAAGTAATTAGCTTAGGTTCTTATTTCTCGATTAAATTGAAAACACGATCCTCTTCCGGTAAAATTATAACTCCTAAGCTAAGTAAGCAAATCACTTGAAGTCACTTCATAAACTCTAGCCTTCAAGTTAAAGATCGAATCCTATGGATGTGGAAAGATTAGACAAGGAGTTGGTTGGCTAGAAAAGTCGGAATGAACTTAGGAAAACATAAGGATTTTGAATATAACATGGCCTTCAGATGCTACAAAAGATGGTGTCCGGATGTTAAGCTTTTGCCACTTATAATGGCCTAGCATTCGAATGTTAGCTTGTAAGGCGTTTGGACGCTTCTAGTTTTGCAAAACAAACTCGATTCGAATCCATAAACACCCAAATCCCTATCTACAACTCAAGGCACTATAAACTAAGGATTCACAATCCTAGAATTCAACTAAAACTCCATATTTCAACTTTGCCAAACAAATTCCATTCCAACAAATCAAGATTAAGAACAATTACTCAAATTACTTACCTTAAATGATTCAAACACTTGGTATACTTTGGAAATGAAGCAATTCACCTCCTACAATCTGAATAATACTTGATTTTAGATTAAATCCTCAATAAAATCCCAAGTTAACATCTCTAAAACAGTTAACCTCAGAGGAATCCAAGCTTAATTTAGAAGAGCTTTCATAAAACTCACTTTATATCCTCAAATAAGCTGCCACTTGATAAGATTCAATAATCACCACTTATAACACCTAGAGATTGACTAAAATCTATAAGGAATAAGAGGATTTAGAGTGGTAGAAGGCTTGATTAAGCTCTAATGTTCTTACCTTAATCACCTTGAACTTTCCTTTTGAGGTAGCATTTAGAGAAGAGCTCTTAATTTTTCACTAAAAGAGGAGAGGTTTAGACTTTAAGTGGTAAATTCTAAGGTTTAGTAAAGGAAGCAAATTAAGGTACAGTTTTAGAGACTTTTAAAAATGTCCAAAATGCTTTTCTTTTTTGAAAACGTTTTCTTGATATATTACATTAAGCAACAATACAGCATAATGAGACTATCAACTTTCTTCCATTTGATTTTTTTTTTCCAACTAATATAATGTGACAACCTTAAGGGAGGGAGAAATTACAACGCGATTGATCATATAAGAAGACCGATGTTCATACCACTAGACTACAATGACCTCAACTAATCAATTTGATTGAAATAAAAAATGATGAAAAGAAAAATATCCTAGCAAATAAGATCAATAGCAAAAACAATATATATATAAATGAAACAAATATAGTGAGAAAGGAAATTAAATAAAAAAAAAAGGGCAACCTTAGAGCCCTACTTCCAAGAACATAGATTGAATGGATATCGATACAAACAACATACTAATGTGATACAATATAGACACAATAATTTTCAAAAAAGCAAGGGAGAAATAGGAAACTTTCCTACCATTTAGTAAGGTTTTACAAAATATACAGTTGGGAATTAGCACTTAGATGTTGCACAAACATGGGAGCTATTGGGTTCAGTGAATTGTAAGCTTCATACTCCAGTAACTAAGTCCTTGAAGGTTTAGTTTTGAGGTATTCAGGAAAATAAAATAGTTGAGTTAATACACTAAAACTTAGAAAAAATAATAAGAATGAATAAATAAAATAAATAAATAATATTAGACAAATATGTATATAATAAACTTCATAAGTTTGAATCCTGTACATATAATAGCTAAAAAAATTATAAAATAGCTAAAAAAAAGTTCATTTCTACATATACTTCTTTAATTTATCAGAAGTACATTAGATAAGTTCTAATATGTAACACAACCTTAGAAATAAATTATATGGACACTACTATTTATAAGAAGACGTGAAATAATATTTAGAAGACATGCATATATGTTCAATAATATTATGATGAAAGCTATACCTTAGCAATTAGGCTCTAAGTAGTCAAATTTAGGGTGTTTGTAAAAGTGACTCGATTCAATCAAAAATATGTGGGTTGGGAAAATTAAATAAAAGACCCCATAGGCATCGATCTCTAAAATATAATAAAATAATAGTAATATAGTTAAAATAGCTATATTTTACATATTATCATATAATTATTGGAAACACGTGAAATAGATATTGATAGTTAATGAACTCTTAAGATAAATTATATGAATATTAAAATTTCTAAATGACATGAAATAATATGTACAAATCATGCATGCACACCAAGTACAATTATTATGTACAAATATATTCTCATAATAATCTAATATATCTAAATACATACAAAAAATGACAAAATAAATAATGAAAATAATAAATAAATGTAAAATCTGATGGAGACATCATGAAATTAGCTGTAAGTGGCATTACATTCTATGGGAATTAGAAAGCGAATGAGTGAAAGTGAACATCTTAGCCATAGGAAAAGAATTTATATTACACATGCTAGCTTAAGAAAATTTACAAATGGCCTAACTTCAATATAAAACCTAAATCAACATAACCAAGCTTCACATTTTGGTTACTTAAACTTTAGGGGAGTTTAGAAGCAAATTTAGGAAATTTACCAAAAATTTAGTATAGGTTTGGGGTTTAGTAAGTTTGAAGGTACAAGAGGATGTTGGAAGTGAACCAATACAATGTTTAGATGGAGAAACCCCCATCATAGCCATTCAACAAGGTTGCCGTTGCCATTGGTTATTGGAGACAATTGCTCTAATGAGTGATTTAGATTGGTCTAATCTTTAGATAATTATTAAAAATAATAAACTTAGTCAAAAAATTCTAGAAAATTTTATTCCTAAATAATTTTGCATGTAGAAGCTAAGAAATATGTTATTTTATTAAAATTTAGCGGTTGTATGCTACGTCTTTAAGAAATTATTAAACCTAAACAAAATTTGACGTTGTTTTAAAACACCTCAACAATGTAGTTTTGAGCTTCAAATTTTTCTATAAGCTACTTACTGTTGATATTCAAGTATTGTGTAAAGTCTTTTATTGAAACTATTTTCTATATTTTTCTCAATTTTTGAACCCATAAATTATAGCCAAAATTGATATTTTAATAAAATTTATTGATTTTCTTCAAAAGCCTCACTTGGATCTTGTACACATTGATTTAGAGTGTAAATTACCATAGAGTAGTGGTATTGGGTAAAGTGTATGAATAGAAGTTGTGAGCTTTATGGACATGTGTTTTATATAGTAAATATCATAATATATACTCTTATGAATGAGTGATTAAGGGGAGTTAAATGAGACTTTTATAGAGTAATGAAGTATTTGGATGTTGCATATACTATCGGTGTACTCTTTGGTAGTGGAATTAGGGAAAGAGTAGACAAATCTATTGATTATAAGGAGTTTGCGTTGAGTCCGAGGATAACTCGGAGGGCTTATTAAGTGAAAACCTTATTAGGACCATACTCAAAAGTTAAGTTAGAGGAGAGTCTCATGAGCACTATAAATAAGGGAATCTCAGAGATTAAGTCAGAGGATATATTCTTGAGAATTTTGAAGTTGGCTGAGCTTAGAGAATGCCTTGTTAAGAGATTTAAAAATGAAGTAACTTAAAAGCTGCCTCAAAGGGCAATCCATAAGAAATCTTAAGTAATCATCAAACTCAAATGATGATTCAAAAGTTGGTTTTGTTACGAGCTTTAACTCCGATAAGGTTCAAACGGTGATTTAAACGCTTCCCAGCCTCAAAGCTTCAAGGATGACTTCATTCAAAACTTAGCTTAAAGGGTATCAAAGGTAAATTTCACTAATGAAATGACTCTAACTTCCCATACCTACGTATATATTTAACCTATGAATTAAACTTTGAATCAATCCAATTCTTGCAATGATGAATAAAATAACAATATTTCCTGGCTTATATAGTAATTAAACAATTAATTTGACAAACATATAGGAATTCTCAAAGAGGGATAAGTTCAATAACCAAGTGCAGTGAGCAACTAAGTTTTAAGTAAGTGAAATCAATGTTTCACCGCACTTCGAAATATTATTTTAAAATACTTGAATACTTTGATATATACGTGCTTGTAATTGTAGTTAGTTGTTTGTGCATGTGTAGCACAGTGTTTGAGGTATGATTTGCTATAGTGGGAACTGAGCTCCATGTTAGGTCTACTCTGTTAATATCAGTCTACATAATTGTTTAAGCTTAATTGATCACCCTAAAAACAAACTAACTTGAACTAGGCCTAACATCTAACTTAACATGTATTACAACCTACTAAAGGTATTAGTTAAAATTCTCGAGCCAAACACGAAACCCTTAGATAAACATAGCTGAAATAGTCATTTTCTAACTATTAGTCTAACTAAGTGACAAGAGAGGAGGTTGCGATAAGGTTAGGGACTGTGATTTGAAGGTAGTCTTGGGCAAAGGGTATTCTCCATTTTAGAAGTCTCCATTTGGTTCCGATTTGTGCATGAAACATCAAACTCTTCAACCCAGATTAAAGCAGGCGAAATTTCTGTAATCTCATGATGGATCGGTGTTAGATATCTCTCATGAATTTTGATGATAACAAAAAGAGAAGAATACTAATAAACTGACAAGTATGCAGGTGTTCAGATAGTTCTTTAGAAAGTTTAACATTACAATTTAAGTTGCTTTTAGAAACTTATTCAAAATGTCTGAATCATTTGAGATGAAAAAAAAAAAAGGAGATAAGTCTAAAAATCTTTAGAAAAGGTTTCAAAAGCTTTCATAAGAAGATTTAATACAAGTACTTCAAAAATTTATTCAGAGACTTTAAAAAAAAGTAAATTGATACTATTCAAAAGTTTATTTAGATAGTTTATCTAGAAAAGTAACACTGAAAATTAACACAATATCATATTTGAAGTAAACAAGATTTAGCTCCATTAGATTGAGTGTATTAAGAAAATACACTAGATCTCATTTTCACCTAAGTTGGAATTAAAATCCATGGGGATTTATTTTCTTAAGCAAATTTATCTTTCAATAAATGATAAGGATAAGATTGATTTCAAATTTTATGAGATTTCTCGAGCTTATTTAGGGTTTAACAATCAAGTATATCTAACTGAGATAAGGCTAGAAGATCTGGTTTAAAAATTCAAAATCCAAGATTTTCTCTAAAAATATCTATGAATTATTAAATAAGTAAATAAAAAAAAAAAAAAAGCTATATGAGATAGGATATACTCTTACTTAGGAGATGATATTAGATAGAGATAGAGAGAGAGGGAGAGAGAACAAACAGTACTTATTTTAAATATTATTGATAGATTAATATCTCATTTATCATTATCTTTAAAATAAACTTAAGATGTAAAGTGCGTAATTTACGGAATACCCTGAACTGGTGATGTTGGAAATGGTGGAAAAATAGCAAATCTGAGAATTATTCAACGAAAAGGTGGATATATATGTTCAATACGGATACTGAAATTGGTAGTAACATGCCTGCGGTTGGAAAGTGGTGAAGGAAGAAAAGAGGATTATAAGGCAGAGACAAGGGCTAGGGTTTATCAAGGATGTTGTGTGAGAGAGAAAAGTAAAAATTATCTTTAACGTGTTTGGTGGTATCCAATCGTTTGTTGTTTGTGTTATAGATAGAATTATTTGCATGGGTCATTGTGAACTACAAAACGGATGTAATTTGTTTGTAAATGATTGGAATCTTGTGATGTTGCAAGATAATGGTTGGTTGATTTGCATGAATTCGATATTCGGTGATTTATGACCGTGTGCCTGTTGCCAGTAGACAGAGAGGAACTCGGTTATTTGCTTCGATTGTCAACAGTCAAATAGGGATTAGTCTGATGTGTCAGTTTCCAATTCACCGATCGGAACTTGTTTATTGATTCAGTTTGTTCTTAATCCGAGAGGAACGTTTGTATCGTTTACCTTGCCAATAGCTTGGAAGGAATTTCTTGTGTTACTAGTGAACGCCGAGGAGGTCCATAACCATTTAATCTGACCGAATCGTCGAATAATCACTCGTCCTTCCATCACCTGTTAGGAAATTCACAGAGAAGCTTATAATAGGAATTAAACTTCGTAATTCATATGAAAGGGTAATAGGTATAGCCGTATAGGAGCTATGGACTAATTATAAATGGTCTGATGCGATTATAAGGTAGATTGAAAGTGGTTATAATATAATAATGTGATTTATTTTGAATTAATTGAAGGATCAAGTAAAGACGATTGAACCGGTTGGTGATTATTGTGATATATATTATTGCATTTGTAAATAGGACGTGTGCATTGTTGAGGATACCATCGTTGATGGTAGATGGTAGCTAATATAATCAGAGATCATCATTGCTCATCTATTATGGAACTTGTTTTTTACACAATATTTAGAGTCTAAATAAAATTAGAATACGACAAAGAGAAACATGTTATGTTAGTGACGCTTCAGAGCTTTAGACGTCTTTACCAACCAACAACAACATGTCACGAGCTGCAATATCCTCCAGGTGTTGAGACATGAGACACCATAACTTTTTTCAATTTTCACGATCTTTTAGCTTTTGAAAAACATTAAAAATATATATATGAATTATTAAAGTATGCAACAGTGATTATAACAACATTAGCTAAATTGCAATAACACCTCCATATATTTATTCAATATGTACTTGGACGAACTGAGCACTTGGTCCCCTAGTTTTTTAGAGGAAAAAAAAAAAAAAAAAAAAACGTGTTTTTGTACCATATGTTACGATTGCCATTGAACAAAACGATTAAAAAGAATACTAAAAGCACTACGTGTTAGGACTTGCAATTTTATTTTTACCTCAATCTATTCTACAGACCAAATTTGAAAAACAAAACCGAAAAAAGAGAACGGACAAATTATAAATAAGGGCTATCTGTTGGTATCATGATCTAGTGTTGATACTACATCACCTACGAACAATGCAAACTCCAAGTTCAAAAAGAAAAAATCCTTAGGTAATGCATGATTCGTACACGTACATACGACATGTTTAAATACATAATAGTAAATAGTAGATAGTTAAAAAGTCTATATTCCCATATATTCATACATGATCACTACCTACACATTACGTGTACATACGATTAGTATATATTATCAAGTAAATCTTGCTTGCAATTTGCTTATCTATCACTAAGTTCAATATCAATTTCAATGTCTAATTATTTATCAGTATTTGTTGGTATCATTTTCTCTCTCATGCCACTTGCATTGAATGATAAGTAATGAGAAACATATTTATGTGTATGTATACATGTATATATATATATATTTTATTGTAAAAACCACATCGTTTCTTTTTGAGATAATATATTTTTCCTCAACATTTGACTATTTCTTTATTTGAATCCTCAACATGAATGTCGTTTAACTTTTCATCAACATTTGACATGTAACATTGCTTAATTTGTTTAAGTAATTGTTTTAAATGAATAAGATAATTAAATATACATAAACTAATTCAAATAATTAAAAATGATAAAAGGGGGGAAATCGAACCACCTCGAGGTCAAGGGATGGTTGATAACCATTTGAAGGGATTACGCCACTCTACTTAAGTAATTGTGAAGTGATCTACCAATAAAAATGAGTCATTTGATCCACTCACCACCATAAATTTGAGGGATGGCAAAAAACCTCGACTCACTTTTATTTATAAAGTACAATCCACTTACTCATTAGGAACGGATCTATCCACTCCAAGATGAGGGGCCAAATAAAAAATAATAATAAGTGACATTTGTTCATCCAAACTTTTCAATCTCACTTGTTACCATGGCCAAGCCACTTGGTGAGTCCACTCTCGATCAAAAAAAATTTCAATAGTCTGAATCTATCACATGAATAAATAATAATATATAAATATTAATAAAATTTTAATATGTAAAAAACTAAATGATAATTTTTTAAAAACTAAGCAATTATCATTCATATTTGCACGTTATTCATCCAAACACATAACGTACGAGTACCACTTGATCTTTTTTCCTAAATGAAGTGAAACAAGGAAAGTTAGTGATATATTTGAAGTCGGGTTCGTCGTTTTCAGAACAATATAGATGAAAGAGATTCAATTAGGAGCTATGGTTTGCATAGAAACAACGGAGCAACCTACTACACCCTGGCAACTACTCACTGAAAACAATCCATACAAAATGATGGTGGATCAATTATTGGATTTGTTTTTGTGGGTTTCTTCTGATATCATTATTGAAGTGGTTCCCATCCCAAACTCGTAATCCCAACTCCATTTACTTTGGATTTTAGGATGTGGACAATGGCACCATCCTTTCCTCCTCCATTTCTAACTGTTTCCCATATCAGCACTAGCAGTCATACTGATTAAATGTACCGCAAGAGTGAAATCTGTTTTTTTTTTTTTTTTAATGATTCTTCATCCTACAGGCACACCGCACACCCTCCAAATCAATGAATGAAATATGGGGATTTTATGATTCTCAAACATGATCACCAGCCTGAGCTTTCTGAGGACTTGGATCAATGGATGTTTTCCTGGAGTTTGCCATTGGAATCTTCAATAACACCTCCACCTTGATAGTTTTCTTCCTTTTTTCCCACTCCAAAGGTTATAAAAGAATGACCTTCTGCGCAACATTTGCTACATGTCAGAATTGCAATTAGTAAGATAAATTTCTGTCGGAACAAACTAGATCCTCCCCACATTGCATGTTCTCAATCGTGACAATATGTGATTGGCAAAAACATGACGGAACATAACTCAAAAATATGAAAATTGTTCTAATCCACTTGCAAAATGTCTGCAAGATTTACAGTTCAACTAGCTTCTCTAAGTTTTTGCAATGGCTACCCACAGAACGGGCATCTTCAAAATTACTAAAGCCAGTCTGGGTTCCCTTAACGACTAAAGCCTGACGATTCCTAGCGAAAATAATATACATGTGGCCTGCAAGCAAAGAACCCTTTTCAGAAGTAACTATTTCTTCTCAAGTTGGCATCCTCCACTCCATCATCACCAATGCAATTGGAAACATGTCCTGGACACACCAGCATTAACCAATAGAATATCAGTTCTCACAAGTCCAGCAGACTTTTGCCGACGGATCTGTATGCATCTCGCAACCAAATGAAAGAATACCACTATGTTCAGAGATACACAAAACGCTGACGTTTTCAAGACAGGCCAACTCTATAAATCGTGAACACATACATAGTCTTGGATGATATCCATAAATAATAGATTAAACTAGATATATTATGAAAACATTGGCCAGGTCCAATGTACAAGTGAGAAAAGGTTAAAGCACAAAGGTCGTTAACAGAGTAAGATGACATTAAGCTGTTATACCTCTTTGGCTGACCACCTCAAAACTTGCTCAAAAGAAGCTCACGATGAGATCTGAATATCCATACCCTTCTGTCGTTTAAGATGGATAAATCTCTTTAAAAAGTTAGCACATCTTGAACTTTTGAAACAAGCTGGCTGTTACAAAGTTTTTGCAGTCTTAACCTCAAAACAAAGATTTTGTGGATAAGAGCTAAATGCACATACAATATTGAGCAAGGGAATATAGATTAGATTGAGAAAAAAAAAAAATTTTAAAAAATATCTAATAAATAGAAAGAATTATAGAGCCACAACAAACAACAAGCCCTATGCCACCAATGAACTCAGCGAAAATGTAACCTCTATTAAGAAGGGAATGCCTGCCGGTTGAATTTTCCCCCGTATGATAAAAGCATAACCATCTTTCACAAGCAGCTACGTTCCAAAGATATGTCTGTGGATTGGTGCTGCTTCCAAATTTTTAACCACTTCTAACCACGGTTTTTCCATGATCAAGATGGAATTCTTTGAAAGGTGCCCAATAAACAAAACTGGATCTCTGAAAGCAAAGAATTCAAAATTTTTTCTACTACCTAGTTTAGCATCTACTTCACAATCTTTTAACCTACGCTTCAAATTTCCATTTACAGGACCATTGTGAACCTTTCTCAAACCTAGATCCACACCATTCATCAAGTCATGGTTGCCATCGCCCTCCCCAGGGATTCCAAAGTCTATCACACACATAGCCCTGCAAGTAAAGAATGTCCCGATAATTTATAGGCAGCAAACAAATAAGTCAATTGGGAAAAGATCATGCTATCTGCACATACTTCCTTATCCAGCATGAAGTCCACAAAGGAATACAAAATTTGCAAGTTCTAGGCATATATAGAAAAGAGTTAATTTACAAAATTAGACAATAGAGAACTCAGACTAGGTGACCTCTGTCCTGCCATGGACCTTGTTCCTTCTTGAGCAAAGCAGGAAATATTCACAATTGATTCACCAGGCAAATTAAGCTACAAAGTAGTAAGACTTACATTTATGGACAGGCATATTTGATACATACAAACTAGTTGACTACTCCCACAAATTATATATCATAAAAAACATCCATTTTGGGAAAGATAGAATCCTCCGACAACTTAGTTATTTCTTCCTTTGTTTCCCCCCTTCTCTTGTCAACACCATGCATGAGTTTTAGAAAACTTACCAATACCATAAAAGGTAAACATTAAAATTGTTCCATTTCGTTTTTTTAATTTCTTTTAGGATAATGCCAAAATCACTACCTAAACTTTACATGCTTTTTTAATTTCACACCTAAAGTTTGAAATAGCTAAATATTATAATACCCAATCAAACTTTTACTTTTCATATTCAACACCTAAAGTTTGAATTTTCCAATTATCATATCTAATTAAACATTTACTTATTAAATTTATTACCTCTATTATTTTTAAAAGTGACATAGTAAACAATAATTAGTCAAAAAGTACAGGTGTAGGTAAGATAATAAGTTTAACAAGCAAAATTTCAATTGGATATGATATATACCACCTTCAAACTGTTAGTATAAAATTAAAAAAAATTCAAAGTCCAGATAGTGACTCTAACATTGTTTCATTTCTTTTAGAAACTCGTATTGTTTTTATTTTTTTCTAATGACAAACAACAGGAAAATGTATTTACACAAAATATGTGCAAGAAAATACATAGACGTGTATTTACATCATCCAGATCCTAGAGGACCCTTTTCAAGGGCATTTAAGACCAGATGAACATCGCATTGCTCAAAGACAATTTGCCATTTATTAAAACACTTGATAATCTTGTTAGAGTAGAGAAATTATCTCTAGATTTACCTAGCACTGTATATCACAACAGATGAAGAGCTTGTGGAGGGAGGGAAGGAAAGTCCAATGACCTCCCCAGGAAATTCTTGATATCTCTTTGGTAAAGTAAATGTATTGTTTACCGACCATTCACCCAATTGCTTAGCTTCCACATCAAAGGCATAAACTTGATTTGAAGATGTCGTGAGTATAAGCACATTATTGTTTGAAGGAGTAAATCCACCGGCTGTAATAGAGGCACCATCCAGTCTAGATATGAACCAATGTTGTCTGTTAAACACAATGAGATTTGTCCAAATTAGAACAATTGATTAAAAAATTCAGAAAGTTATATACAATACGTGTTATCGGGTCCCTACAAGCACCTAATAGCAACAATGTCAAAGGGCACTTCTGGGGGACAAGATATAGCTACTTCTTCATTGAACCTTTCTGTTAGGTTTGGACAAACTGAGAATACATGCAACAACTATCAAGTAGGGATTTGACCATACCAAAGAACCATACAACAAAATCACAAATCACTCTTAGGGAGATTATCCTCTTTGACAAACTAGACGTGCATTTGGGTTAGGGACACGCGGAACACAAAGCGCCAGTTGGAAGTAATGTTTTATGGCATACCTCTGAATCTCAAGATTGTACACATATACATCTCCAAAACAATTAACAGCAGCCAACCACTGTCCATCTGAGCTGGCAAACATTCTCGTAATAGGTGGCTCATCAAAAAGTGATTCCTGAGAGAGCTCCTCATGGCATGGTTTGAATGTATGTAATAGCTCTGAACTTCCAACATCTACAACCTGAAGTAACACCGGAAATGTAAAACATAATGAAACAACAATAAATTATAACAATCCATTTATATTTTGCTAGCCTGATGCAACATTTAGATAGAAAAACTTTGATTTAGTCAATAGGAAGACATTTTCAACTAGATCTATAGATCAATCTTTTACTTGAACATAAAATGAAAATCACAACATGATAAAAACAATTAGCCATGCTGGACTAGGAAAGGCACTAGAGTTCAACAAAGGATTCAAGATTATAGCTTGCTATACATGAAAATAACAAAGAAAGTATGAGCATGTTCCCTTAATGATATATTGAAGAAAGAAATATAAGCAGGTTCCCTATATTGAGGCAAGTTGAACCAAAACAGCTAATTGACTGAACACAAGATTTCCTTTTAAAGAGCATAAAACAAGTAAACAAAGAAGTGCGAGTAGGTTGTGGTCTTTGGGTGGGTGGAGGTACAAAAGGGGAAACAAAGGTTACAGTAGAGGGGCCTCTAAAAACAATAAAATAAGGTGTTGTATGATGCACAATGAAGTGATGGTGCATAAAACTTAACGACTTTTTTTTTTTTGGGTAATATCAGAAATTTGTATTAATAAGAATATAGAATCAAAGAAAAATGTACAAGGAAACCTAGTTTGTAATTCACATTTACAATACAAAGGAATGTGGATGACAAACAAGGATGGCCTAAAAGCTCAAAGCTATACATCAATATAAGATAAAATAACCTTAGCTAAGTTTGCAGCTGGAATAGAAGCACCTCCTGTACACTTGGAATTTCTTTCTTTTCAAATTTGATAGCATACAATGGAGGGAATCATTTTACCTATAGGAGAGCCTAGAGTGTTGAAGTTTGCCACAAAAGATGCCATAGGGCTAACTAGGAGATAGTTGGTCCAAGAGGGGAAGAGCTGACATTTGATGTTTGACCACGCGTTCCTTGTAAAGTTGCAATTGATGAAAAGATATTAGAGGTTTTCTTCCTCAATTGCACAAAGATAGCAGTAATTCCTACATATTATACCCCAATAAAATAACTTATCTTGAGTTAGAAACCTTTCTCTAGTAGCATGCCATAGGATGAAGCAGTGGCAAGGAATGCTACTCTTGCTCCAAACAACGGCTTGCTAAGGAGTGGTAAGACATTTCCTTCTCAGTAGGTTGTACGCTGAGTAGTTAGAGAATCCTTTGCTGGGGTCGACTATCTCATTAATACCTAACTTAAGTGTTATCAAAGGAAGTAAAGTAGATCTGACAATGTTCTAAGTATCCCCTTTCGACTAACACCAAATAGATCTTTCAATAATGTCTCACAATCTTGCCTTTTTTTTCCAATTCATGGCATAAATACTCCTTTAGCCTATCTTATCTGTAATTGGGCCATTTGGGTGCCACAGATCATACCAAAGGAATATGTGCTTGCCATCTCCTATATTCTAGGAGAACAATTGTCTTATCCAATTCCTTGCTCGAAGAATTTTGCACCAAGACCAAGAGCATTGTGCAAGGTTTAGGATGGACCAAAAATTTCTACCTTTAAGAATTTCATCATGTACCCATCTTGGCCAAAGGCCTTTATGGTCTACATTCAAATGCCAAATGCGTTTCAATTGGACCACTTTACTCCATAGAGTAATGTTCTTAATTCCTAAACCACCTTCTCTCTTTGGTAAGCATAGGTCCTCCAAAGATACTTTTGCTCTTAACTTTAGCCTTGTCCATCCCATTCCATAAGAATCGCAACATTTTAGTTTGTCGGTCTTTGAGGACACTTGTAAGGAGAAAAGCACACTCTTGACCAATTAGACCTAACTGGCATAGGATAAAAATTTAGAAGACCAATTGTTAATCCTAGCAACAAGCCGTTCAATCAAAATGCAACAATGTGCATGGTTGATTCTTGGAGAGATGAGTAGGACTCCCAAATATTTTACTGGTAGTTTACCTTCCTTAAACCCTGTGTATGCAAAAATCTGAGCTTTACTTGCTTAGTTGACCCTACTAAAGAAGATATTGCTCTTGGATACACTTACATAGAGGCTTGAAGGAGCTAAGAAGGATAAATGAGTGAAATGGAAGTTAAGTCACCCCTAGAGAAAATGAAAAGGTCGTCAGCAAATCAAAGATGGGTGCGATTTCCTTTTTTACAACACCAACGATGTTTGAAACCTTGAGTAATGGTTACTTTGCGTAGAAAATTTGATAAAATCTTCATGACTAGGACAAAGAGGTAAGGGAAAATAGGATCCCCTTATCTTAGTCATTGGTTACTAGTAAAGAACCCCACTAGCTCACCATTTAAGCATATAGAAAATTATAAGGAGGATATACATGCATATATCCAACGAACAAAGATGGTGGGAAACTTTAGTGCCTTAAGAAGGCGTTCCAAAAAGGCCCAGTTGATATGACCGTTAGCCTTTGTGATGTCGATTTTAAAAGTACACCTAACCCCATGAGCTTCCTTGCAGTATCCATGCATAAGCTCTTGCACAATAAGAATATTATCAACAATCCTCTTACTCTTAATAAAAGCGTATTGTTCTCTACCAACAAGACTTGGTGATACTTTTTTGATGTGGGTTGCAAGAATTTTGAAAATGCACTTATAAAGCACATTGTAACATGATATGGGTCTAAAATCCGCAAACAATTGTGGAGTAGACACCTTTGGAACCAATGTACGGGAAGTAGAGTTGATAGACTTTAAGAATTTACCTGAAGCAAAGAAATCTTTGATGACTAGACAAATTTCCTCTCCAACAATATGCCATGTTAGTCGAAAGAAGTTTGCATTGTATCCATCCAAACCAATACTTTGTCCTTAGGGATAGACCACAAAGCTTGCTTAATTTCATCATTGTCCACTAGTTTGACAAGGTGATGCCAATCCTCCAAGGGGACCATTCTTTCCACTAAAGAGGGAAGGGAATCCAGATTTGCTAAGATGGGTGATGAGGTGGTCAACTAGTTGCGGAAAAAAGTTATGACCACTTCTTGAATATCTCGTTTATCTATTGTACCAAATCCATTCTCTCGGATTATAGAGTGGATACCATCCTTAGAGTGCTTTTGTTTAACTGAGCGAAAGAAATAGAAGGTATTCTTATCACCCAATTCTAGCCATGTTTGTCTAGATTTTTGTCTTAGGAAAGACTCCTCAACCGCAACAAGTAGGTAATGTTCTTTGAACCTGCTTTTCTCTTAGTACCAATTAGCGTATGTTAGGTCAGCTCAGTTGGTAAGTTGGACATTCTCTCAAGCACCTAAATTGAGAGACTCTCTTAGAAATGTTGACGTATTGTTTCTTGTTGGGTTTTCCTCAATTCCTTTTTTAGTTGCTTCAATTTAGATACCACTCTAAACATAGGAGAACCGCCCATTGTCATATTCCAAATTTGTTCCACCAGCAGGAGAAAAAGAGGGTGTTTACCTTAGAAATCAAAAAACTTAAAAGGGAGTATTCCTTTTCTGACCATGCTGATGGATATGTGCAATAATGGGGCTGTGGTCAGAGATACCTAGTGGACAAACTGTAGCTTCAAAAATCAGAAAAGATTGTAACCATTTGAGATTGATCAAGAATCTATCCAATCATCTCATGATAAGGTTAGCTAGGTTTTTATTTGTCCAGGTATGCATGGGACCACTAGTCCTAGGCTCTTCTAGTTCAACTTTAGTGTAGAAGTTGTTGAAGTGATCCATACCTAGGGTAATCATCTCATTTCCTCTAATTTTCTCTTCTATAGATCGATAATCATTGAAATCTCCCCCTAGAATCCAGGGATGCTGGATTGAGGCTTTGATGAGTAAGAGGTCGGACCATAAACTTGCCCTATCAGAAGAGGAGTTAGCGCCATAAATACAAGTGAACCAAAAGTTGGTATCCTCCCCTAGAAGATGGCCGAGAAGATGACAATGGCATTGGCAATGCAAGAATTTGCCTATTGTAGATAGAGATATTAATTGACCAAACTACAGGGTTCCAAGCCATCTAAATTCATCGGTTTGGGTGGTACTCTAGGTTCCAATTTGGAAAAATCCGTACCCATATCGAGTGAGCTTTATTTGACTTCACTTTTGCTTCTACAAAACTTAGTATAGAGATATTGTTAGAAACACAAAATCTTTTCACAACTTTAGCTTTTGGGGGGTCATTGAGCCCCCTAATGTTCCAAAGAGCTAACATTTATTGAAAATATAAAGAAAGATGCAAAAAAAGGAAACACTAGGTTTTAGCCTATGTCAATCCACATCACCGTTGAAGTCACCTCCAGCCAAATCTATCCTTTTCTTGTTTTCTTCTTCACAAAAATCCATGAGATGGACAACTTGGTTGCACAAATTGATGGCTATCTTAGATTTCAAGCACAAGCACTATGGATTGAGAGGAGTCTAAAGAGAACACTTCCTCTTCGTTGGATTCACTGGAAACTAAATGACCTTTCCCCTCTTCCTTAGATTTGGGGGTCACATCTACAACAGCAGCATGGGAGCATTCACATATATGTTTTGGTACTTCAGTTGAAGAACTATCAAAGGACAAAGCCTTTGTGGTGGCATATTTGTCTTTCTTCTTATTCGAGATGGTTAGGTTATGTGTTTTAACATGTTCCCCTTCTCTGATTACTATTCCCTTTGCAGCTAATAAGACCTCTATATCAAACTCTCTATGGATGTTATTCACCTCAAGGTTGAGGCTCATATCTGTTGGTACATAGTTAATCTTTGGGGTCTCCAGGATTACACCATGGACAACTGTGCACTCATCCATTGCATACCCAAAAATTTTGCACTTAGAGCAGTGGGAGGGGACATTTTGGTAATCTACATCTATCATGGCTATCTTCCCATTTGCTCTTTTGACAACAAATGTAAAGAAGAGGGTAGCATCGCATCTATTTCCACAGAAACACGAGCGAATCTTGTCCTCTCGGTTCTAGCCATAACCAAGTCCACTTAGAGGGGACTTCCAATAGCGCTCACCACATAACCAATGCCATCTCTATGGAGGAACTCCATTGGCACACCCCATAATTTAATCCAAATAGGAAGCTTTGCCAATGACACTTTGTCATCATCAGCTTTGATAAGCTAGTGCTCAAGGATAGTGGTTTAGTTAGCAAATGTCCATTGTTGGCTCAGGGTCTTGAAGAAGAAGAAGCCACACCCATTTGCTAGATACTCCACCAGGGGTTCGTCCTTCTAGAAGTTTCTTGCAATTTTTTAGATTAAGAGGAAAGACAAGTCACAGCCAAGAAAGTAGCCTACGAAAGTATTCCTCCAAATTTTCTCGCCTATCATGGATACAAATGTCGGAGGCTTGACACATATCATATCTCCCAGCTTAGATGGCGCGTAATAGTTGAGGGAAACATCAATGAGCTACACAGGCAACGTAGGGAGGTTTTGTGATACCACCTGTACAAAAGATGGTGGTTTTGGTGACGATTGTTTCCCATCCGTGACATTTCCATTTTTGTTTTTGAGCCTAGAGTTTTCAACTTCGTTTACCACTTTGGTCATTTCCCTCAAGGTAGATTCACTAGTGGAACTTTGACTTTCCACAAAAGAGGAAGTCAATCCACCCTCCTTTTGTTTCTCGAGAGGAGGCCAGCTGGCTATTTTTATGACTTGTTAGGGTTGTCTGGGAGATTTTCAAAGAGGGGATGAGATGTCACATTAGCTACCTTAAGCTTCACACAAGAAACCAATTTTTTTCCCTTTTCCTTCATACCAAAAACCTCTACACTTCTCCCATCAGAGGACACCTCTTGGACTGAGGAAGGTAGAGGCTTCTTGCTTTTGCATTTCTTCATTTTGCCCAGAATGTCCATCTCTTTGAATGGGACCAAAGACACACCAAAGGATACCTTTTTGTTTCTCTGAACAAAGGTTCTTAGGGTAGAAGAGACACACCAATTACAAGACAAATGAGAACAACAAGGAAACAAAACCTTAAAACAAGAATTGACTAAAAACTTAAACTAAAGAAACAGCAGAAAAGATCGGGGAATAGTCTTGGGGTTAGAGAAGAGGAATGGGGATGGGTAAGGTAGATTAGGAGAAAGAAGGTTAGGCGAGGGAGATATAAGATGAGGAGGAGTAAGGAAAGGTGAGGAAGGAAAGGCTACAAAGGATTTTCTCTCTCTACATGATTCAGTTTTTGATTTAACAACTTTATTTTGGTAGACACTTGAATTCTGATATGATGGCCCCTCACTTGCTCCTCCCAAACAAAGTAAAATCACTAAAAATTACAATACAAAGAAAGGAATTCATTGCGGCCAAGATCTTTTTAATGACAAAATTTTCTATAGACTATATCGCCCACCATTATCAAATTCCATCTCTCCAGATATAATAAAACCAGTTGCCAAGCAAATCTTCCAGGTCAAAAAATGGCCACTACTACCCCTCTGGTGGTTATTGAGAGAAAAAATATAAGTAGCAAAGCTAGAAATATCAAATGCCATATCAATTTGGAAGTCAGCACCTCCCAGATGTTTCCAGCCATCACACGTTCAAAGAACAGATGGTCATGAGTCTCAGCATAGCAACCACATTAAGGAGCAAGAGTATGAAGCTCCTATATTCTCAAAAGAGAAATCAACATATAGAGAAGTTTGCAGAAGGCTAACCAGAGGATGAAGGCATGTCTTGGAAGCGTTAGTACCAAACAAGATTAGAATTAAGGATCTTTAAGAAAAGGTAGGCTAAGAGAATTCTAAGCCTGGCTAATGGAAAGGCTAGCCAAGGGGTTACTTTTATACATTAAGGCATCACCACAGTTTGCTTGGGAAACCTGAAGGGTTCGTGCGAAGACTAATTTGGTCCCATAGCTCTCCAATAGGTCAGTCCATCCATTATAAAGGACAATCAAGCGAAGACACGCAACTTCAGGAAATCCAGATTCACAAACAACTCTTTCACCTACCCACTTTACCAAAGGGCCTTTGGCAAACGAGCAGTCATACTAAAGAGACAGAGTTACCATAACCAACTTTCTACCGAAAGAGATCACAAGCAAGAGTTTAGGAGAGGATTCTGAGCCACCCATGAGGCATCCCTTGGAATTTTGACATACTAGAAATTTTTCCCTTGTAGAATTTTGTTATAACCCATCTTGCTCCGAGTGAGGATGTAAATAATTCCTAGACCCCCTCCCCCAGTTTACAAACTTGATCCCATGCAACTTCAGCTTTAGCTTTTTCTTCATCATTCCCATTCCAAAGAAACCTCTCGACCTTAGTAGTTAAATCCTTCAAAATTCCCTCAGGTAAAGTGAATGTACTTGCCTAAGATGCATGCATTGAGAATAAAACAATACGCAATACAATACAACCAACATATGGTGGAAACTTCCTCATCCAATGGCTAATATGCTTGGAAAATTTATCAACCACCTCTTCGCAATTTGTTCTAGGGAGCTTGGTCCCCATGAGAGGAAATCTAAGATATTTAATTCGGAAAGAATCTCCGGTTGTTCCAAGAATGGAGATTCTATCTTCTAAGAAGGGGAACACATCTCAAGCAAATGCCACTTTTCAAGGAGTTGGTAAGAAACCAAAACAAAAACATTTGTTTTTTCTATGCAAGTAGGATGATTGATTTAGTAGTAACAATTATGATGGCATTCATGCGATCACTATCCAATCAAATGAAAATTTAAAAACACTTGTCAAGCTTTTAGTATGTTAAATCCAAAGGGAAAAACAGCTCCTTTTGTTTTTTTATGGTGCAAATAGGATGGTTAAATGACAAGTAGAAACCCATGTAGTTGTAAAAATTATGAATGCATTCATGCACAAGCAAACTGATCATATGAATAATTAAATATACCCGTTAAGTATAAATTGTAGCCAATAAGCACTCCGCCCAGGCAATATTGAGGGCTCATCAAAAAAGAATCTTATAAGAGAGAACCCTACAATCTCATAAACTAAGATACCTTACCCAAAAAAGATATAAAACAAAATTCTTTTCACTTTTATCCCTCACAGTAGTATGTACACCTACAAGCCTAGCCAATATCCAAGAAGAATACAAGCATATATAACAAATAACATAAAAGGAAACGTCTATGAGAGCTAATATAGCAACTACTGATGATTCCTCCTCTTAAATCATTTTTTTTTTTCCCAAAATGCATCTCTAACGATACACCTCTCACAAAATGGGCTTGTCCTGAAGCTTATGTAATCACTTGATAGACTATTATGCTCCCAAATCCACCTTTCAATTAACTATTGCAGATGTTCCTAAATCTGCCTCTTCAAGATCTACATGTGTTACATTGGACTCTGCCAACATCATCAAAATCGCTTCACATAATCAGATAGATTGTTACAATTAAAAATTTGGTTCAAATAGTGAACCAAAATGAGCATCAACATTACAGTATGTTTGGGATCCAAGCGTTTTTTATTGTCAAGGAAGATGTGCAGGTTAGAACAAGCATGGAGGTGCTATTCCAAACATGGCTCCAAATGGGGCATGGGATAAATGCACCATAGTAGGACCTACGCAACTGGCTTGCACCCATAAGTTGCATACCATGTCGCATGAAGGTTGCACATTGAGGTAGTGCTCACATGGGTCAAGGAGTTGTCTCCCTCTCGTGAGAATGTGGCAACTAATTGCATGGTGGAAAACATTAGGTCACATGACAGAGGCATACACTTTGAATTGATCCATGGTGAGGTGTGCAATGGCTTCATCTCTAGCCAATAAAATTAGGTCAATGCAAGGCAACCAAACTTCTGATGGCAACGATCTGGCACCTTGAGTCATTTACATGCTCATCCGCTACCAGCTCACGGTGGTCACCAGCATACCCAGTCAGATATACTTGAGTTCCTCCTCTAATGCTACTTCCTTCACCACAATCCATGGAGCCCCAATATCAGAGCTTAGACATGTATCAAGTCAGCTCCTCCAGTTGTGCAGCAAAAACCTTTCTTCTCAACCAACTCCATCTCTCTCACCGACTAAATTTTTGCATAATTGCCAGAAAAGTTTAGTCCCCCATCCTTGCAACTGGTGCAAATCACTCTCAGCATCTAGCTTCAACACCAAGTTGTTATGGATAAGAGAATATGATCTAATCAGTGGGTGATTTACTTTAACAAGGTTAAAGACTCGTCAAGAGAATCCTCCAATCCCATAAACAAAGTACAACCAAGATAAAAATGTATAATTCTGCCTTGTTTTATTCCAAGTAGTGTAACTATACAGACCTTGCAAGATGAAAGAAGGAAACAAGCAAATATCAAAGAAGGAAACAACTAGGATAGCTACTAAAAATTTTCTTCAGAATGCATCTCTAACAATCCGTTAATGAATAGAAATCAAATAGGTGGCATAAATGTTATCACAACTGCTACAAACACGTGTTTTTCTGGGAGCAGGATGAATACAATGACAACTTTAAACCTTTCAAGACAACACAGAATCGGACAACTATAAAATTTTAAGAGCAGCATTTGATGGCATCACAGAACAAGTCAATTCATAAGAGTGGGGCAGTCCATAATCCTGAAAGTTCCACACTTGTGTATTTTTCCTTTTGAGAAAATATCTTTAGGTCAATTTGACAATTCCAATGATATGCAAATCTGATATATTAGTATATTCCTGCCGAGTCAAGCATTCATTAGACTTCAAATAAGCATCTTGCATATCAAAGTAGCTTCACCAAGTGACCCAGTTCACATATATATGCTAAATCAAAAAATACTTGCTCAGTTTTCCCAACGAGACATGTCAGGAGGCATTGACCAAGGAAATCAGATATAAAGCCTTAAACAGTCTCTGAATTTCATGAACTTGTATGCCATATTTCAGCTATCAAATATTCAATATTTTTCTGGACAGCCACAATATATTAGGTTTTTGTTGAGAAGATTCAGAAAGCTGCTTTAAATCATGTAAAAGCTAATAAAACGAGCTTATGCAAGTTAATTCTTCAATTTAAATGGACACTGGAGTAAGAGTTAAGAACTCACACTTATTTTCTGATCATTCCCTGCAATAATTAGTCGACTGGAGTCGAAACTAAAAACCATAGCATGGGCAGATGATAGTCTCTGAGGAAGCTGCTTCTTGTTTACAATAAAAGCACCCTTATCACCACCCCACCTTGTCAATTCGAATAGGCTTGGTTTCACATTATCAGAATAGGCAAAATATTCCCCTGAGTTAGAAATAGTGCTGCAGATGATTCTCCTAGAGACCTTGCTCTTGACTCGAACTAAAAGCTCCGTGCCAGCACAGCCCCCGGAATTACCAGAACTACCAGCAAGCGGAATGGCATGCTTTGTCCAAACACACAAAATATCCAACCAGCATGGGTTCTGGACTAGAAGTATCTTTTGGTTTAAGGCAGAATGTAGAACTAATTGCATGGGCAACCTCTGAGGAGCAGGGCAGATATCATGTGGAGAGAACTTTGAGAACTCCTGGATAGAGTAGGCAAAAAGCTTGGTGTCATCACCAGCTGAAACGAGCATGGGAACTCCCATGTGAGCCCATTTACGGTAACTAAAATCAATTGGCTTTTTCTTACGACGGATCCGTTTAACATGTTCATGCGTCAGGGGATCTGCAAACTAGAATAACATAATCTGAGAGCTCTGAAGTACAATGAATATAAACATAAACAGGAAGGCTTGCTTACTGACATTATAGGCATAACAACTGATGCATAACTTCATTACTAAAATCACATTCAAAAACAAGTATATGCCAGGTACAGGAAGCTACTCCTTCACTGTCTAGTATAACCAATGTTTGCAGAAAGATATTCAGTAGAGAATAATATTTAATTACGACAAATCTCTTAAAAAATTCAGGAAAAATGAGGAGTAAGGAGACAGAGGAAAAAGAAGCACTGAATAACCTTCATGGCTTATGGGCACTGCAACTGTCAAGGACCTGATATCATGTGTGTGAGCTCTTACATAACCAACATAGACCCATTTCTTTGACTCTTCTGCCAAAGAGTCTTCACCAGTAGACCCAGCCTTCTCACCAGAAAGCTTAAAAAGTATAACCTACAAGAAAAAAGAGACATGTTAGGAACTTTAAGCACTTCGAAACCATATGATGGTGTGTGGCATTTTCAACTTTGAAATTAGCATCAGAAGCTAAAATTCCAATTTGTTGAGAAAATCAAATTAAATCATATCACAAAATATGGCACAGACATCATAATCACAAAGATGGTTTTGAGTAAAATAAGGAAAATTGTACAACAAATTTTGAGAGTATCTTAGGAATAAAACAAAAAGCAAGCTGCTCTAAAATGCTTTAGAGTGTTTGGTTTTTAATATATCTTTCAAGTAGCAATACTGACCAAAAGAACTTGATTGTGAAAACCCATAGCAACATTCTAACACTAGACTGAAAATGTCAATTATCTATAACCTGGAATGTATACTTGCAAAACCAATTCGCAACAAAAACCAAGCCTCCAAACCTAACTATCGCCTAACGGTCATCTAGGAGTACATATGATTATTTAAAAAAAGATGCAAAATACTGAGTGCATTTATCCCTCTGTGATAAAAGATTATGTTAGTTGGATAAGAAATAAATATCACAGAAGAATCTATCCAGCATTGACGTCAATTTAGCAACTGTTCATAACCATTCAATCTATCATAGGATCACTATATAAATTGAAACCATATAGGCAGCAGATCACATCAAAATACACACAAATATCCAGGTAAGCAATAGGCAAGACCAGACGGGTATTTTTTCAAATATTACTGAGAGATACACCAAAAAGAAAGATCTTCAATCTATTTCTAATGATTCTTTGACCAAAAGTTTAAGATCATAGTTGGATTGTCAATGCACTTCCTCAAGATGTACTGTACATCTTTTTCAATGAAACACGTGGATTTACCAAAAAAGTTACCTATTGATCCAGTCCAGAGATAAAAGTAAAAACAAATGGCTTCATGCTTTTGTTACTTAACCAGGCAAAGTATAAAAGTAAAAAAAGAGGTTGTTCCGCAAATCATTGTTCAAAAAACTAGTATAATTATCGGTGAATATCATTTGCCAACTCATCAGGATAGTATCACAGAGGGGAGGATGCTGGCAAAACAAAACTGCTAAATACCACATACACCATGAGGGTGACATGTTCTTTAAATGACATGGTGCATCTTTCCCTCCAGTGATGAAGACATAATTAACCAATAGGGGCCAATCTATTATATTATAATATATAATTTTGGAAGCTTTTCTCTCTTTATATTATACCTTTCATCCATGACATTTGTCTACACTGTTATTATGAACAACATTTATTCTCCATCACATTTTTCATTATAATCACTTTTGTTTTCATTATATCATGATAGATTTGTAATCAGTTCACCACGATATTTCTTTTAAATATTGTATAAGTTACATCCAAAGTCTACAATTAGCTTGACGCCATTAAAAGTGGTCAATAATAGACCGATCTATACAAAACACTGTTCCTTCAGTTTAAATATTTTCTTTTCCAGTGCTCCTTTGGTTATACCAAAATGTCTGAAGAAGTTTGTATCCACTTCACAGTTCCATTTTTTCTTTTGTTTTTTTTTTTTTTTGGTTGTTTTTGGCTGGTTTGGAGAGGGAGGGGGGATTTGGTTAATACTTTCTTACATTTTTTCAGTGCAATATTATACCTAAATGTGGATGTGATCTGATCTGTTCATAGTCTGACATATTGTATAAAGTTCATTTTAGCTGAATTTATTTCACATTTGTATGCGAAACAAAGGCTGGCCAATGGCTGAAAAGACACAAACTAGAAGAAAGCATCTAACAGTAATAATAGAAAACTCAAATGTCTTCATCTATATCTAGCTAAGAATGAGCATTGCCGCAATTAAAGTCGCATGCTAAATCAAAAGATTAAGACTTGCATAAATAATACCAAGGAGCACCTATACCTGACCATCAGAACCAGCAGAAAACACCCTATTATGGCTAGGAGCTGCTGCAAGTGCATTTACATCACCTTTATGAAAAGAATGTGCCTGTAAAAGTGTCCCATGTATACTGTCCCAGAACTGAACACTGCCACTGCTGTCAGCACTAACAAGTGTTCCAGACCTAAAACCAACAATGACCAACTTATGAGCACAAGGGGTGCAAATGTGCACAGCTAGAACAAATGAAGAAACTGACAGATTGCTAACACACTGCAATAGTTACAAAGCTATAAATCATTGTCACCTTAGAGCGAGCAATGACCATATACAAAGTTCTGATCTATGACCCACTCCTCCATGACCAACTGTTATTCTGTAGATCTCATGATATGATTTAGCATTCCAGCATCTTATCAACCTATAATTAGCAGCACAAATATGAAAACCAGAGAGTCAAACAAATTATCACTTGATGAAGAAGTATAATTTAAGTTTAAAATTCAACATGGACAAATTTTCACTTCATGCAGAATGAAAGCAAGTAAACTAACCCATCACTACTTCCTGAATATACCGTACTTGCATCAGCACTCCAAGCAACACTTAGAATTCGACCTGACATTAAAAGGACAGGGATTTACTGGATGTACCAACTGAAGTCAACATCTAAATTGGTGATGACCAAGAAATTGAGAACTCCTTCTTTTTCCCCCCTTTTTGGGGGTAATTAAATATCGAGAACTCACCACTGACCCTCGGCAGAGATTTACTGTAAGTTAATATATCTGACTGAGACACTGTACATAATCGCACACAACCATCATCACAAGCAAGTGCAACACATGCATTCTCTGGTGCAGATTCCTCGTGATGTTCACTGTAATCAGAATCATCTTCATCCTCACTGCTGTCATCTCCCACTCCATTTTCTAGCTTTCCATTACCGAGCTGCACCTTAGGCTCCATTACATGATGCTGATTCTTATGTGGTGCGATGGCCATTTGCCATATTGACACTCCAATCGATTCTAGTACAGTCTGCAAGTACCCAATAACATAAAAACATGGCTATTTTCCATATCTTGAGACTGATTCCAGCAATACCACCGTAACATTCATATATATATTCATGCAGCCAATTCTATTAACTAATTTATCTGCAAGCAACACTAAAGCCTATAAAAATCTCTCCCATTTATTTAAATTTCTATGTTTTTAACAAGTTTCAGAAACTCCATACAAGATAATATGGAAACCAGGTGAAATACATCACGTGAACCTAACTTATTTTATGAGCAATGCAAGACAAACCATATGCAATACCTTCTGTTTCAAGTGAAACAAATCCCATTCTGATACGGAACCGTCTATACTTGACGAGAAGAGCCGCCCACACGGCAATCCTCTGGGCCCCACACAACACCACACGAGCGAGGAGACTCTCGAATTAGGGTTTCCATGAATAGTCTGTGCAACACCGAAGAAAAAAGAAAATTAAAAGAAAAAACATGAAATCAAGCGTAGTTGATTGGCTGCTGCTGTTTTCTTAGTGTACCAGTTGACAGTGCCAACCAACGGAGCCGGGAGATACGAGCCAAATTTCCAGAGAACCGTCGTCCCGTGCAGCGGCAACCTGAGAATTATCAAAGCTGGTGGCGAGTGCCACTATTGGTGAAGGTTTCCAATCGATTGACCTTGTTCGGTATGCTTCAAGCATCTTACTACAGTATAAGAAGAGAGGTAGATGAGAAGAGAGAGCAGAATCCAAAGTACATACAGAATTGAACTGAAAGTGGAAGAGAAAGAGGGAAAGAGTTCTTAGAGAGGAGAGGAAAGGAAAAAAGAAAGGAGAAGGTGAGCATGAGGGTTTTAGGTGACAGGGTTAGTGGGCTGGGCTGTCTTTGCTTGGTTGGTTTTATCAATTTGATGAGTCAGGATATAGTTTTTTTTTTTTTTTTTTGTAAAGAAAAGTAGATTCAGGAAATAGTTAAAAGTATATTTTTATTTTAGTCAACTGACAATCTCGCACAATTGGAGATAAAAATTTAAATAGTAATTATAATCATTTTAAAAAAAAAAACTAAATATAATCTAATTAATTTTTATGTATTATATAAAAAAATATTTAAAATTATTTAAGTAATACAAGGTTCTAAAAATAGAATGATTCTTTGGCTAAAAAAACAAAAAAAAAAAACAAATGACTTGTTATATGTAATTTGTCAAATATTTTTAAAAAATCATATATGAAGTGGTTACATAAGTATTAAGAAAAAAAAAATTTAAAAACTAAGAATTTCCGTTACATACATTTTATATCATAATCTTTCTATACTTAGTATAAAGTATATACGATCCTAAATAAAAAAATATGTTTTTAACTTAATGATTTATAACTTGAATGTGATGTTTGTCGATGTACTTATTTTGTAATCAGAATAAATTAAATAATAATGATAATATAAACTTATTGATAATATGGTAATATAATGAAAAATTATATAAATACATCTTATCAAATTATTTTCTTGTTACAAAAGATAAATGCTTCTACAGTTATATAAAATTAGTTAAAGCCTCTTACAATGCTTGAATAAAAGTTTGACCAATGATTGTATATTTTTTTTAAAACAAAAATTATAAATATAATCTAATACTTTCATGTATTATATAAAAAAAAGGATGTTAAAAAAATTATATACATCATATAAGATACCGAAAAACAAATAACTCAATATATATATGTGTACTCTTGATAATAATGGATAATTCATTTATTCAATATGAAGGTTTTTAATTAAAAGTTTAAATTATATTTAAAATTAATATGGGTATTCAATTCTTTTAGTCGGAGATAGAAACAAGAACAGGCTTGTGACCTTATTTATGAAAATAGGGAGAGATGTACGAAGCGTAAAATGCAAATGGATCTTAAAAGAATACTAAGTGGAATGGTTCATTTAATATGAAAATATATAATTTTAATGGAGTATAGAGTTTGAAAGAGAAGGAATTTGCTTAAAAATAGATAAATAAATAACCATTTTAAGTGATTATGCAATTATAAGATGAAATTTTAGCTTAAGATGTATTAATATAGTTTGACACCATTAATATAGTTTGATCGTTATTATTTCTATATTAACATGTATTAATATTGATTAATTTCATTATGATCGTATAATATTTATTAATATTGTTTGACCATTATTATTACTGTATTAATATAGTTTATTTATATTAATATGTATTAATATAATAGGACTATATTGATATAGTTCATAGTATATTAACATTGATGTATATTGGCTATTAATAGAAGTATTTTGGCACTATTTAAATCAAAATATTTAAACATTTATATGATTTAGCTAGATGTACGTGATTATATAGTAATCATAAAAAGAAAAACAACACAAAAGCATATCATTTCTTTTTTTAAGAATTTCTATATATACTTGAAGATAACTACTATTTTTCATCAAATTACCTATGTCTTCATCTATTATATTAATAGTTTCCCTTTTTTCCAATCTGTAACTTACTTAACTTATTTGAAATTTCTTCTAATGAATTATCATTTTTTCTAAATTTAAAATTTTGAATATTTGGAATAAATCTTAGTAAATAAATAGGTTTTACAATTAGAGATTTTGAAGCGATTGATTCTTCATTTGAAATCCCTCTCACGGTTTTTCCTTTATGTCTTTTTTACTAATATATTTTCTATTATATCGGTTTGTTGACTAATTGTATGTAAAATTTGATTAGTATAATTATTTTGAGTTTTTAAATTATTAAAATCTTAATTTTCTCTTGTAGTTTTCTTAAAATGTGAAGCTTTTATTGTTTCATTTTAAACTTTAATATCTACTTCTTGAAATGGATGATGAGTTTCGGTAGTTATTCCTCGTTGAGTTTCCCATTTTTTACTTAATAACTTAATTGTTTGAATATAATAAAGCTTATTTAAACCAAAGTTTTTAGCAAACCATTTAAAAAAATATTCACTTCTTCTTAATATAGTCTACATATCATTAGACCATGTGACTTTGATTGAAATAGTTTTTTCTTTAGTATAAGTTTTGAAATATTTTCTCCTTTTCAAAAGATTTCTTTTTGAATAAAAATATTTTCTTAAAAATATTTGTCTATATCAAAAGATTCTTTTGAACTTATTACATTTAATTCATTGATTTGAGAATAAGTGGGAGAATTTGGTTAAGATTGATAAATTGGTTATAGAATTAGTGATTGAAAATAGATACCTCTAAGTTTTACTAACTCAATTGAGGTTTCTAACCAAATATTTTCTCTTTAATTATCTTTTCTGAGTATTTGACTATCTTGACTAGTTCTTGGAAAATAAATATTCATTTTATTGAAATAGAGCAATTGGCATTTTATCAATTATCTTAAGGAATTGAATTCTAATGCTACCATTATTAAATCTTTAGGTAAAAGTGGGTCTAGTTTAAAAAACACTAAGTCTCGGTGAAATGACTTCTTCTAAAGTCTCTTTCTTTAGCAATTGAACTTCATTCCAACTTAATAACTTTAGAGTAAATACAAGAGAATCTATGGTAACTTGAAAATTGAAACATACAGGATTTTTTTTACACAAAGATGGAATAGAAAAAATGGTACCAGAGAAGTTATACTAAATCACACTAGATATATATTAGGAACACTTAGAAAATATTAAAGGGATTTTTGTTGTGAGTTTTTGTCACGCCCCGAAGTGGCAGAGTAGTAACAGCCCCACCGTACAAACCATTCTAAGATAGAAGTTGGCCTTACAACCGCTATCTTAGACCTGATCTACATAAGGCGTCCACGACTAACCCGCTTTGAAGTAAACAGTTTGTAATTTAGATTAAGCATTTATCTAAGAAAGTGAGAAAATTTATATATATATACTATAATTCATTTATTACATCCTTCAAAAATGAAAAAAAATAATTCTAAAATAAAACTTAGACCTTAAGAATATATGTTTGTTCTTCAAATATTTTTCCTCACTCCCCAGGATCCAGCAGTTGCTAGCTTTAGAGTAGTAGTTTGCTGCTTCTTAGCCAGCACCTGCACGACATCTACAGGGATGTGAGCAACCACAGCTCAGTAAGTTAAGATGGAGGACTTAAAACTATACCATACACATAACGAGGTTTTTAATCATTTATTAGGTGCAATGCATGTGCAAGCAAATGCCATCGCACGACGTTGTCCGGCCCGCCGTGAGATTAGAGAAATTGCGCCCGCTCTAATCCGGGTTGAAGAGTTGCCGTTAATGCAACAGCTGACGACCAAACCCAAGCTTGTGTAATGGAGACCTTACTCCTCCCGCGACTACCTTCGAACCACTGTCTTCACCCTCGCCGCGACTTCCTCTCCTGTCACTTAGTTTGACTGAGGATAAAGAAGGGACCTTTTTGCAATCATGCACTATCCCTTTCGAAAGGGTCGGTATTTGGCAGGAGAGTCCTAAGTTCCCCTAACGGGTTACCATGCATGTCTAATTATGATTACTGGTCGTATATTTGATTAAGTCTAGTTTAAGGTGATCAATTATTTCATACAAATCAGATAATATATGCCAGAACAACAAACAGAATCATAGCATCACCCATAATCAAGTACATGTACACATTCAACTATCTAACAAGCACAACCAAGCATAATCTTAAGCCTCCAAAATACAGCATCGTATTAATCCCAACTTACCTCGACTCCTCGCTTACTCACTCGAGATCCGATTTGCTCAGGTTATCGCCGATCATCCCTATAACACAAACGTGGTTTCAGCTTTTCATATAACTATTATAAGTTCATTTCATCCTATAACGCTTATTGTTAGGTTTTGTTTAGGGTTTAATATGCTTAATTATCTAGGTCTTAAGTCTTTTATAATTATTCTAGGTTTGGGGTTAGGTTCGGGTTCGGTTTCCATATCGATTTCTAAATTAGGTTCTAGTTCAATTTCTAAGTAATGTTTTATATTCCAACCCTAGAAATTCGTTTCAACTCATAATGTGAAATTAATCACATTACTTTCCGACCTCCTAAATATCATTATTACTCCTAGTTAGTATTTTATTTCATCCGGTACACTTATATCCTGATTAGTGTACCGAATTTACTCTTAATGTGAGAAATTTTTACATTTTTCATATAATTACATAAATTCAAGTTTCTTATCAGATTTATTATATATCCTTATTATTTATATAATATCAATTTTTATCCTAATATTTTCTATTTATTATATTTTCAAAAATTACATATTATGCATTATTGCCTATTATGTACATAATGCACTTCTAATATTTCTACCACTTTAATTATCATCCCTAAACATCAATTATCGTTTCAAAATGTCTAAATTCATCCTAAATCAGATTTTACTCCTAATTTCCCTAATTTACAAAATTAACTTAAAGTTAACTATTTTTCCTTGTTAATCATTTACTACATAATTAACCTAATAATTACATCTAACACCCTAAATGCTACAAGTATCATACTCCATCAGATTTCAACATCTTAAAACATATAATTATTCACTAAATCAGTAATTAATCATTTAATTACTTAATTAACCCTAAATTACCCATTTTATGCCTCATTTTAGAGCCTAAAAATTATCTAAAAATTTAGAAAATTAATTTTTGAAAACAGGCTTCATAGCACTGTTCTCTATTATCTAAGTAATCTACACACAAATTTTGGGTTCGAAACTACACTCCTAAGGTCATTTATTTCTAAACCGAAACATGCTCGATTTTGCACAATTTCTTAAGGACCTTATATCATGAGACATATTTTCATCAAAATAATATTTTTCCTAAAAACTACATACAAAAATATTCTATAATACAAATTTCATAATTTTATAATAATATTTACTATTTTTACAAAATTATACAAAATCGGGTTGGAAATCGAACTCACCGATTTAGGTGGCTCCGGCCACCGTCGGTGGCCATAGGTGTGTCAGCCTACCTAGGCGTTGCCACCACTGTGTAATGGTGGTGACCATCAACTCCCAGCTGCCCGTCGGGTCTGGATTATCCTTTGTGGCCCTAACTGCACAGTTTTCCTTTTCTTTTCTTTTTTCTTAATTTTTCTCTCAATTTTTTAGTCTCTCTATTTTTCTCAAATCCCTAACTGTCCAAAGGAGTTCTCTGAATTTTTTTCCTATTTATAGACGTTTAGGGAATTTATTGTGTATTGAATTAGACAAGACAATTGCCTTATCCCTTAATTTTTGGATTTTATGTTATCTTAATTTAATTGGCCGATTTTTTTCTATTTTTTCCCAGCTACCATGACCCAATTCTAGATCATTCCTTGTTTTTCCTGATTTTTTTTTATTTTTCCTTAATTAATTATGAATTTTCTTTAATTATTTAGTATTATTTTGGCACATTACACGTATTTAAGTAATTACGCGTATTTCTACATACATGCAAATTCATATATAGTACAAATAAATATTCATAAATATTATTTAGGTTATTTTATGATTTTTAGTATACATATAATTTGTCTCTAGCGATTCGTTAATTATCGGAATGCATTTTACGCATTTTCGATAAATAACGAGTTATACACTTAAAATTTAGAATTTTTATATTTTTTTATTTTATTGCTTATTTTCTTAAATTAAAACTTATGGGATCATTTTACTAATATTTTTAGTTTTACTTTATAATTTAGGCTCAATCGGGTCCTTCAACCGATCGACTCGATCGAAACCTCGAATGGCTAATTTTGGAGCTTACAGTTTTGTCTGGTGTAATTTGATCGTGCTTTTCGTGATATCTTCCATCACTTACTTCTATCTCTATTTATACAAATGAGGTAAGTACTTACGTTTTATTTTAAACTATTGTACTACTTTCATTTATCTTGAACAATTGCTTGTCAATTATTTTGATGAACAATCGACATAATATATTATCTTCATTTATCTTGAATAATTGAGTTTTGGTTGTCAATCTTTAAATTTGATAGATAAACAATTGTTGAGTATGCTTTGTCTACTAAGAATAATTGACGGTTTTTTAAATGAATAATTATGTACCAAAGTTGAATAATTAACTTATTTGTCATGATATGTCTTCATTGTTTAAAATCTTGATAAAAGTGCTTTGAATAGTTGATAACGTATCTTCATTATCAAACATCTTGATAAAAGTGCTTTGAGTTATTGGCTTGAATAATCATTTTCCATATTAACTTAATGAATAATCTTAATGTGAGCTTTCTCTAAATCTGTGTTCTTTTAAATAAAATATTCTAAAATTTTATAATATTTAATAAATATATTTTAATTAAACAAAATACATACTTCTCTCCTTACATATTAAAGAAAATTAATTATTGAACAATTTAATCATATTGAGAAATATTAATTCTATAGCAATCATCCACATTTTGATTTAGATAATCGCTATCAGAATTACCTTCCTCTGATAGCCTTAAGGCTATTTCATATGTTTTTCTTATATTCCGAGGTCCTTGTTAAATTAATCTGAATTTGACTTTTTTTCTTTTAAAAATTCACTATTGTAAATAACACCTTTTTTATATTAATCAAGGTATGCTTAAATAGTTATGACGTCTACCATATTTGTATTGAATTTATCCCACCATTTTATTCTGTATACTCTTGAAACATAAGGTTAACCGTATTCATCTTCATTTATAGCATAAGTCAATGTTGTTATCTAACCTAAATTGAATTTTGCTACAAATTTGAAAAAATTGAGTTAATCACCATCCTTGGAATATAATTAAAATCCTTGATATATCTCTACTAAAAGAATTCTTTCTACTGGACCAAAGTATTTGAACAAATTTGTAAACTATACTGGAAAATCATCTTTAGTAGTTTTGAATTGAATGAATCATGAATGGAAATAATTTTTAACATAAAATATAATTTCATAAGCTTTAATGTAGTCATAATAATCATATCCTAGTGAATCAAAAGATGTTTGAAAACATTTCCGTATTGTAGGGAAATAATCCATATTGCTTCAAATGAATAACCTCTTTTATCTTATATTTTGAATAAGTAATATCTTTACCTTCATCTTTATGGAACAACTTAATACAATCAGTATCAACTAAGACAAATTCATAAAATTTTATATTTTTCTTTGGATGAGTCGATTAAAAATAAAAGTCTTTTAGAAAGTATTTTGGAATAATTTCAAAGGGAGAATTTTCATAAAATTCTTTTGATATTTTTTGTTCTATTGGAAATAGTATTTAAGTATTTTTCTTTTGAAAATAATCTTTGGTTTGAATATGAACTAGTTTGGCTTAATAAGTACGATTGAGTACATGGAAACGATTTTGAATAGAAAAATCTACTAAAAATGAAGATGATGATACAACCGCTTTTGAATAAGTGGATAGAATAAGTGGTATTTGATTGGGTTTTGATGAAGTCGAAGAAGATAATTTGAGCCCATACATAGCTTTTGTTTTAGGTTTCGACATTTTTGCCTTGAAGAAATTCTCTGGATAAGAAATTTGAAAGTGAATTGAATTCTCCTTTGATAAATTTAATATCAAAATCGAAAACAAACATAATCTTAATAAATTGAAAAAAGCATTTGAAATATCTGAACAATTTTCTTTTTCAAAACTTTCTTATAAAATTTTTATTCGTACTTTAGTTTCTAGTTTTTCCAATCAATTAAAGATTTTTTTTTCTTCTAATTCTTCTTTGAGAAGATTAACTTGTTTTAATTTTTTCTCTATTTAGCCAATCATATTATCTTTTAATAAATTAACTTCTTTTTCTTTCACTGGACTAATAAATTTAAACATTACTTCTTTATTCTTAACTTGAGTTTTTAAACCTTGAGTAGTAATTTGAAATGGATATAGCATAGTAAGAAATATAGTACCTAAAAAATAAAGGATGTTTTAAAATTAATTGTATCTTAAATAATCTTAACTATAGGAATTTTATAATTAACATTTAATCTTGAACTACTAGCTAAAACTGATTTTTCTAAAATATTTTCGTAAAATTTTGTTGGAATTAAACCTTCTTGAATACAATTTTGATCATCTCCAAAATCTAAAAAAGCAATTACTTTTATTTTGAAATTATTTTGAATAGATAACAAAACTTTGATATACCATTTTTTAATATTTATTATATTGATCAGATTGATCATTCCTTACCTTCTTCATCAATTTCTACTTCTTTTTCTTCTTCCGATTCTAAATTGTCATTTTTAATTTTTTCCTCTAAATTGTTATATTTTTCCTTTAATTCTTTGACTTCTCCTTTTATTTTATTAGTTTCTTCTTGAAGAGTTTTTACAGTTATTAGATTTTTTTTCTCGAAAATCTATTATAAATTTTTTCTAAAGAATAAATTTCTTCATTATTTGAATCTTCTCTTTTGTTCATTAACATTTCTTTAATTTTGAGTAAATATTTTGTTTGTTTTTTTGAATCTTTAATTTGATTAACCATTTCTAAAAGAATTTTTTCTTCATTAGTAATAAAATTTAACTATCTACATGAACAAATATTTTCAAAATAACACTCAAAATCAGATCCTTTGGTTAAAGAGATATCTAAATCATTTTCTATTTTTTTTTAACACAATTAGAATTTTCATAACTTAAATCACTTTATTATATATTTTCTTTATTGATAATTTTACATAATTCCTTCATTAATAATTTTACATAATTCCTTCTTAACGTCATCATCTAAATCTAATTTATTAATTTTCTCATTTTTTGAACATTTTGGAGCAATATGTTCTTTAATACCACATTTATAACATTTTACTTCTTTTTTTAAAGATTTTCTTTTAGGTCTATATTTTTTATATCTTTTGTATTTCTTTTTCTTTAGGGAGTTTATTAAACTTGTCTTTTTTTAGTTTTTATTTTTATTTTTGAAGATGGAACTTGTATTTTTTTAAAACCATATCGATAACAAAAATTTCCTAATTCTCTCTTAAGACTTCCTTTTTCTTTCTGAATTTTTTACTTAAGCTTTAAATCGTTGGACAAATTTAATCCTTCTAAACTGATCATATTAACTATCACACCGAAAGTAATAGTTAAATAATTTGAAATAAGATAATAACTTTGATAAATCATTTCCTTTACTTTATTTACAAATAGCTTTAGAAGATCAAATATAAATCTTTCTTTCCAATAACTATTATTACAATCTTCTTTTGAAAAATCTTTTGCAAAGAAAATATTTTTATACTATTTAAAATCATTGAGAGTTGAATACTTAAGATTTTGAAAAATTTCACCATTTCTTTCTCTAAATTTAATAAGATCTCTGACAAAATGTTTAGTAATAGCATAAATTAATGTTAAAACAGAACTACTATTTGATATAAAGTATTATATCTCATTATTTCCTTTTTTTGCATGTAAAATATATTGACGTTAAGTTTTATCAAGATAATTTTTTCACCAACCTTTAAGCATACCAGTAAATCTAGTTATTAAAATTTTTGCAATTTTTTTATCGGTATTTCCAAATTGTTTATAAGAATTTGATGCAATTATCATTAAATTTAAAATATCTAAAATTTGATATTCAGCTTGACCATTAATTTTTCATTCATATATTCTTTCCCTAGAAAATTTAATTAGATTTACATAAGGTTTTTCTTCATTCATAGTATCTGGAGGTGAAGGTTACAAATACCATGATCTTTGATTTAATGTAACTCTCATTTTTTGTTATATTTTATTAATATCTAAATTTTGAGAAAATTGATTTGTCAAATTATCTATGTCTTCATCTATTGTATTAATATTTTCCTATTTCTAACTTACTTAACTTATTTGAGATTTCTTCTAATAAATTATCGCTTTTTCTAAATTTAAAATTTTAAATATCTGGAACAAATCTTAGTAGATAAATGGATTCTGCAATTACAGATTTTGAAATACTCGATTCTTCTTTTGAAATTCCTATATGAGTTTTTCCTTTATCTGGCTTTTCTACCAACATATTTTCTATTCTATTAGTTTGTTGACCAATTGTATGTAAAATTCGATTGGTATAATTATTTTGAGCTTTTACATTATTAAAATCTTGATTTTTTCTTATGGTTTTTTTTTTAAAGGTGAGACTTTTATTGTTTCATTTTGAACTTTAACATCTATTTCTTAAAGTAGAGAATGTGTTCTGGTAGTTATTCCTTATTAAGTTTCCCATTTTTTACTTAATAACTTAACTGTTCGAATATAATAATACTTAGTTGGGCCAAAGTTTTTAGCAAACCATCTAAAGAAAGGTTCACTTCTTCTTAATTTAGTTTGTATATCGTTATATGACATGGCTCTAATTGAATAAGTTCCTTCTTTAGTATAAGTTTTGATATATTTTCTCTTTCTCAAAGCATTTCCTTTTGAATAAAAATCTTTTCTTAAAAAATCATTATCTATTTCAAAAGGTTTTTCCAAGCTTATTGCATTTAATTCATTTATTTGAGAATAAGTGGGAGAATTTGATTAAGGTTAATAAATTGGTTGTGGAATTGGTGGCTGAAAATTGACATCTTTAAATCTTATTAACTTAGGTGGGTTTCTGGCCAAATATTTTCTCTTTTATTATCTTCTTTGCATGTTTGACCATCTTAACTAGTTCTTGGAAAAGAACATCTTATTGAAATAGTCTTCTATGTTTGGAGCAATTGGCTTTCTATTAGTTATTCTAGGGAATTAAATTTTAATGCTACCATTATCAAATATTTAAGTAAGAGCTGGTCTAGTTTGAGAAATACTAAGTTTTGGTAGAAGGACTTGTTCTAAAGTCTTAGTGGAACTCTGGTTATTGAACTTCAAACCAACTTAATGACTCTAAAGTAAATACAAGAGAATTTGCGGTATTGACTTCTAAAGAACAATTTCTAGTTTAGGAGATAACTTTTTAGTTTTTGGATTAATTTGAGAACTCATAACTTTATAATAAATCCTAAAAATAAGTGCCATAATTTTAGTTTCTTCTACAAAATTATGATTTTGAGATTGAATATGTAATATTACACTATCCATAATTTTTTTATCATTTAAACCTATTGAAAAATGAGGAAAATATTGAGTATACCAAGATCCTTTTATGAAGATTGGTTTGAGACAATAATAAAATGGTTTCATTAAATTTTGTATTTTGTAACATCTCTTAACTAAACTAAAACATGATAATTTATGTATTTTCTATGAAGAGGTTTCATTAAAATTTAAATAAGTCCAACATGTAAATATTTATATTTTTCTTTGTGTTTTTTATCAGATGCTTCTGAAAGCAATTTAATAATTTCACGTTTTCTTAATAAAGAAATAGTTTTTTCAACTGTTTTGATCATATAATCATGTTTTAAATTAAATTTTTCAATTTCATAAATCTCTTTGGGTTTTTCGTTGGGAATTGACCAATTATTTAAACTTTGTTCAATTTGAAAAATCTTAATTTCAAAAGAATTATAAACATCTTGATTTGAATTGCTAGATTCTACACCTACGAAAAAAGAGATTCATCCAAATTTAAAACTAGAAGAAAAGGAAGATCTTTTTAATAGATTCATCTTTGTTTAATAAAAACTTAATACTTTGCTTAGCTAATTTGTTTTAACCTATTCACTTGCAGGAATATCTTACTGACCAATGATCTTACTACCTTTCTTTAGACTTACTGTCGGGAACATAGTTCTGACTTACCAATATAAGAAATAGAATTACTACAAACTACTTTCACAAGGTATTTAATCTTTACAAACTCAAATGAAATCTAATAATCCTATCTCCTTGTATCAAATGATTCTCTCGCATAATATTGTAAGTTTTTATTATTTGTTTATCAAATTTATCTTTGTTATTGTTATTTGATTTTCTTTAATATTATGTATGAATTAAAGCTTTATATAAACTTTTACAAAAGTCAAATTGTTAGCTAATGCCAAACAATAAAGACACATCATCAACTATTTAACTATTCAAAGTGCTTTTATCAAGTAAGTTAAAACTAAGAAAAAGGGAAACTATTAATACAATAGATGAAGACATAGATAATTTAACAAATTACTTTTCCCAAAATTAGGTATTTTTATTTGAATCACTAGATTCTGCATTTATAGAAAAAGAACTTCATTCAAATTTAAAACTAGAAGAAGAGGAAAATCTTCTTAATAGATTTATATTTATTTAATAAATACTTAATACTTTGCTAAACCAATTTGTCTCAACCTATTCACTTACAAAAACACCCTACTGATTAGCTATCTCGCTACCTCTCCTAGGACTTATTGTCAGGACTACAGTTTTAGCTTACCAATACAAAAAATAGAATTATTACAAACTACTTTCACAAGGTATTTAACCTTTATAAACTCGAATAAAATCTAATAATTATTAATATCTAATCATAGAAGACGAGAAAAGATTACTTACATGTATGAATATAGTTTGATCGTTATTATTACTGTATTAACATGTATTAATATCGATCGATTTCATTATTACCATATAATATTTGTTAATATTGTTTGACCATTATTATTACTGTATTAATATAGTTTGTTTATATTAATATGTGTTAATATAGTATGACTATATTAATATATATTGATATAGTTCATAGTATATTAATATTGATGTATATTGACTATTAATAAAAGTATTTTGGCACTATTTAAACCAAAATATTTAAACATTTATATGATTTGGCTACATGTATGAGATTATATAGTAATCATAAAAAGAAAAACAGCATAAAAGCATGTCATTTCTTTTTTTAAGAATTCCAATACATACTTGAAGATATCTACTGTTTTGTTTTAATAAACTTTATAACTTATCTGAAAAAAAAAATTTACAAAAAATATACTTTAAAATTTGAATTTAGAATTTCAACTAGGCTTAAAATCCTTCAAAATACGATATTGAAGTCTACAACGAAAAAAAAAAAATTAGCCTCAAGTCAACCTTACATTTTAAGATTTTACATTATCTCGATAATGCTTTTTTGGTAAATAAAATACCTAAAAGAACTTCAAATTTAGGATCAAATTCAATATAAAAAGTAAATTAACTTCAAATAAGAAATCATTAATGATAATTGATAGTTATATAAAAAGAAAGAACTTCTGAAATTATATGAGATAAAGCCTACACCATCTATAAATTTTTATTTAAAATATATACATATAAATAAAATAATTCATATAAAAGTTTATCACATTAACATATTAATAATGTAACTATTTATTTTGTATGACCATTCATAGTATTTTTATATTTATAAATGAAAAGCCATATCTATTAAAAGAGTTGCAACTCTTTAAAGATAATTATGATAATGTTATTTGATATTAAGTATATAAGAGTTGAAAATCTTTTTCATTTTTTAATCGAAAGATATTACAAAAGGGTCATATTACAAAATATTTGATTCTCTAATAACAAAATCAAACAACTCAAAGTTATCGATATAATATTCATGATAAACCTTTATATACATTGACTACATCATCTTTAATGTAAAATGATTGTACTCTCCAACATTTATCTTAATCACGGACTTGAGATTTCATTCATTATAAAAGAGTTTATACATAAAAATTGATCTTTGAGGGTAAATTCAAATCTTGGAATGGTGTTTGTAGTTCGTGAATAGTTTTTTATGCTTATTGTAGATTATATAGGTAAAAGTAAGTAAATATAAATGGAATGTTAAAATAAATTCTTGAGCTATTGTGAATATAATCTACTAATTTTTAAATTAATATACCACAATAAAAATAGCAGAAATGAGTAATTTTTAAAAATTAAATGAGATTTTAAATGGCATTTCGGAAAACTAATAAGGAAAAGATATTACAATTGTAAAACTATATAAGGAAAGAGTTTTTAAAATTATATATATTATAATAAGATTATGAGAGTAGGTTTTTTTTTCACCTATAATAGCACAATTTTAGGGAGGAAAGAATCGAACATGATCCATCCCATCGAAAGATCAATATTCATGATACTAGACTACAATGCCTAGCTATAAAAGTGGTTTAAATGAGTCAATATGTTCTAATTTTCCTTGTCCTGGTTAAACGAATCAATTTGTTATAGTCCACATAATAAACTAGTCGAACTGTTAGGCTTAACCTATCTTACTCAAGTTGGTATATCAAATAAGCTAACTTACAAAACCTCTTTAACCAATTTACACATGTTGGTAGGTTAAATAGGCTATTCAAGTCGATTTATATATTTTTATAGGCAAAATGAGGTAGCCCTCTTTTTTTTTTAATGAAAAACTTAATATAAAATAAAGCTATTGACAATAGATATTGTTTTTCTATTAAAGTTACATAAAATAAAATGGTACTTATAAATAGAAGGAAGGAAATAGACAATCTTAACTCTTAATTGAGAATTTGTTACTTAAAACATATTATTTCTTTAAAATGGGATGGTAAACCAATCTCATGACAAACTCGTTCTCTATTTATTGAACTAGATCCTTGTACCGAGCATTAAAGCACATTGTTCCTCTTAAAAGAAGTAATAGCATATTTCGTTACTATAATGAAGATGGGATAGAAATAGATATTTGTAGGGATAAATGCATAACCCTATTATATAGGGCAACCACTTATACCTTGTTTGACTCAATAGGTTTCAAGTATCAATTTTATAAAATCTACCCTTATACGATAAGATATCGATATGATGTTTTCATTCTTTATATACACCCTGAAACATGTACTTTAATATATAAAAATATAAGTTTTCGAGCATCCTATACCTAGGGTTAGGCAAAAAAATCATGAACTACAGATCGAATCATGAACCGAACCGAACTGAAAAATCGATTTTTTTGCAAACTGTTTGGTTTATGGTTTGATTCAATTGTGTGTAAATGGTTTGTAATTCTGTTTGAGGAAGCGAACCGAACTAAACCAAATAATTTTGAAGTGAACCCAATTGTTTAGTTAAATAAAAAAATTTATGCAATTATTTTGTACTTTTTTTATATTTTTTTCATTAATCTTCATAAATTTCATCAAATTTTTCATATTTTGTTATTCTCTATCATAATTTTGTATTAATTATTGAAATTAAGTTGAGTAAATTCCATTTGAAATTTCATATTTATTAGAAATAAAAATGTTTAATGAAAATTTGACACAAACAATTCGAATAGTGGATCGAACCAAATCGAATTGCTTTTAATTAGATTTGAAAAATTTATAAACCAAACTGTATGGTTAAGTTCGATTTAAAAAAAAAAAAACGAACCATTATATTAGGTTCGGTTCGATTCGGGGAAGGGGGGCAAACTGTATCGAACTAAACTACGACTACCCCCACCTATAATTATTCTTTAAATTTTATCAAGTGACACAATATACATTAATGAATTAAAAAATATATTATATTTTCTCCGTTCAATAAAGCTAAAAGAATGAAAACAATATTTTATTGGTGTTAAAAAAAAAGGCTCATGCCTAGTATATATCTTAAATCTTATGCTAATAATCAAAAGCTAAAACTAATAACCATAAACATGTATTTAATTATTTTGCAACATGTAGTACATCTTGACACATATTGTGCTATCTCCTTTTTCATGTCTTTCCACCAAAATAATGATTTCAAATCATGTATAACTAATAGTATGAGCTTCATCCATAATTTATCTCTTCAACTTGGTATCCTAAGGTATACAAATCCTATTATTATATCTTAATATTCCCTTCTTATCAATTCGGAAATCCTAGGCATCACCCATTTTCAACCTCTCCTTAATTTCCTTTAAACTTGTATCTTCGTCTTGTTGAAATTTAATTCGTTTTATCAACATTGGTTGTACCACCAAGTTCGTCAACTGTACCTCCGCCTTTTGTTACCTAAATCCAATCTCTAATTCCTTAAACTGTAGAATTAAATCCCGTTGAGTGGTGAGTAGCAAAGCTATTTACTTATAATTCTTGCGACTTAATGTGTTTGCTACGACATTAACTTTGCTATGATGATAATCAACCCATAATCAGTTCTAACTATTGCCTTCGCCTAAAATTTAACTTTTTTAAGCAAAGAGATATTTCAAACTCTTATGATTCGTATTAATTTCACAATGCTGGACATATAAATAATGTCTCCAAATTTTTAGAGCAAATACTATGGCTATCAATTCAAGATCATGCATCAGATAATTCTTTTCGTGAGGCCTTGAAGCATATGTCACTACTTTACCATCCTGCACTAGTGCACAGCTCATATTTCGAGAAGCGCCACTATGTATACGATATGGTTTATTTAGATTTAGCATAATAAGTATTGGGGCTAAAATCAAACGATCATTTAACTCTTGAAAACTCTATCCACAATTATCATTCAATTTGAATTTAACATCTTTTAATATCAATCGGGTTAAAGGGATTGCTATTTTAGAAAAGTCTTTTATAAATCGCATATAGTAGTCTATCATTCTAAGGAAGCTTCTCACTTTTTGAAACTATAGTCAACTGCTTCTACTCAACTACAACCTTAACTTTCTCAAGATCAATTAATATTCCTTCACTCGACACTATATGCCTCAAGAATAAAATTTTATCCAACCAAAAATCATATTTATTCATTTTAGCATACAGTTTGTTATCCCTCAGCTTTTGTAATGTCAATCGTAAATGCTCTATATACTCTTCTTTGGTCTTCGAATAAATTAGAATATCATCAATAAATACAACAAGAAATCTATCCATATATGGTTGATAAATTCAATTCAACAAATCCATAAATACTCTGGGTACATTAGTCAATTTAAATGGCATTACTAAAAACACATGATGTCCATATCTCATTTGAAAAGCCATGTTCGGTATATCGTCAGGCTTAATGCGTAACCAATCGTATATAGATCTCAAATCGATCCGTGAGAATATGATAGCTTCATACGACTAATTGAATAGATCATGAATTCGCGGAAGTGGATACGTTTTCTTAATAGTCACCTTATTTATGTCTCTATAATCAATATACAATCTCATAGTTTCATCATTTTTCTTCACAAATAGTAGTACCAGGTTCCCCATGGAGACCCGTTAGGCCAAATGAATCATTTGTTTAACAATTCCTGCAGTTGCTTCTTTAACTCCTGAAACTCTATTAATAGCATTCTATATGGTGCTTTTGATATGAGTTTAGTTTTTTGAATCAATTATATGGTAAAGTCTAACTCTTGATGTAGAGCTAAATCAAGTGACCTAGGAATTTGCATACCATTGGTATCATAGACACATTTGGTGTCTCTTTCTTTCCTTTTATTGCAAATATCCAACAAACCCGCTAATCCTCTATAATATCATCCATTTCTTCAATTACTTCTACTACTAATCTCATTCATCGCTCTCCAGTCTTTCCTTAGAATGCCACTTTACCCTCATTTAAGGTTACTTTCTTATTTCAGCAATCTACTTGAGCCTTATGTTTGAACAGCCAATCCATTCCCACAATCACATCATAACCCTTCAATGACAATATTATCAACTTTATGGGGAATTCGTTTCCTTTGATTTGAAGTTATTCATTATCTACCACCTTTCGTGTCAATACTTGTTCACTAGTAAGGGCTCTTGCTCTATAAGTAGGCTTAGCTTCAATTACATTGATTTCATTATTTAACATGAACTCCTAACTAATAAATGAATGTAAGGCTCCAGTATCAAATGTATTGCAGTTCATTCGTTTATAATTACATTACCTTAAATAAATGCTATTACCATAGTCACCTATCACTCATTTAGTTTGATAGTTAACATTACTTATTTCCTTTATTCCTTTTATTCATCTACTTAAAGCAAACATACCATATTCAACTTATAAGTAAGAAGAGTTATTAGATTATATACCTGTCAGTAGCCCTTGTTTGGTTCTATTGATTGTCATGCCCCAAATAAGAAGAGTCGTAACAATCTTGCCGTATAAACTAACTTAAGATAGAAGCTGACCTCAAAACTGCTACCGTAGTTCACACAAGATGTATACGACTCAACTAGCTTAAAGTATCTGTTCTAATACTTGTGAACGATCAAACTCATGGTATAGCTTAACAAAATACTTCTTCTATATAACCTGTTGTTTTGTAACATAACAGTGCTTACATAAATATTTCACATTCAGAGTTATAATTTACAATCAAAGTTTATAAAAAAACTACGATTATTAAAGTTTATTTACAATAAATTAGGAAACTAGTAGGCATCCTAAGAAATTCCTAATTAGTTTCCTTGAAATTCAAAAGAAAATCAAAAGCCTAGATCTAGTAGATTCATTGTTCCTTATTTTCTCAGCCAATAGTACACTAACCTGAGGGTGATGGTATTTGAATATTTTAGTCGTCACTTGGTACCTATAAAAGAGTATATGGGGGTATGAGTACAACTAACTTAGTAAGTGGGACGGAGTCAAAAGAGTATTATACAATCATAAGCAAAGTTATTAATTATAATGAAATGCAATGCAACCAATCACTTAAAACATTATACAATGTTATTCGGTTTATTGTGAGGTTAGAGAAATTATATTTGCTAACTCGGATTAAGGAGTTTCATCGCAACTAAAATTAAACCAAACCTGGGCTTGTGCAATTGAGAACACCCTCATCTCATGATCACCTTCAAACCACGGCTCCTACCCTTACCGCGACCTCCTCGCCTATCACTTAATTTTATTAAGAATAGGGAAATAACCATTTTAGCTATCCTTATTAAAGGAAGTTGGTATTTTGCATGACACTTCTAATCGTTTTTCCTAATGGTTGTTATGCACGTCCAATTTCGTTGTAGTTAAATCATTATTAGTTGTATTTAAGAATGACCAAACAAGTTCACACAATACAGAAATGACGTAATCATGTAGAATAGCACGTCAAGGAGTTCAACTCCAATCATAACTGAATACCAAACACATGCATGGCATGCGTACATGCAACTAGTTACAATCATGAACAATAGTACTCTTAAATCTCCAAATACTCTAATACAGTATCCCAATAAGCGGTAAAGTTATAATCCTAACTTATCTGTTTAGATGCTCATTGCGGGAGACTCGAGTCGTTAATAGTCTGATTACTAGGGGATCCTATAAACATAAAACCTAAATTTAGTTTTCGTAATAATTATGAAAACATTAAGGTTTTTATTTAAAACGATATATATATATCTATAAAGTATATTATCATAATAATATATAGGTTTATTATATATTGAGTTAAGTTATTAATTATTAATAATATACGCAATCGAAATATACTTTTAATCGGTTAAATTACGTTTCAATTACGGTAGAGTTATCATAATATGTAAATTATAGAGATATAGGTTATATTACCTAAGATTGTCAGATTTTAATAAAAATGGTATTATTAGATTTGTACAGACCTAATGACTCATATTAAGTGTCCTATTTCTAGAGATGACTTTTAATCAGTAGTTCGAATTTCTAACACAGTTATACATATCTAAATAATTGTTATCACACTATACCTATTTTATGTTATTGAACTATATTTTACATAATTTATCAATATAACTTTATAACATGGATATTATTTAACACTAACATGTATATAACATATCTCGATCATCAAAATATCATTAAATATATACTTTTTATTGAATATGACTAGTACACATATAGATAGTTTTTATTTGATTGTTTATCACATTTTAGCTTATTATTACAAAAAATGAATCTTGATTCGTAATTTAAGCTATTTTATTACGTAAATTCGTAATAAATAACCTCAATTATTAAATAATTTCACGAAAATTTCTATAAACTCCTAAAAATATGAGGAATTTAGTCATTACTTGGTTTCATGTTATTGATTTATTGCTTAGATACTCGAAATTGGCAATTTTACCTCTAAATTATACTTAATTACCCAAATGTTATTCTTTTTACACAAAATTATTTTCAACTTATCCTAATATCATTATAATTCACTAGAAGTCAGTATGGGTCATTTTTATAAATCAATTTCACAAAAACTATTTAGTTTACATTTGACCCTATGTTCTAGCAATTTTTATGTTGAAAAATACAATAAATATTGAAAATACTCAAATAAAAAATTTGGTTACATAGAAATTTTCTATATATCATGCATATTCTATAAAAAAATTTTGAGCTAGAAACAACATTATTTGATACATTTATTTTGAAATTCAAAAATTGGGTGAATAGCGACTTTCTTAAGCAAGTATATTAAATATTAAAAATTAAAAATTTTTCAAAAATAAAAATATCACACAAAAATATGTATAAACTAACATAACTATAAATTTTTCCAAAATTTTCTAGATGGGTTTAGTATTTTTTTAAAAATAGATGAATAATAGGGCAAGAATTTAACTTGCTTGTTCTTCAAAGCTCCAGTAGTTAGCGGTAAATGGGGGGTTGTCAAACAAGCTAGGCATAAGGTAGACTGTTTGGGGATGGTAGGGCTTAATAGTAGAACACTAGGGGGTTGGGTAACTACCCTTGTACGGTTATGGCCCTACTTTTTGTAATTTTTTTTCCAATTTTTCTTTGGAGATCCTAAGCTTCTAAAATGTTCAATTGCTAGTCAGAAGTCATATTTATAATGATTTAGGGTCGGCTGATTTCTCCTTCCCTTTTTTCTTTTTTCTTTTATTTAGTTAAGCATAAGGTGGCCTTATCTTCTTAAATCTCCTTTTGATTCAACATAATTTAGCTCTTACAGCATGCCACGTGAAATCCAATCATCTCTAGCAAATTTCCAGCCGTAATTTTAGCTTATTGGATATAATTTGCAATTATTTAAGTATTTTAAGTATATTATATTAATATTTAGTTATTTTATTAATATACGAGTATATATGATATGTATATATCACATGTAGCATATAACTATACTCGTATAATTATGTTTCTAACATATCTTTTATTTTTAAGATATATTCTCTACTTATTTTTTATGAATTTAGCACATATTATATATAATTATGTAATTTTAAGTTAATTTATGGGTACAATTATATATTTATAAGTTTTCATCGTAGCTCAATTTTAGGAATTCTAAGTAATTTTGTATTATATTAAATAATCATATTTCTAGAGACGAAACTGAGATTTTGAATCGCTATTTTCAAAGTCCGACTTCATTGAGTTACTTTGACTAACTTTTCTATCTTAGTCGTAAAGTTTGAGCTTAATCAAATAACTTTTTTTGGAATACCCTAAATCTAAGCTTGGTTGTCTTAAAAACAATTTAGGAGCTTACAACGATCTCCATGTCATCTCTAGACCCATAATGGAAATATTCTCCATTCACTCATCAAATTCCTCAGTATCCTCCTCCGTACTTTCTATTGCAAATACCCAAGCTAGTACTAAAGTGGTTTCCACTCCACTTGAATTCTTAGCTCCTAGCCTTACTTGTCCACAAAATCTTGAAAAGTGTCTTGACTTTTCATGATTATAACATTTTACAGTTTTCATCTTTAGGCATCCTCTTGATGTACGATTCGGATTTTCACATAAATAATACTTATCCTTTAACTGCATACACTATTGAGGAAAGTATTGATCTCCACATTTTCAACATTTTACATTCTCTTCCTTATCATAAAAAGATATCTCCCTTACTGCCAGCTCTTTCCCTTTTTGACCTAAAATACTATTAGCATTTGGAGATGACCTCTTAAAAGTAGGTCAAAATCGAGTGACTCTTCTTAACTTCTTGCTCCATTACTCTTGCATGGCTAACTGGTTGTTTTGTAGTTGTCATGCTTTATCTACAATCTCGCGATTGGTGGTAAATCTGTAATCCATCAATTTATACCTCATTGTTGAGTTAAATCCATTAAGAAAAAGGCCTTTCTTAAGCACTTGGTTATCTCGGTATAACTGAAGCGCATATTGCAACGATCTATTAAACTCATTCTTATACTGAGATACACTCATCATACTTTTCTTCAGCTCTATCAACTTCCTATTCATTTGATTCTATATACTCACAGGAAAATATTCCTTCTTAAATTCTTCTATAATGACTTTCTATATAATTGGTCTTGTAATGGATCTCACCTTTGAGTTCTACTAAACTTGTACGCCTATTTTCAATAAGAAAGTACCATAAAAAACTCTTTAATCATCAAGAATCCCTAAGGCCTTAAAACTTCGTTTAATCTATACTAGCCAGTCATCCACTAAGGTGAGCTTTCCTACCTTACATTAGAAATACCAATTTGCTTTAATGAATTCAAGAAGTCTATTGGTTTCTTGGGGTTAATTCCCTCTTAGTTTAACCTTCAGTAGCCTTTGATCTACAACATTTCCATATGTTACAAGATACTAAATGAAAGCTCCCTTTTGTTGAATGATGATATTCATATTTGCAACCATCTGTCCAAACTAAATCAGATCCATCTTTTTTGGAGGAGGTGGTAATAGTGGCATGTTATTCCTAGGTAATTACCATGGAATAGGATGATTAGGAGGTGGTTTAGCATTCTCGTGTCACTCATCTTGATCTCTATTCACGTTATAAGCCATAATTATAATTGCTATAACAAACTATATATCTTGTACTTAACATATACCATCTAATAATTAGTGTAAGGTTAAGTTACTCAAAAATCTATGTAATTTGAAAGTCCCTTATTTAAACAATATAAATATAAATCAGCTTTAAATTTCCAACATGACATCAACTTCTATATTCACTTATGACATTATATCCTTGCTTATATAATCATAATAACAATATATATATATATCATCTATCATTCATATCTTGTACTTCCTTTATGCGAAACGTATTCAATACAAATATTAAAAAATTACACTTTTTTCTCCCATAATTACATACAAAATACATTTATATCATTTATAGAAACCCAATTTTTGCCTCCTTATAATTTATTATATATATATGTATTCTTTTCTTAGGTAATAAAATGGTCCTAACTAAAAAAAAAATAGAAAAATACCAGAAAATAGAAAATGGAAAGAAAAGACAAAAAGAAAAAGTATAGAACTTTTAGGAGTATGGAATTTTTTTTAGGAAAATAAAATTTTCTTTTAGGAAAAATAGATTTTTAGATAAGTAAAATATTTTTAGAAAAATATTTTTTAAGAAAAATAAGAATTTAGGATTATGTTGAATCATTAGATAAATTAACTTATTCAAGTAATCTTTATTTCTAAAACGAGTCAGGTTGTTTTATAAGCCAAATATTATTTACTTACATGATGTTTTGGGGTATGCCCAAAAGCCCATTTAGTATTACACTTAGATTTGATAAGGGGAATGCATTAAAAGTCTTGGGTTCGATCCTTGCATTAGATATTTAGTGCCTTTTTGTTTTTGTTTATCCCAAAACACGTATTAACTGGTCATTAGTCCATGTGTTTGCTCTAACATGTTAGGACTACGTAGTGCTACGTTAACATATTTTTTTCCCTTTCCTTCTTTTTCCATTCCTTTCTTGTGTACATCCCACACGACCCCCTCACTTTACCTTGATTTTTCATGTAAGTTCCACATATAAACATACAAATTCTTAGTTGATTCATGTTTTCTGCATAGCCCTTTACACATTGAGTCCAAAAGCATGGCCACATTCATTCATTTTAGTCATTAAAATTGGTTGAGAAAATCAAGGAAAGTTAAAAATCCTGGCTTCACATTCATGGCTAACTCAGCCATTGATGGTAGTTTTTGAGTTTGTTTAAGCTTGTTTGTGTATAAAGAGGCACCCATGCTCTTACTTCTATCATCAACAAGCATTAAAACAAACCAAAAATACATTCCCAAATCCTCTCTCTCTCTAACCTTAAGCTCCTACTCTTTCTCTAGCAATTTAACTCTTACAGCAATTAACGAAGTAAAATACCACCATAGGAGTAATCCCCATGAGATAAGCTTTCGAATAAGACCTTTGTTGACCCTTACTATAGCCCTTAGGAGCGCCACCTACCAACTAGGGTTTAGTGGTGGCAACAACCACGAAAAACACCTAACCTTGCTACACTACGTTGGAAACTAACACCTCTACTATAACCACCACCTCTTTCAACCTAAGACTACACTCTTCTTTTACCCTTAGCCACCACTGGACGTGCGAAGCACCACCATTATTGATGGACTTGACTTAACCACCACTAAATGGCCGTCTTAGGCCACGGCGCTTGTCCTAACCCCATATTTCCCAGTTAAAAATACATGAAAGTCACTTCCCCGATTCATTTTGGCGTCCGAATCAAGCCGTAAGACACCCAGTGTAACTGTTTACTCCTCCTTAATTTAGTATGTGCAGCTCATGTAAACTAAGTCGAGGCGACCCAACTTAACCTAGATACTGACCTTAGCTCCACCTATCTAACTCACACATCTTGTTTAGGTATAGCCTAGGCATTTTATTTGGTAGTCTCTTTTCATTATTTAAGGAAAACTAATAAATTATAGAAAAAGAAATTATTATTTATTTTTCCTATAAAGGTTTTTCTTTTCCTTTTTTTTTCCCTATTGTAACATGTTTTCAAGAATTCCCATTTCAAATAAAGTATTTTTCTAAGACAAAAATGGAATTAAAAAAAAAAAACAAAAAGAAGAATGTATTTTATCACCTAGAAATTTTTATCATTTTAGAAATAAGCAAATTAATAAACCTTTTTCAAAATTAGGATTTTCTTTTAGAAGTTTACCAAAAATAAAATACTAAAATTTGGATCCTTTTTAAAGTTTTTTTTTTTAAATAAAATCAAATTTATAAAAATGTAAACTTGGTTGTTTTTCGAAATTAAAAGAGTTCAATGTACTAAAGTCTTATAAAACGAACTTTGGAAAGTTTAATCCCAAATAATAGGTATATAGACACTTATAAATAATTACGGGATGACTTAAAATAGGAAATTTTTTATTTTCCCTTTTGCAAATATATTGATTTTCCTTTTTACTTCTTTTTTTTTGTAAATAGAATTTATTTTTTAATTGTAAATTAGAGTTTATCTTTAATATTAAAAAGGATTATTTTAAAAAAATAAAGTTAATCTCGAAAGGTTAAAGTGATACTCGTTTAGGGTTTAATATGTTAGTCCTTGAATCTAAAATCTATGGTTTTTAAAATCATTAAAAAAAAAGAATTGGTTTTTGCACAGCCCAATATGTAAGTCCCAAAGTTCAGCCAAGTAACCGTAGGATTGAAATTAGAACCCAAGGTTTAGGGCGATCGGTTAAAAGATCCGATCAAACCCAAATTATAAACTATTGAGAAGAATATTAGTAAAAATGACCCCATAAACTTAAATTTAAGAAAATAAGTAGTAAAATAGGAGACTATAAAATTTTCAAATTTTAAGCATAATAACTGCTAATTACTAAAAAGGCAAAAAGTGTAATATAATAACTAATAAATTATTAGAGATAGATTATATGTATACTAAAAATTTTAGAATGACCAAAATAATATTTAGGAATGTTCACGTGTACCCCACATGTATTTACGTGTAGATAAAAATACGCGTAATTACTAAAATTGGCCGAAAACTAAGCAAATAATTAAAGAAAATTATAAAATAATTATGGAAAAATCAGAAAAAAATCAAAAGAGGATAAGATGCATCAATATCAAGTCGTGGCATGTCAGGATAAGAAAAAGAAAAATTAGCCAATAGAAATTGAATAACTTAAAAGCCAAAAATCAAGGAATTTGGACGAAGTCTTGTCAAATTAATGCATATTAATTACAGAAAATGTCTATAAATAGGGAAAAAATTTACAGAGCTCATTTGGACAGTTTTAAAAGTGAGAAAATTAGGGAGAGTAAAAAATTCGAGATAAAATCCAAAAAATAAAAAAAATAAGAAAAACTGTGCAATTAAGAGTTTTAAAAGGAACCCACACCAGAAGAGGAGCTGGAAGTGGACGGCCACCACCACCACACGGTGGTGGCAGCGCCCAGGCCGGCCGATAAGGCCACGGCGGCCCGAGGTGGCCGGAGCCACCCGAACTGGTGAGTCCAAATTCTAGCCTGATTTTTGTGAAATTTTGTAAAAATAGTAAATATAATTATAAAATTATGAATTTTTTTATTCTGGGATATTTTTGTATTTAGTTTTTATAAAAAATGTTATTTTGATGAAATTATGTCCCGTAATATATGGTCCCTAAGAAATTGTGCAAAACCGAGCATGTTTCGGTTTAGAAATAAATGACCTTAGGAGTGTAGTTTCAAGCCCAAAATTTTTCTGTAGATTACTTAGATGATATAGAATAGTTCTATGAAGCCCTTTTTCAAAAATTAATTTTCTAAATTTTTAGATAATTTTTTAGGCTCTAAAAAGAGGCATAAAATGGGTAATTTAGGGTTAATTATGTAATTAAATGATTAATTTCTGATTTAGTGAATAATTACATGTTTTAGGATGTTAAGATCTGATGGAGTATGATACTTATAGCATTTAGGGTGTTAGATGTAATTATTAGGTTAATTATGTAGTAAATTAGTAATAGAAAAACATAGTAAATTATGAGTTAATTTTGTAAATTAGAATAATTAGGTGTAAAACCTGATTTAGGATGGATTTAGACATTTTGAAATAATAATTGGTGTTTAGAGATGGTAATTAGGGTAGTAGAAATATTAGAAATGCATTATGTGCATAATATGCAATAATGCAAATGTGTAATTATTGAAAATATAATAAATAGAAAATATTATAATAAAAATTGATATTTTGAGAATAATAAAAATGCACAATAAATCTGATAGGAAACTTGAATTTATGGAATTATATGAAAAATGTAAAAATTTGTCACATTAGGAGTGAATTCGGTACACTGATATGGATTTAAGTGTACCGAGTAAAATAAACACTGACAAAGGGTAATGATGGTATTTAGGTTATCGGGAAATAATGTGATTAATTTCACATTATGGGTTGAAACTAATTTTTAGGGTTGGAATATAAAATGCTACTTAAAAATCGAACTAAAAACCTGGTTTAGAAATCGATGCGAAAACCGAACCTGAACCTAACCCCAAACCTAGAATAATTGTAAAAGACTTAATACCTAGATAATTGGGCATATTAAACCTTAAACAAAACCTAACAAGAAGCATTATAGGATAAAACGAACCTATAACAATTATATGAAAAGCTGAAACCACGTTCGTGTTATAGGGATAACCGGCGATGGCCTGAGCAAATCGGACCTCGAGTGAACGAGCAAGGAGTCGAGGTAAGTTGGGATTAATACGATGCTGTATTTTGGAGGCTTAAGATTATGCTTGGTTGTGCTTGTTAGATAGAGAATGTGTGCATGTGCTTGATTATGGGTGATGTTATGATTATGTTTGTTGCTCTGGCACATATTGTATGAATTGTATGTAATGATTGATCACCCTGAATTGGACTTAATCAAATATACGACCAGTAATCATAATCGAACATGCATGGCAACCCGTTAGGGGAACTTAGGACTCTCCGACCAAATACCGACCCCTTCGGAAGGGATAGCGCAGGATTGCAAAATGGTCCCTTCTTCATCCTCGGTCGAACTAAGTGACAGGAGAGGAGGTCGCGGCGAGGGTGAAGGCAGTGGTTCGAAGGTAGTCGCGGGAGGAGCAAGGTCTCCATTACACAAGCCTGGGTTTGGTCGTGAGCTGTTGCATTAACGGCAACTCCTCAACCCGGATTAGAGCGGGCGCAATTTCTCTAATCTCACGACGGGCCGGACAACGTCGTGCGATGGCATTTGCTTGCACATGCATTGCACCTAATAAGTGATTGAAAACCTTGTTGCGTGTATGGTATAGTTTTAAGTCCTCCGTCCCTACTTGCTGAGCTGTGGTTGCTCACATCCCTATAGACGTCGTGCAGGTACTGGCTAAGAAGCGGCAACCAATTACTCAGAAGCTAGCAACTGCTGGATCCTGGGGAGTGAGGAAAAACATTGAAGAATCAAAACATGTTTTACTTTTCATTTCTGATTAATGTAATAACTGAATTATAGTGACTATATATAACTTTTCTCACTTTCTTAAATGATTTGTTTAAATTACAAATTGTCTACTTCAAAGCGGGTTAGTCGTGGACGCCTTGTGTAGATCAGGTCTAAGATAGCGGTTGTAAGGCTAACTTCTATCTTAGGGCGGTTTACACGGCGGGGGCTGTTACGACTCTACCGCTTCGGGGTGTGACACAATAGCTATGTTATAACCAAATGGATTTACCCAATTGGTTATAACTTCACTTTTTCTCTTTTTCCCACTTTGGTCAGGTAACGACTCGGAGTTTTCAATTTAAAAAAGAAAACTAAGCTTTCCTTAATTCATAGTCAAGGGATTATATCAAATGAATATAGGGTTCGATATAGATCGAGTTAAGAAAAATAATAAAACTGAAAATTTAAGCTCGATAGCTTACCGACTCTATTAAGGGAGTCAAGAGTGCCAACCTCTTTAAACCTTCTGAAATTATATATTTTTTCCCCGTCAAAATACCCCTTCCACTTTATAATTTCTTTTTGTAAATGTATTATTTATTTCTATATGCTTATACTAACCTATGCAAGTTTATCTAAGGCATACTGTTGAGGGAGGGGTTGTGTTACGCCTCGAAATGGCAAAGTCGCAACAGTTTCGTTGTATAAATCATTATACAATAGTAATTGACTTTACAGTCCCTATTATAGATACAATTTATATAAGGCATTCATGACTCTTCACTTTGAAGTAAAACAATTCATTCATAATTACAGGTAAAGTTTATAAATATAACTAAAAACCTTATGTCGTATTTACATAAAGGTACTTATATTGTTTTACAATCCTAAGAAGTAATTTACATGCCATAAAAGTTTGATAAGTAAAGTATTACAAACTAGTACATAAACCTAAGAGTATTAACAAAACACTAAAGGACTTAATTGTTCAGCTAATTGATTCTCACTCCTCTATAGCACTTTAAAAAGAAACTAACTTTAGGATAATTATATTGCGGCATACCAATCAGTACCTGTAAGAAAATCTATAAAGATATGAGCAACCAATAGCTTGGTAAGTCAGGATGAAGACTTAAGAAAGCGTAATAAACACAAATAAGGTTTTCAACAATCAATTATATGTAATGTAACACACAAATACCATCACATAACATGGTTTGGTCTGTTGTGAGATCAGAATAATTTCACCTACTTTAATCCAGTTTGAGGAGTTTTCATATTTATACAATAACTCACAACCAAACCTAAGTTTATGCAATGGAGACATTGCTTCCCTACCCTCATGACTATCCTTTAAACCATTGCCTTCATCCTTATCGTGATCTCCTCTCCTGTCAATTAGTTCGATTAAGGATAAAGAAAAGACTGCTATGTTATCTAGTACTATCTTTTTCGAAGGTATTGGTATTTGGTTGGAAAATCCTAATAGTCCCTTAAAAAGTTGCATTACATGTCTAATTAAGATATTTAGAATAGTTATAATTAAGTTCAGTTCAAGGTGACCAAACAATCTCACACCACTTAATTCACAACACATTACCATTCAGTAAGTAATCAAAGACACACAAGCACATGCACGTATAACTATTTATAAGCATAATTATATATAATCCTAAGCCTCCGAATACTTTAATATAACAATCCAAAATATAATGAAGTATCGAACCCAACTTACTTAAAGTCCTCGATTAGCTTACTCGACTTATCACAGGTCACTTATCTTCACATGTCCTATAATATAATTTCTCTTTTAGTATTTATATTCTTATAAGATATAAACTTTAGGTTATCATTTAACTCATTTTTCCATATATATATTATTATTTTCGATCTATTATAAGCTAGCTTTAGAATTGGTTTCCGAATCCAATTCCAATATAAGTTCTTATTCAGTTTCAACTACGGCTGTTATATATAAATCTCAAGATCTTATTTTAAACCATAATGTGAAATTAATCACATCATGGTCGAGTATCCTAAATATCACTTTTGGCCCATAATCAGTAATGTACCTAAGAGCTCAGTTATCATTAGAACTTACTACAGCAGATTTAAACCAATGGGTCATTCGAAATATCGAAGAAAATAAGGTAAGTCGGTCTATGAATGGATAAGAGTAGCTGACATGAAGTTACTCAAAGAATATGATACACCAACAAATACAACATAGCGAGACACTTCACTTGATATGATGCACAAGGTGATGTCAAGGTCTACCTGCTACTAATCCTACTTGACAAGATTAAATAAGAGTGTATAAAAATAGACTTAGAGGAGGTTGTCTCTCAAGAACAGTATATCCAATGTATATTTATGATGTAAGATGATTCTGGCTTATAAGCAAAAGGGATCATTTATAGTAAGTCCCTAGGACAACTATACAAATAAAGAAATTACAAAAAGGCATACAAAAGAAGAATTCCCAGTATATACGAAAAAGGGTAAAAAGGACAAACAATAAAAAGGGAAAAATAGTACAGTGTTAGGTGAAAGGGTCAGGTGGCAGCGTAACATTGGTTCCGTACATAGATTCTCTGATCACAATAGATACAGGGAGTTAAGATGTTGTGGCATCAGGGACTGGTAGGAAGTCGAAAGAAAGTACTCGGGTTGAAAAAGTGTGTTTCGTCACTTTGCAGGAGTCTCTTAGCAATTAAAAGTTTGATCATTTGGCATAGAGCCTTTGGCAAGCGAATAGTCAACGTTGGCATAAGAGAGAGAATAGAACAGGATGTAACCTTCTAGATTTGTCAAGAAATTTAGCCATCCTTCTTCTATGTAGAGTCTTTTGTCATTAGCGGTTTGTCGAGAGATGATTTTTCGAGTGAGGGATTAGAGGCCTTAAAGTCGTACATGTGTAAGATGACCAATAGTCGGCAACTCATTAGTTCCCTAGGGTTGTTGAAGATTTGCCCTCAAATCTTGGCCTTTTTTTTTCATTGGTTACATAGGTGTCAAATCAACTGCATTAAAAGTAGCAGATACACCATATCAATTAGGCAGCTGTAACTTATAGGCATTGTCGTTGATGTATTCAAGGATCTTAAAAGGTTAATTTGATCTGGGGGAAAGCTTGTTCGTTCTCTTCCCAAGGAAAGGCTCCTTGCTGATGTGGACCCAAACAAGGTTTTCGGGTTTATAAACCACTCATCTTCTTCCTCAACTTCCTTATTCCTTCTGTTGGGCTATAGTCTGTACTAGATGTTTAGCAACCTTTTGATGCAACTTCTGGAATTCCTCGACGTGCTGTAAGCTTGATTGACTTTCCTTTTGTATGGTTGGTTTGACAACTATATCCAGGGGTAAGTTTATATTAAGTCCATAAATGACCTCAAAAGGTGACCTTCCTGTGGAGCTGTGAACTGATCAATTGTAAGCGAACTCAATGACAAATAGCCATTAGTCCCAGTTGTGTAAATTTTTCCTTACAGTCGCTTGTAGTAGGTTGCCAACTGTCCTGTTCACTACTTCAATCTGGCCATCTATCTAAGGGTGGTAAGAAGTATTGTACATAAGCTTGGTGTCGAGTTTTCTCCACAGGATTTTCTAAAAGAAACTAGTAAACTTTGAATCACGGTTAGATACAATACTTCGAATCACAGTCAAATACAAATGTATAATTTCCTATAAAAAGAGGTTAGCGATAAATAAAGTATCACTAGTTCCATGGCAAGGAATGAAGTGGCTTATCTTACTGAAACAGTTGACCACAACCATAGTGGAGTCATGTCTTTTTGGCATTTAGGGAAGGCTAAGCTTGAAATCCATGCGAAGGTTGATCTATGGGTACCTAGGTATTGGTAGGGGTATATACTCTCCGTAAGGCTCTCTCCTTCCTTTTGCATGCTTACACACTTTGCACTTCTCAAGAATTCAGTGTGCATTCTTCATTATCCTAAGCTAGTAGAAATGTTCTTTCAGGATTTTACCATCCTCTTTTCACCAAAATGGCCAACCAAGCCTCTAACATGAGCTTCACGGACGAGTAGTTCTCTAGCTGAACTACTCAACATACAAACTTACTTTCCCTTTATTAGGAACTCTTAACTCAAATAGAATCCATCAACAACACTTCTATCATTGCACTTGGCCATTAAGGGCCCAAAATATTGGTCGTGTTCATATTGATTGGGCAAGGTGCCAAATCCAAGTACCTTGGCCTGCATAGTTGTAATAAGGGTATGATAATGAGAAAGAGCGTCGGCTGTAGTGTTAGTGCTTCCTTTCTTATACTGGATGACGTAGCAAAAAAACTCCAGGAAGTCAACCCATTTATCATGACACCGAGAAAGTTTCTGCTGCCTATGAAGATACTTAAGAGACGTATGATCTGAGTAGATGATGAACTCTTTCGGTAATAGATAATGCTGCTAATTTTGTAGTGTTTGGACAAGGGCATAGAACTCCTCGTCATAAGCTACGAAATTCAGGGTAGCACCACGGTGTTTCTTGCTAAAATAAGTAATTGTTTGGCGCTCTTGTATAAAGACAGCACCAATGCCAAAGCCAGGCGCATCACATTCAACCTCAAAAACCTTTTCGAAATCTAGCAGGGTAAGTACTGGTGCAGACATCAACTTAGACTTTACATCTTCAAAACTCTTCTGAGCTTTCTCTAACCACCTAAACTTAGTGTTCTTATTGGTCAATTCAGTTAATGTCATAGTTATGGAACTAAAGTTCCAAATGAGTTTCCGATAGAATGAAGTTAGACCATAGAAACTCCTGACTTTAGTAGTACTAATCAATATAGGCCACTTAAGAATAGCTTTGACTTTCTTGTCATTAACTTAAACTCTTTTCCCTGAAACAACATATCCGAGGAATATAACTTCACTTTGACAGAGCACATATTTCTTTAGGTTGCCGAATAATCTCTTATCATGGAGGATGTCGAACATCAATCTTAAATGCTCAACATAAGTGATGAGGTCGACATTGTATACTAGAATGTCGTCAAAATAAACCATAACACATTTGCCAATCAATCTTCTAAGCACACGATTCGTTAGTCGCGTAAACGTACTCAGCGCATTAGTTAAGCCAAACAATCCATTCAAATAGGCCGTCCTTTGTTTTGAAGGCCATCTTCTATTCATCTCCAAGCCCCATTCATATTTGGTGGTAGCTACTTTTTAGATCAATCTTTAAAAAGATGTAGGCACTATGTAACTCATCCAGCATATCATCAAATTAGGGAATCGGATATCAGTACTTAACAGTAATTTTATTGATGGCACAGCTGTCGATACACATTTTCCATGACCTATTTTTCTTTAGTACTAGTATGACGGGGACGACACATGGGTTCATGGTCTCTTGGACATACCTATAATTTACTAACTCATCAACTTGTTTCTTCAATTCAATTACGTACTCAGGATTGAGTCTATAAGCAAATTAATTCGATAGAGCTGCTTTAGCCTGAAGATCAATGCAATGTTCAATACTTTTTAAGGGTGGTAAACCTTTTGGCAACTCAGTAGGAAATAGATCGGCATACTTTTCAAGTAGAGCTTTCGGTTCGGCTGGACAATTCTCGGCATCTCTCACCTCCAAGAGTCTCCTAACTAAAAGGAGTACATAGTCCTTAGCTTTAAGTTCTCAGGGCAAACTGAGCTTAAGAGATCGCCAAGGACTTTCGTTGTAGAGATCTAGCAACTTTTTCTTGAGCTTCTTATACTTCCTTAGGACTCGTAAATGTCAGTATAATTTTCTTCTCTTCCTTTTGGAACATGTAGGTGTTCTTATACCCATTGTGCAACACTCTCAAGTCAAACAGCCATGGTCGACCGAGTAATATGTGAGAAGCGCACATGGGAAGACATAACACAACATCTCGTCCTTGTACCTATCACCAATGGTAATCAGTACTTTAACTTGCTCGGCAACATGTAAGCCTCCTTTCTCATTCAGCTGGTGATTCATGTAAGGCTTAAGATGTGGGGGGATTGGTAGTTTCACGGCCTTAATTACCCTTTGTGTTATGACATTGTAGCAACTCCCTCCATTAATGATCAAAGCACATAGCTTGCTATTCACTCGACAATTTGTATGGAAGAGGTTCTTCTTTTGCTCATTCTCATCAACCACAAACGCACTAAGGGACCGTCAAACGACAAAAAAATATTCGGTACCGCCCTCAGGAGGTATATTGACATTGGAGTCTTCCTAAAACTCTTCCAGCATTTGTTTAACTCCCATATCTTCCTTTCCTTCACTCACATTCTCTACTTCAAACTGGGGCTTGTCTCCTTGAATAGTCATGACTCGGTGGTTAGGGCATTGACTAGCTATGTGCCTATAATCTAGACATTTAAAGCATTTGATTTCTCAAGTCTTTCTTCTAGAGCTTTGACTTTGGTCTCTTCGGACCTTAGGTTCCTTAGCTTTGCTCTTACCTCAACCTTCTTCTGGTTGGATTGACACTTGTCCTCGACATTCCACCTCGAAATGTTTGATGCTTGATCATTCTCTAGTCAACTCGGCATGCCGCTTCTACTTGGCAGCATAAGTCAGCTACTTAGCATACGACTAACCTAGTTCCGCCTCTACCTTTCGACTTTCTATGCTACCCTGATGGCTTCATCCAGCGTCGTAAGACTCTAGAACTCCACTATGTTACCCATCTTAGTCTTAAGCCTAGAAATAAACCTTGCGATGGTTCTCATCTCAGGTTCATCAACATCATACCGAATTATGAGTAATTGAAACTCTCAGGCATTGTTGTTTATTGATCTGCTTCTTGTCTCAAGTTTTAGAAACATCCAAAAGTGTCTTATTCGTAGTGTTTAGGAACGAACCTACCTCTCAGGACCCTCTTCATTTCATTCTATGTTTGAACTTCTTGTCAGGCTCTTAGGCGAGCATTCTACAACTGTTACGCTTCGAAATCACAAAGTCGCAACAGTCTTACTGTGTAAACCATTCTATGATAGTAATTGGCCTTACAGTACCTACCATAGACATGATCTACACAAGGCGTCGATGACTCTTTGCTTTGAAGTAAACAGTCCAATTAAGTATTTAGCTAAAGTTACAGTAATTATCAAGAATTTTTAGATCAACATACATAATTACATATACATTCCATAGAACTTCCCAGGAAATTCTACATTAATATAACAGTTCACTAATTTACATAACAACTATCAATCTTTCATTCTTAAGCTATTAAGGAGACTCTAGCTATACATCCACTACTAGGCAAATTGATCCTCGCACCCCAAGCCTCAAAAGAACTAACTTCTAGATAGTTGTAGGGTGGCATAATACTTAAAGTATTTAAAAATCAGGACTTGCAAAAGGATACATACGGGTATGAGCAACTACAACTCAGTAAGTTGAATTGGAGACTCATGAATGTCTACAAACACAAACAAGATTATCAAGTAATTATTTTCATGTAATGTAACAAGTAAGTGTCATCACATAACGTAGTCTAGTCCGTTACGAAATCAGAGAAATTTCACCCGCTCTAATCCGGATTAAGGAGTTTTCATGTTATGTAACAGCTCATAATCAAACTCAAGTTTGTGTAATGAAGACACTACTCCTCTTAAGACTATCCTTCGAACGAATGCCCTCATCCTCACTGCGACCTCTTCTCATGTCACTTAATTCGACTAAGGATGAGTAAAAGACTAATGTGCTATCCATTGCTATCTTTATCGAATGTGTTGGTGTTTCGTTAGAGAATCCTAATTATCCCCTAAAGGGCTGCAATGCATGACAATTTAAGGTATTAAAGTTGAATAAAATTAAATTCCATTTAAGGTATTTAAACAATTTCACACCAATCTAGTCATAATACACAATCAATCATGACATAAATTTCAATACGAAATCAGATACTCAAACACATGCTTAAACTACTTATAATCACAATCATACACGATTATAAGTCTTCGAATACCATAAATTAGTACTCCAATATAGTAAGTAATAACCCAACTTACTTAGAATTCTCAGTCGTCCAATCACTTAATTGCAAGTCGGTTCATCTCCGAGTATCCTATAATACAAATACGTTTTTTTAGTACTTATACTTTGATGATTCATATTCTAAGTTATAATTCAACTCATTTCTTCATGTATACTTATTATTTACTAATGATTCATTCTACCTTATCTTAAGGTCCAGTTTCTAAATTAGATTTCAGTTTTGATTTTATATTGTCTCTAACTACAAGGAATTCTAAATATGCTCGAATCCTAATGTAAAACTAATTACATTAAGCTCAAGTATTCTAATATCACATTGGATTTTAATTTAGTATTCTAAACTATTCGGTATACTGTAATCCTAATTGGGGTATCGAATTTACTCTCGATATGAGAAAATCTTATATTTTTTATACAATTACCTAAAATTACATTTTGTTTCAAATTTATTATGTAGTGATTTTTATTATTATAGTATCCAAATAAATCTAATTTTTCATATTTATAAAATTTCCAATTCCACAATTTCTAATTTCTTATAATTACTACATAATTCGTATGTTAATTACACTTAACACTCCAGAGATTAGGATTAGGTTTCCACATTAAAGATTAACATCCTTAAACATCTAATTATTATCTAAATCAGTAATTAATCACTTAATCACCTAATTAACCCAAAAATACCTAATTTTGCCATCATTTTATGCTAAAAAAATTACTTTAAAATTTTTGAAAATTAAATTTAAAAAAAAAGGCTTCATAGCACTATTCTATATTACTTAAGTATCCTACAAAAAAAAATTTATGCTCCAAACTTTATTCTTAAGCCTATTTATTTCTAGTTCTAATCATGTTTAGTTTTACTTAATTTCTTAAGAACCCTATATTTTTAGACATGATTAAACTTAATCATTATTTTTTCCTAAATCTACATACAATAAAACCTTTGAATAATAATTTTCATAATTTTTTGGGTAAAATAAATAATTTTAAGAAATTATACAAAATCGGAGCAAATGTGAGACTCATTTAATCCGATAGCTTTTAAGCCTCCAACACCAGTTTAGGTGTATCAGCCAGTCTAGGCGGTGGGTCTAGAGTGGGGTGTGATGGTGGTTTGGTTTCAGGTGGTGGTGGTGTATGGGTTTGGTTCACTAGCCCTTACTGCACAAATTTGCTCAATAATTTCCTAAACCTTAATTTTTCTCTCCAAATTTCGATACTCTCAATTTTTTCTAACTTCTAACTGTCCAAATGAGTTCTATAATTTTTCTTGCTATTTATAGAGTTTTGTAGTAATTATTATGTATTTAATTAAACAAGATATTGCCCAAATCTCTTCAATTTTGCTTTTTGTGTTAGTTGTTTTCGATTGGTTGATTTTTCTTCTTCACTTCCTGACCTGCTACCACCAAATCTAAGTCATTCCCTATTCCTCTGATTTTTTCTTAATTATTTAATAAGTTTCTAGCTAATTTAAGTAATTTTGTATATTTTTATTTACACGTAGATACATGTGGGGTATATGTGAACATTCCTAATTATTATTTATGTTATTCTATGATTTTTAGTATATATATAATCTATTGCTTTTTCAATAATTAACAAGTATTATACTTAAAATTTGAAAATTTTATAGTCTCTTATTTTATTATTTATTTTCTTAAATTCAAGTTTACGGGTTATTTTTACTAATATTTCTATAGTTTATAATTTAAGTTTGATCAGATTCTTTAACCGATCAAACCTAAACTTTATGTATAAAGTTCAATTCTATGATCATTTGGCTTAACTTTAGGGCTTACAGCAACTTCTTCCACTACATTACTGCATATTTAGAAAATTCTAATGCAGCTACTCGAATAGGAACAACGTCTTCATAATCATAAAAGTCAGATGTCTTTTCGATCTTTTCCTTCTAGTCTAAGTAGTCATCAGTACTACCAAACCCATTGAAGATCGAAATCTGTACTTTGAGGTGCTCGACTCCCGTAGGAGCTCTAAGCTCATGCTCGTCAACTCCAACATATTCCTCTTCTTTTTCTTCATACTCTTCTACTCGTCCAGCTCTAATCTTCTTCTCGTGGCTCTATTAGCATGTCAGGGTGGTGCTTAGTTCACAGAAAAGGCTTCAAGTGCTCGTTCATCATTTGCCTTTTAGGCCTATCTTTCGTTTTTTGACCTAATCTCTAAGACTTTTTGTATTAAAACAGCCAAATTAGCTACAATAGCAGTAAAGTCTTATATTTGCTCATCAGTAATACGTAGGGTTTGTTAGGTAACTCGACTATGACCATAAGCATAACTCTTGGCATTATTAATTTCTCTCTAAACACTAGGATTCAACATTTTTGGAAAGAAAATAAGCTTTAGTACACACTTTTTACGCAGGAAAATCACCATACAAAGAAAATACCAATCCAACAATGAACTATGGTACCAATCATACATGGCTCTTGGTTAAAACGTTAAGCTCAGATATCAAAATTATATAATGTACCTAAGAACTCAGTTATCATTAGAACTTATCGTAGCAAATTCGAAACATTAGATTTTTCGAAATATTGAAGAAAATAGGGTAAGTCGGTCTATGAACAGACAAGAATAACTGACGTGAAGTTACTTAAAGAATATGACACACTAACAAACACAATACGACTTGATACTTCACTTAATATGACGCACATGTTGATGTCAAGGTCCACCTGCTACTAATCCTGAGCTACTCGGCAAGGTTAGATAAAAGTGTATAAAAATGGACTTAGAGGAGGTTGTCTCTTAAGAATAGTATATCTAATGTATATTTATGATGTAAGATGATTTGGCTTATAAGCAGAAGAGATTATTTATAGTTAGTCTCTAGGACAACCATACAAATAACGAAATTACAAAGAGGCATACAAAAGAATAATTCTTAATATATACGAAAAAGGGTAAAAAGGACAAACAAAAAAAAAAGGAAAAATAGTACAGTGTCAGGTGAAAGGGACAGGTGGCAGCGCGATATTGGTTCTATACATAGATTCTCTTATTACAATAGGCAAGGGGAATCAACATGTTGCAACATCAGGCATTGGTAAGAAGTCGGAAGAAAATACTCAACCCGAAGAAGAGTGTCTCGTTACTCTGTAGGAGTCTCTTAGCAATTGAAAGTTTGATCATTCGGTATAGAGCCTTCAATAAGCAAATAGTCGGCGTTGGCATAAGAGAGAGAATAAAGCAAGGAGTAACCTCCCGGATTTGTCAAGAAATTTTGACATTCTTCGTCATTAGCGGGTTGTCAAGTGAGGGATTTGAGACCTTGGAGTCGTGCACGCATAAAAGGATCAGTGGTTAGCAACTCATCAACTAGTATTCTATTCTATTCTATACGATATACCCTAATCCTAATTTAACTACCAAATTTATTCTCGATGTCAGAAAGTCTTACATTTTTTATATAATTATCTAAATTTAAGTTTCCTACCAGATTTATGATATATTACTATTATTATATTATAAATTTTAACCTAATATTTTCTATTTATTACATTTCCAATTTTATGATACACATAACAATCACATTTGATACTCTAAATACTTCAAATATTATACTACATTAGATATTAACGTCTTAAAATACCTAATTGTACACTAAATTAGTAATTATTCATTTAATTACTAAATTAGCTCAAAAATTACCGATTTTATATATTATTTTAAGGTCTAAAAATTTCGAAAGTTCAATTCTAAAAAATCTCTTCATAGCACTATTTTATATCCTCAAACTAGCCTGCATAAAAAAAATGAGCTAAAAACTATACTATTAAGACTATTTATTTTTAGATTGAAATAAACTCAAGTTTATGGGATTTATTAAGAACCATATATTTCTATACATAATTTCGTCAAACCAATATTTTTCCCTAAATCTACTACATAAAAACCTCAGAATACCAAATTTTATAATTTTCTAAATACATTTAATATTTTTATAAAATTAAATAAAACTGAGTTAAGAATCAAACTCACATGTTTGATGGACTTCTAACCACTAATGATGGTCTTAGGTGTTTTAGCAAGGCTAGGTGGTGGAGATAACGTGTGGTGAAGGTAGTGGTTCAGTTCCAGGTAATCATTGGTCGTGGGTTTGCTTTCTAAGCCCTAAATGTACACAAATTTTCCTTTTTTTTATAAATATACTAGACTCTCACTTTCTAATTTCCCTCTAATTTTCTTTGATTGATAACTAATCAAATAAGCTCCAGTTGGAGGTTGGGGTATTTATAGACCTTATCAACATTTTTCTTTAATTTTTCGATTGACATTTGGCCATTATCTCTCTCTTTCTCTCTCTCTCTTTTTTTGGCTTTCTAGTTGCCTTAATTTGATTGTTTAATTTTTCCTACTTACTCCCAACTTGCCATGCCTAAAATCTAGACATTTCCTTACTTTTTAAATTTTTTTTGTAATTTTCTTTTATTATTTAACATTAATTTAGTATATTTCAAGTATTTTTATCTACACGTAAATACATATGGAATAAAAGTAAATACTTCTAAATATTATCTATGTTATTTTATGATTTTTAATGTATATATAATTTATTTCTATCGACGAGTTAGTTAGTGAAACTTGTTTTACGTATTTCTAATAAATAATGGGTAATATACTTATAATTCAATACTATAATATTTATTTATTTTATTACTTATTTTCCTAAATTCAAACTAGAGAAATCATTTTTACTAATATTCTTAACTCCATCGTATAATTTAAGCTCAATCAGATACTTTATCTAATCGCCCTAAACTTTATATATCGAATCCGAACTTTTAGTTCCGAGGCTTATATTTCTACCCTCTTTCAAAAAAATTTTTCCTCAAAACTTCTGTATATTTAAATTCTACTTAAATAACCAAAAATGATAATTACATACTTTTACTAACCTGAACGTTAGAAAAGTCATGAGTACTACTTCGTCACTGCTGTTTTCGGCTCTAAACTAATCTCCAAGTTTGGACCTTCATTCCATTAGACCTTTACATATTCCATATCACGATTCCTCAACTCCTGAACCCGATTATCCAATATTTTTATTGGCTGCTTCACCACTTGAAAATTCCTCTTTAACTCCACTAGCTTTATTTCCACGATTACATTCAGGTTCTTAATAAACTTTCTTAACATTGAAACACGGAATATATCATGGTAATCTAACAAACTTGAAGGTAAGACTATTTTGTAGGATAAATTACTAACCTTCTCCAATACTTCGAATGGACCAATATATCATGGGCTCAACTTTCCTTTTGTGCCAAACTGTCTAAGTCCTTTGAATGGACTTATCTTGACATAAATATGATCTTTAATTTCAATTTCTAATGGCCTTTTCTTTAAATTTGCTCAATTCTTATAACGATCCTGAGCTTCCTTCATTCGTTATCATATAATCTTAACCTTCTCACTCATTTGTTTGATTATGTTAGGTCCAATTATTGCATATTCCTCATGGTCCTAATATAGTGGTGATCTATATTTTCTTCCATATAACGCTTCATAAGGTGTCGTTTGTATAGTCGCATGATAACTATTATTGTAAGCAAATTCTATCAATGACAAGTATTTATCCTAATCACCTCCAAAATCTAATACACAAGTTCGCAAAATATCCTCTAAGGTTTGAATCATTCGCTTAGATTGTCCATCTGTTTGTGGGTGATAAGTTATACCAAATTGCAACTTTATATTAACTTTCCCAAAATTTGAATACAAATTGACTATCCCAATAAAAAACAATACTTTCAAGTACATCATGTAATCTTACTATCTCTTAGATATATAACATAACGATCTTTTTCATTGAATTGCTTGTCCGATAGGGTAAGAAGTATACACTCTTTGTTAATCTATCTATGATTACCCAAATTGAATCATAACTAGCTTAAGTCCTAAGTAGTGCTTTCACAAAATCCATTGTAATATGATCCCACTTCCATCTTGGTACCTCCAAAGGTTTCAATGGTCTACCTGGTCTTTGATATTTTGCTTTAACTCATTGCTATGTAATGTATTCTGCTACATATTATGTCATATCTCTTTTCATTCCATTCTACCCAAACATCAATTTTAGATCTTGGTACATCTTATTTCTTCCCAGGTGTGCGGTATAACCCATAATGTGTGCTTCATCCAAAATTTCCTTCCTTTTATCAGGATCTTATGGTACACATATTCTTCCTTTAAATTTTAGTATACTTCTTTTTTCCTCTTTGAAATCAGAATCATTTCCTTTGCTTAAATTCCGTTTCATTTTCACCAATCTTTATCTTCCTCTTGCTTTTGTTTATGTCTTTCTAATAAAGTAGGTTACAGTTCTAAATTGGTTATTTGACTATTAGGCTCACTCTAATTAAACCCAATTTTCAACTTTTCAAATTTGTACACTAACTTACCTTAGGAAGTTAATAATGATGTAACGTGTTTATAATTCTTTCGACTCAAAGCATCTGACACTAGATTAGCTTTTCCAGGGTGATAATTTATATTCAAATCATAATCCTTAATCAACTCTAACCATCGCCTTTGTCTTAAATTCAACTCCTTCTAAGTAAAGAAATACTTTAAACTCTTATAATCAGTGTATATTTTACACCGTTGTCCATATAAATAATGTCTCTAAATTTTTAAAGCAAACATTATAGTTACTAACTCCAAATCATAAGTTAGATAATTCCTTTCATGTGGCCTTGATTGTCTTGATGCATATACAACAACTTTTCTATCTTGCATTAGTACACAACCCAATCTATTTCGAGAAGTATCATTATACATGCTATAGGATTTATCTGGATCAAGTAATGTTAATATTGATACTGTAACCTATCGTTTCTTTAACTCTTGAAAACTTAACTCACATTCCTCACCCCATTCAAATTTTAAATCTTTTTAGGTCATCGAGTCAATGATCTAGTAATTTTAGAGAAATCCTTAATAAATCGTTGGTAGTATCTAGCCATGCCTAAAAAACTCCTCATCTCCAAAAAAAGTGATTGGTTTCTTCCAATCCATTACTGCTTTTACTTTATCAAGGTCTATAAAGATTCCTTCACCAGATATAATGTGACCTTGAAAATAAATTTTATCTAACTAGAAATCACCTTTACTTAACTTGGCATACAATTTATTTTCTCTTAGTTTCTGTAACGCCAACCATAAATGCTCTACATTCTCTTCCTTGGTTTCGAATAGATCAAAATATTATCAATAAACCCCCATGATAAATTTATCTAAATATGGTTGATATATGCAATTCATCAAGCTTATGAACACAGCCGGGACATTTGTCAAACTAAAAGGCATCACCAAAAATTCGTAATGATCGTATCACGTTCTAAATGTAGTTTTAGGTACATTCTTTAGCGTAACTCGTAATTGATGATATCTTGATTTTAAATCAATTGTAGAAAACATAGTTATACCTTATAGTTGATCAAATAAATCATCAATGTAGGGTAACGGATACCTATTCTTAATGGTAACCTTATTTATTTCTCAATAGTCTATGCACAATCTCATGGTGCTATCTTTTTTGTTCACATATAATACCAGTGCTCCTCATGGTGGAACACTCGAACAAATAAACCCTTGTCTAATAGCTCTTGGAGTTGCTTGTTTAGTTCTTGAAGTTCCATAGGTGACATTCAATATAGAGCTTTAGAAATAGGTTTAGTTCTATAAACTCACTCAATAGTGCAATCCAACTCTCGATGTAGAGCTAAACCTGATAAATCCTCCAGAAATACATCCGAAAATTCACACACCACCAGTATGTCCACTACTTTGAGTGCCTCTTTCTTTACTTCCATGTCAAACACCTAACAAAATTTCCAATCATTCTCCTCTTCTTTTGTTTCATACAATTTATCACATATCTCTACTACAACTAAGTTTAATTTTCTTTCACCAACCTTTCCTTGAAATACCATTTCTCCATCATTTAGAGTAATATTTTTACTTCTACATTCTATAATCGTTTTATGCTTAGACAACCAATCTATTCACACTATTACATCATAACCTTGTATAGGTAGTATTACAAGACTTATAAGGTATTCATTCTCTTGAATCTTAATTCTACCATTATCTATCACTTTTCGAGTCGTTACCTTCTCCCCAGTAGGAGTTCTAACTCGATAAGTTGTCTTAATCTTAACCATACTAATCTCCTTCTTGTTCACAAATTTCTAACTTGCAAAGGAATAGGATGCACCAGTATCGAATAATGCAACAGTAGGTTATCCGTTTATAAGTACATTCCCTGGAATATACTAATACTATGATTACTAACTAAACTCGCATTCATAAATCTCAAAATTAAGTACTTCAATTTAACTTACACTTAAATTATCATCAAAATAAGTAGTATGAGTATGTACCTGTTACAAGTCCTTCATCATTTTCTTCTTTGACTCCCATAATCTCCTCAACATCGTCATGATAATACTCCTTCATCCAATTCGTAAAATCTTTATCCTCATTTCCCATATTCTCCATGGTAAAGACACGAGTAGGTGCGGTCGTGTTATTAGAACCTCCAGTCCTCTTAGCTCCTTATCTAAACTATAGACAAAACTTAGAGAAATGCTCATTTTTGCCATATTTGTTATACTTCACCAGTTTCATTATAGGGCACGCTTGTAGCATATGGTTCCAATCTCCATGTATAAAACATTTTCTTTTAAGCTGAGCATAGTTTCTCGAAAAATGATTTATGTCACATTTCCAACACTTAACATTGTCATCCTTACTATAAAATCTCAAATCGGGCACCGATTATACTAGACTACTATCTAAAGTTGCTGTAAATTGTGATTTCCCTATACTTTGTGTTTCCTTGTATGTTTCTTTTTGTAAGTATAAAATTTCCCTATAAATCGTATTTCTGTAAAATAATTGTTGTAATAGTAAAATCTCGATAAAGTTATGACCTTAATTTTTTCAAGTTGCCACATTACTAGTTTATCATTAAGCCTTTACATCTACATCTGTATGCCATGTTTTCAATTATTTGTCAATCCTTAGATCTTTTTAGGAATCCTATTATTTTCCTTTATTGTTACCCTTGTAAATAAATCCCATTCCTACTACAAATTACTTTTTCAAATAAGTATTTAAGTAAATTTAAAAAGAAAAGTTTTTTTTTATTATCCTATGTAACTCCTATTATCTTCCTATAAAATATTCCTTCTTTTTTGTAAAATAAGTTGCAAAACATTTTTCTTTTAATGTAAAAAATTTCTTTCACTTCTCTATATACCTTTTTAAGTTGCCATAGGTTTGTATAAAAAAAAAAAAAACACATACACATTAGGGACTTATTAGTATAATCTTTTGAATTTTCATATCTTCATAGCTCAATCCTAAATTTGTCTCTTCTTGTTAACTTTATAACTTAGTGACTTCTTTGTCATTTTCTTTTCCCTTATAAAATAATTTATAAATCTTAGAATTTCATTATCCTTAATAAAACAATTATCTCTGTTCTCTCAATTTTGTAAAAAATATTTCTCCATAAATTGTAAATATTTACCATTTCTCCTTTTAGGTAGTTACCTATACCATCTTAGAAATTTTAGTAAGTTTGTAAGTAGTTTTTATTTTGAAATAGTCATTAGGAATTTTAAGTAAATTCTCTTACCTTCTTTTGTTGTAAAATAATCACATTGATGGTTATTTCCTTTTGTAAATTAACTTCTTATTTCTTAATAGAGCAGGTATCCTAGATTATACTTATTTTAGGTAACTTTTTAAATACCTACAAGTAGAAGTATTCTTCTTTAGTTGTCATACCTAGTCTTCTTTCGGCTCTCTTTCATTTAGAAATGATTTTTGCACTAAATGTCATCTTCTTATCCTTCATATAAATAAACCTTATCCTTGTGTTCCCACTTGTTCATTTATCTATAAAATAATTTGAAAATATCGAATACCTCACCAAAGTTTCTTTTCCTTACAAAATTATCCCTCCATTCTTGTAAAACTTGCTTAGGCTATGGTCGACCCGATTTTCTAAAATTTTAAAAAGAGAGAGAGAGAGAAGAAAGAAAAGAAAAAAAAATAATTTTGGAGAAATTGCTAATAGGTATGGCTTCTTCTTAGGAGTTTCACATCAAGCCTAAAGCTTATAATGGCCAATGGCAAGTTTGCTTCCATTAGAAAAGTGATATGTCAAATGGTCCAACAGTTGCAAATCTTAGGTTCCACAATCAGCTATCTTCAATATCTCAAATCTAAGCTTAGAAAAAAGTCTTGTGAGCTTAGAAGAGGAAATAACAACATTACAAAAGGGCATCATAGACTTAGAAATGACCATTAGAAAACTTCAAATGGCTTCTAATCAAGGTTGTGAAAATAAGCCAAAGAGAAATGATCCAAGGAAGAGTAAGAAAATACAAGCTGAAGGCAAATCTACTCATGGGGCCCAGAAAAGACATTTCACTCAACTTGAGATCCCATTGACCTAAGTCTTTAGTGAGTTAAGGGAAATTGGGGTCATGTTATGTGAAGCTTATAATCTAAGCTATAGGCTACAAAATTTTGACCTAGAAGCATAATGTGACCACCATATGGGTCAAAGGGGGCACTCAATTGAAAAGTGTTGGAGATTAAGAAACATGATCTAAGATATTATTAAGGCTAAGTTGATTTAACCTGACGTTTTAAAAGTCATGTGCTACAAGCCCAATTGTGAGGGGACTTCAAATGAACTACTTACAACACTTAGCTTTGAAAGCCAATTACTACTATTTGAGAAGATTAACTACCATATGAAGTAGTTAAGGATATCTTTAGAAAACCAATTTAATGGGGCAAGTTGAAAGAAAAGTCGGATGAGGAATGTTTTGAAGGTACTTTTAAAAGTCAAATCACTACATACTGTTGTGATAGCACTCATTTGAAATAAAAGCCATTTATTTGGCCATTATCTATTTTCAAGTTAGGGCACCTTAAGGACCTTTAAGATTTAGGGCAAAATTTTCAAATTATTTGAGAGCATGAATGTAAATAAGTTGTTTTTATCATATTAATTGAAAGGTTTAGAATAAAAAGAGGCAAACCATATCCTAAACACTATCTTAGAACACCTTGAGAATTGAGTTTCATTAACATGAGGTTGTTGGACCCATTTCATAATCTTGAATTTGATACAATAATTAAAATGAAGTTAGGTATTTATTTTTAATATCTTAAGCACAAAATCCCTTATCAACTTCGTTGCACCTTCTAAATGAAGTATTTATAAAACCGAAGCCTATCAAGAACCACCCTAAACTTGGGCAAATAGGAGATTAAGGGCATTAATTAGGAGAAAAGGTTAAAACTGATCTATGCTTGCTCTAGTTGCATCAATTTGATTATAATTGTAACTACTAATAAGTTATTTCCTTTGAAATGAAGAAGTGCCCATATTTTGAACATTGTACACAAACCCCATACACTTTAAGTTGCAAGCCAAAAGAAGGTATGATTACCTTTGTCTTAAGTCAAAATGAAAAAAAAAGGAGGAAAATGAAAAGGGATAAAATGAGAAAATTAAGCAAATAAGATGATCAAGTCCAAAACATAAAGACCTAAAAAGATTAGGGGCATCTAACTTAACAAGCCATTCTTGAAGCAGGAACCCCAAAAAATGATTGAGATGATTAAATTTGAAAAGCTAGGACAAATACCAAAGTTTCCCCCAAAACTCATGATCCCTAAAGAAATTGAAGTTAACACATGGCTTATAACCCACTCAAAATGCCACCCATTCTAAAAGCCTTTTTTATTAAAAGAAATAACTTATCCTTAGTAAAAGTTATATTTGAAACTAAGGCAAGCACAATTTTAGTTTTACTTATAAAATTCTTGCTTGTAAACCCGGGATGAAAAAATGAACTCTTTTAAAAAAGGCCTATACATTAATATCCCTTTTGTAATCGAAAACTAAAGCTTATATTACTTTTTTGTCTAAAAAAGACCTAACGAATTGGTTAAAAATGTACCACTTGCAAGATAGACCATAATTTTTGTAATATAAATCAAAAGAGAGGAATTTAAGCCAAGAGCTTGAGGAAGTCCTCTTAAACTAAACTTTACTTTAATGAGATATCTTTTCTCGATTAAGAAGAAATTTGAAAAAATTATGCCCTAAAAGGTCATTTGTTCCTGAAAAAATACAAAGACCCTCAGGGCAAAAAGGGTTCTCTTTGACAAAAGTGGCCCCAAAGATTAAGTTATCATATTGCTCATGGGTTATTTTCTTGAAATTTATGAGAAATCTAAACCTGTTAACAAGTCAAAAGAAAAAAAAAAGGTTTTGCAATAAATTCCATTCTCTCTCATTTTAGGTTAGCATTTTAAGTCCATTCAAACATTTTCTTCCCATATTATCCTAATAGTCCAAGTTTTCAACATTTCAAGTCAAGAATTATCATTTCTTTTGAAAGTCATCTTTTCCAAAGTTAACCTTAGTAGTAAGCTTCTTTCATCCCAATGTATTCACCCCCAACGACTCATTTTTTGAAAGTGGTTCACTTTTTATTGTCCAAGTTGTTATGCCCCGAAGTCGCAGAGTCGCAACAGTTTTGCCGTGTAAACCATTTTATGATAGTAACTGGCCTCACAGTGCCTACCATAGACATGACCTACACAAGGCGTCGACGACTTCTCGATCTGAAGTAAACTGTCCGATTAACAATTAAACTACAATTATGATAAATAGTGCAAATTTCTAATAACATGTACAATATTATATATATAAGCCCACAGAGCTTTCCAAAAAGTTTTATATAACATAACAGTTCACTAGATTACATGGTCACTCCAGTTACACATTATACTAAGTAACTTGATCCTCACACCCCTGACTTCCAATAGACTAACCTCTGGGTAATTGTAGGGCGGCATAGTACTTTGAGTGTTTAGAAATTAGAACCTGCAAAAGGATCTATAAGGGTATGAGCAACTTCAGCTCAGTAAGTTGAATTGGAGACTCATAAATGCATACAAGCACAAACAGGGTTATCAAACAATTATTTTCAAGTGTCATCGTACAAAGTAGTCCAGTTCGTTGTGAAATCAGAGAAATTTCACCCGTTCCAATCCGGGTTGAGGAGTTTCCATATTATGCAATAGCTCACAACCAAACCCAAGCTTGTGCAATGGAGACCTCGCTCCTCCCGCGACTACCTTCGAACCATTGACTTCACCCTCACCGCGACCTCCTCTCCTGTTACTTAGTTCGACCAAGGATGAAGAAGGGACCATTTTGCAATTCTGCGCTATCCCTTTCGAAGGGGTCGGTATTTGGTTGGAGAATCCTATGATCCCCTAACGGGTTGCAATGCATGACATTATTAATTATTTGGGTCGACTAAGATTAAATTCCGTTTAGGGTGTTCAAACAATTTCATACCAATTCAATGAGTCACAAAATCACTCACAATACAAATTCAACACGAATTCAGATACATCAAATACATGCGTAAACTACTTACAATCACAATCATATACAAGCCTAAGTCTCCGAGTACTACAAAACTAGTACTCTATTACAATAAGTAATAACCCAACTTACTTGAATTTGCTTAATCGCTCGATCCCTTAATCGCAAACTGATTTTGTCTCGGGGTGTCCTATAATACAAATAGGTCTTTTTAGTACTTAAAATTTACTGTTTCATATTCTAAGTTATATTTTAATTCATTTTTGTCCGTATATGCCCATTACGTCCTAATGATTCGTGTACTCTATTTCGGTATTCAAATCCTAAATGAGATTTTATTTCTAAGCCTGAAATATGCTCGAATCTTAATGTAAAATTAATCACATTAAGCTCGAGTGTTCAAATATTCTATTGGGTCGTAATTTGGTATTCTAAACTATTCGGTACACGTTAACCCTAATTGCGGTATCGGATTTATTTCCGATGTGTGAAAATCTTACATTTTGAGGCTTTTGCTTAAAATTAATGTTATTTTCAGATTTATTATTTTTCTAATTTCTATTATAATATTATCTAAATAACTCTATTTTTTTAGATTTGTTAATTTACAATTTCATATATTACTAAATTCTTATATTAATCACCTAATTTCCCAAATTAACCATACTTAATACTCCAAAGGATAGGATTAGGGTTTCACTTCAGAGATTAACATCCCTAAATATCTAATTAAGATCTAAATCAGTAATTAACATCTTAATCACCTAATTAATCCCAAATCACCCAATTTTGCCATCATTTTAGGGTTAAAAATTAACCTAAAAATTAAAAAAAAAAATGGCTTCATAGCACTGTTCTACATCATATGAGTATCCTACAGAAAAAATTTGAGCTCCAAACTACACTCCTAAGCCTATTTATTTTTTGTTATGATCATGCTCGGTTTTGAGAAATTTGTTAAGAACTCTATAATTGCAGATATAATTAAACTAAATCAATATTTTTCCCTAAATCTACATACAGTAAAACCTCAGAATAACAAGTTTCATAATTTTCTAGGCAAAATAACTAATTTTAAAAAAATTATTCAAAATTGGGACATTTAAGAGACTAACCGGTCCAAAGCTTTCTGACCGTCCAAACCCGATCCAAGGCTGTCAGCCGACCTAGGCGGTGGGGCTAGAGTGGCTTGGTGGTGGCGGCTCGGTCCCAGGTGGTGGTGAGTGGTGGGTTTAGCTCACTTACTCAATCTGCACAGTTTTCCTTTTTTTTCTAGATTTTTTCTCAATTTTTTCAGTATTGCTATTTTTCCCAAATGATAAACTAACCAAATGACTTTTGGAAAATTTTCCCCTATTTATAGACATTTGTTGTAATTAATATGCATTAATTTGATAAGATTTTGCCCATTTTCCTTAATTTTTGGCTTTTAGGTTGTCTAATTTTTATTGGCTGATTTTTCTTTTGCAGCTTTGGACCTGCCACGACCTGATATTGATTCATCTAGGTTCTTATGATTTTTTTATAATTAATTTATAATTTTCCTTAATTATTTACTTAGTTTTTAGCCAATTTAGGTAAATTTCGCGTATTTTTATCTATACGTAAATACATGTAGGGTACACGTGAACATTCCTAATTATTATTTTGGTCATTCTAAAATTTTTAGTATACATATAATCTATCTTTGGTAATTTATTAGTTATTTTATTGCACTTTTCGCATTTTCGGTAATTAGTACTTATTATGCTTAAAATTTGAAAATTTTATGGTATCGTATTTTATTACTCATTTTTTTAAATTCAAGTTTATGGGGTCAGTTTTACTAATATTTTTTTCATTAGTTTATAATTTGGGTTTGATCGGATCCTTTAACGGATCACCCTAAACCTTGGATTCTAAATTCAATCCTACGGTTACTTGACTTGGCTTTAGGGCTTACACAAGTTCAAGGATCTACTCCTATTTGATTATACTCCCAAGTTGGCTCCAGTGGCTAGAGTAATCCTTTCTAACATGATCGCCTTCATGGCTAATGTCATCTAATGTTCTTTCTGTTAAGGGACTTTATCCCTAATGTTGCCCTGTCTTATATGATTGCCAATTAACAAATATGTCATTTTTCAAATTTCCCCAAAAATGTCCACATAAGTTCTTTTGCTATGATCCCCATAGATTGTTTGCTCTTTAAAGCAATGTCTATGTAGTAAAAATATTATGGATCACATGCTCTATCTTGAGTTAAAACCCTCAGATCGCATTCTCCAGGAGTGCTATCCTAACTTAAAACCCCTAGATCACAAGCTTTAAGAGAGCTATCTTGATTCAAAACCTTCAAATCACTTGTTCGTTAGAGTGCTACCCTATCCTCATATTGTATGCTCTAGGAGCTACTATCTTGATTTAAAACCTTCGAGTAACTTGCTCATTGGAGTACTACCTTTCTTCGAATCACATGCTTTAGGAGTACTGTCTTGAGATAAAAAATCTTCAGGTTGCTTTTTTGTTAGAACGCTATGTTATCTTTAGATCACATACCTCATGAGCATTATCTTAAGTTAAAACCTTCAAATTGCTTGCTCGTTAAAGCGTTACCCCATAATTAAATCGCATGCTCTTAGAGTATTATCATGACTGAAAACCTTTGGATCACATGCTTTAAGAGCACTATCTTAATTTTAGAAACCTTCGAATCACATGCTCTTAAAGCGCTATCCTCATTTAAATTCATAGGATCGCATACTCTTAGAGCACTATCCTTATTTAAAACCTTTGGAACATATGCTCTTCGAGTACTATCTTGACTTAAAACATTTGGAACTATTCTATTTCTTTTCCTTTCTTTAAATTCTCATCGTGCTTGAAGTATGCCCATTGCTCTTTGAGCACCTTAAGTTTTTTTATCTTGATCCAACCTTTAAGTTTTAGGGTATAAACTTGCTTTTTAGCCATTTCTTTCTTTAAAAAAAAAAAAAAACGATGGTTATACTCCCCTTTCAAAGATAACTTACTTATAGAGCACTATCTCTTCCCAGTCATTACAAATCCCCAATGAATGAAAGTTTAGGATAACTAGCTGACTTCAGCGCTTCCTAATACTGTTTATCCCAAGATAAAAATGGTATTTTATTTGTCTTTATGGTAAAATTTTACTTAAACTTCACCATAAAAAGTGGTAGCTATATACATCTCATTTTTGCCCCCTTTGCAATTTATTTTATATATATATATTTTCTTTTCTTAAGTAATATAATGGTCCTAATTTAAAAAAAAAGAGAGAGAGAGGAAAATTAGGAAAAATACAAAAAAAATTGAAAATTAAAAGAAAAGACAAAAAAATTGAAAAATGAAAAAAAAGAAAGATAGAATTTTTAGGAGAATAGAATTTATTTTTAGGAAAGTAGAATTTTCTTTTAAGGAAAAAAAGATTTTTAGACAAATAAAATATTTTTAGGAAAATAGTTTTTAAGAAAAATAATAATTTAGGATTGTGTTCAGTCATTAGATACATTAACTTATTCGGGTAATTTTCATTTCTAAAATGAGTTAGGTTATTTTATGGGTTAAGTATTATTTACTTTCATGATGTTTTAAGGTATAAGCCAATAGCTCATTTGGTATTACACTTGGACTTGACAAAGCAAATACATTGAAAGTCTTAGGTTTGGTGCCTTTTTGTTTTTGTTTATCCCATAACACATGTTGATTGGTCATCGGTCCATGTGTTTGCTATGACACATGTCAAATCTTGATAAGACCACGTGGTTGAAGTGGTAACCACATGGCGCTATGTCTGCATATATTCTTTCCATTTCCCCTTCTTTCTCTTCCTTTCTCATACGCATCCCACTCGACACCTTCACTTTACCTTGATTTTTTGTGCAAGTTCCACGTGCAAATACACAAATTCTTAGTTAATTTGTGTTCTTCACAAAGCCCTCTATGCATTGACTCTAAAAGCACGGCCACATTCATTCATTTTAGTCATTACAATCGGTTGAGAAAATCAAAGAAAGCTAAAAATTTAGGATTTGCATTCATGGATTGATGGTAGTTTCTGAGTTTTTGTAAACTTGTTTGTATATAAAAAGGCACCCGCGTTCTCACTTCCATCATCAAGAAGAATCAAAACACACAAAAACACATCCCTAAACCCTTTCTCCCTCTAGCTGTAAGCTCCTACTCTCTTTCTAACAATTCAACTGTTACAACTATTAATGAAGCAAACATCACCATGGAAGTAATCCCCATGAGATAAGCTTTCGAACAAGACCTCTCTCTACCCTTACTGTAGCCCCTAAGAGCGCCGCTTACCACTTAGGGTTTAGTAGTGGCAACCACCATGCTAAACACCCAACCTCGCTACTGCCTCTTAAAACCTAAGATTACACTCCTCTTTCGTCCCTAGCCACTATTATGTGTGACAAGCACCACCATCAGTGGTGGACTCGACTTAACCTCCACCAAACGACCATCTTAGGTCGCAGCGCTTATCCTACCGCCATATTTCCCAATTAAAAATACATGAAAGTCACTTCCCCTTATCATTTTGGCATTTGGATTAAGTTGTAAGACGCCCAGTGCAACCGCCTGCTCCTCCTTCATTCAACATGTGCAATGCATGTGAAACGGGTTAGGGTGATCCAATCCGACCTAGATATCAACCCTAGCTCCACTAGTCTGACCCACACATCTTGCTTTAAGTCTAGCCTATGCATTTTGTTTGATTGTATCTTTTCATTATTCGAAGGAAAACTAAAAAATTATAGAAAAAGAAATTATTATTTATTTTTCCTATAAAGGTTTTTCTTTTCCAATTTTCCCTATTGTAACATGTTTTTGAGAATTTCTATTTCAAATAAAGTATTTTTCTAAGACAAAAAAGACATTTAAACAAAAATAACAAAAAAGCTTTAATCCAAAAAAAAAAGAAGAACGTGTTTTATCAGGTAAAATTTTTTATCTTTTTCAAAATAAGCAAATTAATAAACCCTTTTTAAAATTAGAATTTTCTTTTAGAATTTTACAAAAAATAAAATACCAAAATTATGACCCTTTTTGGAGTTTTTCTTTAAATAAAACCAAATTTATAAAAAGGTAAACCTGATTGTTCTCTAAGCCATTTTTACTAACTTTTTTGTCTATGTTGTAAAGTTCGAACTCAATCAAATGGCTTCTTTCTAAAAGGCCTAAGTTTAGGTGCAATTATTTTAAGTGTGATTTTAAAGGCTTACAATACTATATGTGATCCTATGTGGATTGTAGGAGAGAGTTGGTATTGGTCATAAGATCATGATAGTGAATATTATATCAACACTAGTTAGAACCTTTTAACTCATTAGCTTTTATTATTTTCATTATTAACTACTTTTTGCTTTGGTCATTACAATTTCAAGGGATTAATTTAGGACTTGGGTCAATGTTCTCTGGTTTATACAATACTTTACTTTATGGCAATAAAAGTTAGTTGAAACGAATTGGTGTAAAGTTTGTTTCGTAAAAATTACAAGCGTAAATGAGTTAGTTTTATTATAAGTACAAAATAGTGATTTAGATTGCTATTTATCAAAAATTGTACAGTATTATATTAGTGATAGTTTAATTAACTTATAAAATCAATAATTATAAGTAAAAATATGTCGATGGAGAATAGTAACAAGTTGATTACATAGCCTTATAAATATATTTATTTGCATATATTGCACTACTTAATTAAGACAGGTAAATACGTATGCATAATTAATAAAAATGGTAAATTAATCAAGATCAATGCTTTGATTTTTAACCAATGAAGTGTGATGGCAACAAAGGAATGAATTTGGCTATCTACTTACATAAAAGTGGCACTAGAGAGAGAGAAAACAAAAATTATAAGACTACATTATAGCACTTAAGAATTATCACTTTTTTTACACACATTAACTTCACTCCACCAAATGACCTTCCTTCCCTACCATTAGACCTAAACTTTGCAACGGAAATATTTCTTCTCTACAGCATGATGGACTACTTTCTTCACTTCCAAAAGTAGTAACCTTAACTCTTATACCAGTAAGCACCTTAACTCTATCAACATCCCCTATTAGACTGGAGATACAATGCTTACCATCCATCCATTTTGTAGAATTGCCCCCGGACAATCTAGAAAGTGAACCTGAAAAGAATAATGAGCAGTAAAAAATTATACCAAATGATATAACCTTAGCTAAAACTACAATAGAAGCAATGGCCTAGCTTAATCTAAAACGCAACAAAGATGACTTTTTGCTACCTGAGGAGAAGAAACTAAGATTAGATGACAAAACCTTTTGATCCCAAGCTTGAAAATTGGTTTAACATTGCCCCAAATGATAGCAAGTCGCAGAATGAGAGGGTAGGAAGAGAAAACTACTTTAGTGTAAGTAGAAGTAAGGGTAACAGATTTTAATAATCATCAAGGTAGTGATTGCTAACCTTTAACAACCACATGGAGGCTATGAAGCTTATGAGTTGGAATTGTCAAGGAATTAGTCACTCCTTCACAATTCAAAACCTTATGCGGCTGTTATATGAACATAACTTGGTGATAGTCTTTCTTATGGAAACCAAAAACAATAATAATCTTCTGGACAGAATTCGATACAGATAGAAGTACACAAATGCTTTTATGTTCCCTTTGTGGGTTTATAGGTAAGTTTGGCACTTTGGTAGACTAATGATGTGAGGATTAAAATGATAGAAGTAAAGAAACATTGGATTACAATGGAAGTGAGACATAATGATGGGTCATTTTGGGCTTATATTTCATAGATATATTCTCTAAATGATTCTCACGAGAAAAGAAAGCTTTGGAAAGATATAGTATAATGTTTGCATTGTTTCTAAGGGCCTTGTCTATGCATGGGAGATTTCAATGAAATTTTAGAGCCCATTGAAAAGAGTAGAGGAAGAACGAGAAGTAGGAGGCAAATGGAAGAGCTTAAGAATATGGTTTTTTAAGCAAGACTGCAAGATCTAAGCTTTGTAGGACAATGATTTATGTGGCTAGACAAAAGGTTTAGTGGAGTGCTAGTTAAAGAGAGAATTGATAGGGGCTTTACATCAATTGATTGGGTAAGAATGCTTGCTAACACTCAAATATAACATTGTCTAGCTTTAGGATTCGACCATGTGGCTTTGATTATGAACACTAATTGCTGTGACAGCAAGTATCCTAGAAGATTTTGTTTTGAGAACCTATGGAAGGAGTTCAATGATTGTAAATAGGTGATTAAGAGCTGTTGAAGACAACGTAGAGGAGGCAACCTAAGGTAGTTAATGCATACACTTAAAGCATGCAGCAATGAGTTGATCAAATGAAGCAAAGTAAAGGTATCCAATAGTAAATAGAAATAAAGAAACTCATGAAAAGATTAAGTGCATTATAAAATACAAAAATTGGACAAGAAGGTAAAGATGAAGAGGAGATCATAGCGCCAATAAAGGAAATGTAGGGGGGTAGGGGTTGGGTAAGAGAATTACTGATATCAACGGTTAAGAGTTAAATGGTTGAATTATGGGGATCAAAATGCATTGTTTTTCTACCACACGATAGTATGTAGAAGGTAAAAAAATAAAGTGTTAAGAATAAAAGTTGATAGATGAAGGAGAGATCTGAAGAACTTATGTCTAATTTTATAGCATGCTCTTTAACAATAGAAGGAGAAGACGATGGGGACAGTGCCTAGATTAGGTGCCTACTGTATTTACAGATGCAAAAAGTTAAGTGCCATGTGAAGAGGTAAGTAGGAAAAAGATTAAACAAGCCACTTTTTAGCTAGGGAGATTAAAACCTTAGGACTAAATGACCTTTTAGAGATTTTCTACTAGAGTTATTGGAACATTATAAGTCCAACCATAATATAATTAGTCCAAAGTTTCTTCTCAACAAGTTAGATCCCTAACTCTCTTAATAACACTAACATAATTCTTATCACAAAAGTCCTTAATAAGGAGTCCATTAATCATTCTTGTTCCATAAGCTTGTGCAATTTTTTCTACAAATTCATCTCTAAGTATTAGTAAATCAATTAAAGCCTTACTTAAGTAAGTTTATGACTGAAATTTTGACTATATTCATCTTCGTACGTATGATTTGTGATAACATATTGTAGTTCACGAGATGTTTCACTCTCTAAAGAATAGGAGAAGAGGGAAAAACTATAGGTATGCTATTACGCCCCAAACTAAGAACTTGTAATAGTCTCACCGTGTAACCCAACCTAAGCTAGAAGTTAGCCACTTTAGTCGCTAATGTAAATATAGTTTATACTAGGCCTTTACCACTCCATAGCTTTAAGTCATCTAATTTAATCTCGATTTAGCATCAACTTGTAGTGTAACTTACTAAAGTAGCTTTTCAAGGAGATTTTGCGATATAAAAGCTTGACAAGAAAACAAGTTTTCTAAACAACTTTAGAAAAATGACATAATAAAATATTATAAAAGTTTACAGATTTACAGAACATATCACTAGTAAGATAGCTGAAAACTAGAGGGTCACTTGAAGAGATATTGTTAGTTTTCTTAAAGGTTAGTAAAGTTAATAAACAAAATGTGATTCCAACCAATTGGTCTTGAATCTCACTCCTCGACCTCGTTCTCTATACTTCTAGAACTTAGAATAGTACTAATGTATCTACTGAGAAACCTATAAGACAACTACAAGGGAATGAACAACAATTTACTAAGTAAGTAGGACGGGGCAATAGCACATATCCTACATAGAGCAATTGAGGTTTTTAAACAAGATTAATTAGATGCAATACACGTTTAACCAAATGCCATCGCACAATTTTGACTAGTTGTTGTGAGATTAGAGAAATTGTGCTCACTTTAATCTCTATTTCGAGGAGTTTAACATCATATACTTCACAGATCAGAACTAAATCGGGGCTTGAGCAATGGAGAAATACGCTTTGCTCAAGACTATCTTTGAACTACAATCCTTAACCTTGCCATAACTTCCTCTCTTGTTATTTAGTTCGACTGAGAGTAAAGAAATGGCAATTTCTGTTATCCTCATTGAAGGGTCTATGTTTGGCTCGAGAAGTTTTCCCTTGTAGGTTCTAATGCAAGTTCTATCAACAGTTAATTCAAGTTTTTGTTAGATTGATTTTAGGGTAATTGGGCAATTTCAACCAATTCAATTAAGCATCATTATAAAGTAACCAATACATAAAATCTAGCACTCCAAATAGCAAAACCGTATTCAAGCACACACTTTGCATTTATATAGGCAACTAACTTACACTAACAATCAAGACATATACTAAGGCCTCTAAGTATCCTTAATAACACTTCAAAATACAGTAAAGAATTGATCCCACTTACCTAGACATGTAACGCTTAAGAGTCCTAATAGTTGATTTCCTCTACTTTCATTGTTCTCCCTAAAATATATAATGTTTTAGTCTTGTTAAATAAAGTGAATGAATTTATTTAAATAATTTAAACGTGGTTGTGGCTTATCATTAACAAGTTGTGTAAGCTTAGTACAAGGCTTCATCTTATTATTGAAGTTTTTGAACAAGGTCCTAAAATCTTGTTTAATATAACCTTCTAATGTAATTTCTGAAATTATCCCAGTTATACTCCTTACTCCATCCAACTTTCTAAATAAGCCTCTAAAGTTATTTTCTCTAAGCATTCCACATGAATCAATCTTGAATCCAGTCCTAAAGCCATTCTAACCATATTTCCCTTACCAAGTACTTTTCCAAACAAATCTATGATGGAGTATGGTTGAGTCCTCTATTACAAATCAACCATCTGAAGATGTATCTAAAGCAATTTGATCTAAGCCTTCTAAACTAATCAACTCTTTAGTTAAGTCCCTAATATCCATATGATCACACTTTTTTCACTAAATAACTTTCTAAATGAGGCTCCAAAATATTTAGAGTCAATTCCCTTCCTCCGCCAACCTTCTGAGCATGTTTTTTAAGTCAGTTCAACCATGTTTATTTTATCAAATATTGTCTTCATCAAGACTCTAATGTGATTATAATCTAGATCCTTATACCAACTAAACTTCTGGTTAAGTATTTGAATAAATAATTTAAGTCATTACTTTACCAAATCAACCATCTGAACATGTTTGTGAAGTCTTTACAACCATGCTTCTTTTATCAACTAGCTTCTTAAACAAGGCCCTAACAAGGGTATAATTATAATCCTTTACTATCTATTCTTATGATCAAGTATTTGAACTAAGAATTAAGTCCCTCTTTTACCAGTTCAACCGTTTGAAGAACTCTTTGAACATAATCAATTTATATATTTACTCCAAGCGACTCATCCCAATATCTTATCTCAGTTTACAAGCATGATAAAACATGATTATACAATTGGTTCAACATACTCGTGCTCACCATATCACCCATACTTCCAAATCCACATACCCTTACCTTAATGCATGTAATCCATAACCAATGATTTGTGTATACATCAAATTCTATTCAATCCAGCTAACTCCAAATCATATCCTACCATATAACATAGCTCATATGAATTCTAGAACTAGTACAAATTGATTTCCTCAAAGCTAATTACACCAAATTTCCCAAAAATAGCATTTTTCATCAAATTTAAAGGCTAAAAAAATTACTAAAAATTATGGAAATCATTTTTGTTTAAAAACTCTTCATAAAATATTCACATTCAATATAAAGGCTCTCTAGAAAAAGTTTAGCGTTGAAACTACATTAATAGGGTTATTCAATTAAACTTTGAAAATCAATTGATTTTGCTTAGTTTTTTAAGGATGTACTACATTGATTTAAAATTTTTGAAATCTAATATTTTTTCCCTAAAGGTATATATAAAAATATGTCAAAATTAATTTTTCTATAATTTTCGAGTCAATTTGATATTTTTACAATTTTAAGGAAATTTGGGTATCAAAATTGACTCACTAGAAAATTGATAGTTCGGCCACCACCACCATGTCAACACAATGGGGCACTGCTTCTACTGTTACCCTATGGTGGCGGTTCACCTCCAGGTGCTCTGCGGACTTAGGTTTCTCTTTCTATTTTTATAGAATTTTTTTCAATCTTTCTTCTCCTCTCCATAACTTTCTTATAACCCTAACTCATTAAAAAACCCTTAAAGAGCATTTCCATAAATTTTCTAAGCTTGTATGTAGAGAAAATGAAATTTTCTCTCTCTTAAGGCCCTTTCTTCTCTCTCATTTTACATGTTTAGGTGTCTTTGGAGTTTATCACTTATCCAATAGCCATCTCATACTTGTCTACACCTAAATCCATCTTGATTATGGTGTTTAGCAGTTTTTTCTAATTTTTTATCACTTTTTCTTGTTAATTTTTAGTTAATTATATGTATTTTCGAGTATTTAAAGCATTTTTGAGTATTTAATTATATATAATAATCACACCAGAGGTATACATACTATTTTTATATGTTATTTTACATCACTTTATAATTTTAATATCCAAATAATTCATCTTTAATGTCTGCTTATTTTTCATTACCTAATTTATGCATTTATGGAGAATAAATTACAATATAATAAGTTTAATAAAGTTATCTATTTTTAGTTATAATAATTTTTTTCTTATATTTCTATATTTTAGACTCATAACGTGCCATCATTTAACTATAAAGATCCATACATGAAATATCACATAATGTTATCTGGTCCATTATGAGGTTAAAAAAATTATATCTGCTTAAGCCCGAATTAAGAAGTTTTATCGCGACTCAAATGATACCAAAACCAGGCTTATGCAATGGAAAACATGCTCCTTTTGTGACCACCTTTGAACCGCTGTCCTTACCCTTACTACGACCTCCTTGCCTGTCATTTAATTCTACTGAGGATGGAGAAATGATTATTTTAGCTATCCTCATCAGAGGAAGTCGGATAAAAGAAGTCATAATAGTATAAATTGATATGAATATAGCGTATAATAGAGTAGAGTAGGATTTCTTAGAGACTGTTCTCTTAAAGCTAGGCATGGATACTAAAAGGCTCAAGTGGTTATGGCTTTTGTTATTATTACACCTTGAATAAGAAGAGTCGTAATAGTTTTACCGTATAAACTAACCTAAGATAGAAACTAACTTTATAGTTGTTATTGTAGATATAGTCCACACAAGGCGTATACAACTCAACCAGCTTGAAGCATCCGTTTTTAAACCTGTGAATAATTAAATCTATGGTATAGCTTTACAAAAGACCTATTTTATATAACCTGTTGTCTCATAACACAACAGTACTTATATAAACGTCTCACATTTGAAGTTATAATTTACAATCAAAATTTACAAAAAATACAGGTTTTGTAAACTATTTACAATAAGCTAAAAAACTAGTGGACACTCGAGGGAATTCCCAGTTAATTTCTTCAAGATTCAAAAAGAAAAGTGAAAAGCCTAGATTCAATTGATTCTTTATTCCTCACTTTCCCAGTCAATAACATACTAACTTGGGAGTAGTGGTATCTGAAAATCTTAGTCTTCACTCAGTACCTACAAAAGAGTTTTTGGGGGTGTAAGTACAACTAGCTTAGTAAGCGAGACGAAGTTAGCAGAATACCAAACAATTACAAGGAAAGTTATTAATTATGATAAAATGCAACACAATCAATCATATGAAATATCGCATAATGTTATTTGATCAATTGTGAGGTTAGAGAAATTATATCTGCTCAAACCTGAATCGAGGAGTTTTATCGTAACTCAAATCATACCAAACCTAGGCTTGTGCAATGGAAAATACCCTCCTCCCGTGACCACCTTCGAATCACGGCTCTCACCCTTACAATGACCTTCTTAACTATCACTTAATTCGACTAAGGATGGGGAAATGATCATTTCAGCTATCCCCATCAAAGGGAGTCGATTTTTGGCCCGACACTTCTAATCGTTTCCTTTAATGAGTGTTATGCATGTCCAATTTCATGATAGTCAAATAATTATTAATTGTAATCAGGGGTGATTGAACAAGTTCTTACAATACAGAAACAATGCGATCATGTAAAGTAGCACACTAAGGAATTCAACTCCTATCACAACGGAATACCAAACACATGCATGGCATGCATAAAAACAACTAATTATAAACACAAATAGAAGTACTCTTAAACCTCCAGATACTTTAATACAGTATTCCAACAAGCGGTATAGCTATAATCCCAACTTATCTGTTTAGATGCTCATTAGGAAGACTCGGGTTCTTAACGGTCTGACCATTGGGAAATCTTATATACACAAAACCTAAATTTAGTTTTTATAATAGTTATAAAAACATTAGGATTTTATCTAAAACGATTATATATATAAAGTATATTATCATAATAATATATGGTTTTATTATTTTATATATATATTGAGTTAAGTTATTAATTATTAATATTATACGTAATTATACTATTACGTATAATATATCGTTTTGATTGTATTGAAATGTACTTTTAATAAGTCAAATCACGTTGCAATTTTGGTAGGGCTATTGTAATATGTACATTCTAATAATATTATATAGTTATAGGTTATATTACTTAAAATTATTTGATTTTAGCAAAAATAGTGTTATTGGGTTCGTATAAACGTAATGCCACATATTACAGGTCTTATTGTTAGAGATGATTTTTTACGGATAATTCGAATTTTTAACACAGTTATACGTATTTGATCAAATATTATCATACTATATGTATTCTATGTTATGAAATTATATTTTGCTTGATTTGCCAATATATCTCTATAATAGGGGTATTATTGAATCTTAATACATATATAACATAAGTTGGTTATTAAAATATCATTAAATATATTAAAAATATATATTTTTTTATCCAATCTGATTAGCACACATATAAATAGTTTTTATTCAACTATTTATCATATTTTTAACCTATTATTACTATAATTTGGTATCAGTTCTTTATTTAAGCTATTTTACTACATAAATTCGTAATAAATAGTTCAGGTTACCAAATAATTCTCTAAACATTTCTATAAACTCCTAAAAATATGGGGAATTCAATCTTAACTTGGTTTTAGGTTTTCAATTGATCGCCTATATATTTAAAATTATGATTTTACTCCTAAATTACACTTAATTACCTAAAAATAATTCTTTTTGCACAAAATTATTTTCAATCTATCCTAACATCATTATACTTCATTAAAAATTGATATAGGTTAATTTCACCATCTAATTTCATAAATCCTATTTATTCACATTTTTAACTTAATTTCTAGATTTTTAGGCCAAAAAATACAATAAATATTAAAAATACTCGAATAAAAAATTGGGCCATATAGAAATTACCTATATATCATGTATATCCTATACAAAAATTTTGAGCTAAAAACAATATCATTTGATATATTTATTTTGAAAGTTAAAATTTAAATAAATAGTGACTTTCTTAAATAAGTATATTAAATATTACAATTTTTTAAAAAAATAAAAATATCATACGAAAGCATGTATGAAATAATTTAAATATAATTTTTTCAAATTTTTTCTGGGTGGATTTGCTATTTTTTAAAAATAATTAAAAAATAAGGCAAAAATTTAAACTTAGTGTTCTTAAGTACTCTAGTGGCCATGGGGTGGTGGGGTTTGTTGAACCAACTGGGTGCAGGGTAAACTGGTGGTGGTCGGTCAAGTTCTACAGTAGATTCACTTTGGGTTTGGTTTCTACCTTAGCTTGAAAATTTCCCCGTTTTTCTTTTTTTTTTCCTACAATTTTTTCTATATTTATTCTAGGTTCAAACTTACTAAACTGAGATTAGTCATCTATGGTTCATTATTTATATGAGCACTTTGCGGGTTGGGATTTTTTTTTTTTACCCTTCATTAATTCAAGTAAGAGGTGTCTTTTTTTATCCAAATTGCTTTTGAATCAACAATTTCTAACCTCTACAGCTTGCTACAGACAATTTCTTATACATCTTCAGCAAATTTCCAGATGTTTGTTAGCAATTTAGATAAGCTTAAATAGATATTTTGATTAAATGTTAATATTATATATATTATATTAGTATTTAGTTATTTTATTAATATACGAGTATATATATCCTATGTATATATCACGTGTAGTCTATAAATATACTCATATAATTATGTTTCTAAAATATTTTTTTTATTTTTAAGATATATTTCTTAATTATATTTATGAATTCAACACATAATACACACAATTAAGTAATTTATGATTAATTTATGAGTATAATTATTATTATACCGAGTATACTTGTAAAAATATGTATATATTTATATAGTAAATTATACTATATTATCTTATTTTATGACTTAATTAACTTATCTTTGAATTCTCATCGCATTCCGAGTTTAATTTTAGGGGTTTCAAGTAATTTGGTATTATATTGAATAATCATACTTCTAGGGGTAAAATTAGGATTTTGGGTTTATTTTTAAAACTAACTTTACTGAGTCACTTCGATTAACTTTTCTATCTTAGTCGTAAAGTTTGGGTTCAATCGGATAACTTTTCTTTAATAGTCCTAAATCTAGACTTGGTTATCTTAAACACAATTTTAGAAGCTCACAATTACAACTATAGAATACAATGTTTTGTTAAATGGAAAATGTGTAAGGCAAATTAAACCGTCTAAAGGTCTTCGTCAAGGAGACCCCTTATTACCTTACTTATTTATTCTTGTTGTAGATGTATTATTTAGAGGGTTGAATCTTTGTAAGGAACTTGGCCAATTAAAAGGCATCAAACTAAAGAGAAGCTGCCTTGAAGTTTCCCATTTGCTATTTGTAGAGGACTCCCTCTTTTTTTTATGGAGATCAATGAGAAGAATTTAACAAGATTGAAGGAGCTGCTAATGGAATATTTTGAAGCAATAGGACGAGAGATCAATTTCTCAAAATCATCCCTTTTCTTTAGCCTTAATGTAGCTAATTCTACTCGAAGAAGGCTAGCAATGGTAGTAAGAGTCAAAGGAACCCGTGACTTAGGAAAATACGTATGATTACCACTCATTTTGGGAAGATCGAAGACTAAGGCACTAAAGTTCATTAAGGATAAGATTGTATGTAAATTTTGAGGTCTAATGGGTAGGGAGGTTCAAATTAAATCAGTGGCAAGTACGATTTATATGTACTCAATGGTATGCTTTAAGTTTCCAACTAAGTGGTGTAACTAGGTTAACGGTTTAATGTTGAAATTTTGTTAGGGCTAATAAGGCGATAAAGGTAAGATTCACTAGATAGGGTAGAACGAGCTCTTAAACTAGAAAGCAAAAGGTGGCACGGGGTTTAAGGGCCTACGGCCGTTTAAACTAACACTATTAACAAAGTTGGCTTGGAAAATGTTGTCATAACCCAATAGCCTTTAGGTTCATTTTATGAAGGGGATTTACTATACGAATTGTAACTTTTAAAAGGTGACTAAGGATAGCAGGGTTTCCTAAGCTTGGTCTAGTATTTTGGAAGGGAAGCATATGCTGATGAAAGGCCTAATGTGGCATGGAGGGAGCAGTGACAAAATAGATGTGTGCAAAGATAAATGGATATCGAGATTGCCTAATTTTCGAATCTCTAGACATTGTTCTACAAACTTGCCCCCTATAAAAGTTAAAGACACCATAGATCAGAATGATAATTTTTGGAATCTAAACGCCATGAAGCACTATTTGACCAAAGAGGAAATTAGAGCTACCAAGGCAATTCCCTTACCCATATGAGCACAACGGGACTTATTGATCTAGCCATTTGTTAAGGACGAACAATGTATAGTAAAGTCAACATATTTCTTTTTGATGGATCAGAAGAAGAACCAAAGGGAGGACAAACCCTCTTCTTTGAACTCTTTATCTAACAAAGATTGGAAGTAGATCTAAAGTATTAACAGCCAACCAAAGATAAAACATTTTCTATAGAGAGTAGTAAGAAACTCTTTACCTGTTTTGGCTAATCTCCATCATCAACACTTAGCGAATAATCTTAGATGTCCCTTATGCGTTGAGAGCAAGAGTATCAAATATGTTCTTCTTCTTTGCCCCTGGACTTTACGTGTGTTGTTTGATATCTTTGATTGGAGAGTCTAGTGAGAAAAGGTAAGGAATCTATGGGGTTGGTTTACTGATTGGCTTGAAGGCATATAGAAGAAACAATAAAAAGGATCTGGAGGTGAAGTTAGCCTTAGGTTGTTGGATTTTATGGAACGAAAGATGCTGAGCCTTATATGGAAGAGCTGATGTCAAAGCATCAAATTATGTAAGCAAATTAAGGGTTTCTTGGAGTGAGTGGAGTCAGAGAAAGGAGAAAGCAAGAAAAGGTGAAGAAGGATCTAAAAAAGAAGGTCACGTGCTATAGATTCCTCTTTTGTCTAGTAACATTAAACTAAACGTTTATGGGCTATGGTCAGAAAAGAAAAGGGTAAGGGTAGTAGTGTATGTGGTGTGTGATAACTTCAGTAATTTAATAGGGGGCTTCATAGAGAAGATATAGGGAGCTAACGTAGATGCTTTAGAGTGTTTTGCAATAAAGAAGGGTCTATTGTGGGCTTGTGACCTAAGGTGGCAAACTTATGATGCTTTAGCTATTGCAAATTCAATCAATTTCAATGACTTGTATGCGTCTTAGCTTAACGTTTCTCTAGTTAAAGATATTAAGTATTTGCTATCCTTTTTTAATCAAGTCTCGTTGTCTTTTGTTTGTGGGTTTGCTAATAGGGTAGTAAATTGGTTCACTTTTAATTATAGGCTTGGGGTATGCCCTTTTGGACTAGTATATATGTACCCCAACCCAATTACGTGAGTTGTTGGTCTTTGATAGTCTATCTTGTGGTTCTAAGTCTTGGTATTGTAACCTTGCCTTGGGTTCTTAAATGAATTTCCTTTTGATGGCCAAAAAAAAGAAGGAATGTCAATTTTTTTAAGGGGAAGAATACACTTAAGATCTAAGATTCTTTATAGTCACTCCCTCCTAAATTCTCTAGAAATCAACTAAGCAAGACAGGGAAGAGTAGCAAGTGGTAGCTTGGAAAATAATAGAGAAGGGAATTATGAAGATTTGAAAATAAGGAAAAAAAATAGGGATAGAATTCGGTTTAAGCGTAGTTCGAGGAGCTAAGGTGTTTCTTCTATAAAACCGCTTTAGGGGCTAAAGATTTAAGATGGTAAGTAACAAGGCAACAACTATTGGATGCCGAAGGCTAAAGTTTGGTAGATTGCCACACTCTACATTTTATTGACAAAGTATTTTTAATTTTTAAAAATATTAAATTTGCAAGAAAAGTTATAAAATAAATTATTATAGGCTAATTGTTCATGTAGTAAATTTAGTTTTGTTAAATTTGCGAGTTTAATGGTAAGTCCTAAAGAAATTATTTGATATAGACAAAAATTGAATTTTATTTCTAATGCTACTAATGAGGTGAAATCTAACTAATTCTTAGACTATAGACTATTAATATATTGTATTAAACTTATATGGAAATGTTTTTTTGTAAATCTTACTTTCAATATTTATTGTATTTTTATTCATTAAAAACAACCAAAAGTGTGAATTTTGAGAATAATTTGATTTTCAAGAAATTAATGCATTACTTAGTGACTTGTTGGTTTATGAGGAATTATAAGGATATTAGGAACCTTTTAACTCTCAACTTAATTTTAGATTTGATGATTTATATAATGTAAGGTAGTTTAAGGTGATTTCAAGTGAAACTGAGGTTCAAATGATAATTATCAAAAGCACTGGTGACAAGCTATTTACATATTCATGAATAGTAGATTCGAATATATATAACTTTAGGGGTTTATAGCATTTTTCATGGAGTTATTTGGGACTATATACCATTTACTATGTAAATGACCGATATCTAATTGTATAATTGCTTATTTAGTAGATGTTTACTAAAATTGATGATGTTTCTACTAATAAAGTGTTATAGAAGTGACATCTTAATAAAGATATGATGTGGGTTGGACTTGACTTGATGAGAAATTTGGATATTCAACAGAGTATCAAATGTGATTTGGGCCCAATACAAATTGATTATGCCAATATGATAATCAAGGTTAACATGGAACATAAATTAAACGGTATTTTTGTAATTTTCCATACTAGGCATGTTTAAGATAATAAGATTTTTGAAAGAAGCTCTTGATGTTGATCATAGTGTATAGATAGTTAAAATTTGATAGGGAATGAGAAAATTATACCTATTAAAAGTTAATGGTATAAAATAGAAGATATGGAATAGTAAACACTAATAGCATATTTTCATCTTGGGCTCTCCAATATGAGCTCTCCTTACCTAAATCTAAGATATTGGGGATCTTAATATCTTACTTACCAAATTTATCTGTGCCTCTTTCTTTACTATACTATCTCTTTAAGACTGTTGTTGTTTATTTATTCTTAATCATCTTACTAAGTTGAGCATTAGATTATAAAAGCTAAAGTCACATCCAACATCCCCTAACAACTCACGTATGCTCGCTTTACATGCCTAACTTAGCTTGTTTGGCTACATTTAGACCCAGATCCCCTTGTTATGAATTCATAATCAACAAGTGGCACCTACCATTTTTTGGCTTAATATGAATACATCACTAAAACTTGTACATATAGCTAATCGCTTCCCCTTCAAACCAACCCTCAATTTCACAAAATACTGTAAACAAAGAGCAAGAGCCCCAACCAAAGGGGCTAACCTTAAAATAATGATCAATTTGCTATCCTCAAGTAATAGATGGCTAAAATCATAGAAGAAGATCAGTACTCAAAGTGGAAGTGGCCATTCTTTGACAATAGATTAAAAAAAACATTCAAATACCACAAATGGCAATAAGAAGACAATAGCTTCTACCCACTTGCTCAACCTATAAGAAGTAGGTAAATCAATTAAGCTCCCAACAAAATAGTCTTAAGCATTGCTCCTATGGGGATGCCTCAAAGGCACCTCCCTTGACCAGTTGATCTCATAATCATGCACCTCGCTGACATCAAGGGGTCTAAGAAGTGCAATATCTAAGATGTTTAGACAATAGGGCAATCTCCCTTTGTTTAAGTTATCCAAACAAGCCTCTTCTAACTTGTGTACGAATCCTCAACTTGAGTAGTAAAATGGGATGGGATGGGATGATTGATCCAATTGCATGTCTCTTTTACTGTAACATCTATGTAAGCCTTAAAGTTAAGTCAAATGACCATAGGATTGAATTTTAGACACAAAGTTTAGGGCGATTGGTTGAAGGATCCGATTAAACCTAAATTATAAACTATAGATAGAAATATTAGTAAAAATGACCCCATAAACTTGAATTTAAAAAAATAAGTAATAAAATAGGAGACTATAAAATTTTTAAATTTTAAGTATAATAATTGTTAATTATCCAAAAAACAAAAAGTGTAATCTAATAACTAATAAATTACTAGAGATAGATTATATATATACTAAAAATCATAGAATGACCTGAATAATAATTAAGAATGTTCATATGTACCCCATATGTATTTACGTGTAGATAAAAATACGCGAAATTACTTAAATTGGTTAAAAACTTATTAAATAATTAAAAAAAATTATTAATTAATTAAGAAAAAATCAGAAAAAAAAACAGAGGAATAAGGAATGATGTGGATTTGGTTGTGGCAAGTCAGGAAGTGAAGAAGAAAATTAACCAATCAAAATTGAGCAACACAAAAGGCAAAAATTAAGGGATTTAGGTAATGTCTTATCTAATTAAATACATAATAATTACTACAAAGCTTTATAAATAGGGAAAAAAATTACAAAGCTCATTTGGATAGTTACAAGTTAGAAAAAATTAGGACCATCGAAATTGGAATAGAAAAATTAGGGTTAGGAAAAAAAAAAGAAGAAGAAATCTGTGCACTAAGGGCTAGTGAACCAAACCTACACACTACTACTACCTGAGACTAAGCCACCATCACTATCTCACTCTAGACCCACCTCCTGCACCGGTATTGGAAGCCCAAAAGTCATCGAACCGGGTGAGTCTCTTATCTGCTCTGATTTTGTATAGTTTCTTAAAGTTATATATTTTACCTAGAAAATTATGAAATTTATTATTTTAAGGTTTTATTATATGTAGATTTAGAGAAAAATAGTGATTAAGTTTAATCACGTCTGAAAATATAAGGTTTTTAATAAATTAAGCAAAACCAAGTATGATTAGAACTATAAATAAATAGGTTTAGGAGTATAGTTTGGAGCTCAAAATTTTTATGTAGAATGCTTAAGTGATATAAAACGGTGCTATGAAGCCATTTTTTAAAATTTAATTTTTGAAATTTTTAAATAAATTTTTAGCCCTAAAATGATGGAAAAATTGGATAATTTTGGGTTAATTAGGTGATTAAGATATTAATTACTGATTTAGATAGTAATTATATGTTTAGGGATGTTAATCGCTGGTATAGAAACCTAATCCTAGCCTTTAAAGTGTTAAGTGTAATTAATGAAGGAATTATGTGGTAATTATAGGAAACTAGGAATATGTAGAATAGGAAATTAGGAATATGTAGAATAGGAAATTTAATAAATATGAAAAATTAGGTTTATCTAGATAATATAATAATAAAAATTAGTATATAATAAATCTGAAACAAAATTTAATTTTAGATAATTGTATAAAAAATGTAAGATTTTCTCACATTGAGAATAAATCCAGTACCCCAATTAAGATTAGTGTTTACTGAACAGTTTAAAATACTAAATTAAAACCCAATATAATATTAGAATACTTGAGCTTAATGTGATTAATTTCACATTAAGATTCGAGCATATTAAAGATTCCAGAATTAAAACTAGAATCTAATTTAGAAACCAAACCCTAAAATAAGGTAGAATGAATCATTAGTAAACAATAGGTATACATGGAGAAATGAGTTAAATTATAACTTAGAATATGAATAATTAAAGTATAAGTACTAAAAAGACCTATGTATATTATAGGATACCCAGATATGAACTAGCTTGCTGTATTAGAGTACTATTTTATGGTACTCGGAGATTTAAGATTGTGTATGATTGTGATTGTAAGTAGTTTATGCATGTATTTGAGTATCTGAATTTGTGCTGAAATTGTAATGTGATTGATTTTGTGTTATGACGGGATTGGTGTGAAATTGTTTGAATACCGTAAATGGAATTAAATCTTATTCAACTCTAATGACCTAAGTTGTCATACATTGCAACTCTTTCGGGGATTATTAGGATTCTCCAATCAAATACCGATACCTTTGATAAAGATAACACTGGATATCAATTGGTCTTTTTCTCATCCTTAACCGAACTAAGTAACATGAGAGGAGGTTGCAGTGAGGATGAGGGTATTGGTTCAAAGGATAGTCTCAGGAGGAGCAATGTTTTCATTGCACAAAACTGGGTTTGGTTGTGAGCTGTTGCATAACATGAAAACTCCTCAACTTGGATTAGAGCAGGTGAAATTTTTCTGATTTCACAACGGACTAGACTACGTTATGTGATGACACTTACATGTTGCATTGCATGAAAATAATTGCTTGATAATCTTGTTTGTGTTTGTATACATTCATGAGTCTTCAATTCAATGTACTAAGCTGTAGTTGCTCATATCTGTATAGATCCTTTTGTAGGTCTTGATTTTTGAATACTTCAAGTATTATACCGCCGTACAATTATCCAAAGGTTAGTTCTTTTGAAGCCTAGGGTGTGAGGATTAATTTGCTTAGTAGTAAATGTATAGCTGGAGTATCCTTTATAATTTAAGAATGAAAGACTGATAGTCATTATATAAATTAGTGAACTGCTATGTTTATGTAGAGTTCCCTGGGAAGTTTTGTGGAATTTACATATAATTATGTATGTTGATCTAAAATTTGTGATAATTACTGTAACTTTAGCTAAACACTTAATTAGACTATTTGCTTCAAAGCGATGAGTCGTTGACACCTTGTGTAGATCATGTCTATGGTAGGTACCGTGAGGCCAGTTACTATCATAGAATGGTTTACATGGCGATACTGTTATGACTTTGTGACTTCAGAGCGTAACAGCCTAGATGGAACTCATCAACTCATTAGGTGCCATAACATGCAAGGCTTTTACCAAGTTCGAGCAACCATGTACATTAGCAAGGAAGACAACATTTTGGCATAAAGCCAGTCTAAGTAGCAGTCTTTAGACAAGAAGAAAGAAAAAAGAGACAAATAACCTGCTTGAATTGGCTAGGTTTTCATCTCATTAACAACAAGCCAACTTGACCTAATGATGATAACATGCCTATAAAGAAGGCAATATCCCACTTTACAAAGAGCATTACCAACTCCTCAAGCTACAGGATTAGATCTTAATAGAAAAAACAAATTGAGACATTTTTGCTTAGCTTGAGAAAAGACACAATAATCTAGCACATTGACATTTAGATAGATACCATATCTTTTACTGACATAAAGGCCGTATAATTGTAGATTGTATACAATTAAAAAATGCCTTAGAAGTACCATCAAAGGTAGCTATCTCCTTATGAGATTGAGGGAAGAGGAGGGACCATCCTTAAAAAGGCATTTGGAAATGGGTTTATTTATTTATTTATTTTTGGATAAGTAAATGCATTTACTAATATAAGAAAGTATAATCACTAATGTGGAAAAGGGTTACACCAAAGCATACCAAACAAAAACAAAAAGGAGTATATATAAATGAAACTAAAGATCACCACTCCTAACTAATGTGGAAAAGGGTTACAACAAAGTGTACCAAACCAAAACAAAAAGGAGTATGCAAAAATGAAACTAAAGATAACCACTCCTAGGAGAGACATTGTAAATTTGTACAAGTTGTGATTTTTTTTTGCAAAGCTCTTAGGATAAGGAATTGGGCAGATTAAATGAACATAGTTCTAGTATGCCATGTGTAATAAACTAAGGCAACAAAAGCTATTTGCCATTTGATGATGTAAGGAGAGGATGACAAAGCTATTACAAGTACACCTTATATTGTGTAAGCTCCATAACTGGAAGTTCAGATTCGGCATGTAGAGTTTAAGGCAGTTGGATAAAGTATCCAATTGAACCTAAATTATATGACGAAACTAGGAGTATTAATAAAAGTGACCTTATAAGTTTGGATTTAGGAAAATAAGTAATAAAATATTATAATATCAAATTATAAGTATATTACCCATTATTTATCGAAAATATGTAAAAAAAAGTTTCGATAACTAACGAGTCGTTAAAAATAAATTATATGCATACTAAAAATTATAGAATAATATAAATAATATTTAAGAGTATTTACTTGTACTCCATATGTATTTACATGTAGATAAAAATATACGAAATTACTTAAAATGTTAGAAAAATACTAAATTAATGCAAAACAATTAAAGAAAATTGTAAAAAAATAAAGGAAAAATCAGAAAAAATAGGAAAACGGGTGGAATTATGCAGATACAAATCGTGGCATGTTGAGATTAAGAAGAAAAAAATAACCAATCACATTTGGGCAAATAGAAAGCAAAATTGGAAAAGGATAAGGCCATTTATCAAGTAAAAATTGGAAGAAAAAAAGTAAGGCAGCTCTATAAATACCAAATCCTTCGATTAGAGTTCATTTAGTTGATTAAGAATCAAGAAAAATTTGAGATAAATCAGAAAGTGAAAGTTTGATATATTTAGAAAAAATTTATACAATTAGGGCTTGTTTAACAAACCCACAACATAAGGCCATTTGTGTTATGCCCTAAAGCTATAGAATCGCAATAATTCTACCGTGTAAACCAATTTATGATAGTAATTGACCTTACAATCCCTATGATAGATATAATTTACACAAAGCACTTACAACTCCTTACTTTAAAGTAAACACCTTGATTGAAATTTATATTAATATTTACATAAAAAGCCAGAACCTTAAGTTATGTGTATATATAATTACATTTATACTGTCTTATAATCCCGAAAAATTAAACATGTTACGGTAGTCTATTAACTTATATATCACATATCGGTTCATAAACCTAAAAATACTAACAATGTATTTTAAAGACTTGATCGTATAACTGATTGATCCTTATTCCCCATAGCTTCAAAAAGAAACATCAGGATAATTATATCGTAGCATATTAGTCGGGACTTGCAAGAAAATTTATATAGGTATGAGTAACCACAGCTCAGTAATTTAGGTTAGAGACTTATGAATTTATAACAAACACAAATAGGGTTAACAACAATTAATTATATGCAATGTAACAAGCAAATACCATCACATAATATGGTTCGGTCCGTTGTGAAATTAAAGTAATTTCACCTACTCTAATCTGAGTTGAGAAATTTTCATGTTTATACAATAACTTACAACAAAACTCAAGTTTATACAATGAAGATATCGTTCCCCTTATTACTATCGTTCAAATCATTGCCCTCATCTTTTCTGCAACTTCCTCTTCTGTTACTTAGTTCGGCTAAGGATGGGAAAAAACCATTATACTATTAAGTAATATCTTTTTCAAAAGTGTCGATGTTTGATTAGAGAATCCTAATGGTCTCTTAAAAGGTTACAATGCATGTCTAATTAAGGTATTTAGGTCAATTGTGATTAAGTACGATTTAGAGTAATCAAACAATTTTACTCCATTCGATCCACATCAATCACCAAACATAGCATAGATTTCAGTACAAAATCAAATACATACAAGTACATGCACAAAACTACTTATAATTACAATCATACACATTTTTAAGCCTTCGAGTACTTTAAAATAGTACTCTAAAATAGAATAAATTATTGAACCCAACTTATTAGAAATCCTTAATTTGCTCACTTAACTTGTCATAGGTCGACTTATCTTTGTGTCTCTTATAATATAAATATTCTTTTAGTATTTACATCCTTATGATACATATACATTTTAGGTTATGATTTAACTAAAATTTTCATATATACATATTATTTATTACCGATTCATTCTAGGTTAGTTTAAGATTCGGTTTTCGAATTCGGTTCCAATTTAAATTCTAAATCAATTCCAACTACAAGTATTATACATAAATTCTAAGTATACGTTCTGAATCCTAATGTGAAATTAATCATATTAGGCTCAAATATTCTAACTATTACTTTTGGTCCTTAAGCAGTATTCTAATCTATACGGTACACTCTAATCCTCATTTTTTTACCGAATTTACTCCCGATATAAGAAAATTTTACATTTTCATATAATTACCTAAATTTAAGTTTCCTACTAGATTTATTATATATTACTATTATTATTATATTATCCATTTCAACCTATTATTTTATATTTATTATAATTCCCTTTCCACATACTATTATAATTACATATATTTACTACATAATACTTCCAATAATCACATCTAATACCCTAAATACTACAGTTAGCATACCATATAAGATATGAACATCTTAAAACACCTAATCATATACTAAATCAGTAATTATTCAATTAACCAAAAAATCACTAATTATATATATTTTAAAGGCTTAAAAATTACTTAAAAATTTTGAAAAATCATTTCTAAAAAAGGGCTCCGTAGTACTGTTCTATATTTCTTAAATAGTTTATACAAAAAATTTGGGCTTAAAATTATACTCATAGGGCTATTTATTTCTAAATCGAAATATACTTGGATTTATACGGTTTTTTAAGCAACACATATTTCCAGACATAATTAAATCAAACTAATATTTTTTCATAAATCAACATATATAAAAACATCATAATACTAAATTTCAAAATTTTCTAGATAAAATTGGTAATTATAATAAATTACATAAAATCGGGTTAAAATTGCACTCACCTGGCTGTTGGACTTCTGGCCACTGGTGGTGGTCCTAGGGGTGTCAGTCGGTTTAGGTGGTTGTGGTAGAGTGTGTTGTTGGCAACAATTTGGCTCTAGTTAGCCATGAGTTGTGGGTTTGGTCTAAATGTCCTAATTACATAGATCTTTTATAAATTAAAAAAAAACCCTAATCTTGTCTTTTTTAGTTCTCTTAATTTTTTTCACACTTCAAACTGATCAAATGAGCTTTTAATTGAGTTTAGGTATTTATAGAGCTCCATAAGATTTTTTTAAATTAATTTGAGTTGACATTTGTCTTATCTTTTTCTCATTTTGACTTTCTAGTTGGTTTCTTTTTATTGTTTCAATTTTGTTATTTCTTCCCTAACCTGCTACGCCTTGATTCTATCCTCCCTTTTCCATGTTTTTTTTTCTAATTTTTCCTCTATTTTTTGTAATTTTCTTTAATTATTTGGCATTTTCAAGTATTTTAGGAATTTCGCATATTTTTATTTATACGTGAATACATATGGAGTATAAATAAATACTCCTAAATATTATTTATGTTATTCTATGATTTTTAGTATATATATAATTTATCTCTAGTGACTTGTTAATTATCGGAACTTTTTTTTACATATTTTTGATAAATAATGGATAATATACTTAAAATTTAATAGTATAATATTCTATTATTTATTTTTCCTAAATCCAAACTTACGAGATGATTTTTACTAAAATTTCTAACATTATTATAATAATTTAGACTTGATTGGATCCTTTAATTGATTACCATAAACTCTATGTATTAAATCTGATCCTACGGTTGCAGGGCTTATAATCTAGATTTAAACCACCACCATCATTACACCTTACTGCCACCGCCTGAAGTTGCCGATACCCCTTGGACCATCGTTGGTAGCCGAAAGTTTATCAGACAGGTGAGTCCGATTTTAACCCAACTTTGTTTAATTTAGTAAAAGTATTAAATATTTTTAGAAAATTATGAAATTTAGTATTTTGAGGTTTTTATGTATGTAGATTTAGGAAAAAAAATTATTTTGATGAATTTATGTTTAGAAATATACTATCCTTAAAAAATTCTACAAACCTTAATTTTGTTTGATTTAAAAATAAATGACTTTAGGAATATAGTTTTAAGTTCAAAATTTTTATGTAGACTATTTAGAAGATGTAGTATAGTGCTATAAAGAAATTTTTGAAAATTGGATTTTCAAAAATTTTATATGATTTTTAGGCCTTAAAGTGATGCATAAATAAGTGATTTTGGATTGATTAGGTAATTAAATAAATAATTACCGATTTAGTGTGCAATTAGGTGTTTTAGAATGTTAATTTCTGATGTAGTATGATAATTGTAGGATTTGGATTATTAAATGTAATTATTAGGTGTAATATGTAGTAAATATGTAAAAATTAATAATATGTGAAATTGGATTTATAATAAATATAAAATATTAGGTTAAAATTGATAATATAATAATAATAGCAATATATAATAAATTTGGTAGGAAACTTAAATTTAGGGTATTAAATGAAAAATGTAAATTTTTATTGCATTAGGAGTCAATTTGGTAGCTACATTAGGATTGGGATATACTGTATGAACCAGAATATTGGTTAAAGGCCAAATGTAATATTTATGATACTTAGATATAATGTAATTAATTTTACATTATAGTTTGGAACGCATTCTTAGGATTTACATATAATACCCGTAGTTGAAACTGAATTAGAATTTAAATCAGAATTGGATTTGGAAACCGATCCCAAAATTAATATAGAATGAATTGATAATAGACAATACACACATACACACACGTACATATATATGAAAAATTAAGTTAAATCATAACATAAAGTGTATATATGACATAGGGATATAAATACTAAAAGAGTATTCATATTATAGGAGATGTAGAGACAAGTTGACTTGCAACAAGTTGAGTGAGCAAATCAAGAATTCCAAGTAAGTTAAGTTCAATACTTTATGTATTTTGGAGTACCATATTGAAGTACTTAGAGGCTTAAGATCGTATATGATTGTGCTTGTATATCATTGATTACTAGTTGAATAGTGATGTGTGGGTGACATGTTGCAAATTGAGTGGTGTGAAATTGTTTGATTATCCTGAACTGAACCTAATTATAATAGATCTAAGTACCTTAATTAGACATGCATTACTACCTATTAGGAGACCATTAGGATTCCTCAACCAAACACTGATACATTCGAAAAAAATAGTGTTGGATAACATAATGGTCTTTTATTCATTCTTAACTGAATTAAGTGACGTGGAGGAGGTCACAGTAAGGATGAAGGTAATGGTTCAAATGATAGCCATTGAAGGAGCAGTGTTTTTATTGCACAAACCTGGTTTGGTTGTTAGTTATTGCATAACATGAAAACTTCTAAACTTGGATCAGAGTAGGTGAAATTACTTTGATTACATAATGGATCGGATTATGTTGTGTGATGGTATTTGCTTGTTATATTGTATATAATTAATTGTTTGAAACCCTGTTTGCGTTTGTATTTGTTATGCATTCATAAATCTCCAACCTAACTTACTAAGTTATTGGTTGCTCATATCCTTATAGATCTTTTTACAGGTATTGACTAATATGCTGTAGTATAATTATCTTGAGGTTAGTTTCTTTTTGAAGCGTTATGAGGAAGTGAGAATCAACTGGTTGTACGATCGAGTCATTTAATGTCTTGTTGGTATTTTTAAATTTATGAACCGGTATTATGATATGTTAGTTGATACATTATTGTAGCATGTATAATTTCCGGGGATTATAAGACAATATGAATGTAATTATGTATATATGACTTAAGGTTTTGACTTTTTATGTAAATTTTAATATAAATTTTAATTGAGCTGTTTACTTTAAAACGAGGAGTCGTGGATATCTTGAATAACTCTTATCTACAATAATGACTATGAGGTCGGTTACTATCCTATGATGGTTTACATAATGTGATTGTTACAACTCTGTCATTTCGCGGCATAACATATTGCACCTTACCAAGATTGATAAGAAGATGGACACTTCTGGTTTTCTACGATTTCATTCCATACTAATGAGGTATGGGGCTATCAAAGAAGATATGGTAGTGTGTTTCTTTCCCATCAACAAAAATAATAGTTGATTGAGGTTTTATGTCCCATCTACACAATTTATCGAGTGTGTAGGGTTTTTGAAGCCAAGCTAGCCAAAGAAAAAATTATTTTCTTAGTATAGACTTTACAACAAACAATCTTTGCCTAAAGAACAATCTGTTTGTGGGAGGAGAAGAAATTGTTAGTACTCTTAATGGCGAATTGACTATAGATCAATGAATTTACTATGTTTGTTAAGGCTATTAGGATTCTAAAGAATATTTAGAAGGATGACAATAGAATTCTAGATATCACTTGAAGATGAGCTCTACTGATCATGTTGCATGATGGAGTAAAATTGGCTATTTAAAGGAAAACCTGAAGTTGTAATTTTGTTTGGTGCTTGGTGTGAAATCCAGAAGGCCATTCAAGAACCAATAATTGACCATATCGTAATGTGTAAGCCCCACAACTAACCATTCGTGGTTTCGATCAGTTGAAAGACTTAATTGAACCTAAATTATAAAGTAAAGTTAAAAATATTAGTAAAAATGACCCAGTAAACTTGAATTTAAGAAAATAAGCAATAAAATAAAAGACTATAAAAATTCCAAATTTTAAGTATATAACCGGTCATTTATCGAAAATACGTAAAATGCATTTCGATAATTAATGAATAGCTAGAGATAAATTATATGTATACTAAAAATCATAAAATGACCTAAATAATATTTATGAATACTTATTTGTACTATATATGAATTTACATGTATGTAGAAATACGCGTAATTACTTAAAATATGCGTAATGTGCTAAAATTATACTAAATAATTAAAGAAAATTCATAATTAATTAATAAAAAATAAATAAAAATAAGGATGATCCAGATATAGGTCGTGGCAGTTGGGAACAATAAGAAAAAAATCGGCTAATTAAATTAAGACAACACAAAAGCCAAAAATTAAAGGATAAGGCAATTGTCTTATCCAATTTAACGCACAATAATTACACTAAAGCTCTATAAATAGCAAAAAAATTTCAGAAGCTCATTTGGACAGTTAGAAATCAGAGAAAATTAGGGAGAGTTGAAAATTGAGAGAAAAACCAAAGGAAAAAAAGAAAGAAAAGGAAAACTGTGCAGTTAGGGCGACAAAGGAGAACCCAGATCCGACGGGCAGCTGGAAGTGGACGGCCACCACTACCACATGGTGATGGAAACGCCCAGGTGAGCCGACACACCCATGGTCACCGACGGTGGCCAGAGCCACCCAAATCGGTGAGTTTGATTTCCAGCACGATTTTGTGTAATTTTGAAAAAATAGTAAATATTCTTAGAAAATTATGAAACTTATTATTCTAAAATATTTTTGTATGTATTTTTTAGAAAAAATATTATTTTTGATGAAAATATGTCTCGTGATATAGGGTCCTTAAGAAATCGTGCAAAATTGAGCATGTTTCGGTTTAGAAATAAATGACCTTGGGAGTGTAGTTTCGAGCCCAAATTTTTTTTGTAGACCACTTAGATGATATAGAATAGTGCTATGAAGCCCGTTTTTAAAAATTAATTTTTAAAATTTTTAGATAATTTTTAGGCACTAAAATGAGGCATAAAATGGGTAATTTAGGGTTAATAAAGTAATTAAACGGTTAATTACTAATTTAGCGAATAAGTACATGTTTTAGGATGTTGAAATCCGATGGAGTATGGTACTTGTAGCATTTAGGGTGTTAGATGTAATTATTAGGTTAATTATGTAGTAAATGAGTAAGAGGGAAAAATAGCAAATTTTAAGTTAATTTTGGAAATTAGGGTAATTAGGAGTAAAATCCGATTTATGATGAATTTAGACATTTTGAAATGATAATTGGTGTTTAGAGGTGATAATTAGAATGATAGAAATATTAGAAGTGTATTGTATACATAAAAGGTAATAATACATAATATGTAATTATTAGAATATAATAAATAGAAAATATTATAATAAAAATAGATATTTTGATAATAATAAAAATGTACAATAAATTTGATACGAAACTTAAAATTATGTAATTATATGAAAAATGTAAAAATTTCTCACATTAGGAGTGAATTTGGTGGTACATTAATACGGATTTAAGTGTACCGGGTAAAATAAATACTGACTATGGGTAATGATGGTATTTAGGGGATCAGGAAGTAATGTGATTAATTTCACATTATGGGTTGAAACAAATTTCTAAGGTTGGAGTATAAAACACTACTTAGAAATCGAACTAAAACCTAATTTAGAAATCGACGCGAAAACCGAATCCGAACCTAACCCAAAACCTAGAATAATTGTAAAAGACTTAAGGCCTAGATAATTAGGCATATTAAACCCTAAACAAAACATAACAATAAGCGTTATATTATAAAATGAACATATAATAGTTATATGAAAAACTGAAGCCACGTTTGTGTTATAGGGATGATCGGCGATGGCCTGAGCAAATTGGACCTCGAGTGAGTGAGCGAAGAGTCGAGGTAAGTTGGGATTAATACAATGCTGTATTTTGGGAGGCTTGATGTTATGCTTGGTTGTGCTTGTTAAATAGTTGGATGTGTGCATGTGCTTGATTATGGGTGATGCTATGATTTTGTTTGTTGCTCTGGCATGTATTGTATGATTTGTATGAAATGATTGATCACCCTAAACTGGACTTAATCAAATATTCGACCAGTAATCATAATCGGACATGTATGGCAACCCGTTAGGGGAACTTAGGACTCTTCGGCCAAATACCGACCCCTTCGAAAGGGATGGCGCAGGATTGTAATTGGTCCCTTCTTCATCTTTAGCCAAACTAAGTGACAGGAGAGGAGGTTGTGACGAGGGTGAAGTCAATGATTCGAAGGTAGTCGCGGAAGGAGTGAGGTCCCCATTGCACAAGCCTGAGTTTGGTTGTGAGCTGTTGCATTAATGGCAACTCCTCAACCTGGATTAGAGCGGATGCAATTTCTTTAATCTCACGACGGGCCAGACAACGTCGTACGATGGCATTTGCTAGCACATGCATTGCACCTAATAAGTTGATTGAAAACCTTGTTGTGTTTGTGGTATATTTTTTAGTCCTCCATCCTAACTTACTGAGCTGTGGTTGCTCACATCCCTATAGACGTTGTGCAGGTGCTGGCTAAGAAGCGGCAAACAACTACTCTGAAGCTAATAACTACTGGATCTTGGGAAGTGAGGAAAAACATTGAAGAATCAACATAGATGTTATTACTTTTCATTTCTGAATAATGTAATAACTGAATTATAATGAATATATATAAATTTCCTCACCTTCTTAGGTAAATGAATTATTTAAATTACAAACTGTTGACTTCAAAGCGGGTTAGTCGTAGACGCCTTGTGTAGATCGGGTCTAAGATAGCAGTTATAAGGCCAACTTCTATCTTAGGATGGTTTATACAGTAGGGCTGTTACGACTTTACCGTTTCGGGGCATGGTATAATGGAGAGTCTATAGCCTACTTTCCAAGAAAACGAAAGTTGAACTAAAGGTCTAAGCTAACTCCTAGAGCATATTATGAGTACATAGGTTGCCTAAAAGGTTTTTCTTTTTAGAAGATAAGAATGCACCCACAAACTTCTAAGTCTTCCTTTACTTAGATGCTAGATATGTTTGAGTTGTGTCGATGCATTCCAAATTATTGCTTTTAGTACACTAAGACTACCTTCTTTAATAAGGTAATAAACATCCTTCCATATAACTTTTGCCTTAGAAGAATTATTATATTGGCTACTCTATAATAAATTCAGAGGGAGTTTATTAATCTTCTTGATCAAAGAGTTGGGCAAAACAAAGATTGATGCCCAATATAACTTGCATAGTAAGAAGAATAAATTTAACAAGTTGTAATTAGCCAGAGAAAGACAATAATCTAGGAATCCATAATTCACATGTACCGAGATTTTATCAACAAGAGCGTCACAATCCTTTCTCTTTAGCGTTGATGTGATAAGGGGAACACTTAGATAATGCATAAGTAAAGAACTTTCTTGGAAGTCTAATATGCTTTAGATGAAAGTTTTGGTTTCATCATCAATATTAGAGTAAAACTAAGATTTTTCCACTGTTAACTTGAAGACTTGATAGAGCCTTAAAACTTAGTAAAACATCTTTAGTCAGTTGTATTGAAGAAATGTCTCTCTTGCAAAAACAAAAGCAAACCATTAGTATCATGCTTCAAACTCAAAAAATCATAACGGTTTCTTTGTGAAAACCAACTTAAACTAGAAGATATCTACCTTTGCTACTAACATGGGCATAGTTTACATAAGGCGATTGATGACTCAATCAGCTTCGAAGCAGTCGGATGGTCACTTGTAATAAATAAAACCTATAGAGTAACACTTTACAAAATATCTTCACATACATGAAGATAGTTTAGATCTTTTTACATAACTTATATATAACTTATTTTTATTAGGTTATCGTGAATATTATGTTAGATCTTTAGTTAACTTAAGATTAGTCTAGATTATAAGATGAACAATTAAGTTTATACATGTTAGACATGATATATTTAAGTAGAAAACAGCATTTGAAGTTCAACTCCCAATCATCAATCAGTATTACAAGCATATACATAGCATACGCATAAACCTTCTAGCTACAACCATGGACAAGCACTCTTAGTTCTCCAATTATCCCAATATGATACTTCAACATGTAATAAAGCATCGATCTTGACTTGCCTAGATATAATTTTGCGTGTTCCTATACTTCTTGTTTGTAGTCTTTGTCAATAACTCATAGAAAGTAATATACAACTTTAGTTTTAAATCCAAATATGAAGTGAGAACTTATTTTCATTATTAAGTATGTTTACATTATGATATAAGTAGGTTATTTAGTTATTTATTTAATTTTAGTTGACTTGAGATAGGTAATTTCTAATTGAGGTTCTAACTCACTATCCTGAAATAGATATCTACTTAAGAAATTCCTGACTTACATTCCAACTTCAAAATAGTTATAAAGTTCTAGTATCAACTACTTTCTGACCTAAAGCTCATTTTTAGTATAATTAAGTTATTTACTACCAAAGTACATTTTAATTTACCTTTTGACATAATTTCTAACTTTGTAGCCATTACTACATCTTACTATTTGTCATATATGTCAACTTACCCTACATTTATAGGATTCCAAACTCTATAGTATCAGTAAATACCAACCATGAATCTCAATTATATACACCAATTTCCATTATACTAACTACTCACTTACATTAATATGGCAACTTAGAGATCTAACTTAAAGCTCACTAATTACCAACTTTTCACTTAAAACCCATCATTTCTTAACCCATGATAACCACTTCAAGTTGTTGTAGGGAAAATAATCATAGGTCATATTATAGTTTGACAAAGAATTATTAAAGCTCTTTTGGAAAACACCATCCAACGTACCGTTTCAATGAAATCAAAATTTTCTGTAAAATCGAATTTTTCCCTAAAATCTAATGACATAACATCAAAGTTTAACATCTTAAGAATATGGTTACAAAATTTCAAGTCAAAAATATATTAATTGGTTTTTCAAATACTTATTTAAAATTTGGTGTGCAAAACGTTTTTTTTAAGGATCTCATATCTACACTTAAAACTTTGAAAGTTTGATTGAAGATTTGAATTCTTTATGCAAAAATACATCGTTTACTATTTTTCCCTAATTTTTTGATAAAATCGGGGAAATTAGCAACTTAGCGGAATCTAATGTTCTGATTACTGTTGGGATTGGGGGGGGGGGGGGGGAGGGTGGGTATGTTAGTAGCCCTTACTATCAGCCGCTTCTTCAGGCCATTACTTGATCTTACTTTCAGTTAATCGTTTTCCTTAGGATCATGTAAAACCTCATATTTACACACTAAATTTCCTAATTTTGTTTCCTTCGGTCTCTCTCCATATTTTGCACAATCTAAATTTCTCTTAGTCTTGTAAATGCCCAAACTTTACTCTAAATAGTAGATGGAATTTTTATAATTCAGCTTAGAGTTGCTTTGTTTTTTTTTTTTTCCCTATCCTAATTAATAAGTGTATGGTATGATTAGGTGTCAAGAAAGTTAATCTCCTATCTCATACATTTCCCATTTCATTTTCATGCATTCCACATGTCTTTGATAATTTTTAAATAATTTTCCTTTATTTGTTTGGTGATATTAATGCATTTTCGGGTATTTACAATAATTACGGATATATGTATTTATATAATAATTGTACCTGATGTACATACATATCTTTTATATATTATTTTATGTCCAATATGAATTATATTATTTATATAATATATCTTTAAGTATTTATTAATTTTCGGAATCTACTTCACATGTAACTGAAAATATAATTATAACACAACTAATTTTCAACATTTTAGCTATATACTTAATATTTTATTGTGTTTTTAAATTTTGAATTTACATAATCTTCTCGATTAATGTTTTGAGCTTATTTATAAGTTTTTAAGTTAATCGAGTTAGTTTTACTGATATTTTAAATTTATCCATTTAATTTTTATATTTGTTGAGAATGGTTTCATAATCAACAAAACAAATATGTGTTAAGAATTCCTCGTTGTAACTCCAATGGCATGAGAATGAGGGAGAGTGTACCATTTTCTAAAACTTGGCTGATAGAACTTTAATTCTCAGTACGAAAAGGTAAGGCGAGAAGGGATCTCCTTATCTCAAATCCCTTGAGTTAGGGAAATAAGCCTACTGGTTCTCCATTCCAATTCAAGGAAACTCTAGGAATTCTAAAGTATCGAAAAAGCATAACACTTCTTTTAGAAGTCCCCGGTTTATCACGATAAGCTCTCATGGTGTCAACTTTTAAAGCACACCTCAGAGAGCCCCTCTTAAGATGATATCTATGTTAAGTTCTTTAGCTATGAAGATATTGTCAATTATTCTTCTGCAAACCATGATTGTTCTCTGCCAATCAAAGACCAGATAACATTCTTCAAGCTTGGTGTCAACACCTTTGAGCTTGCTTTATATAATATATTACAACAGGTGATAGGGCGAAAATCTCACATAATCGGAGGATTTGCAGCTTTGGGGACAAGGAGATAATAGTGCTGTTGATATCTGTAAGAAGAGAACCCGATGTTAACAACTCCTTGACTGCCAAAATTAAATCCTTCCCTATGATAAGTCATGTAACCTTAAAAATTTTTTTGCTAAGATCCCATCTAGCCGTGAGGTGGGAAAGCTTTTTTTATCTCATCATCGTTACTTAGTTTACTCTATTTTGAACTTTAGATTGGCTTTTTCTTAGGTATCAACTATTTCTAATGGAGTAGAAATAGAAAATTCATAAAAATTAAAATAATTTATCCATTTTTCAACTAAAAAAGTATTAAAATATTGAGAAGGAATAATTATTCTATTTTCTATTTATTACACTAACTAATCAAACTATTAGATTTTCAACCTTTCTTGTAATATCTTTCAATGAAAAGGTTCTGAAAATATATATAAAAAAGAAAAAACTTGTAGCAATATTTTAAAATAAGTTGTAATCAATTGCTTTTTTTTAATTATAATTTATACCATAGTTTCTCTTTTCTGGCTGCTCGATTTATTCGAATGCAGCGTCGCTTGTTTCTTACTCATAACGTACGTGCTTCAATTTCTTCGTGCCAAACATAAGCTAAAATAATAAACTCCTTTTAGATCTAACCAACACACAATATTAAGAAAGATCATATATATAACACACCATCGCATCGCACACAACTCCACGCTCTCTCTCTCTCTCTCTCTCTCCCCCTCTAATGGAGGATGCATTTGCTAGATCCGTTTCGGAGGTAAGAAAACACGTACACTATATTCTAATTCAAGGACAGATTACTTGGTTATGGTGTTATGCGATCTGATTCTTTGTTTTTCAGGTATTGGATTATTTTCAGCTAGACCCTAGTAAAGGACTTACTGATTCTCAGGTACGAGATTTTGAGTGGTTAAAGATTGGATTCTTTTTTCGGGTTATCATTTCATAGCTGTAATCGGATTGAATTGGTGGTGGTAGGTTGTGAGACATGCAAGACGCTATGGGAAGAATGGTATGCATTTGATGAATTAACTTTTAACTATTTTGTTTACTAAGTTAATAGTTCAATGGATACTGAATTAAATAAATTAAGTGGAGGAAATCGGAAAACAATGGGAAAGGTATGAAAATTGGGACTTGAATGTAGGCTGAGGGTGAGGCTTGTCCTGTGGTGTAAGATATATGCTTGAATTTATTATATTCCGATTGTATCTGGCTTAGGGTAACTTGCTAACGCTAGGTGCTGTCCTGCTAATTACATGTTACTATACTCTAGTTATAGTGGGATAGCTTCAGAGTTATCCAGCGATCAATTCAGTAGTTATAGTGGGTAACATACATTTCTACGCCCATATGCTGAATAATGCAGTGCTGTTTGTTGGTACTATTCTCTTGCACTTGGATTGTGAAAGATGGGCGTTTTAACCATTTGGAGGCTATTTTCATAGGGCTTCAATTTATTGAAGTATATTTTCTCTTAATATAATTGCTTCCTAGAGTATGGAGCACCCCTCATCAATGGTTGCAGAACTATTTGCTATTTCTCTTAGTAGCAAGTTGTTAATTATGGATTTGGAAGTTTGTTTGTTTGTTTTTTTCTTTCTCTCTCTCTCTCTCTCTCTCTTTAACGGTAATGTAGCATGTTCCGGTTAATAATGTGTTATTTTTTAATCCTTTTGTATCGAGGTGTAGTTTTGTTGTTTTTCCTTTTTGTGTTATCTTTTACATTTGGAACCGTTACTTTGCTTACTTATGGTTTAACTTTGTGAAATTAAATCATTACTGTGATCGCATTTATACTTTTGTATCATCTTTCTTCTGATTTACTTAATATTGGGTGCATGTCTTGTGGATGGTCTGCAGTGCTGCCAGAAGAGAAAAGTAAGCCATGCCTCTTTCTCTCTCTATCCTCCTTCTTCAGTGTGCTTGGCCACATGCATGCATGCCCACACAAATGCTCACACAGGTGGCTTTCTTGCTTATGCACTCTAATGGTAAAATTTCAATGACATATAATCTTTGTGTATATAAAAGTCATGAGATCAGAAGATAAGGCTTATATATATTGTTATATTTCTAAATTTACATCGTTAACTCACATTATTATCCTCATGTCATGGATGAGGAGGAGCTTGTTGTAATGCCGCCAAAAGAAGTGGTGGAGTTTGGAGCTCATCTATGGGAAAATATTATAGTTGGCATGTTCTTTGGTATGACACTTTTTTTCCCAGTAGTAGAAAAGATTGCTCATGTAGTATGGGATCCTTTCGGTTTGCTTAAGGATTTGAGTAATGAGAGAGATACTTTCCTTTTCAAGTTTGGGAACAATGGGCAAGTATGTGGGTTCTTGAAACCCTTTGGTACTTTGCTAGTCCTTACCTTATTCTTCGTTGTTGGGAAATGGCTATGTCCTTTGCAAATGAAGCTCTTAGCTCCCTACCTATAAGGGTTAAGCTTGGGAACGTACCAATGGAGTTTCTCCATAAACAGGGTATTGGCCATGTCATGAGGAGACTTGGTAAACCATTGATTGTTGAATTGTTTTGAGATGCGAGCCGAGAGTGATTTTGTAGACTCAATCTTAGTTCATTTGGTTGATGGTAGAAAAGTGTTTGTTGAAGTTGAATACGAATGAAAACCCCTTAGTTGCTTACGCTGTAAGATATTTGGTCTTGACGTGAATTCTTGTACTTTGAAGGAAGACGGCCCTTCATAAATTGATCCTTGACTCTCAAAAGTGCTAGTGAATACGGTGTGTTTAGTCTACTTTATATGTAACAAGATCGCTTAGGTTTCTCCTTTTACAAATGAAAATTCTAACTTGTTGAGTAAGACCTAGGAAAAAGTGAGAGCCATCGAGAATGCCATTGTTGTGGTAGGTGATGGAGGCTAGATCGAAAGTGAGGCCTTGAGTTCCGATGGTACTATTGTGTTAGACTCCTCTATTGACATGACTTTGGCTAACTTCCTTGATGACATCATTGCTTCTCTTTCCTTTGATTTGGCATATCATAAAAATATGTTCTTGAGTTGCTTACGTCAAGAAGAAGATGAAGAAGAAGGGTAGATAACATGTTAGGATCTAGAGAGTTTGCTTGTCGTGTTCTCTAGTTGGTTTTTGCTCTATTGACTTATAGCTTTTGTTCTTACATTACCCTAGAAGGTGCTACTGATTGTTTAGTTGCTTTTTGCTCTAGTGACTTCTGGTTTTTGTTCTTATCCTATAAGGTGCTACTAATTGTTTTTTCAAGGCTTGGGTGGGATCCTTCCCTTTTCCTTGTATTGTTACTTTTTATTAATGGAAAAAAAAAAGAAGACAATCTGACTTTACCAAAAATATGAGCATGGACTCGAACATGTAATCCAAGACATTGATGATTAGTTCTAGAATAGCTTTCTCCATCTAAGGTTATGGAAGTGAATTCAATTAGATGGCAAAAGAAGTCCTGTTGCTTTCATTTGCTTTTCCACCATGTCATTCTATGTTTGGTTTTTGTATAATTATCTATGTTGGTAAAGTTTGGTTAATGTAAGGTTAAAGGGTAAATCATCTTAAATGTTTTAAGTTTCAAAACATTTTCTTTAGTTGCAAAAGTATTCATTTTCATTAAGCAGCATGTAGTGAGCATTTCTTGAATGTGACATCCACACCTTTTTAATTACTCAACCTTGTTTTTGATGGCAAAGCCTTGTTTCCTTTTCATTTAAATATAGGGACTTCCTTTTGGAGATTGGTTTTGAAACAGTTCGATGATTTGTTGGTGAAGATATTGATTGCAGCTGCACTTGTATCTTTTGTCTTGGCTTTGATCGATGGAGAGACAGGACTAACTGCATTCTTGGAGCCTTCTGTGAGTAGTTGGTTTATGATTACATCTTGTGGTATCACTTATAGTTCTGCTATTATACCTTGATGGGTTGGGGATAGGAGATTTTCTCATCTGACTCCTTAGCAACATTTAATTAATTATGATTATCCAAGTAGAAATTTAATTAATTACCTGTCTGGTTGCTCTTCCAAGGAAGGAACTCTGTGGGTGTCATTCTGTGTATGATATTCATGCTAGGCTAGCTACACAGGATTGTATTTGCATCACTTGTGTAATCTAGATGTTCGGTGCCAGTATATATGCAGAAGCCAACATTGATTGCATCGATGTAATGACACGTGCAGGTGATTTTGATGATATTAGCTGCCAATGCAGCAGTAGGAGTTATCACAGAAACAAATGCAGAGAAGGCGCTGGAGGTAACTTAAGGAGTTATTCTTCATGTTTTATAAATTGTGTTTATATAAATCTAATCATTTATTCGATTGAACACCTCTATTGTGCTGATGCCCTTCGTTCTGTCATATCATTTTCTTTTTTTTTTCCACCCCTCAATTTACCTTTATCTTTTGCTTTTGGGAAGGCAGGAGTGGCCATGTTGCTCAATGTCATGTGAAAATGATGTTTGATAGTAATCAAAAGCAATAGTAAGTTTTTTGTCAGCAGCCTTCCAAGTTTTTCAAGTATTGTTGTGTTACAATGGTCCCTAGGAAGTTGAAAGTTGAAGGATTGGTTGCTTGTAAGTGGAATGTAGAATGAGGAAATTGATAATAACTAGTTTGGTTCCCCTTTTCAAGCCAGGGATGCGGATGAATCTATATTATAGCGTAGTAAGGTAAGATCCCAAGCCACAAACCCATTTTAAAGTGGGAAAAGAGGATCAATCAGCCAGGACTGATAATACAGTAATACCAATGGAAAAGAGATTTCCTAACTCATATGCCATATCATGACAAAAAAGATTGACATGAAGCTGGCTTATGAATTTCTGTAGAAATCTCATTAACCTTTTTGAGGGTGGGGAGGCAAAAGAGCAGCAAAAATTGTGCTTTATACAATTGGTTTCCTTTTGTACTCTGAATCCACTTGTTTCCAATTAAGATGAGTATTCATAATTACCAGAAAAGAATAAAAGGAATCATGGAAATTCTTGGAATACTAAGCAACATAGGTTTAAATAGAAAACATATTTAAATCACCTTGATACAAGTGAGAAAATGTTTCTAAATGAATGTCTTATTATATACATCCCTGTGAGATTGAGGGAAGAGGATGGAATATCCATGAAAATATATTTGGGAGTTGGTTCTTTTTTTCTTTTCCCTCTCTTTGGTAAGTGAACGCACTCATTGATATAAGAAAAAGAACAAATGCTAGTTTGGGAAGGGATTTCATCAAAGTACTCCAAACAAAAACAAAAGGGAGTATACAAAAATGAAACTAGAAATTCCTAAGGAGTCCATTAGGCCAACAAAAAGAAATATTAGGCTGGCTACTCCATAGGAAATTTTAAGGAGTCTATCAATCTTCTTGATCAAAGATTTAGACAAAATAAGGATTGATGTCCTATATAACTTGCATTGCAAAAAGAATAGATTTAATAAGTTGCAATCGGCCAGAGAAGGATAGATATTTGATAGTCCAAAAATTTACACGTGCTAGGATTTTGTCAACGAGAGAATCACAATCTCTTTAGCTTTGATGCAATGAGGGGAACAGACAGATAGTGCATGGAAAAAGAACCTTCCTAGAAGTCCAGTATGCCGAATGTTACGGTCTGAGGCTTTTAATAAAAGTGTGTCATTTCTTTTTCTATTCGTAATTGTGTCCCTTATAATCTGTTGGCTTTTTTTTCTTGGTTGTGTTTCTTACAGGTTTAGGCTTTGTTAGCTAGCGTTGCGTGCGAGTTAGGCTTGCTTACTACTGCAGAGGCAGGATAGTAAGCGTCGCACGGTCTGTTTCTGTGCTAAAAAAAACCTCGGACCATGACACTTAGAGTGGAAGCTTTAGTTGCGTCATTAACATTAGAGCAGACAACTAAGCCCTTTCCATTGTTAGCATGGAAACCTGATAGGGTCTTAAAGTTTAGTAAAACATCTACAATCAGTTGTATTGAAGAAATGTCTCCCTTATAAAAACAAAAGCAAATCATCAACAAAATAAAGGTCCATTAGGCATTTCTCCTTGCAAAGCCAATGATTTGAGAATGAGGCAGAGGTTGCCATTTTCTGAAGCTTGGCTGATAGAACTTTGTTCCTAGAACAAAGAGGTAATGTGATTGGAGATCCCCTTATCTCAATCCCCTTGAGTAAGGGAAAAAGCCCATAAGTTCTCCATTCAAAATTTAAGGAGAATTTAGGAGTAGCGAAGCATTGAGAAAGCAGCTTCCTAAAAAGAGTTGGGAAACTTATGCAATGTAGCACTTTTTTCAAAAATCTCTAATTTATCGTATCATAAACTTTCTTGATGTCGACTTTTAAAGTGCACTTAGGAGAGCCCCTCTCAAGATGATAGCCACGGACAAGTTCTTGTGTTATGAAGATATTGTCAATTATTCTTCTTCCTGGCACAAATGACAAAGCAAGGGCGGTTTATTTGGGTTAGTGAAGGAAAGAAAGTTCAACGATTCTTCAACCTTGTTGCCAAAACCTTCAAGATTGCTTTGTACAACATATTACAATAGGTGATAGGGCTAAAGTCTCGTATTCAAGGGATTTGCAACTTTGGGAACAAGGGAGATAATAGTGTTGTTAATTTCTCTAAGAAGGGAACCTGATATTAAGAACTCCTTGACCACAAAAATTAAATCCTTTCCTATGATAAGCTATGCAACCTTAAAAAAGTTTGCTAAGAACCTATTTGGCCCTAGGGCTTTCACATTAGGTTGGGAAAGGAGAACTTCCTTTATCTCATCATCTTTGAGAGGGGTATTCAAAGAATTTGTTTATTCTTCCTTTAACTTCCATGTGATAAGCTCTTCAACTTTTGCTATGTTAGGAGGGTTAGGAGTTTGCTCATGAAATAAATTTGTGAAAAAATTCATTGCCTCATGTTGAACTTGCACACTGCCCCTAGCTTCAGAGCCATCCTCTTTGACTAAAGGATGAATGGTATTATGGTTGTATCTTTGCTTCAAGGACGTGGAAGAAACAGGTGTTTTTATCCTACTTAGAGCCACGTTATTCTTGATTTCTACTTAAAAAAACTTTCATCTGCTCCTCTTAGAAGATAATATATGGAATAAGCAGATTTTTCTTGAGAAAATAGATACATCTCCTTGTGCTATTTGTGCTTGTATGGCTTTCAAATTGTCTCTTGCTAAAGCAAACCTAGATTGTAAATCAGAGTACTAGTTGGAATTCAATGTTTGTAATTCCCTTTTGATTAATTTCAGCTTGACTATCACTTGGAATTGACAAATTGTCTTGTGCTATCTACTTTAGAATTCCATACTGTGCTTGCCAAAGGCAGAAAGAGTTCATCTTCTCTCCAAAAGCCGAAGAATTTAAAAGGAGACTTGCGTAATGGTGCAGCAAGATCCAAAACTACAATTCTAAGGGAGTGACTTGAGATGATGAGTGAGACAAGCTTTGTCTTTGGGCTTGAGTACTCCCTTGGAAGTTGGTTCTTGAATCTGCAATTTTTCCATAAGGAGTTTTATGTATGAAAGATCTTCATTCATAGTGTGTTTTTTTAGGAAGGCAGTAAATGAGATGATCATCTGCCCAAGGATCAACTCTCCTTGAATTTCTAAGTACTGGAATGGGCAAGAGAACAATATTGTCAAAAGGATTATTTTTTCTTATGGATTGGAAATTGAACTGTGGATATTTTGGACAAAAGAAGAAAGAATGCCTTCTCTATTCGCTCTCACTAGTTTTAGATGAACGGAGGGAGAAGTAAAAGAGCAATTGGACAATGGGGACATATATAGCAAAATAGGTTGGAAAAATTGTACTTTATTGGTATGTTTGGCAATTTCATTCTCCTGTGAAAGAGCTTAAATGTACTAGAATTACTGGAGAAGAGCTCTTCCCAATGATTTGCATGCTAGTAGGTGTGTGTTATAGAATAAGAATGAGCATTTAAATAATATTATATTTACTAGACAGTGTAATTAATGTAATGTTAGGTAAGGATTGGTAGGAACACACACTATATATATATATATATATATATATCTCACTTGTTGTATGTACATAATATAGATCAATACACACTTATATTATATTTGCTACATTGTATCAGAGCTACAATTTTGTGGGTTTTGAGGAATCATTTGTGCTAATTCCAAATTTCGAAGAAAATTTTAGTAAATTTAGATCCTTTTTTCAACTTCGTTCTTTATCAACATAGCCTATGTAGGAGGAAGCATCATCTACCAATTGGTGGAGTTGGAAAGTTAGGTAGCCAAACGTATAGTGTGAGCTTCATGTGCCGTCACAAGTCTCGTCCCTTGCTTCAAGAGTCGGTGTGTGGGATGTTGGAAATCCCTCCGATTGGTGTCACTTGTCTCATTTGGTTCCACACGATGCATTTGTGTGGTTGTTTTTGTCATTATCTCTTTGGAGGTGTAACTTTTATAAAAATAGGGATCATTTGGTTCCTTTAGGTCATTTGGTTCCTTTGTATAGATTGAGATTGAGGCTTCTGGTCTTGTAGTAAGGTTTGTCATTTGCTAACCACTTCTCCTTGGTGTTGCCTTCTTTGTGGTCTTGTTTTTTGATATGTAAGTATTTGTTTGAGGTTCTAGCGTTAGGTAAATATTTGTTTTGAAGTTTGGGTTAGGTTTAGGGTTTCTTGGGTATGAGACTTTGAGTATCCATGGGAAAAGAATAGAAAATTACTATATTTGCAGAAGAATTTGCTAAATTCCTTTAGTATTGGGAAGCTTTGAAGAATTTAGCTTACTTTATTATTGTAATCGCTAGGTCAAGTAATCTGAATAAGTGCCATGTTTCCTTATTTTTGCAATTGGTCATTGACTCGGATGCTACTGAGCATATAATGTGTAATCCTAATATTTTGACAGCTTATAACTCAAAAGCCTTTTTTTCACTAGTGACTTTAGTAGATGGTTTCACATCATTTGTTTTGGGGTCTGACACTGTTCATCTTACTCTATCACTTTCTTTATCATTAGTCCTGAGTCTACTTGATTTTTCTTTTAATTTGATATCTGAGAGCAATTTTACTGTGCTCTAAACTGCTATGTATTATTCTTTCTTGATTATTATCTGCTTTAGAATCTCATGACGAAGAAGATTATAGGCAAATGACATGTTTCAAGAGGTCTTCATATATTGGATACTTCAGTAGGTGTGCCCAAGTCCTTGTTAGCTCATGTACTTTAACTCCTTTTAAAGCTCATTGTCTATTGGGACATACTTTTCTCTATGTCTTGAAAAAATCGTATCCTCAGTTCTAGAGTGTGTTGTCTTTGGAATGTGAATTATGTCAGTTTGCAAAACACTGTTGTTAGGCCTATGCTCCTTGTGTCGATAAAAGAGTAAGTGCTCTTTTTGAGTTAGTGCATTTTGATATTTGGGGTCCTTGTCCAATTACGTCGAAAACTAGATTTCGTTATTTTGTTACGTTTATTGATGATTTTTCTTGAATAAATTGGTTTTATTTGGTGAAAAATAATTCTGAGTTGTTTTCTCACTTTACTGCCTTTTGTGTTGAAATTCAAATTTAGTTTAATGCTCTTGTACAAATTTTGAGAAGTGACAATGCCAAAGAATATTTATTTGAGGCATTTAAAACTTTCATGATTAAACAAGGCATCGTTCATCAAACTTCGGTGTTGATATATCGTCTCAGAATGATGTAGTTGAAAGTACAAATAGACATCTTTTTGAGATAGCTTAGGTATTCTTATTTCAAACACGTTTTTGAATATTTTTGGGCAGAAGCTGTTTCAACAGCTTCTTTTCTCATTATCTGTATGCGTTCATTAGTTCTTTAAGGTGGGGTTCTTTATAGTATACTTTTTTCTACAAAACCTATCTTTCCTATCGAACCTTGCATACTTGGTAGCACATGCTTTGTTCGAGATGTTTGGTCTAATGTCACTATGTTAGATCTTAAATCTGTAAAATGTATTTTCTTGAGATATTCTCGGTTACAAAAAGGATATTTGTGTTAATATTCTAATCTTAACAAATTCCTTGCATTTGTTGATGTCACCTTTATAGAACATTGTCCATTCTTTTCTGCTTCTAAATCCCGTGATAGTAAGGGAGAGAGGGTGATGATTTTATTGGTTTATCACATTACCTATCAATTACCGAATTTTGTATCTACAACAACACTATCACCTCCATTACCACAACCTCTTTCGCCAATTTGCTATATGTGTAGCAGAGTCAGAATTCTCTTATGACATGTCCTTCACCGATTTCTTCCTTGACATTGGATCTACCTGATAATGATTTTGACCTACTGATTGCATTTCGTAAAAGTAAATGACAGTTTATTTATCCTATTTTATCATTTGTGTCATATAATCAATTATCTATTTCTTCATATTCTTTTGTTGCCTCCCTTGATACGATATTTATTCCTAAAACTCTTCATAAGGCCTTATGTCATCTTGGTTAGTATGCAACAATAATAGAGGAGATGAATACTTTAGATGCTAATGATACTTAGGAATTGGTAAGTTTACCTATAGAAAAAAAGGTTATCGAATGTAAATGGGTATTTGCTGTTAAAGTTAATCACGACAGATCTATAGCTCAACTTAAAGCTCGTTTCATTGCTAAGGGTTATGCTCAAATCTATGGTGCGGATTATTTTGATACTTTCTCACCTGTTGCTAAATTGACGTTTGTTTGTTTGTTTTTATCAATGGTAGCTACTAAAAATTAGCCATTGCATTAGTTAGATATTAACAATGCATTCTTACATGGTGATCTATAGGAGGAAGTTTATATGGAGTAATCACTTGGGTTTGTTGCTCAGGGGGAGAATGGGAAAGTTTGTTATATTTTGAAATCATTATATGGTTTGAAGTAGAGTCCTCAAGCTTGGTTTAGCAAGTTTAGTCAAGTGATTGAAAGGTTTGGTATGATCAAGAATAAGTTCGATAATTCGGTGTTTTATAAACTTTCTTTGTTTGGTATTTTCCTTCTTGTTATATATGTAGATGATATTATTATTACTGGAAGTGATCATATGGGAATATACTTTTTGAAAACTTTTCTCTAGAGCTAATTCCGCACAAGGGATTTGGGGCCTTTGAAGTATTTTTTGAAGTTAAAGTGATGATGAGTAGGAAAGGTGTTGTCTTATCTTAAAGGAAATATGTAATTGATTTGCTCAAAGAGACGAGGAAGCTAGGCACAAAATTGTGTAATACTTCATTGTCGCCTAATATACAATTCACCAAGGATAGAGATTTATTTGATGATCTTGAAAGGTATAGGAGGTTGGTGGGAAAGTTGAACTATCTTATGGTAACTTGTCTTAATATTGTATATTTTATTAGTGTTGTCTTATCTCAAAGGAAATATGTAATTGATTTGCTCAAAGAGATGGGGAAGCTAGGTACAAAATCGTGTAATACTCCATTGCCACCTAATATACAATTCACCAAGGATAGAGATTTATTTGATGATCTTGAAAGGTATAGGAAGTTGGTAGGAAAGTTGAACCATCTTATGGTAACTTGTCCTAATATTGTATATTTTATTAGTGTTGTAAGTCTCTAACAATTCATCACTGGACTACACGGGAACATATTTGTGTTATTTGAAGGGTGTCTTTGGACGAGGTATATTGTATAAGAATTATTATCACTTTTGTATAAAATGTTTTTTAGATATAGATTTGGCTGAATTTAAGACTAATCGGAAATCAATCACTGGTTATTGTGTTTTCTTTGAAGGAAATCTGATTTCATGGAAGAGCAAAAAACAAGATGTTGTGTCGAGATTTAATTCAAAGTCAGAGTATAGAGCTACAGCTTAGTCTACATGTGAAGTATTGTGGATATATCAATTATTGATAGAGATTGGGCCAAAAGTTTTAATATTAGTAAAATTGTGGTATGATAACCAAGCTACTCTTTATGTTGCGTTAAACTCTGTGTTTAATGCAGAAGGCTTCTGTGAGAACATTCCCTAAACTGCAAATAATCTTAAGGAGAAGGGGCTATTTTTGGGACTGAATGGGAGAAGAGACTTTGATCTTGCAACATAGTGTTTATTGTTGTAAAAAGAAAAAGGAAAGAGTGGATCAATCAGGCATAAAACAGGGGACAGTAGATCAGTTTCACTTATTTGGTTCTATGCTTCTGAATATGGAGATAGGTCAGTGGACTTATGGGTATTTCTATGACATAGGCAGGTACTTGGGACCTATCAACTTGGCAGGACTGGTTAAGGCAGAGTGTGAATAGTAAGGCATTGGATAGGAATTTCTCGTACCATTTCTGAATGATTAGGGATGCAAAGAAACTACAGAGTAATAAGGAGTTGAAGGTGCTTGTAGGAAAAGGATCTATTGTAATCATCCTTACTCTTTTAGTAATAGGATAAAAGCAAAATTATTACAGGTTACAAAATAAACCTTCTGGATTCCTATGTTTTTCTGTTTGTACATAATCTATCTCATGCTGTAGGTTTTTCATTGTAAGAGTTGCATTTCTCACTGCATGTTTGTAAACAGCAGATCATTTAAAGAAATGTATGTGTGCAGTGGCATGTCCTGTTTTCTCCCCAATCATAGTTTTGTCATGGTTCTCCTTACTTCTGCCTTTTCTAATTTTTCTGCTTTGAATCAAGATTGCTGATAATAAGATTATCCACCTCAATGAGTGAGGTTAAGAACATTGAGGAAGTCTGTTGAATGCAAAAAACCAGTTTGTTGATTTAATGCGTTATATAATACATATAATAGTTTGTACTGTATCTATAAGTTTGAACTTCTAAATAAAATGGTTGTGATACTAATCGTAATATGGTATTAGAGCGGGAGGTCTTAGGTTTAAGTCCCTACATTGTTAGTAACCCTCCATCTAATTAAGTTGTCCATTTATATGTCTTAGTTAAAAATCCAACCCACAAATGAGGAAGAGTGTTATATAATATATATTAGTCCACATTGTATTTATAAGTTTAAGCTTTTAGATAAGATGGTTGTGATACTAGTTATAACTTGATGAACTTGTTAACAAATTGTTTTTGAGGCCTTTTAATTGACTTATAATGGATTTTATTTCTTGTGAGATTGGTCTATCATTTGGTTTTGTTGTTAATAATGTGATTATTTGCACTCTTTACTGCATTTCTTTTGTTATTAGTCTCTTTAGATCTTTTCTAACGTTATCCCTTGTCAATTTAGGAACTACGTGCTTACCAAGCTGATGTTGCGACAGTGCTGCGCAATGGTAAGCTTGTATCTGAATCTAAATGCCTGTAAGAATATGCTGGTTGTTACTTCTTGGCTGAGTAAAATAATATTAATCTCTCCCTTTAGCTATTTTTAATCGCATCGTACAGTCTGATTGTGTTCACTAATTTTATAGATAATTCAGTCTTTCTTTTATTTGTTCCAAATCTATTCTTGTTATAAACCAGTTAGTATGAGCTTTGTTGGAGTTATCTGATATTTGAGAGTATAAGAGGCTAAATGACCCTTTTTATATAGTGCTAATTTTTGCAGATACTACAGAAAATGTAATTTTAATCCGGGAGCATCAATCAAGTGAAATATACATTTATATATGACCTTATTGTTTTCAGAGCACCTTCTCTGTATGAATATGTTTCTCTCTTTTTGAAAATGGCCTTTATAGCTTTTCTTCTAACTTTCCCATGTATTAGCTCTTTCCTGAATTAATGATGATAAAGGTATAGCTTACTGATTTAGATCTAGTGTGATTTATCATGCTTCTTTGCTCTATAGTGCTGATGTCATATTTTGTGTTACGTGTCCATATGTGTTGTGTGTTCCATAAATGCTTCACGAATTGTTCATAGCACTGAATTTTTTTCTTCACTCCTAAAATATCTTCCTCAGGGTGCTTCTCTATTCTTCCGGCATCAGACCTTGTTCCAGGGGATATTGTAGAAGTCTGTGGTCAGTTGGTGAATATATTGATGAAATTCGTAAACTTTTTCAGTAGCAAAAAGACACAGTGAAGTCTCATAGGAGGTAGTTTGGGTTTTTTTCTCATCAATTTTACAGTGGGATGCAAAATTCCAGCTGACATGAGAATGGTAGAGATGCTAAGCGATCAATTACGTGTCGATCAAGCAATTCTTACAGGTTGTTATGTTCTGTTCCATATATTGATTCTTGATTGACACGGCATGAGATGGCTTACCTGATTTCGCCCTTCTTTTTGGATGTTATGCTTTTGACTTAAGCTGCTGTGGGTAACTGTTTTAAGCTCAATTACCATGAGGAAAAAAAAAGTCTTAAGCTCTTTATCATGTTAAAAAGATATCGGGGTGTCATTTGAACTCTGTCTATGCAACAGCACCCTTGGAAGTTATTGTAAGCTTTGAGCAATCTATTTGCTATTTATGCAGCCTAGTTTCCTAGTCTGCTTTATTTGATAATCCTTACTTTTGGATACAAGTCTTTGGAATCAGCTGCTTGAATAAACTGAGATCTGTTACTTTTTTTTTTTTGTGTAAGAGTACATCAAATAGCACACTAAGATACTTACACAGCCGAACCAAGTATCTAAAACAAAAGGGTACATAGTTTGAATACATAGCTATTCAACACTAAAGTGCTTTTGGAAATTTGGTAAATGCAACTTAAAATAAACTTAAAAATGATATCAATACATAAATCTTATTCTCCAGCATGTCTTCTATTTCTTTCTTTTCACAAGAAGTAGCATCCAGCTGCAAAAGATTTCTTGTGGATGGTAGAGAGCAGACTGAACAGAGGAGAACCCAAAAATTCATCAATGTTTGAGAAGCTTGAAGGCTTACAACAATGCCAACCGATAGAGTATTCAACCTTCTTCCATATATTCCTAGCAAAAGGGCAATCCAAAAAGAGATGATCGTGATATTCTTCCTTTTCATGACATAAGAAACAACAGTTTTTATCCACAACACCCCAGCATTGCAATTTATCAAGTGTAAGAAGCTTCTGCTGCACCACCAGCCAAAGGATAATAGATTGCCTAGGTGCTCTATCTTTGTTCCACACCATAGAGTACCAACTAACTGTTTGCCCTCTGTCTCTAGCCAATATGCAAGCAGATTTTATGTATATCCTTCTGTTGTGATCATTTTTCCAAATTAACTGGTCCTTAGAATGCAAAACAGGCCTAGCATCTCCCAGACTTTGAATAATGGCCTGCCATCTTCCTCCACTAGGCCATCTCCAATGACCTTCCTCAATAAAAGTACCTAAAACTGTATCTTTGGAGTATCCTAACCAATCAATCAAAGGGCCTTGCGGGTGCCAACTGTCAAACCAAAACGATATTAAGGAACCATCATCAATCTGCCACTTGAGAAGCTGTCTTGCAAGAGATTTACTATGTAAGATTTTCCTCCAAGCTCAGGAGGCATCATTGGGAATTTCAATCTGCCAAAAAGTTCTGACCTCTTAAAATCTCGTTTTTCACCCAAGTTGGCCATGCAGTTGACCCTTCATCCATACATAAATTCCAAATGTGCTTCAATTGAGCAGATTTATTCCAGAGTTTAATGTTGACAACTCCCAAACCCCTCTCTTTCTTAGGTTGACAAACATCCTTCCACTTTACTTTGGCTTTCGCCTTAGTCTCTTTATTCCCATTCCAAAAGAACCTTTTTAGCTTTCTTTCAAGATTATTTAGAACATATGCTGGAAGAACAAAGATAGAGGACCAATAAACCTGCAAGGAAGAGAGGATACTCTGAATGAACTGTAGGCAACCGGCATAAGATAGGCTTTTGGAAGTCCATAGATTAATCCTGTCTATGTACTTAGCTACCAAACCCTGACAATCAACTTTGGAGATGCTAGAAGAAGAAAGTGGAATTGCCAGGTAATGGATGGGTAAAACACTCTCTTCAAAACCAAGGTTGTTCAAGATTTGTTGTCTGACATTTAGATCCGCACCACTAAAAAATATTTGACTCTTCCTAAGGTTTGCTTGTAATCCTGCTAGTTCATAGAATTCCACTAAACAATCACGCATGAGTTTCGACGTAGATAGGTCTCTTTTAGCAAAAATCATGATATTATCTGCAAAACATAAATGGGTTAGTTTTTCTCTCTTGCATTTCCAATGGAATTGAAACTTGTCCCTTTGAGCCTTCTCCTTCAAAATTCTAGTAAGAACTTCCATAACAAGCATAAAAAGGTAAGGAGAGATAGGATCTCCTTGTCTTAGCCCCTTGGAAGCAGAAAAATACCCAACTAATTTACCATTTATGTTTACAAAGAACATGGCTGTGAAGACGCATGCCATAATCCACTTGATAAAGATGTTAGGAAAGCCAAAAACTTCCAACACTTGTTCCAGGGAGCTCTATCTAACATTATCATAAGCTTTTATGAGATCCACCTTAACTGCACATCTTTTACCTTTGTTATTCGAGTGGTATCCTCTTAAAAGCTCATGGACAATGAGCATGTTGTCCACAATTCTCCTTCCTTCAATGAAGGCCATTTGTTTTTTACTGATTAGCAATAGCAAGATACCTCTTAGATGCTCTACAATGACTTTTGATATGAACTTATATATGGTATTACAATAAGAAATAGGTCTGAAATCAGAGAAAGAGGCCGTGTTGTCCTTTTTAGGGACCAAGGAGATATAAGCTGAGTTCACTTCCTTCAAAATTTTTCCTAAAGCAAAGAAATCCTTAACAACTAGACAGACATCATCTCCTACAATCTCTTGAGAATCTCTTAAGAAATTTGCTCTACGTATATTCGGGCCTGGAGCTTTGTCTTTGGCTAAAGACCAAAAAGAGTTATTAATTTCTTCATTAAAAATGGGCCTGATCAAGGTTTCAAAACCTGCAACAGAAACTTGTGACCCTATGAGGGCATCAAATCTATTAGTCACCACCCTAGGCATAGACTGATCCAGTAGGAGAGTCTAGAAATAATGTACAGCCATGGACTTAATTTCTTCAACTGAAGTGACCCTTTGCCCCTAATCATTTATGATGGAGCTGAAATTATTTTTATATTGTCTTTGCTTCACAGTATTGAACAGAACTTGCTGTTCCTATCACCAAGTTTAAGCCAAGCCGGTCGAGCTTTTTGTCTCCAAAAGGATTCTTCCAAAGCACTAAGACAATAGTAATAAGAGAATTTGCCCTCCTCTTTGTCCCAATCTGCTACACTGGGGTTGGCTCTATCAAACCCCTGGACCGTTAGAATTTCTTTTTTGGCCATACGAAATCTCTCATCAATCTTGGAGTAATGGGATTTATTCATATTCTTAAGCAAAACTTTGAGAAGCTTCAATCTTTTTGAGACTTTGAATAAAGGGGAGCCCTCAACCTCACTGCTTGAAGCTTCTGTCACCAACCGCTTGAAAGAGGGATTCTCCTTCTAAAAATGAAACAAGACTTTCTCAAGGAAAATTGAGCTAAATTAAGCCTCAAGCTAAGTGGGCAATGGTCTCAAGAACCAAGACCAAGAACTTGAATCTTTGGATGTTGAAAAGTTTCCATCCACATACAATTTATAAGCCCTCTGTCCAGCCGACGCAAAATAGGATTAGATGAACTCTGGTTGGTGCATGTGAACATTGTGCCAGTTGTCCTCAGCTCTTCAACTTCTAGGCAATGACACACCTCATTAAATCTTTTTGATCCTCTTCACAAAGCCATAGGGCCTCCCACTTTCTCCTCTATGCTTCTGCCCTCATTGAAATCCCCAATAACAGCTAGCTTCACCCTCATGAAATCATTCCATAAATTCTCACAACCAGTTTCCATATTCTCAGCATACACAAAAGTAGCCACAAAAGAAATCCCTTCATTAATAAGAGTGCATGAACAGTGTACCAACTGGTTGGTTGATTCCACAACTTGCATATCCCAAATGTGGGGCTTCCATGCAATCCAAATACGTTTCATAACACAGGGGCAACAATATTCTAGTTAGGTAGAATACGATTCCTCACAATCTGGAAATTTTGGCTCCTAACCCTCCTCTCCAAAAGACCAATCAGCGAAGGATTATTACCACTACAAAAACTACTTACTTCTCTACTTCTTTGTGAGTCAATCAACCCTCTAATGTTTCAAGAAGCTAACATGAGGAAAAATATTTACAAAGCAAGGATTCTCCACAAACAAACTCAAGCTAAAGGAGAGCCAGAGGCAGCTCTAGCTTTATCTCTGTCTCATTTTTTCTTGGACCTCTTCTTCTTTTGTTCTGCCACCTTAATAGTTGCTACCGACCCTTCCAGAAAAGGGGAGATTTGCTCATGGCTAGCTGAATTCTCAATACTATTGTCCCCAGGTGAACTATACTGTAAAGAATCTTCAACAAAAGACAGAGTAGAGAAATCCGAGCCTGCTGTACAACTATTAGACAGGTCACCAAGATAGCCAGAATCTTCCCGAACATTCTCCATCCCAACACTAGCTGGTGATGAGGAGGGAACCTCAAGGGCAGGAGTAGAAGGGCCTGCAAAAGTAACTTTTATAGTTGATCTGATTGATTTTCCTTGATCAAGGGTAACTGGATCTTTAGGCATGGAGCTTCTCAATGACTTCACTTGCATTTTTCCCAGGAATAAGATCAGTAACAGTTTCTTCAGCACAAGGATTATTTCTAACAGCCTCCTTCTCCACTGTCTTTTCAAGGTTCTGTGCATAAGGGCATTTACTGTTATTATGACCAAACACTTTGCAACTGTGATAACGAGGAGGAAGAGCTTGATACTCAACATCAACACGATGCCTAGAACCATCCCTGCACTACATCTCAAAACATTGAGGATAATCACCATCAGCTGCCAGCTCAACTGAAGCACATGCATATTTCACCCTCTAGTTAGTGGCAGTAACTAAATCCACCTGAAGTGGTTTACCAATGGCACTTGCAGCATAACTAACTCCCTCTTTATGTAAAAATTCCATTGGTATACCCCAGAGTTTAATCCATATAGGCATTTTCCTTGGCCATACCTTGGATAATGACATGCTAAAATGCCATCGTTCAATAACTATCAACTTATTAGCAAATAACCATGGCTGTTGTAGGAGATTCAAAAGTGAACTTTCATCCAGAAGCTTAAAGAAATAGAATCCACAACTGTTAGTAAGGACTTCTAGTAATCCATCTCTCCCCCAAGCTGCTTTAGCAATCTTCTGAACAAGAGGAAAAGCGAGACTCCTACCCAGAAAATAACCTACTAACATATTCCTCCATATCTGTTCTCTCACCTCAGAAACTGCACTAGGTGGCTCGACTACAATCCTCCCTCCTTATCAAAATGGTGGGTAGAACTTAAGGGCCACATCGATCTTGTTAGGAGGAGACCTAGAAAGTCAAGGACCTGCTGCTTTTGCTTAGGATACAGGAAGGCTTTTCTTTTTGTGGTTTTCAGTAACCACAGCACAACGCTCAGGGTTGGAGTCCACATGCTTATTGGGTAAAGCGCTTTTTTCCACCTCTTCTACCACATTCACCATCTCTTTAAGGGTCGAGTCACTCAAGGAGCCTTGATTTTCCCTCACATTGTCCACAAACCCAACTTGATTTTGAACCTCAGGGAAGGAAGAAACGCCAGAAGAAGGATCTTTAGAAAGCTCTTTTTTCCCATAGTGCACAGAATAAACTGATTTGACCCCAAAGACCCTTTTCTTCTTGATAGCCCTGGCGGACGAACTACTAGAAGTGGCCGAGGAAGACCTGCTCTTCTTCTTCTTCTTCTTTTTCTGGTACATGGAGGAATGGGCACCCGAAAGTGCTTTAGAAGCCAGCTCAGAAAAGAAATCTTCCTATTTCTTCTCACAAACGTCTTCATGAGGAAGCAACAGAAGATACAAGGTCCCAACAAGATAACATGAAGACCGAGGTAGATAGGAAAAGACAGACAGCAGATCTAGGGAAAAAGAAAACGAGAGGAAAAGGAGAAAAGGGGCGAAAAGATGGAAGGGAGGAGGAGTGAACATGAGCAGAGGAAAGAGGAGAGGAAGGGCGAGAGGAGAAGAGAGAGACAGAAAAAGGGTTGGCAGAAGATGGGCTAGAGATAGGGCAAGAGAAACAAAACAAGGTAAAAGGAGAAGAGGAAAGAGAAGAGAGAAGGGAGAAGAAGGAGATGACATGCCGGTGGAGAGGGGGAAGGGAGGGACGAGAGGATAAGAGAGAGAGAGAGAAGAAAGAGATGGGAGGAAAGAGGAACGAACGAACAAGGGTGGTGGGGAGACTAGGTTGGTTCTAGAGAGAGGGGGGAGCATTTTATCTCACTAGACATCTTTCCCATAACAAGCCATTTCTGGACAATACATATTTTGGTGAACAAGTCCTTGTAATTGGCTGTTGAGATCTGTTACTTGCTTCTTTCTATCTTGAAGGAAAACTTCATCCTGATTTCTGCTTTGATGATTGTTTAGTACATTTTCTTTATAACAAGGTAGTGAATAAAATGCCATGAATTACATAAAGCCTGTTCTCTGGACCTTACTGCCTTATGTACATAAGTGGGTAAGTGGCTAATATCATCTCATCTGTTGATCGTAAGTTAATGTAAAACTCTGAATTTCATTTGATTGATGCAGGTGAGAGCTGCTCTGTGGAGAAGGATCTTGAGTCCACTGTAACAACAAATGCTGTATACCAAGACAAGACAAATATTCTTTTCTCGGTAAGGGTCTATGCTTGAATTGCTGCAGTGATCTGTGAGATGGACATTGTTCTTAGATAGGAAAGAAGATCTATTGTTGGCATCTAGAGCGCAATGAAACCTTTATATAATTTTTTACAACATGGCAAGCTTATAGGTTCACAAAACATTCTATCAGATGTATCCATTTGTTTCTTAGCCATCTTTATGTTTCTTCATCCAGTTTTTACCATTTCCATGTGACTATAAGAGATAGAAATCTTTCACTCTGCTTCGAATCAAACACATACTTATATTAAATAGCAATGTCCCGACATGCATTACTTTTAGGTCAATAACTCGACAATCGACATTGCTGTGTACTCTCAATTTATGGGAGGCTTCTAAAAGAAACTACTTTGAGAGGTTTCAGAAGTTTTTCAATTTCCATGGGATGAAAGTGGCAGAATGCTTCAGAATATGACCTGAGGAAAAGATCTGTTCTTCCCTTGGTATCTCTCCTAATTGTGCATGGTTTACCAACCCAAAGAAAGGAGTGATTGCATTCTGATTCCGGGCATTGCTGATAAAATTTAAGCATCCAATTGCTTTGGCTTTTTTTTTTAAGACATTGGCTGATGGCGCCGCAACTTTTGCCAACTTGTAGGCTTGAGAGAAATCTTAAAAGTTAAAAGTTTGTCTCCCCAATATTAGTAATGCTACATGGATGCAAAATTTCCTTGGTTCTCTTGGGTTAATCGAAGGTCAAACAAATTCCTACCTCTAGGATTGAAGTTATTCAGTTCAAATTTCTTCAGGGAATGGAACACAAAATCTAGGAATTACATTTTGTCCAGAGGGAGTAATGTGGGCATAAGGATTTTGAATTCTTTCCATGCTGTTTTCATAGGATTGCATTTGAAGAGAAAGCAATCTAGAAGCAAGTAGCTATTGAAAAAGTTGGTTTTGATGTTAATAGATGGGCATTTAACCTCATGAGACATCCTTATAGAATCTCCTTGAATTGTTCTTGAGAAATGTTGTAAAGAATATCTAACAGTTGTACATGGGAGAAAGTAAGCTTCTCAAATGATGTTTAGTGTTGCATTTGTCCTTTCAATGATCTGTTTAGTTGTTGAGAATAATGAGAGAAAATCATTTATAATGTTCTTCAAAGAAATGAGGGAGGATTTTGGTAGGATCTTTCTTTTGCTGTCAATGTATGAGATTAGTAAGTGCCCTTTGTTGGAAATAGGGCATAGGCTTTTATAGAACTACGAGTCAATATCATAATTTACTCTTCAACTTTGTTACTTTTTATAATTATATACTTAATGTTTCAGTTTATCTAATTATATACATAATTGACGATTAAATTGTCATTATCTATACTTCAGTTAACTTTAATTTACATCATTAGTTTAATTAGTACAATAACTAATCAGTACAATCAAGTAATGAGGTAGTCACTTATGGTTTTAAGGAGTTGTGTGACATCCGACAGGTGACCACTAGCTACTTTATATAAAAAAAAAATTGTAAACCTTTTTAAAAATGTGGGTCATGAGATCTATTGACGGCCGTGGGTGGCTGCCTATAGCCTTAAGGGGTTGTTAGAGGGTTGTGCGACCCTCTTAAGGCCGTAGGTGATCACCCCATTGGTTGATTATATTGATTGGAGTAATAGCGTTATTTGAAGTTGATAGAATTATAAGTTGTGATAACTAAATCTTGAATTGAATGTATAATTAAATAAGTTAAAATTTTATGTGTATAATTGATAAAAAATATAATGGAAATATAAGAAAGGATACTTTTTAAATACAACCCACAAAAAAAGGACAAAGAGGTCCAATTTATAGGCACTTTAAAAGATATGTTAAGAGGTGGTAGGTAGGACCACCTTACCAATTTATTCATCTAATAGAATAATTTATTACTATCTTGAAAATATAATTAATACTTCTTAAAAAACATTTGTTATTCCATACTAAAAATAAATTAAAACTAATGTTCCAATAACCCCCTCAAGCTGAGGAAGTGATATCCATTGTTCCTAGCTTGCATAAAATCTTCATGAAGAGTTGCTTTGACAAAGATTTGGTGAAGATATCTGCCTCTTGATTCCAAGATGAAACATGCTATAACTTGATTCCTTCTTCAATCTTTAATTTGATAAGGTGTCGATCCAAGCAAACATGTTTCATTTGTTCATGTTGAATAGGAATCTTTATGACGTTCAGCGTTAACTTGCTGTAGCTATAAACGAGAGTATCTTTGATCTGTATGTACAGATTTGTTAGTGATCTTTTAAGCTAGATTACTTCACAAATACCTTAAGTAATTGCTTTATGCTTTGCCTTAGCGTTGCTCTTAGCAACTATAGGTTGTTTTTTACTTCTCTAAGTCACTTAATTTTGTAGACCTTTGTATAGAAACCGGATATAGATTTACTATCAAAGATATCTCCACCCCAATCAGCATCTACAAAGGCTTCAAGACTTCTGTTCTAAGTTTTCTTGATAAAAAGCCCTTTTCTTGGAGTTCCTTTGAGATATTTCAAAATATAGTTTACTCCATCTAAGTGATGCTTGGTAGGTGCTTGCATGGCTTGACTAATAAGACTTATGGAGTGAGTAAGATTTAGTCTTGTCAAAGATAGATATATTAATTTGCGCACTAATCTTTGGTATTGACCTTTGTCAACAAGGGTATCATTTTGTGGAGCACAACTCTTCTAGTTGTAGGGTAAGGGTATACTAAGAGGTTTATATCCCAATTTACTTGTCTCTTTCAAAAGATTCAATATGTATTTTCTTTTGTTAATGAGAATCCCTTGTTTGCTTTTAGTAACCTCCATTCCAAAAAAAAAAAAAAAAATCTCAGTGGACCCAATTCTTTGGTCTCAAATTCCTTTGTGACATTCTTTCTTAGCAATTCAATTTCTTTCTCATCATTCCTTGTAATGATAATGTCATCAACATACACAATAAGACTAGATTTTAAATCATTTGCCCCTAGTTTTATAAATAATTTGTTTAGCTTGACTTTATTTGTATCTTAGTGGTGCTAAAGTATGATTGAATTTCTTAAACTACGCTCTAGGAGATTTTTAATCCATATAAAGACTTCTTTAATTTAGATGCCTTTTCAACTTCACTTTCTTAGGCAAATCCTGGTGGCATTTATATGTAAATCTCTTCTTCGAGATCATCGTCAAGAATGTTTTTTTAATATCTAGTTGGTGTAATAACCAATCTAGAATTGTTGTAGGGGATAAAACTACCTTGATAGAGTTTAACTTGGCAATTGGGGCAAAAGTTTCTTTATAATCTATTCCATAAATTTGTGTATAACCTTGAGCTACCAATTGAGCCTTATATTGCTTAACATTACCATTTGACTTGTACTTGATGTTGAATACACATTTGCTTCCTATTGGCATCTTTCCTTCAAGTAGATCTACAATATCTTATGTATTATTTTGATACATGGCTCTCATCTCTTTAACACAGCTTCTTTCCACTTAGGTATCTCAAGAGCTACTAGAATACATGTTGGAATTTTCTCCTCATCCTTTGTTGCTAAGCCCTATACTTAAGAGATAGATTTTCATAAGTAACATAATTGGCAATTGGATATCTTGTACATGCCCTTTTTTTTTTTTTTTTCCTTAGAGCAATTGGAAGATCCAATGAACTATCCTTTGGCTCTTCAGAATTCTAAACGATTCCTTGATGTGGATGTACCAAAGATTGGCTATGTAAGGGAAGTTTTGGCCGTCTATTATACATTTTGAAAGTGGATTTTTCTGGAGAATCATCTACGTTTTGAGTATCTTCTAGTGTTGGTAAGTTTGTGTGATCGCTTGGTTGTTTTGAACTAAGTAAAGGTGCCTTATCAGCTAGCAACTTTAAAGGACTTTCTTGTTGGCAAGAACTTGGATTATGTGGTTTAAAACTGTTCGAATATAGTGTTTCAACTGAAAGCAAAATTGTAAATTTCGTAAGAGTGTATATAGGTGGACTCAAAATGTGTGGGGGTTGAATGTTGCTGAGAGGAGTGTTTTTATCCTCATAATGGAATGATTCCGATTTCCCCTTAGTAGACGACCAAAAGTAGTGTTGATTTTCAAGAACTAGAAGGTTAGTAGAGACATATACATGCTTTGTCTGAGGATGGTAATATTTGTATCCTTTTTGTGAAGGAGAATAACTAATGAAATACACATTTAATAGCCTTGGACTCAAGTTTATGTTTATTTCATGAGTTGTATGAAATAAAAAATGTACACCCAAATACTTTTGGTGGAATAGAGTTTAGTAATCTTTGTGTAAGGATATGATTTAAGAAACATATTAATAGGAATTCAAAAGTTGAGAACCTTCGATGGGACATGATTAACAAAATATGCAGCAGTTAAAACTATTTGGAAGGTAGGATGTAAACATCATTGATCTAGCAACTTCAAGTATGTGCTTATTCTTATAGGAATTCCATTTTGCTGAAGAGTGTGAGGATATGAACTCTGATGAACAATTTCATTGTTGATTTAACACTGTCTCAACTTATTCGAAAAATATTTTTTACCCCTATCAATACGAATGTTTTGAGTATTTTTGTGGAATACATTTGGGACAAACTTATGGAATTCTTGGAATATGTGGCAAATGTCTGATTTTTCTTCGAGGAGAAAACCCAACAAACTTATGAATGATCATTGATAAAAGTGGCAAACCATTTATGCTCAAAGTAAGTAAGAGTTCGAGTTGAGCTCCAAATATCACTGTGTATTAATTGAAATGGTTTGGAAGGTTTGTATGGCTGGTTTTGATATGAACTTTTTGACAATTTTACCATAATGCAATGTTCGCACTTAAAATCACAACATCTTTTGTTTTTGAACAAATGTGGATACAAAAAGTCCATGTATGAAAAACTAGGATGGCTAAAATGTTTATGCCATAGCATAACGTTAGATTTACTAGAGATTGACAAGGAGGACTCAGATATAGATTTTCCCTAAGATCTAGTTCTCACTACAAAGATATAGTAGAGGCCATTTATTTGTTTAGCATTGTCAATTATTCTCCTTGAAGATTTTTCCTGCAAGATACAACACATTAGTGAGAAAATTATTTTATAGTTCATTTTCTTTACTAACTTACTTATAGACAACAAGTTAGGGACAAATAGGCTATCAAACAATGTTAAATTTTTCAAGTAAATTGTTCTTTTCCCTTAGGCTACCATACTATCTCCAGCATCAACTAAAATCTTCCCCAAAGAGTTGCACTTAATAAAAGTATCAAATAGATGCATTGTGTTGCACATATGGTCTATTGCTCCCATGTCAATTATCCAAATTTCACACTTCGGATCATGAGGATGAGTCAAATATGTACTTGTTTGGGTAATTGCTGTAGTAGAATGTTCATTTGACTTACTTCCATTGGACATAAGTTTAGTCTAATCCAAGAGTTGTTGAAGGATATTCATTTGATCCAGAGTGAAGCTTCGACCTTGACATGAATTGGGAATTGTGGTTGGTGGTACCTTAAGCTAACGAACACCAATTTGATTTTTAGTTTCAGGGTTTGTTTCTTGTGTTTTTGTAGGTAAATCACCCATATTAAATTTCTTCTAGCTCAAAGGAATTGTTTAGGGCTTTGATATCAAGATAAAAAATTTAGTGAAAATATAAGAAACGATACTTTTTGAATTTATCCTACAAAAAAGTACAAGAGGAGGTCCAATTTATAGACACCTTAAAAGATATGATAGAAGGTAGTTGATAGCACCAACCTACCATTATACACCTAATATAATAATTTATTACTATTTTGAACATATAATTAATATTTCTAGAATAACATATGTATACTAATATTTCATACTAAAAATGAATTATACTAATATTTCAATAATAATTATAAAAAGTGAAAAAATTAAGATGTGAATCGTGACATTGTATCATAGAACCACCTGCTTAGTATTTAGACTACATTGGAAACTATGTTGATATTTTTATAATACGTTTGGTTAACTTCATAGAGGTGGAATGAAAGAGCAATTCCCCACTTACAAATCTGTCACTACTTTGATTCATGAATTGCATAGAATCATTGTTAGTGCCAAATAAGAAATTGGCATTTCTTTTAGGGATATGAGGATTAGTCGTTGCTTAGTTTTTCCCTTTATTTCTCCATATTTTATTCAGAAGACCTTAGCTCATTAATTAAGGCATGGACCTTACCATTGAGACCTAGCCATCACCAGCTAGACTTTACCTTGATCAGACCAATTGATGACGACTTTCAATTATATATCTAATTTATTACTTGTGTTATTTGAAGTACAACCAAATGAAATGATAACTATTACTCCTTTATTCTAGTTTGTAGGAATTGCAATTTTATTATTACCTTATTCTATTTCGCCCACCAGTTATGCTTTAATTTCTCATGCTATTGTTAGATCCTAGGAAACACCAAAGAACCTAGATAAACCTAGTGCTCTTTTTGTTTGTCTAGAAACAACATTAATGACAAAAGGTTGAACCATCAATTGAAAATCAAAGAACCAAACTGAACCTGACTTTTTTCTCTTTATTGGTTTTTCAGTTTGATTTCCGTTTGGAAATATTCCTTAATGAATGGTTTCGTTGCGATATCTTTGAACTGTGAAAAGCAAACTGAACTCAAAAGGTAAAATATATACACTATAGCTGAATGTAGTGCAAGGATTATATGCATGACATGTGCACATTAAAAACATGCGTTTACATAAGTATAAAGCAATTTGACATGTAATATAATACTTGAATCTAATGATATGTATACGAGGCATATAGCTACATACATTACAGAGCATATTACAGTCACATATAAAATAATATATTAGTATTTAAAGTGGTAACAATACGTTGAACTACATAATAAAAATATTTAGAACATACGATATTCTGATATATAATTGCGTAGATAACAGTTGATTAAGATTATATTAAATTAATGTGTTGCTTCTCAATTTTCGTTTGAACTGAAGCCAAACCAAATTAAGATGAAAAATTTGGTTGTCTGTTTTGGTTTGAAAATTTTCTTGGATTAAACTCTGACATAGTGGGAAGCTTGAAAGGCATATGGATTTGCAAGTCGAAGTTAAAAGCTGACATGCAGTTAGTCCAGTTTCATAAGAAACTCAAGGATACTACCTCTCAATCCAGGGAGCAAAGAGAGACAAATATCAAATTTCAATTCATTGATGAGAATACAACATTGCAATTACATTCTAGCTCTAGGGATAACACAAGACAGATACATAAAATGAGAAAATCTAGTTAACAGATTTATGTTTATTTGTTGCTTGTTAAGTGGTGTCCCTTACATGGAAGTTCTACCTGACTGCAGGGTACCGTAGTGGTTGCTGGGAGGGCAAGAGCTGTTGTGGTTGGTGTTGGGGCTAACACAGCCATGGGCAGCATACGTGATTCAATGCTACAAACAGGGGATGTAAGCTCCTAAATTCCTTAGCTCATTGTGCCATCGTCCATTTTTCATAAAAAAAAGTTAAATCTCCTCTCTTATTCTTCTTGCTCATACTCGGTTCATATTCTCCTACTTCATGGTGTACAAAGTGACTTAATAGTATTCCTTAAGTAAAATTCTCTATTGAAAGAGCAGAGGTGAATTATGAGTTATACTATCAGTATGTTGAAGTGTTACATCATCTTTATGTTTCTGCTCTGGTTCTGTTCCATCTTTCAGGCAAAGAATGAACTCAGCTGCTACTGCTTCTATTAGTGTTAAGTATCACTTATCTGTGAATGGATTGCAGGAAGTGACACCATTAAAGAAAAAGCTGGATGAATTTGGCACATTTTTGGCCAAGGTATTCTTTCTTGAAGGCATTTATGCAATAGTGTGAAACATGATAGTCGGCATGTTTGTTGATTCTTGTAGCATTTTCCGAGTGGCATCTGGATGTTATGAGATTTTACACTATTGGTGCATGCCTGTAATCCTGTTCAATTTTATTTGGCTGCATCAGTTGTTAACCCAGTTTTCCCAAGGACTGGCATATTGAGCAAAAGCTCTGTTTGTGTATATATTCATTAACATGGGTTTCATTTGGCAGTGCATTGCTGATTATTTCTTTTAATTTAGCTCAATGAAGAGTGTGCTTTTACCTGTTAAAATAGAAGCAGTGCTGTCCTATTAGCAGTTCCTTGCTGTGCTATTTTCCCTTGTATGCTTGATTTCTTTTTGTTGTTGAGCAAAACAGTTTAGAAGATGGGAGGATATTTCTATACTCATACAATGCTCAAGATGACTAGATACACATCCTTTCACAATTCCTAATCCAGTAAGACTGTTGCTCCACTATAGTGATTTCCAACCGCTGCTGCATTTCTAGGTCATTGCAGGGATATGTGTCCTGGTATGGGTTGTCAACATTGGACATTTTCGTGATCCTTCTCATGGAGGTTTCTTGCGTGGAGCAATTCACTACTTTAAGGTAATTAACAATTTTTCAATAATTTATCTGTAAACAATTTTTGTAGGTCTGACACTGGTGAAAGTATCTGAAGATGTAACTAAATGTAGTGTTTTCTCTTTTTTGTGGATGGCATGATCATCATTGCAATTGCTTTGAATGTACAACATGACAGTACCTTAGTTTTAGGACAAGCCTGTTGCTCCCATGTCTTAGGGTTTATCTTATGCCAAGGATAATAGCTCTGTATTCAAGTGAAGAAATGTTTGAAGGCAGTTGATAGTGTCAACAATTTCGGAATAATACTAATGTAGTTGACCCTTTTCTCATCATTAAAGAAAAACGGTCTCACCTGGCCTAGAAAGTGCTCGCTGGATATATGGAGGTAAGGGGAGAGACAATGCTTATGTACCCATTCCTACCTTTGTGTCCTGCAAAGAGTTGTTCTCTTCTTGAACCTGTGGCCTTCAGGCTAAAGGTCAGCAAAGGATATTTGAGGACCCACTTTTATAAGATCGGGGTTTTCACTCTTTCCCAAAAATCCTTCTGTTGCATATCTCTTATATATACAGTTCAAGTAACCTAGTATATTCATGTTAGGCCAAAGATAGCTAAGACAGTTGTAGTGATATATGAACAAATGTTACCTCTCTTTTTATACTTTTAAGTCTGATATTTATTTATTTTTTAATTTTTTTTCCTGTCCCTGCAAAGATAGCTGTTGCTCTTGCAGTTGCGGCTATTCCAGAAGGGCTTCCAGCTGTTGTAACTACGTAAGTACTTCCTCCTCATGATATTCTTTTGCAAATCACCAGAATTAGTTGTAATCATAGCAGATTATATATTCCTAACAACCTCCAGATAAAGCTCTTGTGTGTATGCTGTGCATGATGCTGTAGTGCCCATTATATTATAACTCAAATCATAAATCTTTGCTTTATTATGTCTGAATCTCTAGTAGATATTTATTCGATTGAATTTCTTTTCCTTAATCTTCAAAGTTTTTAAATTAATTTCCTTCAGCACCACACCTATGGCGGTTTGATGCTCCTTTTAACTGATTATAGTCTGTTCACATGTCAAGGTGTTTGGCTCTTGGGACGAAGCGAATGGCTCGTTTAAATGCCATTGTACGGTCCTTACCGTCTGTAGAAACCTTAGGCTGCACTACTGTCATTTGCAGTGACAAAACAGGAACCCTGACCACCAACATGATGTCTGTGGCGAAGGTGAGCATGTCATCCTTTTGGATCATAATCATAGTATTCTGGTTTATTATCTGCCTTTAAAAGCTTCAATTATATTTGTGCAAGCTGATATGTTTCTAGCCACTAAATATTCTGTGTTTCTAGATTCTCCCTTGTGGTCTTTTTTCTTTGTTTTTTTTTTTTTTTTGAGTGAATGAGATATTTCATTGGTCAAAATTGTACATAAGATGTATACAAAAGATCACTCTGAAACTACCATTCGAGCCTAGCATCGAAAAAAACCAAAAGGATACTAAGTCTGAATAATAGTATATCAATCAGCAAAACATAAGAAATCCATACCATTCTGGGGGAATTTCCTGGTTTAATGCCATCTAGGTTGGTTGTTATAGTATTCCATCTATCTCCTCTAGGCCAGCATGAATCTCCTTCGACAGTGAATGAGCTTAGTAAGGTATCTTTAGGGACACCATAAGTGATTCTTGCCCACTCATCAATCCAGTCCACTAGTGGTACATGTGGATGCCAATCGTTAAACCAGGAGGACATCTTCAATGCTCCATTTGAGTAGCCTTTTAGCATGTGGTCTTGTTTAGAGTATTTTCCTTAAAACCCAAGATGCATAATTGGGGATTTTTATGCTCTAAAAACTCCTTCCTTTGGGAATCTCACTTTTGATTCAACATGGTTAAAGCGAAGTGCTGTCATCCATGCATAAATTTCATATGTGCTTGAGTTGGGCTGGGCTACTCGATTCCAGAGTTTTATATCAATGATTCCCAGGCTGCACTCACTCTTAGGTCTATAAAATTCCTTCCATTCAACTTTTGCTTTTGCTCTTGATTCTTCTCCATCATTCCAGAAGAATCTTTTTATTTTCCTATAATTTGATTTAAAACAAAACCTGGGAGAATAAAGATCATGGCCCAATAGACTTGGAGGGAAAAAATATGCTTTTGATGAGTTGAGTTCACTTAGCATAAGATAGGAATTTAGTAGACCAGTGGTTAATTCTTGAAGAGAATTTCGCTATTAAGTCCACATATTCAGCTTTGAATATACTTGAGGAAGGTAAAGGAACCCCGAGATACCGAATAGGAAGGGATCCAACTTCAAAACCCGTTAACTCAATATTTGTTCCAGGATTAAAAGACACACACTACTAAGGAACAAGTGGCTTTTGAGGGAATTAGCCATCACTCCTGAGAGAGCATAGAATTCCTTTAGCCCATCCTTTATATGCTTCAACTTGTCGATATCTCCCTTTGAAAATATCAATATATTGTCTGCAAACCATAGGTGGTTTAATTTATCCTTTTTGCATCACCAATGATGGTGGAAATCTTCCTTTTCCTCTTTTTCATTCTTGATGCAAGGGAATACTTCCTTAGTGAGGATAAAAAGTTAAGGGAAGATTGGATTACCTTGTCATGGTCCCTTAGACGCCTTAAAATGGCCAACAAGTTCCTCTTTAATGTTGATGGAAAGCAAAGGAGTGTTGATGCAAGCCATAGTCCAAGTAATGAATTGGTTAGGGAAGCCTATGATCTTAAGTACCTACTTAATAAAACTCCACTTCATGTTGTCATAAACTTTTAGAGAGATTCATCTTGATCACATATCTAGATCCCTTACTATTATTATGATAGCCTCTAACAAGCTTCGGGGCTATAAGAATATTATCCACAATTTTTCTTCCTTTAATGAATGTGGTTTGCTCTTTGCTTACTAGAGAAGGAAGTACAATCTTAAGGTGTTTTGTAATAATCTTGGAGATACATTTATGTAAGGTATTGCAACAAGCAATACATTTGAAATCTGAGGAGGAGGTGGGATTGTCTTTTCTTAGGCATCAAAGTGAGATAGGTGGAATTAACTTCTCTCAATATTCTTCCTAACACGAAGAAGTTTTTATAGCTAGGCAAATCTCTTCTCCAACTACTTCCCAAGTGTCCTTGAAAAATTAGCACCATATCCATCTAGTTTAGGGGCCTTATCTTTTGCAATAAACCACTAAGCATTTTCAATCTCCTCATTGGTTATTAGCCTTACAAGCAACTTGACCACACCAAGAGATGTTCTGTGATTGATCAACGATGATAGCCTATCCCCGTCCATGCTAGGGGAAGAAGAATCTGTTAATCGGGTTTGGAAGTGTTGGATTGCCATGGTCTTAATTTCTTCTAAAGCGCTTACCTTCTCACCTTTTTCATTGGTAATGGCCCCTAAATAATTCTTATACTATCTTTCCTTCATCAAACTGAAGAAATACTTATTATTCCTATCTTCGAGCTTTATCCAGTTAGGCTTTGAATTTTTCCTCAAAAAGAATTCTTCAATGGCTTTGCAATAATAGAAATAAGAGAAAAGGGATTTTTCTATTTCCCAATCTGCAATAGGTAAGTTTGATCTATTGGCTTCTTGAATAGCATGAAACTTCAATTTAGCTTTTCTGACACACTTAGAAATATTAGAAAAATTCCAAGTATTGAACTCCATCAAATGGGGCTTTAAGAGCTTTAGTTTCTTGCAGACTTTAAAAATAGTAGATCCCTCCACTTCATATGCTCATATATCTTTGTCAATATCAAGGAAATTTGGACGGTGCTTCCAAAAATAAAAAAACTTGAAGAAAGGTTTTCTTCTAGCTTCTAAATCCCTTGAAATGGATAAAACCAAAGGTGCATGATAATAAATACCTGGGTTTAGAATTTGCAGTTCCGATTCTTGAAAAGGGTCCATCCATTGGCTATTTACTAAACCTTTATCAATGTGACGCAAGATAGGATTGGAGCAGCTCCTGTTTGACCAGGTATGTATAGTGCCAAAAGAGCGCATTTCCTCAACTTCCAGCTGGTAACACACATCATCGAACCTTTTCATGCCTCTAGAGAACTCCATCACTCCTACCTTCTCATCAAGGATTCTACATTCATTAAAGTCCCTAAGAATGAGCCATGGTTTATCAATGAGGGATTTTATATTTAACAAGTCATTCCATAGCCTTTCTCTTCCAATTTCCTGATTTTTGGCATATACAAATTATGTATAAAGAGTGCCACTCTAATGTTTTCCTATGGTTTTGGGAATGTATTCATCAGCAACCTAATAATTTTTCTACTTTTTTGATTTGTACTGTGCTGATTATCTTCTACTGAAAAATTTGCCCGCTTGTTCAATTTGAGGTCAAACTAGTCAAACTCTGTTCAATATTTTGAGGGTTTTTTTTTTTTTAATACGAAACTTGGAGTAAGTCCTCCATTTGAGAGAATCCTGTTCAATTGGTCATCGTCAGATATTTCAATTATTTCTCCCGATAGAATTCCAAATATTTGTCAATGGTGTTTATTTACCTGGCAGACTTACTTTGATGCTAGATGTAGTAAGTAGCATGCGGATGCAATTGTCTTGCAATTTTGTTTATACCTTTGAACTTATGGTTTAGAGCTAGGCGGTCTGCTTAAATGAAGCTCAACTGAGCTTGAATAACTCTGTTTTCATTTCTCCTGGAGATTTTTGCCTTTTCTTTCTTTTATTTACTTTGTCTTATTTTCATGCCGCAAGGTACTGAGGCCTATACCACAATTTACATCTAAAATCACATTTCATTTGGTTGGTGATTTATGCAATTGGTGTTAAAATCTTATTTTAGCTGAACATCAAGAGAATCTCATAGAAGCCAGAATTTTGACATTATTCTCTCTATGCACCCTGATTCTGCTTTTTGCACTAAATTTGAGTTCTTTTTTTCTTTTTATCTTTTTAAATTGATGAGCTGAGTTCAAAGGTATCTTGGAATTTATTTACTGATCTTAGGAGCATTGAAGGATGCATAGCAGGTCAAGTTTGTTTCGTTGAAATCACCGAAGTAGCTTTCACTATCATCTTACTAAAATATGTGAAAGATGGAGTTGGCAGAATTTCTCTCTTAACCCTGAGAAGTCCTAGCTCATCCCACTATGTCCTCAGTCCGGACTTGCCAAATTCACTATCAAGAAAATTCTAGTTTGTTTTGATACCATGCATGTATTTGATGGTTTAGTTATATCCTATGCTTCAAAGTTCTGACTGTTTTGGACATGGTTCTATCCCAGGACTATGTTATCTTGAATTGAAAGCATTCACCTTTAGTTATATCTTGATGTAGTTGCAGAGAAAAGGGCAAAGAGTAAGAATAGTTCTACATCAAAGTCATGCAATCTTGACTGGAATTCTTAGTCTAGTTGGCATTAGGCACATGCTTTCACATTTAATTTCTCATCAGGAAATTTAAAGCGGATACATGTCTATCCAATACCAGATATATCCTGGGAACTCTGGTGTGGAGTGATGTTTATGTACTTTTGTTTGGAGTGCCCAGGTATGTGTGGTTCAGTCAATGCATGGTCCTGAGATTGCTGAGTTCAGTGTTAGCGGCACAACATATGCTCCTGAAGGTTTCATTTTTGATAGTCTGGGAACAAAGGTAATTGCTTCTGTATGATATATATGATTGTCTCTGTGTGTGTGTGTAATATATATTTATATATAATCCCATGCTATGTTCACCAGCTATAACGGAAAGACCTTCAGCACTTCTCTCCTTCCACTTTCAGAAAATAAACCTACTTACTGGGCCTCACGATCGAATATATATATGTATGTATGTATGTATTTTGAATTGAGGCAGAAATTTTGTTTTTTCAGAGACAAGACATCAATTAATATAATTTTGTGAAGAATCAAATCAGTGTGTGCCCATAGGCATGACCATTCATCTCAATCACAGTGCCAGTACCAAGCTTCCACTCAAGCTTCGCTCATCATTAAGAAAAAGAAATAGCTTACTTATATTGGTAACATTGAGATTTGAGATTTCAATTAGAAAGTTATTATACTGCTGAGGAAAAGAAATAGCGATTCTTGATAAAAGGTAATGTAATGAGCCCTTAACTTCTTAGTGATAGTCTTTAAAAAAATAACATAAAATGGACCTTAACCCCTGGCAGATTGTACAACCATTTTAATATTAAAAACCTTCAAATAGTTTATAGCCTGCTTCCCTCTCTCATGCAAATTACATCCAGTCCTTGTGCTGTCGATTTCTGTAAGTGAAAACCCTTGTCAAACAACATAAACGCTCAGTAAATTTCATCTGGTCTAAGAGCTCTTCTTCTTTCTCTATTATCTCTTTTCCTCCCTCCCCCCAACCCCCTCTGCTCCCTATCCCCCTGCTTCCCTCCTCTTGCACCCACCCAACATAAAACTCAATGACTATTTTTTCCTGTTTCCCTTTTCTGTTAGAAGCAAGAGTATTGAGTTTGGGGGAGTACATTCTTGCTAATGTCTTCATACACAACAATTCACTTGATGGAAGTAGCAGGTATCTGCCAAGTGAATTTAACTTTTATTCTGCCCTTTTTTACAGCTTGAGTTTCCTGCACAATTGCCTTGTCTTCTCCATATTGCAATGTGCTGTTCTCTCTGCAATGAATCGATTTTACAGTATAATCCAGACAAAGGGAACTATGAAAAAATTGGAGAGTCGACTGAGGTTGCACTTCGTGTTTTGGCAGAAAAGGTTGGCTTTGTAATTTATGTTTAAGGCTTCCTTATATATATCTTGGTAATAATTTTCTTGTCAAAGAATTGTTTCTCAATTTCACACTGTTCATTTCAGGTTGGACTTCCTGGATTTGATTCTATGCCTTCTGCTTTAAATATGCTGAGCAAGCATGAGCGTGCCTCTTACTGCAATCACTATTGGGAAAACCAACTTAAGAAGGTTAACACCTATTAATTTCTCCAGCTTGCCTTGTGTTGCAGACATTTTTTAACAGTTAGCAAATGATTTGTCGATAAGGCTATGCATGAATTTCACGTCAGTGAAAAAGATAATAAGAGTTAGAGAATAAATATCTGAGGGATCGAACCCCAGATCTTCACTGGCCTCAGGAAACTAAACTAGATTCTGGTGACCATGATGAACTTCATTTCCAGATTATTTACTGAAAAGCTAAAGGCTTATTTCAGGGTCTAATAAATTATTTGTCATCCCCATTGCTTTCATCCTTTTCAGTATGGAATATAAGGAGCTATTGATTGAACATGTAGGCATTTTATTTTAAAAGTGTAGGAAATCTAGATCGAGTTAGTTAGGATTTTCTGTTTTTATTATTAATTATTTTATTTTATTTTTTCAAAATATCTGTTTATTGCTGCAGATATGCTAGATGGTTGGGATAAATTCTTTTTTTTTTTTTAAATAGATCAAGATTAGATCTTTTTAACAAGATTCGGTAGTGAACCAATTCTTGATTCATGTTAAAGAGTAAGTTTTTCTCATATTTTATTTTGAAGTGATACATGTATATATAGAAGTTGTCTGTATTAGGTATGCATTATAAATGAGAATACTCTAAATTAGTGTGCGCCTAGCTATTGCTACACTAGAATAATTTACATTTATTTCTTTCCATAACAATAGTGATTCCGAGTCTTTACCAATGCAACTATTTACAGTTATTCCAAGTAAGCTAGGGATGATTAGTATTAACTTCCTCAACTTGAGTGGGAGTGTATGAAATCTAGATCTAGTTAGCTAGGATTTTCTATTCTTTTTTTTTTTTTAATTATTTTTTCTGTGATTACTTTCTGTTTGTTGTGGCAGATATGTTGGGCGGTTAGGATTTGTTTTTTAAATATCAAGGTTAAATCTTTGTAATGTGATTTGGTGGTGAACCAATTCTTGATTTGCACTGATATGGTCTTGTATGATCAGTTGGTGAATTTCTTGTCTTTTTTCTTTCACAGTTTCATGAACAAGATTATGAAAGTTTTATTTCAATAGCTTGCTCCAAAAATTTAAAATGGACCCCAAATCTTCACTGGCCTCCAGAAACTAAAAGTAGGTAAGGGTGGACATGATGAACTTCATTTCCAGAATCTTTATTGAAAAGCTACTAATTAATTATTTGCGATACTAGTTGCCTTCATCCTTATTTAGTTGGAATATAAGGAACTACGGGTCTAACATATGGAGACATTTAATTTTAGAAGTTTGAAAACTTTATATAAATGGAGCAATATGATAAAAGGATTTACGTGTTTACTGTCTACAATTTTGCATATGTCTTCTGTTGAAAGGGCTAATTCGGTTATTCCATAAAAAAAAAAATTTCTGCTATTACATTGTTGAATACTATAGGTTTTATTAGTTGTAAACTCACTCGGCTATACTTCTTTAAGGTTTGAAATTTATTTTTTAATTATACTTACTATCTGATTCAAACAATAAAATTAATGGTAGCAGTTGAATGTTTATGTTGAGAATAAGTTGTTCTGCCATAAGGAGAATGCAAGCTTAGGAAGTAGGTGCTTTTGCAGGTTTGTCTTTTAGAATTTTCACGGGATCGGAAGATGATGAGTGTTCTTTGGAGCCGGAAGCATATGCAGATAATGTTTTCAAAAGGTGCTCCAGAGAGTATAATCTCTAGATGTACGACTATATTGTGCAATGAAGATGGCTCCACTGTTCCACTTACTACTAGCATTCGAGCAGAGCTTGTGGCGAGGTTCAACAGGTTAGATTCTTCCAGCCAGTTTCTATTTTGTTCTTTTCTTTGGTGATCTATATTGTGATTGCTGCTCTGTTTGGTATTTAAAAATTTTAAGTGTGTCTTTTCTCCAAAGTACTAGTCTTCATTTGATGATGTTATAGAGAGAGTTCTTACTGGAAATTTACGTCTAAATAATGTTACTGAAGTAGAATTGACATACTCTTCTTCTTTGTGTACTATATACTTATAAATAAAAGGCTGGCTAAATAGCTCTGGCATCTACTTAAGAGTTGCCTGCTGGGTGATGGTGGGACATAGTGTTCAGATGGAAAGCAGTGGAGTTAACTACTCCAGTTTTCTGTGACAGATATCAAAATGCATTAAATTAATATCTAAATGTTTGGGAAGCGCTAAAATAGGACCCAGCAATGTGGTTACAAGCAATTTGCAGAAGGCTTGTCTTGTTAGCTAATTCATAAAAAGCCAATGGGTCTTGCCGTATGCATTAATGCAGCATCTAATTTGTAGATATATTTTAAAAATAAAAGGTCACTAGCCATGTGGTCTAGTGGTAGAGTTCTTATTTTCTTAGCTACAGGTCTAGGTTACAACTCCTAGTCCCTACTTAATTTGTAAACAGAAAAGCTCTGTGATGCATTCATTTACTTGGCACATTGACATTTTATTGAATTGCCTTATTTTCTTGAGTCTTTTTGCTTTTGATAGGTATGTTAATTATGGCCTTGGGTATGTACATCACATCTTTGTTGTCAGTTTTGCAGGAAAAGAAACACTCAGATGCCTGGCTTTGGCCATGAAAATGATGCCAATGGGCAAGCAAACCCTCTCTCTTGAGGATGAGAAAGACCTTACCTTTGTTGGGCTGGTATACCTTTTTCTCAAATGCTGAATGAATAATTGTGCCATTGCTTTCTTTTCCATTGGCACTGATTTCATCCCTATTTTGGTTTTAAAAAGACAAAATCTTGTATACTTTTGCATAAATTAATCCTGCTCTGAGATTCTTGAAGTGTCTTTTGTCCTCTGGTTTGATGTTCCAAAGGTTTATGCATTGCTTGTCAAGTTGGGTAATTTTCCTGTTCTCCCACTATCTACTTAGTACTCGAACCCCATTGTCACACGAGAGCATGCTTTTTCTTTTTGCTCGTCTAAGATCTATACAAACTGAGAAATTTGGATGAGTTCCATTAGGTCCAGATAAATTAGAAACTCAGCAATTCAGTTCCGATGGAGCAAAAAATTGCTTCTTGGCTGCTAGTGGAATCAGTTGTGGAAATTCTATATACTTGAATGGAAAGGAAGCAAAGATGAAAAATCATTGAGGAGACGGGTACAAAGTGAAAAGTGAAAGAAGAAATTTGTTTCTGTTGAGGAAAATGTAGGATGTGCTAGAAGTACAATACTCATAACTTATCCTCGATTGGTTTCCAAGTACACCAACGATGCTCCAAGCTATTATAGTCATGTATATAAGCCAGAGTATTGTAAGAATCTTTTTGGTCAAAATAAAACATCAATGGAAAAAGTGTAACCTTTTGCAAATTTGAGTGAGCTACTACTGACTTCTGGTGGATAAAGGACTCACTAGTCACTTCCTGCACATGGCAAGAGAATTATCCTGATTATACTTCTAAAAGATTAGCTAGATGAGAGGTTTGTTTTGTTTTGTTACCCCTGCATGGGGAGTTACTACATGCTCATGCTAGCACAAAGAAAGAACAAAGGGGACAGACTTGGGAGTACTTGTTTTGTTGTCTCACCTAACCATGGCTCCTTTGCATGCAAGCCAATGACTGCTCTGCAACACATGATTTAGGGCTATTCCCTTCATTCTAAGCTGAAGAAGGAGATCCCACTATCCATGTTTGACCCCTATTATTGTCCCCTCCGTCAGTTGTTGAGCTTTTCTTTTGCAAGTGTTCTTTGTTTTCAGTTATTCAATTAACCGATTTAGCAATTGAAATCTCTTCTGAGTCTGATTGTTGTATCCCTGCTCAGACAACTATGTGCAAAAAGCAATTGAACCTTGAAAATAAATGGCAGACTAGTCATTTTTACTAGTGGCTACTCATTTGCAAATAATATGATGTTCTAGTTGCACTCTTGGCTTTGAAATGTGTCTATATGCCTATGAATTGTCCTGAAAAGGAATTAGCTCAATTGTTATTTATTATTTTTGTTCCTTATAGGTTGGAATGCTTGATCCACCCAGAGAAGAAGTTAGGAATGCAATGATTTCATGCATGACAGCTGGTATACGAGTTATTGTTGTAACTGGGGATAACAAGGTGCAAAAAGTTAGCAGTTTATAGTTTTTCCTCCATCTATGAAAAGTCATGCTTCTTAACTTCATCTTATCTTTGTTGCTACTTCAGTCCACTGCAGAATCACTTTGTCGTAAGATCGGTGCATTTGATCACCTAATTGAATTTTCTGGACATTCTTACACCGCATCTGAGTTCGAAGAACTTCCTGCACTGCAGCAGTCAATGGCACTGCAACATATGGCACTATTCACTAGGTATAATTATGTGCCACAACTGATGTTGGACCATCAATTGTTTTTGGTACTGGATTTTCATTATATGCATGCTCTTTTTTACTTCTTTTGATATGTATTGTTTCTTCCATAAGCTTTTCTATGGTTTTCTTTTTTCCTTCCTTACCCCCCTTGTTGTCCCAGAGTTGAGCCTTCTCATAAAAGGATGCTAGTTGAGGCTTTACAGCATCAGAATGAAGTGGTATGTTGGCTATTCTCTTTCACAGGCAGCTGAATGTAAAGTTTATGCACATTGGTATTACATCGATGGAGAAAGAAGTTTATTCCCTGTTATTATTTTGTATCAGTTTAAATATGATTTTTCCTTTATTAAAGAACTTGGAAAGAGAGAAATTGTAGAAGGGTGGGAGGAGTTCCCTCTCCACCTTGATGCTAGCTAGGAAAATTTTGTGTTGTTTAGGTTCTTTCTAGCTAATTTCGTTTTTTTGTATATATAGCTGTGCCCTGAGATGGGCAAGGGATCGATCCATTTAACACTTTTGTGCTTGGTAAATGGAGTGATCTCTTAGATTTCTATAGTTTGATATTCTCCTCTCTCATATTTATAATTAAAAGGAAAAAAAAAAAATCTCACATTAGACAAGAAAAGGAACTTGGAAATAGTGAAGCTTATGATTTATCTATAGTAGCTTACTACTAATGTGTCCATAAGGTAAAAAAAAGTAGGTAAGTCTGGTTGTACTCAAATATAGATACATCTTCCATTGGTTATTTGACATATAGGAAAACGAGACCTTGGATCCAACTGTTCCTTGTAGAGGTGTCAATTTTCTGTGTACAGAAACTAATGGAAGATGTATCTAAAAGTGGCTAGAACTGGGTGTATTTATCTTCTTCTCATTCATAAGTATGTCTCAGCTGTGTAAAAATGATAAAAATTCACATAACTAAATTACTATGGCCATGTAAAATGAATGAAAGAAAAGCAAAGAGAAAAAGAAAAAGTCTCCTGTGACATGAACTGTATCTTGAAAAGTTAAAAGAGAAGAAAGCAATAGAAAGCCTTAAGTTATTCACCATTATCGTCACTTCCCCTTTCCTATCATGTGGCAAGGACGTGAACCTTAGAATCAAGTTGAGGGATCTGTAGAGCCTCATTATTTCCCCGAAAGAAGAGAGGGACATGACCACAAATTAGCTTAATGAACTCTTAATCCCGTTGTTTTAACATATGATACCTCACAAGAATCTCTTGTTAAGGTTCAATATTTTCATTTACTAGATTAAGTTCATAAGGTCATTCCTTAGTTGTAATTTAGATACACTGAACTGAAACGTTTGGCAGTATTATTTCTGCAGTTTGAATTTTCTTGCACTGTGAAAATTTTCCACGTGTTATATGATATGATTGTGAAATCCTGCTTTCTATTTCTGGTTTTGTAGTTTAAACGTAACACCTGAAATAATTTAGATTGTACGAATGATTTGGTATCAAGTAGTTTTATAAATGAAGAAGAATAAATCCGGTAGTTTTCCTGCAGTTCCTTCGGTCCAATGATTTTTCTAACTATTGCTAACAATATGTGTTGTTATCTTATTGAAACTAATGTGTACGAGGAAATTAAAAGGGCTCAGAGGCAACAGTTCTCTGTTGTTTAATCTTTTTACTTGCTACCTCATTTTGACTTCTGTGATATGTTTTTCACTCGTTTACTTGTATCTGATCTAAATAATCATACCTAGGTTGCAATGACCGGTGATGGTGTTAACGATGCGCCTGCACTGAAGAAAGCAGATATTGGCATTGCAATGGGATCAGGGACAGCAGTTGCCAAGGTAAGTTTCCTTCTAGCAATTCTGAAAAGCACTAATACTTCCAAAAGAAGCTGCCTGAAACTTGTATTAATATGTGACATCAGGGAAAACCTCATAATTGGCTTTTAGTCAAGAAGGCTTTAGTTATATCCTTTTCCTACAGATATTAAATACATAATGTCTCAATTAACCCATAACAGAATAGAAAAAATGCATGATGCCTGTCCTAGTCAGATAGCATTCACCACTTTCTCTGTTTCTCATTTGTGATGAATTTCTTGTATCATTTATGCTTGCCAATGGTTGGTTTTTCACAGTTAATGTGCTTGACTCCCTTGGAAACTACTAAATAGTATGTGGGAAGTTACTACATAGTTGTACAGTAAGTTGGGCCACCTAATTATTTAGTTTAATTTGTTGCGATCTTTCCAGAGTGCTTCTGATATGGTTCTGGCTGATGACAATTTTGCTACTATCGTTGCGGTATATAAATTTTCTCCCACCCTTGTTATTTGATGTTTTAAATTCAATTTCTTCATTCTTTTAGAAGGTACTTTTGCCTTCTAACAAGAAACCTTGTGCTTCAGCTTATAAATCTTCTTTTGGCAGGCTGTTGCAGAAGGAAGGGCAATATATAATAACACAAAGCAATTTATCAGATACATGATCTCTTCTAACATTGGTGAAGTTGTGTGTATCTTTGTGGCTGCTGTGCTTGGAATACCTGATACCCTTGCTCCTGTAAGTTCATTTTGATCATAAAGCTTATTATAAAAATGCAGCTCTGTACTCACATCATCAACTAATGATTAAATTGTATCACAATCTGCTTATTTTGGATAAATTTAAAGGCTGGATATTTGTCTCCATATGGAAAATTAGGTGGATATAAAAAATGAGGAAAGCTTTCTGACTTTTATAAAGAAGTTGCTACTGAAGGCATCTATGGAAACCATTTTTGTCTAGCCTTACAGTTCTATCTTGTTTCTCTGAAGAGGTCGCAGCGAATTATATTTTCCCTCCAAATTTTCAGGTCCAGCTTCTATGGGTCAACTTGGTTACTGATGGTTTGCCAGCCACTGCTATTGGTTTCAATAAGCAAGACTCTGATGTGATGAAAGCCAAACCTCGAAAGGTATCGATCTAATAGGTTATCTTTCTGGGTAATATTTGTCTTTTTAAATTGATTTCCCTGTCTCCCATATGTTGGCTTTTTCAAATGATAGATAATCTCAGATAGGAAATGTTAATGTTAAGTTATGATAATCTCGGTCAGGTGACGACAGTTGAAAGTCGCCGGTGCATTTGAAATACATACTTTTTTGTGTTGACTCCTCTTGAACTCCATGGGGGCCAAGTAACAATTTTATTTCTACTTTTTGTTCCTTCACTCGGAAAATACTGGCTGCACTTGATGTCCCAACGGTGAGTGGGTGGGGGGAAAAAGAAATATGGGCCATAAAGTTGGCATTTCTATGGAAATTATCCTAGATGCTTCCCATACTCCCAATAATGACGGTTATGCAGCTATATTGGAAGGAGGAAATTTCTATTAAGAATTTTAGGAAATTTCCTCCTTTGAAGTTAGCTCTAAAATTTCTTCTTCTTGAGCTGCAACTTTGACTTTTTTTTGGGTAAATAGTTGCAACTCGTCTTTGTTTGCAAAATCTTTATTACCCTTCTGTAAAATCAATAGAACTCAATAGATCAGACGAGAAATACTTTGACTTGATTATTTGTCTGGCATTAACAGGTGACTGAAGCAGTTGTGACTGGCTGGTTGTTCTTCCGTTACTTGGTGATTGGAGGTTGTAACGTGTCTATATTGTCCACATTTTCTTTTTCCTGGGATACTGTTATCTATGCATTCAATCTTGTCTTCCAATTATTGATATCAACGTAAGCTTTTGCATTATGATCCATCTTATTCTGTTGACCTCAGCAACTCGCAAGGTTCTCTCTTAAACTAGTAGCTAATAAAAAACAAAGGATACATCTCACAAAGAGAAAAGGAAGTAGTTAGACAAGAAGAAGAAACTTGGACAAAATGAAATGCAGTGACATAGACAAATTCTTTTGGTCCTCTCTCTTCTGAAATCAATTATATAGTACATTGTATGCACGATTCTTTCATCAGATGCTCTTCTATTCTCTTATCCAAATACATAAAAACATTTTGTTGTGCTTGTATTGATGGGTCTCTGGTCATTCTACTATTATGTATTCTTTATTGGGAAATATTTGGTAAAGAAGTATATCATCATCCGCATTGAATCAAGTATTAAGAAAGTTCGCATTGATACTTATTTTAGAGTGTGGATATGAAAGCGGACAAATAGTCTGACAGTGCCTCCTTGTTTGAATGCTTGAGCCTTGAGAATACATACCTCATGAATCATACCTTGCATTATGCTCCATCTTGTGCAGTTGTTAATAGAATCTGAATGGAGACGAGAGTGCTGGGGGAAAAATTAAAATTTGAGAGCCGTTGTTTAAGTAGATACACTGTCATTCCAATGAAAGAATAAAATTTGACAATGCTTTGTTTCAGTGTGCCGCACATTTCCAATTTATTCAGATTCATTTCTTGCATACTCTGGATATTCATTCATTGCACCAAATTTTTATTTTAATTTCACAAAGATAATAATGTCTTATGTAAATGTGCTTGATGCAGCTTATGTTGGCCTTGCCACTGTTGCTGGATTCATATGGTGGTTTGTTTACTCGGATGATGGCCCTAAATTACCTTATAATGAATTGGTATGTTCTATGCATTCTATCAAATTCTCTTTGTTGTAATGCTTATGTCATCAATTTTGTTGATCACATTGCTTATTCTGTTTGGTTAAATAGAAACCCTACATTTCAGTTTGTATTTTTTTCACGAAAAGAACTTGGCATTGAGCTACGATTCACATAGTTTGGGCTACAAATTATAGAGCTACTACACAATCTAATCTAAATGAAAAAAATATTGAATTGAATAGTTATGGCTGCTATTCACCAGGTCTTCAGTTGCTGTGCTTGTAATGTAGCCAATAAAGTACATTACATAGTATAGGTTAGACATATGGCAAAATTACCTTTCCTATTCTTCACTATTCCACCGGAATTTTTGTCTTTGGATGACATTGAAGGGTTTATTAGTATTGATTCATTCTCTTCATAAAAAAAAGGAGGTAGAACCAATACTTGAGGAAGGGTTTGGTCTCAAATCTGATTCAAATAGGAGAAGTACACCATGCTAATATGCCTTGGATGATCTACACACCTCAAGGTTAGGCACTGATGAGCATATTGAATTATCCATATAGTTGAGAGCTCTCACAACTCAGGCACAACGACACCTACTACTGCTAATATTTTCAACAGTCTTGTTTTTGGGTTTCTACCTCATTTTTTCTCTTTCCATGAAAGCGTTGAGGGAAACTAGTGGCCATTTTACTGGATTATATGAAAAAAACAAGAAAATAAAATTTATAGCAAATTCTCCTGACTTTATTACGTATGGATTTGTGGTGGAATAATTTTCTGAAGTGCACTTGTTATCTTGTGAAAACATATTAGAAGTGGAGTATAACTGGGATAGTAAGTGTCATTTGCATATATAAGCTTTTGGAAGCACTTGTGTGGAAGTAGATTCTTAATGGAGTAAATTGAAAAATCAAGGAATAATATATATAACACGATTTATCTGATTAATGACTCAAGTACAAAGCCCAATTGGTGAGTAATCTTAAATGGCTCAAGAGTTTGTTATGGTTGCTAATCGGGTTAAATGAATGTGTGGGATAGATGATTGGTATTTTTTGGTGGTGACTAGTTGGGACAAAGTGCACACAAATGGAACTCCGTCAAAGCGAGATGCTTTTGTAAGCTATATGATAAGTTGACTACTGGTTGAAACCTTACGTTAGTGTGATTCAAATATGGAAAAGTAAGAAGTGAGAGGAAGAAGAATGAGAACCTCATAAAAGTGAGGGAGTGGTTGAAATGTACTTTGATGTAGGCAGGTTTGACATTAAGAAAAAGGTGAAAAAAGGGGGTAAATTACTTCGACCCTCTGATGCTTGCTTCGACTAATAGATTAGATAACTATAATCCTGGGGCTCTCTAATAACAAAGATATTTATCCTTTGCTCGTATCACCCCATTATGAGTTGGCACACTGTGAATCACAATAGGAGTACTTGTCATTTTCTCCTCACAGTATGGATAGAAATTCATTTGTGCATTCACACCCTTAACTCAAAGAAATGGACTTGACTTTCCAAAATCCTCTATAATGTTGCTTCTTGGAGCGTTTTGGAGAAATAGTCACTTTTAGGTTTTCTGAATGAGGGGTTCATGCGCACTGACTGCAGAGTTATTATTTTTGTTGTATTTTTTGATAAAGATAATTGCATAGATTGATGGGGATGCAAGTGCAATTTGCTTCGATATGACTACATTCTAAATCTCAATTTATTTTGTTAATGTCCTTTACTCTAAATAATGCATATTCATCGAACTATTTGCACAAAACTCAACTAGTAGATTTTTTACTACTCTCAATTATTTGTCCATTCCAGATGAACTTCGACTCTTGTTCAACAAGGGAGACGACTTATCCATGTAGTATATTTGAGGATCGGCATCCTTCAACTGTATCAATGACTGTCCTCGTTGTAGTTGAGATGTTCAATGCCCTCAACAATCTTAGTGAAAATCAATCCCTTCTGTGAGTACATTCCTCTTATGTTTCTCTTTAGAGCATGGATTGTATAGTTAAAATTTTCACTAAGTTTGCTTCTGCTTTATTGCAAACTATATGCAGTTCACTTTCCCCTCATAGATTCCTGTCCAAAATAATGAGAACCACTTTGTTATGAATGCTCATTTTCATAATAATTTTGTTAATGGTATTCATCTGAATTTGGCTTCATTCCAGTGTTATCCCTCCCTGGAGTAACCTATGGCTAGTTGGGTCAATCATACTGACCATGCTTCTTCATATGTTAATCTTATATGTACATCCGTTGTCTGTTCTTTTCTCTGTAAGTGGCCATTGTCTCTATTGTTGACTAACTATTTTTTAAAATTACACCTGCTTTCTTTGTGTAATCAATGGATTTTGCTATCTTTGCTTGCAGGTAACACCTCTATCTTGGGCTGACTGGATTGTTGTATTGTATCTATCCTTCCCTGTATGTCATCCATCAATTTTTTTGGTTCTCGTAATTTAAATCCCAATCAAATGCCAGCAGACATTTTATTTCTATTGAAAAGAAAAATGTAAAATGCACTCAATATATCTTCCACCCTAAAAGGTGGAAGGGGTGGAAGATATATTGAGTGCATTCTCTTTTACTTTTTGTGGTGACATCTTTCTATTTTTGACTTCTCATATTCACATCTGGATTCAAATTAGGGGGATCAAAAGTCTCTATATGGAAATGTTGCAGACTTTGATTGTGTTTTGTCAGAGGCTCATTGCAGAGAGAGATATAGAGAGAGGGAGAGGAGAGTGAGAAGTAGAATATCAACTATTTCAATTAAAGGACGCTAATTCCCACTTTTTAAGCAAGCCTTTCATGCAAGGGTTTGCAAAAAATAATGAAAAGAAGTAATTTATAGCCAGTTTTCTGAAATACCTTCCAAAAAAGCACTTTAAGGATCTTTCTCATCTTTAATGCATTGAGCACTTATAATGGTTCCATGTGAAGAAATCTCAAACTTATGGATATTTGTGTGCATACCAATGATCAGAATCATGGCGTAATGTAATGAAGTTGTTCTTGTTGACTTTAAAAGCATCTTCCTGGTGGAGCTCAAATACTACCCTCTTATGCATTACTGTAACCAGTGTAATTTCTGAAACTGCAGGTTATAATTATTGATGAGGTTTTGAAGTTTTTCTCAAGAAATTCTTACGGTAATTTATTGAAATTCAAGTAATTTTCTTGTCAATATTCTCCCTGTTGCAGCATTGATGGAATGTATTTGGCAAATGGATATTCTTTCTCCTTCTCGAGTGGGAACTTGGTCGATTGCTCAAATTTTCCTCCCTGCCAATTTCCAAATCATTCTTCCTAGTTGGCAAAGGGATCATCTGTTAAGGATTTTTTTTTTTTTTTTTGGGTAAATCATCTGTAAAGGATTTTGATATGCAGCTTCATGTAAATTTTTTTCTAATATGCTTCCCCTCTCTCATTCCTCATTCCTTGTCAACGTCACATACTGGATATTCCTTTTGATGACTAGGGGTTCTCCTGTCATGCAAGAAAGGTACTGAAATTATGATTCTACTGTTGACTGTTGTTGCTTTTTCCTCTCTTCCAGGCATAAGGCTCAACTTTAGATTGAGGAGAAATGATTTACTACCAAAAAAGGAACAACGTGATAAGTGAGGAGCTTGTGCAGTTCCAATCCTTTCATACAAGCTCGCATTTATTGGGCAAGAATTTTTGTTTCTCATACAGTGACCATTGGAGATGATACTAGCACAGAAGCCACCTTCTACTCACTATGATGGCTGCCTCAGCTTTGCGTGGAAATGTTCTGCCCGGGTTTTGAGATGCCTCAGCCTGCTGTATTTTAATACATAGAGGGAGCATTCTTGTAGTACCATCAGCAAACAGTGCATGCAAACGCTGTAATGTTTGTATTTAGAACTGTTATCACAACACAATACAATAGGCCTTCCCTTTGATGGCAACGAACAATATAGAAAACCAATTTCTGTCGCCCTAGCCAATAAGCATCCTGTTCTGGTGCAATCGAATCATAGAATCTTACGCAGCATGTACATCTAATCCATAAATTTGAGGAAGGAATTCGAAGAGGTACATCCTTTTCTTGCATTTTGAGGCCATTTTGAAATCATGGAATGAATTTACTTGTTAGACAAACTCTTATGCGATCCCAAATTCTGCAAAACCAACTCAAGTTGTGATGGCTTGAACCAATATGGAGCATGAAGTGTTTCTCAATTAGATACCATAACGGAGGTGCTTCCAGAGAAAGGTTCTCATGATTTCTAACCAATATATCTAGTGATTTTACACAGGATTACAGTGGCTCTATTAATCATCCTTCTCCGATGGCTTTATTTGTGCCTCAAATGCAGCATTTCAAGTACATTATCCATGAAGAATAACCAAGTAAATGGCTTCTGGCAGCGCTTGGTTTGTGTCCATAACCACTGGTTTGGAAAAAAAAAAAAAAAAAAAAAAAAAACTTCCAACTCAATTACATCCTGTGTAATTTGTTGCGAGGTTCATGAGCCAATAATTGAAATCAAGAGGGATACATGATCGGAGAGGAAGGTGAAATGCCTGCTAACTGCCATGGTGATTACAGTGGCTCTTCAGATATCCATCTTTTGTACATGTAAAAAGCTTCTTTCGGTCTGTATTCAGGAGCTGTGTGACCACCTCCCTGAAACAAAAATATACAGCAGTAAATGAAAAAGCGCTGCGAGGTCGCAATATATTTACAATGCTGGTAGGTGTGAATCAAAATTTCTTGCCTTCACAGTTGCAAATGTCATCTGATTTTCATAAGTCCGCGTGTAACTGCAAATCGATATCTCAAAAAATTTCCTGTTAACCTACTCGGTAATCGCATCGAAATCAAGAAAACTATGGACTTGTTTCTTGTCACTTACCCTCCAACTTGACCTTCGGCAGTCCATGGTCTCCAGTCGTCAACGATCGAATAGTTCAAAGATCTTATCCACGTTTGAGTGCCCAAGAACGGTACAATCATGTCATGGTCACCACTGTTTCAACAGAAAAAAAGGTTGTATGATATGCCCCGAGTTCGACTACACAAAACATGATTCTTCCGTGCCAAACCGAGTGGGAGTGGTCTTACTTGTATACTAAAGAACGGAGGCCTTTCCTACTGAGGTTTACTTGATACTGGTAGCTGCTCGGAATGTCTTTACTATACTTCAATCCAAAGCTGCATCTTTGCCAGAGATCAATACTCCCCTGCAATCAGTAATTCACTTGTTAATATGTATAACATTCCCCCAACATTTCCCTAGTGTAATTTTTCCTTACATTTCTTATGTGAAGAGCCTCCCGGACACGAGGGTCGTTCATCCATTGGGGCGAAAGCGTGTAACCGTAAGTCTGTAGAAGAGGCATCGTGATGATTTTATAATGTTAGAATTCTTATTAAAAGACTGTCTATATGATTTTTCATTATACTCTTTCGAGAAAAGTATCGCATAATCCATCGGAGAGTAAGGAATTATGGAACTGTCAAAACCACCTGACATGGATAATGTTAGAATCTTGTTGAAGGCTTTTAAATGAACATACATGCATGTGCGCAAATTAAAGACAAAGGATGGGGACCCAGTACACACAAGGGGGCACCATGCAGCAGACACATCACACGCATGCAAGCAGATGTGGGGTGTGTTGTTTTTTCAAGTCAGTCCTAAATAAACAACAAAAGATGAACACCTACTTTTGAGTATGCTCTAGGTATTAACTGGTACTAACGCTATTTTTATGATTTCCCGGGAAGAAGAAGAAGAAGAAGTTGACAAGTTTTTGAGTGGTACACTTAATTTTGCAACTCCACGTGTGTCAACTGTCAAACCATATTCTAAATGGAGTAGAGCAGAATGTAGAATTTACTCGGCAGCTCAAATCGATGCCCGTGAGCTCAGCAATGAGGAAGCTTTCATCATCGAGAGATCTTCCTCTCAACATCTCTGTCGGCTTTGGTGAGGCGAATCCGCATAATGGTTCTAAAATTTGTGCTTGGTTGATTCCCGAAATACACTGTCAAATAGTTTGCCAAATGCCAAACACGACAAAAATGTTAACAGGACATATTCAGGGGAGCACCTTATCCGGGTGTGCAGGTATCAAATGTACCTTATAGTAATATTCTAGGTCCCTCAAACACTCGGAACTTCGTGTGGGATCGGAATATCGATAATTTCCTTCACAAGTTCTCTGCAGGGACTGCAAAAAGAGTCTAAAAAGAATTGAATTTCGCTTCGCAGCCATATACTAAATTCTCATTTTATGGTGTTAAAGAGTTTGGCAGTTTCTACGACATGATAATGTGTTATAAGCTTACACCACCTCATAGAGTTCGTTGGAGATGAGCCCCATTCCATACGCATATGGTATGACGGAATTTCCATCTACGACAGGATCAGTTACAGGATTCCCAAGCAAGTATCCCTATAATTCAGTTTCTTGTCATGAGAGGAGATAGAAAAGAGAAAGAGTGCATTTATCCTGATCTTGGCAACATTGAGCATTAAACGATGGCTGAAGGTGTCCGAACCTTGAGATTTACTGGTGGTTTTTGACCTTTATCATTTCCTGCAGGGCCATGAAATAAGTGGGAAGGAAAAGAATGAGTAAATTATGCTGACCATTCCTGAAAACTTTTAAAATTACAGCCTTCGATATTTCATGACGGTGCACTAATATCGTTGCGACCCACAGTTATAACATTTGTCAGGGGTGTCGATGGAGCTATGAAACTTACCAAGGATGTTTGTGTATTAATGAAACTCATGAAGAGGTGCAATATTTATATGACAGTAGTCCAGGTATACAATTAAAAAGGAAAAAAAAAAAAAAAAAAATGGAGTGTTGGTGATATGCTGAAACTTTGCAAGGATTTTTAATACAATGTACTCAAAAAGAATTCTTAGCAGATTACATGTAAATGCTGAATCAACTTCTCCACAAGTTTAAAGTAGAATTTTCCTTTTCTTCCACTTCAATTAGAATCTTCATCGTCACAAACTACATACTCATTCAAAGATGGTAGCTTTTTTGGCTGATGAATCTGTTATAGGCAAATCGTTTCATACCATCTATGATCTCTTCAACAAGGATTGGGACAGTGATGCCAGAATACGAGTCTCCACCGATATAGACTGGATTTGAGAGGAGCTCCGTGTGATTAGCTAGCCACTGAAATTTGCAATGACACAAAGGAAAAATAGTTAGAAGAGAATATGGAGTTATGCTTCCGGCAGCAACGTGCTTAGCCTCGCTCAAAGGGTCAAATCGACGTGCTTTAGAAAGATAAATCTAAATATCATTACTTGTGCAAAAATTTGAGCACCAAACCAAACCAAATCCAATCCAATCCAATCCAATCCAATCCAATCACTTACGAAAGCAGACACTATTTACTTAGGAAAATCTGTGGGATGAGAAATGCGTAATCTACGATTAGCAGAAACTGAGGGGTCATTAGACGTTCAGGTTACCACCTTCCTTAGGAACTGGTTGAGATGTTGCGCTTGCATGAAATCCCCTGATTGTGGAGCAAGTGCATTTTTGGCATAAGAAAACCCAGTACCAACCGGTGCATCTACAAATATAATGTTGGACACCTGCAAGATGCATTACACTTCTCATTCTTGTTGAAAGGTAAGAACACAATGTTGATGCACCTTGAAATTATGTGCTTCTTTTGCTAACTTTGACTCCATGTCCACTTGAGGAGTTAATTACCAGAGTAGGAGATACCGAGTTCATGTTTCCTTACACTCGTATTGGTCCACTAGATACGCTTTAAAAAAAAGTTTCAATCCACAAGTGAGCGAGAATGTTAAATAATGAAAACAAAGGCTTAAACTTTCAAATCGGCTAGTTGTGAAACTAAATTTATCGGGACGAATCAAAGAATCATTAAAATTGGTGCTTCGAGCACTTGAGAACCACTAGATGAATGAAGCATATGTATATTATTCAACTAATACAGCAATATCTATGGCAGCCCAAGAAGAGACTTAACTATTCAATTATAGTATGATAATGACTAATAGTCCTTTACCTTTGTCCATGAATATGGATTCAAGACCAACTCAGGCAATCTTCCTTTATAGTCTATTACTTTAAAATTTAGAGGACCTGAAAATGAAAAATAATCAAAAAGAGTAAAAAATTAAAAAAATGTCACAAGAATGCCCTAACAATGCAAATGGCAAAACGTGGGGGGGGGGGGAAAGAGGGATAAATTTATATATATATATATATATATATATATATATTACTTCTTTTGAACAGCTTCATACCAATCTCATAGACTAAACCAGAGAAAGCAGAGCAACCAGGACCACCAGTCAGCCAAAGCATGATTGGATCATTTCCGGGATCTCTCTCTGATCTGACAAAGTAGTAGAACAATTGTATATCTTCTGATTCTCCCACACCCACATACCTGATTGCATTTTCAAGAACAACATAAAATTATAGGGTCGACATGGATTTATATTTATACTTTGATATTCCCCTCAAATTTTGCACCCACACATTGACTATAAACTATTATGTGGAACTAGTGAGTTAAGATTTCCATTTCAATATCATAGGAAAATTTATTCATAACAACAGTCAAGAGTTAGTTACATTGATTAACAAAGGGATTACAACGTTCTAACACTATATTTGTAACACATCCATAAATACATAAAAAAATGCTTATTGAGGGTATTTGATTGTATGTATAACAATAATACTAACCCAGTTTCTAGGTGGAAAGGAAGAGATCCTTCAAATCCTGGAAGTAACTTAACGGCTGACTGAGCAAATGCAGGTTTAAAAGACACCAGTGCAAAAACTAAACTGAAAATGTGGATATAAAAAAATAGACTGAAAGAACGGCTTTGCATTGCCATGAAATTTGACACTTTTCACAGTAACTTACTTCTTCAGGGTTTTGGTTGTTCATGAAACAAGAAAAAAGGATATCAATGACTTGTTTTTTTTGGTTGGTGGAAAGATAGGAAAATTTGGCGAGGAAATGAGTGGTTCGTGGGGTGTGATAGCAACTGCGATTTTTAGCATGCATGTTGGAGTTACATTCTTCAATTTTATTAAATGGGATATCATCAATGATACAGTACTCGATAGCTTAATAATGCATGCAATGACAAAAAAAAAAAGAAAAGAAAAGAAAAGAAAAAGATGGACAATATTGAAGATGGGGCTAAGAAGGAACCAACAAATGATGCTATTTGGCAAACCAAATAACAAAGGTCCCCAAAATAGGCCTTCTAGACAAGACTACTTGAATAAAATATAAATGTATCAAATCGAGTTGATTATTATCCTTTATTTGAGCTTGACATTGGTTGGAAACCTCAAACTCAATCTTTTAAGCCAAACTTTTACTATACTAGATGAGCTAAATTTAGCCTCCACAAGCTCAATTAAGTATACTCTAATTACTTTCAAAATTATACATCTTTTTTTTTTCTTTATCAAGTTTATCTAAAAGCTTCCATTTGATTAAACTTTATAGGAACTTGTACTATATTTTAGTTTAAATAGAATCATGGTTTCATCAAACCAAATAATAAGAATAACTTAATAAATTATTTGAGTGGTTTGAATGAAAACTCCTCTTTAAAGATGTCAAGTCAAATTTGAGTTTTTTTTTTTTTTTTTAAATTTGTTTGTCATACTAAATACGACTACAATAGATCGAGTTAAAAATTCGATCTCTCACAATAGAAGATTTTCTTAATTTGTTCAAGAATTGTTCATATACAAGAAACCATGCTTGGTTGTGAAATTCTACATGATAGATAGAAGTAAATATTAGTCGTTAAATGATTTAAATTTGAAACGTATGTCTATTGAGGCTTCTTGTGTACAATTAGGTTCTTCCTCATTTGTAAGTCATCCAACACATTTAAGTAGGTAGGCTAAATTAGAACTAGATATCAGTGACATGATGGATTGTTCAAGTTATGGAGGATAGAAGCGGTAGGGACACAATATATATGCGTATCATAACGGATTGCAAATATAAGATTAAGTAAAGCAGGAGCGAGATACTGGCACAAAGTCATGGCCATGATAGAGGGGTTGATAAGATAAATGGTATAATTAAGACTACTAATCTTAAGAGCCGACTCGCAAGAAGGATGGTAGTGGGACTTAAATATGGGTAATTTTGTGCCCTCAAATTAAGTTTGGTAATTTACGAAGAAATGGCTTTGGTTGGCAATTCGTGTTATCGTATCATGTCTTGTTTTAATATTTAAATGGGTTTATATTTGAAAAACCTAAACGGATTATTTAACTGTTTATTAATTATATATAAAAACTTAAACTTGTGACTTAGCATATCTTGTATCCTAGTTGGACCTATTTGTATTAAGGTTGATAATTCGTGTTATTGTGTTATATCTTGTTTATCTTAAATTTAATTACGTTTATCAATCAAAAAGTTATAATTATATCTATTTAAATTTTAGAAACACAAAGAATATAGTATTTCTATACTTAATAAAAAAATTACAACTCAAACAAAAGTGTTTAGTAAAACAAAATCTTATCGATATAAAAAATTTGAAAATTTAAGTTATATAATATCACTAAATTAAATGGAAACATGGATCAAATGAATGTTAATATTATTATTAGTATTGATTTCTAAATTTATCAAATCAATAAATTTTCAAGGAAGATAGACAAATAATTAATACATGAGTTCGTAACTTTTTATTTGTTTAAATTATGATGCAGTAAAAAAAAATATAGTTAAAAATAACTCATATTTTTAATAAAGATCTCTTAGAAATAAATGATTTGTGTAATAAAATACAAATATAGAAGAATATATAACGTGTCTTGTGTCCAAATTTGAAAGCTTAACATGAAACCAGACATGACTTTGACAGTGTTTAAATAAATTTAACCCGTTAATGTTTTGTGTCAAATTTTTTTTATGCATTAATCTCTTTAAATCATATTGTGTCGTGGGATCTCTTGTGTTTAGGTTTTAAATTACCTGCTTTAGTAATGAGAACGGTGTTGTTATAAAGTACTTTGTTTGCATATGAGAATAGAAAAGAAAGAGTGAGAAAACAGAAGATTGAGAAATATAATAAAGTTTAAAAAGGAGAGGTAGAATATTGGATTTGTTGGTTGAGATGACTAGCAAATTGCATATGGTGATTGTTTGAATTTAAAGTTTAAAATTTTAATATTTAATAGATTCATTTATTAAAGGAGAAATTTTTTTGCTACAAATTAAATCTCAAGTAAGGATCGAAGGTGGGAGTACCCGTCGGAAGGGAAAAATAAATAAATAAACAAATAAATAAATAACTTTAATGTAGATTCAAACTTTGTGTCTGCCTGCCTATTTTGAAATTGTTTTTAATTACTTCTAAAATTCTAAAAAGGTACTTCTACTAAATATTTTTTCTTAACCTTATTTTATGTAGAATAAAAGCATCTAAGAATACAAAATCAATTTCCATGTTCGTTGGGGGAAAAAAAAAAGCCTTATTGCCTTAAACTATAAATTAAGTCCTTTTGTCAAGTGTTTTTCCACTGAATGCCTCATGAATGTTTGTTAAAATATTAATTTATACATGATCGCCAAATTTTCAAAAATTTCGCTTATAATGAATATAACTTCTAATTATTAAGCCTTGTTGCGGCAGATATCAAGTGAAACAAAAAGCGCAACATATAAACTATTCAACACTCTCCAATTCCTAAATACATTTTCTTCCTATATAGACACTACACAAGACACTATAACTATAAAGCCATAACGTGACATGGACCTCACATTTTATTTGTTTGTTTGTAAACGCTTATATTAGACATAGCTAGAAGTACCTCATGTGTGGACCCATAATGAAATCTTCTCTCTCAAGCTTCTAGAGAGAGAATTTTTCTCTCAATTTAGAGAGTTAGTTTTCACACCACTTGGGTGTGATCAGAGTCCTTGTTGTCTCATCTTCCTTCTTTCTTTCTTTTCTCTCTCTTCACTTTGCATCTCCTTTCTCATGTGCTATTTCCGAGTTATGTGATTTTGAGCTCATCATCATCCTTTTCATATATGAATATTCATTAATTGTCATTGTGTACATACAATCAGTATTCCCTTAGTTCCTTTTTGTTCTTGTTTCATTACAACCTATTGGGAAAAAAAAAAGAGAAAAAATCAAATCAAATTAGAAAAATCAAAATATGGAAATACAAATATATACATTGTTCTCTTTTATCTTTGTCTAAGTTCTTTTCCAGCCTTTTTATCACCACTTCCTTGTCCTGCTGTGTTTTGAATTCCTATAGTCGTTTTTCTTGGTCTTTTCTTTAACTTTACATAGACTAATCTTCAGTTTTCCTTTGTAGATTGCTTCCTCTTCTAGATCTGAATCTTCAGATAGCCAAACTCTTAATGAGATCTTCCTTGAAGACAATGAAGATATTATTGTGAATGAAGAGGATAATCTCAAGGGAACTCTTATTGTTGCAAGAATTATAGCTGATAAATCACTTAATAAATCAGCTATGTTGAATTTGTTAATCAAGTCTTGGAAAGGTTATGGAGTTGGGTCGATCTCTTTCTTAGGCTCTAATCTATACATGTTAAGTGTGGAAAATAAATTTGATGGGGATAGATTGATGAATGAGTCTCCATGGTCTGTTTTGGGTTATTGTATTGTAATGGAGTGTTGGAATAGAGAATGGAATTTAAAAGAAATTCCTTTGAACCAGATTGTGTTCTGGATTTAGATTCATTGTTTGAAACTTAGGAATATGACTTTAAATAGTACCTTGTCAATTGGGAAGTGGGTTAGAGAGGTACTGGAGATTCAACCTTGTTTCTCCTACAGGTGAGAGAAGGGTTTTTTTGAGGGTGAGGGTTATAATTGCAACTGAAGATCCATTGAAGGCAAGTGTATGGGTGAATACTGGGAAAGGAGGGAGATACAAAGTATATTTAAAATATGAGAGATTAAATGATTGGTGTTTTCACTGTGGAAGATCGGGACATATGAGTAAGAATTGTAGTTTTGAAAAATTATTGGATGATGGTATGGGTTTGGGGCTTAGAGCATTAGTTGTCAAAGTTTGGAATAATCAAGATTAGTCAAATGATCAAAAGAAACCAATGGATTCTTTAAAACCATCAGATCCTTCGCTATCACATCCCCTCAACATTAGAAAGAACCACTCGACACACTCAACTAGAAATAATACACTTAACCTTAACCTAATCAATTCGCATACCTAAACGCAAACCCAACACATCAACACTTCACTATCAAAACAGAAAACTAGTAACCATGGAAGAGAAAATTTTGATCTTAATAATGTCCCTATTGCTTGTGATCCACCAAATCTTCACCAGAAAGACCAAAAACACCTCTTCGTCTCCACCAAACAATCTACTAAATAAACAATCATTGATCTTGGAAATGTTCCACAATCGACACATCACCATACTTTTGCAGGAATGTCATCTGAGGCTGATCTAAAAATTAATTTGTCTTCTATTAAGGATAATCTCAATTGGTCCAATTCTATTACTATATCTCAACTTAGAGCATTTGTTTTGACTCAATCCTTGAGTCAATTATGCTTGAAAAGGACTTGTGAAGTTGAGGAGGACTTACCCTAAAAAAATTGAAAATAAACGAGCATCTAGTGAGTTTTGATGGCATTTTAGTTGAAAATCATGAGAGTGATGTGGAAAAAAATGAAAAAAAAAAAGTAAAAAACTATTAGAAAAAAGGGAAAAAATATAAAAAAATAAACACAAAAAAATGTAAGTGTTAGGAATAAAAGGGTAGTTGTGTAGAAACCTTATACTTTTATTATTTTATTTTTTTTAAATAGGGCAAGAGGGTCATAATTTAGAAAAAAAGAAAAAAAAAATCTAAATAACTACAAAAAAATAAAAAAATTAGAAAAATACAAAAAGATAGAAGATTTAGAAAAATATCACAAATAGAAAAGTTAGAAAAATCACAAAAAGTGGAAGAATTAAGAGAAAATTAAGACACAAAAGTATAAATAAATAAATAACAAGAATAATAACTTTTTTAGGTGGTAGGATTTTTAGCTTTAGCGTTTTAGGGTCTTAAATGAAGGAGGGGCGTTGAGCCTAGGCTTAGATTTAAATCTAGTTTAGGTTAACTTTATCTATATGTGCAATTCAATTGCACATATGAATAAGGTACATATCAACAACCTAACGGTAATACACTTAGACATTGCATTAAAGTTAGTTTGAGGTCTTAGGTTCAAATATCACCAAAAGAATAAAAAAAAGTCTTTTGTTTTTTCTCCTTTACAATATACATCGCCACGTGTTAGGAATTTATTGTGCCATATGTTAGGAAGATTAGACTGCAAGCTGACGTAATGCTACAGGCGTGCTACGTCAACATTATCATCTATGTGACATAGCAAGTGGCATGATACGTGTCGCCGACATGTCACTTGCTTACGCCATGTCAGCTGCCACATGTCATGTCATGATACGTAGCATGATATCAGATAATATGGTTGACGTGGCACCATGTTAGCATCATTTTCCTTACTTTCCTCCATTTTCCTTCTTTTTCCCTAAAAATTCCTTACATTCTTCCCAGGTCAGCCGATTTCAGCATTGAATTTGAATCTCTTTTTGTTGCAATCTTGCCAAATCAATGGCGAAATTGCAAACTAAGCATAGCCTAATTTCGGTTTAAAGCAAAATCCTATCTAGATCTAGTTGAATACGCATTTGAATTTGGATTGAAAATTGGAAAAAAAAAATGGTTTATGAGAGTCAAAGTTCATTAACATGATTCTCCGAATTAGGTTGATTTTCGAACCTTCCTAGCTTAATTAACGATAGATTAGCATAAAAATAGGTGAAGGAGTTGGGATTCTCCATCGACAATCATTAAACATACTCAAATCCTTACTTAAACATATACTTTAAACCTTCCTCTCTCTATTGTGCTCCTCTTTCTCTCATTAGGATTGACAAGTATTTTAGGCTTCCTAGGCGAAGCTGAACAACTCATGAAACTCCCCACATCAAGCTCTTTTAAAACCAACCACTCCTAGTAGAAGTTGCACCTCCATTCAAACCATTGAGGGTTTCGCACCAAAAGCCTAACCATGACCCCCACCTCTTAACATGCAGCATCTAGCTGTCCTTACACGAAACCAATGCCATGGCTAAACTTGTGGCATCCTTGAACCCAAGACCCAAACATTCGCTGTGCGCCAACTCTCCCTTTCGAATGACCACCTATCTAAAATCCTGACCACCATAACCACCTTTTCGAAAACACAATTGCTACTCCTTAATGACTTGAACCAACCACACCATAAGACTTATCACTCTAGAAAGCCCCTAGACCTAACTTCCTTTTACGTCCAGTTAACACCATTGCGCACAACCTAAACTCCGTCACCAATTACTACTCTTCACCACCATCAAAACCACTATGAAATACCGTTGCACTAACACCAAACCAATATTTTCTAATATAAAATGCATGGAAACCCTTCTCCCTACTTAAAAATTGACTCAGAATCACCCTTAAGAAGCCTCTACCACCTATTGCTTCATTTTCCTTGTTGCAATCTGAATTCGACCCTTTGACCCGAACCTGATTGTCTAATGTGTGCTTTAACTCGGCGCTTAAGTTCGACCCTCATTTCCTGTTTTCGGTTTTTTTCTTCGTTTTTTTATTGTAAATGTAAATGTAATTATAAAAAAAAAAATAGAAAAAGAAAATTAAAAAGAAAGAAAGAAAAAGGAATAGAATTTTTTTTTATTTTATGTTCCCAACTAAAACCGAGAACACATAAAGAACAAGTAAAATAAAATGACAATAATAATTTTACTACTTAGGAAATCATTTTTCAATAAAAATAAAAATAAAATTGTTCTTTTCAATTAGGACCTTTTTGAGAAATTTTAAAAATAAAACCAAATTGAGGACCCTTTAGAAATTTTCCTCAAATAACTTGAACCAAGTTAAAAATGTAAATTCGACCTACTTTTTAAAATTAAAATCAATCAACCTGCTTTAATTTTTTCAAAAATAACTATGCACATTTGACCTTGAATAATAGATAGTAGGCACTCGTACGCAAATATGGACCGACTTAAAATATAAATTTTTTTTTCATATTTTGTAAATAATTGTTTAATTTAATCAATTTAGTTGCAATGAATGGCTTATAAATAAGGGTATATGGAAAAGTGAAATTAAAATTGAAAAGTTAAAAAGTGATACTTGTTAAGGGTTTAAAAAATTAGCCCACCATTTTGTAAAAATTGGTTTTTCAAGTGGAGCGGTAGTTAGGTTAAATCGGTTCACTTAATTTATTTAACCTAACCCTCTTTTTTCCTAACTTCAATCGGGTGGCAACTCTAAGTACTTTTTTTAATACATGTTTAAAAAACCGGTTTTCTTTAATTCTTAGTTGATTATTAATATTAAATAAGTTAAGGTTTAATATCAATTGGGTTAAGGAAAATATAATAAAAACTGAGAATAAATCAGGATCGACAGTTCCACTAAAAAAACAGTAACTATCATGTGCGAAGAAGTAGAGTGGTTGATGTACCAGTATTTAATGGTGACTTCATGGGCAGTGGTGGTTGGCCCAAAATAGCTACATGGGCACCATGATTTTCATAAGTTAGAATTATCAAGGGATTAAGCCTTTCAAGATGATTCGTCATTTAAATGACCTTGTAAATAAATTTAATCCTTCTATTGTTTTTTTAATGGAAACAAAAAATGATGAAAGGAGACTTGAAAGGCTGTGTAATAAATTATGTTACAGTAGATTTTTTTATGTGATTAGAAGAGGAATGACCGGTGGTTTGGCTCTTTGGTGGAATAATAGTGTTAATATTGGCATTTTGAATGAAGATGATCAGTTTGTGGATAGTTTGATTAAATGGAAGAATGGAGGAATTTTTGGTAGAGTGACATAGATCTACTCTGTAGTAGATTTTCACCTAAAACAAAGACCATGGAACAAATCAAGAGTGTTTGCTGTTGATGTTACCCTTTCTTGGCTTTGTATAGGTGCTTTCAATGCTTTATTTTTTGAACATGAGAAGGAGAGGGGATAGAGGTTTGGAGAGAAGAGTCACTGATGGTTTCAGAAGCATGATTAAAGATACTAATTTACAAGATATTGTCTTTGATGGACCAATTTTTACTTAATTGAATAAAAGAGAGGGCTAAACATTGATAAGAGAAAGGATTGATAAGGGATTGGCTTCTTTGGAGTGGATAGAACGTTTCCTAAGATGTCACATCCAACATGTACTAACGGATGCTTTAGATCATATGGTCTTAATAGTGAATACAGATACTAATAATAAGGTTGGTAGGAAGTTTTTTAAATTCGAGAATATGTAGTTGACGTCTAATTAATGTAAAGAAGTAGTTGAAAAGGGATGAAACAATGCTGAGTTTGGTGTTTCACAATGGGATAGTGTGCTAAAGAAATTGAAGGCGTGCAAAAAAGCTTTAATTAATTGGAGTAGAGACACTTTTCTAAATAATAGAATTTTAAAGGATTTGACCTTGTTCCGAGGCAATTTGAATGGCTTAGACATAGAAGAGGAGGAGAGGTTGTTTGAGAAACTCAATATACTTTGGGAGAATGAATAGAGATATTGGCATCAAAAAGTAAGATCTAATTGGTTAAATTTTAGACACTATAATACTTCTTTCTTCCATCAAGCTACATTAGGAAGAAGAAGTCAAAATAAAGTCGTGAAATTGAAAAGGATAGATGGGAGTTGGATTGAGGAGGAAGAGGAAGTCATTAGAGAATTTCAAAATTATTTTACAAAGTTTTTCAAAGCCTTTAATAGTGCAGAAAATTCGAAATGTTTGAATTGGGTAGACAGTTATGTTAGAGAGGATGTGAACGAAATTTTGTGTGCACCTATACAAGAGGAAGAGGTAAAGAGTGTAGTTTTTCAATTAGGGGGATTAAAAGCCTCAAGCCTGGATGGTTTTTCAAGGGTGTTTTATCAAAAGTTTTAAGCTATCATTGGATATTTGATCATAGAAGTTGTGAAGATATTCTTTGACATAGGCATGTTCCCTCCTTCCTTAAATAACACTTATTTGGTCTTGATTTTGAAGATTCCTAACCCTTAAGATGTGTCTCAATTTAGACTAATTAGTCTATGCAATTTTCTTTACAAGATGATCTCAAAAATAATGGTTAATCGTTTGAAACTTTTCCTTGGTGAGCTTATTTCACAAGAACAAAGTGCTTTCATTTTGGGAAAAATGATACATGACAATATTTTGGAAGCACATAAAGTTTTCTATTTTTCAAGTACAAAAAAAGAGAGGTAAAGAGTGTTTTTGTACTTTGAAAATAGACACGAGTAAAGCTTATGATAGAATTGAGTAGTCTTTTCTTAGGAATGTTCTCCTAAAATACGGTTTTGATAGGAAATGGGTTAAATGGGTGATCGAGTGTGTTTCAATAGTTGATTTTAAACTTGTAGTAAATGGAAAGAAAGTGTATCATGTCAAACCTAGTAGGGGTTTGGGGCAAGGCGATCCTTTATCACCATACTTATTCATCTTAGTAGCCGATGTTCTATCAAAGGGGATTAGGAGGCATGTTCTTAATGGAAGATTTCATGGGCTGTCTATCAAAAACACATGTCCTATTTTGTCTCACCATTTTTTTCACAGATGATTCATTGTTCTTTTTGAAAGAAAAGGAAGAGGAGGTGGCTGTTCTACATTCACTTATTCAATCTTATTGTAGAGCATTTGGTTAGGTAGTTAATTTTAGCAAATTTAGGATTTTCTTCAATAATAATACCCTACTGGATGACAAGGCAAGAATTGGTAAGTGATTGAGGTAAGGGTGATGGATAATCTTGGACCATGTTTGGGTTTAGCTACTCTATGGGATAGATCTAAATGTGAGGCTTTGAGTTTTGTTAAAGAGAAGATTGTAAAAAAGTTAGGTGGTTAGAAGCAAAGGTTGTTAAGTGAAGCAGGTAGAGAAGTCTTAATGAAATGAGTGGTTTAAGCAATCCTAACCTATTTTATGTCTTGTTTTTCTTATCCAAAAAAACGGTGCAATGAAGTGGCTAGATTTTGGTGGGGGTTGACTCAATGAAAGCATGAGCATGAATCGACAAGTGAATTGGATTGTGAAAGTATTATAAATAGTGAGTTAAGATCATATTCCATAGAGAATTAGGTGTTAGGTACTAATCACATAAATTTTCCCCTAAGCTAAGCTAAGCTATCAATAATTAAACTAAAAGAGAGTAAAAACTAATTAACAAAGTGAGCACTAAATCGAATGACCTAGCTATACTATAAGAGTTCTAGATTTAAGAGATAAAAGATGATCAAATTGAGATTTGCAAATCTGTTCTCATTTGAATTGATGTGATGTCTTGAATCAATATTCGAAATTAACTAAATGGGATTTAATTAAATTGATTAAAACTTACCTACCTTTTGGAGTAACAAAATTTTAATTATAACATAAATCCATTTATCAAGACGACTTATCTATAATCATTGGTTAAATAATAGTTCACTTATATCGAAATTACTATTCTAGTTAAAAATATGATTTGAGCACGTCCTCATGACTAGTATCATATTTCTAACTGTATTAAGTACATAAGTTCATGATTTTAATTAAAACTTGCATATCTCTATGACGACCTTTTTAAAAAATTAAAGCCACTTTTATCACTAGGTATTAAATCTCCCAAATATCCTATAACTCTATCTAGCTAAAAATTAATGGCCAAACATTAAATGATTAGATGAGCAAAATACCTAAATATCCAAATACTCAATATTGATATGGAATAAATAATAAAACATATCAATCAATTAAATGTATTAATGCAAACCTAACATATATTAAACAAAATATCATATCACAATATCCAAATAAATCAAGATATATAACAACTAAAATAATAAGGAAAAGAAAACACCTCAATTAATATATTCAAATCCGATACTCGATACAAAATCGGTATATCTTAATACATTTAGCACTAGAGAATTCTTTTAGCGAGCTAGGACAAAGGGATTTAGTGCCCTCAAATCAAAGAAAACATCATAAAATTAATAAGAAAATAAGCCTTTGTTTTCAAGTATTTTCTATACAATCTATTTCAAAAAGAAAATTGGAAACTAAAGCTAATGCTCTTCTTTGTAAACTATTATTTCTCCTTCGTAAACTACTGGATTCTCAACTATTCTCTCTTTTGCTCTCCCTATTCCCCTCGTAAGCTCTCCTTTATATTCGGCTGTTGCTCCTCTATAAAGGAAATGCCATCCTTCCTCTACACGTAGGCTTAATGATCTTTGTCCCAAATGAGATGTGGGCTTTCAAATATAGCAAGTGGTCCAACTATAATATCAATGGAGGAGCTCTCTGTTTCAACTTGTCAGGTCTACTCATTGCTAATTTTAGCAGGAACTTGCTGCTATTTGTTAGTTCCATTCGCTCCTCGGTTCAGTTGTAGTGAAGATAATGTAGTCAAGCCGAAGTCAAAGTGTATGCTGTAGCTTAGTGTTTGGTTCAACCGACTTCTAGCTGGGAGTGGCTGTTGGAAGAGGAGCTTAAAATGCAACTACAGGTCGTGCTCTGTTATAGAATGAATCATGGCTATTGTATTCAACTCGATCTTGGAGTGTTTTTGTTGTTGTTTGCTGTCACTCATGGGGAAATGCTTTGTTTAGGATTGACGTTGTGGAGTTTAGAGGTGAAACTTTCGCTGTAGCTTGTCAAGGGAAGCTCGGAGTTGCTGCTACTTGGTGCATGAACTATCCTGATCAGTTGCAGCTACTGTTACTTGGATGCGTGGGGTGCTTGTGTGGTAGCTGCTGGTCTCAAAACCCACGGCTTGCTGCACTTAGAATTCTCGGTTGAAGCATGGTGTTGCTATTGCTTGGAGCACTTGGTTCTTGTCTTGGAGAAGGAGCTCGACTTGATCGAAGTATAGAACTCCCAAACTAACGACTGCTGCTCGGTTTTGATTTTGGTTTAGCTGACTTAAAGTCTATACATTTTGCTTTTCAGTTGCTATTTGACTTTCAAACTCAGTAATTGGCTGCTCTGCTTATGTAACTGAGTTCGGCAGTTGAAGAATCAAGGTACACGACTTGCTGGTTGCTTCGACTGGAGTGTAACTTTTCAAATGAGCTACTACCACTCTTGGCCTGCAATAAAATTGAAGATAATAAGATTACACAAGTTTAGCTCAAAATAAAAGAGCATAAGCAGCTGTAATTTGGCTTGATTGTGAAGTGCTTGATTGTAGCTATTCTTGGTTGCTTGGTGGAGTTTGGAGAACACTAAGTTCAAGTATTCACAGTTGCTATAGTTGAATGAAACTGCTATTTGGTTCAATGCACAGTTGCTATAAGTTGTGTTGCTCTGTTTCATGAATGGAGCTACTGCAGCTTTTCATTAGTCCTTAGCTTCTCGATGAAATTCATGCCAAGCTAATATTGCTGTAGAGTGAATGGATGAAGGAAACATGTTCGATGAACTTGGATAGTACCCAGGGCTACCCTATTTGGCCTGCTATTGTCTTAAGCTCCCTTGACTTATGATATGTCATCAAAAAAATTGCTTTGTTGTTGGCTTAGTGAAGCTACACAATACTTGGCCATGGTGAATTGCTTAATAAAAGTTGCTGCAAGCTTAAGTCATATACTTCTTTACGTGAATGGGCTATTGCAATTGTGAAGTACATTTAGCAAATAAAATTCTTCATAGTATATTTGAACTTAAAATTGGTAAAACATATAAACCATTTAAGCTCCATTTCTAATCTTTTAGTTAAGATTTTTGAATAATTGACCCAAAACATGTCTTTATCAATTTTTAAGCATAGTTTACAATAAATGTGCTAATACATGTTTGAATGTGTGCCATAATTTTATAAATTTATTAGGGGTAGAGGAAAGGAGAGGGGAGGATGCATTGGACTAGTTGCAAAAAACTAACCTGTGCTAAGGAAGACGGTGGAATGAACTTGAGTTTAGTACATCGTTATGGTATTTGCAAAAAAAATAATATGAAAATAAGTTCCAAGAAAAAAGTTAATACGAAATTATGGTAGTGAAGTCGCATGACTTGAATTTTTTTACACTAAAGTCACATGGGGGGCATAGCCCAATGAAACTTCAATACAATTCTATTATATGTATGTATTGGTTGTAGGCATGTGATTGTAGTGCAAAGTTAGTTAAATACATATTTTGGAAATACAATGATTGTGTGGGTATTTTTTTTATTCTAATAGGAATATGAAATACTTATATTTTAGATAAAAAAAATGTATTCATATGTTGATACCATGCTCTATACGATAAGAATGTAATAAAAAATAAAATTTAATCACTATCTGGATACATAAGTTGCTATTACAATTAGAATATGAAAAAAATAAAAGAAAATAAAATCTAATGTTGACCCTTACGTCAACCAAAAATGCCTCATATCTAGATAATAGTGATGGTTATCTCTCAGAAGGACCCGTAGAAGCTTAATTGGTGAGTCTGAGAAGTCTCTAAGCGGGATAGGGCTAACATGTGAAGGTAAACGGTGTTGGGTGACCCATTCACCCATGGTAAAGCTCTGTGAGTGTGTGGTACGTCTTTTGTGGGGTATTGTTGGTGTATTATGGACTGATTGTGGGCCAACTGTATGTCATCAGTCAATTGAATTGATTGTAGGGTGTCGACCTACATGGAAGAAATACGATTAGCAATCATAATTCACGATAAATGGGGTTATATATAGGTTGTTATATTGATTATACTTACTAGTTGACCCATCATCGTATTGGCGTATGTTCTGTATCGACGAGTATGCTATTTGTACCATTGCAAATAGTCAGGGTCTACATCGAAAACCAGGTGTGGATAAACAATCTAAGCATGTCGATCTGCCTACTGTTGGATGTAATCATCATGAACTACTCTTCAATTGACATCCGTATGACCTTTGAGATCTCACTAATGCAGTTGCTCGTTAGTTTGCATTTGTTAAGGCTCTATCTGGAAGCTACCAAACTATTAGATGACGTGATCTAAAAAGTAGAATTCTACAATGTGGAAGTATATGAAGAGTACCCTGGCTGTCCAAAGACCCTGATCAATCGTGCATATAAGAAGCAAAAATTGAAGTAAGTCTTCTAAGTAAGGTTTCCATACAACCTGAGATGAAATGTATGTAAGTTAGAAGAGCAAAAAAATTAGCATGTGTGACATGAACTTTTCAAGCAAGATCAAATAGTGTATCTAGTGTACCTGATTACTCGTTTGCAAGTTGAACGCCTCGTGATACTACTAGACTACATAAGTAAGTCCCCGTGTAGTGTTTCTCTCAATTTGCCATCTATCCGCCAAAGGAACACCCTTTGTGATCATGAAGTCAAACCTATTAAGGGGTGCAATGTGTGAGAAATGATCCTATGCTCAAACTTGTAGTAAAATCATTGGCCCCTCGATCTCGGATACATCAGTCTGTGTAGCGTTGTATAGCTGTTGGTATAGTTATGTTAGATAGGCTAATCCCCAACTATACGTCCCCGCAATCTAAAAGTCATCTAATAAGGGAAGGTACATGAGATGTACATAGCTAGAAGATTTATTTGCGAATAACAACCCCCCCTATAAGTTGGAGGATATATGCATAAGTGTGACGCTTCATCGTATCCTCATTGGCATTGCTCGATATAATCATAAATCTACTAGCTAGCCACGACAGTTGTATGTGACCACCTTTCACATCATCAAATGGTAGAACATCACCAAACAGGTTTCTTGCCATATTTGCCTAATTCTTGTTGGTGCTGCTAGTGGCAATAGCACCATCAACCTTAAGGCCTAGTTAGACCTCAATATCCTAGAGCGTAACGGTCATCTCACCGTGCGCCATATCGAATGTATGTTTCTTTGGCCTCTGGCCTCCACCTCTCTACAAGGGCGGTAATCAGGTGCAACACTATCAACCCTAAGGTTTAGTTGGACCTCAATATCTTGGAGCGTAACGGTCATCTCACCGTGCACTATATGGAATGTATGTGTCTCTGGCCTCCGGCCTCCATCTCTCTACAAGGGTGATAACCAGGTGCAAGTCCATCTGAATGAATGAAAGTAGGTTAACAACCATAAATCCTGCCTCCACTAAGTACATCTCTATGCATGGATCCAACGGTATGAGTTCCTTACTCTTCTTTATTGCCAACTTACGCCGTCTAACTGTGAGTGTACCTAATGCCTGTATTAAGTTACATGGACATGAATATTAACATATCAACACCTAACCTACGTATTAGATTAATGGAAGAAATTGTTAAATAGTGTACATATCCCTCCCATATGTCTTAAAAGAGGTAAGATGATTGCTCACCTAAAACTAAAGGGTTGAGGGGTCCCGAGTCCATCTAACTGAAAATAGTGTTTAACATTCATTAGTGATGATGCAAGCAATATCAAACGGATAGATATTACAAACAAACGGTAAATTTATATGTATGCATATGCAAAAATTACTAATACGAATTACTAGCCTTATTTAGATTTGGACATCTACGCTTGTTATGTCCTTCCCTTCGACTGTAATTTCATCTATTCTTATCAGCCGCTTTGCATATATTCATCTCCATGTGGTAACGTTTTGTTCTAGGCTTCCTTTTGTCTCTCTTTAGCTTATACCATGGCTTAAGCTTTGGAAATTTCACTGTTGGCCAATTAATCTTGTCACCCAGTGAGAAAAAATGTCTTTGGTATACATCAAGTTGATTTATTCACTTATACCATTGACTAATACGATTTAGGGCGTTTGTCCTTAGCTTTGCTGTAGTTGCGAATGCATGGGAGTAAGGAATTCTATATATTTGCATTTTTGGCACGTGTAATATTGGTTATCCATGTCAACAGTGTGAACTCTACTACTACCTTTTATTACTCCATTTGGCTCTCTTCAATTGCCAGTTCTTACCTTAAATAGTTCATTGTACCTACTATAATCGGTAACCTTATGCGCACTTATTTGCCCATGCCATTTCTCTATCTGTTGTTGTACTATGTAGTGTACACCTTACCCTTTGGCATGGCCTTTGAAATTTCTTCGTCCTTCTTCTCCCACAATGTGATAGTATTATAGAATCTTCTTCGTACTAAAGTTGCAATTGGTAAACCACGAAAACCTTTAAGAACTACATTATAGCTCTTAACAATGTTGGATGTCATATATCTAAACTTATAATTATCATTTGCATACAATGCCCATCTGTCGATGTCAAGTTTTGCAAACCAACGCAGAGTGTTCTCATTTACTATTGACATCTCTTCCATCAAAGTAGAAAATTTCCATTATTGTACCTGCATACTTGCTGCGATTGCTAATTTCTTATATGCTTAGTTTTTATGTTTGCGGTTGAAATTACTAGTTATGTGTCTTATGCAATATCTCCATACCACAAATGGTGGTTGCTAACCATTATTCACATTGTCAAAAGCCTTCTTAATATTGATATGTTTGTCTGAGATCAAGCATATTGTCTCTTCCCATCCGCCAACTATATACTTCTTCAAATGCCCAAAGAGCTAAGACTACATCTTTTCGGATTATGTATTAACGAGTGCAAAAGCTAATGGTACGATGCTGTTATTTCCATCTATTGTGCATGCAAAAAGCAACTATGGCCGTACTTACCATACAAAAGATAACATCAACGCAAACGACGGGATGACAGTATCTAAATACATGTACACAAGGTTTGAATATGTAAAACACCCATTTCATCTTCGATATACCTGGCTTTGCCGTACCTTTCCACCCCCACTTGACCTCTAATCCTGGGTTTGTTATCTTAATAGTATTTAGAAGTTTTAGAAGGTCGTTGAATGATTTCTCCTAACTACCATACACCATCTCTATTGCCTTTCTCTTCCCCTTAAACACCCGCCTTCTCGTCACCATATATCCAAACTCGTTTTGAATATTTTGAGTCAAGTTTGCAATAGTAATATCAGGGTTTGTGTTAATATTTCCAATGAATTGTCTAGCCATTAAATTACTATCTATCTAGGAATGATCTTGTCTTATTGCTGGGTTAACACATGTGTACGATCCCTTGATAATCATTATCACAAACATGCCATACACTTGCTTTTTACATGCTCTTAGTTTCTACTTGCATCCATTTTCCCTTTCCGTACAATAAATGTGTCATAACGTTGGGTCCGATTCATGTACTTGAAAGTTACAGTGTCGCTTTATGTTGTAATTCTTCATAGTGTCCTGTAGCTCTTTCTTAGTGCCAAATCTCATACTGATGCTTAACTCATTGCTGTCAACTATGTTGTTGCATTGTGCATTCTGTTCATCTTCAAATGTAACATATCCGCTGTCACCACCCATATTCAGGAATAGGATTGGATCTCTTACAGCAGGCTGGTTGTGTTGTGTCATAGAAGTTTGAACAAAGGCTAGCGAAGGTGCGAATGGATTCGCCATGGAGACATGACTCCCTAAGACATCGAAAGTCATCCTGTCCCCACCTTCATCGCCTTTCTCATCATAATCGGCTTCGCCTTCCTCTTTACCCTCATCATCATCCTCTTCACTATTATCATCATCATTTTCATCATCACTACCATCGAGACCCATAGCAATCCTTTCCATATAAGGATTGTAACTCGTATCTTCTTGCCAAATTTTCCCATACTCCGTATTAAGTGTTTCCTCATTCATATTAACGTTGATGACATCATTCTGAACTACGTCTTACGCTGTAATATGAAGGTGACTATCATCAGCCATGGGAAAATCAGTTCTAAACGAGTGTACTTGTTGTGATGTAATGTTCATGGGGTTATTATTGGGGCCTACATTACTCTGTGCACCCAACCGAACATAAATGTGCTGAATACCTCATTTACCCAATGATTCAGTTATCTCAATAAAGTTTTCAACATCATCATCATCCTTGATGAGCATTAACTCATAGTGGGCATCACCTTCGTAATACGTGGGATGCCTGTGAACAATTTCTACTCCAGCAGTGTTAATCCCAATGCTATTGCATATTTTGTTCAAAGAATGGGCATAATTTGACCCCTTATTCATTTTCAGCTTCTTCACTGACTCCTTATCATACTTCACTCCTAGGTTACCCCTCACAATATTTCCATATGCGTACACAATGATTTTCAATCATTTTGCCCCTAATTATTACACAAGTGACCATTAAGTTAGCGAAAACTCCATACAGTAATCGCATTCCACTCACTAAAATTGATATTTCTGACCAACATAACATCATTACATGACTTCCATCTTCAAAAGGTCCTTAACCAACTATATCACTCACATTAAGTAATTAATATTTCTACTATTATTATTAACAACTAAATACGACCTTTCTAAACTACTACAATAATATTGATGCAATTTATATAAAGTAAATTTAAAATTTTCTATGAAACATAAATTACTATAAATATTAAAATTTCATAACGAAAACTAATTACATAATAATAGAAGAAAAAAATTAATTAAAAAGATGGGTTAAATGAAATTAACCAATTCTCGCAAAAATGTTAGTATCTGGACACTAATACGTTAGTGAGTTAAAGAAACTCATGCTTGGAAAAGTTTTTGAGATAGATTGTGTGAGTAAGAAAATGAAAAAGGGGTATTGTGTATGGGTAGGGGGTAGGGGTAGGGTAGGGGGGTAGGGGTAGGGAAGGGGGGTGGCGCTAATTTTAGGTAATTTATATGTGCACTAAAGTCGCATGCCCCCCATGTGACTTCAGTGTAAAAAAATTCGAGTAGTGAAGTTTTACTACCATAATTTTGTATTAACTTTTTTTCAAGACTTATTTTCGTATTATTTTTTTGGCAAATATCATAACGATGTACTAAACTTGAACGAGTTTTAAGGACTTACACTTGTATAACCCGGTACTACTGACTAAGCTAGCTTGGAGAATGGAAAAAGAGCTAAATGCTTTGTAGGTGAGAGTGTTGAAAGGCATTTACGTTCCTTTTATAGATTTCAAAAAGGCAATGAAGGGGATGTGGGGGGAAGGCTTCTTGGGGTTGGAGTAGTATTATGGAAGGGATGAAAATTTTATTTGAATGGGCCTTATGTCCTGGGGATAGGATTGAAGTGTGGTTGGATAAGTAGATTCCCACGGTTGACGGACAGAAGCCAACAATACTCAAGGACAAGATATGAATCTTAAGGTTGCTAAATTTTTAGACCATGATAGGAATTGGAGGAACATGTTTAAAATCTCTCAAGTGCTAAATAATAAAGAGGCTAAATATGTAAAGAAAATACCTATCTTAACTAGCGGATTTGATTCAATCTTGTAGCCTTCACTAGGAATGGAATATGCTTTGCAAAATCAATGTACAAATATATTAAAAATAAGAACTTGAAACCAAATCATGACAGATCTACAAGCTCAAGTGTAGTTTTGTCTCATTATTGGAATTGGATGTAGAAGATTGATGCTTTACCTAAAATCCAACACTTAATGTGGAGGATCTTCTCAGATACAATACCTACCATGGATGGTCTTTTCCAAAGAAGAGCCATGACTTCTCCATATTATCCATTTTACAGTGAAGTCGAAACTGTGTAATACGTTCTCTTAAGATGTGATTAGGTGAATATGGTGTAGTTTAGGGCTATAAGACTTCATATGGAAGGAGGTCATATAGATCTATTCCATCAATGGTTCGATGATCAAACCCTAAACTTCCAAATATCATTACATGATAGAAATGATCTAAAGAAAAAGATTGTGGTGGTTGCATGGCAGATTTGGAAAACTAGGTGTTAGGCAATTTTTGAGAAGGTGGAGATTAATCCTTGGGTGACTATTTTGAAGGCTTGCTATTTGCTAGAATGGGAACGTTCAAGGAAGATGGGTGGTGAAGCAGTTAAGGAAAACTTGAGACGACAACCAAGATCAAGATTTGATTTTTGGAGAAGACTAAATGAAGGGGATATGAAGTCTAATGTAGATGCATCATCGGTTTCAAGGGAAGAACAAACAACCATCGCAGGTGTTATGCGAGATAGTCAAGGATAGCTAGTTCTTGGTTTCTCGAAATGTGTCATGTCTGTATTTTTAGAGGAAGTTGAAGTATGAGCTTATTATATTTGATCATAGTAGCTGAAGAGAAAGGATGGATTATGGTTTCCTTTGAGTCAGATTGTTAAACCTTAGTCAATTCTGTTAATGGGGCCTTAGATGCAGTGTACTGGGCTTCTAGGCCCTTTGTAAATAAAATTAATAAGTTGAGTTAGCCTAAGGATTTTTTTACTTTTAGTTTTATTAACAGAACATTAAACAATGTTGTTGATTAGGTGGCTTCAAACACTAGACGGAGGATGTATCCATTAGAATGGTGGTTAAACACCCAATCCAAACTTTTGACGCTAATCTGTGATGATTGTATCCACTCGTTGTATTCCCATTTTGATAATGGGTAGTGTCAATAAATAAAGTTATCTTTTGGGCAAAAAAAAAGAAGTAGTACCTTATGTGTAGGCCACAAAAGAGTAGTGATGTATGGTTTTGCCATGTATTGGTTGCTCTACTTTCCCATTCACAAAGATCAATGGAGACCAAAGTGGTTGATGGTGGTTGTATCTATCCTTTCTTACCTCAAACAATAGTGTGTTTGTATGATTATAAACATCAAATTTTATACCTTCTTAAGTCTATATTCCTATGGATTTTCCGTTTTGAAACTCATTTGAAAAAGAGTCAGAATAAATGGTTCGATTCTCCCCTTATAACATCCATAAATGACTTATTTCTAGTAAAAGTTGGACTTTACCATATGTAAATTGAGGTGCAAAGACCGTTATAGTTATGGGGCAACCCTTTGTCTCTATGCTTTTACATCAAGAACTCCTGTAAATAAAGAAGGGTTAGAATGAATCTATTACTTCATCAAATGTATATAGAATGATTTAATCATCCACTTTGGTATCTTATTGAAAAAAAAAATGACGGTATTGTTCCTCCAATCATCATCATATGATTGACCGGCGATTAGTTAGATTTAGGTATGATACACTTTTTAATTATTGGGAGAAGCCAAGGCCCTGATCATTGTAACTCCCTCTGTGAGGAGGCACCCTTATTATTATTATTTTTAATTTTGATTTAGAATTTTAATTTCATCTTAGCTATCGTCTCAAAGAACCATTTAGATTAAGGCAATTTCTTTTGGAAGTAGATGATTATTCATTCTCTTCTCACATTTAACAAATAGTTAGAACATTGAGGAATATCTAGAAAGGCATTTAGAGAATTAGTTTGATTCTATCTCTATTTACTCAAGATCCATAATTTATGTTTCATCTTTCGCCAGGTGAGTCTTCATAGGGTAATTGTCATTGCTTATGGACTTAAACTTGGGTGATCTATTCATGACCAGGATGAAGCTTAGATGAAACTATGATTTTATAATAAGAACAAGAGATCTTTCTTAATCAATCCCTTTATCTAGAGTAATTAATGAATAAAATATTATAGAATCAAAAGTAGCGCTTTTTTTTTTTTAGAGAGAAATACTATTTCACCAATTAAGTCATAGGTATCTAATATATTCATACCTAATGATTTTCAATTCGATCTTAGCTCAAGATGAAAGCTTGCAGGTGAGGGATCTTCTAGATAGACATTATTTGTGCATTCTCCTCTTTTTTAACGGAATATAGAAATCACTTTCAATAAAATCCTACCTACTAGAGAGATCGCTAGAGGTTAAGAACAAAAAAATTCGGATATAGTCAAATGGTAAAATTTCTCCAATTTGAACAATCAAAACTTGACCTGAGTTTAGGTATGGTTCATATTTAGGAGGAATCAATTTGAAATAAATTATATTTAGTTCATTTTTTTTTTCAAATGAACAAAAAGTGATCTAATTTCATTTGATTACACGTATGAAGAGTCGAAATAGCATTGAAAGAAAAAATCTTGCCTGTGTAGGAGACTATGCCTTAGATGGACTCAGTTATGTAAGACCCATAATTTTATATAATGGTTCATATTTGAATCAAAATGTAGCTTGTTTATTGGTTGTGTTACAAAACGAAACCCTTACTCATATTCATTTAGCAATTATGTTACATATCAATGTTGAGCTAGTTCATCAATTAAAAAAAAAATTTAATAATTATGTCTGAATTATTGAGTCTCTGTCCAAAAAACATTTTTTTCCCAATATTTTCGCCATTTCCTGAATGTTTATAAGGAAAAATACAATGAAAACTATATAAATTAAATGCTTAGAAAGTAGCTTTCTACTTCTAGACTTTGAATGCTAAGCAACTAGTTTAAACAAAAACCTACGGCATGATTGTTTGTTGTACATAGCAAGTTGCAAAACTTACTTAAACATTTAATTCGTATTTCTCCAACAATAGCAAGTGCTTCCACTGATGAGGTTGGAGTCTAAATTAGGTGTGTCTCATAAATGATTTTTTTTTTTTTTTTATATATAGAAGCAAAGTTTGAAATTACTTTAATATATATATATATATATATATATATATATGTTCTATTATGATTTTGTTTTGAAAACTTTTCCCCGAGCGAAAATTTTCATGGTTCACATTGCAGTCTTACATTTTGATTTTATTTTTCCTGCATAATTTTTTAATGATATATGTTTTACGTTTAATTATTTCTTAGAGCACGGATTTTTTTTCCCTAAATTGTCATATGTTATTTAAATGCGACGAAAATTTGTCTACAAGTAATTAATGGATCTTTTAATGCACTTTCTCCAAAAATTGTCATATGTTAATTAAATGAAATATCTTTTTGCTAACTTAGTTTATGCCATCTTTTGCCTCAAGTTACTATTTACTCTCTCCACTGTACATGTCGGACTTGAGTACTTGGGCCTTGGGATAACATAATACAAATACATTATTGATGATGTAGAGATGGAGGTGGTGGTGGTTGTTTTGTTTCCTAATAACATTCGAGAGCCATATGTATATTTAATTTACCTTGGACTAATCCTGGGTTAGTATGATAGTGATAAGAACCAGCAATGGATCAGATCAAGGAAGAGGTGAATGAATTTTATTGATTTTAATGGATGAATATGAATTTCAGACCCTACTCTCTCCTTAGACGAGAGCAATAAACTAAAAGCTCACACACACATGACCAAATGCTCACACAATACTCAATACTTTTCTTATAAAATATCTAGCTACCTATCTTTAACAAATTCCACTATTTATAGTAATATGTAGGACTAACAAATAGTAGCTTCTAGAAACTTCTGGACACAAACTCCAAATACAAAACCACATAACATGATCCTTGTCCTCGAGGACAGAAACGGTAACTAGCTAACTCCGCTGGTGGCAAACTGCAGTGCATGTGGTAGATTATCCCCTGCTTCCCAAACGCACCCTGAACCATCCGGATTTTCCTCTAACACCATTACACGAAGGGATTTGTTAGGACATTTATGATTAGCCGAAAATGGTTGATCACACTCGAAACACTAACTCTTTTCGCTACTTTCTCGCGAAACTCCGCATTAGTCAATTGATGTTGACCATGGGACTTGCCCCAACCATCACGTTATTGACCTTGACTACTCCCAGCAGAAGACAGAGCATTAGCAGAAGTGTCATCGTTTAAGAGCTACTGTTGTTTTTGTCCTTGAACACCCTCTTTAGGGTGATAACTCGCTGGAGTAGAGTGCTCCGGCTGTGTTATTGTCTGAGGAGAAGAAGGCCAAGTGAAATGTCGAAGAGTCACGCATCAGACCATGAAATCCTCCTTCATCAATAGGCGAAACAAGAAAACTACCACAACTGAACTCACGACAACGACGGTTGAACAAGAGGAGGATTGACTCGGTGGCTGTCAATGCCTGGATTCTCTCCGCCAAGTGGCTTTCTAGCATCAATTGTAAGAATCAGATCACTAATTTGTTGTTTTCCGTATAAATTGGAAACAAAGGATGAGGATGTGGATGTGGCATGAACACGAGCGCTGGAAGTATTTTGACTCGCAATCCAAAGGAATTCCTTCATCTTCTGCATTTTTGCCGCATTAGCTTGAATTTGCGAGACATTTCCCTCCACTTCTTCATGATCTCGCTCCAAGCAAGTCAAATGCTATTGAATATTTGCTAAGTCACGATGAATCGTAGTAACATTATTATCCAATTCATCCACACACGCCTCTAATCGAGTCATCCTTTTAACTGATCACAAGTAGTCGAACATTAATATCAGTAGTGTACATAAGAGAAGTAGTGAAAATTTAGAGAAGTTCGATTTGGAAGACGGTGCCAATTGATAAGAACTAGCAAAGGATCAAAAAGGAGATGAGTGACTTTTATTGATTTTAATGGATGGACATGAATCACAATCGCTACTCTCTCTCTCTCTCTCTCTAGATGAGAGCCATGAGCTAAAAGCTCACACAAGAGCAAATGCTCACACAATATTCAAATACTTTTCATTTTTATAAAATATCTAGCTAACTGTCTCTAACAAATTTCCCTAATTGTAGCAATACGTAGAACCAACAAATAGTAGCTTTTAGAAACTTCTGGACACAAACTCCAAATACATAACACATTGAACAACATAACATGTCGCTCTGTAGTGCCCTCATTACTCTGCTCTGCCGATCTGGCGGTGAAAACTACAATACCGTCAAAATGACAAAGCAAGAAAGATGCATTTGTCTATGTTGAGGAATGGCAGCGGAACAGTGCACTGTAAAACCGGTGACCCTAAAACCATGGCTAGGATCGCTGCCTACATTCCGAAATCCGATAGCGGATTTCTTGTATATGCAAAATCTGAAAAAAAAAAAAAAAAAGCATTTAACACCACCCTTAATTGATATTTTTGGCGCATAATAGGACGGTCCAACATCTCGACCCCATCCTTAGTGTGTAAAACTCCCATTCTTATGTGTTGCACATTTAATAGAAGGTATTACTAAAAACAGTCCGTACGATACTTCACCTACCTTTCACCCCAAAATCGAACCATGGCTTTCTCAGGAGAAACAAAGGCTAGACAGGGTTCCTATAAGCTTCTGTTTGTTTCATAAGTGGAGTAGCAATCTATATTTGTCTCAGTCATAGATTAGTACTTCATATATCTATGTAAAAATTACATGGCAATTTTTTTTTTTTTTTGGGTTAAATAATTACACGGAAATTTCCCCCGAGAGAACAGGAAAAAACAATGAGGCTGCAGCCAATATATATACTAACCGCAGCACTGGAATTGGTAACCTGGTGTTCTTGCCTGTACGATACTAATAGATTAATCTCCTGGTAACTCTTTTCTGAAAGGTCGACAATAATATACATATCTAGTTCTGATGCTACGGGAACTAGGTTGAAGAATCAATGGCCATTGCATTATCAGAAGGAGCTGCACTATCAGCTGTTTTTTCGACGTCCATTGCCAATCCCTCCCTCCCCCCATGGTCCTCTAATTTATCAACCCTCATTCTCTGCAATAAAAGTCAGTTTCAATATATAATTTGGCAAAAATGTGGCAAGATGTGCAACTGCCCATGTTTCTTCAGAAAAGCAACTTTGCAACATTTTACAACTTATGCTTTGCCAATCACTATATAGTAAAGTGAAGTTCTAGACAAAAGGGATATTGTATGACATATTCATGATACTCTTATGTATTCACTTTTCTCTATTCTTGATATGACACATTACGTACATTTGAAGGCTACATATTCTTGATAAATATGCATTTGGTACCTAAATTTTGACTGATTTTTCAATTAACTACCTGAACTTGAGATTGTCAATTTCAATACCTAATTGTACTTTTCGAGGTCAGCGATACTACCTATAGTAACTTCAGCTGTCCAGCTAGCTACCAATTTATGGACTACAGACTACTATGTGTCCTATATGATTATTTTAATGATGACCTTCCCCTTAGGATATCCACATAGCCATTTAGGTAGCAAAAATAGTTACTTCAAAATTGTAATATGCCATATCAAAAATAGGTTCTTGCTCCCATTTTTGCTACGTAGAAAGCCATGTGAATATCCCAAGTGGAATATGAGAGACATAGCGGTCTATAATTAGTTGTTAAAAAAAATAAATAAATAAACCAACCGGACAGCTGGCCTCTAGACCTCAAAAAGTTTAATTGGGTAAGGAAATTATTTTAAAGTTTAGATAGTTGATTGAAAAATGGGCCAAAGTTCCGGTATCAAATGCAACATTATACCATTCTTTATATCCACACATCACCAATCTCAATCATTATACTACAGATGAAAATGCCAGTGTTGACCATAAAGGATGTTGCAGGAAACATCATTCTCCACTTCACACGCTATACAGGGATGAAATTAGAGAATCACAATTGTATACCAATTCATTTGATTATGAAAGAGTACTCTACGACAGCGAAGTTATAAAATGTTCAAACACTATTGCATTTTCTTATTTTATTTCTTCCTTTCACATGGCACTAGATCAAAGTCCATGAGATGATTCTATTAGTCACAAGACTCTTTGATTTCATTACATTACTGTAGTTGTTCAAGTTTTTATGTCAAATATTTATAGTATCTTAAGAAAAGTCTGTTCACCAACATAACATGCAACCATGAGAAGGTAATAGACGTGATAAAGAAGAGGAACCCCAAAAAAAAGGGGGAAAAGAAGGCAAAAAGCTTAGAAGTGTTGTAATCTTACAAATTTATAATAACCATATAGGTTTTAGATCTAAACGTCATTCACATTAGCAAACCGTGTAAAAATGGATTTTGATTCTAGCATCACATGAAAATCACAATCACATGATATAGCTTACAAGAAAAGATAAGTCAAACGCAAATGCCCTCTTAGTAAATATTTTGCACCTCAGATATGCAGTTATCAAGTGCAAAATTAGTTCATGAAATCAAAACATATATGGAAAGATCTATGTACCAAACATCAGATCAAGCAACAATGTTTTGGACCAACATGTCCATGTGGAAATAAGCATATGAGAACTTTCAAGAACAAGGGAAATAACCATATGCTAGAAAATAATGGAGAAGCTATTACTGCATAACCAAGATAAGTATTCCTAGAACATCTAAGAAGTAGCATACGTCCTAAGAACCAGCATAACCAACAATGTTCAGGAACATTTATGTTTCCGTATAATTGATACAGACAAAGATGGCTGCAGGCTTCCTCCAGCAATTGCTTGAGTGGTACGTTTTTTAAAAATACCTTTGAACATAGCCTAGTTGCTTCCTGGAAGTCCTTAAGTTTAAGGCTACAAGCAGCACCATCTAGCCAGCAAGACGCCCTTAGTTCTTTAACTTGGTTTTGTTCATCAACCCCAAAATCTCCATCCTCACTGATATAGTCAGCTGCCTACAAATTTTGGAAAGGATCGCACAAAACTTGCTTAAAGTTGACATGACAATTCAAAGGCATAAGCCACTAAATAACACAAGAGTGTAACTTATACACAGTTAAATGTAGATTTTCCTCACCTTATCATATTTCTTTCCAGCCCGCTGAAACTTCCCACCTCTATATAGTGCATTGCCTTCTTCTTTCTTCCTCCTTGCAGCCTCTATTCTCTCATGATTATTCAACTCCCATGGTGCCTTCTCCTGTACTTGTAAAAGTGAATATAGCAGAAAACAAGCTGTTAGGGACTTAATTCTAGAATAATTACATCATGAAATAAATTTTCTTTGTCTTGTAATTTTATTTTTGCAGAATTATGGCTATAATTAGGCAATACTATTAGATTACCATTATCTTTAATTTTTGGCAAGTTAGGTCATCGGACTTGTATATATATTATATTGAGAAACAAAACAAGTCAGAATGTTGCTGTTTTCCATTTTATAGTTTATAAGATCAAAGGTCTCTCTCTTAACAGGCCTTAACCCTAGCCCTAATTTCATTGTAGGTTTCGCAAAGAAATTACAAATTTGAAATCTTAATGAAGGCAAAGCTGCTAGCAATGATTTTTCTGTTGATTGCCTCTTGACCAAATTCCAAAATTGGGCTCATGAAATGATGGTCTCTCAGCATTTGGTCATGGGATATTCCATGAGTTTGAGAACAGGCATTTGGCTGTGTCAGATTAGAGAAGACAACAGATTGAATAGAGAGATGTTGGAAAAACATACTGAAAGTGCAGTCAAATTGCTGGAGCTTAGAAGCGAGGATCAAGTGCTGAAGGTACAGGTATAGATCTTAAACCAAAGCTTCATATCCATCATCTGAATGGGGCAGAAATAGCCGTTCATCCTGCCAATTATCTATGCTTCAACTGTGATGAGCCATTTGCTGGACAACATTGATGAAAGAAGCTATTTTTTTTGGAAGCTGAGGATGAATCTATTGGCACCAAGCACCAAATGATTTAGGAATTGGCTAAACGCATTCCAGTGTTTGAGCTTTGAGGACAGGCTCAATGTCATGAGAAGGGCAATATTAGTGACTTGTTGCTTGAATAATTAGATTATGAGATAAAACATGTATCTTTATCTCGTTATTTTATTTTTTAAGATTAATGGTTATAATTAGAAGATATTGTTATCTTTCATATTTGTAAATTTGTTCACGAAGCTTGTATATTACTTTGAAAAATAAAACAAGCTATAAAGTTATTGTCTTTTCTTTACACCAAGAAAAGTTGAAATTTAACTTAAGGCAAAACCATTATCAATGATTGATTTGGGTAAGGATATCTTTTTTGGGTAAGGAGTTATCCATGGTTTGTTGTTAATCATTTCTTGCCCAAATCCCAAACTTGGGCATATAACATAAGCCTTTTCATTTAATAATTCAACTTGTCAAGCAGATGAGAAACATGATACTAGATGTGATATTAGCAACTACAAGAAGCCATGGAGTAGAGATCTTTCTATTACTATGCAGTGATCTGTAAATCCAGTTTCAAATATAGTATAGATATCTTCACTGTCATTTATGAGGAAACATACCAAAAATTATGGACTTATGACTTTTAAGCACAGTAGGCAGCCTAATTAAAGCAACCCAAATGGTGCCGCAGGGAATTCCAAGGTTCAAAATTTTCAGCAGATTAACTTTCAACAGTAGATTCTCCATTGAATCCCAAACATAGCAGTGTAGCAAAGAACAGATCATCTTTAACCTGTGCATGACTTTAGTACCTCCAAAAAATTTACCATTTTGACTTCATAATAAAGGTTTGAACATGGAGGAAGAACAGCTAGGTCTTGCTTTGTTTCTTTCGTTCCAAACCCATAGATGTGATCTATTGTCACTATTGCCTTCTCCCCCTTTTTCATTGTCGATACTGCTTGGTCCAAGCCCACTATCGCTTGTTCTACAGAGACAACATTCACAAATTAATCCAAATATTATGTGCACCAATACTTCAAAGTCCTCATGTGGAGAAAAAGAGCTTACCTTCATCAGTGACAAAGTTCAATGGTTCTTCACCATCATATCCTTTCTTTTCATATACAGTTCCATCTTCTAGCCTGGCCACAAACTTAACTGCAGAGTTTCAAAGTACCGCAGCATTATTGAAAAAGCTTAAAGGAAGACAGATGGAAATCGAGATGACAAAGTCTCATAATGAAAAAAGTGCTAGAGCCCAATATGTTAGGTCGTGAAAACTTGAGTATTGGTTCTTTCTTATATTAATGCTGATATTCGTAGGTTACCAATTGATACTTTTTCAATATGACAGGTCCATTAACTAGGAAAGTTACTGTTTACATGACTGATTCCCATCAAGTTGCATCCCGATATTGCAGCTAATTTGATATTGAAATATTATGCATACAAATTTAGAAAAAAAAGTGAAGGCCTTAAACTTGATGTCATTATTCCACAAAGCCAACATTTGCACCAAATTTCATAGCTGGAGTAAAATCCAATGATAGGATTTCCATTATGAGAAAAAATTACTAGTAACAGAAGTGCCATCATTTGCTACAGATGCTCCATCTCCCTCCTTTAACAACTTCTTGTACACCTTGGAGTCACCAGTAATATCAATGACAGATTTAAAAGACACCAACTCCAAGTTGATAGTTAGGACAGAGTCTGGGGGAACATTTTGAAATCCATCACCAAGGAAGTTTTCCTTCTCCAGAGAAGCATCTGCAAAACAAATATAGCAAGTTCTCAATTTCTGACAGTCAATAAATCATTATAGACCAAGAAAGGACAGCATAAAATTTCAATTTTGCATCTTAAAATAAGACAAATTTTTGAAACTTAATCCTCTCCCTCTCCCTCTTGCTCTCTCTCTCTCTCTCTCTCTCTCTCTCTCTCTCTCTCTCTCTCTCTCTCTCTCTCAAACACATACACGTGCATAAAAATACACACTTGGAAATGGGAGAAAATCTTGAAATTAGCTATTGTCAATGAAGTGAGAAAGAGAATTGGAAGTCCAATATTGCAACATAAGTCCAAACCTAAATATTTTACAATTATCTGACCTGTAAAGCGATTTTGCTTCCTATCATAATGCTTGGGTAATACATGTTTTATAATTAACTTTATGATATAATGTCCAGTTTGATTGGATATGAAATCAACTCATCTATAAGCTTACTCCTATATATTTTCAATGACCACCTTGGCATGGGAGTTGGGACACTGACTGAGTCATGTGACATGTGACTCATTTCATGTAAGTCAAACAATGGCATGAAGACTCTAGCTCAAGATTTCCAGCCCTCATATTTGATTGAAGACACAATGGCCTCACACAAAAGCTTAAATTTGTAAATCTATGGGTGGTTTTATACATGTAATCTAACAAATACCATTAAACTCTAAAACATGCCTTTAACAAGTGGTTTAACTCTAAAACATGCCTCACGTGACATGCGACTAATTTAAGCACTTCATTCATTGCCATAGAAAAATCCATCTATAACTACTATCCTTTCCTCCATCACATAACTAGTCAGTTGCTTCTGGAATTGGCAAATTTAAACATTTTTTGGGGGATAACCGATGAACTAGTGCCTGAAGCAGGCACAAGGACATGGTTGTGAACCTTAATGAAAGAGACTATAACTCTCTCTCTCTCTCTTTTTTACTCTTCCATCCCCCACAACACATCCAAACTACCCCCACACCTCCTACACACCCCCCCACCCCTAAAAAAAACCAAACACAACAAAACAAAAACCCAAAAAAAAGCGGGCGTAGATAATTTGACCCAAATATGAGCAAGTCTCACTAAGACCAGTTCAGTTTTTCAAGGTTACAAACACTATGCTTGTTTAGGAGAGCCAATAGAAAACATACTCATGCTATTGCTAAAAAGACAAAGAAATTCAGGCCACGAATTGTATGTTTGATTCATATTGGAAAGGGTATTGTCATAAACAACAAGACAAGATCCCCAATGCAAATTTCCAGCACAGATAGAAAGACATACACTGAGGTTTAACAATTAATTTGACTTTGTCTCCCCTACTCATGGTCATGAGAGCTTTAGGCAGTGCTGGACATAGATGACCTGAAAGGCACATATCTCTTAGTCACATGATGTGGCTCTACTCAACCAACAGTCTAACTAAATGATGCAAAAAGGTTACCCAGAAATGGCATCAACTTACCATCCTTTATGTGGAATTCAACTCCTCCTTCAGGAGTTTTTGCAACAACAGAACCATCAGCTAAAATTACCTGATATTTCACTGCAGCACAATAAAAATTATCATCAAGATTACACCCACAAGCAATACAACACATATAAAATGGTTCCATACAGACGAATAAACACAATTGTGTTAATTGTACCAATAAAAGGAAAGGAAATAAAGATTACTTAGCAAAATATTGATGTACCGAGAACTTCATCTAAATCACCAGGCTGCTCATTTCTTGCTCCTTTTTCCAATACTTTCTTTACAATTCCACCATCTTTGCAGATATCCACAACTGTGATCCAAGAGATGAGCTCAACTTCAAATCGTACAGCAACATTGGGAGCAACACCTTCATGACCAGAAGATCCATAGGCTAATTGTGGAGGCAATGTGAACAATGCACATTCCCCTTTTTCCATTGTAATGATCCCCTGATCCACTCCAGCTGCAAGTTCACCTGATAAAGATACACCAAAACAAAAAGAAATATTAAAAAAGAGTATCACACAGTTTAGTCAACACAACTAACAGCACTAGAACTGGGTACTCGAATTGGACACCTTAGATGTGCAAAAGGAACTCACTAAAACATAAATTCCAACTAATCATGGATGGTGGAGCCAATTTCCAACTACTTGCATAGATTTAATCCTTTCCTTTATGATAAGAGGAATAGGATAACCCAAAAGAACTGGGAATCATAATTCATGCATTTATAATGTCTACTATGCCCAGTAATAGGTCTGATTCCTTGACACTTTCTTTGGATGCAATATCTAGAGATGGAATTTACTTTGACAATTAAGAAGTGTTCAACTTCATCATAATGCTTTGTCCTAACTCTAGTTCGAATAGACTCTATGAGCATTGGTACAATGCGGATATAGATAAATGATACAAAGCATGCATTGGAATCCCGGCATTACCGTTGCCAAGCTTAAGTGTCATCGGTTCACCCCTATCTCTTGTGGACTCGAACTTTGTTCCGTCAAGCAAGCTACCAACAATATGCACTGTCATATAAAATAACAAATTATGTCAATGGCAACTACAAAAATTCACAAAAAGTACATCTGCAATCTGTAAAAAAATCCAATAACATTCAATAACAAAATTAAAAGGATAAATAACTATTGATCACTGTGTAATTTTTTATTTGGCAGATAGCACGGTATTAAGAAGTCTTTTGTGATTTTTCATTTAATAATAAACCCATTCGAACATCAATTTAATTTTAAATTTTTACAGGTAAAATATTTATTTATTTATTTATTTTGGATGACGAAATATTTAGTCATTTTGCTAAAGTGACATATCACTTATCATATCTATGTTGTGCATTGTTACCCATCGCAGCTTAGAGCTTGACAGATTCACGCATGGTCGAAAAGGGTATTCAAGGTTAGAGAACAGGTTCAGGTTTCAATTTTCATAATTTACTCCCATATGATAGAGTAAATGATATAGCCTCTTACTTACTCTAAAATCAGCCAGAAACATTTTAATCAAATAGTCAAATGTATAAAAACTCAAAAACCTAGCTCTATGACATCTCTCAAACTTCTTATATCATTCTCTTCCTTGCTGCCTCCTAGTTTTTTCTTCCCATTCTCCCATGATGCTTTACCAGTAATCCTTAATTTACGAACATGCAAATAGAATTATACTCTTAAGATATTGAAAGAGTAACTTTTCTATGTGTAATTGCTATTCGTGGCCTGCAGTTGCCATGGTGATTTTGGTTCTCATATAGCGAATCTATATGGAAATGCTTTGTGTCAAAGTTCAATGAAGTACTTTATGTTTTTAGTGGACTTTGCCATAGCAATTCCTACAAGATACTCTAGAATGGCCATCGGTTTCAGAATAGAGTCTTCTATTGCAAAACCCCTAGTCATTCGCTTCACCAAATGTATAGCCGAATTATCGATAGACCACATCAGCAAAATTGCATAGAATTCTAATGCGGCTCATTTGATTGATCTAGTAGTTTCAATTTAAATAGTAAAAGAGAAACACGATCAATCATAAGCCAGAAGCAATGGATGAGAGAGACGAACCAGTTACTTCATCTCCGAGTTCAGGAGTATCGTAACCAACTCCGCGCTTTAGTAGCTTCTTCTTGAGTTCAATACTATTCAACTCTCTCTTCTCACCTACCTTTAGCGGAGGCACCGATTCGATCTCCTCACCTACTTCTTCGTCCGAATCCTCATCGTCAACGATTTCGGAAAACCTACTTCGACTTCTCTTGTTATCCGTACCCATTTTGTTCTATGTGAAGCAAAATTTAGCTAAATCAAGCAGTAGTTTTGAAGCTGACGATGGTGGAAGGTGGTGGTGGTGGTGGTCGGTACAGTGACAGTGGATGCTGTGCGTGTGGCGGGACGACGGCGTAGAAGGGATGGGGGCGTTTTTGGGATTTCGGATAAAGTAAAAGGGCGTTTTCGGACATTTGGAGAGAATGATAGAAGATGATTGCGACCGGAATAACAGGTGTCTTTGCTCCTTCTTTGTAAATTATTTTTTGAAAAATGATTATAGTGGAAATAATTTGTATTCCTTTTTGTCCACAACCAATCATGTGGTATAAAGAAAAGATAAAATAATAAAGAAATTGTGAGATAATAACGCGATTTAGAAATCGCATGTTGGATAAGCAATTTTAAAATGGCAAATTGATCCTCCATGCCGTGTTAACGTCTTTGGCAGGAGAGGTATTTTCAATATTGCCACATGTGGCGGCATTTGACTTGCAAATGATACAATTGTTTCTGTATTGCGATTTTATAATTGCATAATCAATTTACGATTGTTTAAAATTTTACTCATATTTTATATCATGTGAAAGTTCATGGTAAAAAGTTGAATAGTATATTTAAAATATGATATAATAATTTATTTTGTAAATTGTTTTCATCTCGACTATTATTTAGAAAATAATTTATCTTAAAAAAGCAAATATACTTATTAGGCCTTGCTACTCCATATTGCTCATTTTAGAATCTACATGAGTATGTCTCATTTTGTGGGAATAGTAATAAAAAAATAAAACTACCCTTTTAGTCCTAAACTTTACCATTTTTTTTAATTAAATCCTCTAACTTTATTTTTTCTTAATTTTAATCCACAATGTTTACAAAAATTACAAATGAGTTTTCTGTAATTTTGTCATTACTTTTTCATTTTAAAATAACATGTAAGGACATCTAATTGGTCCATGTACTTTTTTTTTTAAATAAATAATATAGTAAAGTAATTTAAAAAAAAAACTTGTGGGTAATACTTCCGATACATGTATAGATTAAATAAAATTAAATGTATATCTTTAAAATTTACAATTATTTATTTAATGAAAAATCATAATTCATGTTAAATAATATAAATATAGATTTATTATTTTCTCCTTATTTACACTTACTTTAAATCTTTTAGTTTTTTACTTATGAGCAAATCAAGATTACGTATAGAAATCTATCCATGTGAATGAATATCAATCATTATCATGGTTATATTTCATCATAATATTAATTTTAATTATGTAATGCGCACACGTAAAACAAAATAGGGGAGAAAATAGAAAGAGAGAGAAAACATTGAGGAAATTGATGATGAGATAAACACCATATTATATGGGAAGATAGCGCAGAAAATGGATTTTAGGATTGGGATAAATTAATCGGACAGAGTGAGTTGAAATGTTAAATTTACCTTTAATATGAAATAATTTTAATTTTAATAAATTACTTTTAATGTTAGTTTTTTTTTTTGCAATAAAATTTTAATTGAAGGGTTCAATAGTAATGTTTAAAAGAGTGGTTACTTAAGGGCTAATGTACTTTAATAATATTGTTAAATAAAGTAATAAAAAAGTTTAAAAAAATTAGAAATTAAGGAAAATTTATTTAAAAAATCATATTTAAACTACTGAACCAAAGGCATGTGAGCTTAGTGGTCAAGTTGGTTTACTTGGGTGGGACGATGCGTAATTTGCCTGGTCAACTACAGTATAGAGGAAAAGCTCACTATTCGCTTGTATGATGGGTCTCAAGTTAGGTGAGAATCGGGTGTTAAAACTAAGAAAGAAATAAGATTTAGGTTTAGTTTTTATATTAAGCTTAAGCTATTTCTTTTTCATATAAAAATAATATTTTTTTTTGTTTTTTAGTTTTCTTGATTGAAAAAAAAATATATATAAGGTTATTTTTAACATATTAATATGTATTACATTATTTAATAAATTTTACAATGTTAATGATATATAATTTAATGTAAGTATATAATTAGAGATGTATAGATAAACGAAACCTTATTTAAACTACTAAACCAGAGGCATACATAAGAGTGGATAGATAATGCTGTTGTATAGATTTATACATCTTATTTGTGCTCGCTGCAATTTCATCTCTACTATAAAACCTTGATTTGGGAAAAAAAGCCAATATATGAAAAAAAATTCAAAGAAAATAGAAAATTAAGAAAAGCCTAAAAAATGAAAATATTGGAAAATAAGAAATTTGAACAAATTAAGAGAAAACCTAAAAAAGTTAAATAAGAAGCAAAAAGCCAAAATAAAAAATAAAAAAAAAAACTAAAAATAAATAAGTTGAATAATTGCAAAATAGTTATGTAGTGGTCTAGGTTAGAGGGAAAAGAATTACAATAAGTATATACAATTTGGTCAAATTAGGAATTTTGAACAAAAATGAAAATTTATTGAAAATCAAATTTTCTTACTTGGGTTTGACTAACTCATTTTCGAATATTTTGAAATTACACATTTGCAGAAGACTATCACTTCAAACTGTATCTCAATCGGAGTTAAATGAATATTTTATGGTCATTTCAGGTTTTTAGTAAAAGTCGAACGTTAGTAGAAATTGAGTTCCTAATTTGGTGAAAATGAATAAATTTTGAAAATATTTTCAACATATACTTACTAGATTCCACGTTGAGATACAAAAAGGAATTTAATTTTAGAAGTTGAGAAATTAATTAGGTTCATTTAAGAAGTGTTTTTGAAAAAGATAATAAATAAAAAAAAAGCGGGGAAGAAGAAGTCAAAACAACGGGTAAGAAGGGAAAAAGAAAAAGGAAAAAAAAAGGAAAAAGGAAAAAAGACGAAAGAAAAAGAAAAGAGAAAAAGGAAAAAAAGAAGAGAAAAATATTAGTGACATGTGTCATCCTATAGAAGCAATACGTGTCACCATATGAAATGGCACCGATCAGGGCTCGCCACTTAGCATTGATATGATGCCACTCACAATGAGCCACGTGGTGCTCATTAATCAACCTTTAACCATTCCTTTCTTCTTTCTTAATAGAAAATTTGCCACACGCCCAATGATCAACCTTTGGCCATTCTCTTCTTCTTTCTCTATGAAATATAGAGACTCAAGAATGTTAATTTTATATACAACAAGTGTACTACATTTTTCTACTCGATTTTACCTATTTTTTGTGCATTAATAACCTTAAAAAAATGTGGAAATGGTAATAAGGCATAATTGAACAATTCCACATCTTTAATCGCCAATAATTTTATATAAAAAAAAAGTGTTGAAATTAGATCAAAAAGAGAAAAAAAATATAAAACTTGATACATCTATTAAAGATGCAACGAAGATTCGCTTTTTCATCAAATAAAGAGGTTTCTCGAGCCTCAATCCCGACTCTACACTATAATAAAACCTTTTAGCATTCATTCCAATACATACAAACAATTAACAAGTTTCCTCATTTAAGAGATCATCTCTTTCGCTTTCTAAAAGCTCAAACTACATAACTACCCTCTCTTACTTCAATTTCTCACTCCTAAGGGAAAATTGAAGCAAACAAAAAATATGTGAATGTTCTCCACTCTCTAAGGATCAAAACCAATCAATCATTTCATTTAGTTATAGTCCATATGAATTTTATTTTATTTTGAATCAATAATACCCAATTGTAGGGTTTGCTCATGAAATTCTTTATTTTTCAAGAAAATTAGGGACCTTGCTCCTAAGATTTTTAGAAATGATTGAAGGATTTTGAAGATCAACGTGTCACGAGTTAGGAAATACCACCACCTTATCAAGAATTAGCTTAAAAGCGACTGAATCGACCACCGATTCACCAGGGCATAGGGTAAGTTTTTCTTTTTTTGCTTATTCTTCTGTAATTGAGTTGTTTAATGTAAAATTTTGATTCCTTGACAGTACTTGTTTGTGTGATCTTGTATGATATTGTATGATGTACGGTTTATGTAATTCATGATATATTGTATAATATAACAATGTGGTGTATCTTGTATGATGTGCGGTTTATGTAATTCATGATATATTGTATAATATAACAATGTGGTGTATCTTTATGATTATAATTTGAACAATATGCAGTATATTGTATTTCTTGAAATAATATTGAATAAAAACATTATATTATAATTAATATTTTATTGGCCTCATATTGATTAACTTTGTTATGTATTTATTGATTGATTGTGTATAATATATATGTGTGGTGTATAATAAAAGTATGTTTTAAAGTTATTGCTTGTTGAATATGTAAACATTAAATGTGTAATGTACAATTAATATATTATGATATGATAGCTAAAAAAAAAAAGTAAATATGTTTAGTAATATTTTGTTGATTTGTAATATTTAATAATATGTGTTTGATTTGATAACAATAATAAAGACCATTCCATACTTTATATAATAGTAGATATTATGTGGATAATATAATGTATATATTAAATAGTGATTAGTACTCATGGACTTTGTGACCTTATAACATATTATATGATAGTATAAATAAAATTTGTATATAGGTGTCCATTGATAATTTATATGCAATAAATTGATGACCTAATATGTAGTGATAACTTGTGCTTGTATATATGTGATTCTATGATGTTTGGTTTTAGATGATGTCTAATATACTTGTCATGTATGATATTGTATTTTTATAGTGTGTTCATATATTGTGAATATATTGTCTATTATTAAGGGTATATTTTCAAGATCAAAAGAGGTCTTTTCCTTATAAAAATATTTTTTCATACTTAGAAAAATGATTTTTATAAATAAAAATTTTAATTGGACTATTTTCAAAATTAGGAATCATTAGGATTTTTCAAAAATTGGACATAAAAATGTTTCTCTTACAAATCAATTAACATATAACAACTTAAAGTGGAATATTTTGTAAATAAAATTGACCAACCCACTAAAATTTTAATAAAATATTTTTTAGAATTACATGGGCTTTATCTTGGCTAATAGGTATATAGACACTTTAAGCGGTTTTAAACAAATGTAAAAAAAAAAACTGATTTTCCTACGTTCTTAATAGGAAACTCCTTTTATACTTTGAAAAAGCTCATAAAAAAATTGAAGGCCCAATTCTTTAATCTATGCGCTTCCTTTATGGTAACCACCAAGGTTTTAATTGGTTAGCCTAAGAATTCATACTCTCTTATTTCTTTTTTCTAAAAACCATTTTTAGAAATACTTGTGGACTAGTAGTCGAAATTAAAATCTATCTACCCATGAGTTTTAATTTTACTCTTTCCTTAACTTAGTCAAGGGGTGACTCCATTTTCTTAAAAATATTTTTTTCGAAATTCAAACTCTTTCCTATTTCGATCGAAAGATTTATATTAAATGGGTGAATTTAGCATAAGTTTGATTAGGAAAAAGAAAAACTAAATTTTTAGCTCGACAATAGAAATTATAGATAAGTACATAAGTGGTGCACCTTTCTTAGCAACACCCTCACATAGGAAATTAGATTAGTATATAGGACCGCATGTAAGTTCAGTTTTTGCCGTTGTACATGGTACCCACTCAGACCCTACTCCATTGAATATGTTCTATGTGAGTAATGGGGGTCACATGGTAGGTTCAGAGTAGTAGTTTTCGGACCTACTCCTACAAGATCAGGTGTGGGCATGAGATTATAATATCTTATCTCACTTTGAAACTTATACTTTAAAGTATACAGTATACAGGTTCTATAGTACTTTATACTCATCTTATAATGATAAATAAAAAATTGATACTATTACTTTTTTATTATTAAAAAAAATAACAATAAAAGCCTAATTCCTAATAAAACCTTAAGACTATGCGTTGCTTGACTACTTGTGTACTATCTAATCCCTCTCTCTTCTTCTTCTTCTTCTTTTTAAACTCTCTCTCCTTTTACTATATTTTTACCTTCTTCCTTCCTCTTTTACTAACTCTAGTTTAGTAAGGTCTTAAATATATCTCAATTTTTAACTTATTTGATATATTATATTTAAATTACTTGCACATGATCTTTATATTCTATATACAACCAATAGTTTTAACATTTTTCATCTATAGAAATATTATCTACTTTGCCTACCAAAATTTTATATTGTCTTAATTTAAAATGCGTTACAATTTAAAGCATGTAGCAAGCTATAAAATTATTATTGGTAAGTGTAGTGATATGGTAATTATAGTTTTGATATTGATTATGCATTCAACACAAAGTTTTGAAGGAAAATAAAGAAAAAAAATTAAAGTTCCATAAGGTACTTATATCCTATAGAATGTGCAAGATATAGGGTGATTTTAAGGTACTATAAAGTAGGTTTTTGGTACAATAGATTGAGAACTTGTACCATAGAGTAGGGTACGGATAGGACCTCATACTTTACTTACCTTCTATTCACTCAACCTTAAGACACAGGTCTAATGATTATGGAATGAGAAGGAAAACAAAACTAAGATTTAGTTAGTTATATGTCCTTATAATTAAATTTCATTTGTCATTTGCTTTTATTAAAATAAGCTAATAGTGGTTATAAATTGGGATAATACATACGAAACTACTTGAACTTATGATTTTGAGCAGTTTATGTCATGACCCAAAAGAGGGTCTAGTAGGATTACTTAAAATTTTTATGATATGTGTGCACCTATGATATGAAAACCGCCTTATAAGTCAGAGATTGCAAGACTCTAAATGATTAATTATTAAGGATACTGATTTTTAAGTAAATAATTTATTGTAAAATACAAATATAAATAATTATGAGTGTCTGATATCCCACAGTTCCTCAGAACCGTAGAGAATCGGTATCCCCTACCAAATAATAAGATAGGATATACGAATATTATAAAAGAAATACAAGAAAAAGTAAATTATCAACAAAGGTTGCTTATGTATTATCTAAAGAGTACTCAACTATTTTTAATACTAAAATACATATCTTCATCTCACACTCGGCACTTGAGACTTATCTCAATCTAATGTAAGTAAACCTGTAAGAGAAATTATGAGGGAGTGAGCATATAATAGCTCAGTGAGTTCGTTCCTTACCACCACCATTCAAGCAAGTTATTACACATTATTATTACATATGCAAGCAAGCTATCTACATACAAAATGAATGCAGACACGATGAATACAAGCAACATATCCATATGAGTCCGGAACTATGGAAGGTGTAGAATTACGTTGTCTACACATTGATTATCCCCTGTAGTTACTTGCACAGGGCACCCCAGCTTACCCGCATGAGGCTACCTAGGGGCCTCACCCCCTAGGCTACACTCGATTATTACCCTAATCAAGAAAAGATTTCAATTCAAATAGGGGGATTCCATTCTAGGACTGTCTACCCTCCAAAGCCCCTCGGGCACAACTTGCGAGTCCATCTTGTAAGTCAAAATTAACCAAATTTGCGAGCCTATCTCGCAAGCCAAAATTAACCAAGGCCTTATAGGTACAATAAAGCAAGTCCTCTCACTATTAAGTGGATAACCCATGCTAACTTTGCTTTAACGATAAAATATTATTTCTGGCACTGCGGTTCTTATCAAAATAGTACAAAATACGTTTAAGATTAGGAAAATTTTTTCTAAAAATACCCTTTTCAACATTTTGCAAAGCTAGTACTCTCCATCCATATATTTACTAGGTCATAGACATGCGACGAATAGAACTGGTTATTTGGGTAAGATATTTATATTTATCAATTTAAAAAAGTGATCACACAGATGATGGCATACAGGCAGAACAGTCATTCAAACATATTTGCAACAGCAAGTAGCAAAACATCATATAAGTAACACGTACAAGCAAGTAGCAGGTCATCAGAACTCCCTCACTTGGATTATTGCTCATTCTCTAAGCCTTTGAGGTTTTCAGGACTCAATATCGAATGCCTAAATCAAAATGGTAAAACTAATAAGTGTTTTGAGAAGTTAGACTCTTTAGTTAACTAAAAGTCTACTGTAGTTTATCTAATTCCCCAATATAGCATTAGTCTTATATTTATAGGGTTGATCATGCTCTTTGGGGTTAATAGTAACTATTTTCTTATATTTGTAAGTTATGAGATTTCTTTTATGTATTTTGTAACTTTTTCATTCTAATTCCGATATTTGTGAACTTATAGTTGTTTTTCACCGTTTTCAGATGCACGTTTACATGGTGATGTCCGTTTTGGACATTGTGACTCATAATTTAAATTGTGATATAAAAATATCACCAAAATTATTATTTAAGTTAAAAAAATTAAAAAATATTAATTTGAAATTTTTCTTAACATGTTTATGATTTAATAATTATTGAAATCATATATTCGATATTTTTATCATTTTGAATATATTTTCCTATTTTTTGAGATTTTTGCCTTTTTTATGATTATTATCATTATTATTACCTTTATTATTTTTACTATTTCTCATTTTCTTATTTATTATTTCTCTTATGTACTTCACGATTATACACATATGTATATTCATATACTTATAATACATATTTTATAATTTATTTTATTGAAAAATTTTTAATTATGGAATCATATATATATACATGTACACCTTACATATTTACGAATTTAATAAATATATTATATATGCTAATACATATTCGATATACTACTTATATAATATATATATATATATATATACAATACTATACATTATAAGTATTGTATATGTATTTAGTGAAAATAAACATACTCTTATATACATATTCATGTATTTGTATTTATTTATATATAGGTCTTACATATATACATAATTATAAATACATACATATATATTTGGTATATACATATAATTACCACTCATGGAAATATACTACTATATATATATATATATATATATACCATACGATTATATATATATGTATACTTAACTGATTATACAAGGATACACACACACACACACACACACATATATATATTGTTACGGTACAAAATATGTATATTAAATAAATAATACTAATTATATGTATTTAAAAAAATACATAACACATATTCTTATGTATAATATACCTATGTATATACATGTATACATATCTAATCTTATACATACATACTCTACTCAATTTATGTATTAGTATACATATACATGTATTAACAATATTGTATTTATAAGAAAATACTATATAAATACATATATATATATACTATATAATATACATCTACAAATTCTTACCTATTTCTTTTAATTTCTTTCTTCTTCTTTCCTTCCTTCTTCCTCTTCTTCTTTTCTTTTTCTTTTTCTTTTCTTCTAGTCTTCACGTTGTTGCTTCCAGGTTTCTTCTTTTCTTTTCCTTTCGGTCTTATTTGTGCTGAATGTTTCCAGATTTTTCTTTATTTTTTCCTTTTATTGCACGTGTCCATTAGCTTAGATTATAAGCTAAATCTTGGATAATTATTATAATATTGTTATGTGTTTAATTAGTTAACACTTGGCACTTGGAAATCCATCACGTGGGCTGCTGGATGGAGTTTTATTTTTGCTGATTTTTTTTGTTTCGTTTTTGTGCAGGATAAGGAATTGAAATGGGGAAAGGGAAGAAAGAAAAGAGATAAATTGGAAATAGAAGAGAAGGAAAATGAAAATGACTAACAAATATATATAATTTTTCGAATCATATAAATTATAATGATTCTCCTCGTAAAATAATTTTCAAATTTTTGTGAAATTTTATCAATTTAATCGGTATCTGTTACAATTATAATTTTTACAAGTTATTGTGGCAATTTCGTTAAAATTTCGTACGAATAGGCGATTTAGTCGAAAATTACATTTGACTATAATTTTATCACTGTTGAGTAATATTTAACTATTTTATAGGTTTATGTTTATAATTTTAGGATTTTGAGTAATTTAGAGTTCAATTTTGATTAATGGTGTTTAAGTCAGTTTTAGGGTTTCAGTATGCGATGTAGGGTTTTAATTAATTTCTAAGGTTTTTACTACTTATAATATATTTAGATTTATGATTTATTAAATTTTTATCTTGCTCGGTTTTAATAACTTATCAAGTCATCTATAATATTAGGGTTTACTTCTACGCTTAAATAACTAATTTTGTGAGGTTTACAGTTTAGTATCCAAACAAACTTGAATTTTAGTGCTTACAACTTTAAAATTTATCCAAATAAGTACTTAACCTTTAATATAAGTTTTGAAATTGGTTTAAATGAGTGCTTGAGCTTTAAGATATCTTAAAATTTAAGCACTTATTTAAATAAATCTCAAAATTTTAGACATTGAAATTCAAATTCTTAATATTTGGCATTAAACTATTTGAAATCATAAGTTTAGACACTTTTACATCCATTATTCATAAAGTTAATCAAATTTCATCTTCACATTAACAATAGTTGATAATCATGCCTAATTTTTATATCAATAGTAGTTGATAATCATAGGAGTTGTTTAAATGTCATTATCTGTTATCACTAATTGTATTTTACTAATTTGTCCTTATCCAATTTATTAGTAATTTATAAGAGAGGATATAATAATAGTAATTTATTTTGAATAATTAACTTTTAAGGGGATGTAGAGTTAAATAAGCTAGAATGGGCTTATTCAAATTTAATATATAATAGATATAAATTCAAAATTTAATCCAACTCATGATCTAAGGTTCAATTCTGATTTAGAAACCCATTAGACCTAAAGCCTAATAAATACAAGTTTATGCTAGACTAATTGAGCATGCTCCACCAAAATTCATCAGGCTACAACATGAAACCCAGCAGCAAGAGGGTTACATTTTTTTCCTATCCACAAGCTTGACCCAATTTTGGTTAACTGATAAAACCAAGGCAAATCATCTAAGAGCCTACTAGCCTAATAGTTGAAAAATTTGTCTTAAAATGGATGAGATTGGAATACTTTCTCTTTTATTTTAACATGTAATATTGTTTGGAAAAAAAAAATAGAACTTGAGAAATTTAGGTAGGGATTAGCATTGTACACAAAAACTAACTAATATGTTTTTCCTCTTTTGCCTTATATCACATGCTGCCAATGTAATAAGAAGAAAAAAGAACAATGAAATAAAAACAACTATAGAAAAAAATATTTAAATTATATATATATATATATAGAAATAAATATAGATATATTTCTATACATATGCACACACTATGCACATATATGTCACCTAAGCATGTATGAAACAAGTATGCGTTTTACCTGTCCGTTGCACATTATTGTTATTATTTTAATTTTATACTAAATTAAGAGAACAAATAATGAACCACTATTTAAAGAAAATATATGCATGTACTCTTAGCACCGATAAATACGTACAGATGTATGCATTTTGATTTCTTCCGATTCATTGCTTTACTGATGAAATGATCAAAATTTATAAATGATTAGAGCAATAAACCGAGGAGTAGAACAATATCCATCCAAATTTGCATGACGACATCGTAAGCTATGATATATAAATTTCTCAATATTTCTTTTTGAGGACATTTGGACTTTAAAAAAAAAAAAGATGAGAAATCTCAAGTGTTAATACACCATTTTGAGCCTAGGCTTCCAAAGCTAGTAAGCTCTGAAAACAAGTGCCCTGGCTTACTTGGGCACACCTGGGCAGCTTCCGAGGACGAAGAGCTAGCCTCATCCAACCAGCTTAGACCCATCGTGCGCAACTTACTTAGCCCACCCTAAGTACCTCGACAACACAAAGCATCTCGCCCCTGCTTAGATCACTCGCAAGCAACGTAACTTGCTCAAGCCATCTCGAGCACCTTGGCATCCCCAAACACCTTAGAGTCCTCAAAAAGCTTGACCCAAACATTTGAGCTGAGACAACCTTTGTCCTCTTGAGCATACGTTAGGTGCCCAACACATAGCTCAAAGTCTAAAATGCTTCCTTCTCGAGGTCTCCCTTTCTCTTTTACTCTTTGCATTAATTAATCTCTAACATCCATGGTAGGACCAATGCACCCAACTGCCTTGCATATGTTATCTTTTCAAGTTTCAGACGTAGCTACCGACATGTTCATAGTCGATGAAGGGATAGTGCTATTATATCCCCTTTATAGTGTATGTTTGCTGCAGATGGCAAGAATGACCGAACTCGAAGATGACACGTGTCTTTGGTAGGTAAGCTCTTTAGCTCATAAATAGGATAAGGAGCCAAAGGTATGAGATCTCTCTTGTTTGGTTAGATGCTCTCAACTCTCAAGCGCTTCGAGCACTCTCTAAACTCTGTTAAACACTCTAAAAAACACTCAAACATTCACCCTTATTCTCTTTTCAATTTCTCTTTGTTAACTTAAGCATTAGAGAACCCTTGTAGACATAATCATCGAAAATTTCTTGTAGGTTGTTCATCAAGCAAGGAGCATGCGAAACTTAAAGCGGTCCATACCCAATCAATCCTTATGGTTTTCACAACCAACATCAAGATATGTTAAATTAAAATAAGTTCAGTGATTTTAGAAATTTTTATGTGTTACACATGCATTTATGCTCTAGACCATATAAAGTAAATTACTTGTGTAATATATAGTTTATGTATCATTTGGTTGTCATATTTTTATGGTACAGTACTAGACAAATTCTTAAGTCAAATTGTTTGATTTGTATATTAATCAAAATGATAAGACAAAAGGGACTTAAGTTACTAAACAAAAGTTAAAAGATTTGTACCATATATTTGGTGATATAAAAATAAATTTCACATAGTACAAAATAAATATATCTAACAAAAAATAACTTTAGACAAGGTTCATATATCACAATAGTGAATCTTATTGTAATTCATATTATGAATAACTAATTTTTTAAAAAAAATTTTCTATTACAAAAATTCATGTCCAATACTATATATACTAAATGAGGCACGAGAAGGTTATATTGTCATTTTTTTTTTGTTTTGTGCTATTTAATTCCATTTATCCTGTTTAGTTTTGCTAACTAAATGCTACTTTAAATGTGTAAATTTTTATGTTATAATATGATTATATGGACACATGATATAATTAATTTATGGAGCTTGTATATGGATGCACTCGTATAGAGACATCTTAGCAACATAAGGATACTCATGTTTTTTTTTCCTACGAGTCAGTATCACATATTGAAAAACATGATTGTGGACTTTGTGTATAGCCATACTGTCAAAATGCTTCGAGAATTAGATTGGGCATACATGTTGCATTTATGTTGATCAATGGACATCCCTAGAATTTGACTTTAAATGTTACATTAACTCCTAGCAAAGAGTTAGAGGATCTAAAATATGGTCAATCATGTGAATATTTGGAAAGGACAAAAAAAAAAATATCAACTTTAGCCAAAAATATAACCAGGCTAACATTTTTGTCTTTGTTTACCAACTATACATTATATAATTAGTGAGAAAGAGAGAATTCGAACTTATTTTATCCCTAAGAAAGAATCATATACATGTAGGCTAAAGGTTTTGTTGATAACTTAGTAGTTGCATAAAAAGGGAATAGATAAAGCATAGAAAACTCTTATGATTAATATGCCCGGTGGAGGATAATAAAGGCGTACAGATTTTATTCCATATATCTCTATAGGCTTGATCCTACTATAGGTCTTTAATAAGGCCTGTTGGACTCAAAGATCCAATTCCATAAAATTGCAACGAGACCAAAGCTTGAGCTGTAACCTTAATTATATCCATGACTAGAGTGGAAGTCTAGTAGATGAAATGGAGTAATGTGTTGTTAGAAGTCAGTAATGCTTTATCTAAGTCACACTTTGTTGATGTGGGTTCTAAACTACTTGACTTTGTATTTGTTGCTTGATTTATCAAATAAAAAGTTTATTTCTTTGTGAAAATAAGTAAATAATAATAATATAAGTATAAGAAAGTTAGGTAGTCCACATAACCAAATGGTTGAATCCTATATAAACTGATCTTCAATAATAATAGTTATGGACTTGTAAATGAATCGAATAAGAATAGTAACAAATTTAGGGTTATTGCTTTTAACCCAAAATCTCAATTTAATTTGACAATTAGAACACCTTAAAGAACAAATTATATTTAACTTATAATTTCACTAACTTGGTTGACTAAATTACAACGTTAAAAATCAGCTAATCAATTTAAGGAACTGTACCCACAACCAAATATGGAAAGATAGCAATAAAGGAATTCGAATTCTCGAATGTTAATATTTTTAATTGAAACAAGACTTCCGGGGTGTTGAGACTATCATTTATTCACCAAAGGTAAGGTTAAAGTGAATGAGTTGTGTATAATTAAAAAGTGGGGTCAAACCAGCAAAAGTGGTTAACTAAGTTGATTAATTTTAGCTTATTTTAGTTATGAAGCTATATACCTAATCACTTGTTAAATGCTTAGGTGATATGGATTTCAAGGACCTTTTGTCAATTACATTTTAGAGGACTATATCAAATTAATGCTACAAAATCATCCTCTAGGGTTACAATGCTGACTTGTGTATAGAATTGGGTAGCGATTCAAATCGATCCTAAACCGCCAGTTCACAGGTTAATGTTACATTGAATTATGATCGGTCTTACCTGTGAGCTGGCGGTTCAAGTGGCCCGCTGGTTCAAGGGTTGATTTACGGCCCTTGAACGGTTTTTTTTTTCCTCTTTCCTTACTAATCCGTTTTCATTTGGGATTTTTTAAATAATTTTATAAATGTCTTGCACCGTGTAACGATTGTTAAATACCCTTAAAGCTAATAGTTGTTTATTAAGTTACTAATTATCGTTTACTCAGTGAACAGTAACACCTATATAAGAATTATTATGAAAAGGATCCGTCCATATGCCTGTATATATGGACACTTACGTATTAAGGGAAGCAAACTTATCTGCGAACTCTCTCTTACCTTTATGGTAGAGCTCCTACATAGCTTAAGTTATCGTTCTGCGACTAAGTTATCGCGAGATAGGGTTGAATGTCTCTCGCTTATATTAACTTTGCCACTCTGATGCACTTGTGTTAAATGAGAGGTGTATGTTTGCCAAGTATTGTGCCAAGTTATATTTATGCCGCTCTTCATCATACCTTATTAGTATTTGTCCAGATGAACCACCATCTCGGGCAATCTATTGATGCGCTCTATCTATTCCCACCTCACCAGAATGCTTCGACCTTAAGTGCCTATTAAGGGTACTATATCCCTCTCCCATTTTCCATGAGTAACTCGTATTGTAATAGTTGTAGAATGCTTTCGAGTTTCCCCTTTCATCTGTACCTTTACGGAACAAGTAGTAAAAATATTAAACTTACCGGATCTAGGGGGCTTACTTGAGCCAGATCATCTCGAATTGTTGGGCCCACATTGTCTCATATGTTGCTCTTCTATTTCAGGAATAATTTATATGTTGTCCTCCTCATCCTTGAACATGCTTATGAGGTAACTCATCCATGGGAGTTCAAATCCCGCAGTTCATATAGGGACACTCATACGAAGAGGTGCGAATCTAACATGACATTTAGGGACACTTTTGTGTAGAGGTTCAAAATTGGGAGGTAATGTATCCCAGTAAGTCATACGTTGATGTTCAACATCAAAGCTAAGAGATAGTGTACCCCGATTACTTGTATGATGAGTTCTACATTGAAGCCCAAAGGTGGTGTAAATTCTGCTTCTACATTCTCAATCATATCGTATGTTCTCTACTCATTCAAGTCGTACTTGTTATCCAGGTACGCCTGAGCGTCCTTAAACCGTAGTGGCGCAGACGACGTATTAGAAATTCCAATACCCTTATCCTTACTTTTACCACCAGATGATGAATCGTGCTTTTTACTAGAAAAGGTACAACGCAAAAATATTTTCATTGGTGCAAATATTTATGAGTGAGAGATAGAAATAATATGTAAGAGAAAATAAAACGGGAATTATATGGTAAGTATTTATATGTCAGTGTTATTTGCTAATGTAAATAGTTTTGTGCAATGGAGTAGAGAATTACGCACAGAAATTTGTGGTTAGTAGAAGGAAATATTTCTAACAACGTTTCGTAACTGAAAAAAATTTGGAGGCAGAATGGTTGGAGTTAGAGAGATTTAATTAGTTTATAAAGTAAGTATTGCTACTAGACCTGAAGTTGTTATTTATAAGGACCGAAGAATGTGTGAATGCATTGTTTGAATTTTGAAGTTTAAAATTTTAAATTTTAAGCGGTTCAGCGTCGTAAATTTTAAAATTTGAATTGTAAATTGAAAATATACAAATTTAAATTTTGGTACACGCGTCGAAAGTAAAATTTGCAAACAAAGGACACTGGACAAAGGATAGGGATTTAGGGAGGGAGAATAAGAATAAAATAGGATCAGGGAGTGGAGTGATCAGCTATATTTTATTTTATTTATTTTTTATTTTTTTTTATAATGAGGCGATCTTTGAATCGTCGAGTTGGGCGGTTTTGCCTAGGCGAACTACTTAGGCTCTTAAAGCCAAGTGGTTCGGCTCGGCCACTTACGGGTTGGGCCGGTTCACGGTTCAGAACTGACTTTTATCCAGGTCTACTTGTACATATAGTATGATTTAAAAGTAATGGGGCAATGTAATCGTTTGTACTTAAACTTTATTATTTTTTCAATTATACACCTAAACTTTCAAATTGTCTTATTTTACACTCGATTAAAAGTTTTCTTATCGCCATCTACTCCTTCATTATCCCCCCCCCCCACTTAACTCTATCAATACAATCAATGTGATGACCTAATCATTATAAGACACCTATAGTTTTAATTCTTCATATCCATGTCATTTTACCCTTTTTCCACTTAGCCATCCATGTAAACAATTAAACTCCATCTCTAAATTCATTAAATAAGATTTATTGTTAAAACGATAATAGAGAAAAGGAAAGGAAAACAAATCAAATATCCCCATCGTTGAAATCAAGTAGACATCTCCTTCCATGAAGGAGCCTCTCCATAAACCCTAACCCTAAATTACCCATTCCCCTTCTTTCAAGTAGAAACCCTTAAATTGAGGCACCCTACACTTCTTCCCTTCTTCAAAGATAAAACCTAAACTGTAAAATTTCAAAACCCTAATTCTAGGAGAGACGAGTTGAATTTGAAAGATAATATTTGGCAAAGATCAAATTTTTGTTAATCGATTGGGTTGTTTGTAAGGTGATTATGAGGAAACATTGGAGTATTGATGCTAATGTCGTAAAGTTAAGATGTCGAATTGCTCCATCATTAGACTTGTCTTCAACATAGCAAAATGGGTATGAAAATCATAAATCACTACTTTGAACCTTCTATATGGGATGAATAAGGAATAGCCCTACATATGGAGAGTTTTGTTAGGCAATCACAAGGAAATAATTCATGATAGAAGAAGCTTCGTTCTTGTCATCATCTTTCCTTGGTGCTTCCATCTCCATAAAAAATTAATTCATATAACATAAATTTTTTAAGGCTTTTACAAGGGTTTCAATCTCAGGGCTTTAGTTGGCTCAATGTGAAAAGACTTAGGGTTTCAATTTATGTGTGGGGTTCTAACATTTGGAGTTTTCAATTATTTGATGTGAAAGAATAAGGCAATTTCTTTAAGATTGGGTAAGGAAAGTGAAAGTGATGTTCAATTTAGGGAAATAGTCATAAGGGTGTTGTTATCGTTTCTTTTCCTTTATTACTTTTTCATTTTGTCAGATTCTTTTTTCTCTTTTTTGTTTCTGGCTTATGTGGACTTCTATTTGTATCGATTTCTTAGGTAAATGGCTAATTTGGAAAAAGGAAAGTGTGATTAGGAGATTTACAAAAATAACATGTATCGTTTAAAGATTAGAAGATCATGCTAACTCTGCTAATAGAGTTAACTTAAAATGACAGAGGTGTATATTATAACAAATCAAACTTCAATTAGGTGTATATTAAGATAATCTAAAAATTTAGGTGTATAATTAAAAAAATCGCAAAGTTAAGTTACAAATGGTAACATTACCTTTAAAAGTAACTGTGAAGTAGATTTTGATTTAGTATTTTTTTTATAAATTAAAAATTAAATTAATCGAAAAAAAATGAAGTCAAAATTGACTTGTTCTCTTTTGAAAACTGTAAGTATTAGTTTAAAACCTCCTATCCTTATATATTCTTTCATGTAAAAACCCACACAAGACAAACCCGCTATATATTAAATATTATTCCAAATGTTAGTGTAAAAAAATATGCTAGAGTGTGATATGGTCTATGCTTGGATTTAAGTTGGTTAATGAATGAAAATATTATTACTATGAAAAAAAGTGTTACGTATTAATTGATGTCACATCAAAAATTAAAACTAATAACGTTGGGTCGGTTAATAAATTACATGAATTGGTAATGTTCCGATATCATATGTGGATGGATTAGCATTTCACATTATACGCAGGATGAGAAGCTCAAGGACTCTCAGCAAATTTTGAGGAGAAAACTTTACTCAAGCATGAGATGAGCAAACTCCTGTTTTTTGTTCTTAAGGTACTGCATATAAGGACATGCGCGAGGTAGCCACCTTAGCATGGGAATTGGTGCACTCGTGGAACGAAGTTATTGTCGAACTCCAAATAATTTGTAGGACACTTTCCCATGTATGGCCAAATTTCCTATAACTCAAGACGGGTTGTTTCTAAGTTAAGAGCAGCAGCACCAATAAGGCAATAACTATTCGTAAATTCAGCATGTTGTGAATGTGGATTATTCGTCTTGTTATCCATGATTTAACATTTAATCTTGGTGGAGGTTTTGAAGGAAATTTGATTGGTTGAATCATTTGAAAATTGCTCTGATTTTAACAGATCATAACAATTTTTCTTCTTCTTCTTCTTCTTTCGGGTCAAAATAAGTTTAGATACTACGATGAATACCTGGAGATTGGATTCAAAGCACTACAGCCAACTCAATTGATTGAAAATTGGGCAATAGTCAGATCAATTGAACTTCTTCCCTGATTAGACCAAACGTCATTCCTTTGTGATGTTAAATCTTATTTCATTTTCCTTACTTGTTGTTATGTCTTATTTAGGTTGATTTCCATTATTTCAAGTAGGTATCCTATTTTCTCATGTTTCTTAGCTAATTAGGTTTAACATTTTAGGAAATTGCAAATGTATCCATAAAATATTCGTTAAGTGAAGTTAGGGTTTGATTTTATCTTTTTATAGTGATTTCCCATCTTAGTTTTTATAATTTCTTAAAATATACATATATACCATGGTCCTCTCAAACTATCATTATTTATGGATCTTTAGGTAATGGTATTAAGATTCCGACTACAGTTTGTAGGTTATCCAGATATTTCTAAAAGTTCTAGAAAATTGCAGTTATAATTTCGGAGTTTGGGAAATCCATTTGTTCTTCATTAATGATATAAGAAAGTTTACGTGCTTGTGTCCCTTTCTATTTGATCTCTCCCTATCTATAACGTTAGCCTATCGTAAATAAGGGCACTATAATTTAACACCTTTAAGCTTATAAGTAAAGATGGGATTTAATTAGGTCTAAATAAGAAAGCTAAGATTAAATTTTGAAAGTCCAAAAATGAAATGTCAAAAATAACCCTCCAAAAAGCATCTTTTCTTTGCGTTATCTCTCTTCTGTTTTTCAAAAGATAAACTTCAAAAAGGAGATGGAGACGTAATTTATTTATTTATTTTTTTAAAAAAGAAAAAAGAAAAAACAGAGAGATAAGAATTTTAAGATTTTCGGAATGGTTTGTTGATATATAAGGGTAAATCACCAAACTTCTTGATGATGTCTCTCACTCCATGTATTTATCCATCGTATAAGTAAGACTATAATAGTTGGCAAAAAAAAAAAGAAAAAGAAAAAAAAAGTAAGACTGTAATAATTATTTTGAAACAAAGGTATTCGTGTTCCTTTAAGTCACTTTTACTCTAGTCATTGTCCAACCAACCTTACGCGTATAGTTATGGAACAAAAACTACTTGGATAACGCCGTGGGTTTGTATATGACTACATGTCACATGTTTACGGTTTCTCGTAAGAAAAGAAAAGGATATTCGTTATCACTTACTCCTACATTAATACGGATAATGTTTTCTTAAGCTGACCGCTGACAACCAAGGAAGTCTCCGAAAGCAATCCATTCCCACTAAACTACTTATACGCCCCAAGTTTTAAAATACTCGAATACAAATCACGTGATTAATAAATTGATTGATCCATTCAATTAAGTTTAGCTAAATCTTATCTTTTTAGAAAAATATTTTGAATTGTGATCCCGATTTGACTTGATTGATCAAACAATTTAATCCAGTTTCTATAAGATCTAAAAGTCGAGTTTTTTGAGCTAAAATATATTATTTTTTTTTATTTTTTTAAGAAAATACATCAATTTATTAAAAAATAAACGTAGAAATGAGAAAAACAAAAAATAAACCCTAAGTTTTTTCAGGTTTCATATCTCAAGGACATGGATATGCTAATTTTATTATTTTATAAATAGATAAAAATTATATTATATTATTTTTATAGATCATCCATGTACATAAATAAAAATTATATAATAATATTTTTATTAATCCTCGATTTGCTTCTTGGCTTTTAATCCTCAATTTTGGGTTAATCTTTCGGTTTAAGTCTAGCAATGTTGATTAATATACTATAAAACACTGCATATAAATACGGGTGTATGTTTACGTATTCAATAATTTATAATCGAGTTTTTATGTAGTCGATGGACATGATCATTTTCCGTAATCGGATTTAGACTTTGGATGACAAATAATGCGAAGATAGGGATATATATATATATATATATATTTTGCCAAATAGGTAGGGATATTTGAAACGGGAAAAGTAGAAGAGAAGTTTCAGAAGATGCGGTGCCCCTAAAAAGACGATGGAAAGACGACTTATCCCTTGCCTCAAAATTAAAACAAGCGCAAACAATCTGAACTTGCATTTCTTTGTACAATTTCAAATTCAACCTAACAAAGCAAACTTACAAACAAAAAGAAAAAAAAAAGAAAAAGAAAAAGAAAAAAAGGGTTCCCCAAATCATACAATGACGAGAATTCAATTATTTCATCTTTCTTACTTCTTCTACCTCTAAATTAAACTCTTTTAACACAAAAAAAATTCAGAATACTACATTATTCCTGCTTGGAACAACATAACTTTTACTTCTACCATAAAACTGAGGTTGATCATTCTTCAAACCCTTCTTCTCTCTCTTCATGTCTTCATCATCACCGAACTCATCACAAACCACATCCTCATCGATCTTCCCCATTCCAACACTACAACTCTTAGGCAAAACCTTACCAAACTTATCATTACTACTTAGGGATCGGGATCTTTGTTTCATCAAATCCATACGTATACTATCTTCCAAGCTCTTAACAGATGCTGCCCTCATGAGTTCCTTAAAGTCATCGCATTCATCGTACCTCGACGATCCTACACTGAAGCTCCTAGGAAGTGGCTCGTGATGTCCACCGACGTTGCTGTACCCTATGCCACCCGTAGCACACCTCGTGACGCTTTTCACGTAAAAATCCCTCGCTCTCCCCAGAGCCCTAAAGGGCACTTTGATTGCTCTCATGAACTTGTTTTGGTTCTGGATTTTGGCTGCCATGGTTTGCTATTGTTGGAAAATAAAAAAAAAAAGAAAATGTAAGCAGAAACTTATTAGTATGTGAGATTTTATAAAAGGGGACCGATGAAAGATAGAGATATATATAATGGAAAAAGATCGGTATTTTTTTCTTGTTTATACTGGTTTTTTCTACGGTCCGGGTGACGGTTATAGGATCGTGTTGGGGATTATTTTGGGCATTAGGTTGGTGGAGATTTGCTCAGTTTGACAATTCTCTCTGTAGCAGTGGTCAGATTTAGGTTGTTGAAGTAGAGTGTAAACTTAAAATAAAGGTGTGCTTGTTTGAATTTGGGTGTGCTTTGCTATGTGTGTTTATAATAGATTATTGGAGAATCCCTTATTTATGGTATTGTTGACTGGACTCTTCGGATTCATTTTCCTCATTCAGTGGTTTGTTTTCCTTATTTCTCATAAAAAATGTGAGAGGATAAGATTAGCAGGAAACAAATAATAGGCATAAACAATATATGGAAAGCTTATCTTTGTAAATACAATTTTAAAATAAGATATAAATATAGTATCATTATTAGTCTTCTATTAAGATAAATCGGATTTCTAATCCTAATTCCTAAGTTGTAAAATAGTTTAAAAAAGAAATGCAAATAACACTATTATTCCATTGATGATTTTTTATATCGAAAATAAAATAATTTTAAGATATCAACAAAAGTAAAACGATTCAAATATAAAGAAATAAAACAGACTAAATAGAGAAATATTATGATTTTAGTAATGATAGTAGTTTAATTTATAAAATCTATATGTTTTTATGTAGATATATTGCCTGATTGATCAATCATCCGTCCAGTATCTGCTTTATTTGATATCTTGAATCTGTGGTATGTTTTATTATTTTCTTGTCACAACCAAATAATTAATAATATTCTAGGATTCTCCTGAGCTAGACAGAGAAAGTGGTTTTATGTGGACTTTTCTAGGGCACGTTGGATTGGGAAGCTGGAGATAAGAACAATGGGCAAAAAGCAGAAAATGTGCGTGGTTGGCGAACAAAAAACAACGGAAAGAGATGTCGTGGTTGGGTGGTTGGATATAGTGGGTAATATATATCACATTAAAAGTATATATAGTATGTAATTATTATTTATGTATTATATATTTAAGTATAATTGATAGTTATATATTATATATATTTATATATAACGTGTATTATTTATTAAATTTTTTTCCAAGGTTTGGATGTTTCAAATTTAGTATTACAACAGCCCGACCTGTAGTTATGAATATTAGATTTTTCATCGAACAGTTGTATTTTGTTTCCTGATGGTTATAATAGTCGCTTTTTAGAAAATTGAAAAAAAAAAAATATTAGAACAACGTCAAGGGACTTTGCTTGGGTATTTTCTGACCTAAAATTAGCACGAAACAATATTTTAAGGTTGGCGGGATAGAAAATGACCATTACAAAATTTTTAGCATTTTATGATTTTATCAATTGGTGTATATACGTAATTATATTTTAATTGGTCTATAATCATTAATTTAATAAAAATTTATTAATTATATTTAATTAAACGGTATAATAAAAAATAATTAAAGTATATTCTTTTCCTGAAGCCTACCACTTAACTTGCCACTCTAAGGTTAAGCACAACAAATTAGCATGCATTGAAGGGGATCGAGGACTGTTGCACGACACCACCTCCACCTTCTAGCAGCATCTTAAAGGGTGGCAATACGCCATTCACAAGCCTTGAGATGGTCAATCAAGATTGAATTTACGTTGTGGGTAGATTTGGGTGCCAGTTTGGCCCGGCTTGGAATCAATCTTGAATTGCTGATTCATGAGCCAAAATCACATTGAATTGTAATCGACCAATGAGCTGACAGAGCAGGGTCGGTCCATGTGGCCCGCCGGTTCAAGGGTTGTTTTATGACCCTTGAATTAGTTTTTTTTTTTTTTTTTAGATCTTCTCTCTTAAGCCTTTACATTATTTTTTTTTTCTCACCTTACTTATCCTTTAACCAATTTTTTTTTTCTTCAATCCATCCATAAAATATATATTAAAAACGAAAAGAAAATAAAGCATAAAAAAGTCTTTTACAGTATAAATACGTAATGTCCTAATCAGATTGAATAGAATGAAGTAATTTGAGAGAAAATATTTTTTATAGTATTTTACGGTCACTTATAAGATGCCTATGTATATGCTAATTGGAATTAGACCGTTATAGTTAGATTTGGATTTTTAAAAAATCATTAGTTTGTTGATCAATTTTACGTTTTCAAAAAAGTATTAAAGTGTACGTGACTATCTAAGTTAAATTTTTTGAATGAAAATAATTTCAATCGATCATAATTTGGAAAAACCTAATTTTATATCAGTACTTTTGGGAAAACCATGCCATTTAGTTTTTTGGACAATTAGAAGAAAAGATTTTTCTACTTGATAAAACCTTTTCGTAAAGGATGAAAAAAAAAAAAACTTACTACGTATCATCTTGAGGTAACTATCCATGTTCGTGGGTAACAACAGAACCTGTGGGTAAACTTGGGCTTCCATCAGATCAATTACAGCCGCCGAAGTAATCATCCTTCTCGCTTGATGTCCCGCATGGTTCTTATTGTTTATAGCTTACCTTGTACCAATCTTCTGTATAAGCATTTGCCTCAATACTGACAATAGATAGGCAGGTTCGATGTTTGTCGATAATCAAGCCTGTTGTACTAAACACTTGCTCAGCAGCGATCGTTGAAGTTGAAGTAGCGAGTACTTCACGGGCAATGCAAGATAGTAGTGGGTAGTCCTTTCTATGCCTTTGCTATTACTGTAAAATATCAAAGTCCTTGATGGAAATATTTTCCGAAAACTCAAAATTTGTATTGATGTAGTGTTGTATCTTAGACATTAGATCGCTCGATCGTTGCCTCTTCAATTTTTGCACCAATAATTGCTCACCGATAAAAGAGTAATGCCGCTCCTTAGTGAGTAACGAAGGAGAGACTAGTGACTGGCTATTGTACTGACTTTGATAACAGTTGAGTATCTCTTCTACGTTGATCGTCACTGCCAACACTTCTTAGTATACTTCCAAGCTGTACATGCCTTGAGAATTTTTCAAATCTTTAATGTAACCATAATAAGTTTTTAAATACATTAGTAATAATTCCGTTTTAGAACGAGAGTTTAGAATAGTTGCTACAAGACAAATACAAGAAATTTCTTTATAATAAGTTAATCACTTCGATGTCATATCATATACGTATGCGTGTAGGTTTGGGTCTTCATGGGCCTAAACTAGCACGCTAAATATACTGACTGCTGACATAACAAACAAGTGAATACTAGGCCTGTAAACTTTTGAAAAAGTCTTAGTAGCATTATGAAAAACTTTCAAAACTTTAAGTAATTGGATATAAATATCCCAGTTACTGAGGAAAATGTTAACTCCCTGCATATTGTACATTGCGAAATCACATAGCAGCTTACTATAAGAAACTGTGTTATGCAACAACTCATAAGTCGAGTTTCAGTGATATTGTACATCCATCTTAAACTTTCAAAGTCTCTTTCCGCGCTCTATATAGAAGTTCCTCCACTTTTTGTGAAGGGATAGCCTATCTGTTATTGTCTTGACAACGTTCTTGATCGAAACTATACTGTCGTGTAAAGTTATAATACCATCTTTGATACACAAGTTAAGAATATGACATGCACAATGTATGTGAAAAAAATTTTCCCTTAACACTAGTTGACAATAATTTTGCAAATCAGATATTAATGGAGTATTAGCAGTTGCATTATAAAAAAAAATAGAAAAAATTCTCCTTACTAATCCTATTCATTTAGGATTTCTTTAATAATTTTGTAAATGTTTTACGCTGTGTATCGATTGTTAAATACCCTTAAAGCAAATAGTCTTTTATTAAGTTGTCAATTATCGTGTACGTAGTGAACAGTAACATCGATATAAGAATTATTATAAAAAGGATCCATCCATATGTCTACACATATAGACACTTGTATATCGAACGAAGCAAACTCACCTATGAGCTCTTTCTTACCTTTGTGGTAGAGCTTTTGCGTGACTGAGTTATCATTTTGATGCTAAACTATCTCGAGCTAGGGTTGAACGTCTTCCTCTCATATTGACTTTGCCACTCTGATGTACCCACATTGAATGAGAGTTATATGTTCGCTAGGTTATATTTATGCCTCTCTTTATCATACCTCATTAGCATTTGCTCGAATGAAGCATTGCCTCGGGCAATTTGTTATCTATTCTTACCTCTTTAGGATGCTTCGATCTTAAGTGTCTGTTAAGGGTACCGTATCTCTCTCTTGTTTTCTATAAATAACTTACATTGCAATAGTTGTAGAATGCCCTCAAGTTTTCCCTTTCATCTATATCTTTATGGAAATGAGTAGTAAAAATATTAAACTTATCGGGTTTAGGAGGCTTACCTAAGTCGGATGGTCTTAAACTGTTAAGCCCACATTATCTCATATGTTGCTCTTTTATTTCGGGAATAATTTCGATGTCATCCTCATCCTTGAACATGCTTGCAGAGAAACTCATCCGTAGGAGTTTAAATCCCGCGGGTCATACAGGGACACTCATACAAAGAGGTTTGAATTTAACATGATATTCATGGACACTCATGCATGGAAATTCGAAACCGAGCTATGATAACTTATATGTTGATGTCCAAAGTCAAAGTCAGGAAGTGGCGTACCCCGATTACTTGTATGATCAGGTTCTACATCGAAGTCCGGAGGTAGTGTAAATTCCTCTTCTACGTTCTCAACCATATCGTGTGTCCTTTACTTATTCAGGTCATATTCGTTATACAGATACGCTTTTGCGTTCTCAAACCATAATGGTACAGATAACGTATTGGAAAAGGTACGATGCAAAAATCTTTTTATTAGTGCAAACATTTATCAATGAAAAACAGAAAAAATATATAATAGAAAATATAGTAGAAATTATATGGTAGCCAATGCAAATTGTTTTGTGTAGTGGAGTAGAGAATTACATACAGAAATTTATGATTAGTAGAAGAAAATATTTCTTACAACATTTCGCAATTAACAAATAATAAAGGTAGAATGGTTAGAGTTAGAGAGATTTAAGTAATTTCTAGAGTAAGTGTTTCTACTAGGCTTAAAGTTGCTATTTATAAGAACCGAGGAATGTGAGAATTCATCGTTTGAATTTTGAAATTTAAAATTTTAAGTAGTTCGGTGTCGCAAATTTGAAAATTTGAACTTGAAATGGTATGTGTGCTGAAAGTAAATTACATAGATTGACAAATAGAGGATAAGGGTAGGGGTCTAAGTGCGGAGGGTAAGGTAACGACCGGTCGAAATTTCTTTTATAATAAATGTAGCGGTCCTTGAACTGCCAAGTCGAGCAGTTCCGCTCAAGCAAACTGCCTGGGCCTTAAAAGTTTGACAATTCAACCTGACCATTAGCGGGTGGGGTCAGTTCACGCTTCGGAATTGGCCCTTACCTAAATCTAGTTGTGGGTTGTATGATGACCTACCTACGATAGTGGACAGCTACAGGTTACCTTCTTTTAAGTGATGAATAGCATAATCAACTTATGGTGGCCCATCACTTCCAAAGAGGAGAAAAGGAAGGAAAAAAACATTTACAAGATGTAAACCATTGAGTCGTCGTGAGATTGTTTATTTCTTTTTTCTTTCTTTTATTTATTTTTTACTTTGTTTTTTTCTTATTCATTTATTTTGAGAAGGTGAACCACACAACTTATCACTGTGGGTAAGTCGCATGACCTTCTTATAGTAGTGGAGTATAACCCACGATGCGAATTAGCCTTATTTAAGGGTAAGAAGGTAACCTTGTTATACAAGGTACCTACTTATAACCTACTCAACTAAGTAAGTTTTGGTAGTTATTCGGGGATATATGATATGTTTCGAGTAATAAATTTTCGAAACTTGTTCCTATAGAAGGTGGTATAGGTGTGATGCCTTCAATTTTATACCCACCATATAACTTATATTCTAAAGTATATAGAGTATAAGTTTTATGATATCTTATATTTAATTTTTAAATTTTATTAAAAAATATAATATATATCTAATGAATGAAAGAAAAAACCTTATATTTCTTTAATCAAGAAAAATAAAAGAATAAAAACAATATATTATTGATGGTAAAAAAAAAAAGGCTCTTGCCCTAACACAAACCTTAAGGCTAGCAATCTATAGTAACTTCAAACTTCATAGAAAGCATCTATTGTTAATCTTAAAGAATTTGTATATCTTTTTATTTTTTCATGGATGTCCTATTAAGCCCTGCCCATGTATACCCAATGGCCCATAGATTATGACCTAATACGTATGTTTCTAGTATAGTGTGTACTTTAGTTTACATACTCCCCTCTTGAATCTTTTAGTGAACTCAATCTTCCTCTCTTTGTGTATCTTTCTCTCTTAAGGTTTCACCAATAATGACTTATTTGAAACCCTAAACTCATAGGTCTTTTGTGTTTGCTCTAAATCTATTGATTCCTTTTAGAATTAAACTGATAGATCAGAACTAACTTGTTCTTATGCTTCTTTTCTAAGGTATGGATGATTAGAGTTCACCTAAACTCTAGAAGGTTGAGGAAGGAGATACAATAGATACTTCTAGAAGGTTATCTACTCTTTTTGGCCCTTATTCTATACTATGTATAGTTGTTTTTTAGTACACTTTTCCATCAATCTAATTTATGACTTTCTGTTATAACTATTTGCTTGACTATTCCTAGATATGTTATTTTACAACTCTATTCAGTTGATATATTGTACAAAGTATGTTGTTAGTCTTAAAGAATTTGTATATCTTTTTCTTTTTTTATTTTAATGCATGTACCTTCATGTGTTTACCATTTAATTAATGGTTTTGCTAATAAAAGATGCCATTTAATATTCAGATTTCACATAATATTTGAAAATCAATCCTTTTGGCATGAAAAAGATAAAATATAATGAGAATTTGCTAAAAAAAGTATGAAGTTGAAATTTATAGAAAGATAAAAAAAATTATAGGTTTCATATTGTATAATATACATTGTAAATTATATAGTATACATGGTCTATGGTAATTCTAGGGTGTTTTAGGATATATTTGTAAAATAAGGTATGAGTAAGATATTACACCCAATCCAATTTTATACTTAGTTACCCTTAGCCTTAGTTAGCTAGTGGCCTTCCCAATCCATTAGGGATAATTAATCAATTGGCTAAGGTTTGATAAATGGTTTTCAATCATTTTTTATTTTTATTTTTATTTTTTGTTATATATATATTTGTGATTATAACGGGATAATAGGAGCTTTGAACCCAATCATCCTACCAAGAGACTATTATTTATACTATTAAATTATAAAAAGTCTTAACTATTTTTTTGGATGATTACAATGGGGAAGGAAAGGATTTGAACTTGGCCAGTCCACTAGAAGATCAGTATCTATATTATTAAATTATAATAACCTTAGCTATTTTTATTATATTATTTATTTAAGTATTTTTAGTGATATTATTTTATTATATTATTTATTGTGAAATAGTTAAAAGTTGAACATAGGTATGTTGACTAATAGTGACAAATAGTGTGATGATGAAAGGATAATATATGAAGTGTCATGAGATATACAAAATGATATAGTGTGGAAAAACATATAACACGAACTTTGCCTTTTTAGTTTTTTAGGCATAACGAGATATAGTCCTGCTTTTAGGGTAAAAATTATCAGCGATCAATCTTTTTTTTTTTTTTTTTTGGCGTTTCCTTTGGCTCTTTTTGCTTGGAATTAATAAAGCATTTAAAATGAACTACTTATCCCGGCGACATTCCTTCATTTAAAGGAAAGTCTTGTTCACAAATTACAAATTATTTTAATGAGAAAATCATTTTCCACGGCACCATTGGAAAAAAGAATAAATCCATTAAGATTGGTAACAGTGGGAGGATATATAATAACGGTCAAATATATAACGCACGATAAAGACAAAAAGGAGATACTTATCAATGACTGAAATTTGAAAAATAATATCTGGCATTTTCTTAATGCTTAAAGAATTAAGGGCAAATGATACATCCTTTAAACTATTTATTAGATGCAAATAAAATTTTAAACTTTCAAAGTATAATCTGACCTCTTTATAACTTTCTAAAATATACATATAGCAATAATTTTAGGTTACTTGTACAATCAAGAAAGTTCTAGCTAGGGAGATTGAATTCACAATGTAAAGTTTAAGAGAGATTTATTCATATTTTCTATCAATGTTTTAGAAGTATATTTGTAATTATAATATATATATATATTTTATTGATATTTTATTATATGTTAAGCCAATAAGGCTTTATTTGTTCAAAGTATGTAATGGTAAAAAAAGATTACGAAAAATCAGGATGAGATGATGAAAGAAATAAAGAATGAAAGGAGAGAGATCATGATGAATAACTTTATTATTCAATGACGTCGTTACTATTGGATTGTTGAAAAATTGAAATTATTAGCTCCAAAAGAGTGATTCAATTTGTATATATATATTTTTTTTATACACAATCTCATGACTCGACACATCACAACGGATAGGACGCATCGCTGTATAAAAGTCATGTACAAGCTATCTATAAATAATAATATAAAAACTTATTAAGAAGAAGTCACATTGGATTTTCCTTTTGAAAGTCAAAAAAAATGAAAATTCATCTTCCAGCCATGCAGGAATTTCTTCTGGAACCTGACCCCATCGAAAGGCTCTATTTGAACACATGCGTAGCAGCTAGTGGGAAAATTTTATTTGTTTTATTGAAAACTTACAAAAGTGTGGCAAAAAAATTTATATATACTTGCGACCATGTGGACCGTTTCCGTACATCATTTGACTAATCCTTTGTGCATGTTGCATGCAGACAATTGCCTAAACTTCTAGACATGGGCAACACTTTTTAAATGATTTTAGGACAATACTATATTCAATGCCTCAACTTGAGGTAAAATAGAAAGGAAATGTCATATTACATACCACCTAATGCTAGCCTTTAATTGTATTGTATAGTATATATAGTGCGTGATAAGTCTATGATGGTCATTACAAATTAACATAAATTAAAACATAATTAATATGGAAAATGGGGAACACATGATTAGTAACCATAACTGATGGATAATCCTTATAATATTATCCAAAGCCTTGATTAATGATGAACTTTTAGTAGGTGCGTCTAGTGCTTACGTAATCATAATATGTCCCAGAATTGGAAATAAGTACATGGATTGGCTCCAGGATAAATAAAAAGCTAAGCTTTGAAATGCGATATATTCTAAGTTAATACCATTAGTTTTGCATGTTTCACCCGAAATCTAGTTTTTACTACTAATACCTTTGTGTTTTTCTGGGTTCAAATGTTGGAAAAATGACCACACAAGTAAAAAATTAAGGAGAACAAAGGTTTAATGGGCAAGAAATTGAGGAATGGAAGTGAAACATGTCAGTTTAGTTGGACGAAGTGGAACTTTTGTTTGAGTAAAGTGACTCATGAGCAACCTAAGATTGGGGCAACGCAAACCGACTTCAGTTGGACAAAGTTCGACTTCGTCTTGATGAAAAATCGTCCCCTACTTATAGGCTACAATCTCGGACGAACTCCGTCATTTCACAGGGTTGAAGACAATACTTGGAATTAGACTTCGGTGGCGGATTGGATCACATCAGTCCTGAATCGCGTGGGTTCATAAGTCACGGCTATGTTAAAATCATGATCGGTTTGTGAGCCAACGGTTCAAGACCGGTTCATGTGACTCAGCAATTCAAGAGCTGGTTTATGGCTCTTGAATATGTTTTTTTTTTTTTTTCTCTCAAACCTTTATATAATTTTTTTTCCTTTTAATCTTGCCAATCTTTCAACCATTTTATTTTTCTTCAATCCGTCCATAAAGTATATATTAAAAATAGAAAGAAAATAAAATATAAAAAAGTCTCTTACAATATGAATACTTATGTCCTAATCTAATTGAGTAAAGTGAATGGTCGGAGGAGAAATATTTTTTACAGTATTTTACAGTCGCTTGAAAGTTGCCTATATATCTACTAATCGGAATCAAACTGTCGTAATTTGGTTTGGATTTTTAGAAAACCTTTAGTTTATTAATCAATTTTACATTTTTAGAAAAACATCTAAGTATACATGATTATCCAAGTTAAATTTTTTGAAGGAAAATAATTTTAGTCAATCATAATTTAGAAGAACTTAATGCTATATCAGCACTTTTAGGAAAACCATGTCATTTCGTTTTTCTAAACAATTAGGAAAAAGGATTTTTCTATGTAGTAAAACATTTTTGTAAAGGATGAAAAGAAAATTTACTATGTATCCTTTTAAGATAACTAAGTGGAACCCGTATATGAGTTTGGGCTTCCATTAGATCAATTCTAATAACTGAAGTAGTCATCCTCCTCATGTCTCGCATGATTCTTGTCGTCTACAGCTTTCCTTGTACCAATATTCTATCAAGCATTTGCCTCATCACTGATAACAGATAGGGAGACTCAACATTTGTCAACGATCTAGCGTACTGTACTAAACGCTTGCTTAACGATGATCATTGAAGCCGGAGTGGTGAGTACTTTACAGGTAATTTGAGATAGCAGTGGATAGTCCCTTTTATGCCTTTGTCACCACTCTAAAATATTGAAGTCCTTGATGGAGATATTCTCAGAAAACTCGAAATTCTTATTGGTGTAGTGTTACATCTCAGACATTGGACCACCAGACCGTACCTCTTCAATTTTTGCGCCAATAAATACTCTCCCATAAATGAGTAATGTCGCTCCTTAATGGGTGGTGAAGGAGAGACTAATAATTGGCTATTGTATTAACTTTAATAGCAATTGAGCATCTCCTCTATGTCGATCGTCGCTACCGACACTTTTTGTTATGCTTCCAAGTTGCATACATCTTGAGAATCCGTTAGATCTTGAATGTAACTATAATAAGTTTTCAAATACATTAGTAATAATTTCGCTTTACAATGAGGGTCCAAAATAGTTGCTACGAGATAAATATGAGGAATTTACTTATAATAAGTTAATCACTTCAACATCATATCGTATACGCACGCATGCAGGTTTCGGTCCTCACGAGTTTAAAGTAGCATGCTAAGTATATTAACGGCTAACATAACAAACAAGTGAACATTGGGCCGGTAAATTTGTAAAAAAGTCTTAGTAGTATCGTGAAAAACTTTTAGTAACTAAATACAAATATCCCAATTACTGGGGAAAATGTCAACTCCTTGCATGTTGTACATTGCAAAGTTACATAGCAGTTTGCTGTAAGGAACTATACTCTGCAACAACTCGTGAGTTGAGTTCCAGTGGTGTTGCACATCTATCTTAAACTTCCAAGGTCTCTTCTCGTGCTCCATGTAGAAGTTCCTCAACTTTTTGTAAAGGGATGACCTGTCTATTATTGTCTTGACGATGTTCCTGATCGGAGCTATATTGTCGTGCAAAGTTGCAATGCTATCCTTGACACATAAGTTAAGAATATGACATGCATAACGTATGTGGAAAAAATCCCCCCAAACGTTGGTTGACAGTAATTTTGCAAATTAGATATTGATGCAATATTAGCAATTGCATTATCAAAACCAATATAAAAATTTTTCCTCACTAATTCGTACTCATTTAGGATTTTTCTAATGATTTTATAAATGTTTTCCTCCGTATGTCAATCGTTAAATATCCTTAAATCCAATAGTTGTTTATTAAGTTGTCAATTATTGTCTACCCAGTGAATAGTAATACCAATATAAGAATTATTACGAAAAGGATTCATTCATATGTCTACACATATGGACACTTACATATCAAGAGAAGCAAACTTACCTATGAGTGCCCTCTTACATTTATGGTTGAGCTCCTGCAAAGCTTGGGTTATCGATCTATAGCTAAGTTGTCGCAAGCTAAGATTGAACGTCTCTCGCTCGTATTGACTCTATCACTTTGATGCACCCACGTTGAATGGGAGGTGCATATTTGCCAGGTATTATGATATGTTATATTTATGCCTCTCTTCAGCATACCTCATTAGCATTTGACTAGATGAACCACGATCTTAGGCAATCTTTTGCTGCGTTCTATCTATTCTCACCTCCTTGGAATGCTTCGACCTTAAGTGTCTATTAAGGGTACAATATCCCTCTCTCGTTTTCTAGGAGTAACTCGTCTTACAGTAGTTATAGAATGCCCTCGAGTTCTCCTTTCATCTATACCTTTACAGAAATGAGCAGTAAAAATATTAGACTTACCGAGTTTAGGGGGCTTACTTGAGGCAGATGGTCTTGAACTGTTAGGCTTATATTTTCTCATATGTTGCTCTTTCGGTTTCGAGAAATAATTTCTATATTGTCTTCCTTATCCTCGAACTTGCTGGGTAACTCATTCGTAGGGGTTTAAATCTTGCGCGTCATGCAGGGACGCTCATACGAAGAGGTTCGAATATAATATGATGTTTAGGGACACTCATGTATAGAGATTCGAAACATGGAGGTAGCATGCCTCAATAACTCATACATTGATGTTCAACATCAAAGCCAGGAGGTAGTGTGCCACGATTACTCATACAATGAGGTTCTACATCGAAGCTTGGAGGTGATGTAACTTCTTCTTCTAATTCTCAACCATATCGTGTGTCCTTTGCTTATTTAGGTTATAGTCATTATCTGGGTTTGCTTGAATGCCCTTGAACTGTTGTGGTGCAGACGACATATTTGGAAATTCTAGTGCCCTTACCCTTACCCTTACCCTTACCCTTACCCTTACTTTTGCTACTAGATGATGAATCGTGTTTTTTACTGAAGAAGGTATGGCGCAAAAATCTTTCATCAATGCAAACATTTTTTTTTCACTTATTTACTACAATAAAGATTTATGAGTAAAAGATAGAAATAATATGTAAGAGAAAATAAAGTATAGATTATATGGTAGGTATATGTATGTTAGTGTTATTTGCTAATGCAAAATGTTCTATGTAGTGGAGTGGAGGATTATGTACAGATATTGGTAGTTAGTAAAAAGAAATATTTCTAAAACATTTTGCAACTGAAAAAAAAAATTTGAGAGTAGAATGGTTGAAGTTGGAGTTGGAGAGATTTAATTAGTTTATAGAGTAAATATTGCTACTAAACCTGAAGTTGCTATTTATAACAATCGGGGAATGTGTGAACGTGGTGTTTGAATTTTAAAATTTCAAATTTTAAATAGTTCGGCATTGAAAATTTTAAATTTTGAACTGCAAATTTAAAATTTATGGTGGATGCGCTGAAAGTTAAATCTGTATATGCAAATTTAATAGGGGACAAAGGATGGGGGGTTAGGGGTCTTGGGGGGGTAGGGTGGTAGGGGCCGGTCATTATAATCAACTAATATTTTTTTTAACAAAAAAAACTTCAGCGGTTTATGGATCGTCGGGTCTAGCGGATCGCTAAAATAGTTCGGCTTGGCCACTATCAAGTCAGGCTAGTTTACGATTCGGAACCAGCCCTTGCCCAAGTCTACTTTGAAAACCTGAAAAGACACCAACCAAATCTAATCGAAAGAATACTGCTTTCTGCCAAAGTCAATCACTTAGGGGTACAAGAGTAGATAGTCTATCAATCTATCTACTTTTAGCAATACTTTCTATAGAGATATGATATATAAGATAATGGAATTGCGCAGTTTCTTGTGGTCTACCTATATATTGCTTATCACTCAAAGCACTCAAAGTCTCCATGAGAAATCTATTGGATGAAGTCCCTCTATTGCCATGAATCCAGCAATTACAAGTATGTAAATAAACCCTAAGCACTTATTCTAGTATTTACTATTTTTAGAAACCTCAAATCTTATTCATTATTTTCACCTTAGATTAGCTTATATTTGTAGATCTAATAGTTGTTTTAGCTCTTTTATTGTTGATTAATGTTGGTTGTTATCTCCTTAGTGTGGTTGCATTTTTGTTTCTCCTTCTAAAACTTACTGATTTTTAGTTTAATGGAAATTTTGTACATTTCAATGTATCATCTTATTGTTTTCCATTAGTTATCAGTAGTTAAACATATCAAGGGATTTGTGGTAGTATAGCTGGTCGTAAAAGTAAATCCCGAAAGAATCACATTCAAGGCACCTAAAATTAGTAATAAAATTGAAAATTGTAAAAATTGCTGAAAACAAAAAGATTTTGATGGTTCATTTACTTGAAAGTAATAAAGAGAGAATACAATATCTATTTCGGAACCTGTTACCTTATTTACTTGGAATTCGATGAATTTTTAATTTCTAATGACTTTTCTATTCCCTCTCTAGAGAAGATAGTTGTTACCTTATTAAGGACATAAATTTTTATTCCTTTTCATTTGAAATAAAAAGTTCAAGTGATGAACAATTATGCCCTTAATCAATGAGAAAATTAATTAAATTTTAGTTATTTTAAAATAACTAATAGTCTCCTATGTCTAATGGAATAACGTAATTAAAAATAAACATAAAGGTAAATTGAAAGGCATACTCCTTATGTAATATGTGTGGTGTGTGTGTATTGCCCATCTTTGAAAAGAAAATACAAAAAATAACGGAAATAAGATGAACAAAAGAAAATTAATTAAATAACATACATGGTTAGTCTTAGGTTGACCGCCACCCAATTGACTAACCTCACCTAATCAACCAATAATCGGTTAATATTTTGCTAACAAGTTTAGAATTGCTCTTTTACTTAGGTAATCTTGAATTTTCCTATCTCAATCGTGACTTTGATTCCTATCATCATTGTAGGTTGGCAAAGATATACCCTTTACTTTAGCAAGACCTAAAAGTAAAAGTATAGTCTATTTTCCATCCTTTCTTAAATTGTAAACATTCTAAAACCTATTGTTGTCTCAAAGTATCTGTCGGTAGTGATTGGGCTTTACATGTAGTAAGCTTACAAAACAAAACACTGTGAGGGGACGTTGGAGAATAGTCCGGCATGGTTACTCCGATGCTTAAGTCAACAGTGAATCCTTGGAGAATAGAGGGTACTTTGGAATAATAGGCAAGCTTAGTGCGTAGAGTGTAGAGAGATTTACCCTTAAGTAGTGATAAGGTATTTATAAAGGAGAAGCGCCAGGAGTTGGAGGATAGTTAGTAGGGAGGATCCTTTCCCACAAGGATGGGAAAGTATGGTCGTGGTGTTTGACATGTCTCACTTATATCGGAGATGGCTGTTTGACTTGGTATCTTATCCTTATCTTATCCATTTTAGCTGTTGAAGAGTTCCTTGGGCTTAATCATTCTGGGCTTAGGGCTTAAGCCCATGGTGGCAAGCTTCAAGTGGTAAGGTACGTCAGATTTAGACAGGCTTAAGGGCCCTATGTCTAAAGAGCCCTATCAACACTTTCCTTGTTAACATTTGCACCTTCTAATTCTCATTGCTGAGGCAAAGGCAAAGAGAAAGGATATATGGGTTGCCCAGGTATGTAGCTGGTTTAACTTAAAGAGGCTCAAGTTAGTACTATAGTGTCGATGTGGCAAGGGTGTAGGTTCGGGCTAGTAGCAGGCCGAGGCGGCAATGTCTGAGGTGGTGAGTACCTGATTCGAAGATTCCGAGATAAGACAAGCTGAGGTGATCAACAACTATCCTGAAGTGCAGTGATGATGACTCGAGTGGGACGAAACCTTAGTTAGAGTGTCAAAGTAGGACACCTTCGCATCTCATTGGGTAAGCAATTCGAAGGCACAAGCTAGTTTGGTCGAACAGCATTAGTCATGGAGCAAGCAGGTGTGATTATGGTGTACCTTTGTCATGCTAACCAGGTGGAAGTTAGAGGGACCATAGGGAAACTTCTTATGGAAGAAACTTTTTCACATTTTAAACGAAGTGTGCTCGTTTTTTATGCATTTAATGTGATGTGATAGGTATCCTCGTAGTAAACTGACGTGCAGCTACATACATTTTGCCTTTTAAAGATGACTATCTGATTAAAACTCACCCTATGTGTCTGTTCTACAACATTCCAAAGGTTTGTGCTTATACAAATCCCAATAACCGCTTGTACAATTTCTTAAGTAATTAGCCTATAAATGGTACAATCACAACGAGAGATCACTTTTTTGCAATCTCTCTATTCTACTATTGTGAATTCCACTTTCTTGTATTGCATCAAACTTTCTTCGAAAGCTTTCCTAACTTCCTTCTTCAAACTTTACGATCATATTGAGTAATAGAGGTGAGACTAGCTAACCTCATCATTACATCTCTCTAACTTTGTATCCACAAGGAGTGTCACCTCCCCTCCAACAGGAGAGGACAAGGTCTCATCGTTGACACAACTGAACAATTCTACTAGAATGGTGGTAGAGGCATTGGATAGGGTCAGGATTATCGGCGCCATCTTAAGAGATGTATATGCATATGCCCTTTTACCCCTCATAAAGATTTGTTCGATGCACCTAGGACTAGCAAGGAGCCTAGTGGCCAGGTGAGCAAGAGCAAGCCCACTGCCCCCAGTTAGGTCCTCGATAACTTCATTGTTAAGGTAATACCTAGGTAATAGATACGATTATCAAGTAGGGGGAACGTGTGGCCTTACTATTGGGGAGGCGTTTTGCAGTTTTTGAGAAGTGTTTGGAGTTCAAGTAGCACCTCTCCTTAAGTCACTTCAAGAAAGAGCTCTTTAACTTTCACCAGGGCAATTTGGCATTGGTCCTTCTCAATGAGTGGAGGGTATGGAAGGCTTTTCAGGTGTTGCATGAGTATTTGGTGATAAGGGCCACTCCTGAGCTCTTTAACTACTTTTATACGTGGAAGAAGGGGGTGGGGGAGGGATTGAGGTATGTACTTACCGCTTCGTTTAGGAAAGAAAATATTCTACGGCCTTGTGAATTCCATGAAGGGCTAGCAAGACGACTACGTAGTGGTCAAACTGCCTAGAGAGGTAGATTTTTAGATGTAGTGGAATGAGTTGGTCCAGATCGAGGCCCAAAAAGAGCTTGACCCTAGTGACGTAGAAGCAGTCAAGAGATTCAAACCTTCATGGCGTTAAGGTATAGCTAGAAGATTAATGCCGTAGAGATGGTGGGGAGATACTTTTGGCATCTGATCTCTGAGCTCTTTTCTAGCATAAAGAAGGCTGTAATCAAGAAGTGGGCCAAAGATAGAGGTTCGTTCTATTTGCAAGCACCTTCATCTGTTGTGCTGGTGTTGAGGTGCTTCATTCGACTCCTCTTCTATAGAATGAGGGAACTTCCTTTGCTATGCTAGTTACATCGGAGTTTTGTGAATGGTAGTAGTAGTTTTGTTTGTTCTTCTTGCTTTTTCTTTTCCTCATTGCTTCAATATATTTTTGCAGGTAAAAATTTGGCTAAGAGGGTTCCTCGTCCCTCTGTAGACAAGTTGATGAGCTGCCACCAGGTAAGAGTCAAGGTAGATAAGCTAAAGGGAAAAACTACATGGGTAAAGCCAAGGGCTGGGGAGACCAACAGAGCGTGACCAATGGCTATTCCTCAAGGGATTGCCATTGGTATTTGGAACAAGCCACTAGATGCGGAGCCTTTAAGCATGGCTCTTCTTGCCCTTGACCTCATCCTCGCCATTGAGCTTATTCTTGCAAGGGACAGGGGTATCGATGTGGGGGAGCCGGAGGTTCAAATGCTTACCCCTCTAGGAGTAAGAGAAAAGGAGATGGTAGAGGTTGCTACCTTGCCTAAAGTTGCTAGGCAAAAGAGGAAAGCTCTCGAAATGGATAGGGAGGTCGGGCTTGGAGCTAAGAAGTAGAGATCCCTAGTGAAGGCGCCATTAAGTCGTTCCTCTTAGGTTGAGTGGCCAATGGCTCATCCCTTCAAGTATATAAATGAACTTAGGGACAAGTTTTTTGACGTCTTTAATAAGTTTAGATACTTGGGGATTGAGCTGGACTCATTTAAAGGGGTTCTGTAAGTCTCTCGGAATGAAGAGCTGCTTAGTGAGACTCTCGAGTTCAAGATGAAGGAAGTTAGGGGGAAGCTCCTAAGGCTAGAGTGGTAGGTGTAGGCTGATGACTTGACATTGGGATACGTGGCTATTGTCTACTAGGCTTCGTTGGGGTCTTACGAGTTATTTAACTTAGGATTTTAGGATTTGAGATTGGAGCAACATCACTAGTTGAGAGTTAGTCATGGTTATTTTTAAATTTACTTTTGTGTATACTTTTCTGTTAGAAATTTTTAAGAGTCCTATAATTTTTAGCAAACAAACAAATGAAATTCTTCTTTTGAGAAACCCCTGAAAAATCATAATGATTGGAGGTCAAAAGTAATAATAAGTGTATGAATAGAAAAATTGGTAAGAATTCGTCTTGGTCCGTCAGAAGAGCGAGATTGAGCCCCAATGCCAGTTCAAATGAAAAAAAATTGATATGGATCGGCCTTGGTCCGTCAGAAGAGCAAGGTTCTTTCCCACTATCAATATAAGAAATAAGTTGGTATGGATCGATCTTGGTCCGTCAGAAGTGCGAGATTCTTTCCCGCTACCAACGCAATTGTGTTTAAATAAAGTAAATTCAAAAGACCTCTCAACAAAAACATAAACTAGGGGGATGATCAGAGGAAGAGTGGATGTAAAATGTGTTTGTTTTAGATTATGGTGCTTAGTAAGATGGAAGAGAGAATTGTATACACTTTAGTCAAATGGACAAAATTTTTATGACTCTTTCTCGGTTGGCGAGATGTTAAATCTAATTTTTAGTTTAAGAATCCTTGGTTAAATGATTCGGGGTAAACTTTAATTTTCATAAATTAACTAGTGAACTCTAGTATTAAGTATTGTTGGAGCATTTGAATATGGTCAGATAAAAATTGGTTGACTTTATTATTGCAAGTTAGTTGAGAATGATTTTCTTACTTTTCTTCGGGTCAAGTGTATTCGTTCACAGGTTTCCTAAATAGTGATAAATTTTATTGAGTGTTTCTTGTCCTGAAAGTTTTGTTTTGATTTATTTGCTTGAGGACAAGCAAATGCTTAAGTGTGGGGAAATTTGATAACTCTTATTTTAAACATATTTCATATGGTGATTTTATAGTATTTCCCTTACATTTTTGGTTTTCTTTAAAGAAATTGATACTTAATTGAGTAAAATGTTGATTTCAGGGTTTAAACGCGTTCTAGGCTCGAAAACGAAGAAAAGGAATCAAGTTTCACTCAATTCCGAGTTTAAACGAAGAAGTTTTGAAGTTGTGCAGAAAATTTGCCTAAGTGCAGAAAGTTACACGACCTGGGGACACGGCCATGTCCCAGGCCGTATCAGGTGACAAAAACAGAATCTTTGAAATACACATATAAAAGGATATCTTAGGGTTTGAAAAAGAAGAGAGACATTACAGAAACAAGAGACACAAGAGACGAGAGGAGATTGGAGAAGAACATTAATCAAGAAGCGAGAACGACATCGATTTTAAGATTAGAGAGATTGTTCATCAAATCAAGAGGGGTTTTTATGCTTTATTTTACTTTTTTGATGAAACTTGTTTTTAGATTCGTTATGATAGCTTAGAATTAGAGTATTTAGGATTATGGAACCTAGGGTTTCATGTAACCCTTGGATTGAATTATAATTTCAATAAAGTTTATATCTTTTCTTGATTCAATTATGTTGTTTAATTGTGAATTGATAATTCTAGAGTATCAATATATGATATTATGCATGTTGATTAAGAAATTGCATGTGTAATTAGATCTAGGCATAATTGAAGAGAATTACATGTATACTTAGAGATAAGATACATGCTTCTTCCAGAAAGTTGATTGTTTGTGTGGGAATTCATTACACGTTAATGCAATTCTAAATTATATTACTAAGTGAAGAGATTCCGGTAAATAATTTAGGATTAGGGTTAATATGCTTGAGAAAGATATTAGCTTTAATTGTGAATCCCTCCGGTCAAGAATAATAGAAATTGAATTGGATATATTTTAAAAAGGTTACATGTTAAACACTAGGGGAAATAATTCCTAAATACATTATTGCATACTTGAAGTCGTTCGTAGTTTATTGCTTCCTAATTTGCGTAATTAAGTCTCATAAGTAGTTTAGTTGTTAATTTTAGTATTTTTAATTCATTCAATTTATCACAATTTTTTGGTTAGATAATAAAGTTAAAGTTAATATTAGTACTCAAAATCTCTGAGGGATCGACTCGGACTCACGTCCACTATATTAAAACTGATAGGTGCACTTGCCTCATAGCAAGTTTTTGGCGTCGCTGCCGGGGATTTTTGATATTAAGAACACTACTTGCTTTATTACTTTAACCATTTTTTTTCTTTTGTTTTCATTATTTATTTTCATTAGCAAGAGCTGCAATTGATTCTATATTTCTTATCCTTGCAGTGCATGATTAGAAGTAACCCGGAAGATTTGGTAGAACTTGATCCTAAAATTGAGAGAACTGCCCTTCAAAATTTGAAATCACGACCTAGACAAAGTGTGGCGACCATTGACGACGAGTCAAGAAATCAAGGAAGAAGGTGAAGAGACTAACACTTAATTCATCGAACAGGATGATCCACCGCACATGGCGAACAACGGGAATGAAGATCCCAATGCCCACATCTCTAGCTTTCTAGAGATTTGTGATACTTTTAAAATCAACGGGGCCACGGATGATGCCATCCGACTGCGGCTATTCCCTTTCTCCTTGAGGGGTAGAGCAAAACAGTAGTTGAACTCTCTACCACGAAATTCAATCATAACTTGGAATGAATTGGTAGAGAAATTTTTGGAGAAGTATTTCCTACCTGCAAAGACCGCTAAACTTCGGAATGATATTTCATGTTTCGCTCAATTGGAAGCGGAGACTCTATATGACACTTGGGAGCGATTCAAGGACTTGCTCAGGAGGTGCCTACATCATGGCCTCCCACTATGGATACAGATTCAAACCTTTTACAATGGTCTTAATTTATCCACTAGACAGATGATTGATGCATCCACAGGAGGTACTTTGAACACAAAGACACTTGAGTAAGCACTAAACCTAATTGAAGGAATAGGGATGAACAATTACCAGTGGGAAAGGACTAGAGCCAAACAAAAGGCCATGGGAATTTATGATGTGGACTTGACCATTGCTTTGGTAGCCAAGGTGGACTTATTAAGTAAAAAGATTGATGCACTCTCAGTTGGCCCTCAACAAGTGCAATCGGATGTAAGTGATTTTGGTATGCAGGGGTATGGAGCAGAAGAACCACTGGAATAGGTGGATTATCTAGGAAATCCACCTAAGCAACAAAATAACCCCTACAGCAACACTTACAATCCAGGATGGAGGAATCACCCCAATTTCTCATGGGGAAACCAAAACCAAGGCCAGTAGAATACCAACTTTGGCCCACTTGGGTTTCAAAGACCATTCCCACCTCCTTTCCCTCAAGAAAAGAAATCCAGTATGGAAGAACTTCTCACAAAATACATTTAAGGCAATGAGGCTTGCTTATCCAACATTGAATCCTCGCTGAGGAATCAAGAAGCTTCAAATCGTAATCTTAAGAACCAAATTGGTCAACTTGCAAAGTTAATCTCTGAAAGACCGCAGGGATCGTTACCGGAAAATATAGAACCTAATCCAAAGGAACATGCTAAGGTAGTGACACTTCAAAATGGGAAGGGGTTGCATGTTGAGAGGAAAGGTAGCGAGGAAACTAGCAAGAGCAAGGAGGGGACGAAAGCAACGGCAGATGTAGAGCCATCAAAGGTGAAGGAATATCAACCACCTATCCCATACCCCCAAAGACTCCAGAAAGATCGAAATGACCAACAATTTAGTAAGTTCCTTGACCTCTTTAAACAACTACATATTAACTTACCTCTTGTTGATGCCCTGTCACAGATGTCGAAGTACGCTAAGTTCTTGAAAGATTTGTTATCTAACAAGAGGAAGCTTGAGGAGCTTTCTACAATCATCTTAGATGAAAAGTGTTCAGCCATCATGCAAAACAAGCTGCCCAAGAAGGTTGGGTTGGAGTGACAGGTCTAGGAGCTACAAGGAAGGGTTTTAGAGATGGAGGAGATAATCTCTAAGATGGAAAGTGGAGAGGTCCTCAACGACATTGCTGCGAAGAAGGCCATAACCGATGATAAGACAATGAACGAGTAGTAAGAAGAGTTGGAAGACCTGTCCGTTGATCGCGCTTGCTATACACGGAGATAGGTGCTCTCCTACCATCTAGACCTCGACTTAAGCTTTATGGATTTCTTAGATTCCCCCACCTTTCGGGAGAAGAGGAAGGCCCAAGCGTATAAGAGGGAGGCCTAAGCGTATAAGAAGGAGGATGCTTAAGCAACCTACGATGTCGAAGGTGCTCCTTTTACTACCAGGGCTAAGTAAGGTGCTTTAACATCCACTTCTATCCTAGTTGTAAGCACTAAATATAAGCCAAGCAATCGTAAAATCGAATGTAGTACACAAAGTTTAGGGCGATTGATTAAATAATCCGATTAAGCTTAAATTATAAATTAAAGCTAGAAATATTAGTAAAAATTTTTCCATAAATTTGAATTTAAGAAAATAAATAATAAAATAAGAGAATATAAAATTTTCAAATTTTAAGTATATTATTCATTATTTATCGAAAATGCGTAAAATGCATTCTAATAACTAATAAATCACTAAAGATAAATTATATGTATACTAAAAATCATAAAATTACCTAAATAATATTTATGAGTATTTACTTACCCTATATATATTTACGTGTAGGTAAAAATACGCAAAATTACCCGAAATTATCTAAAAATTTGCTAAATAATGAAAGAAAATTATTTAAAAAATTAAATAAAAATTAGAAAAAAAATCAAAGAAATAAGGAATCCTCTAGATTATGTCGTGGCAACTGAGGGAAGTAAGAAAAAAATTAGACCAATTAAAATCAAACATTTAAAAGGAAAAATGGAATAAGATAAGCCAAAAATCTTGTCTAATTAATGCCCTAAAATTCCTTTACAAATCTATAAATAGCAAGAAAACCATTTGAGCTCATTTGGTCTGTTGGGAGTTGGAAAAAATTAAGAAGGAAATTAGGGTTTAGGAAAATTTTACTCAAAACTGTACATTTAGTGTAATTAGGCTGAACCCATGGGTCACCACCATTTAGGACCCATCACCCAAGACCGAACCATCACCACCATCACCACTACCACCACCACCACCACTCTACTCCAAACTAACCACCTAGATTGGCCAACACACCTTGAACTACTGTTGGTGGTCGAAAGCTCAAAAATTAGATGAGTCCCAAATCTCATCCGATTTTGCAAAATTTCAAAAAATTATTAATTCTACCCAGAAAATTATGAATTTTTTTATTATGATGTTTTATTGTATTTAGATTTAGGAGAAAATAGTGATTAAGTTTAATCGCGTTTATAAATATAGGGTGTTTAAGAATTTGAATAAAATCGAGCATGTTTAGAATTACAAATAAAGAGGCTTAAGAGTGTAGTTTGGAGCTCAATTTTTTTCTGTAAAATGCTTAAGTGATATAGAATAGTGCTATGAAGCTATTTTTCTAAAATTAATATTTGAAAATTTTAAGTAATTTTTTAACCCTAAAATGATTAGAAAAATGAGTAATTTTGGACTAAATGACTAATTAAGTAATTAAATGACTATTTATTGATTTAGAAGGTAATTAGAAGTTTAAGGATATTAATCTCTGATGTGGAAACCTAATCCTAGCCTTTGATATGTTAATTGCAATTAATATAGGAATTATGTAGTAAATTTGAGTAGCTTAGTAATATGTTAAATTGGATAATATAATAATAATATCAGTACATATTAAATCTAATAAAAAAATTATAAAATTTTCTCACATTGAGAGTAAATTTAATACACTAATCAAGATTAGAGTGTACCGAGTGGGTTAGAATACAGAATTAAGACCTAATATGACATTAAGATACTCAAGCTTAATGTGATTAATTTCACATTAGGGTTCGAAATGTATTTTAAGATTACTCGTAGTTGAAATCGAATTAGGACCTAAACTGGAATCGAATTCGAAAATCAAACCTGAACTAACGTGAAATGAATCATTAGTAAATGATAGGTATATAAGGAAAACTGAGTTAAATCCTAACTTAGAATATGTATCATCTAAGTATAAATACTAAAAAGCGTATTTATATTATAGGACATGTAAAGACGAGTCAACCTGTGACAAGTAGTTGAGCGACTCAGGATTCCAAGTAAGTTGGGCTTAATGCTTCATTGTATTTTGGAGTACTATTTTAAAGTATTTGGAGACTTAGGTTTGTATATGATTGTGATTGTAAGTAGTCTTATGCATGTGCTTGTGTATCTGATTTTGTACTGAAATCTATGTTATGTTTGATGACTGTTGTGATTGGAGTAGTATGGAATTGTTTGGTTATCCTAAACCGAATATAAACCTAATCAACTTAATACCCTAAAAAGATATGCATTGCAACCCTGTAAGGGATCATTAAGATTCTCCAACTAAACACCGACACCTTTGAAAAAGATAGCACTGAATAGAAAATTGGTCTTTTCCTCATCCTTAATCAAACTAAGTGATAGGAGAAGAGGACATAGTGAGGATGATGGCATTAGTTCGAAGGATAATCTTAAGAGGAACAATGTCTCCATTGCACAAGCCTAAGTTTGGTTGTAAGATGTTGCATAACATGAAAACTCCTCAACCTGGATTAGAGCAGATGAAATTACTCTGATTTCATAACAAACTAGATTATGTTGTATGATGGCACTTGTTTATTGCATTTCATGAAAATAATTGCTTAATAACTTTGATTGTGCTTCTATACATTCACGAGTCTCCAATTCAACTTATTGAGCTATAATTGCTCATACTCGCATAGGTTCTTTTACAAGTCCTGACTTCTGATTTATGATGCCACGATACAATTACCCAAAGGTTAAATTTCTTTTGAAGCTATGGGGAGTGAGGATCCATTAGAAAAAGATCAAGTCTTATTTAGAGTCTTGATACTTTCCTTAGGATAAAGAACTAATATATGATACGTACATTAGTTAACCGTTGTATTATGTAAGATCTCCTGGGAATCCTATGATAATGTGAAAGTAATTATACATACACACACGTATATATATATATGACTTAAGATTTTACTTTTATAGTAAATTTTAGCTAAAAATCTTAGTCGAACTGTTTACTTCAAAGCGAGGAGTTGTCGATGCTTTGTGTAGATCGTATCTATGATAGGTACTGTGAGGTTAGTTCTTATTATAGGTTAGTTTATATGGTGGGACTGTTGTGACTTTGCAACTTTGGGGGTGTAACACTAGCAGCTCGGTATGAGGCCACCATTGAGGATGCTTCTCAAGGTGATCAAGAATTAAGTGGTCCTCTTGTTGACTTATGTGAGTAATCTTTAGCCCTTGCTTCAACCTAAATCTAACCTCCTTAGGGGGTAGCTGCAAATTAGCGCTTCAAGCAGATTAAAGCTTTAGACTTTTTGAGTTACCGGAGCTAGTTGATCCAAGGCGATAGTGTTTTTTTTTTTTTTTTTGTATGCCAGGTCGGGATACCGGCCTTAACTATAATTTTGCAATCAATAAATGAGATTTTCTACTTACCTCCTCTTATACACTCGCTTTGTCTTATTTTGCCTTTGAATATATTTGTGTAGGAATTCCGCTATATAAGGGGTGTTTCGCCTTATTAAGGTTAGGAGTCGGGTTTGCGGCATCCCGATCCACCCGGTAATGGGGGTTACTTTACAAGGGGTATTTTCACTTATCGAGGTTACTTGAGGTGGCTAAGGAGGTAACATTCTAACCTGCCCAGTAATAGAGGTTACTCTATACAAAGGGTGTTTCACTTTACTAAGATTACCTGAAGGTCAGGTTGGTGGTGTTCTAACTTGCCTAATAGTAAGGTTACTCTGTGTAGGGGGTGTTTCCCCTTACCGAAGTTACTTGAGATGATGGGAATTAGGCTGCCGAGCCCCTGACCCACAACTAAGCCATAGGACTAGAGGGATTGGCATGACAAATTCTTCTATTCCAGTCGACCTTTACCAATGTTGAGTACTTCCTTGCCAAGTCACCCTTCATGATGAGTTGTATGATCACCCATTTTTCTGTAGTGTGCTGAATTGAAGATTACTCCCTCATGCATGAGCTAACCAATTACTTGGTATCTTCCTTGTTGAGAAAGAGAGATCTTGGATTGATAAAGCCATCTGAGCTCCGATAAGCCAGCTATTTGTACTTTTTGTTCATATCTTTGAACAACTTTGCCATTGTAGCATCTCCACGTATACAGTATCATGTATAGAATTCATTACACTTGTATATTTATTTTTACCCTTTTGTATCCCGAGCTTTACTTCCTTAAGAAATGCCCTTTTGTCTTTTCCTTATTAGGTAAGTTGCCCTAACTTATGGATATAAATACCCTTCTACTTTTAACTATGTGGACATAGATCATTCTTAATACACTTTTGAGTACTTTTCTTCATTGTGTAAACACTATTTGTTTACTCTCGACGTCACTCTTATCCTTTCCCTTAAGTAAGGTTAGGTGGCAAGTAACCTCGCTAGACTAATTCGTGCATCGCTTCAAATTATGCCATGAGTCCTCGGAGGTTCCATTGGTACATCATATCCTTTACAGTTGTTTGTAAGTTTTGCTTACTGTTTCATTAGTCATTTTTTCCTTTTCACACTTTCCCCATTAATCCTTTTCGAGCTTTCTACAAGCTTAGACTTATCCAACGTCCGGCCTTGTTTATTTTTTGTCATAGTTCGCAATATCTTGGTATCATAGCAAAGGTTTTGTATGAACTGTAGTAGTTCTCCTTGAAGTTCTGTTATACTCTGTTTTGCGTGTATGAAATAGAGTAAGTTGCTATATTCAATTGATTGTTGTGTTGTTAACTATTAATTTCTTGAAGTGTTTGTTTGAGTTTTGAGTATGTAAGGAAAAATAACAGACCTAAGTATGAATGTTGGTACTAGTAACGATAGTGGAGTTGTCCACCATGGACGAAAGTCTCCAGAAACTCCTAAAAGCACTGACAAGAGACTTGATGAGATAGCTAACCTCTTAGTAGACTTAACCCGAGCTCTATCTTGTCAACCTACTAAGGCCATGCAAAACTGCTGCTGTCAAGTTAGAGGTCAGAACCCAGCTTGACCCGTTTGAGGTAAAGGAGTTGGCAGATGGGTAAAGCGAAGGATAGACTTGAGAGAGCTTGATGAAGGGGAAGAAGAGTATTTAGAAAAAGAGCATGTATGAATCCCCAAAGCATCCGACCATGAAAAGCTTCAAATTTCGAGTTTTGATGGATTTGGGAATGCTGATGAGTATCTGGATTAGGAAGAGAAGGTGGATCGTGTATTTGATTACTATCAATATGAGGATCATGAGAACGTGAAAACTGTTGCTGTTGAGTTCTTTGAATATGTCGCCATGTGATGGAAGAATTTTCAGGTCATGAGAAGATGAGAGGGATATAAGAGATTAACACTTGACTTAAGATGAAGAGAGTACTCAAAAACAAGTTCGTGCCGGAAACTTATCTCCAAGACACTTTCACTTGACTTTAAGAGCTGAGATAAGGAAGCTGAACTATTGATGAGTATGTTTAAGAGTTTCAAATGCTCATGATCCGTTGCGAAGTGGAGAAACCACTGGCTTAAACAGTTTCAAGATCATTACTGGGTTAAGAGGAGACATTTGAAACGTTGTGGAGCTCCAATGATTTGATACAATAGATAAAGTTGTTAGGATTGCCTAACACATAGAAAGGCAAAGAAGGAGCCAAGTACTGACAAGGATACCAACTAGCTGACCTGAACAAGCAAGTCACCGAGCTTAGTCAAGTATAGAGTAGAGTAGAAAGGTTGATGTAAGAGCCGAGCAGAAAGGTTGACTTGATGGTGAAGTGTTGACATAAACTTTTGAGAAGAGGTAAGGGTTTGATAGGAAGACTAACCAGATCAAGTGCTTCAAATGTCAAGGGTTCGAACACATGGCTGCTTAGTGCCCGAATCAAAGGACGATAATCATTAAGGGAGACATCTTGAAGCTAGAAGTGAAAAGTACAGATGAGGAACCCGAAGAAGAGGAGGTTCCTGTTGAGAAAGAGCTAATTAAGGAGGACATGTTTGCCGAGGACTTGGACAAGTTACTCGTGGTTGTCCAATGCACTATGAATGCCAAGCCCTCGCAAGAAGAGGAGCAAAGATAGAACCTGTTACATACCACTTGTAAGGTAAATGATCAGGTATGCGCCCTCATCGCGGATAGTGGAAGCTACACTAACATGGCATCAACTGAACTTATTTCAAAACTGAAGTTGTTGACTGTTATGCATCTAAGGCCGTACGAGTTGGATTAGTTAAGTGATAAAAGAGTGTTACATGTCACTTGGCAAATACTGCTGTAGATCACTATAGGGAATTACTCTGATCGGATTCTTTGCAATGTATTGCCTATGTGTACTTCCTACGTGATGCTGGGTAGACCGTGGTTATTTGATAGGAAAGTTATGCATAACGGCTACAGGAACACGTATATGTTCGAGAAGGATGATCGGAAGATCACACTAAATCTAATGTAGTCGAGAGAAGTTAATAACTTGCAAAAGAAACTTGCTCACGAATCGAAGAAGGCTTTGGTGATGAGTAGAGCTGAGCTCTAAGAGGCCATCCATGCTAATAAGCCGACTCTTTTGTTAGTCAAGCGAATATTGGAAATGAAGGAGTGAGGTAAATTACCCTAGGAGATCAAGGAGTTGTTAGTGAATATGCTGACCTGTTTCCCGAATAGTTACCTAAAGGGTTGCCCCCAACTTGAGGCATAGAGCATTACATTGACTTAATACTCAGTGCTGTACTGCTGAATAAGCCAGCTTATCGGACGAATTCCAAGCAGATTTCTAAACTCTAAGTCAAGTTAATGAGTTATTGGAGAGAGGCTATGTAAGAGAGAGTTTCAGCCTTTATGCTATGCCTATACTTATAGTGCCAAAGAAGGATGAAGCCTGGTGAATGTATATAGATAGCCAAGTTATGAACAAGATCACGATCAAATACAGGCATCCAATCCTAAGGCTAGAAGACATGTTGGATGAACTCAATGGAGCCAAGATTTTCAGCAAAATTGATCTTAAATTTGGCAACCATCAAATCCACATGAGGTTTAGAGATGAGAGGAAGATTATATTCAAGACTTAACATGGACTTTACGAAGAATGGTCATACCCTTCGGCTTATCGAATGCCTCGAGCAATTTCATGAGACTAATGAACCATATGTTGATTCATCTTATAAGGAAGTGCATTGTGGTGTACTTTAACGACATCCTTGTCTACAATGGCAACATGTCAAGTCATTGTGAACATCTCAAAGCAATCGTGGATATCCTTCGTGTTGAGATACTATTCGGCAATCTAAAGAAATGTTGTTTTTGCTAGGAGGAAGTGGTATTCTTAGACTATGTAGTCAGTGGAGGAGGCTTGCAAGTCAATGATGAAAAGATGTAAGCAATTGTTAAGTGGCCGACTCCTACTACTTATGCCAACGTGAAAAGTTTCCATAGATTGGTTTCATTTTACAGAAGATTCATTAGGAATTTCAGTACTCTCGCTGTGCTACTTACTGAACTAATGAAGAAAAACACCAACTTCCGATGGGGAGAAAGGGAGGAGAGGAGCTTTTCTAAGGTAAAAGAAAGATTGACCTCCATACCAGTGTTAATACTACCCAACTTCGACAAAATTTTTGAGATAGAAAATGATGCATCAGGCATTCGAATAAGTACTGTCTTAATGTAGGTCGGCCTACCAATTGCCTTCCACAGCGAAAAGCTCCGAAGACCCCAGTTAAATTACTCCATATATGACAAAAAACTTTGGACACTAATTTGAGCATTGCAAGTATGGCAATACTATTTATTGTTGAAAGAATTTATCATATATACTGACCATAAATCGCTGAGGTAACTCCGAAGTTAGACTAAGTTGTCAAAGCGGGAGGTGAAATGGGTTGAATTTCTTGAAGGATTCAATTTTGTGATAAAGTATAATCAAGGAAAGAGTAATGTAGTTGCAGATGCTCTTTCGAGGAGATATGCTCATTTATCAGAGCTATAGATCACACTATTTGGGTTTACAAGTATCAGAGAATAGTACTTTGAGTATCCACACTTCGGACCTATAATTTCTCGATGCGTCAATGTGAGGACAATGGATGACTATCATGTGGAGGATAGCTACTTGTTCCGAGGCAGAAAATTATATGTGTTGAATTATTCACTGAGAGAGCTACTGATTAGGGAAGCTCATAGTAAAAGACTCTTCGAACATTTTAGAGAATGGAAGACCTGTGAATTATTGAATGGCCGCTTCTTTTGGCCGAGAATGAGGAAAGATGTACACCAAGTTGTCAAAAGCTGTGCCGTATGCAAGAAGGCCAAATGCCGAGCTAAGTAAGGGAAAGCAATGCCCTTACCTATTCCAACGAGGCCGTAGACTGAATTGAGCATGGACTTTATCCTCGAACTACTGCAAATTACCTAAGGTAAAGATTCTATAATGGTCACTATGGTTAGGTTCAGTAAGATGGCACACTTTGTGCCCTGCACCAAGACTAACGACGCTTTGGTTATTACTTCTCTTTCCTTACGAGAGATTGTACGGATATACGGTGTACCAAGAAGTATAGTCTCTAATAGAGGCCTGAAGTTCTTGAGTAATTTCTAGAGAACCCTATGGCATTGGCTGGGGACCAAACTAGTCTTCAGTATCTCATGCCACCCCCAAACTAACAACTAGATAAAGGTGGTTAATTATACTTTGAGATCACTGTTCCGAGCTACAATGGGTAAGAACTTAGCTGATTGGGACGTCTGCTTACTAATGGTCAAGTTCGCCTACAACCGAACAGTGCATGACACCACTAAGTAGACCCCTGTTGAAGTTGTCTATGGATTCAATCCTGAGTTTCCCCTCAACCATACCCCTGTATTAGTACCTGCGCAAGAGGACCTTGACGCCTCGGCCAGAGCACAATCCCTTCAACACATTTATGATAAGGTCACTCGACACATTGACCAAGCTGTTAGAAGAATGCGAGAAAAGTCTAAGGGTAGAATAGTTTAACAATTTTAATTGAGTGACTTAGTATGGTTGCACCTTAACAAAGAACGGTTCCTTAACAAGAGGAGGAACAAATTATCTGTAAGAGTAGAAAGACCTTTCAAAAAAAATCCTCCAAAAGATCAATGGTAATGCCTACAGATTAGAATTACCCAAGGACTATGGGGTTTCTAATGCCTTTAAAATTGCCGACCTCAGTCCGTATTACTGAAATCTAAAACAACTCGGAGGGAATGATGGGAATTAGGCTACTAAACCCCTGACCTGCAACCAAACCCCAAGACTAGAGGGACTGGCACGATAAATCCTTATATTATAGTTTACCCCTGCTGAGGCTGAGTACTTCCTTACTAAGCCACCATTCATGCCAAGCCATATGATCGCCTATTTTTCTGTAGTGTATTGAATTGAAGATTATTCTCGCAAGCTTGAGCCAACCAATTACTTAACATGTTCCTTGCCGATAAGCCGAGAAAGAGAGACTCCAGACTAACAAAGCCATCCCTGCTCAATTAAGCCAGCTGTCCGTACTTTTTGTCCGCATCTTCAAACAACCTCATCAATGTAGCATCGTTACGTGTACAGTATCATGTGTAGAATCCGTTGCACCAATGATTGTTTTTCTTATATATTCATATTTACCCTTTTGGATCTTGATCTTTACTTCCTTAGGAATTACTGTTTTTGTCTTTTTCTTGTTAGGCAAGTTGCCCTAACTTATGGGTATAAATACCTTTGTACTTTTAACTGTGAGGACATAGATCATTTTTAATACACTTTTGAGTACTTTTCTTCATTGCATAAACACTAGTTGTTTACTCTCGGCATCACTCTTATCCTTTCTCTTAAGCAAAGTTAGGTGGTGAATAACCTCACCAAACTAATTCATGCATCACATCAAATTATACCGTGAGTTCTTGGAGATTCTATCGGTGCATTAAATCCTGTAGATCTATTCGTAGGTTTTGCTTATTGTTTTATTCATCATTTTTGCCCTTTCACACTTTCCCCATTAATCCTTTTCGAGCTTTTTGCAAGCTTGGACCTATCCAGTGATCGGCTTCATCTGTTATTAGTTACGATTTGCAACACGGGGGCTTAGGTCGATGGCTTTTTGACCTACCCGGTAGTATGGGTTACTTTGTATAAGGACTATTTCCTCTTACTGAGGTTACTCGAGTGGATCAGATTGGTGGCGTCCTGACCTGCTCGGTTGTGGGGGTTACTCTGTATAAAGGCTGTTTTCCCTTACCGAGGTTACTCGAGGGAGTCATATTGGTGGTGTTTCAACCTGCCCGATAATTGGGTTTACTTTATGTAAGGGTTGTTTCTGCTACCGAGGTTACCCAAGGTGAGGCGGGTCGGTAGCGTTCTGACTTGCCAGGTGAACTATCTATTTGCCCTTTTAAGGGCTGGGATGGAAATAGAAAGAGGGAGAGAGTAGGAGAAAGGTAGACAACTAATTATGAAGCAAAGTATTCATTTCATTATTCTGGAAAGATGTATACAACAGTATGCTAATCAAAATGAAGCCAGAGATTATAGGCATTCCATATGTGTAGGATGAGCTCGCCATCCAGTCTTTCCAATATGTACGCTCTATTGCCTAATCTTTCCCTTACTATAATCAGGTCTTCCCAATTGGGGGCCAGCTTACCTTACCCTTCTCGAGAACCCATGGCTTCTAGCTTTCGGTACATTAGGTCGCTGACCTTGAACTCTTTATGTTTAACCTTTTGATCGTAGTATTGGGCGACCTAATGTTAGTATGTAGTTACCCGACCTATAGTAGGGTCTTTGATTTCCTTGATGTTATCAAAGCTGGCTTGCAATAGTGACTCATTAAGGATGGCATCGAAACTTTAAGTTTGGGTATTAGGATGCTCAAGTTTGATGGGGAAGATTGCTTTCAACCTAAACACTAAGCAAAAAGGGGTCTTGCCTGTAGAAGTGCAATGAGTAGTTTTAAACCCCATAGGATATTGGGCAGTTCATCGACCTGGGCACCTTGAGATCAATCTACACGCTTGTTCAAGCCATTCAAGATAATTCGATTAGGGGTAGGCAACCGAAGTGAAGTGCAGTGTGATGTGGTGCTTAGCATAAAACTCCCTAAACTTGGGGTTATCAAATTATCGCCCACTGCCCATAATGAGAGCATAAGGGACCTCGAACCAAGAGAGAATGTTATCTCTAACAAAAGATTCAATACTTCTCTTCGTGATCTTTGCCATCACTTCAGCTTTTACCTACTTCGTAAAGTTGTCAACTGCAACAATTATGAATTGCCATACTCTTGAAGCTTTCAAGAAGGCACTGAAAATATCGATACCCCATTATGTGAACGGCTGTGGGCTGGTCAAGAGTTGGAGGATGGTGCTAGGTGCATGATTAACTAGCATGTGTTTCTGGCATTACAAATACTTTTGGGCTATGGCTGTCACATTCTGCCTCATGATAGGTCAAGAATACCTGAGTCGTAGTGCCTAGAGGTAGAGGGTTTAGGACTATATATGATTGTTGTACACTTTGACATGCAACTCTTCCATGATGTATAGCCTTTCGCCTTTTCAGAGGCATCGGACTAGGGGAAGACTAACTCCCCTATGATACAGGATGCTGTTGACCAATGTATAGTTGGTGATGTGATACCGGAGCTTCTTTGCCACCCTCCGGTCATGTGGGAGTATACCTTGCTCCAAATAACTCTGAATAAGATCCACCCAGTTCAGCTTTGGTGCTGTTGTAGTCAATTCCAAAACTTCAATTGAGCCTAGAGTTATGCTCTTTTTTGGTAAGTATTCTATAAATATTTCCCTATCCTTTACCTCGAGCTTCTATATCTAATAGAGGCGAACTTAGATAGTCAATCTGCTGCTGAATTCTCGAGTCGAGGGATCTTCGTAATATTCCACGAAGGGAATTTAGCTAGAAGGCTCATGACCTTTTCAAGGTACCTAGCCATTGTGTTGTCCCTAGCCTTGTATTCATCTCATATTTACCAGACAACAAGTATAGAGTTTAAGAAGATCCGTAAGTGTTTGGCGTCAATCTCCTTAGCTAACTTAAGACTAACGATAAGAACCTTATATTCAGATTCATTATTATTGGAATTAAACTTGAACTTAAGGGCATAGCAAACTATAACTTTGTGCAGGATAATCAGAACAAGACTCGTACCTCCACCTGCTGAGGTGGATAATCTATCGACATGGAGAATCCATACCGGTTTGTCGTTGCCAACTGGTGCTTCCTCCTCTCTTATATATTCTATCATGAAGTTGGCCAGCACTTATGCCTTATAGGCCATTCATGGCTTATATTGGATTCTATATGCCCTCAATTCCATCGTGTACTTTATCATCCATCTGGACGCATTAGGCTTCTGCAACATGGTGCATAGTGGTTGGTCTATGAGTACGATTATTTGGTGTACCTAGAAGTAAGGCCTTAGCCGCCATGCTGTGATAACGATAGCCAGGCGAACTTTTTTGCCTAGGTGTACCTGACCTCAAGCATATAAAGTATATGGTTAGTCTATGAGTACGATTATTTGGTGTACTTAGAAGTAAGGCCTTAGCCACCATGCTGTGATAATGACAGCCATGCGAACTTTTTTGCCTAGGTGTACCTGACCTCAAGCCTATAAAGTATATGGCTAATGTAGTATACAAGCCTGTGTTCTCTTCCCTTTACTTTGACCAACACAAAAGAAAGCACTCGATTGCTCATAGCCAGGTACAAAAATAGGTCCTATCCGTAAATAGGCTTGCAGAAGATAGGTAGGTACGTAAGCAAGTCTTGGAGCTACTAAAAAGTGACGACACACTCCGAGGTCCATTCAAAACCCTTTGGATTTTTCAGGATTTTGAAGAACTTAACACATCTATTTACACTCTTCAAGATTAACTTGCTCAATGCGGCTATCATGCCGGTGAGCTTTTGTACATCTTAGACTGAGGTTAGAGGATTCATTCCCCTAATGGTAGTAATCTTCTCATGGTTAGCCTCGATACCTCTTTGAGTGACTATGAAGTCGGGGAATTTACCGAATTCGACCCCAGAGACATACTTCTGAGGGTTTAGCTTCATGTCATATGTGCGCATTTGGTTGAAGGCCTCTTGGAGGTCCTTGACATGATCGTATAGCTTCTGGCTCTTGACGATCATGTCATCGATGTACACCTCCATATTGTGCCCAATCTAGGGCTTAAACAACTTTGACACCATCCATTAGTATGTAGCCTTAACGTTTTTCAAAATGAACGCATCGTAATGTAACAATACCTACAGTAATCACTGACAAAAGAGATATAGACTTCATCCTTCGAGTCCATTTTGATTTGGTTGTATTCCGAGAAGGTGTCCATAAAGCTCAACAGGGCGTGTTTTGAAGTGGAATCGACGAGTTGATTGATCATCGGGAGAAGGAAATAGTCTTTAGGACATGCTTTATTGAAGTTGGTGTAATCGACACACATTCACCACTTCCTATTCTTCTTCTTAACTAGAATCACGTTTGCTATCTAAGTTAGGTACTTTTCCTCCCTTATGAAGCTAGCCTTAAGTAGCTTCTATACCTCTTCCTCGATTGCAGCCTACCTCTTTGGAGCAAAATGCCTCTTTTTTTACTTGACAAGTCGTACTATAGTATTGATATTAAGGCTATAGGTTCCTTGGTCGGGGGAGATTTCGGGCATGTCTGACACTGACCATGTGAACCTGTTTAAATTTGCCCGCAAGAGAGCAATGATTTTGTCCTTCACTTCAAGTGGGATCTCAATCCCAACTCTCATGATTTGCTCGAGTAAAGGTCCAATCTGGACTTCTTTTGTTTTTCCCTCGACTCACCTGGCCTAATGGGCCCATTACTAAGGATTTGTGGGAAACTTTTATTTATCATATGCATACTTAAATGTAGTCGAACTTGGGCTACCTTAGGAACTTAGGACGGCTTATCATTATTGAAACCTCAGGTTGCTGGGGTCTTACCACCACTTAGCAGTGATAGGTAAGTCCATTGAGGCTTCGATGTTGCCCATTAGGTTTTTATCTAGAAATTCATGAAGTTACAGAACTTGAGACCTATAAACCCCGCCTTCCTACATCATTTTTTCTGAAAAAAAAAAGTGTATTCATTTTTAAATTATAGGAAAAATTTAATTATGATTATTCCCGATTGGTTGGGCTTTCATTTTAAAATAAAAAAAGGAATTAAAAGAATCAGTACCCTTATGTATAAGTGTCTATGAGCTTCGCTTTTTATTTTAAGGCAGTTATATATGAGTGTATTCTTGATCATAGGCTAATAATAATTCCTATAATTTATTAATTACTAGCCTCTATTACATGGTATGCATTTGTAGCATATTGCATTAATTTTACACTATACTTTATTGTATGTATATTGTTATCTTCTATTTTTTCTTCTGTATCTTATATAGCTGCTCATATATTATCTTATAATATAGGTACTATGTATTTTTTTTTTTTGTTCATTTTACAAATAAAAAGTGGCACAATAAGATTTAAGATCGAACTCACTAAGTTGCATTAGATATTTTGTGAGCAAGCAAATGAATATTAGTGCAATGCTTTCAAAGAAAATAATCAAAGTTAAGGAGTTGTCATTTTATTATTTTCCTATCTAACATATTGGTCGTACAATTTTTTCCATGTATATTTTTTCATGTGCAAAAAATTTTCCTTATAAACTATTAAAATCTCTACGTTTTGTCCACATTTATACTCGTAAAAAATTCTATACCCAACAAGGGCTTAACACATTTGTACTTAAATTAATATAATCATAGTGGTATAATAAAGTTATAACCTGAAAATTTTTACCATAATAAATTATTACACTATTATCTAGTTGTTAGCTTAGAATATGTGTGTGTGTTCTTTTCTATTGTATGTTAATTATTTGTTCATTTTGTTACTCTATTGTTTGGTGTTGCTTATTTCTATTGAAATTTTTTGTACAATAACATCCTTTCATGTAAATTAAAAAAAAAAAATAAAAATCCTTTGACTTGTAAATGTTTGGTAAAGATCATCCCTAGAGTGTCTCCTAATCATCTTTTTGTAACATTAGATACTTTTCTTATAAAATTATAACCTTTCAATTACCAATTACTCCCTTTGAAGCTTTATCATCCTCATCATGCTGCTTCTAGCTTTTTCTGTTCTTTAGACATTGTTAGCAATTTAGTCATCGATAGCATAGATTCTCTTTAGTATCCTTCAAGGTCTTTAAGAATTTTTACATGTAAATAAGTCATTACCCTCAATTGTCAACTTTGTAAAATAACTACTCCTTCTCATCAACTTTATAACTTTTTCAATCATTCCTTTAAGTTAGGAGATATCGGTAACCCTATTTGTAACATAAGTTTTTGTAATATAATTGTTTTTAAACGCTTTTTGCTAAGTTTTAAAAAAAAAATCATAAAACTTTCAAAGAAAAAAATATGCCAATGAGTATAAATTTTATAGACTTTGAGTTATTACTTTTGAGCGGTTAAGCCCATTGTTGAAGCCTAGAGCCATTCATTTTTTAAGCTAAGACAACTGATGGTAACAACTTTGGCCTAAGCCTAATCCTCATAGTCACTCATTTTGAGCACAAAGCAATTTGTAGCCTATGAGTTAAACTAGATACTAAGGGCTAAAAGGGAAAAGCACGTTGGAAATTGATAATTGAAAATGGTGGAGACATAACCCATCCCTAAGAAAAGCCCAAACCAAATACAATCCTTGAAAAGAAGCCCATTATCAGACCTTTTCAGAAACCATAGACATAAAAGCCTAAACACGAATAATAGACGTCCTCACTTGTTTCAACTCACTCCAAGTTTGAAAAGACCCAAACACGTAGTTTACTCATTGACACCGATCCTCTCTAAGCTTAAAAGGTCTTAAATACTCATTGCATGAAATCTAGCCCACCTATTCTAACGTTAAAACTAAATACAAAGTTTGTCTCCATTATGAATGAGCTTAGGCTGGGGAGCCAATAAAAAGACCCATTTAATTAAGTCTAAAAGGGCAATTTTTTTTTAAAGGTAGAAGGGCATGTGATCCATTGGGATATGATGGAATATCTAGTCTTATCAAATGAGACTAGGGCAAATAGGATAAAAAAATGAAATGCTTTAAAGTCTTTTTGACAAAAAAGTATTCCATTATCTAAAACGTTTAGAATGATAAAAGGCAAGCCCTAATCCCAAACATTGACCCTAAAATACTCTAAGAGTTAAGAGATAAAAGTGAGGATAAGACTTATTCCTTAGAGGAAGTTTATCTTACATGTAATATACGAATTGAAAGGATGATAAGCATTTGTTTCACTCCTTAAACACTTTTATCCCTTATTACCCCTTTTAAGCCATTTGAGGTAAGTTTTTAGAAAAATAAACCCTATCAAGAACCATCCCACATTGGGGTAATCGAGAGGTTAGAGCCATTGATTTTGGAGCAAAAGGATGGGCTAACTTATGCTTGCTTCAATTGTGTCAATTCATGAGCAATAATTGTCATTGACAACTTGATTTCTTCAAAATGAAGAAGAGTTTCAAACTGCACGTTTTACTCAAATTCATACACTCATTCAAACACTGTAAGGCCATTGATCTTTCTCAAACACTCTCCCCAAAGCCATACGCTACTTCATTGGGTTTATATACTTTGAGCTTATAGTTTTAGGGCCATCAATTTCCTCAAATGGAAACTCATACACATGAAGGGTGATTACCTTAGTAAAAATATTAAAAAAAAAGGAAAAAAGACAAGAAAAAATTTTTAAAAAAAGGAAAAAGAAAGAAAAGAAGAAAAAGGAGGAAAAGAAAAGGAAAGAAGAAAACAAAAGCAAGGTGATTGCATCCTAAAAGATAGCCAAAAAGGTCCCAAGACCTGAATATCTTAGGAAAGTTGTATCCATGAATTCTAAGATAAATGATTTAACTTTTCCCAGTATCTTTGGAAGCACAAACCTGAGTAAGAGATTTTGAGCCTAAAGGAATGAAACTTTAATTCTATGGTCCTACCCACTATATCAACCCTAATGAAACTCTTTTGACTAAAAAAATTTATTTATCTTAAGCAATCATTGCTTATGAAACCAGGGTAAACCCATCTTAGTATTTCCCTTTAAGGTTGTTGACTTGTGGACCCGGGTAAAGATATTAATTTTTCAAAATTAGTTAAACACATCCATTTCTCTTTTTGTTTAAGCCTCATGACCAAAAGCTTGCATTATAACCTTGAGAAAAAAACCTATCAGATTAATCAAAGTGTACCACTTATAAGATTGACCATAATTTTTGGAAACATAGGCGAGAGTGAAAATAAGTCATTTGAGAGTATGAGGAAGTCCTCTTGGACTAAATTATTCAAATAATTGAGAACCTTTCCCTAGGATGAAACTTATAAAGAAAAAGTCAAGCATACACTAAGGGCATGAGAAGCACTTCTCTTCAAAATCAAACGGGAATTTCCTATAACAAGAAGAACAAGGTGTTCGATTAAAGTTTTTTTTTTTTCCTATTCCATCATCATAGCATACAAGCAATCAAAGATGAATAATGAATGGCTAATAAGCTAAAAGAATGAGCATACTGCTTATCTGTAACATTCAAAGTTAGTATAATTTTATTACATATTAGCAAGAAAAAGATGAACAATTGTTTTGAATAAAAAAGCACCAGACTTTCCTTTGAGTGTTAAAAAGTGAGAAATTTAATAACTTGCAATGTGAACTTTTGTCATCCTTAAGTTAGGAACTTCAGTAATTCCTCGAGGAAATTTCAAGAACCTTAGTGATCCTTCGAAACTTTAGTCATTTAAACAAGAGCTTTGGTTATCCTTATCTTAGGAACTTCGATTCGTTTGATGATTTAAGAACCTTTGTCATCCTTCCTTAGGAACTTTGATTATCTAATTCAGAAGTTTAGTCATTCTTAGTTTAGGAACTTTGATTATTCTATGATGTGAGAGCATTTAAGAGCTTCAGCCATCCTATGGAAAGATTATTCAGGAGCCTTTGTCATTATACTAAGAGCTTAGGCTATCTTAAAAATTTTGAGAACTTTAGTTAATCCATGTTCAAAAAGTTTCATTATACATCAAGGAACATTAGTTATCTAAGGATTAAAAATAATTAGCCATGCCTTCCAACCCTTTTGTTAAGCTTTCTTCTTCAAAAGATCTATCCTTTAGAGAAGCTAATTATTCTTTTAAAATCATCAATTTTCCTACATATTGCTTATTTTTACCCTGTCCTTTCAAGACGAACCCCTTAATCTTTTTGCCCCATCCTTTCAAGATGGGCTCCTTAATCTTTTTGCCCAATTCTTTTAAGATAGGCCCTTATTTTTTCACCCCATTCTTTCAAGACGAGCTTCCTTAATCTTTTTGTTCTGTCTTTTCAAGACAGCCCCCTTATTTGTTTTGCTCTGTCTTTTCAAGACAGGTCTCCTATCTTTTTGCTCCGTCTTTTCAAGACAGCCCCCCAATCCTTTTACCCTATCCTTTCAAGATTGGCCCTCTATCCATTTACCCTATCTTTTCAAGACAAGCTCTTAGTCCTTTACCCTATCCTTTCAAGACAGACCCCTTATTTCTTTTACCTTATCTTTTCAAGACTAAACCCTTGTTTCTTTTGCACTATCCTTTCAAGACATGCCTCTTTATTCCTTTTATCTTATCCTTTCAAGATAAGCCTCCTAATCTTTTGCCTTGTCCCTTCAAGATAGGCCTCCTATTTCTTTTCCCTATCTTTCCAAGATAGGCCCTGCCTTACCCCACCCCCTAACCTTTTGCCTTATCCTTTCAAGATACCCTAATCTTTTGCACTATCCTTTCAAGATAAACTCCTTAATCTTTTGTTTTATCCTTTCAAGAAAGGCTCCCTAAACTTTTGTCCTATCCTTTTAAAATAGGCACCATGATTTTTTTGCCATATCTTTCCAAAATAAGCCCCCTAATTTTTTGCACTATCATTTTAAGATAAGCACCCTAATCTTTTTCCCTATCCTTTTGAGATAGACCCTCCTATTCCTTTGCTTCGTGCTTTCAAGACGAGCCTCTTATTCTTTTACCTTGTCCTTTTAACATAAGCTCCCTAATTTCTTGCACTATTCTTTTAAGATAGACACCCTAATCTTTTGCCCTATCCTTTCGAGATAAGCCTTCCTATTCCTTTACCCTATTCCTTTACCCTATTCTTTTAAGATTGGCCTCCTATTCCTTTACCTCGTCCTTTGACAAGTTGTTTATTCTTTGCATCAACCTTTTAAGTTGGTATCCTTTTTCAAAACAAAACACTGCTCAGTCAACCGTTCAAGTTAATAATCTTCACCTTGTCAATTCAAGATAAGATTCAGTAAAAATGAATATCTCTTTTGTCTTTGTAGCGAAATTTTAATCAAACTTAACTACAAAGAGAGGTAACTATAGATATCTCATTTTTGCCACCCTTATGACTCTTTCTTATTGGGCTAGATTTAAAGATAAAATAATAAAAAAAATTTAAAAAATAAAAAATACTAATAACAAAAGTTTCGAGTCGAGTCAATCATTTAGGGTCGGATCGGATAATAGTTAAAGTTGTACATTCAATTTAATAAATTCTGAGTCTTAAATAGTCAGGCTTCATTAAAATATTTTTTAGTCTAATCCAATATAAAGTGAATTTTTATCTAATTTATTTTGAGCTAATTAGATTCTAGAATTGTTAATGGGTTAGTGTGCATTTTGGTCTAAATTAAGATGAACTGAATTGGGCTTAAAATATAAAGCCCGAATAAATGTGGGATTTCTAGAAACTAAATTAAATCTTCAATAAATTTAATAAAATCCAAATTAGTTATCATCATATCTTATCAATATTAGATTTGTTAAGATCGAATCTATATTAAAAAAGATCTAAAAGTTTCAAGTATATCGCTTATAAATAGTAGTTTTCGATTGTAAAAATTTTAAGTTTTTTGACTCACAAACTCTACACATCTCTTGCATTATTCACTCCAATTCACAATCGCTAGTTCACACAAACTTCACACCATAGTCACACCCAAACACAATTCATTCACGTCCACTGTGACAGACCACTCACTGCTTGTACAACACGCTGATCCACTATACACACATACACATATTAACATGTCGATCCACTGTCCATGTTCACCTCGCATTCATGCACAAACCGATTCATTGTCTACATGTACACGCCTAATCGATTGTCCACAATTTACACAGCACATCACGTACACTTAATCACGATACAATACTACACCACTATTCGTACATATACATGCCGATCCATTGTCTACATTTACCCTGCACATACATACACATACGCACGTACACACACATACACGCTTGATCCACTGTTTATTGATTGACAACACACGTCCAACACAGCAACTTACTCACACAAATAGCACGCTTATGTCCATTGCACACAATCCAATTCATAGACTATGACCAACAGTCCATCAACACATATGATCACATCCGGTCTGACTTTACACACAATCACCTAATCTGATTATGTGTACGCTCCAACCCACGTAGGTAATTGCACAAATTATTTTAGTTTAGTTATTTTTTTTAATTACTCACTTTATTTTACTAACTTTTTTTTAGTGTAGTTTTTTTTAATAAATTATAGGTAAATTAATTTTGCAATTCTTAGATAAATTTTAATTTTTTTTTTTATAAATTTCATGTTTTTTTTAGTTAAATTGTATCTTTTTAACCAAAAATTGCATTTTTTTTTAAATCGTTGTTTATATTCTCTAAGATTCATATCTTTAGAGAAGATATATATCTAGATCATATTTTAGTATATCTTACATTTAGGATTTTTTAAACAATACCAATTTTTGCTACGTAGTATTTTTTATTTCAAAATAAAAAATCTTAATTGGAGTTTTTCAAAAGATTTAGTTAGTTAGTTATTTTTAAAATAGATTCGCGAAATTAGATCTTTTTAGTTTTTTTTTTTAAATAATAATTTGTTAACTAACGCAAATTTAGCTCGATTTCTTTTTAAAAAGATCTATTCACTAAATCTTTTCTAAAAATGAGAACTACGGTCAGTTTGATTTTAATTAGCAAATACATAGGTACTTTTGGGATAGCCATATAAAATTTTTTTTTTCCTTTTTAGAAAATTCGTAATAAAAAATATTAAAAATTCACCTTACTTATATTTTTACACGTCTATACATATTTTAGTATTTTTAAAAAAATTATAAAAAAATAAAAGCCCATTATTTTTTTTTACATGGTAACTTAGTCATACTAAGTTAGTCTCCAAATTTAGATTTTCTAGTTTAATTTTCTAAAAATTATTATTTTTAAATATTTGTAAACTAGTGGTTAAATTAGTATTTTCCCACTTGAAAACTCTAATTTTATTTTTACTAGTTTAACTGGTTTGCAATTCTAATTTTTCTAACCATTTTTTCAGAAAAATGTTTTTCCTTAATTTAATATCGAGTAATTTATATTAAGCGGGCTTGATATAATATAGATTAAATTAGAAAAAACTGAAATAGAGCTCAACACAGGCCTAAAGGGCCCATGTCTAAAGAGCCCATGTCTAAAGAGCCCTATCAATACTTACCATACAACACCTTCTAAGCAAATTGCCACGGTCTTCTTAAAATATAATGATATGAGCAGCTACATTAGTGCAATGTCACCAGTACCTATATGATCATACTCACCAATCTATGATGGTACTCATACCTTATAGCTTAAATCAACAAAAACTTTATCACCAAACCATTGCAATTAGTGAGATTTTAGATGTGTCTTAGTCCTTAGTCCCAAAGGATGAATAAATATAGGCCAAATTGGTGCAACTGTCCCCATTAGTAATCACAAAACATAACTTACCTTTCACAAAACGTATAATATAAAATAGATTTTCTTGTTTCTCTTTTTTTGTTTGTGTAGTTAAAACCCTTTTGATAATGGGATTAATGGACCCTCCCTAGCTTTGCCTTCAACTTCAAACTCTTTGTTTCTCATAACAGGTTTTATTCATCGCCTCCTCATGGGCTTTGAAGTCTCAACCACAACTGCCTTCCTTATATTTATACTTTTGCCCTCGATCTTTATAACAAATCTTTCAATTTTGCAATAGATACTATTAGTACAACCTTAGCCTCATTATACTTCTCTAAAACTAGTATCTTTTTTCATTCTTAATTTCAACTTTCCCTCATCTGCAATAGTCTCTCTTGTAGGTATTCAAAATGAGCTAGGATAAGAGTAAGATTATTTCCTAGTTCAAATTTCAGTAAACGTATGCATAGATAGCATGTATCTAAGTTGAACTTAGATTGTACGATACAATTTTTGAACTTATTTATCCTTTGAAACCTAAAATTTCTTTCTTTCATTTTTAATGTCATGCTTTTAAGAATTTGATTACCTAATTTTATACTTTAGAGTATTTTAAGTTTTTGTAGTATTAGCAAACTATGGAATATCAATTTCAGTAATTATTTCTATAATTAATTAATTAATTATATGTGTTGTCTTAGGATTTTGCTAGTAAAGTGATATGAACTTAGGCTGCTTGAATAGGGAGCCTGCAAAGCAACGTACAATGAGGGGTATTAGAGTGTTATCCAACATAACTACTCTGATACATAAGTTAGTACTTTGTGTGTAAGGATATAATAAGTATGCAAGGATACTCAAATGTAAGCAAAGTGTGAAGAGTCTAAGTATATTACTGTTAAGATGTTAAAAGGTATTTATCGAGGAAGACAATTGGAAGATAACAAACTTGGAGCAGCATTTTAGCATGTCCACATGTCGTGGATAGTAAGAGTGTGTAGTCCAACATGGTTCAAATTTATTGGGTTATGGCCATTGACTAACTCTCTAAGTCTTGTCCTATTATCTACTAGCTGTTATGGGCTTATGATAACTTAGTAGGCCGTCTAGTAAGCCTAAGCTAAGGTCAACTAGGAGGATAGTAGGGCCGAATGCTGTTAGATCAAGTTAGGCCATGAGCTTAGGCACGTCAATTCGAGCTTGATGAGCCTAAGTCTAGAACATCCTATCCATAATATCTATTGTTACTAAATGCAAAGAGTGATATTTAGTTAAGGCCTTGCAACCTTTAATTTGTAAGGTGATTTTCATATTATAGGTGCACATATAATATAATGACTTTAAAAGTAATCCTATTAGGCCTTTCTTTAGTGTCATTACATATACAAATTGAACCTTTTAATGTTTTAGGGGATTTATAGAGAGGAAGGAGGTATTTTATGGGTTTTTAATGTGTCTGGAAACAAATAAAACAAAAGGGATATAAATAATAATCATTAGTTAAAAGGAACTCTAATTGATGATTGAATGAAATCACTTTTGAAATTCTATAATCAATATTACTTACAATTTATGGGAATCAAACACATTAATCAGATGTCCTAATATGACTTATGGTAAATCCAATTAGTTATGTTGCCATAATCAAAAGAACAAGTTTGATTAATAAGATCAGAGAAAGAGATCAATAATTGATATTGACTCAAATTCTTACAAGAGAAAGAGGTTAAAACTGATAATGTATATTCGTTTAATATAGAATAAAAGAATACCTAAAGCTTGTTCACTTCATTGAATGGAATAAGGGAGGAATGTAATTGAAATTCTTAAGAAATGTAATAAAGGTATAATACCTATTATTTTGTTTAGTTAGATTAATAAACAACTTAAGAATAAACACGTAATAGAATTTTAATAACTAAATTACCCTTGATTCATTTTCTTTCTTAAGTAATTCTACAAGGGTAGAGGCAATGGTAATGATCGACGGCGGTGGTGGCAGTAGTGATAATGGTGTTAGTGGCTAGGGTAGCGACAGTGGTATCGATAGTAGCGGTGGTGGTGGAGACGGCAACAGTAGCGATGGCAACAGTAGTGATGGTGATGATGGTAGCGATAGCAGTGGTGAGGATGGGTGATGGTAGTGGCATCAGTATGATGATAATAGTATTGGTGGCGATGGCGGTGGTGGTGGTGGTGGTAGTGATGATAGTGACAACAGTAGCAGTGACAATGGTGGTGATGGTAGGTGGGTAGTAGTGACAGTAATGGTAATAGTGGCAATGGTAGTAGTAGCGACGACAATAGTGCTGATGGCGGTAATGGTAGTCAGTGGTTGATAGTGTTGATGGTAATAGTGATGGTGGCAGCAATGGCAATAGTGGTAGTGGTCATTATAAAATTGATATGAGGTTAAAAATTATAAAATTTTGTAAGGAATCATGATTTTTTACTTAAACCAAGGAATCCCTGTTACTTAATTTCACGTAATAAGGATTTCTAAGAAATTATAATTTGGAGACAAAAAACCTGTTGAACTTTGTAATAAGGAATAAGGAATAAGGAGGAATTAAATTATAATTCCCCTCAAGCGAATGAGACATTAGACAGTAGTATTTGATAGTATGATCGTAATTAAAATTAATATAAGCTAAACCAAAGGGCATACTTGTAATATAATATTTGTTGGTATGTCTATTGCCCATCTTTTGAAAAGAAAATACACAAAATAAAGAAAATTGGATGAAATAAAGAAATTAATCAAATTAGCACATGTGGTCAATCTCGAGTTAGACCACTTGTGAGTCAATTGCCCTCACTCAATCGATCAATTTTGGTGGATCGGTTCGCTCCCTGTGACAACTTAGTCGCCCTATGATCCCAAGCTATCCTGAATGTTCTTGCCTTCTTCTCATACTCTGATTCTTATCACGAGTTTGTACGATTTAGTCCTAATTCTTTGGGATTGAGAAACCAAGACCTACTTAATAAATAAAATGACTAATATACCTAAAATTATATGCATAAACTAGTAATTTACTAAACAAGGAAAAATTGCACCTGAGGACCCAATCTAAGTTTTAGTGAACCAATCTAAGTTAATATATGAATCCTATCTTTCATTTTCCTCTGTAAATTTTCCCTCATTCATCACCATCATTGGTGCGGGTAGGAGCTCTAACGAAGCTTCAATTAGGGCCAACTTCCACATTCAACCCTTACCAGTTCACCTATGAACCGATCTTAAGGAAGTCTCGAAATCTAAAGTAACAAAAATTATTAGCAGTTGGAAGTGTTGTGCCGAAAGCTAGACACGAATGTATTGGTCCAATTGCAGATATCCAAGTGCTTTTGTCTTATTTAACCGTGAAGTTTCCTACCGAAAAAAAAGAAAAGAAAGAAAAGAAATTGTGAAGTTCAACATGCAGAGATTAGCTTGATTTCCCATTCGCTACTACTTTCTCATCAATCTGCCGATCTATCCATCAATGCTATTAAAGTAGGTATATTCTCCACCCGATTTCATAAATTTCACATCAATTTCATATTTTGAAACAGGGATTAAGAAAATTATTGTAACCATCAAATTTTTGTGCGTTCTTGGTTTGAAAATTTATTTCCTTCCATGATCAGGTATTTAATCCTGAATAAAGTTTCCATTTGAGCTAGGTTATAACCATAGTTTCGCGATTAAGAAGTCAGAATGGCAAGAAAAGGAGAGTTATTTGTAGATAAATTTTCGTGCCAATTTAAAAATTTTGCATGAACTAGATCTGACCTTAGATCTCAATATGATGTAAAAAAAATAAAAAAGAAAAGAATTTTTCGGCTAAATCCACGATCTTACAATTATTGAAAGGGAAAATGAAGAACACCCCTGAACAATCTAGTTACATAACTTTAATCTACACAATTCGACGTCGGATTGGTTGGGTAATTTTCCTGAATTCCAATTTTTTGTGTCGATTGTTTTTGAACTTCAAGTCGATATTCATCTTCTACATCATTCTAGGGAGTCCAATAGTACTCTTATAGTAAAATCTGGATACTTTGCGGAAATTTTCGTGTGAAATGCGAATATAGGGTCAATGCGATGATTAAATACCATATAAAGCAACTGGTTTAGAGTTCTAGTAGCAGTAGTACATCCATATGAATTTGCAAAAGTCCATATTAGGAGAATTTAAGGAATCTATTTGTACCTCACGAACACGCCTTTTGATGATTTTACACGGGATTGACCTTTGTCTACACTAGATAGATTAGGCACAAAATGAAGAGAAATGTAAGTAACAAGGGGTAATACTTTCCGGTCTTTTGACATACTTAAGAGCAACTTATTAAATTTGTACACGATTATTACGATCTAGTGTGTTCCCAAATCTACATATTTTGAGATGATAAAAGGGGCTTCATTCAACTCGTTAAGTTGTAAATTAACGAGAAAATAAACATGACAAATTTGATTTGATCCCTTAAGGATGGCTTAATTTCTTTTCAATCATTCCTTTTTTTTTTTTTAAACCAATTATATACTATACAAGTAATGGGAGGACAGGGATTCAAACATGTTTCATTTTTAAAGGAGAACAATTTTGTGCTAGCTAACTATAAGGTTTTACCAAAATGACTTAATTGATGAGATCAAGAAAAAGAACAATAATTAATATTAAGTAAAAGGCTCCCAAGAGAGAATATGGTAAAATTAATAATAGACATTCAGATCAATATAAAATAAAGGAACACTCAAATAATAGTCTCATAGGTCTTATGGCATAACATGATAAAAAATAAATGTCATACCTCGAAACGATAAAATCATAACAATCTCGTTGTGCAAATCATTCTAGAATAGAAGTTGACACTAAAACTATTATTTTAGACCTAATTTACATAAGACATCCACGACTATCCTATTTTAAAGTAAACAGTTCACAAATTAAATATATTATTTACCTACAAAAATATGAAAAATACATACTAAGATTTAAATATCTCAACTAATGTTTACAAGATTTAGTAACCTACTCTTAATTTACATATGTAATACATAATTTGATATTAAAAGATTTACAGACCCAATACTTCAAGAGTGTAACTGATCCTTAGTTTTATATCCTCATTCCTCAAGATCTAATAGTTGTTGGCATTATGGTAATTATAAAACTGCTTCCTAATTAACCGCTCAATAAGTTGGAGCGGAGACATAAGATTATACATCAAGTATAAGTAAGGTTATTAACCGGTTATTTAAATGCAATGAAGCAAACAAATGTCATGGTACGATATTTTTCGATTCGTTGTGAGATTAGAGAAATTATACACACTCTAATCTAGGTTGAAGAGTTTAATGCATATATCAACAGCTGACGACCAAATCGAAACTTATGTCATAGAGACACCGCTCTTCCTATAACTACCTTTGAACCATTACCTTTACTCTTACCACGACTTCTTCTCTTATCACTTAATTCGATTAAGGATGAAGAAGGGATTCTTATGCTATACAGCATTGTCCCTTTCAAAAGGGTCAGTATTTAGCTGGAAAACCCTAAATGCTTCCTCTAAAGGGTTATAGTGTATGTCCAGCTTAGATTTATAAGTCATATATTTAATTAAGTCCAATTACAATTCATAACATCAAACTAGAATCACACAATTAAACTTAGAAACATGCACACACAGGTATGCGTACAATCAAATTATTTAACAAACACAACCAAGTATAATCTTAAGTCTTCAAGTAATATAATACAGTACTTCGAAATATAGTAACATATTAATCCCAAAATTTTCTAAAATCCCCGAGTTGCTCAATCATGTCTGATGTGAGTCTATTATCGCCGCTCACTTCTATAATATAAATATTATTTTTAGTATTTATATCTTTATTATCTATAAGCTTTAAAACATTATTTTTAATTTAAATTTATAATCTTACTCAATTAGTTTTGTCACGACTCGAAAGGGTTAGTCGTAACAGTTATTGTATATCATACAAAGGACTATAGATTGATTTTCCTCTCAATCGATAACGCTTTTATGCGATATACAATGCTTCTACTATAACTAACAACCTAGAGTTGGTAGGTATAAGCAATATCATTACATTATAAAAATCATAATCATTAAATATAGATAACATACATATATATAGAGATTTACAAATGAGAGGATGATAATAATTTATATTACAAACTGTTATAATCTAATATTACATAATAAGATTCTAATTCGAAATACAAACTCTTGTGTCTACCCATTGGAGTAATACTAACCTCGGGCATACAATGGTCCAATTCTACTAGTTCGGCTTGTGAATGTAGACTACAAAGGTATAAGCTAATTAGCTTAGTGAGACAATTTTCTCAATCATACAACAATCAAATTATACATCAATTAAATTTAATCAAATGAATGCATGAACAGTCAGTGTACCATACAAATACATGCAAGTGACCAAGTACTGTATGCAACTCAAATTTAACGCTCTCCAAAATCAGTGTTAGAGATATATTGGTATAGTCAGATTCGAGCATCATATTAGAACTTATATCATAACAAAACTCTACATTTTGTATTCAAAATATAATAGTATATCTATTTTCAGTTTTTGTCAAAATCAAGTTTTATGTATGATTGTGAGTAGGTTCACGTAGTCTTTACTCATCCCTAAACGGAGACCTCTGGACTCGACCTTTAGTGAAGTGGTTGACACTTTCAACGTCTAGCGATCCCCTGGGTTAAGGTAAAGTCATATTGCACGTATGCACCGTACGAAATCTATAACAATAAATAATCAACCCAAGTATGGCCTCCCGTTACCTCCATATGATATGACGGTCGAAATTAATTATGCAGTGCATGATTTAGTTCTTTCAAGTTGGATAATGTTAGGTTTTATTATTCAGTGATTAACAAAGTTATAGACAAATCAACTCCTATTAAATTTACTATACAACAACTAACACGTTATTTTATTTTAAAGTAAATTCACTATCAATAAACAATATCATACATAAGCATAACCCAGTCCCACATAACATTAATTATTAATAACAATTTATATTCACTAACTACTTACATAAATAAGTATGGAATCATTAGAAAAAACTCACTTAATCATGATCAACTTAAGGATTATAGTAGTTTGATGGCAAATCAAAGTTAAAGTCGAGATTACCTGATAATAAGGAATACGGAAAGTAGTAAGTTTAAGAATTAAAAACTAAACTAGTGTCATAATTTGTACTGTTTACTTAACTCAATTATTGATTTGTGTAAAATTGTCGATTCAAGCTTTTTATCGAATCACATACAACTTTTTCAATTTAACTCGGATGTCTATGAACTTATAGTCCATTTAAATTATCTTCGAGCGTACTTTTTTCGTAACGAGATTCGTTTTGAATGTTGTAACTAACATTTTTTACTGTGATATAAAAATATCACAAAGTTTATTATTTTAACTTAAAAAGTTATAAAATATCGATTTAATCTTTTTTTAGTATTTTTACGATTTAATAATTGTTTATATCATATAATTGATAATTTCTTATTGTAAGCCTAGTTTACTATAATTACCTATTTTTACTTATTTTTTAGATTTTCGAATTATCAAATTAAAATTTTATACTGTATTATTTTTCTAATTAATAATTAATTATTATTATTAATTACAAAAAATTGCTTAATTTATATATATAATGACGTAATAACATGTGAGAATGCCACATGTCACGCTTGTACATTTTTCTTAATTGTCATTATTTTCCTATTTTACGGTATAATTATATATATAAATACTTATTATTATATTTTATTACATTTTCTAATTTACTTAATTATTATTCTTTTTCCAAATTTATGGTATTCTTATTTAAATATATATTAACTTACTTTATTTATTAACCTAATAATATAGTATATTATATATGCACTATTTAATTATACTCGTATTTTTTACGTATACGTCGCTATTTATATACATACATTTATATGTATACTATAGTTTATATAATAAATTATGTTAACCTTAGTTATACATTATGTACAAAGTATAATATACATGTATTTATACTTTATATACATATGTACATGTACGGTTATATTATATATATACATATGTACAAAAATACAAAATACAATTAATAATATACATTTATACATACATATCCAATACGTCCAGCCCACTACATGTACAAATATATATAAAAAAATTTATAAAACGATAATACTAAGTATAAATATACATACATATACCTATTGTTATACATGTATACATATATATGTATTATATAATATAAAATACTATGTATATATATACATATACCACATCACATCTACATATATATGTATATATATATATATACACATAAGGAAAATACTAACAACATACTTATGTACCTAGATACAAGAATACGTAATATATGTATATATATATCATATACGTATACTTATACTTATATATCATATAATAAAAGTAAATACTATGTACATATACACCCATATATATTCACACATACCTACACACACACATATATATATCAATATGTAAATAGAGAAAACACCAAATACATACCATATGTATTATTATTTATACATACATACATATACCATCTATTATACATAAATAATAATAAAATACGTAATATATACATATATTATATTTATTCATGCCAACTTATATATACATATCAATATATAAATAAATGAAATACTTCATATACATATATATAGTATGAAATACATACATGTACAAGATAAAGAAACAACCTACCTAAAATCCTTAGCGATTGAATCAATTAAGTGGTTGAATTCTTTTTATTTTTTTCCTCCTCTTCTTCTTCTTCTTCTTCTTCTTCTTCTTCTTCTTCTTCTTCTTAGTTAATTTATAGTGTGTTTTGCTTTGGTTTCTTTTTCTCTTTTTGTTTTTGGTTTGATTTCTTCTTTTTTTTTACTAGTTTTGTTTTGTTCTAATATTCCCAACTTCTAGGCATGAAGAACAATAGGAGAATAAAGCAATTAAAAATAGAAAAGAAAAGGGTAAATCCAAATAGATTAAGTATAATGAAGATAAGACATTTACTTTATATAATTTGTCCTTTATCGTTTAATTACTTGACACTTGTATAAGGAAATTGAGCACATAAGTAGCTATAAAAATAGCTAGGAAATCACGTGGTAGAGGAAAAAAATAAGAAGAAGGAAAAAGAAAAATAAAAATAAATATACATAAATTTTTTCAAACATAAAAATAATAAAAATAACATTTATAAATTAATTTAGAGGTTTTATAAAAATTTATCAATTTAATTGGTATCCTTTACATTTATAATTTTTATGAGTTATTTTAATGTTTTTGTTAAAAGTTTTACGCGATTTAATCGATAATTGCAATCAACTAAGGTTATATCACTATTAAGTGATATTTATTCATTTTATAAACTTAAAGTTATAGTTTTAAAGTTTTAGTTAAATTCGAGTTCGATTTCGAGTATTTTCGTGTATATTGGATTTAGGATTTTTGTATATGATTTAGGTTTCGATCAATTCTCTAGTGTTTTATTATTGATAATATGTTCGGTTTTTAAATTTTATAAAAATTTTATCATTTCTAGTCTTATCAACTCATAATATTGTTTAGGACATTCGAACTTAAATTAAGGTTTATACTATTGATTATGTAGGGTTAATAGTTTAGGTTCCATATTACTTATAATCATAACTTTATTATATATATATATATATTATACATGTTGAATATGTACCATCCTTTCTATATTACTTATCATGTAACCCTTATTATATATGTAATTGTAACACAATAATATAACATAATATTATTAGTGAATGTGTCATTTTAATGGGTAATATATGCCTATAGCATGTACGTATATTTTTCAAATAGCACTAATTACATTTAAAATATTGTATATTATATAATTTATTTTATACGTAAAATCGCCATATTATGCCACACATACCAACGGTAGAATTAATTAAACATCGTTTTGAATACATGGCTTATTTATATATATGTCTATATATATATATGAAGAAAATGATTCATACAAATATATATATATACACATATATATTTAACTAGCTACTTTACAGGTTATTAAATGAAAACAATAAAAATATAACTATTGATATTTTAAGTTTAAAATTTGAACAAAAAGAAATTTATAAAATTGTATGAATAAAATACTCAAGTTAGGAAAATAATGGGATTACAGATATATCTTTTGTACGACTATTAAATATCAACTAAAAGAAACAAGACTTATAATTATAGAAATGAAGCTATCTAGAAATATCGAACATTAAAAAAAAAATTGAATCCTCTAATCTCTTTTTCTTTTTCTTCTTCCTTTTTTTTCCAATCTATTTCTTCTTCTCATCTGACTATCTTCCTCTCTCTCTCTCTTTCTTTCTCTCCTCTTTCCCTCTCTTTCTCTCTTTCTCTCCCTTGCCTCATTGTTTGGTTCTCGTACCAAAATATGGCTTAAGCCATATACATATAGCAACATTACTGCCTCGACTAAGGTATTGGTAATTATATATTATTTTTTTATTGGTATAATTTTACATGATCTTTTGACTGTAATTTTATCTTAATTTATTATTTATAAAATTTCATAATATATTTCAAAAATAGTAATATTAAATTATACACTTAATCTAAAATTTCTATTTCTAGACTAATTAAAATTTAACTCGATAAACTTTATGTTATAATTTATATTAGTTGTATTTCAACTTATTTTTGTAATCCGACTTTATAAGACTGATCCTTTTAACTTTTGGAGGACTTATATAATCAATTAGTCTTATTCGGAACTAATTTTTTATTAGTCTTATGTTCTAAGATAAGACCTTAAATACACTTTTAATTAATATATGATATCTATGGATAGGTTCCATTAATTATTTGGAACTTATTCATATACATCTTTAATGTAATTTACTCACTCATATTAATTATTAAGATTACATAGTTGATTTCAAAAGATTTTTCATAAACTATATCTAAAATTACAAAACTCTATAGTATAGCAATTAGACTTGATAAACTTAATAATTCTAATAAAAACGTATATACATGAGTTTAATTTGAAATATTAAAGCTATACAATTTTTTTTTTAATTTTTATTACCCTCACGTGAGAGTTTAACTTGTTTCTAGGAACGCTAATATAATTCATAATTTCTAAAGTATGTCTTAAGCACTAAATTTTTTATTTTATTTCTTATTAATTTATATAAATGTATATAATTTACCTTTAGCGATTCGTTAATTATCAAAACCTGTTTTACACATTTTCGATAAATAATAGATACTATACATATAAGTTAATATTATAATATTTTATTATTTATTTTCCTAATCCAAACTCACAAGATCACTTTTACTAATATCTAACTTCTTCATAAAATTTAAGCTTAATCAGATAATTTACACTATTGTCCTAAATTTTATAAACCATTTTCAAATTGTCCGATCATGAGTTAATTACTAATTTTTGTAGAGCCTCACATTCTACCCTCTTTACAAATAGTTTCGTCCTCGAAACTACTACGTTCTAAATCTTACTTCAAAGATATATTCTTAAAGTTACAGCTTATTTCGTCTATTTTAATTCAGATTCCAAATCCTCTTCTAATCGAGCTTCTAATTTGGTTTCTTAATTTATTCCTAAAATCCTCAATTCCATTTTCCTCCTTTGCATACCATTCTTTGATATCAATCATGTCTTATTTCATTACTATAATCCTTTAGTTGTATCATACTATCTCATGATTTAACTCCACAATCTTACAAATTCTCTTGTTAGTTTACCCTCCATTTTATTTTTTATTTTACTACTTCCAAGATTTATGTATGATAATCAATAGTTTTCTAGTCCACTTCATATCATCAACCTTTTATTTCATTCATAATCTTCTACAAACATTGATCATGCTTATTGCTGTAGTTTTTTATTTGTTTTTTTATACAGCTTAGCATAAAGTCAACAAAAGTAAATTTAGCAAATCTAGCAAATCTAGCAAATCTTAATTTTCCTCTTTCTCGGATTCAAATGAGATGGTTGATATTGTAGATTAACTCAATTTGATTCGATCTGACTCGATAATAATAACTATGACTTTTGACTAACAAATTCATTACAAGAGGTGGTATTGATAAGAACTCATTGTTTGACAAGACTCAACATGACAGAATACACTTAAATGAGAAATTTGATCATCTTAGATTTGATATTCCTTTGTTAGATTACCTATTGCAATTGCTTATATGAAGGGTATTGTTGTTTTGTACTTTTCTTGTACATCTGATTATCTCAATAGATCTTCTTTCTTAGTAATGTTTGTCAATTATCTCCCTTCGGTCACTGATTTAACATTTTTTTTTTGTATCCACGGAAATTCTTTCTCCAGATATAACTCGTTTAAGAAAGAAAATATTATCCCGTCCAAAAGTCACACTTCTTCAATTTAATATACTTCTTTGATTTAGTATACTACTTATAGTTGCCTAACTTCAGTAATGTTCGTATTATATCATGGACATAGGGATGTCCTCCATCTTGATTCGAAATTGATAACTTTCTATCCCGAAGTTATTTCAGAAAAACACAGTCACTCCTTAATTAACCAATTCATGAATTCAGAGTTGAAGATAGTTATTTTGATTAGTTCACTCCATCCTTCATCCTGTCTCCATAACACCCTATATCTTTTCCTCTTTAAATAAGCATAGATGTCCTTTGTAAAGAATTACTTGCACATGTAAATCTCTTACCCAATAGTTATTTGAAGCCACTCCTTTAGTTTTTAAAGTCCCATTTGCAATACCCAATATAAGACTTCAGCTATATATTCAATTATTAGCTAACTTAACCAAAAATGTTCAATTTTTCAGGATTAAGTTACATCTAACACATCTTCAGAAATACATTTGAACATTTATGTACAACTAGTAGATCTAATACTTGTTGATACTTTTCTCAGTTTCTCAATTGTAAATATCCACAAATCTTCAAATCTTCTATCCTTAATATCTTTTCTCTTAGATTCTATTTTAATCATACTTTACAACTTTTCAAGTTAATATCATTCCTCCAATATAAGTTTTAAATTGACAGGTAATGATTATCCCAATCATCTTAAGTTCTTTTCCGTTGATCAACTTTTGACTTATAGGGAATGAACACTTCATATCAATATTGTACTTTCATTTCATTCATTTGTATATATATAAATTATACAATAATTGTATATTATTCTTGTGATTATCAACCAATGCTCCTATTCATAGAACTTGAATTCTAATTAGCTGAGTTCAGCTTACATGTTAATTGTTATCTTAAAACTAGAGATCTGAATACTTATGTGTCATAAATCCTACTGTGATTTTTCCTTCAACTCCCAAAATTATCATGTAGTCATCATGATAATGTTCTTCCAATTTTTAGCATAATTCCCTTCATTATTTAACATGTCTTCTATGATAAGTATTTCAACAATTAGAGTAGTATTACTAAATTCCTTCATATTCTAATTCCTCATCTATATGCGGATAATGGTTTAGAAGAACATGTACTCTTTTAACATTGATGACTCTTAACTAATTCCATTGCCATACTTTTATAAATCTAGTAATTCCTACCTCTATAATATTTCTCTTTTAAGTCAAACATAATATTTGAGGAAAATAACATACTTCTTATTCTAATACTTGATACTTTTATTAGTATCATAAATTCGAACTAAACACAAATTGAGTAAATTTTAATTACTAGAGTTACTGGTGAAACACCCCAATTAGTTTAATAATTTAATTAAAGCATAAAATCCCTTAAGTTAGTATCATTAGAAATTACTTCTTAGTAGTTAATTATTCATTTTAGTAAACTTTAGGTAATTCTAGTTTCATTCTAAGCATTTTTTTAGTATAAAAATCTAAATTACGGTCCCGATTTAATTATTCAAAAATCTTTAGTTTACGTATACATTAAGTATATTAAATTTTATTTTACGTATAGGATATAAGGACTTTATTAGTACTCTACATTATGATATTTTTATATAAGACTTATTATCCTAAATACTGTATATATATTCCTATTTTAATTAATTCTTTATTTTTTTTCTATATAAATACCACCCTACATTCTAGAAAGTTATAGAATGATCTACTCTACTGTAACCATATTTCATTTTCTTCCTCAACCGCAATTGTTGTTTTCTTTCTCGGCTCTCACCTTTTTTTCCTATCTGCTCATCATTACTTCTCTCTCTTGGCTTTCACTCTCTCTCTCTCACATCATCATTTCCATCCTCTCTCCCCCTCATCCCATCATCCCTGCTTCCTTATTTTTTTCTTTTTCTTATTTCCCATCCCCCTCATTACTAACTGCCAACCCTACTCCCCTGTCTAATCTTTCCTTTTCCCAATTTTAGTCTCCCCAAACACTCTCTCTCACTTAGACAACTCTTTTTCCCCCAATCATTTTAGACTAAACCCCACCCCTCTCGATTCTCTTGCTTGCTAGCCCTCTCCCTAATCTCTCATCATTTTCCCTGATCATTCCTCCCTTAATTTTCTATAGACCCCAATGTATGGACTCCATCTCTCTCGCTTGTTTAAATTTCTAAGAACTAGACCACTCTAATTTCTTTTGCCTAGTATTTCTCTCGTGAGCTTCAATAAGATTTGCTGGCAACTTTCCTATAATTATTTTTTTACACATTCCGAGCTTTTTCGGTAATTAGCATCGATTAATTATTTGAATATTTTATTAAATAAATTATAGTTTTGTAATTGTTGCTTATTTTAGGTTCTCATTTGACGTCAAATCGTACCCATTCAATGATTTCATCTCGATTTAAATTCGCGAGTCATATCGATTTCATTTTCGATACCATTTATATTGTATATTATTTTTATTTATTATTTTTCATTATTAGTGTGGAAATAAGTATTCATTAATATTTGATTATTGCTTTTAAATTATTAAATTATTTTGTTTTATAGTATTTTTTTATATGAAAGTTACATTTATATATATTATATCGTAATTTAGAATATTGGTTATAGATATATATATGTTGTGTTACGTCCCGAAATCACAGAGTCGCAATAGTCTCGCCATGAAAACCATTCTATAATAGTAACTGGCCTCACAGTACCTATCATAGACATGATCTACACAAGGTATCGACGATTCCTTACTTTGAAGTAAACAATTCAATTAAGAGTTTAGCTAAAGTTACAGTAATTATCAAGAACTTTAGGCCAACATATATAATTACATGTACATTCCACATAATTTCCCAGGAAATTCTATATCTACGTAACAGTCAACTAATTTACATATCAACCATCAGTCTTTCAGTCTTAAGCTAGAGACTCTAGATGTACATTAACTATTAGGCGAATTGATCTTCATACCCCAGGCTTCAAAAGAACTAACGTCTAAATAGTTGTAGAGTGGCATATTACTCGGAGTATTTAGAAATTAAGACTTGCAAAAGGATTTATACGGGTATGAGCAACTGCAGCTTAGTAAGTTGAATTGGAGACTCGTGAATGTATACAAACATAAATAAGATTATCAAGCAATTATTTTCATACAATACTCCAATCTGTTACGAAATCAGAGAAATTTCACTCACTCAAATCCGGGTTGAGGTGTTTTCATATTATGCAACAACTTACAACCAAACCCAGGTTTGTGCAATGGAGACACTGCTCCTCCTAAGACTATCCTTTAAACCAATGCCCTCATCCTTACTGTGACCTCCTCTTTTATCACTTAGTTCAGTTAAGGATGAGGAAAAAACTAATTTGCTATCTAGCGCTATCTTTATCAAAGGTGTCGGTGTTTGGTTAGAGAATCCTAATGATCCCCTAAAGGGTTGCAATGCATGATAATTTAGGGTATTATAGTTAATTAAGATTAAGTTCCATTTAGGGTGTTTAGACAATTTCACATCAGTCCAGTCATAATACACAATCAATTACAACACAAATTTCAACACGAATTCAAATACTCAAACATATGCATAAACTACTTATAATCACAATCATACATAATCCTAAGTCTCCGAATACCTTAAAATAATACTCCAATACGATAAAGTAATAACCCAACTTACTTAGGATTCTTGGTTGCCCAACCACTTAATTATAGGTTAGTTCATCTTTGGGTATCCTATAATACAAATACGTCTTTTTAGTACTTATACTTTCATGATACATATTTTAAGTTATAATTTAACTCACTTCTCCATGTATACCTATTATTTACTAATGATTCACTCTACCTTAGTTCAGGGTTCGGTTTCTAAATTAGATTCCAGTTTTGATTCTACATTGTCTTCGACTACGAGAAATCCTAAATACGCTCGAATCCTAATATAAAATTAATCACATTAAGCTCGAATATTCTAATATCACATTGGGTTTTAATTTAGTGTTCTAACCTATTTGGTACATTGTAATCCTAATTGAGGTATCGACTTTACTCTCGATGTAGGAAATCTTACATTTTTTATCCAATTGCCTAAAATTAAATTTTGTTTCAGATTTATTATGTACTGATTTTATTATTATATTATCTAAATAAATCTATTTTTTTAATATTTATTAAAATTCCAATTCCACATATTCCTAATATCCTACAATTACCACATAATTCCTATATTAATTATACTTAACACTCCAAAGACTAGGATTAGGTTTCTACATTAGAGATTAACTCCCTTAAACATCTAATTATCATCTAAATCAATAATTAATCACCTAATTAACCCAAAATTACCCAATTTTTTCATCATTTTAAGGCTAAAAAATTAATTAAAAATTTCAAAATTAATTTTTTTAAAAAATGGCTTCATAGCACTGTTCTATATTACTTAAGCATTCTACAAAAAAAATTTGAGCTCCAAACCATATTCCTAAGCTTATTTATTTCTAATTTTAATCGTGCTCGATTTTGCTTAATTTTTTAAGAAACCTATATTTACAGACGTAATTAAACTCAATCACTATTTTTCCCTAAGTCTATATACAATAAAACTTAGAAAAATAAATTTCATAATTTTTTTAGCAGAATAAATAATTTTATGGAATTTTGCAAAATTAGAGAAGATGTGAGACTTACCTAGTTCGATAGCTTTTTGGCCTCCAACACCAGTTCAGGTGTATCGGCCGGTCTAGGCGGTGGGTTTAGAGTGGGGTGGTGGTGGTGGTGGTGGTGGTGGTTCGATTCTAGATGGTGGTGATGTGTGGGTTAGGTTCACAAGCCTCTATTGCACAAATTTGCAAAAGAATTTTCTAAATCTTAATTTTTCCTCTTGTTTTTGACTCTTCCTAATTTTTCTAAGCTTTTAACTGTCTAAATGAGTTGTGTAATTTTTCTTACTATTTATAGAGCCTTGTAGGAATTATTTTGCATTAATTAGACAAAACAATGCTCAAATCTCTTCTAATTTGCCTTTTGTATTGCTTGTTTTTTATTGGTTAATTTTTTTCTTTAATTCTTGACCTGCCACGACCAAATCTAGGTCATTACCTATTCCTCTTATTTTTTTCTGATTTTTCCTTAATTATTTTATAAGTTTCTAACTAATTTTAGGCAATTTAAGTAATTTCGCGTATTTTTATCTACACGTAAATACATGTGAAATGCAAGTAAACATTCCTAATTATTATTTAGGTTATTCTATGATTTTTAGTATGCATATAATCTATCTCTAGCAATTTATTAGTTATTATATTATACTTTTCGCCTTTCCGATAATTAACAAGTTATGTACTTAAAATTTAAAAATTTTATAACCTCTTATTTTATTACTTATTTTCTTAAATTCAAGTTTACAAGATTATTTTTACTAATATTTCTAACTATAGTTTATAATTTAGGTTTAACTGAATTCTTTAACCAATCACCCTAAATTTTATATACTAAATTCAATCTTATAGTCACTTAGCTTATCTTTAGGGCTTACATGTTGGGGCCAAATTTTTGTTTTCTATTGTATTCAAATTAGGTCACTCTTTTCTGTTTTATTATAGAGTTATATTAATGTTTGTATCCTTTATGTAAATCCCAAGTGTCAATTTGGTGTACTATAATACTATTTTATTATTAGTACGTCTTATTTTTTATATCAATGGTATTACGATCTAAGTATTTTTATCACATTAGTATTATAAATGTATAGCATATTATATTATACGTAGTATGTCCGTTTTATTTGTCGATTGTTATTATGTCATTCTTTATAAGACTCTACGAATCATACTATTTTCCGATTAAATACATATTGTTTTATTACCATAACAATATGATAATCTATATATTTTCATACTCTAATCATGTGTCCACTTTATATTTATATATATATATATAACATACTTTACGACTTTTTATAAATAAGTAATCTCATATAGTTATATCAACTTTTTGGCTTAATTGTATTTCATTCTATTTCTATTCTAGAATTATTATTTAATTCGATGATTTCTTTCGAGATCTTGATTGGATAGATTATAGGTTCATAGATAACTTCTAGGTATAACTTAGATGTAGAGTGCTTGAAGGTTAATGTGTTACTTATTTTTCATTTAGTTCGTAGTGTTTGGTTTTCCTTGTTGAGGTCTGAGCTTTTGTTTGGGTTGTGAGATTGGAGTCCTGTTTTCGATTGTAGAGCGATTCCAAGTATGTAGTGCTTGCTTGTATAGTTATGCATATTAGGGCTTAAACTGTGATCGAACTAATATATATATATATATATATTCGGCCTAAATGATCTTTACTGTTAGTTGTACTTGACCCACTTGCTCTAAGGGCTCATAGTGGCAGATCCTTAAAGGGGCAACTGCTCATCATGTGCGAAGTTTCCCTAGTGAACTTTTATATAGGACGATATGACTAAAATATTAGTTTTCTGGACTTTAGACTCTAAACTCTGGGCGTAAAGGACTTAAAAGAAAATGTATTTTTCCTATGTATGTAGAGAAAGATCAGGTGTGGCAGGGTTATGAATAATCCTTTGCTGTTTGTTCGCCTAATGTAAGATAATTAAACTGATGTTTGTATTATTATGCTATATCAACATTTTTGCATGTAAACAATTGAACTTGGCATTCATATGTGTTTTGTGCACCTGTAGTAGGCTTTAACTCACTTTTTTCTTTTTCAAGTGCTGAATCGAAAGATTACCTTATTTATAAGGAGACATTTGTTAATGAAATCCAAGAGGAGGATGGAGTCAAGTACTTTTTTAATAAAATGACTAAGATAAGGTTGATTTTTGATTTGTTGGAGGATTATGTTACGTTGAAAGTTATGTTCTTTTTGAGGAGATGGACTCCTTTTCTGATATTGGAGGATTTAGTTACTTAGCTTGTCTTATGTTTTTTTGTTATGAGTCGACACGCTTTCAAACTTTATTGGATATTTCAGTTTTTATGAGATTATGAGTAGATGCAGCTACTCACTCCTTTGTGGTTTATATGTATTATTTGTGGTATGATTCTTTTATGTTTATTGATTTGTGGATTTAGAAGCCTTAACATATCCCGGGCTATTTGGGATATGTAGTGGGTTATAACACCCATTTAGGATCACAGGGCATTATAACTAGCTTCTTCTTCTCTTATTCAAAGCTATTATCACTCAACTAAGATGAAGTGAAAGTCTTTAACTGAAATCACTACTTATCCTTTGACTATTGTAAGCTTAGTTACTTAAATGACTATCTTTGATCAACATTTCTTATCCATCACTTCATTATTAAGGGTAAAATAATAACTTTCCAAGTCGCAACACCTAATTAAACCAAATTTAATAAGGAGTAATTTTCATACCATCTTCATTTGGACAACATTATAAAAATTTATCTTATTCCAACTTGTTATCAAATACTTGTTAAGTAATCTAACCCTTCTTTTTAGTTGCCTCGCTTTCAAATATTCTCCTTCTCATACAAACCTTCAGTATGATTGTACCATAAGCAAATCTTTAATATTTTGAAATCCTAAGGGTTCAAAACTTCTCTTTCTTTAATTAACATTTAATCAGTCTAGAAGGCTTATCTATCTTGTCTTAGGATATCATATTGCTTGATGATTTCAAACAACCTACCATTTCCTTGAGATTTTGTCCATACTTCATTTTACCTCCTAAGGCCATCTGTCTCCTCTAGTTCTTTCTATAATAAGATATTAGATCATTATTTCTTATCATCATATCATAACAAGTATATTAATGGATAATTGTCTTATAAAATTCATTTCCTGGTGGATTAGGTTCTATTTAGATCAATCTTAAGATAGCTAGGAAACATTTATTTGAAAGTCCTAATCCTCTTCCTACTTTTTCTTATAATTCCCATTTCTACCGTCAATTGTTACTCATCCTACTATTATTTTAGGGTGTTTGAATACATATTCGATCATAGTTTATCTGACAATCTTATTTCATTTCTCATGTACCATTTAATAATCATCCATCCCTTATAATCGAATATAAGTACTACATAATGATATCATCCCCTTTGCCTCAACACAACATAAAGATCTCACTAACTTATTTTGTTTCACTTTCACTTGCACTTGCCTATAACTCCAAGGATATAAGTCCTCAATTCGTTATTCATTAAGGGCTAAAGGATTCATAACCTGATTATAGCCTCATATTACAGTTTTTATAACCATTTTTACATATGCAAAGGACTTTTAATATTAGTTACTCAAAACACATCTAATCCTTTTATACCCCTAACTAAAAGTATATAAAACATTATAGTATATGCACATATCCAAGGTACATACCTTCGTTAAAAGTATAACCATATCCATCAAGATATTAGCATAATTTCCATATATATAAACAATTAACATAAGATTAACTCTAACATCACAACAAAGTATAACCAACCATCATAATATATCTATCATTCAAATTACTAATAAGAGCCAATCTTTCAAAAGATTTCCACCACATTTATCTTCCAATTAAATCTTCATTATTTTCACTTGTTGCTTCAATACTCTTGCACCTCCATAGGAAAGTCCAAAATAGTACTTATTTCATATACCTTACTATTATCAGACTTCTCAATGCTATTATTAACTATTATCTCTTATACAGCCTTCTCATTCTGTATAGGATCGAATCTACTTCTAAGTTAAGTTCTAATTACACCTCTAGTATAGGTTCTCGTTCATTTTTTGAATCATCTTTTCACTCTTCCCTTCATTGTTTTGTCTTTTTTTTTTTTTTCAAGATTTTCTCTCACACCATGCTTTATTTTATCCTCTACTATACTATCTCATATTTACACTAAACATCAAGCTGATATCATCGTGGAATTCTATAGGTTCCTGATTTACCTACAATTCATCAAACTATTGGTTTAAGGTGAGATTCTTTTAGCTTCATGGGAGACCAATCATTAATCCCTTGAGGGTAACATCTAAAGATTCATGATATGCTAGTCAGAATATAAGTTATACTAATAAGGTAAGGTCTCTCTCTTCTGAACTTACTAAAAGTATCTCACTAATATTCTCTAAGCCATAGAGCCCAAATTAATTTTCGTTAATATCCACGAGTCTCATCAACTACATCACATCCCATCAGTAGACTTTTCAATAGTCACATCTACAAGATTAAATATGTCCTAATTAATCATTTCTAATAGTAATCTTCTCATCTTAACTCTATATTAAATAAGTGACTCTCCTTAATTTTACTTGAATCACTTTAATTAACTGTTAATTCACCACGCCATCTCATGGCTGGATTTAAATTCAATTAACGTTTCTCTTAGTTCAATGTTACAGTCACTTCTTACTCTATAATTTATAATACAATGCTTTACTATCCACTTATTAATACACATTGTCAATGTGATTCTATAATGTCTACTTCTTTTAATTATTACACTTCAAAGTGCGTTCACTAGAACTATGCTCTGATATGAACTTAGAATTGCCATGCCCCGAAGCAGTAGAGTCGTAACATTCTTGTAGTGCAAACCATTCTAGAATAAAAGCCAACATTATAGTTGCTATCTTAGACCTAATTTACACAAGGCGTCTACAACTAACCAATTTTAAAGGAAATAGTTTACAAATTAAACATGTTATTTAACTACAAAAATATGAAAAATACATACTAAAATTTAAATATCCCGAGTATTGTTTATAAAATTTAGTAACCTACTCTTAATTTACTTAAGTAATACATAATTTGATATTAAAAGATTTATAAGCCTAATACTTCAAGAGCGTAACCAATTTTTTGATTTATATTCTCATTCCTCAAGATCCAGCAGTTGCTAACTTCAGGATAATTATAAAACCACTTCTTAATTAGCACCTGTAATAATATCTATAAAAATATAAGTAACCAATCGCTCAATTAGTTGGGACGGAGACATAAGATTATAAATCAAGTATAAGCAGAGTTATCAACCAATGATTTAAATGTAATGAAATAAATAAATGCCATCATATGACATTTTTCAATTCATTGTGAAATTAGAGAAATTACACCCGCTCTAATCCAGGTTGAGGAGTTTAACGCATATATCAGTAGCTTATAATCATACCTAAGCTTGTATCATGGAGACACCGCACTTCCTCGGACTACCTTCAAACCACTGCCTTTAGCCTTGTCATAACCTTTTCTTGTGTCATTCAGTTTAACTAAAGATGAAGAAGAGATCTTTATACTATCCAGCGCTATCCCTTTCGAAGGGGTTGGTATTTAGTTGGAGAACCCTAAACGCTTCCCTTAAAGGGTTGTAATGTATGTTCGACTTAGATTTAAAAGTCATATATTTAATTAAATACAGTTTAAGGCGTTCAAGCATTCTGTGCAAGACAAACAATTACAATTTAGAGCATCAAACCAAAATCACATAATTAAACCCAAAAACATGCATATACAGGCATGCGAACAGTTAAACTATTTAACAAACACAACCAAGTATAATCTTAAACCTCCAAATACTATAATACAATACTTCAAAATACAGTAACGTATTAATCTCAAACTTACTTAAAATCCTTGATTTGCTGAATCAAGTCCGATATGAGTCGTGTTGTCGTTACTATCATTTTTAGTATTTACACCCTTATTACTTATAAGCTTTAAACCATTATTTTTAATTTTACTCAATTGTTTAGGTTCCATATAACCTGTAATCATAACTTTATTAAATATATATATTATACATGTTGAATATGTACTATCCTTTATCTGTTACTTATCGCGTAGCCCTTATTATATATATAATGGTAACATAATAATATAATATAATTCTATTAGTGAAGGTGTCATTTCAATAATTAATATATGTCTATAGTTTGTATATATATTTTTCAAATAGCACTAATTACATTTAAAATATTGTATAATATATTATTTATCTTATACTTGAAATAATCACATTGTGCCACATGAATCAACGGTAGAATTAATTATATATCGTTTTGAATACATGGCTTATATATATATATTTAACTAGTTCCTTTACAAGTCATTAAATAGAAGTAAAGTTTAAAATTCAAATAAGAAGAAATTTATGAAATTGTATAGATAAAATACTTAATTTAGGAAAATTATGGGATTATGGATATATCTTTTCCATGATTATTAAATATCAATTAAAAGAAATAATACTTGTAATTATAGAAATGAAGTTACCTAAAAATATCGGACACCGAAAAAAAATATGAATCCTCTGATCTTTTTTTTTTCTTTTTCTTCTTCTTCCTTTTTTTTTTTACTTTGTTTCTTCTTCTCATATGACTCTCTTCCTCTCTTTCTTTCTTTCTTTCCTTCTTTCTTGTTACGCCCTGAAGTCATAGAGTCGCAACAGTCTCACCATGTAAACCATTCTATGATAGTAACTGGCCTTACAGTACTTGCCATAGACATAATTTACACAAGGCGTCGACGAATCCTCGCTTTGAAGTAAATAGTCTAATTAAATGTTTAACTATAATTATGGTAAATTTCACAAATTGTGAATAAACCTATATAATTATATGTAAAGTCCACAAAATTTCTCAAGAAATTCTACATATATACAATAGTTCATTAATTTACATAATAATTATCTGTCTTTCATCCTCAAACTACAAAAGACATTTTCGCTACACATCGCTACACATCATTACTAAGTAAATTGATCCTCATATCTCTGGCTTCAAAAGAACCAACCTCTGAATAATTGTACGGCGGCATAATACTTGAAGTATTCAGAGATCATGACTTGCAAAAGGATCTATAAGGGTATGAGCAACTACAACTCAGTAAGTTGAATTGAAGACTCATGAGATTATATAAATACAAACGAGATTATATAAATACAAACAAGATTATCAAGCAATTACTTTAATGCAATGCAACAATCAAGTGTCATCGCACAACATAATCCGATCCGTTGCGAAATCAGATAAATTTCACCCGCTTTAATCTGGATTGAGGAGTTTCCATGTTATGCAGTAGTTCACAACAAAACCCAGGCTTGTGCAATGGAGACTTCGCTCCTCCCACGACTACCTTCGAACCATTGACTTCACCTTCACCGCGACCTCCTCTCTTGTCACTTAGTTCGACTAAAGATAAAGAAAGTACCATTTTGCAATCCTGTGCTATCCCTTTCGAAGGGGTCGATATTTGGTTGGAGAATCCTATGATCCCCTAACGGGTTGCAATGCATGACATTTTTTGTTATTAGAGTCGAATAAGATTAAATTTCATTTAGGGTGTTCAAATAATTTCACACCAATTCAATGAATCACAAAATTACTCATGTTACAAATTCAACAAGCATTCAGATACATCAAACACATGTGTAAACTACTTACAATCACAACCATATACTATCCTAAGTCTCAGAATACCATAAAATAACACTTTAATATAGTAAGTAATAACCCAACTTACTTGGAGTTTTTCAGTCACCCAATCACTTGATTACAAGTCAATTCATCTCTGGATATACTATAATACAAATAGGTCTTTTTTAGTTCTTATACTTTAATGATTCACATTCTCAGTTATGATTTATCTTATTTTTTTTCACGTATAACTATTATTTACTAATGATTTATTCTACCCTATTTCGAGGTTCGGTTCTTAAATTAGATTCTAGTTTTGATTCTAAATTCTTAAATATGCTCAAACCCTAATGTGAAATTAATCACATTAAGCTCGAGTATTCTAATATCTTATTGAGTCTTAATTTAGTATTATAAACTATTCGGCACACGCTAATCCTAATTGGGGTATCAGATTTATTCCCGATGTGAGAAAATATTACAATTTTTTTATACAATTACTTAAAATTAAATTTTATTTCAGATTTATTATATTATGATTTCTATTATTATATTATCTAGTTAAACCTAATTTTTTTTATAATATTCCTAATTTTCTATAATTAGCACATAATACCTTCATTACTTATACTCAACACTCCAAAGGCTAAAATTAGGTTTCCACATCAGAGATTAATATTCCTAAATATCTAATTACCATCTAAATCAGTAACTAGTGTCTTAATCACCTAATTAACCCAAAATTACCCAATTTTTTAATCATTTTAGGGCTAAAAATTAACTTAAAATTTTTGAAAATTAATTTTAAAAAAATGGCTTCATAGCATTGTTCTATATCCCTTAAGCATTCTACAGAAAAATTTTGAGCTTTAAACTACACTCCTAAGGTTATTTATTTTTAATTCTAATCATGCTCGGTTTTGCTTAATTTGTTAAGAACCCTATATTTTCATACGTGATTAAACTAAATCATTATTTTTCCCTAAATTTACATACAATAAAACCTCATAATAACAATTTTCATAATTTTCTAGGCAAAATAACTAATTTTAAGAAATTATACAAAATCAGAACAGATTAGAGACTCACCCGGTCCGACTGCTTTTGGCCTTCCAACACTGGTCCAGGCGGTGGGTCTGCAGTGGGGTGGGGTAGTAGTGGTAGCTCGGTCCTAGATGGTGGTGGTGTGTAGGTTTGGCTCACTAGCCCTAACTGCACTGCTTTCCTTTTCTTTTTTTTTCTTTGATTTTTCTCTTGAATTTTTTAAGCTTTCTATTTTTCTCTAAATCCTAACTGTCCAAAAGAGTTCTCTAAATTTTTTTCCTATTTATAGAAGTTTTTAGTAATTAATATGTATTAAATTAGACATGACATTACCCAATTTCCTTGATTTTTGGTTTTTGTATTGCTTAATTCTCATTGGATAATTTTTCTTCTTCAGCTCCTGACTTGCCACAACCAGATTTTCATCATTCCCTATCCTTCTGATTTTTTTCCTATTTTTTCTCAATTAATTAATAATTTTATTTAATTATTTACTAAGTTTTTTGCCAATTTAAGTAATTTCGCGTATTTTTACTTATTTAGGTCGTTCTATGATTTTTAGTATATATATAATCTATCTCTAGTAATTTGTTAGTTATTAGATTACACTTTTCACCTTTTCGATGATTAACAATTATTATACTTAAAATTTGAAAATTTTATAGTTTCCTATTTTATTACTTATTTTCTTAAATTCAAGTTTACGGTATCGTTTTTACTAATTTGTCTATCAATAGTTTATAATTTGGATTTGATCGGATCCTTTAACCGATCGTCCTAAATCTTATATTTTAAATTCAATCCTACAGTCACTTAGCTTAACTTTAGAGCTTACATTTCTCTCCTCTCTCCCTCTCTTTCCCCCTTTCTCTCCCTCACCTCACTCCGATTCTCGTACCAAAATATGGCTTTAAGCCATATATATAACAAGGCAGTGGTAATTATATATATTGTTTTGTTGGTTTAATTTTACGTGATATTTCGATTATAATTTGTAAGCCCCATAACCAGTCATTCAAGGTTTTGATCGGCTAAAAGATCCAATTGAGCTTAAATTATAAGTAAAGCTAGAAATATTAATAAAATGATTCCGTAAGTTTAAATTTAAGAAAATAAGCAATAAAATAAAAGAATATAAAAATTCCAAATTTTAAGTACATAACTCGTTATTTATCAAAAATACGTAAAATGCATTCTGATAATTAACAAATCATTAGAGATAAATTATATGTATACTAAAAATCATAGAATAACCTAAATAATATTTAAGAATATTTATTTGTACTATATATGAATTTACATGCATGTAGAATTACACGTGATAACTTAAAATACGCGTAATGTGCTAAAATAATATTAAATAAAAAAAATTCATAATTAATTAAGGAAAAATAAAGAAAAATCATAAAAAATAAGGAATGATCTAGAATTGGGTCATGGCAGTTGGAGAAAATAAGAAAAAAAATTAGCCAATTAAATTAGAGCAACACAAAAGCAAAAAATTAAGGGATTTGAGTAATGCCTTATCCAATTTAATGTACATTAATTACCAAAAAGCTCTACAAATAGGGACAAAAATCACAGAGCTCATTTGGACAGTTAGAAATCAAAGAAAAATTAGGAGCATCGAAATTGGAAGGAAAAATTTTGGGTAAAAAAAAAAAAAGAAAACCATGCAGTTAGGGCTTGTAAGGAGGACCCGGACTCGACGAGCAACTGGGAGTGGACGACCACCACCATCATACGGTGGTGGCAGCACCCAGGTGGGCCGACATACCCATGGCCACCGACGGTGGCTAGAGCCACCCAAATAGGTAAGTTCGATTTCCATCCTGATATTGTGTAATTTTGTAAAAATAGTAAATATTCTTATAAAATTGTAACACTTGTTATTCTGAAATATTTTTTTATGTAGTTTTTATAAAAAATATTATTTTGATGAAAATATGTCCCGTGATATATGATCATTAAGAAATCATATAAAACCAAACATGTTTCGGTTTAGAAATAAATGACTTTAAGAGTGTAGTTTTGAACCAAAAATTTTTGTGTAGACTACTTAGATAATATAGAACAGTGCTTTGAAGCCTGTTTTCAAAAAATTACTTTTCAAAATTTTTAGATAATTTTTAGGCCTTAAAATAAGGCATAAATGGGTAATTTATGGTTAATTAAGTAATTAAATGGTTAATTAAGTAATTAAATGGTTAATTACTGATTTAGTAAATAATTATATATTTTAAGATGTTGAAATCTGATGAAGTATGATACTTGTAGCATTTAGGGTATTAGATGTAATTATTAGGTTAATTATGTAGTAAATGAGTAATAGGGAAAAATAGTAAATTTTAAGCTAATTTTGTAAATTAGGGTAATTAGGAGTAAAATTTGATTTAGGATAAATTTAGACATTTTGAAATGATAATTGATGTTGGGAGATAGTAATTAGAGTGATAAAAATATTAGATGTGTATTATATACATAATAAGTAATAGTACATAATACACAATTATTAGAAATATAATAAATAGAAAATATTAGAATAAAAATTGATATTATGATAATAATAAAAATATACAATAAATCTGATAAGAAACTTGAATTTATATAATTATATGAAACATGTAAAAATTTCTTATATTAGGAGTAAATTCAGTACACTATTAAGAATTTAAGTGTACTGGATATAATAAAATACTAACTAGAGGTAATCATGGTATTTAGGATATCTACAAGTAAAGTGATTAATTTCACATTATGAGTTAAAACAAGTTTCTAGAGTTCGGATATAAAACAGTACTTAAGAATCAAACTAGAATCTAATTTAGAAATCAATGCGGAAACCAAATCCAAACCAAACCCCAAACCTAAAATAATTGTAAAAAACTTAAGACTTAGACAATTAGGTATATTAAACCCTAAACAAAACATAACAATAAGCGTTATAGGATAAAACAAACCTATAATAGTTATATGAAAAACTGAAATCACGTTTGTGTTATAGGGATGATCAACGATAGCTTGAGCGAGTCGGTCCTCGAGTGAGTGAGTAAGGAGTCGAGGTAAGTTGAGATTAATACGATGCTGTATTTTAGAGGCTTGAGATTATACTTGGTTGTGCTTATTAGATAGTCTGTTGTGTGCATGTGCTTGATTATGAGTGATGCTATGATTCTGTTTGTTGTTCTAGCTTGTATTGTATTATTTATATAAAATGATTGATCACCCTAAACTAGATCTAATCAAATATACGACTTGTAATCATAATCGGACTTGCATGGCAACCCATTAGGGGAATCTAAAACTCTTCGGCCAAATACTGACCCCTTCGAAAAGGATAGCGCAGGATTACATAATGGTCTCTTTTTCATCCTTAATCAAACTAAGTAACAGAAGAGGAGGTCGCGACGAGGGTGAAGTCAATGGTTCGAAGGTAGTCGCAGGAGGAGCGAGATCTCCATTGCACAAGCTTGGGTTTGGTCGTGAGCTGTTGCATTAATGGCAACTCCTCAACCCGGATTAGAGCGGACGCAATTTCTCTAATCTCACGACGGGCCGGACAACGTCGTGTGATGACATTTGCTTGAACATGCATTGCACCTAATAAGTTGGTTGATAACCTTGTTGTGTTTATGGTATAGTCTTAAGTCCTCCATCCTAACTTACTGAGCTGTGGTTGCTCACATCCTCATAGACGTCGTGCAATTGCTAGCTAAGAAGCAACATACAACTATTCTGAAGCTAGTAACTGTAGGATCCTAAGAAGTGAGGAAAAACATTTGAAAAATAAACACATATTTTTAAGGTCTAAGCTTTTACTTTAGAATTTTTCATTTCTGAATAATGTAATAACTAGGTAATGTAATAAGTAGGAAATATATTACGGAGAAATATTATAAACTTTAATTGTAATAACTGAATTATAGTGTATATATATATTTCCTCACTTTCTTAGGTAAATGATTTATTTAAATTACAAACTGTTTACTCAAAGCGGGTTAGTTGCTGACGCCTTGTATAGATTAAGTCTAAGATAGCGGTTATAAAGCCAACTTCTATCTTAAAATAGTTTATACGGCGGGGCCGTTACAACTTTGCCGCTTCAAGGCATGACATAATTTTATCTTGATTTATTATTTATAAAGTTCCATAATATATTTTAAAAATAATAGAATATTATATTATACACTTAATCTAAAATTTCTACTTCTAGACTAATTACAATTTAACTTGATAAACTTTACGTTATAATCTATATTAGTTGTGCTTTAACTTATTTTTGTAATATGACTTTACAAGATTGCTCCTTGTAACTTTTGGAAGAATTATATTATTATTTAGTCTTATTCGAAACTAATTTTTTTTTTGTCTTACATTTCAAGATAAGACCTTAAATATACTTTTCTTTATTTTATGATATATATGGATAGGTTCTATTAGCAATTTATGACTTATTCATATACATCTTATTTATAATTTTACTCATTAATATTAATTATTAAGATCACGTGGTTGATTTTAAAAAATTTGTCATGAACTATATCTAAATTTACAAAACTCTATAGTATAGTAATTAGACCTAATAAACTTAATTCTAACAAAATCGTATATACATAAGCTTAATTTGAGATATTAAACCTATTCAGTTATTTCTTTTAATTTTTCATTACCTTTGTCATAAAGGTTTAACTTGTTTTTAGGAACGTTGATATAATTCACAATTTCTAAAGTGTTTCTCAAGCACTCAATTTTTCATCTTATTTTTTATTAATTTATATACTTGTATATAATTTACCTTTTGCGATTCGTTAATTATCAGAACTCATTTTACGTATTTTCAAAAAATAATGGATACTACATGTAAAACTTAATATTATAATATTTTATCATTTATTTTCTTAAATCTAAACTCACAAGATCACTTTTACTAATATTTTTTATTTTTTCATAAAATTTAGGTTTGATCAAATAATTTACACCATCACCTTAAATTTTACAAACCATTTCCAAATTGTCCAATTGTGCGTTGATTACCATTTTTTATAAGACTTCATAATAAACATAAGGTAAACTAAAGAGCATACTTGTAATATAATATTTGTAATGTGTCAGGTCCATCTTAAGAAAAGAAAGTACATGAAATAATGAAAATGGGATGAACAAGAGAAAATTTGTTAAACTAATACACATGGCCAATCTTAGGTCGTATTAGTCGGTCAATTACCCTCACCCAATTGATTGCTAACTAGATGACTGCCCCCCTCTTTGTCAACAATTTACTCCATATGACCACTCCATTACCCCTTGACCTTCTTCGATGATCTTGAATGTTCTTACCTTCATAGTGAACTTGATAATCACGGTTGGGTTGGCAAAGAATTGCCTTAGAGCAATCTAATCACTCCTTAATTCAATCAATTGAAGGGTAAACGTATCAATTGCTTTCTATCCTTTTTAAAAGTATGGACATTCTTGAACCACCATAAAACACCTTCCTATCAAACTTCCATGGTCATCCTTAAATAATATGAGCAACTACATTGGCACAATGTGATAAGTAACTTCATCTGCAAACTTACCAAAACTTCTATCACTAAAGCACAACAATTGTTAAGGTTTTAGGTGTATCTCAATCTTGAGTCCCAAAGTATGAGCAAAAATAGAAGAAGTCGAATTAGTGTAATTACCCCTATTTATAATCACAAAACATATGTTACCTTTCACAAAACATGTGGTGTCCATTAGATATTCTCGTTGCTCTTTCTCCATTTGTATCATTAAACCCTATTTATTAAAAAGACCTATTAATGGATTTTCCTTAGCTTTGTCTTTAGCTTTAACTCCTTATTTCTTATCAAAAGTTCTGTTCATAGTCCCATATTAGCTTTAAATTCTCCGTAGCTCCTTCCTCATAATATTATATCTTTTACATATGCTCTAAACCTTTAATACATACATTCCACTTACATAAATAGATATTGCAGGTTCAATCTTGAACCCATAATGCTTCTTAAAAACTAGTATTTGTATCATTCCTAATTTCAACTTCTCTTACCCCCCAACAGTCTCTCTTGTAGATGCTCCAAAGATTGGAAATGAGATAGGATTAGAGTAAAAGTGTTTCCTAATTGAAATCGTAGTAGATAGGTGTAAAAGTAGGATCTATTTGACTTAAACTTAGATTATGAGATAAAATTTTCAAATTTGAATATCCTTTTGAACCCAAAATTTCTTTCTTAAAACCTATTTAGATTCATGCTTTTCAAAATTTGACTACCCTACTTTATAATTTAGGTGATTTTAATTTTCCACAATTCTAGCAAAACTATGAATATCAGTTCCTATAGTTATTTGCATATTTAATTAACTATATATATTATTACTAAATGTGTGGAGTGATTATTTAGTTGAAATTTTACAACCTTTGAATTGTAATGCAATTTTCATATTGCAGGTAGACATGTGATATAACAACTTTAAAACAATCCTTTATGTTTTTTTAGGAATCGATTAGGAGGAAGGACATATTTTATGGGCTTTCAATGTGTATAGAAACAAATAAAATAAGGGGATATGAAAAATTATTAATTAGAAGTAACTCTAATTAGTAATTGAACTAAGTGGTTTCTGAAATCCTATAATCGATATTAGTCGTGATTTATAGGAATCAAAGACATTAGTTAGAGATACCGAATTACATTTACTAGACCGCCATCATCAAAAGAATAAAGTTTGTATGATAAGATCAAAGAAAGGGAGCAATAGTTAATAAAATTTTCAAAAGAGAGAATATGATAAAACTAACAATAAACATTCGTTCAATACAAAATAAAATATCATTTAAATAGTAATCTCCTAAATTCAATGGTACAACCGTGATTAAAAATAAATATAAACTAAAGGGCATACTCATAATATGACGGTTGTTGCCTTGTTGGTATAATGGTATGTGTAATGCCCATCCTATGAAAAGGAAATGTATAAAATAAAGGAAAGTGGATGGGCTATTGAAAATTAATCGAGTCAACACATATGGCCGGTCTTGAGTTGATTGTCGATCGATCGGTTGCCCCCAACTATTCAACTAGGGGCTAGTGGACCGGCTTGCTCCAGACAACCACTTGGTTGTTCTTTGACCTTCTTGGAGCAATCTTGAATGTTCCAGTTTTTGTTTCAAACTTTGATTCTTATCACATGAGTTTACGCGACTAAGTCCTACTTCCTCTTTGAATGTTCCTGTTTTTGTTTCAAACTCTGATCCCTATCACATGAGTTTATGTGATTAAGTCCTAATCCCTCTAGGATAGTGAAACGGAGACCTAATTGATAACTAAAATGGCTATTACATCTAAATATGATATGCATAAACCTAATAATCAAGCAACCAGGAAAAATTGCACGTAAGGAACTAATCCAAACTTTGGGTGAACCAATCTAGGTAAAGATATAAATCCTGCCTTTCATAATCTCCAAATTCTCTCTCATTTTATATCACCATCATCAATGTAAGTAGTAACATACCACACAGCAGCACATTTTTATAAAAGAATATCAATTATATTTTAACGTATTAAAATTTTATTAATATTTATATATCATTCATAAATTTATGTATCGTGTTAATACTATTGAAACTTTTCTCGTAAGTAAAAGCTCCAATGAAACTTCTAATTTGCAGAATCAACCATTGATAATTCAGTTATGAACAGATCTTGAGGAAGTCCCCAACTTTAAAGTATATTTTCTGCCCAATTGCATAAATTTCACATCAATTTCGTAATTTGACCACTGGGATATTGAAATTTATTGTAACCATCAAATTTTGCTCGACCTTGGTTTGAAAATTAAATTCCCTCCATTATCAAGTGTTTAATCTTAAATCAAGCATGCAAATGAGAGAGAGATTTTTAAACTAAATTTGCGTGCCGATCCGGAAATTCAGCGTGAAGTAGATCCCGACCTTAGATCTCAATATGATATTTACTTATAATTGGATATTATTGAAAGTAATCAACAGTTTGATTTTGAAAAACGAATATTTCGGCTAAATCCACAATCTTACGAGTATTGCAGGGAAAAATGAACTCAGAACACCTACGAACATCCTAGATTGATAACCTTAGTCCACATGATTTGATGTTGGATAGTTGCTTCCGTAATTTTGTTGAAATTGCCGAGCGGTAAAGGAAAATCCAATCATTTCGTGTTGATTGTTTTTGAACTTCGAGTCGGCATTCATCTTCTACATCATTCTAGCAGTCCAACAATACTAGAATAGTAAAGATTTGGACACTTTGCGTAAATTTTCGTATAACATGCGAATAAAGGGTCGATGTAACGATTAAATACCATAAAAAGCAACGGCTTTGGAGCCATAATAACAGTACTAGATGGTGACTTAAAAAAATTATAGAGAGATAAAGTCATATTTTTAAAATTTAAAGAGCACTTTAAAAATTATATTTACAATTTGTCCTCGCATTTAAATACAATACCTATACTAAATTTTCTTTTAGTGAATACAAGGATAGGGGAAGATGCAAATTTAATTCATCTTATTTGAACTAGTAGATAATCCAATAACCTCTGGTAATTTACATTCATTATTTCCAAACCGATCTTTAATTGCGATGATTATCGAACCAAACACGCATTTTGACTATTTTACACGAGGTTGACCTTGTCTACACTAGATTAGGCATAAACTGGAGAGACATGTAACAGCTTACAAGGCATACAAGTTTTCCGATCTTTGACCTATTTAAGAGCAAATTACCACGTACACGAATATTACGATCTAGTGTGTCAAATACGTATAGAGATAATAAAAGGGCCTTCATTCAACTTGTTAAGCTGTAAATTAACTCGAGAAAATAAACAAGACAGATCTGATTTGACATCTAAAGATGACTTATGTTTTTCTTAGGCGCTCCTTTTTACCAATTATATACTATACAGTTAACGGGAGGTGCCCATTTTTAGGAGGAATTAGCTGCAGTTGTAGATCCCGTCTGAAGTACAAGCTTTTGCCAAAATGATTATATGAGTAGGACAAACATTACGTTGTTCTTGTACGAGCGGCCACCATGGACGCCTCGAATAGTCATAGTTCCTTATCATGGAAAATTTGGTCAAAGAGAAGAGTTGTGTTTGAATTGCTGAGCCATACATGTGTACAGACAGGACACACGATGTCGGGCTGCCATTTTAGATGCTAGCGCTGTTCTGTCCCTTAATTTGCCATTGCTGTCAAATCGTTTAATTATACATTTAAGTTCTGTATCCGATTTCCTAAATTTATGTTAAGACTTAATGGAGTTCTTTATATGTTTTAAGTGAATGGTCTAAATACTTTTAAATATATATTTTTTATAGTAGTGTTTCTCGTGATAAATAATTTTATACTTAACTCACTTGGTTTTTAAGATTATGAGTGAGTCGAGTTGCTCATAAATCACTCAAGTTCGACTCATTTCAAACTCAATTAGTACACTTATCAAACTTATCAAACTGAAATTCAAAATCAAATTCGTTTATTTAAATAAGCCGAACTCGATCTCTAGTTTAAGTTTAAGAACTCGGTCACTTAGGTTCACAAGTTAGTTCATTTAAGCTCATGAGCAAGTTCGTGTATTTTATATATATTTAAAAAATTATATATTATGTTATTTAGTATTTATTATTAAAATTTAAAAGCTAATATCTATATATATATATATAATATGTTATAAGATAATATATAATATAATACTTATTCAATATTTATTAATTTATTTATTTATATATTTTTTTCATTTTATATACTTATGCTCACAAGTAGGCTCCAGCTCTATTCGTTTTAGGTTTGGCTCGAGCTTAATTAGTAAACAAGTCAAGCTTAAACTCAAAATAAAACTTATTTATCTAAATGAATTAAATTCAAGTTCTAATTTGAAAGTTCGATAAAAGTTCTGTTAGAGCTTGAGTTTGAGTTTAACCATTTTTAAACTTGTCAAGCTAGGCTTGACTAGATTTGACTCGTTTATAACCCTACTTAGTTTAGTATTCTAAGATAATTATAAAAGATTTAAATAAGTAACTATCAACAAAATCATTTTATCACATAATTTACAGGAATAAAAACTTCCTTAATTACTCCTAATCTTGGGTTAATGTTTGCATTCGTCAATCTTCCCTTATACTTGAACCCTCCTTTTCTTTTTTACACTTTATTTACTATTCAATGGATGTTCAGTATTAAATCTGCCGGTCTTCGCTATATTTAAAAATCATATATATGCTGTAGATTCTAGAAAATAAACATAGGGGAAAAACAATATGATTTTTCGGATAGTTATTTGATACTTTCCACATGACTCAATATTGCTCTACACTTCAAGGACTAACATATTAATTAACTCGAGCCAAAAGTATTATAGATGTATTTTTCATTAACTTCGGAAAAGTTCTGCGGCTGGGTTTATCAAGTATATTCACATGCACCAAATGCAGTAGTTCCTTTTCCTTTCAAATCCTTTTCAGGTAGAATCCTTATTGTTTTAGATATCATTACAACTTATGATGGAGCATGAAACTTAAATAAAGAAAAAGCATGTCTACGGACTAAGCATATCAATTATTCTTATGCACTAAAAAGTTTTGTTTCTTCAGATTCTCTTTAGATTATCTTCTCCGTTTCAATAGGTGGGGGGAGCGGAAGAATATGCATATTGGTTCACTTCCTTCGCAAAGCCCCTCACGATAACTACCACTGTGATGAACATTGATAAAATACCACCTCCAACAACACTATTACCAATGCCATTGTTGTCGCAATCGCTACTAAACCACCATCAACACCATCACCACTTTAGTGGTGATGTATGTGCAGGTAGTGCTGGTTGTGCAATAATGGTGGTGTAGGGATAACAGTACTAACAGTAGTGTAAGAATAGGGATGGCGTATATGGTAGTGGTATTATAGCTTATACTAAACCTTGCTTTCCTTGTATGAATTGCTTAATATAAAAATTAAGGAAATATATTTTATAAAAAAAGAAAAAAAGCCTTTTTTGAAGTCACTACTATCCAAGTCCGAAAAAATAATGAAGGTTAAAACTACTTAAGTGAACTAATTTTATCTAAAAAATTGCCATGGAGAATACATGCATAGATGGACTAAGCAAAAGATGTTTAAAGGAAAAAACCATGAAAATGCAAAATGTAGTTCATCCAGACATTTTGTTTGAAAAGAGTATTACCACATTCAAACAAAGTGATTTAACTAGGAAAATGAAGCCTTGTCAAGACTTTATGCAAATGGATGTTCAAACCATTCAAACAAGACTCTTGCTTAAAGAGAGGACTTGTTCTATATGACTTTCTCTAAATAGAAACCCATTTGAACAAAATCTTTGCCTTAAAGCATATTGACATTATGCTTAACTTCATTCAAATGGAGCCTCGAGCCATTTAAGTGAAACTTAGAAACCTTGAATGTACCACTAACATTTGAAAGAATTTGTTTCCACAATCTCACCTATTCAAAAAATAATCCCCTTCTATAAAATAATTATAATACTCTTTTTTTGTTATTTTTATGTGGATTTTTTCCATCTTTTAGTTTTTCCCTATAATAACACAAATATTAGGGTTCTTAAAGTAGTTTTAAGGCCATCTAATCTTTGAGAAACTCTCATAAACTTATTTTAGCAATATTGGAAGTTGAAAACAAAACATGTCGTTAGGATTAATTTCCTTCTATCCCTTATTTTTGAGATTAACCTTTCTCTATATCTAGACAGTGTTTTTCTTGTAACAATAAACCAAACTTGCTTTTGAGATATTATTTTTGTTAGATGGATGAATAACTTATGAATCTTTTATAAACAATACTTTAATAACTTGAAAGCTCTAATTATCTTAATTTCATAAATCATTTATCTATTATTTGGATGGTAATGGTTTAGACGACTTAAATTCATGGAAATTCAAAAGGGCAATTAGAGTTTGGGATGGACCGAGAGAAGAGTTTATTCAACTTATAGATAGGCACATGAATCTTAGATAAATCTTGTGTTTGCATGATTGTTGCAATGAATGTCAATTTTTTTTATGTAGATATGTTCAAAAATATTGATATTGACTAAACTAATCAGACTTATGAGAGATATGATTATTAATTGATTATTACATGTTAACTCAAGTAAGAAGTTATAGTTACTTAAAAGTATTATAAATTCATAATGGAGTACAACTTTGTGAATCAGATTAAAATTCAAGTAATTAATCTTAATATTATGGAAAAAAATTCTTAATATATTGTAATAATGGCTTTCTTCTATCCATAGCATGATACTTTATTTTCAATAGTCATTATAACGTAAGTAATTATATTTAGGGGGTGGAGGCATTTTTGTAATTTTACCTTTTACACACCCAACTACCTGCATTTTAAAATATACATTCCCTTCTCCCTTTCTTTCTTTCTTTCTTTTTTTTTTTTTAATTTTTCTCTTCTCTCCGTATGGGTTATCTCCTTTAGACAGTTTGTTTTTCCCTTTTGCAATCTATATCAAAAGTCAAAGGTAAGAGCCCTTTTTGTCAAGAATTTTCATAGTTTCTTACGCTTCTTATAATATCTTATCCAAAATATAGGTAAAAGCTAAGAGTTCCTCTACCATAAAGGAAGGAACAATAGGGACATTCAAGAGTATGTGAAAGGGAAGCGATAATTTTAGCATATGTAACAATTTAGGAATGCCTGTTCTATTTTGAATCGCATCTTTTATATTTGTAGTGTGTGTATGGCATGGTTACATTCTTGCTACTTGTCAGAGGAGATCAAGATGACATTTATCAAGTAAATCTTTTACTTTCTCATCAATTCCTTAAAGAAACTTAAAAGATCTATGGTTTTTAGTGTAATTTTAGAATTTTTCTTAGTGTTCAAGTTTTAAAATGGTAGTCAAAGGTTTTACGTGAGGATTGTGTGTGGAATGGTAATGTGGTTTGATTTTATGAAGTGTTAGATTGAAATTTCTAATTATTTTGTAGAAGCTGCAATTACCATCCAAACGATCACTTTAATGGTGTCTAAATGGTAAAATGTATGTAGGCCAAGGCGTTTAATGCCATCAGCATTACCATCCAAATGGTAACCGCTTTTGCAAGTACAATAGCTTTAACCATTAGCATCTAGTTAGTAGGTATGAATGTCATTTGGACATTAATCGATAGGACTTGCAAATTTATATTCTTTCTTTCCTTTTGTTACTAAATAATTATATATACTTGTATTTATTCTTCAACTAATATCATTAAGTTTTGACATCAATTAATGCTTAAAGGTTATTTCACTTTAAAACCAAAGTTTAGTTAAGTAGAAGGTTGAATGAAGGGTTGAGGGTAATTATTAGAACTTAAGGTGACTTATCATATTTAACATCAAGATTTAAGATAAGGAAAATTCATACTCTTATGAACTACTCATTTCAAGAACATGTTTACCTTATGCCATGTTTTAAGATTAGAGATTAGTGAACTAAATGGATAGTCGGCTTATAATTAATGTGCTACTTATAATACATAGCTATCATTGAGTGATTAGGAGTATTGATAATCTCAGTATGGCATCCCAATGTATCCGGTATTGTCTCGAGTGGAGTTGCATACTAAAATGATCTCGATAAATCTAAGTTGATTTTTTCACTCTATGATGTTAAGGATACACCCAAAATTATTACATATATTATTATATTTGTTTTCTTCAAGTTTACAAGTTATCCTATGTCTTAGAATGTTAAGACTATGTTACTTGTATAGCTTAAATAAAAAGATGATCAAATGGATTGTTATGCATTAATTGTCATGATTATATGCTTATGTTTAAGACATATAGCATCCATATGTGTTTCATAGTTTTCACGTATTGGGTTTTAGCTTGCTTCTTATGAAAAATCTTTCTCAAATATTAGTACTTTAGTGAGATTGATTACTATGATGACCTTAGATACTATCTAGTTTATGATTTAGGAGATTACCTAAAGATTCTTCATATTGACAAGTAGATGACAAGAGGCTTACATTAGATATCTTTTGTATTTTATTGATGTATGATGGAGATCAAACTCCTTGTTGTGGTTTGTTTAGTTGGATTAACTAATTATGTTAGATATTTCTTTTTAGTATTAGTTGTTTAATGTTAATGTTTATCTTAGACACTCAGAGTGTAATTGACTAATATTGTATCTGATAGATTAGTAGGACTTTTAGAGTCACTCGGCATATGTTACCACTAGCCAACATACACTTGCAAATCACAATTGCAAAATGTAAATAAAGCAGTTTAATAGAATCTATAACATATTAATAATTGAATTAAATCATATGCAAAAATGATGATTATAAAATAGTAAAAAGAAAATCAACATAAATAATTTGAAAAGTGCATAATAGAAAAAAAGTACACAAAAAATATGTTAATTGTGACTAATTTATTTCATCCAAGAAGTCAATATTTGCATATAAAATTAATAAAAAAAACATATTAAATGGAATAGATAACTCCATTTAGCAACTACAATGAAAACCAATTAGCAATTATAGTGGTGGCACTATGGTAGGCATAGTTTGATTTAGAATGGTTCGCTCTCCCTTACCGAACCAAACCTAATAGAAAATTTTGGTTTTTCTTGAAATCAAACATAACCATACAATTTGGTTTCTAAATTTTTTGAACCTAATTACAATCGATTCAATTCGGTTCAAACCATTTATGTCAAATTTTTGCTAAAAATTTTTATCTTTAATAATATATTTTCTTTTTCATTAAAATTTTGCATGTTTTTAGTTAATTTCTCATATATTTATCATATATAACAATACATAGCAAAAAGTTGTATAAGATCTTAACAAACCTAACTTAATTGGATAATGATAAGAGACCTTGTTTCATTGAACAATAACAAAGAAAGAGAAGTAAAGCTACCCATCCAAAAGGAACATGAAAAAAACAAAAGAGACACACCAAATATTGAAAAAGATATGACAGATACGTAAAGAGCACTAAGGTCAAACCTTTGATTTGAAAAACATATAAGAAATGATAATTTGGAAAAAAAAAATTCTAAATGTGAAATTTCATATGGAACTCACTCAACTTAATATTAATAATTGAACAAGAAATAAGATAAAGAAGAAAAAAAATTAAAAAATTGATAAAATCTATAATGATTAATGAAAATAAATAAATAAAAAATAAAAATTATTTGCATGAATTTTTTTTTTTAATCAAATGGTTCAATTTGGTTCAAAAAGTTTCGATTTGATTGCCTACTTAAACCGAATCATGAATTGTTTATATTTAAACCAAACTAAATCGAGAATTGAATGATTTGTAAAAAAACTGATTTTTCGGTTTAATTTAGTTTAGTTTATAGTTTGATGTACAGTTCACAATTTTTTTGCTCAACCTTAGGTAATGCAATCAAGAATAAACTTTGTAAAGGAAAAACTAAGAATTCAAGAAACAAAAATATATAATTTACAAAAAAATTAAATATATTTTCTCAATAAAAGTAACTTATCCTTTCTTTTTTTTCCTTTCATTACTGAATTTCATCATTTCATTTCGGCATTTTGATATGTTTCAAAATATTGAAAGAAGAGTTTTATCTAGGATGCTATCAAGAAAGGTGAATTAAAAAGAAAATATAATGGATATATAAGTCCAGTTAATTCGTGACAATAATGTTGTTTTGCTCTCTTGACGAAGATTGAAGATTCTTTTTCCCTCTAATGATAAACATTGAGAGTTGAAAGTTATAATCTCTAAAATGGAATAGGTAACTCAAATTTAGCAACTACTAATATATAAAAATGAAAACCAATTAGCAATTGTGGTAATGTTAGAATGAAATTTGTAGTGCAAAAATTGAAAAGTCAAATAACATTTTGACTAGAAAAAGAGGAGGCGTTTAAGGAATATACGTTGTGAGTAAAATTACTTTAACAATCCTTTAGTAAGTTTTATAAGATAGAAACATGTATCTAATTCAAAGGATAGTTGGAGGAATATTATGGATAAAAATTAAGTTTTGAGGGGTATGGAGTTTAAAACTCAAGTTTTGACTTAATAATATAAATATAGATATTTACTTTCTATTAAAAAAAATTATGAGTGTTATACTTATCATAAGCACATAAGCTATTATAAAAATGCTAATTATCATAAGACTCTAAAAATCCTTTAATTATCATAATAAAATGCTAAAATTATGTAAAAAAAACAACATAATTAAACAATGTGATCGAAAAATTATTAGACTTACAGATGTTGGAGCAATAATTGAAATTGTTTGATGAGCCTTTACGAGTCTTTATTAAGGTATGGACACTTAGTAGACTATCACATCTTAAGTCTTCGGTGTTGCATATATACTAGAAAGCATGTGTTAATTTATCCAAATAATAGCTTACTCAATAGCCCTTGTGTTTGATTCATTTAACTTATTGCCTTAAATGTTTTTGTGATTTAGAATTAGTTTAGATTAACTTTGACTTAGATAATTTCTTTGAAACATTACAACAATTTGATATCCCAAATGGAAGTAGATTTAACGTAGCTATTAGTTCGTCATGCAGGCATTGTGGGACATGTTCAAGTTTTACCAAGTATTTTATAACAGTGCCTTACCAATCAGCAATCCAATTGTTACTCCCTGAAGTCACAGAGTCTCAATAGTCCCGACGTATAAACCATTCTATGATAGTAACTGACCTCACAGTACCTACCATAGACATGATCTACATAAGACGTCGATGACTCCTTACTTTGAAGTAAACAGTCTAATTAAGTGTTTAACTAAAATTACAGTAATTATCACAAATTTTTAATAAACATATATAATTCTATGTAAAATCCACAAAACTTCTCAGGAAACTCTACGTAAACATAATGGTTCACTAATTTACATAACAACTATCAGTCTTTCATTCTTAAACTATAAAGGACACTCTAGCTACACATCTACTACTAAGCAAATTGATCCTCATACCCCTAGTTTCAAAAGAACTAACCTCTAAACAATTGTAAAGCGGCATAATACTTGAAGTATTTAGAAATTAGGATCTACAAAAGGATCTATAAGGGTATAAGCAACTACAGCTCAGTAAGTTGAATTGAAGACTCATGAATGTATACAAACACAAACAAGATTATCAAGCAATTATTTTCACGCAATGCAACAACCAAGTGTCATCATACAACGTAGTCCGATCCGTTACGAAATCAGAGAAATTTCAGCATGATTTCAGATACATCAAACACATGCATAAACTACTTACAATCACAACCATACACAATCCTAAGTCTCCGAGTACCACAAAAATAGCACTCTAATACAGTAAGTAATAACCCAACTTACTTGGAATTTCTTAATCGCCCGATCGCTTAATTGTAAGTCGGTCCATCTCTGAGTATCCTATAATACAAATAGGTCTTTTTAGTACTTATACTTTAATGATTCATATTTTAAGTTATAATTTTAACTCATTTTTCCATGTATACCTATTATTTACTAATGATTCATTCTATCTTATTTCGGGATTCAATTTCTAAATTAGATTCTAATTTTGATTCTAGAATCTTAAATATGCTCGAATTCTAATGTGAAATTAATCACATTAAGCTCGAGTATTCTAATATTATATTGGGTCTTAATTTAGTATTTTAAACTATTCGGTACACACTAATCCTAATTGGATACTGAATTTATTCCTGATGTGAGAAAATCTTACATTTTTTATATAATTACCTAAAATTAAATTTTTTTTCAGATTTATTATATACTAATTTTTATCATTATATTATCTAAATAAACCTAATTTTTCATATTTATTAAATTTCCAATTCTACATATTCTTAATTTCCTATAATTGCCACATAACTCCTTCATTGATTACACTTAACATTCCAAAGGCTAAAATTAGGTTTCCACATCAGAGATTAACATTCCTAACCATCTAATTACTATCTAAATTAGTAATTAATATCTTAATCACCTAATTAACCCAAAATTACCTAATTTAATATATTTTTTAGTCAAGTTCAAGCTCAAAATTTATAACTCGGTCGAACTCAAGCCGAACTCAAGTTAAGCTTGAGTTTCAAATTTTAAAGTCAAGCTTGAGCTCCAATATTGTATTTATTTGACTCGACTTAATTACAGATAAGCCATTAACTCAACTAAACTAACCATGGCCTCTCTTAAGCTATTCATGTCCCCTATATAGGCCATTTCTAGTTCGTTACCTATCTTCATTTATGATATTTACCAAACTAGCTACTAGGTTGGTGAGTCTCTCTAGTCAGTTACCCATTGAGGCTGTTTTGCAATTTTTGGTCAATTCTTTAGTAGGCAAAGTGAGATCACCTTCATAGGTTAGTTGTGTTTCCTGAGAAAAGAACTTTTTGTTGTTTGGTTACTAATGAAGGGGATCATGTCAATGAAAAGAGAAATTTTTACTCGACCACGAATTGATTTTAGAAATTTATTGGGTCTATTATGACTATAGAGACGATTCCTCTCTCTTAATGAGGCCATGGGAAGTTGACAACAATGCAAAAATTTGAGCCTCCAAACATATGGGAATGTGTGACAATGTTAAGAAGGGCATTCTTAATGAGAAGGATAAACTTGGAATAATCCTACATAACTAGGAAGAGAAGGTGACACCTCTATTTCTACTGCTCAAAAACATAGCGGGCATATACTTGCAACCCCGAGAATCACCAGCATTGTTTACATATAGCACTTCAGCCTATATCAGAAATAAAAAAAAAGGATGGCAAAAATGGCTTTTATGTGATTTATATGTTTTTACATTTATCATTAATAGAGAAAATGATATTTCATGATAGGTGAATAACATGATAATGACAAGTATTTCCTTTGTTTCTTTCAATATTTTGCTGAATGGTAAGGGAGTAGGGTCTTTTCAACCAATAAGAGCAATATGATCCATGTTTTTTCTTTCGCTGTAGTTTTAGTTTAATTAATTTCTAGTTTATTTGTATATTTTTTAACTCAATTTTTTGTTAAAGATTTATATGTACACCCAAATTTTATGACGTAATTAAGAATAGTTGTAAAAGTGATAATGTGAGTTTGGATTTAGGAAAAAAAATTAAAAAATTAAATATTATAATATTGAGTTACCTAACAAAACTACGTACTACTGATGAGCAGATATAAGACCATACTGCTATTGTAGCTAATTTAGCTGTTTCTGTACAGAGAATCTAAGAGACTAGGCCACGAAAGAGAGTGGTTGAATAGGGTCAAGAAATGAGAGATAGGCTGAGAAAATAGATAAATGAACAATGTGTACCAAAACCTATTCTTATGAACCAAGCACCACCCCAACGTGCTGAAAGAATGGCGAAGTAGAGGTTAGAATTAGATGAAGTGGAGGTGAACGAAGAGGAAGAACAATATGTTGAGGTTGACAAGCATGAACTTTAGGCTCTTAGGGGCGCTAAACACCTCAAAATACAAATCCCAAGCTTCAATGGGTCTAATAGTATTGATGACTAGTTGGACTGAGAGGAAAAGATTGAAAAGATATTATACTTTTATGATTATGAGGATGTTGTTTATATTTGAGTGGCTACATTGGAATTTTCTGGATATGTAGGAACATAGTGGAAGTAGTTGTAGAATGTCTACCTAAGAGCTTGACAAGAAGTTCGGACATGGAATTAAAGGAAGAGAGTCTTGAGAGGTAGGTTTGCTCCTAAACACTATGAGCAAGATACTTTTAGACGTCCCAAAGACTTAAGACAAGGTAGCAGATTAGTAGATGACTATGTCCCAGAGTTTTAGTTACTCATGATCTGGTATGATGTCAACAAACTTAAGGTACGAACTATCGTAAGGTTTATTTTTAGGCTAAGGACTGAGATTGGTAACATAGTGAAGCTACAGAGTCTTGCAACTTTAGATGAAGCCATTAAGGTGGCATAGAGAGTTAAAAGGCAGAGGCGAAACTAGGTTAGTCGTATGGCTAGTAGCTAACCTATGCTACCAAACAGAAGCAACATGTTAAGCCGACTAGGGAATGATTGAACATCAAACAGTTCTGAGGTAAAGTGTCGAGGGCAAGTGCCGATTTGACTAAAAGAAGGTTGAGGTAAAGGTAAGGCTGAAGAACCTGAGGTTTGAAGAGACTAAGGTCAGAGCTCAAGAAGAAAGACCTAAGAAATTAAATGCTTTAAATGTCTCAGTTATGGACGCGTGGCTAGTCAATGTCCAAACAGCCGAGTCATGACTATAAAGGGAGACAAGCCTTTGTTTGAAGTTGAGAGTACGAGCAAAGGAGAGGAATAGATGGGAGTTAAATAGATGCTCGAAGAGTTTCAAGAAGACCTTGATGCCCAAATACCTCTTGAGGGTGGTGTCGAGTATTGTTTTGTCCTTCGACAGTCTCTTAGTGCATTTGTAGCTGGTGAGATTAAGCAAAGGGAGAACCTCTTCCATATGAATTGCCAAGAGAATGGCAAGCTATACACTTTGATCATTGATAGAGGGAGCTATATTAATGTCAAAGCACAAGGTGTAGTTAAGGCCATGAAATTACCAACCTTTCCATACCCTAAGACATACAAGATTCACTAGCTGATTGAAAAAGGAGGCTTACATGTTCTTGAGCAGGTTAGAGTATCGATTACCATTATAGGTATAGGGATGAGGTGTTGTCTGATGTCCTTCTAATGTGTGCTTCTCACATATTACTAGGTCGAACATGGCGGTTTAACTTAATAGTGTTGTATGATGGGTATAGGAACATCTATATGTTCTAGAAGGATGTGAAGAAAATTATACTGATACCCATGAATCCTAAGGAAGTGTAGGAAGCCTAAGAAAATGTTGCTAGATAACTACAGTGATAGTCCTTAGTGATTTCTAGAGCTCAGTTTACCTGATAAGTCAAGGGTGAAGACTATGTACTCCTTTTAGTTAGGAGACTCTTGGAGTTGAGAGATGTCGAGAACTTTCTAACTAAAGTAAGAGCTCCACTTGAAGAGTATGCCGATCTATTTCCTACCGAGATGCTGAAAGGTTTACTACCCTTAAGAGGCATTGAGCATTGCATTGATCTTCAGCTTGGAGTAGCCCTACTGAGCTTACCTGCTTATAAACTCAATCCTGAATAGGCAACTAAGCTGAAGAAGCAAGTTGATGAGTTGGTGGATCACAGGTATGTCCAAGAGAGCATAAGCTAATGTACCGTCCTAACCATGCTAGTACTAAAGAAAGATGGGTCATGGAAAATGTGCATTGATAGTCGTACCATCAATAAAATTGTTATTAAGTACTTATATCAATAAAATTGATAAAATGACATTACATGGTATCCGCATCTTTTCAAAGATTGATCTAAAGATTAACTACCATCAAATAGAAATGAGGCCTAGAGATGAATGGAAGATAGCCTTCAAGACAAGGGGTAGTCTATTTAAATGGATGGTAATGCCATTTGGCTTAACTAATTCATCGAGTACTTTTATGCACCTAATGAATCATGTGCTTAGAACATTGATTGGCAAATGTGTTATGGTTTATTTTGATGAAATTTTTGTCTACAATGCCAACCTCATCATCTAGCATGTCCGAGGTGAACACGAGGCCAGGGATAATATTATGGTAAGATACTTGGAGAAGGTAAAGGACTTCTTGGCTGGGTTCCCTTCGCGGAATATCATAAAGATTCCCTAAACTAAGAAATTGGTAGTTGATTGGCTGTTTAAGCTCGCCCTTATAAGGATAAAGAAACCTAAGGTGAAAGATGGAAAAATATTTATAAAGTACCTACCAAAAAAGAATATTAGTACGAATAGAGTTGAAGTCCTTAAGATAAACACCACACTAGTAGAGCAAAGCTAGATGGACCCTATTAAAGACTATTAGGACCAAGACACATTACCATCCAATAGGAAGGAGGCCAAGAAATTGAGATACCACGTTGCTAACTATAAATTAGTTGACGGCATCTTATACTAAAGAGGGGTAAGCTTCCCTCTCTTAAGGTGCCTCCCACCTAAAGAAAGGCTACATGTCATGGAAGAGCTGCATGCCAGCATATGCAATAACTACATCCAATCATAATCCCTTTATATTCGAGCTCTTTGGCTTAGATATTACTGGCCAACAATGAGGCAAGATGCACAGGTAGTCACCCAGAAGTACCTCCAATGCCAGAAGCATGCTTTAGTCATACATGCCCCTAACTCTAACCTTCAACCTCTAACAAGCCTGTGGCCCTTCGTCTAGTGGGTCATTGACATCTTCAGCGCTTTCCCAAAAGCATCAGGAGGATGGGAATTCATCATAGTAACTATTGATTACTTTACAGAGTGGGTCAAGGTCAAGGCCATTGCTAAGATCACAGAGAGAAGCATGGAGTCCTTCGTCCGCAACAACATTATCTCTAGGTTCAAGGTTCCATACGCCCTTATAATGGATAATGGGTGGCAGTTCAATAATCTTAAGTTTAGAAAGCATTTCACCTCAATGCATACCCCTAGTCTAACAGCTAAGTTAAGGTGACCAACATGATCATCCTCGGGGGGTGGTGGGGTCACATGATCCACTCTTGGTAGTTGTTGACTATCCTCTAACCTTGAGATAATCAGATTTGAATTTTTTTATCTTTTTTTTTTTTATTTTTGTTCATATATATATTAATTTTAAATTAAATATTAATATATATACATGTCTATAAATATTCATTACAAAATAATATATGCTACTTTTTAGATTTTTATATTTATTTTTCTGACTTTTTCATCAATTTTTTTTATTGTTATGTTTTGTTTAGGGTTTAATATATCCAGTTATCTAGGTTTTCAAATCTTTTATAATTATTTTAGGTTTGGGGTTAGGTTCGGGTTGAGTTTCCGTAGCGATTTTAAATTAGGTTCTAGTTCAATTTTTAAGTACTGTTTTATATCCGAACCCTAGAAATTCGTTTCAACTCATAATGTGAAATTAATCACATTACTTCTAGATATCCTAAATACCATCATTACCCCTAGTTACTGTAGCATACGATGCTGCTTCTACCCACTTAGTAAAATAATCAATCACGACTAGAATGAAGCTATGCCCATTTGAAGTTGTTGAAATTGGTCACCATCATCTACACTTTCTTCGAATTATATAAGGTCACCACTAATTGGTGCCATATAGAATGATACAGATTCTAACATATCAACTGCGTCCACATTTGTAGTTAACCCCTACCTCTTGTCATTCCTCCTGCTCAACTCTTCAGCCTTTTCAACTTCATAGAGCCACTCTACACTTTGATCGATATCAAGATCAATATCGGTCTCATCTAAGTCTTCTTTAATGTCTGTATAGGCTAGTTTACTCTCTACATCTATGTCCCTGTTGGATTTAGTCACCATCATTATATTACCCTAGCGGAGCATGCTATTGCTAGTAGGTATATCACTATGTGGAATCCGTTGAGATTAAAACACTTGTCTTTCTCCTTGAAACCCTACACTCTTGTCATACCCTCCAAAATCATACTTAACAGTCGAGGGAATATTGATTTCATGAATTTCAACATATATTTCTGTTGAATAGCTTACTATACCACTTATGCCATTAACTATTGTACATCATAATCATCATTTATAGGTATAGCACAAAACATGTCCTTGCTCCCTCATATAAGGTGACATTGGTTAATCAAATCAACCTGGTAAGTTATCATGTCAACCTGGAGCCGATTACATATTGAGCTAACCAACTGCTCATAGGTTGCTCCAATCGGTACCCTAACTACTATTGTTAGGTGCTCATCATAACATACCTCATTTTCCCCATCCACAATATTTCCTTGATTAGTGAATTGAGGTATAATTAAGTTTCTTAATCTTAATTACTCGTAGACTTGGCACAAATTAGGAGCATTTTAGGGATAAATGTATCAAATTAAGTTAGTTAAGCCTGTTAGATCATCTTGTCTAATTAGTTTGAGGAATTGGGACAAATGTTGCTGCTTTAGTTTGTTTTAGAGGTTAGATTAGGGTTTAGGGCAATTAAGTGATTGTTTTACTATTTAATTAGAGCATAATAGATTGCCTTTTGTGTTACTTGATTTTGATTAGTTAATTTTCTTTCTTCACTTCCTAACTTGCCACGACCAAATCCACATCAGTCCTTATTCCTCTATTTTTTTCTGATTTTTCTTAATTAATTAATAATTTTCTTTAATTATTTAATAATTTTTTAGACAATTTAAGTAATTTCGTGTATTTTTATCTATACGTAAATACATGTGGGGTACATATGATCATTCCTAATTATTATTTAGGTTATTCTATGATTTTTAGTATACATATAATTTATCTCTACTAATTTATTAGTTATTAGATTACACTTTTTGCCTTTTCGATAATTAATAATTATTGCATTTAAAATTTGAAAATTTTATAGTCTCCTATTTTATTACTTATTTTCTTAAATTCAAGTTTACGGGGTTATTTTTACTAATATTTCTATCTATAGTTTATGATTTAAGTTTGATCAGATCCTTTAATCAATCGCCCTAAACTTTATATTCTAAATTCAATCCTACGATCATTTGGCTTAACTTTAGGGCTTACACCACTTGTTAGTGCTTTGAAATTATTTTAGAAATAATTCATGTATTAAAAATGGTAACGACCATGCATTTTATGGCAAGATCAAAGGTGGGACAAGAGTATCCACTAAAAGTCTATCCAGATCTAGCTATTCCAACACTTATTTGCACATGGATATCATATGGTGTAATTGAGTGGATGTACAAGCAAGTTAACGAGCTTGATCTTAAATCTAGTTATTGTGATGATAGTCTAAGAGAATTTTTAATAGACTTATACAGATATGTGCTTTGATGAGTTTGATCCTAAGGAGGAGGAGGAGGGTTATGCTGCCAAAGTATTTAATATTGCCATTAGTAAAGGAAGACCATGAGGAGTTTGTGGATGATGTGTCTGTAAAGATGGGACAATGATGGTGAGTTGGTAAATGTCATCAACGTTGATGTAGGCTACACTAACAACATCGAGATTATTTTTTCAAAGTATGTAGATTAAGGTATCATTTAGTTGTTATAATTTTATGATATTGTTGGACAAAACTTTTGTCCTTTTTTGCTTTGCATAATTAGCTATTTTTCATCTCAGGATTTTTATTGATAGCTAATGATGATGGGCTTTAGATTCCTAGACATAAAACCTACAAAAGATAACACTATAAGGGGTGCTGAGGGTTGTCTAGCATGATTACTTAAATACTTAAGTTAGCAAGTCCGCAAAATAAGAGTAATAATAGGGATGCAAGAATCGGATAATAAGTGAATGTGTCCCAACTATGGGGGTAAACCCCTATTTATACTGATGGGAATGGAGATATATTCGAAAAATAGTTATATTCAAATCTCGCCCAAATAAGAAAGTTTACCTCTCTAGATTAAGTAAGATATGAGATTCCTCGAGGTGATATGGTGTACTATAGGTTGGAAATCCCATGTAGGTTGGAGTATTTGGTCCATACCCTTTTTAGTCCTTCACTTGAACTTCGTATGTAGCTCTCCAACCCTTAAGGGTCTCACACATGAATGCCATAAGTGGGAACAAGTGCTCAAATACAACTCTAAGCTACTAATAGCTTTGGTGGAAGGTGAAGATTATATTTAAGTTAGAAAGCATGGGAAATAAGTTGGATTTGGACTCCATTAGGTCAGTCTTTGGCCTACCTAGGTCAGCCTACATCCATATAGGTCGAAATGTACATTGGGAGCTCAGTTTCTAAAATAGCCTATCAACAGCTATAGTACTAAACAAAAGAGGTCTTAGAGTCTTTAACAAAAACTCAAAAATTTATATCCAATTTTGTGCACATTACACCAAAGTAGTATAATGGGATTGTACTATCGTATACTCCTTATTCTGTGTCATTCAGTTTTTTAATCTTGTCTGGTCTAAGCAAATACATGTTACTTACAAAGATTGTTGACATTAGTTTTAGAAAGAATGTCAATAGTCTATATCATTTATAGACTATAATTATTAGGAGAATCTCTAGGGATTGAAATTTAGGCATAGGTTCTATAATTGATATACAAGGGTTAAGTTAGGGTTAATCAATTGTATTTTGGAGCTTATATGCCAACACATGCATATCATATGTACATCGATGATCATGATACTTGAAGAGAAGATAATATTTTTCAAGATGATAAAAGTTCATGTAATGCAATTGAAAAAAAAAAATTATGAGTTATATCACTGAAACAAAGATTACATGATTATAAATATGATGCCTCTCGGCAAGAAAATGTTATCATATGTTGCTTGGTTTAGTATGGTAATTTAAGACTTCGCAACGCAATATTTTAAAGTTTTAGATAGTGTTTAGTTGTAAAGTATGACTAGACAAAGAAGATTGGACATGACAAATTTAAGAAGGATTAGATAGTACAAATTTATTGTAATACGTTATGTTTGCATAGGACTAATTATAAAATTTTGTGTTATCCCTTATTCGGTATATGTAAGTACTAAACTCGCTATTATAATTTGATATTATATTCTCAACATTGTCTAATACATATTTTAATTATATTTTTATATTATTTGAAATACAATTTAAACGGATTATTAAATTCATATAATAAAATAAATTATATATAATATTAAATAAAAAGTCATAGATTTTGCTAGTTATTAAAAATTAATTATTTATATTATAAAATAATTATTTTTATAATATTTAATAAAAATAATGTTAGTTAACTCAATATTATAACATGGAGGGATATTTTTAAGAATATAAGATATTTTTGTTTTTATCTATTAAACTTCCTTTTTTTAATATGATATAGATGGGATAAATTTTGAATTTTTTATCCAATCCATCCATATAAATTTTTTCTCAATCATCAAGTAAAGTTACAAACTAGACATGGAATAAAATTTTTTATCCAATCCAATACTATAAAAATTGCACAACTAAACGCTACCTTGGGGCTTTATTATTGAAATTAAAAGTTTTAGGATTCATTACATAAATATCAAAAGTTTTAGGACTTCCAAAGAAAAAAAAAAGTGTACCGGGTTTTCAATTTATTTATTTTTTAACTAGACTATTACAACAATTATAGGGAAGAAGGAATATATAAAGCAAGATCTACGCCTATTTCTATTTGAAGGAGTTAGAAGAGATATATATATAAAAAGAAAAGGCGGATCACTTGTTTATTTATTTCGTGAAACAGCATCATTGTAATAACTTATTACATTGAATATTATTTCTCATTTTTATGTCAATCCTAAATAATTGTCAGCTCAAATCTCATGATTTGTTATTTTATTCATAGAATTCTACATGACAAAATGTTATGTAGGTAGCGTACATCTTAGGAAAAATGTTTTCCAATTCTTTTTTTTTTCTTATCATTTTTTTGTAATCTAAGCTTTGTCTTTCTCCATGATTGGTTATAACTCTCAATTAACGTTTGGTTTAAGGTTAATGACAGAAAGCAACGGTAATAATGGTTTTTTGCATTAGAGACAATGCAAAACATTTTCATATTAAATTTTAGCTCCATCCTTGATTCTATACAATCGTCTATTACTAAAATCTACTAGCTATTACATCATTGTGAGAAAACCGTGTTAATACTTAACAATTATAAATATCAATCTGCACAAACCAAATTAACTCTAGATATTTTCGACAAAGCAACATATGAATCTCAATTTAAATATTTGGTGGAGTGAAGAAAAAAAAAAAAAGAAAGAAAGAAAAAGTGAATCTAAACCTATATGTGTCCAACAGACTAATCTGGACGGATTGGGATCTTTCCCAGCCCGAATCCGATTCACGAAAATTCATATAACTGACCAAGCCCACCAGTTCAGCATCAGATATGTCCAAGAAAGGGTTTTCGTAATTTCTTGCTAGAAGCCTCATAGAAAAAGCTTTTCTATAAATAAAAATTTAGAAGTACTGGGCACAAAGTTGGTGGAAACATGGATAAAACAATATAGGACGTGAACATGGGAAATTTCTCATCTTAAACTATATGGAATTTGTCAATGTCTCTTTACATTTTGATTTTTCAATCCACCTTGCACATTCAATTTGCACTTCAATCATAAAACTACTACTTTTTGGCAAGGTTGGCCTTAATTTTATTTATACATTTTTATTTCCTATCAAGCCCAAGCAAATTTTTTTTCCCCTTCCTGCCAACGTTATCATTCTTTTCATAAGACAATCTATATGTGTAAATCAACATAAGCTATTTATGAATTATTTGAATTTGACTCAATACTTATAGGAGTTTAATAATTACTAATAAGTCAAGTTCAAGTAGTTTAGGTAACAAAGATGAATTAAAGCTATAATTTTGTTTTAAGAAAGTTTTAAAAGGTAATAAAACAATCTTAAGGAGCTTAATCAAGTCAAATTTTAACTTATCAAATATCGAATTAATTTAAGGTCAAACTCAAAATTTTAAGTTTATTGACTTTTGACTTTAAATTTTGGAATACATATTGAGCTCAAGCACAATATTATGCAATTTTTATTTGGCTCATTAATCTGTATTCCATTCTTTAAATTTATTTAGTCCCCCATTTAATTGAAACCTTCAAAAACTAGAAGCAACATGTTTTTATGTATCACTCATTTGTATCCCATTAAATGGTTGAAATCACACTATCATCATCATTGTTAATGTTACCAAATATATGTTCATCGATCAAATCTAACTCGATTTAACGTGATCATTCATAAAATCAATCCGAATAATTCTTTTGATCCTTATTAATAGTACTCAATCCAATTCAATTCTTATGAGACCTAATCGATTTTCCTAGTAGGAATGTAATATTTTCTTTTGTTTTTTTAAGAGATTGAATAAATTTATTAAAAAGATAAATGTAGATCTAAGAAAAATAAAAAGTAAACTTTAAAAGATAAACATGGATCCAACAAAAGTATCAAGAATGTGAATAATTTGTTATTTTATAATTAAGTAGGAATTACATTCTAATACTTTTGTTGGCCCCTTTCTCAATTCTAGGTTAATCTCGGTTGAGGTTTGACAAGATTGATTATTATTATTATTATTATTATTATTATTATTATTATTATTATTATTATTATTATTATTATTATTAAGGTGTGTCACTTGGTACACTTTTCCAACATAAAGATAGGTGACATCAACCAAAAAAAGTTCCTGGATGATCGTGGAATCAAACATAGGCTTACAATTGCGAAGATCCCATATTTGAATGATAAATATAATAAACTATAAAAACAATTGAGAGAACTTAGAAAAGAAAATAACACTCCCTGCTCTTGCAAAAGAAAAAGGAAAAAGAAAAAGAAAAAGAAAACAACACTCCGTGCGACTTTTATTTAATGGTGGGAAATGTCTACACACAGCCAAAATAGCAGTTGCACCAAACGAGTTAGGAAGAGATTATCTAAACAGAACGATGGACGTGCCTTAGATTTTGTTTGAAATGGTAAAAAGAAAAAGGAAAAACCTACAAAAGGAGGGGGCTTATTTTCGTAGGTCGAATTATATGTCAAATACCCCAAGGTAGGAAATACTAAATAAAGTAAAAGTTCACTTATTAAAATAGATCAAAGTAATTTCACAAAAACAAATGGAAACTTTAGTGAATAAGAGATATATTTCAATATATTTAAGGAGATTGAGACTTAATTATTGACATAATAATAATAATAATAATAATAGAAAGGAATTTAAAGACTTGCTAACATAGGATTCACCTCAATCACATCAAAGCTCCATAAACAAACTTTAATCCTCTCTTCGCAAATTACCGCAGTAACAATTTTCTTACTGCAACAGGAGAGCGAGAAAATAGAAAATGCTCATTAACAAACAAGTACCTTAACTCCCGTCTTTTTCATAAGTATGTGATTTGTAATAAAATTAGGAAATGCAAATCACAAACTTTGAAAGGAACTCATAATTATCTAAAAATGATAATTTTGTTAAAGGCATTGCACTTGATAAAATTAAGGCTATTAAAAAGAACCTTGCATAATAGATAAATGGATTACGAAACTTGCAAGAAGAATTAATAAAACGTAAACAAAAATAATAAGTTATAAGAACCAAACTTTAAGAGTTATTTTTACAAAAGAAATCTTCTACACTTAGAGATTAGGGTTTTAAAGCTAAATATGAATTACAATCTTCATTAGATAACTAATAGAGAAACCCTAAAATCAAGATTAAAATCATAGATAATCTTATGGAAAGCAAATCAATCGACCACCCACTTAGGCCAATCGATGGTAACCCTTAGATGGACCCCCTTTTAACCTTTATGTTGATCCCTCCATCTCCAGATGTATATTGAAATATACAATTTAGGTAAATAATTATTAAAATTAATTGAAAATTAGGAGAAATTCTTAAACAAGAAAGGAATAAATTAGAACAAATTTATGGATTAAATTATTTAATTTATTGTTAAGGATAAGAAGAAGATGGGGGAATAAAACAACTGCTTTTACAAGAAAAACAAAGATAAGTGCTGTATCTTGCTTGTTTGTTCTTTGTGCATGAGTATAATTGTTGCAATCAGATTAATAAGTCTCCAACTAATGTATGGCCATTCAAAACTAAAGGTGGCAGCCATTGAGACTCTCATTAATGTGGTTAGTTTAGGTATTATGTTGCTATGGTAACTTAGTGAGTTATTGGCATGAGAAAGTCGTGTTTGATAATATAACATGTGATATTATAATAGGTGTACATATTACTTTGGAATAGGGTCAATCTTTAAAAACTATTTATCACAGATGATGGGTCTATAAGCCATGTCATACTATTTATTCCTACCATCGTACTGCGATTAAGTCGTATTATTCTTGTAGGTTACAACATGCAGTTCGTCACGACAAGAAAGTGCAATTTGAGTTATTGTGAACCTTAATCGTTAATGTTATGTTGTTGTAAACACTTAAAAATTATACTATAATAAATATTGTTTGTTGCATTTAGTTTTTCATGTATTTATTTAATTTCTTTTGGCATCCATATGCGAGTGTGTAGTATAGAATTCGCTAACCCATTTGGATGATATTTTTTTTTTTTTTAGAAAAAGGTAATTAAATTTGTATTTGAAGACTTGGAGAGCAAGCCATGCATATTCCCATTCGTGTCGTGACAAACTGTTTATGCCCTTCTAGTGTGGGGCAGCAACATTATGATTACTGTTTTTCATTGGCACACAGCAATATCGAAATTTGCCCCTTAATTTGCAAATCAATAATTAAAATTATTTAAATTATTTAAATATCATATATTATAATTTTTTTTTATAATTTCAATCATTAATCACATATAACAACATTTTAAAAGGGTTTAATTAAAAAAATAGAGAAAAATTAAATTAAGAGAATTCATTTCAATAATATCATCCATTTTTCTTATTTAATTTGAGGTAAAAAAATAAAACTACTATGGATTATTGAAACACGTGGCTAAAGCCCATTTACAAAATGGATCAAATAACCCGGCTGAATCCAACTTCAATTACCCAACCCGATACTTCTCCCTCTCTCCACCACAGAATACATATATATAGTCAATTTGCGTTACACTTTTTAAGATAGATAGACTGTAGACGTGTACATATCCATATTTCATTAATTCTTAACCTAAATCATCATGGATATGATTCCAAGACATAATTCAAGACAAAACATGAAACATAACTCCTATATGCAGTTCGGAAACTAAGCTAAAAACACAAAATTACGCATGATACCAAATATAATCATGAAAAACATTTGTCTCACCATATTATTCCTTGTCCTAGAGTTCACTCTTATTTGGGTGTCCATGATGTTTTGTCTGTGCCAATCCAAAAGCAGTCTCCACCCTCTGATTTTAATCCCTGGAACTGGTGGAAACCAGCTGGAAGCACGGCTGACGTCGGAGTACAGGCCGTCCGGGCTGTTCTGCAACCGCCAGTATCCGGTGGTGAAGGATAAGGATGGATGGTTCCGGTTGTGGTTTGACCCAAGTGTGCTTATTGCCCCTTTTACCAAGTGTTTTGCACAACGTATGATGTTGTACTATGATACTGATAAGGATGATTATCATAACGCCCCTGGAGTTGAAACCAGAGTCCCGAATTTTGGTTCCACTCAATCACTTCTTTACCTTGACCCAAATCTCAAGTAAGTTTCACAATTGCAATATGAATGTAATTCTTGTAGTTATGTAGATTGAACAAATTATAATAACATGTAGAAATTTGAGAATATAATAATTGACAAGATTATATTAGTATCAAAGGCTTTTGATTTTTCTGTTAATAGTTGTTGCTGGTGTTTATGCTTGAGCTGTATCTGTTTTGTATCGCTGCAGTTTTCGTTACCAACATGTAGGTTATCTAAGTTACAGCGTAGTATAGCTGTTTGTTTCAGTTGCAGCTTCTGTTGAACTATGTGGTATTGTTCAGCAACCACCCCTACCGAATTATTTAGTCCCACTCGACATGAATAGGAGCATATTTACTTCCAGCAAGAAACATATATCGAAGAGTTGTTGATGAGTTTGATCGTGGGTTACCACAAGCTTTTAGAATATCTCATTAGTACGAATGATAAACTAGACGAATTGGAGCAAAATAATAGTTGATGTGCATGGGAATCAGCAAGATAAATGGATGAAGTAGTCTTGTATCGACTTAGAATTGGTCATTGCACGTAATATTACATTCTGATTTCATACAGAACCATTTCGTAGGCAGAATACAATTCGATAAATGGATTAAACTAGCCATCCTCTTGAATTCAGAATCTTGTTACCGTTTTCATGTTGATTCTGATAAATTTGAAGGATAGATGCAAAACATATATTATATAGGTAGGATGAGTTACAACAATGCAAATCCAACATGACCGGGTCGGTACTAATTGAGATGTGTGATGGCTGGAAGAAGATTTTATATTTATGGAACTTTGCATTGGTACATTTTATGGAAAGAGCTTCCTGTTTCTTTCAATCATGGTACAGAGTATCATGAAACAAAATCCCCAAGCTTTCGGTTACGATCATGCCATAGGGATTGGATTTTAAACAAATCAGTAAATACTTACTGTTTGTAGGATTTATTATATAAGTAGAAGTTAGTAAATCAATCAGATTCAGAATAGGTTATAAATGATTGGTATAAAAAGCATATTAGAGTGTATAATATCATATATTTATCACATAAATAAACAAAAATCTTCTTCAAGTCTCTACTCTACCCCTCATTCTCCCTATTACTCCTACTTAATTTCTAGGAGACTTCCCCGTCTCGAATAGATGATTTGATGTTTGCCTAATCGTCAGAGTTACTAGCAGCTACTAACTTTCTTTGTTGAATGTCTATTTTAACAAAATTTTATTGTGTTTCAGTGTCCTTTTGTTGCCAACTCTTCCTATTTCTTCGAACAGCTAGGGAAAAATGAAGACAGACTCATTTTTAGGTTTATAAATATGAAGGAAATCATCTCAATTTTGGCACACCTTGTGCATACCTACTTCCCCTCCTTCACTAATAATTTTGGAGTACAATTAATGAACATTGATCCCTGAAAGCATGATATGTTGTTGCTGATAAATTGTAGATCCAACACGTTTTTTTCTAAATCCTTGAATCTGTTATATATTGGTCAACAGTTTGTGCCTTTTTTAATTTTTTTTTTTTTTTTGTTTTTATAGAGAATAAATATTTTGGTGCCTTAAGCTTATTGCATAAATGGTTAATTTTGCTGCGCAGGTATATCACAGCTTACATGGCACATTTAGTCCACTCCCTGCAAAAGTTAGGCTACTCTGATGGCAAGACCCTCTTTGGAGCTCCATACGATTTTCGCTATGGCTTAGCACCCGAAGAACATCCTTGTAAGGTTGGCTCTAAGTTCTTACAAGACCTCAAAGGTTTAATCGAAAAGGCAAGCAAATCTAATCAAGGGAAACCAGTCATTCTTGTCTCGCATAGCTTAGGCGGTCTCTTTGTCCTCAAACTCCTGAATCGAAACTCTCGGTCTTGGCAACGGAAGTATATCAAACACTTCATCGCATTGTCTGCTCCCTGGGGCGGTACAGTCCAGGAAATGGCAACATTTGCTTCTGGATACACTCTAGGAGTTCCTTTGGTTGATCCGCTACTGGTTAGAGCTGAGCAGAGGAGTTCTGAGAGCAACTTATGGCTTCTTCCTTCACAAAAAGTTTTTGACAGGACAAAACCACTAGTGATTACCCCGAACGCCAACTACACCGTCAATGATATCGGACGATTTTTAAGTGACATTGGATTCAGTGAAGGTGTTCAGCCATATAATTCCAGGATCCTGCCACTGACCAAACAGTTCACTGCACCGGAAGTGCCAGTTACTTGCATAATTGGCTCAGATGTAAAAACTCCTGAGACTCTGTTCTATGGAAAGGATGGATTCAGTAAACAACCTGAGATTATTTATGGTAACGGCGACGGGACGGTTAACATGGTGAGTTTGTTGGCATTGCGGACGATATGGAGGAAGAAGAGGGATGAGTCTCTGAGAATGATCATGATTCGGGGAGTTTCTCATACATCAATACTAAGCGAAGCAGGCGCGCTTCAAGAAATTGTTGATGAAATTGTAAAGATTAATAATGCTCGTGTTATGAGTTCAGATGTGATGAAGAGATGATTTTGATAACATCTAAATTCTAGTTGTTGGTAACATTCTTGTTTCTTTGATCATCTTCTGTTCTTTATCTGAGATTTATTCATGGATTTCTTATTCCAAAATTACATGTAAATCGTTAAGATAGCTTGGAACGAAAGGGCACATTGGCATTCCAGAGTAAAATAGGAAGCAATCCAATTGCTCTGGCTGTCTCCAAGAAGTGGCTGTGTTTTCTTTCAATAATGCCTTCTCGTTTTGGTGTTTGTCGGACTAACTTTTGTTGGTAACCGCCTATTCTTAAGAACAGGGCTTGACAATCTGGGTCCGCCAACATTACGTTGAAACAATTTGGGGAAAAGGAAAAAAAAAAATGCAAAAAAAAAAAAAAAAAAAGCGACATCTCATAAAATAATCTCGGAAATACTCCACTTGAAATCACCTTTTAAAACATAATTTCAATACAAATTATTTCAATGCATCCACATTTTATATTTTCATTTACTGCTCCATTTTAAATTTAGTCGAGCATATATGTGATTACAATTGAAAACGTAATGACCTTAAATTTATTTGAGCCCATGTACGATTTTAGTTAAAAACGTAATAAGAACACGATGTTCAATAGATAATTTTTTTTTTATAGTTAATCAATCGAATTATATTCGGTTATTTATTTGTGAGATATTCGGGTTTGTCCTCTTTTAGTACTATACAAGTACGCGTTTTCAACCAACATCGAAACTTGTATTTCGAAAATAAGGAAAGTAAATTAAAAGTGAAATATCCAAAGCTAATGACATCGACATCGTTGTTGAGCCAGTAGCTAAACATCTTAGGGTTCTGCGTTGTCTTGGGGCTTAACTATTTAGGCCGCATCCAGCTATGTGATCTGTCAATTGTCCTAATTGTAAGTATCCGAGAACGATCCATGCATAGGAACTAGAGAAGGGTGCATCTGCATAACTCGTTTACCCATGTTATACTAAGGATCTCTAACCTACCTCCTAAATGGTAGGGGGTGGAGGCGGTATGGACCTAACTAATGGGGGTCTCTCCGACGACATGGTATAGCACATAAAATCTTCGAAGCTCTCCTCGAGGAATGGCCTACAAAACTCAAATTCTGGTAGTTCAGGAAATGCTGGAGGCAAGAAGTGTGGGGGAGAAGTATCATTGCGAATCTCCACGCCGGGCTGTTTACATCCTTAACCCCTAACTCAACGACAACCATGTGCCCAACAGTCCCTACCTCTCCATGGCTCATCCTGTAGGAAGTCGTCTTCATTGACATCTAGACTGAGTAGAGCTGGGTTGCGTAGGTGGACTCCAATAATTCCCTAGAGGAGGTCACATACTTGATGCTGCTCGGATATTATGTTCTCATATGTCATGTAGGGTACTCTATGTATGAAGTCCGCCTACATTTCGAACATAAAAGTTTGAGTTGTATATAAATAAAGAAAATAAAAATGTAAATGAAAATGCAATTGTACATACTATATATATCTAGGTAACCTTAGACCGGTCGATGTATTTGCAGGTAACTTACTAGTAGCAGGAAACGTAATCAGGATGTATATCAGGCGGTGGTCGCATTGAGCTATTCGGTTTCAGCAATCCTCTCATTATGCTATCCAATTTGCATAGTGGGTCGCGCAATTTGTCTCCGTCCTACCCCTCAGGTCGATATCGTGTAATGCCTATCCCATATCAGGGTTGCCCAATTTAACTAAGAAACCTTAAATCAGCTAATGTATTTGTAGGTAACTTACTGGTACCAGGAAATGTAATTCAGATGTATACCAGGCGGTGGTTGCACTGAGCTGTCCGATTTCAGCAATCCTCTCATAGTGTTATCCAAAGTGCATTGCGGGTCACCTAATTTATCTCTGTCTTGCCCCTCAAGTCAATATTGTATAATGCTCATCCCATATCAAGGTGGGCTGGGACTCCTACATCTCGCCAAATTATTAAGCTACGTGGTTAGTATAGTGCATCTCCATGATGTGGAAGCATATAAGTGATACACGAGCTAGCCATACATTACTCCCATACCAATAATAAGCGAGGAGCCTGGCAATATCATCGTAGTCGTATGGAATGTAAATAACCTGAATTGATAATCAACAATAAGGATGAAAAAAGTAATAGTAATCAAATGAATAGGAGAATGGTTTCAGTAAATACACACTTGCTTTAAATGCTAGCGATTGAATGCATCTCTATATTGTCCAACCATATGTGTGGGTAGCTCAGTCATGTCAAACTCTACCCCCTATCGACTTATAAGTGGTCAACCGTCGACAACTGTCATAATCTGGCGATGTATAGGGTAGAAAATGCTCTTATGCCCACACCTATAGAATCACCAATAGACTACTAATCTCTCTTACGATTACCCTAGAAGCCAGGCATAATTGGCAGTACAACCACACTAAACAAGCTATTCCCTACGCATATTGCCTGGTTATGGCTAAGTCTAATAGTAGAGGAAGGAACATAAGGTGTATGACATTATTAGACTTATCTGGGAATAATATACCCCTAATCAACTGCATGATATGTGCCCTCATGAAGTACTACATTATCTCCTCGTGAAAAGGAAAATCGACAAAATTGTCCTTCAACCATGACAACTTCAATCCAATAACCTTTATGGCACTCTCTAGTAAACGAATTCCTAATAGGCAGTGACATAACTCGGCTCATCAAGTAGAAGTTGTCACTCTAGTAACTGCATCACTATCGACTAGCAGACCAATGAGTAGAGATATATCTTATAATGTCACCGTCATCTCGCTAGTATGGAAGTGAAACGTATGTCTTCTCCTTCCATCGCTCAACCAAGGCAGTAATTAAGTACCAATCCAACTATATGAAGGAACCTAACGCGTACTAATGAAGCTTGACTGCTCTAGATACGGGATCATACGTAGATTTATCGGGATCTCTTAACCATCGTGATGCCTAAATATCGCCTTAAATCTATGGCACTTAAGCCTATAGTTTTCCTATAACTAAGGAAGAAGAAATATTGTTATAATCATATGGGAATGGAACAAATCGCAAGCATATTTTCCATTTGCTATTCCTTATCTAACCACCCCATATTAACTCAGGCCTATGGTATGGCTGTAAGTGAAACAGTGACCTATCTATTAGTCCTGGATCCATCTACTCCTGTAAGTACAAAAGAAAAAAAAAATTGTAAGCTCACTAGAAATCTCATATTGTAAAAACAAAAAGTTAGAAAAAAGAACTACTACTTAAATACACTACCATATACATAATCAATAAATATTATCACAGGTTTTTCACTTTTAATAAGTTAACTACTAGTGGATCCACTCGACATTGGTTCTCTTCTTCGATGTAAACATCTTCTCCTATTATTTCCATCCCCACCATATAGTCCACAGGTGTAAGTTAACGGTCCCTTCCGAATGTCCATCTCATTCTGGAATCGTTTCTCTTATGGTCTATTTGGATTTCTAACCCTGTCTGATGTTGTAATTGGATGCCACACAGGAATGTCAAGATATGACCAATTGACTTATCGATACTAAGCATGAAGGAACGCGTGTATATACGTAGATGATTTTGCAACGTATAACAATACCCAATGTATGTAGCATAATCCATGCTCATTTTTCTCATAACAGCTATAACGTGTGAGTACGAAATTTTGTATGTTTACCACTTATTGTAAGTATACTGTGTGGTCCTAAGGGTGACTGTATGACTATTCTCTCTTTTTTGCTCGTGCATCTTTGGTTTAGGCATTGTGATGACCTCAAATATTTGCTCATTGTAGCAAAAAATCACGACCCAGTGATCGCTGGCCACTTTGTTTTACCTATCAAACTTTCTCTTCACAAATTTGGTCAATACTTTGCCAATACCCATTTGCTCCACTAACTTAATCCTACGTTTGTTGAAGTAGTCGTTGCAGTTGTAGAAAGTTTTCTTAAGTAGTATCGCAAAGGGTGAGTTCCTAGCATCATGCAAAGCACTATTATAACTTTTTGCAATGTTGGTCGTCCCATGACTAAACCAAGCTCCATCGTCGTATGCCAGCATCCATATTTTAGGATGTAGGCCTCTAAAGTAAACTCTAGTATGGGGTCTCATAGTCTTAGCCTCGTCATAGTAGGCACAAAAATTTTGAGGTTGCAACTAGTAAGCGATCTTCTTTATCAGCTCTTTTCATTCTTTGTATCGGCAATGTGTTGAAGTTATTGGTGATGTGTTGAATACACCACCACCAAGGCCAACCCCTTAGCTATACTACATTCTCACCCTCTATCGCAAACTAAATCTTAGCATGATGATCCGAAATCAAACATATATCGAGACAATCTCTTATAATGTGCATAAGCACATACGTTATGAACCAACTCCAGCTATCGAAACATTTGTTATCAACTAAGGCGAAATTAAGTGGGATTATGTGATTCTGACCATCAACTCCAATCGCAATCAACAATTTATGCTTATACTTCCCATATAGGAATGTTTCGTCGGTTATAACTACAGACTTGCAATAAATAAACTCCTTAATGCATAGTGCGAATGCTCAGAAGACTCTATCAAAGAACATTTGCCTAGCAGTATTATTGTCTCACCATTTCTATTCTACCATGGTACCGGGGATTAGCCTCTTGGATCTCATTTAATAAATGTGAGAACATCATATACAATTCTTCCCACTTACTGTAAACTTATTCAATCACTTTGTGCTTCGCTTCCCTAATTCTCTTGATGTGAACAGTATAACAGTATTGCTTGCAAATAATCGCTTGCAAGTGTCTTACCTTAACACTTGGTGACAATTGAACACCCTTAATTAAAAAGTAGGATAGCATGTTTGAGTCCAATTTTAAGTGGTCCTGGCTAATTGTAAGATTGATGCAAGTGTATAGACTTATGAACCTAGTTACCACAAAGCATCTTGCATGTTGCTTCTTATGAGCTCTAAGTCTCCACCTATAGCCCTTTTCAAAATTAATGCATCTAATAGACCATAATGTCGGTTCAGACTTCGTCACGATGGAGTTATGGTGGTTCATAACATGATGCAGCCTTACAACTGTCTATAGATGTTTTTTATTCTTAAACTGCATGCCTACCTTCAATTCATCTCTAAAGCTCCATTTACCACCACTTATACTATCATCAGCCACCAGTCCATCCCCTATACTTAACGTATAGAAAGGCACTAGTTTCGACATCCTGACCATGTCTACAGATGTTGCTAACCCATGTCTCTAATTGTTCCGTCCATATTAGCCTTGTACTTCTTCCACTTCCTGTAACCAACATTTACTCAAGCCAACATCAACATTACTATCTATGTCATCAGAATCTTCATCAATGTCAGCAAATGCCAATTTATTTTCCACATCTGTATCTCTATTAAACTTATTGGTGATCAAGACATTAGGTTTACTGGACAAGTGATCGATGCTCGGTACATGACTTGGTGGGATCGCTCGTGATTTGAACACCTCAGTTTCAACTTACAATCCAAGATCATTGTTGTGTTGTCCAACATCATCCTCAATTGTGACAAGGGCTATCGGTAGTGAGTTCACTTCATAAATTTCAATATAAATCTCTGTAAAACTGTTCACTCTACCATGTTCTATTAAGGAAGCTATCAGCTATTAGACATTGTAATCATCGTTGATGGGGATGGCATAGAACATGTATCTAATCCTGTTTACAAGGGGGCATTTGTGAATTAACATGGTTGGGCATATTGTTATGTTAACCCAAAGCCAATTACATATTATTCCAACTACCTGGTCATACATGGCCCCAAATGGAACTCCAACTATTGTTCTTGGACACTCTTCATATTGCACTTTATCCTCTCCTTCCATAATATTTCTACCAACATAATAAACCAACCTCATATTATCCATTATACACCTATTTGCCACATCAACTGTGTAAACTTTAGCATGCACGTCTAAAAGTACTACCTTATGCTAGTAGACACACTCTACTTTAGTTCATAAACATATTGCCTAATTTGATTTCACTATCATTATCCTTTAACGGCACTAGAATCAGTAATTACTCTAACTGAAACAAATAAATAAGTTACATTGCTTCACAAGCTAATTCTTTAATTACACCCCTAAATACTAATTATTTGTATATGTATTACCTAATACACATATATGCATAAAATACAATACCTACATACATGTACATATAAACTTTACTAAATAACAAGTACAACATTCTGGGAAATAAAAATTATATAAATATTAACGTCATACAAAAAATAACAAATCCAAATATGGCACATATATAATTGATTAACAAATATATATTTATACAAAAAAAAAATAGCTTAGCTTACATGCAACAAAGAGAACAATGTACCATCATGTGAACAACAATGTACATAATTTACATAAACATTAACGTCATACAAAAAATAACATATTATATATAAACATACACACCTATCGAAAAATTACTAATAGACAACAATGTACCATCATATGTCAAGTAAGAACACTATTTCTTCAAAAAAACATATAGTTAAAATAAATCAAAACGAGTAAAAATCATACATTTTCCTATACTGATGTCTAGAAAGAGAAAGCGATAACAGCGTACCGATTGTTTCCCTGTTTCCAAAAAGCTTCCCAAAATGTTGACCTATATCACACAACTATTTCGATTCTAGGATTGATTCGTCAAAAAATGAATCTAGATAGCTGATTTGATTGAAGGTTTTCTCGAATGGTTGAAGAGAGAGAGAGTATTGAAGAAGTTGGGCGCAAAATAGAGAAGAAGAAGGGACAAGGAGTTTTAATGGTCATGTAGATGATTTCAAGTAAAGTATTTTTATAATTATCTTTGCAAATACTGCCTTTATATATATATATATGTTTTGCTTCTTCTTTTTTTTTTTCCTTTCCCCAACATTTTGCAATGATTTTGAATATGAAGAAAGACTACATTTTGTATAATCATCACAATTGTCAAAATAATGTCAGAACATTACTATTGAAATTAGGTGTGATATCCCAAGGGAGCAAAGCCTATATTGGTTGTATTAGAAAAGCTGAAGTTTATTAGGTCAAGATAGTATACGTCAAGTTATAACTAATTATCATTGTTTGGACAAAGTCGTCGAAAGGATGTATTAGTCACTTGTTAAGAAAGAACGTAACTGAGACACACGTTAAGACTGATAAAAAGATGATTTACAAATATAGGGATCTGTAAATGAATGGTTAGACATTAATTTAATATAAAAGTTATAGATCAACTATACCTATTTTTATTTGCCTACTTTCACCTATCTCACCTATTCTTATCTACAAAAGCAAGGCGGTTTTGGACCACCAGGAGCGAGCCTTCCTGCTCAAGCTGCCGATGGCCCCAAATTCACCACTCCCAGAAATTGGTCTGTGACACTAGTGGGTGTATGATTCCGACATCAACCTAACATTATACACTTGAATGAACTTATTGCAAATATATATATAAAAAAAAAAAGAATTAAATTACGATCAGATAAATGTTGTAGCTTTTAAGAAATGTGAATGTGCAGTTTAGCATGAAACAAAAATGCAAGGAAGTTTACTTATTCATTATAGTAGACAACTCGACTCAACGGAGCAAAGGAAGAAAGAAAACAAAAATCAACCGTCTTTTTTCCTTAATCAGTGTTTTATCCTTGAGCCTTATACTGATTGGGATACTCAATGAGTTCAAATCGAAACATTTTATCTTTTATGTGATCATCTGTCGCATAATATTTACAAAAGCGTTTAATATCACATCTAATCTCCTATTGAAATACCTCAACGCGCAAAGCTTAGATAGCCGTTGGGCTGCCCCGTAGATTCTTCCGATAAGTTCAACCGACATTCTAAACTTAGGCTTTGGGCATGCATGCTTAATCTGATAAATTAAAAGGAGCGAAAATTTACAAATTATTTTCAAAACGAAGTAAATTATATGAAACGAAAAGGAGAGCCTTTTTCTTTTTTAATTATGTTTCAATCAATACATGAGATGAATTGAATCAAATTTAATCAATTTCATTAAAAACCAATACTCATACTATTAAAGTATTAAGATCTTGATAAAAAAAAAGAATGTTTTAAATAAATAATTTTGATTATTTAAAGTATTGGTTAAATTATACAGATCATCTCTAATAACTTTAGTCACTATATGAAACCCTATCTTTTTCACAAAGTCAATATTTGTACCCCATCAAACAAGCATAGGCACCACTCTTTTTGCTACTTAGGCTGCCATTTTTAGGTGGAGCTGATGTGGATGTTGATATAACAATTTACCACATATCTTTTCAAATACATTTAACTAATTAAATTAATTAATATTAAAAATTTATAAAATGAAAACCAAAAGGAAAAAGGTAGAAAATCATAGGAAAATAGAAAGAAACAAAAGATTAAAAGAATTAAGAAAAAGAAAATAAAAAAGTGAAAAAAAGAGTCATTATTGACCATCACTTATCTTGGTTGATCAAATAGTGCAATAGCCATTATTTATTGTATTGATGGGTCGCAGCTCACTGTTGAAAATAGGTTGTATAACCTAACCATAGTAAGCGACCAATAGGTTTTTAAGCACCACCCCCCGTTTCTTAGGTTTTAAGGATATTAGGCTACTATTCATCACTCCAGGAAGATTTTAGAAATAATTATTCTATTTTTTTTTCCATTATCTTCAAGTAAACAAGCCATCGAGTAATGCTTAATAACTCTCTCTTTGTCACAAGTAATCGTATAACCCCCAAGAAATTATCTATACCGCTAACAATCCTAAATGGGCTACCTAAGAGCAAAGCGGCTAACAATAGCTAAATGGGCTACCTAATAACTCTCTCTTTGATGCCTAGTTTTTCTATTTATTGATTTTTTGTTATATCTTTTTTATTTTCCACCTTTTCTTGTAAGCCCTAAAGTTAAGCTAAGTAATCGTAGGATTGAACTTAGAACACAAAGTTTAGGGCGATCGGTTAAAGGATCCGATCAAACCCAAATTATAAACTATGGATAAAAATATTAGCAAAAATAACCCCGTCAACTTGAATTTAAGAAAATAAGTAATAAAATAGGAGACTATAAAATTTTTAAATTTTAAGTATAATAATTGTTAATTATCGAAAAAGTGAAAAGTGTAATCTAATAACTAATAAATTACTAGAGATAGATTATATATATATATAATAAAAATCATAGAATGACCTAAATAATAATTAGGAATGTTCATATGTACCCTATATGTATTTACGTGTAGATAAAAATATGCAAGATTTCTTAAATTGTCTAAAAACTTATTAAATAATTAAAAAAACGGAGGAATCAGGAATGAGGTGAATTTAGTTGTGGCAAGTCAGGAAGTAAAGAATAAAAGTTACCCAATCAAAATCAAGCAGCACAAAAGGCAAAAATCAAGGGATTCGGGTAATATCTTATCCAATTAAATGCACATTAATTACCACAAAGCTCTATAAATAGAAAAAAAAATTACAGAACTCCTTTAGAAAGTTAGGAATCAGAAAAAAATAGAGAGCATTGAAAATTCAAGAGAAAAATTAGGGTAAAAAAAAAAAAGAAGGAAATCTATACAGTAAGAACTAACTAGCCAAACCCATACGCCACCACCACCACCCCACTCCAGACCCATCGCCTGGACCGGCCAACACACCTGGACAGGTGTTGGAAGGGCAAAAGCCATCGGAGAAGATGAGTCTCTCATTTGCTCCGATTTTATATAATTTTGTAAAATTATTTATTTTACCTAGAAAATTATGAAATTTATTGTTTTGAGGTTTTATTATATCTAGATTTAGGAACGTCTGAAAATATAGGGTTCTTAAGAAATTAAGCAAAATCGAGTATGATTAAAATTAGAAATAAATAAGCTTAGGAGTATAGTTTGGAGCTCAAAATTTTTTTGTAGAATGCTTAAGTGATATAAAATAGTATTATGAAGTCATTTTTTTAAATTTAACTTTCAAAATTTTTAGGTTAATTTTTAGCCATAAAATGATAGAAAAATTAGGTAATTTTGAGTTAATTAGGTGATTAAAACATTAATTATTAATTTAGATTGTAATTGGAGGGTTAGAGATGTTAATCTCTGATGTGGAAACCTAATCCTAACCTTTGGAGTGTTAAGTGTAAGTAATGAAGGAATTACGTGGTAATTGTAGGAAATTAGAAATATGTAGAATTGGAAAATTAATAAATATGAAAAATTAGGTTTAATTAGATGATATAATAATAAAAATTAGAATATAATAAATCTGAAACAAAATTTAATTTTAGGTAATTGTATAAAAAAATGTAAGATTTTCTTACATCGAGAATAAATCCGGCACCCCAATTAGGATTAACGTGTACCTAATGGTTTAGAATACTAAATTAAGACCCAATAGGATATTAAAATACTCGAGTTTAATGTGATTAATTTCATATTAGGATTCGAGTATATTTAAGACTCTAGAATCAAAACTATAATCTAGTTTAGGAACCGAATCCCGAAATAGGGTAGAATGAATCATTAATAAATAGTAGGTATACATGGAAAAAATAAGCTAAATTATAACTTAGAATATGAATCATTAAAGTATAAGTACTTTAAAAACCTATTTATATAATAGGATACCCAAAACGAATCGGTTTGCAATTAAGTGATCGGGCGACTAAGAAATTCCAAGTAAGTTGAGTTATTACTTACTGTATTAGAATGTTATTTTATGGTACTCGGAGACTTAGAATTATATATAGTTGTGATTGTAAGTAGTTTACATATGTGTTTGATGTATCTGAATTTGTGCTGAAATTTATAATATGATTGCATTGATGTGAAATTGTTTAAATACCCTAAATGAAATTTAATCTTATTCGACTCTAATGACCATTAGGGAATCATTAGAATTCTCCAACCAAATACCGATCCTTTCGAAAGAGATGGCATAGGATTGCATAATGGTCCTTTCTTCATCCTTAGTCAAACTAAGTGATAGGAGAGGAGGTCCCGGCAAAGGTGAAGTCAATAGTTCGAAGGTAGTCGCAAGAGGAGCGGCATCTCCATTACATAAGCCTGGGTTTGGTTGTGAGCTGCTGCATAACATGAAAACTCCTCAACTCAGATTAGAGCGGGTGAAATTTATCTGATTTCGCAACGGACCGGACTACGTTGTGTGATGACACTTGATTGTTGTATGGCATTAAAATAATTGCTTGATAATCTTGTTTGTGTTTATATACTTTCATGAGTCTCCAATTTAACTTACCGAGCTGTAGTTACTCATACCCTTATAAATCCTTTTGCAGGTCCTGATTTCTGATTACTTCAAGTATTATGCTGCCTTATAATTATCCAAAAGTTAGTTTTTTTGAAGCCAGGGGTATGAGGATCAATTTTCTTAGCAGTGGATATGTAGCTAATGTGTCCTTTGTAGTTTAAAACTGAAAGACTAATAGTTGTTATAAAAATTAGTGAACCGTTATGTTTATGTAGAGTTTCCTAGGAAATTTTGTGGACTTTATATATAATTATGTATGTTTATTAAAAATTTGTAATAATTACTATATTTATAGTTAAATACTTAAATGGGACTGTTTACTTCAAAGCGAGGAATTGTCGATGTCTTGTGTAGATTATGTCTATAGTAGGTACTGTGAGGCCAGTTACTATCATAAAATGGTTTAAACGGTAGAACTGTTGCGACTTTGTGATTTCGGGGCGTAACATTTCCTTTTTCTTTTTGAAATATGTAATTTTTAGTTATTTTTAACATATTAATTTAATTAATTGAATATATTTTTAAAAAATACTTGGTAAATTGCCATATGAGTGCCTACATCGGCTTAATTACATATAGCACCCTAGTTAGCAAAGAAAAGTGGAGTCTAGGCTTGTTCAAAGAGGTATAAGTGCTGACTTAGAAGAAGTTGAATATCTATAATTTGCAAAGTTTTTAAAGGTAATTCATATTACTAACCCTAAAATATTTTGCAATTGCATAACTCTAAGACTCTCCTAATAAATTTGTAAATTAAGAACCAAAATTCTAGGACTTAACCATATACCATCACAATTTTACTCAAAAAACCTTAATAAGAAATCCATGCCATATAATTTTTAGAAAAATGCAAAAAACTCTTCTAAATTTTAATTTAGGTATGGATTAATCCACTAAACTTTCAAAATGAGGTTTTTGATCCCCTAAACTTTGATAAATTAATAAAACAACCCCTATAACTCTTAAGTTTTTATTTTAGTGTATAAACACTCTTTAAACTTTGATTTTAATGTATAAATATTATCTCCTAGTCTCCAAAACTATGGAGTGTTTAGAGGGCATTTATGCATACCTATCTTAAACTATAAAGTGTTTAAAGGGTATTTACATATCAAAATTAAAGTTTAGGGGGTGTTTACCCACTAAAATAAAAATTTATGAGGTATTTACATATCAAAATTCAAATTCAAATGGGTTATTGTGGTTATTTTTCAATTTATGAAAATTTAGAAAATTAAAAACCTTACTTTAAAAGTTTAAAAAGTCAGTTTGTACATGAGTCAAAATTTATGGGATTTTGTGCAATTTTCGCCTTTTTTATATATATATTTTGCCAACTATCGTATTACTAACTATGAGGAGTGGAGGATCGAATACAATCTATTTTCTTAATTGACCAATATTCAAATTACTAGATTATAATGATTATGGTTAAGTCACTTTTTTTTTTTATTTTTTTGAGTAATGAAAATATGTATTAAATCCCAACAAAGTCATAAACGAAAATACAAATAAAACATCAAGAAAGGTCGGACGGTGAGTCTTGTCTCCATGACGGCACAACATTTTGTACTCGACCGGAATCCGACATAATAAAATTTAAAATAAACATTGGGAAATCTGAGGGAAAGACTTGATTTGAACCAAAATGCAATCCTTTCTTTGCCAGCAGATGGGCTACCAAATTTGCTTCAGAGGCGATCCTGCAAAAATCAACATTAGTGAAGTACTGCAAAAGAAACTTACATTGTCTGACAAAGATCGAGTTTATTCCATCCTAATTACACCCTTTATCGACAAGCCCAAGGTCTATGGCCATTGAATTGTCAAACTCAATAAAAAGGTTCTTCCATCCATTATCCTTTGCTAATCGAAGGGCATGAACAATTGCACCCAGTTCAGCTTCAAGCGGCGTGATTCCATTTAGTGTCTTCTAATAACCACCATTTACTTTGCCTTCACGATTTCCGCAAACCGTTGCTGTAGAAGCTCTCTGTCCCTTCCAATCAACCGCAACATTCGTGTCAATTTTAATCCAGCCTGTGGAGGGTGCAGACCAATTGTGATAAATAGGTAATAAGCGTTCCTCATTTTCCTTTCTTCTACTAATAGCCCACCATTCATGAGCTTCTTTATACCAGGTCAGTCGTCGTTGCCTCTTTTCGATTTGAAGATGCGCTCGTTTCTTTCTCTCCATATTCCCCTCAAGACAAATAAGAATGAAGTCTCTCTCAAACATGTCCTACTACTTCTCCAGGGAATTTTACGAACGTAAGAGTTTCATGGGATCCACTTAGTGAAGCCTTCACGATTATTGCTAGAAGGTAGCTCTCCCCGCCCAAATTGCGTCCAAGCGTGTTCGATCACTGGACAAGATGAAAATAAATGTTGCACGATTTTGATATCTCTTCTATAGAAAATACAATTTTGGTCCACCATCGTCCCTCTTTTTATCTTTCGTTGGCGGCAAGCCATTTTGTGTGATGTGCCAAAGAAGGTATTGAATACGTGGGATTGTAAACCGACTTACAGTGGACTTTCCCGTTAGCATCTCATGTCCGTCCTGACTTGAGTACAACGATTTGGGCATGTGAGAAATCACCTACAATTGAAAACAATGAAACTTGAAATTCAGCAACCGTAAAAACCTGAGACTGCCATAAGAAATATAAGATATTGAAAGGAAACATTATAATTTTTCTAAAAACTAAAATATAAATGATGAACCAATATTCAATAGGATCCAGTCACTTCCGAAACTATGGAAACCTCCTTCATGAACTAGCTAATTAACCTCTAAAGTGCTTCGATACGTAAGAGGTATCAAGCTGTTAAAATTTCATATTTCAACCAATGTAAGGTGATTTTTGGAGTCTTATAAGTAAATTAAACTACTCATAAATTTTCATAAAAAAATCAATTGTTTAGTTCTATTAAGACAGGCAATTTAGCGCAAGACCTACCTGATACAATTTCACGAAAACAGTAAAAGATGAAAACGATAAATTATTTTCATTAATCTTTTCAACATCCTTTATATATTTGCATTCGATAAGTTTTCTATATGTTGTCTCTTTGGTTATCTCTTCAAGAAGTAGTAGAGAATGCAGGGAATTCGAGTCTTGCTAAATAATATCCTCTAAGGTCATGCCTCAATTTAATGCAATAGCATAGTTTAACAATTTTTTCGTGATTTACCTTTTTATTTTTAATTAGAATTTATCTTCTTTAGTCGTTTATCAAATTGTAAGTTGCTATATTTAGGACTTCAATAACTTGTTTTGTGGACTACAATTTTATGAGTGCTTTTGTTATTTCGTAATCGCTTTAGTAGACCCGATAACAATGTTAGAATTCATTCTACAATTTTTCAATTTATAAGAAAGTCTAATTGAAACATAAAATTTGTTCATTGAATTGGTCAAGGTAGTATTGTCAAACCTTAATTAGATGGTTAATCTAAACATATAAGGAGGTTAAAAATTAATGAGAAAATTATGTTTGACTAGAAGTTGAACCGAAGATGAACCAAGGTCAAACTGAGTTGAACTATAGGGATCGATCGGAGTTTAACAACATTAGATCAAGCTATAAGTTTAAGCTTTTAAATGGAATTAATAATGGTTGTTTTATGGTATGATATTATCAAGCATGGCCCCATTTAGACCTAGATATTAAATAAATATGCTAACATGAATTGTCTACCTAAGTGCTAAACCTTGAAAATGCGCCAATTTGAATTTTATAGCACATGAGATTAGCTTGATATTGAACAAATAATATTTGAAATAGATTTATTGAGACGGGATCTAAATAATTAAGTCGAATTATATTATAATACATAGTTTTGAAAACTCTTTCTTTTATTTATATATATATATATATAATTTTTATGGTATCATTAATCCATTTTCATAATTTTTTGTCATATCCAATATAGTTTTAAAAACACCTACGTTTTATATTCTATTATAGCAAATTATTATTTAGAAATTCATTTTAAGTCATTCTTGATATGAAAATTATATATCATATTATAATATATTACAATGTCTATCAATAAATTAATTAAATATTTAATTGGATAATACTTTTTAAATAGTACATAATATATTAAATTATTTTTACATTTGTTATTTTCAAAAATAAGAAATTTATCATTATAATTCAAATTTTTATTTGCACATAGTGTAGGCTCTTAATTAGCTTGAAATGATTTTGAAAGTTTCAAATTGATGGGCTTGGAATAGCATAGTTTTGATCATTTTTAGTGATTGCATACATATTAACTAAGTCCAACCCACATAGCAACATAATCCTTTTATGCTCTCAAGTATGTCCACTTAAATCCATTAGCCCATTAATGTTATCATAAAATGTAAATGATCTCATTGTTAAAAGTAAATGAAATTCGTAGTAGTTGCCAATCTCTATAAATGCATTTTCTATACCTCATTTTCTATAAATGTTATCATGTTAGAAACCAAGATGTTCCTCCATCCATTACCCAAATGCTACAAGCACAAGAGCGATGGAAACTGTAATGTCCAGCAAAACATTTCTCAATAAAATGTTGTTGTTACATGTGCACTCAACCTAACCAAGCTTAACTCTTCTCATTTTCCAAGAGGAAACAATGGAAAACTTTTGTAGTAAGAATCTCAAATGTATACAACGTGATATCTAAAAGTGAAGATATGGGGACTTTGGAAGCTAGCCCATCTTTTGTTGTTAAGGAGGATTGGATAAGAGTAAACAATTACACAAATGGAATTTGTGTAACGCCCTACCTTTTAGGCATCTACTTGAAAATTGTTCTCAACTTTTGAGTGCCTAAAAACAGTTCATTACTACCATCTGTAAATTAAAGATAAGGTAGAATATGTATTTCACTTGTTATTTAACTTCATAAATACTTGGTTACAACATAATAAGCCACAATGAAAATCTTTTACGAAAGTAAGCCAAACTCATAATACCACAATCATACGGCTCCTATATAATACATGATTTTATTACAAGTATATATATCATGACTACAATTTTTAAACTAAATCTTTTGTAATATAACACTTAAATCTTTCTTGAAGAAATGTTTCCAAGGACTTGATCTATATCTTGCTGTTAATAACTCCTTCCAAGAACTTGTCTCTTACTGACATTTGAAGTCTCTTTACTTTTACGATGTAAAGCCCTATCTAACTCATCTTTTACTTGAGGAAAGGACAAGTTATCCCCTCAGTTTATTGTAAGCTGAGTGAGAGTAGATAAATAAATATAATACAACTGGCATCATATCACAACCATATAGTAATTTACCATTTTGATCACAATATTCTTTAATCCAACAGAGTAATGCAAATGCAACAAGTGCATACCATGCTCATGTACGTCGTATACATCAGTACCGATATCCTAGCCTAGCTTAGCCTAGTAACTCATCTAGTTGGTTAACTTCAACTAGGTATTTAGACACAATCCAAAGTCTAGGAACTTAGCAAAGTAACAACTAGTTACCAAAACCTAACAACCTAACAATAACTACGTAAAGTGTTTGGAAAATCCAGTATATAGCTGGCTTAATAGATTCTATATGCTTGAAAACCTAACTTTTATAAATCAAGTGGTTCACTTGATAAACCTAGCTTTTCATATAAAATTCAAACCTAGCAAAATTTTAGTTTTTAAAAAACTTGACTCATAGGTCCTTTTCGTATCTTGCCGTGCTGTACCGTATCATGCCATACCACTAATGCATCAAATCACACACCAAGCAATACCTATACCTAGTAAATTCAAGCAAGCTTACTCATTGCATATTAGATCAGCCTTTACTTAGTATCTTTGTTAGTTCTAAGACCTCAATATCGAGTTCACTTAAGTGAACACCTCAAGATGTAGGGTTAGTTCCTTAATTCTTTTCCAAGTTAGCATAAATCCCAACAAATGTCATGTCAACACTTAACAACACAATCACAGCAACTAAGTCTAATATCAAGATATCATTGAATCGACAATAGTCATAAAAAAGAATTACATAATTCATCAAACTCACAACCAAGCTCAGTTAAGTTAAAACAACATTAACCTTACAAAGTTATTAGTAGACAAAATTCTACTTAAGGTACACAAATATCCATTGACCTAACCTGCTAATAGTCCCTAAAGTTACTTGTTAGCATGATGCTCCTCTTCAGCAACTTCACCTAGTAAAGAAGTATAGTATCAAATTGTGCCTACATATATATTTCAACTTGATCTTATCTTAATGATACTATAAGTTTGTTCTATTAAAGATATATTTGTTTCAATCTACCTCTGACTTAGTCTCTAATCTAGTCTCTAAACTCTTATATGAATTATCCTTTGATTCAAGCTAACTCCATAATTTCTAAATGAATGCTATATGACTTATATCTTAGACTTTACCAAGTAAAAACCGTAAATATTTTATCTCACTCGTTTTTTAAGTCTATCTTACACAAGAACACTTAAGTATAACCTTTGATTATATTTCTAATTTAGTTTTTGATTCTACTAAAGCACTATGTTCTCCTATAATACTCCCATTTTCAATCAAACCAAGTTAAGATCAATGGGGAACATATCACATGTAACATTAAATAAGACTCCTCCCTAACTACAATTATACAATTTACCTTATTTATCATATTTAGCCAAATATGCATAAATAATTTGAAATTACTTAATAATTAGCATCCGTAAACCATTAAGTTTAGAAAAAATATATTACACTTAGAAAATTATACTTGTTAAGCTCTACTAATGAAAAATAACATATTGACATAAGACATAGTCTTTTCAAAGATACTAGTTTTAGCTCAAATTTACCAAAATTAGCTAAAATTAGGTAAATAATTGAATAAATTTATAAGATCTAAACAGAATACTTTCAAAATCATGACTAAGCTCCAAAAATCATTGCACATCATATTCATTAAGAAATTTAATTAAAAATGCATTGTTCCTTTAACTTGAAAAATAAGGCAGATTATGTAAAATAAATTTTATATGCATAGTTTACCAAAAATTCTTTTTTATGTAAATTAAAGATATCATATAAAAAATATATACACTAAAAATTACCTCAAAATAATATTATATACTATTTTTAAAAATCAATGCAATATAGGGCGGTTTCTTAAGAAACCCATATAAGCACTTTTAATTTCAAAATTATGGGTTGATATTCTAATTCCGCATGTAAAAAGTACTTAGGAATACCAAGTCTCATAATTTTTTATCATCATTTAGTATTTTTAATAAAATAAACTAGTTTAAAAGCTAAACTTCACATCATCTTATCGCTAGAGCTTCGACCATCATTGGCAAGAGAGGAGTGGTCAACCAAACTACCCTTGATCCTAATCATTAACCACCAAAATGCCACCATGTCAGGTCGCATGTAGCCTTAGGTACCTTATTTCACCTATATTTCCTACTATTTTTGCTATATTTTTGTAAAAATATTAAACCTAATGAATTTAGGAGTGTTTTGTTGTTTTCATCTATCCAAAACGATTCAGAATTCTTCCCACATCTTCCTTTATAGAACTCTAGGTGGTGGAGTTAGGAAATCCAAATCCAAGCGTCATTTGTTGGCTAAGTTAGGTTTTATATGTATGTATTTTATTAATTTCTATCATGACAACTTACCCTAAAGCCTTTTTCTAATTTCCAAATGTGTGTCATGCCATTCACTACATATATCCAAGTTGCTTCTTCTATTGTATAATTTTTTTAATAATTTGTAATAATTGAATATTATTTTTAGCTAATTTAATATATTATGTTAATATATTTACATATCCGGTACATATAATACATATAATATAATTATATAATTACACTACATGGTACTTAATTAGAAATATTATTTTTATAAATTAAATAATTTATCTCTAAGTGCTTGTCATATGTCGAAGCTCAAATTTTGATTTTCTAATAATTATCGAACAATCATGGTAAAAGAACATTTTATTGAAATTAAATATTGTATATACTTCATTTCGAGGAATTAACCTTATAGGACTATTCATCTAATTTTTGTGATCTTATATTAAAATTTAACTTAATTCGAACAATTTTTCCCTGAAGCTCTAAATCATGTCAGACATCTTAACTCATACCAATATTGAGCAGTTAGGGTTTTATTATACAACTAAACTCATTTTCCAAGCTTCCCTTCATAAGTTTGCTTTCGTTATTTCCCCATCTATCCCACGTATAATAAAGATAACTCTCCATTCCGAGTCTCAAGTAATAGATCGAAAACTAGGGTTTCATAATTTGGTTGTTCTTATTTTTTATTATGCATTGATACCTATTTAATTATGATTATGTAAGTGAATTGTGTTGTTACCAATGTGTAATTTTTGTACGTTTATATTGTTTAATTGTGATTATGCATGTGATCTAGAGTTGAATGTGTTTGTCTTAGTTGGTTAAACTACTCGTCTGTGCTAATTAGTTAAAATTTTCTTTATAGTAAATTGCAAATACGTCTCTTTTTATTAACTTCATATATTTCTAAGGCCTTGATCCTTGAAATTGAAAGGTAGCACCCCATATCTTTGAAATATGTGCAATTAGACTCTATTTTATTATTTTATCTTTGAATTAAAAAAATGGAAGAATTTAAAATTAAGAAAAGATTCAAAATCAAGGACTAAATGATCATGTAGAATACATTCTTTTTAAGATTTAAGGGTGTCAAAACTTATTCAAAGATAAGAGCTTAAGATAAGATCACATCAAGTGAATAATAGGAGGTGTATTTATAATTTATCTTATACATTGTGCTATATGCATAACTTTCAAGTGCCTTTTTGTTTCTCAAGTTGAAATACCCTAGAAAATAGATTAGACACAATGGCACTCGAGTAATTAGACTCCATCTATTTTTCTAGCGACATGCGGCTAACTTTCTTCTTAAGCTTTAGGCTTGCTCTTTCTTTTCCTCTCCAAATGTACTGAAACTATAACCTTAGAATCTTGCGCTAGTTGCTCTCTCTCTCAAATCGAGAATTAACCACAACTAATCTAAGGTAAATCTCGGTATCATTAATTAATGAAATTTAATAAGGCTAACTTTTGATTCATTTATGTTTGTTAGAAAGAAATGGAGTTTCAATGAAAGCTAAGAAAGAAAAGACTAAACACGTCGCAACAGTAACATTTCAAAATCCTTACATGAACTTACAAGCGCTTATTAGTAAACCCTAATGAAATTTGTTTGTGTTGAAGGGCAAGATCTTGGATTGAGAGATCTAAGGATGATATTGTGATATATGCAAATTCCTTTCTTTTTAATGCTAAGGTAAACTTCATTTTGATAAATATTTTATTAATTTTAGCTTTTAATCATAAATTTGAATAATGAGTTTTTAATCATAAAAAATAGTATATGATGTTAAGAACTTATAAAAAGAATGGATTTTCACACATTCAAATATGTAATTAGAAATAAAAAAATATTAATTAAAAAACAATGCTATAAATTAAAAGATTAAGCTAAAATAAATGTAAAACCAAGTTTAATGCTACGAAAAATGTTTTTATTAATAAATTCTTTCTAGATTTCATCTTAGAATTTAATCATCAATTCGAAGAATGAAATATAACTGAGGTTTTAATCATAAGAAATCTTATAAAATGTTAAAAGCACATAAAAACAATGAATTTTCACTTATTAAAGCACATAAAAATGTAAAGTATTATCTTATTGAGAGAAATCGATTAAAAATAGTGTTATTGGATAAAAAAAAATTAAGCTAAGATGTATGTAGAACAAATTTAAAGTATGAACAAGCAAATTTTTGAAGATTTAGAAGGAAGAAGACAAATTAGGAAGAATTACAGTCAACCATAGACATAACTTAATCAATTAGACTTTCTATAAGGAAGAGTCGGCTAACCTAGATTATAGGCCAATTGACCAACTTAGTGGACCCAATTGATTGCTTAGTCGATTGCCCCACCTCGATTGATTACACATATCCTTAGGCTAACTATCATGTGCTAAGGGACTCATTGTAGACCTATTTAAGAAACAATTAGGCTTGATGAGTGAATAACTAATCAATAGGCTCAACAATCATAATTTTCAAACCATAAGATATTGATTTATGACACATGTTACATAAATTAGAATTTCATTTATGTCAATAATAAGAACCTAAGTCGATGTTAGGTACGTGGTTTACTAATTGTTTGTTGTTGTGCATGTAAAATTATATTTTATTGTAAATATTACATGATATGTAATATGCTTGTTATGAGATACTATTATGATATAATTTATATGTTTAGCTATTAGATTTTGGAAAATACTCACTGTGAAATATTGTTATTGCATGATGGATACTATGAGATCTTGAAACTTCTCCGTCCATATGGATATGGTCTTCGAAATGAGGGCTCATATATTCATTGAATAAATTCGTTATGAGGTCTTGGAATCTTCAGATTTTCTACTATTATGAGGTCTTAGATTTTTTTGTTTAAATTATTATGAGATCTTAGAATCTTCAAATTCAAATCATTAAAGGTCTTGGGGTATGAGGGTTCAATTTGAGATTGAATCAGTTTTATAGTAGAAATTAGATAACTAAATTTATTTTAAGTTAAAAGTTTGACAACTGTCATGGTTTTACTTATATACTATGAGCTAGCAATTAGGTCGAATAAATGAGATGCCTTTATTAGAAATGTTTTAAAGAGATTAGACTTAGTGAACTTTGAATATAGATCAAGACCAATCCACCGATCTTTGCCTTTACTCAATTAGCATGTATACTTAGTGGACTCATCTATAGGTTTTATATATGTACATATGCTTGCATATGTGTGTATATACATGTTGCATCTTATCCATCCAATAATAAAAGTGATTTAAAGGATCTCATGATAGTTCACCTTAGAGTTATTCTATGAATGAAGATGAGTCCCAAAATCTATAAATTATTGCTTTCTCCTCTCACAATTCAAAAGATTGAGACAAATATTATTATGCTGCTAAAACTCTACCATCAAGGATCAAGCACGTATCCAAGAAAAACATTTAGCTCTTACTCAAATACTGTAAAGTCAATACTTTAAACTCGACCTATCATAAGGGCACGGTGTTATTGATATTGCATATACTTTCTAGAAAAATTACAACAAAGATGATTAACGTTTAGGAATAAGTTTAAATAGAGGATTAAAGTTTCAAAAAGTTTCAAATAAGCAATTGACGTTTCATAAAACGATTCAAATAAAAGATTCATAATAATCAATTTATAAAATTGTTTAAATTATTTTGTAAAACATTGATATTTTATTTAAATTTTTCAAAACATTAATTTTTTTTAGACCACTTTATAAAGTATTTATTCCTTATTTGAACTTTTTAAAACGTTAATCCCCTATAATCCTTTATTTGAATATATTCCTAAATGTCGATCCCTTCTATTGTAATTCTCCTTGTACTTCCTTCCACACCTCCCTCCAATTAGGTTCCTTTACATATTATCAAATGGACGCCTCTCTAAGGTGATCTAAAGCACTACATCATGCAATACACACGTGGTTAGCATCACTCCATACATATCTTATAAAAAAATATTATTATCATAAAATTTATTATACACTTCAATACTTTATAAAAAAGCAAAATATATAAAATATGATAAATTTCTTTCTTTTAAGCCGTCATTGTCATTGAAAAACCCATCAATATTTTCCTATTTTATTTTCCATATGCAATGACTTCAAAGTTCCACATGGCTGTGAAGTTCTTGAGAGTGCAATGATATCTCCTACTAAATAGCGGTCCACCGTAGCTATCACCATGCACATCCGAATCATTGCCTTTTATGTAGCAATTTCCTCCGACCTGAAACAATAATAACGTCTAGCTAAAACATAATTATCGGTAAACATCCGTGAGTGGTCTTTACCAGCTAAAATTGCCTTATATATTTAGTAGTTATGATGGATAACTATTGTTAATGAATGACTTAAAAAGACTCCTTAATACAATTCAACGTAACATTAAAGGTCACTCATTAACATGACCCAAGATAACATTAGTTAAAAAACCCTATAAAATAAGGTAATTTTCATTTATTTTTTTGCCAATTAAAATGGTTACGGTCTTATGTTTATTATGTCAATATGCCCCTGAGCCTATACTTGCATATAAATTTTTATTGTTTATATTTAATTTTTTACTTGTATTAGAATATTAATTATGAAATTATCTTATCTGTATTACTCCTAGAAATGGGTGGGTAAATCTTATTTGCGCAGTGAAATTCCTTTTTCTTTTTTATGGTTGTGTGTAAAAGATGCAAGGTCCATTATTAGGTGAAGTTGGAATACATTTTTATCAACTGATTAAACTCTAGTCAACCAAAAAAGTTGAGTAAACTTTATACCTGTCCATCTAAATCTCACTACTAATTATTACAAAACACCCATTAATTGGTATCCTAGGAGTGCTTGTTAAGCACTTAAAAAAGAAATATCTAGAATTTGTACCATCAATTGTACATTTTACTAAAATAAGAGTATGAAAAACTGAAAAATTCCTTTAGTTAACTTTTCATAGGTAATTTTTATACCCATTAATATTTTCCTTATTGAAATAGGCATGAATAGAATTGAATAAATCAAGAAGGATAAAGAGAGAGAGAAAGATTATTTTTAATGTTTCCTAAGAAAGGAACAACATTGGTCACCACATCTCTTAAAGTTAGCTCAATGAAGCAAAATACAAAAAAGGGTATATGAATTACCCAAAAAAAGCGGGGTATATGATTGGGTTCATCTCATAAGTCACTAGAAAACAACATCATGTCATTTATGTCATTTCATGAAAAATGAAGGGCATGTGAGGAAAACCAACTACAAATAAATATTATTATTATTATTATTATTATTATTATTATTATTATTATTATTATTATTATTATTATTATTATTATTATTATTATTATTATATAACTAGAATAATAAACTTGTATATAACTTAGAGATCTTAGTAGCACAACTTAAATGAAAAAAGCTTGTCAAACATCCACATCTCCTGCTACAAGCTCCATTCTCTCTCATTCCATGGCCTCTAGCTGCATTGCCTCCTTCAATCCCAGATCGAACCCGGATCGGCATAAGGTCCGAAATTCATCGATCCCGGGTTGTGGGAAGCTTGATGCCATGGCCATGTGGTTCATAAACGGTGTGGCAGCTGCCTTTTTTGCATCTCTGGAGAGATGTTCTTGTGTACACATTGCCACCAAAGATGATGGAGATGATGGTACTGATGTGCCTCTCATTATTTACCAGGACCGAGATATCCGATGCAACCACGGGATCACTAGCCGGAGAAGAAGGGATGTGAATTGGAAGAAAAACGAAGCATTCGTTGAGGACCAAAAGGTTACGTGGTAAGAGCATTTCGAAAAAATGTCATATACCATATCGAGAACACGAGTAATTGAAAAAGGATGTTTCTTTTAAGTTGCTTGTATATGATGTGTTCAATTACTGATAATTGTATTCTTTTGCAATGTAATTAGTAGGAAAAGGGTGTTTGATAAGGAGCTACATGATTTATAATTTCTTCTGTTAAGAGAAATGGAGAGTATTATTAGATCTGGACAAGATCTCTCTCAAAATGTACTTGTCCACTATGGACACAGTGGAAATTATTAGTTTTTTTTTTTATATATACTTTTGTCATTTTTATTTCTATTTGTTAAATAATTCCAATCTGATATATATATTGATTTTTTTTTATTTGTACAAATCTTGGTTTATTTCTTAGTTAGGTTTTGTTTAACATTTTTGGATCTATTTGGAGTTCTATCTCATATGGGTTACTTGGAGAAGATGCTAATGCTAGCACTTGTCAGATTTATGTGAGTATTTAGTTTGGGTTATTTACATTTTTTCTTTTAAAGAATTTAGTTGCCGTTCAATTTTTATAGACATTGGATTCTAAGTTATGTAATCTGGATGAATGGGTCCTGAAAGATGCCCACAAGAGAAAAGACAGAGGGATCGATCAACTCGAACTGGAGTTAGAAGATAATATTATTGCACATGAGCTGACATGTTCAGCGTTTCCTTACTTTTTTTTTTAATTTATTTTAATAATATTATATATTACAACTTACAAAGAAAGAATCCAAATTCATTAATATTCATATCAATAGATTGTAAATACATTATCATAATTTTTTTTATAATAAAAAGAGATTATTTTACCAATTGAGTCATAAATATCCAATATATTAATATCAACAATTTTCTATATAAAGTAGCGATGAAAGATATAATTTGTATAAATCTTTCCATTTTGCTATTTGATGCTATCGGATTGAATGTTGTAAAGCGCCAAATTGTACAGGAAAGAATGGCTGCTGAGTACGATGGAGTTTATCTTTGACGGATAAGGAAACTTCCTCCTGGACGATTTATTAAAGACGAAAATGGCAATGCTTAAATACTAATTAAAATGTCAAGTAAAATAATCTTTTCGATTTTTCTATACGCTAAATAAAACTAAAAATCACTTGGCTTTGAATGGGGTTTGTTTTTTGGGATAAAACAACGGATATCCTTGTAAGATAATAAAATTCCACAGGACAAATTCACGACTTTTATATTTTCACGAGTCAATATTTTTCTTTTATTTTTACACGTTACTCAATAATTTTAAGTAATATGTCAGTATAGTTGAAGCCTTTCTCCTATTAGAAGGGTTAGCCTGCATCATAACTAGAGGGAAAATTAATTTCCCTAGATAGTAAGAGCATTATACTCCCTTGTATCGTGTAAAGCTTTTAAGTGCTTTACAAAATTTCATAGATCAGGATGTGGAATGAACACAAAAATATATCTCTAACCATCAAATGTTGAGCTTCATTTACTTAGAAGTTAATAAAGTTGTAACACTCCAGAACTCAGGATATCATGGACCAATACCTATCTCTAATCTATTATGACACTTTAGGTATAATATTTAACTAAAAATTCTAAATACTACTATAAAAACTCTAAACAATCTTGTATAATTAAATCTTCAAATAATACTAGAATAACTTCTAGTAAAGACATATACTAAATAATTTTATAATTTAATTTCTTAGAATAATCTTCAATATCAAACGTAGTCTCCACTCTTCCTATCCTAAGGCAGCAATAGTTAGTTCCATAGTTATTGAAATCAAACAATATAACTATAAGTCCTGCATCTGAAAATATAATAAAGTGAGCCGAAACCTACTACGCAATACATAATTACATGTGCCTGAGCAAACGATATATATTCACATGCATAGAAATACAAAATAAGTAAATCACATAATTCATTCAAAGATCTTTGCATTTAAATTGGTTACATAAGCATACATTTGCGGTCTTTCACGACCTAATCATATCGCAATTTGTATCATAACCTAACGTTTAGACGTGTCTTTTTTGGCCCCTCTACAATATAATGTTAAGCATGTCTCTTCAGGCCCCTCTACAACCTAACGTTGAGCATGTCTCTTTGGGCTCCTCTAGAACATCCTAAATCTATCACAAATCATTTTTAAGCAAGACTCTACTAAGGACAATGCATAACAAGAATCATCAAGATTACTCCTTAAGGAACTACCACTTTGAACCCTTAAGATGAGCCAAACACAAGCAACAAAATGATACATAAGCTGAATATAAATTTATTTCATTTTAATTTTTACTATCCTAACACTCACATACAACAAACAAGTATCACGTACCTTGATATTTGAAATCTGTTACCAACAAACCAATTAAATCCTAGAAATAATGAATACTCATTAAACTTCTTAAATAATGGATAAACGATTTCTTCTAATTAAAACTTACTTTTAGGTCATTTAATTCTCCTTAAATTCACTTAACGAAATACCAAAGGGATTTACTTTAGAAGTAACAAAGGAATAAGACAAAAAGAAGAGGAAAAACTCAACTTAAAAGGAGCAAAACCTATGACACGACCTATGATACGATCAAGGAAACTATCATGTCTTTTTGGTCATATAACTTACTAAGTTACTCTTCATTACTATAAGAGACACAATCAGGAATATGGTCATGTCTTTCGGTCGTATAACTTTCTAGTCTACTGACCCACATTACCTACTACAAGAGACATGACTAAAGATACAGTAATGTCTTTTGGTCATGTAACTTTTTAGTCAAACTTTTTTTTTTCCTCTTTCACCTAAAACCTTTCTAAACCTATTTTATCCTCCAACATTTCAACACATGGATCAAAGCACTCTTGAATTTATAGAAAACTTAACTCCACAACATAATCACATCATCAACATCACTTATCTTTCACATCTCTAACTTTTGTTTCAAATTTAATACTTATTTCATCAACATCAAACCTTTCCATTATTTTTATCACTTTAACTATCATACCATCACCATAAACTTTTTAAATAGAAAGATTATAAGAAAAATCTATGGTGGAAGAGATATTTACCTTGATTTTTGACAATTCTTTTGTATTCCTTTGTTTTCCCATAACCAATCAACACATAACCCTAAAATATTGATGCGTATCGCTTAAATTTAATCCAAATTTAAATTCAATAATTAACTCTTCACTTACTATTGAAAATCTTTGAAGGTTGTGTAAGCCTTGTGATTTTCTTCTTCAGATGAGTTACACTAGCAAAAGAGATTTAAATCAATACAACTTTTTCCTCTAAAAACCAATAAGATTTAATATTCATGATATACGTTGAGCATTTCTTGGGTTTATAGTGGAAGAGTTATATTCATTAACTCCAAGAAGTATAAAAAAGTTAATAAGAAATAACGTAATATATATATATTAACTAAGCCAGGAAATTTTTGTACTTTCAACATTACCCTTCATTAAACTGTTGCTTAAAACCTTAATACCCCTTACTCGTAACTTACTTATCCTTTATTTATTTTTATTTTTTTATATCCCTTTGTTTTCTAGGGTATTACAAAGTAGAGATAAAAATCTTCAATTCATCAAAGGTTTTCCCCAAAAATAGAATAACAATCACAATTGATATTGTTTAAAAGAATTAGTTTCATTGTCCATCTTTGAATTCATTTATATCTCAACTTTTTCCGATGTTCATTTTATAGCACAAATAAATTCCTTAATAGAGGCCCAGTAATTCTATGGCTCAGATGTCAACATTTCCTAGCTTCCTTTTTTAAACCGACTATCTAGTAACCTTATTCATCCCTTAGAATAACCTTAACTACAGCTTGTTTCATTAACATAAAAAAGGAAGCATCAATGTTTAGTTTTATCTAATGGGTTTCAAGGCCCACCAAGATAACGATTGAAAAGAAATAGAGCCTCCTGATATTAGTTGGCAGGGGGCGAATTCCTTCGTCCTTTTAAATAGGAGACTCTTTCTATTTATCTAAATTTGCCAAGTTAACTAAATAAATGTGACATTTTGCACATCAAACTTGTATGAAGCCAATACTCAAGTGGAATAGAACCAAATTTTCCCCATATAATATGGGGCACTGGACAATCTTTGATTGCATGAGTAATGTCCACTCGGCTTTCTTTGCAATTGAGGTAGTCTAAATGATTTAATTTGCTTTTTAAAGGGTTTGCAAATTATTTAATCAAGTTCACAAAAGGAGAACATTGATTTTTTGGTAAGACAGTAAATGGAATTGACCAAATCCATGAAAGATCAAGAAATGAGTTATTTGAGTGAAGACAGAGCACATGCAGATGTCATTAAATGGGAAATGGGCATTTGATTTCCCTCCTAGTAGAGAACAATCATCCATCCCTTTATTTATCAAGCAAGGCCCACATTTTTCACAAAATAGTAAGAAGATGGAAAAACCATTTGTGTTATCTCCCTAGATAGTGATCAATTTTTGAAATTCTTAGTCGTTTCTCTACATCTTCTAAGAAGTACATGAGAAAGTTATCTAATTTTGTAGATTAGAATTCATCTATATGACAAAAATTTCTTGTTTATCCATTAACCAAGATTATTTGTCCCTTCTCAGTTAGCTGTTATTGGTTTTTGAAAGTTCCTTTTCATATCAAAGAGATCGTAAGCATTGTGAAAAGATATATCTCGAGTATTGTGCACAATAGATGTATCCTTCCCTAGTATGTTTGATTTCTAAGGCTCTATTTCTTTGTTATATATTCATTAATCTAAGACCATCGACATTTTCTTGACGACCATATATTCGATGATGGTATCCATTGTGTTCTTTTAGCGTCTGCAATGCATTCCAATTGAATCTGTGCACAATTAGTTTTAGTTTGGAGATAACTCCTTGTGGAATGGCATTGAATTGCATATAGTAGGTGGGTAGTGATATGAGGATAGACTTAACTAAGATTACACGGCCTACTAAGCTTAACAATCACCCTTTCCAACTATTTAACTTCTTAATTGCTTTTTACACTAAGAAGTCTAAGTCCCTTGGTCTTAGCTTATATTCTTTGTTCAAGGGAAAACCTATATAAGTGAAAGTTTGTAATTTTCTTTAAGACTAAGGATGTCTTGATATGTTATCAACCTCCAAAATTATTGTGCTTTTTGAAGAAGATTATAAGGATTCATTTTATTCTAGACCATTCCTCTTGTTTTTATTGCATCTTTTAGTTTGGTTGTTGTTTAGGTTTATATTTATGAATTATCTCTAGAATATTATAAATCTCATGTTTTGAGGAAAATTAGAAAGAATATAGGTCGTGTCTTAAGACTGTGTACCTATATTGTAAACGCGAAGAGAGGTAAGTGCACATTCTTGTGTGTAGGTAAACTTTAATAAGCCTCTCGTGGATATTATAATCATTAAATGAGTGAAGGAAATGGCCAATACGAGGAACATGATGAAAAATTGTCTTAAAAAAACCTGCATAAGTTAGAAAACAAATAGAAATGATAAAAATGATAAGGAAACATTTAAAGGGAGAGCTAAAATTAATTCCTCCAATGAGGAACATATGGACAATACACAAAGAAATGCTGATGCAGGTGATTCAGGCTCAGGGAATTCCTTATCGGTTAAGATGGAGGAATAACAAAAGAATAAAACGACGTTAAATGTTAAGGTAGAAAACCCTTCAAAATCTAAATCTAATGATGGAATGTGGCCGTTAGTCCACCTTAATGGTGTAGGCAAATCAAACGCATTTAAATCTAAAATTAAATGGTTATTAGTAATAATAGTAAAAAAAAAGGCAAGAATGGATGTGTCATTTAAGAAATAAAGATGAGGGAACACCGACCATAACATTGACTTACCTAAAGAAGGCTTTGGAATGTGGAGTGATGGTTAAGGGAAATGAATTGTTAAATGGAAAGAAGATTGTTGAGGAGTACAATAGGAAAATTTCACATGTGAAACCTCCTCTTCCATCAAGCTTACTCACTCTTCCTCTTTTAGGAAAAAGTGTCACTTCCCTAAGGAAATAGGCTCAAATTTTGAAAAAAAGCAATATTAAAAGGTAATCTATCCTTTAACTTGAAAAATACTATGAATAAGGTTAGATATACCTTAAATAAATCCATGATATTAGCTACTGTATGTGTCTCACAAGAGTAGCCGGAGAGGATAGTGATGGACCTATTTAAGTTCCTTGGGTAAGAATGCTTTTTTCCAATAAAAAATAGAAAAACATATAAATGAATAAGATTGACAGTAATAATAAGGAAGGAGTTTGCTATTTTGATGCCAATATCAATGACATATGATCAGATAATTTAAGGTATATGCGAAAATAAGTCAATTAAGATAATACATCACGTGTGAGTCCTATGAATTAGACAAGGACACCTTGTGTTCAAATTGTAGAGATATAATAAAATAATAATATTGTAGCTAATAATAGTTAATTTTATTAAATTATACTATATTGTATTTTACACATTGTAAACGTGCGATTTAAGTAACAAAGGTTAACTAAATTTGAGAGATAATTATTTGAACACTAAAATTATAAAATGACATAAAATAATATGTAGAAAATATCACATACACTTTGGATATCATTGATATATATGAATATATACCTGTAAACACTAACAATACCTAAAAATACATGTAATTAACTAAAAATTTGTAAGAAAAATAATAAAAATTTATAAAAAATTGCTAACAACCAGAACTTTTATGGATTTAGGCGTAGAATAAGCATGGATAGTTGTTTGCTAAGAAATAAGCTCAAAAAACACTTGAACATGCATGGAATTAGTAGTATAAAAGCAAATTAGAGAGAGAGAGAAAATCATTTCTCATTTGCCAACTTAGGAATTACCACCCAAATGCTCTCTAAGTTTCATTTAAGCTTTGAGGAATCTGGAAAAAATTGAGAAAGAAGAGAAGCAAGGAGGAAAAACATTTAGGAAGAATTATCAAGAAAATTGGACAAACCGAGTTGATTTAGAGGATGTAGGTCCAAATGTAAACCATTACCACCACCTAATAGTTGTGGTAGCAGCTAGAGCAACCGGTAAGGGGGTGACGGGAAGTCTATTTTTCCAGTGAGTTAAATTTCTATCGAAATTTCTTAAATTTTGTAAAAATATCAATTTAACACTAAAAATTATTTTTAAAAAATATTTTGGAACATTTTTATATGTACTTTTTGAGAAAAATATCAATTTGCAAAATTTTTAAGCAGATATATTATCTCCCTAAGAAATTGCCTAAAATTGAGCTATTTTTGAAGTTGTTTAAAATGACCCTATTTTGAAACCAAACTTTTTCTAAAATATCCTTATATTGCATATAAGAATTGTATGAAAAGATTTTTAAAAAAATTTCTATGATTCTTAGGAATTTTTTAGCTTTTAAGTTTGGTGAAAAATGCTTTTTTTTTTTAGACTTTGTGTAATTAACTTAGAGGGAAAACAACTTGTATCAATTCTAGAGTTCCTTTGTGATTTATTTTACTAAGGAAAGTGATCGAAAGTTAAGTGGATTGAATTGGAGTCAAAATGTATGCAAATTACTAGCTATGCGTTTAATGTATTAAAATGAGAAAATGAGAATTTAGGAAGTTTTAATGATATAGTGTTAGTTAGTATGATAAAGCTGTCGAATGATTATGTATTAACATATTTGTACCTAAATATATCGTACTGAAGTGAGTCGCTTAGAGTGAACTAGTAAATTGAATCTATTCAAAAGGTTCTTTAGGGGGTTGACCTAATAAATAAGAGGACTCAATCCTTGGTTCAAAGGCTTGATCAAAAGATTAGTAGGAAAAAAGAACCTAATTATACTAATGTCACAGACTTGTTCAGGAAGTTATTTTGTGAAGGAAGTGTAGCTAAAATAGTTTCACAAACTTGAGCAAAGAGTTGGTTAGTGTGGAAGGCTTAGATGAAATAACTCTAGAGATATATTCTGAGGGTTAGATGGAGCAAGAAACTTAGTTAGGATAACATCTAATGGTTGGTTAAAGGGTTATTAGTTTAAGGACACTCGTTTAGATACTTCATTAGAAGATTTTTAAACCAAAACTTAGTATTACACAAGCCTTCAAAACCTTATTCATAGACTTTAATAGTAAGCTAACACTCAAATACAAAGTTTACTCAATATACTTAAGATAAGTCACAACTATACTTATATTATTAAAATGAATGTATTTACCTTATATTTAGTAAAACTAAAGTAAATGTATTAACTACACAGGGGTAAATTCAAGCGGACGAGACCTACATTCAAAACTATTGAGCATCATATGTCTAAGTAAGTAGGATCGGTGGTTTACTGCACTTTGAAATATCATTTTAGAGTACTTAGAGTTCTTAGTTGTGAGACCCCATAAAATATGTATCTAGGATGTAACCCTTAGATATAATGTACTCATGAGAGCAATCAAGTTAAGAAAATTGTAAGTTTCGTACTATAATAAATAGGTTCCAAGCATTTAGTTTTAAGCTTTCGAGGAAGTAGGACGGTAAAGCTAATATACTACAACTTGGAAAGGAATATATGTATATATATATATATATATATATATTGTGAGACCTTCCAAAATTAACAAATAGTATTTAACACCTAAATTTAGCATAGCCATGAGAGTTATCTACTTAAACAAGAATGTAGACTAGAAGACTCAGGATTCGTATGCAAATTTAAAGCGATCGCAAAGTTGTTTGATTAAACCAAACCTTACAACGAACTAGGAGTAGAATCGACTCAACAAGCTTGAATTTAAGGGAAAAAATAATAAAATAATATGTAGCTAAAATATTAATTATAAATATATTATTAATTATTTATTAGAAATGCGTTAAAGGAGTTTCAATAATTAATTAGATTTTAAATACAAATTATATGGATACTAAAGAAAAATTATAAAATAACATGAGATAATATTTAGAAGTATGTATATGCATCGAATATATTATATATATATATATATATAAATATATGTGAAACCTCGTAAAATTGGCTATTATGACATTAGCACTCAAAATTTAGTTAATCATAAAAATCCATGGTATAAGTTTGGGAGTCAATGAGGCAATAAAAAAATTTGAAAATCTAAAATAAAAATCTTAAAGGAAGTGATCTCGTATAGTTTGTTATGCAAAATAAAGTTTATGGAAATTTCAACTAGACAAAGTATAAGTTCTTCGGTACTACTCGTAATTTATCAAAAACTCCATATTGAGTTTTGAGATATAACAAAACTCTAGAAATAAATGGATTAATAAAATTAATATTATAATTGGAAAATGTCTAGTACTCACTAAAGTGTACAAACAACATAATATATTTGCAAATATATCAATATGTACAAGTTAACCATGGGCCAAATTATATCCTAATTTTGTTAATAAAATTCAACAAAAGAATTTTCAAAAGACTATAAGTTTCAATAAAGTGATATGGTTGAATCTCATAATTGGGTTATTTAGAATTAGATAATAAAGGGGCACTTGAACTACCAAGGACTGCAACTCAATAGTGGCTAATTTCCAAGCTGACAATGCTTACGGTGTGAATTATAGTCATAAGCTTTGGTCCATAGATATTAGTGCAATCAAAGTAGCCAAAAACTAGCTAAGGAAAATATATATAATAAAAAGTTAAATTAACAACCAGTCAACTAACATTTTAGCCATCACATATACCTATGCATAAGTTTGGTGTTCTTTGACTTGTGACACCTAAGAGATATATATAAAAATAATGCTACATGGCTTAGTTATAAAATCACATTTGGATAGCTTGTAGTAGTATCATCGGCTAGAGCTTAGAGAGTAACATAGTAGCGACCATTTTAGAATGTTTCATCCATGGAAAACTAGGGTGAGAGAAGGGGAAATAAAAATAATGAAGAAGACGAAGAATATGGCAACAACTCCTCAAAGGATCTTTCCTTCTTTCGATGATTTGGAGCTCCCATGCATATAGCTAGAGCAATAACAATAACCCAACATCCATAACAAGAGAATTCATTTTTCTTCATGCAATCATCACTCCAAAAGAAAAGAAGAAGAAGAACAACAACAATATGTGCATGCGTATACTACCAAAATGCATGGTATCAAATGTACATTATTTCATAAAGTTACAAGAATTTGTAGTCCACATGATCTCATCAATGTTATAACCATCCAGTAAAGATGAAACTCTCTTGTGCGCAATCCTCATTGTAGGCTATCTAAAAAGAAAGGTGAAAAGTTAGTGTTATATGAAGTTTTCAATAAGATTTTGCATTAATAGATTAGCATAAAAAGGCGATTAAGAGGATTTAGCAGAAGTGCCATTAGGTAAGTTTTATATAAGGACTTAGTTAGAGACTATGATAAAGGATATGTAAAGTAAACGCAAAGAATAGGTTAGAAGATGTTTTAATAACTTTAAAATCAACTGGATTTAGAGGATGCTTCAAAGGATAACTAAGGGCATAGCCTAAGCAGAGATCAAATGAAAATGACCTTAAAATCTACACGCTTAAGTATAATATCAATCTAATCTTAGGCTAAAGGACTTAACATTAGGAACGATAACCAAGAATAATGATACTTCATAACTAGTATCCGTACAAAAAATGTCATTTACGATAAGAAGTTTCAATAAAAGAATGTACTACAATTGCACCCGGTTGAGTAAAGAGTAATCTAAGATAGTGAACAATGAGGATTCCAAGTAAGTGGAACTAATGCTACACTGCATTTCAAAGTATTATCTTAGAATACTTAGTGGATTTAGTATGTATCTGTTAGTTGTAAGCTAGTTAACTGTGCTTGTACAACATATCTACGTGAATATTGTTATGTTATTATATGGATCTCAACTTTATGTATTTATTATTTTGCAAATATTGCTTTGATTGATCTGTTTGAGATTGGTTGATTGCCCCAAACTTAGCCTATACTCTAAATGGACATGCATCACAACCCACTAGAGATAATGACTACAATTCTTGAGCCAAACATAGACCTTTTGATTATGATAGCTGAAATGATCTTTTCCCCATTTTTAATTAAACTAAGTGACAAGAGAGTAAGTCATGGTAAGGTTGGGGACCGTGGTTCGAAGGTAGTCTCGAGTAGAGAGTGTTCTCTATTACACAAGTCTTGATTTTGTTCCAATTTGTGCATGAGACGTCAAACTTCTCAACTTAGATTAATAGGCATTATTTCTCTAATCTTATGACAGATTAGATAACATCATATGATAGAATTTTCTTCTACATGCGTTGCATTTAACTGAATTGATTGAAAATCTTGGTTATTCTATGTTAAATGCATACTTTTATCTCTATCTTACTTCCTAAGCAAGTTGTTGCTCATTCCCCTATAATTTGTTTTGTAAATTCATAATGGATTTACAAGTACACACCCAAAACTAGAGTATTAACAAACAAGATCAGGGAGCGAGGTTTAAGAAGAAATAGCTGGATACTTGTTCTTATTGTTGACTTTTCTAACTTTTAAGAAAACTACATAGGTCTCCTTAAGTGGCTTGATAGTTTTTGATATTTTGGTCTGTATATTGAGTAACGTGTACTTTTAGGTTTTACAACTACTTTTCTAAAAAGTCAAACTACGAGTTTGTTTTAACAGTTATTTTAAAAGATTATACTACAGGTTTACATCAATCCAATATTGAATTGGATGCTTCAAAGTGGTCAAGTCAAGTATTCTTGGTGTAGACTAAGTCTACGGTAATATCTGTAGTCAGCTTCCACCTTAAGGTAGTTCACACGAAAAAACTGTTGTGACTCCACCTCTTTAGAGCATGATATTAGTATGTATTTATTGGTGGTTGTAAGTTAGTTATCTATGCATATACAATGCATGTGCTGGAATATTGTTTTGCTACTGTAAAATGATGAGCTTTATATATTGTTACTCTATGATTACTGTTTGATTAGACTGTCTGAAATTGCTTGATCATCTTGAAAGCAAACTAACTTAAACTTAGCTTAATTACTAACCGAATATGCATCATAACCCACTTAGAGAATGATTAAGATTCTCGAGCTAAATATGGACCATTTGATGAAGATAGCTGAAATAGTCATTTCCCCATCTTTAGTCAAACTAACTAATAAGAGAGAAGATCGCAACAAGGTTAGAGACTGTAGTTCAAAGGTAGTCTCAAGTCAAAGGTATTCTCTACTGCACAAGCCTTAGTATGGTTCTGATTTATATGTGAAATGTCAAACTCTTCAACTTAAATTAGAACAAGCGCAATTTCTCTAATCTCACTATGGATTGGATAACGTCGTACGATGATATTTTCTTGTACATACATTACATCTAACTAAACTACTTGAAAAGTTTGGTTGCTCTGTATCAAATACGTGCTACTGTCTTCATCCCACTTACTGAATAAGTTGTTACTCATCATACTATAGTTGTTTTGCAGGTTCAAAGTAAACTACCAGCACATTTCCTAATAGGAGTTAAAGGTTGATAACTAGGTCCTAAGCTCAAGGACTCACCTCTTTAGTCAGTCGAGCTACCTAAATGAACTTAACCCCAAAAGAAGAGAAGTTGCTTCAAGCCGACCTAGCCAATCTTTCAAGCTCCCCTAATCCGATCACTATTTCACATGTAGAGAAAGAAGATCTTACTAAGACCCCCATCAGAACCAAACATTAAACCCATTTGCTTTCGAGCTGACAGGAATCTAAGGTCAAACTAACCCACTGTCTAGCCGACCTGCTAAGCCTAAGCTGCTAAACTCTTATTTTCAGAACAAGTGCTCTCTAAGCTATCGAGTTATCGACTCAAGGCCAAGCTAGATGACTTTGCTCAACTCATTAACTATTTGGACTATAGAATTAAGAGGCTGATACGTATCCCCTCTTTAACATCTGTATTGTCCTTTGCGAAGGATATTCCTTTTTGTGTTAATTACTAAATTACCTTTATATGATATGCACTTTTCCCTTTCTAGTAAGAATCTTTTTTAGTAATTTGCAGTAACCTAAGATTTACCTTAATTAGGCCATATAAATACCTATATTTTGTATAAGCCACATCATCTAGAATAGTTAATATATAATTTTTCCTTTTTGAGCTAAGTGTTCTTCTACTTACTCTACTTAATCTTATCTAGGCCATTTGAGAGTGGATTAGTGGCAAATAACCTCTAGTTACACTTGTACATCATATTAAGTATAGCTTGAGCTTGTATGAGGCATCAGTGCATCATATCTATTATCAGTACAAGTAAACTCCTGATCAACCTCCATCTTCCATTCGTTCTTTCAAGTCATCTCGTAGCTCGAACCCATCTCCTTGGTTACGAATGATATCAATGTCGTCTGTTCATCCACAAGCTTGAGGAGTGAGGTTCACAACAAATTAGCTTAGTTTTTATTTTATTTGTCAATTTTATTAACTTTTAAGAAAACTAATAAGGCTTTCTTAGGTAGTCCTCTAGTTTTTTATTAGTAAATGTCTTTTTTCATCTGTAAACTTATGGACTTCTATAAATCATTTGCTAGTCACACTAACTTTTCTTATCAATATATTTTTTGAAATTTCCTATTGGTTTCAAGATTTTCTACATCATCTGATTTATAAAACTTAATTCCTCTTAGGTGATTTAAGTACAAGCAAGTTTTAACAAATATTTCGAAAGATTACACTACATATTTGTATAAAAAAGGTCATGAATTGGATGCCTAAAAGCGATGGAGTTACAAATGGCTTGTATAAACTATACTTATGTTAGCGTAGTTAGCTTCCAGTTTAGGTTAGTTTACTGGATGGGGTTATTACAATTCCTTGGTTTAGGGCATGACACATACCATCTCATGAAAAAATGGGAAAGGGCATTAAAGATAATTGTAAAACAAATATTCAAAAATATCAATTTGCAAATTCCACAAATAAATTTTTCTAGCCACATTTTGATTGAAGAAACATGTAGCAAGGCTGTTGCTATATAAGAATGGAGGAGTCAATCGCGATGCAGGATACGAAGGAACTTCATGTCATTTTGAGTTTAAGTGAAGAGTACAATACAACTTGGTGGTAAAGTTATTGAGCATAATCTCACGGTGTTACAGTTGGCCTATAAGAATCATAGCCTGGAAGGTGCGAGGTTTAAATTCCCATCAAAAGCAGATGGAAGTATTATATGCTATGGAGGAATATATGCCCAACCTTATTGTTCTCATGGAAACCAAAGTGGATTGTTCGTTGGCATACTCTTTTTATCATCTTTCACAACTATATGGGTATTTGTGCTTGGAAACAAAAGGCCAAAATGGAGGAATCGTATACGGAGGTATTGGATGTAGAAGTAACAAAACAAACTAATTAAGAGATTCATGTGTTGACTAAGGTTAGAAATTCAAATCTTTTGTTATTTTTCTTTGCAATCTATGCCTCACACTGTCTGGACTTACGACCCTTACTATGGAATAACTTAAGAAATTTTGCAAATCATGTGAATAATCGACTATTGTGTATAATTTAATGATATCATATATCTACGTGAAAAATGGGGAATGGGGCCATTTTTAAGAAATAGAGCCTTTAGTTACTCAAGCTATATGAATGATTATAGATTGTAGATACCTAATTTTTATCCTTTCGTAATCCTAAATTTTGATTTTTTTTATTTTTTATAAAAAAATAAAATAAAAATAATAAAAATAAAAGATAAAAATAATAAAAATTAACACATTATGAAAATACCAAAAAAATAAGAAAAGAAAAATTTATGGTCGTCACGTCTAAATGGGCAAATGTTGTAGTAGGCACAGAATCAGTCAAATCATCTGCAAGTACATAAACTGCTTGAATAGAAGTTATGAATCTTTCTTTGGTAGAAGTAGATTTTGTAGATTTTTAGAAAGTAACTTATATTATGGAAAAGTAGTTTTAGTTTTAGCTTAGTATAAATAACTATTTTAGGGAGTCGCGTGGTTTAAGTACAATTCAGTTATACTAAAAATCAAGGTATAGACCAATAGCTAATGAATAAATATTGAAGTATTGGATTAGATTTAGTTTGAGGTCACAAGTTTGAATCTCGTTAAATACTTATGTGTCTTTTATTTTTCTATCTTTTATAAAAGAGAGATAAATGAGCAGGATCATATTTAATCAAATCTTCTTCATTTGAATTTGAATAGTTAGAGAATACTTGAATCTAGTTTGATTTTATTAAATCAGATTTGAATTAATTCGAATTTAATTTAATTTTTATTAAATTAAATACGATGAATACGATTCGATATGATTTGATTTAGGTCTTATAAATACGCGTACTCCCAAAGAACGGGGATCTTTAGGGTGACACACACACCGACTCCAGGAAAGAAAGAGAAAAAAATTCCTTAGTTCATCGCATTGGTTTTTCATTCACGCACTAAACAGCACATAAGGCCTACTGTTGCTTGTCGATTACGTGATCATTACACTTCGTTGGACAACAAACGAGCAACAATGATATACATCAGACAGCCATCATCCTCGCCGAGCACGCTTCAAGCACCAGTGTCTGCAAAACACACTCCACAACCGAAGACTAACCAACAACTCCCCACACCGAAGTATATTGCAGCGTTCCAATGACGTACGCGATCAGATCCTCAACTGCGTACGTCTACGTCTTTAGCAACACTCGCGACACAATATATTTGACCCACTCTCGACGACGGTCTGCAAACAGTAACCAACACACCAACGCATTACTGCTTCGTCATGCCACAACAGCCGATCAATCCAAGACTTCTCTACAGTACAATCCAAGTGAAATTTTAGATGAACACCAAACGAACTACGGCAGCAGTCAAAACAGTAGCTTCGTTCTCTTTTGCCCACCGCACTACGTTCATCACAGCAGCACAGAACAGCTACGGTCACCGTCTACGCTAGCCGTTTCACCCACTCACAGCACATCTCCAATACACACACGAGACCATTGATTAACACGGATGCCACTGCATATCTACACTGCAATACGACCTGAGACGCACATGCACGTTGCGCCATTCGATCACTCAATATAGTTCACCACATGTCACTATCAACATAGTTCATTGCACGTGCACTGTCCACACAGTACGCCGCTGCCCATCACCGAACTACACACATGCGCATCAACCTTGATTGACACTTACCGCACTTCACGCCACTATCGCTACACAACGGACGAGACCACTGTCGTCTACACCACTACTATCTACATTCGCCACCGCCCACTAACAGAACTCACACACCGATAGCGTTAACAACTCCACCGGCGAACGACTCCTCGCCGCGCTTTACTGCCGAACGAAACAATCAGGTTTGGTTTATTTTATATTGTATTATTATGATATTATATTCTTATGTCCTTAGTTAGTTAACATAATATATATATGAGTATATTAATTTTAGGAGTTTTTTTTAGTAATTCTATAATCTTGTTAATTTAGTTAGGTACATAGTTGTTGATAATAAAATTTAAGCATGGATGTGCATATAAATATATATATCTTAGTTTAGGAAAGTTTTTAGTATTAGTTTTTAATTTCTCAATTAGAAAAATTACTTCTTAGAAATAAAAATTAATAAAAAAACAATTATTTTAATATTTTTTATTTTATTTTATATTTTTATTTATTTTTAGGAAAATCAGGATGTTTTAGAGATTTTTTCCTTACAGAGATACTAAAAATTAGGACCCTTTTAAAGTTTTCTATGAATAAACTAAGTTGATAATCACATAAATCCAGTCAGTTTTTTTTTCAAAATTAAAATTAACCAACACATTAAAGTTTTCGAAAAGAACTACGATCGTCTGATCCTGGCTAGTGGGTATATAGGTATCTTCGGGGTAACGATAAAATATGTAGAAACTTAGATTCTTTTTCTTTTGGTTTTTATTTATTTATTTTTTAAAAAATATTATAATTAGAAGAATAATCCTAATTTCGGTAAATAGATAATAGCACCCGTTAAGGTTTAATAGGTTAGCCCCTGAATTCAGAACTCTCTGATTTTTTTTCATTTAAATTGAAATCAAAGACCGGTAGCAAAATCATAATCATTCCACCCAATTGATTACAATTTCTCTTTTTCCTGATTTCGGTTGGGTGACAACTCCAAAAACTTTTCCTAAATAAAAAACCAAAAATTTTCAATTTCTTTAGTTAAAGATTAATATTAAATAGATTAGGATTTAGTATTAATCGGAAATGAAAAATCAATTTTAAACAGAAATTAAAAAATCAAGCTCGACATGGACTACCAAATATGAGATTTGTTAGACCTGAGTAGGTTTGATCAAACAAGCATCATTTCATAAGCCTTATTAATTAAGCCTAATGTGACAATGCTTGGAAGGCTATTTTTCTAGAAGCCAAGATTTTCATTTATAGAAATGTCCATTATCCTATCGTATTAAAAATTAACCCTTATAAAGAGTTGATTTTTATAAATAAAACATTCGGATTTCAAACCATGGGTTTTATCAAGAATCTTGCATGCCTCTTAATAAAAAGATATGAAAACATAGCAACAACAATTTCAATTTTATTGATGCTATAAAAGGTGAAAGATGTGAGCGTAGAATCTACGAACTTTTGGCTTTTTGCATATACAAAATTAGAGGGCTGGTAGTACAAAGCACTTTCTAGATCCATTCTACCTTTTCTAACCAGCTTCTAGAGTTTCCATAGAAATTTGATAAAGAAGAATGCTTGTAGAAATGAAAAGAGCTAAACGGATTCAAGATGATAAGATAAACACATGATATTATTGCTCCCTAATGTTAACAAGGACATTGTAAAACAAAATGAATCTTAGCTCCCATGGACAATCAGAAACTAGATTTGTACCATGGAAGATATTTACGAGCTAATTAACTTTTATTTCAATAGCATTTTTTATTTTTTTTTACAGAAAGGGATGCTTGCTCTTAGATAAATCAAATCTTTAAAGAGTTTAGATATGGTTTATTAATGGAAGTAGCTCAAAGTATAAGCAAACTATTAGATATAAGGAAATCTATGAAGCCTTAATATTTGTAAGCCCTTAGAAATGTTCGGGACAAGACGTTCTCTATGCTTTTTTCTTTAGGAAGTGTTGGGGAACAATCGGCCCTTTTGTTGATGAAAATTTAATTCAATAAATCTTTGAAAGAGGAAGAGTTGCTTGGCAGATTAATAAATTGATTCCTTAATAAGGAGTCACCAATCATATAATACAATTTCATCTGATTGGTCTACGTACAACTTTATATAAGATAAGTGCAAAATTTTTTGTTAATCATTTTAGTCCCTTTTTAGATTCCTTAATTCACCATGTCCGGGCGAGCTTTATCCCTGACAGAAAAGCAACAAATAATATTATCTTAATCAATAAAATCCTTCGTTGCTAAAGGAGGGGGAAAGAAAAGAAAAAAGAAAAAAAAAAGGTTTGGTAATCATTAAATTGGATTTAAAGAAAGTCTATGACACAATTAAGTAGGAGTTCATTTACTAGGCTTTATATAGTTTAAATTTTCTTAAATTGTAGATAAGATTGGTAGATGAATGTATTTTATCTGCATCTATGGAAGTCCTGGTCAATAATGCTCCTATATCAACATTCTATCCTAGTAGAGGCACTTGGCAAAAGATCGTTCATCTCCTTACCTTTTTTATTATAGAATTGGAATTCTTCCGTAGGATTTGTATGGAGAGAAGTTCAATTAGGAAATTGGGAACTTTTTAAGGTGAGAGGAGATAACTTGAGGATTTCACATATAGCTTTTGCTAATGATGTTGTGTTGATAGCAAATGCTTCTTTAAAATATCCTGATACAATTTAAATGGCGATTTCAAACTTTTCAACTCTTTTGACTTTAAGGTGAATGAAGAGAAATCCTCTGTCTTCTCCTCAAGAAATCTTCCACAAATAATTAAAGAGGAAATATCCATATTTATAGAATATAAGGAAGTATGTTCGTTTGAAAAGAATTTAGAATATACTATTGAACAAAGCTTAAAACCTGAAACCTCGTTGTTAAACTTTATCGATACAAAAGCTTAGAAGAAATTGAGATCAAGTTTAGATAAAAAAGAATCTATTATGAATGCAAGATTGACTCTTTCATTAAGTGACATTTATGCGTAGTTAGTAATTGAAGAATACCATATATATATATATATATATATATATATATATATATATATATATATATATACTTGAATGGTATTTGGGGTATAATTCTTCCCCTAAGGTTGGATTACTACTTAGAACTCAACATGACAGGCCTTCAGCCTTCGACCTTTTTTCGACAGTTAACTTTAGGAAAAGAAATATCTCGAAAAATGTTGCTTGCCTAGTACAGGGAGTAAAATGAAGATTTGCAACACATTTCAGGCATTGTAGTGAGTTAGAAGATCTATATAAATGCCAGTAGTTTGTTGCTTTGGAAGATATATCACCTCCTATACGTAGGTATATGCACAAATATACACATCATATAGTTAATAGTTATACCAAGTTATCATATGTAAGTTTGTATATATAAGCATATAATAAAAGGTAAAGGATGTGTTCTTAATAATTCATTTTTTGCAACATTTAAGGCAAGTTATTATTTAGCAAATATGGACCCTTGGTAGGCTTTCTATTAGCTACAACTTATCTATGGAAAAATAACTTTTCCTGTCTCCTCATTGTCGTGGCAATAAGTAACTCAATGAAATTTTGTCAAGGATGAGTATGGCAATTGGCAAATATGTAAGTATTATATGGTATAAAATAACTTTTCTTATCTCCTCGTTGTCATGGCAGTAAGTAACTCCATGAAATTTTGTCTAGGGTAAGTGTGACGAATATGTAAGTGTTATATAGTGTAAATTGTTTAGCTTAGGCCATGAATCAACATTTATATACTTTGCATCAACTCTTTTGTAAACACCTTATTTTTGCCCTTTTGTAATTTAAAAAATTTGTAGAATAAGAAAAATGGTCTTAATTTAAAAAAATAAAATTTAAAAAAAATTAGAAAATTTAGAAAAAAAAATTTATAAAAAGGGAAAAAGAAAATAAAAGAAAAAAAGAAGGAGAAGTGAATAATTTAAAATAGAATAGGAAATTTTAATTTAGTTTTAGTATTTTTGGGATCTTAAATTAAAAAAAAAAAAGAAAGAAAAAAAAAGGGAAAATGTTGGGCTTAAGTTTAGATTTAAATATAACCTAGGTGATACGGACTCGTGGATGAACACACGAACTCGATATCACACGTAACCAAAGGGGTGAGTCCAAGTTATAAGATGACTTGAAAGGTAAATAATAATCGAAGGTTGAGCAGAAGGTTCCCATATACCAATGAAGGATACGACGCACCAACACCTTATACGAGCTCAGGTCACACTTGATATGATGCACAAGTGTGGCCGGAGGTCACTCGCCATTAGTCCACGCTTGAATAGGCTAGATAAGAGTAGCTCAAGAGTAAAAGGAACACGTAGCTCGAGAGTAAAAAAATTCAGTATATTCTCTGTATTCTGATATGATTATTAACTTTTATAATATGACGGTATTTATATCATCTTGTTAGGGCAAATCCTAAGTTATATAAATTATAAAAGAATGGTCCTTATTTGCTAAAAACAAAAGCGAATAATTTACAAGGAAAATATGAAACCGTGCAAAAGAAGAAGCGCAGAAATCCTTTGTCAGAAAGGACAGTACGGATGTTAGTAAAGGACAGTGTGCATACGTTCTTATTGTAATCCTAACGGCATTGTAGTCCTAGCAGTGGTGGGCCTCTATTCAAGCCTGTTCGACATCAAAAGGGGCTAGACTTGAGCTTTTAGATGGTCTAGTAGTTCCAAAGCCACTTTCATATGTCCGTGGCCGACCTGATGTTACCAAAGCCAACCCCAAATGGCCAATCTGACCTATTATGCCAGTTATCGACCCGAAGTCAACCTAACATGACAGTAGCTGACCTGCTATGATAGCAACCAAGTTCGCATGGCCGGGCCAGTCTAAAGTATATGAAGCCGATATGTTCAACATGATTCGGTACGACTGCGCTGGTATAGAATGGCCGAGCGACCACATCATGACTAAGCAGATCTTAGTCAAGCGACCTCAGTCTAATGAATCGACCTCAGTAAAGTGGGGTGGATAGGTAGGGCAAGGCAGGGCAGGACAGTCTTGAATGGTTGATCCGAGTAGATTCGACAAAATAGAATAGAGCTTATAAAAATAGGGTAGATCAAGTATAGTAAGGAAGACCTGGTAAAGTAGGGCATAAATAGTAGGCCAAGACAGAACTTAAAGAGAACATTGGGTCTTCTAATATTGCCATAGCTCATAGATAAGTCTATAAGAAGGCTTGGTCTGGGTAGAACGGGGCGTACTCAACACAATAGGGTAGACCCAGCAGAGTATGGTAGGCCGTTTAGCAATGATAGAGCATATAAATAGGTCGTCCATTTACATAAAGCTCGTGAGCAAGCCTCCGATGTAGTTCGAAGCCTGGCACGTCATCGGGTTGGTGCCCGGAATCCTATCATTCCCTCCATCTTAGAAGATTTTCGACCCGAAACTTGGCAGTTGGTTGCTACAGATCCCTTCGGGGTCAAATACTAATCGACAAAATCTAAATTTAAACATAGTACATCGTAGTTCTTACAACAAAGGCATCACCAGTCGATGCTCCCTCCATTCGTTATGGGCTCTATCAAACACACATTTTATCTCGGATTTTTCCTTCCACTCATCATAGATCCCATCAACTACACCTTGGTAGTCCTAGCAACTATCAATTACAGGAAGCAACATGATCTCAGGGTCATACAAAGAATTAAGGGTTCGTAGATCTTGTGTGGGCGAAACGTAAGATGGCTCTTCAATGGTAAGTGCTTCCGCCTCATCAAGCTCGGCTAACTCGAACATCATGATCTCTTCATCAATTATAATCAGCATTCCCCTTGCTTCCTCGTAATTCGCTCTTCTTTCTCCTTCCATCTACACACATCAACTCTATCCAACAGGAGAGTCCCAAGGGTTAACAAGACGTATCCCCAGTGTATGTATCCATCACCTCGACTTTGATAAACTCTAATCCACGGTTGATAATAGCTTACAGGTGCAATACTATATTTGCTCATATCAATGCCATGTGAACCTATCAAATGACTTAAACGCAAGATTCCGATTTGAGGAAAGCAAACATAGTAATTCTTGGAGCTACCATCTGTGGCATTTATAGTGGGTAATGGAATTAATTTAGGAACATGGAGGTTAACCACAATTCAACTTGGTCTTTCTCACCTCTACTACTCGTTTCTTCAGCAACCATCACCTCTTCCTTTTCTACTTCCTTTCCTCCGCCTGTCTTCTTGTCAACTTACTCTATTTAAGTATTCTTATGCTGCTTCATTTCTTCTCTGAGTTGCTCAAGCTGATATAGTATAACCTCTACATGTTCCTGCACATCATAATGGTTAGTACTAATGGCAAATTCTTCTCTTAAGGCTAGTTCGATAGCTTCATTTAAGCTCCTTGCTCCTAAGGGTTTAACACGTCTAGCAATCTTTAGCCTCAATCCTCTCATGAATCTCAAGATAGTATACGAAAGAGATTCATATAATTCATACTGCTACAAGAGCACCTTGCATTCTTGGGCAAACTCTTAGACACTCATTTGTCCTTGCCTCAAGGTAACTAGCTCTTCATACAACTCGTCTTGATATAATGGGAGTATAAATTTTTCTCTCATTGTAGGTCTCATTGAGCTCCATGTAGTACTCGCCCCTCTTAAGATCTTTTTGCCTTAATACATTCTTCCACCAAATCTTAGGAAAGCCTTGAAGTTTATCATCTATAATATATTCCTTGTCATGATCAAGGCACAGATACTTTTCAAAGACTTTATTAACTCGTAATTCCCAATCTAAGTATTCATTTGGAGATCCATAACCATCAAACATAGGTATCCTTAACCTTATGTCTTCATAGTCATAGTCATAGTCATAACCATATCTTCGTCAATTGTTATAAGCTATGTTGAATGGAGGTATTAATTTAGCAGACTAGCTTAACTTACAAGAAGTTTCGTCGGTGATGACTAGAACTATCCAACACAGTAATTTCAAGGATACAACAGCTCGGATACTTACACAGCTCAGATCTTCCACTTTGCCTCGGTACTTCGACTCAGCTCGAGTACTATGATTAGCTCAACTATTAGGTTAAAGAAACTCGGATGCTTGCACAGCTCAGTACCTAAAGGGCTCACTTCCTTGTCTCAGTTTAGATACATACTTCGAGCTCCAAAGACAAAACTAATCCCCAAGTTAGCAACACAACCCACTAGCACAACCGTAATCACTACTAGTACTGAATTTGTCCAATGCAACACCTAAGAAAATCTACCACTTGTTTCTGTGACAAAGCTTCTGTAGCTAACAACCACCAAACACTACAAATTAATGTCCAAAACTCTAATTTCAATACAAATAACCACAACACGTACCACCAATTATTGTTGTAATAATACGAAAGAATCCCATTGAACGACCTTCTATCCAAATTCAATGACCCAAACTGTTACGCCCCGAAGCGGCAGAGTCGTAACAGCCCCGCCGTGTAAACCATCCTAAGATAGAAGTTGACCTTACAACCGCTATCTTAGACCTGATCTACACAAAGCGTCCACGACTAACCCGCTTTGAAGTAAACAGTTTGTAATTTAAATAAATCATTTACCTAAGAAGGTGGGGAAATTTATATATATTCACGATAATTCAGTTATTACATTATTCAGAAATGAAAAGTAATAACATATGTGTTGACTCTTCAATGTTTTTCCTCACTCCCCAGGATCCAGCAGTTGCTAGATTTAGAGTAGTTGTTTGCTGCTTCTTAGCCAGCACCTGCACGACGTCTACAGGGATATGAACAACCACAGCTCAGTAAGTTAGGATGAAGGACTTAAAACTATACCATAAACACAACAAGGTTTTCAATTAACTTATTAGGTGCAATGCATGTGCAAGCAAATGCCATCGCACGACGTTGTCCGGCCTGTCGTGAGATTAGAGAAATTGTGCCTGCTCTAATCCGGACTGAGGAGTTGCCATTAATGCAATAGCTCATGATCAAACCCAAGCTTGTGCAATAGAGACCTCGCTCCTCCTGCGACTACCTTTGAACCACTAACTTCATCCTCGCCATGACCTCCTCTCCTGTCACTTAGTTCGGCTAAGGATGAAGAAGGGACCAATTGCAATCCTGCGCTATCCCTTTCGAAGGGGTCAGTATTTGGCCAGAAAATCCTAAGTTCCCCTAACGGGTTGCCATGCATGTCCGATTATGATTACTGGTCGTATATTTGATTAAGTCCAGTTTAGGGTGATCAATCATTTCATACAAATCATACAATACATGCCAGAGTAACAAACAGAATCATAGCATCACCCATAATCAAGCACATGCACACATCCAACTATCTAACAAGCACAACCAAGCATAATCTTAAGCCTCCAAAATACAGTATTGTATTAATCCCAACTTACCTCAACTCCTCGCTTACTCACTCGAGGTCCGATTTGCTTTGGCCATCGTTGATCATCCCTATAACACAAACGTGGTTTCAGTTTTTCATACAACTATTATAGGTTTATTTTATCCTATAACGCTTATTGTTATGTTTTGTTTAGGGTTTAATACGCCTAATTATCTAGGCCTTAGGTCTTTTACAATTATTCTAGGTTTGGGGTTAGGTTCGGGTTCGGTTTTCGTATCGATTTCTAAATTAGGTTTTAGATCGATTTCTAAGTAGTGTTTTATACTCCAATCTAAGAAATTTGTTTCAACCCATAATGTGAAATTAATCACATTATTTCCCGATCTCCTAAATACCATCATTACCTCTAGTCAGTATTTATTTTACCCGGTACACTTAAATCCGTATTAATGTACCAAATTCACTCTTAATGTAAGAAATTTTTACATTTTTCATATAATTACATAAATTAAAGTTTCGTATCAGATTTATTGTACATTTTTATTATTATCAAAATATCAATTTTTATTATAATATTTTCTATTTATTATATTCTAATAATTACATATTATATATTATTACCTTTTATGTATATAATACACTTCTAATATTTCTATCACTCTAATTATCGTCTCCAAATACCAATTATCATTTCAAAATATCTAAATTCATCCTAAATCAGATTTTACTCCTAATTACCCTAATTTTCAAAATTAACTTAAAATTTACTATTTTTCCCTATTACTCATTTACTACATAATTAACCTAATAATTACATCTAACACCCTAACTACTACAAGTACCATACTCTATCAGATTTCAACATCCTAAAACATGTACTTATTCACTAAATCAGTAATTAACTATCTAATTACTTTATTAACCCTAAATTACCCATTTATGCCTTATTTTAAGGCCTAAAAATTATCTAAAAATTTTGAAAATTAATTTTTGAAAACAGACTTCATAGCACTGTTCTATATCATCTAAGTGGTCTACACAAAAATTTTGGGCTCGAAACTACACTCTTAAGGTCATTTATTTCTAAACCGAAACATGCTCGGTTTTGCATGATTTCTTAAGGACTCTATATCACGAGACATATTTTCATCAAAATAATATTTTTCCTAAAAAATACATACAAAAATATTCCATAATAACAAGCTTCATAATTTTCTAAGAATATTTACTATTTTTTCAAAATTACACAAAATCGGGCTGAAAATCAAACTCACCGATTTGGGTGGCTTCGGCCACCGTAGGTGACCATGGGTGTGTCAACCCACCTGGGCATTACCATCACCGTGTGGTGGTGGTGGCCGTCTACTCCCAGCTACCCGTCGGATCTGGGTTCTTCTTTGTGGCCCTAACTGCACAATTTTCCTTTTCTTTTCTTTTTCTTTGGTTTTTCTTTGAATTTTCGCCTCTCCCTAATTTTCTTTGATTTCTAACTGTCCAAATGAGCTTTTAAATTTTTCTTGCTATTTATAGAGCTTTAGTGTAATTATTATGCATTAAATTGGACAAGACAATTGCCTTATCCCTTAATTTTTTGCTTCTGTATTGTCTTAATTTAATTGGCCGATTTTTTCCTTATTTTTCCTAGCTGCCATGACCTATATCTGCATCATTCCTTATTTTTCCTAATTTTTATTTATTTTTCCTTAATTAATTATGAATTTTATTTAATTATTTAGTATGATTTTAGCACATTACACGTATTTTAAGTAATTACGCGTATTTCTACATACATGTAAATTCATATATAGTACAAATAAATATTCCTAAATAATAAATATTCCTAATATTATTTAGGTTATTTTATAATTTTTAGTTTATATATAATTTATCTCTAGTGATTCGTTAATTATCAGAATGTATTTTACGCATTTTCGATAAATAAAGAGTTATACACTTAAAATTTGGAATTTTTATATTCTTTTATTTTATTACTTATTTTCTTAAATTCAAACTTACGGGATTATTTTACTAATATTTCTAGCTTTACTTTATAATGTAGGCTCGATCAGGTCTTTCAACTGATCGAAACCTCGAATGACTAGTTTGGGGGGCTTACACAAACCACAGTCAATATGGCTCAATCTCAAAAGCCTACCTTCCAACTTAACTCCATTAACCAATATACTCAAACGCACGAGCGTATACAGAAATGAACCCCCTCTATTTTCACAATGATTATTAGAGTACAACAGAGCACAATAGGAACCGGACTAATTGATTTGTGGGTTGGTATTTTGAAAACTTACTCTAATCAGACCAACTCCAATATCTACTAAAAGAACACAACAACCACAAATCAACAAACACAAACAACCTTCTCAGCAACTTCGTATACTCCCTTTTCAAAACTATGCTCTGATACCAAGATAATACGGACTCGTAGATGAATACATGAACACGATATCACATGTAACCAAAGGGGTGGGTCCAAGCCGCAAGATGGCTTAAAAGGTAAATGATAGTCGAAGGTTAAATAGAGGGTTCTCATGCACCGATGAAGGATATGATGCACTAACGCCTTACACGAGCTCATATCACACTTGATATGACGCATAAGTATAGTCGGAGATCACTCGTTACTAGTCCACGCTCGAATGAGCTAGATAAGAGTAGCTCAAGAGTAAGAGGAACACATAGCTCGAGAGTGAAAAAGTTTAGTTTATTCTCTGTATTCTGATATGATTATCAACTTTTACAATATGACGGTATTTATATCATCTTGTTAGAGCAAATCCTAAGTTACAGAAATTACAAAAGAATGGTCCTTATTTGCTAAAAATAAAAGAGAATAATTTATAAGGAAAATATGAAATCATACAAAAGAAGAAACATAGACGTCCTTTGTCAAAAAGGACAGTATGGATGTCAATAAAGGATAGTACGCGCACATTTTTACTGTGATTCTAATAGTATTGTGGTCCAAATTGGGGTAGGCTTCTTTTCAAGCCTATTCAGTGTTAGAAGGGGCTGGACTTGAGCTTCTAGATGGTCTGCTAGTTTCAGGGCCACTTTGATATGTCCGTGGCTGACATGATGTTACCGACGCCGACACCAAACGGCCAATCTGACCTATTATGCTAGTGACCAACCCGAGGCCGACTTAACATGATAGCAACTGACTTGCTATGGCATTAACCAAGCTCGAATCGTCGGGTTGTTCTGGAGTAGATGAGGCCGATCTATTCAATATGATCCAGTACGGTTGCACTGGTATGGAATGGCCGAGTAACCACCTCATGATTGAGTAGATCTTAGCCGAGCAACCTTAATCTAACAAATCGACCTCGGTAAAGTAGGGTAGATAGGTAGGGCAGGACAGTCCTCAATGGCTGATCCGAATAGACCCGACAGAATAGAATAAAGCTGATCACAGTAGGGCAGAATGGATTAAGTATAGCAAGAAAGACCTGGCAAATCAAGTCACAAATAGTAGGCCAAGACAGAACTTGCAAAGCACATCGGGGTCTTCCAATATTGCCATAGCTCATATAAGTCCATAGGAAGGCACGGTCAGGATAGAGCAGGGTGTACTCGGCACAACAAGGTAGACCCAGCAAAGTAGGGCAGGCCGTTCAGCAATGATAGAACACATAAATAGGTTATCCATTCGCACAGAGCTCGTAAGCAAGCCTCCCATGTGGTCCAAAGCCTGGCACGTTGTCAAGTCATGCCCGGAATCCTATCACTAAGCCAACCTAGTCCATATATGCAATCAACTTAGTCCAACAACCTGATGGAAAGAATACACACACATACAGTGGAGATCAGGGTTCGAAACTCAAAAGGAGTAGGCACTCTTTTTCTTTTTACAAGCTAAAAGACATGAGTTCGACTCACATATATCTATTTCCTTCTCCCCAAATAAGCTCTACGAGTCCAACTTGCTAGATCAAGTTCATGGCCTTTTTCAATGCTATTATCCATACAATTTTACCAATTTAATGGTAAAGTCGTGTAGATTTCATGTCATACTTTTGAATCAACATCAAGAATTGTCTACATTTGTTCATTAAAAAGATTAAAATCTCAAGAGAAAATGAAAAAAAGTAAATAAATAAAAAAAAAAACAGATTGTAGCTATTGCATAATTTACAGAATTTGAGTTAAAATGGAATTGATTGAAGCTGTTTAATAACATGGTAAGTAAGATTATCATCTTTTCAATGCGATTTAATAAGTCAAATCATGTTCTTTCCATGAAATTGAACATCATAGTAACTTTTTTATTCCGATTTGAATCCTCCATTGATGGCTTTTTAAGCTTATTTGTGCTTTAGATAATATAAATAGGATTATAGTACAGTTTCCAAATTGAAATATTTGAGTCGTAAGCATATTGTAAATTGTTCCTAGCATCCTAAAAATCCATCAATTCTCATTCCCAATCACTTAAAGCACTTGCGTGAATCCACTCTCTCTCTAACCTCTATATCTTTAAAATTCGAGTCACCACAACCACTTATGGAGTTCAAGACCACCATGGCAAGCTCCCCTATTTCCTTACCTTCCTTACCCAGCTAACTACATTGTCCACTGCACCCCCTAGTTACCTTAAACAAGCATCCACCATCAAAACCCTAACCACCGCCCTTACCTCCTCTCGAAATCACCACACAAACTACCCATGCCTAAAGCTACCATCATAGCTATGCTCACTGTGCCTTGTAACCTTAGCTCGAACCCCCTTTGGTTCGCAACAACCACCCTGTGGTTGCAATCCTCCTCCATTGTCACCACCCACATTCAAAAACCCATTAAATTACCTCCACAACTAGCGACATCAAATCTACCCTACCCTTCTAAGTCCAATAAGAAACACATAAAAATCCCATCACCCGCTTATTTTGGTACAAAAACCAGTCCAAATTGTGCCAAATTTGCCACTGCTTACATCTTAAAGTGTAACGCAGTTTTCAAGCTCCAACCGACCTAGATCTGGATTTGAACTCGCCTAAGTCCAAGCCACGATCCATTCTTGGCCCACGCACCCTCTTAGGTCTGACTCTTTTTCTTTTCTTTTCTATATTGTATTTTATTTCTTTTTGTTGTATTATTTTTTTTTCTCTTTTTGCTATTGTTTAATTTAATTGTATAAATTGTAAAAAAAAAAAAGGAAGGAAACAGAGAAGAAAGAGAAAAGAGAGGATGAGCCTTGTTTTTTATTTATCCTATTTTTGTTTTCATCAATCAAAAATACAATAATAAAAATATCTAAATAATAATAAAAAAGAAAAATAAAAATGTTTTTATCGCTTAGAAAATTTACAAAAAGAATAATATAAAAATCCTTTTGAAACTTAGGACTTCTTGTTTAGAATTCTTAAAAAATAAAAACAACAAAAAAACTAGGACCCTTTTTAGGATCTTTTCTAAAATAAAAATGAACTAGCTAAAGAACATAAACTTGATTGTTTTTTTTTTTAAAAGAAACTAACGTACTTAAAGTTTTTATAAAATAAACTATAGAAATTTGATCTCGATTAGCGGGTATGTAAGCACCTTCTAATGACTTAAAAAACAAAAAAAAAAAAAATTCACCCTTTGTAAATTTTCTTCTTTTAGTTTCTTATTTTTTGGTAAATAGGTACAATTTCCTTTTTCAAAGTAAATAGATATTATTAGTAAAGAATTTTTGAAAAATAAATACTAAATTCAAAATAATTGAAGTGGAACTCGATTAAGATTTAATAAGGTAGCCCCCGATACTTGAATATCTAGTTTTCTTGAAACCTTTTAGAAAAGTTTTCAAAAATCTCATACTAGTGGCCTTATTAGAATCAATCCCCCTAATTGATTCTAATTTGATCATTCTATTCTGGTTCTACCAGGTGGCAACTCCATTTGCTTGCAAAAACAAGAAACTAGGTTTTCCTTAATTTCAATTGAAGATTTAAATCAAACAGGTTTAGGATTTGGTTTAAATCAAATTAAGGAAAACAAATAAATTGAAAATTTTCAAGCTCAACACTCTTTTCTATTGATTGAAATAATATAAATCATTAAGGGAATAACATATTAAGTTTACCATAACCTAAAAGAATAAAGAAGTTATAATCAATAAAAGTTAGCTATATAATTGATTAGTGATATATAGTTGTTGTTTTATAACTATATTTGTAAGAGGAACTATAATGAAGAGCCACTTGAATGAATATGATAAGTGGTGACAGTTGAATCAAATAGTGAAAAAGCATTAGCCTAAGTGTATACCCCCAGCTTAGTTATTTTGTGTTATACGATGGCCAAGAATGTATACCTCTTACGTACTTGCTATGTACAATAGTGAGATTCACTTAAGTATATCTCATGGCTTGAGATATTTATATCCTATTTATATTGAGTTGTTGCCTAGGATATTAGTGAATGCAATTCTATGTATTTGATAACACATTGAGATTTATTTGAAATATGACTTGCCGAACTTAGTGATGCAATGATGCTTTGTTAGCAAGAGCATTTGACCATTATTTCCTTTATGACTTGGTGAATCTTAAATGGTGATTGAATGAATGATAAGATGATGAGGCTTGTACATAAGTTGTGATTCTTATATCATGTCATGCTTACTATTGCGATATACAATTGTGGAGCTGAAAATTAGGCTTGATTGCCTTATTCTTGGCTGTTGGTATTTGATTAGGATTCATGCTTAGCTTAATTAACTTGGAAAATTTGCTCGACTTGGTTAACTCAAAATCCATACTAGACTTGGCTAAATATATTGTTTGACTATAGTTATGATAGAGCATGAAAAGGACCTAAAAGTTAGATTTTACTTGGAAAGTTGGGTTTTTATTGAGCAAATAACTAGCTTTATGAAGTTGGTTTTAAAGCATATAAAAATGCATTTGCTCAAGTAGTTAGACCACTCCTTGTGTATAAATAATGAAACTAAGATCAAGGGTCTTACCCTTAGGCAGCCCCTTGTTGCCATCTAGATCCTTGGACTTTATATCCAGTACCTGAGGATGTCGACCAATCAAATGTGGATTAAGTTAGGTTAAGATATCGGTAGTAGTACATATAATTGTATTAGCATGGCATCTGTATGATACATAAATCATTATGAATATGCTTGTTAACTAAGTGAATACCAGGACATGATGAGTTGTTGATGAAACTGAGATTATCGAATATATGATATAAAATATGCTTTATTATCAAAATTATTATTGTTGCTACCTAAGTAGATAGTTGGATGTATTAGGTTATTAATCATATGATTGTATATGCTAGGTTTCATAATATATGTTTGAGTATACTTAGTCGTAGTTGTACTTTAGTGTATACATGGTTATTGTTATTCTATGTTGTAGTTTTAGTTTGTGCACACTTAGATTAAAACTTAAGTTGAGAGGTTAATTTATGTAATTATAGGTACCAAAGACACAATGAACTACAATTTAGAAGAAGAGCTAGGATAATGAGAGCAAATAGCTGCAAGATATTTACAAAGATTTTGGTAACTACTCTTTAAAAAGATCATCATGTCACATTGTAGGTCTTTAATGTAAAGATTTTGAATGTAAAAGCGCATTCTTTTGGTTCACTTACGAGCTTAATAGTAAAGTTGAAATTATGATATTCTAGATATGGCTTATATTTATAATGTTTTCGCTATATTATCCATTTATAATGAAAGGAAGTTTTGAAACCTCTACATGTTTGTGGAGTTGAGTAATAGGTTAGTTTTACATTTAACCTTATCCTCAATTTGGGTTGGTATTCCGAACCGTCACTTAGACACTACATATTGAAAAAAAAAAAGTAAATAAACACCTTAAGAGGTGAAACGTTACAAGAATTAGATCATAGTAAGTTATCAAGTAAGAAAGAAGGATCAATTAAATATTATCCCCTATCTTATGTCTTTGATTTTATGAATTGGAAAGTATGGTTATCTAGGAATGCTACGTAATTTTCAGGCCTGATGATTGGCAAATAATCTTCCACAACAAATTAGAAGCTTAACTCATTAACATTGGGTATATCATAGGAAAAACAAAATCATTTATAGCATTAATGTTAAGATCTATTTTGGCAATCTCTAAAAGAGGGACAGATAAAGTTGAATGCAAACGTTCTTATAATTACAATGAATGGCCAAGTGTCGACTAAGAAATAACCAGGAATAGTTAGGAAAAATAGATCTTTGGTTACATGAGAAAATTAGGCAAAATAGTCATATTGGCAACTGAAATTATGTGCAGTTTATTAAGATATATATTTTTGTTTACAAAGAGGACTTCATAGTGTTGAAAATGATATTGACTCAGGTGCTGCAATTGCCTTATCAATCGGGTGGCTAATCCAAAATCGCAATCTTATAACGTTTTGATGGTTTGTGGAGAAAAACTCTCCCATTGTAAGAGATGAAGACTGATGTAGTGCCTAGAGATTGGATATTACTCGGCGGGTAGAATTCAAAACTCAAGAGAAGAGGAATTTATAAAAAAAAAAAAAAAAAAAAAAAAAATTCAACGAGACTTTATGAATTACGGTTTTGTATGGTGTTTAGAACCCCACAATTGAATGTAGCTAGTAGCTCTATCACATTTGCGCCGTTGGTCAATGTGCACTTTGATGTAATTGTTGTTTATGACTGAATATATATGTGTGTATACATATACACACACTAGGGTAATGCACCGATATGTATGCAAAAATAAATAAGGTTATAAAATTTATCAACTTAAAGCAATGAAACGATCATATGTCATTTGACTGTAAATTAATTTTAAAAAAATTATAACATATAATAATGATTCTTAAAATTTATAATTAATAATCTTCGAAAGTGGAAGAGTGCAATTAATGTTTGCCATACTAAAAAAAATTGCAGAAATTGGATGGTTAAACTATAAATAAATTAAAAAATAGGAATTAGTTTTTTGATTTTATATACAATCCAAAATTTACCATCTCTTTAATGTTACGAATGAAAATTCTCTTTTTCTTGGAAACAAAAAAAAAATTATCTTGGTAGAAAAAGGAAAAAAGAAAAAGAGAATACATACTGTTTAGCTATCCCCAAAAATTATTCCTCTAGATTTCAATTACAGAATAAATCCTGTTGAGCTCTTAGAAATTGGAAAGTACCGCCCACACAGACAAGACGCCGATTCACCGCGCGAGTTACCACCAGATGAGAAAAATTCACGGCCATCCCCAATCACTCAACACCACCTTCTCCCGCAAGCACTGTTTCATAAAACACTGAAACCCTTCTTCTCAACCCTTCACTCGATCTTAACGACTCTTGCAACCTACAATAAGCAATGATCGGAGCCGGAGGAGAGACGCCTTCTAGGTACAATTCGATTTCCATCTGTAGAAATACTTAATTTCTCGGAATTTGTTCGCGAAATTGATGAGTAATAGTTGAATCGAAATGGAGTTTGAATTGCTGTTGAGCTTCGATCAGTTCGATTATTTCGAGTTCGTGTGAGGATTTATGCCAATTTATCGGTTTGAAATACTTGATCATGGAAGCATTAGCTTGAAAATTTAGTTTAAATGCAAATAGTTTATGTTCTAGAACTGATTAGGAAGGTGTGTTTGATTACCAGTACGCTGAACTGCTTAAGGAAGAGAGTTGAATCGCATGCATGCTCGTGGACAAGTGTGCGGTTGATAATTATTTGCTTTCTGCTGTGTTGCTGTTAATGTTTATGCCTCGTTGGATAGAAATCCCTTTTTGTGTTATTGCCTAGAAGCAGTTTTAATTAGTTTAGTTTAGTATGTGAGACATCAAGTTTATTTTAAGGCTTTATAGGTTTATGCATTAGCTTTTCATTTGAGGAATATATACATATGTAAAAGCTTGATTCTGCATATCTGCGTTTGAGGCACAAAGCAATTAAAATATTTTGTACTGGTGTCTTCATCTGAATTTGCTATAATGGACGATGTTAAGGTGGTAGATACTTGAATGCCATGACACATGGGAGTTAGGTATAATGAACTCGGAAGAGAGTGCTGACATGCAAAATTTTACTTGTTTTAGTATTTTAAAAGCATGCAGACATGCAAAACTGTAGTACTTAGATGATAAAGTATTATGACTTTGAGCATTGTATAATATGAATCCCCTTTGCTTAATTACAAGGATGATAGGTCTTTGTCTCCTTGTATGGAGTTGAATACTGAATAGTATGCTCTGAAGGGATATGACCTGTGGATGTGATCTCCTGGTGCAAAGCTGGTTCAAAGATATGATTATGTACTTAAGAGGAGATATTTAGATTGTGCATACGTGGATGTTGGTGCTGCAGCTAACACTAAAGCATCAGTTCATTCTCCTCTCCTTTTTTTCTGACAACTGAAAAAGAGAAATAAATTGAAGAAAAAAATGTTCATTGCACCGTGAGAGATGTACTTTAAAGTTTTATCTGTGTCTAAGGAAAAGGAAATATGACAAAAAAAAAAGAAGAATTGATGCTTGCAGTCAGATGCATTTTTCTCAAGTATTGTGCTTGTCTGGCAGGCATGAATTGTTGAGTATGGTGAAGAAGCATTCAAAATTTTTGGGTACTGCTACTGAAGATGCTTCAGATGTTGAAATGGATTCAGGATTTTGGCATGATGTCTTCGATTTGTATTTTATCCATGGCAAGGAGTCTAAGGGACGGCAGGATGATGATCTTATATTTTTTGTCAGGAAAATGGTGCGTTCTGATAAATGCATCTTTCTGATATGCAATTTGACAATTAATTATACAATCGTCATGTCAAATTGTGTGAACAATATTGGAAGAATAATCACTCTGTAGAATTTCATTTCTTCAGAGCTCGCAAGGTGATGGGCATCATGTTGATGGTGATATATCTCCTTACTTTGTGCGGAGGTGGGCGTCAAAGGTAGAATACCTGAGAAGAATTAGTTTGACTCTTCCTCTTATCTCCTGCCTTTCCTTACAGCGCTATGTGTCATTTTTCTTTTCATATGTCATCTCTTTTCCCCAGCATTTTATAGTGTACTTTCAAACAATTAGTTCAGCTCATACTTTTATCTCCTGCATTACTTTACAGTTTTGTGAAGTATCATTTTCTTTTAGTCTATTGTCTCTTTTCCTCAGCATTTTAGAACAGCATTATGAGATGTTCCCTGATATGTGGAAATATTATCCTTAATGAAGTATTTTTTTATTTCCTTTTGTCCCTAGCAAGTTGTTGAAGAAGAGAACTACCTCTTTTGTTTTATCTTATTCTGCAACCATGTTGGTATCTTTTGATATAATGATTCAATCTTTTTAGCTTTTGCCTAGTAGTTGGATAAGTTAGTTGAAGATATTTCAGAGGATGTGGACTGGAGGCGTTCGTTTTATTTGAACCTAGTTGCTCACACATCCTTCACATTGACAGTTGCAATTTGCAGGTAAAGCTTTTGGTTTTTCCTTTACCTGGTATTATTTTTAACTCAGTTAAATTCATGGCTGAGATCTGTCATTTCAGTTTCACAATTTATCATGTGTAACTAGTCAAGATCACAAATTACTAGGCTCACTTGGGTTAAAATTTCTAACATCAATTTGCTCAAAATCATTACTTAATGTTTTTAGGTGGGTTATCTGTGGTAGAGTTGACTGAGATTGAAATTTCCTGTCCTCATGTGGTGCATTAAGAACCTTAATTCTTGTCCTTCTATGTCAACATGAATAGCATTCTTCATTTTTCCCCAACCCTTTAGAATTTAGGAGTTCCCTATTGATGTTTTGCATTGTACTCACATAGCTTGATTTCGAAATATGATCTTGTCATTACTCTTTCATAAGCAGATCCAGAGAATTCAATACTACTCTAGTATGGGGTCAATGTTCATCTAACATTTTCATGTAATATAAACGTGTTGTGGTTGATATATTCTCGAGTGTAAACATCAGTTGGAGGACCTGTTTAATTTGCTTGAGTTTATTAAAATTTACTGTTCAAATTGTTGAAAACATGGATGACTGCCTCACTACTATTTTGGCTGACAGCTTTTGAGTTGTGCATTCTTACATTCTGTTTTTCCAGTTTTTACTCTGCCTGTCTATGCTTTATAGAATCTAGATATAAGTAGTACTTTTCTTTTTCTTCTTTCTTTTCCCCCACTTCTTTTGCCTCTTTAGCCATCAGGTACTCCGGAACTATCAAGCAGGACAAGATACGCTGTCCCCCATATATAAGGTATCTGCCACCCCAATGCAGCAATTTTTAGATTTCTTGATGTAAACACATATAATTATTTGTTCTTCTGGGCAAAAATTTATTCCACCCCCCAAACAAAAAAAAAAAAGGAAAAGAAAAAAAAATTCTTTCTTGCCGACCAAGATCATTATGTCCCCTTTATCAGAGTGAAGGTATTTTTTTTTTCTTTTGGGATATTTTATTGATAAAAATGTTCTCACACATAAGAATAGACAACATGAATGAAAGAAAAAATGTAAACATGTTTTTGTAAAGATCAACATAGAGGCTTCAATAATAAGAAAATTGCTGACCATTTCCTCTTTAGATAAATTGAACCCCCAGTATATATGTTATTCCTCACTGTCCAAATGCACCACATTATGCAAAATGGTAACTCACACCAATTTTTTCATAGGGTTAAGATGTCCAATGTATCTCCAACAAGTAAATATATGTAGAATAGGGAAATGCATCAGTTTTGCTAATAGAATTGCATAATTAATTCACACCAGAATGAATAAAAAGGTGATTCATACATTCCTCAACCTTTTTACATATAAGGCCTGTTAACAAGATGGAAATTTCTTTCTTTCTTTTTTTATTTTTTGGGAAAATCAATGCTTGGAATTTTTTTCAAAGTGCATTTTGTGCAAAAGGGGAGATTTTGATGGAATCAAGGAAACACAAATGGATTTAGTCAGAAAGGTCAGTCTGGGAGGATAGCCCTAAATAGAGATTTAACAAAAGGACCCTGATGTCTCCAACATGAGTAGGAGGCCTAACTTAGAGAAGAAAAGTTAGTGAACTAAGTACTTGACTAAGTCAAGCCCTAATTGTTTAAATTGGAAAGGAAAGTAGCGTCTATGACAGTGTTTCACCTGTATTTACCAAAGAGTACACCTATCAACTGTAACAAATTAAAGAGACAGTGCACTAGTAATCAAATTAGAACCTGACCCTACTGCCAGAGCCAGTGTTAAATAACATATGAGAAGCAAAACCATGCTAACCCTTCGGAGTAGATATCTTAAGAACAAAGTATATAGCAGTGATGACTTCCTTGTTTAAATTGCAAAGGAAAGTAGCATCTATGACAGTATTTCACCTATATTTACCAAAGAGTACACCTATCAACCGTAATGGAGTAAAAAGACAGTGCACTGGTAATCCAATGAGAACCTTACTCTACTGCCAGAGTCAGTTTTGAATAACATAAGAGAAGCAAAACCATGCTAACCCTTGGGAGTAGATATCTTAAGAACACATTGTGTAGCGGTAATGACTTGCTTCCAGTAAGAGTTAGCCTCTCTAGTAGATCATCAGAAACGGCTGCCCAGGAAGCACCTTATTCAAGGGATCAAGATTCTTCACACTCAATCCCCATGTAAAACAAGAGTGCATGCAGTGCTTCATTGAGTTATGAAGAACTACTGACAATGTTTAATCCTCCTAGGCACCATAAACTGGAATAGAAAAGAGTTTCTGGACTGGGAATTAAAAATCTGTTTGCTGCTGGTATTGATAAGGACATATATAGATTAAAATCATGTTCTCACTGGAGTTGCTGGTATTTAACTTTATTGTGTGACAATAGCTTATTAGGATTGGGGTGAAAGACTGGGTAAAATGTTCCATGTACAGAAGGGATCCGATTTAAGATATATGTGTTGCAATTGTCAGTCAGGCCATCCACAGCAAGGGAGTGGTAAAACTGTGGGCTGCTTAATGGGAGCTATCCTTCTTTGCTTTAAGTGTAGTTTTTTGTATCTTTTTGGTTAAAAGCAGGAGTTGTAACTATCTTGCTAGAATCTTCAGTTCTGTTGGCACATAAAATGTTTGTGTAAATTGATTTCTGACTCACATAGGTTTCTGTAAGCAGATTGTGAAAACTGTTTATGCATCCCCAAGCCGTGTAAACTTTCAATTGGACTCAAAAAAGGTCTGTGCTGTCATATTCATTAACAGTTTCCCCCTCATTGGTTACTTTTGCCTTCATTTTGTCTCTCATTTTTGGCACTGTGTGACTAGGAAGCAGAGACAAAACCTGCCTATCCTGATATTTGCTTTGCTGTTGATGACTTCGACTCTACCTTTGATGCAGTGGTAATGAATACTATGACCATTTTAGTTCATGAAAATACTTTTGAACAAGAGCATCTAAAGGCGGTTTATGTCATGGTGTTTTAGCTGAAATTTATGCTTTCTATACATTACCTCCTAATCTATGAGCCTATGGATGCAGTAAAATTCATACCTAGTCCCATTTGTAGTTATTAGGTTCTGTTTCTGCAGATGTAGGTATTAGAAAATAGATTTTATGAAAATAATAGTGATTGTTTTGCAGAAAAGTTTTGTCAGTTATTTCATCTAGTCTTCTACATCAGTAGGATTGTGAACAGCATTTAGAATGTGGGAATAAAGGCATATATGGCACATGCTGAATCTTATATTAAAATTTTACAAGAGCATGTCTTTCTGAATTTATGCAGGTTTTGTCATCAACTGATCACTGCTATTGTGTTTTACTTAATGCACATGGTGGGGCAGCATTTCCATCCTTGCTGGAGCAGGACTGTAGTTCTAGTGGTAGCTCTGGCTTGGACATTGATACTAGTGTTAGAAACACCAAGAACAGTAAGGTCCAGGCTCCTCTCACTCTTCATGTATGTTCTTGATCTATGATTAGTTAAGTAGAAGTCTGAGTTTACTGACTCTTGCATCACAGGTTACCCTTTTTTCAGGATTTGTGAGCTATCAAATGGTTCGAGAAGCCTACAATGGTATGTTCTGCGAATTTCTTTAGTGCCTCTTGCAAGCACATATTGGATCTTTGTCATGAGTTTATGAAATTTTGCAGATTCTGCAGAAGTTGTCCTGCCTTAATAGGCAATATTAAGTTTCACAGAAGACGTATGAGATGATGTCAGATGCATCTGAGAATGTTTTGATATATGCTTTTGCTATGTTTTCTGTTAATTTTGTGCTGGAAAAATTGGAATTTTATTTGAGGAAATGAGAGATGCCATGAAAACCATTGCCCTGTATGGGCCATAGTGTTGATAGGGAGCAGATGAAACATTGAGCTCTTTGGTTTCCATACGTATGAGAACAAATACTGCCCCCACCTAAAGGAAGGGAGGAATAAAATAAAAAAGATGTCTTGAAAGTATTCTAGTCTCAACTGGTTTCAGCATTAATGTTTTCTCAAATTTCCTTTTGTTATTTCTGTCTTTAGTCTCCTTGCATCAATATGAATTAAGATCTCATTAAAAATATTTCTAATGAGAGTAAACTGTGCATGAGATAATGTTGGATATGTGCATTTGCCATATAATATTTTGGATCAGACTCCATTGAGACAAATTGGAAGTGTCTTTGAGGGAAAGGAAATGGATTGCTTTAAATTTATTTGCCAGGTCTCCACTTTATTAACCATTGTGGTTTTTCCGAATTTCCTTTGCTGTTTATTCAGAACTTTCTTAATGAAAGTGCACTGCAAAATTTACGTAGAGAGTATGTTCATGAGACCCACAATAAATTGAGAATTTAAGTTGTTGCTCCGCTCCCCCCAGCAAAGGTAGATCTGTTGTCATTGTCTAGTCTATTGAAGGAATGAGGCTCATACATATTTGTATTGTACCCATTAATGGTTAATCAGTTGTTATAGGCAGCATTTGATCATTAGAATTAAACAAGATAAAAAAAAACTGGATTTTATGAGTATAAAAAATACAAGATTATACAATTCTATTATATCACATTTAATTTACACAGTATTGAATATAAATTTTTATGATGTTCTTTGTATGGAATATACAGAGACTGAACTTGTTATTCTATTTTAACATTTATACTATCAATATTATTTGAGATTTATTTAATTTATATTTTTATAAAAAGTAAAATATGAATAGATTGTTGAATTCACATATCATTAAATAAAGAGCCATAGATTTTTTGTCCAATGAATTTTTTTTTTTATACCATATTTTAGATGGGACAAAAATTAGGCTCTTTGTCTAGTCTTTTGACTCATTTTTTATCGAGTGACCAAGCTAAAATTGTAATTTAAACATAGAACAAAATTTTTTGTCCAATTTTGTACTACAAAATTTATGTAACCAAACCATACCATAGTATAAATCCTGGTTGAGAAGTAGCAGCTTGATTTGTTTCACAAAGACTGAGGTTTTGATTGATTTCCCCTTACTCTATAGATAAATTTCTGCATAACATGCAACAGTAATGTTCATTTCATGGGGAATTTTTAGTAATAAGATATTTGCCAAGTCATTTATGCCTGGCTAGGAGGAAAATTGTATGCATATATTCCTTTTCATCAATGACCAAGAGTTTGATGAATGATGTTAGTCTTGTGGGTGTTGGTTTGCACTATAAGGTTCTGGTAACATCATGTGTTAGCAATTAGCTTCTGTTACTTGGACATCTTGTCTCACTCTCTCCCCCTCCCAGCTGGCAAGTTTCAATTTGGAAGCCTACTGTCAATTGGCCATTCTCCGGGCAAAACAGACAGACTTTACATGAAAGGTCCTGGAGGACGTGGGGAAGTTGAAGTAGCAGTTTCAGGTGTTGTTGGTAAGTATGATTTTTCCTATTTGATATAATTTCATTCTTCTTTATTTCATAAAATTCCTGCAACCTAGCTGTAATCACCCTCAAAAAGGTTACAGTGGATGTTTGCTTCCTACCTCACCCCCACGGCGCAACACCCCACCGCGCCCCCCCCCCCCCCCCCACCCCCCCAGCCTCCCTTCTCTCTTGGTTCTTGCTCATTGGATTGATTGCTGCATATGAAAGGGTTATTAGATTCTCCAATACTCTGGCATTTACATTAACGTGTTGCATTATGAAAATACGTTGTGGAATTCATCATATTGTGTCTAGCCTCTCACAGTATACTTTGACAAGGTTGTAACAGTAGTTCTTTTGATTCTGCATTAGATCAAAGCTATGAGGATGCTGGACCTTTTTCACCTGTTTCTTTGTCTAAAAGAGGATTTGGGATCGGTTCAGTTTTCCGCAAAGCAGCATCTGTTGCATCTGTGGCTGCAAAGCATGCTTATGCTGCAGCCTCTTCTACGACAAAATATGAGGATGAACTGATACCCCTCAAATGCTGCTTGATGTCTGTAACTTTGCCATGGGAAACCATTGCTTATGATCTTCTATTTAAGGTATGTTGCTTGTGAATATCAATATTTCATAAGATGATCATTTTTTGGCAATTCAGCATTAAGATTATCCATCCTTCAATGATAGAAGGATAGAAGATAGCTCTGGAAATACTTCTTTTCATGATGCAACTCTATCATTTTAATTAATCTTTTATATTGTTAGCTCCCAAAGAAATACGATTGGCAATTCAAATTTTATTTTGATGTTTTGCTGGGTATGAGGTGTTGTTCTAGTGTTATATTCGTCTTTTGATATGGTGATTGCATTCTGTATTTGATCACTTGGTTTATTAATCGCAGGGAAGTTTATCTGTGAACTTGTGAGAATTTCCCATTAGAAAGCGGAGTTACTCTTTGGGTAAGATGCTGGAAGAGTGAGAGATATAAATCTCAATCATTCCTGGAGACAATGGTTGAAACTTCGAAAATTGTATCTTAAAACTCGTCTCCATTCATCCATATAAATCGAATTTCAATTTGCATTGGTTGTGTCAGCTGTTGATGTCTTTAGATAATCATGCGTCGCTATTTGCATTCCCTCTACCATGAGAATTCTCGTCTTCAGATTCACATATGAAATCAGCGCTTTGAAGAGACCAAATTTCGGCAACAAATGTTATATTTTAAGTGCATTTGGAGCTGGTGGAAGTAAAAAGAAACTGCCTCCTGATTTTGCAAAATGTTTAAACACGTAGTGCAAATGTTTTGGACATGGATAGCATTACTTGATCCTTAATTCTGTAAATTTCAACTTACTTTCGATATACAAGAAGACTTCTGACGTCATTTTTAGTACAATCTCCCCCTTTATTTATTTTTATGTTGCAGTTCTTAACTTACGTATCCGAATTTTGGAGAAATTGTAGAAGAAAATTCATATGCAACTTCAAAAAATCTAGAATAACATCATTCCTTTGTACAAAATCACCTTGAAAGGAATTTGAAATGAGACCGAGGGCAGTGTTAGAACCTCATCGAGCCACCTTGATAAATGAAAACCTACCTGGTGGTTGGTCCTTTGAAAGTTATAAGTTAGGGATAAATATGGGTAAAGGCACATAGAGTGTTGTACTTTTACATACTTTGCGAAAACGCCTCATGAAGTATTTCTGTTAAATACTAAATTATGGAGAAAAAAAAAATGAAACTTTAGGCACTAATTGTGCGAATCCCGAAATACAGGTATTGATGTACCATTTTCCTGGAAAAGTGTATGGAATGTATCTACATTTGTCTTAAAATTTAATCTGAGACCTCTTTAAATGATTCAGGTTTTTTGTATTTATGATAGAATTTACTTGGGTCATATAATTTAAGTAATTTATTTGTTCCGAGCCGGGTCCGATCCCGCACTTCCCTAGATCCAGTTATACATAATAGGAATAAAGAATGGTTGGTGCAACAACAAAAATAAAATTGATTTGATTTTGGTAGAAAATGGAAAAATTAATACATTTATATGAAATATAAAAGGCTAGATTGAACGTGGAGCATTAAGATAGTTATGTTGGTCACATAAGTAAGCAAATCTAGAATTTATTCCCCACCACACCCCAACTCCAAATTTTTCTATTCCTCTAATCATGGTTGCATTTTAATTTCTTTTTATACCCTATTCATGATTTTTTTTTTTTTCCATCAATTATATATATGTTCTTTCTAACTTGGTTCATTCGCTGGAAGGTACATATTTCCACCACCATATCATATGAATCACTAATAGCATTTCTAGCTAAGTGTAGCATCGAGGTTATACACTACTGTTTATGCTTTTTCGCATCTGAATAATAATCCGACGTCGCCAATGTTTCAATTTGTCAAATTAGTTTGCCAAAGGCACACTTGAAAAAACCCTTCTTGTAAAAGGAGTTGCAATGAACTTAGGGGTTTTGATAATAGAAAACCTTATTGAGTAGCCCTAATGCAATCGTTAATACATTACGTTCCATAAGAGAATTTTACTTCTTTTTGTTACTTGTTTTTATGAAATGTAATCAATTTTAAAATATGTGATAAGTTTTTAGATTTACGCTCTTAATAAATGTTATTAAAACATCCAGTAGTTGAGGTCTTTTTCATACAATGATCGGAAATCGATGATTTTGAAAATCGAAGAGCATCAGGACCTACCCAAACCACCTTTTGTCACTCTCACTCCCTTGACAAATCAAAAAAACCTCTACATGACTTCACTGCCCACAAATTTCAACCGAACTTATTTGAATATTTTATCTTGATTTCCCGGTCCTCGAAAAAATATATTTTAAATACCGGCCTGCTTAGTTGTTATGGAATCTGAATGTCAGTTTTCATAAATACATTACCGACTATAACTATATGATGACTTGCACTGTGAAAAGGAGGCATACCAAATTTGCTATCTTCCTTAATAAGATCATACTCGGCAGTCACAGCACATGAAGGCTACCTTTTTTGCAGTCTAAGAACACGTTAATGGGAGGCAGACTGCTGAAAACATACTTTAATTTGTACACAAAAGACGTAAAAGCAGTAAAGCAGACAAGGGGGGTATGTGCATGCATGTTAGCCTCCACCATCAAGCTGTCTATAGCCTACAGACAACCTTTACCAACGATCACCAACCGCCGATCGATAATTCTTTCAACTTACATATACTAACTGAGAAAACTGCCCACGAATATTCCTTACACCTATATTAAATGATAGTGGGCTGTGTAATTGTGCTCTTTGAAGAATATTGATTAGTATAAAGAGGGAATTACTCAAAAAGTTCTTTAATCTTGAAGTAACGTGAGATCACTTAGTGCTAAGAATGAATAAATAAAAAATTGATATGTAGAAGTTTTCTTATTACACGAAGTAGTTGTTTTTCTAGGATATGGATTACCTTAATTTATAAATTTATAGTTGATTGGAATTGTCTAAATTTTTAAACCATCATATTATGCCATTATAATATCATTATACTTTTTATAATTTTAACCAATTGATGCAATATCTCAAAGAAATAAATAAATTGATAGAAATTAATAGATCCATTTCCGTTTTCCTGATGTGGTAGATGGATGTCAATGTAAATGTTATTACCCGTCACTAAGTATTTCGCGCATTAATTATGTCTAATGATTTTCTCTTTTCCCTGATTCGGGGGATTTCTATGCACCCATGTTTTCCAAACATTCTTTTTAATACGTACTACTTTGAATATCTTTAAAACCTATGAACCATGTCTCGTGCGAGGCATGACACGTGGTGTCACATAATAATACAGCTAGCATGCATGCATAACAAATAGGTTTTAGACACGATGCGGATTTCCAAAGGGTCAAGAGTTTATTACACAAAATATCAAAAGTTATGGACTAACACGATAATACTTGTATATTTTCCCTAGTATGAATAAACAATCATTAGCAAATGTGTAAATCGAGATTGATGGAAACGCATCCTTAATATTTACCTTTTCTTAAATTTTTTTTTTAATTTACTCTCCCAAAATACTATCATATATAACAAAAATATGGGATAATGACTCATGATATCACACATACGTACACACATTCATATATATATATATATATTCTAAAAATCTAGATAATTTTAATTATTAATTTATGAATTAAGATGATCCAAATCCGACATCATGCTACGTATTATTTAAGCTCATATCATAATTGTTAGAATGTGCATGTATGCTGATGCGTAGGGGTCTTCTATTGTATCTAAGGCCTAACACTCCGTATGGTTTATAGCTGCATTGTGTTTCTATGTGAGTTTATAAAGAGAAAGCAACGGCTAGATATAGGGCGACGATTCCACATTATGACATTTTTCTTTGTCCATTTATGCTATCTAATGCACGCATGTTGTAATCTTGGAAATCCTAGAGAATGGACAGACGCTCATATTCGTTGTTTTTGGTGCGTGGATACAATATCGAGACAACCCAAAAAAAAAAAAAGAAGAAGAAGAAGAAGAAAATTTTAAGAATTTAATCCATAAATGCATAATTTTTATTTATTATGTATTTTGTTATCAGTACCAATTTATAACAAATTCTCATGAGATTAACGTATGTTCTTATATGGTTAGTCATCATAAGGTTTCGTTGATATTATATTAATCTTAAAAAGATCCATGATTATTGTAAATGGAAGATGGGCACGAGATTATCACGTGTGGTGATCCAAGTGGGACTTACAGACTAAGGGAACTAGGGTCAAGAAAAATAAACAAACGCAAGTCTGAGTTAATGTAAATAGACTATCATGCACATGGGTTTACTATTGTCAAGACTCTGAAGATTATTCTTGAAGTGTTAGATGGCTCACTATTTTAGCTAAGGCATGGTTGTCCTAAGGGCAGTTGGAGGATCGCACATACTACAAAAAGTGTTTGGATTGGATGTAAAAGAGGGATGATGAGAAATTTGGGTAGAATCATTCCAGACCAATTAATTTAATTTAGAATTAGTATTTATCCAAAGATCAAGATACTCTCAATAAATTGATTGATAAAAAATTTCAAGTAAAAATTGATAGAAAGATTAATGTACTCTAAAACTGGTAAATTGATCGAATGAGAAAGAACGGGATGAAGAAATTTGACCTAATCCGTTTATGTTTATATATATAAGTGGTGACATAAGCCAACTCTAATTGGGAAGGCTTGTGCTTTTATTTCCTTCCTTTCTTTCTTTCTTTTCTTTTTATTTTTTATTTTTTTTGGCCAAAGCTTGTGCTTTTATTTCAAGTCTTTCAATTATGAAGTCTTTTGAGATTAAGCCAATGATGAGCCCTTACAAGTTCTACATGTGCATTTGCTATGTCAACTTGCTTAGAGAAGACTAAACAAATGCGCTTGCCTTATATAACAAATGAGAGACATCCATTTGTTAAATCCAAATGCTTGAAACAAAAGAAACACAAATAGATGCTCTCTTGAGGTGATACATGTTTGAGATAAGATCATAGACTTAGTAACATGATTAATTCTTCATTTGAGTTATAATGATACCTTATGTTAAGTAAAGTTCACATAGATTATGGGAGAGAATAGATATCAATTAATAAAGCTATGATAATGAATATCTTGTCAACACTAATTAAAACTTGAAAACATCAAGTAAATCTTGAAATCAAAATATAAACCAATTAAGTACCAAAATCACTTAAAATAACCAAGGAATATAATTAAAATACCATCAAAACCACTTATAAATATTGGTATAAATGATCATTATCAAATTCTCCCGCACTTAAGATTTTTTTTGTTAAATAAAAACTCAAATAAAACCCTTCAGAACAAAAAATCATTGAACGCTCTACATTATATAATCAATATCAATATTGCACAGATTCTATTAAAAAACAAAAGCACATACTATTCCACTAAGTTTCATCTTCTTCACATCAATTTCAAAACTCCAACAATTTTTATTTTTCAAAATTATACTTAATCATCTTTGCATGCCCTTAAAATGGGCCATGTGGTTGAAAAAGACATATAAATATTTGTTGACTTGGTTGTTCACTTCTTTTGGCCGACAAAATTACATACCCATTCTCTACTGAAGAATCTCATAACTTAAGCCACTTACAAGTATAAAGGACTCAAATGTCCATACTAATTGCTAAATCTAATTGAGTCTAACTTGCTATGGTAGACCAAGTAAGATCGAATTCTTGATGACCCATTCACGTATGACTTCATTGGAATATCAAAACAAAGAGATTATCATGCACGTAGGTTTACTATTGTCAAGATTGCGAAGATTATTATCAAGTTAGATGGCTTGATACACATACGCACACATATATACATACATACATATATATAGCTAGGTATCAAAGAGTCTTTGTTTAGCTAAGGCATAATTGTCGTAAAAGGGAATTATAGGATTGCACATACTACCAAAGTGTTTGGATTAGATGTAAATGAAAGACAACAAGAAAGTCAGGTCAAATTATTCCAAATCAATTAATTTAATTTAGAGTTAGAATATATCAAAAGATCAAGATGCTCTAAATAAATTAATCGATCAGGATTCTCAAGTTAGATTTGATAGAAAGATTTGTGTGCTCTAAAATATGTAAATTGATTAAACAAGAAAGAATGGGATGTAAATTAAGTCTGTTTAGCTTATGTATCTACTGGGTGCCATAAGCAAAGTCTAATTGGAGAAGCTTATGCTTTTATTTCAAGTCTTTCAATTAAGAAGTCTTTTGAGCTTAAGCTAATGATGAGCTCGTGAGTTCCACATGTGCATTTACTATGTCAACTTGTTTAGAGAAGACTAAACAAAATGTGCTTACCTTAGATACCAAATGAGAGACATCCATTTGTTAAATCCAAATGCTTGTATTTGATTACTCATTTTGTGAGACAAAAGAAACACAAATAGACACTCTCTTGAGGTGACACATATCTGAGATAAGATCATAGGCTTAGTAACATGATTAATTCTTCATTTGAGTCTGTTTGATCTCCAAAATTAGCAACTTAGTAACATAATACTATTTGTTTGATCTCTAAAATGTCTTAAACAAGGAGAAACTCTCGAGTATTTATAAAGTTTTATAGTAAGTAATGTCCATTGTATTGCATTGAAATTTGATAGCTAAGATGAGTGCCCTTATTGAGAAATCCTTCATGGGCATCTCTATGTGTTGCTTGAGAAAAGCGGAGAGTGAACAAATGGGTCAAATCATCTATGTTTAATATTCCCAATGCCAAATTTCTTTTAAGTCATTCAGTATATGTTATTGCAAAATTTGAAGCTTAAAATCTTATAAATCTATCTTAACTGTCTACATGTATCAAGTATTTCTTGATCTAAATTGGATTTCTCAAACTTGAGTTCAACTCAAATTATTGCTTGATAAATTAATATCTAACTCAGTTAAACTCATTTAAACTAATTTATTTGAAGATTATATTATTTTAGTTAAAATAAATTTGAGTAAACATCACTATTGATTTATACTTTAGCTCAATATGAGCTTGATAATAATCACAAGCTCATTGAACCTAATAGTATGAAACTCACCTCAATTTAATGAGTCTTTCAAATAACTCCAAATTGAAATTCGATTTTCTATAATAAAATCAAATCCGATTAAATTAAGTCAAACTTCAACAGCTTATAAGGAGTTTGCATTCATTTATATCCCAGTCGGTAAAGCATGATATAAATACCAAAATCTACATTTTAATTAATTGAACATTCCAACATACCCCTAGAGAATCCAGACACTGAATTTCGGTTTAAGGTCTGATATGTTGCTCGATGGGTTATGCATATGCTTTTCCCAAGCTATCCGAACTTATTACCAAGTACTCCTCCTTTTTTCTTTTTCTTTTTTTTTTCCTTTTCCTTTTTTGAAATTTGAACCAAAGATGCACGGCAGGACTATCCATTTGTCACTATAAAAGATTGATTTTGCGATAAAGAAATTATTAGAGTTCAAAAGATTAGGCCTTCAAAAAGCACCAAATTGATTAAAATATGATAAAAGAATAGAAAGAGGATCAAAAGTAAAGAAGAAATCCAATTCTTTCTAAAATGATTCACCCAGATATTTATCATTGTTTACTTTTCCCCCGTCGGAGCCCTAGTTTCTAAAATGACGGCAACATTGACAATTGACGTGGATATTACACCAAATTGATGAGAATCTTTTTCCTTTATAGAGAAAGTAAAATCAATACCCATTTGGATTCAGCTTTCAGATAACATCACCTACGTATATGGAGTCCCTACTTTTTCTTTTCTTTTTTAAGGTTTTAACGTAAATTTAATCGTTAATATTTGATTCTTTTTCTATTTTAGTAATTCATTTTTTATTTTTATTTTTTTGAGTTGTGAACTTCAAGCCGAAAATAATTGCGAACAAAGGGACCGAAACAATTTTATTCGCCTCGTTGACTTTTCAGTAAAGACAAATTACATTTCCAATGTTAAGAGAGCCGATAAAATTTAGACACATAATTCGTAATGTAAATTCGTGTCATCAACCGTCGTGATAACAATCGTTTTTCTTTTGTTTTTTGTATGTTCACTAACTTTTGAACATTCACCGAATAAGTACTTTCGTTAATGTCAATTTGATGCATCACCTCTTGATTAGCTCCAAATAATTATTTTTTTTCCTAAACCACGTTAATTAATTTAATGGATTCTTTTCAACAAGAATGGAAAAATATACATATAATTATCAAGAAGTCTTTAGACAAGTAAGAGTGAGTAAATACAAGATAGATAAGTTTTAAGATCATACTCGTACGCTATCGTCTAAGGTATAAGTTTCGAAATTTTGGAATTATAACTTGCTTATCCCGTAACATTATTGAACCATCCTATACTGAATATGTTATAGAACCTATAAAATTTACATTTCTTCCTATATAAATTTTGAGTTTATGTGATATAAAAAAAAAATAGTGATCTACATTCGATATTATAAATTCTTCACATGCAACACTTATGGAACCTATAGCAAAATTTGTTAAATTAAAAAAAATAGTAATTTTCTAAACTTCATTATTTCAAAATTATTTTATATTACTACTAATAAATGGGAAAAAAATACGAAGATAGAATGAGAAATGTGAAGTTGGAGAGTAAAATAGGGAAAAGTTAGAGAAAGAATAAAAAATCAAAAGTGAGAAAAGCAGCATTTAAGTTTGGTTGCGTTTTTAATTTATGAGCTTAGTTTCCCTTTTTCCCTCTTTTTACTAGGATATTCATTGGCCTAAAATATAGGTATATGATAGAAAGACGTTGTGCTCGTACCCAACCTTATGAGAGTAATTTTCATAAAATTTATACTCAGAATCTATTTTGTAATTCTTAATACCTACCTAAAATCTATATAATCGAGTAGAATATGGGTAAGTATATTTTATAATAAGATTATTCGCAATCACCTTTCATCAACAACCAACCATGCATCATGGTTACATCAAGTGAGGCCAACTTCCCTAAGGTTAGGAGCAATAAACTATTACCTATCTCCTTGCATTAGAATGGTCATTATAGAAATGGATCTCTCTAAAATATTTTAGGTAAAGTTATAAATTTAATGATTGAGATTATCTTAATTTTTGAATTATAAAATGATATTATTATGATATCATCATTTTTCTTACAATAATAATAATTGGTTACATGTGTTTGTATCTTAAGGAAATAATTTTAAGAAAATATGTTTAGAAGATCTAAATCCAATCACCACATATCAATGTAGTTGGTCTTAAACCCATTAAATACATTATTAAAGAGTAATATTATCCATTAATTTTTATTAATTGATTTAATATTAATTTATTATATTTTTATTATCAAATGTATTAAATTAAATTATGTAATTAAAAACCACAAGAATCATAAAAAAAATTAAAAAAAAAAAAAAAAACTAAAGTGTAATATTATCCATCCGATCAACCTCCACTCGTCTCTCAACTTTGCAATGGCTTTGCTACTGGCTATTGCACCATGATGCACCAATGGTAGGTGCAACTATCTAAGATGGTAGGTTATCAACAACTACTGTGAAGAAAAAATTCCACTTATTTTTTGTTAGGTCTCTCCTTCCATCTATAACCTAAAGAAAAATAGGTGAAATTTTATTTTATCTTATTTTATTATCATTATTTATTTTTATTTATTGAGATTTTATTTATTTATTTACAAACCATGGACAGGTAGTTATTATGATTGCCTCTTAGACATTTCCTTTTTTTTTTTAGACTTTTCAATTTTATAGTACAATTCAATCAAGTATATTCAATTTTGGCAAAAAAAAAAAAGAAAAATCAAGTACATTCAATAGTAAATGCTTCTTAAATTAATAACCGTAAGCCAAATTAGAAGGTGATATATGGAAACTTTTAATAGAATATTTAGTGGAATTAACCAAAGGACTTGCTATGTCTATTTTAAGAAGTTCAAGGATTCTAAGTAGAAAAAATAATAATATGTTGATGGGCTTTTATATATATATATATATATATATATATATATATAATCCTTTAAAAGTGGATTTGTCTCACAAGAGTCTCAATTTTTTTTTTCCTCAACATGTAAAAGAAACGTTTAGTTTTATGGATTATTCATATCTATGATATCCTATGATAATGAAGTCTTGTGGAAGAAAATTGGTATTGGTTTATAAAATCATCGTAATATATATCTTATCAACACTAACTAAATTTATTTTTTCGTTTTTTTGTTAGTTATTCATTATTTTTTATTTGAAGCCTTATAATATCCTTAATCATCAAGAAAATGTTAGGGCTGCTAGGATGATTCTCTAGATTCCCATATCTACTACAATTAAGAATAAGCGTGGTTTGGTTCAGTACGGTTTGCTCCTCTCTCCCCAACCAAATCGAACCTAAAATTAATGATTCGGTTCGCAGTCTAAACCACGTTTTTTTTTTTTTTAAGTCATGATGCCATATCTATCCATCTATGCTTTTGGTTGTTTTTAATTATTGATTTGCTTGTCCATCATCTCTTGATAATTTTTTGGTGTGAATGGCATGAAAAAGCAATGTTACTGTGTCCTAATAGAAAAATAGTGTGTTGAGAACCAAATTGAATACTTGAATCTTGAGAAGAGACTTCAAAGATAATGTTGGTGTGTTATGGGAACGTCTATGATAAACGATTTAGCCTTAACCAGCAAAGGAAGAGAAAGCACAAAACAAGTAAACAAGAAAAGGATATATAGAGAAAAACTCAAAGTGATGTTGGATTCGATATATGAATCTGACACAAACCAGTGAGAAATGAAACAGGAAACTAAACTAGCCATGAATGATTGGAAGGAACTGAAAAACATGAAATAGTTCTATTAACAATCTTAATTAATAAACCCAAAACTCTGAAAATAAAATACAAATCACCATCAAAGTCAATAAGTCATGGGCTCATGGACCATGGTTTTTTTTTTCTAATAAATTCAATTTGGCTAGTCATGCCAAACTGAACCGTAGACCGATATACTAATATTGAACCAAACTAATAGCTAAACTGTATGAAAAAAAAAAAAAAAAAAAAAAAACCGAATTTTCAATTCGATTTGGTTCGATTAATGGTTCGTGGTTTTTTTTTTTTCCCAACCCTAACCCTAACTACAATCATATAGATTAATTTCTGTGGAATAAATAGACTTCTACATCTTGAGATAAAGAAGAAGTTGGCCTCTTATTATTTGTGGATTCGAAAAGTTAGGTGTTGATGAAGACTTAACCACGTGAAAAACAAATATGCATTTGATTGAGTGAAGTCACTTCACTTCATCTTCCGGGAAGATGAATATGAATACTACTATATACTCATTAGCCCGTCATCCAATGTCTTGCTCCTCTTAATGTTACATTACAATTAGAATTCCTTCTTTTGGTTTCTTCAAGTATTATGGAACAGAATCTCTCTCTCATATGAGCAATCGATCATTACTATATATAGAAAAAGTGACACTTACCTTATAAACAAAGGGAGGGAATTTCACATGGATGGCTATCCTAAATTTAGGTTTCATTTGTTTCATGAAAATTTGTTCTTTTTTTCCCCCGATATTTTTTGCAACTTTAAGATTTTCAGATGATATCATACTAATCTCAAGATTTTCAGGTTATTGGTAATCTATATTGAATCATTGAAAGCTAATGGCGGTATGTAAAAGTTGGCAATCGATGATCGGTTGAAGGGATTATTAATTAATTATCACAGAAAATGATGATAAAAAATGAAAACATAGCTCCAATTTTTATTTTTTTATTTTAGAAAAGCTTAATTACCACCAGGATTGATATCTTACCATTACCGTTGTCCTTGATCATCACTAACAAAATAAAATACTATCATTATTAACCTTTTAAGAATACTATGATAATAATTTACAATTGCAAAGTTTTAACTAGCAACTATTATAATAATAAAGTTGGAACTCCGAAACACTTAGTCTGCAAAATACACACACCCTTGGGTTAATATTATGTCATCATCTGACCTTTTTTTTTTTTTTTTAATTGATCTCTCTTTTAAGTTTTGCACATATATATACATAAAAGCGAAACAACAAAACACATCCAAAATCCTGAGAACAGTTCGTGGATGAAAGATCTAATACGGACAACTGATAATTTAATAAGATTATTTACATATTGGACTTTGAGTCAAGACACAAAATGCATATGAATCGATGAGAATAATATTAAAATCTCTTAATGCTATGTTGAATTGTCAAATTGTTCTGCTTTTAAATCGATTTCTATGATCTTTCCATGGACGATGAATGAGCTAGGAATATTCGGCTAGCTAACGAATTCCCTTTCTAAAGTTCGGGTCAAAATAAAAGACCTGTGCTACTTTATTCATCACATAACATCAACCACGAATGCCGAATATATCCCTTTTTGGAGATAAACAATTACATAACTTTAATTTCGACAAAAGCCTAAATAATATAACTAGGTACACATTTTCTTGGAGACACATAACATCTATTTATCTTTTTCCACAAATGGCAAAATTATCATATTATAGGGATTTACTTCATTGATTAAATTTTAATCTGAACTACTTAAATAATAACGTACAAAATCTTGACTCGTGAGTAAATATTGGGAAATTATTATTTAAATCCTAAAATAAAAAGCACTCGTACTAACACTGTCCAAGTATCTCCAACTCATTGGCCCTAGATAACTTTGTGAAATGATATAATCCTTTTTAACCTGCCAACTCCAAAATGACTTCGGCTCAATCCGTTCCATTCCATTATTCTTTTAAATCGTATTAGTTGTTGTCATTTCTTTGGCTTATTCTTCGTCATTAAGCTAAAGCTTTAATCTTCAGTAGGACCCACAATTTTATCCTAAATTATCAAAAAGACCCCTCCACTATTGTCACCCTTTCAAAATAAAGGTATCAACCTCCAAAAATCCAAAGTTAATACATTAAAAAATGAAAAATAAATAAAAGATTAGGTCTCCATTATGAAATTTATGGACAAATTTACCCTTTGCATGGACCCCACATGTCTCTCTCCTATCTACTATAAATAACACTCCCCTACACCGCTTACCCTCCCTTTTCCCTTTCTTTTCACTCTCCGGTTCTATATTCTCGTTAGCAGTCCAATCCATCCACAATGTTCTGTCCAGATGCAATTGTTCAGGTTCTCGAAACCGGGTTCCCAGATGACTTAGAACTCTTCTCCATGCCCCAATCAGAAAACCCGGTAAGTTCTAATAACTCCGGTTCAGGAGCATCCAACCGAACTGGCTCTTCTATTGACGAGCGGAAGCGGAAGCGCATGATATCAAACCGGGAATCAGCCCGTCGGTCCCGTTGGCGTAAGAAGCAGCATCTAGTGGAACTCTCGGAACAGCTGAACCGGTTCAGCCTAGAGAACCGGGAACTTAAAAATCGGTTATATTTTGTCATGAACCAGTGCCACATAGTCAAGAGAGAAAATGACCGGTTAAAATCCGAATGCACAGCGTTATGGGGCAGACTATCGGATTTATACCGAGTCTTACTCACCATGCACCAATCGCAGTAGCCCTAACTAAAATTACAATATATCCATTAATAGTAAATTAGCAACATCTCTCTCTCTCTCTCTCTCTCGTACTCCTGCTAGCTAGTATTTTTGGGGAAGACGAGGATGTTTCAGTTACAAAACCCTGCCCCAAAGTTTTCATTTGTAAAGATTTTGAATCTTTCTCCGACAACTTTTTTTTTTGTTTTTGTTGGGTTCTGTACAAAAATGGGACGGTCTCTCTTCCTTCTTTTTTATTCCCTCTTATTTGCATGCACGTGTCATTGGTAGAGAATCTCGTAGTAAAATAATGATGTTGTTCAGGGACATTATTTTATATAAATGCATGAGGATTAGCAAATTACGTGGAGGTTTTGGAAAGGTGTATGTATATGTTATATATAGAAAATATTATCAGAAAAATGAGCGAGATAGAGGCTGTATGTACAATTTCACCAATGGTTTTATCAAAGAGCCATTTTTGCATGGATATATTTCATCACATCGTATGTTTTAATTTCTTTATTTTGTTTGGTTATATTTTTTACTTTGATTTATTAATTGCAAATTAAATGAAATTATTGTATGTAAAACCAGATATAATATATGAAAGAAGGGAAGGCCGTCCAAACAGAACCCTTTTTATAGGTGTCTGAAAGGCTAAATATAGACACTGTTATGTTGCATAACTAAAGTATCTTTTATATGTGCAAAGCCCTAACCTTTGAGAAGCATTCCGTGTACTAAAGGACACGTTTTGAATATTCTAAATTCCGATAACTAGCTAAAGCAAAAAAAAAAAAAAAAAAAAGAAAATATTCTAGTAACTAATTTTGCTATGCATCATTCGCTTGCGAAGCAAAGAATAAAAGTTTGTCTAATAGAAACAGAATAAAATAATTATTTCTTTTTAATTATTTATTACCTTAATTACTTAAAAAAGGAATAGAAAATTTAATTTTTAAGGACTTTTTTACTCCTATACCTAGAAAAGGTGAAACTTTTTGTTCCTTTATAGGGGAATGAAATTTTTAAATAGTGTGATCATTATATCCTTGTCAATATTATAATTAAATAATTTTTTTTGTTATTTTTTAAAATGACCAAATAAGATTAAGTTGGTATTTTTTGTGATATTTCTAATTTAATACTGTAATTAATGAAGTAAAATAAATACTGTAGCAAAAAAATTTACATGGAATTAGAATTTTCTAGTACATTCTAGTAATTAAGGCTTAACATTCCCATTTCCTCTTTATTCCAGTAAATGGGTCATAAGGTCTTCATATAGAATAAATGGTTTATACGTGGATTCAATTTCCTGTGTATGAAAATTTTAATCGAGGAAAATCGATGGATGATTCACGAATGAAATAGATTCAATTAATTGAAATTCCATTCAATAAAATAGAAGAGTTATAAATTTTCAAAATAATAGATAAGAATACTGTAAATAAAGTCATTGCAATACCCATCATCAAAGTAATTCCCCATCCAAGAGCTAGTTTATCATATTTTGAACTCAATGGTTTTAATAAATTTCCCAAAACATATTGTCTTGGTCCATATCTAAAACTCCCCTTCACAATTTGTATAGTCATAAATCCTATTTTGTATTGTTAACATCCTTTCACTTTGTATTCTATTTCATTGTAAATAAACAATCTTATTATAAATCCATTTTGGTCTTGAAATTTTATGATAATGGAAACAGCATCGCTAGTCGCCATCTCATCTCTATATTTGGGTTACTTATAAGTTTTAGTGAGTATGTTTTATACATTGTTTTTGAGTAAACATCTCGATAATTAAGAGATTCGTTCAAGAAACATAAGGACTAGTTGAAGCACTAAGCCTCTCACTCGGTAACTCATATTTCGTATGGTTTTAAGAAAAATGTCTCCTTAACAAATGTCCCGTATGCTTCTTTTATATTTATTTAATGAAGAATATGTAGATTACACATAGATAATTCCACATTTTACAAAAGGGAAAAAAATGAAAAGAAAAAAGAAGCATTATTTTTAAAAGTAGTTAGTATCTTAAGACAACTATTAATATTTTTCTAAAAAAAGCGCATCAAATTAATGTGTCAGTCTTCCAGTAGTTCATAAACTTTGATTTAATCTAATTAAATTTATAAGTTTAACGAATTGGCCAAGGAAAAAGAAAGGGCCTTCCGAGTAACCTAAGTTGCTCTTGCACGGATTCAAACACTCAAAATGACTATGCTTACTTAAGGCTTGCGCGAGATACGCGTTTCGCTGCCTGTCTCAATAATGTATTTACGTCAATTGGCAATGATTGTGGCTACCGGAAACTGTGTGGCTAGCATTCAAAATTTCGAGACTTGAGGAAGTTGTTTGGTCCAATGGAAATTGCTTCAAAGTTTTTGGATGTTGGTGTAGATGGTTCATTTTTATCTCTATTTATTTTTTAATTTTTAGAATGAGATAAAAGGTTTAAATTAGGAATAAAAAATATAGAAAAATATAAATAAAAAAAAGAGTAGAAAATTACAAAAAAAAAAAAAACAGAAAGTCACAAAAAATAAAAAAAAAATAAAAAATTTAAGAAGTTTAGAAAATTCTTTTGATAGTTTAATAAAATAGAATCGGTAGTTTAGAAAAAATAAGAAAAAAATTGTTGAGTCTAGATTTATATTTGAATCTAACCCCAACTAACCTAATCCATATGTATAATTATGGATAAGGTACAAACCAACGACCAAATAAATAAGTATTTAGAATTATTACTACATTGAGTTGGAGGTGTGGAGTTTGAATCTCACTATTTTTTCTTTTCAAAAGGAAAGGCATGTAATAATTGCAATTGAGATTGGACTTAATCAATAGGTATCTAATTTTAGTTTTTAGCTTCTTTTATTCTTATATTGTATATATATGTAATAAAAAAAAAAAGAAATTGCAATTAAATGCAAACCAAAAACCAATCTATGATTTTTGGAAATAAGGCGTAAGCCTTGATCAGGAAGCAAGGCTGGGCATGCGCGTAGCACATACCCTACACATGGCTTGCACCCTCGGTCTTCTCCTTCCTCATTTTTTTTTTCCAAATTTCCAATAAGCTTCCTCCTTAATGTACTCAATTTAAGGTCATTTTTTACCTTATTTATTACATGATTTCACCGAATTAATTATGAAATCATGTTGTACACCTGGCATACTTTGAATCGAGATAAAAAAAAAAATCATCTAAAATAAGCTAATTATGTAGTTAAAATCGAGCTCAAAAATTAGAAAAAATCATTCTTTGGGTCAAAATTCCATTAATTCAAATCCTTGAATCAATTCAAATCCTTGAATCAATTCAATTTCAAGACTTTCCAAGCTTAAACAGAGATCGAACACTATAAATTGGGGCTTAAGGATCACGTTTCAAACACAACAATCTCCCACTTGAGCATAATTTCAAGTTTCTCTCTCCAACATGAATTTTCTCTCTTTAAGAATAACTAGCTTCATGATGGTTTTCGACGAGAACTATTATCACCAACAACTTCCACATCCTCGAAAAACCAAGACCTGACCTCTCATTCACTTCCAAAAACCGCTTCACGCGACCACCAGCAACCATCGTAAGCTACCAAATTCAGCCACTACCTTTAACCCCTACCTAAACAAACTTCGATCGCTAAGGCATCAAGTGTATCCCCCTTCTATCCCCCTTCCCCCCCTCAAAAGTCTAATACAAAAAACATAAATCTCTCATTTCCCATTCGTTTTAACATTAATAGGCATTCAAAACTACCTCGACCAGTCACTGTAGTTGGAGTTCAGAGCTACCCGAGCCAACTTAGTCTACTTTTTTTATTTATTTATTTTACTTTTTGTTTAATTTATTACTCATGTATCTCTAAGTTGTAAAAAAAAAAAACAAAAAGAAAAAAAAGAAAAGAAAGAAGAAGGGATATTTTTTTTTATTCCAACTAAGACTTAGGACCATAAAATAAAAATAAATAAATAACAAAAAATAGATTAATAAATTGGGTTTTATCACCTAAAAAATAATTTTCTTTTAATAAGGACAAAAAAAATTAACCTTTTTCAAAATTAGAGCATTTTTTTAGAATTTTCAAATAATACCGACTTTGGGACCCTTTATCGTTTTTTCAAAAAATAAATTAAATCAATTTAAAATATAAATTCGACTGGTTTTTCAGAAGTTAAAATCAATTCACCCACCTAAAGTTTTCACACCAACAAACTATGGAAGTCTAATCTCGAATAGCAGGTACATAAATACTTATACATAAGTACGGGGCAACTTAAAATAAGAAAATTTTTCTTTTTCTATATTTTGTAAATAATTGATCCCTTTATCTTTCTTTTTTTAATTAAATTAAGTTGAATGTAGATAGATTTTATTATAAGGGTATATTGAAAGATAAAATTAAATTCAGAGATATTAAAAGTGGTACCTATTTAGGGTTTAAAAAATTAGTCCCCGGATCCAGATCTTTGGTTTCTAAAAATTGTTTTAACAAAAAAAATCGGCTTTATCAAAAGATCAATGACTAAGTTATAATTAATTTACTCAATTGGTTATAATTTAACTCTTTTTTCCGACTCTGATTGGGTGATGACTCCAAAATATTTTCAAAGTTAAAAAAATCGGTTTTCTTTAAAACCTAGTTGAAGGTCAACATTAAACAAATAGAGTTTAATATTGATCGATTTAAAGAAGATTAATTTTAAAAAAACAAGAGAAAAAAACCAGGCTCGATAATTGGTAAAATTCGCTATGAGAGCCCTTTTAAAGGAGGTGGAGTCGACCACCCTATTAACATGCAACACGATTCATTGAGGAAATTGATGTTTGCCCTTGTGTCTTTTTTTATTGTTTAATTAAATGTTACATATTTTATTAACTTTAGTGATAGTGGATATTATAAGTAGTGATCTTCAGGTAGCTTAATAATTGTGTATGGTAGTGGACCTATAAGAAAGCTCCTTATGGCAATACCAATGAGGATACTCCAATGTTAAAGTTAGTAGGAAAGGAAAGAAAAGGGAGTGTTTAAGAGCGTTTTGAATAGTATAAAGAGTACTCAGGATTCGATTCTTGTACCTATGGCTTCATACCCTATTTATAAGTCACGAAACTTACCTGTCTGAAACATGTAGTGAACAAAGATTGGCTCATATGTAATTGGTGCAGGGAAGCGTACCCAATATGAGAAAAGATAGCATCTTTCTATCGGTTGGTGGCTCTAAGGAAGAGTGCGTATCACATCAAAATAAGCAATCGTCTTAGTTAAGAAAGTTAAGCATCTATACCGTACGACAAGCTATCAGATGGAATTTAATGAAGAGAGAGAAGAAGGATAAGCAGAGCAACCATGATGTCATCATCCTTGGGTTACACATCGAGCACCTAGCATGTACTAAGGGGTGAGGTTAGCATAAGTCTATTAAGCCTTGCATCTGGCTACCCTGAAGACTATGGAATCCTCGAGGTCTCAAGTGCCGAGAAATCAGGTACCCCAAGGACATTAATTAAAGCCTCTAAGGTCTTTAGTTAGTTGGGGTCGGAGGATTGCTCGAGGATGACCCAAGCAAGTTGTGTCAATGTTGGGTGTACTAACCATGTAATTGTACTTAGGTTGGAGTGAGTCTATAATGGAGGTAAGTTGGTTGGCTTATTGGAGGGGATTGAGCTTTTGGCCCAAAGGAGTGCTTAAAGGACCCCAACATGTCGAGATACTTAGGCTTGAGACTCTAGAGCTTAAGCCCAAAAAGGTATATCAACAAACTTTTTTTTTTTCTTTAGTCGCAAGTTATAAATTATGTATTTAAAGTTTACTTTATAGTTGGATTGATCCCTTAGCTTTTTCTTAAAGAATTTGGTCAATGTATTTGTAGAAGTGTAAGATTACTCTTAGAGATCACTAAAAGGTAGACGTAGAGGGCAACCCCAAGACTTCAGAAAAAGTATAAAAGTATAACTGCCTAAGCTACCATACCTTGGTTGTCAGAACACTATCATCCTAAGATGTGTTAGCTTCATAAATCTACATAAACTCCAATGAGTAAATTATGTTCAATCTAGTGAAACCATCATACTTTACTATAAGTTGTATATAATGCTAATTTCTCTTAATTATAAGTAATTAATGTCTTACTTCTCCTTCACCTATGGTTTTTTATCTTGCATCAAGGTTGTTTCAACTAAATACTTATGTCTTCTCTTATATTACATGTTGTTTCTTTCCATTCAATCCCTACTTCTTCAGATACCATAACATCCCTAAAAGTATGAAAACTGATTTACTATTTTTCTAAATGATGTTGTAATGCCCTCAAAATCTCTGATGTGATAGCCACCACATGTCCTTAAGCATTAAGGATACATAAAGGCTCATAATATAATTAAAATCCAAAAGCAACATGTATAAATTGCTAGATACTATATAAATAGAAATCTCTAAGTTTTTACAAACAATGGGTGGCTTTAAAGAGTCTCACTCATATCGTCAGTACAATAAACTAACAAAATTCATTTTTAGAGTTCCACCTAATAATGCCATCAGTCACATATGGAAGTGAACTACACTGAGTTAATCAAATGTAACTAAAAACTTAATTGTTTGGTAGCTTTACTACATGTTGTGATTGCTTTGCTATGCTTTGTTCTTGATTTCATCATCTTTTATTAGTTAGTTACTCCTAAAATGGACTAAGCTAAACTTAATCTAGAACCCTATCTTAACATGCATTGCAACCTACTACAGAAATAATTATGATTGTCCGACCAAATACCGACCCTTCGACAATGCAGCATAATTGGCTTACCCCAATCTTAGTTAAACTAAGTAACAAAGAGCAGGTCATAGCGAAACTGGAGGCACTAGGTTCAAAGGTAGCCATAAGAGGAGTCAGGTTTCCATTGTATACGCCTAGGTTTAGTCAAAGTTGTAACATCATGTCAATACATATAATGTTCTCAAACCGGGTTAAAGCAGATGCAGTTTCTCTAATTTATAGTGAACTGGACAACGTCTTTTGAATGGCATGTATTTGATAGCATTACATTACATCTAACTAACTAATTGACAACCTTGCTCATTATTGAGTTGTGTATGCTCCCGTCTTCATTCCCTTGCTGAGTAATGTTGCTCATATCCCTATAGTTCTTTTCCAAGTCTTAGAGGACAAACACCAAGATTAATTGACCGACCCTTAGGTATACAAAAGATGAGAAATGGGTTTGGAGTGAGGAGCAAATGCATCCACAACATTCTTTTTATCTTCTAGGTGGAGTCAACTAGGCTACCTGCATAATCCAAACTAACTTTTAGTATTTTATTTATTGTTAATGAAAATCATGGAATTTCTTTTAGAAGTTTCTTGTATAAAGATTTCTTGTAAAACTCTATTGTTCAAAGGAAATATATCAATTAAATTCAAATTTTCAAGTAAATATGCAAATCAAATGTCTTTATTTTACTTTAGATATTGAACTAAAGATACTTTAAAGTTATTTGGACATATAGGCATTGTCTACACCAAATATATGATAGACGCCAAGTTGCCAGCTTTTGTTATATTTTGGTGTATACAGTAGGATTATTATGACTTTATGATTCTTGGGACATGACATTTGCTACAATTAATAAAAACATCGTAATATGGCTTGTAGTTTTTGAAACACTAATTTATTTAAACATAGATACACAACATATTAACTCAAATTATCAACCTTAATCAGATTTCTAGATTTAGTAAGCATTAACAGCCACTAACTAGAAAAACAATATACCTTACGTCATTATATGTATTTCTATGCTAACTATATGCAACAATAAAAAAAATGCATCTAAAGACTAGACTGTTAAAAGAGGAAAAAAAAAAGTGAGAGAGAGAGACTAGATTAGTGGCATGGAGCTTATCCTATCCTAAACCAATTGAAATACATCCAACAAAGGTGGCTCCTAATTGGGTCTCAAGAGTTGCTTGTTCTGTTGTTCGCCATTCTTAAGCCCATTACCTAATCTATAATGACTTTAAAAAATATATTAAGTTTACAAATTAAAGAAAACTAAAAAAAAATTTAAGTCCCAATACCATGTAATCTCTTACTCATTTTCTAAAATAGTTAAAAAGGAATTGCATTTATTTATATGGGACTGCATCTAGATTAAGTGTAATATTAGCGATATGAGATAAAAGCCTAGAAAGAAAATCAAAAGATTAAAAGTAGTTTTTGGTCCCATATTGTTAAAGAATGAAAATTTCTTTCTTATATTAATCTATATAACTAAATTAAATATACTATAAAATACATCTATTCCTTATGTTGTTAATATCTACCCATTAAATACTGAACGAAGGAGATTGACTTATACAATGACTTAGGATTTGATTTCTCCTTTGATTTAATGGATGATGTATACATTGTACCTTGTATATTTCAAGGAATAGAGGCTGTAATTGGATGTCCTTTTGGTGTTGTTCAAGTGTCTATTAGACTCAGTATAGATAATTTTTTGTATTGTTGTCGAATCCAATTGACTTTTACTATTATATATGAGTTGCATTATTGGAACTGTGGTATGTTTTGTTACACATGAATATTATGTCATTTGTGTGTCCATGGTAGTTATTGTAGGTTATTTATGAATTTAGACGATATCTAATTGTTGATAAGGCTCTTTAGAAATAGGCCCCTCATGCCTAATTATTCTAACACGTTTTGTCGCCAGGGTTTGCCCCCATGGGCCTAAGCTCTAAGCCTGGATCGATTAAGCCTAATAAGTCATGCAACAGTTAGAACATACAAGATGAGGATAAAATAAAATCAATTGTTACGTCTAGAATAAGTGGGATACATCTAATACCACGATCCCACTCTTCCATACTTATAGGAAAAAATCTTTTCCCATTAATTGACCTCCAACTGTCTGCACCACTCCACTGTAAATATCAATTCACTATCCAACTGTAAATCTCTCTAGACCTTGCATGATAAACTTGCTATTGCTCAAAGCACTCTCTGTTCTCCTAAGTATTCACTATTAACTTAAGCATTGAAATGGCCACACCGGATAATAACCCGGTATCCCCTCACAGTGTCTTATTTTATAAACTTATTGCATGTAGAGTCTAATAACTACCAGCAAATCTTTAGATAGGACATTTTTTGTCGTTTATGGGAAACGAAATTCCTACACCCAGAACCTCAAACACACTAAACACATTTCCAACACTCAATTTCCTTAATACCATGTCTCATCGCAATGAGCAAGAAAACCACCAGTTGGTAAACAACTAACTTGTGGGCAACCAACCCCTCTTGAGAGCTATGCTAGAGGAGCGCTTGGTAGAGAAGTATGCTGCGCAAAATAGGCTACTCCACGCCTGCCTTAAAGAAGCAAAGAGGTACGATTTACAAACCTACCTACCCCCTCCTCCCGGTACCCCACCGAAGCCTCAGATGCCCGTACTAAGAAATACAACCCCTATAGTATTAGCAAAATGGCAAGGGTTAGCAACTGGATCCACCCTTGCAGTAATAGCCAGCAAGGTGTATGGATGCTCAAGACTGAGCTCTAGTAGGGAACAAGCAAGAAGCTGACTCGTAGGGAGTACAGGCTTACTCAGTTGTACACTGAGCTTACTCAGCAGACAATATTGACCTAAATGAGCTTCACACCATGGTAAGGTGACTCTCCGAGCAACAGTGGAGTAAAGCTGCTGGCGATGTTGAGCTGGTAGCTAACAATAAGACCCCCTTCACCAGGGGTATCCAGGATGAAGTGTTGTCTCCTAATGGCAAACTTCTGTCCTTAAACTAATACGATGGCATAAGTAACCCTAACGATTACCTTCTCTACTTCTACACCCCCATGAACCTCCATGGTCATGAGGATGCTATAATGTGCAAGGCCTTCTTAGGTACCCTAAGGAAGGCAACTTGGACGTGGTTTAATCATCTCCCCAATAATTCCATCAATTCCTTTGATAAGCTGGGGCAGAGATTTAATCTCCAATTTAAGGCGAGTAAGCTCTAATCTAAAGACACATTGTCCTTGTACCTCGTAAGGCAGGGTGAAGGCAAGTCCCTGTACGACTACATGGCCTAATTCACAAATGTTGTAGTCGAGATCCCTCGATTGGATGAAGGAGTTGCTATCTATCCTGCTCAACTCGGCATCTAACCTTTGGGAGACTTCTTTCGATCACTTACGAAGAGCAAGTCGAAGACTTTAGTCGACTTTTGAAATAAAGCCTAAAAGTACATCAACCAGGAAGACAACATTAGCGCCAAACGCAATGCCAACTAAGAAAGGTCAAGCAGAAAGCAAGATAAAGAGAAATTGTCCATGATGGATCACCTTAGCGGTAAGTTGCCAGGTAGATCAAAGGGGGAGAACTCTGAGAAGAAGAAGCAACAAGCCGAACGTGACCCGCTCTCCCATCCTATTTACACACATCACATACCCTTGAATAGGCTCATTACTCAAGTCTATTTCGTAGTGAAGCATTGGAATTTGCTTTAGAAACCGTAGAAAATGTAAGGAAACCCCAGTCGTTGGAATGCCAACAAGTATTTTCAGTTCCATAATGACCATGGGCACACCACCAAAGAATGCTTCCAGTTAAAGACACGATTGAATATACTATTTAGCGTGGCTTCTTCAATAAATATGTGGCCTATCCATGGAACGACAACCGTTCTAATAATGATGGAGATAAGGCCCCGAAGGCAATGGACCAAGAATGTCCCTACTAAATAGAAAAATGATCGTACCCCCAATGGTGTTATTAACATAATTATGTTAGGGGGTGTGCATACTCAGGGAGCCAACCGAGCACTAGTAGCTCGGTTAACGCCTCATTGAAGGTGTTGTTGCAAAGTAGAAGAGACAAAAGTTGGACACTTTCATCTCTTTCTCATATGAAGAACTTAAAGGGGTTGATATACCCTATCAAAATGCTCTAGTAATAAGGGTGGGGATCTCAGGTTTTGAGGTCCTAAAGATTATGGTGGATACTGGTAGTTTCACCGATATACTTTTCCTCCATACTTACAAGAAGATGAAGAAGAAGCTACCAGTGAAAATGAAGCCATACCACCGTAATATGATTGACTTCAAAAGTAGTATGATTTGAGCCAAAGGGATTATTATGTTAAACATGGAGCTTAGTGATGGAGACTACGTAGCGCGGCAACCTGTAGAATCGTCGCGATTGATTGCCCCTCCCCTTATAACACGCTTTTAGGAAGACTGAGCCTAAATGCGTTCAGGGTGATCACAATTCCTTCATCTGAAGGCCAAATTTCTGACCTCGATCGGGGTAGGAGTATGCAGGTGTAATCAAAAGCTCTCCCTAGAACTGCATGTCAGGGCCATAAGAGGAAATGGCATGTTCACTTTAGAAACCGGCTTACAAGAGAAGCCGGCTAAAAGGGGCAAGTTGAGGGAAAAAACAAAGGAAGTCCAAATCGAACCTTCACTTGAGTAGATCATAAAATTCGAGATTGAGACCTCGCTCAAAGCGAAGGACAAAATCGTTGCTCTCCTGCGGGTAAATTCTGATAAGTTTGCTTGGTCAGCATCAAACATGCTCGAAATCTCACCTAACTTGGTGAACCATAGCCTTAATATCAACACCACGGCATGGCCTATCAAGTAGAAAAAGAGGTATTTGCTCTAAAGAGGTAGGCCGCGATTGTGGAAGAAGTACAGAAGCTGCTTAAGGCTGACTTCGTAAGGGAGTAGAAGTACCTCACCTGGCTAACAAATGTGGTGCTAGTTAAGAAGAAAAATGGGAAGTAGCAAATGTGCGTTGATTGTACGAACCTCAATAAAGCCTACCTAAAGACTATTTCCGCATCCTGAAGTTTAATCAATTCATCGATTCTACCTCGAGATACACCCTACTAAGCTTTATGGATGCGTTTTTGAGCTATAACCAAATCAAAATAGACTCAAAGGACGAAGTCCATATCTCTTCCGTCACTGATTACAACACGTATTGCTATACAACAATGTCGTTTAGCCTGAAAAATGCTGGAGCCACGTACCAACAAATGGTAATGAAACTGTTTAAGCCCTAGATCGAGCAAAATATGGAGGTGTACGTTGGCGACATGTGATCATGTCAAGGATCTCCAAGAAGCTTTCGACAAAATTCACATGCACGACACGAAGTTGAACCTTCAGAAGTACGTCTTCAGCATCGGATCTAGCAAGTTCCTCAGCTTTTTAGTAACACAGAAAGGTATCAAGGCCAACACCGAAAAGATTAGAGCCATCAGGAGAATGAAGCCTCCAGCCTTAGTCTAAAACGGATAGAAGCTCACTGGCATGGTAGCCGCTTTGAGCAAATTTATCTCAAAGAGCACTAACAAAAGTATTGAGTTCTTCAAAATCCTAAAAAACCTAAAGAATTTCAAATGGATTCCGGAGTGCACTGCTACCTTTCAATAACTCCAAGACTTCCTCGTACACCCACCAATCCTCTCTAAGCCTGTCTATAGGGAGGACCTGTTTCTATACCTGGCCGTAAGCAATTGGGCGCTCTCCTCTGTGATGGTCAGAGTAAAGGGAAGGGAATACAGGCCTATATATTACATCAACCATATACTCCATGGTCCTTAGTTCACGTACACCCGAGTAGAAAAGTTCGCCTTAGCTGTCGTTATCATGATACGACAACGAAGGTCGTACTTCCAAGTGCGCTAGATAATCGTACTCATAGATCAACTGCTGCGCACCATGTTGGAGAAGTCTGATGCGTCTAGACGGATGATGAATTACGCAATGGAGAATACATAGGAAATCCAATATCAGCCACAAATGACCTACAAGGCATAAGTGATGGGTAACTTTGTGGTAAAATATGCTAGAAAAGAGCAAGCACCACTAGGTAATGACAAATCGGTGTGGACTTTCCCATGTTGATAGCTCATCCACCTCGGGAGGTAGAAGAGTGGGTCTCGTTCTCACTGACTCACACAAGGTTACAATTTGCTATGCCTTCAAGTTTGGGTTTGATTTCAACAACAAATTTGAATACGAGGTCCTTATCGCCGGCCTTAAGTTGGCTAAGGAGATCGACGTCTAGCATTTACAAATCTTCTCGAACTCAATGCCTGTTATCTAGCAAGTTCGGGACAATACGAAGCCAGGGACGACACTATGGCTAGGTACCTTAAGAAGGTGAAGTGCCTTCTAGTTGAATTCCCTTCGTAGGACGTCACGAAGATCCTTCGACTTGAACATTCAACAGTAGCTTAGCTATCCAAGCTCGTCTTTACCGATATACGGAAGCCCAAGGTGAAGGATAGGAAAATCTTTATAAAATACCTGCCAGAAAAAAGCATAACTCCTAGCTCAACTGAAGTTCTTAAATTGACCACCATAGCACCAGAACCAAGCTAGATGGATCCTATCTAGAGTTATTTGGAGCAGGGCACGCTCCTAAACGATAGGAAGGAGGTAAAGAACCCTCGGTATCATGCTACCAACTACATGTTGGTCGACGACGTCTTATATCGTAGGAGAGTCAACCCTCCTCCACTCCGATACCTTCAAGAAGGTAAAGAGCTACACGTCATGGAAGAGCTATATCCTGGAACGTACAACAATCATATTCAATCCCAAGCCCTCTACTTTTGGGCATTATGGCTCTGGTATTATTGGTGTACTATGAAGAAGGACATAAAAGTCATAGCCCAAAAGTGCTCGTAGTGCCAAAAGCACGTACTGCTTAGCCATACACCTAACACCAGCCTCCAACCCCTGACTAGCCCATGGCCATTTATACAGTGGGGTATTGACATTCTCGGTACTTTCCCGAAAGCATCAGGAGGATGACATTTCATAATTATCACCATCGACTACTTCACGAAGTACATAGAAGCCGAAGCGGTGGCAAGGATCACTGAGAGAAGTCTTGAGTCTTTCATCAAAAACAACATTTTCTCTTAGTTTAGGGTCCCCTATGCTCTCATTATAGACAACAAGCAACAATTTGATAACCCTAAGTTCAAGGAATTTTGCACTAAGCATCACATCACTCCATACTTCACCTAGTTCGCCTACCCCTAATGGAATGGTTAGGCAGAGGCAACCAATTAAATCATCTTGGATAGCTTAAAGAAGCACGTGGATCAATCTTAAGGTGCTTGGGCCGACAAACTGCCCAATATCTTGTAGGCTTATAAGACCATATACCGTACTTCTATGGGCGAGAGCCCTTTTGCCTGGCATTCAAGTCGAAAGCAATCATCCCCATCGAACTTAAGCTATCTAATATTCAGACTTGAAGTTTCAATGCTACCCTTAATGAGTTACTATTGTAAGCCAGCATCAATACCATCGAGGAAATCAAACACTTTACTACTGCTCAAGTAATCGCATACCAACATCGAGTCACCCGATATTACGACCAGAAAGTCAAACACAAAGAGTTCAAGATGGGTAACCTAGTGTGCCAAAAGTTAGAAGCCACAGGTTCTTGTGAGGAACATGGCAAGTTGGCCCCCAATTGGAAAAACCCCATTAAAGTCAGGGAAAACTTAGGCAATTAAGCATACAGGTTAGAAAGACCAGATGGTGAGCTAATCCCGTGAACATAGAATGCAGATAATCTTCATCTTTATTTTAACTAGCATATTCTTGTGTACATCTTTCCAGAATAATGTAATGGAACAATTTACTTCCTAATTAGTTGTCTATGTCTCTCTCTTTCTCTCCTTTTTGTAGCCATCCTAGCCTCCGAGAGGGCAAATGGATTGTATGCCTAGTAGTTTAGAACGCCACCAACCTAACCTCCCTCGAGTAACCTCAGCAAAGGGAAACATTTCTTGCACAGAGAACTCCTATCTACTGGAAAAGTCGAAATGCCACTGACTTAACCCCCTCTCAGGTAACCTTAGTAACAGGAAACACCCCTTATACAAAGGAACTCCCATCTACCGAGCAGGTTGGAACGCCATTGACCTAACCTTCCTTAAGTAATCTCGGTAAGAGGAAACACCTCTTGCATAGAGAAACTCCCATCTAACGTGCAAGTTGGAACACCACTAACTTGACCTTCCTTGAGTAATCTCAACAAGGGGAAACACCTTACATAGAGGAACTCCCTTCTATCGGGCAGGTTAGAACGCTACCGACCTGACCCCCTTCGGTTAACCTCGATAAGGGTAAATTCCCCTTGTGTAGAGGAATTCCTATGCAAATATATTCAAAGGCAAAGAAAAAGTAGGTGTATAAGAGGATGTTTCAAAAAATTCGTTCATTCATTTGATTGATGGATTATACAGTGAAGGTCGACATCTCGGCCCGACATACACATGTTTCAAAAAAAAAAAGAGACAAACACATTATCTCCTTAGATCAGCTAACTTCGATAACTTAAAAAAATCCAAAGCCTCGATCTACTTAAAGCGTTAATTCGTCAGTGCTTCAGGCAATTGGACTTAACTTGGAGTAGGGGTTGAAGGGTACAAACAAGGAGTAGTAGGAGAATCACCTGGAGGTCGATTGTCTAAAGGAACTGCTTTGGAGGCGATTTCCTACTAAGCTACTAGGGTAGAAGTGGATGTAGAAGCACCTTATTCGGCCCCAGCAACAAAGGGAGTGCCTGCAACATCGAAGGCCGCTTAAGCGACCTCTCTCTCACACACCAAGCTTCCCTCTTCTCATTGAAGGTCAGAGAATCCAAAATGTTAAGAAAGCTCAAATCAAGGTCCAAATAATGGGAGAGAACCTCCTTCCTTGTGTAGCGTGCTAAGTGAATGGTTAGGTCTTCCTACTCGTCTAACCACTCATCTTCCGATAGTCGATGACTGCCTTTTTAGAGGCAGCATCCCTGAGGACCTCCTTACTCCCATTTTAGAGATGATCTCCCCCATCTCCGAAACCTTCTCTTGTAGCTCTTAAACTTGCCATTCTAACTCAACCCTCAAACCAGCCATCTCCAACAAAGTAGCTTTAGTGCTTTCGCACTATGACGCTTTTATCTCCAGCTCAGTTTATAACCTCATGATCGATGCCTTCAGTTCGGCGTTCTCTTTCTTGACTTAAGCCTTAGCCTCCCTCTCCTCACCTAACCAACGAGAGAGTTGAGCTTTCGTCCTCTACTCGTCCTCAAGCTAAGCCTTCAGGTCGTCGGCTTTCGGTGCTGCCTTATCAGCCTTATCCTTCTCCCTCTCTACAACCTTCAACCTCACCTGAAGTCCCGATACCTGCACATAAGAGCAACGAAGGCGTTAGTTAGCCTTAGAGAATTTTTTCAAGTACTTATTAGTAGAAGTCTTTACCTCCTATAAGTACTTCTCACTCTGGCACAACGCCTCCATAAAACCCTTCACCTCTTTTTAGGCAACATCAAACTTATTCAACTGAAGTAGCACCTAACCGTGGTACTGCAAATTAAAAACAAAGGTCACCATTAACATAACGACAAGTGAAGCACTTCAATATAGGAGTAACAAAAACTTACTCGCCGCATAAGCGTACTCAAGCAGCCCATTACCTCCATAGGGTCATCCCTACCTTTCTTAGAGAGCCCTTCGAAGACAGCCCAATCGTCGAGGGTATAAGACCCCATTGAAGCCTAGTAGCTGAGTGTTTGATGCCACAACATAAGATCGTTGGCTTGGACCTCCCACTTTGACCTAAGGAACTCCCCCCTAGCTCCCTTCATCTCTATCTCAGGAGCTCCCCTCAAGAACTTCTCATCCCAAGAGGAGTACAACACCTCTTGAAATGAGTCCAACCCAATCCCCATCAACCTAAAGTTATTCAGGATGTCAAAAAATTTATCCCCCAAGTCATTGACACACTGGTAAGGATGGGTCATCGACCACTCATTCCATTTCCCCCAGCTCAAAGATGCCCTTGCTAAGGGTCTCTGTTTCTTGGCTCCAGGCCCTGACTCCCCTGCCGTTTCGGAAACCTTCCTCTTTTGGCCAACCATATAAGGCGACTCCCTCAACCATCCCCTCTTCCTTCGCCTGTAGAGGGGAAAGCATCTAAACAACAAACCCCTCTACGTTTGGGCCTTTGTCCCATACAAGAATAGGCTCGATGGAGAGGAGAAGGGCAGGGGTAGGTAGAGCCATACCTAAGGGCTCTGTATCCAGTTGCTTATCCTGAATAACGATGGGGATCTCTCGAGGAATAGTCATCAGCCGTGCCTTACTAGTCTCCCTAGGCCTCAGCTTCAACCGTACTACTTTGCCCTTCGACTGGTCTATCCTGGCTCTAGCCTAGCAATGGCTCGTTAGCTCATCCATTGAAGGACAACAAATCCTTTTTGCTAAATTTTTGCTTGCAAGATTTTCAATTCAAAGTTACAAAAGGAAAAGAAGACGAAACCAAAAGAAACTATTACTACCATTCATTAAACTTCATCGTAACCAACATGGCCAAGGAGCTCTCCCCATCCTACAAGCGCTAGACGAAGCACCTCAACACTAGTATAATAGACATAGGCATGTAGAAAAAACCTGTACCTTTAGCTCGTTTCTTCACCACAACCTTCTTCATGTTGAGGAAAAGCTTGGAGATTAGATACTGAAAATACCTCTCTACGGTCTTTGCAGCATTTATCTCTTAGTCGTATCTCAATGCTATGAAGGCTAAGATCTCTTAGGTGGCCTCTATATCACTAGGACCAAACCCTTTCTCACTACGGGTTCAGACTATCTTGATCCACCGTATCCAGAAGTCTACCTCTTTAGGTAGCTTAACTACTACATACTTATCTTCCCAGCTCTTTATTGAATCCACAAGGTCGCAGAACAGTTTTTTTCCTGGTACACAATTGGAGGTATGGCCACCCCTTCACGCTCTTACGCATGTGAAAATGACTAAATAGCTCAAGAGTAACCCTTACTACCAGATACTCACAGAGCGCCTAGAAAGCCTTCAATACCTTCCACCTATTAGAAGGGACTTGTGACAGACTGCACCGATGGTAGTTGAAGAATTCCTTTGCGAAGTAGCTTGGAGGAAAGCATTACCCAAACTCTAGGCACTTCTTTAACATCACAAAGTACCTCCCTGATAATACAGCCACCCATACATCCCTATTCGACAACCTTATTTGCTACCTAGGGATTACCTTAACAACAAAGTTACTTATAAACTAACCAGGGGTGAATTGTTTACCCTTGCTTACTTGGCTACTAAGCCCCTTGCCCATCTCTGGTGTAAGCCCCGTAATTAGTTACTCGGAGTTTAGTTTATAGAATTTAAGGTGATCAAGCAAATTATTTGATTCAACAAAAATGTTATGATGAAGTGATGAGTATTAGTAAAAGTGATCACATAAGTTTGGATTTAGGAAAATAAGTAATAAAATGATTAATTAATATAATATTGAATTTCATGTAAATTGTTTGTTATTTTTCGGAAAAATTTAGTTACAATTCCGATAACTAACAAATCGACAGAAATAAATTATATGTACATTAAAAATCATAAAATAATATAAATAATATTTAGAAGGATTTATTTATACCATATATGTATTTACATGTAAGTAGAAATACATAAAATTACTTAAAATACTCGAAATATGCTAAAATAATACTAAATAATTAAAAAAAATTCATAAATAATTCAATAAAAATATGGAAAAATGAAGAAAAGTCTAGAAAGGGGTCGTGGCAAGCTGGAATTGAAGAAACAAAAGCAACCAATTAAATTGAAACAAATAAAAAGTAGATAGGATAAGATAAGGGACATAGGTCAACCAAAAATTAAAAGAAAACCCTAAAACCCTACTATAAATTTAGAAATCCACCATCAAAACTTCATTTGGTTAGTTTAGGATTCAGAAAATATTAGGGAGAGGAGAGAAAAGAAGAAAGAATATTTTTACAAAAAATTATAAAATCTATGTGCAACTAGGGGCTATAAGGAGATCCCATACTTGACGGCAACCTGGGAGTGGACGGTCACCACCACCATACGGTGGTGGTAGCGCTCAGATCGGCTGATAAGGCTATGGTGGCCAAAGCTACTAACTCCATTGAGTTCTATCCTTTTTTTTATTTTTTATATTTTGTTAAAAATACTAAATATGTTTAGAAAATTGTGAAATTTAGTATTCTGAGGTTTTTAAGTTTGTAGATTTAGGGAAAAATTTTAGTTTGATGATTTTGTGTCTAGAAATATAATATCCTTAAGAAACTTTGTAAACTCAAGCTTTGTTCAAATTAGAAATAAATAATTTTAGGACTATAGTTTTAGGCTCAAAATTTTTGTGTAGACTACTTAGGAGTTATAAAATAGTGCTATAAAGCCCTTTTTCAAAAATTAATTTTTGAAATTTTTAGGCCTTAAAATGATGTATGAAATGGGTAATTTTAGGTTAATTAGGTAATTAAATAGATAATTACTGATTTAGTGCATAATTATATGTTTTAAGTTGTTGAAATAATTAGGTAATTAAATAGATAATTACTGATTTAGTGCATAATTATATGTTTTAAGTTGTTGAAATAATTAGGTAATTAAATAAATAATTACTGATTTAGTGCATAATTATATATTTTCAGTTGTTGAAATTTAATGAAGTATGATATTTGTAACATTTAAAGTGTTAGATGTAATTATTAGGGTATTATGTAGTGAATGTAATAGGTAAAAGTAGTAAATTTTAAGTTAATTTTATAATTTAGGGTAATTAGGTATAAATTCTAATTTAGGGTGAATTTAGATATTTTAAAATATTTTTAATGTTTGGAGATGATATTTAAAGTAATAGGAATATTAGATGTGCATATTATGGACATATTAAGTGATAATGTGTAATATGTAGATATAAGAAATTAATGATTAGCAAAATATTAGAATAAAATTGATAATATACTAATAAAAGAAATATGTAATAAATCTGGTGGGAAACTTAAATTAGGGTAATTATATGAAAAATATAAGATTTTCTCACAACATGAGTAAATTCGGTAGTTAAATTAGGATTGGGATGTATTACACGGACTAAAACATTAGTTAGAGACCAAAAACAATATTTAGGACATCTGAAAATAATAAGATTAATTTCATATTATGGGTTTGAATGATTTCTTAAGGTTTATGTATAAAATCCCTAATCGAAAATTAAGTTAAAAACCTAATTTAAAAATCGACTTCAAAACTGAATAAGAACTCAACCTAAATTAAGAATAACTTTAAAAGACTTAAAAACCTGAATAATCATGTATACTAAAAACCTTAAACTGAAAATAACTTAAAAGAACTACATAATGAAGTTTATATAAGATAGTTATATACGCACTTAAACAATATTTGTAATATAGGGATTATCGGCGATGACTTGAGCGAATCTCACCTCAAATGAGTAAGTGAAGAGTTCAAGTAAGTTGGAATTAATACGTTACTTTATTTTAAAGTACTAATTTGTAGTACTCAGAGCCTTGAAATTGTACTGGATTATACTTATTAGATAGTTGGCTGTTAGCTGTGTGCATGTACTTATTTTACACTGATGATATGATTTTGATCGGCTGCTTTAGATTGCATTTGTGTGGTTTGTTTAAAATGATTAAATATCTTAAACTGGATTTAACTAAATATTTAACTCATAAATCTAAACTAAACTTGCATAACAACCTATTAGGGGAACATTAGGATTCACCAGCTAAATACCTATTCCTTCGAAAGAGATAACGCTAGATGGCATAATTAGTCCCTTTTTCATCCTTAATTGAACTAAATAACAAGTGAAGAGGTCATGGTAAGGTTGAAAGTAATGGTTTGAAGGTAGTCGCGGAAAGAACTGTATCTCCACTACATAAGCCTGAGTTTGGTCGTAAGTTATTGTATTAATGGAAACTCCTCAACCCATATTAGAGTAGGTATACTTTCTCTAATCTTATGACAAGCCGGACAACATTGTGCAATGACATTTATTTAAATATGCTTTGCATCTAATTAAATTACTTGATAACCCTGTTTGTATTTGCTGTATAGTTTTAAGTCTCCGCCCCAACTTACTGAATTATGGTTGCTCACATCCTTATAAATGTTATTGCAGGTACTAACTAGAAAGTAGCTTGCATTTACCTTGAAGGTAGCAATTGCAAAATCTTAGGTAGTGTTGATATAAAACTGAGGATATGATATACTCATAAGTTTGAAATTGTATCTTTAAAGTTTTTATATATTTCTCAAGTAGATTATGTGTAAGCTACGAAATACTATAATATACTTAGATTATTTTAAAATAAATATGTATTCCTTATAATTTCATAGGTAAATAATTTATTTAATTTATTAACTAGTTACTCCAAAGCGGGTTAGTCGTAAACACCTTATGTAAATCAGGTCTAAGATAGCAATTGTATAATCAATTTCTATCTTAGAATAGTTTTCACGACAAGATTATTACGACTTTGTCACTTTCGGGCATGACATTAGGAGCATCGAACAAATTTTTCAAAAGGAAGCAAGGGGGCGTACATATATACATCCCTTAGGATGTCATTAATAATCTTGGCCCTATCCAGCACTTCCATGGCTATTCTAGTAGGTTCGTCAAGTTGTGCTAGTGATAAGACCTCGTCCTCCCCTATTTTGGGGGGGTGGGGGGTGTTACTCTTTGTAGATTCGGAGTCAGAGACATGCAGCGATGAAGATGAACCACTCTCACCTCTGTTACTCAACATGGTTGTAATATGTGAAGAAGAAAAAAGCTTGAAAAAATTTTAAAGAAAGTCTGATGTAAACATAGGATTCGTAATGATAGAATAAAGAGATTACAGAAAAGTGGCTTCTCATTGTGATCCTGCTATTTATAAGCAAAGTATCTAGGAAACCATATAGGTAGTTATAGGGATTCGTATAAGCACAAATCCCTTGGAATGTTGTATAATAGACATGTAAAAGGAGCTTAGATTAAACGATCGTTCTTAAAAGGCAAAGCACATGTAGCTATATACTAATCTGCTACAATATGACATCTATCACGTTACATTAAATGTACGGAAAACGAGCATACAAAGGTCGTAATTTGAAATTTTTCCTTTGATAAAAAGTTTCCTCATGGCCTATTTGACTTCCACCTAGTTAGCTTAATAAGGACACAGTGAAGTCGCATCTGCTCGGTCCATGACGAATTCTGTTTGGCCAGACTAATCCGTAGCCTTGAAGTGCCTACCTAGTGAGATGCGAAGGTATCCTACTCTAACACTCCAATCAAGGCTTAGTCTTACTTGAGTCTCATGTACTCCACTTCGGAATAATTGCTAACTACCTCGGTCTTCCCACCTCAGACATTTTTTGCCTAGGTATTTGCGGCTTCGGACATCTCTACTTTGGTCGGCTTTTAGCTTGGACCCACGCCCTTACCACGTCAACACCGTAGCACCAACTCAAGCCCCTTTGAATCAAATTAGTCACGCTTGAGCAACTCATATATATCTTCTCCTTAACTTCACCTCCGCAATGAAACTATAGGGGAGCAAGTGTTGATGGGGCTCTTTAGACATTGGCTACTCAAGCTCGACCAGTTCTAATATATCTTATCACTTAGGGCTTGCCCTGGATTGATTAAGACTACTAAGTCATGCAATGACTAAAACATATAGGATAAGAATAAAATAGAGTCAACTACTATGTTCGAAATAAGTGGGAAACATTTGATACCACGACTCTACTCTCCTATACTTGTGGGAGAAGATCTCTCCCTACTAACTGACCTCCAACTACCGGCACCACTCCACTATAAATACCAGTTCACTACGTAGCAATAAATCTCTCTACACCTTGTACGGTAAGCTTAGCTATTGCTCAAAGCGCCTTCTATTCTTTCAAGTATCCACTGCTAACTTAAGTATTGAAGTAACCACATGGGACAACAACTCAGCATCTCCTCACAGTGTCTTGTTTTGCAGGCTTATTGTGTACGGAGTCCAATAACTACCGATAAATCCTCAAATAGACACTAAGTTTTATCATATTTTGAAGTGGGGGTATTACAGTATTTCTATATGGCATTAGCTTTATTTATTTTTTTAAAAATATGCGGTCATCATAAAATAATATTAAAAACTTTACAATATATAAATAATAACATTTTTAGGAAGTTTAGCATAAACGGGAGTGAATCTACAAATATATAAGTACATTAAGCATTCATAAAGTTGGACTTGTATATGTTATTTTTGTCATGTGAACTAAGCATAAAAGTAAAAGCAAGTTTTGCTTTATATTTAATACTTAAAGAAATTCTTTTGTTAATATATATATATATATATATTTTGCTAAATATTAATATATGTTTAGATTTTCAGCTTTATGTATAATTCTCTATGTGCCAATTACTCATTAAATACAACCTTTTTTATTAAAAAAAAAGTCTACTTTTCAATTAATATACAAAACAAAGTATTACTTCACTAAAAAAGTACAATTGATAATACATAATTTCCGTGCTACTAGTCTAGTAGATTCTCAAACAAATGGTGTCTTAGCATATCATTAATAGTTCATTCACTTCATGGAATGGAAAAAGCTTGTAATGGAATTTTAACTCTAAGGAATTGAATTAGCCCATAAAAAGTGTTATATTGTTCACTTGAGAAAAAAAAAAAGCAAATAAGGAATAGATATGTAATACAAGTATAATTACTACAATACCCTCTTCTTCTACATTCTCTCTCTCTATCTTTATCTCATTTTTTTTTCTTCTTTCCTCTCTTTGAAAAAAAAAAAAAAAACTAGTAGCATAACCTCTACCACTCTTCCCACTCCCTAATGCATGGCTCTTCATCTTCGTAAGCATGCTTCATGTCTTCAGGACTAGTGACGACTTTTAAAGAGAGTATTCCATGTCGCTTTGGACAGAAGGGTTGGAGAAGCATTAACCAATGAGACACTTTGCATTGAAGATGGTATTCTGGAGGTTCATCATGGCCTAATACATAGTAGCACCATTGATGAGATGCTCTATGTTGGTAAAGGCCACGATGATCGGAGATCTTGGAGTCATCAGAGAGAAATTGTGATTTCTTCTTCTTCTTCGTCATAGATTTGAGTCATTCGAGAGGAGAAAGGTTGGATAAAAGCAAGAGTAAGGAACGAGAGAGGTTAAAGCATCGAAGATGGAGTGGTTTGGGATTGTGGTTTTGATGACAATGGTAGTCAATGGTGCTTGGTGGCAAGTGACAATCAATATTGATGGCACACTATAGTAGTTTGTTTCAAAGTAAAAGGAGGTCATTTGAGGAAAAAATGAGTGATTCTACATGAAATTGGTATTCTATTGTTAAAGCAAGGAATTTGTATTATTTAATTTCACATAATAAGGATTCTTTAGAAATTATAATTTCATAACCAAAAACCAATTGAATAACATAATACGAAACAATGGGAGAATAGAATTACCATTTCCCCCAAGTGGATGAAATATAATCATATTCATTTGGTGGAAAAAAGCTAATTACAGTACTACTTATGACATTGTCATATCAATAAATTTTGTTGTGTATTTAACTAATTAGTTATGTATTTCCCCTATTCAGTGGATCCTGTGGACAAGTGGAGGGTTTTAGTCAATGTCATTGAACCCAACTCACGTAGTTAATATGGACATATAAGAGGATTAATGGTTAAAGAGATAAAATTAGATCAAATCAAAGGTCAAATCACTGTTAGATCGAATCAATTCTATACAAAGGTTTGGTCTAACTAGATTGAACTGTATATATTAACCCAGGTTTGATAACACTGATTTTACTAAAGGTAATTACACTAAGGTTACTATTTACGTCTTTTCCGAAAAAAATAAAACTAATTATGTTTGTATTATATTTTAAACCAAATCGCACTAAGGTTACTACTTACTCAATCAGCATCAAGTATGACGTAGATGCTATTCATATTCGGCTGAATCAATTTCATCATGGGATAAGTGCAATTTTACTATTAGTACTTTTTGCCCTTTTTTTTTTTTTTTTTTTACTTGGTGCGAAATAATATTTGCTAAATTTCAATTAAATTTTTCAACTTTTCTAAGAACTTGGGGCTCGGACGTTTTGCCACGCGACTTTCACTCTGCACGAGTAATATTGACTTCATCACGATTCCTTTAAGTAACTTTTTGACTTTGGGCAACATTTGAGAAGGATTAAAGCTGAATGAAATTCCAATAATGAATATAATGTGAGGTAGTATATCAGCAAGTGGGAGACTCGGAGGGGAAAAAAAAATGAAAAGAGGGAGAGGGGCTACTACACGGGCATGCAACTCTTGTTTCCATTCAAGTTTAAAATATTAATACCTTCGGATGATATTACGTCTATTACCTGAATATTTATTCTTAAAACTTTATACATGAACCTTCGACTTATTAAATGATATATCTAATTGATCATAACTTATAACCCCACCTAATATTTATCCGGCCATTCCCTGAAATTGAAGGTTGTGGCCTATGGACTTGGGCGCTGATTCAACTTAGCCTTGAATCGTCTACTCACGGATTAAGGTTACATTGAACCGTGATCGATCCGTGAGCCAGTGGTTCAGGGTCAATTCGTGTGACTTAACGGTTCAAGACCTATTGATTTTTTTTTTCATGTCTCCTCTCTTAAGTTTCTATATTATTTTTTTTTCCTTCTCGCCTTATCGATCTTTTAACCATTTTTTTTCTTCAATTTGTTCATAAAATATACATTAAAAACGAAAAGAAAATAAAATATATATAAAAAAAAGAATCTTCCAGTATAAATACGTAATGTCCTAATTTGATCAAATAGAATGAAATAATTGGAGGGAAAATATTTCTTATAGTATTTTACAGTTGCGCATAAGATGTCTACGTATCTGCTAATCGAAACCAGACCATTGTAGTTCGTTTTAGATTTTTAGAAAATTTTTAATTTGTTGATTGTAGACATTCGATTTTTGCCTATAGTAGTTATAATTTTTGTTTTTAGGGTCGTAATTTAGAAAATATAAAAAAAATTAAAAAATGATAAAAAAGAAAAAAAAAAGAAAATTGTTGGAAAAAAAAAGAAAAAAAAAACTAAAAAATAAAAAAATTTCAAAAAATTAATTTAATGGAATCTTGACCAAATAGTTGTCGAAAAAAAAGCAAATATGATATGATGACGTTAAATCTAATAAAATCAAAATTTGTAAGATTCGAATCTATTTTTTATTTTTATTAATTTAGATTCGATTCAAAAGATTTGTTTTCGAGTTTTATAAATAAAAGTTGCATGGTGCGAGCCAAAGGAGGAACAGTTTACACATTTGTTAAAAACACGTTCGAACCTACTCCTTAGACCAATTCTTTAGTTGTGTACGCGATAAGACTGTGGATCCAATATGTTCCCTTTCATTAGCTTTGCGTGTGGTTTTTAATTATTGTCTATAACTTATCTTATTTATTTATTTTTATCTCACTTAATATATGTGCAGTTATTTTTAACACTTTTACTAATTTTTTTTTATTACATCTTTAATTGCTTATAATTAGTTACAACATTATTATTTAGTGAACATGTATTAAGTTAAATTTTATTTTTTTAATTATTTTTTTAGATTTCATATTTTCAAAATAACATTTTTATAAAATCTCGTTCTTTGCATATTGTATTAATTTAGAAAAATTGCATTAGGCATGTTAGGGTTTTCTAGATAAAAAAATCATTTTGATGTTTATAAAATAAAAAAAAATTCTTTAATTGACTTCTTTTCTATAATTTAGGCTTGTTTTCCATTGTTTAGATGTCTTTTTCATAGTTCAGATATCTCTTCCATAGTTTAGGTTTTTCTTCTATGGTTAAAACATTTTTTCTATGGTTAGATATCTTTTTCATAATTTAGGCTTTTTTTCTATAGTTTATATATCTTTTCCATTGTTAGGTTTCTTTTCTATGATTCAGACATATTTTCTATAATTTAGATTTTTTTTTTATGATTTAAACATCTTTTCCATGGTTTAGATATCTTTTATATGGTTAAGCATCTTTTCTATGATTAGGAATTTTTTTTCTTCTTTTTTTTTATGTTTTAAGCATCTTTTCTATATAAAAGATTTATCATGTAGAACATTGCATATTTCATAAAATCTTTAGGGTTTTTCTTGAAAATAAAAAAAAATTATTATCACTTAGTTGTTTTTAAATAAAAAACTTAATTTAAGACTTTTCAAAAATTAGGTTTTTAGGTTTTTTTATTTTTTATAATTAGGAATAAAAATTAGGCTTCTAGGGATTTTTCTTAATAAAAATAAAATGGTTAATAAAAACGCAAATTCAACCAATTATTTTTTTATAAAAAGAACCAACACATTAAAGCTTTTGGAAAGAACTATGATCATTTGATCCCGGCTAGTGAGTACATAGGCATCTTCGGGGCGACGATAAAATATATAAAAATTAGGTCCTTTTTTTTCTCTTTTTTGATTTTATTTATTTATTTTTTAAATATTATAATTAGAAAAATAATCCTAATTTCGATGAATAAATAATGATACCCATTAGGGTTTAATAGGTTAGCCCTCGAATTCAGAACACTTTGGTTTTTCATTCAAATTGAAATCAAAGACCAGTAGCCAAATCGTAATTAATCCATCTAACTGGTTACGATTTCTTTTCTTTTCTCGACTTCGGTCGAGTGGCGACTCCAAAAATTATTTTCAATAAAAAAAGCGGAATTTCTCAATTTCTTTAGTTGATGATTAATATTAAATGGGTTAGAGTTTAGTATTAATAAGGAAATGGGAAATTAATTTTTAAATAAAAGAAATAGAAAAATCAGGCTCAACATTGATCAATTTTATGTTTTTAGAAAGACATCAAAGTGTGTGTGACCATTCAAGTTAAATTTTTTAAATGAAAATAATTTTAATTGATCATAATTTGGAAAAACCTAATGCTATCTTAGCACTTTTAGAAAAACCATACCATTTAGTTTTTTTTTTTGGACAATTAGAAAAAAAAAATTTCTATGTAATAAAACTTTTTTGTAAATGATGAAAAGATAACTTACTATATATCAACTTGAGGTAACTATTTGTGTTCGTGAGTAGGAGTGAAACCCGCGGGTGAGCTTAAACTTTTATAAGATCGGTTTCAATCACTAAAGTAATTATCCTCCTCGCTTGATGTCCTGCATGGTTCTTGATGTCCTGCATGATTCTTATTGTCTAATACCAATCTTCTGTGCAAGCATTTGCCTCAATACTAACAACAGATAGGGAGGCTCGATGTTTATCGACGATCAGGCTTACTGTACTAAATGCTTGCTCAATAGTAATTGTTGAAGCCAAAGTAGTGAGTACTTCATAAGCGATGCGACATAGTAATGAATAGTCCATTTTGTATCTTTGCTACTACTCTAAAATATCGAATTTTTTGATGGAGATATTTTCCGAAAACTCAAAATTTGTATTGATGTAATACTGCATCTTAGACATTAGACTACCAGGTTGTTACCTTTTCAATTTTTGCGCCAATAACTGCTTACTTATAAAAGAGTAATACTGCTCCTTGGTGGGTGGTGAAGGAGAGACTAATGACTGGCCATTGTACTGACTTTAATAGCAGTTGAGCATCCCTTCTATGTCAATCGTCGCTATTGTCATTACCAACACTTCCTGTTGTGCTTCCAAGCTATACACATCTTGAAAATCCGTTAGATCTTGCATGTAACCATAATAAGTTTTCAAATACATTAATAATAATTCCATTTTACAACGAGGGTTTAAAATAGTTGCTACGAGATAAATACATGGAATTTCTTTATAATAAGTTAACAATTTCAACATCATATTATATACGTATGCGTGTAGGTTTGGGTCCTTACGAGCTTAAATTAGCATGCTAAGTATACTGATGGCTGACATAACAAACAAGTGAACATTGAGCCTGTAAACTTATGAAAAAGTTTTAGTAGCATCATGAAAAACTTTCAAAACTTTAAATAATTAGATGCAAATATCCCAGTTATTGAGGAAAATGCCAACTCCCTGCATGTTGTACATTGCGAAGTCATATAGCAATTCGCTATAATGAATTGTGCTATACAACAACTCATAAGTCAAGTTCTAACAATATTGCACATCCATCCTAAACTTTCGAAGTCTCTTCCTACACTCTATGCAAAAGTTCCTCTACTTTTTCTGAAGGGATGGTCTATCTGTTATTGTCTTGATGACATTCTTGATCGAAGCTATACTGTTATGCAAAGCTGTAATGCCATCTTTAACACATAAGTTAAGAATATGACATGCATAACATATGTGGAAAAAAATTCCCCCCAATGCTGGTTGACAATAATTTTGCAAATCAGATATTAATGCAGTATTAGCAGTTGCATTATCAAAACTAATAGAAAAATTTTCCTCACTAATCCGTATTCATTTAGGATTTTTTTTAATGATTTTATAAATGTTTTGCACCGTGTGTCGATCGTTAAATACCCTTAAAGCCAATAGTAGTTTATTAAGTTACCAGTTATTATCTACTAGTGAATAGTAACACCTATATAAGAATTATTACGAAAAAAATCTATCTATATGTTTGTATAAATGAACAATTACTTATCGAGGGAAGCAAACTTACCTGCAAGCTACTTCTTACCATTGTGGTAGAGCTCCTGTGTGGCTCAAGTTATCATTTTATGGCTAAGCCATCCTGAGTTGGGGTTAAACGTCTCCTACTCGTATCAACTTTGCCACTCTAATGTACCTATGTTGAACGAGAGGTGCATGATCACCTACCTATCTTCATCATACCTCCTTAGCATTTGTTCAAATTAACTATCGCTTCGGGCAATCTGTTGTTGCGTTCTATCAATTCTTACCTCTTGGGGATGCTTCGACTTTAGTATCTATTAAGGGTACCATATCCCTCTTTCATTTTCTACGAATAACTCACGTTGCAATAGTTGTAAAATGCCCTCAAGTTCCCCCTTTCATTTGTATCTTTACGGAAATGAGTAGTAAAAATATTAGACTTACCAAGTTTAGGGGGCTTACTTAAGCCGGATGATCTCAAACTGCTAGGCCTACATTATCCCATATGTTGGTCTTTTGTTTAGAGAATAATTTTAATGTTGTCCTCCTCATCCTCGAACATGCTTGAGGGGAAACTTATCCATGGGGGTTCAAATCTCGCGGATCATGCAGGGACACTCATGCGAGGAGGTTCGAATATAATATGATGTTCAGGGATACTCATGTGTGGAGGTTCAAAACCGGAAGGTGGTGTGTCTTCGGTAACTCATACGTTGATGTTTAACGTCAAAACCAGGAGGTTGTGTGCCTTAATTACTCGTGTAATGAGGTTCTACATCGAAGCTCGAAGGTAGTGTAAATTCTTTTTTTATATTCTCAACCATATCATGTGTCCCCTACTCATTTAGATCGTACTCGTTATCCGGATACGCCGGAACGTCCTTAAACTGTAGTAACGTAGACGACATATTAAAAGTTCTAATACCTTTACTCTTACTTTTACAATTAGATGATGAACCATGTTTTTTACTGGAAAAGGTACCGCGTAAAAATCTTTCTATTGGACTTTCCCTTTAGCTATAGTGGTGATTCTTGAACTGTCAGGTCAGGAGGTTCCACCCAAACGAACCGCCTGGGTCCTAAAAACCCAACGGTTCACCCAAGCGGTTCAACTCAGCTATTAATAGGTCGAGCCGGTTTACGGTTTGAAACTGGCTCTTACCCAAGTCTATCCATGTGTCCATATGTGGTATGGAGATTGATCCTATACCTTTGTTTCCTTATGTACTTTTATTATTATCTAAAAAAAGCTCTCCAAACTAGATGTACATAAAACCCATTGAGATGTGCTAAACCTATCACGCCCTTAAATTAAAAAGAGAATGATTTTGCTTAAATAAAACACTTTAAGACTACTAAAATTACTATCATATTAATTATTATTTATCCAGTTTTAATTTTTAGAAATTGTTGATTAATCTTTATTCACATTTTACTAAAAGATCTTCAGTAAAGTAACATTAAAAGCTCACAAATGTCCAAAAACTACAAACCTGTAAAGGCTAACTATAGCTAAAGGGAAAGTCCAACATCCAACACATGTAACAGCGAAAGCATCTAAATGTTGGGAGTACTTAGCTAACGTCAACCCAGTCTTCCTGACATTGAAATCGCAACTAAGCTTAACATTTAGATCATCAATTATGACAACAACACCTATATGAAGTGAGTCCTGAAACGCAATACATAATAACCATGCAAACATATCCTATCAGGGGAAAGAGGTCAAGTAAAGATGTGTAACAAATTTACTAATAATAAGGGTCATAAGTAAGTTGAGTTAAGATAATGTATTGTTTAGCTCACGCATGAGCTCGACTTAAAATTCGAAAACTTGATATCAAATCAAGCTAAGTTAAGTGTAAAATTTTAAGATCAAGCTTAACTTAAAAATGGTACTCGACAAGTTAAAGCTCGATTCCGTTAATTTAGGTTCTCTTCATCTTAAACTAAAAAATATTTTAATTAAAATAATGCTAAATATTCGGACTCAATTTGAACTGAATTAAAATTTAATTTCAACTCAAGTTCAACGAGGCTTTCAAGCTAATTAGGTTAAATATCATAAAATTCAAACTCGACATAACAATTTACTTAACTAGTTTAAATTCAAGCTCGATTTAATTGTTCTTATATTGAATTAAAATAAATATCAAGTCAAATTTAAATAGCTAACCAGTAAATTTGATTCACTTATACCATTACTAATAGTTGAGGAAGACTTTAAAAGAACATTAAAACCTCATGAACCATTCAAATAACTTTTTCTACATACACTTGTTTATGAAATGGAGATATAAGAGATACAAAAGATCCTAATTAAAACCTTGGAAAAAGGATATATGAAAGCCCAGTAGCAATAGCTGACCAAAATACACGATAGAATAGAATAAAAAAGATGACAGTGGATCCTTGGTTGACTACAATCATCTCTAGTAAACCAGTCAAGTGTTTAGCCAACCATCGTAAATTAATACTTAATAGTCGACTCGATGCTAATCAACTATCCGTCCTCTGGTTACCTATCATGGATTCTAACCAACTAAGGTCAATTAATCATATAATACGGGACTTGTGTTGGAGGTTGTCATTTTAGACAGAAGTCTCATATTAAGCATCATGAAGACTTCTGAGCCATAATCAATTAAATTTTTTGAAGCAATGCACCTCGATGTTGCAAGGCATGATGGCAACCCATCATATCCTCGCCTCATCAGCTTTGCAAGGAAATGACGACGGTAACTTTTACTGCTGGAAGGTAGTAATAGGAATTGACATGGCTTTTCGTTTCGGATCTCATGACCTACCTATCCGAAATGGTTACGTACTTCTACAAAAGAATGGTGGTAAAGCAAGCAACGTCGCGTACTGCATCGCAACCAATACGTTCCAATGGGAACACAATAACCATACCGTGGAGAAACATTAAAGAAAAGTTAAGATTGCTTGAATTCAAATCTTAAAGTCACTTTGTTGGATACTTAGATTCTGCTCAGTTGCGAGTAACTTGGAGCTCAGTTGAAGCTTCTCGACAGGATTTTAGATGTCCAACTGACTCATGAAGAGTTTAAAAGATATGGGGAAGGTGTAGACATGGAGAATTACTTAGATTCTTTATTTTTCCATACAGAATAACTTTACAGCTCATTTTCTACTATAGACATCTTCGTACGTAACAGGTGACATTTCCTAGGCCACAAATGTTGCTCTTTTTCCCCGCTCAATTGTCACGTGAATATATATCTAAATGTCTTATCTTTCTTTATGTTATATCAGATCTTTGCAATAATGTTTCTTTCTTTCTTTTTTTTTTCTTTTTAAATTATGAGTACAAATGTGTCGAACTGACTAGGGTTGAGTTTTTAAAAACATTGGTTTTACTCATTAAAAAATTATTAAGCTCACACTGAACCTGGTTTTCACTAAACTAGAAAATTACAGGTTTAAACTTAATTTATTTACAAATCGAGCTTACAGTAAGTCAATCACATATCTAAGTATACAAAATAAATAAATATATAAATTAATAAATAATGAATGAAAATTATATCATATGTTGTATACCATTTCATATCATATTATATATTCACATATTTATAGAGATTAACTTTTAGATTTTAATTATATAACATATAATATGTATTGTATCTTTAATATATATAAAGCTTGCGAGTATAAACGAATAGGCTTATAAACTAATAAAGTAACCCAAGTTTGACTTGGTTAGATAGATGAGTTTTAAGTTAGAGTGAGTTAAGCTTAAATGATTCATGAAAAGCTTAGCTCCTTCGTGATTGTGTGACTTAATATTGCCATTATAATCAAAAGGAATCTTAAGGAATTTTTTTATAGGGAAAAAAGAAAGGAAACTACTTTTACCATTCTTTGTCGGCATAACTATTTAGAAAAAGAAGGTTCATCTTTTGCTTGTTTCCCTTTTAGGTTGATTCTCGCAATCGATCAAGGATATCCGTAAAACTTTGGTTTCTTTCTTTTTGTTTTTTTTTTTTTCCCTCCCTCCTTCTAATTATAGTAATTGAAAAAAAAAATTCATATAGTATATAAATATTAAGAAAATTTTTACACAAATAATATAATGGATAGTTTTTAAAATAATTATAGCTCATATTTTGTAAATACTCTATATATCAAAATTTATTGATATTTATATATTATATATAAAAAATTCCTAGCATGTAATGTTGAATGGATATTTTTTCAATAAATTTCTTACATCTCCAAATGTTGGGGTGGTGGAGTGACCCCTTTTTTTGGTTTTCCCACCTTTTTTTATTAATATTTTAGTTTTTTCATTTGTCTAAAATTTTATTTATTTTTTTACATTACTTTATTTTGCATAATTTTATTAATTTTAGTTAGTTTTCTTTCAATATTTTTTTTTTCATTTTTAATTGATTTATAATTTTTTAAAGTTTCTTTACTTTTAATTAAATGGCCACGTCAACACTATATGTTTGACAAGATAGCACCATGTATTTGATGTGTTAGTGCTACATGTTAGATAACATGCAACATCAGCTTAAATTAACGGTATTATAATGGTAATATAATAAAATTCTTTATTTGAATTACTTTACATAATGTTAATATTTTATTTTGATTTATTACTTGAAAGTTCGATTTCTATTTGAACTTATTTCTAAACATTAATTCTATACAATGTAATTTTCCCATTGGAAAAATGAAAGCAATAAAAAAATAACTACAAATAAATTACAACAAAAAAAAAAGAAAAGAAGAAAAAGAAAAAGCTACTGCTAGCAATTTTTATCATAATTATTTAGAAGAAGAAGGTTCTTTTTCTTTTTCTCATTTCCCTTGTTGATTCTCACAAATGATCAAGCAAACCCGTAAAACCTTGGTTTCCTTTTTTATTCCATCCAATAATAGTAGTTGAAAAAAGATTCACCTAGTATATAAATGCTAATATAATTTTTATACACATATAGTGGATTATATTGGATAATTTAAAAAAAATTCTATTATCTATGTTTTACATTCATTATATATACTAAAATTTTATTCATATTTACATACAATATGCACATAATACATTGCATATATTATTGAAATAAATCTTTTCTCGATAAACTTCTTGCATTAGTAGTCTCTATTAATCGCATATAGAGCATTTTGTTAATAATTATTTCCACTTCTCTTTCATTTATATTATCAAATCAAAATTGATATTCTATTCCATATTATATTGCACAAGGTTTTTGAATGATTGTATATAAGATGATAGTAATTTAAATATATTATAGTTACCTTAAAGATAATGACTACGAGAAGAATTATGTGTGTTTTATATGAATGTAACTTCATTATATATTTGTTCAACGTGCGTTTCCTTTCTCCATCTTCGGAATGAGCGTTAAGATATCTGAATTTTTAAAAACATGTGCTTTTAGACAATATTTTATTAACATGCTCTAGTGTAAATAATTGAAATATAAATATTACTACAATCTAAAAAAACTATATATATATATATATATATATAATCAAGGACACATAATCATACAAGCAAATAGTATTGATAATACAACTTGGACTTTGGTCAAAGGTTTAATTTACCATCACAACTTTCAATTAGTTAAATTTGGTATCTAACTGAAACTATTTATATCATCTTTACTACCTATTTAATCTAATCACTAATCAAAGTGAGATACTTGTTGCATGTATGTGTAATAGATAGTAATGACAAACAAAAAGTTTCAATTTACAGGTAGTAATGATGATATAAAAAATTTCAATTGGGTATCAAATTTGACAAGTTAAAAGTTTAATTATTAAATTAAATTGTCAATTATAGTATAGGTAGTATTTATAACATTATTCCATCATGCAAGAGTCCAAAAGGTTTTTTTTTCCTCTGAAATATGGGATTTATATGTATATTAAAAAATCAGAAGATAAGAAACTAAATATATATGTAAAGTAAATAAAACAGATTGTGGTTGCAATTTATTCCATCGGTTGGCCCTCTCTAACTTTAAAAAATTTTCGAATGAGAGAGACAAGGAGAGAAGGGAACCCATAAACTTTGTGACATTAAATATGATTTCTTAGTGACTCATCAGCAGTGTTCATAGTTCTCTCTCTCTCTCTCTCTTTTCCAGGGAAAAAAAAAAGTGGTAAAAAACAAAAAAGCGACAAAAGTTTCCCATGTTATAATTATTCTTGGTCCAAATTATAAGATTAAATAAGTTTTATAGTAGCGTTTGGTAGACTTAATGATTGATGAGTAAAATATGACTATTATCAACCCCTTTTTCGTCTTTATCTAATCTTTTGGATTGACGAAGCATCTTCGTGTATTTTGAAAAGCATGCATGCATCTGCATGGACTAACAAGTATCATTGCACTCTTTTTCTCATGTAGATGGAGCATCTTTTGTACTAGATGCAACGAACTACACGAATCTGGGATTTTGTAGTCCCCATCATATCAAACATATATACGGGGTCATCAAGGATTGAAAAAGCAAGAAATTAAAGGAAGATTTGGTGATCTGAGTAAAAAAGGATATGACCTTCTGGATTCTTCTTTCATCCATTATTTATATTCTTAACGAGGATCACTCTCAAAACAGTGCTTGGATTTGGCAATTCATGACATCTGTACACATCTTACTGTATTGATTAATAATGTATAAATACAACTAATATTTTGATATGTGGTAGTTTTTATTAAATATAAATAAATGGTATTTTTAAAATTTACCCACTATCACTATGATATGTAAAAATATAATACGCATGGAGTATTAGATCTATCAATCTATTTTCTATGCGGTAGCGGATCTCTCTTTGGCTATATTTCTGGTACTGACCACATCTCACTGTTTCTTGTCTTAATCATAGGCGAATAATTAAGCTTCTGAAAGTCATTTCCTTTCTAGTATGACCTTAGGTTCCCACATAAATCTAAGATTCAAAATAATATAACAACTGTCGTCCTAAGGAACCTCAAGTTCGTATAAGTCGCCAAAGCCTCGTGGCTCGTGGAATGTATAGTATGGCGACCCCTCTTTCCGACATCCATCATGAAATGTTGAATTGGTCGTAAAGAATGCCTTAGATCAAGTGAAAGGTTTTAATAGGAACGAAAGTGAAAGGTGTTATTGTAACTTTTTCTAAATTATATTATTTATGAAAAGTATAATAATAATAAAAAAAAAAACACAGAATACTATGAATTTATAATATCATGCTTAAATCCGCTTCCATGCACTTCCTCATTCATTAGAGTCGGGTACAGACTGAATCCAACCCTTGCACCGGCACTAGAATTGTGGATCCAATGGGTTTAGCCACCCCCACATACATCCATATATATATATATATATTTTAAAAGATAGTATCTATATCAATATATTTACATAGTCAAATAGGTTTGGGTATGTACATATAATTCAATCAATATATAGAAAAACAGATTATGATAAGAAAAAACTTATATTTTAAATTGTGAAAATGATTTTCAGCACTGAAAACATTGTTATAATGGGTTTTATCGAATTTATCATGTTTGTATTCGTTAAGATTGAAGTTGTAATGGTTTATGTTTATTAGGTGATGTTGAACTTGTGGCTTTAATATTCTATCATTTTACCATGAAATATTCAATATTCCTAAATTACAAGAAATGAATAAAATAAATAAAGTGCACAAATTCTATGAGGACTCTTAAAATGGTAAATTCCATTATATCTTTGAAATCCGCATTGTATGAATGTTTTCTATTCTAACCATCTTATATCTACTCATTCGAACTAGGTTTACACTATCCGATAATGAATTATGTTTCTATGCAATATGTACTTCTATTTCATTACTCAAACAAAAATTAAAGCTCAATTTCCTCTTAGTTCGGTAGATGAAAAAAAAAAAAAAAAAGGTCAGAAAAGCAGATAATGATGTACGTATTTACACCCAAAAAAGGAGGCTTAGCGCAAAACCTCAACTTTCTCCAACATATGCATATGATGTTTTTATGTCCACGAATGATAGGCTTAGGCATACTGTGTGCTTTGTTGACTAAAGTTCACTGCACTATATTGGAGACGAGAGAGATTTTTCTTTTTTCCTCCTTATCCTCTCTCTCTTTTCTTCGTAGTAAAGTTCTTGGAAATTGAATTCTAGGAGGTAAGAAAGAAAGAAGTTAGAGCTAGAACATATTTAGGCTGACACTCGTGGACGAATTTAAAAGCATAGGACAAAAGTAGTTATAAAGTGTAAGTAGACACCAATCTCGAGTGCAACTGGCAAGGATAAAGAAACGACGATTTAATCCCAAGTACAATACCATATAATAACTAGAACAGAAATTTCACTTGCGATGCTAACAACTAATAATTGTTTTTCTCCTTGCAATATTATTTTGCCAACGGAGAAAGTGATAGTAAGCTTTTTAAAAGTCGAGTACTTTAGCTATCCTTGCAATATTATTTTGCCAACGGAGAAAGTGATAGTAAACTTTTTAAAAGTAGAGTACTTTAGCTATCCCAGTACATAATGAATTGAAAAATAGGTTAAAATGCCCCTTATTGAAGTAGTATTTTTCTAAAAAGGGTTTCAAGGAAATTATTTCGTAAAATATCGAAATAAATAGCAAATTGAAGTTGCAATTTCACTTCTTTGGATTTTATAAAGAAATCACATACTCTACATGTAATTCTATAAATAAATCACAATTCTTACCTTTGATTTAGTCATGCACCAACATAAAACACTTCAACTTTTTCTTATACGTATTTAAAGCAATGTTACTAGATTTGGATTGACTCTCATGGTTCAACTTGGTTTGATTCTACTTTCGATCAAATCTAGTTCTTTTTTTAATCCTTGATCCTTTCATATGTCTATATTAATCACTTTGGTTAGGTTTGATAATAATGATTTAAAGAGAAATTGTAGAGATAAGCTGCATGCAATGAAATGTTGTTCAGTAAGAAAAATACAGGATCAAGCCATGATTGAAGAAGCAATATATACACTCCCTTTACCAAATCATAGAGGCAAACTACAATTTTGCAACCTTATTATTCAAAAGCAAACCCTTTGTTAAAAATAGTTTTGCAAGAAGGGGTATTTTAACTTATTGCTTTAATGAATTAGTAGAATTTGAATGAGAATTAGTAGAAAAGAATAGCTACTATTGATAGATAATTTTGGACATAAATCCCCTAGACTCAATTCGGCCTTACTCCTACTTTTAGGCGATCTAAGAGGGCCCATTTTGATAAAGGCTTAACCTCTCAACCAGACTGACCCGACCTAATCCCAAGTTAGACATAAGGTTTTGTCCGATGTGCCCTCGAGTTAGACCTCATCAATTGCTCTAGTGGAATTATACTTTGCTTCTCTTGGCAAATCGACCTACTCAACTCATCTTAACTTACCCTTAAGTCGGGTTCCTTATGACGTTGCCCTGATACCTATCAGGTGACTCCATACTTCATGCATCTGTCTCAACCAATCCTTATGGCTTTATTAATGAGGGCTCATCTGAACTCATGTAGACCTGGCTCCCTTAACTTAGGTGGGAATAGATATAAAAATACCTAAATTTATGGTAAATCTTTAATAAAGACATACTCTGACTTTTAGAAGATACATATCTATTTAACTGGATTTATTGCCGATTTGAAAAAGCTCCTACTCCAAATATGGCAATGCATATCTTTCTTAAAATGACTCAGTCTCATCACTTATAAATAGGGAATGCAATCCCTAGGTATGAGGACCTCCACTTATTCAATCAATATTTTATCGCAATTTCAAGAAAGACTAACTCAAGGATTGGAATACCTACATCAAATCATACTTCAGTGTATTTATGTTGGTTACATCATTCATTAATTGAGCTTCTAAGCCTATCTTGCTCAAGATTCAAGCCCACCATTAAAACTCTAATCTTCGAAGGAGATGACAAACAACAACTAATAAAGAAGATTGAAGCTAACTACCTAATCTAAATGACATGTTTTCTTCTTACGTGGTTTGCTATCAAATGTGTTACCATATTCGCATGTTACTCACTTAGTTGAAATTCACCGATCTAAAACTAGTCAAGAGAGATCTAATGTTGAGCAAATAGGTATGCAAATTCCATAATAACTCTTTGAAGAAAATTTAACCCTTGCAACAATTAAAATTATATATATTGCTTATATATGGTTTATATTCTAGGTTAATATCAAATTTCATACCTTAATTTTATATCGGTTTTGTAATTTGACACCTAAACGTTCAATTTGCTAAATATGGTACCTATTTGATTTTTCAATTATTAGCATTCTAAATCTATTCTAATTTTATTGGTTTTGATTAGCTATTGAGCCTCATAATGAATAAAGCTTTGACACATAACTTATTGTGTCAAGATTATTCATAAATGCTACTTAAGCATATTTAGACATTATTTATGCCATTTACGATTTACTTAGCATATTACATGACAATGGAGAGGTACAAAAACATATGATCCACGTGCTCTATTTAAGTAATTAAAATTATTCATATGCATCTATACATATATAGTAACTTAAGAGAACTTAATTCGTTAACCATAATTTTGTGATGAGTAAATTTTATGTTATTGGTTATTGTAAAGAAAGAAATATAATGGCATGCGAGTAATATGAGAAAAAATGTGAAAAAGGTAAAATAACATTCATGGAAATTGAACCCATGATCTTTTATTTAACAAACACATACAAAACAATAAACATTAAACTATATGTTGCATTTTGTTAAACATTACTTTTAAAAGATACATATGATATATATATATATAATTTCTTATATTTAATAATTTATCATGATTAAAATTTCTTAAGTTGGGAGGGTTATGCCCTTCTCGCTACCCTTCTGCCCTACCTCCAAATTGCTCGAGGGCTTGAAGGAGAAAAAAGAAAAAGAAAACCCATCCATTGTTCATGATAGAATAATGTTTATGTATAATAGATGAAGACGAAAGTAGTTAGAGAATAATATTGTCTTAGGTGAATATATAAGCCTTATGTTTTGTGGATACTAGGATTTATAGTATTGGTAATCTTATTATTACTAATTATTGTGATTGAGATGTTGTTTGTTGATGGATGTGAATAGTTGGTTATTAGTTACGAGAGGTTTGTTTTTTGTTGTAAGTGAATGATGAATCAGATAGATTTTTGAAGTTTGAAGTTATGTAAGATTTTATTGAAGTCAATCCTTAGGTGTGAAGATTGTTATATGACTTCTCAGTGTAAGGGGTGATATGGTGTTACTCTATGTTATCATTTGAATTGCTTTAAATATATGTTCAAAATTTGATTGATTATATCAATGGCATGGTATGGAATTCAAGGGTTATATTTGTATCAAAATCTTAGCCTTCAATAACAAAAGTGTTTAGCTTAAATAACTTACATATAGATTGCACACTTTAGTTTAAGTCCGACAACTCTCTTTGCAATTTGTCATATAATTCTTAGGTATCTTCAAATTGAGCAACTAAGTGTCGCCTATATAAGATTTGGTAACAATGCATATCATATGCATTAAATGCTCAAGTATTTGATATTATTGTTGTATGGTTTAAGTATTTGTATACATTTGTATCATTGTTTGTCGTTCGTCTTAATACTCATTTAACTTGAATTAAAGTTGAGGGTTTAGTTGTCTAATATTAGATACTAGAGACTGCTTGTATTGGGATCTTATAGCTAGGTTAAGCTTTAAGCATAAGTATTGTAGGTTTTTATATCAAGGATTTTAAAACAACTTAATAGGAGACCACCATGTTTGATTATGTGAATATAAGGTGAAGTATATGGTTGCAAAGAGTAAACATAGTATAAAAGTGCAACGTAAAAAAAAAAAAAAAATGTACACACTATGAATGAAAGTCACAATCTCTATAGCTCCACTACAAGATTCTGTTTTGATGAAAAGAAGTTTAAGTTTTTAGAGTTTGGTTAAATTCATAAATATTAGTAAGTTCGTCATCTAATAAAAAAATAAATTACTAGTCAATTTTATTCTCAACTTAGGAATGGTTTAAATAATTGTTTCTCAAGTACCAAAGGCATCAATACAGGTAAAGGAAAAGGTTATAGAGGCATGATGTTACATATAACATTAAGTTGAGTTACAATAAGAACATTGATGACAGTGAAATAGTGATTTTTCATTTAGAAAACATCATAAATTATGGGTGTTTAATAACCTCAATTAAATTAAATTAGATCGTTAGGATTATTATAATCTAATAGTATAAATAATAGTCTTCTAATATGATGGATTGGATTTAATCTTTTCATCCAAAGTTGTAATGTAATAATAATTTACCTATAAATAAATACATAAGTCATACCAAACCACAAAATGCAATTCTCTTGCAAAGTGCTTTGGTTTGATTTCCTAAATTATTAAAGTATTTCCAATTAGTATCTTAAATGAACTCAGACCTAATCAAATTGTTTGTAACTAGTTTCTATCTATCCTCAATATCTAGTTAACTTGTGATTGGCTTATTCTACTCGATTGTTGTTGAATCTAAATTATTCAAACCTTGAAAAGATTTATACTTCTTGATATAAGATAATCTATTAAATGAGTAGAAAGTATTTACATTTCTTTATAATATAGAATAGTAGAGAAATTAAAAGTCAATTCAAATGCAATTGAAACTAAGATATATCAAAATATAATCATAGGTAAAAATAAAGAAAAAAGAACTAACAAAAAATAAACAGCGTTTTGTTTCAAAACCATTTGTTTTTTTGGACTTTATAATGTCATGAGGCCCATGGTCTCCTTCGGCCCATTATCAAAATGGATCCCTGTTGTTTGGAATATTAGGAAAAAAAACTCAAAAGATCGTCTCCCACAATCCCGCCTCAACATAATTCAAAAACCCAACGGAAACATTCTCCTCCTGAATCGCGCACAGAGAAGAGAGAGAGGAAGATGGAGAAGATATGTGTCGCAGTGAGAGTGAGGCCGTTTGTATCAAGCGAATGCCCTAATGTTACAGCTTTCTGGAACATCGATGACAATCGGATTTCGCTACAACGAGTCCACGGCACTCCGGTATCTGGAGCCTCCTATACTTTCGGTACTCAATCATTCGTTTCATCCCACGAATTTCCGCTTAATAAATTTAAAATTTAGTTAATTTCTTCTTGATTCGATGTGGTTTCGGTTCTGCAGACCACGTGTTCGACGAAAGATGCTCTAACGCTACTGTTTACGATCTACTCACTAAGGACATCATCCGGGCAGCTGTTGAGGGCTTTAATGGTACATTTTAGGCTTATTTGTAGTGCTTTTGCTTTTGCATGAAGAAGAATGAATATTCAATTTAGTTAAAATTTGCTTTTTCTTAGGAACGGCGTTTGCGTATGGGCAGACGAGCAGTGGGAAGACGTTTACTATGAATGGAGCGGATATCGATCCGGGAATTATTCGGTTAGCTGTTCAAGATGTTTTTGACGAAATTCACATGGCAAGTGCAGGTTTTCTTTTCTTATTTATTTTTTCTTTCTCCCCTTCTTCTTTTCCCTCTCTTTTGCCTAATGAATCATCACTTTAGCTCAAAGATGTCTTCGTTAGTAGTGTTTAGTAATTTGGTGTTTTTGCTTTCTGTTATTAGATCTCGGATCGAGAATTCTTAGTACGGGTTTCGTATATGGAGATATACAATGAGGAAATTAATGATCTTCTGGCTGTAGAGAATCAGAAACTTCAAATTCATGAAAGCTTAGAGGTGGGAATTTCAATTTGCTTTATGTTATTCTATATTTCTTGAATTCTGTTAATTATGAATAACTATGTTTAATCTTTCTGTTTCCAGCGCGGCATTTTTGTTGCAGGACTTAGGGAAGAAATCATAAATGATGCTGAGCAGGTGCTTAGGCTTATAGAATCAGGAGAAGGTCTGCGATCAAAATTATATAAGGAATCATGTGTTCCTACTTCTTCGTTCATTGTCGGTTTTCATCGTTACATGCTGATGCAAACAGACTTCACCTCCTTTTACAGTTAATAGGCACTTTGGTGAGACAAACATGAATGCACGAAGTAGTAGATCCCATACAATATTTAGAATGGTAATTCATTCCTCAGTTGATTGAATGAAAATCAATTGAACTTTTCTTATTTGCTAATCTTAAATTTTGCATTACGTGTGCATATTAGGTTATTGAAAGCAGGGGGAAAGATATTAGTGGTGTTGCAAACTCTGATGCTATCCGTGTCTCTGTCTTGGTTTGTCTCTTTCCTCATCATCCTCTTGCTTCATAGGAAAAACTTTCCTTTTTCTTTTTCCTCGTGTTTTGGCATATTATGGTGAAGTCTACAATTGGAAGGAGACTTGCTTCTGGCCCTCTTTCAGAATAAACAACCTTAAATTCTCAGTATTTTAATACAATCTTAGATATGAAAATCAGTCTGGTTGTACGGTAATTTAGTAGGATGAACGCCCTGAACATGGTTGAAGAAATAAGTGGATGTTTTTGACTGTTCAATCATGCAAGAACAAAATGGGATAGCCACTTGAGTGAGAGCATCTTAATTTGGTTGCTAATGTATTATTATGAAGAAGATGCAATAGTGCATAGCTTAAGCCATTATCCCTAGACATGGTTGGAGAAATAAGTGGATTTTTTTACTGTTCAATCATGCAACAAAAAAATGAGAAATCCACTTCAGTGAGAGCATCTTAATTTGGTTGCTAACGTATTATTATGAAGAAGATGCAATAGTGCACAACTTGAGCCATTCTATCTTTGTGCTATTCAAATGTTAGTTTCCAAATAAGATCTGACAATGTTTTACATCATTTGGGAGCCAGAACTTGGTCGATTTGGCTGGTTCAGAACGTATTGCTAAAACTGGTGCTGATGGAGTACGATTGAAAGAAGGGAAGTACATTAACAAGAGCTTAATGGTTCTTGGCAATGTTATTAACAAACTGAGTGAAGGTCCAAAGCAGAGGTAATTGGGTCCTTCCACTTCTATCACTTGATATATATATATTCTGAGGGCTTGATGTGGTGAACATATGGTGCAGGGGACATATTCCTTATCGTGACAGTAAGCTTACCCGCATTCTTCAACCTGCTCTTGGTGGTAACGCCAAAACGTCAATTATTTGTACTGTAGCACCAGAAGAGGTATAACTAGAACTGTGCATTCTTCTTCTTTATTGCAAGTCGTGCTGGTTTGCTAAGCAAGTAGAGTAGGTTTGATTGATCTGAAGTGTGTGACTTGGCATGTTCAGGTACACATTGAAGAAACAAAGGGAACACTCCAATTTGCTAGTAGAGCCAAGCGCATTACCAACTGTGCTCAAGTAAATGAGGTCAGTTGTACTATCTTCTGTGAATACCGACTCTCTTGCCTCTGCCTAGTTTTCAATGTTTAATTTAATCCTAAGGCACAAGTACACAGTAGTTTGAGGATGTTTGTCAATAATAAGGTTGCCAGTATCAAGTTCCATTGAGGCTTGGAACTTGGTTCATGCTTTACAGTGCAAAAGGCATTTTTTGTATTACAAAAATAAGTTCAGATTATGTCTGTTGTAGGATCTCAAAATCTGTACAGCGGCAAATATTATCCAGAGTATCTTTTATGTGATTTTTCTTGATATTTAGATGGGTATCCATGCTTTCCGTTTAGAGAGGAAGCTTGACAGAACTGAAATTAGTTTTATCAGATAACCTGCAAATGAAATATGAGAGAAGATTGAAGATGGAAGAGACCATAAGGCTATGATTTGTAGTTTGGTACATGATGTTTGAATACAATTGATGCATCTTGAAGAATGTCATTTTTTTCGGATGTGCAATTTCTTTGAGGAGCTTTATATTCTTCCATTTCATGACATATAATCACCCAGAGAGTATGCGGGGTCATTACATTTCTTCTTGTTGCTCTTCTTGTTTATATTATTGTTGTAAACAGTCTTCAATTCACATGCTTCAACTCTCAACATCAGTAACTGATGCATTATTAATAATGGTTGCTTCATTTAGAGTTTGTTGACACAACCTTTTAATCTTGACTCATAGATCTCTTAAGGCTTCAAAGGTAAGCTTTAAAATGCAAAATTACCTGAAAAGTTTTACATTGATCTGCACCGTCATTGTGTCTACCATTGAGTTTAGAGGAATTTATATCCACCTTTTAATATTGACAAAGTCATAGATCTCTTAAGGCTTCAAAGGTAAGCTTTAAAACTCAAAATTACCTGAAAAGTTTTATATTGATCCGCTCCTTCATTGTGTCTACCATTGAGTTTAGAGGAATTTATATACATTATGTATTAATAAGTAATGGAGTTGTTCACTCATATCATAAAATCATCATTTTGTTGTAGTAGAAATTGATTCCTAGAAAAAATCTTTTCACATCTTACAAAGTTCCTTTTTTTTTCCTTTTTGTTGCTATAATTGCCTGCTAAAAGTTTATTTGATTATTTTGCTTGTTGGAGATAGATTTTAACAGATGCAGCCTTATTAAAGCGACAAAAGCTAGAGATAGAGGAGCTCCACAGGAAGCTTGAGGTGAGAAGCATTGTACCATTTGTTTCAATCTACTGTTATCTCTCTCAGATTGACACAGCAAGGAATTTGTGCAGGGATCTCATGCTGAGGTGCTAGAGCAAGAAATTTTAAAATTGAGGAAAGAAATGCTTCAGGTATCTTTCAATCTCTCTTTATGGATTGCATTCTGCTTCAAGTGCTGGACAAAATGCATTTCAAATTCCTACATTAATTGAATTTTCAGTATGAACTTGAGCGCGAGAAGCTTGAAATGGAACTGAAAGAAGAGAGGAAAACACACAAAGAACGCGATCAATGGATCAGGGAGCAACAGATGAAAATTGACACCCTAAGTAGTCTGGTCTCTTTCTCTGACACTGATAGAAGTTCAACCCAGGTACTTACTTTCTGGAAGCAGGAGATTGTTATCTGGAGTCTGCTAGTTGTTCTAAGAGTCATCCACTGGCCTGTGTTATTTTTGTTTGCTAACCAAAATGATGAAAGATTCCTATAAATTCTTTGCCTTGTTAATATCATAGGTGAGAGCATTACATGTTTTGGCTGTAGTAAGTGCTGTGCAAACTGCACGGATTTTCTTTTTTGAGTGTAGTGCCTTAAACAGCCCCTTGAAAGGAGTATTAGTTCAACTTGTGGTGTGTGGGTGTGGAGCATATACAATAATATAATATGTTATTGTCCTACTCCTTAGTTAGTAATGAGCTTGATGTTTTCATTGCTTTCTTCTGCATTGACTGTTGTTCCCTCAGAAATTATAAGTAGATGGGCTTTTGTTTTTGTTGCTTTTCCCCGCTTGTTTTTTAGAGTCCCTTCCATTTCAACTATTATAATTCTCAATTATGAAAAAAATTCTCTTACTGCTAGAGACAGAATTCTGCAAAAGACAGCATTAAGGAGGAATTTAGCGGTAGCAACTGCATAAGTCAAGGTGACCTGTTTAGAACCCCATGTGACAGGGCATGCCCCAATAGCTTTGTTGTCAAGCGATCCAATTATGCCAGGCAGGTTGATTTTAGTCCGCCTCCAGATGCTGTAAGCAATATAGCAGATGAGGAAACATGGTTAGAAATGAATAAAGGTTATATAGCTGACCTTGATTCCATCCAAATGACTCCAGCAAGAAGAATACAGTCCTTCCCTCCAAGTGAGACAACTCCTGTGAGTCATTTTGATAATCATCTACTATTTACTTAGAAGTCTTATTGTGCAAATATATGTTTCTCATATTTTATGTCGTTATTGTTGAAGAATTTAGGAAGCATATGGATAGCCTCTGAGCAAGAAGGGGAAAAAAACAAAACTAGTTCACATTTGTCTTATCTTTAGTAAAGTCTGGATTGAGATTTTTTCACCACCAAAAATTTTCAGATTAAAGAATGAAGATTTTGCTTGTTCCTTAATCCTGTTGTCCATCATGCAACTTCGTATTTAATAATTTGTCCACTTGTAAATGACCACTTCTTACTATAATTTCATCGAGTTCATGATATAACCACTTCCCCTTTGCCATCTTTATTATGATAGCAGGTAATTTTAGATGACGTTGACAAAAATGAGCTCCACCAGATTAAAAGACAACTTAAACTTGCTGTGCAGGAGAAAAGCGAGCTTGAGGTTTGTAAGGAAGAATACCTGTTTTCTCATTTCATTGCAATCTTTTGGGAGTTTTGTTATCGTTCTTAATTTGCAGAAGATTACTTTTGTGTTTCCTGATTCCAAACAATGGCGCCAGTTGATGGATTAATCATCCCATTAGAAAGCACTTCTGTTTAATATCGATACTATAAAGCCTTTCTCCCTAATTGAAGTACTTTTTTGATATAAAATTTTCATTATAGGGAAATAATTTCTAGCGGCTTTGATGCAAGCAGCATATCTAGTCTAGGAAGTTTTTCATTTTGGTGTTTGTTATTTTCTTCATGCAGAATGTAATTTGCTTCTACTAAGCAATAAGTGATATTGAAGGCAATGCTCTCTTCTCAAAAGTTTTTAAAGATTGAATTTGGTATCCATTTTGAATACAGAGAAAACGCACAGAACAAGTGCAGTTAAACCAGAAGATAATGCAGGAGGTATCTGAATTGCGAGAAGAAGCTCAAGTAATTCAAGAAATTCCTAAAAGACTGTGCGAGTCATTGGTAAATTGCAAAGATTTATATGAAGACGTCCTTTCAGCCATGCAGGTGAGTTACTCATGCAATCTTCATCTTTCCATATTAGTATATTTATATGTTCTTGATTGGGCAAAGTAGACAAATTTACAATGTGCAACAGATGCTACTCCTTAATTGATTTTTCAGAGTTCTTATATTTTAAAAATTCTGTTCAATGGACCAGTCTGAGCTTGATTTAATCATCAATTTCTTCAGGCTACTTAGTGGGTTTTAAATAGTGTCTGTTTTCAACAAATGTTGTCTATGCAGAATTCTGTTGATGGGGAAGCATCAAAAGTAAAGCTACTTTCTAACATGAAAGAAATTAGTGGCATTCTCTTTTCAACTCTGGAAACACATTTGTCGATGTTGGTGGAAGACTACAGAGTTGGTGGGAATGATTCGATACTAAATAAGCATTATGAAATGCTTCGAGATAGATTATATAATGATGTTAAGTCGCTAGTATTGAAGCCACCTCCATCCTTGGAAAATGAGCAGGCAGAAAGGTTTCTATGCGACTGTACTAACAAGGTAGTTACATTATTACCATTTTTAAGATGTTGCTCTCTGTTTTTCATATTACTATCAATCCTCACATTAGGATACATGGCTTCTTTTACAAGCATTAGGTTTTAATGGCCCTTTTTCTCTTTGTTGTGTTGAAAAATTATTAATATTTTCATGTTTAGTTTCCTCAATCTTAAATGTAAGTCCAATTTTATATTCTGTAAAATTCTCACAAGTTTCTTGAATCATATCATCAATTCGATTATCTAATTGGCTAACTTTTTAAGAAAAGGACATCGCTGTGGGAATGCTGGACTATACAATTCTATCTTATGATATGTAATCCTTGTGATACACTACTATCACGTGGTGTTCCTGGTGTAGGACATAAAAATAAATAGGTGAACGAATCATGCATCTGTATATTTGGTTATCTATGATAAATTATGTAGCTTAACAAAATGCAATTGCAAATTCAGAAATTGTAGCTTTGTGTCTTAATTAGGTATTTTGCTGATACAAATAAAAATATGATCAAGGGTATAAATTTTTATGAATAGAATATAAATAGCATAAAAAGTGATTTCTTATAATAATCTGGCTGAAGGTGAAGGTGATGCTTCACACAAGTAAAAATTCTATATGGCTTTGTATGGACATTTGAGCAAAATTACAGTTGGTTTTTTCCATCCTGTTACAAAATTTAGCTTTTGAATTTTCATAAAGGACTGTGCTTTAAAAGAGGAACTGGCCAGTTGCAAGGGAGATTTGATTGCTGGGTTCAATGCAATCAAGCAAAGATTCCACTGTCTGCAGAAAGAACTGGATGAGAGCAACAGACTTCATGCTATTTCCAAAGAAAGATGTTTCACATTAGAAAGAGACTATGCAGTTTTGAAGGAAGAAAGAGATTCCTTGCTACAGAGAATCTCCGAATCCACTAGGAAAGTCTCGGTGGTTACCGATCAGAAAGAAAATGCTTTGAAGGATTTGAATGCCGAAGTACAAAGAAGGAAAAGCATTGAAGAAGAGATAAAACAGTTCAGTGCTGTTATTTCTGACAGACAGAAATCAAGAGCATCTTCGTACAGTGATCTAAAAGCAAAGATTGAGAAAATGACTGCGGAGTATCATGTTTTTGCACCCAAATCTCTGAGATAATGGGAGCATTTCAAGGTTCGTGTATTATTATATTATTTTGCTTTTTTCCCTCCTTCTGGATCACGACATTACATGTCTCTCTTTGTATTAATCAAACGTTCGATTCAGGAATCCAGGTTAGCATACTGCTAACTTACACACTGCTAACTTAGGATGCTCCACAGAAATTGTTAAGGAGCTTATAGGACGTATGTAAACGAGTTTTCTCCATTCAAGTTGACTCTGTCTTAGGCCGTTAGCTTTTTAAAATCATCATTTTTGCAGTGTTGAAAATTGGACATAGCAATGGTGATTATTTTATTGTCTTCAAGAGAAAAGCTTTCTGTCATCGTTATCAATTGTCAAATATTAATAATAATCTATCGTGAATAATAATTTTATTGAATAAGATTTTGTGTTATTTTCATTGAATAATCAATAATTACTAAATTTATAATAATATTGAATTAATTCGTTATTAGTAACATTGTTAATTGTTAATAGATTTAGCATCGAAGGCATGTAAACTTTATATTATAATAATTCAACTAATGTAACTAATGACATTGCAACAATAATATATTTGGAAGTATTCTGTCAAAATTAATTATGATGAACCAATCAACACCTGACACATATCCCTTAGTAAGTAAACAAATAATGATAAAATACGGGCCATGAGTTAATAAAGGAAATATACTAGTTGTTTGTGGAAATCCTAAAATATAGGTCATGTTTATGTGACCTTTTTTACATATTTCATATTTGTGTTACTAATATTATTATAAATTTATGTATAAACATGTTATATCATCACATATACATTTCTTACATTTAGTTATGTGCAACATAAATCTTGCTATATATGAATACCATTAGTCGCATATGATTTTATATAATGTCTTATATTCTGTATAACTATATCCGACATGTCACATACATGTAATATTTGGTGTTACACCCTGCGACCTCGTGAAATTACTTATAAATCGTTGAATAATAGAATATTTATAGTATTAACAAACATTTTACACCGATAATCAGGTTTTCTGCAATAAATCCACCCCAAGTTTAAATTTGAAATAAAAAATTTGTTCGAACTCCACGTTTTGTAATCCTAAAAACGTCTCGTAACTTTCACTATTACCACCTCATCAATAGCTCGGTGGCTTCTTTTTAAGGCCGTTATTCATTACCTCACCTGCTTCCTCACTTGTTTAATAATGCTCTTCTCCACTCTTTTTAATGTTTTTTTTTTCCAATCAAATTACTCTAGGATGTGATTGGGATATACCATTTACCATTTCCAATGACATTAAATCCATTTGTGATGACATGAAAGAAAAGAATAGAGAAAGACAGGGGAGAGAGGATTGATGAGCACTGCGCGAGAAAAAGTTGATTGTAAAATTTCCGTTGATTTGTGTGACAGTAATAGAATCGTGTATTTGACACTCGGTTTTGCGTTTAAATTAGTTTTACAGCTATCAATACGACGCTCAACAAATATCATATATTTTTTTTCCCCTCTAGGTGATTTGTTGGTGCTTGTCCGTCAAAGTTAATGATGGATTTGTTTAGCCTTGGAGAATCCTTCTTATCTTCATGTTTTTTTCTCCATCGAAATTTAGAAATCTTTTTGCTATTCTCGAATCATCTTCTTCTCAAAGGTTTTCTTTAGTCGTTGCGTAAAACTTTTTCTTTTTCTTTTTTTTAATGACAAAATTTATTTATAATTCTTTTTCCTTCTCCAATAGTCACTCTTACGTGTATTTTAAATGTGTAATTATTTCGTATTTTATTTCTAACCGCATTCTTTATGGCAATTTATTTATTTAATAACGATGATGTATTAATCTAGTTTTTCAATTTGGTGACATCTTAAATAAATATATTTCTTGGTTCTATGTGCCTGTCCAATCAAATCTGGAATTTGATTTAGATGCCCGCATCGTGGCTTGGTTCGCTATTATAATGCCCAAATTCGTAGGAAATGGCCAGTCAATCACATATTACTATATGTAAATGAATATATATGGCTTGCCTACTTCGCTCTCCCAAGTTCTCAAGACCAATATTAGTCACTTGAAAAATAATTCCCCTCAACGGGGAAAGGAGAGGATGGGTAGAAAACTTAACAAATACTATACTACAAATTTATTATGATTCATATATATATATATATATTTAAGCGAATCACACGATATAATCCCAATAATTAAGGTTCCAAACAATTTAAATTCATTTTTAGATGTATTAAAACTATAACTCGATATATATAACAAAATATGTTTAGACACATAGATCTATCACTTGTAAAACATTTTATAGAGATTGACTTTGGTATCATCTATCAAACTCTAATTCTCTCTTATTAAATTTGTTATTTGTCATCTTGTCCCATGAGTATGGTTCATCTATGTTCTAATTAGTATCTCACTCCACCAATTGGCAATTAGCATACTGTTGTGACTTCCTTTTCACTCAATCGAGTGACATAAAGATACAATGCTCATATGTTGACGAACCACTAAGTTGCCGCAATAATCTTAGGGTTAAATCTAATCGCATCATTTGAAGAGAATATGATCACCAACTGCTCGTCAATAACTGTTACCTGTATATCCAAATAGCCACGTGCAATCGATATACAAAATTTAAATAGTCTATTATATATTAGTCAAGTTAGAGCTATCCAATTGTACACAATCCATAAACAAACAACACAGAATTCACCTTTGCTTTTCTCAAAAAATTGTTCGTGATCTTTCGTCTACTTATTATCCTATAACAATAAATTAGATAATTTAATATTAAATTCATTTTAATTTTATTCCTTCTTGTTTATGAATGGTAAATGCTCATTGACACATTTTTTATGGGTGATTTTGATAGTGTTTTTATAAATTTCTTTTTTTTTTTGGTGATTTTAGTGCCTAATTTATTTATATTTTGATTTTAGACTTTGTTCATTAAAGAATTTATTTAAGTTTTAAAAGATTTAAAAAGGATATGGATGAGCTTTAAAGTTTTGAAAAGGATCAAACTCAAGAGTATTGATCATGAACTAAAATCGTAAGATGAGGCTCTACCCGTATGCCACTTTATAAGTGTAAATCTCAAAATTTTTAAATCGAAACCTATTTTATAGCATTTTAGAACCATCATGGAGCCTATACCCTAAGAAAACAATAATTTTTTTTTTATTATCCTATTAATTTAACTTCACACTTTTTTTACAATGAATTCTCATTTTTTTTTCTTTCTTTTTCATACAATAATTTTTTTTTTCAAACATGCAACCTTAATGTTGAATAACATTCTTTATTAGTAAACAATTAAATAGCAAATGTACGAGGATGCATACACAAAAGAAAAGGAGACAAATTCTTTGGAACTAATAATAAATATTATTTCTTGAAGTCTAAAGTTACAATTTTTAGATTTTGTCTATTAGCTCTAGGTTTAGGATTTATATTAGATTTGAACCCTTTTCTTTTAATATCAATATAATATTATTTTCATTTTTTTAGTTTTTAATAAAAAAATATAAGATTCTTTGTAATACCTCGAGACCTTAAGGTACATGTGTTCTTAGGTTCTAATGATACATCAAGCATCTTAGAACCTATTCACTTCTTAAAGTCTCCACATAAAATCATCACCATAAAACAAATCTACCAAAATTAATGTTATTGAATAATTGTTAAGCCAAAATATGATTGTCACAATCCTGTAATCAAATGATTCCCCTCAACGGGGAAAGGAGAGGATGGGTAGAAAACTTAACAAATACTATACTACAAATTTATTATGATTCATATACATATATATTTAAGCGAATCACACAATATAACCCCAATAATTGAGGTTCCAAACAATTTAAATTCACTTTTAAATGTACTAAAACTATAACTCGATATATATAACAAAATATGTTTAGACAAATAGACCTATCACTTATAAAACATTTCATGGAGGTTGACTTTGTTATCATCTATCAAACTCTAATTCTCTCATATTAAATTTGTTATTTGTTATCTTGTCCCCAATCAATATACAAATTTTAAATAGTCTATTATATATTAGTCAAGTTAAAGCTATCCAATCGTACACAATCCATAAACAAACAACACAGAATTGACCTTTGCTTTTCTCAAAAAATTGTTCGTGATCTTTCGTCTACTTCTTATCCTATAACAATAAATTAGCTAATTTAATATTAAATTCATTTTAATTTTATTCTTTCTTGTTTATGAATGGTAAATGCTTATCGACATATATTTTTATGGGTGATTTTGGTGTTTAATTTATTTATATTTTGATCTTAGACTTTGTTCATGAACTTTATAGACACCTAATTTTTGCTTCTTTGTAATCTTAATTTTTTTTTATTTGCTTTGATTTTATTTTATTTTACAAAAAGGGTCTTAATTCAAAAAATAAAAAAAATAAAATAAAAGATAAAAATAATAAAAATTAAAAAATGATGAAAATACAAAAAAAAAATAAGAAAAGAAAAAATTATAAAAAAATTTTGTAAATTAGGAACAAATAGTTTTAGTTTTAGTTTAGTTAAAAAAATTTATTTTAGGGAATCGGGTGTTTCATGTATAATTTAGTTATATTAAAAACCAACGCACAGGCCCTTAACGAATAAGTATTGAAGGATATGATTAAATTTAATTTAAAGTCTTGGGTTTGAGTCTCGTTAGGTACCTATATCTTTTATTTTTCTTTATTTTACAAGAGTGGGAGAAATAAATAGGATTCATATCTAATTAAAAATATTTGAATATAATTTAATTTTATTAAATTAAATTTAAATCTAGTTTAATTATTATAAAATCAAATACAATAAATATAATATTATTTGAGTTATATAAATAGATACACTAGTAAAAAAGAGGAGATCCACTTTTTCATCTGTCGTCCTTCGTCTAAACTACGTCGAACAGTAATATAATTCAACGCGACTACAGTGCAATAGAAAACAGCAAGAGCTTTACGCCAATGCGACCACCGACCTTCCCTCATCTTTTCCAAACAACTGCCAGTCACTGATCCAACGTACACGCTCCATCATCGTGCAGACCTCTCACCCACACTCCAGCCCACACACACCAACACATGCTGTATACACCGATCTGCACTTCACGCCGATCACTCCACGACTGCACGCACCAAGGACAGCGACTTGCAATTCCAGACACCATCCACCATCAGGCCAAACACAAGAATGCCACTCAGCCCCTACCATCGCCCGATCATCCTGATCCGCCACAACACATCCCTTCCACAGCACAATCCACCCTCACACGTTTATTGCACACATGCTCCACGGTTCCTTAATTCTGACTAGCCCACTCTCTTGCCAAAACTTCAGACACCGATACCCACGCGCACGACCCAAGCTCACTGCAGCAGCCAACGATAACATACAGCAGACGCACTCACATGACTACAAGCAACCTAATCCCCAATTGCACTAGCCCCTGACGTTATCCTAATTCACGTCCAAACAACTGAAGGCGTCAACAATCCAACTTCACGTGTGCTACTCCGATCAGCCAGTCCATCGCAAGATTACGTCTGCTTGCTGACTGTCCTTCCATACACAGTGTAGTACACAGCTGCAACTTCATTGCGCGATCGACCAAGAGAAGCCCAGGTTCAGTTTTTCTTTAACCGTTTATTATTATATTACTATTATATTATTGTTGTTTTATGGGTTGATTAACATTATGAATTATGCGTACTTTAATCTTAGGAAATTTTCAATAGTTTCATATGTCGAGTACATTATATGACATGAATTTATTTAGTTAGATAATTACTTAATAAGTAGAGATGTAGATATGTATACATATATATTAACTTAAGTGTTCCTTTTAGTATGGTTATTTAATAATAGTTATACGGATATAAATATATATATATATATTAGTTTAAGAATCGTTAAGATTAGTTTTATTATATATATATATACATTGTTATGTTTTATTAGTTAAAATAATATATAATATGTGCATATGTTAGTGTAGGAGTTTTAGTGATAGATCTTATATAAATATATTATATGGAATTATATTATTTTTGGTAAATAGCTATATATATTAGTTTAGGGATTATTATGATTGGTCATTTTTTTTAGATTTGGTTTTACTCAAGGATTTGTTACATAAAAAGTTATTTTTCTTTAAATGAAACTAATAAAATACCCCTTTTAAAAATAGGATTGTTAGAGCATTTTTTATAAAGAAAAAACACTTAAGAGTTAGGCCCCTTTTAGATTTTATTCGAATAAATTAAATTGGTAACAACGTAAATTCGATCGATTTTCGAAAATTACAATAAATTAACACATTAAAGATTTTTTTGGAAAAAACTACGATCGTCTGATCCCAGCTAGCGGAAACATAGGTACCTTCGAGGCGACGGTAAAATATGTAGAAACTTAGGTCCCTTTTTTTTTTCTCTCTTTTGATTTTATTTATTTATTTTAAATATTATAATTAGAAGAATAATCCTAATTTCGGTAAATAGATAGCGGTGCCCGTTAGGATTTAATAGGTTAGCCACCGAACTGGAAATACTCTAGTTTTTCATTCAAATTGAAATCAAAGATCGGTAGCTAAATCGTAATTAATCCACCCAATTGGTTTTCTTTTCTTTTTTTTTTTCTCAACTTTGGTTAGGTGACGACTCTAAAAATTATTTTCAATAAAAAATCGAAATTTCTCAATTTCTTTAGTCGAGGATTAATATTAAATGGGTTAAGATTTAGTATTAATCAGGAAATGAGAAATTAATTTTTAAATAAAAGAAATAAAAATATCAGGCTTGACAAACCTAAAGAATTTATTCAAGTTTTAAATGATTTAAAGAGAATTTGGATGATATTTAAATTCTTGAAAAGGAGTACACTCAAGAGTATTGATCATGAACTAAAATTGCAAGCAAAAAGAAAAAAATAAAAAGGAAATAAGGAAGAATCGATGGCAATGAAACTTGCCCATGAACATATTCGTCTTGCCAGTCCCTCTAGTCTTTGGGTTCGACTGCGGGTTAGTGATCTGGTAGCCTGATTCTCATCATTCCCTTTAGGTTGTTTTGGATTTGAGATCACATCCGAATGGTCTTTGTTTAGTTCTCCGTCAATGTGATACAGACTGAGGTCGACAACGTTGAAGGCATCAGAAACCCTATAGTCCTCGAGCAACTCCAATTTGTAGGTATTATCATTGATTTTTTGGAGGATTTTGAAAGGTCCTTCAACTTTTGCATATAATTTGTTCCTCCTATTGTTTGGGAATCGTTCTTTACTGAGGTGTAGCCATACTAAGTCTCCTAGCTGGAATTGTTTAACTGTCTTACTCTTGGTCTTCTCTCATATTGTTCTAATAGCTTGGTCAATGTACCGAGGGACTTTGTCATAGATATGATGGAGGGATTATGCTTGTGCTCATACTCTTGTGTCGGGGTCCTCTTGTACATGTACAGATATAGGGGTGTGGTTGATGGGTAACTCGGGATTAAAACTATAGACCACTTCGAAGGGTGTTTGCTTAGTGGTGTCATGCATGGTACGGTTGTAAGCGAATTCAACTACTAGCAAGTAAACGTCCCAATCAACCAAGTTCTTTCCCACTGCGACTCGGAGCAGTGATCCTAAAGTGTAATTAACTACCTCCGTTTAGCCATCAATTTGGGGATGATAGGAAGTATTGAATAGTAGTTTGGTCCCCATCCAATGCCACAAGGTCATCTAAAAATGACTCAGGAACTTTGGATCCTTATTGGAGACTATACTTTTCGGCACGTTGTATAACCGCACAATCTCCTTCAATAAAAGAGAAGAAATAAACAAGGCATCATTAGTTTTTGAGTAGGGTACGAAGTTTGCCATTATGCCGAAACGATCCATGACGACCATTATAGAATCTTTGCCTCAGATAGTTTGTGGTAAGAATAAAGTCTATGCTCAATTCAGTCCATAGCTTTATTGGAATGGGTGGTACTTAGCCTTCTTGCACATGGCATAGCTGTCAACAACTCGGTGCATATCTCTCCTCATCCTTGGCTTGAAGAATCAACCATTCAACAATTCACAAGTCCTTTCTCCAAAATGTTCGGAAAGTCCTCCACTGTGGGTGTTGCGAACCGTGACTGATAAGGATCGAATCTCTGATGCCAATATGATAAGGAATCTAAGGATCGATCCAGAAAGGAAAACAGCAGCGAATTTGGAAATGAACAGGAATGGGTATTCAAGGAAAATGGGTACGAAGAACAGGAAGGGTTTTGATAGTGAATGTGAATGAATATAACTTACCAAGATACAAACACGATCAAGGGTTTAAGCTCGAAATAGAGTTTGATTCAACTCACGAACACTAAATGTTGCTTGGGGTTTCAAATAAAGGTTAGATACAACTTACTAACAGGTTCAAATGGAGGGGTTCACCATAATCTGAAAACAGGATTGATAAGAACGCGGGGATTTTAAAGAGTCTAATCAACACTCGATAATCCGCCAAATGCTAACTCAAGTATAGCCTTGCTCGAAAGGGGAAAGTTTCACTCTGTATATCTATCTGTCTGTATCTGTCTCTATGTATTTGTCCATTCTCTGTTAATATAAGTCCTTAAACCCTAAATAATTGAGCCTATAAATAAAATAAAGAGAAAACATGTACAAGAATACAAAACTGTACATTTTATAAAACTCAGCATGCAGTCACTTGGCATGTCTTGGGAGGAGTAGTATCTAAACTAGATGGGGTCGGTAGTTGGATGTATGGGTTTAGGAAGGGATCCCCGATGTCACGCGTAGCTTGGCTGAGACACTAGAGAGGTTGGCTTATAATTGCTGAGTTTTGGTCGGTGCTAGTCTCTTGAGGTTATACTAAGTGGTTCTTTGGTCTCGAGTACTCAGCCCTGTAGTTTCTCAACACCTCGGTCGAAGACAGAGTTGATGCTGAATGTTTATTTTCCTTCCTCTTGTCCTTCTGGCCGCCGCTCGACCTCAATAAGCATTGATAGGCTTCGGCTTGGATATGGTTAAAGGTTGATTCCCATCAATGACCAAGAATAGATAAAGCTAGTTGCCGGATGGGTCCAAGTTTTCAGAAAGCTTGAAAGAACCAATAGAAGAAAGTCTGAAAGGAATGAATGATGAACGAAAGGTAAGCAAAACCCACGAATGGCTCTAAAGCATATGACGCACTAATGGAACTTCCAAGGACTCACTGTACAATTTGATATGATGCACAAATCGGTCCGGTGAGGTTACTCGCCATCTAGTCTTACTCAAGAGTTAGGATAAGAGTGATGCCAAGAGTGAACAAATAATGTTTACGCAAGGAAGAAAATAGTCAAGTATATTCAAAATAATTTGCCTTACAGCTACAAGTACAAAGGTATTTATACTCATAAATTAGGATAACTTTCCTAAAAAGGAAAAGATAAAAAGGGCATTTCCTAAGGAAGTAATATATAAGATACACAAGGAGTAAAAATTGATATATAAGAAAAACAATCATTAGTGCAACGGATTCTATACATGGTACTGTATACGTAGCAATGCTACATTAGTGAGGTTGTTAGAAGATGTGGATAAAAGTACGGATAGTTGGCTTGTCCAAGTAGGGATGGCTTGGTTAGTCTAGACTCTCTCTTTCTTAGCTTCTCGGTAAGGAAGATGTTGAGAAATTGGTAGGGTAATCTTCAATTTAGCATGCTATAGAAAGATGGCCAGTCATACAACTCGACATGAAGGGTAACTCAGTAAGGAAGTACTCGAGCTCAGTAGGGGTCGACTGAAATAGAAGGATTCGTCGTACCAGTCCTTTTAGTCCTCAAGCTCGGCTATAGGTTAGAGGTCCGGTAGCTTGATTCCTATCATCCCCTCAGGTTGTTTTGGATTTGGGATCAAATCCAAATGGTCTTCATACAGTTCTCCATCAGGGTGATACGGACTTAGGTTAATAATGTTGAAAGTGTCAGAAGCCCCATAGCCTTCGGGCAATTCCAATCTGTAGGAATTATCATTGATCTTCTAGAGGATTCTGAAAGGTCTTTCCGCTCTTGTAGATAATTTATTTCTCCTCTTGTTCGGGAACTTTCCCTTGTTGAGGTATAGCTAGACTAAGTCTCCTGGATAAAATTGTTTAATTGTCTTACCTTTGGTCCTTTCTTGCATTCTTTTAGCAACTTGATCGATGTATCGAGTGACCTTGTCATATATGTGCTGAAGGGATTGTATTCTGGCTGAAGCGTCAAGGTCCTCTTGCACGAGTATTGGTACAGGGGTGTGGTTGAGGGGTAACTTGGGATTGAATCCATAGATAACTTTGAAAGGAGTTTGCTTAGTGGTGTCATATACTATTTGGTTATAGGCGAACTCGATGACTAACAAGCAGATGTCCCAATTAGCCAAGTTCTTGCCCATTGCAGTTCGGAGCAGTGACCCCAAAGTGTGATTAACCACTTTTGTTTGGCCGTTAGTTTAGGGGTATCAGGTACTGAAGAGTAATTTGGTCCCAAGCTAACGCCAAAAGGTTCTCAAGAAATGGCTCAAGAACTTCGGGTATTTATTGAAAACTACACTTCTCGACATGTCGTGTATTCACATAATCTCTTGTAAGAAGAGAGAAGCAATAGCCAAAGCTTTGTTAGTTTTAGTATATGATACGAATTGTGCCATTTTACTGAACATATCCACAACGACAATTATAGAATCTTTGCTTCGGGTAATTTGCGGCAGTTCGAAAATAAAGTCCATGCTCAATTCAGTCCATAGCCTCATTGGAACAAGTAAGGGCATTACTCTCCCTTACTTGGTACTTAGCCTTCTTGCATACTGTACAGCTTTCGACAACTCAGTGCACATCCCCCCTCATTCTTGCCTAAAAGAATCGGCAATTTAACAGTTCATAGGTCCTCTTTCTCCAAAATATTCAGAGAGTCCTCTACCGTGAGCTTCCTTTATCAATAACTCCCTTAAGGAACAAGTCGGCAGGCATAATTTTCTGCCTTGGAATAAGTAGCCATCCTCTATATGATACTCATCCACTATTCTCCCATCGACACATCGCGAAATTATGGGTCTAAAGTGTAAATCCTCAAAGTACTATTCTTTGATACTTGCAAACCTAAACAGTTTGGTCTATAGCTCTGATAAAAGCGCATATCTCCTCAAAAGAGCATCTGCAACAACATTTCTCTTTCCCTACTTGTACTTTATTACAAAATTGAATCTTTTAAGGAATCCAACCCATTTCGCTTACTTCTTTGACAGCTTAGTCTAACTTCGGAGGTACCTCAGCGATTCATGGTTAGTATATATGACAAACTCTCTCTGTAGTAAATAGTGCTGTGATAACTCGGATTTTAAACATATTTCATATGGTGATTTTATAGTATTTTCCTCACATTTTTGGTTTTCTTTAAAGAAATTCATACTTAATTGAGTAAAATTTTGATTTCAAGGTTTGAACGCATTCTATGATCGAAAACGAAGAAAAGGAATCAAATTTCACTCAAATCGGAGTTCAAATGAAAAAGTTATGAAATTTTGAAGTTGTGCAGAAAATTTTGCCTTAATGCAAAAAGTTACACGACCTGGGGACACGGTCATGTCTCAGGCCGTGTCTGGTGACGAAAACAGAATCTTTGTAATACACATATAAAAGGATATCTTAGGGTTTCAAAAGACATGAGAGACATTATAGAAACGGAGAGACACAAGAGAAAAGAAAGAGGCGGAACAACATCAAGAAAGAGAGAAACAACATCAACTTCAAGATTAGAGAGATTGTTCATCAATCAAAAGGGGTTTCCATGTTTTATTTTATATTATTGATGAAACTCGTTTTTAGATTCAGTATGATAGCTTAGAATTCGAGTATTTAGGATTATGGAACCTAGGGTTTCATGTGATTCTTGGATTGATTTAGAAATTTCAATAAAGTTTCTATTTTTACTTGATTCGATTATGTTGTTTAATTATTGATTGATATTTCTAGAGTATCAATATATGATATTATGCATGTTGATTGAGAAATTGCATGTGTAATTAGATTTTTACATAATTGAAGAGAATTACATGTATACTTAGAGATAAGATACATGTTTCTTCCGGAAAGTTAATTAATTGTATGGGAATTCATTATACATTAATGCAATTCTAAATTATATTACTAAGTAAAGAGATTCCGGTAAATAATTTAGGATTAGGGATAATATGCTTGAGAAAGGTATTAACTTTAGTTGTGAATCCCTCCGGTCAAGAATAATAGAAACCGAGTTGAATATATTTTAAGCGATCACATGATTAACCCTAGGAGAAATAATTCCTAAATACGTTATTATTTTCTTGAAGTCGTTCTTGATTTTATCGTTTTTTCAATTGCTTAATTAAGTCTTATAATTAAGTTAGTTTGTTAATTTTAGTATTTTTAATTAATTCAAACTTTCATAATTTTCCGGTTAGATAATAAAGCTAAGGTTAATATTAGTACTCGAAATCTCTGAGGGATCGACTCGGACTCACATCCGCTATATTACAACTGATAGGTGCACTTGCCTGATATCATGCTGCCATACTTGCAATACTCGGATCAATGCCAAAAGTTCTTTGTCATACATGAAGTAATTTAACCGGGGTCATCGGAGCTTCTCACTATGGAAGGCAAGTGGTCGGCCTTCCTACATTAGGCTAGCGTCTATTCTAATGCTTGATGTGTCACATTCCAACTCAAAAATTTTGTCGAAGTCAGGTGGTACTAACACCAAGGTAGAGGTTAATCTTTCTTTTACCTCGGCAAAGTTCCCCTCCCCCCTTTCTCCTAGTTGAAAGTTAGTGTTTAGTTTAGTATGTGGTGCAGCGAAGGTACTGAAATTCCTGATGAATCTTCTGTAAAATGAAGCCAATTTATGGAAACTTCTTATGTCGGCATAAGTAATAAGAGTCGGCCACTTGACAATTACTCAAATCTTCTCATCATCGACTTGCAAGCCTCTTCTATTGACTACATAGCCCAAGAATAACACTTTCTCCTGACAAAAGCAACACTTTTTTGGATTGCCGAATAGTCTCTCGATACAGAGGATATCCATGATTGCTTTAAGATGTTCATAGTGACTCGGCATGTCGGCACTATAGACCAAGATGTCATCAAAGTACACTATGACATACTTCCCTGTGAGATATCTCAGCACATGGTTCATTAGTCTCATGAAAGTGCCCGAGGCATTCGAGAAGCCGACGGACATGACCATCCATTTGTAAAGTCTATGTTAAGTCTTGAATGCAGTCTTCCACTCGTCTTCTAGCCTTATGCGGGTTTGATGGTAGCCAGAATTAAGATCAATTTAGTTGAAAATCTTTACTCCATTGAGTTTATCCAACATGTCTTCTAGCCTCGGGATTGGATACTTGTATTTGTTCGTAATCTTGTTCACAGCTCGACTATCTACACACATTCACTAGGTTCCATCCTTCTTTGATACTAGAAGCGCTGGCACATCGCAAGAGCTAAGACTCTCTCTTACATAGCCTCTCTTAAGCAACTCATTAACTTGATGTTGGAGTTTAAAAGCCTACTCAAGATTTGTCCAATAAGCTGGTTTATTCAACAATGCAGTATCGGGTACTAAGTCAATGCAGCGCTCTATACCTTAAGTTGGGAGAAAGCCTTCAGGTAACTGTTCTGGGAACAGGTTGGCATATTCATCTAGCAACTCCTTGATTTCTTGGGGTTGCTCACCTTGCTCTTTCATTTCTAACAGTCACTTGACCAACAAGAGGGTCGGCTCATCAGCATTAATGGCCTCTCGAAGCTTTTCTTTACTCATCAACAGCATTGGATTCAATGTGATCTTCTAATCATCCTTCTCGAACATATACGTATTCCTGTAGCCATCATGTATAACTCTCCTATTAAACAACTACGGCCTACCTAGCAACACATGGGAAGAGTACATAGGTAGTACGTTGCAAAGAATTTGGTCAAAGTAATTCCCTATAGTGATTGAAAGTAGTATTTGTCGAGTGACATGTAATGGTCCTTTCTTACTCAACCAGTGTAACTTATACGGTCTTCAGTATGCAATAGTTGGTAACTTCAATTTTGAAACAAGATTGGTTAATGCCACATTGGTGTAGCTTCTACTATTTACGATGAGGGCGTATACCTAATCATTCACCTTACAGGTGGTATGGAACAAATTCTCTCTCTACTCCTCTCATGAGGGTTCCACATTTGTAGTACGCCAGATAACCATGAGTAACTTATCCAAGTCCTTAGCAAACATGTTCTCCTCAATCAGCTCTTTTTTTATTTTTTCTTTCTCAATAGGGACCTCCTCCTGCTTGGGTTCTTCATTTGTATTGTCTACTTCTAGCTTCTAAATGTCTCCCTTGATGACCATTATCTTACAGTTCAGGCACTGAGCAGCTACATGTCTGAATCTTAAACACTTGAAGCACTTGATCTAGCTTGTCTTTCAGCCAGACCCTTGTCCCTTCTTATAAGTTCGGGTTGGCACTTTACGATTAGGTCAGCCTTTTTGCTCATCTCGGACATCAATCTTTCTGTTCGACTTTGTACTCAACTGAACTCGGTGACTTGCCCGTCCGAGTCGCCTAGTTGACACCCTGGCCATTAGTCGACTCCTCCTTTGTCTTTTTACTCATTGTGCAATCCTAACAGCTTCATTCATTGTATTAAATTGTTGGAGCTTGACAATGTCTTGAATGTCTCCTCTCAACCTAGTAATGAATCTTGAGACTGTTCAAGTTGGTGGTTCCTTAACTTCACAACATATCACAAGCATTTGAAATTCTTGAATATACTCGTCAATTATTCAGCCTCCTTATCTTAGCACCTGAAGACGAGTGAAAGTATCTTAAAGATAGGTTTCCGATACGAATCTGTTTCTGAGTATTCTCTTCATCTCTGGCCAAGTATTAATCTCTTGGTATCCCTCTCATCTCCTCATGGCCTGAAAATTCCTTCACCACATGACGGCATATCCGGAGAACTCAATTGCAGTAGTTCTCATAATCTTCATACTGATAGTAATCAAACACACGCTCCACCTTCTCTTCCCATTCTAGATATTCATTAGCATTCTTAGATCCATCGAAACTTAGAATCCGAAGCTTCACATGGTCGATGCTCTGGGGACCCGTACGCTCTCTTCTTCAAAATACTCCTCTTCTTCCTTGTCTCCCATGCCTGCCAAATCAATCCTTCTCCTCACTTGTCCGCTTACTCTTCCATCTCGAACAGGTCGAGTTAGGTTTTGACCTCTAATAAGCTGAGCAACTTATGTGGTGTTTTACGCGGCCTTAGTAGCTCATCAAGACAATGCATGTACAGCTCGTGTTAAATTTACCAAGAGATTAGCTACCTCATCAAGTCTTTCATTGGTGCTTCTAGGAGTTCCTTGGGACTATCATCTATGGTGGGCAACTCCATTGTTATCACTAGTGCTAACATTCATACTCAAGTCAGTCATTTTTCCTTATAGAATCAAAGCTCAAACAAACACTTCAGGAAATTAATAGTTAACATGGCAATCAAATGAATACAGTAACTTACTCTGTTCTACACACGTAAACAGAGTATAATAAAACTTCAAGAACATACATCAACTTAAACAAAACATTCACTCTGATATCAAGATATTGCGAACCGTAACCAAGAACAGATTAGGCCGGTTGTTGGATGGGTCCACGCTTACAGAAAGCTCAAAAGAACTAATGGAAGAAAGTGAGAAAGGAATGAATGGCGAACGAAAGGCAAGAAAAACCCACAAACAGCTCTAAAGGATATTACGTGCTAATGGAACTTCCAAGGACTCACAGCACAATTCAATATGACGCACAAATCGGTCCAGTGAGATTACTCACCACCTAGCTTTGCTCAAGGGTTAGGATAAGAGTGATATCGAGAGTAAACAAACCGTGTTTATGCAAGGAAGAAAATACTCAAATGTATTCAAAATAATCTACCTTATAGCTACAAGTACAAGTGAATTTATACCCATAAGTTAGGACAACTTGCCTAAAAAGGAAAAGACAACAAAAGACATTTCTTAAAGAAGTAATGTACAAGATACAAAAGGGGTAAAAATGGATATACAAGAAAAACAATCATTAGTGCAACGGATTATACACATGGTATTGTATACTTGGTGATGCTACATTGGCGAGGTTGTTAGAAGATGTGAAAAAAAGTATAGACAGTTGGCATGTCTAAGCAGGGATGGCTTGGTCAGTTTGACTTTTCTCTTTCTCGGCTTCTCAGCAAGTAAGATGCCGAATAATTGGTTAACTCGGGTACGAGTGGGTAATCTTCAACCTAGTGCACTACAAAAAGATGGCCAGTCATATGGCTCAGCATGAAGGGTGACTCGGTAAAGAAGTACTCAAACTCTACAAAGGTAAGCTGGAACAGAAGGATTCGTCATGCTAGTCTCTTTAGTCTTCGGGTTCAACCACGGCTTAGAGGTCCGGTATCTTAATTCCCATTAATGGGCTTCCCTAATCAATAGTTCCTGCAGTGAACAGGACGGCACACATAATTTTCCACCTCGGAATAAGTAACCATCCTCCACATGATACTCATCCACTATCCTTCCATCAACACATCACATAATTATAGGTCCAAAGTGTAGATCCTCAAAATACTACTCTTTGATACTTACAAACCTAAACAGCCTGGTTTGCAGTTTGATTAAAAGTGCATGTCGCCTTAAAAGAGCATTTGTAACTACATTGCTCTTTCCTTGCTTGTATTTAATCATGAAATTGAATCTTTCAAGGAATTCAACCCATCTTGCCTATCGCTTCGATAGCTTCATCTGACTTCGGAGGTACCTCAACAATTCATAGTCAATAAATTTGACAAATTCTCTCAACAGTAAATAGTGCTACTACACTTGCAGTGCTCGGATTAACACTAAGAGCTCCTTGTTATACACGAAGTAATTTAACTATGGCGCTCTAAGCTTCTCACTATGGAAGGCAATTGGTCGCCCTTCCTACATTAGTACAATGTCTATTCTAATACTTGATGCGTCACATTCCATCTCAAATATTTTCTTGAAGTCAGGTAGTACCAGCATTGGAGCGAAGGTTAATATTTCTTTTACCTCGGCAAAGCTCCTCTCCTCCCTTTCTCCCTATTGGAATTCAGTGTTCTTCTTCTTGAGCTCAGTAAGAGGTATGGCGAGGTTGCTGAAATTATTAATGAATCGTTTATAGAATGAAATCAATCCATGGAAACTTCTCACGTTAGCACAAGTAGTAAGAGTTAGCTACTCTACAATTATTTAGATCTTTTCGTCATCCACTCGTAAGCCTCCTCCACTGACTACATAGCCCAAGAATACCACTTCCTCCTAGTAAGAACAACATTTCTTGAGATTGTCAAATAGTCTCTCGGCATGGAGGATATCTAATACTTCTCAGAAATGCTCACATTGACTCGACATGTCGGTACTGTAGATCAATATGTCATTAAAGTACATAACAACACACTTTCCAATCAAATGTCTTATTATGTGGTTCATTAATCACACGAAATTGCTCGGGGCATTCGACTGGCTAAATGGCATGACCATTCACTCATAGAGTTCATGCTAAGTTTTAAACGCAGTCTTTCATTCGTCTCCCGGCCTCATGCCAATTTGATGGTAGCCAAACTTTAGGTCAATCTTACTGAAGACCTTGGCTTTACTTAACTCATCCAACATATCTTCTAACCTTAGGATCGAATACTTATATTTGATCGTAATCTTATTCATGGCTCGACTATCAACACATATTCACTAAGTTCCATCCTTTCTCGGCACTAGAACCACAGGCACAATACAAGGGCTAACACTTTCTTGGACATATCCTCTCTCTAACAACTCATTAACTTGACGTTGTAAATCAAAAGCTTATTTGAGATTCATTTGATAGGCTGGCTCATTCGACAATACGACGCTAGGTACTAAGTCAATGTAGTGTACTATGCCTTGAGTTGGGGCAACCCCTTAGGTAACTGTTCTAGGAATAGGTCAGTATACTCATCAAGCAATTCTTTGATTTCCTAAGGTAGTTCACCCTTCTTCATTTCTATTAGCTGCTAGACTAACATGAGGGTCGGTTCGTCAGTATTGATGGTCTCTTGGAGTTCGACTCTACTCATCACCAGAACCTTCCTCAATCCACGGGCAAGTTTTGTCTGCAATTTATTGACTTCTCTCAACGACATCGGGTTCAGTGTGATCTTTCGATCATCCTTCTCAAACATATACCTATTCTTGTAGCCGTCATAGATAACTTTCCTATCAAATAGCCACATCCTACCTAGCAACATGTGGGAAGTACACATGGGTAGTACATCATAGAGAATCTAGTTAGAATAATTCTCAATAGTGATCGGCAATAATATTTGCTAAGTGATATGTAGTACTCCTTTCTTACGCAACCAATGCAATTTGTACAACTTTGGATGTGCAGCAATCAGTAACTTTCATTTTGAAATAAGATCTGCTAATGCCATAATGGTGTAGCTTCTACTATCCATGATGGGGGCACATACTTGATCATTCACCTTACAGGTGGTATAAAATAAATTTTCTTTCTGCTCCTCTTCTCATCAGGGTTCCATGTTCATAGTATGTCGGATAATCATGAGTAACTGGTCCAAGTCCTCAACAAACATGTCATTCTCAATCAGTTCTTTCTTAACATTTTTTTTCTTGGCAAAGACCTCCTTCTCCTCCTTCTCCTTGGGTTCCTCATCTGTATTATCCTCTTCTAACTTTGAGATGTCTCCTTTGATGACCATTGTCCTTCGGTTCGGGCATTGAGTAGCCATATGTCCGAACTATTGGCACTTGAAGCACTTGATTTGGCTTGTCTTCCTGCCAAACCCTTGCCCCTTCTCGTAAGTTTAGGTCGGCCTTTCTGATCAGCTCAAACATCTATCTTTCGGCTCGATTCGGTGACTTGCTTGTATGGGCCAGCTAGTTGGCATCCTCGTTGGTACTTGGCTCCTTCTTTGCCTCTCTACTCATTGAGCTATTCTGATGGCTTCATCTATTGTAGTAAAGCATTGAAGTTCCACGATGTCTCAAACATCACCTCTCAATTTAGTGATGAATCTTGAGACTGTTCAAGCCGGTGGTTCATTTACTTTACAACAGATCATAAGCATTTGAAATTCTTAAACATACTCATCAATAGTCCAACTACCTTATCTCAGATCCTGAAGTCAAGTGAAAGTATGTTGAAGATAAGTTTTTGATACGAATCTGTTTTTGAGTATTCTCTTCATCTCAGGCCAAGTATTAATCTTTCGGTAGTCCTCTCATCTCCTCATGGCCTAGAAATTCTTCCACCACATGGCGATATATCCGACAAACTCAATAACAATTGTTCTCACTTTCTCATAATTCACCTTATCTTCCCACTCAAAATATTCATTAACATTCCCAGATCCATTGAAGCTCGAAATCTGAAGCTTCACATGGTTAGATGCTCTGGGGGTTCATTTGCACTCTTCTTCAAAATATTCTTCCTCATCCTCTACATCAAGTTCTCTCAGGTCTATCCTTTGTCTTACTTGGATGCTTTGGGCAACTTGTGGGGTATTTTGCGCAACTTTAGTTTGTCAATAATCTAACACGTGAACAATTCGAGTCAAATCTACTAAGAGGTTGGCCGCCTTATCGAGTCTCTTGCCAGTGCTTTTCGATGTTCCCTGAGACTGTTGTCCATGGTGGACAACTCCACTATTGTCATCTCTAGCACCAACATTTATACTTGGATCCATCATTTTCTTCACTGATTCAAAGCTCAAACAAACACTTTCGTAAACTAAAAAATCAATAGATAGCAAACATAGCAATTATGATGAATACAATAACTTGCTCTATTTCACACATGTAAAACAAAGTATGATCAGAACTTCAAAAACTAACTACAGCTCAAACAAAACCTCTGCTCTGATATCAAGATGGTGTGAACCGTGACTAAAAATAGACATGGTTGATCGCTAGATAGGTTCAAGCTTGTAGAAAGCTCGAAAGAAAGTGATGGGGTATATATGAAAGGACAAATATGAATGAAGGGGAAGTAAAAACCCACAAATAACTTCAAAAGATATGACACACCAATGGAATTTTCAAAGACTCACGGCACAATTTGATATGATGCGTGAATCGGTCCGATAAGGTTACTCGCCACCTGACCTTGCTTAAAGGTTAAGATAAGAGTGATATTAAGAGTAAACAAACAGTGTTTACGCAAGCAAGAAAATACAAAGCGTATTAATGGTAAGTTGATTCTGATTATCTTTATAACTATAAGTACATGGGTATTTATACTCATAAGTTCGGTCAACTTGCCCAAAAGGAAAAAGACAAAAAGGGTATTTCCTAAGGAAGTACCATATAAAATACGAAAGGGTAAAAATGAATATATAAGAAAAACAATCATTAGTGCAACGGATTCTATACATGATTATGTATACGTAGTGATGCTATATTAGTGATGCCATTAGAAAATATGGACAAAAAGGTACGAAAGGCTTGCTTGTCTAAGAGTAGCTTGGTCAATCTGGACTCTTTCTCTCGGTATCTTGGCAAAGGTACGGCTAAGTAAGCAATTGGCTAGGTATGTGTGAGAATGAAGATGGGCTGTTATCTTGGCCTTCTTCTTCCCAGCATACAACATGCTAGAAATAGGCTGCCATTCGGCTTGGCAAGTAGAATGTGATAGGAATCAAGCTATTGGACCTCTAACCTTCAGCCGAGCCTAAGGACTAGAGGAATTGGCATAACGAATCCTTTTGTTCCAGCCGACCCTTACTGAAGCTAAGTACTTCCTTGCTGAGTCACTCTTCATGCCAAGCCGTATGACCACCTATCTTTCTATAGTAAGTTGAATTGAAGATTACTCACTTGAGCCTGAGCCAACCAATTACTCGGCATCTTCCTTATCGAGAAGTTAAGAAAGAAGGAGTCTAGACTAACCAAGCCATCCCTGCTTAAACAAGCCAGCTGTCTGTACTTTTGTCCACATCTTCTAACCTTGCTAATGTAACATCACCACGTGTAAAATCCATTGCACCAATGACTATTTTTCTTGTATATCCATTTTTACCCCTTTTGTATCTTATATATTACTTCCTTAGAAAATGTCCTTTTGTCTTTTCCTTTTAAGGAAAGTTTTCTTAACTTATGGGTATAAATATCCTTGTACTTGTAGCTATAAGGCAGATTATTCTGAATACACTTGAGTATTTTCTTCCTTGCATAAACACTATTTATTTATTCTTGGCATTACTCTTATCCTAATCCTTGAGCAAGGCTAAGTAGCAAGTAACCTCATATGATCGATTCGTGCATCATATTGAATTGTGTCGTAAGTCCTCAGAAGTTCCATTGGTGTATCATATCTTCTGGAGCTGTTCGTGGGTTTTACTTACCTTTTGTTCATCATTCATTCCTCTCGCACTTTCTTCTATTAGTTCTTTTGAGTTTTCTGTAAGCTTGGACCAATCCAGTGACCGGCCTTATTTGTTCTTGATCACAGTTGACAACATCTTGGTATTAAGACAAAGGTTTTGTTCAAGTTGACGTATGTTTTCGAAGTTCTTTCTATTAGTTCTTTTAAGTTTTCTATGAGCTTGGACCCATCCAGTGACCGGCCTTATTTGTTCTTGATCACGATTCGCAACATCTTGGTATTAGGACAAAGGTTTTGTTCAAGTTGACGTATGTTTTCGAAGTTCTGTTATACATTGTTTTGCGTATTTAGAACAGAGCAAGTTACTATGTTTATTTGATCGCTGTGTTATTAACTTTTAATTTCTTAAAATGTTTGTTTAAGTTTTGGTTATGTGAGGAAAAATGACTAACTCGAGTATGAATGTTGGTATTGGTGATGACAGTAGAGTTGTCCACCATAGAAGACAATCCCAAGGAACTCCCATACTTGATGAGGTAGCTAATATCTTGGTGGATTTAACACGAACTATATATGCGATGTCTTGCTGATCCACTGAGGTCGTCCAAAATACCCCACTAATTGCTTAGCTTATTAAAGGTCAGAACACAGCTCGATCCGTTCGAGGTGGAAGAGTAGGTGGACAAGTGAGGAGAAGGATTGATTTGGCAGGCATAGGAGATGAGGAAGAAGAGGATTATTTTGTAGAAGAGTGCATATAGGTCCCTAGAGCATCTGACCATGTGAAGCTTCGGATTCTAAGTTTCAATGGATCTAAGAATGCTGATGAATATCTAGAATAGGAAGAGAAGGTGGAGCATGTGTTTGATTACTATCAGTATGAAGATTATGAAAACTGTTGTAATTGAGTTCTCCGGATATGCCGTCATGTGGTGGAAGAATTTTCAAGCCATGAGGAGACGAGAGGGATACCGAGAGATTAATACTTGGTTCGAGATGAACAGAATACTCAAAAACATATTCGTGCTGGAAACCTATCTTTAAGATACTTTCACTTAGCTTCAAGAGCTAAAATAAGGAGGTCGAATAATTGACGAGTATGTTTAAGAATTTCAAATGCTTATGATACATTGCGAAGTAGAGGAACCACCAACTTGAACAGTCTCATGATTCATTACTAGGTTGAGAGGAGACATTCGAGACATTGTGGAGCTCAAACGATTTGATATAATGGATGAAACTGTTAAGATTGCCCAGCGAGTAAAAAGACAAAAGAGGAGCCGACTAATGGACAGCGTGCCAACTAGCCGACCCGGAAGGGCAAGTCATCGAGTTTAGTTGAGTATAGAGCTAAACAGAAAGATTGATGTTCAAGATGAGCAGAAAGGCTAACTTTACGGTGAAGTGCCGACTCGAACTTATGAGAAGGGATAAGGGTTTGGCTGAAAGATGGGCTAAATCAAGTGCTTCAAGTGTTTAGGATTCAGACATGTGGCTGCTCAGTGCCTGAATCGTAAGACAATGGTCATCAAGGGAGACATCCAAAGTTAGAAGTAGATAGTACGAATGAAGAACTCGAGCAGGAGGCCCCTCCTAAGAAAGAAAATGCCGAAAAAGAGCAAATTGAGGAGGACATGTTTGCTGAGGACTTATACTAGTTACTCATGGTTATCTGACGTATTATGAACGTGGAACCATCGTGAGAGGAGGAGCAAAGAGAGAATTTGTTCCATACCACTTGTAAGGTGAATGATCAAGTGTATGCCCTCATCATAGATAATAGAAGCTGTACCATTGTGGCATTACCAAATCTTATTTCAAAATTGAAGTTGCTGATTGCTGCACATCTAAAGCCATACAAATTACACTGATTGAGTGAGAAAGGAGTATTACATGTCACTCAGTAAATATTACTACTGATCACTATAGGGAATTACTCTAACTAGATTCTCTACAATGTACTGCCCATGTGTGCTTCCCACGTGTTGCTAGGTAGGCTATGGCTATTTGATAGGAGAGTTATCAATGATGACTACAAAAATAAGTACATGTTTGAGAAGGATGACCGGAAGATTACATTGAATCCGATGCCACCGAGAGAAGTTAATAAGTTACAGACGAAACTTGCTCACGGATTAAAAAAAGGCTCTAATGATGAGTAGAGCCGAGCTCCGAGAGGCCATCAATGCTGACGAGCCGACCCTCTTATTGGTTAGGTGACTGTTGGAAACAAAGGAGCGGGCTGAGTTACCCCAAGAAATTAAAGAATTGCTAGATGAATATGGCAACCTATTCTTTAGAACAGTTACCTAAGGGGTTGCCCCTAACTCAAGGTATAGAGCACTACATTGACCTAGTATATGGCGTTGCATTGCCAAATAAACCTGCTTATCAGATGAATCTTAAGCAAGCTTCTTAGCTCCAACGTCAAGTTAATGAGTTGTTGGAGAGATGCTATGTAAGAGAGAGTCTCAACCCTTGTGCTGTGCTAGCGCTTCTATTATCGAAGAAGGATGGGACCTAGTAAATGTGTGCAGATAGCTGAGTTGTCAATAAGATCATGATCAAATACAGGTATTCGATCCCGAGGCTAAAAAACATGTTGGATGAACTCAATGGAGCCAAGATTTTCAACAAGATTGATCTTAAATTTAGCTACCATCAAATCCGTATGAGGCCAAGAGACCAGTAGAAGACTGAATTCAAGACTTAACATGGACTTTACGAATAGATGGTCATGCCTTTTGGCTTAACAAATGCCCTAAACACTTTCCTGAAACTAATGAACTATGTGTTGAGACATCTCATAGGGAAGTATGTTGTGGTATATTTTGACGACATCTTGGTCTATAGTACTGACATGCTGAGTCACTATGAACACCTTAGAGCAATCTTAGATATCCCTCGTGCCGAGAGACTATTTGGTAATCTAAAGAAGTACTACTTTGGCCAAGAGGAAGTGGAATTCTTGGGCTATGTAGTTAGTGGAGGAGGCTTACAAGTCAATAATGAGAAGATCTGAGCAATTGTTGAGTAGCCGACTCCTATTACTTGTGCTAACATGAGAAGTTTCCATGAACTGGCTTTGTTTTATAGAAGATTCATCAAGAATTTTAGCACCTTTGCTGTGCCACTTACTGAACTAATGAAGAAAAACACCAACTTCTGATTGGGAGAAAGGGAGGAGAAGAGCTTTGCTAAGGTAAAAGAAAGATTGACCTCCGCCCTAGTATTATACTACCTGACTTCGACAAAATTTTTAAGCTAGAATGTAACGCATCAAGCATTGAAATAGGTGTTATCCTAATGTAGGAAGACCGACCACTTGCCTTCCACAATGAGAAGCTCCAAAGACCCTGGTTGAATTACTCCATGTATGATAAAGAACTTTTGGTATTGATCCGAGCATTGCAAGTATGGTAGTTCTATTTACTACGAGAGAGTTTATTATATATACTGATCATGAATTGCTGAGGTACCTCCGAAGTTAGACCAAGTTGTTAAAGTGACATACGAAATGGGTTGAATTCCTTAAAGGATTCGATTTCATAATAAAGTACAAGTAAGGAAAGAGTAATGTAGTTTTAGAAGCTTTTTTAAGGAGATATGTGCTTTTATTAAAGCTATAAACCAAACTGTTTGGGTTTGCAAGTATCGAAGAACAATACTTTAAGGATCCACACTTTGGACCCATAATTTTGCGATGTGTTGATGGGAGGATAGTGGATGAGTATCATGTAGAGGATGGCTACTTGTTTTGAAGCGAAAAATTATGAGTACCGACTTGTTCCTTAAGGGAGTTATTGACTAAGGAAGCTCACAGTGGAGGACTCTTCGGATATTTTGGAGAAAGGAGGACCTATGAATTGTTAAATGGCTAATTCTTTTGGCCAAAAATGAGAAAGGATGTACACTGAGTTGTTGAAAGTTGTGCCATATGTGAAAAGGCTAAGTACCAAGCCAAGCAAGGGAAAGTAATGCCCCTACCTATTCTAATGAGGCCGTGGACTGAATTGAGCATTGACTTTGTTCTCAGACTGCTACAAACTGCCCGAGGCAAAGATTCTATAATTGTCATTGTGGATAGGTTTAGTAAAATGGCATACTTCATGCCTTACACCAAAACTAACGATGCTTTAGCTATTACCTCTCTCTTCTTATAAGTGATTGTATGGATACATGGCGTGCCAAGAAGTGTAGTCTCCGATAAAGACTCGAAGTTTTTGAGCCATTTCTGGAGAACCTTATGGCGTTGGCTAGAGACCAAATTACTCTTCAGCACCTCATGTCACCCCCAAACTAACGGTCAAACAGAGGTGGTTAATCGTACTTTAGGGTCACTGCTTCGAACTGCAATGGATAAGAACTTAGCTTATTAGGATGTCTGCTTACTAGTGGTAGAGTTCTCCTACAACCAAACAGTACATGACACCACTAAACAGACTCCTTTCAAAGTTATCTATGGATTCAACCTCGAGATACCCCTCGACTACACCCCTATACCAGTACCCACGCAAGAGGACCTTGATGCCTTAGCCAGAGCACAATCCCTCCCTTCAGCACATATATGACAAGGTCACTCAGTACATCAACAAAGCTACTAGATGAATGAAAGAAAGGACCAAAGGTAAGACAGTTAAACAATTTCAGCTGGGAGACTTAGTATGGCTACACCTCAGTAAGGAATGGTTCACAAACAAAAGGAGGAACAAATTATCTGCAAGAGTATAAGGACCTTTCAGAATCCTCCAAAAGATCGATGATAATTCTTAGAGATTAGAATTGTCCGAAGGCTATGGGGTTTCTAACACCTTCAACATTGTCGACCTTTGTCTGCATCATCTTAACGAAGAATTGAGCGAAGATCATTTGGATTTGATCCCAAATCCAAAACAACCCAAGGGGATAATAAGAATCAAGCTACCAAACTTCTGACCCGTGACTGAACCTGAGGACTAGAGGGATTGGCATGACGAATCCATCTGTTTCAGCTGACCCTTATCGAAGCCAAGTATTTCCTTATTGAGTCACCCTTCATGTTAAGCCGTATGACTACCTAGCTTTATATAGTACACTGAATTGAAGATTAGCTACTCGTACTCGAGCTGACTAATTACTTGGCATCTTCCTTGCCAAGAAGCTGAGAAAGAGAGATTCTAGATTAATGCGAACCATGACCAAGAATAAACAAGGCCAGTCGTTAGATGGGTCTAAGCTTGTAGAAAGCTCGAAAAGGGTAAATGGGGAAAGGTATGAAAAGAGTAAGAAATGAAGAATCAAAAAAACAGTAAGCAAACCCACAAACAGCTTCAGAGGATACGACGCACCAGTGGATCTTCCGAAGACTCACGGCACAATTCGATATAACGTACGAATTGGTCCAATAAGGTTACTCGCCACCTAACCTTACTTAAGGGAAAGGAAAAGAGTAATGCCTAGAGTAAACAAACAGTATTTACGTAAGGAAGAAAGTGCTGAAGTGTATTAAAAGTAATCTAATGATCTTACAACTATAAGTACAGAGGTATTTATACCTGCAAACTACGGCAACTTACCCAAAGGGGAAAAGACAAAAAGGACATTTCCTAAAAAGGCAGTATACATGTTACAAAAGGCAAAAATGAATATACAAGAAAAATAATCATTGGTGCTATAGATTCTACATGCGATATTGTATACATGGCGATGCGGTATTGGCAGGGCCATTAGGAGACGTGGACAAAAAGTAAGGATAAATGGGCTTATTCGAGTAGGGATGACCTAGTCAATCTGGGCCCTTTCTCTCGGCTTCTCGATAAGGAAGAGGCCGAGTAATTGGTCGACTTGTCAATAAAGAGTAATCATCAACTTAGCATACCAAACAATAATGGACGGTCATACAGCACGGCATTAGAGGTGACTCGACAAGGAGATACTCGACCTTGATAGGAGTTGGTTGGAACATAAGGATTCATCGTGCCATCCCCTCTAGTCCTCGAGTTTGGCTGCAGGTTAAAGGCCCCGTAACTTGATTCCCATCATTCCTTCCTGGTTGTTTTGGATTTAGGATTAAATCCGAATGGTGTTCACTTAGTTCTCCGTCAGGGTGATATGGATTGAGGTTGGCGATGTTGAAGGTGTCAAAAACCCCAAGGTCCTAAGGCATTTCCAACCTGTAGGCGTTGTCGCTAATTCTTTAGAGGATTTTGAAAGGCCCTTGCATTCTTGTAGATAATTTGTTTTTCCCTTTGTTCGGGAACTGTTCCTTGTTGAGGTGTAGCCATACCAAGTATCCCAGCTAAAATTGTTTGGCCAACCAACCTTTGGTGTTTTCACGCATTCTTCTAGTAGCCTGGTCGATGTGTCGAGTGACCTTGTCATAGATGTACTAAAGGGATTATGCTTTGGCTGAGGCGTTGGGGTCCTCTTGCTCTGGTGTGAGTATAGGGGCATGGTTGAAGGGCAACTCGAGATTAAATCCATAGACCACTTCGAAGGGGGACTGCTTGGTGGTGTTATGTATGGTTCAGTTATAAGCAAACTTGACCACTGGTAGGCAGATGTCTCAATCAGCTAAGTTCTTACCTACTATAGCTTGGAGCAGTGAACCCATAGTACGATTAACCACCTCTATTTAGCCATCGATTTGGGGGTGACATGAGGTACTATAAAGTAATTTGGTTCCCAACCGACGCCATAGAGTTCTCCAAAAATGGCTTAAGAACTTCAAGTCTCTATCGGTATGCCGTGTATCTACACAACCTCCTGTAAGAAAAGAGAAGCAATAGCCGAAATATCGTTAATTTTAGTACAGGGTACAAAGTGTACCATCTTATTAAACCAATCCACGATGACTATTATAGAATCTTTTCCTCGAGCAGTTCTTAGCAATCCGAGAACAAAGTCTATGCTTAGTTCAGTCCATGGCCTCGTCAAAACAGGTAGGGGCATCGCTTTCCCTTATTTAACTCGGCACTTAGCCTTTTTGCACACAACACAACTTTCAACCACTTGGTGCACATCTCTACACTTTCTCGACCAAAAGAATCAACCATTCACTAGTTCATAAGTCTTCCTCTCTCCAAAGTGTTTGGAGAGTCCTCTGCTGTAGGCTTCCCTAATTAATAATTCCTATAGGGAACAAGTCGGCACACACAATTTTCTGCCTCGAAACAAATAGCCATCTTGCACATAATATTCGTCCATTATTCTCCCATCTATGCATCTCGAAATTATTGGTCGAAAGTGTAGATCCTTGAAGTATTGTTCTTTGATACTCATAAAACTAAATAGTCTGGTCTGCAGCTCTGACAAGAGCGTATGTGTCGCGACCCGAGGGGGCTAGTCATGGCAGTCGTCGTATACCGTACAAAGGATTGTAGATTGAGTTCCCTTACAATCGACAACCCTTTTATACGATATACAAGGCTATAACTACTACTAACTACCAAGAGTGCGCAAGCTTAAGCAATAGCATTTCATGACGAATAATAATATAGAAAACATATCACATAATTTAAGTGTATAAAAGTTTACAAATATAGAGTTTGAAATATGTCTAAAGTCAAAATAATATAAAAATTACATATTCAACTCTACATTTAAGTCAAAAGTACTCTCTGTCCTCAAAACAGCTCCCACATTGATCCCGTAGAGAAAGCTAACCTCGGGTATACAACGGCCTGACTCCATGAATAAGTCAGCCTGCAAAAGGAGTCTACAAGGGTATAAGCTTACTAGCTTAGTGAGATATTTTCCCTCAACTATACAGTAGTCAAGTTATACTACAGTTAAATTCAACCAAATGAATGCATGATCAAGCAGTGTGCCAAACAAATACATGCAGGTGACCAGGTACTGCATGTAACTCAAATTTAATACCCTCCGAAGTCAGGGTTGGAGATTCTTCGGTACAGTCAGATCCGGGTATCATATTAGAACTTATTTCATAACGAAACTCTGTGTTTCGTATTTAAAATGTAATGGTACATCCATTACTAGCTTTATCAAAACGAGTTATATATATGATTGTGAGTAGGTTCATGCAGCCCTCACTCACCCCTAAACGAAGGCCTCTGGACTCGACCCATAGCCAGGCGGTTGGCGCCTCCAACGCCTAGTCATCCCACGGGCGAGGGTAAGGTCATATCGCACGTGTGCACCGTACGAAACCAATAACATTCAATAATTAACCCAAGTATGGCCTCTCGCTACCTTCGTGTAATGTAACTACCCGGAAATAGTTATGCAGTGCATGATTTATGAATGATCCAAGTTAACTTTTCTAGTCGAATAAAAGTTATGTCATATTTAATCAGTGATCATTCCAAGTCACAAACAAACAATCTGTTGAATCTACTATGCATCAAACATTATATTATTGAACTTTAAAGTAGATTCATAATTCACAACAATTATCATGCACAAGCATAACCCAACCCCATACACATTCATTTATACATCATAATTTAGATTCACTACTTACAAGCATAAACAAGTATGGAATCATAAGGAAAAACTCACTCGGCCATGGCTAGTTCAAGGATCGTAATAGTCGGTGGGCAGCTCAAGGTCGATATCGAGATCACCTGAGAATAAGGAAAATGTGTAAGATAGGGAATTTAAAACTAACTAGAGTTATAACATGTAAGGTTTATTTTACTTAGTTACGTGACACTGTCGATTTGAGCTTTTTATCGAATCGCGTGTTACTTTTTCGTTTTAGCTCGGATCATTATGAACTTATAGTCCATTTTGATCGTTTTCGAGCTAATTTTCCTGTAAAGAGGTCCGTTTTGGACGTTGTGACTCGTAATTTAAATTGTGATGCAAAAATATCACAAAAATTATTATTTAAATTTAAAATTTATAAATAATTGATTTCCGCTTTTTCTTAACATATTTATAAGTTAATAATTAGTTAATTCATTTATTTGTTATTTTTATTGTTTTGGGTATATTTTCCTATTTTTCTCCTTTTCTTATTTATTTATGTATTTTATTATGTACCTTATGATTATACATATATATATATATATATATATTCCAATCCTTATAATATATAGTTTATGGTTTATGTTATTTTCAAATCATGAATTATGGTATTATATATATGCATATATACTATATATATTACACATATGTATTACACGTATGATATATGTATATGTATTTATTTAAAACATACTCATATTCATATATTTATATATATACGTATAATATATGTATATGTATTTATTTATTGATACGTCTTACATGTATATATATACCTAAAATGACATACATATATGTTCGGCATACATACCTATAAATATATATACTATACATGTCATACATAATATACCGTATACTATTATATATTTATACATGCTTATAAAAAATACTACTCCACTATATACAACTACACATATATATATATAATCATATATGTAGACCCATATATATATATATATATATATATATAAAGTTATGGTACACATACATATATCTTTATACTATAATTATGTAAATTACTAATTAGAGGTATATAAAAAAAAAAGCAAATACATAATATATACTATATACCTCGGTACATACATGTAGACATACTTAATCTTATATTTATACATATAAGTAAATTTAGGTATTTATACATATAAACATATACCATTAGTATAAGATGGACAAATACCCTAAAACAAAAATCATAAAATACCATAAAAATACCATAAAAGTACTATAACTCTACACATGTATACTATCATATATATATATATTTCTTAAAATAAATGACTTACCAATTAAATTGGATTTTTCTTCTTCTTTTCCTTCTTCTTTTTCTCTTTTCTTTCTTTCTTTTTCTCTCCTTTCTCCTCACGGTTTGCAAATTGTGTGTGTGTATTTGTGCAGAATTTTCTCTCTTTCCCATATGTATAGAGTTGCTTTTGCTCACGTGATGGTGGCTTAATTTTTAAGCTAATGTTCACTTTGTATTAAAGCAAATAAGACAAAAGAAAATAACACTACGTGGCTGCGTAAAGGAATGTCCAAATTAAAGAAACAAAAGTGAGAAGAGTTCTGGACGTTGAACTTAAGAAAAGAAAGAAAGAAAGGAAAGAAAGTAAGAAATGAGATAAATTGAAATTAGTAGAGAAGGAAAATGAAATTTATTAACAAATATGTGTAATTTTTCGAATCATATAAATTAGAACGAATTTCCTCATAGATTAGTTTTCAAAATTTTTTGAAATTTTATCAATTTAACTGGTACCCGTTACAATTATAATTTTTACAAGTTATTATGGTAATTTCATTACAATGTTGTACAAACAGTCGATTTAGTCAAAAATTACATTCGACTATAATTTTATTGCTATTGTGTAATATTTAATTATTTTATAGGTTTACGTTTATGATTTTAGGGTCTTGAGCAATTTTGAGCTCGATTTCGATTAATGATGCATGAACGAGTTTTAGGGTTTTAGTAAGCAATTTAGGGTTTTGATAAATTTTGAAGGTTTTGTTATTGGTGTTATATTTGATTTATTAAACTTCATTTTCTTTTATTATCATTCGCCTTATCGATTTATTGTACAGTTTAGAACACTCGGACTCGAGTTAAGGTTCAACTACTGTTTTTCCTAAGGTTTGCATTCTTCCCCCCTTCAAATAAGTTTTGTCCTCAAAACTTGAGTTGCGTACCTGGTTCTACGAATAAGTGTGGATATTTCTTCTTTACTTCATCTTCCACTTCCCAAGTAGCTGATTCTCGTTCGTGGTTTCTCCATAATATCTTGACATAACGAATCTATTTATTCCTCAACTGTTGTACTTTACTGTCTATAATCTGCATTAGGTGTTCTTCGTATGTCAAGTTTTCTTGCAGTCATATTGGTTCCAATGCAACGATTCGGTCGGGGTTAGAAATGTGTTTCCTCAAGACTGACACATGGAGAACGTTATGAATTCCCGATAGATTAGGTGGCAATGCGAGTCGGTAAGCTAAATTCCCAACTCGTTCCAAAATCTCAAATGGGCCTATAAATCTTGGATTTAGTTTTCCTTGGGCTTTAGCATGATGAATACTCTTGATCGGTTTTACTCTTAAATACACATGTTCTCCCACTTGGAATTCTACTTCTCTTCTTTTCAGATCAGCCCAGCTCTTTTGTTTATCTTGGGATTCTTTCATCTTTTGTCTGATTACTATGATTTTATCTGCAGCTTCTTGAATCAGATCGGGTCCTATTGCAGCTTTCGCTACATCATCCCAGAATAATGGAGATCGGCACTTTCTTCCATATAAAGCTTCATAAGGTGGCATGTGTATGGTCGAGTGATAACTGTTATTATAAGCAAACTCAACTAAAGGTAAATGTGCATCCCAACTTCCTTTAAATTCTATAATACATGCCCTCAACATATCTTCTAAGGTTTGAATAGTTCTCTCAGTCTGTCCATCTGTTTGGGGATGATATGCTGTACTAAACTGTAGCTTCGTTCCCATCACTTTCTGTAAACTTCCCTAAAATTTTGATACAAATCTTGGATCTCTATCCGGTACAATTCCTGCTGGGACACCATGTAGTCTCACTATCTCCTTAATATATATTCTTGCCAATTCCTCCAAAGAAAAGGTCTTATTAATTGGTACAAAGTGAGCTGATTTGGTAAGTCGATCTACGATTACCCAAATCGCATCAAAACCAATAGCTGTCCTCGGTAATCCACTCACAAAATCCATAGATATCCGATCCCATTTCCATTCTGGAATAGATAAAGGTTGGAGTAATCCTCCTGGTCGTTAATGTTCAGCTTTCACTCTTTGACAAGTTTCACACTTAAGCACAAAATCAGCCACGTCTTGTTTCATTCCATTCCACCAGAAATTCTTCTTCAAGTCTTGGTACATCTTCATTCCTCCTAGATGTACAGTATAGCCTGAATAACAGCAGCAAACTTGATGAGAATCAGGTTATTGGACCATTAACCTGCAACCGAGCCCGAGGATCAGAGGGGCTAGCAAGACAAATCCCCCTACTCTAGCCGACTCATGCAAAGGCCGAATATCTCCTTGTCAACCCATTATGTCGCGAACCGTGACCAAGAATAGACAAGGCCAGTTACTAAATAGGTCCAAACTTGTATAAAGCTTGAAAGAACTAATGGAAGAAAGTGCGAAAGGAATGAACGACGAATGAAAGGTAACAAAACCTACGAACAACTCTAGAAGATATGAAGCACTAATGGAACTTCCAATGACTCACGACATAATTCGATATGACGTATGAATTGGTCCAACGAGGTTACTCGCTACCTAGCCTTGCTCAAGGGTTAGGATAAGAGTGATGCTAAAAGTAAACAAACAATGTTTACACAAGGAAGAAAATACTCAAGTGTATTCAGAATAATCTGCCCTATGACCGCCATTATTGTTTGGTATGTCAAGTTGATGATTACTCTCTATTGACGAGTCGACCAATTACTTGGCCTCTTTCTTGCTAAGAAGCCAAAAGATAGAGAGACCAGACTAACTAGGCCATCCTCGCTCGGACAAGCCCTTCTGTTCGTACTTTTTTTCCGCATCTCCTAACAACCTCGCCAATACCACATCGCTATGTGTAAAATCTGTAGCACCAATGATTATTTTCCTTGTATATTCATTTTTGCCCTTTATAACATGTACATTGACCCTTTAGGGATAAATACCCTTGTACTTATATTAGTAAGATCATTAAATTACCTTCAATACACTTAAGTACTTTCTCCCTTGCATAACCACTACTTGTTTACTCTAGGCATCACTCTTATCCTTTCCCTTAAGCAAGGTTAGGTGGTAAGTAACCTTATTAGACCAATTTATGTGTTATATCGAATTGTGTCTGAGTCCTCAGAAGATTCATTGGTACGTCATATTCTCTGGAGCTGTTCGTGGGTTTGCTTACTATTTTTTTCATTCTTCATTTCTTACCCTTTTTATACCTTTCCTCATTTACCCTTTTTGAGCTTCTTACAAGCTTAGAACCATCCAGCGACTGGCCTTGTCTGTTCTTAGTCACGGTTCACATCAGAAACTGTAGGAAAATTCGAAGAAGAATACATTTTGCCAAGCTAAACTTGTTTTCCTTGGTTATGTTATGACTAGAAAAGGAATTCGAGTAGATGCCGAGAAACTTCAAGCTATCTTAGAGTGGCCTACGCCCAAAAATGTTACTGAAGTTAGGAGTTTCCATAGACTTACCTCCTTCTATAAAAGGTTCATTAAACACTTCGATACAATTGTAGCTCCCTTAACCAAGCTAATGAAAAAGAATGATGGGTTCCTATGGAATGACCAAGCTGAGAAGAGTCTTGAGGAGATCAAGGAGAGATTTACTAGCACTTATCTTGGCTCTGCCTACCTGATTTCGAAAAGCCATTTGAGTTGGAATGTAGTGTATCAAGCATTGGTATTGGCCTTATACTGATGCAAGAGTGCCGACCTATTACCTATCATATTGAGAAACTCGGTGGTGCTAAGCTAAACTATTCTATATGCAAGAAAGAATTGTATTCTCTTTTTCAAGCTTAATACAGAATGCACCATCATACAGGAATACCTATTAAAAACTTAACTGAACCAACTCGTTAGTCAAAAGAAAACTTTATTTATACGATAATGAGGTTGCTACATCAAAGTTCAACTGGACATTTTGTTACAACTTATATGTACAACCCAATATTTACATCAAAACATAAACCATCCTTTTCTTTTGTCATCTTCAAAATAGTAGGATTCTCGACTTAGTACAGGTTCCATCCAAAAGTCGATGACTCCACTGCATGCTTTCAGTATACATCCCCCCAAGTGTTAGGCCCTTCATGATGTTGTTAACCTAAGGATAAAACATTTTATCTACTCAGCTACTAAAGCTGAGGGAGAGTGAATAACAAAGAATGCAATATAGGCAATATCATAACTAAAGCAGTTCTATCATATTCACATATACATTAGCCCAACTAGACATTTATTACTAGCAATGCAGCATGCTATGCTTATGCTCGTGGCATTCATCAGTATCGATATCCTATACCTTTCCAATATCGTCATTCGATTAGTCGACATGGTCGGGCAATTGGATATAATGTCTAGGAACTTGAGGCAACAAAGAGCTACATAGGAGTAGAACCTTGAACTAAAGTAGATGACAGACTATAGTGTATCAAATCAAAAAGGCAATAAGAAGCTGCCTAGGAGTAAGACCCCCAACTTTATTTTACAAAATTAGACTGTACACTATAGTTTACCAACTCAAACTATCAAAATAGTCAAGATGTTTAGATAATGAGAATTTATATGCTTCCAAAAACTAAGTTTATGAAGCCAAGATTTTTCCTTGATCACTTGGAAGTCTTATTCTAAAAATTCCAACTTATAGGTATCTTTTTATGCCAGGCCATGCCGTACCATGATATGTGTCGAGCCTTATTTTTTAGTTTTTTTTAATTTCAAAATTCATTTCCTATTTTTCGATTAATATTAAACCCTAACCTATTTAATACTAATCCTCGATTAGAGAAATTGAAAAATTCCATTTCTGAAAAAAAAAAAAAACTTTTAGTGTTGCCACCTAACCAGAGTTAGGAAAAAGAGAAATTGTAATCAATTGGGTGTATTGACTACAATTTAGTCACCGGTTTTTTATTTCAATTTGATAAAAACCAAACGGTTCCAAATTCTAGGGCTACCTATTAAACCCTAGCAAATACCATCATAGATTTTCCAAAGTTTGGCTTTATTTTTTCAAAATTATCTTTTTTTTAAACATTTTTAAGAAAAATAAAAATAAAAAAACCTAAGCTTTTACAAATTTAAATGTTGCCTTAGAGGTGCCTATATATCTACTAGTCAGGATCAAACGTTCATAGTTTATTCAAAAACTTTAATGTATTGATTTGTTTTAATTTTTGAAAACTAACCAAGTTTACTTACTTATCAATTTAGTTTATTCAAAGAAAAATCTAAAAGGGTCCTAATTCTTAAGTATTCTTATTTATAAAAACTCTTTAAAACTTCCTAGTTTTTTTTTAATTATTATTAATTTTTATTTCTAAAAAGTAATTCTTCTAAGTGAGAAAATCTAAAAGACCTAATGTTTTAAAAAAATTTCCTAAGCTAATATATGCGTTTTTTTCTTTTACAGATTTTAGCACAACTATTAAACAAAATCATAAATAATAAATAAAAAATAATAATAATATATAAAAAAAAAATTTAAGATGTAACTGCAGACGGATGAAGGAGTAAGTCATGTGCGGTGTTGGCTTTGGGTTTGTTGCAAGTGGAACATAGCTATTCGTGCAACGTAGCCGCGAGGATGGGGTGTTTGAGAGAGAGAGAGAGAGTGTATTGTACAGTGAGCGTGAACCATAGTGGAGCAAGTCAGGCGTGCATGTGTTATGATAGTGGAGCATAGCATTTGTGTGATTGTATGTTAGAAGATAAAGGTTAGTCGGTGATTCTATTAGTTGTAGCGAAGGTTGAGGGTATACGTAAATGATGGTCAAATTAGGATAGGGCTTGCTGAGTTGTTAATTGTTGATGGGAATGAGGCGTTGGGGGTTGGTGCTACTGTGTTTGAAAGAGGATGGGATTCTGTTAGTTTGGTCATCAGCCATGTGTGCTGCTGTGTTCGATAGTGGGCATGGACTTGCATGCTTGGGTGTAACGTGACCTGTAGTGACTGGTAGGGCATTGTCAATGTAGCTGGTCAATAGACTTGTGTTGCAATCAGCCTGTAGGCTTATGTGTTTGTATGTAAGGTGGACGGCGTGTGTGATGTCAATGCTTATGACAGGGGATGTGGTGATTAGTATGTATTGATTGTGTTGTGAAGTGCAGGTAGTATATAAGAGGCGTATGGGACTGGTCGTCTAAGTGATGGTGTGATGTTGGTGCTATGCAAATCAATGTGTATGGACAGTGTGTAGGCAGTGAAGGCTATTTCGATGTAAAGGGGTTTTGGGCGTTGATTGGACAGTGGACAAGATTGTGTATCCTTTTGTGTTATCATATAGCTAAGTTATTGCTCCGTCATTGTTACTGTTCACGCGAGGGTGGAAAAAGAGGACTTCATTCTTTTTTTTTTTTGCTAGTGTGTAATCTTTTCTCTCAATCTCACGCCACACAATCTCAATTTATAAAACTCAAAAACAAATCTTTTAGATCATATCAATTCTAAGTTAATAAAAATCCAAAATAGATTTGAATCTTTTATATCGACTCAAATATGATTTGATAAAGATCTAAATTAGATTTGAATCACACAAATCTTTATCATATTAGATCTAACATCATTGTATTAAATTCGTGTTATCTCCAATAACGATTTAAATATAATTCTATTAGACTTAAAAGATTTGACAAGATTTATAATTAGATTTGAATTTCATACACTCAACCAATTTTCACAATAAAAGAAGAAAAAAAAGACACATGTGTTCCTGATAAGATTCGAACCCCTGACCTCAAAACCAAACCCAAATGCAAGTTCGAGTACTTTATTAAATTAGCTATTGGTTTTTCTCAATATTTAGTACAATTAAATTGCATTTAAGTTATGTGACCCTCTAAAATAAAGCTCTTTGAAATAAGTTAGACTGAATCCATTCATGTTAAAACATTTTATTTTCTAAAAATCTATTTTCCTAAAAAAAATCTTTATAATTTTTCTTTTTTTTCTGAGAATTTTCCATTTTTTTGTGTTTTTTTCATCATTTTTCAATTTTTTTATTTTCTTTAATTAAGACCCGTAAAAAAAATTAGAATTATGAAGTGATAAAAATAGGCTATCTATAGCTGCCTTTTTTTAAGTAAAACTTTACTATAAAGACAAAAAATACACCATTTTTTCCTTGGGGATGACTTTGTCCTAAAAAGCAATACAACTAACTAGCTATCTTAGGACTGGTCCGTTAGGGATTTGGTGACAAAAAAATTTGAAAAAAACAATGGTAAGGGTAGCATCCTTGTAGGCTAGCAGGAACCCTAAAAGAATGGTAGCACCCTTTAAGCTAACTATCCTATGTAAACGGGCAAAGCACTCCTTAAGCTAGCTAAAACGCTAAATGAAAACCTTCTTGTAATCCTCTAAGCTAACTAACCTAAGTGGATGGACAAAGCACTTCTTGAGCTGGCTAACACCCTAAATGAAAACCTAAATGGAGATAACGCTCTAAAAGCTAGCTAGAACCCTAAAGAGAATGGATAAAGGGTAAGCACCCTACGTACTAGCTAAAACTTTATATGCTAGTTGAAAAAGCAAAATTGAGGGACATAACTAATTCGAAAAAGCTCTTAACTTGAGAAATTTACAAAGGAAGACATTAGTGAAAATCATTCATGACAAAAATGACATCAAGGATAAGGTCGAAAGGAATTAATAAACATCTACATCATTGTATATGACATAAACTGAAGATTTTGCTACTTAGGCTAACATGGATTTGAAAGCAGATGGAAAATCTTGTAATAAGCCTTTACTTTCTCTCTCTTTTCTCTTTCTTCTTATTTTTTTTTCTTTGAAAGTTTACTAATAGATACAAATTCTATAAGAAGTAAGTGCTATAACTATCCCCTTTCTTGGTAACTGTGTGGGGCATCTCATATCCTACTTAGTTTTTGACCTTGATGCTGAACTTCTTGATGAGGCCTTATGATTTTAAGCATTCATTTCCTAAGAAAAAGGTAACTCGTGATTAGTTTAGTTGAAGAGGACTTTCTTATGCACTCTTGGTCTAGATTTCACTCTTGATTACTATTCCAAAAATTATTGTCAAGTTTGCAAGTGATATGCTTTGATCAATCTATTGGGTCTTTTTGGGTTCAGTAATGTAAATCAAGCTTTTAGTCAAATGGTTTCAAAAGGGATTAATAAGAGGGCCTATTTTGAAAGAAATACGTTCATCTAACTTGGGTGTGCAAGTCAAGAACCCTTAAGAAAAAACTAGATTAGTGCTTACCCCAGTTTTAAAAACAATTTTTATTTTAAATAAATTATTCTTTAAGATCATAAGAGCTTTTATTGAGTAGAGAGGTATTGTAGGTGAGGAGGTCTTGTGTGATTCAAGATGGATAGAAAGGTTTTCTGTTTATGATTTGGAGTATGATTTTGAAATGCATATGGGGTTTTGTGTTAGTGGTTGGAAATATGATTAAAGACCTTATGTTTTGAAAGCAACTTGGGCTTCTAGGCCTTCTTTGGTTATGGCATTTTCTCAAGCCCGTCGTTCAAGTCTTTCTTCCTTTTTCTTTCTTTTGGTTTTTTTTTCTCTTTTTTTCTTTCTTCTATTTTTTCTTTTCCTCTTTTTTTTTTCTTTGCCCCATTATTTCTTGTTTTTCTCTCCCTAAAAGTAATTATCTCCTTTATCGAGTCTTTATCTTTAGATGACTCAAGGCCCTCAATCCATGGGTCTCAAGTATATGGGCTTAGATATGATATGTATGGTCTTGAGGTGTTTGGCTCTTCTTCAGAGGAAACAATTTATTGAAAATAAAAGTTATCCTTGAATTGTTGTTACTAAGGTAAATACAAACCTGTTTTTAACCTTTTCTCTTAATCAATGACCCTAACTTTTGAATTGCCCCACTATGGGGTGGTTCTTGACAGGGCTTACGTTCAAAAGATCTCCAAATTGGTTCAACAGGCTTAATAAAAGATCTTTATATTTGGGATTTGAAAACGAATGCATAACTTCATTTTGGTCTGCGTATCAATTTCAAAATGGACTTCCTTTAAGGAATGAGTCTAAAAATCCCTCACCATTATGTTACTCAACTCTCAAAGTGTTTAAGGATTAGTGTGTAAGATATAGCTTGCCTCTTTTCATTCCAAACCTTTTAAAAATGAGTTACCAATTCCCTACTTAGGGATTGATTTGCCACAAGGTAGAGATTAGCCTTGCCCATAATTCTTCGAAACATGTCCTAATTGTGAAACGATAAATTTCGTTCACTTTGAGTTCAAATTGAAATTACAATGACTAAATACCCCATACCTTCACATTATTGTTTAAATTGCCCCAAACTTATAGGTGACTTCAAGCCCAATTCATTAGAGTTGAATGGGCTACCCTTAATGTCTTTTAAATTTCCCTCTTTGTTTTTATCGGAAATTAAACTTAAGATGGCTTCATGTTCAGGCTCAATGGATAAGGGATTTTGAGTTAGATCGATTGCATTAATGGACCAAGTGGTTGGTACTTAGGTTAGTTGCCTTAATGAGCCATGAAGTTCGTGTTTGTCCTGAGTCCCATAGGGATTTGTAACCATTAGCAACTTTCTTCTTCTTCTTTTTTTTTGAAAGAGAGAGAGAAAAAGTTAAGGGTTTTATGTTATAGAGATCAAGTCATCAAATTATAAATGGAAGATTGTTTTCTTAGGATTCTATATATAAGCCTATATAATTTATTTACATATATAACAACACCACTGAAGGTCTATTACAAAAGAGGAATTCTAAAGAATGAAGAATAAAAGGCTAAAAGATTATGGCAAAAAGAAACAGAGAAAATTTCTAAATCCTATTCATTCTAAATGAGAAAGGCTATTTACGAAGTACTAATCTATCCGAAAGAATGAATATTCTTGGCTGGTAAAATACTTGGCAAAATGGCAACTACCTAAAATTATTTTACAGGTTTGATTCTTTTTGTTGTGTTGTTTTTGTTTTTTGGTTTTTTTTTTTCACTTTTGATCACTTAAGAAAAGAAGTGTGGTATTTTACAGAGTAGCAAAACCTAACTTTTAAAAATTATCAAGCATGAATATTGATTGACTCTAAACAAATCTTCTAAGTTTTATAATTTATAAACCTATATTCTATCCCTAACTCGGTTCGACAGGCAAGTGTACTAATCGTTTTATAGCACGGATGAGTATAAGGTCGTCTCCATCAGGAAAATGGCTCAAACACTTGCACTTAATAATTTTTCCTATTGTCTAGCAATCAAGTTCATCAAGTGATCGTTTAGTAAGATTCTAAATGTTAACTAATCTACAATGATTAATACAATGATTACAAGAACAATTACGAAAGTATACTCAACATGCAGGCTTGCTTCATCATTTAGTATAGTCTTACCAAAATACTTTTCATCATAATACTTGTTAATTCGGGAAATTATAGTATATAAGCATTCTTTTCAGAACTACTTAATTCTAATCCTAATTATGTCTATTGGAATCTCTTCCTAATTAACAGCCAACTAAGATTGCATTAATGTCAATTTAATATATCAATTCCCCTAAGGATACAACAACTTTCCTAATAATATCTCTATTATCAGGAGTAAGTTGTTTCAATGAACTAGATCTATTCAATAAAATTGTCTCTCGACATATTCTATTAAAATCTATCCTAAGTCAATGTCGTGCACTACATCGTACTTAGATTGATTAAATGCCATGCATCAGAATTAATAAACATCAAGAAATTATTCTTTTTCAAGCGATCGATCATACTGATTGATAAAGCAAGCCCTAACAAATTACACACATATGATAAAACAATAACAAAAACTAACAAGAAACATAGTTAAACAGAAATAGAATATGGAATAGTTAAAGTAAAAACCCTTTTTTATTCTACTGAAGAAGTTTAATGAATACACGAACAATGAATTCTCATCATCTCTCTTGAGTGATTCTGGGAAAAATACATTACACACACGGGAAAATGATACACGATACAAATTGGTACAAGGATAGGTAAAAATGTAGATGTTTGTAGGCAGGTGATGTGTTGTTTTAAATGATGTCTACTCTCCTAAAATTTGATATCTACCATGAATCCTCCTCTTCCATAAGTTGTAGTAGCTTTTTATACTCTCCTCATCAAAAGACTAAATTTACCTCTTCAAGGCACCACTTGACGTTTCCCATGTACTGGTTCACGTTAAAAGGTTGAAATGAACAGTTGTGACCCTTCCTATCACGCTCCAAGCACGCCCATGACTCGGGGTGTGAAAAAGAATTATTCTTCACCAATCATAGCCGTTATTAAGGCTGTGAGCTCCTCATCGCATTATTAAATCTCATCACGCCCGTGACTATGGTTGTAATCATCCTTCTGCTATTCAATTACGGCCATGATTAACAGGGGGATTGAAAAAATTTCTCTTAACCACGACTGTGATTGAGGGCGTGACTAAGGTGGATTCTTCATTGCTTCATTATCACGCCCATGATTGATGCTTCTACACTTATTTCTTCTCCTTCACAACCGTGACTAACTTGAAAGTTGTTATTTTTTTGTATACTTCCTCCCTTTTCTCGTAATTTACCTGAAATCATTATTTCCCTGAAATCATTATTTCATTCAATTAAGTACTCGATCTAAAGAATTAAATCACATTTATGATCAATTCTATGCCTAAACATGCTTTGAAAGTGTGAAGTAATTTACACTTATCAAATATTTAGAGTAAAATGAAGACACATAGATGCAAGGAAATTCAAATAGACAAAAGACCCTTAATGTGGCGAAATCTAATTAATTTTTATTAATCTTTGTAGTTGTGAAGCTTTATATCACTTATTTCATTTGAAAAAGAAATCTTAAAGAAAGCTAAAAAAACGATGTCCTATTCTTCTTATGGCTATTAGGATTGTCTTGAGTTTTCTTCCTCTTTCAAATTTTGGGAGTTTCTGCCTCCTTGTCCTTAATCTTTCTCAGTTGTGCTTCTAGCGTTTTTATCTTCTAATGATACTCCTCACAACAGGTTTTCAACTCCTACTCTCTTGATTTCTCAGGTTCAGCTTCAACTCAAACTTCTTCTTTCTCCTCTGCTTCTTCCATATCTTTTAGCTTCTTTAGTTAGCGATAGAGAGGTCCTTTGGTTGTCTGACTTCTGCCTAGTATCCCCTTAGTGGTAGAGGTAGTCTTCCTTGTGCACCAAAGAGCTTGGATGCTTAGAAGTTTGGCCACTTTGTCAGCCACCAATAAGTTAGGGTTATGAAAGTCAAGTGAGACAGCTTCTAATGATGGCTGGTGATCATGTCTTGAGTGAATCCAATGGCTAGAACGTATTTGGTACAAAGGTTGAAGCGAATCAGAGGTACTACCTTGAAATCTTCATATTCTTTACCATTTCCTTACTTGCAAACCACGTAAGTGTCTAAAATAGTTCTTCGGCTTTCATACATTGAAAGTGTTAGACCCAGTGACGGGTAACTATGTCCTTAGGTAGGTCAATTCGTTCTTTAAAAGACTTGATGAGGTCATATTGTTGTATGAAATTAGCTCGATTGAAATCGAGTTAGTAGCCTCTCATGTATCTGACAAACCAGACCATAAGTAGAACCATATTGGTCCTCAGATCCCCATGTTTCTTCATTTTGAGATGATTCGGTGATCAGATTTGTTCAACCAAGAGGGCAAGGATATATAACTTCCCTTCAAGAAACTAAGCTACAATTTTTTCAACTCTGAAGTAGACCCAGCATCTATCATCAAGGAATAAGATGGTGTTGAAGACCACCAAGACATAGGCATTGACTTGGTGTTGGTGCCAGTCCATGACGTCCTCTATTCGAATGGTCTTCCCTTAAACTAAAACCTAATTTATCTCCACTTTTCTGATACCCAATAACTTACTGAAGATCTTTGGTGCAGCAGCTTCGAAGTTTGGGACACAGATATCATCTATAATAGTAGGGCCTGTAACAATTGAGAGTACTCTTTGAAGGTTGGGCTCAGCTAATGTGGGCCCAAACAAAAAGTAAAAGATTTGGGCTCCCATAGATGTACAAAGACCCGTACTAAGGTAACGTTCATAGGGATCTTCTACAGGGACAAGATGGGACAGCCCAATCATGTTCTTAATAAATTCTTGCTTATCTAGGTTAAAAAGTTAGAACCACATCTGGAGTAATTTTTTAATCCAATGAGATAAGTGGATATGAATTTCTTTAAAAGCCCCTCAACTTGATCTAACCATACCTATCTAAAGAAACATTAAAATTACAATCACAACCTATCCTAAATTTTACATGGAATTATTACAGGGAAAAATTACAAAGAGACTATTCAAGAAAATGCAAGGAAATATAGCTTCACAACTGCCCTTATTCATTTAGGTTTGTCACACTATAAGTTCTTACAATTTTTTTTTTTAAAAGGTTTTCATGTATACAAAGGATAGGTTGTAAAGGTCCTTAAGTTCTGCGACCACTGCGTTTTTCAAAGCAAAGGTTCAATGGTCACATCTAAACTAGAGCGAGGTAGCCTGATCAATCTTAGAAGGTGGTTGCCTCACAACATTCGAAGCTTACACAATGATTCCCCTCCTATGGTCTTAAAATGGCTTAATTCTGACCATATCTAGCATACATATATGATGCGAAAAAAAAAATAAAGTGAAAATAAAAAACCCCAAATGATCCCCTAGATGAGCTGCAACAAACATGTTAGTATAAAAATAAATAAAAAATAATCGAGTCAATACTTCTTCTTTTTTTTTGAAAAATAATCCTAATTTTAGTGGTTAGCCTTCTTAACGTCCCTAGTGAAGTTGCCAAAATGTCGAGCCTGATTTTTTAGTTTTTTTATTTCAAATTCCATTTCCCATTTTCCAATTAATACTAAACTCTAACAAACATCGACTAGAGCAATTAGGAAATTCCAGTTTAAAAAAAAAAACTTTTGGAGTCACCACTCAATCATAGTAGATAAAAAGAGAAATTGTAAATCGATTACAATTTAGCTATCAATTTTTTATTTCAATATAATAAAAACTAAAGGGTTCCGAATGTGGGGGCTACCTATTATACTCTAATGAGTACTACTATAGATTTTCCAAAATTAGGCTTTATTTTTTCAAAATTATCTTCTTTTTTTTACATTATTAAGAAAAATAAAATAAAATAAAAGCCTAAGTTTTTCCAGATTTTATCATTGCTCTAGAAATACTTACATACCCGCTAACCGAGATCAAATGTTTGTAGTTCATTCAAAAACCGTAGTGGCAAAAACTGTAGTATGTTGGTTGTTTTAATTTTTGAAAACCAACTGAGTTTATATACTTATCAATTTAGTTTATTTAAAAAAAATTCTAAAAGGACCCTAACTCTTGAGTATTCTTATTTATAAAAACTATCTAAAATGTCCTAGTTTTTTTTTGAAAAATTATTATTAATTTTTATTTCTAAAAAATAATTTTTCTAAATGAGAAAATCTAAAAAACCTAATGTTTTTAAAAAATTTCCTAAGCTATATTCCCTTTTACAGATTTTAGCACAACTATTAAACAAATCATAAATAATAAATAAAATAAAATAATAATATATAAGAAAAATTAAGTCGTACGTACAAATGGATCAAGGAGTAGGTTGTGTGCAGTGTTAGCTTTAGGCCTATTGCGAGTAGAGCGTCAACGTTCATACAGCGTAGTCACAAGGATGGGGTATTTGCAAGAGAGAGAGTGGACTGTGCAATGAGCGTGAACTGTAGTAGAGTGAGTTAGGCATGCATGTGCTATGACAGTGGAGCGTAACATTTGTATGAGCATGTATTAGAAGATGAAGGTTGGTCGGTGATTCTGTTGGCTGTAACAAAGGTTGAGGGTATGCATGGACGATGGTCAGATGAGGATGGGGTCTACCACGTTGTTGATTGTTGATAAGAATGAGGTGTTGGGGGTTGGTGCAACTGTGTTTGAAAGAAGATAAGGCTGCTACTAGTTTGGTCACTAGCTGTGTGTGCTGCTGTGTTCAAACACAAATCACCCATCACCTAATGACACGTGTCTTCTAGCAGAATGTTCCAAATGATTCCTTACTTTTTCGTATAGTTTATTATTTTCCATTTTTACCCTTTTAAGAATGTTTTAGGAATCTTTTGTACATTATTCATTTTTTTCTTTTCCTCATTTAGTGTGAAATTAGTTAAGGTCATATAAATACCTCGCTTCCTTATACATAGACAACAAGCTCATCATTATTGAATATAGATATTACTCTTTTAAGAGCACCTAGCCGTATCTTCTATTTTGCCATTAACTTTTATCTATTCCCTTTAATAAGGAGTAGTGATGAGTGACCCTATAGTTTGGACCGGTAAGTCACATCCAGTGAATTGTAGGTTGCCTAAAATCTAGTTAGTGTGTCATATCCAGTTAGATAGCTGCCCAAATTTGCTAATCCCTTTTATTTTCTTTTCGTTCTTGTCCATTTGTGGTACGGTCTTTGTATATACAACTTGGGAGATGCATTAATGTTGACATGTCTAACACCTTGATACATACTCACTAATTTCCTTTTTCATTTTGTTTCACCAATAGTAAGCTTTCAAATCTTAGTACATCTTTATACTTACAGGATGTAAAGTGTACCCTAAGTAATGTGCTTCTCTCAATAACTCATTCTTTAACTCGATCTTGGTTGGAACATGTAACCAATTCTTATATCTTAAAATCCCTTCGGAGTCCACAATAAATTCAACTACCTTCCCAATCTCCCATTTCCGCTTTATATCCTTGATTTCTTCATCTTTTGATTGAGCTACCTTAATTATATCTATCAAAGTAGGTTGGATCCTTAAACTAGCTAATTTAGTACTCACCTTTGCTATTAGAACCTCAAGATTAAGTCTATACATCTCTTCTAGTAGGGTTTGCCAATGTGTCAATAAGGTGGTTAGATTCCCCTAACGCTTCCTACTTAGTGCATCGGCTACTGTATTTGCCTTACTAGGGTGATATTAAATGTATATGTCATAATCTTTAATCAATACTAACCACCTCCTTTGCCTCATGCTTAGATCCCTCTCAATAAAGAAATATTTGAGGCTCTTGTGATTTGTATATACTTTGCATTCCTCACCTATTAGGTAATGCCTCCAAGGTTTTAGTGCATGAATCATAGCTGCTAGTTCAAGTTCATGCATCTGGTAATCCTTTTTGTAAGGTTAAAGTTGACAAGAAGTGTAGGCTATCACTTTACTATCCTACATTAAAACTCCTCCCAACCCTTAAATGAAAGCATCAATATATATTGCAAATTCTTCCCTACTGCGGGCTAAAATAGGAATAATTGCTAACCTTTCCTTCAATTGCTAGAAACTACTTTTACACCTGTCATCCTAAACAAATTTGACTCCCTTCCGAGTTAATTGAGTTGTTATCCATTAGAATCCTTCCACAAATTTTCTATGATAGCCTACCAACCCAAGAAACTTTTGATCTTTGATAAAGTCTTAGGTCAAGGCCACCACTCCACTACCACTTTAATTTTCTTCGAATCCACTGTAATTCCATCTTCGTTTACAATATGGCCCAAAAAGGCTACCTATTTTAACTAGAATTCGTACTTGCTAAAAACCTTCCTCCCTTAGCTTACTCGGGACAATTCTCAAATGTTGCTTATGCTCTTCTTTGCTTATTGAATAGATGAGAATTTCCTCAATAAAAATTACTACAAATCTATTCGAAGTGATAGCACCAGCTGCCTCTCTATTAGTCTGAGGAGCACTCTCCCACCACTATACTGCCTCCTCCTTAAGGAAAAAGGTGGCATAAGTTACCTTCATCTCGTTCGGTACCTTAACTATAGTCTCAATATTAGTAATCCATGCTTCAACACTAATGCATCTCTAAGGTCGTACATATGGAGAAGCACCACAATGAAAGGGAACGAAAAAAAACAAAAGAGTGATTAGCAAATCCAAGCAGCTACCAATTAGATATGATACACCAATCGATTTTACTCAGCCTACAATTCGCTAGTTATGACTCACCGATCCAAACTATAGGGCCATTCACCACTACTCTTTACTAAAGAGAATAGATAAGAGTTAAGAGATAGACAAGAACACTAAGGTTGCTGAGGAAAGGAAACTTATAATAATCAATAATGCAATAATGTAATGTTTGCGTACAAGAAAATGGGGTTTATATACTAGCTTCAGTAAGTTTATATGGCATATATGGAAAAGATAAAAGGTAATTTACAAATGGAATACATGAAACATACTAAAAAGGGTAAAAAAGACAAAAAATATCTTATATAGAAAAAAGTAAGGAATCCTCCTAGAGTGTTATGCCAGAAGACACATGTCACAAGGTAGCTAGCAATCTGGAATGCAGCTAATCTTGTTGAAGTGTACCTCGAGGAGGCTTGACTTTAATATAGTATAATTCAAATAAAGTTAAAAGAAAGAGACATCAATCAAAGTAAACCTGATCTGGTTCAGGTTAGAGCTCAATAATGGATGGAGAGGTTACTTGGTAGGTCAACACTTCTGCTCGGAAGCTCGGGAATTATGTTAGTCCTTACTAAAGTTGGATCTTCTAGTTAAAAGAAATGTAAAAGGTAGAAGTCAAGATAAGAATCCTTGCCTTGAATAGGGTTTTAAGCTAGTATTCTCCATAAGAGTCCTTGCAGTCTTCTAGCTTAGCTGTGTATGACTAGTCCGAAGAGTTGAAACCTATCATCTTCCTAAGGGTCAGAAGGATTTGTCCTCAAATCTATAGAGGTTTTTAGCTCTCGCTCTATCCTAGTATTTGTTGGGTCTTCTTCTGGTTGTTGGGGAATCAACTTGAGCACATTAAAGGTTAAGGAAACACTATAGTTCTCGCGTAATTCAATTTAGTAGGCATTGTGGTTGATTTTCTTTAGGAATTTGAATGGACCATCAGCGCGTATAGATAGGTTGCTTTGTTTCAAGTACGAAAATCTTTTTCGGCTAAGATGAATCTATATTGTAGACACCTAATTTTTGTACCCCACCCCACCTCCTCTTTATTTTTCAAATTAGGTCATAGAGTCTTAAATTAGAAAAAGTTCAAAAAAAAATAGAAAATTAAAGAAAGCCCCAAAAAATGAAGAAATTTAGAAAAAAAAATAGGAAAATAGGAAAAAGTACAAAAATAATAAGAAATTTATAAAAAATACAAAAAAAAAAAGAAATTTGGAAAGTCACAAAATAAAATAAGGTATTTAGAAAATAATAAATTTGTAGGTTTTTTAAATAGAATATAATTTTAATTTCAATTTCAATAGTCTTGAATAAAAGTCTGTTGGGTCTAGGCTTAGATTTGAATCTAGCTCAAGCTAACTTGGTCTATATGTGCAATTAATTATATGTATGAATAAGGAAAAACCAATAGCTTAGCTGGATAAACATTTGAACTTAATATTATATATGACTTGAAGATCTTAGGTTCAATCCATGGAAGGTGCAAAATGTATCTTTTATTTTCTTTTCTCACTTTATCGCCACGTCATGGCCACCTCATTTGCCAACTCACTTCTAAGTATGGTAGACACACTCCGACACATACTGACACACTCCGGCACAATCATACACGCGCAGCTATGTATTTGGCACCACATATTGTCCAAGTTCATCCAATCCAAAATTAGAAGAAAATCATATTGCATTTAATTTTTTCCATCCTTAACACGACCATGACACCTATAAATAGGGGTCTACTCTTCATTTTCAAAAGACAACAAAAACTTCGAAGTACTTTAGAAAAACAAAAATCGAAGTTTCCTCTCTCTCTAGGATAACATGCCCTACGGTGTTTGTTAACGAAAATCACCACCATCGAAGTGAGCCGAAGTGAGCCAACCGAGCCGATCCAAGCCGAAGTGAGTCAATCTAAGCCGAAGTGAGCCGACTCCAAGCCGACCTTTTTTTCTCCTTTTTAATTTTATTCATTTGTTTATTTGTAAATGTTATAAAAAAAAGAAAAAAGAATTAAAAAAAAAAAGAAAGAGAAGAAAAAACAAAAAGAGAAAAAAAAAAAGAAGAAGGAAGAAAGTAGTCTATTTTAATAGATATAGATAGAATAAGTATAAAATAAATAAGATAATACAATAAAAATAAAAATAAATAAATAGGTTAGTAAACAAAAATCGTTTTGCCACTTAGAAAAATTGAGTTTTCTAAAAATAAATGAAAATAAATAAATCAATTTTCAAATTAGAATCATTTAGAATTTCCAAAAATAAAATCCAACTTAGAACCCCTTATAATCTTTTTTCAAATCAACTCAAAATGAATAAAAACGTAAACCCGACAATTTTTCCAAAATTAAAATCAAACCAGCCACTAAAGTTTTTTTATAAACAAACTACAGAAGTCTGATCCCGAATAGCGGGTATGTAGGCACTCGTACGCAAGTACAGGGCGACTTAAAATATGGAAAGTTTTATTTTTTCCATTTTTAGATATTTATTAATCAATTTAGTCGCATGTATCATAATTAGATGTTTTTAGAAATTAAAAAGGGTATATTTAAAAAGCGAAGTTAATTCGGAAAGTTAAAAAGTGGTACCCGTTGAGGGTTTAATAAATTAACTCCCGGACCTAAATCTTTGGTTTTCAAAAAAACTGTTTTACAAATTGGTTTTTTAATTGATCGACCAGTAGCTAAGTTATAACCAATTCATCCAATTGGTTATAACTTAACCCCTTTTCTCGACTCCGGTTGGGTGGCAACTCCAAATTTTTTCAAGTTTAAAAAAAATGATCTTCTTTAAACCCTAATCGAGGGTCAATATTAAACGAGAAGGGTTTAGTATTGATTGGTTTAGAGACGACCTGATTTTATAGAATAAATCGGGAGAGTGAAAAACCAGGGTCGACATATACTAAGTCACCTAGTTTGAAAGAAACAGTTCAGTGGCCACAACTATCGATGTCTTGTTGTCTTTGATTGAAATTAGTAATCTTCCTTGCCATGGACTGATGCAATTCTTGTAATTCTTAAGCTCAGGCAACTCAAAATTGACTCTTTTCAACAACTGCAAGGGTATTGGTAAGGTTTAGGGGAATAGTAGGATTGAGGCTATAGACGACCTCGAAAGGAGTCTTTCCAATGGTACTATGGACTCGATTGTATGTGAACTCCATAACCGGTAAGCAAAAGTCCCAATCTTTTAAATTCTTCCCCGCAACATCTCAAAGTAAGTTGCTTAACTTCCTATTCACTACTTAAGTGTGGCCATTGGTCTGAAGATGGCTACTAAAGCTAAACACAAGTTTAGTTCTAAGTCTTCTTCAAAGTGTCTTCCAAAAATAGCTCAAGAATTTTGTGTCCTGATCTAAGACAATGGTCTTTGACACTCCATACAATCAAACAACTTCCTACAAAAACAAATCAGCAATATATAAAGCATCGTTAGTTCAATAGCACAGGACAAAGTCTACCATCTTGCTAAAGCAATCCACTACAACAAAGATTGAACCTTTTCCTTGAGATGTCCGAGGAAACTCTAAGACAAAGTCTATGCTGAGGTCGGCCTAAGGTAAAGTCAGTGTAGGTAAAGGCATATATACTCAATGTTGCTCTCTCTTTCCCTAAGTCTTCATGTATACTTCACAACTACCGACTACCTTATAGACATCTTTGGCCAAACCAAGACAGTAAAAGTTTTTTTTCAACAGATTGGTTACTTTAGTCTCTCCAAATATGACTAGTTAATAGCTTCTCTCACCAACAACTTGCGTGTAGAATAGCTCTGTATGCACAGCCTTCTTTCCTTGAACAAATAGCCATCCTCGAGGTAATATCCTCCAACAGCAACTCCTTCTTTACAATACTCAAGAATGGGACCAAAATGTGTATCACGAGCATGCTACTCATTGATAAGGGGAAATCCCGATAATTTAGTTTATTAGGTGGTTAGTAAGGTTTGCTAACGTGACAAGACAAGGCATCTACTACCACGTTAGCACTACCCTTCTTGTATCGAATCACATAGGAAAAACTTTCCATAAATTATAGCAACTTTTCTTGCATTTTCAAAAGTTTGTTATGACTTCCAAGATGCTTCAAGGACTTAAGGTATGTATAAATCACAAATTCCCGCAGAAACAAACAGTGTTGCCAAACAATAAGAGCTCAAAAAAGAGAGTAGAACTATTTCTCATACACAAAATAGTTTAGTACAACACCACTAAACTTCTCACTGTAGCATGCAACTAGTCGATGTTATTGCATCAAGACTATACCAATGCCAATGTTTGACGCATCACATTCTAATTCAAATGACTTATCAAATTCTGGGAGAGACAAGACAGGGGTAATAGTAAGCTTCTCCCTTGATTTCCTTGAAACTCTATTCAACTTGGTCATTCCATTGGAATCTATCATTCTTCTTGGTCAACTTGGTCGAGAAGGCTGCAATCATACCGAAGTTTTTAATGAATCTTTTGTAGAAAGAAGCAAGGCCGTGAAAACTTCATACTTCAGTGACATTAATCGACGTCGGCCATTCTAAGATAGCTCAGACCTTTTCCTCATCTATTTGGATTCCTTCTCTAGATATTACATACCTAAGAAAGACAACCTCACTTAGACACCCCATGTAACTTCCTGACTTGAAAAATGTCAAAAACAGGTTAGAGATATTAAACATGGTTGTTCAAGTTAGCAATGTATTCTAATATGCCATCAAAGTACACGGCTACACATCTTCCTATCAAAGGATGCATCACATGGTTCATAAGTCGCATAAATGTGCTTAATGCGTTTGTTCGTCCAATTGGAATAACCAACCACTCCTAAAGACCATGCCCCATCTTGAAAGCAATCTTCCATTTATCACTAGGTCTAATTCGAATTCAATGATAACCACTTCATAAATCAATCTTTGAAAACATTTTAGTGCCATGAAACTCATCTAATATGTCGCCAAGCCTCAGCATTGGGTATCTATACTTGATAGTAATTCGAATGATAGCTCAGCTGTCATTATACATGTACCGTGAACCATCCTTCTTTAGGATAAGAAGATCTAATACAATACAAGGACCCATGCCCTCTCTTACATATCCTTGTTCTATCGACTCATCCACTTGCCTTTTTAGCTCAACAACTTACTTAAGATTTATTCTATAGGCAAGTAGGTTTGGTAGGGTTACGCTTAGCTATAAATCAATATAATGTTCTATGCTTCGAATTGGGGGTAGTCTCTTAGGCAACTCTTCGAAGAACAGGTTAGAAAATTCATCAATTAATCTTTGGATCTCATTAGGGACACTTCTAGATTTCTCATCTCTAACAATTTTTTAATCAATAAAACATAGGCCCATCAGCCTTCTCAACAACTCGGAGCTTTCTTCGACTCATTACTAAAGCTTCAGTCTTGTTAGCTCGAGTGAGCTAGTTATGTGTTTCGTTAACATAGGTAGGTGTCATGGGTTACAGTGCAATTTTTTTTCCATCCTTGACAAAGGCATAGGTTTTGTTATATTTATTATGAATAACACGTCGATCAAACAACCACTGTCTTCCAAGTAACAAATGTGAAACTCCTAATGATATCACATACCAATTTATCCCTATACGTATTTCCAACACGAATAGGTATAGTCACTTGTTCAATGATGTGCAAAGTACCCTTATCATGAAGCCAGTGTAGCTTGTAAGGTCAAGGGCGCTTAGAGGTCAACAGTCCTAATCTTTGCACAAAGGACTACGTAACAACGTTTGTACAGCTCTCTCCATTCACAATGACAATTCACAACTATCCTGTAATGGTATACTTTATGTGAAACAAATTTTCCCTTTGGTCTTCCTCTGAGCTTTGCATGGAGCTCAGCACTCATCTTAGCACCAGCGCCGTCACTTCTCCCTGGTCAACATAGATACAAGTCTCCTCTTCTTCCTTAGCTTCAACTCATCTAGTATTCTTATCTTCCATTAGCTTACTCTCATCGGTGCTATCTATTACATCTCCTTAAAGTACCATGGCACATTAGTTCGGATTCACAGTAGCCATATATCTAAAACCTAAGCATTTGAAGCATTTCACTCTGCTCGTCTTCTATCCAGAAGTTTATCCTTTCTCATATAACATTGAGGTCTGCCTATCATCAGCTCAGCTCTTTTGGCCTACTTAGCTATCATTAGGTCAATCATGTTTTTTGTTAGCTTGGGATAGCCTTCTTAGCTCGGCATGAACAGGTCGATGTAGAGCAAGAGCTTGAGAAAAACTTAGCACTGCTTGCTAGGATCATTTCTCCTCTGTTTTTAGCCCTCTACATTATCTTAATGGCCTCCTCTAATATATAGAATCTTTGTACTTCCACAATGTTATGAATCTCATATTTGAGTCCAAAAGTGAACCTTGACAATATGCGAGCCACTGGTTCATCTACATCTACTCGAACCATTAACAGCTGAAATTCCCTCACATAGTTATTGACAAATTGGCTTCCTTGGCGAAGTTCCTATAACTCTGTAAATGTATCTTGAAAGTAAGTCTCTAGCATGAATCTTCTCCTCAACAATCTCTTCATCTCTTCCCAAGTTTGCATACTTCGTCTTCCATCTCTCTCTCTAGTTGCATTCGAATTCTTCCACCACATGGTAGCATATCCAGAAAATTTAAGAGCAGCAAGTCGAACCTTAACTGCATTTGTATACCCATAACAATCAAATAGTTTATCAACTTTCTCTTCCCACTTATGCTCAGTAATATTCAACCTCTTCTTCTTCCTCTCCCTCATCACCCTAAACCCACATCCTCAATATCCTCCTCAATCTCTTCCAATTCTAACCCTCATCTACCAACTCAGTCTACAACTCTTCCAGCTCGATGGGGTCAAATTGGGCATTTAGCTCAACCACCTTGGCCATATAATCTCTTAAGAACATTCTCAAGTGGGTTATGATGAGGCATACCCTATGGTTGCTGCCTATTAGCTTACAACGTAGTAACCAAACTCTCAACAAGATTGGTAAGTCTATCGAGCTTCTCATCGACTAACCTAAGAGTATTACTATCATTCTGACTATGGCCAACATGAGCACAACTACTCAAGTCTCCAATAACACCTTAAACACTTGAATCCAACATAGTGTAATACTTCTCCAATAGGTGGTCAACACAATATACAACAAATACTTCTACTTAATACCTAGAACCCTACTAACACATCTAATACTCACTCGAGTACAATAGAAATGAACTTATTATATTTTTGCAGTGAAAAATAGAGCATAACAAAGTAGCAACAAAAATTACACTTACCAATCCACGAACGTCCACTTCACAACTCACAACTTCAAAACTTACTTCACTCGAGCACACTAAAACAACTATGGAAGGAACACAGTAGCCACTAGCAGCAAACATAAACAAAACTTTACTGTAACTTCATAAACTCTCTCTCGGAACCATACTTTGATACTAACGAAGTAAATGCATCTCTAAAGTCATACATACAAAGATGCACCACAACAAAAGGGAATGAAAGAAAACAAAAGGAGATTAGCAAATCTAGGCAGCTACCAATCGAATATGACACATCAATCAATTCTACTTAGCTTATAATCTGTCGAATATGACTCATCGATCCGAATTATGGGGTCACTCGCTACTACTCCTTACTAAAAGAAATGGATAAGAGTTAACAGATAAATAAGAACACTAAGGTTCTTCAGGAAAGAAAACTTGTAATAATCAATAATTTAATAATGTGTTGTCTGCATACAAGTAAATGGGTTTATATACTAACCCCACTAAGGTTACAAGACATATACGAAAAAAGATAAAAAGATAAATTACAAATAGAATAAATGAAACATACTAAAAAGGATAAAAATGACAAAGAATACCTATACTGAAAAAAGTAAGGAATCCTCTTAGAATGTTGTGCTAGGAGACACGTGTCGCATGGTAGCTAGCGGTCTGGAATGCAATTGGTCTTACTGAAGTGCACCTCGAGGAGACTCAGCTTTAATATAGTACAATTTGGATGAAGTCATAAGAAAGATTCATCAGTTAGAACAGACCTGATCTAGCTCGGGTCAGAACTCAGTAGTGGATGGGGAGGTTACTTGGCAGGTCGGCACTTAGGCTCGGAATATCAGGAATTATATTAGTCCTTACTAAAGCTTGACATTTTAGTCAGTAGAAATGTGAAAGTTGGAAGTCAGGATAAGAATCCTTGCCTTGCGGTTTTGAGCTAGTATTCTCCATACGAATCCTTTCGGTCCTCTAGCTCAGTTGTATGTAACTGGTATGAGGAGTTGATTCCTATAAGCACCATCAATTTAGGATAAAAGTCCTTTGCCAACTTAACAAATCGATCAAAGCCATTTCCTCTGGGTTTCCTCCTACCATTACCTTCTACTATAGCCTGTCTCTCCTGTCTTCACAACTCAACATTGGCTTAGATCACATACATATCCCTCGAAATCTACTATTGCTGCTAGACCATTACTCTAATAACAACATTCGTAACATTTGACACTTGTATAGTCATTGTGTCCTGACCCTAGCCCTAGTTTGGGAACGACATGCCCTAATTAAGATAAGCCTACTCTCACCCCTGGTTCTACTAAGTTTAGGTCTGATCTAGGACAGGTGGTCCCTTAAGGGCCTGAGGTTGCCTCTAACCTGGCTATGGCATACCTTACTTTGGAGAATACTAACCTTACATTGGAAGCGAGATGCAGTTCGAGTTAGTAACTCTATGACCTTAAGGATAGGAAGAGGAGCTAGGGGTGGTTCCACATCTAAGCATACAACAAGAAAGGAAAACAACAAGATATCTAGAAAAGAAATTAGTTTAGGAAAGGAAAGAGAAAAGCAGAGGAATGGAGCTATACAAAAGGCTTGATAAGGAAGACATTTAGAGTAGCTAACCATAAAAAAACAATGTCAAGTAAGCACTAACAAAAGAAGGACACTACATGTACAACTTTTGTTCTAAGTTCTAAACACATTACACTAAATAGTTATAGCTTATTACTATATATAGAGACACCTATAGTCTAACATAGAGACAACAACTTTAGAATTCCTTTCCAAGTTTATTTATCCCAACGAAGTCCTCTTGTTTGTTTGACTAGGTTCTTGAGTCCAAATTTAACATTGCCTAAGGTTTTAGAACCAATTTAAACTTCAAAACTAGCTTAGAATCTATTAGGTTACACTTTAAAAGGCTAAGAAACAAGTAAAAAGGAAGAGGTTAAATGTCTACACCTAAGGATCACAACAATGGATCATAACTGTGACTCCCTTCCAAAAACCATGATAAGACCACACCTAAGATCATGGTAGTAATTCCCTTCGAAAAACTATGGCAAGACAACGCTCAAGATCACAACCATAAACTTTGGTTGTGATCCTTCCTATTTGAATTACAATAAGGTCATGGCCTGAACCACGGTCATGGACTCTAACTGTGATCCTCTTAGCTACAAATTCCTTCAAATTTCTCACTCACACTTCACCCCCAACACATTAGTAAGGACCATGGGCAAGATCATGCCCGTGTTCTTAGATCGTGTTTCCTTACTTTGCAAATTTGCTCTCTAAAACTTAACTCCTTACACAAAAAGCCTATTGCCAACACAATCCACATCCTGATCAACCCCATCAATTTCTCCAAATCTCATTAATCACAAATTTATTCTTTTGTGATAATCAATAACTATAACTATTGAATTATAATACACAACATCTTCTCCAATCAAACACAAAACTTTAAACAAATAACAATTCAGGGTTATAGTCTTACCTTAGGGAATTAGAAACACCACCACCTATGAAATCACAATGCTTTGTAACCATGCAACTCAACTTTTAATTCGTTTCTTTCCTTGCCATAGGTGGAAAATGAATTCTCATGAATCAACACTAGTAAACTTCAATGAGAAATATTCGAATTCACTACTAACCTTAATCCTTCCTTTCAATTTTGTGGGTTTGCTATTGTTTCTTGATCAAATATGTGCGATAGTTCTGTCTAAGGTAGTCTCACACGAGAGAAGAGGAGAAAAGAGTATAGATTGACTTAGTCTTTTGTTTTTATAAAGTTAGGGTTTGAAGGACTTTTTAGTATGACAAAAACACCTCTATCTTTAATCCTTTGATTCTTTTATTTTTACTTTTCTTTATACTCCTTTTTATTATCTATTTCCTAGCCTTTACTTTCTTTTTCATTCATTAATATATATTATGTTATTTCATAAATTTTTAATGGTAGGTATAGGGTGTTTTGTAACCTATATTCTATATACCATAAAAGTCCAGGTTCTAAGGTGAGTGTAAATTTATTCACTTCCATGCTCCCAAAGTTTTAAGTACCAGGTTTTTTTCTGCTTGATTGAAAGACTAGATTTAATTTTGATTTGATGGAGATTAAAAGTTAAAAAAAAAAACCCATCATTTTCCACTTAAATGACTTTGCACTAATTAAGGTAACCCCACAACATCTGTATGCCAGAAACACTACACGTATGGGTTAGGTACAACATACTTTTCAAGTCTCGATATGCTACTTTAGCAATTATATGGTTTAGATAGCTATCAATGTGTTGTATTGCAGATTCTGGCTGAGAATTATGAATTGACTAATCGTTTACAAATCCTTAAAGGAAGTCATTTTAACTTATACTGATTGTGTCGGGTAGACCTTTGGAAGGTGTTCCTAATTATTTTCAGAGACTCAGAAACCCTTCACAGGCACTTGAAGGAGCAAGTGGATAAAAGCCGAGATAAGATTAAGATTAAAATGCCGTATGGCGTTCAACCCCAGTTGCATGTGCCAGAAAAAGCCCTTACGGCCACATTAATATAGAGGTACAAAATTTTATATTTGAAAAACGATTCCTTTCTATTTTCTCAATTTTCCCTAACTTTTTATTTAATTTTTGCACGCTTAACAATCATAAAATCGTAGGAGAAGGAGTAATACATCACAACAATATATAATATAGTTCAAGATTATAGGTGATTTCAAAATTTGATTTTTAAATTAATAAAATGAACTCAAGCCGTTATAATCTAATAACATTACTATCAGTCCTTTATTAGAATAAATCAAGTTCGAATCCTTGTTGTAATATAAGTGGATGTTAGTTTTGAATTTTCATCGTAATATAATATCAATTAATAATGCTCAAATATTATTTATTTGAAAAGATAAAAAAAAAGTTCATAAATATCATAAAATCCGTAAATTTTAGGGATATAGATTTTAAGGTAATCAAATAAATTTAGTTTTTAAATTTTGGAAATTTATACCTATAAGCCTTGCTTATACGCTCACTCATAACATATTATTGCCTAACGTTGAGAATACGTCATCATGCAGGAAACTAGATGAATTGATTGGATCACTATTCGCCAAGTACCACTGGTTATTTCATGTATTATCTCCATAAGATAATCCAGATGATCTTCTATGAGCTAGTTAGCATGGTTCTATTTTGGGGCCATCCTGACATGGAAGGATCTAGGAAGAGAAAAAGCCCCTTGGCTGGCTCCTTCTTAAAAGAATAAGAGAAAAAGAACAAATTTGTCGTTCATCTTTTTACCTTTTCTTCAATATCTCCAAAGTTATGGAGTTATATAATAAAAAGATAAAAGGCACTAAAATCAAAAGTCGAAGATGTACTAAAGCATGTTTTGATAAATTTAAGGGGTATTTTTATATTAAGGTAAGAATTGATATAGTTATTTACAACATTTAAAAATTTAAAATTATATTCATACTCAAATTAAAGTTAAGGGAGACATTTGCAATTTCTCCTAATTAAAAAAAAAAAAGGGCATATAACTTTTAAAACACCGAATCTCATATTAATTTTTAAGTAAAATAAGAGTGCTCATTTTAACAAGGAATATTTTATAATATAGTCATGTGAAATTATAATAAATAAGCCCATAAAAAATAAAAGCTCTATATGAAAGCTATCCACCAGTTTTATATAAGAAAAACTATTTATAGTTTCATTTTCACTATTGATGGTTTTAATTTTTTTTATTGTGAATTTATCTTATTTCTTATAATTTGAAGTATGTACCGTAATTCGAAAGTAACTCGTATAATCACTTTTGAGTAACATGAGTTTTTATTATAACAGAGAGAATGGTGGAGGTAAGTTGATTTCGAGACCCATATCCCCCGAAAAAGGATTCATTCCGAGGATGCTCTTTGAGAGTATTAATTTTTCAAGGATTACTGGCATTATTAACCATTGAATTAATAATAGACCAGTTAAATTACCCATAAAATGGATTAGTGCATGAATCCGATTGTGGCATGACGAGAAGCAATAGGAGGGTTCCGGAGGTTACCCACATTGGAAAAGCATCTAGGAATCATATCAACGTAATATGACTAAGTGCATTCATTTAATACTATTTTCTAAAAATGATAAAAAAAAAAAAAAAAGTTTGACACATCTTGCGCATGTATGATATAGTTTCCACCACATCCTTTGATGAGTTTTATTTGTATTGTATACATTTTACATCTCAAGCGAGTCGCAAACTATTACGATACTATTACACTTGCCAATTTAAAGGACACAATTATGTTCTACCTACCTTGAGTCTTGAACCAATTCTCAAACTTGATTCTCTTTCCGTGACAAAACAACCTAGTTTTCATATATTAAAATGCTTCTTTCATATATATATTTTTTTTATGAAAAATAGTTTTTAGATCCCTTTCACAAGGCCATTTAATGTTTTAGGCAAATGCTCTTTTTTAGTCATACTATTACGAAATCTAGTCTCTTTTTCCTTTTTTTCTTAGCACATTTTAACTGTTTGAATAACATTTCTTTTAATACAAAGAAATGATTTAGAATGAAATGGATTAGAATGAAAGGGAATGAAACGAGAATCATAAAAATAAATTTTTTCGTATGTTTAGAAATATCCATAAAATGGAATTGAATTAAATGCATCTAGTATATAGTAATAATTATCAAAAACCCTAATTATTAAATGTCATAATTAGATTGATTGTTAAGTACAATAATTAATGAAGAGGTGATGAAATAGTTATTTTACTTTCTTAAAAGTAGAATCGAATTCTTTTTCAAAACCAAAATAAAATCACCATTTCATCTTTTAAATGCTTTTTCAATTTCAAAAATAAGGGAAAGAAAAAAAATTAGAATCTCATTCCCACTTATCAAAGTGACATTAGTCTCTGTATCACGAATTTAAGTTTTATATACCTCGCTTTTAGTTTCCCTGTATACTTTGATTCTTTATGGAATTGTGTGTGTTGCAAATTTCATCTTGGTTAAGAAAGAAGTCAATCAATAAATGTTAATACATATAACTATAAGCCTTAGCATACACGGCATATCTATTAGCCATTATCCAAAATTTGTGCATTCATGCAAATTTCTTGACGCCGTGCTTCTCTGTCTTTTCTTTAGTGTGTAAAAGAACGTATCGGGAATTTAAAAGTTGCTGATTTCCTTTAACTTACTCGGATTTCAATCTTAAACCAATTCAATTTGCAATAATAAGAGATAAATGGGGGAAGAGGAGAAATTTTTTTCTTACGTGGAAAATACTAAAATCAAGATGAAAACCCATGAGCAAGATTGAAACTATATCCATTGGTGTATCAATTTATGGTTATTTTTATTTAAATATATAGAATTATCTAAAATCGTATAAAACTGATAAAATCGTAAATTTATAGAATCGTAAATCAAAATTCATAATTTTACTAAAAGTTTATAGATAAACAATTTTACATCCCTTTTAATTAAAAAAAATATTATAAAATTATAAACTTATAAAATCATATTATTAAGTCATAATTTTATCAACTATAAATATAAGGTGATTAGTGTTTAACTCTATAAAGATAGGTAGTATTATGTGTATATTGGAGAGTGCAATAGAGATCTATCCGAAATGCAAAATAATAAGAAAAAACAAAACAAGAAACTAAGAAATAGAGGTAATCTAGCCTCTAGGGGGCAGTTTATAAAAAAATCACTCAACTAATAGGCCTCTTCAATCGACCAAAGAGTTCCTTTAGTAGATTAAAGTTGGTTTTATTCTAGCTTTTTACTTCATCTTTGTCCACATTTTTGCCCATTAACTACAAACTCGAGATCCACGGGAGTTCAAAATACATCTTATCAATCTTTATATTGGCTTGAATTTTCAATAATTCAAAATACATATGTATTTAAGGTTTGTGTATAAAAATTGAAATATACAAATGAAAATTTGTAAAGAGTTATTTTAATAGTTATGTTTTTCTCGATTTAGTATCATAGACCGATGATTATCTAGATAAGCAACAAGACCTAAAAAATTGGGCTAACACCCATCTATGTAGGGATATTTTAAAGAGATCTAATTTAGTAAACTCGAAACAAGGTTCATGAGACTAATTTGACTACTCTTAGCCCTTCTTGGTTGGCTCATGCACTTTAAGAAGAATTTTTTTTAGGCCTGTTTACAATACATCTAAAATTGAAAAACTTATTTATAGAAGCATTGAGTTTTAAAGGGTTATTTACAAAGTATTGGTCTTATTTGATATTTAATGCTTGCCAGGAGTTTTTAAGGGATTAAAGGAGGCTTTATCTCATACGCTAATCGTCAAAAGTAATCCAATAGCTCATTTCATCCTTTGATCTCTAAAAGCTTTTAACAATTGAGATTGAGCATAGAAACTTATAAATAGAGGCATCTTCCTCCTCTCCTATAACAATTAAAAATTTTAGAGAAACGTCCCATGAAGTCATCCTGTAAAAGATTAAACCAATAGATTGATGAATGTTCAAGAACTATTATGAGCACCTATAAGCCATCAAGATTGCTTGTCTTCCTCCCATACCTCTCTCTAACCTTAATCCTCCACTCGTTATCGGATTGAGATTTCTTAAAGGTTATTTGGACACTTGATGTACACATAATCAAAGAACTACAGCGAACCCCCCACACAAAAGCTTAATGTAGTTTAACTTATTGAATTTGGTTGAAGTGTCTATCCAAAATAATAGCCCTTTTTTGATGTTTAAATCCTTATTTTACCGGGTTTAAGATACAATCACAATAAGGGATAACATAGATATATCTTGAAGGATTTCGAAAATGCAAGCTTTAATCATTGTTCTCACACATGAAAAATTTCATGTTACATTAATGAGATTTGAGTTTTCATCGTTTCATGCAATGCAAACAGACACAAATGTAAAACACGACTCTTCTCAAACGTCTGACAAAATAATCATTAATTATGCTTATATCACAACCAACATACAAAAATACAAAATTTTGAATGAAAATCTTGGCAATCACTTGACTCATTATTGGTGATTTAGGTACCACCCCATGTGATTGTAATATATAATATATGATGTGATTTTTCTCTGAATGTTGCATCATCAAGAAAGAATAAAAATTGCACTCGTTGTTGCAAAAAGGTGATGCAAATAATGAAAAATCGGTGGCAACAAACAAAAGCGGACAAATGCGTGGACATATATACACATACACATACACATATTAATGGGGGGAACAAAGAGGACATGAAATCCTAAATCGATGATTAGAAAGGTTTTGGAAAATCGATGATTTAGAAGGTACAAGATTTAGAATGAACGGCAATCGAGGGTAAATGATGAATAATAACATTTCGGTATGCAACAAAATTATAGCATAATCGAAGTCCATATAAAATCCCAAAACATTTATGACATTCAACCTGCCCATTCCATATTCAGTGGGTCCACTTTTACGTAAGACAAAACCTCCTAGGACCACATAATGGGCCTCCATGAATAGAGAAAGAGATTATTTAAACCCTTTTGTCTCCTTTAGTCTCACTCTCAGCTCTCCAAAGTTATCGAATTTTAATTGGAGTCGCTCTCCTTCCTTTTTCACTCACTAGCGGAGCGGTGGTTTTGGGGGAGTTTCTAGGAAAAAGAGGGATAAATAAAACGGGGTTATACATTGAAATAGGCGCACTTAACGGTTGATAGAATCAAGAGTTAACCTACACGATTATATATAAACTTATGATTTTATGAGATCTTTTGTAGTTAGAATTAATACAAAACCGTTTGAGTATAAATTCTTACTACAATTAGAATTTTAATGGTATGATTCTATCTATTACATTTGATTCTACCAATTCTTTCGATTTTAATTTTATTTTAATTTTAAATAGAATTGGGCGTTTAACAACTTCGAATGCATATTATATTGGGTTTTTAATGTATTGGAAAATGGAGAAATTTCCGTGTCTAACATCAAAATTAATAAATATCATATAAATATAAATTAACTAAACAAACATTACTAAAATATCGTTGTTATACTGCATCTTGAAGATATAATGTAACTATTTATACTAACGTCGTATTTTCAATATACAATATCATTATATTTATACATATCTCATATTTTAAAGATGCAATAAAATCATAGTACATAAATATTAAAATGTAATATTAATATAAATAGTAATATCGTATCTTTTAATAATAAGATGTAATATAATAACAGTATTTTGATAAGTTTATATATATATATATATAATTTATGATTATGTAATTTTTGTTTAAGTCAATAAACATATATTACACGATAAGAAAATCGAAACTTATACATAATACCCTTTTTTTCTGTGTATAAGATCTAAATTCTATGTGTTCGGAAAATAATAAAAGATGGATCTATCATTACTAGGTAGAACGTTCTCAGCATCTTCCTTACCCATAAAAAAGCCTAACCCCACCCATAAACCAAACTCTTAATAAACATGGATGATTCCTTGGTCCTATAAATTATTTAGGGATTTCACTAGGTCAAAACCTGTTGCCTTAAAAAATGCAATAGAAGCATCCTTCACATTCTATACAGCAAAAGATAGACGATGATATGTGTATTAATACACTGACACGGTACTGAATGGTCCCGGAAACCTTGTCCATGAAATATAGGATGAAGAGTAAGACTAAAATAAAAGCAGGAGTGTTAAAAGAGAAATAAGTAAGACACAAAGACATCCATTCCAGCAAACCCAAGTCAGAAGGAAGACGGACAGACTCAGTGTCATCCGGTATAACTCCCACACATAACCAAGGATAATATTGGGTTGCGGTCTGCCCCTCAACCTTTATGACAATCTTCCTTGTGTCTCGTTGTTCAGTCCCAAACTGACAGATATGCTGTGCCTGTCGTAATAAATGCACCTGCACCACTTTATCACCTCTTCTTCAGCACCATTTAAACTAAAAATAGCCTAGCCCCTCATCTTCACTCCATATTGATTTGATCCCACCTAGCAGATGTACATGGAAACCAAAGCAAGTAAACAGGTCAAACAGCTGGGCGAGCTACTCCAGCAGCAACAGGAACCTTTCATCCTAGAGGTTTATCTTTCAGAGAAAAGTTGTTTGAAGAGACCATGTTCGGGAAATGGCGTAAGTTGCTCTCCAGGCAGTTCAAATTCTGCGAATTACCTCCCAAAGCTATTGAAAGCTTTCTGTAAGAAGATTGTTAAACAGACACTTAGAAAGGATGTTTCCACCAAAAGTGATGGACAAACTTCCGCTGAGAAGGTTAGAGACAACCAAGAAGTCGCCGAGCCGGATAGATTTTCATTAGCTAGCAGCATGACGATTTACAACTCATGCACGGAGGATGATGCAGAAGACAAACCAGTTTCATCCGGAATTCAACATCAACAGCCTCACATGACTCTAGCCCATGCAGGAGAGGTGATTATTAATATTTTCAGTTCATTGATCATCTTTGTTTAGTAACTCACTTTTCTATACAGTGTTGTCAAGTTCTTTTTTCTCTGATTCTGCAATTCAAATAGGTTGATTCAGGGAAAGAGGATAACAATGTGGTTGAGAAAGATAACGGGTGTCACTGTCACAATCTAATCTGTGTCTCTACAGAACCGAGTTCCGTCAGACGACCTTTTGAAAGTGAGTATCCGCTTTGCAGCTATCATATCCAATATCTTGGCAGTGTTTACGTTTTCTCAAACTGAAAGATACTGACTATGTCAATAACAGCAGCAGTCCAGGATGAGGCAACAAGGAGAGAGAGGAATGTGCCTACTTGCAGAATTGCGAGGCCAGAGAAGATATCTGAGGACAAAATACTTTCAGCTTCTATCTTGGAAATTCTATTCAAGAGCACCAAAGATAAGCCGAATTTCAACAAAGTGGTGGAGCCAGGCCGGCTTGTCAAGTTCCACATTCGCCATGAGTACCTTAGTTCCAAAAGCTTGCTGCAGCAGACGAAGCAACTCCTGTTCGACTGTGTGAGGGAAGTCATAGAAAACCATGGAAGAAAGGAGAAAGTAAGACGTGGAGAAAAATTATTATTAGGAGCTGAAGAGATTGGAAAGCTTATATGTCAGAAGATTATGGCATGGGGTGAAACATCAGGAAATGAAGACAGCATAGGTAAGCTGCTGCATTCAGATTTCGTAGGTACAGTAGAAGAATGGGAGGATTGTGTACCCCAGAAGATGCAGATTGGTATGGAAGTTGGCGATGCGATTCTGGAAGACATGAGAAATGAGACCATTACTGAAATGATTGGATTTCTGAAAGCGTAAAACCTGTTGAGGGGAATTTATTAGATTGATTGAGGAAAGAAAAATAATAATAATAATAATAAAAAGGGGAAAGGAAGTCCTTAGAAACTAGCCATGTAGTTCATGTGATCACAGGTTTGGAATTCAAGGCCTAGCCCCAACTCATCAAAAAGACGACAGAAGATCCTTAATTCCTGAAAATTTCTTCCTCCCTCCAGATCTATTTTTTGCTTCCATTAAGTTAATACACACGTAGATATATGTATTATTAGCAGCTTTTCCTTTTCGCGTCCCCATCTGAAACGAATGTTGCAACATGTGGCTCATCTCATCAAATGCAATCTCGTTTCATCATTTTCTTCTTACCTAAGCAGAAGCTAAACATCTGCATTCGTCATTAAGGGTGCAGGGGCATAACTATAGGATTGAAGAAATTCATTGAAACACGTTTTATCAATTAAATGACATAATATTTCAAACTTAACCCTAAAGCCTCACCCTATGGTGGAAAAAAGGGAAAAAGAAAACCTAGAATCCGAAACCCTTTATATAATGTCTTTTTCAAGCCCTTTGTTAGCAATGTTTGTCCAAGATAAGCCATTTAAATTTAATTTTAAAAAGAAAAAAAAAAAAGTTCAGGATACACCTGATGCTTTTGAGACGTGCACAACCATACCATTTCTTTCCTTTCGAGAATTAACTATCAAATTGGAAGATAAGAACAACTTCGAAAAATTCAGTATTTCAACTATAGGAATGAAATTAAAATACTCGTAAGTTATAATGTCGAATAAGGATGTATTAGGACAGTTTTTCAACATCGTAAAATTTAAAACTAATGTTCAAAACAAGACCTTCAATTGAGTGTCAAGTGATTGCACTCCAATCACATCCCCCTATCCCAGTCCTCAGGAAAGGATACTGTCAAGGAAAATGGATCGATCACAGTAGATAAATGTAGACTAGGGCATCACTAGATGGTGCAAATAAACTGATGGATCGAATTACAACCACCTTCAACAAGCATAAAATCTTAAACGAGTCAGCATGGGTTGGGGCAGAAAATTTTACTACGTTTAACCACAGAATATATAAAAATCTTAATTAAGTTAAACAGGCTTTTCTTTCATCAAGCATTCTATCCAGGGGATACATTCTTGTTCTGTTATTCCTCAACAAAGAATTGTGACATGATACAGGAATGACAATCTAATTGATGACTAGTTTTAGAAGGCTACACCATCAACTGCCTAGTATCTTCTTACTGATACAAAAAACAGGGTACAGTGTTGTTACTGAATTTCCCCATCTTCTCCAAGTTCTCCATCCTCTAGCTCCTCATAGCCACCATTTCTACGAGAACTATCTCGGTGATCTCTCTTATGCCTTTTATGCCGACTTTCACTGTCCGATTCAGGAGAGTGACCATGCTGCCAAGACCAGCAGTTGTCAATGGTTAATATTCTCTTTCAAATATCACTAGTGCCTGAAATATTTATCACAAAATGAACAGCATGATTATTCCCATACCTTCTTAGATTTTTTACGGTCACCACCGTGTCTCCTTGATCTTTTGGAGTCCTTTTCATCCTTATCGGAACTGACATCTTCAGCAACACTTTGATGACGCTTCCTATGTTTCCGATCCTTATCCTTTTCCCTCTTCTTGTCATCCTTATATCCATGGCTATCATTCACATCTCCAGTGTCACTGTCTGATTCATCTTTCCTAGATTTTTCCTTCCCCCTTTCCTTTTCTCGCTCTTTCTCCTTCTCTTTTCTTTCCTTCTCCTTGCGCTTATCCTTCTCTTCTCTCTCTTTTTCTTTTCTTAACTATAAAATTCAAAGATAAAGCTTTAAAAAAGCAACAGGAGAAGAAATCACAACACAACTGGCAAACTCAACTAGTATGGATATGATTAAGCTCATTGTCTAGCCACAACTAAACTCTAGGATATGCTTTCTTCTCAACCTATCAAAGCAGAAAATGTATACAGATGACAATGTTCCCAGGATCCAGGTCCACACACACCCTACTGCATCTGAACAACCAGCATTCAATTGATTGTAATCTCCATGTCACAAGAAATCTAAACAAGGAAGGAGACATTTTCAACCATAAGGCATGCCAGAGTTATCTCCCCAGGCTTGACAAACATTCTCTAATTTATGTTTGGCAGGAAAATCTCCTATAATAACAATCTACATCGTCTAAATGCACAACAAACAGCAGCCAAAGCAGGTAGGAAGGGAGGAGGAAAAAAAGAAGAAGAAGAAGATAAGATGAGATAAACAGGTAACTAGGAGAAGCATGTGAAACATATAATTGTGCCTAGCAAATTCAGTGCATTATAGCATTGTGATGGAAGAGAAGTACATGAAAAACATCATAAAAAGATGAAGGTTTTTCTCTTATGTATTCCAATTACTAATCACAAATGGTATGAAATAGAGAGAAATATGATATTCTTAACTAAAGCATGAACTACCATCAAAAGAGATAAAGAACTGCAGACGTTATTTCGTTTCCAGTTGCTTAGATGTTGACAGGAGGTACCAATGCATACATATCATTCCTATTATTTTTCCTACATTCCTCACCTCGACATGATCATGCGATCTGGAAAGAACATGTCAGAACATTATCAATGTACATCTGTACAGAATAGATTCATAGAACATGGATACCTTCTCCTCTTCACGCCTACGTTCCTTCTCCTTAGCCTTTTCCTGCAAATGCAGTACGTATTCTTCGAAAATCTCCTTACTAAAGCTTTCATCCCCCACGGATCTAAGATAATTACATAAAAGGAAAAGATTTGGTAAAACATGATTCAGAACAAAAGTTATCAAGCAACAGAAAGATTGGAAAAAACATACTTGAACTCTTGGCTTTCCTCAAAAAGAGGTTTACATTCCTCCCAAGTAGAAGATGCAGATATTTCCTGCAAATAAAGTATGAGGAGAGCTTATTAAATAATAAATTTATGATAGATAAGAAGAAATTTTCTCCATCTTCATAGAAGTCTCACATACCTTAAACATATGCAGCAGCTTATCGAAATCGTCTGCAAGACGTTGACGCTTCCTTGCTTCCTTTTCCTCCTTTTCCTTGGCCCTTTCAAGTAAATCTTCATACACCAGCTTTAAAAGGAACAGTTTCATATTAATGCTCAGAAAATCTTGTAGCTCCACTATAAGTAGAAAGTAAAGATGGCTATGCCTACCAGTGACATCATCACTTAAGCCACAATGAACAATGTAAACAGAAAAGAAATAAACAAAAGCACAAAGACATAAGAAACAATAACCCTGCTTATCCAAGACTGCTTTTGATTACTATTTGCAACTTTATTGTCACATATGAGGTCAACACCATAGCACCAGTAAACCATCCATTTCAATTACTGCTATCCAAGTTTGCAATGATCAAAGTCTGAGTATCCACACTTCATGTAAAATTTGACACCCAAATAATAATAATAATAACAACAATAATGATAAAATCCAATTACTCACAGCCAATTGAAAGTGTGCTGAACAAATTATTAAAGAAAAAAAGTTGCCCAAGTGGTAAGGAAGCCATTATTAGAAATCCTTTAAATGCATAAAAGAAAATCTACAGCTCCAAGGGTGTAATGCATACTTACTTGAATACCCAGCATAGCGTTGGCTTTCCTAGTAGCTATTTCAAACATAAGTTGGGTATTCAAGTAAGTATGCATTACACTCCCTTGGAGCTGTAGATTTTCTTTTATGCATTTAAAGGATTTCTAGTAGCTATTTCAAACATAAGTGACAAAGAAACCTACTTCAAATTGATAGAGCAACAGCATACAAGCAGGGGCAGGTCCTGCCCCCAATAACCATATCATATGCAGCAAAAGAAATTGGAGCAATAAAGCATACAAATCAAAAAACGCCAATGAAACAATAAAGCATATTAGAGATACTCTGCCAAATAATTCAGATGATACGCAGGAGCTGATCAAGGAAGCAGATAAAAGAGCAAGCATTGTGCTGCAGAAAATGCAATTACAGCAATATTTTTATGGGCAATGCCATTATATCAGTTGAAATATTGAAATCTGCAACTATTTATAAACATAAGTTTAGATCAATTGATTGTGGATCTAAATTAAACATGGTGTTTGAGCAGAAGATTACATGCGCAAATTCCTTCACAATTATTTGAAGCCCCTAATTTTTCAACATGATGTGCCCTAATTAATTATTCAGCCAGCACCCTAGAGATAGTATTGATATACAAATTTATAAAATCCAAACTTATCTTACAGGCTTATGGATCAGCTGGTTGCGGATCCAAGTTGAAATAATAAAAGACATCATTCTCCCTCACGGGTAGAGGGAAAAAAAAAATTTTGAAGCCATCCAACTGGCAACTGATGTCTAGTTCATCTGGGCAGTAAATTAAAAAGATTCGAATCGCTTTGCCCAGATAGGAATTCCTACTCTATGTAAATAGTAAATACTGCATTACACAGCAAATGCTCCATTCCATGTCTCTGGCAATTGTATGGCAATGCAGAAGAGTACTTCAACAACCATGCCATTTTCTGAGTAACGCAAATTATTCTTCTTATTTTCTTTCTTTTTTTTTTTTTTTTTTTTTGGTTGTGGGGGGGAGTTGTGGTGGTGGGGGGAGGTGTTGTGGTGGTTGTGAGGGGAGAGGGGGTAATGTTCATGTTAGCAAGAAAATAAACACCTTCAAGTTAATATCTGATATTGGAGGATCACCAAGATCTTCCCGTACTGCAGCCTTAAAGTCATCCATTGTCCATGTCGATGCCACAGAAATCTGTAGCAAAATCCCAAGTTAAGCAGTTGCAATAAAATATATAAAAACATACTCAAAGTGAACTCACCTTCCGGGACTTAACTACATCTTTTACATGGCTCTTGTCTTCATGATACTGCCATCCATCACAAAAAGGCGTTAAGATTTCCTTATTAAAAAAAATAAATAAAAAGGAAAGAAAAAGTCGTCTTCTTAAGTGCTTTTCTTAGAGTATCAATAAAGAAGATCAGTACATAAAATGTATGTTATGTATAAAGATGAATGTATGAGACATTTATGTGAAGACGAAAAATTACAAAAAAAATTAAGAAGATGAAATGAGCATAACTCAATCACCTGGAGTACTACTACAAATTATTGGAGAGCATATCACACATTAAGAGATTGTCTAATAAGAGTCAGAACTTATGCAAGCATCAATACAATAAGACAACACCCCATCAATCAATCTTTAAGACTTTCTGGCTCAAAATTTGTTCACTTTGCAAATTAACCTTTTTTTTTTTTTTTGGGGGGGGGGGGGGGGGGGGGAGGAATAAACAAGTAATTTCTTAATATCAAGAAGGATATACAACCGTCAACAATGGGAAGGCCTACATACACAGCTACTCTATAAAAACAAAAAGGGCATACAAAAAATTGCAAAGGTGGCTTGGGGGAGAGAGGGTCTGCAGGTGTGGTTTCTATTTTTTCAAGTTTAAGACGAATGCTCTCAATTGAGAATTCTCTAGCAACCCTAGTTATTTGCAAATAAGCTCATTGCCCTTGAAAGATGGCGTGTTGACATGGCCCTATCTAGAGTATAGCCAAGGAAAATGCCTGTATGAGTTAATCTTTGAGGTGTTGCTATGGAATTTCTACACAATGAGGGCTTTAGTTATGCAGCAAGTGCTATTGGCAAGTACTCACGAGTTGATATATTAATAGAAACTAATGAGACAGTGAAGCATGCGAGAGCCTCAGCGGAGATGGAAGCAAATGGCGATTTTCCCCAATATTTTGACATGGAACGTAGAGATGGCTCACAGCACATTGTAGATGTTGAATATCAGCCGCTTCCGCCAAAATGTGCTAATTGTAAAGTCTTCGGACATAATAATAGTAAATGTCCTATCTAGCAAAATGTTGGGGAAAATGTGGACCTTGTGGAGGGAAATAACAAAACACAGGTTAAAGTTGGAGTTTCCGCAACTAAGCCTAATATGGAAATGCCCCCTAAGCCTCTGGCTAAAGGAGTTGTTATCAAAGAGAAAGAAAATGATCACCCCAAAATTTTAGCTCCTATCACACCGAGCAAATGGATAACCATTGAATTTACCGTAGAGATTCTCATTACTGAAGAGAAGTGTTCCCCCTAGACAGCAGAACTCTCCTTCAAAAGAAGATTCAGGGTGTCTGGGAGATTTGTCCAGCAATTGCGCACTCGAAACTTGTACTTCAACACCTTTTGTTGAGGATTCTTTAAAAAACATTTAAGAGGCTGCAAACGATTCCAAGGCATCGAGAGGCAAAGCACCTCATGCGAGAGCCTCTTTTGTACAAGCTTCTCCAGAAAACCATGAGGCAGATTGGAAAGAGATAACAGATGGGAAATAGAAGTCTAAAAAAAGTGAAAAAGAGATGAAGTTAGAGCTTCCTCTAGCCCTCCTTGTTGCTGATCAGTGTGTGTTTTCCTCTTTCCCCAATATAAGTTTTATGATTATGTTAGCTGCTTAGAACATATGAATGTTGAATGACCCACAAAGGAGCAGAGAAGTAAATAAATTTTGCAGTGAACAAAATTTCTCACATATAGGCCTCATGGAAACAAAAGTAAGAAGCCAGAATTTTTTGTCTATTAGAAACCACACCTTCCTTAATTGGAATGTTGAAGGGTTGCTTGGAAGCCACAGATATGCAATGTGCAGGACATAAAATCAACAAATCAGTATGTGCATTGTTCCTATGCTCTCCTCAATGGAGGGCCAATCCTTTTATCACAAAATTGGATATGTGGAATGACCTGATCAGTTTGAAGCAGACGATTGAAGGCCCCTGGCTCATCTTTGGAGATTCCAATGAATGTAGAAGTACAGAGAAAAAATTTGGTGATATTGAAGAAACTACAAGGTACATGGAAAAGTTTAATAAGACATGCTAACAATTAGAAGTTGAAGAAGCAATGGTGCTTCCCATCCTATTTTGCATCAGTTGGATCAAGGACTCATCAATAATCGTCACATGGATTCTTTGCAAAACTTCGAAATTCATGTTCTTAGTCCAAGAGCTTCAAATCATTGCTCTATTATTATGAGACAATGTTTTGGAAGCAAATGCAAGAAGAAAGTTTTTCTTTAAACATTTTGATATTTGGAAGGAAAATTCATCCTTCATGCAAATTGTTAAAGATGCTTGGAGTGCAGAAGTTGTGAGCCCTGCAATGTTTAGGGTTACTAGGAAGCTAAAGTTATTGAAAAGCCAGTTGGAGAATCTTAACAAAGTGCAATTTTTAGATTTATCAAGTAGAGATAAAAGTGCAAAAAAGGGAGCTTTCCTGCATCTAGGTGCTAAATAGGAAAAATCCTGGACTAGCAGAATGAAACAAAGAGAAGTCCCTCTGGGCTAGCTTTTTACTATTTAAGTGCATTGGAGGAATCCTTTTTGAGGCAAAAAGCTAGGGCTATATGGCTTAACCTTGGTGACAAAAATAACAAATTTTTCTACAAATCATTCAAGCAAAGACCTTTTAAGAAAGTGAATGAACAAGAGAAAGAGTGACTTCTACAGAATACATCAAATCCATGTTAAATCAGTATTTTCAAGCTATGCTCTTGGATCAGGCCCCTTCCTTTTCAGTCACCAGCAGACTATCATCACCGATTGAGACTAGGATTTTTTATTTTGAGGGGGACTTCTTAGTTAGGCCTATAACCAATGAGGAGATTAAGAGTTCTATCTGGTCTCTACCCAAAGCCAAGCTCCTGGGCCAGATGGATATGGAGCCAACTTCTTCAGATATACCTAGCATATTGTAGGGGATAATGTTTGTTCGCCTATTAAGGACTTCTTTGCATCCGAGAAAATGCTTAGAGGAGTAAATTCAACTTATCTAGCATTAGTTCCCAGGCAAGAAAACCCCTCTACTTTTTCAAAGTTCAGGCCAATTACATACTGCAACACCCTACAGAAGTGTATTTTGAAATCATTGTTGTCCACTTAAAGTCTTCCCTCCCATCCTTGATTTGTAAAGAACAAGCCGCTTTTATCGAGGGGAGAAGAATAGTTGACAATATCCTTATTGCTCAAAAACTTCTTAGGGACTATCATAACAACAACAATGGGAAGAGATGTGCTTTGAAGGTGGATGTTATGAATGCATATGATAATGTAAAATGGAGCTTCTTAAAACCATTGTCAAGGGTTCTTCACCAACCAGTTTGTTCTGGCATGTGTTCCAACTCGTCTCTTCCATTAATATCAATAGTGAAATTGTAAGATACTTTCCTGCATCCAAAGGCTTGCAACATGGAGATCTCATATCTTCTTACCTTTTCGTGCTTGTGATTGAAGTAGTCACTAAAATCATGAAAGAAAAAAGACAGATGAATAACTTCCAATATCATTGGAGATGAAAGAAAGAAAAGCTTACTCATTTGTGTTTTGCAAACATTATCTTCATTGTTGCTAAAGCTGATCCTCTTACACTAAGGCTTATAAGTAAAGGCTTGATGGAATGCATTATCTCTTAGGATTGAAAGCAAATCAACAAAAAAGCCATATTTTTTCATAGTGGAGTAGATCTTGAAGCGAAAGAGTATATTTCAAATATCCTTGGTTCCAAAGTTGGTGCTCTACCGTTTCGGTGTCTAAGAGTTCCCTTCTGTCTTCAAGCATCGCCAAATCTAATTGCATGAACTTGGTGACAAAAAATAAAGCTCCCATCAATCACTAGATCAGTAAGTTTCTTTCTTATGTGAGGCGATTACAACTTGTCAAACGTTTCCTTTTTTCCTTACCGGTTTACTAGTCGTCTATCTTTGTCCTACCTATACATGTCCTCAATCAAATTGAAACTCAATTGAAAATATTCTTTTAGAATGGTAATGAAGAAGCAAAGGCCAAAGCAAAAGTTAAGTGAAATGATGTATGCAAACCTAAAAGGAGGAGGGCTGGGAGTTATTGACATCAAACTTCGGAACAAGGTTGCATAGTTGAAACATATACGGACTACGTGCATGGACGATAGTTCTTCCCTTTGGCCGAGTTAGATCAAAAATGAAAATCTTAAAGGAAAAAATTTCTAGCACATCAAGATTCCCAATTATACATCTTGGATTTGGGTGAAAATCTTACATGGTAGACCACAAGCTAGACAATTCTCATATGGAAGATTAGCGATGAAACTTTAATTTCTTTTTGGTTCAATAACTGGCATCCTCAAGGTCCATTAATTGAGTGAATGGGAGAATAGGCTAGTGTAACCTTGGCTTACCTTAAAGATACTTTCTTAACCACCTTCATTGATGAAGGAACATGGAGATGGCCAAATGGACAAAGGTGGCAAATGCTACTAAGTGTCTTGAGAGTGCTTTGACCAAATTTGTCTTCTCCCAAACATACATATCTAGAAAGAAGCACACATACCAGAGGTCCTTCAATCAATACCACATACTCTTTGGCTAGAAGTAATGAGCCTATGGTGGAATGGTATTCCATAGTGTGGCATAAAGATATTATGCCAAGACATGCTTTGATTTTACAGTTAGTTGTACAGGGGAAGCTTTTGACCATAGATAAATTGTTATGCTGGGATGTGATTAATACCAACTACTGCTATTTGTGCCAAGATGAGAAAGAACGTCATGATCACTTGCTCCTAGAATGCCCTTATACAAGAAACTTATGGAAAAATAATGATTAAGCTCCCAATATAACTTTAGGTATGAAGTATGAAGCTTCTATCTACACAGTTAACTGATGTAATCACTCTTCTTGCTATATGTTTTCTTCTAATGGAGCAGTAGCAGCAACATTCAATTCAATAATAGGTCATCCACAAACCTAAGTGCGATTCTAGGGTGCTTGTATGCCTTTACTTTTATATCCTACTAACAACCCTAATCCATTTCATATCTTATAATGTCATGTATGTTACATACCACATAAAGTTTCTCTTCCTCAATTTCTAAGATGCTCTAATCTCTTGTACCACAATGTAGCACACAAGACAGCTAATAAACAAGGGAAAAGATAGAGATTTTGAATCCATGGAATCATCTAGCTCATTGCATTCTCTGAGGCTACCAATCTTCTTCCTCACATAGGTTTAGAAAAACACACAAAGAAAGTTAAGGCACAAATTAGACAACCTAATTGTCCCTTTCCCTCTAGCAACTAAACATGACCATTATTTACAACCCCACCCCCAACAACAAAACGAAACAGGAAAAATATATGTATATATATATATATATATGAAAGAAAGAAAGAACATTGCCGTAGACAATCCAAACTTCTCTTGGATAATCACATTCCTCATAATTCATAAAATGTCACATGATTCATGACCCCAGTGTCAAATATACACTCATGATTAGCTAAAGAGCAAGAAAAACTACCTTTTTGAACCATGGCAGTGGCTGAGTTCACATTCAGCTGACTTAGGCTATCGAAGGGTTGAGAAATTTTTATCTACTTGAGAAAAAATGGAATAGCTATAGGTGTTTATGAGGCAAGCTCACATTAGTAGTCTAGCTTCGATCCACTTGAGTCACCATAATATTCCTCTTTTACTTCTTGGACTTCCAGTAGGTTTCCCATGGAGACTCCAACAAGTATCTTTAGTGTGATAAGGTTCTTGAGAGTGATCATACCAGACTTTCTAAGGGATTGAGCCTCTCCACGCTTGGCAGCCAAGCTGAGGTTTGGAGTGAGTTCTCACAACTTGATGGACGCATCATTGCTTTCTTCCTAGACTCCTTCCTCCTTCGAACTTTAGGAAGACTTCATGCAATGTGGGAAAAGGATTCAATCCCATCGGGAGTCCTCTGACTTCAACCAACCCAGGATGTACTCCTCATTGAAATATTCTTATCGAAAGTCAAAGATTGTATTTTTCCAATATTCCGCAGCACTTCATGATATCTTCATTAACTTTCATTCCACATCCTAAAACAAGTCTGTCACTTGCCACAATTCCACTTCAGTATGATAATACATAGTGACACTAGAATTTCCATGGTTAATCATACGAATTTTTAACATAAGGATGTTCTTCAAAGCATGGCAACTTCACCCCATTTCCATTTCCACTGGAGGTGCAAAGAAGAGAGATTTGTTTTGCTAACAATTTGTTGCTTTTGCCAAAGAAGAGAGATTTCACTTCTACTCACCCCATTTCCATTTCCATTGGAGGTGCAAAGAAGAAAGAATTGTTTTGCTAACAATTTGTTGCTTTTGCCAAAGAAGAGAGATTTCACTTCTACTCATCTCTTAAAAGATGTTCTTGTAAAGTTTTATGAGCTGTCAGGACTAGTGGCATACAGAAATAAGAGTTTGGTGTTTTTTTCCAATGTTGACAGCCCATTAAAAGCATCCACTTTGGAAATGCTTGGTTTTCAGGAGTGTCTTTTCCTTTCAAGATATTTGGTAGTTCCCTTGTGGCCTCAAAACTTTAAGAGAGGAGATTTTGATGCACTTGTAGACAGGATTTTATCTTGGTCAAACACTTAGACATCCAAGTTTCTCTCCTTTTCAGGTCAGCTTCAGCTCATATAATCAACTCTTTTTGCCATGAAAATGTATTGGGCATCCATCTTCATTTTGCCCAAATACCTGATTGTTACTTGAAGGTCTCATGAGAAATTTTTTGTGGAGTAAGAGACCACATATATCCTCCAAAGCTAAGCTCCAGTGGGATAATGTTTGCTGCTCTAAGGTGGCTTAGGCATACCAAACCTTGAAATTTGTAACAAATTGGCAGATATTAAGCATATTTGGAACCTATGCAATTTTTTACCTAAAAGTTTATGGATGGAATGGGCTCACACGTATTTGATTAAAGGGTCTTCCTTAAGGGCAGTCCGCCTTCCCTCTATCTGCTCATGAAGTTGAAAAAACCTACTAAAATTGTGAACTTTGAGTAGACCCTCTTTCTAGTGGAAAGTTGGAGATGGACTCCACTTTTACGTGGTCTGGATTTTGGCTCCCAAGTGGTCCACTTGATCTCACTTTTAGTGCGCATCAAATAGCTAAATTAGGTATTCCCCTTAATGCTCACCTATGCTCTATGCTAAGTGGAGCCTTCCTTCAGGAGATTTTTGGCAATCTTTTTGTATTCCAACTAGCATATTTCCTCAGCAAGGCCAAGCAGTTTTACTAACCTTGAAGCACTCTTCTTCAAGCACTTCTACAATTAAAAGAGCATACAAGGCTTTTTCATCCCAAAGACAATGAGTTCCTAGGGAAAAAGCCGTGCAGTGCAAAAAATCTAACCCTAGACACTCCTTTCTTTGGCTAATGTGGCTCAAGAAACTTTGCACTATTGAAAAGCTACTGTCTTGGGGAATGGCAACTTTGACAAATGGTCATCTTCGTGTAAATGGTCTTGAGGACCACCAGCACTTGTTTTTTGGGTGCCCAGATTCCTCCCTTGTCTGGATGGAAGTGATTCATAGATTGGAATGCCCAGCCCCTTTTATTTCATACCAAGGAGTAACACACATTTTGGTTGCAACAGCATCCTCTTCAACTTTCAGCACCATCAATTGGAGCGTGGGACTGGCAGTGTCTGTTTATTGCCTATGGAGGGCAAGAAATTATGTTCAATTGGGTTCACCATTTCCCCAATCTAAGGCTCTTGCACAAAAGATTTTGTCTTGTTGACTTACAACATCCAACCTACCTTTAGTCTTTTATTTTGTTTGGGCTCGTTGCCTTTTTTGTATCTATTCTTTGTGAGCCTACACATAATAGGATGTCTTTTGTAAATATCCCTGCCTGCAATTAGCGGTTGTATTTTTCCTTACATCAATGAAATTTACTTGCCTATCGAAAAAAATAAAAAAATTAAAAAAAAAAAGCAAAGAAAGAAAGACAAAGTTATAAAGTATATTACAAAAATATAGTAGACACAATATTCTCAAATTTTGTTGAAGATTTAAGTGGTCACACCCAGCAATTAATTTGTTCTCTCCATGAGAAACATATTGTAGCTGAGAAACCTAGCTTTCACATAAAATCTTTAGATCCACTAAAGGGCCAACGTAAACCATGTATAGCACTTAAGACATCCCTAGCACAGAATCATCGATTCTACAATTTATCATTCATGGATATTCATAAGATTCTCCCATTTTTTGGCAACAACAGGGAGCTAAAATAAGCACAAACCCAAAGATTCCTAGACAGGTCAACTTTTCAAAAAAGTTTGAAGGAATCACTCTACACTGTAACTACTTGTTCACTATAAGGAATTGCTCCTGCACGGTTAGCTAAGGATGAAAAAGTATTATGGAGCATGCTTCTTTAACCACAATGGTTAACCCATGGAATCTTTGGCATAGAGATCCTAAGAGCATCCCATGCTAACCTGACAGCAAAATCACCATCCAAATTAGCCTTTCACAACAGGAAATCTAGCAAACGCACTCACCACAAAGAAAGAGTAGCCCAGTAGGTCCTTTAGAAACCATACCAACAAGCCATTCCCACCCATATGACCAATGAAGGAGCATAAGTAGGTATTTAAAAGGGAAGCCCAATTATGAATCACATAAAGAGGATACTTCTCAATTGGCAGATCATAAGAATGCTGATCATCATACCACATGGAGATGGCATTATCATTTCCTACCGCCCATCTAAGGAGAGCCTTCACCTTAGTTCTCAAACCAAGTAACTTGCTCCAAGCCCACGAGCACTTCAAAGGCACTAGACCAATTAGAAGCTTACCCAGCTATACCAAAACTCACTTTTTGAATCCTTGCATAGGTTCTAGAAGTACTTAACTTGTGCAACTCTATTCTACAGCAATGCCATAAAACCAAGGCCTGCTTATTTGGGAGCACAAACTTGGTCCCACGCTAGTTTTAATTTACTACATCCCCCTTACAATTCAGAGCAAGTGTCTTAACTAAGAAGAGATTTCGTCAAAAACTCCTTTTGGTAAAACAAAAGCAGAGAATTAATGCACTTGTAGAGAGAAAAGCCTGTAGACTTAAATTATCCTCACTAGCATAAGGAAAGCTTCTTTTCCAAGCAGTGAGTTGTCCACCACACTATTCACTCCATCAACTCCATACAGTCAACCCCAAATGATTTAGGAGAAAGTAAAGGCACAATTAATTATTGAACAAGTAATTCTCCCATCCAGCATCCAATCAAGCTACAGCTTTCAAATTCAAATACAGCTGTACAGTTGACAAGAAAACATTTTTATTGCTAGGGTACTGCCACAAGTCCCGAAAATTTTTCAAAATTCTCTATTGCTTGTTTAACTAAGCGCAAAAAGTTTAGACTATATGCAGAAAAGATCAATCATCAACAAAAAGTAAGTGCAATAATCTCTCCATCCACCTCAAATGAAATTTGACAAGGATTCTCATAAAACAAGAGAAGACCTCCATAACAAGAACAAAGTCATAGCATGATATCAAGCCCCCTTGTGGAATCCACCTAAAGCTCAGGAAGAAATCAACTAAATTCACCATTGAAGCTAAAAGAAAATCTCAGAGCACTTGTACTTTGCATTATGAACCACATGGAAGGAGGAGGGAAATTCATTGATAAAAGAATGTCCTTAAATAAGTTTTTCTCCGGAATCAAATATCCAATCCCAAGCTTGCTTCAACTCGTTAACTATAGCTTAAACAACTATCCACCTATCAAGAATAGGGATGAGATTGTGATACCACTCACAAGAGAGGTGGCTAAATATGGTGCACGAAATATGGTAAAATACACTCATTAACTATTTCCTTGGTCCAAATCTTCTATTTCCCACTGTGGAAAAGATTTTTCACTTTCTTTGGGATTCTGAAGGCCTGGAGCAAAGCTTTAACTAGTGGCAAAGAAGTGTTCTTTAAGTTTGCAAATGAGCACCAACTTTGCAATGGGCTTCATTGTACTTTGCAAGTAGATATCTTTATGTTCAAAGATTGTAAATGGGGCCGTCAGCTCAAAAGATTATCCTACTCCAGTTACTATTTTGGTTAAGTTGTCAAATGCTGACTATATCCTTGGAATTCACCCATAATGGAAACCATTGGCTGTGGACTTGGTCACTGCACAATATAATATGTAGGAGACACAAGGCCATAAGTGGAAATAGAGGTAACCACAGAGTTTTTGCAAGTACTTTGGTGAAATGCCTGTATGGAAGTTGAGTAACGGTGATCTTGTATTGTCATTGGCATAAGATGATTCATGCCTAAAGCCTAATTAAGAAGATTCTTCTTTTGGAACAAAAGCTCCTCTGCTAGCCACCAAGTCTAATTTAAGTATGTGGGAAGAGTTGCCGGGAGGTCCCATGTGGTAAGCATTCTAAGAAAAGTTCTAATGGGCCTAAAGTTCCCACAGCACTAGATAAGGCTAAAACTCCTATTATAATGGACCCATTACTTCCTAAGGATTCCCTCTTATCGGACTAGATAGAAGAGTTTGCTAAGCTTAAGGCAGTTGAAAGTCAGGTTCCCATAGCTAAGCTAGTGCATATAAGCATGAAGAGTCAAGTTATGGAGATACAATTGTCCCTCGAGGCATGTTCTAACACTTCCTTACAAATGGGGGAGAGGATAGAGCTTTAGCTGGCTCATGCTAGGGCTACAAAGTAGAAATGCAAAGAAGAAGAGTGGGATTTAAGGGAAGTAAGTAGGATCCCACCTGTGGGTCATTAATTGGGAATTTCTTATGTATATTTGAGCACTTTGATATCAATAAACCCTATTAATAGTTAAAATAAACCCCATTACTCATATTGAGTTAATTGCTTAGGTCTAATCAATACCAAATTGGTCACTTATTGGTCTTCTGTAGCATCAAATTGTCATCCACGAATTCATTCCATGCTTAGTTAGAAGATGGCCTCCAGCCAAAAAGATCTTACAAAGGAAATTCAAGGGTTTCAAGAATATGTCATTTTTCACAGACACAGTATAAAGAAATTCTCATCTCTTTATTGAAGTGGCCCTTTTTAAAGGGGAAAATTACTTTCATCCATGAAAACCTCCAGCCAAGGAAAAAAGAGAAATATTTTTCACAAGAATTTAGTTTTTAAAATTATACATAATTGAAAAAAAAAAAAAAAACTTAGGCCATTCATTACTCAACATGGTATTCCCTTCCAAAAGGGATGTCAAGCCTGTCAAACACCTAAGATGGAACGAGCATATTTAGGTTCCAGCATGTTCAAAGATAAAATATCCTTGATATCCTACAAGCTCTCAGAAATATGAAATCATTGAACCATGAAAGTAAGATATGGGCCGGTCATTACATACATGGTTATGGATATACAAGGAAAAAGAGAGTTTGCATTCCTGCCATGTTGGGCATTTGTGGAGGAATGATACTGCAGATTGTTCACATGAAGAGAGAGCACTCTCGGTAGATAAGTATACTCCATGTCATAGGAATTGAGAAGGCATTTCTAGTCATAATGCGTTGCCATTTTCCTTTCCATTTTGCTTTTAAATAAAAAAGTTAATTGCAACCAAATATAAATCAGCTACCTGTTTTTCTAGTTCTTCCATGACATCCTCAAACAAATCTTTAGGTGTTGAACCTGAGGTATTTGATGCAACAGCTTGATACTCTGGCGTTTCTTTAACCTGCAATTTATTTATATGCCACATGTTAAAGCACATTTGCCTTCTGAGATATGCAGGTTAAACATTCCCCATACCCCCCAACCCAAAAACCCGCAGGTCTCCTCAAAGATTCAAGTTAGCCACAACAAAGTTCCTACCTTCAGACAATAATCATGCCAATAAGTTTTAGCAGTGAGAGAGCCATCAGACACATGTCCATCCATTAATTTGCGAAACTCGTCCCTGTTTTTACGCTCCGAGCGCCTTAATTGCTCCTTTACATATCAAAAAAGAAGATGAGAGGCAATGTAACAAAAAAAGACATTACTCAGCAAAAACACAAAAGATATGAACATTAATCAATACTAATAACACCTTTTGAATCTTCTTTGCTTCCTCTTCTTCTTTCTCCAAATCACGAATATAGTCCTGCCATGGCAAGAAATAACAGAATTCCAATTTTGTTGAGTAATGAATATAGAAAACACTGTATCTACACGCTTTCTAATTCAAAAGGATGGGGATCTAAACTCAAATACAGTACAAGAGCAGAAGATCAAGGGTTTAAGTCCTCAAATTTTCCCGCCCCACTAACAAGGGGGAATGTTCAGTAATAAATATAAAAACTGCATCATATAAATAAGCTTAAGCTTTTAGATTGGATGTTCATGAATCTACATCCAGACAACTTCCTATAGAACAGCGGAGAATTAGATATGAAAACAGTGCAAGATTTGCTCAAGCAAAGACCTTGATGGAAGGGACCAAAAAACTCAACTCTAAAAAATTACAGAAGATATATTTATAAAGAAGATGTGTACTGCTTGAAGTGTGCACTGTCAAAACTATTTATACTAATTCAAGTAGGTAAGGGTTACATTATTTCCAGCATTGGACTCAAAGCCTTTATACCAAGTCTTGTCAGGTATTAGGGAGACATTTCTCTGTACGAGACTAAAACCTTCATCAGATTGGTATACCTGAAAAACAAGCAACCGGTCAATTTTCTCAAGACGGGAACTTCTTTCATCATCTTCCAAGCGATCAACAACCTTGCGCCACTGGCTGTTCACCTGAAAGAAACAGTAAACTGTAAAAACTGACCCAGGGAAACCTCAATATGCATCAAAAGCTATGATGTAGTGGTATTCATAATTCATAAATGCACCTTAATGAAGTCGCAAGATTCTAGATATTTTCTAAATTCAGCAACATTGCACCTGTGCTCCTCTGCAGCCTTCTCTTTCTCCTGCACAATCGACATTTAATACATAAGTAGAAACAATGAGCTGCATTTCTCAAACTTGATATCACAATAAAAGAACACTGCAATAAAATGCAGTGTTTTAAATGTAGACATTTTATACAAGGTTCATATTGTGTCCAAAGCTAATATTCACCATGTAAGCTCTAGAGGCAGGAGAAAGATAGATATGCGTGGCCAGAAAGCACTTTAATAGCAGAAGAATTTGCAAGTGGAAGAGTGGGAAGAGAAAGTGAGTGTGTGGGTAATCAATACAATTATTCAATTAAGTAACCTTAAATGCTTCTTAATCAAAGATCTATAAGGACTCCAGTAATTTAGACAAATAAACCGCTTTCTTGAATGGAGGAGTTCCCTTTAGGTTACTTATAGCATTCGATTTGTAATATATCCTATGTGTTAGCTGTTTTACACACAGCATACTTCAATGTTCTATGTCATGGTTATGACACATCATGAAAATCACTCGACAAAAGAAGCATTAAAAAAAAAAACATTAAGGGAATAGAGGGCAGATATTAAAAGTTATTTAAAACCATATCCATGGCATTTGCAATCCCGCTTTATGTGTATGCATATCCAATATCTTCTCTTTCTAGGAAATTCATTCAGTACCTCTTTTGTATTGCCCTACATGGTGGCTGTTTTCTACACGGCATATTTCAATGTTGCATGTCATGATTATGACACATCATGAAAGTCAACCAACATAAGATGCATAAAAATTGTACCCTCAAGATACTTTAGAAAACATAATAATAATTCATTTTAAACCATATCCATGATTTACCAACCCACCCCACCCCCCCCCCCGAAAAAAAAAAAAGGAAAAAACATATCACAGCATCTTTAATCCCTCTTTACATGTATACAAGTCCAATATCATTTTTCCCTAAAATTTCTTCAGTTACTACCTTTGCAGTGCCAACATGTGTGCACTATGCAGTACGCAAGATGGATTTAAAAAATGTGTGTTCCAAAGCATGTCAATAACTGCAAGACTCCTCTAAAAGAACTGCCTATGCAACCTAGCTAGAAAATAGGATATCCACATATAGTAAATCTACATAGTTCTCATACATCACTCAATTACCAAAAGCACAAGTTTACGCAATCATCATAATAGCCAAAAGCTAGCTGAGTATAAAAGGTCTATCTTAGTTTCAAATCCCAACAAAGATATATATTTGCTACCCGCATAATGCAAGTTATACTAAACCATAGATCTTCTAGGGTGGATCATGTGCCGTTAGATAGGCAACCCACTTACAACTATGCAATCCCATTAATAGCAAATTAAGAATGGAAAATACACCCACTTATTTAACATTTACTGATGGAATCTGAGCTGCTTGCTATTCCCTAACTCCTTCCTTATCATCTTTAGTTCCTACTTTCTTCCTCTTCCTTTTTTTTTTTTTTTGATAATTACAATTGTTCCTCCTACACAGTTGTATTTACACAATAGCAACTTGAATTACCAAAAAGCAACAGTTTGGTAATCTGGATGCACAGGTTGAAGAATGGCATTAGGTCTTACCTTCGTTGCAAGATCCACAATATAATTATCATAAAGTTCCTCCCTGTCTCTACTCCGCTCAACAGCCTTGAACCTTTCATCATTTTCAAACATACTCACAGCTTTGCTGGTCAAGCAAAATGGAGAGAAAGTAAGAAAATCTGCATCTAGAATAAGAACACAGCATTGAGGAAAAGACAAGGCTAAACTGAATATTAAGAAATAATACCTCCACTTGACCGATGATGTAAGTTCTTGGCATTCCTGCAAAATATGGCTCACACATAAGATTAATAAAAAGTACTGATATGGAAGGTTTTCTGATTGACAAATATGAGATGAAGAGTAAAATAAGACCATGGCTCCTGCTCATTTTCTTATTTATTTTTTGTAACATACTTCCAACATCTTTGTGAACTCTTCCCGCGCTTTCTTCTGTTTCATGCGCCTCTCCTCTGCCTCCAATTTTTTCCTTTGACCTAAGTACTACGAGCAGAAAAATTCATGTGATCTCAGGTCAGAAGGCCATCAAGATTGAGTTAAATGGAGGGCCAAAAAGAATTTCACATCCCATTGAATAATCTCATAAAAGGAAGAATATATAAATGAAAAATAACCACAGCAGTTGTCTAAAAAAGGAAAACACCATCACAACAATTTACCTCATTAAATGCCTGTTTGCGCTCACCAAGGGTCTTCAAAGCACCATATCTTTTGTCATTAATTATCTCTCTCATAACCTGTCATTGTTGTCCAATATGTGCTCACCAAATTTTGTAAAGCAGAAAACATATGGAAAACTGCTTTTGAAAAGAGAAAACATAAAAGAAGAAGAAGCAGAATACCTGCTCCCATGTCCAATCAGATTGAACATTGACTGATTCTAACAGTGATTTGAAAGCATTTTTGGCCTCCTGAACAAATGAAAGACGATAAAGATACTACAATCATATCAGAGGGGGAGGAGATCAGATGCTAATGTCGAACAATTACCTGCTTATTGGCATATACTAAAGGTTCATCAACTTGTGCTTTCTCCTCTAATGGCGCTACGTTAACCTTTCCAGCAACTGCCATTCCTTTTTTTGCTTCCTGTGGTTTGACATAATGCTTTATCAGACATGGCATATAAATATATGGTCTTAATACTTCTAAACCATTTCTTTTCTAGTAAACACATTTAACCCATGTCACCATTTGATATTTCCAATAAGACATGCATTCAATCTGATTACAGAGCTTTCTAATTAATCAAGAAAATTCAAAATCAAAACCACCTCAATATCTTGAGTCGAGACACCATCCTCTTGAGGCATAGCATTGTGAAAATTACTCCTGCATTTTAAATAGTGGCAACATAAAGGTGATGGTGAATCATAAGAATCATACAGCATCATTTAATAGATAATTTTAAGTAAAGAAACTTTTTTTTGGGTGAAGTTTTATAGATATGTTTAAATTTTTTTGACTTTCATGAACTTTCACTACATAATAAACTGCTGATACTTAGATAAGCAATGATGCATATATGGCCAGGTTCAAAGAACAGACAACAGTACAAAGCGAAAACACATACATTGATGCATTAGCATTCACCAAAGCAGGTGAAACAGCAGCACTTGTTGCAATTCCAACAGGTGGAACCCCATGTGCTGGTGCTTGACCTCCAACTTCATCAGAGACAGGTGTGGAGGAGGTCACCGCAACAGTAATGGATGGATCAGAAACTGCTGCTGGAGCTGCATTAGTGGCAGGAAGAACGGCTGGAGCAACTGCAGCAGGGCTAGAAGACACTACTGCAGATGTTGAAGAGCTGGAGGTAACCATGTTAGCTGCACTAGATACTTCAATTGATCCTCCTCCAGCAGTAGCAGGAACTTGAGAACCAGCAGCTGCTTCCGTGCTTTCCCCTTCACCATCAGCTTTCAGAGCCCGTTCACGAGCCAACTAAATTTTAAGCATCAAAAAGTTAAAACAGAAAGAATGAAGCAACAAGCAACCTAGCAAGCAAAAGTTCAACATAATGAACCTTCATTTCTTCAGGCATAGACCACACTGATTGTTTTGTAACCTTGTTGTAATAATATCTGCAAAGCAGACCCCATTATGTATCGAGTTTCAAAAAAAAATGCAATCTTAACACCTCAATAATTCCTGCAGAGGAGCATTAAGTCTATTGAACACATACTTCCTGCCATCCGATGTTGAAAACTCCTTCCACACTGTTGATGCATCGGCTCTCTGTTCAAGGAAATAACCATCAATCCGATAGACAAAGGTATGAAGGATAAATAGATAAGAAAAGATTGTAATGTCAACACACTGCCAGAATAAACTGTGATACATCAAGCATCACCTTTTAACCACAAGATAAGCCCAGCTGATCTTCTGCTTAAAATTAATAATATGATCATGCAAATAATGGGAAAAAATTATTCAGTGCATAGAAAGGCAACACAGTACCTTTTTAACCTTGTGGACCATATATTGAACAAACCCATAGGACACAGGGACAGAATGAAAAAACAGTGTCATGATATAAAGAACAAATAGACCAGGCTAAGATGTAGAACAAATACATATAACACATAGATAAAAGCATAATAACAAGATACTTACCCAAGAAAAGCATAATAAAGTTGCAGATGAAGAAGAATATATAAACATCAATGCAGGTCAAAAGTTAAACATCAATCCCAAATCAATTCAATGCTGAATTATATACTGACCACAAATAACCGCATAAAGTACAGGACGTGATTGAGAATCGAAGAAGATTAAGCATGTCTTACACCAGGTGCTAAGCTTCAATAGGGGGTAGCCTGATTTATCCTGAAGGAACCAGTAAAGATACGACGTAATATAAGGCACCCTTCTCCTGATCCTCACCAAATAATAACGGCAATCTCCCTAAGGTTTTAGTCCATGCTCCAAACACCATCCAACCAATCATTCCATGGTCATGATATTATGCATGCATGATTGTGTAATGTCGATTAAACAAGCCAGAACAAAGTGCTGAAACAGTGTTAGCAACATGTTAAATGTGTTGATCAACAGAGAGAATCTTGAAGTATATATCACGCATCAAAAGAATTAGGTTCTCCATAACAGCAGCATGTCCTTTTTCAGTCCACCTAGTACATGTGTATTGACAGGAAAGCCAGGTAGGGAAGGATAGGCCCGATACCAAAAATTCAGTCCTTGATTCTTCCTTGCATGAGCATATAGTTCGAGCAATTTTGCTTCTACATCTCATTTCATTTATTATACACATGGGCAGAGGCAACTCTATGAAATTCATCAAAGCTTACTAAATCAAAAAGTTTTTGAGATGATGCTTCAATCCAATAAGTGGGCTTGCTAGACGCAATTTGAATCCCTCAGATATTTATGCATTCTAGTCACTGTCGCTCAGTTTTCAACATGATCCTTGACTACAATATCTTAGGTCAGTGCCAAGAAATGCTTGAAAAGCAGAATTTCTATAGTTTTGCACTTGATTTGCCATATACAAAGATCAAAACAGAATGAGGTAATTACAAACCTAGAACTGAAAAGACTAGTTCCTCTCTCTTTCACCATTTGGTCATCCAATCTCTTTAGTATTGAATTTAGCCTGATAAAAGAAGGGGTAAATTGTGTTTTTCCCTTTGGAGAGTTGCATAATTCCCCCTTAAACTCAATCTTGATTTCCTTTTCTACCAACATGCCATCAAATATGAGTCTTTTTTCTTTGGGTAAGATCTATCAAATATGAGTTTTAATTTAAACATATAACATAAAATTAAATAAAAAAATCATAGCAAACCCATCTGAAATACCTGAGCTGACCAAATTTCACCTATCTCTCAATTTTAACTTAATTAGACATTGTGAGCCTCAATGACTTAATAATAAACGATACAAGAGGACATAGGGGTTAATTAGTGGATCAATGGGGATTAAGGGGGAATAATAGGTGTACAATAAGCAATTTGGAAGGGCTTGTGATTTCAGAAGTGTACACAGGTGTCAACATATGTAGAAGTATGTAGTTGTTTCAAATGTTTATGTCTTCTAATTTAATTATTTTCATCTCATTTTATACTTTTTGTGTGATTTGAGCTTGTATATTTTTTCCAGCTGCTAAGTGACAGATGAATTTTAATAAAGCCTGCACATGAAGCAACATATAAACAACTGCCTCCATCTAGGACAACCACCATTTCCCACACAATGAAAGACTCCGGAATTACCTAATATAAATACAAAACCAAACACCAATTATAAGCGTAAGCTTTTAGATTCTTGTTTCAAATCCCAATTTGGGAACCCACATCATCATATGAATTAGTTCCACATGTTGGGTCAGAATTAATGTCTTAACCCATTCATAATGACTATTCGAATTGAAAATTTCTGCAAACCTATAGGTTTCAGCTTTAGGTCAGTTGATAGAGATGGCAGACAAATTTCACACAACATGTGAAACAAGTGTGATCAGGTGATAAGTATCAATGGAGAGCATCCCCACCCCCCCTCTTTTTTTTTGGGAAAATAAGCAAAAGCACCATTTATTATCAGTGAAGGGAGAAAGGGCATTAACAAAGATAGCAAATAGCACAACCATGACTAGCATTCACTGACATGTCAACCAGGAAACTACATGACTCACCTCAATCGGTGTCATCAGTTCCATAGGTTTTTCCCAACTAGATTGCTTGGTCTTCTTGTTGTAGTAATATCTGAAATTAACTCCAACTCATCAGGTCAAAAAGGAAAAGAACATAGCCATTAAAATCCTATGAGAAATATTGAGGGGGAAAGGAAAAATGATCTCCAGCAAAGAATCACCTTCTCCCATTAGCAGCCTCATGCTCTTGCCAGTCAGACAACGATTGTTGATTTGAAGTAGGAACATTGGTTGTCTGAATGTTTCAAAGCACCCATCAGATCAAATTTTATGGGATAAGACTTAATCAATCATAAAATAGTAAGGAAAATGCAATGTGAAAGGAATTATTTAAACGCCATGAAATGAGCAAAAGAACATCAAAATCCATGTTCAGGCTACCTACCATATGTGATTTAAACAAAATGACACAGTTAAAAGGGAAAATATTTTGTCTAGATTGAAATTGATAAAAACTTGAATACAAAAGTAATAAGAACTTTCTACAAAATTAACCTGCAAAAATGATTGTATGCGAAGCTCCATTCAAAACAATTAATGATGGCAGTCAATCTTCAACAAAATTTATAAAAGGAGAAAGCCCAGTCGTGCTCCTCCTCCTCTCTTAACGAACTACCTTAATTTCAACATAACTTTTACCAAGAACGACCATGACAATAACAAATGCAAATCAATCATAACTGACAATTTGTTTCTGCATCAACCCGTGAGAATTTCCATTACTTGGGCACATAACATCCTAAGCTGCCTTACAAAGCTTTTAGTAATCCAAGGCTGAAAACCACTCGATTAAATGGCAAAGAACAGGAAAAAGGAGAGAAGCCCATTTTCTAAGGATTAAATTAAGTAAAACAGGGGAAAAACAGGAGAAATCTCAATGGATGGATGGAAGGAAGCCTTTCATTATTGTGATGTTATGATGTAGGGAATTGAGCGCATCCAGAAATTTGCTAATTGCTGAAACCACCTGCATGCCTGCTATCCTATTTTACGTCAAGGTGCATCTAGTTAAACCAATTCGAACAAAATGTGGTCCAATTTTGTTACAAGCATATTCAAGAGATTATTCCCTCAAACCCCTCAGACCCTCAGACATATAGAGGAGCTCAATTACATCATTAATTTGATAGTGAAATATAAAGGAACCAATTGCATTGTCCACTCTGTGATTTTACATCAAAAAGAAATTGAAGTCTCGAAAAACCCAGTTCCCAATAAACTCAACTGTGAAGTGAGCAAATGCTTATAAAAATTGCTGCGTGTTTCTGAATTTTATTGTCAGACAATCATTTCTTGATTGTTATATCCTAAGACCTTAACAGGAAAAATATTTCAGCAAAAATCAAGTTTGCAAGGACCAGGAAGAATTTCTTATTTAGGTAAGGAAACTTTTTTTTTTTGGATAAGGAGGAATTTCTTATTTAGCCTCAAAACTGGGAAGTACCTACCTCTGGAACAGGAGCAGCTATAGGTTGTTGGCCAGCCTGCTGGGCTGGCATCATAGGCGACACACCTTGAGTTCCAGAAGGCATCCAGGGTTGCCCTGCAGCAGGCACAGTTGATGCACTCATTTGAGACATTGGCTGAAGTGGAGACGGCACACTAGCGGTTTGTGTTTGACCAAAAGATTGCACAAACTGCCACAGCCCATATGAACATGAGTGCAAAGATGAGATTCAGGGAGATCTGTATGGATTAACTAACAACTTACGGTATAAGGAGGTGCAGGTGGAACTCCAGAAATTTGGTTGCTATACTGAGGGGCACTTTGCAAAGGTTGAGGTGAGCTAGATGATATAGGCCTGCTTGCCTGAGCATAGGCCATAGGCAAAGGTTGAGAGGGAGGAGCATGACCAGGCTGACCAGATCTCAGTGGCAGCTGCTGCATTGGATGGGGATAGGTAACATTTGAAGAAGATATACCTTGCCCAATTGACCGGAACTGATGCAGAACTGGAGGAGCAAATGGCTGTCCTTGCTGCACTGGAATCACTGGTCGATACTGCAGTAGACACATTTTCAACACCAGTTATTAACAAGAGTCCTTGAGGCAAGTAGCAAGAAAATAAATAAAGAAAGAAAGAAAGAAGTGATGAATTAGAAATATTTACTTGGACAGATGAACCATAATTTTGAGGCAAAGACCCAGCAGGAGGCCAGAGTGACTGATAGGCATAATGCAATCAGGAAAGCAGGAACCAACTTAGAGAGAGAAAACTTGTGCTAGAATCAGGACTTTCAAATAAAGATAAACAAGGGATGGTGTTCGATTGCATACAGCAAAAAACTCAACAAAGCTGCAGAAAAAAAAATGACAGGAAGCAGTGCCCTGTTTGGCCTAAAAGACCTTCTACCATCCATTCATTTGTACCCATTCAACATGCCCGCCCCTCTAAATTGCTGCTTGCTAACACAACACTTACAAACATGTAAATAGAAACTTCTAAACACCAAATAATTGTTAGCCTTTTCCATCTTCACAAACGTTCAATATCTATTTCATTTCAGTCACAAACACAGTAAAAAGGCCATGATATCCATGAAGAGAATAAACCATACTTAGTATAATCTCTTGATGAAACGGCCAAAGCACAGTTTCTCATGGATATCTATTTTTTGATAAGTTTAAACATTTGAACTTTGAGAGGGATGATAAAATGCTTTTAGCATCCAATTAAAAGGTGTGGTGAAAGGTCTGATACATCTCTTATTGGAGGTGCAGATTTTTGCTGATAAGTCACCACCACAACACCACTTCACTAGCATATTCTCATGCCCACCTTTACATTAAAGGTCCACTTCACTATTTAGTTAAGCATACACTGCTATTTTCTCCAATAAGGAAGACATTACAAAGATGATCTACGTACATCCCACTATTTGCTCTACTCAACTAATATCATATAATTGCTGAAAACATCAAAGGTATGAATCAACCCACCCCCCAAGAAAAAATGTTAATGGTACATCAATCTGATTAGCTTTGATAGGTAAATCTGAAATATTATATGCAATTTCATTATATCTAGTAAAGTAATCGGATCACAGAGACTTGTTTTTTATGATGAATAAAAGATAAAATCTTTGTGATTTCACTTCACAAAAAATGCAATACCAGTGATTAGATGGGAGAATAGAAACCGTGTTAGTGAATAGACAACATTTTTCAATTATGGAAAAATAGTAAAAAGAAACCCAAAAAAATTATTTCTTTTCCGATTTAAAAAAAAAAAATTGGATCAATTTTCATACAATTTTTTTCCTGCAACCACTGCCATCACCTTCCACTCCCACAGCCTATAACCATCAGCCATCATGCGTCACCGCATTCAATTGATACCGATATATTCAGCTGTTATCAATATTCAATAATACTATACACTAAAAAACAACATGATATTTACGCAAGACGAATCCTATTTCACATAAAGAGCAAGAATTTATAATTCACCATAAAAGCCAGTTCAAATCTTCAACTAGCCATCGGATTCAATACTTTGTCTTAAAAGGCAACAACATCAACAACGCTCTAGATAAATTTGCCAAACGATACGTGAAGATCCGAATAACAGCATTTTCGCTCCAAAGTTAACAGTACTGAACAACAATAGTGTAGCAAGAAAGTTTTCCACTTCTCAGTAAGGAATCAAAACGTTCATACCTGAGCACCAGGAGATTGGGAATTATTCGCCATGGGAGATAAACCTAGGGCGCGACCTTCAGGAACGCGGAATGCTTGTAACTCATATGAATCGGTCGCATGTCCCAGAAAGGTTACACAGTGTGGAGTAAGTTCTTTTCAGTTTTCTAGGGTTTTAGTTTTTGGACCGAGGAAGAAAGTCGTCAGTCCAAAAATGGAAGTATACAAAACGGTACAAATTATCGAGTTTTACACGAACGTCATCTTTTTTTCGAAAAATATTATAAAAAATAATTCGTTTAAAAAAAATTTAGGAATATAATATAATGAAATTCTTACACCGAAGACAACTCATGTAAATTTTATTTATTCAATATTTTTTTTATTTTAATAATAATCAATATTATTCAATATTTCGTTGTAGAAAAAAATTATTAGTTAATGACGTAAATTTTATAATTATAAATGTATCGTAAATTGTTTAAAATATTAATATTTATAAAAATATATTTTATATTGTTTAAATTTAGGAATTTTTTGTATTACAATATATAAGTTATACGAATATAGATTTCATAATTATAGATGTATCATAAATTGTATAAATTATTAATAATTGATAAAAATATATTTTATTTTATTTAAATTTATAAATTTTTTGTGTTACGGTATATAAGCTATACAAATATAGATTTCGTAATTATAAATGTACCGTAAATTGTGTAAATTATTAATAATTGATAAATATATATTTTATGTTGTTTAAACTTAGGAATTTTTTGTGTTATGATACATAAATTATACAAATATAGATTTTGTAATTATAAATGTATCGTAAATTGTATAAATTATTAATAATTGATAAAAATATATTTTATATTATATAAAATTAGGAATTTTTTGTGTTACGGTATATAAGTTATACAAATATAGATTTCGTAGTTATAAATATATCGTAAATTGTGTAAATTATTAATAATTTATGAAAATATATTTTATGTTATATAAAATTAGGAATTTTTTTTGTATTACGGTATATATATTTGGTCTTTTTTTTATGTTAGGTCGAATTAAAAAGTCAATTTAGGTATTTGTGTTGACAACACAACTTAACAAGATAACTAAGTGCATTTTATAAAGTTATCGCTCGGTATGTAGATAACATTTTTTATTTTGTTTAAATATTCAGTTCATCGTAGCATTACTAACATGAAAATGGTAAATTACGTGAAAGTAAATGTCTATTCAAACGGAAATATAGTGATAGATAATTAGTATACTAAACTTATTTATGTATGATCGTAGGATAAATGGAGTCGAAATCAATCGATCCATGTGTACTTGCGAGACAGGTCAGTCACTGTTCACAAGCCATCTGGGAGAGTAAGGTAAGTAATGTCATTATCATTTACAACCAATTCCCTTATTAACGATATGTTACTTACTAACTTAACTGAATGTTTGTTTAGGAAGTAGCATATGCACTATGAGTGCAATGTAGTGAGATGTCAATATGCAAGGATAAGCAGGATATCCCTATTCATCCTAGGATAGAGCCGTATATACAAGAGGCTGGGTTCTAAGGAGTTACACAGCTTCCATTTATTATGTTGAATTAGTATCTGATTACAGCACTTATCAAAAGATGGAGGCCCGAGACACATACATTCCACTTACCCACTGGAGAGGCAACCATCACACTATAAGATGTTGAGGTCCAGCTTAGAGTTCCAGTTGAGGGGTTCGCATTAGCAGAGCGAACAAAGACGGATGATAAGAAGAGTTGGGTTAATGTAGGAGAGAAGTTGCTAGGCGTACGACCTGTTCAGATGAAAGGTGCTTGCTTATCTCTGACGTAATTACAAGAGCACTTCCAGATACTTCCCCATGAGGTGGACGACAAGACAATCCGATAGTATGCTTATGTATACATACTCAAGTTTATGGGAGGATTTATATTTACGGATAAATCTTCCAGCCTCATCCACTTGATGTTCCTACTATTATTAGAAGACTTCTCAATAGCTAGGCAATTTAGATGGGGTAATACGTGCTTGGCATAGTTATACCAACTACTGTGCTCTGCCTCCTCATTTGACATACATGAGCTAAGAGGGACCACGATTCTACTACAGGTTTAGACTTAAGATAAATTAGTCAATATGGGTTTATTATCGACTGGGATAGGCCATTGGCAGCCAGATGGAAGATAGTGCGGGATATAACTTAGCATCCAATGCATGTCGTAGATGCGTAACGCACAACTTTTGACATGTAGATGACGAAGCAGGTATGATATGACAAGTTATCCTCTTTGATGTATTTGTCTTGATTGTAAGTGATAACCATCATTGTTTAATTAGTTGTTTAATTTTTATTTTTTCTTTGTCTTCTGCCCTTTAGGTTGTTTTAGAGCCTTATACAGAGGAATTGTTGCAATTGCTGCCTCAGAATTATATTGCCAAGTGACACATTTAAGCTACCTAAGTACCACTCATATGTTTTTACATCATTGAGTGGTGCTTTCTGGACCATGTCGTCCGGCAGTTTGGAGGATATCGATACATTCCATAGGAGATTGACACCTCAGAGCAACTCCACCAGCTGAACCTCTAGGGTAGGATAGATGTTGACTAGATCAACATACATTCTTCCTACATCCAGGCTTGGGGATAGAGATATGGATTCTTAGTACACATCCAGGGTCCTTGAGGAGTCAATGAGAGTTATTGACCATGGTATAGATAGATAACTCGGCGTTATATTATACACTATGGAGCTGTCGTTGGTCAATTGGTACGTACATCTAAAATAGTCTATTATTTTATTTTTTACTCGTTTATACTTGCTATCATATATACCAACATCTGTTTTCTTAACTTATTTCAGGTGGATTCGCTCAAGAGTATCAGACTAATACCTGACTATCCTATAGCGTTGGGTGTTGTAGATGGGGCACTTAACTTTGTTGAGCAACACAGTGGCCTTATTCTTTACCAATAGCAATGGGACGTATATGAGCCACCTCATGTGGACCATGGTGGAGATTAGGGACCACCTGCTAACGAGAAGATACCGGCTCCTCTTGCACTACCTAGTGGTAGAGCTAGAGTTCGAGGAGGTGAGGCTCGAACGATACATTGTCCAACAGACCTCAATGACAACATCTCACTACATGCCCGTCATTCTGTAGACCTAAGGCATATTAGTACGAGATATAGCACATACCCTAAGTCAAGTGTTGCCTCCACTTCGGGAGCCAAATCCAACTTTAAATCTGGATCTGACGTATACATGACTCCTGAGTTCCAGCAACATCTTGACCTCACTACTCCACCGGCTTCTCAAAAGCAACGTTCTACCCCCACACAGTCATCCATGGGTGAGAACATCACTCAACTGCATCTAAGCATCCAGTCAACCAAGTTCCTCTAAGGGAACTTGAGCTCGATAATCCATCAACTGAGCCTATTCAGACATATGATAAACGGAGGCATTTACTTTTTTCCTGTATCGTGAGGACATTTACACAGCGTAGGCGTTAGTAAATATGTTTAGTCTATTATTTTTGGTTACTTATTTATTTTTCCATTGTATTGATGTTGTCATTGACTGACTACAAATTTTGTGTATATACTGATTATTCGAAATACAGTTCACTTTTCATCATATTTTACAGTCAATGTATTATTTATTTATCTTAATTTTACAATTTACAATTACTTTCTCTTCTATTCAACTTGTATGGTCATTGGATGATCATCCCATGCATTTATTTCTTCCCAACTTACTATATTTGTTGAAGTATTCCACCAATCGTAATTTTATGAAAGGTCTTCCCCCCTTCCGTACTTGCCTTTAGTAGACTATTGTAGTAAAAATTGAAGTAAAGGTGCGTCAAGTGTATGCTCTTTCAATATAAATATTTATATTGAAAACGCATATACTTAATGAGCCTTCAGTATCACAATTTGAATTGAAAGAAAAATAATTGCAAATTGTAAAATTATGATAAATAAACAATACATTAAATTGCAATATATGATGAAAAGTGAATTATATTTCGAATAATCAGTATATATACAAAATTTGTAATCAATCAATGACAACATCAATACAATGAAAAAATAAACAAGAAAACAAAAGCAATAGATTAAACATATTTATTGACGCTTATGTCGTGTAAAAGTCCTCACGGCATGGGAAAGAAGTGAACGCCCCCTCGCAAGTACGCGTGGATCAATCGATCCCGACTCCATCTATCCTACGACCATATACAAACATGTTTAGTAGAAAAAAATAAAAAATAAAAAATTATCAATCATTATACTTATGCATATATTACAATGTTAATTATACCACCCCCAGGTTTCTGTCGATTCTTTATCAACAAGAGCAAATGCTAATAGAACAATTGAATTGTCCTCATCTATGCTACAAGCTACCAACAACTTATGCCCATACTTTCCATGTAAGAATGTGCCATCAACATATACAATAGGTCAACAGTATTTGAAGGCTTCAACACATGGCCCAAATGTCCAAAAAACCCACTTGAACTGGGATTGACCTTGCTTTGGTGAATTACTCCAGCCTCAATCGACTTGTGTCCTCGGGTTGCTCAACTTCATCGCATTTAATAATCTTAGCAACTCATTATATGACTTCTTTTAATTACCATATACCATCTCAACAACCTTTCCCTTAGCCTCGAAAACCCTTCTATTGCTTATTGTGTACCCATATATAGTTTACACATTAATTGCAAGATCAAGTATCTTAACATTAAGGTTGTTCCGTATAGTATTGATGAATAGTATAGCCATTATGTTTCTGTCAAGTTGAGGATAATCCTAGTTCATCATTGGGTTCACACAAGTGTGCAGATCCTCTAGAATTGTTATTTTGAAAAGATCCTCTACTTTCTTCAAATAAGCCAGTAACCTCCACTTACAACTCTATTCTTTCTTTTTACAGTAGACAGCGTATACATTCGATTTCGAAATGTCTACCTGAAAATCACAGTAGTTCCTTAGGTGGAATAACTTAACTGAATTTATGAAATCCTTCTTTGTATTGAAACACATATTGACACTCAAGTCATTAGAGTTGATGATGTTACTGCACATTTCATTAACATCTCTCTCCAATGTTGCATAGCCGCTACCATCATATTGGCTATTGTAAAATAGGACATGATCTCTGATAAGCCTATCAATAGGTTTGTTTATTTGTGGAAAGTCTTCAAACTACCTACTTGACAATACTTCACCAGTTCAATGGTATGGCCTACTCGGGCCGTCACTGCGAATTGTCCGAACCAACAGACTGCTCCCGCCAACATATGGTCTCACCTAGGCCTCTCTCAAATCCTTAGCATGGTCATCTTCAAGGCTAACATAATCTTCATCACCACCCCCATCATCCTCATCACCATCCACACTTGCAGCATTCTCCCCATCATCAATATTTATATCTATGTGCATTCTCTCTACATACGGATCATAAGACTCTTCATGTTTGATAATGGGACCCAATGCTTCGTTAAGCTGCTCTTCTGTGATATTCACTTGCTTGTACTCAGATAAATCCATATATGGTTCATTTGATTGATCCACATTTGTTTGCTCCACACCGGTCATTGTTAAATGCACATTAGGATCTAAAAGGGTTAGATTATTTGGCTTATGTATTTCACGCTCATTTCAGGCACTCGATTTCCCAATATGCCTTATACACACTTCTTGAACACTTCGTTCCCCAAAAGACTCTATCATTTCAATGAAATTCTCAACATCCTCATCATTTCTAATGGCTATCAACTTGTAGACAACTCCAACATTATGGAAAAAGGGATGTTTGTGCATAAGTTCAACATCACTCGGGTCAACTCCAACGCATCCACAAATTTTTCAACTGAAATGAGAGAAATTTGAATCCTTTCTAATTTTCAATTTCTTAACGGCTCCCTATCATATTTTAACCCCCAGCTACCCATCACTATATTTCCATTCGCATATACAATATCTTTCACATAATCTGCCATTTCCACCCTAGTAATGCCACAATGATCCAAATATTTAGATGACATTATAAACTTCATATACATACCGAGTGATAACTTTACGAAATGCACTTAATCATCTCGGTAAGTTGCGTCGTCAATACAACTATCTAACTTTAACTTTCTAATTTTACTCAATACAATAAAAAAATGCAAATACACACACACATACAACAATTTTCACTTACATTACAACATTATTCATAGCGATATTCATATAACTTATCTAATGCAATACATAACAATTCTAAATTTATACAACATACAATAAATTTTTATAAAATATTAATAATTTATACAACTTACAATACATCTACAATTACGAAATTTACGTAATAACGTAACAAATTTTTTTCTAAAAATAATAATTGCATAATGTTGATTATTAATAAAATAAAATAAATAAATAATATGCCTATAAGTTATAGATTGTTACCTGTTTACTTGCGTAAATAAATAGTCCGGTACTTCAACTATTGGTTTCCTCAAGTTTTCTCTGTGTTTTAAAATTTTCAAAAACTGATATAAGCAAGAATGAGTCGTAATAGCGCATACCTAGCCTACTAAAGGCGCATGTACTGCATGGGCATTCAGTTATAACTAATTATACTGAAAGCGCATGCAATAGATACGCATTTAGTGTAAAAAAATTACTAACTAAAGGTGCATTCAATTAATACGTCTTCAGTATATTATATTTGTATTTTTTTAAAACGAACCCTTTTCCGTAATATTTTTCAGAAACAAGCCCATATTCATATAAAACCCCAAATTATCGGTGTATCGGTAAAATCGAGGCTAGTACGAACCGATAGTGAAGCCCTAGGTTGGATAAGATTACTAAAACTTTTTAATGTAGCTTTTGCTCTCTTTTTTTTTTTCTCCTTTCCCCCCACCTTCGATTTGGGAAAACTTAATGTAGAGAATTCGACAGATTTAATATGGAGAATTTGATAGATTTTTGTACATATATAAAGTACATTCGGCAAAAAATAACATAAGAATAGGTTTCCAAAAATATATTATAGGGCCAAAACTATTTTAAGTTAATGGTATTGTTATTAGTCTTCCATTAAAATAAATTAGGGTTCAAATTCTTCTTTTCTATGTTTGTCCAAAAGAAAAACATATCATGGAACTTTATTATAAATTTAAAAAGAAAAAAAAGAAGAAATTGCATATGAGAGCATGTAGCTTCTTATTTCTTTAAAAAAAAATTGTAAAGAACTTTTCCTAAAACCAACCCTCTAACGCAGTCCCTCTCTAAAAAAAAAAACAATTAAATATCGAATAACTTCCAAGTATATACAATTAGCACAAATCAAACATTCAAACACTAATAGCAAATGTAGAAAGTTTATATCACATAAGTTTTCATCTCGAGATACTTACTTGCAAACTTTGATCTTAAAAAACTATACATTACACAATTAAAGTCCCATACCCCACATGAAACTTTAGTTATTCAAATACATAATTGAAGTCGTGTCCATCTTTAAAAAAAAAAAATGTAGTACATACATTATTTTCATAATATCTTTTTTAGGAGCTTATTCTTTTGTTATTTTTTGTCAAGTATACTATTTTCATACAAAGCTCGAATTTGATACACATTACTTTTAATAACAACCCTATATTATCATTGCAACACATAAGATAATAGTTCACAATGTAATTACTGAAACTTTTTAATATAGCTTTTGCTATTTTCTTTCCTTTTTCAGTTTGGGAAAAAAATAATAAAGAGAATTTGATGCACCAAACTTTTGGTAACACCCTTAACAAAAAATAAATAAATAAAATGGTAACACTCTATATTGTTATCGCGACACATAAGATAATAGTTCACCATGTGATTTTAATATACTAGCCCATTTTTATGTTGTACATCTTCAATATAGGTGTTATTAAGGATAAATGCACATAAACTTACCACTTTTTTACTTTGGAGTTTAAGACCTTGGTTTGAATTACATTCTTTAAAAAAAAATATAAATACATGGAAAGTTATTAATATTTGAAAATAAATTTAAATAAAATATCAACATTGTGAGAATATCAAATAGAGGATAAACATTTTAGTGTATAGTTAAAATGGAAGGCTCTGTAATGAAGTACTTAAGACGACATTAACTAGAGCTTATGTGGCATGTTAAAATGATACGTAAACGCATGACTTAGCCTTATGTTAACACTGACACGACACCCCAGCTAATTAAAACAAATAAAAAAAAGAGAAAAAATTGCCAACCTAAAATCTATACTTAGCCAAAGTAAAATACAAAAAGTGGAAAACGTAATTAAACATAAATAAACACATATGCTTTTGGGGAAAAAGAAAACCTTAATTCCTTTATGTAATTGAAAACCTAAACTAAGAAGGACGAATTGAAAAGAAATCTAAACAATACTCCATCTTGCTTATTTTTGGTAAGTTTTCACCTTATTTTGTTCTAATATTTTGTTTATGCTTTTGATTTTCAATGCAACAAACAATTGCGTTTTGATTTTCAAAAATGATTTTTATGTGGATGGTTAGGGAATGAGATTAACACCTTTTTATTTTTACACTTTTCACAATTTCTACTCCAAGTTGTTAAAGGTGGTGGCTTTTATCATTTTTTTGTGGAGAATGGTTAGGTGTTTTTGGTTAAGTGTTGGGATTAGTGTTTTTGTCGTGTGAAAAAGATGTTGTGTTTAAAAGTGATATGCGCATGGATACTTGGAATGAATAGCAAAATGCCTACTTTGCACTACAATAATATATATAAGTGTCATGTATGGTGGGTCCTTTACAACCTATGAGTGTATGAACATAAGATAGTAAGTGTTTAATATTAAACTCTTATATTTGGGTTCTTTTTTTTATCCAATAGGGCTACCAATTGGTTGGTCCTCTATAAGAAATAGATAAAGACAAAGACAAAGATTGTGTTGTTACTTTGTTTTTTGAAATTAAAAAGGCGACCTGCTTTTTCACTTGTACCATACTAAAGGCATAAAATCATGCAAATATGTTACTTGTTTTGTAGAAGACAAATTATTGTTCTTAAACATATCTCTATGACATTATAATACTTTAAATGTATATATTGGTAATAATTGAATATGTTGATATCGGAAAACTTGTTTTTAATGTTACGTGAATACCAAAAAATAATTTTTAACCTTTTATCTTATATGTATAGTTTATTGAAAGAAACATTTATGTTTATAAGCGTTTTTAGTTATATTACTATTCTTAATTTAAATGTATATAGCTTGTGTCTTTTTCCCCAATTTTTTTTCTTTTTTAGGTGACAAGGAAAGAATAATAGAGTTTATATTATGATGAATCATAGAGTGAGTTTCATTAATGACTATTCACATACTATGTAGGTGGAGCATTATTTATGGTGGCTACTCGAATCAATAAAGTATTTTATGTTGAATTTACAACAGACATATGTTAAGGGCTTAACCACTTAGATGTAAGTAGGATATTTTATCAACCCTCTAAGACAAATCAAGTTATCTGTTAATGTACCATCCTCAAGTCTTGTAAACTTTATATATTATTTCCTAAACAATAATGTTAATGAGGTCTTTCTTAAGCACAATATTCTCATTAGAGACGAACAAGCATTGTAACCACAGGTGCTTAGGATGGAGGACCTTAATACTGATGTTATTATAGATGATGATCTAGATTTTGATCCTGAATTTGGATTAAGTGATATCAATAAAAGTAAAAGTGGCAATTAAGAGGGAACGTATGATGGTAATGAAAGTTTAAAGGAAACCAATGAGTCGAATTGTGCAGAATGTAGTGAGATGCACGATGATCAACCACCCATTGCAAGAGGAATACATGACAACTATTCTCATTTTGATCAATCGGTAAGCTATCTATATTTTTTGTAGCCATGGTTTTTGATGGTGTACAACAATTTAGGGCAGTAGTGGTGTGCCATTGTATTCTAAACCAATGTATAGTGTATTTTCAAAAGAACACCCCTACCTTCATTAAAGTTAAATGCATGGACAAGGATTATCATTGGAATATCAATGCATCTATGAATTAGAGCATAGGTGAGCTTCAAGTGAAGACACATGAAGAGCAACACATACGCCAACAAGTTTACATTAATAAGGAGGGCTACATCAAAGTAGCTAGCGAAGGAGTTTAGGGATACGATTGAAGCTTGTAAATTCAGTAAAGGGAGTTGAAGGAGCTAGTCAATAAGTGCTTAAGGTTGAATATAAGCTTAAGCAAGATCATGAGGACACAAGAGAGGGTATTGGTGCAACTAGAGTGCGAATGTAAAATTGAATATGGGAAATTAGACTATGTGGAGGAGTTGAGAAAGAGTAATACGATAATGATCCTTTAGGTTAATGAGATTACATGTGATGGGAAGGTTAAATCTAAGTTTAAACACATGTACATATCCTTTAATGCATGTAGGAGAGGATTTCTAGTGAGATGTCACTACGTTATTGATGTTGATGGGGTGTTTCCTTACAGGATTATGCAAAGGCCAATTGTCATGACCCTATAGGGGCCTAGTAGGATTACCTAAAATTTCCATGACATGTCTGCACTCATGATATGAAAATCGCTTTGTAGGTTAAAGATTGCAAGACTCTCAGTGATTAATCACTAAGGTTACTGATTTTTAAGTAAATAATTTACTGTAAAACACAAATATAAATAATTATGGGTGTCCGAAATCCTACAGTTCATCAAAACCGCAGAGAATCGACATCTTCTACCAAATAATAAGATAAGATATACCAATATTACAAAAGAAATACAAGAAAAATTAAATTATCAACAAAGGTTGCTTATGTATCATCTAAAAAGTACTAAACTATTTTTAATACTAAGATACATATCTTCATCTCACACTCGACACTCGAGACTTATCCCAATCCCAATGTAAGTAATCCTGTAAAAGAAAATATAAGGGAGTGAGCATATAACAGCTCGGTGAGTTCGTTTCTCACCACCACCGTTTAAGCAAGTTATCACATATTATTATCATACATTCAAGCAAGCTATCTACATACAAAATGAATGTAGGCACGATGAATGCAAGCAACGCATCAATAGGAGTCCAAAACTATTGAAGGTGTAGAATTACATCGTCTACACTTCGATTATCATTTGTACTTACCTGCACAAGGCACCTCAGCTTATCCGCATGAGGCTACCTAGGGGCCTCACCCCCTAGGCTGCAATCAACTATTACCCTAGCCGAGAAAAGATTTTAATTCAAATAGGGGGATTCCATTATAGGACTATCCACCCTCTAAGGCCCCTCGGGCACAACTTGCGAGTCCATCTCGTAAGCCAAAATTAACCAAGGCCCCTTGGGCACAAACTTGCGAATCTATCTCGCAAGCCAAAATTTACCAAGGCCTTACAAGCATAATAAAGCGAATCCTCTCGCTATCAAGTGGAGAACCCATGCTAACTTTGCCTTAACGATAAAATATCATTTTTGACACTGCAGCCTTTATCAAAATCGTATAAAATACGTTTAAGATTAGGAAAACCTTTTTTCAAAAATACCCTTTTCAACATTTTGCAAAGCTAGCACTCTTTATCCATATATTTACTAGGTCATAGACATGCGACGAATAGAACCACTTATTTGGGTCAGATATTTATATTTATCAATTTAAAAAAAAAATAATCACACGGATGATGGCATACAAGCAGAACAATCATTCAAACATATGAGTAACAGCAAGCAGCAAAACATCATACAAGTAACACGCACAAGCAAGTAGCAGCTCATTAGAACTCCCTCACCTGGATTATTGCTCATTCTCTAAACCTCTAGGGTTCTTAGATTTCGATATCGATCACCTAAAATATAATAACACTTATAAGTATTCTGTAAAGTCAGACTCCTTAATTAACTAAAAGTCTATTATAGTTTATTTAGTTCCCCAATTTACCCCAAGTCTTATATTTATAAGGTTTATCATACTCAATGGGATTAATAGTAACTATTTTCTGATATTTGTAAGTTACAAAACTTCTTTTATGTATTTTGAAACTTTTCGTTTTAGTTCGGATCGTTATGAACTTATAGTCCATTTTGATCGTTTTCGAGTGTATTTTCTCGTAACGAGGTCCGTTTTAGACGTTGTAATTCGCAATTTGAATTATGACATAAAAATATCAAAAAATTTATTATTTTACTTTAAAAATTATAAAATATTAATTTTAGCTTCTTTTTCTAAATATATTTATGATTTAATAATTACTTAAACCATATAATTGATATTTTTATTATTTTAAGCATATTTTTCCTATTTTTGAGATTTTTAACTTTATTATGATTATATTATTAGTATGACCTTTATTGTTTTTATTATTTCTCATTTTCGTATTATTTATTTACATCACGATTTATACATACATATATATATATATATTTTCGGTATACTACATATACATAATATAGGTTATACGCTATATGTATGTATATACTTATTTTATGAAAATAAACATACTTTTATGTACATATAGATATATATATTCATGTATTTGTGTTTATACTCAATAATATACTTATATAATTTTCGAAGACTTAAATATAAATAATTTACAAATACCTATTCTTATAATATATATTCGGTATATATATTTACATAATATTTGTTATAAAATATGTATACTATATATTATATATTATGCCATATACCCTAAAGCATATATATATGTCTTATGTAAATACTTATAAAAATACCCCACTACATATATACTATACGACTATACATATGTATATATACAAAAATAATTGTACATATATACACATATATATAATTACGGTACATACATATATATTCATACTATAGTTATGTAAAGAAATTACTTAATACTAATTATATGTATTCTAAAACAAAATACATAATACATATTCTTTCCATATAATATACTTATGTTCATATATGTATACATACATAGCCTAATACATGCATATATAATTTAATTTATGTATTGTGCACATATATACATGTAATAGTAATGTTTTAGTAAAAATATACTATACAAATACTATAATTATACATGTATATACTATATAACATACATCTAACATAATTTACTTACTTTTTTTTCTTCTAATTCTTTCTTCTTCTTTTCCTTCTTCTTTTCTTTCTTTCTTTTTCTTCTTTCTTTCTCTTTTTCTCTCCTTACGGTTTTGGTTTGTGAAGGACGTTCTTTCTCTCTCTCTTTTTTTTTTTTTCAAATTTTATTGTTTTGTTTCGTTTCGTTTCTTTCTTTTCCCAGCTTTATAATATATATATATATATATATATTGGTCACATGATGAGTAGCTTAAAATTTAAACTAAGAGTTATACATGGCAATTTTTTTTTCTTTTTCCTCACGTGGGCGGCTAATTGGAGTTCCAGAATGTGCAATTGAAGAAAAAGAAAGAAAGGAAGAAAAGAGAGAAAAGAGATAAATTGAAAATGAAACAGAAGGAAAATAAAAAATAATAATAAATATATGTAATTTTTCGTAACATATAAATTATAACAAATCTCCTCGTAAATTAATTTTTAAATTTTTGTGAAATTTTATCAATTTAATTAGTACCTGGTACAACTATAATTTTTACCAGTTATTATAACGATTTCGTTATAATTTTATGCGAATAGGCTATTTAGTCGAAAATTGCAATCGACTATAATTTTATCACTAATGAGTAATATTTAATTATTTTATAGGTTTATATTTATAATTTTAGGGTTTCGATTAAATTCGAGTTTAATTTTGGTTAATGGTATGTAAGTTAGTTTTAGGGTTTTAGTATGCGATCTAGGGTTTTGATCAATTTCTAAGGTTTTTACTACTTATAATATATTTAGATTTATAATTTATTAAATTTTTATCTTGCTCGACTTTGATGACTCTTTAATCCATCTATAGTATTAGGGTTCACTTCTACTTTTAAATAGCTAAATTTGCGGGGTTTACACCAATTGCTATTTGCAGTTGGAAGGGATACCAACAATGGGATGTTTCCAATAGCACGGGCAATGATACTTGTAGAGAACAAAGATAATTGGGCTTAGTTTCTTAGCACATTGAAGAGTGAACTTAGTATTCAAGATATGAGTGAAGGGTGGCATGTTATGAACAATCGTCAAAAGGTATGTGGTTGTATCTATATCTTAATTTCCCTTGTTATGTTTATGATTGATAAATATCTCATGGCAATCGATTTGACTGGGGTTGGTTAATGCTGTTTAGAGGATATTTACAAAGAGTGAGCATCGTTTTTGTACTTGGTACCTTGAAGCAAAGTAGAGAGTAATGTATCTTGCAAAAAAGCTTAGGAAACTATTCTAGGCATAATATAAGAGTAGGAATATTGTAGATTTCAAGAAGAATATGGAATTATTACAAACTCATCTCCTGCTAGTCATGCCGCGCTAAAGGATGTTGATTTCAGGCATTAGGTTAAGGCTTATTTCTAAATAGGTGTAAAGTGCAATGCCATTGAAAATAATATGTGTGAGGCTTTTAATGGAAAAATACTTAGTCCAAGAGGGAAAACCATTATACTTATACTTAAAGGCTTTAAGACCTATGTCATGAAGTGCATATAGAAGTAAAGGGAATCTATTTTAAAGTGGGCTTGCGATTGTTCATCTCGAACATTGGAAATTTTTTAGCTCAAGGAAAATATCAAAGTATGCATTGCAAAGTAAAATTTTGTGGTGATAATGGTTTTGAGATCAAGGATAAGGATGACATCTACATTATGGATGTGATTGGGAGGATGTGCAGTTGTCCCTTGTAACAGCTAAGAGGGATACCATGCCCATATGGCATTGTAACTATCCACTTTCTTAAATAAGATGTCGAATCATATGTTGATGCATGCTACAAGAAGGTTAGATTCATTTTGGCTTATCAATAAAACATATCACTTTTAGAAGGCATGCGAATTTGGACAATGATTACCTAATCTACCTATCCCTTGCAAAAGGTACAATCGACACCAAAAGAAGCATAGAATGTAAGCAACCAAATCATTTATAAGTAAGATGTCAAGAAAGGGTGAACAATAAAAGTATAGTAGATATGGTGGTGAAAGCCATAACAAAAGAGCATGCAAAGAAGTGGGTTGCTAAACCTCTGCATCTTAAGTATATAGAATTTTTTTAATTAAATTGCTTATGTGATTTTTACTTTAATTTTTCTAATATCTACACTAGCTATGGTAGGTTTGCAAGCTCAAGCTTAAAAGGTAATTGTCTATTGTACCAGTCGATATAAAGAGGGGGAAGGGACCATATGACTTTAGAATCTATTACAATTAGCAAACCCAACAAATATTATTTAATTTAAATGGGTTCCTATTTGTTTGATGTAGCCGAAATGATAATATTTAACGTTGAACATGTCCATTGAATGATGCCTTTTTTATTGTCTTTGAAAAAGAGTCTACGAAAAGTAGCAAACTAATGCTTTACCAAAAATGGACATTTTATATTGCAATTTTCGAGCTGGGTTTTTTTATTTTGAGTATGTTTCTTGTCCTTTGTCATTGCATTTTGATGCCACATCATGTCTGCATGTTGACAAAAAGACATATCAATGTCTACCCATCCATCTAACATGCCAAGTAAGCATTACTTATGGTTGTTAAAACCACACACCAAAACATTTATCATCTATTTAACCTTCTTCAAACGTTGATATTCTATTTGAATTTACCCCCAAATATTGATAACCCCTAATGTAATTTTTCCTCTTTCTTTTTTATTTTGCTTTCTCTTTAAAAAATTATCATTTTCCCACTTTAATGAGTCATTGATTCAATATAAATAGCTTTTGCATTTGATTTTTCCATCCAGGCTTATTGTAGGTTTGCCAATTGCTAAAATTTTTAGAACAACAAACTTTAGTTCAAACAAATTAATTCATCAAATTTATTTCCGACAAACAAAAGTTTGGGAAAGAAATAAATTATTGAGATGGTAAAGAAGTGGAAAGTGTAAATAAGGTATATCATGGCATGATCATGTAAGGTCCAACAAAAAAAAAAGTGATGATTAACTCACGATCGGTTGGTTTGGAAATAATTTGTAAAAATATAAGAAATTACTTATAATATGCTAAAATAATGCTAATTAATTAAGGAAAATTCATAAAAATTAAAGAAAAATCAATAAAATGTTGGAAAGTATAAGAATTGTCCATATCCCAGACATAACATGTTGAGAAGTGGAGAAAGAAAATTAAAATATTAGAATTTGCCAAATAAAAGGTAAAAAAGGAAAAGAAATGGGGACACTTGCCAACAAAATAAATCAAGAAAAGCCTAAAACATCTCTATAAATTCATAATAACCTATCCAAAAACTACTTTGGTTAGTTGAGAGCTTTAAAAAAATTATGGAGAGGAGAGAAAAGAAGAAAAAATATTTTTAGGAAAAATATACAAAATAATGTATATTTAGGGCATTATAAGAGAACCCAAACCCAACCACACCCTAGCACCACCGCCATACCCTACTAACACTCTTGGAGCTACCACTGGTGGCTAGAAGCTGATTAGATAAGTGAGTCTAATCTTCCCTCCTATTTTATTTAAATTATTAAAAATATCAAATATATCTACAAAATATGAAATTTTGTATTTTAAAGTTTTTATGTATTTAGATTTAGAAAAAAATATTAGATTGATAAAACTAGGTCCCTAGATATATCGTACTTAAGAAATCCATAAATTTAAGCCAATTTTGAAATACTGATTTAAATGACTTAAATAGTGTAGTTTTAACCTTAAAATTTTTGTATAAACTATTTAGGGTATTCATGACTATGTTATGAAAATTTTTTCTAAAAATTAATTTTCTAAAATTTTGCTTCATTATTAAGCCTTAAAATCATATATAAAAAGGCAATATTTGGCCTTAATTTTGTAATTTAATATTAATTTGGTAAAAATTTTGATTTATTAGATAATTAGGTATCCTTGGATGCTGGTTGCTAATGTAGGATAGTATTTGTAGAGTTCAAGGTGTTAGTTGTAAATAATATACATTTTATGTAGTAAATATGTCTAAAGGAGTAATAGGTAAAAGGGAATATATTAATTAATTTTGTCATTAAGAGTTAATTGGGTATAATTTCTTATTTAGAATATAATTAAATATCTTGATATATTATTTGATGATGAAGGATGATAGTTATAGTGTTAGAAATGTTAGATAAGTGTTTAAAGATAGATTATACAATAATATATAATATATGTTTGTTGGAAATAAAATGAGAAGAAAAATATTAAGTCAAAATTAATAATAATATAATAATAATAATAATATAAAATAAATCTTACATGAAATATTTGTTTAGATAATTATATGAAAAATGTAGGTTATTCTCACATTAGAAGCTAATTCGGTAAATAAATTAGGAATACGGTATATAATACTAATCAAAATATTAGTTAAGAGCTAGATAGGAGCTTTAAAATACCTAAGTATAGTTACATGAATTTTACATATTAGTTTGGGAGGAATTTTTAAGGTTTATATATAAAACTCATAATCATAAACTAAATTATAACCTAATTAAGAAATCGATTCAAAATTTAGCTTAAATCAAGAAAAATTATAAGAGATTTAAAAACATAAATAATTAGATGTAATAAAACCTTAAACTGAAGATAACATAAAGAGTTATAGAATAAAGCATATATAAAAAAGTTATATGAATACTAAAATAACCTTTGTATTATAAGGATTATCGGTAATGGCTTGTTGCTAGTCGCACCTTATGTAAGCAAGCAGGATGTCCAGGTAAATTGAGATCTATATGTTATTATATTTTAGATTACTTTTTTATGATATTCAAAGACTTGAGATTATACTTAGTTATGTATATTTAAAAAACTGATTGTGCGCATACCTGTGTGCACTTATTTTTAGGTTTTAATGTTTGACTCTAGTTTGATGTTCTAGGTCGTAACTGTGTGAAATAACCGAATACCTTAAATTATATCTAACTAAGTATATGACTTGTAAGCCTAAAATAGACCTACATAGTAACATATTAAGGGAAACTTTTAGAGTTCTTCAATTAAATACCGACCCTTTCAAAAGGGATAACACTAGATGGAATGATTAGTCAGTTATCCATCCTTAGTCGAACTAAGTAATAGGAAAGGAGGCCGCAATAAAGGTAAAGTCAATTGTTAGAAGATAGTTGCAAAAGGAGTAGTATCTCTGTTGTACAAGTTTGAGTTTGGTCGTAAGTTATTGAAATATGCATTAAACTCCTTAATCTGAATTAGAGTGGATGTAATTTCTTTAATCTACGATAAACTGAATAACGTCATACGATGGCATTTACTTATACATGCATAGCATCTAACTAATTTGGTTGATAACTTTATTTGTGCTTGATGTATAATTTTAAGTCTTCGTCTTAACTTACTAAGCGATTGGTTACTCATATCGCTATAGATATTATTGCAAGTGTTAGCTTAGAAGAGACATCATAACTACACTAAAGTTAGCTATCGTTGGATCTTAGGGAGTGAGGAAGTAAAAATGAAGAATGAATACCTTTTTAAGTTTTAGTTCTTAGTTTATAATCTTCTAATATCAAATGAAGTATTACTCAAGTAAGTTTATACCACGAAATTATGTGAACATTAATTATATTATTTGAATCTTAGTATATTTTTTCCATACTTTCTTAAGTAAATAACCTGTTTAATTTGTGAACTATTTATTTCAAAGAGAGTTAGTTGTAGACACTTTATGTAAATCAGGTCTAAGATATCAACTGTAAAGTCAGTTTCTATCCTATAATGGTTTGCATAACAGGACTATTACGACTCTATCACTTAAGGGCATGACGGTTTGTAACATCCTTTGCATGTTAGGTAACGAAATTATAAATCATCAAGACACCTTTTATTGTAGTGGCTTGGAGAATGTTAAAACTTTGAAATTAAGTATACTTAGGTTATGTAAATCCTAGGATGAATGACCTCCTAGGAAGTTGTTGTACTAGAGGATAAAACAGTGCAATATTCTATGCTAAAGCTAACAATACCTCTATGAAAAAAGTTTTGATCGAGTCATTACAAGTGGTATTAGAGCAATTTACTAGCTAAAAGGGAAGAGCCTTGCATGTTAATGGTTCCGAACCTTGTAACGAAACTGATGAGGATATTAGTTTTGTAAGGGGGGTGGATTGTAATACCCTTTATATATTAGGTGACAAAACTCTAAATCATTAAGGTGTCTTTTGGTATACTGGCTTGTAACACGTCGAAACTCCAAAGTTAAGCATGCTCGAGCCAAGTAAATACTAGGATGGGTGACCTCATGAAAAACTGTTGTACCAGAGGACAAACCCGCGCGATATTTCACTCCAAAGTAAACAATACCTCAATGATAAGAGTTTCAGCTGGGCTTATGATCAAAAGAATAGAAAGTGTAAATAATCTTAACATTGCTACCATTTTGTTTTGCATTAGATATACACGTTTCAAGAAAAAAAATAGAAAATGATAAAATGAGATGTGTCAACTTAAAAACTCATAAAAAAAGAAAAGCAAATAGGATAAATGGAAATAATAAGTTTATTTTACCTTAAGAATTTCATGACTTTTAACATATTTCACTATCAAATTGTTAAACTTTGACCACTTATAAATTCGAAAAGCACAAATACGTTGGACTTCAATGCTGATTAAATGAATTCTATTATTAATTGTTTTATTTAAATCATGGATCAAGGGACCTCTTAAGTTAAGGAAAATATTTGATAGATATACACTTATTTAAATTATTGATCAAAGAAACTTTATCCTTTTTAGAACCTCTTTATTTCATCTAAAGCATAGGCTAGCTTTAAAGAAGATATCAGGATTTCACATATGTTTATTAAACAAACATGGAAAAAAGATCCATTGGATATTACACAACATGTATTCATTAGATATTACATGCCACGTGCTATACATACATGACGTGTAAATATCAATAAAATGTTAACAAGTACAATAATTGCATGAATAGTTTCCAAATCAATTGCAATTCGTGATTTGCACTAGCCATATATAGCAATATTTTATTAGTATTTACATACCACCTATGTATTATACATGGCATGTAATACCCATTGAATCATTTATCACAAATATTTGTGTTGTAAACTTGCAATTCTCCTATATCCCCATAAATAGGACGCCTCTATTACCTATAATATGGACATTTATAGATCAAAAGTTCATTAACATGAATATAATGAAAAATGATTCGCCAATTACTCAACAATACTGAATATTCACAAAAAATGGAGGAGAATTGGAGAGAATAATGCTTACATGTTTATAGATATTATAAATGCTATATTCTATGGTTAATGCATTTTAATCTAAGTTTAGAAAATGATTTTTGATCTTTGAGGCTTATTAAGTTCTCATCTTTCTTATTATGGAAAAATACAAAAAAATCTCTAACATTTCACGTTTCTACGAATCAGTTTTTAGCCTTTCATTTAGTCTATTTTAGTTTTTAACGTTTTAACAAATTTACAAAAAAGTCCTTCTGTTAGTTTCGTTATGTATGGATACATTAAGGACTAAATGAAAAGGTTAAGGACTGGTTCATATATATAGATAAACGTTAGGAACTTTTTTTACTTATATAGATCAATTATATACCAACAAATGTTTACAGTAACAGAAAATTTAATAGAAAGACTTATTTGATATGACTTGAAAGGGTAAGGACTAAAATTAATTAAATGAAATATTAAGCATTGATTCATAAAACATGAAATGTTAGGGACTTTTTTTTTTATACTTTTCTCTTCTTTTTACATTCTAGGTAAGATCAATTTAATTGAGAAAATACGAGTTGATATTCGTGAGATTCTTGTAAACTAGTTGGATGGATGAAAATCATAAAATAAACCATTAATAAAACATAAAAACAAAAGATTTATTAGGACACTAAAATATGTCTGATAAAATATCTTTATATGAACATATTCTACTATTATGATAAAGTGGAATGTGATAATGTATTACCTTTAGCCTTTAGGACATATAATGCATCCTAATATATGGGGTAAAACACATTGTGTAGTATATTTATTTGCTATAGAAATATTAGAGATACAAAATTGTATCCTATTTACCTAATAGGACAGTAATTTTTGTTTTAATGATGATATTTATTCTATAAAAATCGATCATAGTAGATCATGAGACACAATCTAATGTCATATAAACTAATCTATTGCGACTCTTTTATTCGCTTTAGCAAGTACTATACATTAAGCCATATCATGTACCTTAAAGACCTATTCCTATGGTTAGCTATATGCCACAATTAGGATGCAATAATTTCATGTTGTAATAGTCAAAGTAAGTTAATAAAAAAGAATTATTATGGTGAATTAATTAATTAAATTAATTTAGTGAGAAAACTAAATGGGTGCTACACTTAGAAAATAAACTAATTAAATGGCCATTGGGCCTAAGCTATGTACTTAGGTAAAGGGCTTAATTGATAAACTTAATTAATGGACTTTTGTTTTACTAAAAATTAAGTCATTAACATATACTTATGTTTTAATTAAATGAAGGCTAAAGTTCAAAGTTTACAAGGTTCAAGAGAGGATTAGAGTACTTTATTTTATTGACTTGGCAACGCGGATGAGTATATGTTTTGAAATATAAACTTAGGATTTTTAGAGATAGTTTGAACGACAGGATTTACATAAGAAGAGATATATTAGTTGAGATAAATTTTGAAATTAGATAAGGAAGATTTTTTTTTTTTTTTTTTTGCAAAATCAAGATATTCAAGCTACAGATTTTTAAGAAGACATGGTTATTTTTTCTTTTGAATTTCAAGTATAGCTTGTTGATAAGGATGGATCAAAATTTTTCTTTTCAGAAAAATTTGTTATACTTGAAAAACCAGGGAATTTGGTTTAAGGGCTTAGGCAAATTCAATAAGGATATACTCAACAGAATTTTAACTCATAGATTGATGAACATGTGTAAGATTTAAGGAGTATTCATAGCATACAAATTTGATCGAATTTTTTAAAAAATAAAATTTGAATATTCAACATTAAAAAATAAAGATTCAATAGTACATAAGCTTCCTATTAGTGGATATTCAAATTTCTCAAAAAAGAATAAGAAGATAATAGCTATATTTTTAAACATTCAAAGCTTAGCTAATTTAGTTCTTATTTGTGTAGGATTTTTGTTTTAAATAGGCTAAACAAGAATAGATCATGAAGAATTTTCCAGAAAAATAAGGGAACTAGCATATTCTAGTCAATATGTAACTCTTGCAGCAAAAAAAGAGAAAAAAAAATACACCAATTAGAACACTTTGTTTTCTCTCGTTTATAAAGATAGTTAGTTAGAAACTACTTTAGAAACTTAATAAGAAATTGTGCAAGATAGAGTTTTCATTCCATTGTTGTTGTATTTGTGCTAATGTTTTGGAGAGGACATTTCTATTGTATTACCTAATTCTGTTGTAACTGTAATTGAGTGAGTGTGAGGTTTAAGTTGCTCTTTATAGGCTATGTTTAGCTCGAGAAGAAGCTAATGAGACATAATAGAGAGTAATTGATACCTTTGCAACCTCAAGCTTTCATTTTTTATTATTGAAGATTGGATCAATGAAATGGCAACGACGAAGAAAACCAAGTCCTTAGCAATGGAGTTGAAGGAAAACATTGGACATAAGGTTGAAATTCTTTAAATCATCTACCTAATTCTCTCTTTCCTTATCAATATTTATTTTTTTGTACTTTATTATTTGAGTTATTAACTTTGCACTTAAAAGTTAACAATCAATATACTATTACTCATGAAAAGTTTTAAATTTTGCTAAAGATATCAATTCATTCCTTCTTCTTCTTTTGAATGAAAAAGGACATTTGTTACTTAAAATTTTTCCCTAAAATAAATAAATAAATAAAGTCAAGGGTTAAGAATAAGAATTTTGTAAAAGAGTTTAGCAATGGGCACTATTACCTTAAGTAATTAGGTCCAAGAGGTACCGTGGGAAATGACATCTATTATGTAGTTATGTATTGGAGGATATTGTTGAAAACATGCTAAAAGAGTTGAGAGAAAAGTTTAAGAAAGTTAAAATTTTTAATAAAATGATTAGATCAGTATATAATAATCAATATATTACTATTTACACCAAATTAAGTTATTAAGAAGGGTTTCTATTTGAAAATCAAAAAGTTCTAAACTTTGTTAAAGATCTCAATTCACTCCCCTTCATGATCCTACCTACCACCCAAATATCTTACATGAGACCTACAAGTATATATTCATTCCTTTAGTTTCTAATAACACAATAACTTGGAGTTAATTAAAAAGGACTTTTATCACTTAAATTTTTCCTTAAGACAAAATAAATAAATTCAAGGGTTAAAAATAAGAATTTTGTAAGTTCAACGGTGGACACCATTACCTTATGTAATTAGGTCTAAGAGGTATGGTACGAAATGACATTTATTGCTTAGGTATATACTTGAAGGCATCATTGAAAGCATGTTAAAAGGGTTGAGAGAAAAGCTTGAGAAAATTAAACTTTTAAATAAAATGATTAGATTAGTATATGTTTGAAGGGGTATCCTAATGCCTTTTAGCTTAGGCTAATTAGCTAGAACTTGCTAATCACTGAAGTTACATAAAAACTGTATTAACATGGTAGAGGTTCATTGTGGCATTCTAAACCCTATTGACGTAAGATTGTTTATCCTGAAGACTTATTGACTAATAAACACTTAAAATAAGATAAATAAATAAAAATGATTGGACTCTATAAAAGACTCACAAAATGGAAAAAGAAAATTAGAAAACATTTAGGGAATAAATAGTTATGTCATCCTATTACTTTCGATAGAATGCTCTGAGATGAAAAAGGGAAGTACATATATTCTAGCTTAAGTATACAAGCTGTAAATGATGTTTTTTTCTTGTTTAGTTGATATCAACTCTTTTATTTATAACTATATTTCTAAAGAATGTTATGGAACTTAATCTCACATTGATTAGTAGTTCAACTATGATAATTATAGCATTTCCACCATAATTTAATGTGATTAAGTTATGCATGAAAATGTTTAGATTTGGATTCCATGATGCATTTAATGCCAATTGATAGTTGTAATATGTTTCTTAAGCTTTGAATAGGTCTATGCAATCTATAATAAATATGAACTTCATACCATAGTTATTGTTCTCAATTATACTTTTAATCCATGTTTTGCTTCACAAGCAAAGTGTAAAGTTTGAGTAGTTAATAAAGTTAGAAATTATTGGATTTTACCTTAACTTTTTGCTATAATTATGTGTTTATTTGTGTTTTTTTGATAGGGAGATGCTAAAAAATAGACAAAAAATGTGCATAGTGAGTCGAGTGTAAGAAGTGGAGAAGAAAATGGAAATAAGTCCAGTATCATATGCTATAAAGAGTTTGTTTAACTCTTACATAAAGGTAATATAGATGAAAGCAATAGAGCGTCGATTCTTCATGAGGACATTCGAATTAAGCAAAGGAATTCCAACTTGTCGAAGATATTTGAGTGAAGCAAGGAGCTTCAGCTCTTCTTGAAGACATCCAAATGAACATCTTCCACAAGAAGGCTCGAACGACGTTGATGGAGCAAAAGAGAGAAATGCTTGGCCTTACTTCATTTGGATTTACCTCGAGAGATTCCAAACCCTAGTGCTATCATAAGACACTTTGTTTATCTCTTCTATGAGCGCATTCAAACAAAGTCTATAATTGCTTCATGTCCATAAATATGTGTCTATGTTACTTCAAGAAGCCTTAGATGTAAGTTAGTTGAATCTTAAATTTTCTTACTAGTTTTCATAGTTTAGCTTAGTTCTTCATAATTCTTAAGAAATCACATCATTTGTAAGTAGCAAAGTAATTTATAAAAGAATTAAAGACTTTAGAATCCGATTTATTGACAAGAATTAGATTTCTATTCTCTTTTTATGATTTTTGTTATCAATTTCTTGTCTTGACTCCTTATGAATTTTCATTTTAAATACTATCATGAATTAAATTTATGTTTGGTTTGGGATATTGGATTTTATGAATTTTTGTATTCTTATACTAACATATTTTTTACGGATGAAATCTTATACTAACATTTGAATATTAGTGTTATTGATCTTTTGGTTCATAAAACATGTGTTTTTTTAATATAAAACGCACTTAAGATTAGGTTATGTTTGAAAGAACTTATTTAGATTGAATCTATGACAAACTAACTTCTTTTATAGGCCTAATAGAAAATTGCACCATAAATAGATTAAGGTTTTGAATATTAATCAATTAAATAACCTTATTTAACAATAAAAAGACTTAATTGATAAATTAGGTAATTTGTATCTTATGAGGAGCTAATTATTAGGCTTAAGCTTTGATAGCTTGAAAGGGATGTTGATAGGAATCAGGAGTCTAAGTGTAATTATATAAAACCTTAGAAAGGGTTCAGCTCAAGAGGTATTTTTGGGCATCTGATTTTAACTAACATACTATTAAAGGACAAGTTTTGAATCCTATAAGGGTCTCGTATAAGGATAGAAATTTATCAAGATTTTTGAAGGAACTCTAAGTCACAAGCTCAAAATCAATATATAATTCGTTGAAAAAGAATACTTAGTCATTGTTATTTTAATTGTAAGTTAGCTTCTAAATCAACAAGATATTCTAATTTTAAAGAAAATGTAATATCCTATAAATCAGTAATCAAGATATAAACATCTAAGTATTAAGACAAAGTCACGTCCTTATACGATTATGGTCAATAGTGAATTTAGGGTATTTGGGAAAGTAAACCGATTAATCTAAAGAAAGATGATAACCCTAATCGAGGAATTCCTGTACGTTTGAACGTTTGTAATATAATAAAAACACTAAGAATACAATTAAAATAGTGAGAATTTACTCTATATGAGACCCTAAAGTCGAATTTAAGGTAATTGTATCTAAATTTAGAGCTTTTAGGAAAATATATCTGATTAAGTTTAAATTTTACGATTAATTTTAAATTTTACAATTAAGTTAGAAAAGTTAATTGAAATGACCCAGTAAAGTTATATTTCAAAAATAACAATCCAAATCCCAAATTTAGCCTTGGAAATGTAGTGATTCAATATAGTGTAAAAATAATCAAAACCCCTCAAAACTAAGTTCGAAATGTGATGGGGATTTAGAGATAAGTTAATTAGGCAATAAAAGAAAATATTATAGCATAATGTATTATATGAGTATTCACATATTTTTATAAGTATACTTGGCATATATAATGAATATACCCGTAAATTAACCTAAAATTATATAAGTATACATGATAAGTGATAAAATCGCAAAATTAAATAGGAAAACTATGTTAAAAATAAAAGATATACTAGAAACATGATCATACGTATATAATTACTTATTATAAGATATATACCTGTATATTAATAAAATCATTAAATACTAATATAAAATACCAAAATATCCTAAAATATCATCTAAAAATTATATAAAAAAAGAAACAACCTGGAATATGATTGGATTCAATGTGGAGTAGCTTAAAAAGAATAACCAGCTATATCAAAAGTAAGTAAACAAAAAATTGACACATCACACATGCAAATTCTTTAAAAGATTAGATAAATAAATAAAAAATAATTACTTAATGGCTAAGAAAAAACTCAACCAACCTAAACCACTATAAATAGGACTTGTAGGATCAAATTATACACGTTAGACACTTCGAGGAATTCTGGAAAAATTAATAAAAATTAGAGAAAAAAAAAGAAAAACAAGGAAATTATTGAGCTAAGCTAGAAACGAAACCAAATGAGAGTCTATTGTGGAACCTGACCAATCACCACTAGTCTACATCACGTCTTAGCCATCCGACAACCCCTCTTCAGCTAATAGTGGCTGAAGCTCTAATAAACTCAAGTTTTGAGTTTCTGCCTTATTTTTCTCTATTTTTGAAAATTATTAAATTGATTAGGAAAAATATGAAATATTAATTCCTAGGTTTTTTTAGATGTACTTTTGTTTCGTAAATTTATTTTTACAAAATTAAGATTATTTAATGTACTTACTTTACAAATGTACTATTCATCCGGAATTTGAAATTCAAAATAAATATACTAAATGATGTAGTTTCTAATTCAAAATTTTTGTGTAAGATACATATGATATATAGATAATTTCTATGTAGCCTAATTTTTTATTTGAGTATTTTTAATAATTATTGTGTTTTTTGACCCTAAAATAGCTAGAAATTAGGGTGAAAATGTGAAATAAATATTTTTTATGAAATTAAATGGTGAAAATGACCTCTATTGATTTCTAGTGAAGTATAATAATGTTAGGATATGTTTAAAATAATTTTGTGTAAAAAGAATAACGTTTGGATAATTAAGTATAATTTAGGAGTAAAATTGTAAATTTAAATATATAGGCAATAAATAAAAAACATGAAACTAAGTGATAATTGAATTCTGCATATTTTTAGGAGTGTATAGAAATTTTCGAGGAATTATTTGATAACTTGAGCTATTTATTATAAATTTTACGTAGTAAAATAATTTAAATTATGAACTGGAACTCATTTTTAATAATAATAGGCTAAATTGTGATGAATAATTAAATAAAACACTATCTATATGTATATCAATCAGATTTGATAAAAGTATATATTTAATATATTTAATGATATTTTGATGATCGGGATATGTTACATATATACTAGGGTTAGATAATATCTATATCATTGGATTATGTAGACAAATTATGTAAAATATAGTTTAATTATATAAAATACGTATAATGTAATAATATTTACTTAGATATGTATAACTATGTTATAAATTCGAACTATCCGTTAGAAGTTATCGATAGAAATAAAACCCATAATATCTATCACCAAGTTTATATGAATTCAACGACACTATTTTTACAAAAATCAGACAATCTTAGGTAATAGAACTTATATTTCTATAATATTATGAGAATTTACATATTATGATAATCCTATTGTAATTAAAATATAATTTAATTAATTAAAGTACTTTTCGATATGATCAAAATGATATATTATATGTAATAGTATAATTACGTATATTATTAGTAAGTAATAACTTAACTTGACTTATAAAATAAAACTATATATTATTATTATAATATAATTTAGATAAGACCTTAATATTGTCATAACTATTATGAAAACTAAATTTAGGTTTTATATATATAGAATCTCCTAATGATCAGACCATTGACGATATAAATTTTCCGAAGTGAGCATTAAGACAAGTAAGTGGGATCGATGTTTCACAACATTTTGGGGTATTATTTCAAAATATCCGAAGGCTTTGATATTTATTGGCTTGTGATTGTAGTTAGCTGCTTGTGCATATGCAACACTTGTGGTTGAGTTTTGATTGTTGTGATAAGAGTTAAGTCCCATGTTATGGTTGTTTTGTGAATATCGTTATGCTTGAATTGTTTAAGCTTGGTTGATTACCTTAAAAATATGAACTAACTTAAACTTGGTTTAATAGCTAACCTGATATGCATCACAACCTAGTAGGGGTAATAATTTAACTTGACTTATATAGTAAAACTATATATTGTTATTATAATATACTTTAGATAAGACCCTAATGTTTTCGTAACTATTACGAAAACTGAATTTAGGTTTTGTATATATAGTAATAAGGATTAAAGAAACAGTAGCAAATCTCAAAATAGGTCAGAATGGGTTGAATGGGTTTGATGTAAAGGAAGTGAGATGGTTGGTTTAGACGATGAATGTGAATGGATATAACTCACCAAAACACAAACATAATCAAGGGTTTGAGCACAAAATAGGATTCGATACAACTCACGAACACCAAATGTTGCTTGAGATTCAAATGAAGATTAAATGCAACTCACTAACCAGTTCAAATGAATGGGTTCGCTACAATCTTGAAGACAAGATCGATAAGAACATGGGATAGATTAAAGAGTTTAATCGATACTCAATAATCTAGCAAATATTAGCTCAAGAGTAGTCTTGCTTAAAAAGGAAAAGATTTTAATCCAGGAATATACTTTTCTACCTAATTATGTATATTGACATCTTTATTTGTATATCTTTGTTGGTTACAAATATTACTATTTATAGTAAGTCTTAAATTTTAGTGACAAAAATGTAATTAATGTATAATGCCTTAAACCTTAAAAAACTGGGCCTATAAATGAAATAAAGGAAAAACATATACAAAATTGTGCATTTTACAAAGGGAGTCGGCATGCAGTCACTTAGTATGTCCTAGGAGGAGTAGTATCTAAACCGGATGAAGTTAATAGTTAGATGTATGGGTTAGGGAAGGAGTCTCCGAAGTCTTATAATGTTTGGCTGAGATACCAAAAAGGTTAGCTTATAATTATCGAGTTCTAGAATCAGTCAATACGAGTCATTCGATACTGTGCTAAGTGGTTCTTTGGTCTCGAGTACTCGACTTTGTGATATCTTGGCACTTCGGTTGATGACAGACTTGATGCCTACTGTTTATCTTCCTTTCTCTCGTCCTTTTGGCTTCTACTCGGCCTTGGCAAGCTTTGATAAGCCTTAGCTTTGGACTAGTTTGTGTTGACTTGGATATAATCGAAGGCCGATTCCCATTGTCACCCCAAGTCCGAAAGGAAGTCGTCCTCGATGTTAAATGTTAAGCACGGGCCGGGATACCGAGTAAGCTCCTTCTCCTTTTTTGTTTTGCCATGGGTACCAAGTGTCTCTGGATTTCCTCAATTCTCATTGGGGTTAAGAGATAGCTCTTCCTATCCTTCCGAACAGTATAGGTGTTGAGGAATCCATTATGGATCACTTTCCGATCAAACTCCCATAGTTGGCCAAGAAGTAAATTTGTGTCATTCATTGGGACCACATTGAAGTCAATCTTGTCCTCATACTGTCTTCCCGTGAATGAGATCCGAGCTCGCTTATGCACATGGACCGCACTCTTGTCATTAAACCACTTCAATCCATAAGGTCGGGGGTGTGGGTAGGTCAGCAATTTCATCTTTTCTACTAATTTGGCAGAGAAGATACTGGTGTAGCTTCCTCCATTGAAAATCAGGGAACAGGTCTTCCCATTCACTAGGCACCGCATATGGAATAAATTTTCCCTTTTTCTAGGATCTACCTTCCTTTTGGCTAGTCGACTTGTTAAGGATAAGAGTTCATCTAAATTTTTGGCATAGACATTTTCTTTGATCAATTCGTCTTCCGAGCTCTTATCACTCTAACTCTCTATTTGAGTGTTAGGTCCTTCACCTTTTGTAAACCTTAAATATAAGCCAGGTAACTGTATGATCGAACTTAGTACACAAAGTTTAGGGCAATCAGTTAAAGAATCCGATCAAACCTAAATTATAAATTAAAACTAAAAATATTAGTAAAAGTGACAATGTAAGTTTGGATTTAAGAAAATAAATATTAAAATAAAAGAATATAAAATTTTTAAATTTTAAGTATATTACTTATTATTTATTAAAAGTGCATAAAATACATTTCAATAGCTAATAAATCGCTAAAGATAGATTATATGTATACTAAAAATCATAGAATGACCTAAATAATATTTAGGAGTGTTTACTTGTATCTCACATGTATTTACGTGTAGGTAGAAATACGTGAAATTATTTAAATTGCCCAAAATTTGTTAGAAAATTACTAAATAATTAAAGAAGATTATAAAAAATTAAGGAAAAATTAGAAAAAAATTAAAGAGATAGTGAATGATCCTGATCTAGTTGTGGCAGTAAGGGGAAAGGAAAGAAAATATTAACCAATAAAAAACAAACACATAAAAAACAAAATAGAAGAGATATAGGCCTTGTCTTGTCATAATTAATGCATAACAATTCCTTTATGACCCTATAAACAGCAAAAAAAATTTCAAAGCTCATTTAATTAGTTAGGAGCTGAAGAAAATTAAGATAACCAAAATTTGAGAGAGAAATTAAGGTTTAGGAAAATTTCACTCAAAACTGTGCAATTACTGCATTTAGACTGAACCCACGAGCCACCACCACTTAGAATCGAACCACCACCACTAAACCACACCACACTGACTACGTAGACCGACCGATACACCTGAACTGGTGTTGGAGGCTAAAAAGCTCGCGAATTAGGTTAGTCTCAAATCTTCTCCAATTTTATAAAATTTCTTAAAATTATTAATTATGCCTAGAAAATTATGAAATTTATTACTTCGATGTGTTATTGTATGTAGATTTAGGGAAAAATAGTGATTAGAAATAAATATTTTTTAGAGTGTAGTTTGGAGCTCAATTTTTTTCTGTAGAATACTTAAGTGATGTAGAATAATGATGTGAAGCTATTTTTTTAAAAATTAATTTTCAAAAATTCTAAGTAATTTTTTAGCCCTAAAATGATGAGAAAAATAGATAATTTTGTCTTAATTAAGTGATTAAATGATTAATTACTGATTTAGGACGTAATTAGATGTTTAACAATGTTACTCTCTGATGTGAGAATATAATCCTAACATTTGGAGTGTTAATTGCAATTAATATAGGAATTATGTAGTAAATGTGAGTAATTTAGTAAAATGTGAAATTGGAATTTAAATAAATATAAAATAATAGGTTAAATTGGATAATATAATAATAATATCGATACATATTAAATTTGGTACAAAAATTAATTGTAGGTATTTATACAAAAATTGTAAAATTTTCTTACATCGAGAATAAATCCGATATACTAATCAGGATTGAAGTGTACCGAGTACGTTATAATACTAAATTAAAACCTACGATAATATTAGGATACTCGAGCTTGATGTGATTACTTTCACATTAGGGTTCAAAGCGTATTTTAGGATTACTCGTAGTGGAAATTAAATTAAAACTTGAATTGGAATCGGATTCGGAAACCGAACCTTGAACTAATGTAAGATGAATTGTTAGTAAATGATAGGTATATAAGGAGAATTGGGTTAAATCCTAACTTAAAATATGTATCATTAAAGTATAAATACTAAAAAGCATATTTATATTATAGAACACACGGAGATGAGTCGACCAGTGACAAGTGGTTGAGCGACTTAGGATTCCAAGTAAGTAAGTTAGGTTTAATACTTTATTATATTTTAGAATACTTAGAGATTTAGGTTTGTGTATGATTGCGATTGTAAGTAATTTTATGCATGTGCTTATATATCTGATTTCGTACTGAAATTTATGTTACGTTTGATGACTGTTGCCATTGGAGTGGTGTGGAATTGTCTAGTCACCTTAAACCGAATATAATCTTAATTAACCTAAATACCCTAAAAAAGACATGCATTGCAACCCTGTAGGGGATCATTAGGATTCTTCAACAAAACACCGACACCTTCGAAAAAGATAATACTAGATAGCAAATTGGACTTTTCCTCATCCTTAACCAAACTAAGTGATAGGGGGGCAGGTCGCGGTGAGGATAAAAGCATTAGTTTGAAGGATAGTTTTAAGAGGAGTAGTGTCTTCATTGCACAATCTTGAGTTTGATTTTGAGCTGTTGCATAACATGAAAACTCTTCAACCTGAATTAGAGCGGGTGATGACACTTGTTTGTTACATTTCATGAAAATAATTGCCTAATAACCTTGATTGTGTTTGTATACATTCATGAGTCTCCAATTCAACTTACTGAGTTATAATTGCTCATATCCACATAGATTCTTTTACAGGTCCTGACTTTTGATTTGTGATGTTACGATACAATTACCCAGAGGTTAGATTTCTTTTGAAGCTAGGAGAGTGAGGATCCATTGGCAAAAAATCAAGTCTTATTTAAAGTCTTACTAGTATCCTTAAGATAAAGAACCGATATATGATATGTACATTAATTAACTATTGTATTATTTAGAATCTCTTGGGAATCCAATGATAATGTAGACGTAATTACATATATATGACTTAAGATTTTACTTTTACTATAAATTTTAGCTAAAAATCTTAGTCAAACTGTTTACTTCAAAGTGATGAGTCATCAACACCTTATATAGGTCATATCTACAATAGGCATTGTGAAGTCACTTCTTGTTATAGGTTGTTTTATATGGCAGGACTATTGTGACTCTGCAATTTTAGGGCGTAACACATTCAAGAACATAATCCTCTTATTTGGACATCGAAAAGCAATGTATCTGTAGCCTAAGCACTTGAAGCACTTCACTTCTCGAGCCTTATTGCCAGGTGCCTTCTCTTTCTCGGTATGGACAGGTCGGCTAGGCTCTCCTTTCTCTATCTTCTTTACTTATCTTCTCTCAACATACCTCTCAGGCTCAGGGCTACCTTGTTGAGGTTGGCTAATCGGCCTTTGAGGCCTTCTTCTCCTTCGTCTCTCTACTCTTAATGCCAAATTAATTAGCTCATCCAGAGAGTTGAACAGTTGCAATTCAACTATGTCGGCAATATCATATCGGAGTCCACTTAAAAACCTAGCAATGGTATGGTCTTGTGGCTTAGCAATCTCACATCTCGTCATTAGGATTTTAAACTCTTGCAAGTACTCATCGACAGTGTTTTAGCCATATTTAAGGTGCTGGAAAGCATGTTGCATCTCTTGCTTGAAGTAAGTCGGTATGAAGCGCTGATTCATTAGACGTTTCATAAGCCTCCAAGTTCTAATTGGCTCTTCTCCTTCAGCATCTTACTTGGTAACCAACTTATCTTTCCAAAGGCTTGCATACTTAATAAGGGATAATGAAGCTAGCTTAACCTTTGTTCATTCATCACACTCGTAGCACTTAAACAACTTCTCGACTCGGGGAACCCAATTGAGGAATTCTTCAGATCGACTACTTCCAACAAAGGTCAGTAGTTTCAGCTTTGTCAAGTCCTCGGCCAAGTGCTCGAGGTTTATCCTTTGCATTCTGAACTGGTCAATTCACCTTAATTTGACCACTTCCGTTAGAGCTTTACTTGGCCATGTCCCTTCTCAGCCTCGACTCTCTTCTTCGGGCTCCTTGATTTGTTTCGGAGTCAACACTCCTTTCATTCTTCTTCTCGGCTCAAGTAAGTTTTCTCTCCTTCTCGATTCGGCAGCTCTTCTTAGCTGTTGCTCATCATTGTTAAGTTCATTAGAGTTGCTCCTACTAGTGGGTATTCACGCCCTTCTTTCTTCTTGGCCATCACATCGACCTCTGACTAACTCGATAAGCTCCTGATCAGAGTCGATGAGGTTCTAAATCTGGTATTCAAAGTTATCAACATGTTATCTCAAACTTCCATAAGGACTATCACCAATGTTGTTAATGCTATCCTCAGACATTATTGTCCATATAGTAATTTTCTAGAAAAATCGAACAAACAACAAAACATAATTATGGTAACCCAGAAACAACCATTGCTTAGCTTTTGCAGTTACTACTACTGATAAACAACTACTATGAATAGCTCGCTACACTATAGAACAATGATTAACAGAGAGGTACAAACCAAGAATCAAACTTTGAAGAATATTAGCACGCGTATCTCCCCAAAGCTCTGATACCAATACGATAAGGATCAAAGAAACAATAACAGATTTCGAAATAGGTCAGAATGGGTTTGACATATAGGAAGTGAGATGGTTGGTTTAGACGGTGAATATGAATGAATATAACTCACCAGGACACAAACATAATCAAGGGTTTGAGCTTGAAATAGGGTTCAATATAACTTACGAACACTAAATGTTGCTAGGGATTCAAATGAAGGTTAGATGCAACTCACTAATCGGTTTAAATGAAGGGTTTCACTACAATCTTGAGGATAAGATCGATAAGAGCACGGGATAAATTAAAGAGTTTAATCGATACTCCATAATTCGACAAATGCTAGCTCAAGAGTAGCTTTGCTCAAAAAGGAAAATATTCCAATCGCAAGAATATACTTTTCCATCTGATTTCGTATATTGACGTCTCTATTTGTATATCTCTATTGTTATTTATAGCAAGTTCTAAATCTTAGTAGTAAAACTGTAAATAATGTATAAGGCCTTAAACGCTAAAAAATTAGGCCTATAAATAAAATAAAGGAAAAACATTTACAAGAATACAAAACTTTGAGTTTTACAAGGAGAGTTGGCATGCAGTCACTTGGCATGTCTTAGAATGAGTAGTATCAGAACCGGATGAGGTTGGCAATTAAATGTGTGGGTTCAGGAAGGAATCTCCGAAGTTTTGTAGTGTTTGACTAAGAAACTAGAAAGGTTGGCCCATAATTGCCAAGTTTTAGAATCAGTTGGCGCAAGTCTCTCGATGCTATGTCGAGTGTTTCTTTGGTCTCGAGTACTTAGCGTTATGGTATCTCAGTACCTTAGCTGACAACAGGCTTGATGTTGAGTGTTTATCTTCCTTCCTCTCATCCTTCTGACTTCTGCTCTACCTTGACAAGCTTTGATAGGCATCGGCTTCGGATAAGTTTACCTTGGCTTGGATATAGTCAGAAGCTAATTCCTATCATAAAGGGTCTCCCAATGATCAGACCGTTGACGATACGAGTTTTTCGAAGTGAGCGTCAGGACAAGTAAGTGGGATCGATGCTTCATAGCATTTTGGGGTATTATTTTAGAATATCTGGAGACTTTGGTATGTATTGACTTGTAATTATAGTTAGCTGCTTGTGAGTATGCAACGCATGTGATTGAGTTTCGATTGTTGTGATGGGAGCTAAGCTCTATATTATGGTTGTTTTATGTTTATTGTTATGCTTGAATTGTTTGAGCTTGGTTGATTACCTTAAAAAGATGAACTAACTCAAACTTTGCTTAATACCTAACCTAATATGCATTGCAACCTACTAGGGGTAATGATTAGAGGGCCAAACACAGACTCCTTTTGATGCGGATAACTGAAATAGTCATTTCCTCACTCTTAGTTGAACTAAGTAACAAGAGAGGAGATTGTAGCAAGGTTGGGGGTTGTAGTTTAAAGGTGGTTACAGGAGGAGGGTGTTTTCCATTGCACAAGCCCTGATTTGGTTTCGATTAGTGAACCTGGATTAGAGAAGGTACAATTTCTTTAATCTTATGATAGATTGGACAACGTTGTGTGATGGCATTTGTTTGTACATGCATTGCATCGAATCAACTTGGTTGAAAACCCTGCTTATGATGTGCTGAATGCATATTTCTATCTCTGCCTTACTTACTAAGCAAGTTGTCATCCATTCCCTTATAATTCGTTTTGTAGATTCCGAATGGATTACAAGGACTTATCTAAAACCAAAGCTTTAGCAAACTAGGATAGGGAGTGAGGTGTAAATAAGAAATGCCTAGTTATTGTTCTTAGCATTGACTTCCTTAACTTTTAAGGAAAACTATACAAGAATCCTCAAGGGATTTGGTAGTTTTCAATATTATGGTTTATATATGAAATGATAAGTACTAGTGGGATTTACTATTACTCTTTTATAAGGTTAAATTACAAGTTTATTATTACAAATTATTTCAAAGGATTATTCCATAGGTTTATATCAAACATGTATCGAATTAGACGCTTCAAAAGGGTAAAGTTAAGTACAGTTTATATCTTAGGATGACTCTGACGGTAAGACTGTTACAACTTCACCTTTTTAGGGCGTGATAGGAAAGATTGGCACTACTTTTGATAATAAGTTGAACACTTTGTGATAAGAATCAAGTTCTCAATCCCATTACATGCAACAAAGCTTAAGGCCTCCAAAGCCTTATACATTGAATTCTGGCCGAGTAGCTAGCTCGGGACGAGATTCCTTTCTTTGTCCAAGACCTTTATCACCTTCCCAACAAAAGTACTAAACATTCATTCAGGCAAGGAAAACTCCTAAAGTAATTGAGGTATCAACTAACTTGATTGCAACCTTTCCGATCTAACTCTAGCATAGTCCAAACTGTATCTAGTATCTTGATCAACCTAATTTAGCTTAACCAATTTGACCACTTGTTGAGCCTGAATTTTTTTTGCTTTAATCATTTTCATTAATCTGATTTATATCGAACTCTTTACCTATTTGATATAAACCCTCAACTAAGAATTAATGAAAACTTGATTTTCATTTAATTTTGAAAAGAAAGATGGCGTTGCCACTCGATTAGGGTTGAGAAAAAGAAAAGAAAGTTTAAGTTATAACCGATTGGATGGATTGGTTATAAGTTAGCTATTGGTTATGTTAAAATCACTTTTGAAAAATGATTTATCTTTTTTTAAAAACAAAGAATTAGAGTTTGGGGACTAACTTATTAAACCTTAAACATGTATCATTTTTAATCTTTTGAATTTAATTTTTCCTTTCAAAAATATCCTTCTAGCGATAATAGTTGTTTATAAATAAATAACTAAAATTACATCTACTTGTGAAAAATAAGAAATTCAAATAAAATTTACAAAAAAGGGGAAAATAAAATTTTTATATATTTTAAGTCGCCTGTAGTCTCCTACAAGTGCCTACATACTCACTATTTTAAATCAAACTTTCATAGTTCATTTTGAAAAATTTAGGTGTATTTATTTCTTCTAACTTTTAAAAAACGGTTGATTTTACATTTCTTATCCATATGATTTTGTTTAAAGAAAGACTCTAAAAGGAAAGGTCCTAATTTTTTCCTTCAAAAATTCTAAAAAAAAAACTCTAATTTTAAAGAGGTTCATTTATTTTTATTTATTTGGAAAATGGATTTTTCTAAGTGGCAAAACTTTTTACTTTTATTATTATTATTTATTATTTTGTTTGTTTTATTATTTTTTTACCAAAGCATAAAAATAAATAAATCAAACAAAACTAGGCTTTTTCCCTTTTTTTTTCTTTTTTTTTTTTTTACTTTTTTAATTATTTTTGAATGATTTTCATCTTTGTTTTTTAAATTACAATTTATATAATTGAGAAGAGAAAAAAGAAAAAGAAAAAATACAAGACCTAAGAAAATTGAGAACCGGACTAGCTAGAGTAAGTGCGCGAACCAAGAGTTGAGGCATAAATCAGAACTTGGGTCGGATTTGGGTATGGATATGGAGCAAGGTCATGGGTCATAAAGAGAAGAAGAAGAATATGCAATCAAGTTGGTTGCTACAGCTCAATCTACTGAGTATTTTAAAGGGGGAATTTGACTTTCATGTAAAAGTCATTGGTGAAAATGAGGTTAATGGTTGCACCTTTGTATTTGGTGGTAGTTTAGGTGGTGGTTGAAAAATAGCCGACGATGGTGGTGTAGGTTGTTTTGTGTGGTAGCGGTTGGGCATCGGATTTGGATGCGAATGCATAGGGGCAAGGGTTTCAAAAGAAGTGATGGTGGTTAAAAACCCTTGAAGCTTAGTGGAGGGCCTAAAGGTCATGACCAAGGATGGAAGAGAGTAGGTTTGTGAGCTTGAACTGTAGTGGTTCTATTGGTAACTCCAACTCAACTCGACAAAGCCCTAAAAAAAAAAATTCCAAAATTATAGAAGGCAAAAATTGAGTATCTATACTACCCCACTATTTTCCTCAACTCTTACTTGTTCCTGCAATCTACCAAGTTCTTTGAAGCATTATCAACCCTCTTAGCTAATGAATAGTGTGAACATCCTTCTTTGCCTTTTGTCAGATGAAGTCAATCCAATGTTGATACGTGTTTAGATGCTAATCTTAAAGACGATTCTTTTTTACGTTTTCTCTTTTTGTCTTTTTATCATTTTATCTATATTAAGTGTGTTATAGGATTTGTATTTTACCTTTTTTTTTATTTCTTATCCCTTTTGATAATTTTATTGCATGTGCAAACCTTAGGGGATCCTCATGTACAAGGGCCTACTTGTAAAACGTCAAAGGATTATCTTCTTCGTATTAAATATACTTTGTTTCCACTCGAGAATTTCTCTTAAGTTTTCACTCTTATCTATCTACTTGGTAAAAGTAATGTTTAATGACCCTAGTAAGTGTTTGTGCATCTACACATGTTAAGCCGTATAGGACTAAGTCATGTATCATATCATCTAGGTGGTTCATAGGCTTTGTTAATTCCCTTATCCATTGTTTCACCACATTTTCCATTCAACTCACCCTCGCTTAGTATGAGTTGTTTGATACCTTCATATGTATTACCCTTAAGGCATATCACCTTGTAGGATGATGTTTCTGACAAATGCTTTAAAAGAAGCTTTTGATGGTAACTTCTTAAGTAAGTTATTCATGTGGGCAAATCTTAATTCAAATAAAACATTATTCTAAAACTTCTAGAAGGAAAGAGGTTTGTCTTAACCCAACAAATTAAAATCTGATCATTTATACAATCATTTTGATTTACTTTTACATAATTATTTCCTTTTTAGACAACTATTGACTATTCAATATCTTTTTCTATTATTTTCCTTTTTTCAGTTACTAATGTTTTTTTACAAATATTATGTAACCCTAGGAATTAGGGAAGCACTTATTACTTGTCATTGAATGAATATTGTTGGTTACTTTTTTTTAAAGTATTGTATTACACTTTTCATCTTTATTGAAGTGTTTGTCCCTATTAATCTCATTAGTCAAACATCCTTTTGATTGTAGCAATCCTTTTAATAGATCCAAGCATGGTTCATATCGGCTACTTCAATTAAATCCGTTTTATTTTCATAAACTATGGTAATATCAACTATAGAAGTTTGAACACACTTGTTATATATGTTTGGCTTAAGCTACTTAGGCTCCACCATGAGGTCCCTAGGTTTGCTACACACCAGCATAACCTAGCAAACAATGCATAATTCAAAGTTAAGACAAGCAATGTCATTTGTAAAATACTCCTCAAAGCTCTTCTAGTAAAGGACTTTTTGAATTCCCCTTCTCTAAATTTTTTTTATTACGTCAACGCTTTGTGTACTCTATTGACTTGAGCATCAAAGTCTCTAGATTAGAGATAAATAGGCCCCCTCTTAGTGTGCTCGATTTTGTTGATTGAGTAGGCTATGAAGCATTGACATAATAACAATTAAATTGAAGATTGAGAGCAGGTGAGAAAGTAGCAATAACAATATCCTTATTCCAATTCAATTATTAGATTCCCAATTTGACATGTTGTCCATATTCCTTTATTTTTATCATTTTCTCAATAAACTATTGAAAATCATTAAAAAAAGTTCCTTCTTGTTATTTTAAACCAATAATAGACTATAGTTTTGATCTTTATCCCTGTATTATGCATCTAACGTGTGCTAGGTTCTTTTTAAAGGATTTAGGCACATCATATTTGATATCAAAGCCCTTGATTCGACTCTTCAATATTAATAAGTTTCCAATTCTCATTATTCTATATCAGTACTTTTGAAGTAAGAGGATTGTAGTAGTAATCCAATCGTGTGAAGATTGTTGAGAAGTTGGTTTAATCATGATGATATTATGATTGAATTTGGTAGTGATATTTTGTTATGTCGGGTGAAATTGTAATGCTAATGATAAAAGCAATGGAGGTGATGTTAAGAGGAGAGAAAGGAATGTTACAAGGAACAAAGGGTGTGAATAATTAGTAGAATTTGTAGATATGGTACATATAATAATTACTATGTAAAATATTCGAACTTTGGGAAAAAATGTGAGATGAGAAATAATAATGAACGAGTGCATATAAATGGTGGTAGGCATGTTAAAAGAGATGATAAGTCGTCAAAAAGAGAAGGAGATAATTTCAAAGCATAAGATGTAATTGAATTGAATCCATTAGTAAGAGGATTGGAAATTATCAAACTGAGAATTTTTAAGTTCAACGTTTGTAGATAAATGGACAATTATTTAGACTAGGAACAACAAGTGAAGAGATTATTTGAATGCTATGAATATGATAAGCTAGCTAAAATCAAAATGATTACCATATAGTTTGCTATTTATGTATTACTGTAATGAAGGAATGTAAATGTTCAAAAAAGAGAAGATGCTAAAGTAGAAGTAATAACATGAACCATGATGAAAAGGATTATGAAGAAGAGATTTGTACCCTATTACTATAAATAGGAGTTGTTATGAGATTGTAGAATTTAAGACGGAGGGGGAGGGGGGGGAGAGGGGGGCATGTGTATGGAGAATTGTGCACAAGAATATGATTCCTTTCCAATTAGATGCAAAGCGAACAAGCCCAATGAGTAAACTATAGCAAGGTCCATTTCAGGGTTAAAATATGAGATTATAGGCATGGTGGAACTATAATCTTATGAAACTCTAGATGAAGTAATAAAGCTAGCACTCAAAGTTTAGAGGTATAGATAAGGAACCAAAGATAGATCTCTTAATCCTATTAATAAGATAAAAGCCTTATGAGAGAAGGAAAAATAAGACGCAAAACTTGAGAAGAAGGAATATAGGAGCAAGGAAGTTTTGAGAAGAGTGCTAATAGCAAATCTTCATGTAAGGGCGAATGTTAAGAAATACACAAGAAAGAAGATGAGTAAGATCAAATGTTTTAAGTACTTAGGAGTTAAACATCTAGCTTTTGAATGTCTAAACAAACGAGCAAAGAGTTGTGGTTCTATAAGGAGAAGTTTCGAAAGTGGAGGTATAAAGTGAAGAAGAGGAGGTAGATGATGTTGAGGTTATGTTCAAGGAGCTTAATGAAGAAAGGGACGATCCTAAAGGAGCAAAAGAAAATGTTATGTCCTTAGTGCTTCAATAAGTATTACACCTTAATACCTCAAAAGAAGATAAGTATAAGGAGAATTTATTTTATATTAAAGGAATTGTGTGGGGTAAAACTTGTACTTCATTGTTGGTGGAGAAAGTTGCACCAATCTTATCTCTAATGCATATGAAAATAGTGTAAGATTGAAAACCATGCTATAGTAGAAGTCGTATAGATTATATTGGCTTGAAGAAAAAGGCTCACTAAGAGTTAGTAAGAAAGTTCAAGCTCTAAGTAAGATTGGTAATTATGAAGATGATGTGGAGTGTGATGTTGTTCCATTAGACGCTTACCAATATTCCGCTAGAATGACCTTAGTTATATGATAGAAGAGTAATTTATGATGGCTTTCGAAATACTTATTCGTTTGAAAGGATGGATTGAAAACAACACTACTTTCTATGAATCCAATTGATGTAAGGAGGGAACAAACTACTTGAGAGAAGTTGAAGGAAGGCATGAACAACTTTTTTGCAAGAGGATTTTATTACTCTAAGGGTAAGAAAAGCTAAGGTTTAGGGTGAATTAAAGATAGTGGTAATGATGGGAATCAAGAGCTCAAGTTTAATCATAAAAAAACCATGGGATGGTCGAGCACTAGAAGGTAGGGTTAAGAGTTCTGATTTTAACTAATAAGTTATTAAAGGACATCATCTGAATCTTAGACAGGCCTCTTATGAGGATAAAATCATTAAGATTATGATCGTGGAAGGAAATCTGTCGAATATCAAGTTTGGAATCAAAGAAGAAATCCAATCAGAATTTTATCTATTTGTAAGAAAAGAATGCAAGTTAAATTTTGGTGTAATAAGAGATTCTTATTCTAAAGGATAGGTTAGCGCAACTTTTACTATTAGGTTAACACCCCATAGGAAGATGTTTCTAATAGGAGATTTAGGAGAAGCTTTTGGTAGCAACTTCTCAAGGAAGATATTTACATAGGCAAATCTTAATTCAGATTAGTCATTATTCTAAATCTTTTAGATAAGGAAAGAGAATCATGCAAAGCTTGAAAAATTTAGATCCAATTATTTAAACAATTATTTTATTTCCTTTTAGATAATTATTTCTTTTTTAGATAGTTATTGCATATTTGTTCTAATATTTTCCTTTTTATAACAGTTATAAGTGTTTATCTATAAATATTTTAACCTTACAAATTAGGGGAGCACTTGTTAGTTGTCATGAAATGGATATTGTTAGTTGCTCTTTAGAGAATCATGTGACTCCTTTCATCTTTACTATTTATTGGAAGCATTTGTCCTTATTGATCATACTATCCTTTTGATTGTGGTAATCCTTTTAATTGATCTAGTCATTAGTCATATTAGCTACTTCAATTACATTCGTTTGATTTTTATACAATATAGGTAACATTGATTATAGAAGTTCAAACATAGCCTTATTGTAGTTCAATTTTTGGATTTTGATTCTACAAGTTGTCCATATCACTTTAATTTTATTGTTTTCTCATCAAACTAAAGGAAATCATAAACAAATCATGCCTTCTTCTTCTTTTTTTAGTTTATTTGGTAATATATATATATATATTTTTATTTTAACCCATAATATACTAAAGTTACGATCTTTATCCTTATACTGTGCATTTGATTTTGTAATAGATTATTTCTTTAGTATTTAAACACATGCCATATCAAAGTGAGTAGTGTGAAACTAGTAAAGAATCAAGTGGTTAAACATAGTATATTCTAATGATATGATTGTAATCATCCATTATTCATATATCCCGATTGGTAGTTTATTAATTTTAACTATCAAGTGTTTGGTATCCACTCATTTTTATTTAATTAGGATTATAATTAGATTTTAGAAAATCTCAAGTTTTCGATTACTTAAATATAAGTGATATCGATACAGTTAAGAATGAGTTTTATACAAATAAGGGCTCTTTTCTGAAAAATATTACTAAAAAGGGCTCGTGTTTTAAAAAAAAAATACAAAAATGGTATATTGAGAGCATATCGAGTAAACATACCTTTAGGTAGTTGTGATATTTATACCGAAGGCGTATGCAGTTGATGCACCTGCCTTCAATAGTTTACTTTAGTAAAAATTGAACTGAAGGCGCATACACTTGATGAGCCTTAAGTTTAAATTGTGATACTGAAGGCGCATTTACTTGATGTGCCTTCAGTTCGATTTCCATTTGACTTACCAATTTCCCCCTATCCGAAACGATAAAATAATGTTCTTCCAACCTTTAACTTGCAAACTAAATGAAAAAACTAAATAAAAAATTTGATACAACAATCAATTACATAAAATCACAATTGGTGGAACGCCTAAACTAATATAGCAAGTAGGGAATAAATAAGCATATAGGATGATCATCTAATGACCATACGAGTCTGATAGAAGAAAAAAATAATTGTAAATTGTAAAATTACAATAAATAAACAATATATCGAATTGTAATAAATAATGAAAAGTGAATTGTATTTCGAATAATCACTATATACACAAAATTTGTAATTAGTCAATAACAACATCAATACAATGGAAAAATAAAGGAGAAAACAAAAACAATAAACTAAACATATTTACCGACGCTTATGCCATGCAAAGGTCTTCATAGCACGGAAAAGAAGCGAACGCCCCTGTCTATCATATGTCTGAGTAGGCTTAAGTGGTGGATTGTTAAGCTAAAGTTCCTTAGGAGGAACTAGGTTGGTTGGATTGCCTAGATGCAAATGAGTGACACCTTCACCTATGAATGACTATGTGGGGTGAAGCGTCGCTTTTGAGGAGCTAGTGGAGTCATGAGATCAAGATGTTGATGGAACTTGGGAGTCATGTATGAGTTAGATCCAGCCCTAGAGCTGGATTCAACTCCCGAAGTGGAGGCAGCACCCAACCTAGGGTATGTGTTGTATCCCCCACTGATATGCTCTAGGTTTATGGAATGATGGACATGTGGTAAGATATTGTCATCAAAGTCTGCTTGACGACGTCCTGCTCGAGCCCTACCTCTTTGAACTCAAGCTCTACCCTTAAGTAATGGACAAGGAGCTAACATCGTCTCGTCAGTAGGTGGTCCCTAATACTCACCATAGTACATATGGGGTGGCTCATGTACGCTCTCCTACTGTGAGTAGAAGATAAGGCCACTGTATTGCTCAATAAAGTCAAGTGCCGCATCTTCAATACCGAGTACTATAGGATACCAAACAAGTTTACCTGAAATAAGTAAAGAAAATAAATGTTGGTACATATAATAGCAAGTATAAACGAGTGAAAAATAAAATAGTAGAGATTCTAGATGTATGTACCAATTAATCAGTAACAGCTCTGTGATATGTAATATAATACCGAGTGATTTGTCTATACCACAACTAGTAGCTCTCATCGACCCTTCGAGGATCCTAGATGTGTACTAGGAATTTGTGTCGTTGTCCCTAAGTCTGGATGTAGGAAGAGTGTATGTTGATCTAGTCAACGTCCATCCTACCTTGGAGGTTTAACTGGTGGAGCTACTTTGAGGTGTCGACCTCCTATGAAACATTCTAAAATTCACCAAATTACTAGATGACATGGTTTGGAAAGCACCACTCAATGATGTGAAAACATATGAGTGGTACCCGAGCAGTCTAAATGTGTCACCTAGTAATATAGAATTGAGGAAGCAATTGCAGCAACACCTTTGTATAAGGCTCCTAAACAACCTAAAGAGCAGAAGAAAAAGAAAATAAAACTAAAAAAGGTCAAATAATGATGGTTATCACTTACAGATAAGAAAAGGATATAAAAGAGGATAACTTATCATATCATACTTGTTTTGTCATCTGCATGTCAAAAGCAGTGCAATATACATCTATGACATGCATCGGATGCTGAGTTGTATCCTGCACTACTCTCTATCTGGCCGCCAATAGCCTATTCTCATCAATAATAAACCCATACAGATTAAGGGGGGCAACAAGTGAGAATCTATCCCAAGCCCAAATCTGCAGGAGAATCGCGGCCCCTCCTAACTCATGCACATCAGTTGACGAGGCATAACACAGCTGTCAGTACAACAATGCTAAGCAAGCGCTACCCTAGCTAAACTGCCCAACTATTGAGAAGTTCTCCAGCAATGGCAGGAACATTAGGTAAATAAGGTTGAAGGATTTATCTGCAAATATAAATCCTCCCATCAAGCTGAGTATATACACATGTGCATACTATCGAACCATCTTTTCGTCGGCTCTAAGGAAAAGTATCTAGAGTGTGCTCCCGTAACCACGTCAAAGATAAGCGAGCACCCCTCATCTGAGCAGGCTTTACGTCTAGTAGCCTTTCTCCTATGTCAGCCCAATTCTCCTTGTCATCCATTTCGCCACTGTGAACCCCTCAACCGGAAGTCTAAGCTAAACCTTAACATCTTGTAGTGTGATGGTGGCCTCTCCAGTGGGTTAGTGGAACGTGTGTATCTCGGGCCTCTATCTCTCAACGAGTACCGTAATCAAATGCCAATCCAATATAATAAATGGGAGCTGTACAACTCTTTAGAACGTAACCTCTTATATGTAAGGCTCTACTCTAGGATGTATAGAGATATCCTGCTCATTCTTACATAACGACATCTCACTACGCTACATTAGTAGTGCATAGGCCACCTCCTAAATAAACATTCATTAAGTTAGCAAGCAATACATCTTTAATAAGGGAATTGGCTATAAATGATAATGACATTACTTATACTGTCCTCCCAAACAACTTATGAACGGTGACTAACTTGCCTCGCAAGCATGCATAGATCAATTGGTCTCGGCTCTGTCTATCCTACAAACACATACAAACATGTTTAGTAGAAAAAAAAAAAAACTTATTAATCATTATACTTATGCATTTATTACAATTTAATGCTTAGATAAAAAGGGAATATGAACTAGACCTATTAATTTCTGAACACCTCCTCTGATTATGTCCTTCCTTCCTACATGCGTTGCATCTAGTTTTGTCGGATCGCTCTCGAATGCCCATCTCCATGTGATATCGCTTACGCTTAGGTTTACCTTTTTTTCATAGTAAGTCAATATTTGGGTTGAGATAAGGGAAGCTAACTTTTAGCCAATTCATCTCGTTACCAATCGGACAGAAATGAGCTAAGTAGCAATCTATTTGGTTAGCCCACTTATACCATGAAACCTATTGCTGATTTACTGTCGACCCTCATACTCGTTGTAGCAGCACATGCATGAGAGTAAGTGATTATATATATTTGCCACTTCTAACAAGTGCAAGTGTAGCCCCTGAAGTCAACCGTATGTATCCTTCCTCCTCCCTTTAATCATATCATCGTCATTCAACTACTAGTTAAAACCTTGAAAATACCGTTTTATAAGCTAAATGAAATGACCTTATGTGCACTTGCTTGCCCCCTCCAAGTTTCATACATCTTTACAGCATAAACAGTGTAGGTCTTACCAAAATCGATTGCCTCCTTGGTGTCCTTATGCTTCTTCTCCCAATAGGTGGCACGGTTGTAAAATATCTTCTTCATTAATACAGTAACGAGTAATCCACGCGCTAATTTCAAAATAGAGTTATAACTCTCAACAATGTTTAATGTCATGTATCCAAAACAGTGACATCTGTCGTATGCGAAAGTCCACCTATCTAAATCAACATTGTCAAACCATGAGAGAGTAACTTCCTTAGCCTGGGTTAACTTCTCCATGAAACATTCGAATTTCCTTTATTATGTCTGGACACTTACAAACCATATAACTTTCTTACACAATTGGTTTTTGTGGATCGTGTTAAAATTACTAACAACGTATCGTAAACAATATTTCCAATTGTCAATGGTGGCTGCCAGCCTATTAATGGTTCCTTGTACGCGGAATCAATATTGGATGCCCTACATGCACTTTAAGCTTCCATAGAAACTACCCCTAGGTTTCTGTCGATTCTGTATTAACAAGAGCAAATGTCAATAGAATAATGAATTGTCTCTATCCACTATAAGCTACCAATAACTTATACTCATACTTTCTGTATAAGAATGTACCATCAATACATATAATAGGTCGATAGTATTTGAAGGCTTGTACATACAGCCCAAATGTCTAGAAAACCCACTTGAATGAGGACTGACTTTGCTTCGATGAACTACTCTAACCCTAACCCACTTGTGTCTCTGAGTTGCTTAACTTTATTGCATTTAATAGTCTCGACAACTCGTTATACAACTTCTCCCAACTATTGTATACTATCTTAATAACCTTTTGCTTGACCTTGAAAACCTTTCTATTACTTACTGTATACCCATACATAGTTTGCATGTTAGTTATAAAATCAGGTATCTTAACATCAGGATTGTTTTGTATACTATTGATGAATAGTATAGCCATTATGTTGCTGTCAAATTGAGAATGATCCTAGTTCATCATAGGGTTCACACAAGCATGTTGACTATCTATAATTGTTATTTTGAAAAGATCCTCTACTTTCTTTAAACAAGTTCGTAGCCTCCACTTACAACCTTGTTCTTTCTTGTTACATGATAGCATATACATTTGGTTTCAAAATGTCCACATGAAAATCACAATGGTTTCTTAAGTAGAACGACTTAACTACATTTATGAAACCCTTTTTTGTATTAAAACACATATCAACACTCAAGTTATTAGAGCTGACGATGTTGCTGCACATTTCATTAACATCTCTCTCAAATGTTGTAGAGTTGTTGCCATCGTACTGGCTATTGTAAAATGGAGTAGGATCTCTGATTAGCCTGTCAACAGATTTGTTTATTTTTGGAAAGTTTTCAAATTACTTACTTGATAATACTTCACAATTTGACAGTGTGGCCTACAGGGTGGTTGCCGCGAAGTGTCCAGACCGACACACTACTCTTGCCAACATATGGTTTCACTTAGACCTCTCCCAAATTCTTAACGTAGTCATTTTCGAAGCTAACATCATCTTCATTACCATCCTCATCTGCCGCATTCTCTCCCATCATTGATATTTATATCCATGTGTATTATCTCCACATATGGATCATAAGACTCTTCATGTTCAATAATGGGACCAACTGCTTTGTCAAGCTGCTCTTTTGTGATATTCACATGCTCGTACTCAGAGAAATCCATGTATGGTTCATTTGATTGATCCACATTTGTTTGCTTCGTATCGGTCATTGTTGAATGCATATTGGGATTCGAAAGGATTGGATTGTCTGGCTTACGTATTTCATACTCATTCCGAATACTTGATTCCCCAATGTACCTTATGTACACTTATTGAATACTTCGTTCCCTAAAAAACTCTGCTGTCTCAATGAAATTCTCAACATTTTCATAATCTCTAATGGCTATCAACCTGTAGACAACTTTAGCATCATGGAAAAAAGGATGCATGTGCATGAATTTAACATCACGCGGAGCAACTCCAGCATTCACAAATTTTCCGACCGAAATAAGAGAAGTTCGAATCTTTCTTAATTTTTAACTTTTTAACAAGCTCTCTATCATACTCCGGTTCCTAGCTACCCATCACTATATTTTTGTTTGTACAGATAATAACTTTCACGTAATCTGCCATTTTCATCCTAGTAATACTACAATAAATCGAGTATTTAGATGATATTAAAAACTTAATCTATATATCAAACGACAACTTTACAAAATGCATTTAATCATCTTGGTAAGTTGCATCGCCAACACAACTACCTAACTTTAACTTTCTAATTCGACTCAACACAATAAAAATGCCAAATACATACATATATATATATATATATATATACACACACACAACAATTTTTGTTTATATTCTAACATTATTCATATCCATATTCGTATAATTTATATATCGCAATACAAAATATTCCTAAATTTAGACAATATATAATAAATTTTTATTAAATATTAATAATTTATATAACTTGCGATATATCTATAATTACAAAATCTATGTAATAATATAATAAATATTTTTCTAAAAAGAAAATTGCACAATATTGATTATTAATATAAATAAATAAATAACTGAAAATATATTCACTTGATGTGCTTTCAGTATATCATTTTCGTATTTTTTTTAAAACGAATACTTTTTCGTAATATTTTTTGAAAAAGAGTGCATATTTGTATAAAACTCTTTTAAAATTATAGTGAAAATTATTACGGAAATGATACAATCGTATCAGTTTATTACTGCGTATACGGCTCAATGCATCTGCTTGTCTAAAAATCCTTTCAAAGAAAAATGCACATTAGTGTGTTAAAAAATACCTAATACATAATTACATTATTTAGTTATAGCTGAAAGTGCACTTTACTGCTATAAGTTTTATAAAACGACAACAAAACTACATGCATAAAATAAAAACTTGTAAATTTCATCATGGCCCATGTATCAAAACTACTTAGATGCACGTATAAATTAGAAAAAATGGATTAATATAAATGTATGTCTAGACAATATTTGTCTACATTGGAATGCATGAAAATCAATAGGTCTATATATCTATTATTTTCATGTGCATTTAATACATGAATATATATACTCATCATATAATACTGTAATATATAATATATATCGATCATGTAATATAAAATTTTTATGTATTTACATGTGTATGAAATATACCAATTATTTTTGTAATGTACATTATATTTGATATATTTATTTAATAGATATAGTAATACATAGTAGAGAAACAAGTTAAATATACAAGCATCTCCCTTCCTCTTTCTTTTTTTTCCTTCCATTAGAAGTTGGACCATAAGCCATAAGAGTGAAGGATCCTAAAAACTCATTTTCATGTGTAGTAATAGAATACCAAATAATAGATCGATTCTACTGGAAAAAATGGTTCACCGTTCCAAGTTCTAGCTGCTGGAGAATCAATAGCGCAGTTAATCAGCATTGTCTTCAATTGAGTATTTCAAATCAGAGATCTTGAGTAGCTCCACGCAGGGTACTAAATCATATTCCTGATCTCACAATATAAATTTTACATGAAGCTATCCAGAATAACTTTGAATTAAGCACATAAGAGGAACAAAGAAATTCTTTTATCAAAGTGCCAATCGAATCGTTAAGAAAATATTTCAAATGTTTCTGCAGCATGCATTGCATTTAAGCGGATCTGTTTATGCTGTGTGTAAGACATGATTCACTGGACGCATTGGAAAGATGAATATTTGTCAAATTAACTAGTACTCAGCCAGATGAAGGATAAATATGAAATCAAAATCCAAAAATCTTTAGATTACATACACAAGTTGGGCAGCTAAGTTACAGTTTCTTAGCATAGGTCAATTGAGAAACAAACAATTCAAACCATACAAATTCAAGTATACGGATACATAAGAACAATATTAACTAGCCATAATCTTGTGATCACTGGCAAAACTTACAATCCTGTTCCTGGTCTTGGCAACTTGCCCTGGTTAGCAACACTTTGGGCAGGCAGGAAGCATCCACAAGAGATGAACCAACAGGGTTGTTGACAAGAGGACCTTCAAGAGTCCTGTTAATATTTGCCCTGGGACTGCTCTCTGAACTGCTGTTGGAAAGAGACGCAAAAGCACTCTTCTGCAACACACCTGTAGGAGACGACCCTATGGAGGAACTATTTTCCCAGCCATCCATCATGAGATTAAGCACTGAGGAGTTTGTGTGCTCCATTGTGCTACTGTTAGTCCTTTGTAAGACCTCACCAAGAGGTCCACCCACAGATGTATCCCAAGAAATGGGTATCCAGTTGGAAGGTTTATGGCCTTGTTCATCAAGACTGCCCATTCCAATATTCATATGCACTTTATCTGACTCATGCAAGGATTTCATATGGGAGAGATTTGCCTTCTTGGGTTCAGGAGAGGAAGTGGAAGACATAAAATCTGGGGATGCCATGGGAATAGCAATTGATAACTGAGTCTTGTAAAATTGTGCATCAAATTCAGGCCAGGACCCAACAGCATGATCCGACTGATTTTGGGGTAACTCATCCATAAACTGATGGACAGAATGGCCAGGTTCATTTTCACTACTACTGTAGTCCAGAGATGAACCAAAGGCGCTGCAGTTCATTAAGGAAGAGGTTTTACTGGCAGGATCAAGTACAGATCCCAAGGAAATAAGTCCGAATTCTGAACTAGAGGGCCCTTCTTGTGGGATCGACTGCTTCATTACAATGGAGAGGTCAGGTTCATTTTGTATTTCTTCAGCCTCCTGATTCATAAACATCCTGCCAAATATGGAGAAACTTTTACTATTCCAATGCAAGTACTTCATCATGAGTCAAGTGTTTTTCCCCTAGACCATCTCCTAATGCTTTTATAAAATAAGCATAATCTACCAAGTGCTAACCCAACATAGTGAACCTTTCAGTGGTTATCTAAGCTATAACAAAATCTGGTCTAGCAAACGTCTAATGCATAAGAGCAGGATTAAGCCTAAAATTTAAATTTAACACACAACCAGATTTCAGATATAACGTCATGAAACTTGTAAACACCACAAAAGGTTACAAGTAAAACTCTAAATTATGTTCATTGAGCTATTTATAATACCTAGTGATAGCAGTAGATGCAGAATGGTTCGAGGCACCAGGCTGCAGGCTCTGGAGCTGTTTGTGAGGCATGGTAAGGCTGTTTGAGGGACTGCTGCCAGGCACCAATGATGCCGATGTAGAAGTGACAGGCATCAGTTTTGCAGCAGCTGTTGCTCCAGAAACAGAATGGCCTGTTTGGCCTTCCACAGGCTTTCTTGAACGGTGGCGGCCCCGATTCATATGCCGCTCACAATATTTTTGGTCGGCAACTGCATCTTTAGAGCACCGCCATTTCTTCCCATCTGTCCTACGGCATCTTCCTGGCTCAGGATCCGTTGAGTTGGAGAAGCCAAGATTGAAAGAACCCCATCCAACTACAATAAGCCAAGGAGTGGAAAATTCTTTCCATGCATAAATAGCAAAACACAGACAATTTGACAAGAAGTTTTCCCTTTGCCAATATGTAGGACAAAGCACATAAATTCTTTTGCTTCATTAGCAGGCACCATTTGTAAGGATAGGTTGAAAGATAAATGTAGAAGGAGGTGTTTAGTATTTAGATTACTAAAATTCTTCATTTGCTTAATAGCTAACGAAAGTTTGATTAGCATCCATGAAATTCTCTTTCTTTGGCAAGTTGCATCAAGGAACTCCACATAACAAAAGATACGCAGAGCATAGTGTAAAGTAAAAGCATAAGTGCTGGATGGCAACATAATAATGAAACAGAAGTGTAACTTGCATAATTGATGGATGGGTGGCAGACATTTCAAATGGTAAACCAGTAAAAACGTGCGTAAATATTCGAAAGGAAAACTGTTTTCAGAAGAACATATTTTCAACCATTTCAAATTTATTTAGGGGTCTGGCAAACTATCGTATCTGTTATCATTTAAAAACTTTTCCATTTCCATCATTGACATATCATCGACACGTTTTAGTATTCCTCTCTATATGACATTGCCACCAAATGTTGTTCCCACCTCTAACACCACCACCCTGCACATTGCTGTCAACAGTCAACAAACCATACCAACATCTACTTCCATCACCACCAGCACCTCTGCTTTTGCCATCACCACACTCATTCGTTGATACCACAACAGAAATGGAACCTGCCGATTGTCTATCAATGCACTACCACAAAAATCAGTGCTATTGAGGCCAGACTGATCACATACTGCAACAGAAAACCCTCGTCCTCAATCAACCATCAATCATGTTCCTCTGTCATAAGATTGTTAGCACACATTACCACCCAGATCACTGCCACCACCATCACTATTATGACAAAGCCACCATGATCTGCAAGTGTTGCCCCTTAGCATGAGATCTTTCAGCTTTTTTGAGCCTCTTCAAGTCCAATCCATTTGGGGGTGCTTGTGTGCCAGAATTACCACAACTATTTCCCCACATGCCAAGATTGTCATGTTGACTGCCATACTAGTTTAGATGTGTCATTTAGCTCAGATTCAGATCAAGAGTCCATCGTGTAGAATTTAGAAATTATTTAGTATTGTACAAGCAATTGTCACAAAAAACATTTCCTAAAAAATGAACTTCAAAAGCGAGATGAAAATGGAAAGTTAAAAGATCATAGCAATTTTAATGAAAATGGACAGCTCTCTCATTCTTTTCGAGAAACAGAGACCAAGAAAGTCCATTTGTCAGAAATTAGAATCCTATACATAGCATTCATTAATCTTTACCACATAACATAGCAAGTCATTGTGCAACTTCTGCTGAAGAAAATGATTTCTGAAACCTCTAATTTCATGAAAAAAATTGCCTTTTTATTTAAAAGCTCAACAATCAAATCATGATAAGGAAAAGAAAAGAAAAGAAAATTCAATTGAAGATATTAAAATAATCAAGCACTCTGTTCACATGTAAGCAATTGTAATTACTTTTAGTTTCTTCGTAAAGTAACAAAATGTAGGAGAGCTGATGAATAGTATTCAAACACATGAGCTTCATCCTAATATTGTGCATGCCACTGTTGAGACTCAAACTAAGTGTAAGCTAGCAATTAGATATAATCCATACACAGATACTGGTTAAAGAAATTTTTTCATGATATTTGAAATGGAAGGCCCAAAAAAATGCATAAGCTCACATGCACTGGATCTCATAAGTCCACCCGCATAGCAAGTAAGTCCAGCAGAATCAAAAGCTTTTCTGATAGGGATGAGCAGATGAGATGGTATCGGTGCTTTCAAAGCAATGCATTTATATATCATAGCCTGGTGTTGTAGTTCCATCATCTGATATGGAGTGAATGGACCCCGTGCAAAAGCTGCATGCACATTTGCACCATTCAGCCCATCAGAGTTACCACCTGTGGCACAAATAATTACAGAAGCACAAGTTAAAACATTAAAGGAAAGAACATGTTGAATATGATATTACCTTAAAAAAAGAAAATCCATGACAATCAACCCTTAGTTTCCAACTAACTTTTAATAAAACCTAACAGGGAACTTTAGAGTAAAGAAAAAGTTCATCAAGAAAGCAACTGTACAGTTGTTGGCAACATTTATAGGGAGTTAAAAATGATACAGGACAGAGAAGCCAATCCAGTCTAAAATAGGAAAAAGGACTCGAACAATTTCCGTAAGAAGAACCCCTCCATATCCCTCTTGGCAATAATTGAAGTAGAAAATATTAATTGGCCAAAAGTCCATGCAATGGTACAGCTACCTACTTCTTCTAACGTTTTCCCATCTTCTCTTGTCACTTAAAGACTTCAACCAACATAAAATATTTCTATCTTAAAGCTACAGATAATACTCCATCGAACTCAAACAGGAGAATCAAAAGCCTCCAATAATAAAACTAATAAGCAGGCAAGCCTTTCCCACATTATCAATTTCGGGTGAACACAAGGCATAACACCCATTTAATTATCCTGAAGATTTATATGGTGCACACAGAAATAGATAGCCAAGACAAAACCCGCTCCTGGACTCTTCCTTGGCAACTTGAAAAGGAAATGCTTGACATGATAAAATGCCTCAAGACCGCCCTGACTTGACACAAAGACCTCAAAGATGGAAAATGGGGACGACAAACTCTTTTGTTTGCTTGTATCCATCATGTTCCTCGTACCTAAAGCGGATGTGACATGGCACGGCTAATCCAATATATCAAGATAATAAAATAGGTTAGCAATTATCGATGCTTTATTAATTTTACATATTTTCAAGAATGATGCGATAATTTACTTGGATTTTGTCTATAAGTTCACTTCACTAATATATTTATATTTTAATGATTTAAATTTAAAAGTAATCAAATTAATAATAAAATAACAAGTGATAAAAAAGTATAGGAAAAACAAAAAAGTCCCATCACGACCGAAAGAAAAAAATTGCCATTGCCACTAATACCATAAAATGAAAAAAATTAAATCTATATTTTCTTTTTCTACCACATCACCATTTTCAAACACTACAAAGCAAAAAGCTTGTCACTTTCCTAACAAGATTAAACCATTTCGTGTGAAATGCTGGCATTTAACAAGGAAAAAGAATAATAAAATATATGAATATGTACCTGGGTATTTATTTTGAGGAGCTGAAATTTGGCTAAAGTAAGGCAAAAGACCAGCATTGTGGGTATTATTATTTAGCTTTGGAGAAGAGAAACTAAGCATATGCTGATTCTGGTCACACCAAGAAGACCCAAAACCATTATCACCAGATCTCACCGACCCATTACTACTTGTATTATCATTCCTTTGCAAATGCAATATAGTAGTTGAAAGATCATGACTTGGAGAAGTTCTGATTAGTTTCGAGGGTGTTGTTTTTTCTCTAAAATCATGATCATGATCGTGTTCATGTTGGGTTGTGAGGGAGGACTTGTCTTGTTTGAGGAAGAAGGTGGATCCGGATCCGGGTGGTGGGTTTTGATTGGTTTGAGGAGTAGGATCTGAAGAAGAAAGAGATGAAGGGTTTGAATGTGAATGTGAATGTGAATCTGAACCCACCCAACCATCCATAGCCACTGAACCAAAATCCATAAAGCAATGCCCACACCAAGACAAGTGCTTGAAGGACTCAGTGTATGCATGAGGAGAAAAGAGAAGACGAAAAATAAGAAGAAGAAGGAGAAGAAGATGGGATCATTTTTAAGAGAAAGAAAGTGAGAGAGAGGGGTGGTGGATGGGTTTGTTTTTAGTGGGAGCTGAGATGAAGTTGGAGTTTTGGGAGTTTTGTTTTGAGTTGAGTTTGAGCAAAGATAAAATAATTAGGGGAGAGAGAGAGATGGGAAGACCCGACAAGAAAAAAGGTCCTAGAATACGCTCTAGGAGAGACCTGTATCTACGGTAGGGGATATTTTGTCCCATACATATCTCTTTTGTTTTAGTTTTTCTATATCTGGGTCTGTGAGACTCTGTTGTGGTTCGGGCCGCTACCGGAACGGCAGTGGTACTGGACCTCGATTCAACAGAACCGGCCGCTGCGATAGCTCAGGCTCACAACTCCGAATCCTCGATTAGTGGCTGGTGAACCGCACTGATTGAGTCTGAAACGGCAGTTTACAGCCCACCCATCCGAACATTAACAGTATTATTAGACTTTGGTTCACCCGTCCAATTCAATTCAATCGGACTGACGATAAAAGCGGTCTGTGTCTTCGCGTTGACATTTATTTACAGTTGCCGTAGTTCACCTTGGTTCGCCTCTCCAGTTCAATCATTTTCTATAGGGCCCAACCGAATGTAATATATTCCTTTATTTTTCTAGAAAATATATTAGGCACTTTTGGACATTGAATCCTTAGATCCGTTCCGACATAATGTGACTCACAACCTATGATTAATTGTCCTCAACTCAAGCTTAAAACATGGCTAGACTAGTTAAAGAAAGTCTCTAATGACAAGAAGACTTCGAATAAAATTAAGAGACCAAATCAAGTAATCACCTCTTATATATTTAGAGTATGTCAGATATTATGATTTTACTCTCTAATATTTGTGAAAGTAGCTTTGCTTACTAACTCATTTTTAACTGTTGGCACCACTCCTTTATAAATAGAAAACCATCTATCAACGATAAACTACTTACTACTTTACACATTTAAGCCTACTAATTGCTCTTATACCCTTTAAATACTCACAATTGATATAAGCATCAAAGTTGCCACATTGGACACCCCTCCAATGTTTCCTTATTGTGTTCTCTTTTGTAGGCTTTACCTCTCGTGTAGAGTTTAATTTCTCTTCAATCAATATTGGTAAGATCCTTAAGACGATAGAGCCAATTTTATTATTTTATAAATAAATATAAGTTATATTATCTTCCTTTTATTGATTCCAATATCACCTACTCTACCCTTGATCTTTTCTTATTTTTGTGTCTACTACTTGATTCAAATCTGACAAGGATGGACATTATAATGTTTTTCTTTTTCATGTTCTTGATATTTTTCCTTCAATGATCAACATTTGAAAATTTTATAAATACCCTTTTGTCACATTTTAAACTATACAATTTCTCATGTTCTCCGTAGTTTTCGAATTTTATGATGCTCTCATATTCCTACAACAATACAATCTTCAAAATTCTCTAGTTTCTCATAGAGTGAATTAAATTGTTTTATCTCGATTCAATTCTTCCTATTTACATGTAAATTATAAGAAATAATATTTTACTCATAAAGTGAATTGAATTAGGGTTCTGGGAACCCAATCTACAAATAATAAATCTAGTAAGTGGGATGGAATGAGGACATCCAATAACGATAGCCTATAGTTCACCCAATTTATTGCCTGGGATATACTATAGAGAGAAACGTATCTACTTTTCCTTAGCAATATGAAAACAAACAAGAATCAAATGAGTTCTTAGTCTATATAATGTAATAAACAATGCTTGTCGCTTTCGAAGATGGTCCTTTTAATCTCATGATTAATTGATATGCGTTGGTGGAGTCCATTTTGATGGTAACAGTCTTCTAACCATTACATGGAGCCGCTTTAATACCTTCTTTAGCAAAACTTGCTTCATCCATCATCTCATTTCGAGTTTTGAGTTGTTCATTCCACCGAATCAATATTCCACTATAATGTATGTATGTTTTGTAACGCCCTAAAGCGACAGAATCGTAATAGCTCCGCCGTGTAAACCATCCTAAGATAGAAGTTAGCCTTATAACTGCTATCTTAGACCTAATCTACACAAGGCGTCCACGACTAACCCGTTTTGACGTAAACAGTTTGTAATTTAAATAAATCATTTGCCTAAGAAGGTGAGGAAATTTATATATATTCACTATAATTCAATTATTACATTATTCATAAATGAAAAGTAATAACATATGTGTTGATTCTTCAATGTTTTTCCTCACTCCTCAGGATTTAGCAGTTGCTAGCTTTAGAGTAGTTGGTTGCCGCTTTTTAACCAGCACCTGCACGACGTCTATAGGGATGTGAGCAACCACAGCTCAGTAAGTTAGGGCAGAGAAATTAAAACTATACTACAAACACAACAAGGTTTTCAATCAACTTATTAAGTGCAATGCATGTTCAAGCAAATGCCATCGCATGACGTTGTCCAGCCCGTCGTGAGATTAGAGAAATTACGCCTGCTCTGATCTGAGTTGAGGAGCTGCCATTAATGCAACAGCTCACGATCAAATCTAGGCTTGTGCAATGGAGACCTCGCTCCTCCCGCGACTACCTTCGAATCACTGACTTCACCCTTGCCATGACCTATTCTCTTGTCACTTAGTTCGGCTAAGGATGAAGAAGAGACCGATTGCAATCCTGCGCTATCCCTTTCGAAAGGGTCGGTATTTGGCCGGAGAGTCCTAAGTTCCCTTAACAAGTTACCATGCATGTCCGATTATGATTACTGGTCGTATATTTGATTAAGTCCAGTTTAGAGTGATCAATTATTTCATACAAATCATACAATACATGCTAAAGCAACAAACAGAATCATAGTATCACCCATAATTAAGCACATGCACACATCCAACTATCTAACAAGCACAACCAAGCATAATCTTAAGCTTCCAAAATACAGCATCGTATCAATCCTAACTTACCTCGACTCCTCACTTACTTACTCGAGGTCCGACTTGCTCAGGCCATCGTCGATCATCCCTATAACACAAACATGGTTTCATTTTTTCATATAACTATTATAGGTTCATTTTATCCTAGAATGCTTATTGTTATGTTTTATTTAGGATTTAATATACCTAATTATCTAGGTCTTAAGTCTTTTACAATTATTCTAGGTTTGGGGTTAGGTTCGGGTTCGATTTCCGCATAAATTTCTAAATTAGGTTTTAGTTCGATTTCTAAGTCGTAAACATGCTCGAATCCTAATGTGAAATTAATCATATTAAAATCGAGTATTCAAATATCCTATTGAGTCTTAATTTAGTATTCTAAGCTATTTGGTACACGCTAGTCCTAATTAAGGTATCAGATTTATTCCCGATGTGAGAAAATCTTGCATTTTGAGACATTTACCTAAAATTAAATACTATTTCAGATTTATTATTTTTCTAAATTCTATTATAATATTATCTAAATAACCCTAATTTTTTTAGATTTATAATTTTTCAATTTCACATATTACTAATTTCTTATATTAACTACCTAATTTCCTAAATTAACAATACTTAATACTCTAAAGGCTAGGATTAGGGTTCCACATCAGAGATTAACATCCCTAAACATCTAATTACTATTTAAATCAGTAATTAATATCTTAATCACTTAATTAACCCCAAATCACCCAATTTTTCCATCATTTTAGGGCTAAAAATTAACTTAAAAATTTCAAAAATTAATTTTAAAAAAATGGTTTCATAACACTGTTTTATATCACATGAACATTCTACAGAAAAAATATTGAGCTCCAAACTACACTCCTAAGCCTATTTATTTTCCGTTCTAATCATGCTCGGTTTTGAACAATTGTTAAGAACTCTATATTTTCAGACGTAATTAAACTAAATCACTATTTTTTCCTAAATCTACATACAATAAAACCTCAGAATAACAAGTTTCATAATTTTCTAGGTAAAATAACTAATTTTACAAAATTATTCAAAATCAGGAAATTTCAGGGACTAACCGGTTCGAACCTTTCTGGCCATCCAAACACGGTCCAAGGCTGTTGGCCAGACTAGACGGTGGGGCTAAAGTGGTGTAGTGGTGGTGGCTCAGTCCCAGGTGGTGATGATGTGTGGGTTTCTCTTATTACTCGAATCTGCACAATTTCCCTTTCTTTTTTTTTTTGGATTTTCTCTCGATTTTTTTAGGTTTCCTATTTTTCTCTAATGCTAAACTGTCCAAATGAATTCTGAAATTTTTTTTCCTATTTATAGACGATTTTTGTAATTATTATGCATTAATTAGACATAACTTTGTCCAATTTCCTTGATTTTTGGCTTTTGTGTTGTCTAATTTTAATTGGTTAATTTTTATCTTACAGATCTTGACCTGCCACGACTTGATTTGGATTATTCTTAATTTTTCCTGATTTTTCTTGACTTTTCCTTAATTAATTATGAATTTTCTTTAAGTATTTAGTATTATTTTAGCACATTTCACGTATTTTAAGTAATTACGCGTATTTATACCTACATGTAAATTCATATATAGTACGAATAAATATTCTTAAATGTTATTTAGGTTATTTTATAATTTTTAGTATACATATAATTTATTTCTAGCGATTTGTTAAGTACTAGAATGCATTTTACACATTTTCGATAAATAACGAGTTATATACTTAAAATTTGAAAATTTTGTAGTCTCCTATTTTATTACTTATTTTCTTAAATTCAAACTTACGGGTTCAATTTACTAATATTTCTAGCTTTACTTTATAATTTAGGCTCGATTGGGTCTTTCAATCGATCAAAACCTCTGATTGCTAGTTTTGGGGACTTACATGTTTGTTGAGAGAGAGAGAAAGAGAGAGAGATGTGTATGTTTGTTGATATTTATACGTATTATGTAATAGCGTTGGTAGAGAGAAAAATAAAGAGATGGGGATTCTTCCTTTTTTATAGTAACGGTCTCTTGTAATAAAAATAAAATTGCCTAAAAAAGGCAATAGACGGAAGGAATGGGATAATGATTCTCAAACAGTTTTAGTAGCTATTATTGGTAGCATTTTGCGAGAATATGAAATTAGATGTGTATGGGTACATTCTTAAAACAATGACTAAGGTAGCCTCCATTAAGAAACAAAATAAACTTTTAAGCTATGGACCATTAATTATATACATCTTAAAGTTAAACGAAGTGAGAATTCCTTAAAATAGGTTATAGATTGCTTCATAGCTCTTGATCACAAAGCTGCTCTTCAAAGGGCAAGATGGTCTCCAAATGAGACAATTTAATGGTATACATTAGGTTCTAGTAGGATAGGTACTCAAAGTGGTATAAGTATTGCAATTGCTGAGGGGCTTAGGGTTTGGAAGGGTATGAGAGCTTATAGGTTAGTTTCACAAGTCAAGCTCCTCAAACTATAAAGTGAGTCTTATTCCACCCCATAACCAATATGACTAACCCATGGGTGGTTGAGTTTATAGGTCAATAACTCAAGTTTATTTAGTATAGGTATATCTAGTATAAGAGGTTCTTATCAAATAATACAAAACCTAACCTTACAGATGCATAACTTCAACACTAACTTTGAGGATTTTATAACTAAATACGAAGAGAAATACGGTAGAAGATACTTCTCATAGTCTATGATTCCATTCATTTTCAACTTTTATTTCTTGATTCATAATTACCTTAGATGTATTTTGTTTAAAAGACAATTGAATTATTTCTGCATTTTCCTTAAAGACTTTTACTTGTAATAGTTATTTGGCTCTTTATTGAGGGAATTGTGGTATTATATGATCAAATCCCTTACCCTATGATTAGATGTGTTTTTTGGATTCTAAGAGTATAGATGCATTGATGCCTATACACATTTGTTGATGCTTAGTCTTTGCTGCATGTTCACTTAAGGGGATGGCAAATGCCAATTCCTAAAAATCATAAATAGGGATTTCTTGCCTTTACCAAAGAATGACAATTCAAAACTCACATATTTTTTTCTCCACAAAATAACCGTTTATATATTACAAAATTTACTCAAATCAACATAGTCAAATAAGTTCTTCTTATCCTATCGAAAATCGGACCATAAAATCAACATAGGAAACCCTTAGAAAATAAATATAGAAAAGCATTAGAAAATAGAATTAGACAACCAGAAAACCAACACAATTATATAAGAAAAAACTATTTACTCGTCCCATGTAATTGAACTAGAAAATTGTAGCAAACCATCATCATCGATTCTACCCAAACAAGTTTAGACAAGCTATTTCTCTCTCTAAGCGCAGAACTTCTAACCTATCTCCAATTTGTTGAAGTTGACCACCAAAAATCAAACCAAATCACCACCATTGGTAGCTTTCTCATCCTCAAAACAATCTAAAGCCACCTTCTTTTACCGATGATACAATGTAAACCACCTCCATTTGTCATGAGATTAGCACCATTGAAACTTATAAGCATTGAAACTCATAACTTTAATGGTAGTGGTGGTTTGGCTTGGCAGCCAGTGTTTCTTATAGAGAGAGAGAGAGAAAGTGGGTGGCTAGTGTTTTATGCAGAGATAAAGAGTTTAGATTTAATTAGGTTGTGATTTGGGAAGGTTTTGAACCCATGATGGAGGTTAATTTGGGATTGGGTAGTATTATGATTTCTTATTGCTATGTCAGTTAAAAGTTATTTTACTGGTTGTTTTGTATTTGAATAATTTCTAAACTTTACTTTGTTCTAAATATACATGGATAATTTTGGTATTTTAACTGGTTATCTAAGCTCATTCATTGCTCAATTTAGTGAGCTAAACAAAGTAATATAAATTCCATCACATCCAAATAAAGGAGATAATATGTATTAATAGGTTATTACAACTCTATTCTATTTTTTAGTAATAGCAATTCCATTTCTCATTTATTCCATTCAGCAAAGCAAATAAGGTGTTAAAATTTCATTAAATCAATAATCATTGTTCAAATTCTCATTTATACCTAGTACAAGTAGAAATAATCATAATTTGATGTGTCATTATATGGCTAGTCATATATCATTTACATTGATCCCTCTTATAGTTAGTGAAATCGATTTTATTGTTCCTTTAAGCTTGTAGAATTAGTATATTGTAAAAAATCAATAAGTTGTAAGTTTACAAAATTATATATTAAAATTTTTAATTTTACCAAAAGTTTAAGCCTAAACTGTTTTATATCAGTTTTAAATAAAAAAAATTTATAAAATTACAAATTTGTAAAATCATATGGTTGACAGGTAGCTTTATAACCATGCATCTTTTTTATGAGTTTTCATCAAGGCCTTATTTTTAAGGACAAAAACCTTTTTTTTTTTTTTCCTTCTTTTTTGCCCCGGTGGGAATGGGGGTGGAATGAAGTACCGGCACCGAAAATTAGACAAAATATATAGGCATAAATATAATATAAAACTAACAGACTTTATGTGTCTCAATTCTATAGACGCCTAAAATAAATATATAATGAGTATTCTTAAATAAAATTTACTTAATGAGTTAACAGATTGGGAAACTAGATTAATGCCACACGTAAGTGCATGAAATGAAAACCATAGGAAACTAAGTAATTAAAAATGAAACTAATCCAAAAGCAATGGCTTTCACGAGATAGGACCTGCTTAGATCCTATCCTAAGCTCTATAAATAAGACAATGACCCCACTCTCAACTTGCTCTCTTAAGAAAAATCACCTGCCGTGATAGTAGAGGAAAAAGAAGTTTAGGAATCGTGTAAAGACGAGAATGGTCCTAAACCTTAAACTTTTTCAATTCTTAATGGGAACTTGTAAACTAGAATTAGTAGTAATAGGTTTAGACTATACCTAAGTTATACTTTAAAATTTATAATCGGTAATTAGTATCTAAATCCCTAATACCGAATCTTAATTTATAAATATCATTTCTCTTCATGAAATAATAAATAAAAAACGTAGCTGTGAACGTTATAGAATTGTAAAAATAAATACAATCATGAAACATTAAAGGGAGTCATGAAATTATAAAGTCAAGGCTCGAGGGATTTTACATTTTATTTTTTATTTTTTTTGGCGAGACCAAGGGATTTAATTAAAACTAGGAAATCCGAAATTCTAGCGCAAATTAAAACAAACTAAAATTTATTAGGCATACACTAGGGAATCTAAATAATTAAATCTAGGATTCTAAAATAAAAGGAATTTATGGATGTAAGTTAAAACAAACTACAATTTTGAGATCATAAAGAACGTAGATTCTATTTTTAGATTGAAAATTTATAATGGTTGTAAAAAAAAAAAAAGATTAAAAATTTAGAAATCGTTAAATTAAAGGTTGGACAAGTAAATTAATAAAATTATAATGAGAACAATACATTGTCATTGAAAGAAGTTTAATCTTTAAACTAATAATTTAGCAAGTAATTAGGAATTTATTCTCATGTTGGACCAGATAATATACTTGTATCAATACTGTACTCTAAAGATATATTTTCTTTTATAAATATTGATTTTATGTGTCAATCAATCCATATATAAGGTTTTATTATATTTCAAAACTCACTATTCGAGACTTCAACAACAACAACCAATACCCTATTTCATAGTTATAATAAAATTAGTTCACTTTTATTGATTATTTTTACAAAATCGACCAAACTATGTCACTATGACTAACGTATATGGTTACGGAGTAAGGTTTGGCATAATCTATCAACTTAAGTTTACAATAAGTAACTCGAAACCATAAGTATCACACTTTGTGTAAGTTCCATACAAATAAAAAAACCGATGATGGAACAGTCGGTTCATCAAAGTAAAAGATGCTAAATTCAAATCTAAGCACGCAAGGGATTGCTTCCTTGCAAAAAGTCCTTAAGGGCCCTAAAATTCATTTTCCCATAGTTTTTCTCTTTGTGTACAATCTTAGACATTTGCTTATTTTTTATGGTGTGCCTAAATTTTCATAACACACATTAAATAGAATCTAAGATTAGGAACGAACACATACGTGACTCTTAAGTCATTGTTTATAATAAGGTTATCGAATGCAGTGGGTTTTTTAAATATCATGAAAAGGTAAATTTTAACCAAATCAAATTCGAGCTTAATGTTTGTAGTAGCAAGGTTCTAGCTCATATCATGATATGAAAGTTGCGTGCACCTCATACTATACTTGACGTAGAGGGGCAATGTATGAAGGACACTTGCAAGAAAGACTTAGAGAAAAATAGTTAGGAAGAGTAAGAGGCAGTCTCAATGGCTCAATTACACTTGTGACAGATAAGGGACTATGAAGCATCATCTCATTGCTATTAAATGAGTGTTGACTTATTCTTTGTTTAAGCATTATTTTAATCTGTGAGAGCAAATACTTTATGGAATAGTATCGTTTCTCTAATCTTTAGAACATTTATACAGTTCCTAATGAGGAGATATAGCTAGGTAATCATAAACTCTTGAGCTTAATGATATCTATCAAATCTTGTTAATGATTAACCTACCTTATTGAGCATGTAAACTTGCTTTAAGAGATAATAAACTAGTTTAATAATTCTCATTTTGAACCCATCAAATCAAATCTACCTAAGTTATAACAATACAAACTAGACTTAGTAGATCCTGTTACTTAACTTAAGGAGTGAACTCTAAATAAATAATAAGTTTAGTCTAATAGTAATATAGCAAGTTTCAGCCACTACAATATTTATATAGGTTTTTGATCCTGTTATTTAATTTAAAGAGTCAAGTATAAATGAATAATAAGTTTAGTCTAATAATTAATATAATAATTTTCAACGCTTGATAATGCTTATATATCTTTATAGCAGAACTTAAGGCTGAAAAATGATGTGATCAATTGGAGGTTTGGGTGTTTAGATTTGTCCGTTTATCATTTGAATCAACTTGATTATATAGAGTTTTATATGAATATGGGCTTTTTTCCAAAAGGTGCATTTACGAATGTTGAACCTGGTTTTTCGATTTCTTTTATTTAAAACTTAATTTTTCATTTCCTGATTAATACTAAATCCTAACCCATTTAATATTAATCATCGACTAAAAAAATTGAAAAATTTTGATTTCTTATTTAGAAAAAATTTTTGAGTCGCCACCTAACCGAAGTCAGGAAAAGAAAAAAAACCATAACTAATTAGATGGATTAATTACGATTTGGCTACTGGTTTTTTATTTCAATTTGAATGAAAAATCAGAGTGTTCTGAGTTCAGGGGCTAACCTATTAAATCCTAATGGGTATCACTATCTATTTATCGAAATTAGGATTATTTTTCTAATTATAATATTTAAAAAATAAATAAAAAATCAAAAGAGAGAAAAAAAAGGACCTAAGTTTCTACATATTTTATCGTTGCCTCGAAGATGCCTATATACCCGCTAGTCGAGATCAGACGATCGTAGTTCTTTCTAAAAAAACTTTAATGTGTTGATTTATTTTTATGTTGAAAACTAACCAAATTTACATTGTTACCAATTCAATTTTTTCAAATAAAATCTAAAAGGGCCCTAACTTTTGAATGTTTTTGTTTTATAAAAAAAATACTCTAACAATCCTATTTTTTAAAAAGGGTCTTTTATTAATTTTATTTAAAGAAAAAAAATTTTCTACGTGATAAACCAAGTCTTAAGATATAGCCAATCCTAACAATCCCTAAACTAATGTATACGATTATTTATCAAAACAAATTAATTCCATATGATACACTGGTATAAGGATTAATACTAAAATTCCTAAACTAACATATACATATATTATGTATTATGTTAACTAATTAATAGAATAATATATATATATATAATAAAAACTAATCTTAACGATCCCTTATCAAACATGCATATGTCCACTTATTAAATAAATATTCACTTAAATTAATATAATGTACCTAATATATATTACAAAGAAAACTAATACTAAAAAAATACCTTAAACTAATACACACACATATATATACACCATATTAAACCATTAAAGTCCTAACAAAATAATGATATAATAAATTAGAAAAAAAAAATTAGATAAAAACCGAACCTGATTACGGGGCTACTGTCTCCAACGTGCGTAGCTACTGCAAAGTGCTATTGTGCGAATTTTGTTGGTGATCGGTGGTTCATATAGTTGCAGCGATTAGTGGTATGATCAGTACGCAGACTACATCAGTATGAAGAGCAACGTATGTGTTTGATGTGTGCTACTATTGACAGACAGGGCTACTATCGTACGTGTACTACACGTAGGGGCTGTTGTTCAATGATGTTGCTGCAGTAGATTACAGTGGTGTGGTCGTATTCAACTGGGTCATGTGCTGTTGTATAGTGCGATGAAGAAACAATCGGCTGTGAATTGTTCACGTAATCTGCAGTAAAGCATCGCTTGTGGATTACCGTGTGGTTATGTGCTGCAATGTACGTGGAGGGATGGTTGAGAACTGTTGGTGTGTGTGAGGGAGATGATTGCTGTAATTGCTAATCAGAAAAGGAGTATAGGCTCAATGCGGTTGCTATTTTAGAGAGATGATTCGAGAGAGAGAGAAGACGAGGGTGGTCTGGTTCGGGTGGGATCAATTGAAAGTAAACGAAAGGGGTTGATTGGAAGTGTGCGCTGATTGCTGCTCAGTTGACGTTGATCGGTGCTGCACACGGTTGAGTGAAGGCTAAACTGGTTGCGTCTTTGTTTGGTTCAACCACTGCTGTTTGCTTGGAGATTTGTCAGATGTTGTAAGGAGCGGCGTTGTTGATCTAACGAACATGGCTGGGGTCAGTGATTGCTTCTCAATTGGTGAAGTAGGCTACTGCCAAATTGGAGTGAACGGCCGTGAAGTTGAGTTGCTATCATCTACTGTACTGCTGTTCGGAGTTAATCGTGCTGTATTCTTTTTCGTGAACGGCGTCCAGGAATTGGATTTCTTTTTTCTGCTGTGTCTCTTTTTTATGCACTTATATGTGCGTTTTTTTTAAGGTCCAAATCAAATCATATCTAATTATATCTGTTGTATCTGATTCGATAACAATTAAACTAGATCCAAATTAATTTAAATCTAATTTAACAAGATCAAACTAAATTCAAATGATTTAATTAGATATGGATTCCGTTTTCATCTCGCTTTTGCAAAGATAGAAAAATAAAGACATAGGTGTCTACTAAGACTTAAACCCTAAGACCTCAAACTAAATCTAATCCAAATACTCCAATACTTATCCGTTAGGCCGTTGACTTGCGTCTTGACATTCAGTACAATTAAATTGTACTTAAACTACTTGATTCCCAAAAATAATTATTTGTCCTAACTATAACTAAAACTAAAACTATTTATTCCTCATATAAGTTGTTTCCTAAAAATCTACAAAACTCTATAATTTTTTCCTTTTATTATTTTTTTTTGTATTTTCATCATTTGTTAATTTTTATTATTTTCATCTTTTAGTTTATTATTATTATTTTTTATTTTTGAATTAAGACCCTTTTTGTAAAATAAAATAAAATAAAATGATAATAAAAAATTAGGATTACAAAGGGGCAAAATTAGGTGTCTACACCAAAAATGGTATATTGAAAGCGCATTAAGTAAATACACCTTTACTTACTTATAAAGAATTATACTGAAGGTGTATCTACTGCATATGCCTTTAGTGTAATTCTTTATAACTGAAGGCCACTAAAGGCATATCATAGTACATATGCCTTCACTATGGTACCTATATATATCTCAATCCGCGTGACTGGAGCTCATTCTTGTTTGTATTAGTTTCTGAAATTTCCAAAACATAGAGAAAACTCATAGTTGATGTAGCACCCCATTTCTTTATGTGAAGGTATGTTTGAAATAGGTAACAATCTATAACTTACGGACATGTTATTTATTTATTCGATTAATAATCGACATTATGCAAAAATTTTTTTAGAAAAAAAATTTGTTACATTATTATATAAATTTCGTAAATGTAGATGTATCGTAAGTTGTATAAATTATTAATATTTAATGAAAAATTATTATATGTTGTTTAAATTTATGAATGTTTTGTATTGCGGTATATATGTTATACAAATGTAGGTATGAATAATGTTGGAATGTAAGTAGAAATTGTTGTGTGTGTGTTATATATATATTTGGTGTTTTTATTGTGTTGAGTCAAATTAGAAAGTTAAAGTTAGGTAGTTATGTTGGCGACGCTACTCATCGAGATGATTAAGTGTATTTTGTAAAGTTGTCACTCGGTGTGTAAATAAAGTTTTTAATGTCATTTAAATATTTGATTCATTATGGCATTACTAGGGTGGAACAGATAGATTATGTGAAAGTCATTGTTTATGCGAACGGAAACATAGTGATGGGTAGCTAAGGGTCGAAGTATGATAGGAAGCCGGTTAAGAAGTTGAAAATTAGGAAAGATTCCAACTTCTCTCATTTCAATAGGAGAATTTGTGGATGTGCTGGAGTAAACTCGAGTGGTGTTGAACTCATGCATAGGCATCCCTTTTCCCATGATGCTGAAGTTGTCTACAAGTTGATTGCCATTAAAGATGATGAGGATGTTGAGAATTTTATTAAGATGGTGGAGTCTTTTAGGGAACGAAGTATTCAGGAAGTGTATATAAGGTACATTGGGGAATTGAATGCTCGGAATGAGCATAAAATACACGAGTCAGACAATCCAACCTTTCTGAATCTTAATGTGCGTTCTATAATGATTAGTACAAAGCGAACAAATGTAGATCAATCAAATGAATCATATATGAATTTCTCTATGTACGAGCATGTGAATATCACAGAAGAGCAGCTTGACAAAGCATTAGGCCCCATTATCAAACATGAAGAGTCTTATGATTCATATATAGATAAAATGTACATTGATATAAGTATCGATGATGGAGAGAATATGGTAGATGTGGATGGTGATGAGGATGATAGGGATGGTGATGAAGATGATGTTGGCCTTAAAGATGACCATGTTGAGGATTTGGAAGAGGCCCAGGTGAGACCATATGTTGGTAGGAGCAGTGTGTTGGTCCGAACACTTTGTGGTGACGGCCTAGAAGGCTATATTGTCGAATTGGTGAAGTATTGTCGAGCAGGAAATTTGAAGACTTTCTGCAAATAAACAAACCTGTTAACAGGCTTATCAGAGATCCTATACTATTTTACAACAGCTAGTACGATAACTGCGGTTATACAACATTCAAGAGAGATGTTACTCAAATGTGCAGCAACATCATCAACTTTGATGACTTGAGTGTCGATATGCATTTTAATACGAAGAAGGATCTCATAAATGCAGTCAAGTCATTCCACCTAAGGAACCATTGTGATTTTCATGTGGACATTTTAAAACCGAATGTATACACTGTTTATTGTAACAAGAAAGAATAGGGTTGTAAGTGGAGGCTACAGGCTTGTTTGAAGAAAGTAGAGGGTCTTTTCAAAATAACAATTCTAGAGGGTCTGCATACTTGTGTGAACCCAATGATGAATTGGGATCATCTTCAGCTCAACAGCAACATAATGACTACTATTCATCAATAGTGTATGGAATAACCCTAATGTTAAGATACCTGATCTTGCAGCTAACGTATAAACTATGTATGGGTATACCATAAGCAATAGAAGGGTTTTTGAGGCCAAGAGAAAGGTTGTTGAGATAGTATATAGTAATTGGGAAAAGTCGTATAATGAGTTATTAAAACTATTAAATGTAATGAAATTAAGTAACCCGAGGATACAAGTGGATTGGGGCTAGAGTAGTTCACCAAAGTAAGGTCAGTCCCAATTCAAGTAAGTTTTCTAGACATTTGGGCTGTGTATACAAACCTTCAAATACTGTTGACCTATTGTATATGTTGATGGCGCATTCTTATACAGAAAGTATGGACATAAGTTGTTGGTAGGTTGTAACAGGGATGTGGACAATTCAATTAACCTATTAGCATTTGTTCTTGTTGACATAGAATCGGTAGAAACCTGGGGGTGGTTCCTATGGAAGCTTAAAATGCAAGTAGTTGGCTAGAAGGGGGAAACCTTATGTCTTATATCCGACAGGACATCCAATATTGATTCCCTATACAAGGAACCATCAGTAGGTTGGCAGCTACCATTTATAGTTTGGAGATATTGTTTGCAACATGTTGCTAGTAACTTCAACATGATCTATAAAAACCAATTGTGTAAAAAAATTGTATGGTTTACAGTGTTACGCTCTGAAGTCGCAGAGTCGCAACAGTCTCGCCGTATAAACCATTATATGATAGTAACTGGCCTCATAGTATCTACCATAGACATGATCTACACAAGGCGTCGACGACTCCTCGCTTTGAAGTAAACAGTCCGATTAAAAGTTTAACTACAATTATGATAAATATTACAAATTTCTAATAAATATGTATAATTATATGTAAGTCCACAGAACTTCCCAGGAAATTCTACATATTCACAACTGTTCACTAATTTGCATAAGAACTATTAGTCTTTCATCCTTAACTACAAAGGACACTCTAGCTACACATTATTATTAAGTAACTTAATCCTCACACCCCTGGCTTCAAAAAGATTAACCTCTAAGTAATTGTAGGGCGGCATAATACTTGAAGTGCTAAGAAATCAGGACCTGCAAAAGGATTTATAAGAGAATGAGCAACTACAGCTCAGTAAGTTGAATTGGAGACTCATGAATGCATACAAGCACAAGTAAGATTATCAAGCAATTATTTTCATGCAATGCAACAATCAAGTGTCATCACATAACGTAGTCCTGTCCGTTGTGAAATCAGAGAAATTTCACCCGCTCCAATCCGGGTTGAGGAATTTCCATGTTATGCAGCAGCTCATAACCAAACCTAGGCTTGTGCAATGGAGACCTCACTTCTCTCGCGACTTCCTTCGAACCATTGACTTCACCCTTACCGCGACCTCCTCTCCTATCACTTAGTTCGACTAAGGATGAAGAAGGGACCATTTTACAATCCTGCGCTATCCCTTTTAAAAGGGTCGGTATTTGGTTGGAGAATCCTATGATCTCCTAACAGGTTGCAATGCATGACATTTTTTGTTATTAGAGTCGAATAAGATTAAATTTCATTTAGGATGTTCAAATAATTTCACACCAATTCAATCAATCACAAAATCACTCACATTACAAATTCAGCACGCATTCAGATACATTAAACACATGCATAAACTATTTACAATCACAACTATATACAAGCCTAAGTTTCCGAGTACCATAAAACTAGTATTCTATTATATTAAGTAATAGCCCAACTTACTTGGAATTTCTCAATCGCCCAATCACTTAGTTGCAAGCCAATGCGTCTCTGGATGTTCTATAATACAAATAGGTCTTTTTAGTATTTATACTTTAAGGATTCATATTCTAAGTTATAATTTAACTCTTTTTTTTTCTTGTATACCTATTATATACTAATAATTCTTTCTATTCTATTTCGAGGTTTAGACCCTAAATTAGATTCTAGTTTTGATTCCTGAGTTCTAAATATTCTCAAATCTTAATGTGAAATTAATCACATTAAGCTCAAGTATTCAAATATCTTATTGGGTCTTAATTTAGTATTCTAAATTATTCAGTACACGCTATTCCTAATTGGGGTATTGGATTTATTCACGTTGTGAGAAAATCTTACACTTTTATACAATTACCTAAAATTAAATCTTATTTCAGATTTAGTATTATTCTGATTTTTATTCTAATATTATCTAAATAACCCTAATTTTTTAGATTTATTAATTTTCAATTCCACATATTACTAATTTCTTAATTTCTTAAATTAACTATACTTAATACTCTAAAAGCTAGGATTAGGTTCCACATCAGAGATTAACATCCCTAAACATCTAATTACTATCTAAATCAGTAATTAGTATCTTAATCACCTAATTAACCCAAAAGTACCCAATTTTTCCATCATTTTAAGGTTAAAAATTAACTTAAAATTTTCGAAAATTAATTTTAGAAAAATGGCTTCATAGCACTGCTTTATATCACATAAGCATTCTAGAGAAAAAAAATTGAGTTACAAACTACACTTCTAAGCCTATTTATTTCTCGTTCTAATCATGTTCGGTTTTGCTTAATTTGTTAATAACCCTATATTTTTAGAAATAATTAAACTAAATCACTATTTTTCCCTAAATCTACATACAATCAAACCTTAGAATAATAAGTTTTATAATTTTCTTGGCAAAATAACTAATTTTACGAAATTATTCAAAATCGGGGCAAATAAGGGATTTACTGGTTTTATGCTTTTTGGCCGTTCAACTCCGGTCCAAGTGTGTCGGCCAACCTAGATGGTGGGGCTGGAGTGGGGTGGTGGTAGTAGCTTGGTCCCAGGTGGTGGTGAGGTGTGGGTTTGACTCACTAGCCTTATCTGTACAGTTTCCTTTTTTTTTGGATTTTCTCTTGAATTTTTGGATTTCCTTATTTTTCTCTGATTCTAAACTATCTAAAGGAGTTCGCTGAAATTTTCCCTTATTTATAGACATTTTTGGTAATTAATATGCATTAGTTAGACATGACATTGCCACATTTTCTTGATTTTTGGCTTTTGTGTTGCTTAATTCTAATTGGATAATTTTTTTTTCAGATCCTGACTTGCCACGACCAGATTTGTATCATTCCACACCCTTCTGATTTTTTTTTATTTTTCTTAATTAATTTAATAATTTTCTTTAATTATTTACTAAGTTTTTGGCCAATTTAAGTAATTTTGCATATTTTTATCTACACGTAAATACATGTAGGGTACATGTGCACATTTCTAATTATTATTTAGGTCATTCTATGATTTTTAGTATACATATAACCTATCTCTAGTAATTTATTAGGTATTAAATTACACTTATTGCCTTTTTGATGATTAACAGGTATTATACTTAAAATTTAAAAATTTTGTAGTCTCTTATTTTATTACTTATTTTCTTAAATTTAAGTTTATGGGGTCATTTTTACTAATATTTCTTTCTATAATTTATAATTTGGGTTTGATCGGATACTTTAACAGATCGTCCTAAACCTTATGTTCTAAGTTCAATCTTACTGTCTCTTGGCTTAACTTTAGGGCTTACATACAGGTGTTTAAGTACAATAGAGGAAATTCGAATGTTTCATGGAGAAGTTAGCTCAGGTTAAGAAAGACGCTTCTACGTGATTCGACAATGTTGATTTGGACAGGTGAACTCTCGCATATGATGGATGTTACTGTTTTGGATACATGACATAAAAAATTATCGAGACTTATAATTCCGTTTTGAAATCAGCACATGGATTACCGGTCACTGCATTAGTGAAGAAGATATTTTACAACTGTGTCGCCTATTGGGAAGAAAGGCATAAGGATGCCAAGGAGGCAATTGATTCTGGCAAAACCTACATTAATTACGCTGTAAAGATGTATGAAACTTGGAGGGGGCGAGCAAGTGTACATAGAGTCATTTCATTTAGCTTACAGAATGGTATTTTTTAGGTTCTAACTGGTAGTCGAATGATGACAACAGGATTGAAAGGAGGAGGAAGGACACATACAGTTGACTTTAGTGGCTACATTTACACTTGTCAGAAATGGTAAATATATAGGATCTCTTACTCCCATGCATGTGTTACTGTAGCGAGTATGAGGGTGGACAGTAAATCGGCAATAAGGGCATGGTATAAGTGGGCTAACCAGATAGATTGTTATCGAGCTCATTTCTACCCAATTGGTAACAAGTTAAACTGGCCACAAGTTAGCTTCCCTTATCTCCATTCGAATATTGACTTACTACGAAAAGAAAGTAAACGTAGGCATAAGTGATATCACATGGAGATGGATATTTAAGAGTGGTCCGACAAAACTAGATGCAGTGCAAGTGGACGGGAAGGATATAATCGGGGGAGGTGTTTAGAGATTAATAGGGCTGGTACATATTGGCATTTGTAAAAGAGAGAATAATTTAGAAATTGCAAGGTTGGAAAGGAAATTTGTTGTCTACTGGAGGTAAGGAAGTCATGTTAAAATCTATAGTTTATGCTATGCCCACCTATTCCATAAGTATCTTTGCATTTCCAAAAAAGTGGTGTACCGAGGTCAGTAGCTTGATATCTAATTTTTGGTGGGGTGAAATTGAGAGTGGCAACATAATACATTGGAACAAATGGACGAATTTAACTAAGTCAAATGGATATGGGTGGTTTAGGTTTTAGAGATCTATATTCTTTTTAATCTAGCCTTATTAGGGAAATTGGCTTAAAGGATTGTGAAGCATCCAGACTTATTGTTCCTTAGTTCTTGCCAATAGTTGATTAAGATCTACACATACTGCTCTTGCAAAACAATGCACAGTGAAAGGACGCCGAGGGTTGTCTAGCATGGTTATTTCAATACTTAAGTTAACAATAGGTTTTTTGTGGAATAGAATATTAAGTGTGCAGGTTTAGAATACAAAGTTTGTAGAGAGTCTTATTGTTGGGTAGATGTTTGGTATTTATAGAAGAGCGAAATCGATCATTGGAGATCAATTTATGGGAGAAAAAATCTCTCGCAAATGTGGAAAAATAGAGCTGTTGTGTTTGATGTGTCTCTAATATTTAGGATATAGTTGTTTTATTCTTATCTTGAAGTTTATGGCTGTTACAATTTTCATAGATCTAGGCTACTAAGAGTCAGGTCAGAGGCTTACAAAGGCAACTCTAGAGAGGTAAGGCTTAGTAGATTTGGTTGGACTTAAGAGATCGCTGTTCAAAATACCCTGTTAACAAAATTCTTTGTGGGTTAAATTGTTAAAAAGCATATATTTTCCTAATTCTGATTTTTTGAGTGCAGTAAAGGGTGGAAGGGCTTCTTGGAGTTGGCAAAGTATCTTACTGGGCTGAGAACTGTTGTTAAACATCTTCTCTGGCAAGTTGCTAATGGCAAACAAGTCCAAGTTTGGAATGACCTATGATACTGACACTCCCCGGTTTTTCTGTTGCTCCAAGAGATGTGGAACCTGATTTAGATAACATTATTTTCTGTGAAGTTATTAATTCTCAAGCCTGCTGTTGGCGACTTATTAGGATGATGACTACTTGTTGGAAGTAGAAAGGTAAGCCATTGCCAAGATTCCTATTTTTCAATATCCTAGGAGTGACAAAATTGTATGGTCCTTGGAGAAAAATGGGAACTATTCTGTCAAGAGTGGATATTATGGGTTGTCAGCGTTTTTAGAGTCATAAACAGGAAGTTCTATAAATAACCATTAGATAAGTAGTAGAGTCTGGAAAACAATCTGGGGTCTTCGGTATCTACCTAAGCACAAACACCAATTGCGGAGGATGTGTTGGAATGCTTTAGCTATTAACGATAATTTGTTTTGTAGGAGACTGAAGTCTTCCTCGATGTGCCAGTTATGCAGCCTCATAGAAACATCAGAACATATTTCTTTCCAATGTCAATGGACGCGAGTAGTTTGGTTTGAAGTTTTACAACTCAGAATAGAGCAGCAGAACATCACAAGTACTTCTCATTGGCTGGAGTACTTACTGCAATAATAAGGACAATCTAAACAACAGATAAGGAGTTTTATTTCTCTGGTTGCAGTGGTTCTCCAGCATCATTGGATTCATAGAAACTATTACATTTTTTAATTAAGAAATTCCAAATCTAATAGTTGTAGTGCAAGCTGTCAAAAAGGAGCTTTAGACTCTTAATCTTCGGCCAGATCCATCTTTTCATTTAGTAGCAGAATTTTCTGATTATTTACAAAGTGCTATTGCAGAATACTCAGGCACCAATGTAGCTTCATGACATGATAGGGTGTTGCTGAATTTGGAGCCACAAGCTTTCATTCCAGTAGAAAACCGTGAAAGCCTTCACCATCGTGATGCAACTTTAGATCGCATGCCATTTGACACAACTTCAACCTCACGCCAAAGTAACGCTTCACTTCGTCAACTTACCTCAGTTTCAACTCCCACGCCATCTGGTTTGATTTCATTTTGGAGACTACCTTAAGGTAACTCTATCGAATTGAATTGCGACGCCTTGGCTAATATTATTACAGGGTATGGGGCCTCGAGTGTAGTATGTAGAAATGTAGATGGAACTTTACTCCAGGCTACGGCTTTGGCTATACACTTTACAGATGTGCAAATTAATGAAGCTTCTGCCATTAGAGCAACTCTTTTCATTGCAAGTGACGGAGGTTGGTCGGATTTAGAGATCAAATCAGACTCACAACTGGTTGTGAATTTTTTAAAGTCTCTTGATAAAGCACCATGGCATCTAGCTGGACTAGTTTATGACATCTTACATTTGAAGTCAGCTTTTTGTAATTGTTTTTTTTTTCTTTTCTTTTTTTTTCCTTTCATTCTCTGCATATCAAATATATAAGCACATTGGATAGTTACCCAAGCAAAATTTAGGATGAGCGATAGTTATTAGGTCGTTAACTCCCTATCCCAATTATCTGAGCTTTTATTTGTAGATTATGCCTTCCGGCCATTAGACCTGTAATATTTTTATATCAATGAAGTTTCTTTTCGATAAAAGAAAGGAAAAAAAAAAAAAAAGAACTTTCTTTAGATTCTGAGTGAAATCTTATTAATCTAGTTCTAATCAACTTTTATTTTTATTATATTAGTTGCTTAAATCTATATATAAATGATACTGTGTTTAAGCCGTTTCCCCGTTGGTTCTCTGTTACGTAGGAATAGAATTTACCATGGAGAATAATTTAAACCATGAGGTGGCCCTTTATGCTAAATTGAGCACGTTGTTAGTGAGGTGAATAGGTGGATATCCTTATAATATGTGCAGTTGTCATGTCAGTATGTCCGCTCTAGACAGTTACATAATGCATATCTGCGGCCAACCAAAAAAAAAAAAAAAAAAACATAATGCGTTTCCATTTGCGGACTTTCGTTTTCTATCTTTCATATATATTATATATAATTCAATAAGAAAATATGTAAATGAATCCACCATAGAAACTTCCATGTAAACCTGAAAAGTATCTTCTGGCCAAAATTAGAAAAGAAAAGAAAAACTGAAAATTATTGTCTTAAATTCTTTTGAGTGAGAGAGAAAATGAACTTACTTATGATAAATATTTACCATTTAGTTACGCATTGCACATGATTGTTTATATATGTTATAGAAGAACATTGGTGCTATTTTTTTTTTATTTTCTTTAATATATTTAACAAGTAAATTATGTGTGTAATGTATGTGGTACAAACGGAAATTGTTATATGTATAATTTCTTAGGAAAATTGATCATACTTTCCCTTGTTGAAATATTTGTTGGTTAGGGGCGAGCATATAATTTTATTAGAATTAAGAATCTGCTCTACCTTATAAGATTAGGTAAATTTCAGGTAAATACTATATAACCTTCTCCAAAATGATAGATACATACTTCTATATGCTAGTCATAGGTTCTTTGTTTCAGTTACTTTTTAAATTTTTCTTTATGTTCTTTTTATTTTTTTGGCCGATTTAAAATTTTCTTATTGAAATGCTTTTATTGGCTTCTTTTGCTGGATGGTGTTATCATATACATTGGTTACTCTCAGGACATGTCATTTAAACATACAAGACCTTCTAAATTAAGCTATTCAGTAATGTCTATCTAAGATACAATCTACTATCTTCCATATTGTTCTCTTCTATATTAATTGAACACTTAATGTATACATTAATGATCTTTATTTGCTTTTGTTGTTATCATTAGAACTTATGTAGAAAATAACATGTATATTATATGCTATTTATAAGCATTTTGACATGTTAGTGGGAGTGAATAGATAATCCTATTACATAAAATACTTGATCGGATAGGCTTTGTGTGAGTATTGAGGCTTATGTAAGCCTTACAATTAGGTATTCAGGATTTGGTTCGTAAAATTTAAAATAGTTAGTTAAATTGTCCGATCGAAGCTAAATTTTACAATAAAGTTATGAATATTAGTGAAAGTGATCCATAAGTTTAGATTTAGGAAAATAAATAACTAAATAATTAAATATTATAATATTAATTTGTATGCGTATTACCTGTTATTTAATGAAAATGCATAAAATAAATTCTAATAATTAATAAATCGATAGAAATAAATTCTATACATATTAACAATCATAAAATAACTTAAATAATATTTATTTGTATTATATATATTTACATATAGGTAAAAATACGTAAAATTACTTAAAATGCCTAAAATATATTTAAATAATGTTAAATAATTAAGAGAAATTCATAAAAAAATTAAGGAAAAATCAAGAAAAACATGGAAAAATGAAGGAAAGTCTAGAAATATGGCATGGAAGGTTAGGAATGGAAGTTGGAAAATTAACCAATCAAAATTAGCCAAACAGAAAGCAAAAAGAAAAAAAAAAGAAAAGGGACAAATGGTATAAATTAATTCCTTAACCCTTCTAAACAACTCTATAAGTTGGAGGAAGACCATTTGAAATTTATTTTGACATGTTGGGAACTCAGGAAAAATATAGAGAAGATAAGAAGAGAGTAGAGAATATTTTTAGAAAAAAATCAACAAAATAGTATGTAATTAGGGCATATAAGTAGAGTATATACCCAACGACTACCTTAGAGTAGATGACCACCACCACCAAATAGTAGAGGTATTGCCTATACCGATTGATAGCGCTACAGTAGCCGAAGCAAGCAACACTAGTGAGTCTGAGTTTCCTTCTAATTTTTCTTTATTTATTAAAAATATTAAATAATTTTGAAAAATTATGAAATTTAATATTATGAGATATTTTTGTATATAGTTTTTTTTTTAAAATATTATTTTAGGAAAATTAGGTCCCGTGATATATAGTACTTAAGAAATCCCTAAACTCGAGCTTATTTTCAATTTAGAAATAAATGACCTTAATAATATAGTTTTTACCTCAAAAGTTCTGTCTAGACTATTTAGGATATATATAGCAGTGCTGTGAAGATTTTTTTTGAAAATTTATTTTCTAATTTTTTACGTAATTTTTAAGCCTTAAAATCATTCATAAAAAGCAATATTTGGGCTTAATTTTGTAATTTAATACTAATTTGGTGAAAATTTTGATTTAGTATGTAATTAGGTATTTTAGGATGTTAATTGATGATATATGATGATATTTGTAATGTTTGAGGTGTTAGATTTAAGTATTATGTAGTAAATATATAATAGGTAAAATGGTATATTTTAAGTTAATTTTGTGATTTTGAGTTAATTAGGTACAAATTCTTATTTAGGTTATAATTAGACATTTTGCTATGTTACTGGATGATGATGGATGATATATATAGTGTTAAAAGTGTGAGATAAGTGATGTAGATGTATAATATGTAATAATACATAATATGTTTATATAAAAGATAAATGGATAGAAAATATTAAGTAAAAATTAATGGTATTATAATATTAGGAATATGATATAAATTTGATTTAAAAGGTGAATTTATGGAATTATATGAAAAATGTAGGTTATTATCACATCGAGAACTAATTTGGCAATCAAATTAGGAATATAGTGTACATACGAATCAAAATACTAGTTAGGGGTTAAATATGAGATTTAGGATTTCTAAGTGTAATGTGATTAATTTCACATAATTATTTAAAATGAGTTCTTAGGGTTTGTGTATAAAACCTGTAATTAGCAACTGAATTGTAACTTAATTTATAAATCAATTTGGAAACTAAATCAAAATCTAGCCTGAATTAAGAATAATTGTAAAAGATTTAAAAACATAAATGATTAGGTATAATATAATCTTAAACTAAAGATAATGTAAAGAATTACATAATAAAGCTTATATAAGATAGTTATATGAGTATTAAAACAACATTCGTATTATAGAGATTATCGATGATAGCCTATGTAAGTTACACCTTGAATGAGCAAGCAAGGAGTTTAGGTAAGTTGGGATCATTATGTTACTATATTTCGGAATACTATTTTGGAGTATTCAGAGGCTTGGGATTTTACTTGATTGTGTTCGTTAGATAGTCGATTGTGTTCATGCTTGTATGTGTGTATTTTTCGACTTGATTATATGATTCTAATTTGATGTTTTGGATTGAAAGTTGTGTAATTAATATGAAACGTTTGAATACCTTAAACCGGATCTAATTAAATATATAACTTATAAGTCTAAAACGATCCTACATAGCAATCCAAGAGGGAAAATATTTAGGGTTCTCCGACTAAATATCAACTCCTTCGAAAGAGATAATATTGGATAGTATCATGGGTCCTTTTTTCGTTCTTAGTTGAACTAAGTGATGGGAGAAAAGGTTGCAACAATAGTGAAGTTAATGGTTCGAATGTAGTCGCGGGAAGAGTAGTGTATTTATTACAAAAGCCTAGATTTGGACGTGAGTTGTTGATATGTATGCTAAACTCTTTAACCTAAATTAGAGTGGATGTAACTTCTCTAATTTCACAATGAATCAAATAATGTTTTGCTATGGTATTTACTTGTACATGTATTGCATCTAACTAATTTAGTTGATAAACATGTTTGTATTTGATGTATAGTTTAAATTCTCTGTTTCAACTTATTGAGCGATTGGTTACTTACATCCCTATAGATATTATTGTAGGTGCTAGTTAGAAAGTGATTTATAATTACTTTGAAGTTAGCAACTGTTACGTCATAGGAAGTAAGGATATAAAACTAAAGATCAATTGCACTCTTAAGTTTGGATTTTATTTTTAAAACTTTTAGTATCAATTTATGTATTACTTAAATAGATTAAAATTAAGTTACTAAATATTGTAAACATACTTGAGTTATTTTAGTATAAATATGTATTGTTTTATAATTTCATAGGTAAATATTATGTTTAATTTATAAATTGTTTACTTCAAAGCGAGATCATTATGGATGCTTTGTGTACATCAAGTCTAAGATAACGACTATAAAGTTAGCCTAGATTGGTTTGCATGGCGGGACTGTTATGACTTTACCGCTTCAGGATGTAACAAGTTACATAATAAATTTCAGATAACAATTTTTTGAAATATATTTCTTTAGGATAGGGTATGAGTGCGATGTGTTGTTAACTTATATCAAAATAAATAACCAAACAAAAGAGCTAAAAGAATATATACCATATTATACAATATATTTGGATTGATACTCTCTAAAATATATTATTTGCCGACTAAATTTATTCTATTTTGTCTATTATGCACACTCTCTTTTGTATTAGGAATATAATGTGTGAGATGGACCATCAAGCACATAGTCTTATTTTTTGTTTGTTACAACTCAAATTGTATTTTCTTTTCTTTTATACATGTACATCCTTGTGTTTACCATTTTTTCCCCCTAATTTAGGTTTCCAAATATTCAAGTTCTAATGTAATGTTTGGAAAGCAATTTTTTGGATTAAAAAAAATGTATCTAGAATTTATTATTCAAGAAACTTGCAAAGTAAGAATTTATGAAAAGATAGAAAAAATTTACAGATTTCACCGGATAGCTTACACCCTATGTATTGTATTCTGTAAGTTCTATAACATACTGGTTCTAAAGTGGTTTAAAAATGTTATAGAATAGGTTACGATTTCCAAAATTCAGAAATTCATATTGATAGAGTAGAATATAAATAGAACCTTATACGTGGTTATCCCATACCAACTCACACTATATGCTAAAATGTTATTAAGTTTTTCTATTTTCATTTCATTTCTACATGTTTAAACCGTTGTATATGGATGCATGCCCTTAGAAAGTATAAATTGTTGCTATGATCGCGTTGGGATGAAATTGGATCGAGGGAATTGTAGTGATAAAAAGAGAATAAAAAAAAAAAGGGGAGGAAATGCCAAATGAAAGCAAAGATGAATTACGGCGCTCTATGATGGGATTCCAGTACAAAAATTTCTAGGAAGATATGATAATCCATAAATAATGCAAAAGTCTTTCACCTTTATTCTCCACTTCTTACAAGCATATACACACATCCTAAAATAAAAGTTTCATTTTAGATTATAAGTTAAACAACTCTATGTAAAAGCACATTTTAATAATTAAAAACTAATTATAATCTATTGGTATGAATATTAGTAATAAAATAGAATGAATTAGATTCGATCTCATTCTTTTTCAATAGTTGTAATATAAATAATAGTTAGACAAGCAACATTTTAGTAAAAGAAAACTGAAAAATAAGAAATTTATATCTAAAAGCATATAAATATTTATCACATGTGTCATCCTAATTCTAGTGACTCTTATTACATAACGCTATACATTTTATTATGTTTCATATTAAGTTCGCATAGACCTCAGCACGGGATTGATTTTGACCCATGAACTATTCTAGAGTTGGCCTAAATACATGGATCAAGAATCAGCTATGGACACAAAGGGTGCATAAGTGGCTCTTTAGAGTTACAATTCATCCATTTTAATACAACGAACAGCATATGAAAGCATATTAAAAGTTGAAAATTATATTATTTATATTTGATTAAACATGTGTTTGCAGAAAAAACAAGTGGAAAAACGAAGAGATATGATCGATAATAAGATCCAAACAAGCAACTGACTGCTTACCTTTTCTCCCTATACTCTCTTCTATTTTCAAAATTTATGTCGAATTCACGGCAATTTGATCATTAGAAAGTACTCAGCATAGGAAAGCATTTTAGATTTCTGAGGCATAAAAAGGAAAAGAAGCATTTGACTTTGAAAAAGAAAAGAAAAGAAAAAATAGACATATCAGTTGATGAGTTACTGCATCGTGACCCAAAACCGGTACGAAACTAAGGGACATAGCGCCAGTTTTGATTCTCTCGGGACCCGACAATTCTGGCTTGATGAGGTTGGATCGAGACCAGAGCTTAAGCTTGAGGGACAAATAAACGGAGAAGGGGCAATCTAGGTTGTAGAATGAGATAGGCCGAGATGTTGGAATTTTCACAACCCTTCACCTAACTAACGAAATGAATTACTTTAGTTGTGTTTACATTACTTCGGTCGTGTTTTTCTTCCCATTATATATGCACGCTCTTAAGCTTAAAACAGTTAATAATTAAGAAAATAAATATTAATTGACTCATTTCAACTATAAATTAAAATTGAAAATTGTGTTGACAAGATATTTATTACCATAATCTTATAATAGTATAACTTCCTCTTACCATTCATCTACGACTTCATTTAACCTAGATCTAATTATTCCCCTTTTTCGGTATATAATGTTAGCCACTCTTTACCTATAAGTCATTTTGGAAATATGTCACGAGTCTTCACTACCCTAATGACACTCTTCACTTTTATCGGACTTAGCTAAAAAGCTTGAAGTTTATGTTGATAAAGCATTTACTATCCTAATTTTTATTTTTTCTTGAGTAGTTATAATTGGATAAGGGGAATTGTAATATGATCCATCTTATTTAAGAGATATCAGTAGGCAACAAGGCCATTGGTGTAAACCCCATGAAATTTCGATAACCCAAAAGCGAAATTGGATGAAGGAGTCATTGGATAGTCCTAAGAACCACCCTAAACATGATAATAATACCTAAGTAAAGGAATCAAATCTTAAGTGTTTGACCAAAACCTTAATTGAAGTAAACCTCAAAAACCTAACTAAATAAGTAACAACCCCAATACTTGAAAAACCTTAGAACGTTATTGAAACCCTAAAATGACTATCTAACCCTAATTAAGTGATCAAATACCTTATTGTCACCAATAAATACTAATAGTAAGGGTGAATTGATCAATACAAGCGATCGATAGTACCAAGCAATCAATAGTACTAAGCGATTCAAAGCTTAACTTTCGAGCTTGTACGTAAATCAAATTATCATAAACGAGCACCAAACCTTAAGGGAACCCTAAGTATACGTATACGACATTTAGAATATTTAAATTTTAGTGTCAAAGTCCAATCAAACCTTAAACACATTCTAATCCTAATTGCACCTAATTAGCTTAATTAAGCCTAATCACCACTAGTTACCCTAATCAAACCCTAATCCTTAACCAACCCCATTACATTTTGATTAGCTATAAGTTAAACATGATTAATGACCTAAAGACAAACTCTTATCCCTTCTTAAAAGATCTTGTACTTTTAAGAGACAAGATCATACCCAAATTGGCAAAATACACATGAAGTACATGGTCACCATTTGGTATTTGTCCTTGTTTTCCCAAATTACTCATCACTTGTCTCCTCACCTCTCTTCACTTCCACGACCAGCTATCCCCTTCCCCTTCCCTCATTTTTTATTTTCTCAAACCCTAAAACATATCTAAAAGCTCCCTTAAACTTCCTGTCAAAGATCAAGCCTAAACTCCTTCTTCTTCCTCTTTTCGGCCACCACTAACCACTCTAGCGCCAACCCCCATAACTTCACTACTACTACTTCAAATCACTCCAAACCAAGTCCCACACCTCACATACACATTTCTCTTGTTTTTCAACACACTCATAGCCCTTTACACACACCAAGGCTCATGGCACACAACCATAAAGGGAGGCCTTCTGCACTTTGCTTTGGTAAGAACTTAGGTTAGGTTTTTCATTAAATTTCTTTCAAAATAATGATAGATACTAATATTTTCTTTCTTAAAACTTATTTTACAGAAACTCCATAAAATTTCTAAGGCACTTCAATAAGGTTTACAAAGGTAAGTATAAGAAAAATCACCTTTAGTAGAAGTTACAACATGAATAGACTAAGTTATGTAGAAAATCTTTAAATAGGTTGATGAGACTCTTGTTTTCCATGCATGCCGCCCCATATATGTTGCCCCACAACACTTTCACATACTTTTATGAAGTGATTATGGTTTTAGATTAGTAGAAACATAGGTTACATAAGTCAAAACGCCACAAAAATCAAATGTTGCATGAAAATGGAGGTTTTAACCCTAAAAGCAACTCATGGCCACCACTTTCCTTGACCTACTAGATTTGGAACTTTTTGTTTAACAGCTTAGTTGCATGTTTGTTTAGTGTTAAGTATGGTTTAGGACTTAATTAATTAAGTTAAGTAGGCTAAAGTTTAGTTAAAGCCCTAAACTAGCTTAATTAGTGATTATAGGCTTAAAAATGGTATTAATAACCTAAAGAACCATGATGGACAAATTTGCAACCATATTAAAAATGAGCTAAACTTAAGTCTAATGTTAGGCTTAAATCCAAAAAGACAAATAGGCTTGAGCCCAAGGCCTTAAATAGTAAACTAGACATAAAAAAAGGCTAAAAGAATCAATTTAGGAGCCCATGTAGCTAAATGACTAGATCTAAACCCTATGATAAAAGGCTTAGGAAAAGTTATTTAGGAGGCCTACAAAACCCAAAGGCCCATCCAAAATACCTCCTACAAGCCCTTTGGTGCACTAAAGCCCTAAACTTAGTAAAAAGGCCTATTTAGACCTATAATAGCATCACCAAAGCTTACTTTTAAAATTTTAAAGTATTGGGTTGAAAAAGCCCATTTAAAATACTTAAAAGAAGCCCAAAATTATTAAACATAAAGCCCAAAATTAAAAACTAAGCTTAAGGCCTAAAACTAGGCCTAAATCCTTCACCACTTAGGCCCATGACCTTATAGAGCCTAAATTGAAAACTTACTGATTTAGAAACTTAAACATAACTTCACCAAATGAAAAAACATTTGAAAACAATGAAAACAACTATAAGATCACTAAAAACGAAGAAGATATGCCTAAATTGCAGAAACAACAAACTCCAGGATAATGAACAATAAGCCTAATTAATTGGTACAAATGGAATACTCATAAAACTTAATTATCTTCTTCAATGGATAAGGAGTTTGACTTGGACACCTTAAAGGATTGTTGGGACTGCTGAGCATCATGGTTGAGTGAGTACATTGCCTCCTACTTTATTTGTTTGTGCTTATAGTTAGCAGAATACTTAATTTTATCAAATAACTAAAATTGTTGCATGTTGGGGAAAATGGGAAATTGTGTGTGTTTAATATGATTGACCTTGTTTGCGAAAATATCTTAAGTTGATATGAATATTATATACTTGTACCATTAGAGCTTAAGGTCTTAGAATGTTTGTATATTATGATTAGTCACCCATGAACCAGACTAATGAATATTTGACCCCTAATTAAGCTAGACATACATCGCATCTTATAACATGATAATATGGGCATCAACATCATACAATAGAACAGGGGATCATACCTAGAGGATTCATATTGTATTTTGTGTGTTAAAAGTTGTTATCGTACGACGTACTTTGTACGACATGTTCCTGCCTTGACCTTTGGGAACTACTTGGCTTCGGGGAGTGTCGCCTTCTACTTAAGGTCATGCCGTATCTACTACTGAAAGTGATATTGATGACAAGAAACTTTAAATTGGACGTAGATACCTGGATCTTGATGTATCGAAATACTTCCTAACTTGGGCAATGGTGGGCATTAAAACCATACTGTATACAGTTATCGATAGACTGTATATATTGTTGCATTATATATGTTTGACCATGTATTTATACGCATGTTAAATAACTTGCTTGATATTGCTTGTTGTAGAGTAGGTAAGTTACTTTGAGCTTACTCCCCTATAGTTTATTGTTGCAATAGGACTTATGATTGGAGCTTGGCTATGGGATGTCTGGGGTCAGTAACACCAATCGTAATTGGGATGTGAAGAAGTTAAGAACTCGAGCGAACCATTCGTTTATATATATACATATGAACTCTCTTTAATTTCCAATTATTAAGTATCTTCAGTTTGTTGAGTAGCATAGACTACTTAAGGTGATTTATTCTGGTACTGTATGACTAATTTAAGGGAAACTTGATATTCTCGCTTATCTATATTTTGTTAGTGATTATTTAGATAGCTCAACTTTAATTTATATGTTCTGCTATTATTTAATGCTAGTTACTAAGAAAAGGTCGTAGTTGTTAATGCCTTATATAGTACACCGAAGGCCTTTGATCAAGGATAGCGCTTGATCCTGAATCTTCACGTATTACATGGCAAACTAGCATAACTCAACCCTCCCTCTGGGTTATGACAATTGGCACCACTATAACCTTATAAATTAGTACCAATTCCCTTTACAATCTACTTAAAACTTTATTTAAGCATGCGGTATTGTAAAATGACCCAATATTTTAGAGTAAAAAACAATATGATAAAAATTAGAGCACTTTCTATTTTTCACTCATTACAATGCATAGTTGCCTAAATATTTGCCTTACCTATACATATCTCTTAGCTTATACAGACATACATATATATTATTAAAGAGAAAGCCTTTTTTTTTTTATTGCTACATAACTGATTTTAGTGTCTTCATAAGTTTAGTGAATATTAATATCATATAAATTACTATTAAATCAATCATAATTGGAACCAAAACGAAATGATTTAATGATGGAAAATTCAACACCATTTCGTAAATCATGAACGAGACGATGATGTAAGGTTATCTTTTTCCTTTTGCTTATTTGTTGCGATTTATTGCGTTAGTGGATGTGGAAGTGAAAGACATATTTTATCTTATTTTAGTTAAAATATGAATTGATGTGTTTATCCTTTTTTTCTTTTTTCTGGCTTAAGATTATAGAAAGGTTAAAATGATTTGAAAGTCTATAATATATTAAAGATAAATTACAAAATAAATGAGTTGAGTAATTAAACAACAAATAAATTACTACAAAATTGAACTTATTTATCTTTTACTTTATTTAATTTTTTTATGATGCCTAAAATGTCGCACCCCGATAACTATCAAGTCGTAACAATTTGTCATATATATCAATTTCATGCCAAAAACTGTCTTTTTAGTTGCTAGTCTAATCTTAACATACATAAGACTCATACAACAAACTGCTATAAAGCATTAATAGTCCTACAAATATACTAATATTCATATAAATGACAACTTACGTTTACATTACAACTGGATACATAATATTTATAAAAGTACATAGTACGTATTACGAACCAAAAGTAGGAATCTTACTAGATTGCCTAAGAGATCTAGCTAACCTTAAGAAACTAAAAAGTTTCATAAATACATTTTTTAACATCGGTTCCTTCTCACTTAGACCCTAATTACACCTTCTACATGCTCGATGATGATCGTCACATAGTATGTTTAATGAGAACTTACAAGCAAATTTATAAGGGAGTGAGCAAATCATAGCTCAATAAGGGATAAGCAAAACGTATATATAAGTTCACCAAAACAACTAAGTTATCAATAAATTGTTATGTGCAATATTACACCCGAAGCAGCAGAGTCATAACAGACATGTTGTGCAAACCATTTTAGGATAGAAGCTGATTTTACTATCGCTATTTCAGACTTAATTTACATAAGACATCCACAACTAACTCACTTTGAAGGAAACGATGCATAAATTAAATATGTTATTTAACTATGTAATTATGAAAAATACATATTTACACTAAATAATATGAGTATGTTTGTATTATTTAGTAGCCTAATCATAATTTACTTAAGTAATACATAAATTATTATTAAAATCTTTAAAAATAAAATCCAAACTTGATAGTGTATCTAATTATTAGTTTTATATTCTCACTCTTCAGGATTCGTCAGTTGTTAGCTTTAGGATAGTTATATGACCGCTTCTTAGCTAGTACTTACAACAACATCTATAGGGATGTGAGTAACCAACCATTCAGTAAGTTGGGACAGGAACTTAAAATTATACATCAAACATAAATAGAGTTATCAACTAAATTAGTTAGATATAATGCACAAATAAATACCATTGCACAATTTTTCCGGTCCATTGTGAAATTAGAGGAATTAAACCAACTGTAATCCTGTTTGAGGAGTTTTCATATTATACAATAGCTCAAGACCAAACCCAAGCTTATGCAATGAAGATACCGCTTCTCCCGTAACTACTTTCAAACCATTAACTTCACCTTTGATGTGATCTTCTCACATGTCACTTAGTTTGACTAAGGATGAAGAAGAGACCCATTATGCTATCCAGCATTATCCATTTCGAATGGGTCGGTATTTGGCTGAACAACTTAAAGATTTCCCATAATGAGTTACATAGCAAGTTCGATTTAGAATTACGAGTCATATATTTAATTAAATCTAGTTTAAAGTGTTCAATCGTTGAAAGAAATCACACAATTATAAGTCAGAGCAATAAATCGGAATCATATCATCGAACTTAGAAACAAGCACATACAGGTATGTGCATAGTTATCTATCTAATAACCACAACTAAGTATAATCTCAAGCTTCTAAGTACTATCAACAGTACTCTAAAATATAGTACAATATCGATCCCAACTTAACAAGACTCCTTGCTTACTCACTTAATGCATGATTCATACAAGCCATCACTGATAATTCCTATAATATTGATGTTGTTTTAGTTTCCACAAAACGATCGTAAATATGTTTTGTTCTGTAATTTAGATTATGATTATATTTGGTTTATGATTTTCTTATATTTAGTGATTTAAGTCTAAATCTCTTAGAATTACTTCTCTTGTTTAGCTAGGTTTCAAATTTGTTTCTGATTCCAATTACGGTTTCAGCTTATGAATTAGGTTTTAGTTAACCTTTTTCTTTCTATTACTTCTTGTTTGTAAGTCTTTTAAATATCTTTAAATATTTTTCTTATGGTTTGTTTAATGAGTACCCTTTGGTTTAGGTTTTCAACTTACTGTCTAATATACTTATATTAATCCTAATTTCGATTTTGCTTCTGAATTAGATTCCGATCTAGTAATAATTTACATTTAACGTGACCACTTATACATATGTATATATATATTATATATAAGTTTTAAGTCACTAGTTTTTAGTTTAAGATTATGGTTTTATTCAATTATTTACATTCTATATCTCCTATAACTGAATTAGTTTTAAATTAATTCCTGATTTAGTTTTTAAATCAGCTTCTGAATTAAGTTTTGTTTTAGCTTCTAATTACTGTTTTTATTTGTAAACCTTAGGAATTCCTCCTGAGCTAATATGTGAAATTCATTTAACTATACTTAGGTATCCTAAATCTCTATTTTAGATCCTAATCAGCATTTCAATTAGTACAGCACATTATATTTTTAATTTAATTACCGAATTAGCTTCCGATGTAAGAATAACTTACATTTTTCGTGTAATTTCATAAATTCACCTTACAAATCAATTTTATATCATATTCTCTATATTATAATACCATTAATTTTTACTTAATAACTTTCACCCATCAAATTCCTATATACACATATTGTGTATTATTACATATTATCAATTATATTATCTATCGAACACTTCTAATACTACATATATTATCTTTCACTATTAATAAGATGTTAAGATGTCTAATTATATTTTAAATCGTAATTTATACCAAATTAATCCTAAATCACAAATTTACTTAAATATACCCCTTTACCTACATATTCAATACATATTATGCATAAACTCTAGGTAAATATATGATAATTAATATCCAAACTCCATTAAAGCTACGAAAAATATATTATACTCAGTATATTATGGTTGTTATATTATGATCATGAAAAGTGCTAAGATAGTTTAATATATATTATTTTCCGAAATATCGATTTTAGGTCTGATTTTGCTAAAAATTAGTTTAAATTAGGTAAATGACCAAATAAAGTTATAAGATTTAAACAGAATATTGCCAAAATCATCACTAGCTTTATAAGTCATTACAAATTAGAGTCATTAAGGAATTTAAATAATAACCTATTATTTCTTTCATATGAAAACATGATAGATTTAACAAAAATAATTTTAATAAATACTAAACATATATTTTATCAAAAATTATTTTTATGTAAATTAAATATATCATATGAGGAATATGTATACTAAAAATTAGGTCAAGATAAATTATTTACTATTTTTTAAAATTCACTAGAATCAGGTTTATTTTTATGTAAATTAAAAAATAATGGTTTGATATTCAGATTCTACATGCAAAAATACCTAAGAAAACCAAATTTCATAATTTTTCATATATATTTGATATTTTTAGTAAATTAAACAAATTCGAAAGAGGGAATTGGTATTTACCGATTGACAAGCCTCCGGCCACCAGTGATGGCTCCACCATTGTCGGTATCACCAAGCAGTGCAGTGCTATTAGGTGGTGGTGTCCGTTTGTTTCTAAGCAGCTGCCAGGAGTACATTCCCTTTATAAACTTTAAATGCATACTATTTTGTCTAATTTTGTTAAAATTGGTTTTTCCTCTCTTTTTAAGCTCTCTTAATTTTTTTTTTCTAGTTTCCAACTAACCAAAATGAGGTTTGATGTGTGGTTGCTAAATTTATTGTTGGGTTTGGGATTTTTCGTTCAATTTTTTCTTTCTAAGCATCCCTTATCTCTTACTTTTTTCACTTTCTATTTGTTTGAATTTGATTTGTGTAATTTTCATCCTCCACTTCCAAGTTGCTACACCCATATTCTAAACCATTCCACATATTTCTAGCAATTTTCTTGATTTTTATGAATTTTATTTAATTATCTAGCATTATTTTAACATATTTCAAGTATTTTAAATAATTTTACAGATTTTTGCTAAGACGTAAATACATATATGGTATAAATAAATACTCTTAAATATTATTTATGCTATTTTATAATTTTTAGTGTACATATAATTTATCTATCGATTTGTTAGTTATTTGAATTTATTTTTACGTGTTTTCGATAACCCACGAGTAATATGTTTATAATTTAATATTATATTATTTAATTATTTATTTTCCTAAATCCAAACTCATCAGATCGCTTTTACTAATATTCAAAGCTTTATTGTAAAATTTTTACTCGATCAGATAACTTACCCAAGCAGACTAAATTTCACAGACTGAACCTTAAATACCTAATTGTGAGGCTTACTTGCAATGCATGAATAATGTACAATGTACACAATGCTATCCGATCCATTGTGAAGTTAGAAAAATTACATCTACTCTAACTTAGGTCGAGGAGGAGTTGTGATATGATAGCCATAATGTCAATCATAAGAGCCACGATGCCTTTTTATGGCCAATTCCGGGCTTGTGCAATAAAGACCCTTACTCCTCTCATAACTACCTTTGAAAGGGACATCCTTACGCGACGATTTTATCTCTTATCACTTAGTTTGTGTAAGTGTGGGGAAGGTTAGCATACTATACCTTGTAGAAGGGGTAAATTTAGCCCCAAAAAACCCTAACCATCTCCTAATAGGATGTAATGCTTGTCCTCTTAAAGTTTTAATTTGTATTTATATTAATTCCGTTAAAAGTGATCAATCAATTTGTAACCTACCAAATAGAGGGAAGCCATACAACAAAACATGTAGCTCAGTTACCAATCAGTACTTTAGTAACCAAGCATAAGCATAGCATGCTTTCAACAACTACTTAAAACCACAAACGAGTATATACTTTAATCTCCACAAATCTCACTTACTTGTATAGATGCTCACTCAAGTAAGTTTGTAGCGTTAGCCTCCTAATCACTTGGAAATACTATATATCAAAACCTTGATTTAGTTTTCATAAGAATTACGAAAACATGAAGGTTCCATCTAATTCTTCATATTATCATACAATTAGGTTAAAATACTATTTATATAGTTATTTTAATAAGGATATATATATATATGTATACACATACATACACACACATATTTTATACACATAAGGTATATTATAATCTTTAGATCCTTACTTATTATAATTTATTTAATATAAATGCAAGCATACATGTACCTAAAGTGTATTATACATATATTATGATCTTTATATTCTTACCCTATATTATCTAATATAGTTATATATATATATATATATATATATATATATATACCTTAGTTATCATATTTTATTACATAGTTTATATTGAATTGTATACTATTAATAGATATATGTAGTTATATTATTATCTACAATATATTGTTTCAATCATCTCAAAACGAAGAAGTTATTAGTCGAATCACGTTTCAATTATGGAAAGATCATCGTAGCACGATAAGTTTTGTAATATCATAGAAAACACCTATTTTATTATTTAAAATTTTCTATTCTTAATAAAACTAGTATTGTTGAGTTTGTATGAATTCGACGATACATATTATAAGTTTCATTCAAAAAGATAATTTTTAAATGATACTTTTAACTCCAATATACATATAAATTCATATAGTAAAAAAAGCACATTTATATAGTATTATTTAAATAAAATATATTTTTACATCATTTTCCAATAAGTCATGATAAAAGCATATGGTATCTATCCTTAGCACATAAATGTCCCAACCTGGACTACGTAATAATGAAAAAATATAACAAAAATAACTTTTTATCATATCTAATCAGAGTAAGTACAGTTATGATTTTAGCAAATAATTAACATATATAAGTCTATTATTAATAAAAACAAGTCTTGATTAGTATTTGAAGTTATTTAATTAAGAAAATTCATAATAAATAGTAAAGATCATCAAATAATTCTATGAAAATTCTTATAAACTCATAAAAATACAAAGAATTTAGGTAGCAACTTGTTTCATGCAAATGTGATTATTGCCTAAATGTTAGTCATGCCATCATTACAATTGCCTAGAAATCATCACGTATCATTTTCACTAATTATTTTTAGAAAATTAGTTTATTTTAAAAAATTCTAGTTTTATCGTTTTAGGTTAAAAAATACAATAAATATTAAACATGTATGAAATTGAAATTAGACTGCATGCAACTAAACTAGATGTAATAAGGATCCTACAAAAAAAATTTCAACTTAAAATAATATCATTTAATATATTTATTTTTTAATAAAAATTTGGATGAACAGTATAATTTCTTAAAGAAGTATATAAAATATTTGAAATTTCATCAAAATAAATACGTTACGTAAAAGTTCTTAAAGTAATATAAGAATAATTTTTTGTCATAATTTCCTTAATTTATTTAGTATTTTTAAAAAATTTGAGAAAAACAGGGTAGGAAATTTGACTCACCATTTGCTGGAGTTTCGATGGTCACTGGCTGGTGAAGGTTGGTTAGAGGTAGAGGGCAATGGCTACTCTGTTAGTAAGCGATGAGGTTCAACAACTGGTTTTGATTTTGATAGAGGAACTATCTTAAGGCAGCAAGGTGCTATGTTTTTTCTATTTTCTATTTTTGTGAGGTTCTTAAGTTCCTAAATGTTCAAAATGAAGTCCAAATTGTTTATCTATACTTGTTGGAGCCTGCAAAAGTTCTTTGGAGGTGAAGTAAATTAATTTGTTTATTATGCTTTTGAAAATTAGAAGTAGGATGTAGCATTTGCTTTTGATTCAACAACTTAGATGTTTTTGAAGCTACCATGGTTGATTCTTAGCTTAATCTAGATTTTCCTAAGTGTTTATATTAGGTTTGGTTATTATTTTAATGAAATTTAGTATTTAGGGTATAATATATTAATGTTTAGTAGTTTTACTAATATATGTGCATATATCCTATATATGTAATACATGTAATGATTAGTTATATTCATTAGATTATGTTTTAGCCCATGCTATTAATTTTTAGGAAATATTTTCTTTTGAATTTTTAGAATTTAAGTCTAATTTACTCACATTTAAGGGTTTTATGTGATTTATGAGTATATTTATTATATAAATTGGGTATACTTGTAAATACATATACATACATTTCATATATTATTTAATGTGATACTATTCACTTTATAATTTGAATAATTTATGTTTAGTGTCTTATTATATATTGGGTCTCAAATTTAGAGGTTCTAACAAGTTTTATACAATATTAAATAATTACATTTTAAGGCTAAAATTAAGGTTTTATTAAATTATTTTTAAAATATAGCTTCATCATATCACTTTTACTAACTTTTGTGGCTCTATCGTAAAGTTTGAACTCTATAAGACAAGTATTTTCGAAAATCTTAAATTTAAGTACGATTGCTCTACATACAATTTTAGGAGTTCATATAAAATATATTAAATTAATTAATTTTGACTTTTCAATCCTTCATCATACCAATCAAATAGATATAGCTAGATTTTATAAGATATGGAAAAGATATAGATAGATAAGAAAAAAGCAAATATTGACATGTACCCTATTAAAGAGAGGAATATATATATATATATATATATTTTCCTATAATTGGACAATGCACCTACGTTAGGTTTACAAAAAAAGAGTTAATAATTTTTCATGTTGAACTATCATAAATACTATTGTGAAATCCGAACCAAAAAGTTGATTTGGGATTGATAAGAGATCAAGAGTCAAGAGAGTTAAACTTAAGATAAACTAGGGTTTAATTGGGCGTAAACTAAGGGGTTAATAAAAATATCATAATATAATTCATATTTATTTATAAAGTAATAAAAATTACTTACATCCTTGAAAATTGTGAGATTTTTCTAATTTATTTTTTCTTTTTATTTGATCTACATATATTTTTTTAGTAAATTGATGTACTTTCTATAAAATATAAGAGTAAAAATATATTTTGACCTAAAAAATGATAGGTTCTTGTAGAAATCAAGTTGAACCTAAATTACTATAAATAAGGGTCAAAGTGGTGACTTGGATCGATTTTATAAAAGAATAAAATCTAAATAGATTGGACTAGACAGGTCATTTCGAGTTTGCCATCATTAATCATAAATGGTGAGGTCTCTAGAGGTTCTTTACCTACATTATAGATGCAATAACAATTTATTGTATATAATTATTTCTTATAAATAATGCAAAAAGAAGAAATACTAAGAAAAGTACCAATCACTTTAATATTATATATTTTACATATAGTTATCTTTATACATGCAGTACGAATACGTGCTCTGCTAGTAGTATTATGGAGACTAAATGTGAAAATGAAATAAACTATACGATAACATATTCATTAAAGTCATTTTCTGAATCAAATGACAAAGTATTCTTTACATTACATAAACATATAGTAAAAATTACACACAAAATATTAAATATTAAGTTTACTAGACATTAGATAAATCTAGATTCAACACATTTATTTTTAAAATATAAGCATCATCACGTGTGTTGATAAAATAGTATATAATAAGTTGACATTTTTTCCAACTTTTGTCTTTTCATATCTTCTTATATCTTTTAATCCAGAGTCTGATTAATTTGAAAGAAAAGAAAAAGATTCTCCTGGATTCCAACTAAAAAGTGAAAAGTTGTTTAATTAAAAACTAGCATGCATGCATATGCAATATAAATATAGGGTATAATAAAAAAATAATTATAAAATAAAGTCTTAATCAATATGTGCAATTTAAAAAAAAAATTCTTTCAATTTTTGAACAACATATCATTGGGATTAAAAGATTGCATTTCAATGGAACCAAAAAATAGAAAAAGAAAGATTGTATTTCAATTTTCGAGTTGAAGTAACTATTAAATTTGCAGAGATATAATTACGGGAGATTCTATGTTCCCATCTCCTATAATGACCGGATTGATCATGCCCATTATTTCATTATTTATTTCTAAATTTTTAAATTCAAACCATTAAATTTACAATTTTTAAAGGTAATTAAATTAATGATAAGATGGATGGTGACATCGATCTTATAAAAAAGACGATGAAATTGTAGAAAAATCCTATAATTATTGAGTAATGTGAAAGAGTAGTAGGTATTGACATAATTACTAACTTTTTGGATAAAATACTGTAGCAATTGTAATATATAATTGATATTGGAAAATATATCCCTGTTAAATTATATAATACTTGATATAAAAGTTGAAAAATTTGAAAAAATCATTTAGTTGAGAGGATTTAATTGTAATCTCAATCAATTTGAGCAATTACTTAAGGCTCTTTGAGCTTTGATAATATAGATAAAGGAACTCTATTAAATAAATGATATTTTAATTGCGATATACTTTTCCAGTATTTTGGCATAAAAAAAAAAAAGAAAAGAAAAGAAAAGAAAGAAACCCAATATGATAAATTCGAGCGCTTAGCCTGTAAAGAAATAACTAAGCGAAACCATAAGATATATAGTGTTGTCCTTTTCTATTTTACTGTTACGTATTTAATGTTCAATCATTTGCTCTTAAAAGTGGTTAAAACTTATACCATATGGATTTTGATCAACAGTTCTTCGTAAAAAAAAAAAAAAGTATCTGAAATATAAGCTTTTTATAGTAATTATTAAATGTCATTCCATTGCATAATTTCCCAAATATTTAGACATAGAGTAAAAATTATACAAAAAATAAATACTAAATTTTTAAGAAATTATATAAATTTAGATTCGACACATTTATTTTTAAAACATAAGCATTATCATGTGTTGCTAAAAAAGTATACAATAAGTCGTACTTTTACGAACGTTTCTTTTTTCATATCTTGTATTTTTTTTTTCTAGATTTCAATTAATTTGACCAAAATTTTTTTGTTGATTTTCACTCAAATTGGAAAGTTGTTTAATTAAAAATATACAGACTTTAGGGTTTCTATAATAACACTTATAAAATAGCGTTATTGTAATACGGGTTAAACTAAACCTTTTATCAATATTATGTTAACTTTTTTATTAACATTGAGTTAAAAAAGAGTTAGAATAGAATTGTTTCAATTGATGTGAAGTTATATAATGAGATAGTTAGAGTTAGACTTATTGACATGAAGCCAAAGTGAATCAAACATAAGATTGATTTTGTTGGCATATATTTGATTTAATCCATTTTCAATTATTTTCTTTTATTATTACTATTATTCTTCTTATTCATAAATAACAATAATAATGATACAATGCATGTTATATTACATTTTAGAAATATAAAAGCTTGCAAAATTTAAACATCATTTACAATAACTACATTAAATAAAATTTCAAAACTCAAGTCAATTGTTTTTTTTTTAATTTTTTGCAATTATTCATTGTTATTTTGTTGATTTTTTATAATGTTTCTATAAAGATTATAATAAAGAATACATCCATTTGTTTCACTTTAAAAAAGTTAAAATACCAAAATGAAAAAAAAAAGTTTGAGTATTAAAGTGAAAATAAAATGAAAGTTGATATACTTATATTATTAATTTACTATTTTGTAATAACATCTATTATGATGGAGATATTGGTTTATCTCACTTAAAAAGTTGGAATATTAAAATGAGAGCTTAAAGTATAGGTATTAAAATAAAAAAAAATGAAAATTCAGATACTTTTATTGGCTTTACCCTTTTCTTAACTCTTAAAACATGTGGTGAATTTTTTTTAAAAAAATAATTCTGTGTTAGCATGTTAGATAAATCAATAGCCATATAAGTAAATGTCCAACTAAATAATAGATGAATGTCATATTTGGTACCTAAATTCTACTTCATTTTTGCAATTAACTAAGTATCGATTTAATATTTGAACTCTTTTTTTAAATTTTTGCAATTAACTATATGAATTTGACTCATTGTAACATAATTACCTTAACTTTAGATATTTTTGTAGTTAATTATCTAATTTAGTTATTATAAATGACTTCAAAAAGTTTATAGGTAATAAATTGATACCCTTAGTTAATTATAAAAATGAACAAAGATCGAGTGTCAAATGTAACATTAAAAAATAATCAGGATTATCCACATAATTATGAAGGTTTTCATAATACACTCCAGAAAATTCAAACTTTGATAATGAAATATTATGACAAAAGAACCTTTTTGCAGTTATTTTGTTTTTCTAGTGTAATGAGTTAGCCATTGCAAAATGATATATACATCATCATTCTTTTTTTCCGATTGCAATAACATCTTGTTATCTTGTTTTTACTAGTAATACATTTTAACAGTTTATGATTATTTATTTATCATATATAATAATTTGTTATTAATACCTTTTGATTGTAAACAATGCTTTTGTTCAATTTTTGATTAATCAACAAAATGTATGGAATTTATTTGTGCATTTTTATGTCATGTCATCACAATAGTAAGAAAAAGACATATCTTTTCGCAAAACTAACTCGTTATATTAGAAAAAATAAATCACTTTTCATAATAGGATTTTTCTATGATTTTATACTTATTTTTTACAAGACTACTCATCCTTTAACTCATTTTTAATTTTATTAATTTTAATCTAAATTATTAAATAAACTTAAAATTTAATGATTCAAATTTAAAAGATTATAAACAAAAAATGAGATGAATCTTTCTCTATAATATATTACTATCGATGAATCTTTTTCATAGATTTAGGGGAATCGTTAAAACCTAGCTGCCTGAAGGATCTCTTTTGTACTTTTCAAGCTTTAAATATATATATATATATATATATATATTTTGCATGCTGCTTTTACTATCCAAATAACAGCTTCCCAACAGTATCTTTTTCCTTCCAAGTCATTCATCTTTTCTATCACTTAGTTTCCTTTTAATTCAAACTATCTGAAACCCTTCTTTTTTGTTTAATCTGCAATGATGGAATGTGAAGAGGAGAGGAAGATATTCATAGGAGGTACCAATGATGAAACAACAGAGGAATCTCTTTTACAACATTTTAGTCGATATGGTGATGTTTTGAGCACTGTCATTGTTAAGGATCGGGTTACTGGAAAACCTAGAGGATTCGGGTTTGTTGTTTTCAGTGATGTTTCTTCTGCAAGGGATGCCCTGAACGATCATAATCATATTTTGCATGGCAAAAAGGTATATCTCTCTCTCGCTCTCTCTCTCTCTCTCTCTCCCCCTCTCCCTCCTTTTTTTTTTTTTTTTTTTTCCTTTTCTCTTTCTTTTTGCTTTCCTTTCTTATAGTTGAAAGTTTTGAGTTTTGATGAATTATCCTTTTGTTTCACTTAAGGTTTTGTTTGATCGTTTGGTGTTCTCATGCTTACTTTTCTTTAAGATGTTTAATGTTTATCTTGTTTACTGTTGCGTATCTCTATTTATTATACACAGCCATATTAATTCAATAGAAAAACAAATACTAGATACATAGTAAGATTATGAGAAAATCAAATACACGTATTAGACGCATAAGAAAGGGATGCCTGATACGAGCATCTTATTTATGGATGATTGGCCTAAAAAATTTTATTTTTGAAGTAAAAGAACCTTGTTTTCAAAACAAATGTTCTATTAGGAGTGTTTGTCCAATTTATGCGTAAATTCATTCGATGATTTAAGATGGAATGATCACTTCTTTGTCGAAATTATTGACGTTTACTCAAGTTTTTAGATGCCAATGTATGTTTCTCTGAAAAATTTTATTATCATTATTTGGTTAGTCAAACATTGCAGTGTTCAATGTGTGTATTATGGTTTTTAGGTATTTGTCAAGAAACCGAAAAAGAAAGCACAGCAACAACAATGGCAGCCGCTGTGTTGTCAATGTTACCTGATGAGTGCTGATCAATCAAGCAGCAGTAACCATCTCTCGGATAGGAAGATCTTTGTTGGAGGTTTGCCCCAAGGGTTGACAGAGGAAGAGTTTCATGACTTCTTCAGTAGGTTTGGTGACATCACAGATGTGGTGATCATATCTGACGGAGTAACTGGTCTCCACAGGGGTTTTGGTTTCATTACCTTCCGGTCCGAGGAGTCAGTGACCAATGTCTTGCAACAAACTCGTTACCAGCTCCATCATAGGAGTGTGGAGGTTAAGAGGGCCGTTCCAAAGCCATGCGGCTGCCCTTGCCATCGAAATGGTTATTATTGGCCGCCACCGTATGATAATTATGCACATAATTCTTGGCACTGTCATCATGCAATTTACAGTCAGCATCCTAATCCTATGTTTAGGAATTATGGACATGGGGACTATGAGGACGGGCTCTGGGCTCCTTATGCTCAACCTCACCAATCGAACAGCGCTTACATTTGGCCAACTGCTGACTACTTGAATGGAGGAACTGCAGGTGTCCCACCTTATTATTACGGCGTTGCGTGGCCTGCGAGTGATTATAGGATGTTTTACCCCAATTCGAACGGTTTTGGGCAAAATGTAGCTCGACAGCAAGAGATAGGACTCACTACTACACCACAATCTCAGCATGTAGCTGCAACTGACCTAGATGCTCCAAGTGTTGGTTCTGGTTCCAATAAATCACTACAATCTCAGAATGCAGATGTGATAGGCCTCGATGATGGCACAGAATCAGAGTCTGAAACTATAGGGAGTGTTTGCCATATGACGAAGTGCGACGATACTAATGGTGTAAAGGGTGAGTCCAATCACGCATCTCAAGATGACGACGATGATATCAATTCGATAGCCGACCATAGTATGGAGCTGACTGAAATTCAAATGAACAACATGAAGCTCAATGAAGATTGACGAGACAGTGAAGGATGTCAATGCTGCAGGTTCCCTTCTGCCTGATCAATAGTCAGTATGCTTCGTCAATTCATTCATCAGATTATCATAGCGTGCCTAATTTTGTTAAAAATTGTTCAAAGTCGTTCGATTACTTCATTCCTCATTTCTCTTTTCTTTTCGTTTTTTTTTTTTTTCAATTACATTGCAACTTAGGAAAGCAGTGTTTATAAATTATACCATTGTTAAAAGTTACTTCGATTTCTATAAAAACTATACTTTAGAGGGATTTGTTTATTTATTTTTCCTCCCAATCACATTACAACTTGGGAAATGTTTGTTGTTCATGCAGTTTTGCTTCTTCTACTGCATTGGTTTTTCTAATTTCAGGTTATGCGACCCGTATATGTTTTGTTTTATTGTTGCTTCTAAAGTTGGATAGTGGAACTAGTGTACGGTGTGACACTCAAATTGCGGGAAAAAAAAAAAAAAAGATGGCAAGATATTAGTACTAATATACAGATAAAGTACATTAGTACCTATACCATTAATTGCGGCTTAAGGTTATTTTCTATTTTTCAACGTACTGCAGACTTTTTCCTTATTTACTTTTTCAAATTTAGGCCATAAGAGTATGATACGAGGACATACATAACAGGCCTACCTATGTTAATATACTAATTGTTTTCTCTGTTTCGGTATTCATCTTCCATACAATCAAAAAGTAATATTCTGCCTTGGAAAATGTTCAATTTCTCTCTCCTTAACACACACACATATATATATATATATGCTAAGTATGTTATAATATGTTTATTAAGAGACCAATATTGATACCATTTAATTATAAAAAAATTTTCCTATGACTTCCTTTTCATAACCATGTTTTTAATTTTATAGCAAATATATAGACTATTCGTCATATTTTTCCATATTTCCGAACCTAGCCATAGTTAATAATAATAATAATGAATATATAACTAAGAAGGGAAACTATCTTATTGTTGGTGTTATTTCTGAACCTAGCCATTGTAATGATTCCTTTGAATAACATATTTCTCTATATTACATAAATAAGTACTGAAAGATAATAGAAAATTAGTTATTAAAATTTTGTTGAACAATGGATTAATTTAATCTCAATGGATTTACTTTTGAAAGATACGTGTATTGGTGTTGACTAAAGTTTATATGAAGTAGTGTATTATCATTAGAGAGCAAATAATCTTATCAGAACCCATAATTTACTCTACCTTATATAATTTAATAGAATCTAGATGGACATTAGAGGTTATAAGGTTTTAGTTTCAATTTTTTAAACCTATTCCTATAAGATAAGGTATTAGTACAATATATTTGTACAGTATATTCACTTTGGAACATATATTTAATTTATATTGGAAATAGGTTTCATAATATCTTATACCCAGTCTATTAAAATCCTAATTAATAATATTGGATATAACAAAATATAATTTTTTAAATTAATATCTACTCAAGTTTTTCCCATTTGTCATTGAAGAAAAATAATTGTATTTTGAGTCAAAATTGTTTGGGATTTTGATCTTTTTGTTACATTATGTTTTTCTTCGCATGTTATTGTAATATGAAAGCATTGTAATGGATTTGGCATTGATATTTATCTTAAATAAGTGAACCTAGACCTTACAATAGATTTTATTTTTGTAGTAGAATTCTATAATAAATTGTTTGTAGTTATATAATTACGTTAATGTTGTATGCTTTTGTGATAAATGTGTGATTGAATAATATGTGAATAAATTGCTATAGATTACCTAGATGAATGAATGGTGAGTATAATAACTACAAGTACATGGAAAAATTAATGAATTATCAACCAACTTCATTTTTTTTTTTTTTACAAAAATGTAATAGATAATATATAAGTTCTATGAGGACCTATTGTTTTATAGCATATAAATTTGAACGTAATTTCTATATATAATAAAGAAGGTTTCAACTAAAAAATTTGGAAATATGTACATAGAAGGTGGAGTATGGAAAGGGCTTCATACCTTATACCCACCTTGCATCACAAATGTATTTCTAGAATTTTATTTTAGAAAAATATAAAAAAAATCCTTAACATTTAACTTTTTTTTTATTTTAATCTTTAACATTTCAAAAGTTTTATTTCAATCCTTAACGTTTAAAAAAATTTCTAAATCAGTCCTTCAATTACTTTTTTTTTTGTTATTCTTGGCACATGGCACATTCTAATTTGTTTATATAATTAATTTAAATAAATAAATTAATAATGTATATTAAATAAGTAAAATTAATAAAAAAATAAAAAAATAAAAATATGTAAACTACTATATATTGTAAATTTATTAAAATATCATTTTTATATTTTAATAACTTAAGAAAATTTCAAAATTTGGAAAAAGAAAAAACAAAAAAGAAAAATTTAAGAAAATTGAAATCTAAACACCTAAGAGTAGGGGGTGGCCAGTGGTTGCATGAGAGTAGGTAGTAAGGTCATGCAACCCCTTAGGGGGTAACTAAATTTTGGCTACCTAAGATTGCCTAAAGAAAAACATAAGTGTAGAAAAACCCATTAGGTTGAAGTTAAGCTCGCGACTTGACTTAACTAACCTTCTTGGGGTAGTTGGTAGCTATTTACAGTTATCTCAAGAGTCGCACGACTTACTCAGTGAAGTGGGTTACAACCTAAGCCTTTGGGTAGCTAAAATCCAACTACCCAAGGGTAAAAGGTGGCTAACAGTTACCCTTAGAGGGTTACATGATGCCCTTATGGTGACCGTCGGCTATCCTTTCAATTTTCTTAAATTTTTTTATCTTTTTCTTATTATTTTATATTTTTATTAATTTATTATTTATATAAGTATAGATTTTTTTTTCACATTTCTAATTTTTAATCTATTTTGATATATTTTTATTCTTTTTAAAAGTATTTTATTATTTTTTATTTACAGAATTACACGTGGACCAATATTGTGATGCTAAATGTTTATAATGACGAAAAACTTAGCATAATTTGATGGAAGGACCAATTTAATAAAAATTGAAAACGTTGAGGACTGATATGAAATTTTTGAAATGTTAAATATTGAAATAGAAAAAGAAACTAACATTAATGACTTTTTTATATTTTTCCCTTTTATTTTTCAATATAATTATATTGTATTGTATCATATCATATCTCATGCAATATCAAATCATATAATCATATAATAATATGTAATTTTATAAACTCTTTCCTTTTGTATATTCTATCTTTGACGATATCGTTTATACATTTCTAGAATTTTTTTGGTTTAATTTAATATAATTTTGAAAGCACTTACCTTTTCTATATTCCAAATTGTTTAAGTAATTTCAAATTGAGATACTATTGAGTAATTCATTTTATGTCATTACTTGTGTGAAAATTATGTATATTGCATATAATTTGGTAATAAAAACATGTTCTTATGTATGTATATATAACAAATAATTTTTTTTCGAGACCTTAAAATGCTTGCATAATTTTTTAATTTTTTAAACAACATACAAGGACATTAAATTATTTTTACATTAGTTTATTCTTTGAGAAAAAATAATTATTTATACTTTTATCCCATATTGTGCAGGCTCTTTAATTAGTATTATATAATTTCAAAAACTCTTTTCCTTTTGCATATTCTATCTTTTCTATGATAATACTAATGCATTTTTATAATTTTTTTGTCTGATTTAATATAATTTTAAAAACTCTTACCTTTTTTACATTCCAAATTATTTAAATAATTTTAAAATTGGAAAGTATTAGGGGTAAGCAAGTATATAGTGGGTAGGATATGACATCTTATTCGTACCCTACCCAATAGGCATATATTTCTAAATTGTTGTAATTGGAATCTATCCTATAACATATTGAAACCACCTTATACCCTATATCTTGTAGAACTTGTATTGTTTTTTTCTACTTTAGATTAAATATTGTGTAGACATATTATCAGTATCAAACATTGAACTATATATTAATGGATCAAATAGTAATAATTTGAAAGGTTGTTGTTATATTTACAACATACTTAGTCATAACGACATAAAACTTTAATGAGTAGAGTAGAGAATATTTTTGTAATTGGAAATGCTTAATCCTTAGTTGGATCATGCTAAATTATTTTCTTATCTTTTCTTTTCAAATAATTAAAATAAATTTTTTTATCATATCATAAAAATAGTTGTACATAGAATGTAAAAAGCATGCAGTGAGTAACTCTAATAAAATATGTTTGACAATAAGTTAAGAGCCGAAATATATCTTATTAGATTAAGGTTAGTAAAAGATAGAAGAAAATAAGGGAAAAAGATAAGATAGTAAAACGAAAAAAGAGAAGGTTTTATTGAAAAAAAAAGAAGAAGAAGAAGAAGAAGAGTGAAAGATAAGACAGTAAACATAAGAGTTCATAGTCTAAGGGTTTTATTATAGGTTGGGCTTTTGTTATTATTTTCTTTAAAGTTAAAAAATGCAATAATATTAATTTTTTATTTATTAGCATTGTTTAATTATCATTATAAGGTGGGAATAAGGCACCTTGAAATTTATACCTTATATACTCTATAGTACAAGTTCTATTGTAGATATAAGGTATGTCACATCCCGAAGAGATGAAGTCGCAACAACCATTCTATGTGAACCATCATAAGATAGAAGCCAATCTTACAGTTGTTATTGTAGATCTAGTTTACATAAGGTGAATCCAACTAAATTGCTTTAAAGTATTTAATTCTGTATCTACCTGTAATAAACTTGTGATATAATCTTTAAAGATAATTATAAAAGGCTGACTTTTTGTAACCAAAACTTTCCCAAAGAATTGAGCTGAGTTAAAAGTACTTGACAAAATATTCCAAAATTTACAAGTATTTACAAAATTATATTTGTATGAGATACAAAACAAGTCCAACAAGATTATTATAAAAGTCTATAAGTTTACAAGACTTAATATATATGTTAATAGTAGAAAACTAGAGGGTCACCTAAAGAGACCCTGGCAGTTTTCCTAAAAGTTAAGAAAATGATAATTCAATACCAGTTTAGCCAATTTTTTAAATCCTTACTTCCCGACCCTGCTTGCTAATCTTTTAGAATTAGGTGGTGTGCTTGTAAGTTGACCTTTAACTTGTAAATCAATTATAGGAAAATGAGTGATAACTTACTTAATAAATAGGATGAAAACAAAAATAAGCATTCAACATATCATAAGTAGGGTTTCAACCAAGTTGGTTAGATGCAATACGTATACAAGCAAATACCATCACACGACATTATTTAGTTTGTTGTAAGATTATAGAAATTGCATCTGCTTTAATCCAGGTTAACGCTGTATACTCGAATATTGAAACCAAACCGGAGTTGTGTAATAAAGAACACCCTTCACCTAAGACTACCTTCGAATCACGCTCCCTAACCTTATCGTAACTTCTTCTCTTATCACTTAGTTCGACTAAGAGGAGGAAATGATCATTTTAACCATTTTTATTAAAGGGATTCGTGTTCAACCCAAGAATCCTAATCGTTATCTTTAGTGGGTTATGATGCATATTAGGTTACAAGTTAGGCCGAATTTGAGTTAATTCAATTTTGAGATGATCAACCAATTTAGACAGTCTAAATAAGGCAAAATGCACAAAACAACCACATTACAAAGCTTTAATCCCACAATAGCAGCAAGGTAATACACAAGCACATGCGTAGCACACGTACAAACAATTACATTACAATCACAAGCCAAAAGCATACTAAAGCCTCAAAGTATTTTAAAATAGTTCTACATGCTGTTAGTTCTACATGCTGTGAAGCATTAATCTCACATACCTGGATATTAATGCTTCTTCTCCTTGTGTATCGCTCTCGTCTTCTTTTATTACCCCTATAATTTAATGTAAACTCCTCAATTTCCATCCAATATATAACATAAGATTCCTTTTAACATTCAAGTATGTTCTTTAGTTGAGTTAAGTAAGTTTTCTAAGGTTTTTATTAGGTATTAGTTAAGCAGTGTAAGTTCCTACCAAGGCCCTAACTTGATATTTTAGCTTAGGTTGTTGTATAGTAGTTTCTGACCCAGGTTCCAACTCCGGTAAATTCTCAGAGGTTATAAGCAGGCATTTAGCTTACTCTCTGGCTCCAAGCGATCCAATATTCAATCCTACCATTTCAAAACTTCTAATGGCTCCTACGTTTAGCTTCTTCCATCAAACTACTTTTTAACTTAGGTTTTGACTTAACATTATAGTATAGGTTATTGTCCAAGAGGTTTCTGACTTGTTTTCTGACTCTAATAAGGATGTAAAGCCTAAATATAAACCACTTTCCGACCTAGATCTAATTTTAGTATATTCAAAATTGTTCACACCAGGTTACATTTTGATCCAGTTTCAAACCTTACTACTACCTCTACATCTTACCTTGAGATCCAAAACTTCAATAACCTACATTAACAGTAAGTAATAAGTCAACACAACAATTCATTTATACACTTCCCATTACATCTTCCATTCAGTCACATATTCATTTGTACTTTGAGAATTTAGATCTTAAACTATTGATTACCCACTTAAACTTGAAAATCATCATTCCTAAACTTATAAGAACCTACTTTTAGCTATTGCATCTAGTTAATTATAGATTATAATAGGCTATTGTAAAGAATTTATCAAGTTCCTTTAGTAGAACAACATGTTTAGCATATCGTTTTCACTAAAATGAATTTTTTCATAAAATCCAGTGGTTCAATTTTGAAAATCCGACCACATAGTATCAAATGTAATATTTCAAGAATATACTCATAAAATTTTAGGTCAACATTACATTAATTGGTTTTTCAAAAATGCTATAGAAAATCGGTGTGCAAGATATTTTTCTTAAGGATCTTATATTAGCATTCAAAATTTTCAAAAATTTGGTTTAATATTTGAATTCCTCATGCAGAAATGCTTAAGAAAACTAAGTTTCAATTTTTTTGGAGTTCATTTACTATTTTTCCCAAATTTTAGTTAAAATTGAGATAAAGTAATCACTCATTAGATCTAGGTTCTCCAGCCATTATGAGGAGTGGGGATGTGTTGGCTAAGCATCGCAGTAGCCTCTCCTTTAGGTGCCACCCTCCTTCCACTTCCATATCATGGTTATCTTTAGGAACTTGTAGACCCCTTAATTCTCTCTCTCCCTTTCTAGATTTTCTTTTCCTATTTTCACTCTTTAATTCTCTTTCCTGCTTATTTTGTAAACATCTAAATTAGCTAAATTTGTAGAAAGATGAGGTTTTGGATTTTTATAAGGTGTTTCGGGAGTGATTGGAATTTTTTATTCCTACTAGTCTATGTTTACAAGATCATTGAGGTGTCAAAAGAAAATGTTAATTGCCTACTACTTGTCTAACCTTAATCCCCATACTTACCACGCCCATAAGGAGAATATTTTTTATTGCCATTCATTTTCCTACTAATTTTGATATTTTTATTTAATTGTTTAGTAAATTTTATGCATTTTTGGTGTTTTTTAATAATTACAATATATATAATTGTATATTAATTATCTCCAACATGTACATATGCCTTTTATATATATTATTAATTTTATTATTCATATAATTTATCTCTAGAAGTTCTTTAATTAACAAGACTTGAATTGTGCGTTTTCGATATGTATATAATAATATAGTAACTTTTCATTATTTTAGCTATATTTTTAATATTTTATTATATTTTTAAATTTCTAATCTACAGGATTTCTCAACTAACATTATTAAATTCCCCATAAATTTGTAACCTAATTGGGTTACTTTCCCAAACACCTAAATCAACCACTTGAACCTAATCGTGCAAATACGAGGCTTATATGGTGCCTTAACGTTATATATATACCTATCCTATGAGAATAGGTTTATAAAAATTGCTATTTCAAACCTATCATGTGATCCTTCTTACCTACTTTAATCTTACTTGGTAAAGTAGGGTTCGAGTGGATATCCTATAAGATAGGATCACTTGATACTATTCAATAAATCATTTTATATCATTGCTTATGTGAAAATTATATACATTGTATGTAATTTGGTACCAAAAACATATTCTTGTATATATAACAAGTCATTTATTTTCGGGACCTTAAATTACTCACATAATTTTGTAATTTTTTTAATAATACGAGGACATGAAATTGTTTTTACATTAGTTTTTCTAAAAGAAAAATATAATTGTTATTTAAATTTTTATTCACACATTTGCAAGCTCTTTAACTAGTTTTATATACTTTCGAAAGCACTTATCTTATATATCAAGAGAATAATTTAATATAATGCATTTCAATAGTTTTCTATTATATTATCATCATCATCGTTATCATCATATTATTATTATTATTATTATTTACTTATTTTATATTAATAAATAAGCATACTAATAGACGCGTTTTATATCATTATAAGACCATCTCGTTCTCTTTAATATTTAATTATATAAAGAAACACACATATATATATATATTTATTTTAGATCTTATACAACTATTACATCTAATTCATGGTAAGCTCAAAAGGACTATGATATGAAGTGTGTATAGGAGAAATTTTAAGTTTTTCTTTCTTAGTTTATTATTTTTTTCCTTAATACTTACATAGTCACTTTATATATGTTTTCTTTTGTTGAATATTTAACAAATTATATATAATGAGTCATTTGTTTTTGAAACCTTATATTGCTCAAATTATTATTAAAGTATTTTTATTTATAATACATAAAAATCATTAGATTACATTACATTTTTTGTTTTGAAAAAAGATTATAATTATTATTGAAATTTTTATTTATACATTGCATGGGCTCTTTAATTAGTCATATTATAATATATAGTTTCGGAAACTCTTTTCATATATAAATTCAAAATCATAATGCCTTTTTACTATTATGTTTCAAGAAATTGTTAAATTAAAGTGCCATTTAATTTTTATCAATCTTTTCTTCTATTTCATTGTAATACATAATTGCTCAAATTGTTCTTGAATTCATTTTAACTTGCCATACATATCTAGCTACTTCCTACTATATAATACACAAGTATAAAAGAATGTTAATATACTACAAACACCATTTTAGGGTTTGATTCTTGTTCTCTAAGATCAATTGCTATATGGAAGCTTTCTTATAATGGATGCAATCTTGATTTTACAATCAAGAGAAAAGCTAAAGAGCATATCGATTTTATGTCAATAAGGGGGAGGTCTGGTTCATTCTGGATTCAAATCAAGAACTCAAATGACATCATTAACATAAGAGCTAATTGTGAGTACTTTATTCTTGGAGTTACTCAGAGAAACAAATGTTTTATAATATGACCATTCTCTTAATATGCTTGCTTAAGATAGACGATTACTATATAGTTGACTCATTTTTCCTCTATATCTAGATGTTATTAATGTAATATTCTATTTGATTATGAATGATATTTGTAAACATCCTTAAAAGTAAAGTTATGTATTTTTTTATTTTATTTAATTATATAGAAATAGAAATTAAATCTCTAATTTTCGTTGATGACAAAAACTTTATTTATATTAAACTCTTTTGTAATGAACAACATGAAATTGCACTTTCAAGTCTCTTTTCATTATGATAATATTGTTTCCAATAAGCTACGTTATCCATCTTACTTGTAACACCGATACAATGATCTCGACATGTTTTTAAATATGTTTTTTCTTTTTTTTTTATGATTATAATTGGGGAGAGGGGATTTGAACTTAGTCCATCCTATTTAGTAAATCGATGTTCATGCCATCAGGCTATAAGGCTATTAGTTATTTTTAAATATGTTGAATCTTAAATTTTGACTACATTCATTAGAATCATAACCAGTTTTATATAGAACTTGTTGTTGATTTAGTTTAAAAATTAAAACTTATGTGCTTAGTTAATTTAATATTAACCATTGAAACTTCAATTTTGAGGACATTCGTTAGAATCATAAGAAGATTTACATACAACTTGTTTTCGGTTTTAGTTTTCAATTTAAAATTTATCTTCTTACTAAATTTAATACTAAGAAAATGAAAATATAATTATATTATTAGCCACTTTTGTAGAAAGATTCAATTTAAAATCAAAGCTACTTTCTATTATTTAATTTGTTAGAAGTTGAGCCTATTTACTTAGAGGTGATAGATTAATTAATATATGCGCTCATGATGCATGTACAACAATTAAGTGCAGTGGTATAATAAAATTTATAATCATGTAAATTATATTATTAGTTATTTGTAGAATTAAATTATACACAAAACCAACAATGTAAGAAAGAAATGAGAAATATGTGTTTACTTTTCCATGATAAATGGTAATAAAAAAAAATCTTTTTAAACAATCCCATCAACTATATATTTATTTAATCAATTATCTATATATGGTGCTTTATATTGGGAGAAATAGATTGTATCAACTCTTTAACAATTGGAAAAGGAAAAAGAGAAACCAATATCTATATTACATATTCAACGATATAATATTATCATATTATAATATACAATTTTAGAAGCTCTTTCTATTTTTGCATTCTTCTTTTTATTTCACTGTTAACCTATTTCCTTTTTTATTTACTAAATTTTATATAATTTCAACAGCATTTACCTTATAACAAGAAAATAATTTAATATAATACATTTCAATATTATTATTATTATTATTATTATTATTATTATTATTATTATTATTATTATTATTATTATTATTATTATTATTATTATTATTATTATTATTGTTGTTGTTGTTGTTTTCTGTTAATAAATAAGTATATTAGTAGACACTTTGCTCATGTTACATATCATTATAAGACAAGCTTGTTCAGTTTAGTATTTAATTGCATAGAGAAACACATACACATATATATATACAACTATTACATATACTTTATGGTAACTTTAGAAGGACTATGATATGAAGTGTGCATATAGGAAATTTTGAGTTTTTCTTTCTTAGTACTCATGTAATCACTTTATATATGTTTTTTTGGTTAAATATTCAATAAATTACATACAATGATTCATTCGTTTTCGAAATCTTATATTGCTCATATTATTATTAAAGTATTTTTATTTATAATACATAGAAATCATTCAATTACATTTAATTTTTTGTTTTCAAAAAAATATTATAATCATTATTCAAATTTTTATCCGGGCATTTTTAACTAGTTTATATATAAATCTAGGAACATGAAACGAATACTATATAGTTAGTAGTGTTATGGAGAGTAAATTTCAAAATGAAATAAACTATATGAAAACATATTTACAGACGTCAATTTTATAAATCAATTGACTAAAATATTTCTCTACGTTACATAAACACATAGTAAGAATTACAGAAAAAAAATTCAATATTGAATTTATCAAACATAAATAAATTTAGATTTGGCATATTTAGTTTTAAAACATAAGCATCATCACATATGTTGATAAAAGATTTTTTTATATCTTTTAATCTAGATTTCGATGAACTTGAAAATTTTTTTTTCTAGATTTCAACAATAAAATGCAAATTTAATTAAAAATATGCATTTTAGTTATGATATGCTTTTCTCAACAACTTAAATAATAGTGTAAATTACTCAAGATGTTGTTGCTTAATGACATAAACACTAATACCCGTTCACTTAAGAAAAATTGGAATTTAATTCCCCCTTATCCTCAACGTTCACTTGGTTTTTTCTCTCTAAATTGCAATTGCTTAGAAATTCCTATTACGTAAAATCAACTAATAGAGATTCCTTCCTCAACAAAAAAATCACGATTTCTCATAAAATTTCACATTTTTTTAAAAAGTAATCTCATATCATTTTAATGATAATCACCATCACTATTACCATCATCACTACCGACCACTACTACTATTACCACCACCACCATCGATCACCATAATCACTACCATCACCACTACTACCACCATCATCGCCGCTGCAACCACCACCACCACCATCATTACTACTAATACCGTTACTATTACACTGCTGCTACCACTATCATTGTTGTCGCCACCGTCATCGTTGCCACCGCCGTTGCCACCGCATGACTACCGCTATCATCACCACTACCACAACTATCCCTACCCTTCCCTCTAAGCCACTACCGAGCCATTGCCGCCACTATCACCACCACCACCACCACCATCATCACCGCTTATAACCGTCGTTGACTATTACCACCGTCTCTGCCTCCACAATTGACTATTACCACCGTCTCTGCCTCCACAATTGATTTTTACAGCTACCACTTGTTCTTTTAGAATTACTTGATAAAAATTAAGGATATTTTAGTTATTAAAGTTTTATTACGTATATATTCTTAAATTATTTATTAATTCAATTAAACAAAGTAATAGATATTACACATTTATTACATTCCTTAAAAATTTTAATTACATTTTTTCCTCGTTCCATTCAGTGAAGTGAACGAGTTGTAATACTTCAATTAGATAAATTAAGTTTGAATCCCTCGTCCCAATGTTATTTCAAAATAGTAATAATAATAATGTTGCAATCTTATAATGCATAATTGTTCAAGATTTAAGTAAAAAAAAAAAAATGTTTACCCTTTGAAAAACATTTTATTGAGCTTTACGCTTACTCTTCATTAAATTCAAGCAAGAAACCTTTTTTTTACCTTTTTTTTTACCTTTTTTTCCAGGCTTCGCAAGTTTTGCCCGTCATCGAAATCCCTAAAAATGAAACTGGAAGTGTACAGCCCAATTTCATGCACCTAGCCCTAATCGACAGTACGGATCGGCTGCAGCGACGGCAAACAGGGCCTTCAAATCTAGGATATCATAGTCGTCGCAAATCAAAAAATATATATATATATTATTAAAATGTTTAAAATCTTAAATAACGATCAAAATAATATTTAGATTATTTTTATTTATTTAACTTTTTAAATAAAAATTCGATTATTAATAAATAAATCTTTTAATATATTTAATTATAAATATAGAACAATTTAAAAATTTATGTAATCCTTCTGTATCTCTCTCTCTCCCTCCTACAACATTTCCACTGCTGTCTCTCTTTCTTCTCCAAAGTTCCCATTACTTTTTCTTCCTCTCTACAACCCACATCTCTTTCTCTTCCTCATTTATTATCATCTTTTATCGATATTATAACGTATTTAATTATATTATATAATTTTATTTATTTTATACGTATACAATATAGATGTATTATCTGTTAATATATATATATATATATGTATATCCATTCTACAATAAATAAAAGATTGTTAAGTTTATTGTAACGTAGTAAATCAAAACATCGCAAAAAAGGATAATTAAGAAAACCTAAAAATTTGGATGATTCTATATGCTTCAGCTGTAATTTTATTAATTTACTTTTTTTTTCTCAGTGTATATTTAACAAAAACCGTGTTTGATACCAAAGCTGACAAAGGAGGCCCAGAAAGACCAACTGATTTGTCCATGGATGAAATTGCGGGCTCGCTGATTAGGGCTTGGGGCGTACGTGAACCTGGGTCACTTCTCCATTTTAATTCCCTTTCTCTCTCATTGGTTTTTCTGTAAGGAGATGTTTTATGTGCGAGTTAGAGTCTTAAATGATGTGGCGAATTTTTTATTCAAAAATATTTCCGTGTCAGCATATCATATACATCGCTAGCCACATAAATAAATGCTCAACTAGATAATGGATAAATCTCAATCTGATATTTGATACCTAAATTCTATTTTATTTTTTTTAATTAACTATTTAAAAGTTAAAAATATCAATTTAATACACGAATTTAAAAATATCAATTTAATACACGAATTTTCTTTCCATTTTTATAATTAAGTACCTAAATGTTGCTTATTATTACAATTAACTACTTGAATTTGGTATATTTTTGCAATTAATTATCCAATTCAAATATAAAAAATGATTTTTAAAAGTTTGCATATAGTAAATTTAAAACCTTTAAATTTTAGATAATTAATTATAAAAATCAGGTATTAGATGTAACATTGAAAAAAATCAAGGTTATCCCTTTTCGAACAATGTATGCAATTTATCCAAATATTGTTTAACACATCAACCATATACACATGTTGATATATATATATATATATATATTATATTATATTTTAAAGAAGCAATATTTTCATTCCGTTTGTTTTTCATTTTGAAATTTTATTTAAAATAGCAACACTTGCATCACCCATCTTATCAGGGTCAAATTTTGATAAAAATTAAAATTTTATTGATGTATTCATATTTCAAATTTTATACAAAGTTTCCACATGCAATATTTTCACATATATTCATACTATAGGATAAATTAAATAAATACCCATAATACATTAATTACAATGATTTTCATGGAATTGAGGAGAAAAGTTTACCATAAAACCTATTGAAAAGGATATCTGTTGTACTATAGCAACTTTTAGAAATTTATATAATTAACTATTTTTTGTATGTTACTTTTACTTGGTTTTCTTTTTTTTTTTTTACAGTGACGTCACATTCATAATATGTTACATTTTATTTTCGTATATAATACCATAAATAATAAAATGGAATCCATGACAATAATGTCTTTTTTCCTTCCAAATCTTTTTTCTTTCGTATCTCTTAGTTTCCTTTTTAATTCAAACGATCTGAAACCTTTCTTTCTTGTTGAATCTGCAATAATGGAATGTGAAGAGGAGAGGAAAATATTCATAGGAGGTATCAGTAATGAAACAACAGAGGAATCTCTTTTGCAACATTTTAGTCGATATGGTGATGTTTTGAGCACTGTTATCATTAAGGATCGTGTTACTGGAAAACGTAGAGGCTTCGGGTTTGTTGTTTTCAGTGATGTTTCTTCCGCAAGGGATGCCCTAAGCGATCATAATCATATTTTGCATGGCAAAGAGGTATATTTTTCTTCTCTTTCTCTCTGTCTCTCTCTCCCTCTTCGTCTCCGTATCTGTCTGCATGTCTCTCTTTCTTTCTTTCTTTTCTTTTCTTTTTTTTTTTTTTCCTTTTCTTTCTTGTAGTCGAAAGTTTTAGCCTTGATGAATTGTGCTTTTATTTCCTTTAAGGTGCTTTATGTTTATCTTCTTTACTGTTAGGGATCTCTAGTTATTATAGGCCGCCGCATTAGTTCAATAGAAAATCAAACACCCGATACATCAAGCTTTATACCTAATAATTTGCCATTAGGACGAGGATAGGTCAGTTACATACAAGTATCAATAGTATTTTACTATGTGAAATATTTACGGTGGTTTTTGAAAGAATATTATCAACTATTATTATTATGTTCCTAAATAATGTTTGTAATTGGTCACCACTTAATCAAATACGTGGTGTTTTAGTACCAAGAATTATAATATTTCTTTGAAGTTGCTTATAAATACGATCCATGATATGCGTAGCTACTCCAAGATGGTAATAGTATGCACCCACGATGTTGTCTCTAAAATTCAAGAAAAGCATGTCAAAAGCACGTATTAGATGCATAAGAAAGGAATGCCTAATACCAGTATCTTATTTATGGATAATTGGTCTAAAATAGTTTATTTTTGAAGTACTAGAACCTTGTTTTCGAAACCAATGTTCTATTAGGAGAGTGTTTGTCCGATTTATGTGTAAATTCATTCGATGATTTAATATGGAATGATACTATATTAGTACTTATTGACAATCACTTCATGGCGAAATTATTGATGTTTACTCAAGTTTTTAGAAACTGCTTCTCTAGAAAAAAAAATTTATTATCATTGTTTGGGTAGTCAATCTTTACAGTGTTCTATATGTGTTTTATGGTTTTTAGGTATTTGTGAAGAAACCAAGAAAGAAAGCAAAGCAACAACAATGGCAGCAGTGTTGTCAATGTTACTTGATGAGTGCTGACCAATCAAGCAGCAGTAACCATCTTTCCGATAAAAAGATCTTTGTTGGAGGCTTGCCCCAAGGGTTGACTGAGGCAGAGTTTCATGACTTCTTCGGTAGGTTTGGTGACATAACAGATGCGGTGATCATATCTGATGGAGTAACTGGTCTCCACAGGGGTTTTGGTTTCATTACCTTCCGGTTCGAGGAATCAGTGACGAATGTCTTGCAACAAACTCGTTACGAGCTCCTTCATAGGAGTGTGGAGGTTAAGAGGGCCGTTCCAAAGCCATGCGGCTGCCTTTGCCATCGAAATGGTTATTATTGGCAGCCACCGTATGTCAATTATGCTCAATGCTTTTGGCGGTATCACTGTGCAATTTACGGTCAACATCCCATTCCTGTCTTTAGTAAATACGCAAATGGGCACCATGCGGACCCTTTCTTGGCTACTTATGCTCGACCTCATCAATCGAACAGCCCTTACATTTGGCCAACCGCTGACTACTTGTACGAAGGAGCTGCAGCTGTCCCACATTATTATTATTATTATGGCGGTGCATCGCCTCCTAGTAATTATAGGAAGTTTTACCCCAATTCTAATGGTTTTCAGCAAAACGTACATGGACATCAAGAGACAGGATCGATTACCGCACCACAATCTCAGCATGCAGATTCAACAGGTACCAGTGTTGGTTCAAATAAATCACCTCAATCTCAGCATGCAGATGTAACAGTCCTTGATGACGGCATAGAATCAAAGTCTGAAACTGTGGGGAGTGTTTGTCATACAACGAAGTGCGACGATACTAATGGTGTAAAGGGTGAATCCAATCACGACTCTCAAGATGATGATGATGTTATCAATTCGATAGCTGGCTATTGTATGGAGCTGACTGAAATTCAAATGAACAAGATGAAGCTCAATGAAGATTGACGAGATAGTCAAGGACGTGAATGCTGCTGGTTCCCCTCTGCCTGATCTGTAATCGATATGCTACATCGATTCACTCTTCAGATTACCATGGCGTGCCTAATTTTGTTAACAATTGTTAAAAGTTGCTTCAATCTGGATAAAAATGTTACTCCACAGAGATTTGTTCATTGTTCATTGGGATTTTCTCTTTTTTTTTTTTCCCAACCACATTGCAACTTCGGAAAACAGTGTTTATACCACTGCTAAAAGTTGCTTCGATCCCTATAATCACTGTACTCTAGAGAGATTTTTTCATTTCTTTTTTTTTTTTTAATTTCCTCCTAACCACTTTACAACTTGGTAAACCCTTGTTCATTTGTTTATTCATGCGATTTTGCATCTTCTACTGTAATGGTTTTTCTAATTTCAGGTTATGCTTATGCAAACCGTATGCTTTGTTTTATCGTTGCTTCTAAAGTTGGATAATGGAGCTAGTGTACGGTGTGGCACTCAAATGGTGATTAGTGGCTTTGAGAAAACTCGAAACGGGTTCTAACAAGATGCTAAGTTATTAACAGTAACACAGATAAAATACATTAGTACTTATGACATTAATTATGGATCAAGATTATTCTATTTTTTAACATACTGTGAACTTTTTTCATATTTATTTTTGAAATTTAGGCCAGAGTATGTTACAAGGACATACATAACAGGCCTACCTATGTTAATATACAAGCTGTATTCTCTATTTCGGTGGTGTCTCTCTTTTTGGAAAAAGTTTCAATGGTATCGATACTCTAAGTAAATCGATCAATAACACGGGAGTATTAATAAAATTTTAATATATATTAATAAAGAAAAATATTTTTTTAAAAGATATTAATTATGTTTTATATATCAAAATTTTATTAGTACTTATATATTATTCATTAATTCTAATGACATATTAATATAATTGAAGCCTTTTCTATATTCAATAAAAAAACAAGGAGAATATGGCAGGTCATAAGTAATATTCTGACTTGGAAAATGTTTAATTTCTCTCCCTAACACACACATATATATATATATATATATATATATATATATATATACCAAGTATAGTATAATATGTTGGGAAGAGGATTACACCCCATCCATTTTATTAAGAGACTTATATTCATATCATTTAATTAAAAAAAAAAAATCCTATGAACTCCGTTTCATAGCCAGGTTTTGAATTTTATAGCAAATATATAGTTACATCAACTATGCATCATATATTCCCATATTTCTGAACTTAGCCAAAGTTAATAATAATAATGAATATATAACTACGAAGGGAAACTATCTTATTGTTGGTGTTATGGAAACTGAATGGCAAAATGATATAATGTATACAAAAGCATATTCACTAAAGTCATTATAATGAATCCGCTGGCTCACATATTTCTCTATATTACGTAAATAAGTAGTGAAACGTAACAAAAATTAATTATTAAAATTTTGTTGAACAATGGACTATTTCATCTCAATGCATTTACTTTTGAAACATACGTGTATTTGTGTTAACTAAAGTGTATATAATGTGGTGTGTTATCATTAAAGTTGAATAGATAGTCCTATTAGAACCCAAAATTTACTCTATTTGTATAATGTAAGACTTTGGATGGACATCACAGGTTAGGTTACAAGGTTCTAGTTTCAATTTTTGAAACTTTCTCTTATAAGATAGGGTATTGGGTATAGTATGTTTATACATTATATTCACTTTGGAACATATATTCTAATTTATACAGGAAACGGGTTTGAGTATAGCTTGTACCAACTCTATAAAAACCCTAATCAATAATATTGGATATTGCATAATAGAATTTTTTAAATCAATATTCGTCCAAGTCCTAAGCCAATTGCCATTGAAGTAAAATAACTATATTTTGAGTCAAAGTTGTTTGGGATTTTGATCTTTTTATTACATTGTGTTTTTCATAGGACGTTATTGTAATATAAAAACACTAACGGATTTGGCTCTAATATTTATCTCAAAGAAGTTAACATAGACATTATGAATTATGATGGATTGTATTTTTATGATAGCATTTTATGATAAATTGTTTGAAGTTATATTATCATTTTTAGGATGCATGCTTTCATGATAAATGAGTGATCGAAAAATATGTGAATAAATTATTAGAGGTTATCAAAATGAATGAATGGTGAATATAATAGTTACTAGAAACATGAAAAAATTAATAAATTATCTACCAACTTACTTCATTTTTTACTAAAATGTAATAGATAATTTATACATTCTACAGGATATTCATTGTTCTATAGAGTATAGGTTGCATGATAATTCTTATATCTCATAAAGAAGGTTTCAAGTAAAAAATTTAGAAATATTTACATATAAGATAAGGCATGAGAAGCGCTTCATACCTTAATCCTTATGTACTCATTTTGTACCAATTAGGGATGAGTACGATTCACCTTATTACGATTCTCAATTAGGAACTGAACTAATATTATGATTCTATTTTTTTTAAAGGATTCAAATCCAACCATAAAACGGTTCGTGAAACTTTTTAATCCATAAATAGACGTTCGCTTCATTATTCAATCTACAGCCAAATTGTAAGCATTATCTTTTTTAAGTGTAAAATAGAACTAAATAAAAGATCTCCGTGCCTCATTCATCACACGTTGGGGCTATCGTTTTTCTCTATCTCGAGTAGATTGCACCTTCCTGAAGCATTACCTTTTTATATAATATTTCAATAGTGGAATAACTAATTCGATTTATGAGGAGCTTAATCAATCGCATGAAAAGTATAAAGATAGGGGTTACCTCTCAGCTTCTTCACCTGCAATATGATGCATGCTATAGTCCACTCCAGGGCTAACCACAATTTACATAGGCTTTTAGCGTTGTTATTGTCTATTATGAAACTAACTGTATGCTCTAAGGTATATCTTATTTGATGAAGTTCAAGTTGCTATTTTCCTCAATTACTGGCTTATTTCATTATGAAAATTGTTTTGTGGTCATGCTATACATTTCTATTATATATTACGGCAACTACAAGAATTCAATTTTTCCACAATTAGCAACTATATGCATGCTTTTATGCCCCTGTGCTTCTTTCTATTCCTTTTGTGTTGTGAACTAGCAAACTAGTGAGGTATAATGGATTCTCCAGGCGTTCAAACTCTTACATGTACAGAGTAAGGACATAAAATGGCCTTCTCTCATGCAAACACTCATTTGTAAAAACCTGGAACTAATAACGTGCCAGTGGACTTTGTATGCACTGGCTTCAAATCAGAATTATTCATCTTCGATAAGGTCTAGTAGCTACGGCCACTTTTCTCCTTTTTTATTTCAAAAAAAAAAAAATATAGCCAATTTGATTTTAGTTGATCAACTTAGTTTGCCTACTTCAATCACTTCAATCAAACCGTAAATCGAATCATATAAAAAAATAATAATAAAAAGGAAAACTGAATTTTCTTTTACCATCTACGAGCTTTTTGTGGATGACTTCGGGGAGCTAAAAGAGGCCGCGGCCTTGTGCCTCCCTCCCCCTCCCCCAAAAGAAAACAAAATCCTTGAAAAAAATTAATTATTAAATTTATTTAAAAAGAAAAAACTAAGTATTATCTATATTTTCTAAGGGAGCAGTCCTTATTGAGATGCTAAGCATGATTAAGTGGTTTAAGTATCTATCTTTACATTCTAAAGGCCATGCGTTAAATTCCTATTAAAAAAATTTTAACTTTTTTTTTTTTTTTTCAAGTTATATTGATGACTTATCTCTTAATAAATGGTTTATTTCTTTTTAGTTTATTTTTTAAATAATTGATAAAATTGTATTTTATTTATTTATAAAACAACAATTAAATAAACAATTTCTCATTAAAAAACAACGTATTTATTAATAATTATACTATTCAATTACATTACTGTGCTATAAGTGTTTGTCCTATCACATTATCACATAAAGTATTAATAGTTGATAACAGTTTTAATACTGAGTAGTACAATTTTTTTCAGAATTCATATTGTGAAATAATGAACGTTTACTACTAAACAACTAATTGTATAATTAATTATACTAAAAAGAATATTAGCATGACTGATGAACTAATCTTACAATGTCATCCCAATAGAATTGTAGAATATAAATTTTCATATCATATTATAATTTTCATTCTACTTGTAATTTTCGTTTAAATAAATTTTGTTATATATTTTTGTAACAACAAAACTTATGCAAATTTTACGTACTAAATTTCATTTTTTTTTTTTATAAACTGATAGGTAAATTTTAGTTAAGATATATGTCCTAATAAAAAGATACAAAGTGTATTAATAAAAAGATATAAGTTTGTTCTTTTGGCTTTTTATAAAATACATTTAGTCCTCATAATCATTTCGTAAAAAAAGTTTAAAGTTCCACTCTTAAATTTTACTAGAAAAAGTGTCTGCGGAGTACTTATTAAAATTTCTTTTGTATACGCAAGATGAAATATAAGAAAGAGATAATTTTTCTACCAGCAGGTTTAATATTAGCTTAAATAAGGTAATTCCAGGTCCCAATCATATGGTTCTGTGTCTCTCCGACCCCTTTATTTTAGATCATTGTCTAGTAGGCCTTTTTTCCAACCCTATACTTATTCACACTCAATTAATATTAACTTAAACAAGGTAATTCTAGGCCCCCCAGCATATTCAATCTTTTTTTTTTTTTAAAAAAAAAAAAGAATTCATGAATTTTCAACTGAAAATGGAAAGCCATTTAATCGTAAATATTCAAACATTATCGAATGAAGAATATCTTGGTTCCAATGTATTTCTTTTTGCACTTTTACGTTGCACTTCCGTTGCTGGTAAAGATTAAATAAAAAACAAATCTTTCTTCTTTCGGCAAAACAAATTTTTATGATTTACTTTCACATTTCATTAAGTCTATCAATAAATACATATACAATAGTAAATTTGAAATCTTACAAAGTGAGAGTTATGGATTCATGCCAAGATAGTTAGCAGAAACAAGGTATGTAATTTCTCGTCTTGTTAGATGAATGTGCTAAGTTTAAAGCATAAATAACATGGGTTGTCCATTAATTCTAATCATTTGTTTTTATATATTTGTGAAACTTTATTTGCAAAAACTTGGAACCACAACAGATCCAATGTTAAAATATAGACTTCACTGATCTATCCCATTCTTTGAAAACCGACTCCATGGATTCAATAGATCCACGCTTTTAAATGTGTCCACGAGGGTTTGTTTCCAAGCTGGTGTATTTTGGAGATCATGACTAATAAAAGTTAATTAAATATATCTTGTGATGCATGAAATGTTTGCTGCATTAGAATTATGAAGGTATACTATTAGGACCCAAGGTCAAAAATAGATTAGAAGGCCTATTTGATTCAAGGATCTTGTACTCAATAACTAGAGAAATATAGATTGTATAAGGAATACTTAGTAAATGTAATGAATCTAGTTTGTACACATCAAATAGTATATGTAACTAATATAGCAGTCACAATAGATCTTAATATATCTAATAGCAATAGTAATGGATTGTAATGAATGTAAACAAATATAAGAGGAATAAGCAAGAGATGGAGAGGTTATCATCCCCTTTACAATAGATTTGAAGTGTTTACTCTTGAGGAGTTTCAAATCCAATTGAAGTGATTGATTACATAAACCTACACATACAACAAGATCAAGTCAGTATCTATTCTAGCAAGTTACTCTAATAGAGTAATGAAAAAGAAGAATGTAAAAATTAAGGTTTTAGAGTCTTATTTTAGAAGGGTCTAGAATTAAGGTGTGTAATGTGAGATGGGCTTCATATTGCGGTCTAACATTTTGGTGCTCTCGTTCTATTCTTACGATGACAAATTTGACCAGAGTTGCCATGCTTAATGACAATCAATAAAAGTTACAAAATGATATGAACAATAAATTTTATGGCATTGATGCAATGTCTGAGATGTTAGTGCAATAGGTCTCTCAATTGTAAACTATGATGCTAGATAAGCAGGGGAATTGGAGTGCTAATGGAGGTATTGATTGTACATCATCACTTTTTGCCAATGTTTCAACTCCAAATGATTCTTTATTGAAAGGAATCAAGCTAAAAATACTCGAAGTTTAATGGCATTGATTCTGATGGTTAGATCTTTAAAACCAACCAATTTTTTTATCTTCATCAAGTTCCCAATGCTTAGTGTATTACTATAGCATCCTTTGCAATGGAGGACAAGGTTTTGCTTCGATACTAGTGGATACATCAAAATGAGAAATTGCAATCTCGGGATCAATTTACAAGTGCCCTACAATCTAGATTTGGCTTATTAAGCTTCAAAGATATATAAGGTTTATTAACTAAAATTACTCAAAAAGGCTCAATTGCAGATTAACAAAGTCAATTTGAGGATTGTTTAACATAGTGCATGGTTTATCTGAAAGTTTTCGCATCAATTGTTTCATTTCATGCCTCAAACCTTACATTAGAAAGGATGTCTAAATTGCTCAACCTTCCACCAAATCTAAAGCCATTTTTCTTGCTAAAATGCATGAAACCAAATATTCGAATCATTTGCCCTTTTCTAAGCCATTTTCTTCTTTCACAAAATCTTCTTCAACCATTCAATTTTCTAAACCAACATTTGACATTTCTAAACCTACTAACCACTCCATCTAATCCTATTTCCAAACCCATTTTTCCTATCAAGAAAATCACCTAAGAAGAAATGAATGCAAGAAGAGAAAAGGGATTGTACTATAATTGTGATGAGAAATATCACATGAGACATAAGTGCAAGGCTAAGGAGGATGAAGAGGAATAAGTTAAGAGTAAGATTGAGGAATATGTTGAAGATTAGGCTATTGAGCAATTGGAGGATTTTATTACTATTAGCTACCATTCTTTGTCCGGTGAGTCCATTCCTTCTACTTTGTGTTTTAAGGGCATTATTAGTGGAAAGGATGTAATTGTATTGGTAGACTTTAGGAGTACTCATAATTTTGTTCAATGTTGCTTAGCTAAGTATTTGGGGCTTACTATTTTTCCTTTACCCACATTCCAAGTGATGATTAGCAATGGTCAGACATTGACGAGTGAAGGGAAATGTTTTTATATCAAGCTCACTATTTAAGGAAGCAAATTTCATGACACATTCTATGTGCTACCTATTCGGGGTACGAACATGGTGTTGGGAGTACAATGGTTACCATCCTTAGGACTTGTAACTATTGATTATAATACTTTGACTATGACTTTTCATTATGGATAGCAAAAAGTAATTTTGACTAGATTAAGTATAGGGTGACTCAAATCACACATCATTAATCGTGAAAACTTATAGTTCAAGATCCTTTTGTTTCCTATTTACAAATTAAGGCTTGGACAGTGATAAATTCATTAGAGAAGACCTCATGCAACATGGAGATTGATTAAGTGTTTGGCATATTTTCTCAACTATTTAAGACATCATCATTATTCTCTCCTCTTAGGGAATTTCAACATGGCATTCATTTGAAAGAGGGACATGGTCTTATTAATGTTAAGCCTTATAGGTACCTGTATTTCCAAAAGCAGGAGATTGAAAAGAAAGTGCAGGACATGCTTGAACAAGGTATTATACAGCAATAGCACTAGTCCTTTTTCTTCACCAATGTTATTAGTTAAAAAAAAAAAAGATGGTACTTGGTGTTTTTGCATAAACTATAAAGCTCTTAATGATACTACAATGAAAGATGAATTTCCCATTCCCACAATTGACGAGTTATTAAATGAATTGAAGGGTGCTTCTTTGTTTTCTAAGTTGGATTTGCATTCAAGCTATTACCAACTCTGTATGGACCTGGGAGATGTGGAGAAAAGTGCTTTTAAGACACATGAGGGTCATTATGAGTTTTTGGTGATTCCATTTGTCTTAAGCAATGCTCCAAACACATTTTAGGCAACTATGAATAAAATTTTTATGCCGTACTTACGAAATTTGTCGTTATATTTTTTTATGACATTTTAGTTTATAGTACGACCCTAGAGTTGCACATTGCACACTTAATTCAAGTGTTACAAATTTTACTTGATAACACCCTATATCTTAAGAAGAGAAAGTATACATTTAGTCTTACTACTACTAAGTAATTGGGACATGTGGTGGGACAAAGAGGAGTAAGACCAGATCCTAGTAAGGTGCGAGTTGTACAAGAGTGGCTACTATCTAGAAAAGAGAAGCAGTTGAGGACCTTTCTTGGTTTGTTTGGTTATTATAGACGCTTCATTAAGGTATATACCATGGTTGCAACACCTCTTATGGACATGCTACTACATGATAAATTTGTATGGACAGATAAAGCAAGAATATCTTTTGAATGACTTAGCATACTTCGATTACTGCACCTATTCTTACTTAGCTTGATTTTGGCAAAGAGTTTACAATAGAGATAGATGCCTATAGATTAGGGATTGGTGCAGTATTATTGCAAGATAAGCATCCCATTTCATATTTTAGTTAAAAGCTTCCTCGTCACATGCTTAAAGCCTTTACTTATGTACAAGAACTTTTTGCTATTGTAGAAGCTGTTAAGAAGTGGTGCCAATATTTGTTGGGTTCCTACTTCATCATTAAGACTGATCATCATAGAAAAAAGGAATTATCGACATAGGTCATTTCTACCCCGGAACAACATAAGTACTTGACTAAATTGTTGGGTTATGATTATACCATTGTGTATAAATCAAGTCAAGAGAATACAATGGCAGATTCCCTCTCTAGATAGCATGATGCCTCTTTTTTGGTATTATCTATGCCTTGTTTTTAGATTGTGGATTGGTTGAAATCTGAATTTAGTTAGATTCCTTCGTTTCAAAGAGTTATTCAAGATTTACAAGAAGGGAAACCTTTAAAGTGGCCATAGAGGTGGTGTAATGGTTTGTTATATTTTTCCCATAGATTGTTTTAGGTGCTCACATCTCAACTTATTCCTTAATTATTAATTGAGTATCATTGTACACCCACTTCAAGTCACTTTGGTATTTTGAAAACCTATAAGAAGCCAGCATCAAATTTCTACTAGGAAGGAACGAAGCATAATGTGGAGGTTTTTGTAAAAGGGTATGTTATGTGTTAGCAAGTGAAATATCAAACTCAACATCCAACTCAATTATTATGTCCGCTACCAATACCAGAACAAGTTTGGAAGCATGTATCTATGAACTTTATCACTTGTTTACCAAAATCCTAGGGTTATACAGTTATTTTAGTGGTAGTGAATAGACTCTCTAAGCACTGTCATCTCGGTGCCATGGAGACACATTATACTGCTACTAAAGTAACTTAGTTGTTCCTTCATATTGTAGTGAAGTATCATAGGTTTTTACGCTCTATTGTCTTTCATAAAGACACTATTTCTTAGTAAGTTTGGGAAAGAACTATTTGCTTTAAGTGGAACTAAGTTGGCTATGAGCACTGCCTATCATCCCCAAAGTGATGCGTAAACAAAATTTCTCAATAGGGCAATTTAATAATATTTGAGGGGCTTCATTATGGATGGACCAGACGATTAGTCTGGTTATTTAATACGAGCAAAGTTTGCCTATAGCACTTCATATTATCATGAAACTGGGTTTACACCCTTTGAAGTGGTGTACGGCAAGAGACTACCTACTATTATGCATTATGTTAGGGGCACCTCAAGTTTGGAGATAGTGGATTTGTCCATGACTACTAAAGAACTTTTGGGGACATTGTGCTTGAATTTAGAAAAGGCCTAAGTAAGTATGAAGAAGTATGCAGATCAGTTTAAAGTTAAGGTGAGTTTGATGTTAGTGATTTGGTTTTTGTCAAACTTCAACCCTACAAATAGTTATCTTTGGCACAACATGGTCATCACTAACTAACTAAGAGAAACTACAAGCCTTTTCCTGTGACTAAGAGAGTAGCAAATTGTACGTATAAACTACAGCTTCCACCATACGTACGTATACATAATGTATTCTATGTCTCTCCACTCAAAAGGGCATAAGGGTCACATATTCCATCTTAAACCTACCACCAAATGCTTTACAAAATTGCCCTTTTATTCAACCATTGAATATTTTGCATGCGAGGATAATACACAAACAAGGTAAATAAGTGCCTCAAATTTTGGTACAATGGTAAGGTTTAGCACCCAAGGATGTATCATGTGAGGATTATGACAGACTCAAGACTCTATATTTAGATTATGACCTTGTGAATATTGTCGTTTTTCAAGACCCAGAGGAAACCGTTAGAACTCAAGGTCAAAGACATATTAAAAGACCTATTAGATCTAAGGATTTTGTACTCAATAACTAGAGAAATATGGACTGTATAAGGAATACTTAGTAAATGTAATGAATCTAGTTTGTACACATCAAGTAGTATATGTAACTAATATAGCAAAAACACAACAGATCTTAACAAATTTAACAACAATAGTGATAGATTGTAACAAAACAAATATGAAAAGAATAAGCAAGAGATAGAAAGGGCATCATCCCCTTTACAATAGACCTAAAATGTTTACTTCTAAAGAGTTCCATACTTACTTTAAGTGATTTACTACACAAACCTACACACATAACAAGATCAAGTCAGTATATGTTTTATTAGATTCCTCTGATAAAGTAGCGAAGAAGAAAAAAGTAAAAATTAGGGTTTCAGAGTCTTATCTTAGAAGGCTTTGGAATTAGAAAAAGAAAGTAAGAAGCATTTGATCGTTAGTACTAGATATTTTGGTACTTAGGAGCTAGGGCATGTGGTGTGGCCTAATCTTCATATTGCGAGTCTAACATATACATATAGTTTGCCTTTTATTTTTGATTGCACATAGTGATTTCGTAGGGAGCATCACAAACTTATAATTGTTCTTCTACTAGATCCAAAAGGATCCACTTTATTTTTTAGTCACAAAAATTCCTACTTATGGCAAAAACATACCTTTCAAGTGGTTAATCTATGACCATCACTTAACTAATTAATTCTTCTTACAAATTTAACTATCCTTGTTAGTGTTAGAAACTATACATATTACCATGCCATAAGATTAACACTAACCCATTAAGAGCATGAATCTCAAAGTTTATTCAAACCACATCTATCTACGTTCATGCAAATTGTCAATTTCCTTCTAAACTTTCAAGTCTTATCCACAAAAATATCATTGATCAAGTGATGAATCCATAAACTATGCATTTGGGATAGTTAAAAATGACAACTAATTAAATAGGAATATGACAAAATTAAGAAGTCACAAAACCATCAAGCAAACATCATAAATCCCACTAAACCTAACTTAGTCTAGTGAGACACCTAATTTTAAGGGTTTTATCTTTGATTTAAAACAGAAACAATAATTTAAAAAAAAAATCACAAATCTCTATTAAAAATCAACGTAAAGTATAATAAGTCTCCTAAAATAGGTTTTTGTGAACAAAATGGTCTTCAAATCATCTTCTCAAACTCCTAAGATATTTATGTAGCCTTAATGAGGGGTGAAGGGTTTTAAGAATTTTAGCTCAAAATGGAAGGAAGAAAATTCTATTGTGACTATGTGCGAATGTGTGTTTTTTTATTCTTAATAGACATCCTTGACTTCACTTAGTTAAGTTGGGCTTCTCATCTCTCATGGTGTTGATTGTAGCCAAGACTTTTGAGTTTCAATTAAGTTAGGCCTAGACCTTTCCCATGGACATGAGATGTTGTGGGATTCATTCATCTTAAATTGTTGGACCAATGGAGTTCATTTGCATGTTGACTTAGAATTTCTCTTTCTTTCGAAATGTATCTTCTAAAGTATTTTTTTAGACAAATTCAGTTTCACTTTCTTCCCTATGCGAGGATGGAAAGCAAGCTAGTGAGTGGTGTTTGAATGGTCTTTCCAAATCTAAATCATTTCTCTATTAAACACATAGGTATAGTATAGAATCGAAATAAAAATATATAATTTTCACTATTATAATGCGTTTTTATTATTGTAGACACCCCATTTTTTCCTTTCTTTAATTTAAAATTTTTTAGAGTAGGGCCCTAATTTAGAAAAAAAATAAAAAAGCAAAAAAAAAAAGAAAATAACAAAAAAAATATAAAAAAAATGGAAAAGATCACAAAAAGTAAGAAAATTTAGGGAAAATTTGGAAAATAAAAAAGATATATAAAATAATAGAAAAAATATAATAATAATAAAATTTTAGATAATTTAATAAAATAGAATTTTTAATCTAGCTTTAGGCCTTAATGATAACAAGAGAAGATGGGTTTTTGGGCCTAAGCTTAGATTTAAATCAAGCCTAGGTCAGCTAAGTCTATATATACAATTTGATTACAAACATAAATAAAGTATAAGTCAACGACCTAACAGTTCCGCACTCTGACTTACACTTGAGTTTAACTTGAAGATCTTGAGTTCGAATCTCATAAAAGGCACAGAGTGCTTTTTAGTTTTCTCCATGAAGCATAAAGCCACGTATTAAGAAAGCATAGGGCCATGTGTCCGCTGTAGATATGTGGCACTACTTCATTTAGTCGTAGCTAACATGGCACCATATGCACCGACCCCCCACGTAACAAGTGTCATGCCATGTGATACGTGACACATGACATGTCAACCCCTACCATGTGATCAGCTACTTATCTTGTCAAGATATATGGTATGATGTTACTAGGTTGCACAGTTGATGTGGTGCCACATCAATACTCTTTCTCTCTCTTTCCTTTTCCCTAACAAAATCGGCCACGCCATTTTTCGTGCGTGAGTACACCAATAAATGGATGATTTATGTTCTCCACATAGCTTACTTTTATTAGAGTCCAAGAAGTCATCTCGATTCAAGCAATAAGACAATCAAAATTGAAAGAAAAGAATGGAAAAAATTGGATTCGTGCATTTAAGCACCAAGGTTGACCAAGCTTGATTTTAGCTCCTTGTTGAAAATTGAAGCTTCAATTGGATATCTAGGGTAAGTTAAACACCTATAAGCTCGAACCCTTCAAAGAATCTCGTAGCTCTCAAACTCTCTCTCTCTCTTTGACAACTTTCGAGCTACACTACCATCATAGCTGAATCCCCTTAGACCCTAGCTTCCTAACACAACCAAACCCTGCCACCACTATGACCTTTGAAGCCTTTACTAAACTAACCCTGATCTAACACCACTAAACCCTAATAACTGTGCCGCCACTTTAGACCAAATTAACCACACCATACGCTTCTCTACTCTTCAAAACCCCCAACTCAACTCCCCGACCATACCCAACAGCTACCACCACAATCAAACTGGCGCCACAACTACCTACCCAACTTCAAAAACCACTTAAACACTGACCAAACACTATAGCAGTTTGCCAACCCCCCCTAAAGCCAATACGAAACTCACAAAACTACCTTCACCCCTACAAAAAAAGCCCCTAAATCAAGTTGAAACAACCTTTTGCGCAATTGTTGTTCCTTCTTCTCAACGACCTAACTTGCGACCTATTGGAGCTCTAAGTTTGACTTGACTTAGCTCGGAAGATTGCCCCAAGTTCGACCTATGCGCAAGTTTTGGTCTAGCCTGCTTCTTTTCTTGTTTTGTGTTTCGAATTTTTGTATTTATTTATTTATTCATGTATTCATTCTTGTAATTGCAATGTAATTGTAAAAAAGAAAAAAAGAAGAGGAGAAGTCTAGTTTTTATTTAATGGTTTTTCATGTTTTATTAAGAAAACGGAAAATAATAAAATAAAGAATAAAAAATAAAAACTGTTTTACCATGTAAAAAATCAATTTCCCAAATAAATAAAAATAAAATGACCCATTTTCTAAATTAGGACTTTTTTATAATTTTTCAAAATAAAAATAATATAAATTAGGACTCTTTAGAAGTTTCTTTAAATGAATCCAAACTGGATTAAAACGTAAACTTGGCTTTTTTTAAAAAAAATTAGAATGAATCCAACAAACTAAAGCTTTTTAAAAGAACTATATATGTTTTATCCCGAATAACGAGTACATAAGTATCTCTAAGGTAACCTAAAAAGGGAAAAAACTCAATTTTTCCATTTTAGTTTAAGTTATTTGATTTAGTAAGATAACTCCAATTTATTCACTATTAATTAAATTTTGTCTTGAAAGGCGATTAAAAAAAATTAAACCTAAACTAAAAAAGTTAATGGTACTCATAAGGGTTTCAAAAATTAGCCCCTAGACTCAATCTCCAGTTTTCCAAAAAAATCTCTTTTTTCAAAAATGGTTTTTTACTCATAAACCATTGTCTAGATCAAAATTAATTCATCTATTTGGTTTTGTTCTAAAGCATTTCCCAACCTCAGTCAAGTAGCAATTCTAAATGTTTTATTAAAATTCTTATAAAAAAACTTTAGTTTTCCTTAAACCTTAGTTGAAATATCAATATTAAACAGGTAAGGTTTAATATTGATCGGTTTAATGAAAACTTGAAAAAAAAAAATCAAGCTTAACAATTAGGAATATTTGTCCTACTATGTGTATATTGATTCAAGGTTTAGATATGGTACTTGTACTTATATTAAATCTCATATGTAGAATATAATTGATGTTTATCAAAATTATAGATGAATATCATTATCTGATAAATGTAGATGATTCTACAATAGTTTATAAATGTTTTATTACTATATCATAGTCAAGTAGTTAATTATTGTAGTATTTTTAAGTAAATATGTAATTACCTGCACATTTCTTTCTTGAATTTGACCATTAAGGTATATATGTATTTTAAATTCTTTGTTGACAGAACAACAAACAAGGTTCAGCAACAGCAAAGGCAATGGCACGGCAGTACTCTACTTACTTTTGGCGGCAGGTGTGCTACCTCTACCTAACTATTATATATTGTGGTATGTTGCCTACAACTTATGGTTGGAAGTAATATAATACCCAACGCTAATGCTTTTCAACAAAATGTATCTTTAGATTAAGAGACAAGGCTTGCTACTACATCCAATTTCAAAGATGAATTAAGTATTAATATAGTATAACCACAATCTTCAGCATGTGGACGAACTTGGATGATACCACAGCATTGGAATTTAAAACCGCAGAGAGTGTTTATCGAACGTAATGTCCATATTAATTTTATGAGCCAATGTACCGACATGGCCCTCAAAGCGTGTCCAACACCATCACGGTGTCTTTTCCCGTTCTCCAAGGGCAACAAACATTCCTTTAGCAGTATTGAGCGTACCTTGGGTGAGGCACGTTCCTCGGACAAGGACCGGAGCTTCTTCTCTTTCTTTCTTTCTTTTTTTTTTTTTTTAGAGTTTTGATTGGTTAGAATGTCTTATTGGGACGCAAAAAAATTTAAGAAAATATTTATAAATTTTTATAAAAGAAGTCAGGAATCAAGTAACGAGTTTCTTAAGGAAAAGAGTTAAAGACATTAATGTGGCACCTAGAATCCAAAACGATTTTTTTTTTTTTTTTTTTTTTTTTTGCAGATATATATTGTCTTAAAGGGTAGAGGGGTGAGAGTTTTGATGATGATACCTTTGTTATAAATATAACAGACGAATCGGTGTCTCAAGATGATGATGGTATCACTCATGCCACAAGCCATTGTATGAAGCTGACTGTAATTTACATGGGAAAGATGAAGCTCATTGAAAATCGGTAAGATGTAAGCGTAAGGATGGTGTTTCCCCGAGGCATAATCAGTATTCTCCATCAACACATAACCGACATATTTTGTATATAGATATCATAGTATGTGATAATTAGTCATTTCATTTATTGGACTGCAATATCATACTTAATTATTCAACAAATGTTAAAAGTTGCTTTAATATATGGCCACTTTTATCTCGGGAGATATCGGGCATTACTTATAAGACATTCGTTTGCTATTTTTCTTTTTCCATGCACATATTGCTTCCACCAGGTTTTGTTTTTCTTGTTTTTTCTTTTTTACCCCTCTTCAACATCATATTTTTCTTACATCCTTTATGCAGTGTGGAGCGCTAAACATAAAATATTAGAAATGAAATTGATTTGTATCGACTTATCATTGTTATTACACAGTTGTATAGAGTTGTTTATAGATCTAAAACCTTGGAATTATTAAGGAAAAAGAATACCTTTAGAATAAAAGAAAATAAGAAACAAAATTAATAGGTGAAAATTTTTTATGATCCTATATACTATAAAAATTGGCCAATTTTGAACTTGAAAATAGTGCCAAATAACTGGGCGTTCACATAAGACCATACCGGATTCAAACCATATCTTTATGTGTCTACACGCTCATAATAGAAAAATCAAAGGTTCTCAAAGTTAGACTCGTTTGTAGACTCAAAATTCACTTCTCCTTCTTCAATCTCATAGCTTCTGATGGCTTCTAATAAACTTCTAACCACTTCCCATTCTGAACAGCACCACTCCTAATTAGCTCAACTTCTAATTAGTTTCCAAATAAATCTTACCTAACTTCTAACTTTGCTTCAAATAATCCAAATGCTCCATGAATTAAAAGACTAACTCATCTACATCAATCTTGGAGCTACTATAGTGCGGTTCAATGGTGATTATAGGCTATGTGAAAAATTTAAATAGGGCTTTTTAGGACTTAAACCAAAATATGCAAGGATCCCAACGGCACATTTGATTAGTTGAACACATAATAAGATAGGAATTAGGAATTGAGTCACAAGTTCTATATAATATATTGGAGAAGTAACAACTATCATTTGTTTAGTTAAAATTTAAAATAGTAATAGATTAGAAATCAATCTAAATTATTTAAATGCTTCTACCCTTTTGAAACTGTAGCCCCTAATCCTTCCAATTCCTAGGCCCATCACAATCTCGCATATCCTACAACCACACTTGGTTCATTATATACAAGCAAACCACCATGGCTTAACATGGCTTAATGTGAGTCTGTTAAGGTGGTTCGAGTCTCGTAAGTCTAATGTTTGTAGTTAAGTGGTCCGTAAGGACTTGACATAGTCATATGATTTGAGTCATGTGAGTCCGATGGTTGTATTTAGGTGGTTCTTTAGGGTTTAATGTGGTCAAGTTGTTTCGATTAAGTGAGCTTTGATGGCTGTAGCCATATGTTGTGTTTGAATTCAATGTGGTCATGTGGTTAATATTGCTTAGGTTCAATGGTCAAGGTTAGATAGTATGGTGTGTAATGTCTAGGTTGTGATGGTTAGATTTAGATAGTTGGATCCATAACTTGATTAATCAACTAGGATTTCATGGGTAAAATATGAAAATATGTTGGACAAAACTATAAAATAGTTATTTCATTGGTACTGGTGGTAATTAACAACTAAAGGAAACTTAAAGGATAATTTATTTTTCTTTTCAAAAACAGAAACAAATCTCTTGTTTTTCTTATACGTTTTTTAAGATAATTAACCATTTTGGACTATTGGTTGCAATATTCCTATCCATAGTCATTTGCTATTAAAAGTCATAAACTGTAGTATCTTAATAATAACGTTTTTCCTTGAAACAAAGATACTCCCAAATTTACGGAATTTCGGCGAGTAGGAAGCGCCATTTGTGTATCTTTTCTAATTCAAACGTAAAGTAAGTTTTTATTTATTTTATTTGAAGAGGAAAATGGCGAAGCAGATTAAATATCTATGGAATTAGAAATGAATTTTTCTTTCTTCCTTCCACACGAAGAACCTGAATTCAATTGGGATTGCAAACTAATACGTTATCAAAATGCGGTTTTCATAATGGTCCAATTGGGTCTAGCCGTCTAGGTCTAGGGTCATGCAATCCAGAAGAAGAAAGCGAGAAGATAACTGGGCCCTGGAGGAAGCCCCTTTATTTCACAAATTTCATATTCGTTTAACTGGTTCCGCAACTTCAGGGGAAAAAAAAAAAAACAAAAGGAAGAAGAAGAAGAAAAACGAGCAGAGAGAGAGAGAGAGAGAGAGAGTTGTTGCAACGATGGGTTCCAACATGTGATGCAGAATATTTTCTCGAATGCATTCTTCTTGTCTGAACTTTTAACGAATTGATTTTTTACTGGAAATTTAAAATTACTAAGTTTCATTATTGGAAAAACTTTGCTGGTTAAACTTACATCTTATCTCTAATAGTTTATGCTTATATTATTTTTTTTTCCAATAAACATTTACTACGTTAGATTTCTCGTGATCAAAGAAATAGTAAGATTTAGTAAGTAAAGTTTGATTAAATATAATATTTAATAATTTAAAATTTTATAATAAAATTTGATAATAATATTAGTTTTAAATTTTATGTGTAAAATTAAAAATATTAAACATTAAGATGGCATTCATGAAATTACCCATAAAAAAATATTGAGATGGTATCGGCAATAGCAATTCGTGTTGCTTGATTAAACCTTTTCAATAATTGGAGCATAGAGGACTGTACTAGCATACTTGTCCGTTGCCCCCTAAATATGCCCGCCATTTTTATTTTAGGCTTTTAGTAGCATCGTGGTAACGGTTGGTATTATACTAAGTGGACAATGATATATATAATTTACTATTGATTCAACTTTTGTAGAATTATATAGAAGCATCGACAATTCAGATGTTTAATATGCTTTTTGCCAGATAACATTGTTTTTCGAAAGACATTGGTGACAGCGAAGCATTGTAAAGTCCAGGCCATTTAAAGTGGTAGTATTGTCTTCTAGTTGTTACATACATAACCATAATAATTGATATTGTGTCGGTCCTCCTCAGTTTTATTAGTTTTATAAACTTTCCCAAACAATAATGTAGGCTTTTATTTTTATTAAAAAAATGAAAAACTACAGTCTGATTTACAATTGGTTATTGTTATTAGGCTTGTCACTGTTAGTTACGTTTGGTTCTAAAAAAGAATAAGACTGAAAATGAATAGCAATTTCTTTTATATTATTTTATTCAATAATTAAGGTATTTTTTAAATAAAAGTTACATTGAAGGAATGACAACTCCTTTGATGAAGGGATGATAGGAATTCATAATTTGTTTCACAAGGAATAAACATTACTTACATATTACCTTTTGCAAACTAAATAAAATAATAGTTGTTTCATAATAATAAAGATAAAATAAAGTTTTATAAATGCAACAATATAGAAGATACAATAAAAGTTAATCATTTAGTAGTGATGATTATGAATCAATAGCAAATGATAATATAAGATGAAACATTTTTCTTATTTTTGCATGATATTTTCTTCAATAGCTAATTACCATGGGCAATAACTAGTTGCGATCCTTACCTTCCAACATTAGTTGTGCTTATAATTCCTTGAGATTATTACAATAATATATTAAGAGAAAAAGAAAAGGGAATTAATAATACCTCATAAATAAATTCTATGCTGATGCATATTGTAAAATGTAATGGGTCAAGAAAAGGAAATTTCTATAAGGGAATCCATCATTAGGATTAATGATAGATCTTCCTTTTCCCATCTCTAAAGTAGTTGACCCTGTGGATTGTAACCCTAATTCAATGCACCATGATGTGGGCATGATAATCTTCAGAGTTCTGAGCCCTTGAGCTGCTGAATCATCTTATCACATCATCGTTTGGTCATTATATGTTCTTTTCAAGTGATGGGGTTTTAACTCCTTTTGGCAGTGACCTGCTCCAAGTATATTCGCGCATTATTATTATCCTAGGGGCATAGGATGAGACAAAATTTCCTAACTGAGATACTGATAACGCTGCTTCTTCCTTCTCCTTTTACTTGCCAGTGTCCACGACAATATTGTACTGTACCATCTCTTTTGAATTTAAAATGAGTTTTAAACTTTAGTACTCCCTTACAAAAAGATTTATTTATTTCCATTAGTGGGTGATAATTAACCAAAAAAAAAATAGAGCTACTGGCCTCAAAAGCAAATATATATGGTGTCTAAACCTAACGCGTACTATTGCTTTTCATTTACCAAAGCTAAGGTAAATGTACTTATATAGCACAAGCTTGAATGGTTCAAATACGTGAGGAAAAAAAAAAAAAGATTTCCCGATATAAACACGCTAAAAGCAATAATTTTAGTTGTGAACAGGGTGGAACAATTGTTAATGAGTTTTAGACTTTGAACCTAAACATATTTATAAACCGTCCAAATAAATTTGACTTATTTATTACATATCTTAACTTTTTTTCAATACAAATCTATCTATAATTATGTCTTATTATGTTTGGATTGACATGTATTTCCGGCCTTAGGAAAATAGAATAAAATTAAATAAGAGCTCAAAAGTCCCTAATCAAATAAAAAGATTGCTGGGATTAATAATTGATTTCCAATCGGTTTGGACCTAAACTAGTTGACTGTTGAGACAACCAGTCAATTGGATTCATCCCGCATTGGTTAGCTTTCGTATCTTTTAGCCTTTGCGTTAGTCCTCTTGTGCTGAAAAGACTCATCCTTGAATCACTTCTTCGGTATAAATGGCTCAGCTAAATCATGGAACCAACAAAACATTTGTTACATTGAATGTCCAAGAAATATTCCAATGGAAACCAACAAACCAATGACATATGAGTTTTGTTGATATGCTGCAACGTCATATGTGATTAATTTTTTATTGGCTGTATAAGTGCATTCCAGTCAGCGAAGCAAGTTTTAACAAAAAGAGAGTGATGGCCATATCATGAAATCTTTTCACCAAAAATGTCACAAATGATTAAAATATTAAAGAAAGAGCATAGTGAATACATGATTATTTATACACATCACCGTATATGGTAAATGCAAAACAATTTTCATGCACGTCCTTATGACTTGTTCGCGATGGAAAACATTTCCCTTAACAAAATGGTTCTCAATTTGCTCAAGTATTTAGCTCAAGAGAAAGGTAAACAATTATCAAGCTATAACTAGGCAGTGTTTGCTCATTTGAGACAAACCAAGATTTTAATGATTTAATTATGAACTAAGTGTTAAATAATAATCTTACCTTATTAACTAATAAATAAAAACAAACTTATAAAAGTGTCGTGATACCTCATGGAAGTAACTCAATATTGGTAAGGAACTTTTGAGAAAATTGGTTAAAAAGAATTATCAGTTACTTATTAGTTTAATTATTTACTACTTTTGGATTAATGTGTTAAAAATAATTAAAGTTGACCCCTCACCGATGAGTGGACAATTTAGGGACATGTAATAGGGATAGTAGGGAGATTGTAATATCCTCTATAAGTAAAATCCTACAAAAATTGTGGAAAAGAACCGATAGTAGGTCATAAAATTAAGATAAAGAATATCAGGTTAACATTAGTTAAGAATTTTTTAGTTAAGTGGTTAAAAAAGTCCATTATTCATATGTTGAATAGACTATTGACTACTTTGAGTTGGGGTAATACAAGTGTAGTTCATGATATTGTGTTGGATAAGCCATTTATGAGTAGAAAAGAGTAGCTAATGACATTTATCAAGCATGTTCTGGCATATAAATTAAGTCATCTTTGTTACTCATAACTACCTTTCATCTTTCTAGCTACCTTCTCACCTATTACAATCACTCTCTCATTAGTTCTTGAACCCTCGATCATCTTCCCATCGGATCTACATCACCTCCAAAAACATACCTATACTATCGTATTCACTTAGTCCTTCTTATATCATCAATTAGACTCTTAAAGCCATATTCTTAGTTCTAGTAATTATTCTCATCACCCAATGATTGATTTAGTCAAATTCAACTTTTCAATATATCATTCTATTTATTAGCACTTACTAGTTAGTACACTCTGACACTTGCACAAATTTTGCCTTGAACTCTTACATTGGTTTGTTACTTCATATCCACCTAACTCTTGCATTGGTTTGTTTCTTTATATTTACCTTAACTATTGAAATAAAATTTGCTCTTTCTTCAGTGGTAGGAATTCCCCTCTCATATATTGCTCCATTCACTAATAACTACAAGCTTTAACCTGACCTTCACTAACCTTATGAGTTTGCACTTTACCCCACCATAATAGCTCCAATCTAATCCTTATATACAAGTGTAACCTCTTTACCTTCAAAGGTCTCCATATATTCGAAAATCTAATTTATAATAACTAATCGATTAAAGAAATTTTCTACATTGAATCAACTCTTAGAATTTGGAATGTCAATTTTCAATTCTTAATCACTTAACTCCACCTCCTTCTTTCATAGGAATCTAACATCATGACAGCGATGCCTCTTCACCATTTGTTAATAATTATTATGTACACATCTATTGTGGCTATCACCAATTCCATAGACATGTGCAACCCAACTCTAATCCTCCATATATGTTTTAGAAAATTCCTATCTTTTGCTTATTCAACATGTTCTATAAGAGCAATTATTTGCATATCTTTATTGTTGCCACCTTAGTCACTTCATTTATATTGAGTTCTAACATCATGATTGTTACGTCCCGAAGTCGTAAAATCACAACAGTCTCACTACGTAAACCAACATATGATAATAACTGACCTCATAGTATCTATCATAGATATAATTTACACAAGGCATCCACGAATCCTCGCTTTGAAGTAAACAGCTCAATACATAAAAAGCTAAAGATCCTTAAGTTATATATATAATTACATTCACATTGTCGTAGAATTTCTAAAAGATTCTACATATTACAACAATTTGCTAACTTACATATGACATATCAATTCATAAACCTAGAATATACTAACAAAATAATAAAAGACTCAACCATACATCCAGTTGATCCTTACTCCCCCGTAGTTTAAAAATGAAACCAACCTCAGGATAATTATATTGCGGCACATCAGTTAGAAGTCAGAGCCTGCAAGAAAATCTATATGGATATAACCAACCACATATAGTAAGTTAAATTGGAGACTAATGAATATATAACAAACACAAATAAGGTTATCAAAAAATTAATTATATGCAATGGAACAAGTAAGTACCATCACACAACGTAATCCGGTCCGTTATGAAATCAGAGTAATTTTACCCACTCTAATCTGGATTGAAGAGCTTTCATGTTTTCGCAACATCTCATAACTAAACTCAAGTTTTTGCAATAGAGACATCGCCCACCCATGACTATCCTTCGAGCCATTGCTATTACGAATTGTGACCAAGAACAGATAAGGCTAATCACCGAATAAGTCCAAGCTTGCAAAAAGCTCAAACAACTATTGCCATTGTTACGTCCCAAAGCTATAGAATCACAACGATCCCATTACATAAATTAACATATGATAATAACTGACCTAATAGTATCTATTATAGATATAATTTACACAAAACGTCCACGATTCCTCACTTTGAAGTAAACAGCTCAAAAAGGGTTAATGGGGAAAGGTACGAAAGGAGGCAAAAATGACGAATGAAACAGTACGAACAGCTCTAGGAGATATGACGTACCAAATGGAATTTTTGAGAACTCACGGCACAATTCGATATGACACATGAATTGGTCTAATGAGATTACTCGCCACCTAACCTTACTTAAGGGAAAGGATAAGAGTGATGTCGAAAGTAAATAAATAATATTTACGCAAGAAAGTACTCAAATGTTTTGAAGGTAATCTAATCATTTACAACTACAAGTACAAGAGTATTTATACCCGTAAGTTAGGGCAACTAGCCTTAAAGGGAAAAGACAAAAAGGACATTTTGTAAAGAAGTAATGTACACAATACAAAAGGGTAAAAATGAATATACAAGAAAAACAATAATTGGTGCTACAGATTGTACATATGCTACTATACACATGGCGATACTACATTGGCGAGGTTATTAGGAGATGCGGACAAAAAGTACAGACAGATGAGCTTATTTAAGTATGGATGGCTTAATCAATCCAGATTCTCTATCTCTCATCTTCTCGACAAGGATGATGCTAAGTAATTAATCTGCTCGGCGTTAGAGAGTAATCATCAACTTGGCATACCATAGAATAATGAGCGGTCATATGGTATGGCATTAAAGGTGACTCGGTAAGGAAGTACTTAGCCTCGACAAGGGTTAGCTGAAACAGAAGGATTCACCGTGCCAGCCCTTGTAGCCCTCAACTTCGATTACAGGTCAAAGGTCTAATAGCCTAATTCCTATCATTCCTTCCAAGTTATTTTGGATTTAAGGTCAAATACGAATGGTGTTCACTCAATTCTCAATCAGGGTGATATAGACTGAGGTCAACAATGTTGGAGGCGTCATAAACCCTATAGTCCTCAAGTAATTCCAACTTGTAGGCATTGTCACTGATTTTCTAGAGAATTCCGAAAGGTCCTTTCGCTCTTGCAGATAATTTGTTCTTCCTCTTGTTCAGGAATCATTCCTTACTGAGGTGTAGCCATACCAAATCTTCCAGCTGAAATTTTTTAGCCGACCTACCCTTGGTCTTTTCTCTCATTTTTTTGGCAACTTGGTTGATGTACCGAGTGACCTTATCATAGATGTGTTGAAGAGATTATAATCTGGCCGAAGCGTTAGGGTCCTTTTATATGAGTACTGGTACAGGGGCGTGGTCGAAGGGCAACTCAAGATTGAATCCATAGAACACTTTAAAGGGATTCTGCTTAGTGATGTCATTTACGAGTCAGTTATAGGTCGACTACTGGTAGGTAGACGTCTCAATCAACCAAGTTTTTACCTAATGTAGCTTGGAGCAATGAACCTAAAGTACGATTAACCACCTTTGTTTAGCCGTTAGTTTAGGGGTGACATGAGATATTGAAGAGTAATTTGATTTCCAGCCGACGCTACAAGGTTCTCCAGAAATGGCTTAAGAACTTCAAGTCTTTGTCGAAGACTACACTTCTCAACACGTTATGTATCCGCACAACATCCTATAAGAAACGAGAAGCAATAGCCGAAGTGCCATTAGTTTTGGTGCAGGGTACGAAGTGTGCAATCTTACCGAACCAATCCATAACAACCATTACAGAATCTTTGCCTCGAGCAGTTCGTGGAAGTCCGAGAAGAAAGTCCATGCTCAATTTAGTCCACGACCTCGTCGGAACAGGTAGGAGCATTGATTTCCCTTATTCGACTCGACAATTGGCCTTTATGTACACAGTACAACTTTCAACAAGTCGGTGCACATCTCTTTGCATTCTCAGCAAAAAGAATTAGCCATCCAATAGTTCACAGTCCCTCTTCTCCCCAAACTGTCCGGAGAGTCTTCCGCTGTGGGCTTCCCTGATTAATAATTCCTGTAGGGAATAAGTCTACATGTACAGTTTTCCTCCTCGGAATAGGTAGTCATCCTCTACATAATACTCGTCCACTATTTTTTCATCTACACATCATGAAATTATTGGTCTAAAGTGTAGATCCTCGGAGTACTGTTCTTTGATATTCACAAACTCAAATAGCCCGGTCTGCAGTTCTAATAAAAGTGCATGTCTCCTTGAAAAAGCATCTGCAACTACGTTGCTTTTTTCCTGCTTATACTTAATTATGAAATTAAATCCCTCAAGGAATTCAACCCATCTTGCCTGCTACTTTGACAACTTGGTCTGACCTCGAAAGTATCTCAGAGATTCATGGTCAGTATATATGACAAATTCTCTCAGCAATAAATAATGTTGCCATACTTGCATTGCTCGGATCAGTGTCAAAAGTTCCTTATCATACACAGAGTAGTTCAATTACGATCCTCAGAGCTTCTCATTGTGGAAGGCAATTGGCTAGCCTTTTTGCATCAGGACGGCGCCTATTCCAATGCCTGATGCATTACATTCCAACTCAAAAATTTTATTGAAGTCAAGTCATACTAATACCGAGGTAGAGGTCAATCTTTCTTTTATGTCAGTAAAACTCCTCTCCTCCCTTTCTCCCCATCAGAAGTCGGTCTTCTTCTTTATTAACTTGGTAAGCCGTGTGGTGTTGGTGTTGAAATTCTCGATAAACCTTCTGTAAAACAAAGCTAGTCCATAAAACCTTCTCACAAGCAGCAGGAGTCAACCACTCAAAAATTTCTTGGATCTTTTCATCATCAACTTACAAGCTTCCTCCACTGACTACATAACCCAAGAATACCACTTCCCTCTGGCAAAAACAACATTTCTTTAAATTGCTGAATAATCTCTTGGCATAAAGGATATCCAGAACTACTCTAAGATGTTCATAGTGACTCAGCATATCAGTACTGTATACCAGAATGTCATCAAAGTACACTACAACACACTTCCCTATGAGATGTCTTAGCACATGATTCATAAGTCTCATGAAAGTGCTCGAGGCATTCGACAAGCTGAAGGGCATGACCATCCACTCGTAAAGTCCATGTTAAGTCTTGAATGCAGTCTTCCATTCGTCTCTTAGCCTTATGCGGATTTGATGGTAGGCAAACTTAAGATCAATCTTGGCTTAATCAATTCATCCAACATGCCTTTTAGCCTCAAGATCGGATACTTATATTTGATTGTGATTTTGTTCACTGCTTAGTTGTTAATACACATCTACTAGGTTCCATCCTTCTTCGGCACTAGAAGTGCAGGTACAACACAAGTGCAAAGACTTTCTCTTACATAGCCTCTCTCTAGCAACTTATTGACTTGACATTGGAGTTCAGAAGCCTTCTCGGGATTCATCCAATAAGCTGGCTTATTCGATAGTGCAGCGCTAGGTACAAAGTCAATGCAATGCTCTATGGCTCAAGTTAAGGGCAACCCCTTGAGTAACTGTTCTAGAAACAGTTCGGCGTATTCATCCAACAACTCCTTGATCTCCTAGGATAACTCACTCCACTCTCTGATTTCCAACAGTCACTTGACCAATAAGAGGGTTGGCTCATTAGCATTAATGGCATCTCGAATTTCAGTTCTACTCATTACCAAAGCCTTCTTCAATCCATGAGTAAGTTTTGTTTGCAACTTATTGACTTCTCTCGACAACATTGGGTTTAGTATAATCTCTTGGTCATCCTTCTCGAACATGTATGTGTTCCTATAGCTGTCATGGACGACCCTCCTATCAAACAACTACAGCTCACCTAGCAATACATGGGAAGCACACATAAGTAGTACGTCGCAAAGGATATCTGGTCAAAGTAGTTCCCAATAGTGATCGGTAGCAATATTTTCCGAGTGACGTGTAATACTCCTTTCTCACTCAACCAGTGCAACTTATACGGCTTTGAGTGTGCAACAGTCGGCAGCTTCAGTTTCGAGATAAGATCAATTAATGCTACATTGGTACAGCTCCCGCTATCCATGATAAGGGTACACACTTGATTATTTACCTTGCAGATTGTATGAAACAAATTTTCTCTCTTTTCTCCTCCTCTCGTGAGGGTTCCACGTCTATAGTGCATCAAATAACCATAAGTAATTGGTCTAAGTCCTTGGCAAATGCGTCCTCCTTAATCAACTCTTTCTTGGCATTTTCTTCCTCAGTAGGGACCTCTACCTCCTCCTCAAGTTCCTCATCCGTGCTCTCTAATTCTAATTTTGAGATGTCAACCTTAATAACCATCGTCCGTTAATTTGGGCACTAAGTAGCCATATACTCGAACCCTTGACATTTGAGGCACTTGATCTAGCTCGTTTTCCTTCCAGACCCTTACCCCTTCTCATAATTTCTAGTCAGCACTTCGTCATCTGTTGGGCCTTTTTGCTTGGCTCTTACATCAACCTTCCTTCTCGACTTGGCACTCGACAAAGTCTGGTGAGTTGCCTATCCGAGTCGGTTAGTCAGCATTTTGGTCATTACTCAACTTCTTTTTTGCCACTCTACTCACTAGGCAATCCTAACAGCTTCATCCATTACGTCAAATCGTTGGAGCTTCACAATGTCTCGAATGTCTCATCTCAACCCGATAACGAACCTTGAGATTGTTTGAGCTGGTGGTTCCTTTACTTCGTAACATATCATGAGCATTTAAAATTCTTGAACATACTTGCAACAATTTAGCCTCCTTATCTCAGCTCTTGAAATTGAGTGAAAGTATCTTGGAGGTATGTTTCCGGCACGAATCTGTTTCTGAGCACTCTCTTCATCTCAAGCCAAGTGTTAATCTCTCAGTACCCCTCTCGTCTTCTCATGACATGAAAATTTTTCCACCACATGGCGGCATAACCAGTGAATTTAACAGTAGCAATCCTCACTTTCTCATAATCCTCATATTGATGGTAGTCAAACACACGCTCTACCTTCTCTTCCAAATCCAAATACTCATCAGCATTCCCAAATCCATTGAAACTCGAAATCTGAAACTTAATATGGTCAAATGCTCTAAGGAATCATACACGTTCCTCTTCAAAATACTCTCCTTCCTCTTCATCAAGCTCTCTTAGGTTTATCTTTCACCTTACTCGTCTACTAACTCCTTCACCTCAAACTGGTTGAGCTGGGTTCTAACCTCTAACAAGTTGAGCAACTTGTGGAGTGTTTTACATAGCCTCGGTGAGTCAGCAAAACAGTGCATGAACAGCTCAGGTCAAATTTACTAAGAGGTTAACTATCTTAGCAAGCCTCTTATCAATGCTTTTGGGAGTTCCCTGAGATTATCGTCCATGGTGGATAACTTTACTGTCATCACCAGTACCAATATTCATACTTAGGTTTCTCATTCTTCCTCACAATTTCAAAACTCAAACAAATACTTCAAAAAGTGAACAGCTAACAACACAGCAGTCAAATGAACACAGCAACTTACTCTGTTTCACACACGCAAAAACAAAGTATAGCAGAACTTCAAGAACCACTACAGTTCACATAAAAACCTCTATTCTGATATCAAGATGTTACGAACCGTAACCAAGAACAGATAAGGCCGGTTGCTAGTTGGGTCCAAGCTTACAGAAAGCTTGAAAAGGATTAATGGGGAAAGGTACGAAAGGGGGCAAAAATGACAAATGAAACAATAACCAAAAACCCATGAACAGCTCCAGAGAATATGACGCACCAATGGAACTTCCGAGAACTCATGGTACAATTCGATATGACGCACGAATTGGTCTAATGAGGTTACTCACCACCTAACCTTACTTAAAGGAAACGATAAGAGTAATGCAGAGAGCAAACAAACAATGTTTACATAAGAAAGAAATTACTCAAGTGTATTGAAGGTAATCTAATTATTTATAGCTATAAATATGAGGGTATTTATACCCATAAGTTAGGGTAACTTGCCCTAAAGGGAAAAGACAAAAAGAATATTTCCTAAAGAAGCGATGTATACGATACAAAAGGATAAAAATAAATATACAAGGAAAATAATCATTGGTATTACAGATTCTACATATGATACTGTATACATGGCAATGCTGCATTGGCGAGGTTGTTAGGAGATGCGAACAAAAAGTACTAACAAATGGGCTTATCTGAGTAAGTATGGCTTAATTAGCTTGAATTCTCTATCTCTTGTCTTCTTAGCAAGAATGATGTTGAGTGATTGGTCGGCTCGATGCTAGAGAGTAATCATCAACTCGGCATACTACAGAATAATGAGTGGTCATACAGTACAACATTAAAGGTGACTCACAAGAAAATACTCAACCTTGGCAGGAGTTGGTTTGAACAGAAAGATTCGTAGTGCCATCCTCTCTAGTTTTCGGGCTCAGCTGTAGGTCAAAGGTCCAGTAGCTTAATTCCCATCAATTGCCCTTATCCTCACCGAGAATTTCTCTCCTGTTACTTAGTTCAGCTAAGGATAAAGAAAAGACTATTATGTTATCCAACACTATCTTTTTCGAAGGTGTTGGTGTTTAGTTAGAGAATCCTAATAATCTCCTAAAGGATTGCAATGCATGTCTAATTAAGGTAATTAAGTCGATTATGATTAAGTATAGTTTAGTGCGATCAGACAATTTCATACCATTCAATTCACATCAACCACTGAATACAACATAGATTTCTATACGAAACCAAATACGCAAGCACATGCATATAACTACTTACAATCACAATCATACACAATCCTAAGCCTCTAAGTACTTTATAATAGTACTCTAAAATATGACGAAATATTTAACCCAACTTACTTGGAATCCTTAGGTCACTTACTCGATTCATTACAATTCTTGTCTCCGTATCTCCTACAATATAAATGCTCTTTTAGTATGTATATCTTTTATATATATATATATATATAGGTTCTAATTTAACTCAACTTTTCATATATTCATATTATTTATTACCGATTCATTGCATATTAGTTTAGGATTTAGTTTCCAAATCCGATTTTGATATAGATTCTAAATTAGTTCTAACTATAAGTATAATACATAAATCCTAAAAATACGCTTCGAACCCTAATGTGAAATTAATCACATTAAGCTCAAGTATCCTAAGTATCAATTTTGGTCTTGAATCAATATTCCATTCTACATAGTATACTCTAATCCTTATTTATATATCGAATTTACTCTCGATGTGAGAAAATTTTTCATTTTTCATATAATTACCCAAGTTTATGTTTCATACCAAATTTATTATATATTAATATTGTTATTATATTATTTGTTTTAACCTTTTATTTTATATTTATTATAATTCCAATTCCACATACTCCTAAAATTATATATATCACTATGTAATACCCCTAATAATCACATCTAACACTTTAGGTTTCACAATTATCATATCACATGAGATACAAACATCTTAAAATATTTAATTATACCCTAAATCAGTAATGACTCAATTAATCATTAATTAACCCCTAAAATCACTGATTATATATATACATATATTTTAAAGGCCTAAAAATCACTTAAAATTTTCAAAAATTCATTTTTAAGAAGGGCTTCATAACGCTATTCTATATCCCCTAGGCAGTCTACACAAAAATTTTGAGTATAAAACTATACTCCTAAGGCTATTTATTTCTAAATCAAAACATGCTTGGGTTTACATGATTTCTTAAGGATAGTATATTTTCAAATATAATTAAATTAGACCAATATTTTTCCTTAAATCTGTATACAATAAAACATTAGAATAATAAAATTCATAATTTTTTTGGATAAAATTAATAATTTTAATAAATTACACAAAATCTAGCTGGAATCGAACATACCTGGCTGTTGGGCTTCCGACTACCAACAGTGGTCCTAGGAGCATCAACCAGTCTAGGCGATGGGTATGTAGTGAGGTGGTCACGTCGATTCGATTTCAGTTGGTGGTGGGTTGTAGGTTCAGTCCAATTGCCTTAATTACATAGATTTTTTATAATTTTTGAAAAAAAAAAACCCTAACTCTCTCTTTTCGGTTCATTCTATCTTTCTCACACTACAAATTGCCCAAATGAGTTTTTGAAAAAGTTTAGATATTTATAGAACTCTAGGAGATTTTATTGCATGAAATTGAGTTAACAATTAGCTTATCCCTTCCCCAAATTAACTTTTTAGTTAGTTGTTTTTAATTAGTTTAATTTTTTTCTTTCCTCTCTAACCTAACATGACCTAGATTTGGACAATTCCCCAACCGTTTGATTTTTCCTTGATTTTTTTTTGTTATTTTCTTTAATTATTTGGCATTTTTCTAGTATTTTTCTAGCATTTTAAGTAATTTCACGTATTTTTACCTACATGTAAATATATAGAGAGTACAAGTAAATATATAGAGAGTACAAGTAAATACTCCTAAATATTATTTATGTTATTCTATAATTTTTAGTGTACATATAATTTATCTCTAGCGACTCATTAATTATCGAAACTCATTTTATACATTTTCGATAAATAACGAGTAATATATTTAAAGTTTGATATTATAATATTTTATTATTTCATTACCTATTTTTCTAAATTCAAATTTACGATATTATTTTTACTAATATTTCTAACTTTGTTTTATAATTTAATCTTGATCGGACCCTTTAATCGGTTATCCTAAACTTTACATACTAAATCCCATCCTATAATTATAGGCTTACAATGATGCAACATCACGATTGCATAACCCATTGATGTACTTAGGCAAACATTCAATTCGATCAATTTGTAGAAAATACAAGACCAAACTAGATATTACTCTACATCAAATTTCCATAATAGAATACATTCTTAGCAGAGAGAGGAAATGAGAAAGAGGAAAATAAGAAAAGAATTTGTTCTATTTTTCTATGTTGTATAGGAAAGAAATATATATACATGAACTAACTGAAACAACCAACTTTTCCATGTGTGGCAAACTATTACATGTGTAAACTAACATTCTATTTGTATTGATAAATAACACTATATATGCTCATACACCCTCCTTCCCCCTTTCTTCCTTAAGTTGTTTCCAATAAGCGGCCTAACTTGGAGCAAAACTACTGAAGTTGGGCAACAGGAAGCAACTTGGTAAACATATCCAATAGCTACTGATATGAAGAAACATGAAGAGTGTGAAGAAAACCTTAACCAATGTAGTCTCAAATAAAATGGATATCAATGTCAATGTATTTGGTTTTGGCATGAAAACAAGGATTTGCAGCAATTATGATGGCAGATTTGTTGTTGGAATGAAGAGGAATAAGAAGAGAATAAGGAACTTGAAGATCTCTCAAGAAATAAGAAATCTAGAGAAGCTCTTTGCAAGTAGAAGACATACTTTTATACTTTTCCTTAGTAGAAGATGTACTAACGGCGGTTTGCTTTTTAGTCTTCCAAGAAATGAGAACATCACCCAATACAATCCAATAGCTAGAGATTGATTTTCAATCATTAAAAGACCCTCAATCAGCATCACAAAAGGCATAAAGGTTAAAAGAATTCCATGAAGAATAAAATAGGCCAAAAGTGACAAAACCTTTTTAAGTACTTAAGCAAGTGATATGTAGCTTATCGATGTAGAATGCACAGTTGAGGCATGAATTAACTAAGTAAATGAATAGCAAAATACACATAAGGTCTAGCAAAAGTTAAATAGAGCAGGCAACCAACAATTCTGTGATAAGAAGATGGTTTTAGAAGGAAATGCCCTAACATTTCATCAAGGTTAACACCAATAGCAAGAGGAGTAAATATTGGTTTGCTATCAGTCATACCTGTATTAATAAGAAAATCAAGTATATACTTATGCTGATCAATGAATAAGCCATTAGAAGTATGATGCAATTTAAGTCTAAGAAAAAAAAGTGCTAAACCAAGATCCTTGATTGTAACAGCCTAATCTAGATCAGCCATTAACTTAATGATATCATCTTGATTAGATTAAGTGATAAGCATGTCATCAACATATAATAAAATAATAAGAAATGCTTCGTTAACTTGATAAGTGAATAAAGAGTAATAACTCTTAGATTGTGAAATGCCTTTATTCAAGTCAGAAAAGACCTTTTCAATTTATACACTTAATTAGGACCCACTTTAAAATAACCTTGTAGAGACACCATGTACATGTCTTCATCTAAATAGCCATGAAGGATTGCATTATTAATATCAATTGTAACAGTACCTAATTTAGCTACCAAGGAAAAGGTGTCGTGATAATCAATACCTTCAACGTGAGTGTATCCTTTAGCTACTTATCAGGCTTTGAACCTCTCAACACTTCCATCGGGTTTATATTTAACCCTATAAACGCACTTAGAACCAATGGCTCTTTATCTAGGAGGCAACTCAGTTAACTCCCATGTGTCTTTAAGCTTCAAAGCTTTAATTTCCTTATTTATGGCCAATATCCAATTCTTTTTCTTAGATGCTTGCGAATAAGAATATAATTCTTGAACAATCAAAACATTTGCCAAAGAACATATGTAATCATGTGGAAAATCGTGAATGAATGAAGAGGAAGTAAGGGGATATAAAGAATAAGGAGATAAAGGTATGCGAGACACATCAACTAAGATATTATGCATAAAATGTATAGTCATTAAGCCATTAGGGTGCTATTTTGGTTCTCGTGAACCTTCGAAGTGGTGTGCGATGAATACATTCAAACAAACTAGAGGAACAGAGATAATTGACTTGCATAGACTTATCGTGACCAAAAACATTTGGATGAAAAACATATGAATAAACTGGAATATTTGCTAAAAGAACATTAGAAGAAGCATATGGACTGCCACTATCAGACACACAAACTAAATCTAGTGAATTAAGAAGAATATGAGGATGTAATGGATCTTTAGTTGAGTTAAATGAATTTGAGAAGAGTTGTTTATAAGGGAAAATATGCTCAAAGAACTTAACATCTTGACTAATCAAAATTTTGTTTTCTTGTATGTAAAAAATTTGTCTTTTTCTTCCAAATTCATAAGATAAGAGTACACACTTTAATGCCTTAAGAATCAAATTTGTCTTTAGAAAGGAAAGTGTTTGTAATAAAAATAAGCAACCCATAGTTTTCAAGTGAGAATAAGAAGGGGGTTCGTTAAACAAAAGTTCATATAGAGTTCTCTAATTAAGTTCAAATGGAGGTAAAAGATTAATGATGTATGTGGCTGTAAGAAGACATTCACCCCAAAATTGTTTAGGAAGATTAGAATGAATCTTCAATGCCCTAGCCATTTCAAGTAGATGCCTATGTTTATGCTCTCCTCTATCATTTTGTTATAGAGTTTAATTCATGATTCTTTGGTGAATTATTCCTAGATTATGAAGTATGGACTAATGAATACAAGACAACAATTTGAATCCATTATCAGCCCTTACAACTTTAGGAATAGCATCAAATTTATTCTTAATCAATTTAAAGAATTGACCAAGAACAATACGAACTCGAGTCTTATTGTGTAAGTAAGTCCAAGCACAACAAGTGTAATCATCAAGAATTGAGAGAAAATAGGTGCATCACTAAGAGAAGGAATAGAAAAAGATCCCCAAACATCAATGGGCAATAATTGAATTACAAAAGGAGCTCAATTGTCACTACAAGTAGACAACTTTCACATACAAACTTATCCATGTCAAAGTGATAAGGATCAAAGAAACAACAACAAGTCGAGAACCCGGAATAGGTATTCGGGATTCTAAAAGAAAAGTAGGTATGAAGAACATGAAGGTTTCTTATGGTGAATGTGAATGGATATAACTCACCAAGACATAAACACAATCAGGGGTTTGAGCTCAAAATAAAGTTCGATACAATTTACGAACATTAAATGTCACTCCGATTTCAAATGAGAGTTAGATATAACTCACTAATAGGTTCAAATGAAAGGGTTCACCATAATTCTAAGAATAAGATTGATAAGAACACGAGAAAGATTAAAGAGAGCAATCGACACTCAATAATCTAGCAAACGCAAGCTCTATTAGCTCAAGTATAGCCTTACTCAGAAGAGGAAAGTTTTAATCTCTGTATGTGAGGGAATGTTCTTCACTATCTATATATATCTCTATCTGTGTATTTTAGTACAAATGTTGATATTTATAGTAAGTTCTAAACCCTAGTGGTAAAATTGTAAATATGTACAAGGCCTTAAACCCTAAATAATCGGACCCATAAATAAAATGAAGGAAAACATATACAAAAATACAAAACTGTGCGATTTACAGAATTCAGCATGCGATCACTCGGCATGTCCAAGAAGGAGCAGGATCCAAACTGAACGAGGTCGGCAATTAGATGTCTAGGTCTGAGAAGGAGCTCCTAACATCTCGCAATGCCTGGTTGAGACATTAGAGAGGTTGGCCCATAATTGTTAAGTTCTAAAATCAATCGTCATTAGTCTATTGGGATAGTGCCGAGTGATTCTTTAGTCCTAAGTCCTTGGTTGTGTGATCTCTCGACTCCTCGGTTAACGACAGATTTCATGCCAAGTGTTTATTTTCTTTCCTCTCATCCTTCTAATTGTAGCTTAGCCTCGGCAAGTATTGTTAGACCTTGGCTTGGATTTGGTCAGAGGTTGATTCCCATCATAAAGTGTTTACAATCATCATTATGTTATAATTTTGACAAAAATAAATTACCTAGACAAGAACAAATTGAATGAAGTGTTTCATTACAAGTAACAACAACAACAAGAAGAGCAGAACCTTTACAAGTGGATAACAAGGAGCTATAGTTACCTTCCTTAGCTTCTAATGAGAAAATGTACAATCCATTTATTTTTTTAGTTGATGCAACAAAAAGATTATTTCTTGGGTCCTGAAACTTAAAGGAAATTGAATGAATAATGACACGATAATGGTTGTATAAACATGAGATTATGTGAAAAACAAGGAATGTAAAGAACATCATTAAGGGTAAGAGAATCATTAATATGAATAGAACCTATCAAGTATAGTTCATTACTTGTTTCATCTGGGAGTTTAACAAGAATGGGTTTAGACAATGATTTAACGTCAAATAATAAAGGTTGGTGTGGAGTAACATGATCAATGGCACCTGAATTGATTATCCAACTATCGATATTAATATTTGCAACACTAAAATGTCAAGAACCATAAATTGTACCTGAAAAATCAACTGATAGAATATTAGTTGAGGAACATGAGGTCTCCTATTTCTGATTGCTCTTCATCAACTTATACATCTCTTGACAAAGATTATAAACCAACTATTGTTGATCTGCAACATTAAAACGACTATGTGAAGTAAAGTTAGAAACTCCACTCACATAATTAAGTAGGATTGACATAATAGCCCCTCCACTATGATAAGAGCTCCCATCAGTATCAACATGACAATTAGCTACAATCTTGCCATTATTTCCTCTATTAAGTTTCATTACTTTATACCAATTCGAATACCCCTGTAATTGAAAACAATTATCTATAATATGTCCTTCATTTCTACAATGCTTGCACCACATTTTGTTTGGAAAGCCCTTTCCTTTTTGAGTTTCAACCTTTTCAAAGTTAAAAGCAGCCATCGTAGTTTCACTTAAGCTAAAGGATGTGATTTGCCTATGTTTCTCCACCTACTATATAAGATAGTAGGCCTTATTGATAAAAGGAAGGGGTGTCATGGAGAGTATTTGACTTCTTATGGATTTAAAACCTTCATTTAAACCAATAAGAAATTGCATAAGCTTTCCTTGCAATTCAAACTCCACAATTTTCTCCCTTAACCTATAAGTTCAATAGTTTAGCCATCAATAATCACATGTTGGATAAGAATGTAAAGCTTCCAATTCATTTTATACCCTCCTCAACTTATTGTAATACCTACTACCGAATTGTTGAGTTACTTAATATTACTAAATTCAAATTGCAATTGGAATATCAAAGGGTCATTCCCTTACCCATATTGCTCGGCAATTTCAATGTACTATTCATAAGCAGACTTTGCATAAAAAAGAAAATTGTAACAAATTACTTTACATGGAGTTCAAAATCCAACTTCTTATCATATAGTGTTCTTAATCTAATGATTTAAGTCAGGAGAATTATCATTTCATTTGGATAGCGTTCCATCAATAAATCCAATTTTCATTTTTGCACCTAATCTTAATTAACCTATTCCACACTAGATAATTCAATCCATTGAAGACTATGCTTCTAATTATCATATTTGGATTAGCAAAACTCAATATGTTCAATGGATCCAAAACAATCTAATCTCCAATATTAACTTACAAAGTCATGATTATGAATTATGAATAGAGGAATCAATGGAGAAATTGAAAAGTTACCTAATTTTGTTGTTAAACCTGCTTTGATACCATATAGAAAGTGCAAGACTAAAGTGGATATTGCTCTGTATCAAGTTTCCATAACAAAATGCATTCATAGTAAAGAGAGGTTATGAGAAAGATGAAAGTAAGAAGTGAATCTATTTTATCTTTTTATATTGTATGGGGAGGAAATATATATACATGAGCTAGCTAAAATATTCGCGTGTAGTAAACTATTATACATGTAACTAATGTACTATTTGTATTAGTAAATAACACTAAATATGCGCACATAATCTAATCTCATCTCATGTTCTCGTTGTTTTTTATACCACCTAACACAACTTAATGTGAAAAGAAAAAAATAAAAAACTCAAAGTAAGGATTATAGTAACACTAATGGAAAAGCCTTAAAAAGTAAGATGATAAATCTTCTCTTTTTTTTCAAAAAATAAAACCCTACATCTCAAATTAAGAAAAACTAATGCAAAAATACAAAAAAAAAAGGATTGAAACTATCACCTTTAACCAAAAGAGTCCAATTGATTTCGTTATTTGGTCAACCATTCTAAGAAATCAATTGACTAATTTAGAAGTGCGATCAACCAAATTTGCTTCTTCCATTACCTAATTGTTGGCTTTACCTATTTGATCAACCTCATTCTCCCGTCTCACTTAAATTTCGTTATAAACATACTATAATTTATTTCTTAGCTCATTATCGATTAAAAACCTTACTAAACCTCATATTTGACCTAAAGAACAACTTAAGATGAATCTTTTTACGATGTATTGAAATTAGTAAAAATTATGATTATATTTATTATAAAATATAAAGATGGAAAAAGAGGCAAGTTATTAAAATATAGATGAATAAGTAAGTAAGTACTTATAGTTATTGCCGCTTGTGTTAAGTATAGTAAATGAAGTTGATATATATTTGGTTTTACTAACTTAATTTTGTGTGTTACTTGTGCTTATGCCGAGGCTATAACCAATTAGATAGGCAGCTCATATATTGACATTTATCTCCTATCCAGGCTGGACATTCAAAATGAAGTGGCTAGTACATTATTCTCTACTGCATGTGTTATAGCAAATTGTGGACATGATAAACTACTTTGATACAGGTTAAAGACTTCTTAAGAGAAGCTTTAATATGCCGTATTGGTATGTATAGTGCATTACTATGAACAACAATGATAGATTGGTTGACAAATGGCCAATACTAATGGTGAATCAATTAGTGGCAGCCATGGGCTTAATTTATCATCAAAGTTAATTCCTTGCAATGATTAGAAATAAGAGTAATGTACACTGGAAATTTAAATTTACATCATTCAAAAATGAATTTTATACGTGTTTTGATCCAAGCTATAGTTGCCATAGAGCTGCAATGCTAAAATGAATATTTGTATTTAGATGGTAACTTATACACTATAATGCGTTTCGTATACAAAGGGTATAAATCACCTAATCATTAATATATGTAACTCCTTTGCCGACCATCATAAATCGAATTTTTCCATGTTAGTTGAGTAACTTAATTGACACCCTGGTAAATTTTGGAAGCTTTAAGGCCACCCTTCTTTTTCTTTTTCCTTTCTTTAATTTTATTTATTTTGTCGTAAACCCGAACCTGCAGTCAAAACTTTTTCATCCACTAACTTAAAAAATGTATCTAATAGCACATACGGACCGCAATACGGTTGTTTGTTGGATTAGAATTTAAAATTATATGAGCTTTTAAGTCAACTCGAGTATCTGTAATGAATCGTTGTTTCTTTTTTCCCTAACTTGGTTTAGATCATTAGTTTTGGTGTTTGGATAGTTTATTGCAATATTTGGATATCTATACAAAGTTAGTGGAATCTAAGTGTTTGATAGAGAATGCATATATATTAGAAGAAATTTGAAAATTAGTTCGTATATAGATTTAAATCCATCCTTCCTATTGTATTTAAAAAGAAAATTGTAATAGGGTTATAATTTCAAAAACTAAACGTTAGTTTTAGTAATCATTTTAAGTGTCCACTCAAAATGTTGGAACGAGACAATCACAGTAACATTATTCTCTTAAAAGCATAACCAGTCCTTTTTGTTCACGGATTTTAAGTGGGTGAAACAAAAAATAAAGAAGCAATTGTTTGTTCTTTGGACAAAAGGTTGAATATGGAGATGACCACAACTGCACACCACCATGTGATAAAAGGGTTTTTTTTTTTTTTAAATTAAGGTAGTAGTATGGGGCTTTCTTTATCAGAACATTCCGATCAAGTCAAAGCATGCTTGCCCATAAAAACACACAATACCATAAAAAGAAAATCTCTCTCATTGTCCTCCTTCCATTTACAAACCCATTGGTCTTATGGTATGGAACCTTAATAAATGATTTTAGTTTTTCTTTTCTTTTTTATTCTCAAAGCCAATCCAAACGTCAAAACATTTACGACATGTTGCAGTATGTAAAAGGTGACAAAGGGGAAGGAACTGAATTAATTTCAATGTTTTGTGGATTGAAGCCAGCCCAGCTATTGGAATCTTTCAACCACAAGCTTTTATTATCTTTTTACACTATCAAACGAAGGAATAGACCATAGGATAGTGTCTTAGGATATTAGCTTATTCATTCATTATTTATTTATTTATTTATTCACCATGTCTCTTTTATATATTCATTTGCACTTTGCAAGATGTTGCTTTGTTCTTCAGGCTCTTACTCATTCTGTGATAAAGAAAAGGAAAAGGGAAAGCTATAGCCTTGTCCCCATCATCTCTCATCAACCAAAATAAATACAAAGAAGACATAAACTAGACGAAAAATGATACGATGCCATAAAATATGAATTGAATCTAACTCCGAACCCGACTTATGGTGTTTGTTTTCAATCTAAACCATGCAATCCGTCAAATGCATTTTGGAATATCAGTAGAGTTCTTCAAGACATTCTACCACTAAAATGCTCTTGCCTTATAGCTGTTGTGTTTCTTTTGTACCTTACGAAAGTTTATATTTGATAATTTAAAATGAAAGTGAAAATCTAAGGAGAAAAGAGTGAAAAGCTTTTTACTTTTAAAATCTTTATATTTCTCTCTAAAATTGAAGAGATAACGGTGGGAATGGGCAAAAGTAAATTGAAATTACAAAAATACTTATACTTATAAATGTTTGCTACTAAGGGTAATATTGGGTATTGAATCACTCATTTTCTTTCGTTTTCTTCTTAAATGTCTAAACTGACAATAAAAATAACATTTCCTTTCTTTCCATTTTCATCCTTTCTTAAATTAAATATCCCTACTTATACATGTATGCTAGTAAGGGTAATATTGTATATTGAATCACTTATTTTCTTTCTTAAATATCTAAACGGAAGATAAAAATAACATTTCCTTTCCTTTCATTTCCATCCTTTTGATTTCTACCTATTTCATTCCTTCATAAATTTGCCAAACACATAGTAAATATGTCTTCATTAGGTAGGTATTTAAGCTAATTATAGGATGAGCCGTAGTTATTAGGTCCTTCGACCCTCCATTTCAGTTATCTCATTTGCTATTTGTTGATCGTCCATCAAGACCTCCTACTCTTTTCTCCGAAATAGGCTTTGGTTAAAATAAAAAACAATTAATACGAAATAAAACCCGTGTGGTATTAATTGTGCATGCATTAAACTACACCGTCTCTGCCACAAATTGTAAATAACCAAAAGCAAAAGAGAGAGAGAAGCTCAGGTGATTGTGACATGGCAAATGGTCATAGATTTTGACATGTCATGGTCATACCCCAGGGAGGAGGAGGAGGAGAGAGAGAGAGAGAGAGAGAGAGAGAGAGAGAGAGAGAGAGAGCAGAACAGAAACAGTGACAGCCCTAAGGACATGAAGGAAATTAAAGTTGCAAGTAATTGATACAAAATGGAGGAGTTAATTAATGGAGGGAAAGTATAGGTAGGGTTTCTGATCTGATCTTTCCCTTTATAATAAAGCGTGTGAAAGAGAGAGAGAGAGATATATAGAGATAAAGAAAAGGAAGGTAATATTTTCCTCATCGAAACAAAGAAAGATGGGGAACAAGGACAAGTTGTGTCTTAAAATTACAGCTATTGTCCTTCTCAATATCAGAAGGGGATAGACATCTCTAATTGACATCATATGTATCTTCTTTGTTTGGCGTTGGCCCCTCTCATTGGCTATTGCCGTGATCTTTCTTTAGATTTTCTTTGGATTTTCTGCCTCTCACGTGAATATCATAACTCCTACACTACAGCTACAACCCTTCATTTATCTCTCTCTATTCTCTCCGTGATGTCGAAGTTTGAAGGTACGGAGGCATGGGTTTGAGGTTAATTCCTAGTAGTTTAAGGTAATGACCGGTAGATCTTCCGCACATAAAAAAGTAGAAATTTTATTTTAGGTAGCGTTGGATTAAGTAATTTTTATAATATTAGATTAAATAAAAAATTTTATTTTATATTTAGTTTATAAATTTGCTTAATAATTGATAAAAATTAAGTTGATAAATTAATCAAAATGCCTAAATTTTATTACATCTGAACCATAGTACAAAAATAAAATTTATTAAATAAAAATAAAAAATATTTTATATTTTCAAAAATACCTTTTTATATTATAATATTAAGTTAATGAATATTATTTTTATTAACTATAATAAAAAAATTATTTATTTTTAATATAAATTTTATGTCAAATACTATGTATACCGAACATAATATAATAAATTTATACTATCTAGTCTTCCTTATATTTATTATATCCAATTCTCTTTATTCTATCTTATTCTTACAATTAAACATTACCTTAATAAATCATATCTGGTTAATCCAAAATTAAAATGCCTTGAAACTTTTACTCAGCGTCTCAAACCGTTTTTTTTTTTTTTTTTTAAATATGATAAACTTTTAACACATGTTCCCTATGACAAGTTATAACTACATCAATGAAAAAAATAAAAAAGCAAAAAATGATATATGTGTTGGACATACTACAGGGACGTGTCGTTGAGTGATGTACATTTATAAATTTTTTCTACCATTTGTTAGCCATATTTCTATAAAAGGTGAATATCATATTTGTACAGCAAAAACTTTATTATTTTGCAAATCAACCGCTTGAAATTTAAAAGTATTAATATATTACCTATAAGCTTTTTAATATCATTAATAGTATTAATTTAATTAGTCAATTGTGAAAATAAGTAAAATTTAGATAATTAATTGAAAAAATAAGTAAAATTTAGATAACTTAACTGTAAAAGTAAATTAAATTCATGTAATATTTACCCATTCATAAATCATTGCCATCCAACTTAGTACACCGTAGAAATGACCTGTCCTCTCCAAATCACATCGATGCTCTATTGCTTCCCGATCTCTTCAACACTGGTCCACCAAAACTCATTTAAAGATCACTTACTCTAACCCTCAGTTTTTAAACCTTTGTTTGAGTCCTTTTAAAACGAGTAATTTCTATTCATTAGTTATTTCTTAACTAATTCTATCTAGTTGGTTTCCATTTATTTTTGCCGTCTTTTTGTCACTTTCATTTTGCCTACTACCTATTTGCTTTCTGTTTCTCTGGTTTTCGTATTACATCATGTTAAATTCACTTCATTTCGTCTTACAAAAGCTTTGGCTTTTATCAATTCAAATAAATAATAAATGCAAAAAGCAAAAGATTAAAGCTGAGGAGATCAAACGAAAATGTATAGTGATTCCTTGAATTGAGACCACCTACAATTTTAGCTCAATGCTAGGATCCAATTATTTGTACCGATCATCTCACTACTTGAGAGAATAAGGTTATATGAGCTCAAGCTTACAAATCCTAACATTGTTCCATGTCACACTCTCACTTCAATTAAGAATCATATGGTTCTATCAGATGTGTTGACTGGTCGATCCGGTCCAAAATCGTCAGTTTATTAGTTGAGTAAGAGACTGAATTTGGCTTTATCTTTGCCCTTAAAGCTTGAATCATGGATTTTTTTTTTTTACTTTTTTGAAATTTTCTTAATTATTATGAATAATTTATAAACTATTTGTCTTTTTATTTTCTAACTAAATATAAAAATTTATGTTGTTGCTCATACATAAAAAAATTTATTTTTATTTTAATTTTTTATCCCGAAATAATTAATTTAGACCGTATAGGTATGAATAAATGATATTATATTATATATAATATAATGTATTGTATATATGTGTATTATAGTGTATATATATAGTATATTAATCATTATATATTACATATACTATATATTTGTTTACATTATATATATTATATTATATATTATATATAGTACATTAAGAAATAATATATATATAGTATATTTCCATTATTTATATAGTTTATTATATATATATTTTTTAAATTTTTGAGATTAGCTTGACCTTAAACTGTTGGGCCAAATCGTTGATTTAAGGACTGTTTAACTAGCCGATTCGGTGGTTACGATGATTGAACTGTCTAGATCTTTAGGGCTCAATGGTTTAACGGTCAATTCAAACTCATTTAAAGTGGGCTCGAACCAATTTACAGTTTAGACCTGACATTTGTACGGATCTAGATTTTGCATATATCAAACCTTTTCTGGAATATCTAAATTAAGGAAATATACTTAGCACAAATCTTCTAATGGTACGTTCACTTCATGGAATAGAATGAAAAGAAAATGGAATTGAAATTTCGTAAAGAATGAAATAAGAGTATAACACATATTACTTTATTTAGTTGGATTTATAAGATGGTGATGGCGGTAGTGGTTAAGGTGGCTCGGTGGTCGATAGTGATAGCGGCAGCGATGATAATGGTGGTTAGTAGCGATAGTAGCGGCGGTGACAGCGGTAGCAATAGTAGCGGTAGCAATAATAGCGGGGGCGATAGCAATGGCAATGGAGACGGCGGTCAGTGGTGCTGACGATGGTGGTAGTGATAAGAAATCATGATTCTTTAGTTGAATTAAGGAATCGTTTCAAATAATAAGGATTTTTATGAAATTGAGATTCTGTAACAAAAAATTAACTGAACTATAGTATTGGCAAGATAGGAGAGGAATGGAATTTCAATTCCATAAAGTAAACGTGCCTTAAAAGTTTTGCTTGAGTTGAACTAAAATTCTAATTCTACGAATAACACTTAGAAAATTTGATAATGTTTTGCTTGAATTGAAGATTGTTATCGTCGTTCTTTTTATTTTTGTATATTCTAATATCCTCGAACTAACATTAATAAACTTCTTCTACCAACGTTTGAGAAAGTACAAGTCTCTGAAAAATCCTAAATTATTCATTGAGTATAATCTTCTTGAGTCCTGTCTGATAGTGTATGGCTGCCGTTGAGATAGATAAGTTAAAATAGCCATATCTAATCTTGACGTTTGAATTTGAAGTACATAAATTTTGTAACTAGAGTTTTGATACCCGCTTAAAAATTAGTTGAAATCTATCTGAATTTAAAAGTTGTGATCTCCGTATTTCTAACTTGATTAAATCCGACTTAATTTTATTTTGCTCTCACCAAGTTCTCCTGAAATCTTTTCTGAAATTTGAAATTGAAATGCCGAGCTCGTGTTGTCATCAGCTTCATCCTTATTTGATGAGATCTAATCGAGACTAATAATTCGTAATTTCTCAAAATTTTGTTAGACAATCTCAAAAAATTCTCTCAAATAATCCTTTTTGATAATATAATTAGATGATCACCCAAATATAGCAAACTTGTTGAATTAGGTCTTAGATTGGACGTAGTGTTTTGGTCCATTTTTGTTGCTTCTGAGTATATTTTGTCATACTGTGTAGAACTTTCTACCCTGCACACAAAATCTTCTATCTTGTGCAAATAAATTTCTCTCTACGCTGTTTAACCTTTTTTTTTTTTCTCAATGAACCTTCTACTGTGATCGTAAAAGCATCCACATAATATTTTATCTTTCATCTAATTACTTAGTTCCAAAGTCTTATACATGCTCTTTTTGATAGTATTTTACTGAACTTCTAAATATAATCTATACTATATAACCGCACACATAGTAGAAACATTAGAAAACTAATGACATTATAGTTTGTTATCATTAAAATTATTTAAGGTATCTAACATTTGTAGAAGATGGATGGTTGGCAATTGAAGGAAGTAGAAGAATGAGCTAAACTCAAGTTTAAAGGGATTTGTCGAAGTAAATCTTTAAGAATTTTTGAAGACATAAGCACTTGAGCATTGGTCCATCTGTCTTGTCTACACTACTCTGTATTTGCTCGCATCTAGTCTTCATTAGCTGAACAATGTAATACATATCAGAAACTTGAGATCTCACTACTTCAAAAAAGTTCTTTGAAGATTGTAGGTGAACATCAACATTTGTTTATGTCCTAACTTTGACTCATAAACCATTCAAGTCTTCAAATCTTGCATCTACAATATCTATAAAATCTACAACTCTATCCAAAAGAAACCCTTGGATCTTAAATCTTCTTAATTATTAGAGAGAATTTTCATGGCCTTAGAAAACACAAATTTAGCATTATTTTTCTCAATTAAAGAGACTTCTTCTACTAAAAGAAAAGCTGTTGGCCAGGTAAATTATCTTTCTTAATCATCACTTTAGAAACTTCGTTTATGCTAACTAAACACCTTTTCATATTAGAATTTTCCGCATGAATAAAAGTTTCTTTCTAAACATTGGAAGCTTCTCTCTTTAGAAGAGAAATTTCTACCTTTTTATCCAACTTGGAAGAAACTAAATTTTGAGAAGAGTTATGTAACAACCTGACTAAAAGTCATTCAATCGAGGTATTATCTGCTTTGATATAGAACGCCGCACAGTTCTATCCCCTAATGCAATAGCTTCATAGGATGTCACCAATCATGACATTGATCTAACCTGAACATACTTAACTTTGGAATTCCAATGTACTCCAAGCCACTATATCAAAAGACGTCTCGATGATTTAAGTTCTATTACCTAATATTTAAGTGGTATTATAACCCACCTTCCTTGTAAAATTGACATCCTTGCTAGTTTTGTTCACAAAGTCCAAGACCGTTACCAAATAAAAACTTCATTCTTCTATCTAGTAGACTACTTTGATAGCACTTGTAATGATCCAATCAAAACTCCTTTTACCGAGATATTGTCCACTTTGGTGTGGAACGTAGCATGGTTTTATCCCTTGATATAGCGACTTTTTAGGAAGTTACTTATCTTAAGATTGATCTAACCTGAGTATGCTTAACTTTAAAGTTTTGACGTATTCTAAGTCACTATATCAAAAAACATCTCAATTATTAGAGTTTTGTCACTTAGTTTTAAGAGATATTACAAGTTACGTGTATTTTCTTTAAATTAAGTACTTAGAGACATAAGGTCAAGGATAGGTGTATGAGAACTAAGCTTTTGAGAGTCCATACCAAAATCTACAAGAAAAGGTTTAAGTTGTTCTATCTTCTCTGAATGCACAAGCCTCTATATTTTTCTAAACATGGTTCCAATGAAAACTAAAAGGACAACGGTAAGAGTAAGTAGGGGAGGGAGGAAGGGATTGTGGTGGTGTGGGGTGGGATAGGGAAGGGAGGGAGAGAGATTTTGTTAGAAGTAATGGAGTAATGAGATGAATAACAATTGAGCTATGAGACAAAGAAAGAGAGACAATTGAGCTTTCTCAAAAATGTAGTTAGTGTGCGAATAAGTTAAGAAAAGCAGTTGTGCAAGGGTAACATAGCTAGCAACCAAGAGCTATTGAAATAAGACAAAAGAAATAGAATAGCATGAGAAACTATTGTTTAAAGTTTTCAAAAAAAAAATACATAAGGAGAATATTAGTGAATTGAGAATAAATAACCCCAAACATAATAAAAAACTATATCATTTTCATATAAGAGCTATAGAGATGTGCTCTTTGTGTAGAAATTTCGTAATAAGTACATTTCACTTTTTCATCAATTGAAGATATAGAGATAGGTTGAGTTTTAAATTTTCTTAAAAAAATTAATTTTTTTATTTTGTGTAGTTGATCTTAGTAAGAGGGGTAGTGGACATATAAGAGGCAAAAAAGATCTTTAAGGGCTACCAGAGTTGATTCTAGAATGGCACGTTGATGCTTAGTTAGAGGTTGCAAAGAGAGAAAGTATAATGTGTATGAAATGATGGGTTTCAAAATTCTTTACTAAAAGGGTTGATCTTCTATCTATAGTAGAAATGACTAAGCTATTTAAGGAGATAAGTATCCTAAGATCCTCTCTTTAACTCTGAATTTTGTGAAGAGGTTCTTAGATATAGACTATGACAATTGTTGACTTACCTTATCTAAACGAGGTCTTAAATAAGGTTTTTGGAGATGTTGGCCTTAATGTTGGGAACTTTGCATGGATTTTGTCGAAGTTGACTAAGCTTTAAGGTGCTCGACCTAGGTAATAATGACGTTGATCTAAGCTCCAAATTCTCAACTCATGATCTAAAGAGGTTGACTTGAGTTTGGAAGCATATGTCTAAAATAGCTTATTAATACTTAGTTGGATTGAGCTTCAAGGCCCACATCTAAAATAACCGATTAATAGTTGTAAATTGGGAATTAGTTGTGGGCAGATAATTTTTTGACAATTGGTGAATTGTCATTGATAGATGAGGTTGTTAACTTATGATTTCAAGTTGTTGAATTTGAATTGTGTTAGAGTAGTATAAGAGAAAGAAAACAGTTTTCATAACGGTTAAGAGTCAAGAATGGAGTTGTCGTGTGCTTATTAATGACCGCCCTGGACAATTTATTTTTGGATTTTGGTGTGGAAAAATTGCATTTAGATATTTTTGAAAATTTATTCCACTTCAGCTCGTTTTTTTTACGGTGAGGTAATTGAATTAGTAAAATAAGTATGAGTAGTTCTCTTTGCTGGATGGTGGTTATGAGGATACAATTTTGAACAATGTTTTTCTCACAAATGATAGCCATATATGATTGGAAACCATGGTAAGTTTACCGTGATATTGTGCATTATCCCTTGTCTCTCTAACTTTTACTAAGGTGAAGACCTAACAGGAATTTGAAGGAACTAAAAGTCAAGTACAAAGTTGTGTAGTTGAAAAGAAAGTTTGGGGTGAGATAAAAATGGAATCAATTAAATCGTAATTATAAAAATAAAGAGTGTAAAGAAATAATAAAGAAGATAAATTGTGATACTACGGAGCTCATGAATAACAAAATGATATGGAGAATATAGAAGTGGTAGTTGATGAGAAATCCACTCCTATAGAACTTGAAGCAAGTCTAACATCTACAGCATGGTTTTGATTGAAGAACTACAGTGAGATCCTATATTACTAGCAATGAACCAAATCCACTATGACATGCAATTGCAACTATTAGTAAATCCATCAATTTCATAGTACCTCATCAATAGAGATACAGTGTATGAATCGAATTCAAAACATAGATGAAATTTAATATCCAACCACAGTAGATGTACAAATCTACACTTGCTTCGACTAATTAATTTTCTATTCTAGAGGAATAAGCGAGGAATAAGTCATATTTGAGGATGAATTTTCCCAAAGAAAAGTAGATGATGCATGCACGAAAAACCCAGAAACTAACTAAGAGCATCTAAAGAGGGAGGTTGACTTGCCTGTTCATTCGACCAGCTGAAGGTGACACCAACCTTTGGCCAATTCTATAGGCTTCTACCTTAAGTAATCTAATTTAGTTGATTTTCCATTATTAAAGGCATTTATATGTATCGCCTTGTTATTATGGTCTTACTTTAAGTTAGTTTTGTTTTATATTAAGTGTTCCATGTGCTTTTATGAGCTTATAAATAGGTATACTATGTACTTACAAAGGGGGAAACAATCTATTAATAACTTTGAGTTCTTTAGAGTTTTTAGAGTGCTAGGAATTAAGTAAGATAAGCTTTCTTGAAATTCATGAATGATCAAAGTACTTCTTTTCTTTATTTGTTAAGTTCTTATTAGTTTAATTACAGTCAACTTTATTAACTGAATTTTAAGAGTCATATAGAATTTTCCTTTATAATACCTATCAAACATTTATAAATTGTACATAATATAGATCTATAATTCATCATAAATTGATTCAACCTCACTAGTTGTGCGTCATATCGAATAATCAATTTCATTCATATTCATTTATTTTTGTTTATAAATTTACCAAAAACCATAAAAATTCCTTCATCCTTTTATTTATCAGTATTGAAAAACCTTAAATCTAAGGTCGTTATATTAGTTGATTTCAAAGCTTATTCATGATCCTCTGTCACATCTCTATTTGCGTTTCCTTGATTTCCATTAATATACTCATTCTAAATGTTGTTAGGCGTAATCGGTGGATAAGAATTATAAAAAAGAAGATAATGTTATAATAACGTCATTTTTACAAATATAAATAATCTTAACTATTAATTTAAAAATTGATGAAAAGTAAAAAAATAAAAATAGAGTAGATCCAAATCCTAATTCTTAAATGTCATATTCAAATTGATGAACTTCGTAGGATTCAAACAAAGATATAGGTTTAAGTCCTATATTAAATGGACAATATAGTTTTTCTTTTTTCTAACCAACTATATTACAATTTGGAAGTAGAAAAATTTGAATCATGATCCATCTTAATATGAGATTAGTTATGATACCATTAGGTTAATTATAATAGTGTTAGCAAAAGACAATATAATTAGACTAAGTATAAAATATTATTTAAAAGCATATAATTTTCCATGTTTGAAATGTACATCACATATTGAGACCTCGATGATTTGTTTGCATAACTTATTCAAACACGATCTAGAATGTTTGCCATTATATTGATAGATTTATTCCAATAATTGAAGGTGCAGCACCAATTTTTTTTTAAAAAAAAAAGAAAAAAAGCGAAGAAGAAGAAACTTCATTTAAGATTTACCTTTCACAAGGACAGTTCTTGCACCAGTTTTTTCTTTTTTTTTCCTTCTTTTAAGTTATTGAAGAAAAAAAAGGAAAAGAAAAGGAAAGGTTAAAAGGAAAAAGAAAATAACAAAGGGAAAAATTACAAAAGAAAGGAAACAAGACCATTCCCCCACCAGCCCTACCACTCTTTCTTCTTGACTGAAAAAGGGGAAGTGAAAATGAAAGAGAGAAAGTGAATTTGTGACGGAGCCAAGGGCCTCTACGTTTCATGAGAATCCAATCCATTATTATTTAGTGAAGAAAAAGGTATAATTATTTTATATATAGTGGCTTCTCAGTCTAGTGGTAATGGATTCACTCATCATTGCAATATAATCAAAAGAGAATCATTTTCATCTCTGAAAACACGTCTCTCTTTTTTTCTTTTTCCTTAGTACTTGTGTGTGTGTGTGTGTGTTGATGGTTGTGTTGTTTTCCCTCCCAAAAACTCCTCCATTCACTTTCCTTTTCAAAGATTCAAAACGAATCATTCACATAGGAAAATCTGTCTGTCGAGAAACCTCTGCGTGCATGCATGCATCGATCATCATTGCCCCCCTTCCAGCTAAAATATGTCTTCATCTCCTGCTGAAAAAGGAAAAGTAAATTAGAAATAAGAATATTTGTTTCCTGATGAAAGAAAGTGACGATTTTAATTTTTATTATTAGACGCTGCGATATTTGACCTTAACACGTTGTAATAAAAGAAATTAAACTAAAATTAATTTTTTTTTTTTTTATAAAAGTTAAACGTATTCGTGAAATATAAATATGTCACTTTGAAACATGTAAAATATATTAATAGCTTTCGTTAGAATAATTATAAAATAAAATAAAAAAACACTGCTGTAGTAGGTTAAAAATACTCGAAAATCAAGTTGAGAATGTATGTAGCAAAACATGTAGGAATTAGGAGAATCGGGGTGTGGACCAGGGTTCCAAATATGACTTTCCTTCCATTCCAAGTGGCATAGGCGCCGCGGTCTAAGACAAGAAGGGCCTAATCTCCGAGCTGCCGGACTAAATTTGATTTTACTTTCCTAAGTTATACTTGCTACCTTTTTTCACTTTTAATTTGGGTAAATCGTATCCCTTACTATGTGTACCATTTGCTTTAATCTCATTATTTTTAAAATTGAGTATTTATATCCTGCATCTTAAAAAACCTGCTTTCAAATACCTATTTGGTTAGCTAGTTTACGCTTGAGAAAAAAATAACAAAAGAAGTTGAAAATAAAAGAAAAATAAAGTCAAGCATAAAAAAATATATTAAAATCTAAAACAGATAAAGCAAGTTCTCTCTTGTTGTTCTAATTACACCTAGCTTTTCTCAGTTTTAGTATTTTTATTATTACTTTATAAAAAAAAAGGGTAAAATCTTCATATGGGGATCTAAAAGCATGCTCTTATTGGAGAAACTAAACATTGCATTTTAAATATAAGAAAGAAAACTGCAAATTCAATTTTATTTGCCTTAAAAGTAAGCCCTACCATCTAGGATAAATTACTACAATCCTTAACTGTTGATTATGTAATATATAGTTAGAAAAAACTAAAGGGCAAAAAAGACACTGGATCTATCATAAATCTCATAAACAATGTCTTAGTTTTCTGTATTCCACCATTCTTTATTCTTTTCGTTATTTCGTATGCCTAATGCCATGCCGTGGCTTTCATTTGGGTGCTGTATATATGTGCCAGTGCGGTTTATGTTCACGAAAATTTCCGAAAACAATTGGATTGACACGTGATGCAGCTTTGTTTTATCTATGTGTATGGATCGAGCGACTATATCTGTTGGGACGTGTAACATATAAAATAAATAAAACTATATATTCTCCATATAAAGTACTCGTTTACTATATTTTGAATGAAGGATGTAATTCAAAAAATATATAAACTAGTAGTTTACTCACATTTTTTGTTCGATATGGATGTAATTAGGTTCACCAACATGTCATGGTGTTTTGCTGGCAAAAGAAGAGAGAGAGTCAAAGTGCGGAGAAAAGAAGCCCTAAATATGTGCATATCTTTAGCATTTATATGCCGTGAAAATTGTTTATCTAAAAAATGGGAATTTTTTTATACTTGTTTATTTATACATAATATGTCAAGATCGACGTTATCCCATTATGGTGAAAAAAAAAATCGATTTTCACATTTTATATTCCCTCTAAAATATAAAATTAAAAAGATTCCTTGAATATTTTATATGAAGAATAACTTTTTCAATACATGCAGTTGTCAGAACTCAAAAGTTGCTTCATTAGCATAATAACGTACACTACACACGTTCTTTTTCTTTTTCTAGAAACAAAAATTTTTAGATTAATCTGTTCCGTTACATAAAATTCATATATTATTTATATGGATTGTAAATATTTAAAAAGCGTATCCCATTATTATCTGTTTTCTTAATTCATATATAACACTTTGATTGGTATAAACACGTATATGGATACTATATAATATATATATATATATAAGTGGAAAAGCTTTAATCTTGGTACTCATTTCCGTCGATTTTGAACTCCCTACAACTTATATAACAATGCATGCATGTGGCTAACGAGGCATTGATCAAATCTCTCTTTTTCAGAGGCTGATCTCGATAAATTAGAAAAGGGCAAGACATAGGCTTTTAATACTAACGAACAGTAGCTTTCATTAACTATTAGACAAAGAGCGACTTTGTGCTCCCTTCTTCTGCAACTATTAAAACCTGAGACCAATCTTCCTTCAGCTTTCCTTAAAATAAATAAATAAATAAATAAAACTTATCAAAATAAATTAGACAAACAAACTAGTGACGAAGACATCAAAAGGAAATTAAATTCCTTATGTAAGATTCTCCAAATTAAAGAAAAACATTGTTCCTTTTGGGCCCTTGTCTCATGATTACAACAATTGTTTTTCAACATAATTAGAGACCCACATCTTACTTTTTGTCTGGAAGCAGGTGTTGACTAAGCACTCATGTCGCATTAAGGGCCCTTAAAAAAAGGTAATGGAATCCCTGTTCCCTAAGCATATCCACATCAACGCAATAATTTCTAGTGATAATTGGATAGTGCAACATATCATTTTCGATGTATTATGCCTATCCTTAGCACTTAGTGGCATGATTTTTTGTTTTCTAGTGTGTTTAAAAAAGTAAATTAAACATATGAATAAATCTATTCTTATACCGCTTAAATAAATAAATATATATATTATCAATTAACTCTTTATGCTAAGTGGTATAGTTCAAAAAATCAAATTTAGGATAACTTTAGAGAGATTTGATATGATAGTCGTACAGTAAATACTATCGAACCAATCCTTCTACTCTCAAGAACTACACTTAAGAACTACAGAGTTGATGCTCTATAATTTCTCAACTTGTCATTAATCTGTTTTGAACTCCTCGATACTGCCTACTTCTCTTTCTTCGCATATCTCTCTAAGTAATCCTTTATGTTTTTCCTCGTTACTCCTATAAAATTATGTGCAGCATGAGATTCACACTGCACACAGATGATCACTGCAATTGGATCCCCTCCTTTACATGTTTTGTGACTCTACTGATGATGAAGTAAGTTGACAATTTGATAATGGTACTTACAAGAAAAAGAATACCTCACCCTGCTAAAAATGCTAACCAAGGACATGAAACCATCTTAAAGTCATTAAACAACCAATGTTGCCACTTGAGGATGTCAATCAAGGAACAAATGCACAGGAAGGCTTACCTAATACTATAGAGTCAATGCATACAATATAAGAGTACACTATGATTATGAATCAACCCATGGCTATGTTCGCTCAATTCATCCTTAACATAGTTGCTTTTTATTGCAACATGAAAAGTTGCAACTTTTCCAAATCTTATTATTGTCGTATAGCATTACACCTCCCAGGTTGTTTAATCATCTAATCTCTTGTTGTCACGAAGAAGTAACTAACATGACTAAGGAGAAACTTCCTATGCCTAATCATGCTTCCAACATGTAATACTTGGTACACAAGGTGAGGGACATAAGGGTTCATCCTAACAACTCTTCCTCGTCATGTACTATTCTACACATTGCTATTGATTGACCTGCAAGCCACTTTAATCTTACCCTTTTACATTGGTAGAAGATGTAATGGCTAATCCTATCTTAAGGGGGTTTATTTGTTACTAGAGAAAGCCTGAACCATTATCTAAAAGAGATATAGGTGAAGTATATTATAGGAGTGTTTGATCTTAAACTCCCATAATATCAACACATCATCATTAAACCAACCTAAATGACTATAATTTTAAGCTCATATTATTTAGTAGTATGAAGGAAAATATCAAAGAATACCTACTGAAATTTATTAAGACTTTAAAAGTTAACGGGCTAGATAATGACTTAATATTGAAGGATTTTTATGAAGTCCCTCACAAATATAGAATATATGCAGTATGTCAATCTCTCCCTAGATTGGTAAATTTTTAAGGGAGCATGTGTAGATTTTTCCATATGATTTATTTTTTCTCTACCCAACAAAACGCCACTCTGATCTATATACGACAAATTTGTCATAAGCCTAGAGATGATTTGATGGAATAGATCAAGTGCTTTAAAAAGTGTTCCTTAAACATCTAGGAAATGTATGACAAGATAAAGTTTATGAAGAGCTACATTTTGGGGTTGTTTACCAAATATGTTATACACTTAGAGAATTTTTCCTTGATCTTGTTTGCTACGCTAGTTGAAAATGCATGAAGCACCAATAACTTGGTTGTACGATAAAAAGGAGAGAATTGAAAGTTCAACAAGAAAATGTCATCTCTGAGTTTAGTTTAGGACGAGAACTCTATAGAAGGTAAAAAGCTTAGAAATGAAGAACCTAAAGGCTCTATACCATTGTCATATCCATGCTTAATGGGAAAGCTACATGTAACAGTTCATTGATGATGGTGGAATGGGAATATTAGGCTCCCATGAGTAAAGTGTCCATCTACTATAGAAGTGAAGAACAACCTTTAGTTCTATAGGTCTTATAGGATCCTGAGTCATGCCCCGAAACCTAAAAGCAATGACTACTTGCTATGTATTGCATTTAACTGGAATATGCTAAGGCATACTACAACCTATTATGTTTTCAAATTGATTTTATATTTTTAAAATTGTTCATCAAATTTGAAAAATATTAGTAGGTATATAATATATCAATTTAAAAATTTGTTTTGAACACGTTGCAAAGTTTCAAGAAAAAATTTATTAATAATAACTTTATACAACATGTTATTATAAGGTTAATAAAACCATAAAGAGCACCATTGGCCTAAAAATAATCATACTCTAAGAAGGCTAATGTCAATCTCAAAAGTTTGTAAAGTCATCGTAACATAAAGTATACCTAAATCATCCAACAAATGTTGAGAAATATCATTAGAGAAGCATCTAACCAACTAAGATAATGTAGTACCCATCATCTCAATCATCATCCTCAAATCCATAACCTATCGAGTTAAAAGCAAAATAATAAAGAGATCATTACAAGTATAGAAATAAAAATGAACGAGACACAATGAACTCAATAAGTGATAGCCATAAGCACAAACTATACTATGTGCATAGATACTTGTTTCTAATGCAACATCTAAGATTAGTTTAGATATTATTTAAGTATAATCAAATAGCATAAAAGTGCTTATGACTTTATATGACACAACAAGGAGAATTGGAGTCTAATCCCATAATAGCAAGCATCCGGAACTGATGGGTATAGCCAACTACTATGTTGGAAACCAACAACTAAAAAGTAGTCTCTTATGATGCTTATTGATGTTCTTTAACCATCGATGACTACATTCCATTTATATTGTGTCGCTAGTTAAGTCCCATAACCTCAAACGATTCTTAGCATAACTTTTTTTGCTTGTATCTACCATTATCTAATGTCCCTCTTGTCAACTACTTGCTAAGCCACATGTAGTGGCTTAAGTGCGTAATTATTATATCACCTTGACAACTATGCCTATAAGCGTAGTCCCAATCTAAGAGTGTTGTTAGCTTAATTAAGACGACCAAACAGCACATGGTACACATTTATTGATTAACCAAGTTTACATATCACTCCAGTTTGATTTTAACTATAAGTATTCACAAAACACAAGGCTATGACATACCTAATGTCATTATGATCACAAACAAATAATGTAAGCCATCTCCAAAACTTAAACATAGTTATAAGTCTACATCTACACTCATAAATGAATTCGCAATAAGAGGTTATTTGTCAATTAATTTAACACTACAAAGGTTAATCATCCCATCTTAAACTTAGTATAACACTTTGCATTTAGTGGTTAGGCTTCGTACTTAGCATTTATAAAAGTTAGTTTCCTTGAATGAATCCATATTTCCAAAAGTAATTTAGGAGACTATATTGAGGAAAACATTTGGTTTACTTATAGAAACACTTACTTTGGTCAAGAAAAAAAAAAAACAAAAAATTTGTGCTTTTCATAAAATAATTGTTATACTTTAACAAAATATGAGTCACATATTAGGAATTGTGCTTTTAATAAAATAGCAATTATACTTTAGTGAAAATAAGAGTTATTATTTAATTTAACTATAATTATAGAATTTTATTAGTTAGTCTTGAACTTAATTATGTTAAGGTCCATTAGTTAGGCCCATTGTTTTGGTCCGTAGGTTAGGCCCATTGGGCATTTACTTGGTTTGTTTTCTAAATAAAACCCATTAGCTAGTAGACACATTTAGCACTATAACTAAAACGACCCGCGAGATAATTAATTAACTTATCTAATTATTCCCTTATTACTTATTATTTGCTTTTATTAATTGTTATAATTTTATTATTTAAGCATGTGGTGGCTCAATTGGTTTTAATTCGGTTGAATGGGTAGCGAACGGAAATGAGACCGACCAAATTATGGCTAATTTGGAATCGGTTTGGTCCTGTAGGGGATGGCCTATTATAAATAATTTTATTAATTAATTTATTTAGTTTAATTAATAATCTTTAATTGATCTGCACTGGGTTAAGGATCAAAGAGAATTATGGAGGACCAGATGGACTGGTTTGGATTCAACTACCTTAGAGCACTACCTATTATTCTTCAACATTATCATCATCATTATTATTACTATTATTATTTTCTATATTGTATAATTTCAATTTTACTATTTTCCAGTATTTTATTCATAGCACGTTTCTAATTTCAATACCGTTCTTGAAGATGAAACAATTTCTTCGTTCCATCTAGATTCAAGTCCTTTATTCCGCTTATATGATTTTGCGTTCGTGACTTGGTATTTGTTTGATCAATAACAATTATACAAGATTCAATCTAATTGAATGTATAAATATCGTATCTCGTTATAACGCATGTTTTTCATGAATTTAAGCTCTCTTAACGGATCAAATTGAAGTTTGTGAAGAACTCTTTGCATATCCTAAAGAATATACAAACATCCTTAAAAATATTCAATCACTTTCCAGCAAAATAAACAACATAAACAACTTACGTTGAAAATCGTTGAATCTTAATCAATCTAAATATTCTATATCAATAAGATATTTGAATATTCGATAGAACTTATTATGAAAATTTAACATCTTTAAAAATACATGCGTGTTTTTTATAAATTTTCTAGAAAACTATGTTTACCATAATCATACTCAAATGGTTACCACCTATTTAAATTGAAACAAATTAACAACTATTAATTTCCAATTGAATCCGTCATTCTGAATTCGTCAAAAACACTCAGAAATCAAATTAAACACTTATCACATATGTCAAATAATTAAGGACATAATCAAGTTGTCCATTATTATTCATTTAACAATTTTCACAAACACGTTAGCTTCAACTTCCAAGTTTTTTTAATTAGCGCCAATTGCAGCCTCAGTTCAACTCCAAACTTCATATAATTTCGTTAATCAAACAATATGTGAATCCAACAATCCAAATATTGTTCATACCGTAAAAAAATTCTTCATTGATTTCTTTCATAGTGGCGATGTAGAAAAGAATATACACCAACATGCATAACCTTGTCCAATTCTTGTCATATTTTTGTGACTCTATAGACTACATATCAACTAAACACTACAAGATTCACATGAATCAATATATAGCATTCCGAAGCACCTTGAAAACCCATAACATCGATTGAAATACCTAAATCTACACTTTCATTTATCAAATCTCCATTTACAAGGTTAGTATAAAAAATCACGAGAATCAATGAATTGCACATCAATATCCACGTATCCAAAAATAGTACCATTAATCATGCCTCATATATATTACCCATTTATCTCGTCAAATCAATATTGAAACATTATTTGCATCCTCTATTAAATCATAAAATCATTCAATTAAACACTTAAATGAAGCGGATTGAATCACCTATCTCTCAAGAAGCTTCCTTGAACTTAAATTCCAAGAATCACTAACATATTGCCAATGAAATCTTAATCTAGCTCTTTTAAGCTCAATCTCAGAATCAAACGTTAAAACAAAACCTAATTATTTATCTAAATCTACGTATCAAAAGATTTTATTAAACATGTGTCACGAACTACAAAATTACCAAAGTCTTAGAATGGATCTTACCTCTTGAGAGCCTTATAAGCCACTCTATAATATTCCATTAGGTCTTGATTTCTTTTTTTATTATCCTAATTTGAGTATATCTGAAAAACGGAATTACTTTTGTAAATCCTGTAAATTTAACTAGTTAAGAATAGGATTGAACCCTAATACTATAAATGACTTGACAAGTTACTAGAGCCAAGGAAGATAAAAATTTAATAAATCATAAATCTAAATATATTATAAATAGTAAAAACCTTAAAAATTGATCAAAATCCTAAATCGTATACTAAACCAAAATTGAACCTGAATTTGATCGAAATCTTAAAATTATAAATATAAACATATAAAATAGTTAAATATTACTCAATAGTGATAAAATTATAGTCGAATGCAATTTTCGACTAAATCGCCTATTGCACGAAATTATAACGAAATTACCACAATAACTTGTAAAAATTATAATTATAACGGTACTAATTAAATTGATAAAATTTCACAAAAATTTAAAAATTAATTTACGAGGAGAATCGTTATAATTTATATGATTCGAAAAATTATATATATTTATTAATAATTTTCATTTTCCTTCTCTTCTATTTTCAATTTATCTCTTTTCTTTCTTCCTTTCCTCAATTCAACTCACGTCCTGCACAAACCAAAACAAAAAATCAGCAAAAGGAAATCAAACAAGCCGCCTACGTGAAGAAAAGACAATTGCCAAGTGTTGAATGGAAAATAAAAGAAAAATAAAAACAATTTAGATAATTATGTAGCTTAAATTTTAAGCTAACTCACGTATATAAAAGGAGGAAATAACAAAATAAAAAAAAATCTGCACAAACCGAAAACAGGAAGCAAACCGTGAGGGGAGAAAAAGAGAAAGAAAGAAGAAAAAGAAAGAAAGAAAAGAAGAAGGAAACGAAGAAGAAAGAATTAGAAGAAAAAGGTAAATAAATTATTTAGTATAGATGTATGTGTATACTATATACATATATAAATATAGTATTTGTAAGGTATTTTTATACATATAACATTATCAGTACATGTGTATATGCATAAACACTTAAATTGAATAATATATGCATGTATGAGGCTATGTATGTATACATGTATGAATATAAGTATATTATATGGAAAGAGTATATATTATGCATTTTTTTTTAGAAATACATATAATTAGTATTATGTATTTTATTAAATAACTATAGTATATATATGCATATGTGTATACCGTAAACTATGTATATATATATGTACCCATTTATAATTATTACATAAGACGTATATAAAATATAGAGTATATGCCTTATGGTATATGGCATAATATATGTATAATATATCATATACATATTTTATAACAAATATTATGTAAATATATATACTAAATATATAATATATACAAATACATGAATATATATATGTACATAAGAGTATAGTTATTTTTATAAAATAAGTATATACATACATATAGCGTATAACATATATATGTAATATACCGAAGATATATATATGTATGTATAAATCATTAAGTACATAAATAATAAGAAAATGAGAAAATTCCAAAAATAGGAAAAATATGCTTAAAATAATAAAAATATCAATTATATGGTTTAAGTAATTATTAAATCAAAATATATTTAGAAAAAGCTAAAATTAGTATTTTATAATTTTTAAACTAAAATAATAAATTTTGTGATATTTTATATCACAACCCAAATTGCGAGTCACAACATCCAAAACGGATCTCGTTACGAAAAAATACGCTCGAAAACGATCAAAATGAACTATAAGTTTATAACGATCCGAGTTAAAACGAAAAAGTTCCAAAATATATAAAGAAAGTCTCGTAATTTATAAATATGAGAAAATAGTTATTATTAACCCCATTGAGTATAATAAACCTTATACACGTTATAATTGGGTTATATTGGGGAAAACTAGATAAACTATAATAGATTTTTAGTAAACTAAGGAGTCTGACTTTACAGAATACTTATAAGTATTATTATATTTTAGGTGTTCAATATCGAGTTTTAGAAATCTCAAAGGTTTAGAGAATGAATAATAATCCAGGTGAGAGAATTCTAATGACCTGCTACTTACTTATGCGTGTTACTTATGCGTGTTACTTATATGATGTTTTGCTGCTTGCTGTTGCTTGTATGTTTGAATGACTATTCTGCTTGTATGCCATCATCTGTATGATCATTTTTTTTTTAAATTGATAAATATAAATATCTGACCCAAATAATTGGATCTATTCGTTGCATGTCTATGACCCAGTAAATGTATGGATGGAGAGTGTTAACTTTGCAAAATATTGAAAAAGGTATTTTTGGAAAAAGTTTTCCTAATCTTAAATGTATTTTGTACAATTTTGATAAGGGCCACAATGCCAGAAATGATATTTTGTCGTTAAGGCAAAGTTAGCATGGATTCTCCACTTGATAGCGAGAGGACTCGCTTTATTGTGCCTGTAAGGCCTTGGTCAATTTTGGCTTACGAGATGAACTCGCAAATTTGGTTAATTTTGGCTTGTGAGATGAACTCGCAAGTTGTGCCCGAGAGGCCTTGGAGGGTGGATAGTCCTAGTTTGGAATCCCCTTGTTTGAATTGAAATCTTTTCTCGACTAGGGTAATAGTCGAGTGCAGCCTAAGGGGTGAGGCCCCTACGTAGCCTCATGCGGGTAAGCTGAGGTGCCCTGTGCGGGTAAGTACAGGTTTTAATCGAAGTGTGGACGACGTAATTCTATACCTTCCACAGTTCCAAACTCCTATGGATGTGTTGCTTGCATTCATCGCGCCTGCATTCATCGCGCCCGCATTCATTTTGTATGTAGATAGCTTACTTGCAAGTGTAATAATAATGTGTGATAACTTGCTTATACGGTAATGGTGAGGAACGAACGAACTCACTAAGCTGTTATATGCTCACCCCCTCATAGTTTCTTTTGCAGGTTTACTTATATTGGGATTGGAATAAGTCTCGAGTACCGAGTGTGAGATGAAGATATGTATCTTAGTATTAGAAATAGTTGAGTATTCTTTAGATGATACATAAACAACCTTTGTTGATAATTTAATTTTTCTTGTATTTCTTTTGTAATATTGATATATCTTATCTTATTATTTGGTAGGGGATACCGATTCTCTGCAGTTCTGAGGAACTATGGGATATTGGACACACATAGTTATTTATATTTGTATTTTACAGTAAATTATTTACTTAAAAATCAATAACCTTAGTGATTAATCATTTAGAGTCTTGCAATCTCTTACTTGCAAGGCGATTTTCATATCATGGGTACACACATATTATGAAAATTTTAGGTAATCCTACTAGGTTATTGTAAGGTCATGACAACTTTACTTAATAATGTAAAAAACCAAATTGATCTTAAATGAGTTAAGGTTGAATAACTTACCCAAACTTGATTAGAATCCTAATATAAGGCTTCTTGGATATTTAAATTGTCTTCTAAATGATTGATTGAGCTTTAGATGAAATTAGAAATAATCATTTGAGAGGATGAAGATCACACCACTTATAGAGAGGGAAGAGAGAGTTTCAATTTTTTTTCCCCTCCTTTTGACATAATTTTAGAATATTCACTCTTTTAACCCTTTCTTTCTCTTTTAGCATTTAATTTTAGGCCTACTACTAGATTATCCCATTTTTTCTATTACCTTAAGGACTTTTAAGTTATTTTTTTAAAAATTGTTTTATTTTATTTTCATAAAATATTTGAAAAAGTTCAATTACTAAATTACCCTTAATTATTTAAAAGCTAACGTTATTTTAGTAATTATGATATTGCTTTATCATATCTACTACTTAACTAAGATAGAATTTTGTAATACTTAAACTACCATTATCTAAATTGACTTTAGAGAATATTTTAGATTTTTCTGAAATTCTTTTGATTAAATGATTGAAAATTTCTATTGTTTATGTCCAACGACATCATTAATTTGGGTTAGTTTACCATAGATCATCCTATAAAGGATTGCTAAGCTCTAAAGAAGACATTTGACTAAAGAGAGTGCATTTTCTTGTTACATTTTCAATTACTTTTACTCTATTATTTAATCAAACATATATAATAAAATTATTTTATTAAATTAATTATTATTGACCAATAATATTATGTGAAGTGTTTTGCTAAATAACATTGATAAATGATTATAAAATGCTAGTCAAGAGTTTATAAAATGTAACCTATTCTTAGTTTAAATTGATATTAGTTAAGAAGATTATATAGTTTGATCGCTCAAAATTAACTATACGGTAACTCAAGTGTGATCATATGTTACAGTATCATCATATTTGAGTTTTAAAAATTACTCATAATTTATAGTAAATTATATCTAATAATAATAAAAAAAGTTGTCATTAGCCTTTTTTTTTTCTGTTCACAATTTCGTTTTTACTAGTGATAGATATTATTTATTTTAAATTAAAGATGATTTGCTGAATTCCAGAATAACTATATTGTATGATAACTTTTAGTAATTGGACCATTAAAAAACTCCAAATTATATTTATTGCAGTGTATCACCTACTTATTTCATATTTTATTTCTATAGTCCTATTTTAATTTACGTTTTATTCAAGTTCGTATTATAGTATTATTACATCAAAAATTGCTATCCCTTCTATTTTTCAATTCAACGACAGGGGTATCATCCTGGTCCTAGAAGAAATATCAGATCAAGAGGTGAGGCGACAAGCTCAACCGAACATTTTATATAATAATTAAAAAAAAAAAGGGATTATGGAAAAAATAAATAATGACATTCCTGGAATTTTTTATGAAGATATAGTCTTTTAACTAGCTGATGACAGTTAATCTACAGCCATATTTCAAAACAATGTCAGATAAATAAAGCAAAAGGTCAGCAGTAGTCACATCAATGGCCCAGAATCTACCCCATTCTTTTCCAAAAATCTACGGGCCACAGTGACTTGTAAGTTACAACCATAAAATGCTCACACTCACAGTCGCAGCTAGACTAGAAAACGCCAAGCATAGCACAACCCTAAAATCGGCTCGGCACCATTAAGTCAACATCGGTACACCGTTTTTTTTTTTTAAAAAAAAAAAACTACAACCAATTTTATTTGATAAAAGATCATACGCTAACGTTACTTTAAATTTAGTAAATAATTCTAATTTATAGTAAATTGGACTCATTTATAATAAGAATGAAATCATTGGCAGTAAAATAACTATTACGAAATAACCAGGATATAACTAGATCAAACCCACCTAGAAAATATTTTTAATTGTTCTTTAATACTAATCGGAAGTGCTAATTATTGCGTAATTCAATCGACAGTATAAAATGGAAAATATAGTCATACAGAGAGAGTGAGTCGTAACAAAAAAATCAATTAACTACATCAAAAATGAAATAAAGGAATAATGTAGCTCTAGATTGCGAGTTTGGTTATTGATATGTAAGTATGATTTCGGTAATTTGGACGGAATGAAACATATTAATTAATTTTAGTAATCACAATAATGCGCGACGGTTTTACCTATTTATATACGATATTTAATATTATTCCACATAGATTAATTACTCAAACTAATATAATTCTGAATGATTTATTGGTTATGTTGCAAAATTTATATATCTATATATATATATAGTTTGGAAAACATGCATACAAAAATTCTAAAACATTTTAGATTCTCGCCATAACTCCTCGAATTCTAAAACATTTAATCATATGGGAAGTGTTAATAGGACCTTTTGAACACCAGCTTTCCAAGCTTATCTCGATCTTTTAAGATTTATTGATTATGATAAGTCACCTTCAGTCTAAATCTAGAATATGACCTATCTAACTATAAGAAACCTCTAACAATTAGAAGATTTCGGATAAAGTTAGAAGATTAAGTCAAATAATCATCTTTTACATATACGGAAAACCATGATTCCACTCTCCAATACTTAAAAAAGTGGTTGTACCCACTAACTCTTCTCTAATTGTCAGTACCATTTCTTTATAAATATAAAACTATCGTTTAATGATAAATTACTTGATACTATTAAAACATTTAGGTATACTTATTTCTCTTAAACACTCATATTCTTTAAGCACTTGACTGATTAAGTATCGAAATGATGACACTGAATAACAACCTAATATTCTTTCACCGTACTCTCTTTTGTAGGCTTTACTACTCGTGCGAAGTCCAATCATTCTTGAATTTATACCAGTAAAGTTCTTGAGATGATAGGATGCTAATTCGAAAATGGATTAATTTTAAGTTATATACATCATTGTGAGATTATACATGATGTAACATATAATGTTGTTTTATATAATATGTTAGAAAACTAAACACTAAATTATTCGAAATCGTTTTATACAATAATCTTATAAATTATAAAACAACACAAGCTAAAAATTATAAGATAATATATGTTATATAATTCCTATTGAATGAATTAAAATACCTTAGAGTGGTACAAGTGCGTCCACTCTATGGATGCCATATTTATAAAAGGAGGATATGTGTTGTATTTTAAAAATAGGGATAATGATATAGCTTTTCAAATGACTGGTCAATGTAATTTCTCCATATGAAATAGAACTATTTTTCCCTTTGGTAAGTATTCCTCCGATCAAAATTTGTCGGGCTATTCTTGCTAGTATTGCTTTGTATTTCTTTTCTTTTTTTTTATTTAAATTACAAATCTGCTTAAACAATATGCCAAATAAGATTTTGAAGATCTAAATACATAATATAATAAAAAATAATATTAAATATATTCAATTATACAAGATAGTAAAAATTACAAAAGTACAAGAAAAAAAAAAGGAAAGAAGAATGTAAGAAATTGGGCAAACCCTAATTATTTTAGTTAGTCACACTCAAATAAATCAAAAGGTGAGATATGATAAGAATTGACGAAAAATTTAAATGGTGTTCACAAAAATCTTATTTTTATAAAATTTAGAAAGCGTTAAGTACTTAAATAAAATATAAAAAAGAATTAAGACTCAAATTAAAACACCAAGTAAACTCTAGAAATACATGTATATTTTTCTTTAGAAAATATCTATCGCATGCAATATAAAGATAATAGGATATGGCAAACATTTCTTTGTTAAAATTTAAAATTATTCAAACTTAATGATGAATCATTTCTAAAGAAATAATTTTCTAAGTTAGACTTTTTACTGTTTTATTGAAAACGAAAAGTTTCCAACATTATAAATTTGGTCGTGCACTTGATTTTTCCTGTCATACAATGAATATAAACACAATTAAAATAACTATTTTATATTTTGTTACCATTGAATATTTTCAATTATTAGGTGTAAATATTTCCCACTTTCTTCATCATGACATGAAGAGGGAAAATTCTATGATGACTTGAAAATATGAAAATCCAGCTAAAAACTATTTTTCCACGATCTCATCCTACCTCACAACCACCACCGCCTCCATCAAGCCCTTCACTCCTAATGCTACAAACTATCTGATATATTCTATGCATATAGTTAATTTTTTTTCCAATGAATGTAATGCAAAGGAAAACTTAAATATAGTCAATTATTAAAAAATAGATATGAAGATTTGAAAAAGATATCGATTTTGTGATTGTGACGCATATGTTACGATATACGCAGGACTCGTCATATATCATTTGATTTATAGGTGGATCTGAAAACTAAGATTCTATACATAGTAGTCGACGTTCGAGCTTATAAATACCATTAAAAGAAACATATAAGATATTAAAATAAAAATAAAATTCAACTAGAAATTAAGATGATAAAGGAGCAGCAGGCAAGAGCAGAAGCAATACTGTATGACGTGACTGGATGGGGCAGTATGTCCTGAAGGTCATATCCATCTTAGGCCCTCTGACTGTAAATAAAAGTAAACCTGTTATGCTTACATTTACATTTTAATAATAGCGGACATTTATGCATTCACTAGATTCAAACACTACTTAACTGTTATCGTTCGATTGGACTATTACCATTACTGGTGGTTTTTCGCTTCTTCTACTATGTATTTTACATCAAATGACAATGGGTAAATGACCACTCGCACGCTTCTTTTTTTTTTTTTTTTAATTAGCAAATCGTATAAATACAACAACGGGATAAAGAAAACGTTTCGAAAACTTGATTCCAATCTGAAATAATTTCTTCACATTCTAAAAAAAATTCTTTACTTTTTTCTTCTTTTCAAATAAGGAAAACGTCTAAAAATTCCATTTTCCGTTTGTTTTTTATCCTCCTAATTTTTTTCCTCATTTCGATGATTGAAAAAAGAACCCATCAAGAAACCACGAATCTAACAACAAGTAAACCAAATAGGGTTAGGATATTCTTATCATACTCCCCGTAAGTTGATGGGAGTAACCATAATCTTATTCCGGAAATCTAGGAGCATAATGTCGAGTCGAGATAAGGGTTTTCTAAACTTGATCCCTGAAAAAATGGACGAAGATCTCCACATCTCCGGAGCGCAAATGAAATGCAAGATTTGAATAAGCACTTATCACCGAATTTTCTTGGCCATGGATGAGTACAGTTTGCAATGGGACTCGGCTCTCCCAAAATTTTCATACAGGGATTACATTCAAGAAATTTACTGAGTTTAACTAATGAGGAAAAAAAAAAATGCTATTTAGACACAAATAATATGTTTTTACATGTAGAACAAATGTATTTAATGGTTATTTTATCAGATGCTCTTGATACTCATAAATAAATCCTTTTTACATTCATCCCAAAAAAAAAAAAAAAAATTTTCCTTTTTACATTTATATTATTCAGTATTAACATTTTTATATTTCACGACAAATTACATACACGATGTTTCTCACTTTTTGTTCGTGTATGCAGGTGGTTGTAAGGCATTAAACAAATTGAATTGAGAGTTTGACTATTAAAGGCATGTTTACTATTCATTATGTGATATTTTTTTTTCCTGCTGTTATCAATTTATAACAAAATCTTTTCTTCTAAGTTGTAACACAGATGACAAAAAATATATATAACAAAATCTTATGATATTGATGTATGATGTTGGTGTTTGTAAAGATCAACATATTACAAGTGTTTATATATATCATGCGCATTGATGGGCAAGTAAATTCTTATAACTTCTAAGGAAAGCCAAAATTAATGAGTTACTACACATATGCCAATTAGAAAATACTATACCTAAGCATCATCAAATCCTTCCCTTGCGAATCAATATGAATAATCTTTAGATCTAAAATCATTGTTCGCTAAACATGCTAACCTTCATGCTTTGATAATAGTCAAACTCCAACTTATCCTATAGTTACCATTAAATCTATGATTGGGTATGGTTCAAAGGACTCGAGAGTACTAGTAGCAAGTCAAAGCTAGATTCATTTATCTCTTACATGGAGATCATACATCTTAGGTGACTTGGTCAAATATAAGTGACTTCATTTGTATTAAAAGGATTTTAGCTTGCATTTTGGTGTTTTATTCGAGGAAATAGAAAATGAGGGACATTTTTGTGAGGAGAAATTACATGCAAAGTTTGTGGTTAGGAAAATTATCATTCCATCATATTTTGCAATAAGTTACAAATCTTTAAATAATTCTTATTGAGATTTCCTTAAAAACTTAGGGTTATAATCATTAGGTCATACAGGTATAAGAGTTGAGATATGATGGTCAAATGTGTCCTGCATGTATATTGCCTTATGTGTAGGCTAAGAGGAAGGAATAAGCAATCTCAATTGACATTAACACACAATATGATAGATTGAGAAGCATAGTAGCATCAAACTCCATAATTTGCGATGAAATGCAATGTGTTCTTCAAATGATTGAGTGTTTGATCTTTTAAGGAGCAAATTCAATAGCTTGATAGTGTTTAAGCACGATTTCTCATGTCTAGATGAGGTAGTAAGTCAAGCATTTATAGAAGATGAGTGTAAATCTCATTCATCAGATCACAATGATGATTAATAATTAAAAAAAAAAACCTTCACAAATAGACCTAAAAATGGGCTCCTTTTTAAGCTAGGCCAAATAAAGGCCTTCTTAATACATGAGCTAAATTGAGAAGAGCTAATATATAATAGGTCAATCTAATGAGTCATACTTTAAGTCAACTATGTCAATTTGCCATTAATTATTCCAATCATTATGGGCCTTGTTACCTTTATCTAAAAAGTCAAATTCATTTCAATAACTAAGCTTAAAGCCTATAATCAAATTTAGCCCCCTCTAAGCTCATAATTGTAAAATTTGAGATAATATTACTTTAGTATTAAGAAGTAAATCCTAAGATCAAACATGGATATGGTTACATCATTGGAGATAGCACAAATCAAAATTATCTAATTATTGTAGATAGTGGTTTATAATGAAAATTATAGGATAAATAAGGATTAAAGAAGGGATTTTTGGGTTAGAAACTCTATATGCCACAACTTAGGTAAAATGTCTAATAAGAGAAAAAAAATATACAAAAAAAATATGAAGAATGAAGGTAAGAGTGATTAGTTGATTAGAGAAGTGATTGAGTACATCGCAGATTTGATTGGCCATACAAGGGACTCGATCAACAAAATTGAGCAACTCAAAAGAATGAGCGACCAAATTTAGATTACATTTAACTACTCTGTTACATAGGGGCTTTAGTTAACTTATTTATGTTTATAGCCGACTTCATTAGGTTATTTTAAGATTTCAAATTTAGGAATGTGACCACATAGTGGAAATAAGATATTAATTTAATAATTTATGCATGATTGTGGAATTATTTTATATCAAATTAAGATTATCAAGTTGGTGAAGTGAACCCAATTTAAATTAATATTTTTATATGTTATATGTATTTACATATGTATGTATGTGTATGTACGTGTACGCATGCGTATGTATGTGTACAGGCTTAGATAAATATTCTAATATATATTTAACCAACCAAATAAGATGACCATGCATTGGGCGCTTATTGCCTATTAAGGGTTTGGCTTTTAAAATAAAGTGGGTAATAGATTAGACATTAAACAACTGTAAATAGGCAAGTAGACTATCAATATAGCTAACTTCTCTAATAGGGTCATACCTTCTAGATTGAACAATTATTGGGTTACAATATCGGTATGAGATGATATTATGGACAATAACATTGCACTTGCTAATCGATGGCAAATAAAAGTATTGAAACTAGTGTAAGACAATTTGGTTCTTAATTCTTAGTATCCAAAGATTCATATATGATATTAGGTCTATGGATCTAGCCCAAACATGTCAAGCTTTTTCTTTTTGTGCTTGTTACCTTCTACATATAACAAGATAACTAATGGGGTTGTATATGTTGTTTGCTTTTGTTTGTCACCAATATATTTGCATAGGTGTACATATGGTTTATTATGTGCACATATTTTGCATGTAGTATCTATATTCTAGGCTATTATAAGAGCCATGTACTTATGATTGTGATATGTAAAGTTTTCTTAGACATTAGGTATAGGGATTTCAGGAACATTCCCCATTTAAATTTGAATTTTATACAAAAGCCAAAAATTTCGGCAAAGTAGCTTTGGAAAGTTGGTTTCTCAAATAGAGCTTATAAAAATTTTGGTTTAGTTATAAAGATAAGTTTGTTTATATAGTGTACTATTGATGGAGAAAATATGAAATTTAAGCTCTTAAATATAACGAGACATTAAAGATAAAATAAAAATAGATTTTAGCAATAGTTTGGAGTAAAATTATACCTAAAGAGAATTAAAATTAACTAAATAATATGATACTTAATATAAATATATATATACATACATATAATATGCTAATTATTGAATATACATGGATTACACCCCCTAAAAAGCTGTGTTTAGCATGATAAATCAAAGTAATTGCCAAATTTCATTTCATCTATCCATAGTAAGCTGAAGGAGCAGAGCATTAAAATGCAAATACACTAATGTAACTTAAGATATAGACACCTGAGCTGAGGGGTAGTATGAATTGTGTTGCTTTATGATGGTAAAGTTGTTAAAAGCAGTTATTCACATGCAATATGCATAACGTTTGAACCAAAGAAGCCTTAAGATGATGACACATGGAGAGATATTATTAAATAGAGACTTGAGAGGAAGAATAAGCAAACTTGATTGCTTAAAGTGCAGGCGTGATAGTAGATCAAATATAAAGTTTTTATTGCTTTTCACTTATTATTGATCAATTTATCGTTTTTATCATTCTCAAAACCATTTTGATATAGTTTCAAAGTTTTTTAAAAGTTTAGCAATACTTATTGTAAATGAAAAGGATAAGGCACTTATTTATAGATTTGAGCTCCTAATCATAACTGTTGGTGGTTTTGAAATGGATGGTCGATATGGGTTGTTGATGAGGACTATTGGATCTTTACTAATAAACTAATGGACAAAATTAAAGCCTCCTTTTCTTTTATGGCTTATTAGCCTTAGGTGCACTTAGGTTAAGCCTAACCTTAGTCTTGATAAATCTTATAAGAAGGTAAGCCCAAATTCTTTATGAAGTAAGCTAAAGAAAGCAAGCCTAAAAGGGCTTTATCAGATAAAAGACCTTCTTCCAAGCCTGTTTTCATGCATGAGATAAAATTAAGAAAAATTGAGAGCAAATAAACCGATCTAGCAATCCTTATTTTGAACCTACTAAGTTAGACTTCTTTGAAACATCCTTGAAGTTGATCTCGGATGCTTGAGTCTTACCACTTGCTTAAGAAATTAGTTAACGGCATTACGTTAGGCCAAAGTAGCCGTCTACAAATACATATAAGAAATCTTTTTAAACATTAAATGATATATAGATAAGAAAAAGAGAATACTATTCTAATAAATTTTAGATTGATTTTTTCTCTTTTTATGTGCATATTTGTCACATGTATATGAGTTAAAGAATAAGGTGAAATTGTAAAATTAATGTAATAAACATGTTAGGTTTCTAAGTAATGTAGAAACTTAAACTTTTAAAGTATCTTTGTTTTTATAAATTTTTCTACTTAAGAACTCATCTCTAGATCCATGTAACAGTATGATAAGAATCAATAAAAATATTATCTTATCGTTAATAATCATTATTATAAAACAATACTATAGTCACTAGATTTTAGTATATTTACTAAAATCACAATAGTATATGATCAAATATTGATAACAAATTCCTTGAAAAGATACAAGTACTAATATTTCTCAATGCCTCCATGCCGTCATGCACCATAAAGGATCATGACAAACACCACTAGCGAGCTACCACACCATTAGCTTTAAAACCAAAGCAAAAACAGACACCTTAGTTACTAAAGTTGAGTTTAATTATATTAATTAGAATCTATATGAGAATGAATTAGGACTAGATACTTCATAATAGAAACCTTGTAGTTGTTTGATAAATAATTTGTTCTCATGATTCAGTTTATTGATTGAGGTTAGTAAATTCTACTACACTAAACATAAAATTAAGACGTAAAAATTTAATTCAAATGGGATCAGAAAGGAAATTCAATGTGAACACTGGATACAGGTGATAATGAAGGCATTATTAGGTTAAGCAATGAAGAAAAAAGCCCTTAAAAATGCATACTACTCTAAATAGCACCTTTCTACTTTAGATAAGTCATATGCATATGCAGCATAATTGTGCTTTCTTCCTCTCTTTGAGCAGTAAATGATGGTATGTCTTTGAGTTGTCCATGTATGATTCACATTTGTCAATCTAAGGCACCTAAATTGACTTTAAGCCAATAGAAAGGAACATCATTTCATATACATATCTTCCATCACACATGTGCTCATGTGCATGGAGCTTGAGCTAAAGGAATTTATTGGGCTTTCGATTGAATAAATCTTCACATGATCTCTATGGTTTGGTGACACTTAGACAATAAAAAAGGCATATCTTAGCCTAATTCAAATTATTTAATCTAACTCCATCTCATGATTAAATTTCTCAAATTTTGAGAGTATATTTATCTCCTAATTAATTTTAACTCCAAAAATATAATCAATTAATTTACTCATAATACCTTCGATGTTAGATCAATTCTAACTCCCAATTAAACAAATTGATTTTGAATTATTCGAATTGATTTTTCTAGCACCTCCCATTTCTTCCTTAATTACAAAAGTCCGTACTATGTATGCAATCCTTAATTTTCCTTCTACAATAGCGATCCTTAATCTACTTGATACTATAAAAGAGCCTCTACAATTTCAACTTATCTTGAATCTACTATGTGATAGTATCTCTTTATTTTGGTATCCAAGATCAATTTATACATAAACGTATCATTATAAATTCAATAGTTTGCTTAGTTTATCAAAACTTCTTAGACTCAATTGGATCTTGCTATGGCTATAGACTTTCAAGTCACTTATGCTCAAATAAGTAGCCTTGAATATGGAATCCATGATTAAGGGATGAAACGATCTTGTCTTGGCTTGATATTACCATTTAAGTATGCTGTGAGTCCTACTCAACAACCAACTAGATGACAACTTTAATAAATTGCATTATAGTGACATAAAAGCATGAAGGTTTACACTTAATGAGTGTTCATGATCTCCAGTCTAAAGATTAATTGCATGGATTCTCTATAGGATGAGCTAATGATACTTAGTTCCCTTGGTAGTGAGTATGACTTGGATCGATACAAGGCGATGATCTTGTACCCATGTCCCTTTTAGGCATTCTCTTAGTCATAAACATTTTGAAGGTTTATGTACATACTAGTGAATCCTTACGGATGGCCAATTACACTTAAATGCTAACATCATATGTTTATTTCTTAGAACTTTGCTATAAACCAATACTAATGGAACATACATATTATATAACAAATATGTCTTTATGGAATGAACTCTCGTAATCCTTTCCTTAGTGCCTTAACATTATGGAAAAAAGATTCAATGAGTATTATATGCCATTCTTGATCGTCCCCAAATTTTATGAAAAAACTAAAAATATTAGTAAAAGTGATTTTATGAGTTAAGAAAATAAATAATAAAATAATAAAATATTATAATATTGAATTATAAGTGTATTACTCGTTATTTATCGGAAAAACGTGAGTTTCGATAACTAACGAATAGATAAAGATAAATTATATATACATTAAAAATTATAAAATAACTTAAATAATATTAAGGAGCATTCATTTGTACGATATATGTATTTATATATAGGTAAAAATACGCAAAATTACTTAAAATATATTAAAATAATACTAATTAATTAATTAAATCCTTAGTTTATAAAGGTCATATAGAGTTCGATTTTATAAATCCTAACAATTATTTCATGTTTTTATGTGTACGTGATATGTAAATATCAATAAGACATTGATACGTATAATAATTACATTAATAGTTTTCAAATCAATTGTCACATGTGATTTGCACCTATTATATATTACCGTACCTTATCGGAATTTTACATACCACATGTATATTATGCATAGTGTGTAACACCCATTGAATCCTTTCTTAGCACTGTAAGCCCCAAAACTAGCAATTCAAGGTTTCGATTGGTTAAAAAACCCGATTGAGCCTAAATTATAAAGTAAAGCTAAAAAAATTAGGAAAATGATCCCGTAAGTTTAAATTTAAGAAAATAAACAATAAAATAAAATAATAGAAAAATTCCAAATTTTAAGTATGTAACTTGTTATTTATCGAAAATGCATTCCGATAATTAACGAATCGCTGGAGATAAATTATATGTATACTAAAAATCATAAAATAACCTAAATAATATTTAAGAATATTTATTTATACTATATATGAATTTACATGTATGTAGAAATATGCGTAATTACTTAAAATACACGTAATATGCTAAAATCATACTAAATAATTAAATAAAATTCATAATTAATTAAGGAAAAATAAAAAAATAGAAAAAATAAGGAATGATCCAGATATAGGTCGTGGCAGCTGGGAAAAATAAGGAAAAAATCGGCCAATTAAATTAAGACAACACAAAAGCCAAAAATTAAGGGATAAGGCAATTGTTTTGTCCAATTTAATACACAATAAATTCCCTAAAGCTCTATAAATAGGGAAAAAATTTCAGAAGCTCATTTGGATAGTTAGAAATCAGATAAAATTAGGGAGATGCGAAAATTGAGAGAAAAATTTGAGTTAGAAAAAAAATAAGAATGTGCAATTAGGGCATTTAAAGGGAACCCACACCAGACGAGCAGCTGGGAATGGATGGCTACCACCACCACATGGTAGTGGCAGCGCCTAGACCGTCCGATAAGGCCACGACAGCCGGCGGTGGTCGGAGCCACCCAAACCGGTGAGTCCGATTTTTAGCTTGATTTTATATAATTTTGTTAAAAATAGTAAATATTCTTCGAAAATTATGAAACTTATTAGTCTGAGGTTTTATTGTATATAGATTTAGGAAAAAATAGTGATTTAGTTTAATCACGTCTAAAAATATAGGGTTCTTAACAAATTAAGCAAAATCGAGCATGATTAGAACGAGAAATAAATAGGCTTAGGAGTGTAGTTTGGAGCTCAATTTTTTTTTTTGTAGAATGCTTATGTAACATAGAATAGTGCTATGAAGACATTTTTCTAAAATTAATTTTTGAAATTTTTAAGTTAATTTTTAGCTCTAAAATGATGGAAAAATTGGGTAATTTTGGATTAATTAGATGATTAAGATACTAATTACTGATTTAGATAGTAATTAGATATTTAAGGATGTTAATCTCTGATATGGAAACCTAATCCTAGCCTTTGAAGTATTAAGTATAGTTAATTTAGGAAATTAGGTAGTTATTGTAAGAAATTAGTAATATGTGGAATTGAAAATTAATAAATCTAAAACATTAGAGTTATTTAAATAATATTAGAATAAAAATCAGAATAATACTAAATCTGAATTAAGATTTAATTTTAGGTAATTGTATAAAAATGTAAGATTTTCTTACATCGGGGATAAATCCGATACCTCAATTAGGACTGGCTGTACCTAATAGTTTAGAATACTAAATTAAGATTCAATAGGATATTTGAATACTCGAGCTTAATGTGATTAATTTCACTTTAGGAATCGAGCATATTTACAACTTAGAAATTGAACTAGAACCAAATTAAAAAAAAAATTGATGCGGAAACCAAACTCGAACCTAACCCTAAACCTAGAATAATTGTAAAGGACTTAAGACCTAGATAATTAGGTATATTAAACCCTAAATAAAACATGACAATAAGCGTTATAGGAGAAAATGAACCTATAATCATTATATGAAAACTGAAACCACGTTTATGTTATAAGGATGATTGGCGATGGCCTGAGTAAGTCGGACCTCGAGTGAGTGAGCGAAGAGTCTAGGTAAGTTGAGATTAATACGATGTTGTATTTTGGAGGCTTAAGATTATGCTTGGTTGTGCTTGTTAAATAGTTGGATGTGTATATGTGCTTGATTATGAGTGATGCTATGATTCTATCTATTGTCTTGGCTTGTATTGTATGGTTTGTAGGAAATGATTGATCATCCTAAACTGGACCTAATCAAATATACGACCCATAATCATAATCGGACCTACATGGCAATCCATTAGGGGAACTTAAGACTTTCCGGTCAAATACCAACCCCTTCGAAAGGGATAGCGCAGGATTGCAATTGGTCCCTTCTTCATCCTTAGTCGAACTAAGTAACGGGAGAGGAGGTCACGGTAAAGGTGAAGACAATGGCTCGAAGGTAATCGCAGGAGGAGTAAGGTCTCAATTACACAAGCCTGGGTTTGGTCGTAAGCTGTTGCATTAGTGACAGCTCCTCAACCTGGATTAGAGCGAGCATAATTTCTCTAATCTCACGACGGGTCGAACAACGTCGTACAATAGCATTTGCTTAAACATGCATTGCACTTAATAAGTCGATCGATAACCTTGTTGTGTTTATGGTATAGTTTTAAGTCCTCCATCCTAACTTACCGAGCTGTGGTTGCTCACATCCTTATAGACATTGTGCAGGTGCTGGCTAAGAAGCGGTATATAACTACCCTGAAGCTAGTAACTGTTGGATCCTGGGGAGTGAGGAAAAATATTTGAAGAACAAACATATATTCTTAAGGTCTAAGTTTTATTTTATTTAGAATTTTTCATTTTTGAATAATGTAATAACTAGAAAATATATTACAGAGAAATATTGTAAACGATATTTGTACTAACTAAATTATAATGTATATATGTATTTCCTCACTTTCTTAGGTAAATAATTTATTTAAATTACAAACTGTTTACTTCAAAGTAGGTTAGTTGTGGACGCCTTATGTAGATTAGGTCTAAGATAGCGGTTGTAAGGCCAACTTTTATCTTAAGATTGTTTACACGGCGGGGCTGTTACGACTCTGCCATTTCGGAGCGTGATAAGCACTGCGTACATACAACTAGAAAACCAATATCACCATTTCGAGACATTTATGATCCACATGGTAGGAAAACTACTTTTCCAAAAGGAGTCCTCATTGATTCCTCCTATAAGGATATGTTGTACATCCATATTTAGTTTGGTTATTACTTAATATGTAACTAGTAGACTCTTAGCTTATAACATCCATCCTTATTCCATATCTTATATCTTATTGTATTTATATAGTCTAAGTAAATATAAGAAAGTGTTTGCTTGCTATTTTATGATATCAAAGCTTTACTCTCTTGTAAGGTAAATCATATAGCTTATGAAGAAGAATAAGAAAGTGAGTGAAAGCTCTTCAACAATGCCTTTAAGTGCTATTTCAGCTACTTTGGAATTTGAACTACTTGGTTTGAATTCATATTTACGAGCGATTTACAACTTAACGCATTAGTTTGTCCAAGGTTAGATGCAAGACTACGACACTTAGGATAACAAGACTTAAGCATTTAACTATTATCATATCTCAAGGCTCTTAATGATTTTGTTTTAAATTTCCACGGCAATTCTAGTGTTGGGAATGTTAAAAGTGAGCAATGCAATTAAATATCTTGTAATATAAAGCATAGTCATCAGATGACTTATAATGTAAAAATTATTTTTAGTCATGGAAAAAATTATATGCATTTGCAAAGTATTTTTTTATATATATATAAATATTTATAAGGAAACTTATTTGTTTTAAATGTAAAAGATTTTAGCTTTCTAGGTTGTTTATTGAATATTGAGAATTAATTTTTCCTTTCACAATTATTTTTATCAATCATTATTGATTATGATGAACATCAATTACTAGAAATGGATCTAATTGTAATTTAATCTTAAGATTAGCGTATCATATCTAATTTTTAAGAATCGTCCCTATCCCATGATTTCTAATTTCATATGTACAAGCCCTGCAATAAGATAATTTGGATTCGATATGTAAAATTTAGCGCGGTTGCATAAGTTATTTGATCAAATCCAAATTTTACGATGAAGTTAGAAATATTAGTAAAAATAACCTCATGAAATTGGATTTAGGAACATAAATAATTAAATATTAAGCTATACGTATATTACTCGTTATTTATTGAAATCGCGTAAATTCAGTTTCGATAAGTAATAAATCGCCAGAGTTAAATTATATGCATACTAAAAATCATAAGATAATATAAATAATATTTATCAGTATTTATTTGTACTATTTATGTATTTACGTATAGGTAGAAATATTTGAAATTACCTAAAATACCTAATGTATACTAAAATAATTAAAGAGGATTAATAAAAATTAGAAAAAATAAGTAAAAAGTGTAGAAATGTTTGGATAATGGGCGTAGCAAGATGAGAATCGTGGATAGGAAATTAGCAAATAGGAATTAACCACTTAAAAGTGAAAAAGGAAAAGTAAAGGGACGCTTAGCAAAAGCAAAAATTGCGAAAAAACTCTAACATACTTTATAAATATGGGAACCCTCACCATAGATCAATTTTGGCAATTAGAAACTCAAAAAAAAAAAAAAAAATAGGGATATGTTAGAAGAAAAAAGAAGATATTTTTACCTTACTTTATAAATATGGGAACCTTCACCTTAGATCATTTTAGGCAGTTACAAACTTAGAAAAAAATAGGGAGAGGTTAAAAGAAAAGAGAGGATATTTTTACAAAAAAAAAAAGAAAACAAAAATATAATGTAATTAGAGCTTAAACAAGGAATCTAGGCCAAACCCATAAGTGGGACAAAACCAAAACCACTACTACATAGTGAACCCTACACTAAGTTATGTTGATAACCCTAGGGTAATTGGAGGTGGCTACAAGCTAGTATTTTTAGTAAGTTCAAATTTCTATCCAATTTAGCCTAATTTGTTAAAAATATCAAATTAATGTTGAAAATTGTGAAAATAAGTATTCTTTGGTATTTTTGTATGTAAATTTTGGAAAAAAAAATATCAATTTAATAGAATTTGCTCTTTCATATAGTTTTGAGCCTAAATTTTTTGTGTGTACTATTTAAGGTATACATTACATTGCTACGAATAGTTTTTCCTGAAATTAATTTTTCAAATTTTTACTTAATTTTTTAGCTTTAAAATCATAAATAAAGGCAATTTCCTAGGCCCATTTATGATTTAATGAAAATTCGATGAAAATTCTAATTTAAAGTGTATTTAATTATCTTAAAATATTAATTGCTGATGGGAGATGGTATTTGTAGTATTAGGGATGTTAGATATGTGTATTATGTATAAATTATGCAATAAGAAGGAATATGTGAAGGTAGGAAGTTAAATGGATGGAATGTATTAAGTTAAATAGATAATATTATGACATTAGAAATATAATATAAGTTTGATTTAGAATATAAATTTAAGAAATGATGTTAAAAACGTAGGGCATTTGCATATCAATAACAAATTTAAAAGTTAAATTAGGAGTAGGTTGTATAGGATGAACTAAAATATTGATTAGGAGCTAAATAGGAGATTGGCATATTTAAAATATAGTTAAATGAATTTCGCATGTTAGATAAGGGGGAGTTCTTAGGGTTTACATATAAAAATTGTGACCCAAAACTGAATTAAAACCTAATTGAGGAATTGATTCAAAAACTAAATCAGAAACTAGTTTATAATTAGTTTGGTTATAGGTAATATAAAACTTGGACAATTGGACAGAATTACGATTTAAAGCTTATATATAATAAGAGTACAATTACTAAAAGGATATTTGTATTATAAGAGCGAATGACGATGAACCAACCTTGCATTGAACTTGAGTGAGCAAATGTGAGACTTTAGGTAAGTGGGGATCAATACGTTGCTATATTTTAGGTTATTATTTTAAAGTACTCAAAAACTTAAGATTGTATTTGGTTGTGTTTATAAGTAGTTACTTATGTGTATGCTTGTGTGTCTCTAAATTTGGCCATATACTAATGTCTTGTTGTTATGGTTGTACTTGTTTATGTTGAGTAAAATTGTTTGATTACTCTAAACTGGACTTAAATATAATTGACTTAACCACCTCAATTGGACATGCATTGAACCCTTTAGGGGATGATTAGGGTTTTTCGACTAAATACTGACACCTTTAAAAGGGATATCGTTGTAGTATAATGGTCCCTTTTTTGTTTTTAGTCAAACTAAGTAATAAAAAAGGAGATCATGAAAAAAACGAAGGCAATGGTTCGAAGGATAGTCTTGGGAGGGGAAATGGCCACATTGTACAAATCCGAGTTTTGTTGTGAGCTATTGCATACATGTTGAAACTTCTCAAACTCGAATTAGAACGAGTGAAATTTCTCTAATTTCACAAGGGACCGAACAATGTTGGTAATAGCACTTGTATGTTGTATTGCATTTAATCAATTGTTTAAGAACCATGCTTGTGTTGTTGTACAGTTTTATATATCTCCGTCCCTACTTACTGAGCTGTTAGTTGTTAATACCTTTATAGATTTTCTTGCATGTGCTAATTGAAATACTATACTATAACTATGTAGAAATTAGTTTCCTTCTAAAGAACTTTAGGAGAGTAAGGACTAAATTGGATGATCAATGAGCTTTTACGAGTTTAGCTAATAACTCTTAGTTATGTGAGTTTGATTGTGTAAATTATACTTATCACAAACCATTGCGTTGTGTAAAAATGTCTTGAGATCTTGAGTCTACATATATATATTTATATAAATATGTTTTAAAGATCTATATGTAAGTTATAGATATTTTTGTATGAACTATTTATTTTAAAGCAGATGCCTTGTATAAATTACATATATGATAGTGGTTATGAGGTCAGCTACCATTTTAGGTTGGTTTACATGGTGGAAATGTTGCGAGTTCACTACTTCGGGACGTAACAACATGTAGATAAAACCCATAAAGATCATATTTTAACCTGTTAATGCTTCCATAAAACAACCAATTCAACTACAAATCATTCATTAATTGTATTTAGAATGGGTCAACAACTTTAAACACATTAAAATTGGTACCAAATGAGGCATACATATAGTAATTAGGTATGTTTAGGAGATCTATTAATAAAATGTATAATATAACATGTTATAATATGATATAATATAATATGCTTTTTGAGCAAATATGAAAAACTAAAGTTGCAATTATTTGGACAAATTTGATGACTAATAATACGAGTATTGGTTATTTGATTGAATGATTTGCTAAGATTAAGATTATAATTTTATTAAGACATTAGGAGAGAGAGTAAAGGATTTCATAGGCAGTTGTATGCACAATATAGATAAGTAGTTGCATTTACAAAACTTGTAATAGCACATTTGATTGGATATTAATGAGTGCAAGGTGCGCCATGTGTTATGCACATGTGGTTAGACTTATGCATTGGTTTACCTAAGCTTGGAACCAGATTTGAATTCTTGGGTAGGTTGGGGAGTGAATTGGAATTGACTCTTAAGGGGTTGGGCCCAACCTAGTTCAGTTGAACTAGTGGTTGAAGAGTATTGTTGGTTTTTTTTTTCAAATCTTCTTAATTATTATAAATAATTTTTTTTCTTTTTCAAAATTTCCATCAATTTTTATAAATAATTTGTAGCCTATTCATCTAGTTTCTTTTTTCTTAACTAAATCTAAAACTTTATGTCAACATGTCAACTATCATTACTTATGAATTGAATTTCCCTCAATACATGTAAATATTATATATAGTATATAGTATAGTATATTATACATTATATATAGAATATATTAATTATTATATATTATATATGTATAGTATATTCTATATAGCATACAAATAGTATGTTTGCATTATATATATAGTACATATATTATATGATATTATATATGCTGGTTTTTGCATGTTGAATTGCCTTGGCTCTCACTGCCCAACGGTTCAATAGCCATGTCAAGCCCGCCTATGATCGGTCTGGGGCAATTTACAATTCGAAACTGCCCTTATATAGGTTTATATGTGGTGTGTAAATAATAATAAGATATTAATATGTGCAAACTAATTATGGGAAAATAAGAGTAGTTAGTGATGGTAGTTTAGATTGAACTAGAGAAATGTAATTGTGAAGTTGAAGGTGGTGCAGGAGAGGTTTTGAAAAATTTGAGATCGTACAGGATTTAGAGAAGACGATTGAAATAGAGAAATTAGATTTTTTAATTGTCGAAACTACTAAAAACCAAGATGAGAAATTTCAAGAAATACTCATTGTTGAAATTGTATGTGCAATACTTATGAAGCCACTGTAACGTTATTGGGGAAATTAATTTATCCATTGAGCCAGTATAAAAACACCAACCTTAATAGCCAATAGTTAAGACACCTTTTGTTATTCCCAAGTGATTACTTAAGGATCATCAACTTTTCATTGAATTTTTTTGTCATAATACAATTGATCGAGTTTGAGGTTGTCTATCAAAATGGCATATGGTATACAATGAGATATGAGGTTGTTTATGAAGATGGATGTTGAGCATACAAGGAGGACTTACTTATATTGTATTGGTTAATTTTTTTATCTAGGTGGGTACATTCATTTGGTTCTACCTATCAAATTTGTGGGTAAATTTTTGCTATCCCTTGGTAAATGGTAGGAATCTAAGTCCGAAACATTGGGATCCGAGAGCAAAATGCTCCGTCTAAGCATTTTTGTTAACAAAGGTGACAAAAATCACTAGAAGGGCAATGTGAAGTATTTATTTTCATTATTCCATAGAGAGATCTAAACGAAGCCCCATTATCTTAACGCCTCTTAAAGATGTTCGAATGTTTCTAAGAAGTGAATCTTAAAGCTTTCACGAAGAATGAGGCCCATGACATTCCAACTTCATCTTTCAACATTCAAACGACTACTTGTTATGCAATGCCTATTTACATTTTGTTTATTCTATTTGATCGCTATGTCAGACATTTGAGACCCTTTGAGTTGTTTATCAAATATTTTTAGTGTGTAAAATATCAATTAAAAGTTGAGATAAATAATAATAAAATAGAGAGTTTTCAAACCAATCATAATTTATGATTTGTATATATTATATATAATAATATTTTATTGATATTTATATATCATGTATAAATAACATATAATGTATATTATTTATTAAATTGTTTTTTATTTTATACGTTATTTATATATAATATGTACAATTCTTTATTTCATTATTTGAGGCCCGTATGTGCTAAAACCTTGAAATTCCCCCTGCAAATGGTTTCCTTGCAAAGAAAAAAGAGTGCAAACTGAAAAAGTGGAGTTGATCTATGCACTAGAAGGAAGAAAATTTTATTATTGACTTTTTGGCAAATCATTTCCGGTCAATCCAGGGGACAGACATCTTTTTTTTTTTTTTTTACCACCAACATCCTCTTGTTTATTCCTTCGGAAAAGATACTCCGTTTATTACAAAAAGAGTTATTTTTATCTTGCAATTATTCGTAGAGAAGACTCTATTTATTTTGAGCTATGTTTGAAATGGATTTTTTTTATTTAATTTTTCTTAATTTTTTAATTTATTTTTATATTTAGATCATTTTTATTTATTTTCATTTAATTTTCTTTTATTTACAAATCAATGATTAAGATTATCTTGGTTTTTAAAATATCATGTCATGTCATCATGATATTATTATATTGTTTTTAATTTCAATCTTTTATTATAGATGACAGTATCATAAAATAATAAATTAAGAAAAATGGAGAAAAATTAAATAGGGAGAATCCATTTCTTTTATTATTTTAAGATATTATCATATATATAATCAATGGTTTGGAATTAAAAGGAAAACGATGATATTATAATAATATTATAAGACATTTCAAAAATTGAAATAATTTTAATTATATTGAGAAAAATTGAGGAAGAGTAAATGGAAAATATTAAAATCCTTTTCAACTCTTAGTGTTTGGGTTTTTGATGGTTGACAAATTGTCTCTTATATCTATATATATAAATATAAAAATACAAAAAGGCAAAACTAGATATATGTTATAATATTACATGTCATATAGTTTTACATTCACGTAAACATATGTTTTAAACTGTGTGCATGCCATATGTATAATTATTGTATTTATAATATAATAATGTTAATATAATAATGTATATAATTTATTTTTCAGTTCGCTTTGCTTTTCCTGGTCTAGAGATATCTATCTCGAAACGAAATTAAATCAAATATTACACTTTAAAAAATTTATAAACCAAATCAAAACAGAAAAAACTCATAGAAAACAAAAAAAAAAAAGGAAATCGATTTTGCTTGTAAGTTTCATTTTAGGGTGTTTATAAGAAAGAGAAAAGAAAAAGAAAAAGAAAAATAATACATGGTTGTTTCTCTATCTCAGTTATACATACATAATAATAATACAATGGATACACAGATCCCTATAAGGAATGCAGGGTTGCTCCCCGGCATCATATGCTGGTTTTTTATTCTCTTTGCTTAGTTTAAAGGGACCATTCCCATTTCTTTTTTACCCTTATTCCTTTTTATTTTTTTAATTCTCTCTAAATATGTGAGACTTGAGACCTGAGAGTGTGTATGTCATCTGTGCGTGTATATATATAAGTACTCCTTCATAAGACAGGGTGAAAAAAATCCTTGCGACTGGGTTGGATAACATATTCCTCTTCGAATGAGTTTCTCTCTCTTTATCTTCAACAGCTAAAGACAAGAAAAAAAGGGGAGGAAAAAAAAAAGTCCTATTTTATTTTACTTAAATGACGACTGAGATTTTCTTTCTCTCTGTTTTTCTGAAATGATTAGTTTATTTCTTCACCAATGATTGAATTTCCTTGCACCAGGCCAAGATTCCAAGTTTACAGTTTATAAAAAAAAAAACCTAGAAAGAGTTCACATAAGAGCACCACCAAGGAGAAGAAGAAGCAGCAGCAGTAGTAGGAAAGTGCAAAACATGAAGTTCATGAGTGAAACCAACACTGGAAGTAGTAATAGTAATAACTGGTTGGGCTTTTCTCTCTCACCCCACATGAAAATGGAGGTTGTTACTTCTGAATCTCAACACCATACCCCTCAACAACATCACCAACAAATCCCTGTTTCTGACCCTGTTCCAACAAGCTATTTCCTATCTCCTTCAGCCCTCAACACTTCTGGAATGTGTTATGGAGTAGGAGAAAATGGTGTGTTTAGCTCTGCACTCTCTGTCATGCCATTGAAGTCTGATGGGTCTCTTTGTATCATGGAAGCTCTCTCTAGATCACAAACTGAAGGTTAGACTTCAATTCCTTTGAGGTTTTTCCTTTTTTTTTTCCCCTAATTACTCAAGTTTTGGAGTTTTGATAGTCTTCTTGTTGTAATTTCTTTCTTTCTTTTCCTTTTTTGTTGTAAAGGTATGGTGACAAGCTCAACACCGAAACTTGAGGACTTTCTTGGTGGTGCAACAATGGTGGGTGGTTCACACCATCACTATGGAGGACATGAAAGAGAAGCAATGCCACTTAGTCTAGATAGTATGTATTATCACCAAAATGCAGATTCAGAAACCAACAAACATCACTCTCTTGACCTACTTCCAGTTCAAGCACACCACAATTTTTACTCAGACATTACCACTTGTCATGGCTTTTATGACCCTTCCCTGGAGGAGGAAGAACAGAGAAAACAAACCCAACTTGAAATCAACCATGACCACCATATCCCTCATTTGGGTAACGGTATTCCTTGTTTTAAGACATGGGCTGTCAGTAACCAAATGAACAGCAGCATGGTTGAGACTAACAGTAGCAATAATAGTAATGGTGGTCTAAATGTTGGTTCTGAAGCATTAAGTGTTGGTTCAATGGGGTGTGGTGATGTGCAGTCTTTGAGTTTGTCAATGAGTCCTGGTTCACAGTCAAGTAGCTGCATAACAGCTAGTCAGATCTCAGGAACTGAGTGTGTTATGGCCATGGATACAACCAAGAAGAGAGGGCTAGCTAAAGTGGGACAAATCCAGAACCAAATCCAAAAGCATCCTGTGCATAGGAAATCCATTGATACATTTGGACAGAGAACTTCTCAGTATAGAGGTGTCACAAGGTTGGTCCTTGTCTCCTTTTTTTTTTTGACTTCTTTCTTACACTTGCATAGCTGGGTCCTTTTCTTGTTTTGGCTTCTAGCTTGTGTTTCTTCTTGTAGTAATGTTCATGTCATTTTTTGATAATAATAATTAAGAAAAACATTATCCTACCAGGCACAGATGGACTGGTAGATATGAAGCTCATTTGTGGGACAACAGTTGCAAGAAAGAGGGACAGACGAGGAAAGGAAGACAAGGTTAATTACAAAAACACTTCCCATGTTTTAAATTATCCTTGTTAATGCAATCGATTATTAATCATTTTATGCTCATGAAATCTGACTACAAACGTTTTCTTTCTTGTCTTGGTTGCTCTTACTGTGGTTGGACTAACTTCAGTTTACTTGGGTAAGTTCATTATAATATTCTCGCTTTGAAGTTAAATTTATTTTAACCCTCGCTCCTTCCATTTTATTTTTTAAATTTACATAAATGATGGTTCAATTTCTTTATTCTTTGTATATTTATAATATTTTTAGGGGGTTATGATATGGAAGAGAAAGCTGCACGGGCATATGATTTAGCGGCGCTTAAGTATTGGGGACCTTCCACACATATTAACTTTCCGGTAAAAATGATGCTAAATGACTTAAATACTGTTCTTGCCATTATTTGATGAATAAGGCAATTACTAACTCCGACTTTTCTTCTTCGTTTTTTTGTTGAAATTCTTCAGTTAGAAAATTACCAAGAGGAACTTGAAGTGATGAAGAACATGAGCCGTCAAGAATATGTTGCTCATTTAAGAAGGTACATAATATAATATACATAATAAAATAATTTTTATGGCACTTTGATAGTACTTATTTATTGAGTTTTTGTCTCGTTCTTTCTTTTCTTTTCTTTTCTTTTCTTTTTTTTTTTTTATTTTTATTTTTGCAGGAAAAGTAGTGGTTTTTCAAGGGGTGCTTCAATGTACAGAGGGGTCACGAGGTTTTCGCTCATTATTATTATTGTTATTATTTTTTCAATGATTTGGAGATTTTGACTTTTGAATTTATATGAAATTTTGTATATTCTGTGCTTATTTATTTTATATTTAATGTGCAGGCATCATCAGCATGGAAGATGGCAAGCAAGGATAGGAAGAGTTGCAGGAAACAAGGACCTCTATCTCGGAACTTTCAGTAAGTGCTTCAACTTCACTTACTATATGATTTTTGTTTTTCATTTAACTGTGACACTGAGGAGTCATAGTATTTATTCTTTTTTTTTTTTAATTTTTGAAGCTTACAACTCTAGTGTTACTATATTTGGTAAATAAGATAAATATAAAAAATATATGTAGATCTATTAGGCTTTTAGATCGGATGGTTTGGACTTCAAATAACAAATATAAAACGGTTTCTCAAAAAATTGTGGGTATCAATTTATCAACGTTAATATATATATTGACACAAGGTTGATAATGTTATATTTGAATTTTTTCATATCCGAACATTGGATTCATTTAGAATGTTACTTTCTCTTGTACAAATAAACTTGGTTTTTTTGTACTACAAAGCTGTCTACTTTTGAACTATAAGTTGCTTTATTACCTCCCAAAGTAAAAATGAAAAGAAAAGAGCAAACGTCTAGTGATGGCGCCTTTGATAAGGCTGTTCAAGTTCACTTTGGGACTATGCAGTCTCACATCCCTAGCAAAACTCCACTTTTTTAAGGCTGCTCTTTATGATCAAGAGACTGAAAAGAAAGAATATCCACACTTAGATGCTAGATGGACTTGAGCTTCTTTTACTTGAAGATTATTTTATCTTAATGTCTTGTTAAATAAATATCAATTCCAGGCACCCAAGAGGAAGCAGCCGAGGCATACGACATAGCTGCAATCAAATTTCGCGGTGTGAATGCTGTGACTAACTTTGACATAACCCGGTATGATGTCGAAAGAATCATCGCTAGCAACACCCTTTTAGCAGGAGAGTTAGCCAGACGGAACAAGGAAATCGAACCGCACCGGGAGGCAACTGATCGTAACATACAGAATGTAAACATCCAGGATCATGTACAGCAACAACCTGAGAGTAATGATGGAGGTGGTGGTGGTGGTACTTTGGATTGGAAGATGGTTTTGTATCAAACACCACAGCAGCAGCAGCCAAGCAACTGCATGGGACCGCTCGAACCCAAGTCCATTGGTGCTGCAAGCAATTATAGAAACAACTCGTTCTCCATGGCCTTGCAGGATCTTGTAGGCACGGAATCGACAAACTCTAGCCATGGAGGGATGGTGGATGAAGCTAGTAATAAGATGGGTAATAACCAGTTCTCAAACCCGTCTTCGCTGGTCACGAGTTTGAGCAGTTCCCGGGAGGATAGTCCGGAGAGAGGAGTAGGTGGTGGTAATGGGTCAGGAATAGGAGCGGCAAAGCCCCCATTAGGTATACCAAAGTTCATTAGTCCATCAGTTCCTATTAATAGTGTTAGTAATTCATGGTTTCCATCACCACAGCTAAGGGCTAGTGCAATCGCTTCCATATCGCATTTGCCAGTGTTTGCTGCTTGGAATGACACCTAGAGCGTGTTCCTAAAGGGTGCCAAAGTTTCTGCATGGAAACAAGTTGGAAGGAATTAGGAAAAGTTATGGACAATGGTAGTGGAATAGTAATGAATATGGGGCAAATAGTTTCTCTCGTTTTGTTTTGTTTTATTATTAGGGTTTAGTGGGGTGAACTTGGGATGGACAAAAGTGGAGATAGATCGTGATCCAGGTGTGAAACCAAGTGTAAGGCATCTTTTTGGAAATGAACCATTTTTGGGTTCATTTTAGATTTGGGTATTTTGGCAAATTGGAGGGAAGGAAAAAAAAAAAAAAAGGGAGGAGAAACAATAGCAAGGAAGGGATAGTTAAGTTAGAAGTTTGTGTTTTTAATGATTGAAATTCTGTAAGTTTCATCTTTCATAAATATATGGAAAAATGGAATGTTGCACTTTGCAAGATATTGGATCTGCTTTCATCCATATAAATTCTTAAGTGGTCCTACTAAGTACGATAGCATTAACAAAAAAGGAGCCCTATAATACCAATAATGCAAAAAGGGTGTTCTTTTTGAGCTTGCCCTTTGACCCACTCATTACATTTCAATTTTGATGAATCCAATCTGTTTTCGTAGATCTGCATTGAACCATCATTGCTCCTTGTCATTGAGTTGAGCCTTTTTTCTTTATTATCTGAGAGCTTTCCTCAAAGTTGAAAGTGAAGGACACAGCACACATTCCATCACTTAAATTCAAAAAGGGTTGGTGAGAGATTCTTGGTTTTAAGACTTTGTTTGGATTGCTTTTTTATTTTTGGGGTTATCTTTGTTTTAAATGTCATGATTACATATGTCTTTTTGTCTGATGTTTTCGGAAAGGCAGTGGTGAAAAACCTTTTCTTTTTTAGCTTTTTTAAGCTAATATTGCACTTAACTTTGGTAATAATGAAACAAAGGACATTATGGGTTTAAAAGTGATTCCATGTCCTGGTGCGGACATAATAATTTAACCTTTGGGAGCGTACACGTGTGAAGTTTTTGGGTGCACGTGTGAGCAAGATGAAACTAGAGACGACGGCCATGGATATATTGCAGCTCATAGCATAATTCAATATCCCATGGCTAACAACATCAACGACAACATTCAGCTCTCCCAGAGAACCAGTTATATGGATTTTGTTTTACTAGAGTTCTATCATGAATATATATATATATATATATATATATATTGGATCATGTATTATTATTACTTCTGTTCATGTCTCGTGTGTTATGATATAAGAATGCTATTTAAATTCTTTCTCAAGCACTTTCTTTTATTATCTTATCGATTCTTTTAATTATGCATCCATTTTAGCATTCTCGTCTCTAGTACTCTCACCATTATAATTTATTGCCCAGCATTCGCATTCATAAAGTGTCATTAGACTTATCTTCAAGTTTTATGAACTCATTCTTGATTCTTATGTTTCATTCACCGAAACGATGTCAATATAGCAAACAAAATTATCCATGGTACCAACAACCAACATCCGTAAGGATTTCCTCATTAGAAGTAAGCAAACCACTCCAAATGAACTACAAAATGATTTTAAAAAATTGTGTCTTTTACAATCAGTTCAGGTTCATTATTGCGAACTGAATCCCATCCTTCCCCAGTTGGAGGGTGTCAAACTAAACTCAATGACAAACTATAGGTGAAGCTCAAGATTTTGTGTGTGTACATATATGTATGTCTGTATGTAGTATATACGTGGTGTGGCAGTGCTCTTCACTAAGATTTTTATTAAAGTCTATCGGATAGATTATGTTATTTTAGCATTGAAACAGAAGATATAAAGAATTAAAACTATTGATTTAAAATACAGAAGAATCCATTGATTTAAGTGCTTCACTTAAGACATGTTGTCTATTGATTTTGCTAAGGCCATTATAATTATAATTGAATAATATGAATACTAATCTTCTTATTGGTTGGATTAAGTTTGATTCCACTCCTTTAGCATTTGTAATAATATGCATGATTGGGAAAAATGGGACATGATGATTTTCAGCATAAATACAAAATTCCTCTAATATGCTAATCCCCTTTATAAAAAGTAGGAAAATGACATTTACACCCTTATTTATAATATTTGCACAATTGAGATTGAAAATAAGTGGTAGATACTAGGAGTGTAAATAAACTAAGCTAATTTATAAATTATTTGAGCTTGGCTCAAGTTTTATACGAATCCGATTTGATAATAGTAAAGTTAAATCCGAGCTCGAATTACTTGAGTAGTAAACTGAGCCAATTTTGAGTTTTAAAATACTAAGTTTGAAAGGTTTGTAAGCCTCATCATATTTGATATAATTTTTAATTTATTTAAATATAAGTAAATTTAATATTAATTAAGAAAAATTTATAAAATGTTTTAATTAATTAAACTGATTGAATCGAGTTCGAACTTAATATATATATTTTCGAGTTAAGCTCGAGTTTTAGCTCGAACTTTAAGTTTTTAAGAAAAACTTAGAGCCTAATGCTATTTAATTTGATTACACCCTAGTGGATACAAAGAATGTACAAATCACTTTTTGGATGTATAAGGATATATTGTACTAAAAGTGTAGGTTAGATATTGTTTATCCTCTATTTCACTATTATTTATCTATGTCGTTCATACGAAAGGCGGGATTGTTCTTCCTGCGTCGGAGGAAATAAGTTGAGGTGAAGCGATGATTAATTTAATGGTGGGAAGACAGGGAGGGGATTTTGGCGGAAAAACTGGAGTGACTAGTACAAAGGACACAGTAAAACGTATTAATTCAACGACAAGAATCGCATTAGGAATTAATTAACGACAAAGAAGATGCGATGATAAATGCTCATCTAGCGCAATGGTAGGTCCCATTCCATAGTGAATTTTTGTCATTATTAAACACACCCACCAGGAAAATTCACCTGTGGGAATATTCAGTCCACTCCATGTCTGAAATTAAATATGCTACGGTATAGTTTTCCGTCAAAAGAATAGCATAAAAATATGAATTGAGAAATAGAACATCAGAATGGCGGATCCGATCACAATCGTCATATGTGTGAGTTGTATGTGTCCTATGCGTGACCTTGAAGAAGTTACATGACAATGATACATATTTATGACTTGGAGAGGACGGAAGGGAGGAAAAGGGAGCAATTTTATAGATGAAAGAGTTGTAAAGCATTAATAATATAGTTTTTGAAAAGAGATAGTATATAGTTCATTTCAAGTTCTATTTGACCTTTCAAATTAGTAGTCTGAAAACATAGCAGTTTTAGAATACTTATAAGGTTAAGATATCGATAATGTTTATTAAATCACATTGAAGGTTGATAGCTAAGATTACTTCTTTTGATAGATCCTTCCATAAGATCTCATTGATTCTATACCCATGAGAAGGCTCTTTGAGTGTAGGAGTTGTTCTAAGAAAGGTTCAAAATGCATAAACTGGTTCAATGATTTTTATTCAAAACCCATGTCAATCTTTCGAGTCATCTCATATTCATGGACTTAAATCTCTAGGTCTTGTTACTTAGCTTAAAAAGGCAACCTAGATGACTATTGGGCTTAAACCATGAACCCCCCCCCCCCCACAAACATAAACAAAAAGGAGCATATTTTGGTGTATTTTACAAGGAGTCAAATTACAATCATGTTTATATAATATAATTGGGATTAAGATGTTGTTTAGATCTGATATTTGAAAACACATATAAGAAGTTGTATGAAAGACTTCGATTAGGTCTGCCATTACTGCGTGTTAAGATCTATATCCATACCTACAACTAATCAATTCTTATAACAATTATTATCCAAACAATCATTAATGTTCTTTTATTAATTGATAGTTAAATTTTAATTAATAATATATATGCATACGTCACAACAAAAGGTATAATGTTCATTCCTTTAATCCTTTAAGAAACACATCAAGCATCCTTAATCATCTTTATAGAAAAGAAAAAATTGAATGTTCTCATCTTATAAAGTACTAAAATGTGTTGCAGGTATACATACAAACATACATACATAAGTTAAACACCGTTCATAAACCATATTGGTTATAATGTTTAGGTTTAATGGGTCTATATAAATTAAAAATAATCTCTAACTTCTGGGCTATTATCCATATCCGCAAACTAAATGCTAATCATTTAATATGGACTTTATAGATTGTATTAGATGTCAATAGTTTGATCATAGCTACAATACATAGTTATCTCCTACACCATAATTGTGCCCTATCCTTACTAGAGTTTAGACTTGTAGAGGTTAAGGTTTTGCCAAACTAAAAACTTACTTGCTTATAGCTAAGATGGCAACGCCAACTAACTCGAAGTCATTTTATTCTAGATGCCAATCCCATTATAAGCCTATTTGAACCATTTCTTGTCCATTAGTACATAGTTGTATCCTATACTATAATTATGTCTAGTCGATACGTTCTTGTTGGATGTATAGACTTGTAGAGGCCATGTTTCCACCGAATTGGAAATCTACAATCTGTAACCAAGATAGCAATGTCAACCAACCATAAGTCATTTCATTCTAGGTGCTAATCCTAGCCTATGAACCACTTCTTGTCTACGATCCACTTATATATTTCAATATATACGTATCCATAACTTCATCTAGAAAATATTATTTTGCGTTTTACTTTAGGATAAATTTATAATGGGATGATATCACGGTTTGTATTCTAACTTTGACATTTTTTTTTCAATTATATATTGAAGTTTCAACTTATCTATTTATATATTTAATTGAGTTGTTACCATGTACACATCAGTAAATTTTAATTCATATTGTTAGTATAATCAATACGATAAGCCAATAGGGTAGTTACTCATGTCCTTAGCGTGGGTTGTAGAACAGCTTTAGGGTTATTTATAGCCACTAATAGTCACTAGTAGGTCTCATGATTGGCATTTTTGAAGGTGGTCGCAACCTATTATTTTATAGGATGTGGCTAGTGGGCACCTATAAGGTTTAGCGAGACCCCCCTAATGTTATGAGTGATTACTCCATTGGTTGATTGTATCGACTAGACTAACGGTGTGGAATAGAGTTAATTAACGTGTGGATAGTGACAACTATTTTTAATTGGATGAATAATTAGATAAGCCAAAACTTCAAGTGTATAATCGGAAAAATGTGACAAAGTTAACGTATAAATCATGATATTGACTAAAATTATAATTGTTGGTTTTTTTGCCAATGATATTTTTAAATTTTCTCGTAGACTCTTTGCTTGCTTTGAAGTATCAATGATTTTTAGATGAAGATTGAGAAACTAAGAGAAGCATTGAAATTAATAAAAACTAGTGCATAATGCACTCGTATTACAGGTGCATAAAAAGATAAATATAATAATTATGTGACAACTTGTCTCTTACTTTTTCCATAAACAGGCAACTTTTCTTTTTTGTCTATGTAATTATCTCAATCGTAGTTTCTATTCCAATTATAAAGTGTTCATTGCTTACTTATTATATTACTATAATATTTTCAACCATAATATTTCCACACATTGATGGAGGAGGAAAAAGTGGGATATTGGGGAGTTATTTTAGTAAAAGAGTGAGGGAGTGGAAGGAGATAGAGATGGGATGGTGGTCTAGTTATTTAGAAATTTATTATTTAATAGAATTTTGTAGAAAAAGTGAGGTGGTTATACAAAAACCCTTGCACTTAAATAATATAGATAAAAAAATAATTATGTGAAATTTATTTTGCACTTTGTTTTACGTATAGAACAAATTTTCAAACTCTAGGTTTCTCTACTAATAGTATTTTCAACATTTTATGGTTCTATGCTTGTACGCGTGTAATTAGAACATTTCAAAAGATCGAGAAACAAAGAAAAACAATAAAAATAGTAAAATTAAGAACAAGGAATCCCAATGCTTTAAACATATAAGATGTTACATGGGTGAACAATATAAAAAAACTACATTGGATATGAGAAAAATCTATAGCATACACGTAGTTGATGACAAATCGCTAAAATTAAATTCTTTAACGATATTTGACAATTTCAAGAGAACTTGAACATGGAACAACTTTCTCGAAAAAGCTTTAATAGATAGTATACGTTACGTGTAAGTACACATAATACGTAACTATCAATTATATTTAGACATATAATAATATAAGTAGTGGGATTTTAGGTAACTAACCATTACTAATTCACGTGTTCAAATTTGATTGATAATTATATATTACGTGTACTTTTACATATCATGTACAACTAATCTTTTCATAGGAGAATGAAAAAGAAGCAAATTTACATACAAACTGTCCTCCGATTGGCCTTGTGAGGAGATTGTCGATGAGTGTATTAATTATTGTTGTTATATGTACAGTATACGTGTCATTTATTTATTTGTCGAACTGGCCGTTAGTGTTGTTAGTTAGTAATACAACTAGAATATAAGGCATGCAACTAACTTTGTTAAATGTTGAATTCCATTTTATGCAACTTTTTATTTTCTACCTTCATCTACACATTGCTGCATAGTTTGATCTGCCATTTGTGATTGGAGGTCAGTATAAGAACACCGATCTTTGTGATACTAGTAGTTGTAGTTCATTCCACTTGGTATCAGAACACATGGTTTAGGTATTCAATTTTTGATTTAGCTCACAATCAGATAGTTTCGGTTACTCAATTGCCTACGGTTACTAATTGAATTTCAATCATGAATACTCAACAAGTTGTTAATCTTGTTCTTGTACATGGAGATACAACCATTTCTGATCCTCTTTACATCTCAAATTTGGATAATCCTTCTATGGTGATTATGAATATTATCTTTAACAGACTAAATTTCTTATCCTGGAGTCGAGCTGTAAAGCTAAGTTTAGGAGTAAATCTTAAAATTGGATTTATTGAAGGAACTATAGATAAACCTGATGATGATTCACCATATCTAATTTGTTGGATTAAAAATGATTATATAGGGAGATGTTGGCTATTAAATTCAATGTCAAATGAAATTTCGTAAAATTTTTTGTAAATTACCTCTACACATGAGTTGTGGAAAGAGATTTGTGAGCAATATAGTCAAGGGAATGCTTCAATGATATATCAATTGCAATGTGAGATTGCTAATCCGAAGCAAAGGAATGATGCAATAGGTGTATACTATAATAAGCTTCGTAGGCTATGGGATGAATTGCATACTTTGAATGCATATCTTAGTTGTGAGTGTGGACGTACGAATTACTGCACTTGTGCTTTAAGTGTACAAACATTAATGTTTGAGTCACAAGGGAAGGTACTTCAACTCTTAATGGAGTTAAATGAAGGTTTTGAGTCAGTTAGAAATCAAGTTTTAACCATGGACCCTTTGCCATATGTTAATAGAGCCTTTTACCTTGTGTAACAAATTGAAAAACAAAAGTCCATTACTAATATGCTTTCAGTTGATTCTAAGGTTGTCGCATATTATAGCAATAGGGAAATAGTTGGTTCTACTGATAGACGTCGATTTAAAGTTGTTCAAGGATGTAATATAATGTATAAGTATTGCAAAAGAGAGGGATACACTGTGAAAAATTGCTTTCAAATTAAAAGATATCTAGATTGGTATAAGGGTAGAAGGATTGTGAAAGGAAACTTTAAGTCTGCTATGAATGCTATTGTTGTTTTGAAAAATAGAGACTACACTGCATATGATACTCCATTTGATTTGGATAATGATTGTGCTTTAGGATCATTTGTAGGTTCATCTGTTCAAGATGAACAATTGATATACAATATGTACATTTAGTTGAAACAAGTTTTGAAAATAATGAAAGATCAATCTTGTGCAGGGGACAGTTCAGGAAGTGTAGCGGCTGTTAATGTAGTAGTTCATTATGCAGGTAACTCTTACATTCGTTCTTATTCTAGCACTTTTAATAACACTTTGTATGCTTGGGTGGTTGATACAGGTGCAACTAATCATATGACCCCTTCTAAAACCCTCCTTACAAACATTACTTCACTACAAAAACCAATTTTAGTTCATTTACCAGATGGATCCTTGAAGAAAGTTCATATTATTGGTACCATTAAAATAAATGAGCACTTTATTTTTCATCATGTGCTCTATGTTCTTGCGACCAATGGACTGTATCTTCTCAAGCAATCAGCAAGAGAGTGTTTTAGGAATAGTGAAGCTTGTGTACAGTTAGTTTCTTCATCTAATAAATTAGTTTCCTTGCATTTGCTTCATGCAAGGCTTGGACACACTTCTTTTTCTAAACTTCAACATATCATACCCTATAATAATGTTGAGATGTCTCAATTTGTCTGTGAAAGTTGTCAAAAATTGAAGTTTCACCGCATACCTTTTACCAGAAGTGTTTCACATTCTGACTCTTTTTTTCATTTGCTTCATATTGATATTTGAGGACCTTATAGATAATCTTCTATTACCGGTGCTATTTTCTTTGTAACCACTGTTGATGACTATTCCAGAAGCACATGGACTTATTTGATGAGTTATAAGTCACAATTGGTTACTATTCTTCGCAAATTTCTTGCTTATGTCTTTAATCATTTTTCTGTTCATCCTCAATTCATCGATTAGATAATGAAGCTGAATTTTTATCATATTATTGACAACAATTGTTTGATGAACTTGGTATTGTACATCAAAGAAAACTATTTATACCCCACAATAAAATGGTAGAATTGAACGAAAGCATGACATCTTTTAGATATGGCTAGAGCATTAAGAATTCATGTAAATTTACTAACGTGTTTTTGGAGAGAGTGTATCTTGTCAGCCATGTGTGGATGAAGATAGAAAATAGAAAGTTGCAGAACATGGAATTCAATATTTAACAGAGTTAGTTACATGCCTTATATACTAGTTATATTATTAATTAACAACACTAACGGCCAGCTGGACAAATAAATAAATGACATCTGTACTGTAGATATACCAACAATTATTAACTTACCACCATTCTCTATTTCCCGAATATTCCTTAACCCCCAATAACCTTATGATACATAATTTTACCTTGTTTCCTTACCACCATCTGCTGTGTTTTACTCATGTTCCACACCCGTTATTTTATAACATTTTTTCTTAAACTTACACTTGTCATCGCTCTGGCTCCCTCATAGTTTCTAGGCATTGCAAGTTGGTTGAGTAAGCGACAAGCAGTACACTTAAGCTTATCCTATGTGCTATCTAGGTATGAGTACGTAAAAAGAGTAAAAGGTATGAGTATGGGTAAGCTTAGATTTGGGTACGTGAGTAGAGGTTTTATACCTATTATTTCATCACATCTTTTTTTACTTGCACTAGTCATCACTTTAGTTCCCTTATAGTTTCTAGGCGTGGCAAGTTGGTTGGATATGTAAGTACAAGTATGCTTGAGCCTGTTTTATGTGTTGCTTAGGTATGAGCATGCAAAAAAAGTAAAAGGTATGAGTACAGGTAAGCCTACGATTGGGCATGTGAGCACGGGCACATTAGGCATAATAAGATTGGTAGACTATTATGCATAAGCATGAAAGTACGGGGGTATTAACAAGAAATTTTTTCTTGTTAAATTAAAATAAATAATTTTAAGAAAGTTTAATTAAGTGGAATATTTAATAAATTTATTTATTTGCTTAATTAGTTTCATCTTTTTAGAATCACCCATAATTCAAAATTTTAATAAATGCTTTACTTTTTCTTCTTAATTCTTGCTCTTCCTTAATTCTTATTTCTTTCTTCATTTGTTCATTTATTAATAGAATGTAATATTACATATTATATAGAGTATATGTATGTAAGTACAATATATATAGTACATAGTATATAGTATATAAAGTATAAATATGTATTTATATAGTATACAAATTATATATATACATATTTATATACTGGTATATAGTATATAAAGTGTATGTATATACATATATACATACTATATTTACACATATTTATATATATTTTGTATACAACATACATGAACAATATATATATATATATATACATAGTATATAGTATAATATGTATTTAGAATATATGTAGTATACTATATACATTATATATATGTGGTATGTACACCCTATATATACATATGTATTTCATATATGTATGAATATATTTATACATATATACAATAGTGTCATCTTTGGGTTTTAGTCGATAGAGATTTGAGGTGATTTGGAATTTACTCAGCAATATGATCTTGCAAAACCAGATCAAGTAAGGGGCATCGAGGTGTTGTTTGGCGTAACCACTCTAATACTTAAGTTAGTAAGAAGCGTAAGAAGTTGGAAAGGAAGCAGTATATAGCCTAAATGTGCAAAGTATCAAGTGCTCTACTGTTGGGTGGTAATCTTATATTTATAGAGGAGTAGAGCCAGTGATTGAAGAGTCATTAGTGGGCAAAAGCCACGTTTGTAAGTAATGGATAGTGGAGTTGCAAGGTTTTATGTGGTCTACAAATGAAGGAGGTAATTGTTGACTCAGTCGCTTAGCTTTATCTAAAGTCTCTTAGCTGTTGGTGACCATTGTAGTTGGGTAGGTTGTATAATAGGTCTGGGCTGAGGTCGGCCACGAAGATAGGGAGGCTAAGTCCAAAGAAGTATGGTTTAGGCCATAAGCTTAATAAGGTTGGCACATGTTTGAGAGATCCAGGTCCAAAAGACCCTATCAATACTTGTCCCTATCAATACTTGTCCCCCCCTCCACCCTCCTTGGGCCTTCGTAGCCTCATTGCCATTGTGGAGGCAAGGAGATGGAAAAGATGGGCTTCACTAGCGTATAGTAGATCAGGTTCTAAGGTGCTCATATTAGCTAAGTGACATGGCGATAATGCTGCCGTGCCAACGTTGCAAGGGAGGTGTCAATGTCGTGTAGCTGGAGCTTGCATCGGTGAAAGGTCGGCGCAAAGATGTTTGAGTTGGGTGACTCAAGGGTCGAGTAGGAGCAACTGACTTGAGTGGGCTGCTAACTAGGCCGAGCTAGGTGCTCCAGCCCTAAGGTGGGATATAGGAGGTCCGACCTCATTAGTCAATAAGGAAGGCTGAGTAGTTGGGCCTTTGTGATAGAAATTAGACCACCAAACCCTTGACCCGAACCCGAGCATGAGGGTTGAAAAGAATGGCCAGGTGAATTTTATCCTTACGATCCACCATTGAGGAGTTCAAGTTGTTGCAATCTACCGACCTAATGCCTTAGTTAAGCCAAACTCTCTCGTACTCATCATTTGTCTCTAGCTGCCGACCTAAACTATACTTGAACATCAGCTTGGCTCATACGACCATAAGTTTTACTAACCGGAATCCAAGCCAAACTAAATACATCTAAGGCGACTTCACTTCGAAAGAATTATCTATTTAGTTTGGCATGGTTGATCTACCACCTTTGCTTGACAGTTACCAACTTAAACATACAGCTTGTCTTTTCTGTCAGAAAGTCATCCATCTGTAGGAAGCCACGTGTCCGAGCAATCGTGTGATAGAATCTTATGTAAAAGATGCCCATTTTGTTGTATTTTCAATTGTACCCATATTATTCCTTGTATATTATTTCTTTTAGATAACATCCTTTTTAGTCTTTCCATTTTAGGTAGGTTGTCTTAGTTCTTTTGGGTATAAATACCTACTATACATGTAGCTACAATCATCTTATTATCATCAATATACCAAATACATTTCTTTTCCGTGAACATTGCTTACAACTTATTTACTTACTTTACTCTTATCTTAACCTTTAAGCAAGGTTAGGTGGTGAGTAACCTTATCGGACAATCTAATGTGTCATATTGAGTTGTGCCGTGAATCCTTAGAAGTTTCCTAGTGCATCATATTCTTGAAACTATTAATGGGTTTGCTTGTTTTACTTTTTCCTATCATTTTGATGCCTTCCCATCACTTTTTCATGCTTTCCACAAGCTTAGACCCATTCTTGCGTTTGGCTTTGTTAGTATTTGGCTCTGGTTTGTATCCTCTTCGTATCAGAGTGGAGGTCTTATTTGGGTAAGTTGTATAGCTACTTAGAAGTTAGTTGTAAGTATTAGAGTGAGTAGTAAGAGTTGTTGTTCATTTTGGTTGTATACTTTGTTTTGCCCTGTTTCAAACATACGAAACAAAGCAAGTTTCAATTGAGTTTATTGTTCATTGGTGTAGCATCGTGTTCGTTGAATTAATTGGACATTTGTTTGGAAAAGTGTACGTGTTGTTTAATTCGAAGGAATAACGTCTACTATCCATTAGATTTGAAGTTTGAAACTAAGTTTTGTCAAACATAATGAATCCTAGTGTTAACGTTGGCATTGGGGGCGACAATAATGGTATTGTCCACTATGGTCGATAGCCCTAAGGCATCCTTAGAAGTAAAAACGAATGACTAGATGGGGTAGCTAACCTCATAGTCGACTTGACTAGAACTATTTGTGCAATAGCCTATCATTTTATTAAGGCTGTGCAAAACACTCTACAAGTTGCTCAATCCGCTAAAGGACAAAACCCATCTCGATAAATTTGAGGTGGAGGAGTAAGAGGGTAAGTTTGAATTGACTTAGATGATATAGATGATGAAGGAGAAGCAAAGTTTGAAGAGGAGGAGTGAGCTCGAGCACCCCTGGTTGCTAACCATATGAAGCTTCAGATTCTGAGTTTCAATGGTTTTGGGAGTGTAGATGATTATTTGGATTGGGAGGAGAAAGTTGAGTGCATCTTTGATTATCACCAATATAAGGATCAAGAGAAGGTAAGGACTGCTGCTATTGAGTTATCACGGTATGCTGCCATATGGTGGAAGAACTTTTAAATCATGAGAAGGCAAAAAGGATATAGAGAGGTAAATACTTATCCTGAGATGAAAGGATCCTTAGAAATAGGTTTGTACTGGATACATATTTGCAACACTTTTGCTCTACTTTAAGAGAGGCAAGAGGTTGAACTGTTGATGAATATATTTGAGAATTCTAGATATTCATGATTCTCTACGAAGTGGATGAACCATTAGCTCGAATAGTATCTAGATTCCTCACTAGATTGAGAGGTGATATCTAAGACATTGTAGAACTTCAGCAATTCACTACTATGGATGAGGTTATACGAATAGCCCAGCAAGTAGAGAGATAGAAAAGGTGCAGAATGTCGACCTGACTCCCAATGAGCTGACCTGGTCAGTTAAGCCGTCCTGCCTTGGGAAGTTACCGAGTGTAGTTAAGTATCGAGTTGACTAAATTGGTAGATGTTAGAGCCGAATAGAAGGGCCTACTTGATGGTGATGTGTCGATGAGAACACATGAGAAGGTACAAGGATCTAGAAGAAAGACTAGCCAAATCAAGTACTTTAGGTACTAAGGATTTGGAAACATGACTGCCCAATGCCCAAATTGAAGGACCGTATTTATTAAGGGAGATGTTTCGAAGATTGAAGTAGAAAGCACAGATGAGGAACCATAGGAGAAAAAAGAAGTAGGAGATAAGATTGATGTTAATGTCGACTTGATTGAGACAGATGTGTTTGTAGAGGACCTGGATAAGTTGACTTTAGTTATTCGACATACAATGAGCTTGGAACCTTCTACTAAGGAGGAGCAAAGAGAGAACTTATTCTACATCACCTATAAAGTGAATGATCAGGTAGATGCACTCATAGTGGATAGTGGAAGCTGTACCAATGTAGCATTCACCGACCTTGTTAAGAAGCTTAAGTTGTCGATCACTTCACATTTGAAACTGTATAAATTGCATTAGTTGAATGAGAAGGGAGCACTACATGTCATTCAGCAAGTGCTACTGCTAATCTCAATTGGAAACTATTCTGACGAAATTCTTTATGATGTGTTACCTATATATACGTCACATGTGCTATAGGTCGACATTAGCTTTTTCAATTGAAGGGTTATTCATGATAACTATATGAATATACATGTGTTTGAGAAGGATGAGAGGAAGATTACATTGAAACATATGTTACCGAGTCAAGTTAGAAAGTTGTAACCTAAACTTGCATGCGGATCAAAGAAAGCTTTGGCGTTGAGTGAGCCAAACTCTAAGAAGTCATCAAGGCCTATGTGCCAACTTTTTTATTAATCAGATGACTGCTAGAATTGAAGGAGTAGGGTAAACTACCCTTAGAGGTTAGAGAACTACTAGAAAAGTATACTGACCTGTTCCCAAAACAGTTGCCTAAGGGGTTACTCCCTTTTAAAGGCATCAAACATTACATTGATTTGATACTCAATGTTGCATTGTTGAACAAACTAGCTTATTGGATGATTCCTGAATAAGTTGTCGAACTTCAAAGAAAAGTCAATGAAGAAGGGATATGTGAAGGAAAGTTTGACCCCCTGTACTGTACTAGCGTTACTTATGCCAAAGAAGGATGGGACTTGGCGTATTTGTGTGGATAGTAGAGTTGTTAACAAGATTATAATCATGTACCGATACCCCATCCCGAGGCTAGATGATATGGTGGATGAATTGAGTGGTGTGAAAGTATTGGGCAAGATAGATTTGAAGCTAAGATACCACCAAATCAGAATGAGATAAGGGGATGAATAGAAAGCTACTTTTAAGACTTGACATGGCCTGTACGAGTGGATGGTCATGCCTTTCGGGCTATTAAACACTCTAATCACTTTCATGAGATTAATGAATCATTTTTTGAGAGACCCGATCGAGAAATTTGTTGTCATCTACTTTGACGACATCTTTTTATAGTGTTGACCCAGAAATGCATATTAACCACCACCATGCTGTTTTTGATGTCCTACGAGTAGAGAGATTGATCAGAAACTTGAAGAAATGCTATTTCTATCAGGAAGAAATGCTGTTTTTAACCTAGAAGAAAGCTGTGATCTTCCTAGGCTATGTGGTTGGTAGAAAGGGATTGAGAGTAGATGAAGAGAGGGTACGAGCTATTGTTGAGTAGCTGCCCTCAACCTCTTGTGTTGAGGTGAGAAGTTTTTATGGATTGGCATCATTCTACCGATGTTTTATTTAAGGATTTAATATGATTGTAGTGCCTTTAATTGAGTTGATAAAGAAGAATGTTGAGTTAAAGTGGGGAGAAAAAGAAGAGAGGAGTTTTACCAAGGTAAAAACTAGGTCGATCTTTGCCCCAATCTTGGCTCTACCAAACTTTGATAGAGTATTTGACCTTAAATATGATGCGTCGGGTGTTGGCATTGGAGCTGTGCTAATGTAAGAAGGTCAACTTATCGCTTATCATAGCGAGAAGCTTAGATGAGCGCAATTGAACTATTTTGTATATGACAAAGAGTTTTTGGCCTTGATTTGGGCTCTTCATGTGTAACAACATTATCTTTTGCCAAAAGAGTTTTTCATAGATATGGATCATGAGTTCTTGAGATATTTATGAAGCTAACCTAAGCTTTCCAAACACCAAGCTCAATGGATTGAATTTTTGGAAGGATTTAACTTTGTCATTAAGTACAAGCAAGGTAAGAATAATGTAGTTACCGATGCCTTATCAAGAAGATATGTTCTTCTCACTGAGTTGTAGACTAGATTGTTAGGGTTTGCAAGCATTAAAAAGTAAGATTAGAATGACCCTCATTTTAGCCCTATATACATGTACTGTATAGAAAGAAGAGTAGTAAATGAGTATCACATTGGGGATGATTATCTGTTCCGAGGTGGCAAGTTGTGTGTACTGACCTGTTCGATAAGGCAGCTGTTAATGAGAGAAGCCTAGAATGGACGACTCTCTAGACACTTTAGAGAGCGAAGAACGTAAGAGATGTTGAATGATCGATTTTTTTAGCCTAGAATGAAGCATGACATGCATCGTGCGATTGAGAGATGCACCATTTGTAAGAAAGCGAAGAGCTGAGTAGAGCAAGGGAAAGCAATGCCTTTGCTTGTTTCGACCAAACCATAGGTTGACTTAAGTATAGGCTTTATCCTTAGATTACCTTGCACTTCTCGAGGCAAAGATTCTATCATGGTTGTCGTGGATAGGTTTAACAAAATGGCACATTTCATGCCCTACACCAAAACTGATAATGCTTTGGCTATTGCTTCTTTGTTTTTTGCAGGAAGTATTTTGCTTGCACAGAGTACCAAGGAGTATGGTGTTGGACTAAGACCTAAAATTTCTAAGTCATTTCTAGAGAACTCTTTTAACATTGGATGAAAATAATTGCTTGATAATCTTATTTGTACTTGTATGCATTCATGAGTCTCCAATTCAACTTACTGAGCTGTAGTTGCTCATACCCTTATAGATCCTTTTGCAGGTCCTGATTTTTGAGCACTTCAAGTATTATGCCACCCTACAATTATCCAGTGGTTAATCTTTTTGAAGCTAGGGGTGTGAGGATCAATTTACTTAGTAATGATGTGTAGCTAGAGTGTCCTTTGTAGTTACGGATGAAAGACTAATAGTTCTTATGTAAATTAGTGAACAGTTGTAAATATGTAGAATTTCCTAGGAAGTTCTGTGAACTTACACATAATTATACATGTTTATTAGAAATTTGTAATATTTTTCATAATTGTAGTTAAACTTTTAATCGAACCGTTTACTTCAAAGTGAGGAGTCGTCGACGTTTTGTGTAGATCATGTCTATGGTAGGCACTGTAAGGTCAGTTACTATCATAGAATGGTTTACACAGTGGGACTGTTGCAACTCTACGACTTCGGGGCGTAACAGATGATAGAAATTAGATTACTGGACCCTTAACCCGAGCCCGAGCCTGAGGGCTGGAAATCATGGTTAGGCGAATTCTTTTCTTATGACCTACTATCAAGGAGTCTGAGCTATTGTAGTTTGCCAACTTGATGCCCTAGTAAAGCCAAACTCTCTTACACTCATCATTCTTCTCTAGATACCGACTTGAACTACACTCGAACATTAGTTCTGCTCATACAACCATCAACTCAGCCAACCTGAATCTAAGCCAAACTAAATACGTTTGAGGCGAATTCACTTTAGAAGAATTATCTGTTCAGCTTGGCGTAATTGATCTTCTACGTTTACTTTGCACCTCAGTTTGGCAGTCACTAAACTAAACACATAGTTTGTTTTTTCTGCCAAAAAGTCATCCATCCGCAAGCAGATACATGCCTAAGCAACTATGTGATAGAATCCTCCATATAAAATGCCCATTTTGTTGTATTTTCAATTATACCCTTATTATTTCTCATACATTACTTCTTTAGATAATACCCTTTTTAGTCTTTTCTATGTTAAGTAGGTTGCCCTAGTTCTTTTGGATATACATACTCACTGTACATGCAGTCGGGATTATCTTATCATCATCAATATACTGAATACACTTCTTTTCTGTAAACATTGCTTATAGCTTCTTTGCTTACTTGACTCTTATCTTAACCCTTAAGCAAGATTAGGTGGTGAGTAATCTCATCGGATCATATTGTGTGTTATATCTAGTTATATCATAAGTCCTTGGAAATTCCTTGGTGTATCATATCCTTAGAACTGTTCGTAGCTTTGCTTGTTTTACTTTTTTCCTATGGTTTTTGCGCCTTCCTATTACCTTTTCAAGCTTTCTACAAGCCTAAACCCATTCCTGCATTTAGCTTTATCAGTCCTTGGCTTTGATTTACATCACCTTGCTAGTAAGGGCAGAGGAGACACTCAATAGGGAGATTTAAGTTGAACACGAGGGTCAGAGCAAGGTGAGGTAAAATAAAGAGGATACACTTGAGCAAAGTTGACGGTTTAAGTGCCAAGTTGGAAGGATGGTTCAAGGCAAGTCTTCGTAAAGCTGAGCTAGGCGTTCTATGTTGAGGTGAAAATTTGGTGGATTGGGCGCTTCTAGGGGCAGGAGTGCAAAGTAGAGGTATTGAGAATGCAGAGGTGTTGGATGGTTTGGTTCGGTAGGATTGAGCCGAGCTAACTTATCCGTGTTGAGGCATAGTGTTGCTAAAGTGTCGAGGCATTTTTGTTGGGGGCCTTAGGAAAACTTCTTATAGAAGCTTACTTTTCAAATTCTCACTTTATTGTACATTTTCATGGTACAGTTATTACAACATGATAGATGTCATATCACAGCAGATTTGTGTGTAGTCACAAACTTCCAACATTTTAAATGCAACCATTCGATGAAAGCTATCACCACATGTTTGGATCGCAATGCATTTGGGGATTCATGCTTATACAAATCCCTATAATTACTAATTCACTTTCCTAAATGTTTGGCCTATAAATACCCTTAATACTTGCACAAATTACTCTTTTGCAACTTTTCTTATCTTGTTTTCTCATTGCAACCTGAGCATTTCTATTCCTTTCTTCTTTGATAAAGTCTTCTTCAAAACTTTTGCATTACCTTTCTTCCTTCAATAAGATGTCATAGTCAGGAACACATTCAGATGAGCGTAATATAATATCCTTAGACTCTAAGGCTACAAGGAGTGCCACTCCCCCCTTAAGGGGGAATAAAGAAGCTTTATCCTCACTAGCACAGATGGATAGAGAGACAAGGAGGTAGAATGAAGTGTTTGATAGGGTAGTGTTGATAAGGGCCATCCCTTGAGATGTATACCCATGTGATTGCTTACTAGGTCCCATTGATGTCTATAGCCAGCCAGAGGTTAGCAAGAAGCCATATGGCCGAGTAAGCAAAAGTAAGGCAACCGCCGTAAGTTAGACTTTAAGGAAATTTTTTGTGGACGAACTCCGTAGTTTAGTCGTGCGGTTGCTACAGCCGAATGAGAGGGTGCCTTTGTTTTCAAGGAGGTGCTTTGTAGTCCATGAGGATCCTCTACAACATGGGATGCGCTTGCCCTTTACTAACTTTGAGAAGGAGTTGTTTGATTACCATTGTTGCTGCTCTTATCAAATACCTTCGAATGGGTAGAGGTTATTGAAGGCCATCCAAGCCTTATATGAATACTTGGTGTTGAGAGCTACACTAGAGCTCTTTAACCACTTTTATCTATGGAAGAGTTTAGGTGGGTAGAGTTACCTCCAGAACCGCACTAGGAAGAAGTTGTTCAGGGGGCTTAGACTCGTTAGTGTAAAACTAGTAAAATAAGTTCATGGTGGTAGAGCTGCCTCAGATGGCCGACTTCTGGACTTGGTGGACTTTACTAGTTCGAACTAGAGCATAGAGTAAGCTTAGCTAGAATGATGTGGAGGCCTATGGGGAGATTAAAGCCTTTATGGCTCTATGGCATGATAAGGAAATCAATACCGAACAGACTGTATGGAGGTACTTCAGTTTGCCGATCTCTGAACTGTTTCTAAGTATGGAAAGGGCAGTAATGAATAAATGATTGGAAGGTTTAAGTCTGTCTTCGGCATCGGTTATCCCTTTCGTCATGCTAGCATGGGTTTGCTTGAAACTATACTTTGTCTGTAATGTTTCTAAGGAATAGGGGGTCTTCCTCACCTATGGTAATCATGACGGAGTTTTGTAAGTAAGCATGATACGTTTATCTTGTGCTAATATAGCTTGTTTACTTTATTGCATGTGAGAAGCTAACCCAGGAAATTGAAGTTCCATGCCTTTTTGGGTTAGAGCTATTGAGGGGACATTGAGGTAGAGCTAAGCCAGCCAAGAAGGCCATTGACCCCAAGAGCAAGGTTGCAGGGCTTGTATTAGGGGTAGATGAAACCGGCAGGGTAGAATCACCAGCTATTCCTTAAGGGATTCCTATCAGTAGAGCTTCCATAGAGCTCGTGGTTATTGACCCTCTCAGCATTATCTCCCCTGCAATTGAAACTACTCCTACGTTTAAGCTCATCTCAATAGGGATTGAGCCCGTCGTAGTAGGTGAAGCACATGTATATTTTTTTAAATATTATATAAATATAAATTAAATGAAAAATATTTCATAAATGCAGACATTCTATCGCTTTTGAAAAATGTGACATTGGAAATAATAAAGGTGTTACATTTATGAAATGCGATTTAATGTTTGGTTTATAGTAGTTATCTCTATAGTAGCATCTCTTAAATGCAAGATTGACACATGTACCTATGTTATATTTAAGAGATGCAAGATTAATGAAATTAAATGTATGTCGTATCTTTAAAATGCAACACAGGTGTAAATACCTATTTCACATTTAGGAGATGCAAGATAGCCTTGATAAATTGGTAATATTTACTATACAATTGATAGATATATAATATTTATTACATGTAGCAGTAAATAAGTAAAATTATCTATATATGTACATGAATGTTGTAAGTTTGTATATTATACATTTATATACTTTATATGATGATGAATCTATATGTTGTAAATGTACTATATAATTTATTCATGATTTTATTAAATGCACGAATATATTTTTCTAGTATCTATATAGTTCATATAATAAAACATATATATATATATATATATGTATCTTAAGTACTATTTAAATCCTATTTTTAAGTATAATTCATTCATTTAAAAAAAATTACATTAGTGAAGCTATATTATAATATCCACTAATTTAGAATAAATATTTTATTTTTATTTCTTCCAGATTAATTAATTGTATAATAATATGCATAGAAAATGTTAGAAAACTAAATATATATATATATACATATATATATGTTTTACAAACTTTTGAGCCCATTTAAAGGGATGCGCCTTGTTAGAATCTCGCGTAACCCATTCATACAAACAAGGAAAAAAAATGGAATTGTCTTTAGTTTGAGTCAAAGACAAACTCTTAGAAATTTGAGAGAGAAGGAAGAGAGAGCTATAGAATAATAATTCTTGAATTTGATTATGAATGGAATCATGATGGTTTGGTTTCTACTAATACTATTTATAATATTTCTTATAATAACTAATTTCTTAACAAACTTTACTAATTACAACCATTTACTATCTTTCTTAACTAACTAATTTTATTAGTTGCAATTATTCATTAAGTTGCCTAACTAATATCTAAAATCATAATGTAGACATGTGAGTAGCATGAGAAAATGAGCAACACGCTATGTGAAAGGCAAGAATACAGCAAACACCTAATTTTTAGACATGTGAAGGAGCACAATCGCCCATTTACCATGCCTACTTAGTTTCTTTATCAATGAGCTCAAGTATTATAGTTAGGCCATCTTTCCATTATCGAAATAATCATCTCAATATGACTGCTTCATTGAATGTTTCAACATGTGGCATAAATAAGTAAAACTTTTAGAGTTTACTTACTAAAATCTATAGCTGAAAACAAAATCTCCAATTTAAAAAAACTTACATATTCCTGTAAATTCTATAAATAAAGAGTCTACGAAATTAATATAACCATGAAGTATCTCCAAATAATTAACTACGAGTCTTAACATTATTATAATGATGCAAGTCATTACTACTTAGTGACACTAGAGGCCATAATAATATTTAAGACTATTATCAATCCTACCACCAGTTCACACATTATGACTTGAACTGTAACAGCAATCTGTGACCTTAAATGTATCGGCCATTATGAAGTTAACTGCCTAAAGGAATGAGCTATAAAATCCAGTAGAAAAGAACTACCATACATACAAAAATATATGCCGAACCATGTATCGCACCTATAACATATCTATATGTATATATGTTCTATTATATTATGGGGTCTAGTGGGTATTCGACTTCTCATCCCCGGTATATGTTTTTTTACATTACTTTTCTCACTAGTTTTGAGAATTGATTTGATTAACCACCAACACAAATTTATCAATCTTACTTTTTCTACACTTCTTTCCTACGTACTCTCTTTCTCCTTATGTCCCCTAACATATTAAGAGACACTTCTTCCTTTAATGTGAATCTGTTGTGTTTTTTATATCTTTCATAGATTTTGCATCCTACCGGACTATGCATTTTATAACAATGCACTTTTTTTATTCAATAATTATTTTATTTTTATAATACTATATTTAATTTTTACATAAACATCATTGGTGTAAGGTTCACTAGTATGTGCATGTTTATATATATATATATATATATATAAAGGGAGGGGGTGGGTGGAGAGGGGGCGAGGTGCATAGGGATGGACCTAAAAGGGGGCTGAAAGGATTAAATATTAAGATAGAACTAAAAGAGGAGAATATATATTATATATATTTTAAAGAGCAAACATTAATATGATTTTAAACATAGCAAATATTAATGAGGTCATGATTTAAATCTAATAAGAGTCATCTTATTTTTTTCAAGTTGCATTTACTACTTAAATGATAATCTTATACTACCTTTTCTTTTGCTTTTTTTTTTATATATATATATACTAACGAATAACATTAAGTGTCATTCATTATAAAATGAAAAGTCAACTACATAAGTTCTCTTAAGGTTCTATTAATTTATTATTAGTACATTATAAATAATAATTACATTATCAATACCATAAATGTTTTGACCTTATTATATAAATGTAATATAATATAAAAATGTTTTCGAATACAAGGGTATTTTAGAGATTTTCAAAAGTTACTAATCCTTACTCACTCTAATCAACCTCCTTCATTTTAAAATCCTAAAAGTTGCCATATAAAGCATAATCCTCCTTCTTTGTGCAAAAACTTAAAACTCTCTCCGAAACCTAACCTAAAAATGGCAAGCAAGAGTAGATTAATGTAAGATTCTTGAACTTAATCATAACAAAATTCGTAATCAAGCTTTCTAGCATCTTAATCCTCTTGTCCCTTGTTGGTTCTAGCTTCTCACTAAGAGTTTCAACTTGAGTTTATTGACTATCATCAAGTTGCAGCTCATCTAAGTGAATATAGTATGTTAAGTAGAGGCTTTAGCAAGATAAGCATGATTCTCACTCGAAGAACTTCTTGGAGGGGATGGATTTAGTTTGATATAAATTGTTTAATCTGAAATCAAATGTTTTACAGATTAAAGGTGGTTGTATATCTTCATTTTGTTGGTCTCACCAAGTGTTTGTGTTTTTGTAAGTAAGTTCTTGGACCGTTACTCTTAATTTTGGGAATTCTTGTGGAGATTTATGTCATTTGGACTAAGAATATAGGAGTTAGTAGTTGAGATTTAGGATAGAAATCATTAGATTATTAAACCTTAGTATTCCTTTGGAAGTGCATAAGTTCCTAAATGAAAAGTTGGAGTTTTTGGTATGAGGACGAAGTGAATTATTCTACAATTCTATAGACAAGAAGCAAGGCATTCGGATGCCTTACAGTATACTGTTCGGACACTAGGCCTCTATGCTTCACAGAAGAGTAGTATCCGGATGCTATTCTCATACATAGGGATGCTGTGCCTTGTTCCTTGTTCCTTTGTTTTTCAAGCCATTTTTCCACCTAACCAACTCCTCGTCTAGTTCCTTTACTACTAAAAGTCTCGATCTTTAATTGAAAAACTAGAGTTTAGGTGCACTTCTAAGTAGACCAAGTATGAAGACAAGAAGGGACATATTTGAAATAATAATATAACTCATTGGGGTTTTAGGTAGATTAAGTTAAATAAATAGCTATGAACTTGAGTAATCATTTTAGAAACTGAATTGAGGATAAGATAAGCATTAATGACTAATCGGTTGGATAAGTAATGTGCTAGTGACTATTTGGAGTAAGGTATGAAGGAACCAAGTGAAAACTTTTATTTCTTGAGTCATGTACTTGGATACCTTTGCTTTGCCTTTTTTTACTGGTTTATTAAGTTGCGTAGTAACTCAGGTAAGTAGTATTTGTGTGTATGGTTACGCTTGCTAGGATCAAAACAATCTAACTCGGACTAAGTACTGTTTAGCCTAAATGAATTGCTTGTTGCTTGTGCTTGACCTTGACCTGCTTGGCTTAAGGGCTCAAAGTGGTGGATCCCTAGGGGACAACTACTGATCATATGTGATGATTTCCTAGTAGACTTTCATATAGGATAAGGCAGGTAAATCTAGTGTTTCTCGATTGCTGGGTATTGGTCATATGACCATCATCGTAATATATGGAAGTAAAGTTAAAAGACGTATATTATTATAACTACTTATGTATATAAGAGATTATAGCATGGCAGGGTTATGAATGCTGCTTTGCTATATGTTGGCTAACATTTGAGATGATAATCGGCCGTTTGTTTATTTTAGTGTATCTTATGCATGTGATATGAATTGTAGGCATCCGTGTATGCTTGTGTATTGCGTATTAGGATTCGTATTACTCTTTTCTTTTTCACGTATTGCTAGTGAGGTTTATGTTATATACAAAAAGCCTTTTGTTGACGGGTTTGAGGAAGAAGAAGGTGTGGATTATCTTTACTTCAATGATGAATAGTAGTGTAATGTACTACAAGTGTAGGATTGAGATCCGTTTTGGGAGACTTGATACTTTTGGAGACTTAGTTTTTTGAGATATTTGATCATACTTTACTGGTTTATATTATCTTTTGATGTGGATGTTTAGCAGCGTGAAAGGCATGGATGACCTTATGATATGTATGAGTGTAGGAGTATGTGAGACTCTTCTAACACTTATGTTTAACTTATGATATTTTTGGATAATTACATCGCATGAAGAGTTGATCTTAGTTAGTTTTCATAACTTCTTGTGGTTTGGAAGATTTAATGTTTCCACTATAATCAAACCTTAACATACTCTAAACTAATTGAGGTATAACCTTAACATACTCTAAACTAATTGAGGTATGTGGTGAGTTGTAATGCCTAATAGGATTCTCGAGGTGTTACAATAAAGATATTAGAAAATAATACCAATCATATGACTTGATATACTAGATCTATTTTTATAATTAATAATATTACAATGAATGTGAATTATTGATTGACCGCTATTGTCAACTATTTATATTAAAAATGATACTTTTGTAGTATTTGTATTGAAACAATCTTGCAATGTGATCGCGAAAAGATTCCATATAATACTGATATGTATATTATGTTGTTTTTTTCACTTTGCTTACTTCTAGTTTAAACTTTTTTTGTAATATTTTTTATTAATAACAAAACTTACTAGTTTATGTATTGATTTTATTTTTTTATTGATTGATAGTTGAATTCTAATTAATAGATATATAACATAATGAAAAGGTGAAAAATTTAATCTTTTAATTTTTTAAGAAATGCATGGAGCATCCTTAATCATTTTCTAGAAAAAATTTAAAAGTTCTCATCTTATTAAGTATTAAAATGTGTTGAGAGTGTGTATACACATACATATACACATACATACGTATATAATTGGTTATCTGAGATGGCCACTAGCTTCGAAGACTACAAAGAATATCATAGCAAATTAAGCCTAATTTAATTATGTTGCTTGCATTTATTAGTCCATTAAGCACACATACTAAACAAGTAATATCCAACTAATTGGATTAAACTAATAGATCCTTGCAATGATTGGTTATCAAACCTATTATGATTGAAACTACGCTTTTTTAAGCTAAGACACACTAAAAAAAAAAGATTACTTTTTAATAGCTTGTTGGCCAATATGCAAGGGCATTCGATCAGAGAGCTCTACAATTGACCACTAGCCCATGACAAAGGGTCAATCATGTCATGATGAGTAGTCGATTACCTTGGCTCATACACCCTCAAAGTTCCCTTCAAAACATTGGCGATTTGGCCATAAACATCCCCATTGAGGGTAAACTCTTTAAACCATATATGAAATAGTCACCAAAATTGATAAAAAAAAAATGGGTAAAAATGAAATTTAATTGCATAATGAACTATATTTCCTTATTGCTCATTCAATTTTGTAAGAGTTAAACAAAAGCCCTTTATTTCCTTGATTATAATCAAACCTGGGTTTTCTAAGAAAAAAAAAGTGATTTTGATCCATAGTTTTATCTTCTAAAACATTAACTAAAGGATTTACAACTCACTTTCAAATTAAAACTTATTTTCATTCTAATCTCTAATTTAAGGTTGTAAGTTCTAACCTTCGATATTGAATAAGAAAAACCCATCACATGCAACAACCATTTTACTATTTACCTATACGTCTTCTTGAATAATTTTTTTAACCAAAACACATGAGAAAACCTATACGGCTATACTCCTTGTGTCAAAAAGCATCACATGAAACAACCATTTTACTATTTACCCATACGTCTTCTTGAATAATTTTTTTAACCAAAACTTTGTCCTTTCTTTGATATCTATGCCACACATGTTGATTAGGAAAAGAGAAATAATTAAGAAAAATGGAAGGGAAAATAGCACATCAAGTGCTTATGTTTTGGGATTTGGACAACTTAGTGTAATGCCCCATAAGGGGGCCTAGTAGAGATAATCTAAAGCTGTTACACCACGTGTACACCCATTACGTGACAACCATCTTGTTAGTCAAAGATCATAGGATTCTACTTATTTATTTAATCATTTTACCTAATTTATTATATATAAGTACACAATATAAAATAACTATGGGATTTAATGTCTCCTTTCTTTTCAAAATCGTAGAGGATTGGAACTCCTTACTAAATAGTAAAATGAGTAGCATTCACCTTTCTACATTTGGATTTACTCGGAATAAACTATACTCTTATCGGGAATTGATTCTCTCATGGTGATTGTTGAAGAAACTCTTATATGCTTCAATTCTTAGTGTACCCAATGTTTCGGCTATTGTCATGTAAGAAAACTATAAGGAAGTGAGCCAAAAACCACGGGCTACGGGCTCAGTGAAGAGTAGGAGGTAAAAAGCATGTATAAGCTAGGAAAAATATCCAAGTTATCAAATAAATATCTAAGTTATCAAATAATTATTATGTGCAATGTATGAACAAGCAATGTGTCATTTATACGACATTATTCGATCCGTTATGAGGTTGGAGAAATTACATCCGTTCTAACTCAGGTTGAGGAGTTTCAAAACATATGCAACAACTCATGGCCAAACCTGAGCTTGTGTAATGAAGACATCCCTCTTCTCGTGACTATCCTTTAAATCATTGCCTTCATCCTTGCTACGACCTCTTCTCTAGTCATTTAGTTCGGCTCTGGATGGAGAAGGGATCGTTATGCTACAATGCTATCTCTTTCAAAGGTGTCGGTAATTGGTCAGAGAATCTTAAGCATCCCTTAATGGGTTGCAATGTATGTCTGGTTTTAAATTTGAAGTCTAATATAGTTAAATCTAGTTTAAGGTGAACAATTAGTTTGTAATACACCAAATAAGGTCAAGTAATGCACCAAAACATGTAGCTTGGCTACCAATTAAGACCTTAAAAACCAAGCATAGGTGTAGCATGCACATAAACAGTTACTTACAACCACAAGCGATCATATACTCCAGTCTCCACAAATTCTACTTACTTGGTGTCTTAGCCAATCATTCCCAGAAGCCTCTGATAAGTTTGTAGATTTAGCTTATTTAATACAAGATAGAGCAGAAATTAGAATATAATACTTGAATGAGACTGAACTAGTATATTGTACTTACCCTTTTAATTTATCCTAATATAATCATTGGTACTTATTATGTAATATTATTGTAACTTAACTTTATATTTGAAATTTATATAAAAACGGTTTCTAGGACTATTTAAGAAGTTTTTATCTTTTCAATAAAGAATTATGCATTAACTCAAATTTTATGAAAGTAAGATGTTAGATTTATAAAAATGTAAGGTTCAGTTTTAATAATTTTGATAATTATACTCATAGACCCATATCTTTAGGATTCTTACTAGGGATCTACTTAATCTGAGAATCAATGCTAATGATCCGCAAGTTTTATAGCAATCACTTTATTTTTTTAGGAAAAGTGTAAAGTGCAATCTTAGAAGTTTTATCAACTCACAGGATCAACAATTATTCTTATAGACTTATAAGTTTGCCCCTAGATACTTATTTTTTCTTAAATGAACTTTAGATTTATAAGGAAAATTCATATCGTAATATAAGTTTTTATATGATAAAATAAGAATATGTGTAATATATGTGGAATATATATACCATATATATATCTTATAATAATATGTTCACTAATTGTACATTAGCATGCTAACATGTTTATATATGCACACACACATACACACACACACACACGTACACACATATATATAGTTATGTACATATGTATATCCTAGTTACATATATCTTAGAGTTGTTCCTATAAGTTTATCTATCTATATCTATTGATCAAGGAGTAGGGTATAAAACTATATTCTATTTATGCTTAGTATAATCGCGTCTATATATATATATATGTGTGTGTATGTGTGTGGAATTATCATATAAGTAAACTTTAAATACAGCTAATCAGTTTTGTTAATAATTAAACACAATCCTTTTCATAAAATCACAATCAAGTTTGTTTGAAACTAGTCAACATGAATCGTACTTTTTATAAACATTAGGAGTTACCTACTTTGTAACATATTTATCTAAAATTAGCCATATTACAAGTTATATACACAATAAATAATATAGAATGCCAAATAATTTTATGAATATTTCTAAAAATATAACTTAACTTAAATTTTGCTTTAGTTTTGATGAAAATTCACTTATAGGATATCTTCTTATTTTTCTTTTGAAGTAGAATGAATTTTTCTTTCTTTTTTTTTTTCTCTTTCCCCACTTTTACTCTCTCTCTCTCTTTTCCCACTCTTCCTCTCTGATCATCATTCTAATTGCTGTCTCTTTATGGCATTAATTGCCATATTTATAGGCAACTCTTCACCACTTTAATCAAGGTGGTTGTATACATATATAATATATATATATTTGTGTTGGTCCAATTTTACGTTATTTTTCAAGTATAATTTTATCATGATTTATCATTTATAAAGTTCCATAATATATTTAAAAATAATAAAACATTATATTATACATATAATCTAAAATCTCTCCTTTTGGACTAATTAAAATTTAACCCCGATAAACTTTGTGCTATTATTTATATTGATTGCATTTTAACTTATTTTTGAAATCTGAATTTACATAGTTATTCCTTCTAACTTTTGGGGAACTCATATCACCATTGGATATTTTTCAAAACTATTTTTTTTTTGTCTTACATATTGAGATAAGGCCTTAAATACACAATTCTTAATATATGATCTAATGTCACAATTTAGAAATTATTACACTCTACTTTGTTATATCCGAAAAATTACTAATTTAAATAATACAGTATTACTAAGTATGTAGAGTTTACAAACTTAATTTTATATTTATAATTAGGAAATTTTAGAGATCTTACTTATTTGATGCTTCGAATAATATTTGAATTGGTATGATTAGATTTTAAGGAGTTTGATCTTATTATCACATTTTGAAAATTTCCCAGGTAAGAATCTTTTATAGACTATTTTTTAAATAATTACGATATTCAAAAAATTTTATTATTAGGTGTTTACGTCAAAATTTTCATATATACCCTTTAACATGGTTTATGATACTATATATTTTACAAGGAATATAACTACACGAAAGTTAGCAGGTTCAGATTGTGAGGCATTACACTTAGTGCCTAATGTTTCAATTTTTTTTCATAGTTTAATGCTTAATGGAGACATTTGATGAGTTATTTTTGTAAAGTATATGCAATAAATTGCAAAGGATGAAACATAAGGTACTAAATTGACTCAATCTCAAAGTACATGTATTTGGTGTACCTTTATACCCCAAAATTGGAAATGGACATTTCCATGTCTTTAATATCTCTAAAAAATTTGCATGTAAGAGCTCCTAAGATACAAAGGGTAGAAATGTAAGGGTAGATACCATAGGGACAAGAGAGAGATAGAAAGAGAATTTTGTTTTACATATTTTCTATGTAATGAGAAGCAAGAGAAAAGAAAGAGAAGAAGCCTTTTAAATAAGAAAGGTAATTTTATTGCCAAAGTGCCACTCTCTTTAAAGTATTTTTATGGGGTGTTTCATCCTCCCTTCTTAAATGAATCTTCATTCTTTAAAATAATTCAATCTTTGAAATAAGTTAGAATACTCCTACATCTCTTCTTATAGTTCCTAGGTTGCCTAAATCCTCATAGTGGTTGCTTTGCTAAACTTTCACATACTTGATTATTAGAGCCTTAAAATCTACATTTGCGTGTTCATTATCTTTACTTAATACTTAGCATAAAGATTCTCTTGAGCTGTCAACAGTTCCAACTCGACTATTCTATGTGGATCAGTTGGTAAGGACACATGAAAGATGTTGTGTACCTTTATAAGATTATTAATAAGGTTAACTCAAAAGTCACATTCCTATCTCTCTTTGAAACCTTATACTATTGAATATAACTTAGACTCAACTTTCCTTTTGATGTTGAATCGAATTATATCTTTTGTGGGAGAGGTTCTAATGAAACATGATCACCAACTCGAAGAGGTCTTGTCCTCTAACATTTATAACTTTTCTATTAACTTTATACTACTAGAATTTTTTTTTCCCAAAAATTTGAATCTCATAAACTATTTCTTCATTAACATAGGTCTTAATGTTCTTTTTTCACCTACTTCATCCTAATTCTTAGTAGACCTACACTCTGTTCCATATAAAGTTTCATATGGTGCCATATATATTGTTGCTTAGTAGATATTATTGTAAACAAACTCTATTTATGGAAAATACTCATCTTAATTACCTTCTAAGTCAATGGCATTGCCTTTAACATATCTTTCAATGTTTGGAAAATCCTTTTGATGATCATCCTCCTATGTAGAAGGGATTAACTAAGTTGTATAAGGCTTTAGCTTGGTAACCAAGGCCTAATGTAGGCTACCATAAAATTGTTTGATAACAAGCGTCTTTGTCTGAAATTATGGATATTATCTCTTTATGTTGTCCCATAATATAGGATAATTAGCTTTTCCAAGGGAGTATCATTTCTTGAGTGTTATAAACTAGGCAAACTTGGTTAGTTAGTGTACTGCTATATACATCGAATCATAACCTCTAATTTCTTTGATAGTGATGTCACAAAATATATTGAAATGTGCTCCCACTTCTATATTGAACTAATACTGATAGTGGTTATAACTCATTTGCTAGTCTTTAGAGCTTTAATCTAATTTATTGACAAGTAAAGCATTTGGAGACTGTTAAGTTGTAAATATAATGGTCTATACCATACCTACAAGCTTAATCTTTTAGATAAGATGGTTGTGGTACTAGTCATAACATGGTATTAAAGCAGAAGGCCATGAGTTGGAATCCCTACATTACCAATTAGCCCCCATTTAATTAACTTGTTCACTTGATGGGCCTTAGTTAAAGTTCAACTTACGAGTAAAGGAGAGTGTTAAGTAATAACTACAATGGTCTGCACCACATCTACAAACTTAAACTTTTGGATAAGACGTTTATGGTATTAATAGTAATAGAGACAAACTTAATTACTAATGGTATTTTACGTCTTATAATTCTTTGAAACGTTGAGATATACTTCATCTTTTGAGTAATGAGCCTCTTCTAAGATCTCCTTTTTCTAAGTCCTACTTGGTTGGTATTCTAGTTATATTTCATGCCTTAATAACCCTCCCAATTAACTCTAAAGTCCTTTGAACTAATATTAATACTGGTTTTGATTATTTGCAGCAAGGAGTCTATTTACTGTATGGCTTGATTGTCTTGTAAAGTAAGCATCACTCTTAGATTTGCTAAACTTAACTATTTACTTCTTGGTCTAACTTTCTTATATGCTTTTGCAACTACTTTTGATAAGTAATTAGCGTAGCCATATATCCATAAATCTTTATAGTAAGAGCTTCTACCAATTAATTAGCTAATGCATCTCCGAGGTTATACACGTGAAGGCCACACCATAATGAACAGAAATAAGGAAATTAAAAAGGGGTTTAGCAAATCTAGGTAGCTATCTAGTTGGAGATGATACACCAACTAGACCCTACACGGTCTACAATTTCCCAAATGTGACATATCGATCTAGACTATAAGGTGACTTGCCACTATTCCTTGCAAAAGGGAATAGATAAAAGTTAACGGTAAGAGAGAACACTAAGGTTGCTAGAAAGGGAATCTTGTAATAATCAATAATGAGGTATGATATTGCATATAAGTAAATGGGAGTTTGTATATTGGCCCCTCTAGGATTATAATACATGCACGGAAATGACAAAAGGATTTTTTACAAATGAGATACATAAGACATGCTAAAAAGGGTAAAAAAGATAAAGAATATTCTGTATGAGAAAAGTAAAGAATCCTTCTAGCAAAAGACACGTGTCAAGAGGTGACTGTGGGCTTTTAGTGCGGTTGGCTCTATTAAGTTGAATTTTGAGGTAGCTCGGCAATTGAAAGATCTAGCTCGGAAGAGGTCAGAAGAAAATCAGTAGTTAAAGCCGACCTAGTCTGGTTCGGGTCAGAGCTTGATCACTTAAATAACGCCTGGATTCTCCTCAAGTTGCTCAGCTCACTAACTCGGGTCAGTTAGGTGCTTGGCACTGAGTCGCTCAAAGACTAAGTTGAACCTTACAAGAGTTCGACAAGGGTTGTGGCTACTTAGCAAGTCGATAGATCTGTTTGGCAGCTCGACTGGCTCGGCGATGGAATCCTCTCTTCTTAGTAATTCTTGAGTTAGGATGTGTTGAGTAAGTCTTGATAATCCTCTTGCTCAGCTTTTGGTGATTGATTCGAGGAGTTGATTCTTATCATCTGCTTGGGGGTTAGAAGGATTTGTCCTCAAATCAGCAGGGGCGTTTGATGGTTGTTCTCCTCTAGGTTCTTCTGCAATTTCATTGGATTGGTAAGGGATCAGATTGGTGATGGATCGGATTGAAGGTAAGGGATCACCATAATTCTTTGGTAGGCACTGAAGTTGATCTTTTTTAGGACCTTGAATGGACCATCAGCTTATGAGGATAGTTTGCTTTGTCTTAGGTGCAAAAATCTCTCTTGGCTGAGATGAATTCATATTAAGTCACTTAGCTTGAAATAAATAGTTCGGCAGCCATGATTATCAATCTCCTATTGTTTCAGTTGAACTTAGTGATCTTCCTTACCATAGACTGGTGTTGTTCTTGTAATCCTTAGGCTTAGTTAACTCCAGATCGACTCTTTTTAGTAGTTATGGGGGCACCGATTAGGTCTAGTGGAATAGTGAGATTGAGGCCATAGATAACCTCAAAAGGAATCTTCTTAATGGTACCATGGATAGTTTGATTGTATGCGAACTCTATAACTAGTAGAAACTCATCCTAGTCTCTTAAGTTCTTTCTTACGATAGCTTAAAGTAGGTCGTCGAACATCCTATTCACCACTTCAATTTATTCTCAAGTTTTCTCCAAAGAGTCTTCCAAAAATAGCTCAAGAATTTTATGTTCTAATCTGAAACAATGATTTTCGATACTTCATGTAGTCAAACAACTTCTTACAAAAATAAATTAGCAATATATAAAGCACTGTTAGTTCGATGGTACGAGATGAAGTGGACTATTTTATCGAAGTGGTCCATTACAACAAAGATTGAATCTCTTCCTTTGGATGTCCGAGGCACCCTTAGGACAAAGGCTATGTTAAACTTGACCTAAGGTGAGGTCGGCGCTGGCAAGGGCATATACTCTCCATGCGATTCCCTCTTCCCTTTTGCCTGTTTATACACTTCATAACTTCTAACTACCTTATGGACATCTTTGGTTAGACCAAGCTAGTAACAATTTTCTTTCAATAGTTTAGTTATTTTGATTTTTCCAAAGTAACTAGATAATCCACCACTACAAGCTTTTCTAACTAATAGCTTACGTGTGGAACGATTTGGTATATATAACCTTCCTTCCTTGAACAGATAACTGTCCTTAAGATAATATCCACCAATAGCTACTCCTTCTTTGCACTTTTTAAGAATGGGACCAAAATGTGATTCATGAGCATATTGCTTGGTGATAAGAGAAAATCCTAATAACTTTGTTTGTAGAGTGGTCAACAAAGACTACCAATGAGATAAGGCATTGTGACCATGTTGGTACTACCCTTCTTATGTTGAATTACATAAGAAAAACCTTTCATAATTCTTACATTGTACTTATCTTTTTGAAAGTTTGCTCTGACTTCCAAGATGTTTCAAGGACTCATGGTTTATACGAATCACAAACTCTCGAGGTAATAAATATTATTGCCAAATAGTAAGAGCTCAAGAAAGAGAGTATAATTCCTTCTCTTACATAAAGTAGTTCAATACGGTACTACTAAGCTTCTTATTGCGGTAAGCAATTAGTCGATGTTCTTGCATCAGGATTGCATCAGTACTAACGCTTGATGCGTTACATTCCAAATCAAATGGCTTGTAAAAAATTTGGTAGAACCAAGATAGGGATAGCAGTGGGCTTCTCCTTAATTTCTCTAAAGCTCTACTCAACTTGGTCATTCCATCAAAATCCTTCACTCTTTTTAGTAAGCTCAGTTAATGGGGCGGCAATAGTATTGAAGTTCCTAATGAATCTTCTATAGAAAGAAGCAAGGCTATGAAAGCTTCATACTAGTGGCACTCTTTGGTGTCAGATAGTCTAAGATAGCTCCGACCTTTTTTTCATCAGCTTGGATTCCATCTCTAAATACTACATACCCAAGAAAGACAACTTCTCTTTCACAAAACAAACACTTCTTTAGGTTCCATACAACTTCTTAGCATGTAGAATGTCAAAAACAACTCGGAGATGTTGAACATATTTGTTCAGGTTGGTACTGTATATTTATTTGTCATCAAAGTACACAACTACATATTTTCCGATCAGCAAATGCATCACATGGTTCAGAAGCTATATAAATGTGCTCGGTGCATTTGTAAGTCCAAATGGCATAACCAACAACTTGTATAGACCATACCTTATCTTGAATGTAGTTTTTCACTCTTCACCAAGTCTTATGCGAATTTGATGATGGCCTCTTTGCAAATCAATTTTTGAAAATATTCGAGCACCATGTAGCTTATCTAACATGTCATTGAGCCTTAGTACTAGGTATCTATACTTGATAGTAATATGGTTGATAGTTTGGTTGTCGATGTACATACGCCACAAACCATCCTTTTTTGGGATGAGCAGAGCTGGTACAATACAAGGACTTATGCTCTCTCTCACTTAACCTCGCTCTCTCAGCTCATCCACTTATTTTTTCAACTTAGCAACTTACTCAAGATTCAATTTGTAGGTAAGTTGGTTTGGCAGGGTTGCGCCTAGTTGTAGATTAATATGGTGTTCTATGCCTTAGACTCGAGATAGTCCCTTAGGCAGTTCTTCAAGGAATAGGTTGGAAAATTTATCTATCAATTTTTGAACCTCTTCAGGCATATCTTCCAAGTCTCTTATCTCTAGCAACCTTTTGATTAATAGTAATATAGGCTCATCGACCTTCTTAGCAGTTGGGAGATCTTGATAGCTCATTACCAAGGCCTTCTTCTTGCTAGCTCGGTTGAGCTGATTATGTATCTCATTCACTTAGGTTAGGGCCATAGATTGTAGCATAATCTTCTTTCCTTCCTTAACAAAGGCGTAAGTGTTCTTATATCTGTCATGAGTAACACGTTGATCGAATAATCAAGGTTTTCCAAGTAATAGATGCAAAGCTCCAATGGGGACGATATCACATACTACTTTATCCCTATACAGATTCCCAATACTAAAAGGTATAGATACTTGTTTAGTGACGTATAGAGTACTCTTATCATGTAGCTAGTGTAGCTTGTAAGGTCGGGGGTGCTTAGAATTAAGCAGTTCTAACCTCTGCATAATTGATTGTGCGACCACATTGGTACAACCCCCTCCATCCACAATGATGGTGCATAGTTATCCCTTAATAGTATACTTAGTGTGGAACAAATTTTCCTTTTGATCTTCCATGGAGCTTGACAAGGAGCTTAACACTCATCTTAGTATTAGTGTTATCACTTTTCCCTGGTTGGCATAAACATAAGTCTCTTCCTCCTCCTTGGCTTCAATTCTTCTAGCATTCTTCCCCCCCTTTAACTCTTTCTCGTTGGTGCTAGCTACTACATCTCCTCAGAGCACCATAGCATGTTAGTTTAAAAACTCAACATCCATATGTCTAAAACCCAAGCATTTTAAGCATTTCACTTTGCCTGTCTTTCATCTAAAGGTCTATCCTTTCTTGAATGTCCTTAGGGTCAGCCTATCTTTAGCTTAACTCTTTTAGCTTGCTCAGCTATCATCAGGTTAATAATGTTTTTCCTCAGCTCAGGATGGTCTCCTTTGCTTTACATGAGCAGGTCAGCATGGAGTAGCAGCTTGGGGAAAACTTGAGCTAAGTCTGCTCGGGGCATTTCTTCTCTGCTTTTTAACCCTCTACACTACCTTAATGGTCTCCTCCAGTGTATAGAACCTCTGTATTTCCATAATTTTGTGAATCTCATATTTAAATCTAGAAATGAATCTCAATACTGTGTGAGCCCCAGGTTCATCTACGTCAACTTAAATCATCAACATTTGGAATTCCATAAAATAGACATCAATTGATTGGCTTCCTTGGTGAAACTCTTGTAATTTAGCAAATGTGTCTTGCAGGTAAGTCTCAAGTATAAATCTACCCCATAACAATCTCTTCATCTCTTCCCAAGTTCTTACACTTCTCCTCCCATCCCTCGCTTTACCTACATTTAGATTCTTCCACCATATGGTAACATACTCAGAAAATTCAAGTGCAGCAAGTTGCACCTTAACTTCATTAGTATACCCATAACAGTTATACACTTTCTCTCCTTTCTCTTCCTACTCTAAATACTCATCTACATCTCCACTTCCATTGAAGGGAGGGATTTGGACTTTGACATTGTCAAGCCCTAAAGGAGCTCATTGTCTTCGCTCTTGTACCTTAAAATATTCCACTTTAGCTTCTTCCTCTCTATCATTCTAAATATCCTCCTCAATCTCTTCTAACTCCAGTTTTCGTTTAGCAACTCAATTAATTACTCCTCCAACTTAGTGGGGTTAAATTAGGCGATTTTCTTGGCTATCTTGGACATATCGTCTCTTAGGAATGTTCTCAAGTGAGATATGATGAGGCACACCCTAAGAGTGCTGCCTATTGGCTTGCATCGAAGTAACCGGACTTTTAACAAGATTGGTAAGTTTGTCAAGCTTATCATCAACTAACCTAGGGGTATTACTATCATTTTATCCTCGGCCAACATGAGCAACACTACTTTGGTCACCAATAACATTATGGACACTTGAATTCGACATTATGTAATACTTTCTCTAGCAAGTTGACAACATAATACTGAACAAAAGTCTTACTATCTCACTCTAACAACTTCAACTCTTAACTTACGCACATGAATACCATAAGAATGAACTTGCTTTGTCTTTGTAGTGAAAAATAAAGTAACAATAAGAACTGCCCTTACTAGTCCACAAATTGCTACTTCACAACTCACAACTTCAAAACTTACTTTACTCAAATACATTGCAGGAGCTATGGAAGGAACACAATAGTTGTAGACACCTAATTTTTGCCTCTAGTAGTTCTAATAGGGTCCTAATTGCAAAATAACAAGACAATAAAAATAAAGCTTGAAAAAATTTTGAAAAATGATAAAAAATACAAAAAGAAAAAATTATAAAGATTTTTAGTTTTTTAGAAAAGAATTTATTTTAGGGTCAATAGTTTTAACTTTAGTTCGGTTTAAGTAGTTTTAGAGAGTCACGTAGTTTAAGTAAAATTTAATTGTATTAAATCTTAAAGCACATACTAGTGGCCTAATGGATAAGTATTGGAGCATGGGCATTGGAATAGCTTAAGGTCACGAGTTTGAATCTCACTAGGCATAAATGTTTTTTTTAGCTTTCTTTCTTTCTTTCATTTTGTGAGAATTGGTTGAGCATACGAGATTTACATCTAATCAATTTTTTTTTTATCTAATACGATAGAGATTGATGAGATTCATAGTTTATTTGATTTTTATCAAATCATATATGAATCGATTTTAAATCTTTGTCAAATTAGGATTTTGTATGATTTAAGATTGATTTGTTTCCAAGCTATATATATATGACTTCCTCCTATGCATGAAGAGGATATAAGCCCCAAGTTCCATCAAAGCACGCGTACAAATCACTTCACTATACATTTATGTCATCTTCATTCACTACTTCATGCACTGCTTACACATTGTCAAGCACTGCAGTCTATGCACCACCACAGCCCCACATAGCACCCAAATACATAATAGCAGTCATGCCATAATCTCTGTTTCATGTCTGATCATCTAAGCCCCATTTCATCGACCTAACTACAATGTAATCTACATACATTTGCAGCAACAATTGAATACGTGCACGGCCTTACCACACACCATCGCTAGACATTGCGTTACATGTTTTCTCTTACCTAATCCAGGCTTCACCGACAGCAACAGCCAAGCCAAGCCCCGTACACGAGGAGAGCATGCCAATAAACAGCCATCACTGAACTAAGCTCTAACTACTACAACAGCCAGGTTCAATGCCGCAACTGAGGACCAACATCACTACACAACTACTGATCTCACGCATATATTCTAAATATCACGATCAAGCATAACGCAGCACTTACACGAACACCCACTCACATGCTCCACCGCCAAACATGATTAGCTATTGTTTGAAGTACCTAGTCCACACTGCATGCTACGGCATCTTCTCAGTCCTCTATAGAACACGAACCCCCCACTATCCCATTTTCATGTTAACTGAGTCACTATACGAATTGCACTCCACGCCATAATAGCTTCCTATCCACGCCCACAGCTACACTCCACGATCACCGAAGTAGTAAGCATAATCAAGCCATCCTAATCTAACGCGACTCACCGAATAGCAAGCAACGCATGCTCCACTACTCTATCCTAAGCACTATCCTTTCACTTTCATCATTCATAGAGCACTCCAAAACCCGACGCCGTGTAGTAACATCGACAACTAGAGCCCCAACCCCATTTGACACTCATACAGTACACCGACTACACTATAATTTCAGACCAACCCATGCCTCCCACGGCCAGCTGATTATGATCACCATTGCCTATACAACTACAACCATACAACTGCATAATAACAACCTTGTCCATCAATAGCAGAACACATCACATACGCATGTTGCTCACCAGATTAACATATGCACTGATCTCTACATCGTACTTCGTCAAACACTGTTCGTGTCGACTACAATTTACACCGAGCATACTTAATTAGAGCACTAACGTCATGAGCACGCTACAGCCAAATCATAAGTCTAGGTTCGGTTCCTCAATTTTTCATTTATTTATTTATTATTATTATTATTATTATTATATTTTATTAGATCCTTAGTTAGCTATAAGTAGTTTCATATATTAACTTAGTAGATTCTTTTGGTATTGGTTTCTTTATATATATATATATTAAGTATATTATGTTTTATTTATTTAGGTAGATAGTTGTGTAATATTAATAGTATAGATATATAAATGTACATATTAGTTTAGGACTTTTAGAGAGTTTGTTTTTTAAAAATAAAATTGCTCAAAAGTTAGGAATCTCTTAGATTTTTGAATAAATTAAATAGATTATAAACGTAAATTCGGTCGGTTTTCAAAATTAAAATAAACCAACACATTAAAGTTTTTAGAAAAAACTACGGTTGTTTGATCCCGGCTAGCAAGTACGTAAGTATTTTTGGGGTGACGATAAAATATGTAGAAACTTAGGTTCTTTTTTTCTTTTGGTTTTTATTTTCTTAAAGATATTTAAAAAAGAAAGATAATTTGAATAATAAACCTAATTTCTGTAAATAAATAGTTGTACCTATTAGGGTTTAATAAATTAGCCCTCAAATTTGGAACCCTCTGGTTTTTCATTAAAATTGAAATTGAAGATCGGTAGCTAAATCGTAGTCAATTTATCCAATCGATTACAGTTTCTTTTCTTTTTCTCGACTTTAGTCGGGTGGTGACTCCAAAAATTTTTCTAAATAAAAAACCAGAATTTCCCAATTTCTTTAGTCGATGATTAATATTAAATAGGTTTGAGTTTAGTATTAATCGGAAAATGAGAACTAGAGATTCTAGGTTCAGTCGCCAAACTGTCGAGCTTGATTTTTCAATTTTTCTCTTTTAGTTTAATTCCCACTTTCTTATTAATACTAGAGAAATTGGGAAATTTCGGTCTTTTTTAAAAAAACTTTTATTAAAAAATTTTACAGTTACCAACTGATTAGAGTCGAGAAAAGAAAAGAAACTGTAGTTAATCGGGTAGATTCATTACAATAGCTACCAGTTTTCGATTTCAATTTCATACAAACTAGAGGAATTTAAATCCGAGAGCTAACATATTAAACCTTAAGGGATACCACTATCTATTTACTGAAATTAGGTTTATTCTTTCAAATTATCTTTTTCTTTATATTTTTGAAGAAAAGTATATAAAAACCAAAAATAAAGAAAAATAAATAAATAAACCTAAGTTTCTACAAATTTTTTCGTCGCCCCAAAGATATCTACCTACTCACTAATCAGGATCAGATGATTGTAGTTCTTTCTTGAAAACTTTAATGTGTTAGTTGATTTTAATTTTGAGAACCAACCGGGTTTATGTTTTAATTAATTCAATTTATTAAAAAAAAATCTAAAGGGATCTTAACTCTTGAGTGATTTTATTAAAAAAAAACTTTCTAAAAGTCCTAAAATTTTTTAAAAGGGTTTTTTATTAGCTTTTATTTTAAAGAAATAACTTCCTATGTGAAGAATTCTAAAAAAAAAAACCTAATCCTAGAATTCCTAAACTAATATATATATATATATATATATGTATGTATGTATGTATTTATATCTATATTACTATTATTAAACGATTATCTACTTAAATCAATATAATATAGTTAAGCTATATAATAAAGAAAACTAATCCTAAAAGAAATACCTTAAACTAATACACACACACATACACACACATATATATATATACTATGTTAAATTGCTAAGGATCTAATAATAATATAATATAAAGTAATAGTGATAAAGAATAAAATAAATAATAATAATAGAAAAAATTATTAGCAAGACTAAACTTGATTGGGTGAACTATTATTTCAAACATGCGGTGAAGGACAGTGGCCTTGATTGTGCTTTAGACTTCGTTGTTACGATTGGAGATTATCATCAATGTTGTATGTGGCGGATGTTAGCTGATCGTGGATTGAAGCTTTAGTGCTTTTTGGCTAGAGTTTAGACTTTTTGTAGGCCGCTAATATGTTGAATTAGGATAGCATGGGGCTTGTGCAGTTAGCAGCGGTGTATTAGCTTGTAGGCATGTGCTGCTATGGATGCGAAGTGACAGGCTGTGGTGTTGATTTATGGTCTTGTCTTATGGACGTTTGTTGGCTAGAATTGATTAGAGTATATGGACTTAGGACAAGGACGACGAGTGTTAGAGGTTGATTGTTATGCTGGACTGAACTTGGTTTCAACTGTTGGTTGTTGCTTTTCAAGTGCTACTGTCTGATTTGAAGAAGCTGTTGTTTGGGTAGGAGTTGTTGGCGTGAAAGCAGTATATGAGACAGATTTTGTTGTGCAGTGTAGTACTGATTTGGAGTTAGATTCAGCTGCAAAAAGAGGACGGTGGTTGCGTCATTGTAGGCCATGAGTGTATTGTAGTAAAGACAATGTGTGTGAGGATGGAAGAGCAACAGTCATGTGCAAAACATGTGCTACTGTTGTGTGATTGTGTTCGTGCATTTTCAGTAGATCGTGGCAGTGTGTTCTATTCTTCGGTGGTGATAATAAGTGATCAAGCGGTGAGAATTGTTGTGGGGAGAGTGGTCGAGTGAGAGGGGGCTATGTGTAGATGGCGTAGTAAAGGATTGCTGGAGTCTTTGCTAGTATATGAGCATGGAGTATTGAAACAGAAAGGTTGGGGTTTTGCTTGATCGAGTAGCTGATGTTTGTTGTTTACTGTGTGTTACAGGGTAAATGTTAACGTTGGCTATGTTTGTGTGTTGTAAACTACAGTTTGGTTGTAAAGTTGGCTTTAGTATCGCGTGTGTGAGGATTAGAGAAAGAGGAATTTTTTCTCAAATGTGTGTCCTCCTTGCTTTTTGCTATACGATTGATATTTATAAAGTTAGAAAACAAATCATATGATTCAAATATTTTTGTATCGACAGGAATCCGATTTGATAAAAAAATCAAATCATTTATATTGATTTAAACCCGATTCAATAAAAATCAAATAGTTTTGAATATCACAAATCTTTAACGCAATAGATTCAAAAGATTTGATTAGATTTGAATCCCTTATGCTTAACCAATTTTCACAAAATGAAAGAAAGCAAAAATAGTAGGCATCCTAGTGATATTCGAACCTGTAACCCCAAGCTAATCTAATGTCTATGTTTAAATGCTTCTCCGTTAGGCCATTGGCCTATATTTTGATATTTAGTACAATTAAATTGTATTTAAATCACACAACTCTTTAAAATAATTATTTGAACCGAACTAAAAATAAAACGATTTATCCTAAAACATTTTCTAAAAATCTAAAAAAAGTCTTTTATAATTTCTTTTCTTTTTTCATTTTTTTGTATTTTCATCATTTTTCAATTTTTTATTATTGTTTTTTTTTTTTAAATTTTGGAATTAGGACCCTTTTTAAAAAATTTAGAATTACAGGAGGCGAAAATTGGGTGTCTATAGTGGCTATTGATATCAATACAAACAAGACTTTACTGTAACCTAGCACACTCCCTCGTCAAAACCGCGCTCTAATATCAACGAAGTTAATGCATCTCTAGGGTCATTCACATGGAGGTTACACCATAATGAACATAAACAAGGAAATAAAAGGGGGTTTAGTAAATCTTGGTAGCTACATAGCTAGATATGACGCACTAACTAGATCTTACACGACCTACAATTTGTCAGATGTGACTCACCAATTTGAATTATAGGGCCACTCGCTACTATTTCTTGCTAAATGAAATAGATAGGCATTAATGATAAGAGAGAACACTAAGGTTGCTTGGAAGGGAATCTTGTAATAATCAATAATGAGGTATAATACTACATATAAGTAAATGGAGTTTTATATGCTAGCCTCACTAGGGTTACAATACATACATAGAGAAGACAAAAGGGTATTTTACAAATGGGATACATAAGACATGCTAAAAAGGCTAAAAAAAACAAAGAATATTTTGTACGAAAAATGTAAGGAATCCTTTTAGCAGAAGATGCGTGTCAAGAGGCAACTGGAGGCTTGTAATGGGGTTAGCTCTGCTGAATTGAATTTTGAGGCAGCTCGACAGTTGTAGGATCTAGCTTGGAAGAGATAAAAAGAAAATCAGTAGTTAGAGCTGACTTAGTTTGGTTCAAGTCAGAGTTCGGTGGCTTAAAGACACCTGTATTCTCTTCAAGTTGCTTGGCTCAACAGCTCGGATCAGTCAGGTGCTTGACACTGAGTTGCTTGGAGACTATGTTGAACCTTACAAGAGTTCAGCAAGGGTTGTGACAACTCGGTAGGTCGGTAGAACTGTTCGACAGCTTGGCTGGCTCAGCGATGGAATCTTCTCTTCTCAGTAATTCTCAAGCTCAGGCACATTAAGTGATTCCTGATAGTCCTCTTGCTCGACTTCTAATGATTGGTCCGAGGAGTTGACTCCTATCAATTGTGTTTCACCAAATCTAACCACTTCTTTTGTCTCATATTCAACATATTTTGAGTGGAAAAGAACTTCAAACTCTTTTGGTTTGTAAACTCTTCATGCTTTTCACCATATGGGTAGTGTTTGCAAATCCTCAGTTCAAAGACCATTATTGTGAACTTGATGTCATGAGTCACTCATATGCTTTTAACAATATAATAGTATAAGCTACCGCTTTTTGATGTCTTATTAAAATGTAATTAAAACCATAATTTGAGGCATCACTATAAATTAAGAATTCACACTTTTTGTGTAGTTAGGCTAGTACAAAAGCTAGTATCGAGCTTTATTTTAGTTCTTAAAAGATAGACTCACACCTAAGATGAAGTTCATCCCCTTTTGATTAAACATAGTAAACAAGGTTAAAATCTTAAAAACACCTTCAATGAATCGCAAGTAATAACTTAATAACCTTAAGAACTTTTTATTTTAGTTACTACCTCTGGTGGCACACAACTACTATCCTTTAGCATCTATAGTATCATCTTTAATTACTTAGCATGCTCCTCTTCACTTTTGTAATGTATAAGAATATTATCAACAAATACTATGACAAACTTGCCTATATAGGGTTAGAACACTTCTTTTAGGTAATGGGGTTGGAACATTTTGCTCACCATATCAATAAAAGTTACAAGAGAGTTTACTAGTCCTAAAGGTATAAACAAATTCTCATAATGTCTACAATGAGTTTGGAAGGCCAACTTAGGTATATCCTTAACTCTATCTTTAAAAATATTTGTGCTTCATTTAACTAGTTGTGCAGATAGCCGGTTCTTAGCAATAGGTATCTTTTCTTAAGTAGCACATTCTTCAATTCTCTATAGTCCATATAGAGTGATAGGAATTGAGATTTGAGACATCATGTCATGTAAGAGGTTGGGAACCAAAATGGAGTAGGTGAAGAAAAAATTTCTCAATTGCAAAATCAACAAGCGTGGCAATCTACAAAAGCACAAGGACTTCATTGGAACATCCTTTTGGAAGATCCAAAAGAAGTTGCTTTGTCAAGATGAACCCATCAAGCATTTAGATGAAGTGACAATAGATCGTAAAGTTCAATTACAATCAAACTTCGTCGAAACCCTTCATATGGCATATGATCAAATTTCCCTTAGATGTTTTCATGCCTTTTAGTTATTCTTCTTATTTATTTACAGTTTCATCCTTAATGTTCCAATTAGTTTATCTTATCTAGGTGCAAGGTAGAAGACATCAATTGAAAAAAAATCGTTAGAGTCTAAGGGATAACACCACTAACCATATCCAAATACATATATATAAACTAACTAATAATTGTCTCATATTAAGTTTATTGCTCTTATCTGTCATTCGCACTTTTAATGTCACCCTTTATGCAATTATGTCTTCATACCACAACTAAGCTTAATCGATAACTTCTCTTAGGATTCCCTAGTAGTATTAGTCATAGTTCAGCCACATCCGTATCCTATTTATTAATGAGTAAGGTGACAATGGCACCTAACTATTAGCCAGTCTTGCTAAGTTTTTGTCCCTCAATGGCCAACTGATCCCCTATCCATGACTTGCTTATCTAAGATAGTTATTGGCCTTAGCGTTAACCACAAACTACACAACAAGTTAGGTTGAGTGTAATTAAGTTCCTTATATTTATTAATGCCATAGGCATACACAATGCCCAAGTAACACCAATACTTAGATTAAGTTTGCAAGACTTCCTCAAAACAATTAGTAATCGATACCTATTAATATGCAACTAAAATCATGATTTAGAGCTTAAATAAATTCAAAGACTACTTTGCTAAAGCCTTTAGTCAACAAACAAATAAGGGTAGTTGATTGAGAGACTATTGTTAACCACTAACCACTAACTCATAAGAAAAAGGGCCAACAAATTACTAAGATAAGTAATTGATTACTTGGCTTGAGTACTCCTAAAGTTACCCTTAAAATGTAGCAGATTTTACCTCACATATCTTACTAAAGACTCTTATTTACTGCATATATATTGTAAAGTTTCTAACATGTATCAAATTATACATCAAATAATAATAGTTAGAATATTAACATAATTATCTATTAGTCCAATTTCCTTCTTGCTCATCCAATTTATCAAGATTTGATTAAAACACTTTACATCCACAATTATAAACTTACCTAGGGGCCTTCAATTAAGAAATTGATGACTTAATTTTAACTTGAAATTTAGATTATGTTCTAATTTTTAATTTAGGGCAATGAGTAAAAACCTTTGGTATCAAACCAAAAGCACCATAAGAATCCCATACTTGATATGCCAAATATCACCATGAACAACTCCTACTTTATGGTTTAACACAAGTCTTTTTCAACCATTTATCAAAAAGACAACTTGGATTTGGAAACAAAATTGTAAGGAAGAGTGGAAATGGAGATTTCCTCACATTTAATTTCTCTTACATCTTCTAAAGTAAAGACGAGTGTCACCACTTGACACAGGGTAGAGGGTAGGGTTGGAGGGGTATTTTATTTTATTGGGTTTTCATAAATTGAGAAGTAACGAAAAAGAAAGATAGTAAGTTTTGATAAACTATTTCGAATATCAACTACTAGGCCCAAGCGAAACTTTCCTAGATATAGGCTAACCTCTAATGGCCCAATCTAACCTCCTTAGAAGTGCATTAAACTCCTAGCAGTGAAGGTGCCCTTAGCAAGGACATAAGTCAAATGTTTAGAAGCTCGATCGACTTTGCTTGAAGTAGCACTGAGTCACTAGCTATAAGCCTAACCTATAAGTATGAAGACCTCTAAGCTCTTGGAGGCTTGGGCCTTTTAGCCTAGGTTGGCTAAGCCTAACCCCCCCACACAAAAAAGGATCATCGAGAGCAGCTGGTAAATAAGGAAAGTCTAATGGTAAAAAATATGGATCCCGCCAAATCCAAAATGGATCTCACATGTAATCTTCCTCCTAAAATAGCTTAATCTCATCAAGATGAGGCCTTCGAGTAAAAGATCTTTTTGCCTTCTGCACTCTTTACGCTTATGTTCTCTTTTTCTCTTACTTTTACCCTCGTGCTGATTTAAACATTAAAATAGTTATGCCATATTACCCTTCAACACTCTCATAGCCTTACTTTTCTCCTTTTACAGGTGACTTTTACTGCCCATTGAAGATTATATTATAACCGGAAGTTTTCTAGATACAAAGTGAGTGGCTTATTACTAAAGTACACTTTATTTTGAATTGTTCATTTGCAATTTATAAAATTTATTAAACTGCTTAAATGCTCAATATAATTAAACATCATATACTTTTGGGGATTTTATTTTATGGCCACGCCAAATCAATACTTTATCATATTGCAAACGTTGGAAAGTAATTGTAGTTTTATATTTTTGGAACGCCGTGATAATTTTCCTTAAATGAATTTCGGAAAAGGTTTCTCAAATCAATTGCGTACATATGCATACGAAATAAAAAGTGTGTAATACATTGTGTCAATCGTGGTCTCCAGCGGTTTTTACAACAGATGTTATTGTGAGGCACCGACAGCAACACGTTGCTTTTTGTAATTTGGTCTGGTTCAATCAGACCATTTGACATTGTAAATGACCAATAGAGCCATTTAAGTCAGCAAGCACACCAATTGAATAAATTTGGACAAGCACAATAATCGTATGAAGTTGGGTCCATTATTGATCCCATAGAAAGTAACACTTTGTCTCACAATAATTCAAAAAGATTAAATAAGTATTATATATCACATGTTATATATACATATTATATAAATATTAATAAAATATTAACACAAATATTAATGGAATGAATAGTTTTTAAATTAATCATCACATTCGATTTACATACAGTATATATAATAATATGTGATATTTATTATCTATAATAACTTAATGAAGTTACAATTATGTGAATTTTTATCCACTTGTACATTTGGATGATCTAAAGGATGGATTGACGCTATTAACACAAGGATAAAATTGCAACATCTCTTTATCTTAGGTGATTGCGCGCTTATTTCATTCAACATTGAAAACATGCACCCAGACCATTTGCACTACAGGTAAATTGAACTTTGATCCTAATATGACAATCTTAGACTTCTATAAAACTGATAATATAAAAATCAAAATAATCTTTAAGGTTTTTCTTTTTAATTTTTGATGTTTTAGAAAATTGTTAATGTTTTATAAGTTAAGACAAATCATAACTTGGGTTCGGAATGCAAATTTTTGGCAGACATATGACTGTAAGTGCTCAGTTTGAAAGTTGAAAAGGGAAAATTCATAACATAATTGTCTGTTGCCTGCTTTTGCAATTCACCCTTCATACAACTTGGGGGTATTTCTTCTTCTTCTTCTTCTTCTTTTTTTTTTTTTTCCTTTTTTGAAATGGCATAGGCCAAAATCAACTTTGCAGTGACCTTAGGGGGTAAAAATACAAAGGTTCCTAAAACTACAAGAGGATCAACTCGGTATTCGAGCAGATTTATTACTATTATAAACGTTGGTCGCTTATTTTCCACATCTTCACTTCGACGAGGAAACATATCCACATGGACCTTCTTAACTAGCCGGCAAACCGTCGACTGCTATAAGGAGCTTCGGAAGTTCTTCCATCAATAACGGAAATAGATCCTCTTAAAATAATTTTACAAAATTTTCGATGTTTTATGATTAGTGATTTGAATAATTCCGAACTACCACTGCTAGTTCATAGAAAAAAGAAAACCCTACAACTTCATACAGTGCATAATGTGGCCTTCAGAAAAAAAATAATTCTATTTGATTAAACTTATTATTTTGATAAAATATTCATTAGATATTATGTGCCATATATACTATCTAAACGTAGTATATAAATACCAAATAACTTTTGACATTTAAATTATAAAACGTGTACATAATACAGATGATAGTTGTTTTAGAATTCACTTATACATTATATGGACATATAAAGGTGGTATGTAATAGCCTATAAATTTTTTTTCCTCGATTTTTCAATTTTGCAACTATAGAAATATAATGGATTTGTTATTGTTTATATCTTAGATGTAATACGTGAGCCGAGTTCCAAATGGATTGTTAGGGTGTGATTTATAAAACAAAAGTGATAAATATCAAGTCAATATTAACTAATAACTTTTAAGTCTAATAGTTGGAAAGATTGATTAACACCGGATAGTAAATAATTGATAATTTTGAACTAGGGTGTTAAATTAGCTATAGTGCCCGCTTTGAAATTTCTAAAAGGAGAAATAAATAATTTTCGTGGTTACGTTTACTGTAATGACCATGTATGGGGCTAAAGAACTCCATTGTCATCAAAGTTCGAGAAGTTCAAAAGTTGTATTGAGCAAAATTAAATGTTGATCTACTTGACTAAAAAAGCATAAGCTTATTGGGCCTATAAGTTACACGAAAATTTGTTTATTTGGTTTTAATTGAATAACAGTGGGATATGCACCCGCACATCTTTCAAAATAACGAAAATGTTTTTATGCATTGTTTCACACCCAAATATAGTTATAAAACAACTATCACTATCTTTTATCATCCCGTCCAGAGTCTCCATCTTTTTTTTCCTTTGAAAATCATATTCAGTATAGTATAGAATCGGATAGGCAGTTTTGGTTGATACTATATAAGCATTAATAAGATAGATGCTTGCAATACTTGAAGCTCTAAAAATAACAGAATGAGTAAAATTAAGTTGTAATTTGCTTACCCTTTCATATTATTTCATTCATATATAAATATATATATGTAAATATATATATATATATATATAAAATCTTTCCTTAAGATGCTGTTTGAGAGTGGGGGGAAGAGAAAAACCAAGAAATGGTTGGATTGGACATGGAAAAGAAAAGAGGGCATACATAAAGCGGAGCACTCCAACAACTATAACAAGAATAAAGAGATAGGTTTGACAACATTTGGTTAGTGAGATTGATGGTCAAAAAAGCAAGCAATTCTCGTGGAAAAAGAGGGATAAAGTGAATAGATACTTCACATTTTTAACGAAAAAAGACAATAAATTTGCTTTCAACACCTTCGGCCTCATCGATTTTAGTCAACATAAATGATTATAGTTTTGTTGTTGACAGTCGGATAAGCAAAACAAGTGAAAAAGGTTTTGCCATGCAAGTCCTTGATTAAAAAGAAAAGGTTAAATCTGTGACAAGATTGATACTAATGCACACGAGAAATATCATTATAAACTAATTGTAATGATTTCATAATTTATTATAAGCTTAGTAATTGTCCTTTTAAATTTTTTTTATATTATCATCGGAAATAACCGATTAATTTAAAAGCCATATATATGTAAACATATAAATATCACTTCGTGTGTGTGTACATATATGGCCCATAATAAGTGCTCTTAAAAACGTCCTTGGCATAATCTTGTAATAATTTTACCCTTCACCAGGTGAGCTGTATATATAGTACGGTCGCAAAGACGACTTCATCAATTGGCATGAATTATTTTAAAACGTTATTCCACGACGAGAAATGAAATAACTAAGGTAGGTAGGTATTGGCCAATCAATTTTGTAGATGGAATGTTTCTAAAAAAAGTGATATGAAATCGCACTATTTACTCTGTGATCCCGGAATTCCTGTCAAACATAAACAATCGAAACTTTGTCCCCTATATATGCTTTTTGCTGTGTTTAATCTTGTCACATATACGTTTGGCCAAAAAAAAAAAATCTTGTCACATACACCTTTAGTTCCATAATATAAGCATTAGATGTAAAAGTACCGTTCTATCTAGATTATATTTATAGTATCAGTTGATTGGATATTTTGAAAATAGTGCTCTAAAATCATCTAGCTCATCCCTTATCTTGAGTCGCTCTTGGCCCAAGCTTAGAGTTCGGCTTATCCAACTATGGTAAGTCTTCAACGGTTAGAAGACTTTAGATAAGGTTAAGAGACCAAGTCAAGCAATCATTTCCCACATATCTAGGACACCTTAGACATCACAAACCCACTCTTTAATACTTGCAGAAGTGACTTTGCCCACTAACTGTTATTCAACTACCGACACCATTTCTCTGTAAATACAAAATCATAACCTAATGGTAAATAACTTGACACTTTATGTATTTAAGCTTACTTATAGCTCTTAAGCACTCATACTTTCCAAAACGCTATACTGACTTAAGCATCAGAGTGATCACATAGAACAATACTATGGCATCAAAACAGGTTGCTCTACGCTCACTTAAAAAAAGTCGAGAAGTGTAGTACATAAACTCACCCTCACCCCCACCCTCCAAGCTTCTGATATCTACACTGGGCAGAACAACCACTAGCAACAGTCATAAAATGGTAAGGATTAGCAACCTGATCCCCCAATGCAACAACAGTTAACAAGGTCTGTGGCTACTCGCGATTGAGCTTTAGTTGGCAGTGAGCAAGTGGCTAACTTTCAAGGAGTACCGGCACACTCAGCAGCACGTCGAGCTCATCTGGTAGATGATATCGATCTCAATGAGCTCTATGCTATCATAAGGTGGTTTTCCTAGCGGCAGGGGAGCAAGATTGCTGGCGACGTCAGGTTGGTCTCCAGCACCAAAACACCCTTCACCAGAGGTGTCTAAGACGAAGTATTGCCCCTTAATAGCAAGCTTCCAACCTTTGATCAATATGATGACAAAGGATGCCCTAATGATCACCTCCTCTACTTCCGCACCCTCATGAACCTGTATGGTCATGGGGACGCCATAATGTAGAAGGCTTTCCTAATCACTCCAAGGAAAGCAACTTGGACGTGGTTCAACTACTTGCTTGAGAACTCCATTAGCTCCTTTGACGAGCCAGCATGGAAGTTTAGGCTCCATTTTAGGGCAAGTAATCCCCCTTTTAAGGACACATTGTCCTTATACTTGATAACGTAGAGTGAGAGCAAATCTCTGTGTGATTACGTAGTCTAGTTCAATAATGCCGTAATTGAGATCCCTTAACTAAATGAAGGAGCAGTAGTCCATTTCGCATAGCTCGGCATTCGACCTTCGGGAAACTTCTTCCGATTGCTTGTGAAAAGCAAGCCGAAGACCTTGGCCGACTTCTGGAATAAGGCCTATAAATACATCAACCAGGAGGACAATATTTGTACTAGGTGCGATGCTAATCAAGAGAGGTCGAGTGAAAAGTAAGATAAGAGGAGATTGTTCATGAAAGATCACCTCAACAGTAGGGTACCGAGCAGATCAGAAGGGGAGGGCTTAAGTATGAAGAAGCGCTGAGCCAAGTGAGATCCACTCCACACATCACCACCCCCCACCCTATTTACATGCAATTTACCCCTCTAAATAAACCCATAGCCCAGGTCTATTATGAGGGGAAGCATAATAACCTGCTACAGAGACCCATAAGATGAAGGGGAACCCTAGCCATCAAAACTCGGATAAATACTATCAGTTCTACAAATACCATAGCTACATAATTGATGAATGCTCCTACCTAAAGAATAAGATCTAATATGCCATTTAATGGTGCTTTTTCAGTGAATACATGTCCTAGTAGAGGGGTAATGACTATTTAGATGACGATGAGGACTAGATACCTCGAAGGTGGCCAACTAAGGGTACTCGAGTAGAGCAAAATGATGACCATTGCAACAACCACGCCCCCAATGGCATCATCAATATAATCGTTGGAGGGTCGTACCTTAGGAGCCGGCTGAGCACTAGTAACTCAATTAACACCCCGTTTGAGGTGTTGACAATAAGGGAAAAGAGATAGAAGCTAGATACTTCAATCTCTTTCTCCGATAATGATTTGGAAGGTATAGACATACCCTATCAGGACACTCTGGTCATAGGGGTAAAGATCATAAATTTTGAGGTCTTGAAGATCATGGTGGACACTGGCAGCTCCATTGACATCCTTTCCCTCCATACATACGAAAGGATGAGGAAGAAGCTACCGGTTAAGATAAAGTCGTACCATCATAACCTCATTGGCTTCAATGGGAGCACCATTCAAGGTAAAGGAATCATCACTGTTGATATGAAACTTGGTGATGACAACCATGTTGTACGGAAACCAGTAGAGTTTGTCGTGATTGACTGTCCGTCCTCCTATAACGTTCTCTTAGGAAGACCAAGTTTGAATGCATTTGGGGTTATCACATCCCCCCTTTACCTGAAAGCTTAATTCCCAACCTCAATCAGGGTAGGAATATGCATATGTAATCAGAAGCACTTCTGAAAGCTTTATGTGAGGGCCGCCAGAGCTGACGGTATCTTCATTCTAGAGATCGGCCCACAGAAGAAGTTGGCTGAGAGAGGCAAGCTAGGCAAAAAAATTGAGGAAGTACTGATCGGTGCCTCTCCTAACTAGACTACTAGGGTTGGGATTGAGACTCCTACCAAGGTGAAAGAAGAGATAATTATCCTCTTGTAGGCTAACTCAAACAGGTTTGCCTGATTGATGTCAAACATGCTTGGGATCTCTCCTGATTTGGCGACCAATGGCCTCAACATCAATCCCATCGCACAGCCTGTCAAGTAGAAAAGGAGACACTTTACCCCATAGAGGCAAGTTGCAATCGAGGAAGAATTGCAGTAGTTGTTGAAGGTCGGCTTCGTGAGGGAAGAAAAGCACTTGACCTAGCTAACAAATGTAGTGCTAGTCAAGCAGAAGTTTGGGAAGTGGCGCATGTGTGTTAACCATAACGACTTTAATAAAGCCTACCTGAAGGACTACTTCCCTCTCCCCAAGATTGACCAATCGGTCAACTCTACTTTAGGGTACGCTCTGTTAAGCTTTATGGATGCTTTTTCGGGTTACAACTAGTTAAAAATGAACCCGAAGGATGAAGTTCATACCTCCTTCATCACCAACTTTGCCATGTACTGCTATACTATCTTCCCCTTCGGCCTAAAAAATGTCGAGGTAACTTATCGGCACATGGTAATGAAGCTATTCAAGCCCTAAATCAGGCGTAACATAGAGTTGTATGTTAATGACATGATTGTCAGGAGCAAAGAGCTAAGTGATCATGATAAGGATCTCCAAGAAGCTTTTGACTAGATGAGAAAATATGATATGAAGTTTAGCCCCTAAAAGTATGCCTTTGGGGTTGACTTGAGTAAATTTCTAAGCTTCCTGGTCACCTAAAGTGGTATCGAGGCTAACCTGGAAAAGATATGTGCCATCATGGATATGAAGCCCCTTACCACGGTCTCAGACGTGTAGAAGCTCACCGGCATGGTAGCTGCACTAAGCAAGTTTGTGTTGAAAAGTATAGATGGATGCACTAAGTTCTTCAAAATCCTAAAAAATCTCAAGGGTTTTGAATGAACTCCAGAGTGTGCAACAGCCTTCCAGTAGTTGCAAAACTTCCTTAAACACCCTCTTATTCTCTCTAAGCCTGTCTTAGGGGAAGACCTGTTTTTGTATCTGGTCATAAGAGACCGAGTACTCTCCTTTATACTAGTTAAGGTGGAGGGGAGAGACCACTGGCTCTTATACTACGTCAGTCACATACTTTAGGGGCCTGATGTTAGGTATACTCGAGTAGAGAAATTCACCTTGGCCGTTGTCATCTCAGCTCGTTGGCTAAGGCCCTCACAGACCAGCCACTATGCACCATATTGCAGAAGTTAGATGCATTTGGATGGATGGTGAAGTATGCAATGGAGTTAAGTACGTACAGAATCCAATATTAGCTATAAATGGCCTACAAGGCATAAGTTTTTGCTTACTTTGTGGTCAAATATACAAGAGAGGAGGAAGTACCACTAGGTGACGATAAGTCGGTGTAAACTCTCTATGTTGATGGATCATCTACCTTAGACGGTGGAGATATGAGCCTTGTTCTGATCGGTTTGTACAAGATTACAGTTTGCTATACCCTTAAGTTTGGGTTCAATACTAACAACAATGAATTCGAATATGAGGCCTTGACAATCAATCTCAAATTAGCTAAAGAGATTGACGTTGAGTACTTACAAGTCTTCTCAGATTCTATGCTAGTCGTCCAGCAAGTCCAAAGCGAATATGAGACTAGGGATGACATAATGGCAAGGTCCTAGAGAAGGTAAAGAGCCTTCTAACTGAATTCCCTTCGTAGATGATTACGAAGATCCTCCGACTTAAAAATTCAATGGTAGATTGGCTATTCAAACTTGCCTCTACTGGGATATAGAAGCCTAAGGTGAGGGATAAGAGCATCTTTATAGAGTACCTGTTGAAGAAAAGCATAACTTCAGTCTTGGTAGAAGTCTTAGAAATGACAACAACAATATTAGAGCCAAGTTAGATGGATCCCTTCCAGAGAAACTTGAAGCAAGGCACACTCCTAAAAGATAAGAGAGAGGCAAAGAAGTTGAGATATCACGCCACTAACTACACGTTGGTCGATGGCATCCTGTATTGCAAGAGGAGTCAGCCTCTCCTTACTAAGATGCCTCCGAGTAAGTAAGGGCTTGCACATCATGACAGAGCTGTACGTCGGAGTGTATAGCAACCACATTTAGTCCCAAGCCCTTACATTCGGGCTTTATGGCTCAAATACTATTGGCCCACCATGAGGTAAGATGCCAAACCCGTAACCTAAAAGTGCCCTTTAAGTCAGAAGTACAACCTTATCAATCATGCACCCAACACCAGTCTCCAGCCCCTAAACAGTTTGTAGCCATTCACTTAGTAGGGCATCTACATCCTCAGCGCCTTCCCTAAGGCTTTAGGAAGATGGAAGTTCATTGTAGTTGTCATCGATTACTTCACAAAATGGGTTGAAGCTGAAGCTGTAGCACAAATCACAGAGAGAAGTGTTGAGTCTTTTGTCAAGAACAACATCTTCTCTCGATTTGGGGTCCCTTATGCCCTCATCATGGACAATAGGTGATCGTTTGATAACCCAAAATTCAAGGAATTCTACGCTAAGCATCACATTATGCTGCACTTCACCTCAATCACTCACCTCTAGTTGAATGATTAGGTAGAAGCAACCAATTAGGTCATTCTCAATAGTTTGAAGAAGTGAGTAGATCGAGCTTGTGGCACTTGGGCAAATAAACTGCCTATCATTTTGTGGGGGGCTAAGACTACCCACTACACTTTTACCTAGCGTTTGGGTTAGAGGCAATCCTCTTCATTTAACTTGAGCTTCCCAACATCCAGAATCAAAGTTTCAATACCATCCCTAATGAGTCCTTATTACAAGCTAGCATCAACACCATCGAAGAAATCAGAGACATCACTGCAACTCGGGTAATCGCTTACCAGTGTGAAGCAGCTCGATATCATGAAGGTCATACATAAAGAATTTAAGTTCGACGACCTAGTTTGCTGGAAGTTAGAGGTCATGGGTTCACAGGAAAAATAGGGCAAGTTGGCCCCCAATTGGGAAGACACAGACAGCGTTAGAGAAAATTTAGGCAATGAAGGATACAAATTAGAGAGACTAGATAGCGAGCTCATCTCGTACACATGGAATAACCTTCAGCTTTATTTTGATTAGCATATCACTATGTAAATCATTTCAAAGTTTGAGTGAAAATTTCCATTTCATATGAGTTATGCGTCTCTCTCTCTCTCTCTCATGCCAAAGTCCTCCCCACCAAAAGGTAAATAGTCCTATGATAGGAATTAGTCTCCTGGACCAATCATACGTAGCCAAGCTAGAGAACTCTAAGGACTCATGAGGAGAATATTAGCTCGAAACCATATCTGAGATAGGGATTTCTATTCTGAACTAATTTCTTACCGAACTGGCTGTCAGATTCTCACGTATGTCAAATTTGCTCCCGTTCAGCAGCGATGCTTTATTCTAAAAGATAGCCTAAAACTAGTTGACTAAGCTCTTGAACCGACAATGGACATTTGACCCTAATTCAACTGACTTCTTTACAAGACCAATTGGCTCCCGACTTGATTTAGATTAGGTCAGCCTTTGACTGTAACGCTTTTTTTCTTTTGCCTACTTTGTATCGTATTTCAATGTTCAGCCACTAAGCGACATGTGTCTTTTGACGTAACATTCCAAAATAATTCTTTCTTTTCTATATTGAATATTCTTTGTCTTTTTTACCCCCTTTGGTATATTCAATGTAACTTAATTGTAAGAATACTCATTTTTTTTCATACATGCAAAGTAGCCCTAGTGGACGGGTATATAAACCCCTACTTGCTTATATGCAGACATTGATAATCAATATAGAAATTATTCATGTTTCCTTCGAGTAACCTTAGTGTTTTCATTATCATCTAACTCTTATTTATTCCCTTTAGCAAGGAGTAGTAGTAAATAACTCTTCAATTCAGATTGGTGAGTCACATTTGATGGATTGTATGTCGAGTAGGATCGAGTGGTGCATCATATCTATTTAGTAGCTACTTGGACTTTACTAGCTTTTCTTTAGTTTCTTTCGATTCTTTTCGTTGTAGTGCTTCTCTGTGTGTCCAACCTCGGAGACACATCAACCCACCTACTAGGTAAATCAAAATACCACCAACCTGACCCCCTCGGGTAACCTCAACAAGGGGAAACACCCCTTGCACAGAGGAACTACCACCTACAAGGTAAGTAGGAACACTACCAATCGAAACCCCTTGAGTAACCTCAGTAAGGGGAAATACCCCTTGTACAAAGGAACTCCCACCTATCGGCCATGTCGAAATGCTATTGACTTGACCTCTTCAGGTAACCTCGGCAAGGGGAAACACCCTTTGCATAAAGGAACTTTCACCTACTGGGTAGGTTGGAACGCCATCAACCAAATCCCCTTGGGTAACTTTGGCAAGGGAAAATACCCCTTAACTAGACTCCCATTGTCTCGTCTGAACCCCCTTTCTCTCCCCACCGATACCACCCTTCCCGTTCCCCTTAAATATGAGATCATGTCAGGATGAACTAAGCAACAAAAAGAAGAATTCAAGTATTTAGTTAAAAAATTCAAGCATGTAAAAAGTTTGAATTCAAACATCCATTCATATTTTGGGGTCATATAAGTTTAAGGCCAGCATCCTTACCTAGGTACAAGAAGAAGGGAAAGGAATAACTATTGCCTTGGATCAGCCAATTCCGGAAACTCCGAAGAATCCAAAGCTTCTATCTGCTCGGAGGGCTGGTCCATTGATGGTCCTTAGGAAGGCTAACTTTAGGCTAAGGCATTAGGTTACTGATTGGAGTTAGCAGGAAGATCACCTAGACCTTGATCATCCTGAGAAGCACCCTCAGGGGTGACCTCTTACCTAGATAGCAGGATAGAAGTGGATGTGGTAGCGTTGTATCTAGACTCAGTAGTAGAAGGGGTGCCTTGGACCTTAGCAGCTACTCGAGCAACCTCTCTTTCCTGCATTATGGCCTCCCTCTTGTCCCTAAAAGTTAGGGTATCCAAATGACCAAGGAAGCTCAAGTCGAGATCGAGATAATGGGAGAGCACTATTTTCCTCATTTAGTGAGCGCATTCAATTGAGATGTCTTCTAGCTCCTCTAACCAATGTTCCATCAACTGAAAGTCAACGAAGGCTTTCTTAGCGGTGACGTCGCTAATGACTTATCCAGTCTCCATTTTGGAGATGATCTCTTCCATTTCCGAAACTTTCCCCTAAAACTCCTGGACTTACCATTCTAACCCAACTTTTAGATCGGCTAGCTTTAGCAAGGTAGCTTTGGCATTGTCGTACTCGGATGCTTTCATCTCCAACTTAGTCTGCAGCTTAGAGATTGACACCTTCAGCTCGGCATTCTCTCTCTTAAGGTGGGCTTTAGCTTCCTTCTCCTCATCCAATTTAGGCCCTAGTTCTCTGCTCGTCTTCTAGCCAAGCCTTCAGGTCGTTAGCCATCATAGCAATGCCTTTTATAGACTCTTTCTCTCGCACTCTGCATCCTTTTATCTCCCTTGGATCCAAACCACCTACACATAAGAGTGACGTAAGTATTAGTTAGCTTAAGCAAACTTATTCAAATATTTATTAGTAGAAGACTCTACCTCTTGCAGGTCATTTCTAGCTCTAGGCAATACCTCCAAAAAACCCTTTACCTCTTTCCGAATGGCATCATAATTGCTCAACTAAAGTAGCACTTAACCGTAGTACTATAAAGAAACAAAATGAGGTTAGTTCAAAGATAAGGGCAAAGCACATTAACGTAAAGGGGCGAAGGCTTACCTGCTGAATGAGCTGGCTCAAGTGACCTACTATAGCCATTGGGTTGCCCCTACTTACCCTTGTCATCTCCTCAAGAATGGCCCAATCGCCAGGGGTATAAGACCCCAATGAGGCCTGGTAGTTGAGAGTCCAATGCCATAATGTAAGGTCATTATCCCAGATCTCCTACTTTAGCCTCAAGAGCTTCCCCTTGACCCTCTTGGTCTCATCCTTGGAAGTGTAATTGGTGAGCTCTACATTCTGCGAGATGTACGGTACTTCCTTGAATGAGCCTTGCTCAATCCCCAGGAACCTGAACTTTTTGAGAACATAAAAAAATTCATCCTTAAGTTCATCTACACATTTGTAGGGGTGAGCCGTCAACTACTCATACTAAGTTGCCTGGCTCAAGGGCATCCTCTCCAAAGGCTTCTGTTTCTTGGCTTCGGGCATTGCTTCCTTAGAAGTTTCAATAGCTTTCCTCTTTTGCCCAGTTACTCTGGATGGGGCAATGACCTCAGCCATCTCTTCCTCTCCACCACTAGGAGGGGCAAGCTTCTCAATGTCTGATGTGTTGGCACCAGCATACTCATCCCCCCATGTTAATGGGCTTAAAAGTAGGGACAAATGCAGTAGAAGGAAGTGCTACACTTACAAGTTTGGCAACTAGTGGCTTTACCTAAGGGCCAAGAGGAACCCCCTAAGGCAAAGCAGTTGACTCAACCCTGCTGGTCTCCCTAACCCTTGACCTCGACTGCACGGCCTTACCCTTCAAGTTGGAGGCCTTCGTGGTCGACTGTGATCTATTTGTTTAATGCCTCATCAGCTCCTCTACAGAGGGATGGGAAATCCCTTCGGCCAAGCTTTTGCCTACAGGAAGTCAAGCAAACAGTTAAGAAACAGAAAACATAGCAATGACCAAAAAAAAAAAAAAAACACAACCATTTTTAGACTCCACTGTAACAGGCACGAACGAGGAAGATCCTTGCCTTCATTTTATTAAAAGAGACGTAAGATAAAGCATCTCTACACTAGCATGATGTTCGTAAAAAAAAAAAAACGAACCTATTCCTTCAACCCACTTCTTTACTACAGCCTTCTTCATGCTAAAGAAGAGATCAAATATCGGATACTTAAAGTGCATCTTGATTGTCTCTACAACATTAATTTCATTGCCATGCTGAGGGCCATAAAGGCTTGGATCTCTCTGTTGGCTTTGACATCATTGGGCCCTAACTCCTTCTAGGCTCTAGTTCGAACCAATTTAGTCTACCTGGTCCAAAAGTTAGCCTCCTCTAGCAGCTCTACTACCAGGTAATCGTCCTATCAGCCCTTGACAAAGTCCGTAAGGCTACAAAACAACTCCCTCCTTAGGCCGAGTTGGACGTATAGCCATCTGCCTATACTCTTCCACATATAGAAATAGTTGAAAAGTTTAGGGGTGGCCTTTATCACCAAGTACTCACATAACCCCTAGAAGGCCTTCAATACCCTCCATCCGTTAGGAGGGACTTACGCTGGACTATACTAGTAGAACTTGAAGAGGTCCTTCTCAAAGCTGCTTAGAGAGAGGTACTACCCTTACTCTAAGCATTTTTTGAACATGGTGAAGCGCCTTCCTGACAGTAAGGGCACCCTTTCTTCCTTCAGTAGCACCCGTATTCTCCAACCAAGAATCAACAAGACTATGAAATTGGTCAATACCCAATTAGGAGCAGAGAGGCCTTGCTCCTATTGACTCGACCACTTGGACCTTTGCCTGTCCTAAGCACCTTGAACAAGTTTCTAGCTTGTAGCAAGGGAGCATATACATAAGTATCCCTTGGGATCACGCTGATGAGCTTTACCCTATCCAATGCCTCTATCGCCATTCTAATGGCTTTATTTAGCTATGCTAGCGAACTGACTTTGTCCCCTTTGTAGTGTGGGGGGGGAGGGGGCATCACTCCCGGTGGCCTCAAAGTCAATGAGGTTATATTTTGATGCATTTGAAGTCATCTCACTTGAATTAGTTGACATGGTCGATAATACACTGAAATCGAATGAATTTTGAAGGAAAATTTGAGAAAGCTTCAAAAAAACTTGAAGAAAGAGAGAAAGTGTTTTAGTTATGCAGTTGTGGAAAGGCAATCTTTTGAAGCAACTATTGTATTTATAGACTAAATGTATTGGAAAGCATATTGATGGTTAAAGAGATTTGTATAAGCACAAATCCTTTGGAATTCTATAGTGCAAACATGTGGAGTCGGTTTTGATAGGATGGCTATATTCAAAAGACAAAAAGCATGCTACCGCATATCGGTATAATTTGACAAGACACTTGTCACATTGCATTAATTGCACTAAAAGCAAGTGTGGTAAAGTAAGTATTTGAAAAGTTACTTCCACAAGAAGTCTCCTCGAGCCCCCCTCAACTTCTACAAGAGAACTTACTCTACATGTTATTGGAACTACACTTCAGATCAGATGCATTTCCTGCCTGAACAACGGTTAGCCCACTTCGACCTAGTCTACTAAGTGCATTTCCTTTGTAACTTTACCTTAAGGAATACAAGCTACCATATTCTCGCCTCGGATTGGGTTGCCCTAGAAGGCAATCCATTCGGATATATTTTCACCTCAACATATCACCACTTCAGACCGCCTCTTCTGGTCCGGTAAATGTATGCCCTACTCAGACCTAATGAAATGCAAACTACTCAATCTAGAGGTTAGACTTTTTGCAATCCACCTCAAAACTGCCTCATTCACCTATACCCTAAGGGCAGTCTAATCGAATACATTGCACCTATTAGTGCAAATTTCTCCACCTTAGCTATGTCATTTCAGACTTCTTTGCCTTGGCCCCCACAACAACTTGGACCCCTTTGCCTCGGACTTTTGCCTGACCCAATCGACCATATGCCTGAGAAGCCCATTTTTCCTCTCCTTGCATCGATTGTGACAATGAGACTGCGACGAGGATAAGTGTTAATAGGGCCTTTTGGACATAAGCCCCTTAGGCCTGTCCAGATCTTGTCAGGCTCCTCCCTTGCTTCGGGTCGCTTTCGGCCCAAGCCTAAAGTTCAGCCTATCCAACTATGGCAAGTCTCTAACAACTAGAAGACTTTGGATAAGGTTAAGAAACTAAGTTAAGCAACCATCTCCTACATATATAAGACACATTAGACATCACAAGCCCACTCTTCAATACTTGCCAAAGTAGCTTTGCCTCCTAACTATTCTCCAATTGCTGGTGCCATTCCTATATAAATACAAAATTATCACCTAACGGTAAACTACTTCACTATGCTCTCCAAAACGTCCTACTGACTTAAGCATCAAAGTAGCTACGTCGAATAATACCTTAGTGTCCCCTCATAGTCTTCTTTTTTATAGGCTTTCTGATTGCGTGAAGCCTAATCTATATTGACCAAGATCCTTGAGACAACATTACATTTCATGCATATACATGAGTACACAATTTCATTGGTGAATCATCCAGTGCACATAGATATCAAAGATATAATGTATGGTGAAAATAAGCTTTTTTTTTTTAAATTAGGGATGGAATAAAATAGATATTTTTTTTTGTAATATTATTATCACATTGGTTTATGAAATAATTATTTTATATAATCCATATTACAAAAAAGTGAAGACCCGTAGTCTCTTCTTGTGACATGGTAACATAAAATTAAGTTATATAGAAATTTGAACTATTTTTATGTGAATTAAAAAGGACACTATCATATTCACAACATTTATAGCTTCTTCTTTTTCTATTTTCTCCAAATACCATTATAGCAATTATGAGAGAGGAAGGAATTAAACCTAGACTATCCTGTTAAGAGATTGGTATTCATATTATTTGGTTACAAACGCCTTGGTTATAGCTTATTCACTTCACTATAATAACAACTTCATTCACTCATCATTCATTATGGAAAAGCTAATATGACTTTTAGTTCTATTAATTATAAACCTATAATAGCAATTGTATAAGAAATTCTTATTACAAAAAATATTGAATAACCACTCATTATACAAATATATGAATAGCTATTCAACACCATAATTTATTTTATTATCCAAAATACCTTGAATAAAATAAAAAAAATCATAACGTAATATCAATTCATAATTTATTTTAATCCATAGCCATGTTATATTTAATGAAGTGAATGAGATGTTAGTATCATTGTTAACAATATAATATATGAATTTAATGCACTATTATTAATAACACATGAATTAAATATACCTTTTAGTATATATAAATTTTCATCCAAAAAGAGTTTCCTCCCTTAAGGATGTAGAACCGACTTTTATTTTCTTAATGTTCTTTTTAAATTTTTGTCCCACATTAGTAATATTACAATGTATATTTGTTGTAGTTACGTATAAATAGAAATGCTAAATCTTTTTTTTTTTTTCATAAAAGCAAGGTTAAAACTATATTGTTCTTGACCTTAAAGTTTTTAAGTTCAAACATAGCAATTTAACAAATAAATAAATAAAAAAGTTGGTCATACGATTTACCCTTTGAGGCTTTGCAACTTGTTAGCTTTAGCTAGGCTGGGAAACAACCATGTGCTTAGGAATAATTAATTATTTCTTAATCTTTTCTTACATATTTTCATCCTCCATCCATGAAAGCTTAGAATCAAAAGGCATATTTTGAGCAAATATGAGAGGAACTTCAAGGTAATAGAGAGAATAGATGTTTATTATTATAATAACATATGATCGCTTGCTTACTTAAAAGTTGATTGGAGAATGACTATTCTAGCATATTTTCAATTCCTTCTCCACATTGAATAATTATTACCTTATATTAACGATATTCATTACACCTCCTAAATAAGGAATGTATATTACAATTACATGGCCAACATTACTGCATCACCATTCACCACTATCTACACACTATCAACACCACACCATTACTACATCACCACCCCCATCACGAACCCCACCCCTAGACTTGGGCACTAATTTGGCCCAGCCCAGCTCGAAATCAACTTTGAACCGCCGGTTCATAGGCCAATGTCATGTTGAACAGTGACCGGCTTGTGAGCCAGTAGTTCAAGACCGGTTCATGTGGTCCATCGGTTTAAGGGTCGGTTTATGGCCCTTCAATCGTTTTTTTTTTTCGTGTCCCCTCTCCTAAACCTTTACATTATTTTTTTTTTCCTTCCCGCCTCACCGATCCTTTAACCATTTTTTTTCTTCAATCCGTTCATAAAATATACATTAAAAACGGAAAGAAAAGTAAATACAAAAAAAGTCTTTTACAATCTGAATATGTAATGTGTTAATCTGATTGAATAGAATGAAGTAGTTGGAGGGAAAATATTTTTTATAGTATTTTACGGTCCCCCATAAGGTGCTTACGTATTCGCTAATCGGAATCAGATCGTTGTAGTTCGGTATGAATTTTTAAAAAACCTTTAGTTTGTTGATCAATTTTACGTTTTTAGAAAAATATTAAAGTGTACGTAACTATCTAAGTCAAATTTTTTAAATGAAAATAATTTCAATTGATCATAATTTGGAAAAACCAAATGCTATATCAGCACTTTTGAGAAAACCATGCCATTTAGTTTTTTTTTTTTGGACAATTAGAAGAAAGGATTTTTCTACGTGATAAAACTTTTTCGTAAATGATGAAAAAAAAAAATTTACTATGTATCATCTTGAGGTAACTATTGATATTCGTGAGTAGGAGTGGAAATCGCGGGTGAGCTTAGGCTTCCATTAGATCAATTCCAATCATTGAAGTAATCATCCTCCTTACTTGATGTCTCGTATAGTTCTTATCGTCTACATTTCGCCTTGTACCAATCTTCTTGGAAGCATTTGCCCCAATACTAACACAAGATAAGGAGGCTCGGCGTTCCTCGACGATCAGGCCTACTATACTAAACGCTTACTCAACAGCGACCATTAAAGTCGAAGCAACGAGTACTTTATGGGCAATGCAAGATAACAGTGAGTAGTCTCTTCTATGCTTTTGTCACCGCACTAAAATATCAAAGTCCTTGATGGAGATATTTTTCGAAAACTTGAAATTTGTATTGATGTAGTGCTGCATCTTAAATGTTGGACCAACAGACCGTTGCCCCTTCAATTTTTGTACCAGTAACTGCTTATCCATAAAAGAGTAATGCCGTTCCTTGGTAGGTAGCGAAGGAGAGACTGATGACTGGCCACCGTACTGACTTTGATAGCAATTGAGCATCTCTTCTATGTTGGTCATCGCTGTCGACACTTTTTGCTGTGCTTCCAAGCTGTACACGTCTTGAGAATCCGTTAGATCTTGAATATAACTATAATAAGTTTTCAAATACATTAGTGATAATTTCGTTTTACAATGAGGGTCTAGACTAGTTATTATGAGATAGATATGAGGAATTTCTTTATAATAAGTTAACTACTTCAACGTCATATCGTATATGTATGCATACAGGTTTGGGTCCTCACGGGCCTAAACTAGTACGTTAAATATACTGACGGTTGACATAACAAACAAGTGAACACTGGGCCTATAAACTTATGAAAAAAACTTTAGTAGTATCATGAGAAACTTTCAAAACTTTAAGTAATTGAATGCAAATATTCCAGTTACTGGGGAAAATGTCAACTCCCTACATGTTGTACATTGCGAAGTCACATAGCAGTTCGCTATAAGGAACTATACTATACAACAACTCCTAAATCGAGTTCCAGCGATATTGTACATCCATCTTACACTTTCGAGGTCTCTTCCTGCACTTCATGTAAAATTTCCTCCACTTTTTGTGCAGGGATAGCTTGTTTGTTATTGTCTTGACAACGTTCTTGATTAGAGTTATACTGTTGTGCAAAGCTATAATGTCATCCTTGATACACAAGTTAAGAATATGACATGCATAACATATGTGGAAAAAAATCCCCCCCCCCCCCCAATGCTGGTTGACGGTAATTTTGTAAATCAAATATCGATATAGTATTAGTAGTTAAATTATTAAAACCAATAAAAAAAATTTTTCCTTAATAATCCGTATTCATTTAGGATTTTTTTTAATAATTTTATAAATATTTTGTACCGTGTATCGATCGTTAAATACCCTTAAAGCCAATAGTCGTTTATTAAATTGTCAATTATCATCTACCCAGTAAACAATAACACTTATATAAGAATTATTACGAAAAGAATCCACCCATATGTTTACACATATGGACACTTGCGTATCGAGGGAAGCAAGCTTACTTGCGAGCTCCCTCTTACTTTTATGGTAGAGCTCCTGCGTGGCTCGAGTTATCATTCTATGGCTAAACTGTCTCAAGCTGGGGTTGAACATCTCCTACCCTTGTCGACTTTGCCACTTTGATGCATCCACGTTGAATGAGAGGTGCATGTTCACTAGGTACTGTGCCATGTTATATTTATGCCTCTTTTCATCATACCTCATTAGTATTTGTCTGGATGAATCACCGTCTCGGGCAATCTATTACTGTGTTCTATCCATTCCTACCTCCCCGAGATGTTTTGACCTTAAGTGCCTGTTAAAGGTACCATATCCTTCTCCCGTTTTCTACGAATAACTTGTGTTGCAATACTCACAAAATACCCAAGAGTTCCCCTTTTCGTCTGTACTTTTACGGAAATGAGTAGTAGAAATATTAAACTTACTGAGTTTAGGAGGCTTACCTGAGCCAGATGGTCTTGAATTACTGGGCCCACATTGTCCCATATGTTGCTCTTTTGTTTCGAAAATAATTTCACTATCTTCCTCTTCATCCTTGAACATGCTTGCGAAGCAACTCATCTATATGGGTTCAACTCCCGCGAATCATACAGGGACACTTATACAAGGAGGTTTGAATCTAACATGACGTTTAGGGACACTCATACGTGGAGGTTCGAAATCGGGAGGTAATGTGCTTCGGTAACTCATACGTTGATGTTCAATGTCAAAGCCAGGAGGTGGTGTGCCTTGATTACTCGTGCGATGAGGTTTTACATCAAAGCCCGAAAGTAGTATAAGTTTTTCTTCCACGTTTTCAACCATATTATGTGTCCTATGCTCATTCAAGTCGTACTTGTTATCCGAATATTCCTCAAACCATAGTGGCGCAGATGACATATTGGATGTTCCAACGCTTTTACCCTTATTTTTACCACCAGATGATGAACCGTGTTTTTTATTGGAAAAGGTAATGTGCAAAAAGCTTTCCATTGGTGCAAATAGTTATGATTAAAAGACAAAAATAATATATAAGAGAAAATATAGTCAAAATTATAATGTAGGTATGTGTATATCAGCGTTATTTGCTAATGCAAATTGTTCTATACAGTGGAGTGGAGAATTACGCAAAGAAATTTATGGTTAGTAGAAGGAAATATTTCTAACAACGTTTCGCAACTGAAAAAAATATGAAGGCAGAATGGTTGAAGTTGGAAAGATTTAAGTAATTTATAGAGTAAGTATTTCTACTAGGCCTGAAATTGCTATTTATAAGGATCAAGGAATGTGGGAATGCGTCGTTTGAATTTTGAAATTTAAAATTTTAAGCAATTCAACGCCACAAATTTTAAATTTTGAACTCGAAATTTAAAATTTGCGGCCATATGTCGAATTTTAAATTTGTATCTACAAATTTAAATTTTTTAGTGCATACACCAAAAGTAAATTACACAAATTGACAGCTGGAGGACAAGGGTAAGGGTTTAGGGGGGTAAGTCAAGGAAATAAAGGGAAAAGTGGGGGGAGGGGTTAGGGTAGGGGTTAATGGTGTAGGGGTGGGTCCAGTCATTTGAAAGGTTGAATTTTTTTTTTTTAATAAATGTGGCAATCCTTGAATTGCCTAGTTGAATCGGCGGCAGTTCCACCTAAGCCTTAAAAGCCAGGCAATTCGGCCCGGCTAGTAATGGGCTGGGCCGGTTTAAAGTCTATTTGAACCAGTTTATGGTTTGAAACTAGTCTTTACCCATATTTACCCACCCCTATGCCATGACCACCGCTACACTACTATCATATAGCAACAAATATTTACATAGTTATTAGTGTGCCTTTACACCATTAACATCACCACCGATACTATTACCATTACAATATAGGTCCCACTAGCATTATTAGATATGGAATATTATGGGCAGTCTAACCTATGTTTGCTTAGGACTTAGCTCACCAAGTCTAAGACTCGAAGCAAGTGCGTGATCCATTATTAATAAATAAATTGATTTCGTCTGCTTTACCAAATAAAATGATTTCTTCTACTTTAATTTAAAAAAAAAAAATCTAATTAGGCGTGTAGACAAGAACTCGGGCTATCTTTTAAACTTACTCTCCACTTTCAAGTGCTAGCGCATAGCTCAGATTAATAACTTCATCGATTTTCAGTTAATTTTTCGTCATCCTTCAAACAACCAGTCAAATGCGTGAAGCATATAATAAAAAGCGTGGTGCAAAATTCAATCCTATGAGACTTGAGGATGAGAGAAGAAGATGGTATGGACCACCTTTGTTGGATGTTACGGTAATGAGGCAATAATAATTGATGTCGATATCTGAAAATGTATGCGAGTCTGTGACTATGTTCCCTGAAAAGAGCCCTGTTTCTTTATGGGAGACTACCTGTATGATTATCCAGCATTTGCACATACGTAGGGTACGTGAAATCTTTTACAATCGTGTAATATTAATTACAACTAGTGGTTTCGACGAAGCCAATCCGAAAACCCTCGTCCTCTTCTTTGATCTTGAGGACCACTCACTCTGATACCCTACGAATTCTGATCATAACAAGACGAAGCATATGGTCTATTAAATATTGCATCGTAGGGGGCTCTATTATTTGTGGCCCGACTCAAACCCATGCGTGCTGAATCTCTGATGCGGCAAATGATCAGGGAACCCCGTAATATGTTCCTTTTTTTTGTCAGTAAATTAAATATATTTACCCAACACAACAGGCCGTCAAATTAACTTCCTCTATGATAAATTAGTGTACACAATCCATCTGTATAACTGTTTTCTTTTTTTTTTTTATTTTCTTTATTTATAACTACAAATATATGTCCTATAACCTATTGTTTAATTGTGGATAGCCCTTTTTAGTGTTATTTTGACCTCGTGATGACCTTTGAACATGTACAAATAACCCTAAAAGAATTGCTGGAACTTCAATTGTATAGCTAAAAAGACCATAAATAATAAGGGCTTTTAAGTCTTTATAACTTGATATGTATATACATATTTTTAGAAGTTTGAGAGTTTAGAGAACTATCGGTGTGTTTTATAGTTATTTACTTAACTGATATTTTTTGAATGTAATGTAGATATCAAAAGAAGGTCATCGTGCCGTTCCTAAAATAAGGATATGGCTTCTAATAGCATCTAAAACAAGGCTTTGGAATTTGGAATTTCACCTTCTATCTTATAGGTTTCACTTTCTATGTTTGGGTATTAACTTTTTACCCTCCTATGCAAACCTTTCAGGTTTAAAGTCCAGCCTTCTATTGACATAGAAATACCGTAGTAAAGTGTATGTGTATCAGCATTTACTAAGTTTCAAGTTCCACCATCTACCTTCCCATACATAACTGAAAATAGCTGTCTCAAAACTTGTATTAAGGATCGCAATGCCAAGAGTTCAAACTTGTGGAGATGCATTTATGGACATTGGTAATTATTCTATAAGACTTGCAAACGTGTTGTTTACGTAGATCTTACAAATATATGTACAAGCTATAAAAGTTTAAAGTTTAGATCTTCAAAATTAGGTGTCTAGTGCTCTTTGAGTCTTCTCAAAACCTGAGGTCAACAAAGTACCAATTCCTTATCTCCTTACAGAGCACTGTAAGTACAGAAACAAAAATAAAGAAAAATAACGCAACATAATTCATCTTTTAGGTATATAATAAAGGCTCGAACAGGAGATAGGTGAATACATAACCAACGTATGTCCACGAGTGACAAACCAATATATTCATACCAAGTGTTTGCCTTTTGTAGAATTCATGAATCTAAACAAGTATAGACATCGCACAACCAATAATCAAGCCTAACCACATTACACGTGTTACATGTAAATGTCATGCTAATGCACGAAAGTCTAAAATGTTGGCCAGTAACCTTTGTAACGTAAAGAGTCGCCAAAAACTCAGCAGTTTAACCTAAACAGTCGCTGAACACTTGAATAAACTTTTAACTTGGAGAGTTGTGAAAGACTCACAAATGTAGCCTAGAGAGTCCGATTAACTTAGAGATAATATGTGGAGAGTCTCAAAAAATATTTAAACAGTAAGTTATAAATAGAGTGAAAAAGTATAACATAATATAAATACATGAGCTCTACAAGATTGTATCATTAACAATACTACATAAATTATTAATTTCAGTATAAGTGATAGGTAATTATTCCTACAATAATACATATTCATTTATACAACAATAATCATAAGAAAGGTACATAAAATAATATATTCATATTATTTGCTAATATTTTGTGCAATAAAGCAAAAAAGTTTATGACATTAGCAATGTAATTATTACTACGTATGGTGTAAAACTATAAATAAATAGCAACTCAATTTAGATATTTTTGTAGTGAATGGAAATTTATAATATTAGTTATTATAAGAAAAAAGAATAAATAAAAGAAAATGTTATTCAAACATAGAATAAAAAATACATCTTGAAAAAAGTTAAATGACTATCATGGGAATTGAACCCATGACCTTGTGTTTACAAAAATATTAATCTAATCACTAAGATGTATGTATTTCATTCAATTTGCCATCTATCTTAAAGATTGGCAACGGATTACAATTTTGGCTTGATTGTTCTTTAGATCATAAGGTATAATTAGGGTTAGAGCCGTAAATATTTTAAGTTACTCGCAAGCTACTTGAGTTCAGCTTATTTTATACTCGCTTTGACTTGAGCTCCATTAGTAAATGAACAGAACTTAAACTTAAAATAAATCTCGTTTAATCAAATAAGTTGAACTCGAGCTCTAAATTTAGGCTCTTAAGCTAGCTGGTAAGCAAGTTCATTTAAAGCTCGCAAGTAAACTTGTTAGAAGGCTCATGAGCTTACATTATATTAATGTAACGGTTTTTATTTTTAGTTATAGTAATTATGTTTCAATGGTCTTTATTTTATTCTATAGTTTATACTTTTCTAATTCATATAAATCTTATATATTTTAATAATTGTCTAATTATACTAATTGTATACTTATATATCCTTGTGTAATTATTTTATACTTTATAATATATATTTATAATTTGTTTGATAGTGCATAAATCAAAGTTTCAAATAACACATGCATATTATGAATAAGTAAACAAGAGTCATTAACCATGATTAATTATGAAATGCAAAATGTGTTTGGATTAATATATTTTGCTTCATGATTACATGTGAGAGAAACAACTACAACTGACTTATCTATAATCTATGATGTTATATAATTGAGTAGATTGTAGTGTTATTTCGTATAGATGTAACCTTTTATTGTTACTTCATAAATTTGTACTTGAAATCATAAAAATCTTGAAATAATTTCATTATAAAGAAAAAGTTAAAAGGGTAATCGTGTAAATTTTGTCTAAATCTTGAGCTTTAATATAAGTTCAAGCTTATTTAAGCGCTTATTTAAGCGCTTATTTGGATAAACAAGCTCGTTTCGTTTAGATATACGAGGTTGAGCTCTTGCTCTTTTACCTAAATGAAACGAGCTCGAGAAAGCTAAAGTTAGAGCTTTAGAATCCTTAACAAGCTCGAGTTGACGCTCGAGCCTTTAATTTTTCAAGCTTGATAAAAGCTTGACTCAACTCGAGTTAAATTATTTTTAAATCGGTTGAGCTTAAGCCTTTCTTATTTACAATTCTAATTAAGATTTAAGGTTTGATTTCAAGATTTGGATTTAAATTAGAAATGTTGGGATTTTTGATTTAAAAAGGTCAGATACATAGGTTCCTTTACTAAAATCAAAATGAAAGTATGTCAACTATTGAAACCAAAATGGAAGTATTCCATTTTATTTGGATAGTGTGAACTTGCAATATTTACCTCTCGTATTGTTTTAAGTAGTATTTTATTAGAATAAATTGTAAGAGTGTTTAGGATGAATTTTTAGTTGTTTTCCTATCTTATGATGGCTTTTTTTTTTTTTGGGCCAACTATCTTATGATGGCTTTTAAATACCATTAATTATATTATACTAACTAAATTACTAAGGTTATTATAATTTTCTATTTTAGGTTGCACAATTTAATTCCCTTGTTTTAATTGGAAGTCGAAAGAAATTTTATTTAAGATGTCAGAGATAATCTATATAGAAGTGTATTTAGATATGATATATATTCAACATACATGAGTAATTATTTATTGAAACTATAATGTCTTGGGATGTTTGTGTAAATTTTGAGGATAAGATGATACGGTATATGAAAAATGAACATTCTCTCATTGTATAGAACAGTACTTCAATTTATTAACATGTTCCACAAGGACTAACGGAAAAAACATGAATTCAATGTAAAAAATGCTTCGTCGCCTGTTAAGATTAATCAAAAGAATTTCTTTGTTTTTTATTTTTTTTCCTTTCCTCAAATCCTTTTTTGCGGCTCAGAAAAACACGTGGTGCACTTTTACGACATTAGACCGGAAATCATACGTGTGGTGAGATCAAAACTAATCATTTCACACAATTTATTGCACACAGCGATGATAGATGTGAACGAAGATCGCGAGGTCCGGGTATTATATTGATCCAGAAAAACCAAAAATTTACCAAAGGACTCCATGCAATGTAACTCTGGACCGGACACTTGTTGTACTGTCATCATCATGACTAATTGTTGTTTTGTTTTAAAATTTTTGTCTCTTCTTTTGTTACCGTCATCTGTTGCATAGCGTCAGAGTGGCAAATGAGATGAGACAACGGTATAGTAAAGAAACATCACCGTTGATTTTTGAGAAAATTATATATCTGCAAAATGAATCATGATTTTTAACTACGAAATTACTCCAATTATGCCGACAGAGGGATTCAATGCTCGTAATAACGTACTATGAAAAACTGCACCGCACCAGTAAACGGAAAAAGTTAGTAGATATTACCATCTTCATACAAGTGCTATCACAGAGTTATCACGGTATTACAAAAAGGTTAACTATAACAAATAAAATAAAATAAATTACACAGTATCAGATCGCAGAAAATGTTAATAGATAGTTATGCATTGCTATTTTTATTCATGTGCTACCAAAAAGTTGATAAGAATTTTCTCACTTTATAAACATATTTCATTAAAAATATATATATGATTTTTAATACATTTATTTATCTTTTAATGTAAATGATGAGTATATTAGATTTGCTAATTTTCATTTTCATAAAATTGTTCACCAAGTTCCCAAGAGCTGTTAAGAGCAATTATTAGTGCAGAAATAATATAACTATTTCCCTAGATTTTGTTATACCTTCTATCCCGTAAAATGGGAACAATGTCTTAAGAAAATTAACAAAGAGAAAGGGCTAACGGATTTTTTATTGGTCCAAAGTGACTTGATTGTACTATTTTTACAAGCCTAAATTTGCAACACGATAATGCTATATAACTAAGTTCTTTCTGGAATTTGTTTATCCGTAATGATATGTTGATTATATGAACATCTCAACTCAAGTCTCAGCGAAAGTAAAAACAAGAAGAATAATTGAAGAAATTAAAAGGAAATATTCATCAGTGGCCGGGTCGAATTGCCTACAGGATACATGTGCATGTAAATTAAATAGCTTAAATTTACAACTATTAGGTATTGCATATAAGATATGTGTGCATATAAATTTGGGTAAGAGCCGATTCTGAACCGTGAACTAATTCGGCTCGTTAGTGGCGGGGTCAAACTGCTTGGGCAAACCGTTGAACTTTTAGGACTTAGGTAGTATGTTTGAGCATAACTGCCTAACCTAACAATTTAAGGACCACCTCATTATAAAAAAAAATTGACCCTCCCCACCAAGAAGAATCCTATCCTTTATCTAGTGTTCTCTGTTTGCAAATTTTACTTTCGATGCATGTGTGAAAAAAATCTAAATTTACATATACAAATTTAAATTTTGCAAAAATTTTAAATTTTAAAATTTAAACAATGCATATACACATTCCTCGGTCTTTATAAATAGCAGCTTCAGGCCTAACAGTAACACTTACTCTACAAACTAATTAAATCTTTTCAACTTCAACCATTTTGCCTTTAAATTTTTTTCGGTTGCGAAACATTGTTTGAAATATTTCTATCTACTAATCACAAATTTCTATACATAATTCTCCACTCCATTGTACAAAACAATTTGCATTAGCAAATAACATTGACATATACATATCCAATATATAATTTTCGCTTTATTTTCTTTTACATATTATTTCTGTCTTTCACTTATAAATATTTGCACCAATGGAAATATTTTTGCATCGTACCTTGTAAAAAACACGGTTCATCATTTGGTGGTAAAAGTAAGGATAAGGGCGTTGGAATTTTCAATATGTCGTCTTCACCACTACGGTTTAAGGATATTCAAGCATACTTAAATAACGCGTACGACCTTAAGGAGTAGAGGACATATGATATAGTTGAGAACGTGAAAAAAGAATTTACAGCACCTCCGAGCTTCAATATAGAACCTCATCACACGAGTAATCAAGGTACACCACCTCCTAGCTTTGACGTTGAACATCAACGTATGAGTTACCAAGGTACACTATCTCCCAGTTTCAAACCTCCATGCATGAGTGTCCCTAAATGTCATGTTAGATTTGAACCTTCTCATATGAGTGTCCTTATACGACTTACAAGATTTGAACCCCTACAGATAAGTTACTTCGCAAACATGTTCAAGAATAAGGAAAATGACATAGAAATTATTCCCGAAACAGAAGAGCAACATATGAGACAATATAGGCCTAGTAATTCGAGACCATCCGGCTCGAGTAAGCCCCTTAAATCCAGTAAGTTTAATATTTTTACTACTAATTTCCGTAAAAGTACAGACAAAAGGGAGAACTTGAGGGCATTTTGCAACTACTGCAACGCGAGTTACTTGTAGAAAACGGAAGAGGGATATGGTACCCTTAATAGGCACTTAAGGTCAAAGCATCATAGGAAGATAAGAATCGATAGAACGCAGTAACAGATTACCCAAGGTAGTGGTTTATCCAGACAAATACTAATGAGGTACAATGAAGAGAAGCATAAATATAACCCAGCATAGTACTCGGCGAACATGCAACTCTCATTTAACGTGGGTACATCAAAGTGGCAAAGTCAATACGAGTGGAAGACGTTTAACCTCAGCTCGCAACAACTTAGCCACAAAATGATAACTCAAGCTATGTAGGAGCTCTACCACAAAGGTAAGAGGGAGCTCGTAGGTAAGTTTGCTTCCCTCAATATGTAAGTATCCATATGTACAAATATATGAATAGATCCTTTTCGTAATAATTCTTATATATGTGTTACTGTTCATTGGGTAAACAATAATTGACAACTTAGTAAACGACCATTGGTTTTAAGGGTATTTAACGATTGATATACGACGCAAAATATTTATAAAATTATTAGAGAAATCCTAAATGAATATGGATCAATAAGGAATTTTTTTTTTCTATTGGTTTTAATAATACAACTGCTAATATTGCATTAATATCTAATTTGCAAAATTACTATTAACCAGCATGGGGGGGGATTTTTTTTCACATACATTGTGTATGCCATATTTTTAATTTGTATGTCAAAGATGGCATTGCAGTTTTGTACGACAATATAGCTTCGATTAAGAACATCATCAAAACAATAACAGACAGGTCATCTCTTTACAAAAAATGGAGGATTTTCTGTATGAAGCGCGGAAAGAGACCTCAGAAGTTTAAGATAGATGTGCAATATCGTTGAAACTCGACTTACGAGTTGTTATATAGCATAGTTCCTTACAGTGAACTGCTATGTGACTTTACAATGTACAACATGTAGGGAGTTGATATTTTCCCTAGTAACTGAGACATTTACATCTAATTGCTTAAAATTGTGATGCTACTAAGACTTTTTCTCAAGTTTACAAGTCCAGTGTTCACTTGTTTATTATGTTAGCTGTCAATATATTTAGCGTGCTAATTCAAGCCCGTGAGGACCCAAACCTGTACGCATGTGTATACGATATGACGTTGAAGTGATTAACTTATTATAAAGAAATTTCTCAGATTTGTCTCGTAGTAACTGTTCTAGGCCCTCGTTGTAAATCAGAATTATTAATAACATATTTCAAAACTTATTATTGTTACATTCAAGATATAATGGATTTTCAAGACATATACAGCTTAAAAACATAACAAGAAGTGTCGATAGTGACTGCAGATATAGAGAAGATGCTCAACTGCTCCTAAAGTCAATATAGTAGTTAGTCATCAGTCTCTCCTTCGTCACCCATTAAGGAGTGACGTTACTCTTTTATAGGTGAGCAATAACTGGAGCAAAAATTGAAGAAGCAATGGTTCGGTAGTCTAATGTCTAAGATACAGCACGACACCCATACAAATTTTAAGTTTTCAAAAAATATCTCCATCAAGGGCTTCAATATTTTAGAGTGGTGGCAAAGGCATACAGGAGATTACTCACTACTATCTTACATTACCCATGAAAGTATTCGTTGCTCTAGCTTCGATGGTCGCAGTTGAGCAAGCGTTTAGTGCAATAGGCCTGATCGTTGATGAACACTAAGCTTCTCTATCTGTTGTTAATGTTGAGGTAAATGCTTGCACAAAAGATTGGTATAAGACAAGTTATAGATGACAAAAACCATGCAAGACATCAAATAAAGAGGATGATTACTTTAGTAACCGGAGCTGATTCAATGGAAGCCTAAGATCATTTACGGGTTCCACCCCTACTCACAAACATGAATAGTTACCTCAAGATGATTTATAATAAGTTTTCTTTTTATCCTTTACGAAAAAGTTTTATAACGTGAAAAAATATTTTTTTCTAATTGTCCAAAAAAACTAAATGGTATGATTTTCCTAAAAGTGTTGATATAGCATTAGGTTTTTTCAAATTGAGATCAACTAAAATTATTTTCATTCAAAAAATTTAACTTATATAGTCATGTACACTTTAATGCTTTTCTGAAAATGTAACATTGATCAACAAACTAAAGATTTTCTAAAAATCTAAACTGAACTATGGCGGTCTGATTTCGATTAGTAGATATGTAGATACGTTCTGGATGACCATAAAATATTATAAAAAATATTTTCCCTCCAACCACTTTATTCTATTCGATCATATTAAGACATTAGGTATTCATACCGTAAGAGACTTTTTTGTATTTTATTTTCTTTTCGTTTTTAATGTATATTTTATAGGCAAATTGAATAAAAATAAATGATTAAAGGATCAGTAAGGCAAGAAGAAGAAAAAAACAATGTAAACACTTAGGAAAAGGAAAAAAAAATAGTTCAAGGGCCATAAATTGGCGAGCCAGTTGAATCGGCCTTAAACCACTAATTCACCGGCCGATTATGGTTTAATATGATTTTAACCTGTAAATCGATAGTTCAAAATTGGTTTAAACTGTTACTCAAGTCTATGTACATGCATGTATGTATGCAAAAACAATTATTAGAATAAAAGAGAACAAGCGCTTTTTGAAAAATGTATTCAATATAAGGATATTGCTACTTTTAGAAATAATAGTTTCCATTTGAGCTTAGGATATTTGGTAAATCAAATTCATCTTACGATGATTCTGGTCCAGTTAAAACAATAAGGTTTTATGTGGGAGTGTGATTTGAATTGTAGGAATGTGGAGTTAAAATGATTGTGGATTTGAGACCGGATGAAAGTTAGTTTTATTTTTCATGTTTGGAAGGTCTTAATAGTAATTTAATTGCTATTAATAATTTTTTTAGGCAATATGGCTCCCATTATAATATAAAATACCTTCCTATCCTTATTTTAACAAAATCGGTTTGATACTTTATCCTGCCATTAATTTATATTTATTTAAATCTAGATTATTGAATTTGTAACTAGTTCAATAATTTAAATTTAAAAAAATATAAATTAAAAATAAAATGAAACGTTGCCTGTAAATATAAAGACGGATTCTAATAAAATAAATAAAGATAGATGGATAAATAAATACAGCTTTATATTTATTTTTGTAACATCCCCGATTGAGGGCCTACGACATTAGGCCCATCACAGGAGATTATTTGATTATACAGAATAGAGTTGTTTTCATCCTTGTCTAGTCTTTCATCGTCCAATTTCGTCTGATTGGAACAATATTATTTGCTCCAATCGCGAAGATTAAAAAAAGCCGAAGTAGGTCGCATAAAAATCTTGGAAGAATCTGAGCAGCAAGTACTATTCTATTTGTTCAAAAAAAAAAAAAAAAAGTTCACCGAAGAAAAAAAATAGTACAGTTCTATTTTTATTTTCTTTTCTCAAGAAAGAAAAGTACCCCGTATAATAAATTTTTTTCTCATTTAACACTGTTTTCATATGCTGCCAAGTAAAAGATAACTAAAAGATAAGATATATATATATATATCTATTAGAAACAATGATAGTATCTCTGTCTTGTGGACTTCTAATAATGGACCTCCCTTTTCACATCGATCCAATGCTAAGGTCTTCCACACTAAACAATAAGATGATAAAGCCTATCTAAACTTTACCACCAAGGCAAAATATAAAAAACTAAATTTAATCATAAACCACAGATTTAGTAATTAAATGAGTTTCACTCTCTAAGTTAAAGTAACTAGTATGAGAGAGCCAAGTTCACGGATTTTCAATATGATTAAGGGAGATTTATTATAGTGAGTTTATAATAAAAATCATTTAATTGATTTGTTTACTTTTAACCTTTCTCAAAAAGACTCATTAATATATATATATATTAAAAAAAATGAATTTTAGTAAGCTTAAATGCAAAAAGAGCCCATGAAGGGGCTCCGTTAAAAGGAGAGTTAATCTTAACTATTAATCATTAATGCGATTTGACAAGCAATATCAACAAAAGGGATACCTAAAGTCTCTCCTTACTTGAGGCATAAAATTTTCTATAGAAACACCATTGTGTTGTCGGATTTTGGTTTTAGAAGATCAAATAACTAATAATTTGAAAGAACTCAACACCATTCATAATTGATAGTAGGGTTTGGTGATATTAAGCTTCTCTACATGTTACAAGTATGTTAAAGTCTCTCAAAATTATTTGCTCCTCTTCTCTATTTCATTTTTTCCTACTCATCCCATACATACCATCCATGCCATTCCTCTGAGGCCACATATGGTGCGTGACAAATGTAGTAGGCATATGACTACTTTAATTGAACTTGTACATCTACAAATAGGACTTTCATCAAAGTAATTAATTTTTTCATCCATCTTTAAATATATGTTAACTTCTTATTAGTCTTTGGATAATCAATTAAGATGACTAGGAATTGCATAATTTTTTCTCTTACTTTCAATTATTTTCTATACTTTTTTATTATTAAATTATACAATTAAATATGCTAAATATCATTTTTTATTATAGTAAGTAACGAAATACTTTTAGTGTTGTCGTTTTACTAATTTATTCATTATGGCCTAATTTAAAGCTAACACTTTTTGTAGATGGATGAAATATTCTACTTTTATAAGAGTTTGAAAACATTGAGAATTTAAATAGAAGAAAAAAAATAGGTGTTGATAACACAAATAAAAATGTAGATAAACATTGAAGATTAAAAGTGTATTTTGCCTTTATATAACATATTAAAATTTTGGTGCTTCAACTATATACTAGTCGATGTCAAACTCGTGATACATGTATAAAAAATAAATAAAACATTCTATAAAAATTGAGTTATAGAAAACACAATTTCAACCTATATAATTTTGGGATTTGATAAATAGTAATTTAATCATATGTAAAGATGAAAGTTAATTGATTTTTTTTACTGTAAAACACATGTATTAGCTAAAAATGTTTTATTTCTCCTTTTTTAGGAGAATGAGAAGGCTACTTCTAAATTAATCATTCATTAACATATATTGCAAAAACAAAGACAGAAATAAATGGAAAAAAAGTACTACAATATGTACGTATAACTCTATTTTTGTAGCATGTTTTGTCTCATAACTTGAGTAATGTATTACAATTCCAAATTTTTATAATTAAATAAACTCTCTTTAATTTTATATCATTATTATAGTTTCATAAGAAATAATTAAAATGCAATATAAATAAAAAAAATTAATGTTTTCATCCATCTTGATTATGTGTTAACTTCTTAATAGTCTTAAGGTAGTAAATTAAGATGACTAGGAATTACATAATTTTCTGTAACCATCTTGCTTTCAATTATTTTCTATACTTTTTTATTATTAAATTATACAATTATTATCGTCGAATGATTTTGGGTGTGAAACTTTGCTCTTGCAAAAGTAAAGAAGAAAGGCTAAAGGTGGTACTGGTATTAGTTCAACATACCTGCTTCAATGCCTAAGTAAGAAAGTGTTTGAGGAAATTAAGTGAATAAGTAATATGAGTATTAAGGAGCGTAATAGAGTCATTACAGTGCTTTAGTTCCCTCATTTAGAGGCGTATATCGAATGTCTGTAATAATAGTTAAATATTGATCATGGATTACGAGACAGTTCCTAAATTAAGCACATACCTAAAAAACAGAAGTAGTAGGCGGTTATCTAATAAGATTGTGCAAAGCTGCAATTGTTTGCAACACTTTTCAAATTTAAATATATATATATATATATATATAGGTCGGGCCTTTAGGCCCATTCGATTAGCTGAGCCATCAGAGACCCAAGCAGAAAATAGCAATCATCAGTAACTTAGTAGACAAGATGCCGAGTAATATAGGTAAGTGAAATTCTGCTATCAACATTTACCTCCTAACTCTTGTTATACCCTGAAGTAGTAAAGTCGCAACAATGTCGTTATGTAAATTGACTTATAATAGTAACTAACCTCATAGTCACTATTATAGATACAATTTACATAAAACGTCTACGACTCTTCGTTTTAAAGTAAACAGTTCATTTAAGATTAGTGATAATATATATATATATATTTAAAGTTATATTTATGTAGATATACCTATATTGTCTTATGATCTTAGGAAATATTTACATATCATGGTAGTTCGATAGGTAAATATTACCTAACCACCACATAATCCTAAGAGTTAATAAGAAAAACTCTAGAGACTTGATTGATCAACCGGTTTGATTCTCACTCTCCCAAGGCACTATAAAAAGAAACTAACCTCGGGATAGTTATAACGCAACATCTCAATCAATAACTACAAAAAAATCTATAAGAGTATGAGCAATTAAAGGATCAGTAAATTGGGACGAAGACTTAAGAATGCATATAAAAAACAAACAAGGAATTCAAGCAATTTTTTAAATGCAATACAACATGCAAATGCCATTATACAATGTGGTCTAGTCTATTGTGAAGTTAAAGTAATTTTACATGCTCTAATCCAAGTTAAGGAGTTTCAACGTTTATTCAACAACTCAAAACCAAACCAGGTTTATGCAATAGAGGTATTGCTTCCCCCATTACTATCCTTCGAACCATTACCTTTATCCTTATTGTGACCTCATCTCCTGTTATTTAGTTTGGCTAAGGATAAAGAAGAAACCATTATGCTATCCAACGTTATCTTTTTTTAAAGTATCAGCATTTGATTGGAGAATCCTAACCATCTCCTAAAGGGTTACAATGAATGTCCATCCTACACCACTTAATTCACAACAAACCACAACAACACAATATTAGTATTGAACAAGTAATCAGAGACACATAAGCACATGCACATATGGCTACTTACAATCACAATCACAATTACGTACAATCCTAAGCCTCCAAATACTTTGATACAATACTCCAAAATACAATAATGTATTGAACTCAACTTATCTAAAATCCTGAATTTGCTCACTCGACTTACTACAGGTCAACATGTCTTTGTTTGTCCTATAATATAAGTACTCTTTTAGTAATTATACCCTTATGATATATTGGCTTTAAGTTATGATTTAACTCGATTGTCTAAGTTATATATATATATATATATATATATATTACTTATTACCAATCTATTTTAAGATAGTTTCTTATTTAGTTTTTGAATCCATTTCCGATTTAGGTTTTAATTCTATTTTTAATTACGGTTTTATAAGTGAATTCTAAGAACTCGTTCCAAACAATTATGTAAAATTAATCACATTATAATTAGGTATCCCAAATCTTGTATTTAGCTTCTAACTAATATTCCAGTCCTTATAATACATTCTATTCTTAATTTAACTATCAAATTTGCTCTCAATGAAAAATATATATATATATATATTTTGTAAGCCCTAAAACTAAGCCAAGTAACCGTAGGCTTGAACTTAGTATCTAAGGTTTAGGACGATTGGTTAATGGATCTAATCAAACCCAAATTATAAACTAATGAAAGAAATATTAGTAAAACTGACCTCGTAAACTTGAATTTAAGAAAATAAGTAATAAATAGGAGACTATAAAATTTTCAAATTTTAAGCATAATAAGTACTAATTACCGAAAATGCGAAAAGTGTAATCAAATAACTAATAAATTACTAAAGATAGATTATATGTATACTAAAAATTTTAGAATGACCAAAATAATAATTAGGCATGTTCACATGTACCCCACATGTATTTACGTATAGATAAAAATACGCGAAATTACCTAAATTGGCCAAAAACTAAGTAAATAATTAAGGAAAATTATAAATTAATTATAAAAAAAAATCAGAGGAACCGAGAATAACCCAAATCAGGTCGTGGAAAGTCAAACTCTGTAAAAGAAAAATCAACTAATTAAAATTAGACAACATAAAAGCCAAAAATCAAGGAAATTGGGCAAAGTCTTATCTAATTAATGCATAATAATTACAAAAATTGTCTATAAATAGGGGAAAATTTTTCAGAAGTCATTTGGACAGTTTAGCATTTGGGAAAAATAGAAAAACTAAAAAATCGAGAGAAAATCCAGAAAAAAAAAAAAAGAAAACTGTGCAAATTCGTGTAGGGAGAGAAACCCATACCTCACCACCACCTGGGACCGAGCCGCCACCACCACGACACTCTAGCCCCACCGTCTAAGCCGATCGATAGCCTTGGATCGGGTTTGGACGGCCAGAAAGGTTGGGACAGCCAGAAAACTTTGGACCGGTTAGTCTCTTAAATTTCCCGATTTTGAATAATTTTGTAAAATTAGTTATTTTGCCCATAAAATTATGAAACTTGTTATTTTGAGGTTTTATTATATGTATATTTAGGAAAAAATATTGATTTAGTTTAATTACGTCTGAAATTATAGGGTTCTTAACAAATTGCTCAAAACCGAGCATGATTAGAACAGAAAATAAATAGGCTTAGGAGTGTAGTTTGGAGCTCAATTTTTTTCTGTAGGATGCTCATATGATATAGAACAGTGCTATGAAGCCATTTTTTAAAAATTAATTTTTGAAATTTTTAAGTTAATTTTTAGCCCTAAAATGATGGAAAAATTGGGTGATTTTGGGTTAATTAGGTGATTAAGGTGTTAATTACTGATTTAGATATTAATTAGATGTTTAGGGATGTTAATCTCTGATGTGGAACCCTAATCCTAGCCTTTGGAGTATTAAGTATGGTTAATTTAGGGAATTAGGTAATTAATATAGGAATTTAGTAATATGTGAAATTGTAAATTAATAAATCTAAAAAAATATAGTTATTTAGATAATATTATAATAGAAATTAGAAAAATAATAAATCTGAAAATAACATTAATCTTAAGCAAAAGTCTCAAAATGTAAGATTTTCACACATCGAGAATAAATCCGATACCGCAATTAGGGTTAGCGTGTACCGAATAGTTTAGAATACCAAATTACGACCCAATAGAATGTTTGGACACTCGAGCTTAATGTGATTAATTTCACATTATGATTCAAGCATATTTAAGGCTTAGAAATCAAAGTTTAAAATTTCATTTAGGATTTGAATACCGAAATAGAGTACAACAAATCATTAGGATGTAATGGGTATACACCGAAAAAAATGAATTAAAATATAACTTAGAATATGAAACCATAAATTCTAAGTACTAAAAAGACCTATTTGTATTATAGGACACCCGGAGACAAATCAGCTTGCGATTAAGGGATCGAGCGATCGAGCAAATCCAAGTAAGTTGGGTTATTACTTATTGTAATAGAGTACTAGTTTTGTAGTACTCGGAGACTTAGGCCTGTATATGATTGTGATTGTAAGTAGTTTACGCATGTGTTTGATGTATCTGAATTCGTGCTGAATTTGTATTGTGAGTGATTTTGTGACTGATTGAATAGGTATGAAATTGTTTGAACACCCTAAACGGAATTTAATCTTAGTCGACCCTAATAACAAAAAATGTTATGCATTGCAACCCGTTAGGGGATCATAAGATTCTCCAACCAAATACCGACCCCTTCGAAATGGATAGCGCAGGATTGCAAAATGTTCCCTTCTTCATTCTTAGTCGAACTAAGTGATAGGAGAGGAGGTCGCGGCGATGGTGAAGTCAATGGTTCGAAGGCAGTCGCGGGAGGAGCGGGGTCTTCATTGCACAAGCCTAAGTTTGGTTGTGAGCTACTGCATAACATGGAAACTCCTCAACCCGGATTGGAGTAGATGAAATTTCTCTGATTTCACAACGGGCCGGATTACGTTATGCGATGACACTTGATTGTTGCATTGCATGAAAATAAATGTTTGATAACCCTGTTTGTGCTTGTATGCATTCATAAGTCTCCAATTCAACTTACTGAGCTGTAGTTGCTCATACCCTTATAGATTCTTTTGCAAGTTTTGATTTCTAAACACTTCAAATACTATGCCGCCCTATAATTACCCAGAGGTTAGTCCGTTGGAAGCCAGGGGTGTGAGGATCAAGTTACTTAGTATAATGTGTAACCAGAGTGACCATGTAATTAGGGATGAAAGACCGATAGTTATTATGTAATCTAGTGAACTGTTGTGTTTATGTAAAACTTCCTGGGAAGCTTTGTGGACTTATATATATATATATATATATATAATATTGTACATGTTATTAGAAATTTGCATTATTTATCATAATTGTAGTTAATTGTTAATCGGACTGTTTACTTCAAAGCGAAGAGTCGTCGACGCCTTGTGTAGGTCATGTTTATGGTAGGCACCGTGAGGCCAGTTACTATCATAGAATGGTTTACACGGTGGGACTGTTGCGATTTTGCGATTTCGAGGCGTAACAGTTCTCGGTTGGTATCAGAGCGTAGTTTTAGTAAACTTGCTTTGAAACGTCATACTTTAAAATAAATAGATATTATAGGAATAATGAATATGGGTAATATTAAGTGGGCGCTAAAAGATTGTACAAAATAAGTAACCATAATCTTTAACATAGGAGATATTAATTGGTTTAATTATAATTACAGGGTCGAAGGAGAGAACTAATACATAGTTGGATACAGTTTGGATGGAATGGAGACATATCCCCTATTGATTATAGGGTTAGATTACAGCGATTATTGATGGAATTAGCTTATTAGAACATCTTTAGGACATTGATGAGATCATTGATAAGTTTCATGATCAAATGTGCTATAGCTGGAAGGATGAGTGGGCATGGATGGAGATGAGTTTAGGACCTCAGTATAATAGATTTATTGCCATACCAGCTTTTGAGCAGAGGTGGTTGGAGATAAAAGGAATTATAACTTTGATGATGCTCTTACGATATTTTTCCGCTAGGTTAGAGGATGGGAGACCATACCCAGCTGATATTGCACACATCTCTACTGACATTCCATACATTCCCAGACAGTACCCACCAGGGATTATTGATTGGTTTCCTCAGTTTCCAGAGCCTGTAGGGGATGGTATAGAGATACCATTGAACCTTAGTCCTGAACCCGAACCTAAGATACCAGGACCACCACCAGAAAACCCACCTCCAGTTGAACCCCAAGAGGATAGAGTTCATATAGAGGATGACCCCGAGGAGGACCCAGAAGAAGAAGAAGATCCAGAGGAAGAGCAAGAGAACGAGGATGAACCTGGTGTAGACTTACATGCCTTAGTCATGCAGGTGATTGCAGACACCGGGATAGCTGGAATAGGAGCTGGTGACCCAGTTGAGTCGGATGATGATGATGATGTGCAGGAGGTGATTGTGATCACCGAGACTCCAGAGATAGTATATATAGACTCTGCATCAGATAGTGAGCATGAGGATCATTCGGTAGGAGGCCATATGGGTCATGATCCCTTTGATGGAGTAGCTGCCACGGATTCAGAGGAGGACTAGCTTAGTTAGATGACTGACTTGTTTGGTTAGGTAGATTTTTAGATGTGATCCAGTAGCGATTTTGATGGAAACTGATGTATTTTAGAATCTTTTAATGTATTTTGACTTTTGATGTATTTTTTTTTTTTTACTTTTGATGTACTTTTTAGCATCTGGATCAAGTTAGATATATGCTGTAAGTAAGTTTGATATAGCCAGTTGATGTAACCTTTTGTCTTGTACAGTTGTAAAGATCGAGTCTGTACTTGGTTATGTAAGGAATGATGTAATTGAGTTGTAAATTTGATGTATGTATTTGAAAGTTATCGAGTTGTATCTTTTGTTTTGAAGTTGTAATAGTAATGATGTAAGATTGAATGAAATATATAGTAGATAGATATGAGTACATATTGCAAGCATTTATTTATTTATAAACATTCTCTAAACAAAAGTAGGGATAACTTATAGACAGATATGAATGCAGGATTATAAGTTAAACTAGTAAGCGATTATGGCTGAAGCTGGAAACGGGAGCAGTCAAAGAGGAACTGAAGGGAATCAAAACCCTCCACCACGAGCACCATCACCACTAAGAGAACAACATAGACGAGATTTACCCCTGCCGCCTCCACAAGAAAATATGCCTATTAGACAAATACTTGCCGGTATGCATACGATGATGAGACAACAAGGAATGTTGATTCAACATCTTATGACTAGTGGTAATGTAGGGAATAGAAGACCCCATGAAGTTGAACAATGAATGGAGCGACCTCAAAAGGTAAATAAACTTCCTGAGTTTATAAAAGCCAATTGTTATTTTGAAGGGGAGATGGGTAGGCCAGATGTAGCTGATGACTGATTAGCCGAAGTTGAATGGCATTTTGAGGCTTTTAGAGTCCCTGAATCTCAAAAGTTATCTTATGGTACGTTTATGTTAAAGTTAGCTGCAAGAGTATGGTGGGACTCGAGAGCAAGGTAACATTGATTGGCAACAATTTAAGGAGGAATTCAGGAAGGAGTATTTTCCTCATAGTGTGCAAAACCGAATGGTGCGAGATTTGTTTGAATTGAAGAAGGAAGGTATGAGTGTAAACCAGTATGAGACTTAGTTCAACAGATTGTTACAATATGTACCTGGCTCATACCGAGATAATATTGAGTTGAAGAAAGATTTGTTTCTGACCATATTTGACCCCACAATGTGTTGCAAGTTGTTGGATTATGGTTTCACCACTTACAATGAAGTGGTAGATAAGGCAAGACAACTGGAAGATAATCTTGTGAGAATGTAAGCAATGTGGAGTCAAAAGATCAACAGAGGATATTGACCTGGTCCATCATTTAAGAGATCATATCCTGGTACCTCTAGTAGCAGTTCTAGGCAGAAAAGAAGGAGACCAGTAACTTTGGCTAGTAACCCAGTGCAGTCAATACCGAGTTTGAGCTTTTATGATAAGGATGGAAATGTCAAATGTTGAAAGTGTGGTGCAAATCATTTTCCAAGAAATTGTGCTTAGCTTAAGGGAAAATGTTTTATATGTGGAGACCCGAACCATGTGCTAAAGGCATGCCCTAAGATGAAATTAGTAAAGTGTAATAAATATGGTAGAAATGACCATTTCTCCAGGTACTGTCCACAGTTTGTACAAGGAGCTAAGCGAACAGAAGGTGTTGATAACACTACTGCACCTGCTCGTATCTTTGCTCTGGAGGATATGGAAATTAAGGAGAATGAGGATTTCTCATATTTTATAGAGGAGTACTACCATGATGATGTCGAGGAGCTCATGGGAGTTGAAGAGGAAAATGATGAAGGACTTGTAACTGGTACGTACTCAGACTATCTATTATAATAATAATTCTAAGTGTGAATTAAATTGAAATATTTGCATTTTAAGATTTATGAATGTTAGTGTAGTTGGTAACCATAGTATTAGTACATTCCAAGACATGTGCTGATAAATGGACAACCTGCTTTTGTACTGTTTGATACTGGTGCATCTCATTCCTTTGCAAGTCAGAAATTTGTAAATGAACAAGAGATTAGTGTGGTTACTGTTAATATAACTTATAAAGTTAGAACTCCGACTGGGGAGAAAGTAACAACATGAGAAGTAGTAGCTGATGGTAGAATAAAAATTCAGGAGAAGGAGTATCCTATAAGTTTTGTGATATTACCTTTACAGGGTTACGATGTCATAGTGAGAATAGATTGGTTGTCTAAGAATAAAGCCATTGTGGAGTATAGAAATAAAATTATCAATCTTAATGAGGGAGAAATGATATTTCAAGGAAAGGCCGGTAGAAGTAGATTGAATTTATCAGTGATGGAGATATGTGATGAACAAATGGAGACAAAAGTAAAGGAGGAGGATTGGAAATTTTGTTGGGTGTTTGCTGTGGATGCAAAGAAGGAAATACCCAAGGTAGCAGACATACGGGTAGTGAACGAGTTTCCAGATGTATTTCTGGAGGATTTACCAAGTTTAGCCCCATCCCGAGAGTTGGATTTCACTGTAGAATTAGTTCCTAGAATTGAGCCTATTTCTAAAGCTCCATATTGGATGTCACCTATGGAACTTCAGGAACTAAAGAAGCAACTTCAGGAGCTATTGGATAAGAAGTTTATTCGACCGAATGTTTCACCATGGGGAGCACCGGTATTGTTTGTGAAAAAGAAGGATGGTACTATGAGATTGTGTATAGACCATCAGGAATTAAATAAGGTTACCATTAAGAATAGGTATCCTTTACCTCGTATTGATGATTGGTTTGACCAACTCCAAGGTGCAACTGTGTTTTCTAGAATAGATTTAAAATCAGGACATTATCAATTGCGAGTTAAGTCAAAAGATGTGCATAAAACTGCATTTAGAACTCGATATGGTCATTATGAATTTTTGGTGATGCCATTTGGCTTAATGAATGCTCCGGCTGTATTCATAGACCTGGTGAATTGCATATATCAACCATATTTGGATAAGTTTGTTGTGGTGTTTATTGATGATATTTTGATTTATTCAAAAACCAAGGAGGAGCATGCAGAGCATTTACGATTGCATTATAGAAGTTGAGAGAGAATCAATTGTATGCCAAGTTAAGTAAATGTGATTTTTGGTTGGATATAATTTCTTTTCTAGGTCATATTATATCTGGTGAAGGAATCTCTGTAGACACAGTGACTGAGATAAGGAGTTTTCTGGGTATGACTGGATACTATCGACGGTTCATAAAGGATTTTTCCAAAATTACCAAACGGTCGACTCGATTGACCCAGAAGAATGTAAAGTTTGAATGGAGTGAGGATTGCGAAAGGAGTTTTCAGGAGTTGAAGAAAAGACTGGTTACAGCACCAGTATTAACATTACTTGATCCGGATAAGCCTTATAATGTATACAGTGATGCTTCATGGAATGGATTAGGTTGTGTATTGATGCAGGATAGAAAAGTTATTGCCTATGCATCAAGACAATTGAGGCCACATGAGAGGAATTACCTAACTCATGATTTGGAGTTAGCAGCTATAGTGTTTGCCTTGAAGATTTGGAGACATTATCTTTATGGACAACGGTGCGAGATGTACACTAACCATAAGAGTTTGAAGTATTTCTTTACTGAGAAGGAGTTGAATATAAGGCAAAGAAGGTGGTTGGAATTGATTAAAGATTATGATCTGAATATAAATTACCACCCTGGAAAGGCCAATTTGGTGGCGGATGCCTTAAGTCAAAAGAATTATGAACAGGTGGCCTTACTGTTAACACCTCAACGTGAATTAGTGCATGAATTTGAAAGGATGTAAATTGGGTTTGATTGGTGTGAACCTAATAGCCAGTTGATGAACTGGGAATTGCAACCTACTCTACTAGAGAGAATAAAGCTAAAGCAAGAGGAAGATAAGGGTCTGATGGAGATAAAAGAGAAATTAAGTAACGGACAGAACCCTGATTTTAAGGTGGATGAAAGAGGTCTAATAAAGTTTGAGGAAGAATATGTGTACTACAAGATGCTGACATAAAGAAGCAAATTTTGGATAAAGCACACATTACAGGTTACACTGTACACCCGGGAGGAAATAAAATGTACCAAGATTTAAAACTCATGTATTGGTGGAATGGGATGAAGAGAGAAGTAGCACAATATGTATCAGAATGCATGACGTGCCAACAAGTTAAAGCAGAACACCAAAGACCGGGTGGACTATTACAACCTTTAGAAATACTGAGATGGAAATAGGATCATATTACCATGAATTTTGTGGTAGCATTACCAAGGACTCAAGTTGGATATGATTCCATTTGGGTAATCATGGATAGACTAACCAAGAGTGCACATTTCTTACCTTATTGGACGGGTATTTCAATGGAAAAGATGGCTAGGCTATATGTTCGAGAAATAATAAGGCTACATGGTGTTCCTGAGAGTATTGTTTCTGACCGAGATAGTCGGTTTGTATCCAAATTCTAGGAGAGCTTACATAGAGCCTTGGGTACAAAGTTGCAGTTTGATACAGCCTATCACCCACAAACAGATGGGCAGTCTGAATGAACAATTCAAACTCTAGAAGATATGTTACGAGCTTGCGTGTTGGATTTTGGAGGTGATTGGGATAAATATTTACCGTTGATAGCATTTGCTTACAATAATAGATATTATGCAACCATACAGATGGTACCTTATGAAGTATTATATGGGAGGAAGTGCAGATCACCACTGTATTGGGATCACGAAGAGTATGCCAGGATTGGACCGGAGATGATCAATCAAACAAGTGAGAAGATTAAGATTGTTCGACAACGGATGAAAGAAGCTCAGGACCGTTATAAGAGTTGGGCTAATTTGAAGAGAAGACCCTTGGAATTTGAAATTGGTGATCATGTTTATATTAAAATAAGCCCATTCAAAGGACTCAGACGGTTTGGTTCAAAAGGAAAACTAAGCCTACGATACATTGGTCCATTTGAAGTGTTGGAGAAAGTTGGCAATGTATCGTACCGAGTAGCTTTACCTCCAAGTTTATCGGGCTATCATAATGTATTCCACGTATCCATGATGAGAAGATTCATTAAAAACCCGAATGCGATAGTGGAAATAGAGCCAGTGGAGTTAACGAGAAATTTCCAACTAATGAGACAACCCATAGAGATATTGGACAGTCGGGTTCAAAAGTTAAGGAATAGAGATATGGAGTATGTGAAGATTCAATGGAATGAAGATCTAGACTTGGAGATGACTTGGGAACCAAAAGCCGCGATGATGGAGCCGTATCCATGGCTTTTCTAACTTCCAGCTTAGTAAAAGTATACAAATTATTGTATTTGGTCATTTAAGTATAAATTAGATATACAGAAGTTTTGAGGACAAAACTTTTTTGAAGGGGGGTGGAATTGTAAGCCCTAAAGCTAAGCCAAGTAACCGTAGACTTGAACTTAGAATCCAAGATTTAGGGCGGCAGGGGTGAAGTCAATGGTTCAAAGGCAGTCGCAGGAGGAGCGAAGTCTCCATTGCACAAGCTTGGGTTAGTTGTGAGTTGCTGCATAACATGGAAACTCCTCAACCCGGATTGGAGCGGGTGAAATTTCTCTGATTTCACAACGGGCCGGACTACGTTGTGCAATGACACTTGATTGTTGTATTGCATGAAAATAAATGCTTGATAACCCTGTTTGTGCTTGTATGCATTCATGAGTCTCCAATTCAACTTACTGAGCTGTAGTTGCTCATACCCTTATAGATCCTTTTATAGGTTCTGATTTCTAAACACTTTAAGTACTATGTTGCCCTACAATTACCCAGAGGTTAGTCCGTTGGAAGTCAGGGGTGTGAGGATCAAGTTACTTAGTATAATGTGTAACTAGAGTGACCATGTAATTAGGGATGAAAGACCGATAGTTATTATGTAATCTAGTGAACTGTTATGTTTATGTAAAACTTCCTAGGAAGCTCTGTAGACTTATATATATATATAATATTGTACATGTTATTAGAAATTTGCACTATTTATCATAATTGTAGTTAATTGTTAATCGGACTGTTTACTTCAAAGCGAGGAGTTGTCGACGCCTTGTGTAGGTCATATCTATGGTAGGCATTGTGAGGCTAGTTACTATCATAGAATTGTTTACACGGCGGGATTGTTGCGACTCCGCGACTTCGCGACTTCAAGGCGTAACATTTTTCATATAATTACCTAAATTTATGTTTCAAATCAAATTCTTAATATTATAATACCCTAAATTTTTACCTAATATTTTCTACTTATTACATTTCCAATTTCACATATTATTCCCATATACATATTTATCACATAATGTATATAATATCTACATCTAACACCTCAAATACCACCAATATCATACTATATCAACAATTAACATCCTAAAATACCTAATTATATACTAAATCACTATTTTCATCGGTTTGTCATGAAATTATCAAAATAAGCTTAAAATCACACTTTTATGTCTCATTTTAAAGCTTAAAAATTATCTAAATTTTCAAAAATTAATTTTTGAAAAATCTCTTCATGGAATTGTTTTAAATACTCCAAGAGTTTATATAAAAATTTTGGGCTCAAAACTACATTATTAAAGCTATTTAAATATAAATAAAAAATAAGCTCGGATTTCTTAAGTATTGTATATTTCCATATCTAAATTCATCAAATTGGTATTTTTTTTCCTAAATCTACATATGTAAATATCTTAGAATATCAAATTTCATAATTTTATATATTAACTTGATATTTTAAAAAAATTAAACAAAATCAAGTAGAAAATTAGACTTACTTGATTGGATAACTTCCAACCACTAGCAGTGGCTCCAAGTGTGTTAGTAGGAGGTGGCAGTGGTCTTAGGGTGTGGTGGTAGTGGTTGTTTAATTCTAAGTAGTCGTTGTGTATACGTACTCTTTATATGCCCTAATTATACACAAATTTTTGTGAGACCTCATGAAATTCATAATTAAAAACTAGCACTTAAATGTTTCGAGATTATGGGAGGAATGAAGTCAAGTGAATCATAAGCTCTATACTCTAGTAACTAGGTCCTAGGTCCTAGGAATTTAGTTTTAAGGTATTCTAGAAAGTAGGATGATTAAGCAAATATACAATGGTTGGGAAAGAAAATAATATATATATACATACATACACACATACAATATATAGATATGTAAATAATAAGCAAAGTGATTTCTTTAGGTTCAAATTTTGTAAATATAATATGAAAATTATAAAATAGTTAAAAAGCTAATTTTGACATACAATATTTGTAATTCATCGGAAGCACGTAAGATGTGTTCAAACAATTAACAAGACTTTAAAGATAAATAAGTGTGAGACCAATAAATAGCATGTTAGAGTTCACATCTAAATTATATTGTGACCTTAAAATTTAGAAAGAGAGAGAGAGAGATAAAATTTAAGGAGTACTCATATTCAATAAATATATATATATATATATACATATATAGACTACGTGAAAAAATATATATATGCAAATAAACAACTATTAAATAGAGGCCCGAAACCGTTGCATCTATGAATTGGCATTGGACCATACGTGGAGGCTTTTAAAGCTAATCAGTGGAAACTACAATCATTAGCTTGAGACACCTAACATTGACAATTAATTTATTAAATGTAAAATGAGGACAGGTGGACTTTCATATGGGAGTTAACCGACCTTGGCATATACTAAACAATCATTCATTAATCCATCTTACAGTTTAGGTAAAGTCACAACATTTAAGGTCGAAAAACATGTCTGTCGAAGTGTAGAAATATTAGGAGAAATAAAAAATAAATAAATAAAGGAATTTGTATTATTCTGGTTGTGTGCGGTTGGAGTATCAAACAGAAAACTCGAGATTAAGCCTTGCCATACACGAGTAGAGCTCGCCCAATAGAGCTTCTAACATACCCAACCCGCCGAATGGTAGTTGAAGATTATAACGCGGGAGAGTGCTTATTTTATCTCTTAATTTCAATGAATTTTTACAAAGAGTTGACCACGCTAGAAAATTCTAAGAAAAAATATTCTTAGGTTATTTTATATGCAGAATCATGGAAAAAAAAATGCTATTTCGGTAAAGTTTTAGTCGTTTTATTTATATATTGTCTCTAAGATATTGTTAAGATTGAATGAATTTTAATGTTGTTTTTAAACACTATAACGATGCAATTTTGGATGTTTTACTTATATATCCATTATAATTAGTGTTTTGCATCCACAATGAATTTATGCTATTTTGAAATATAATTTATTGAATGCTTGAACCGTAAAACTTTATCATTTAACTGTGAAACAAAAACAATGATAAAGAAAAACGATTATTTAATATATATATATAGGGGTGCGCGCGCGCACAGACAATCCAATTGGAATTTGGTGGACCTTTTGCTATAGCTTACGTCTTCCTAGATTTAAACACGGTTATTTAGCATATTCCCAGTTAAATTTATGGACATGTGATGATTCTATGGTAAGATTTTGTCGGGTTTATATTATAATAGTAATTTAGGAAGAAGTTTTAGAAAGGAAAAAAGAAACATAATTGTAAATAAGTAAATATGCACTTGGACTCATTACAACTTTCAATGATTTTAAATTTGTTCTGTTGATGGAAGCATGTTTATATAGCTTTCTGCCATATGAAACTTTGATATTTATATGGTAGGAGAATGATAAATAATAGATTAGATTAGTGAAACAGTAATTAGAAGTGGATAGTTAGCATTCTCTCATGACATTGTCAATGTATAAACCCCCTTCTATTACTAAATTGCTCGTGGCTGAAGAAGGATTCTTAGAAAATAGGACTTTGTAGGTCACATGACACAATTTGAATTTGAATTGTGGGGTTTACAATTATAATTTAGAAAATATATTGTTATTAATATATATATATATTTTTTTTTTCTCATGACAATCTTCTGATGTTTAAATATACCATCATGAATGAACACCATACCTAGTTGCTAAGATAATGGTATATTTTGCAAAACATATAGTCAAGGGTATCATACAATTATTTAAGGATATAGTTTTATAACATAAACTATAGTTTAAGAATATATACAAGAATATGATAGTAACATTGCATATAAATTCCAATGCCACATATACAAATATAATCTCTATCTTAGTTTTTCTTACTCAAACTTATCATATTCTTAACATACATACATACATACATACATACATACATACATATATACTAACATATTTTACTGATACAATCATCCCTTCATTTTACCTAATACATATATATGTTTGTATACTTCTCAAAGTATAGCTAATATGTTGTAAATAGTTTATCAGTGTGAATAGGCATATTATATGTAGCAATGATATTGTAGCTAGAACAATATATATATATATATGTATAGAAATGTAGCATATTTATTACAAACAATGGATGGTGATGGTGCAAATTATGGATTAACCAAATGGATGAGTTTTTAAAAGTTTTATAACTCCTACGAAGACTAAGTCATAGAATTTAATGTGTACTATAGGATTCCCAAGTGATAAGGAACTCAAAGTACCAAACTTATATGATTGAGCGTTATTTCAAGTAGGATCAATACTTAACAGGATTTTGAGGTATTATTTTAAAATACTTGGAGACTTTGGTATGTATTTATTTGTGGTTATAGTTAGCTGTTTATATTTATGCAACCTTGTATTTGAGATCTGATTTACTATAATGGGAGCCGAGTTCCATGTTATGATTGTTCCATAAACATTATTATACTTAAATTATTTAATTCTGATTGATCATCCTAAAAATAAACTAACTTACACTTTCCTTAACACCTAACCGGACATGCATCGCAACTCACTAGGAGTAACGGCTAAGATTCTCGGGCCAAACACAGATCTCCTTCAATGAGGATAGCTAACATGATCATTTCTCCACCCTTAGTTGAATTAAGTGACAGGAGAGGAGGTCACGGCAAGGTTAGGGGTCATGGTTCGAAAGTGTTTAAGGGAGGAAGGTATTTTTCATTACACAAGCCTCAATTTGATTTCGATTTACGAGTGCGCAATGTCAATCTCCTCAACCCTGATTAGAGCGAGCGTAATTTATTTGATCTCATGATAGACTGGATAATATCATGTGATGGTATTTGCTTATACATATATTGTATTTAACCAACTTGGTTGAAAACCCTGTTTATGATATGCTGAATGCATATTTCTATCTCTACCCTACTTACTGAGCAAGTTGTCACTCATTTTCTTATAATTTGTTTTGCAAGTTCCAAATGAATTACAAGTACCTACCCAAAACCAGAGCACTAGCAAATTGAGATGGGGAGTAAGGTGTATGAAGAAATAGTTGGTTGTTGTCCTTAGTATTGACTTTCTTAACTTTTAAGGAAAACTAAACAAGAGTCCTAAGGGGCCTGATAGATTTCAATATTCTAGTTTGTATATGAAATGAGAAGAACCTATGAGATTTACTACCACTCTTTTGCAAACTCAAATTACAAGTTTATTTTTAAAAATCATTTCAAAGGATTACTCCATAAGTTTATATCAAAAAGATGTCGAATTGGATGCTTTAAAGAGGTATAATCAAGTACACCTAATGTAAATTGGTCTAAGATAGCAACTGTAAGAATAATTTTTATCTTAGGATGGCTCTTATGGTGGGACTGTTATAACTTCACCTTTCGAGGCATAACATTTTTACCTATACATAAATATATAATATATATAGTACAAATAAATACTCCTAAATATTATTTATATTATTTTATGATTTTTAGTGTGCATATAATTATCTCTATCGATTCATTAGTTATCAAAACTTGTTTTACGTGTTTTCGATAAATAATGGGTAATATATTTATAATTCAATGATTTAATATTTAATTATTTAGTTACTTATTTTCCTAAATTCAAACTCATGAGATCACTTTTACTAATATTCCTAACTTCATCGCAAAATTTAAGCTCGATTGGACAACTTATCCAATTGCTCTAAATTTTACATATCAACCCCAAACACTAGATTATAAGGCTTACAACTCATATGGTCAAAAATTCGACTATAGGAGTTGATAACAAGAATCAATATTCAATCAGAATAGTCAAACAGCAAAAACCCGAAAATGTGTTCTCCAGATATTCATAAGACATCTTCTAAGTTGACTTATGGTTTTGTTGTTGACGTCCTTCAATGTGATGTTCAAAACATGTCGTATTGAGCTCTAAACAAAAAGTCATAACCTTTTAATTTTCTGCTTATTCACTTTTTGCAAAAGCATGTGGGATATCTATCATGTTAGCCATCATAGCACCATAAGGTCTATTAATTGTCGGTGACATAATGTCTCTTAGATGTCTGATCCCTAACATGTGTTAATCATCTATGCTTTTTCTATCTAATCAATACCCGCACTCCCATCAGTTGTATGTTAGAATTTCAAGAGAGGAGATTATTATCACACATATTTAAAAAGCTTTTTCTATTTTGATTATCATTTTCTGCTTTTCTCCCTTCACATTCTCCTTTCAAAAATTTTCTTCTACAAACTCTTGTCTAGATTTCGAGTGGCTTTCTTGCACATGCTTTTCATTAATCCAAACTCAGCATGTATGGTTCAAAGTGTCATCTGTCTTCTTATCTCTTCAAATTCTGAAGTGACTCTTTCTAAGGTTACTTCTCCCTCCCAAAGAAGAACTAGTTCAACCTCTTCTTATGATAGTTCGATGAATAGTACAATAGAGAGATGGGAGAAACTCGTTCATATCGATGCTTTTCTTATAGATAATTACCTCGATGATAAGGAAGATAGGCTAGTTACTAGATACTTGTATAACAATATCGTTTATATTGTTGATGCTTTGGATAGTGTAGTGAATGATACTATTAGGCTTCTCATTGCGAAATACAATAAATATTGGCAAGATCTCCCTGATGAATGGCACTTGCGACGACCGAGGGAGGATGAAAGAGTTTGTTTTCCCATTGATAATGAATTTCATTTCTATTTGAAATATCTAGATTTTGGGTTGTGTCTATCGTTTTCCACTTTTCAAAAGCAATTCTTTAATTATTTCTACATTGCTTTGAGTAAATTCTCTCCCAACACATATAGGCTTCTTATAGTATTCGAGATGATATGCAAAGAACATGAGGTTAGGGTTCCTCCTTAATTGTTTAGATATTTTTTCACAATTCGGAGACATTCGAATGGTTAGTTCTATGAAGTAGCTTAGCATAGCCACAAATTTATAGACGAATTGGAGTCCAAAATATATAAGTGGCATGATAAATATGTTTTAATTAGATCAGATATAGAGTTAGATTTTTGGAATTAATGGATCGACCCCATCTAAGAAAGGCGAGGGAATAAGATGTTCCTTTAGGATTCTAAAAGGAATATATCTTGATATGAAAAGTGGGAGCCCATTTTTTTTACAATAAAGGTTTGTTATGATCTACTGGCCATGCTGAGAAGAGCTATAGGGGGAAAGCCGTTCTTATGGCTTATGAGGGGTTGGATCATTGCCTTTAAGCTTTGTTTGATACAGACTTATAAGTTTTTTATTATTCCTCTCTCTTCTTTTATGATATTGTCTCTCTTGTACAGGCATGGGTATAGGAGATGTAGATCCCAAGAAATTGTTGGCTCATGCTATGGCCAAGAAACAAAAGCTTAACAAGTGTGCGGCCACTAAAACTCTCGTTAGTCGACCTCCAGTACCAAAGAAAATGGCTTAAGAGAAAGTTGTGAAAGAAGTTGCTGCTCCAAAGAAGAAGAAGGAAACCCCTTATGTCGACGATAATCAAAGAATTGAGCAAATAGAGGCTATTGGGACTACGTAACTAGAGGTAATTCCCATAATCGGGGATTCTCCTTAGGTGGAGTTGCTGAGTGAAGCTAGTCATCTTATTGTTGCTGAAAACAATGACAGGGTTATTCCTCAAGAAGTTATGGATAGCCCGATAGACTAAACAAACACTAAGCAAAGTCTTAAAAAGAGAAGTGGGAAGGAGCATGCCGATGATCCTCTATCCAAGAGAAGCAGGGGCATGGACAAGAAGACAAAGAAGGTTTTAAGAAATAAAGCTTTCGGTATCAAGTCTGTTGAGTTTCTTCCCAACCATGAGGTGGGTGAGTATTTCATATTGTACTGGAGCCGCAATATCCTAGACACTGATTCAGCTTTCGATGATAAGACAAAATCCTTAGCCTTAATGGAGGGGCTTATTCTTTGGATGGAAAAGGAGATAGTAATGAAGAATGTAGAGAAGGTCAGTAGTTGTAACAAAGGCCATATTGGCACCAAATTGTATGATTTAAGTTTATAACTACGGTCTACCTCTCATTTATGATTTATATTGCATTATTGACCTAACTCCTTATCTTCGTATAGATTAGCAACCATGTTCTGACAACTTCAGATGAAGCAGAACAGGAGATAAAAAAGGTATGTTTAATTTTTCGTTATATAGTCAAATACTGATCAACTTACTTAGCATGTTAATTTTGTTGTAAAAGGCAGAAGAAGCTTATAACTCCTCGAAAGCACAAATAATCGTAACTGAAAATACGAGGACTAAGGTCGAGATGGAGGTTAGGAAGCCGTCAAAGGAGCACTCGGTTGAGAAGCTAGTACACTTATTAGAGACTAATGAAATCACAGGACTTAAGGCCAAGAATGACAAACTTCACAAGAAAACTGGGGAGCTGGAGGAGGAGCTTCGTAAGAAGTGAGAAGAATGTTAGGGTTAGGAAGGATGATTACATCAATGAGCAAGGAGGAAGACAAATTAAGATTTCAAATAAAGAGCTTAGAGATAAATGACTTTAAACTTGAAGCTCATAAGAGGAGGTCAAACTAATCCTTCTTTGGGTGGGGAGGAGTAATCTTAGAAAGAGTTACTTCGGAATCTGAAGAGATAAGAGGACGGATGACACTTTTAGAGGGGGTTATTTTGATGATGGTTAGAGCTTTATTAGGTATTAGTTCATTCATTACATAGCTAGAACCTCATTAATCCATTGATCGTGTATGATCATTCCATTCAACCTTTCTAGTCAATAGGCCCCGTCGTTTATGACTTCCTTGACCTTTACTAGATCTTCCTAGTTTGTGTTGAACTTCCCTTAATTGTCTTACATACTAATTACCTCCAACTTCCTACAAACCATGTCTCTAGGCCAAAACACCTTATATTTCACCTTCTAATTGTAGTACCTTATTGTCTCATGTTAAACTTTTGTGTTTAAAGATTGGGCAACTCCAATTCAATTAGCAAAAATGATTCCAATCTAAATGCAAGCCCGAAAGGTATCTCTTCAGTCAAAGTCCAGTGGTAGTCTTATACCCTCATAAGATATTAAGCAACTCATCAGCCCATTTGCCCTTAGCTCGATCAACTCCTTTTTTTTAAACTATACATTATGGTTTAGTTAACAACTTTCACTTATCCATTAGTTTGAGGATGAGCCACCGAAGTGTAATTCAGGCAAATGTTGTGCTTTTCATAAAATGCTTAGATCTATCGTTATCAAAATATGGCTTGTTATTAGTTACTATCATAAAGGGTACCCTAAACCTCTATTAAGCTTAGTTTTTTCTTCAAGTTTAATACTGACTCTTGATTAAGGTTTAAAGAAAACCGATATTTTTAACTTTTAAAACATTTTAGAGTCGTCACCCGACCGTAGTCAGGAAAAAGAGTTAAGCTATAACTAATTGGGTAGATTAACTATAATTTAGCTATTGATTTATTAATAAAACTAATTTTTAATATGATTTTTTTAAAACTAGAGGTCTGGATCTAGTGGTTATCTTATTAAACCTTAATTAGGTACCACTTTTAAATTTTCGAATTTATTTTTTTTTTCAAATACTCGTTACTAATGCTTATTTACAAGTGATAATTGAAATTATGCTTATTTATAAAAAAATAAAAATTTAAAGAATTAACTATTAAATGGAGAAATAAATTTTATCCATATTTTAAGTTATCTTATACGTATGAATATCAATGTACTTGCTATTCAGAATCAGATTTTTGTAATTCATTCACTGAAAACATAGTAAGTTAATAAATTTTAATTTTTTGAAAAGATCAAGTTTACGTTTTTATTTGTTTTAATTTATTTAAAGAAATTTTCTAAAGGTTTTCATTAGGATTTTATTTTTGGAAATTCTAAAGTGTCCTAATTTAGAAAAAAGATAAATTACTTTTATTTATTTGAAAAATAAGTTCTCTAAGTTATGAAATAAATTTATTTTTTTTATTTTATTATTTTTGCTTTTTTGTTAATTTATTCACTTTTTTTTATTTTGACTAAAATAAAAATAAAACTAAGCTTTTCTTTCTTTTTTCTTCTTTTCTATTTTTTCTTTCCTCTCTTTTTTTATTCTTTCCTTTTCTTTTTATTTATTACATTCACATTTACAACAAACAAATAAAATAAAGTAAAATAAAATAATTAAGAGAAAAAAAAATATATATATATACAAGAAAAAAACCAAAACAGAAAATGGGGGGTGGGGGGCGAAGCAATGGGTCGTGGGATGGATGGAGCAGGGTTGGATTGCTAGACGAATCGGGTCAGACATGTGTACTGTATGTGAGGACCTCAAAGGATGGAGAAAAGCGGTGGCAGGGTGATTCGTGGTGCTTTAATAGCCAATTTTAAGAGGGTAAGATCGATTTTATGGGAATTTTATGGGACAATGCGGGTTTCCCCAAGCGCCACGGCCTAAGGTGGTGGTTCGATGGTGATCGGCGCTTGGGTAGTGGTGGTTGACATACGCGCAATGGGTGGGGATGATTATTGATGGAGGACGGTCGTGTATTAGCCGCACAGTGGCTGGCACAAGGATGGCCGCGCGAGGAAGAGAGAGAGGACTGCTGTTTTGGATTCAATGCTGTGGGGTTTAGAATAGAGTGGGAAACGACGGTAGAGTTTATCGATAGAGAGGATGTGCGGTCAGTGTTGGTTCGCTGTTTACATCACGCGAGGATACAGATGGATCTTGGTTTTGGTCAAGGATTGGTTCGTGTGACAGATCTATGTTGTGCGTGGGTGCTACGAAGAGGATGGTGGCTGAGGTCGTGTGTATCTGCTGTACGACGGGTGTGGCAGTGTGTGTATGAGGAGATTGGCCTTGTTGCAGCTGCTGTGTTACGCTACACATACTGGATGAGGATAAGAGGGTGATAGCTGGTCCGTAGAGGGTGGACGAAGTGCGTGAGCGTGGGGTGTTTTTCTGAAGTGGAGGCTGTGGCACTGTTGCTGCACGGTACTGTCCGTAGGGGGTCGGCTGCAGTGGTGAGTTGTGCGCGCCGTGGGGTTGTGACAGTGGCAGGCAATGTGTGGCTCGAGAGAGAGAGAGATCGGGGAGAGTGCTATTGTGGTCGAGAGGGAGGGATGGTGCGGTTGGCTTTGCTTATGACTTTAGGTTCAGGAGAGAGATTGTGGCCGCTCAAAGGTGATAGAGAGAGGTTGGGGGATGGTGTCTCGTGTGGCGTACCTGTTCTTTTGCTTTGATCCTTCCTTTCTTGGCTTTCTTTCCCTTTTCCTTTAAAAAAAAAAATTCTTTACAAGCTTTCTTCCCATCATGGAAAAAATTTTAGAATTAAATTCATTTAATGTAAATTTTAACTAGAGAAGAAAAGAAAAGGAAAAATAGGAGAAAGATAAGGAAAAAGAATGTTGATGTAGCGCTAATATGGTGCGACATCAACTATAGGGTCGAAGGTGATGTGCCACTTGTCCTTTTTAGGATACATAACCAATGACATGTCACATTCGTAGCTTGACATGTATGTATAGTGATGTGGTAGTGTGTTTTGTGATAAAGGAAAAAATAAAAGGCATTTTTATGCATTTGATAAAATTTAAACTCTTGATCTACAAACCAAACTTAAATGCAAGTTAAAATGCTTATTCATTAAGCTGTTTTGTACATATGGATTAGATCAGTCTAAGTTATTACTTTCTAAATTCTTTTAAATCCTTTATTTTTTTCTATTTTTTTATGACTTTTCAATTTTTCTATAATTTTCTAAATTTTTTATTTGTTTTGGCTTTCCCTAATTTTTCAATTTTTTGTATTTTTCTAAAATTTTTATTTATTTTAAAATTTCTAAAATTTTTATTTTTTGTATTTTTGTATTTTTTTTTTTTTTGCTTTTCCTAAATTAAGACTTTTTATCCTATCCTAAAAATTTTGAAAAAAAAAAGGAAAGGGCAACAATAGGGTGTCTACAACCTCGATACGATAAAAGTGAAGACGAAAGACTAAACCTTTTGCTCAATAATTTTTGTTACTGCTTTGACTTTAACCCATTTGGTAAAATAGTCCACTGCAACTGTGATGAGCTATAGACTTTGGAAATTGTCTGAGTATATTTAACCATCATTAGGCAAAGGGTACGGGACTAGTAAGGCTGTGTAATTCAATGGAAGGTACATGGCCTAGTGCTTCATGTTTTTAGCATTGTGAACATTACCAAATAGTAGATTTTGCATCCTCTTTCATAGTCAGCTAATAATAGTTGAGTTTCAATGCACAAATATACAGAGTTTGACCTTTCATGTGGTTACAAATACCTCCATGCAACTTAAATAGAATTTGTTATGCATCTTTCTATGGAAGGCATCAAAAGTGGGTTGTGAGAAGCCGTGCTTGTATAGCTGGTCATCAATCAGTGTATAGTTTGTAGCTTGATATATCAACCTTCGAGCTTCTTTCTTATCATTAGGTAGAGCATCATTCTTTAGATAATCAATAATCGGATCTATCCAAGACCTATCCCTTAGGTAAGGAGTCAATTCATAACTTTACTTGATGGTTTCTAGACTTTTATTAAGGAGATATTCAGTAAAAAGCTTGTTACCCAAGTCAAGTAAGGAGATACTTAATGGTATATTGATATGAGGCAAGTGCACCTATCAGTTTTAATATAGCAGATGTGAGTCCGAGTCGATCCCTCAGAGACTTCGAGTACTAATATTAACCTTAGCTTTATTATTTAACCGGAAAATTATGAAAGTTTGAATTAATTAAAAAATACTAAAATTAACAAACTAACTTATTTATAAGACTTGATTAAGCAATTGAAAAAGCGATAAAATCAAGAACGACTTCAACAAAGTAATAACGTATTTAGGAATTATTTCCCCTAGAGTTAATTATGTAATCACTTAAAATATATTCAATTCGGTTTCTATATTTCTTGATTTGAGGGATTCACAACTAAAGTTAATACCTTTCTCAAGCATATTAACCCTAATCCTAAATTATTTACCGGAATCTCTTCACTTAGTAATATAATTTAGAATTGCATTAATGTATAATGAATTCTCACACAATTAATTAACTTTCCGGAAGAAACATGTATCTTATCTCTAAGTATACATGTAATTCTCTTTAATTATGTAAAAATCTAATTATACATGCAATTTTTTAATCAACATGTATAATATCATATATTGATATTCTACAATAATTAACGACATAATTGAATCAAGTAAAGATAGAAACTTTATTAAAATTTCTAAATCAATTCAAGAATCACATTAAACCCTAAGTTCCATAATCCTAAATACTCGAATTCTAAGCTATCATAATGAATCTAAGAACGAGTTTCATCAATAATATAAAATAAAACATGGAAACCCCTTTTATTGATGAACAATCTCTATAATCTTGAAGTTGATGTTGTTTCCCTCTTTCTTGATGTTGTTCCGCCTCTTTCTTGATGTTGTTCCGCCTCTTTCTTGATGTTCTCCTTAAGTCTCTTTCTCTTCTCTTGTGTCTCTCCGTTTCTGTAATGTCTCTCCTTGTCTTTTGAAACCCTAATATGCCTTTTTATAGTGTATCAAAAGGATTCTGTTTTCGTCACTAGACACAGCTTGAGACATGGCCGTGTCCCCAGGTCGTGTAACTTTCTGCACTAAGACAAAATTTTCTGCACAACTTCAAAACTTCATAACTTCTTCATTTGAACTCCGATTTGAGTGAAATTTGATTCCTTTTCTTCGTTTTTGATCCTAGAACGCGTTCAAACCTAGAAATCAAAATTTTACTCAATTAAGTATCAATTTCTTTAAATAAAACAAAAAATGTGAGGAAAATACTATAAAATCACCCTATGAAATATGTTTAAAATTAGAGTTATCAAATTTCCCCACACTTGAGTATTTGCTTGTCCTCAAGCAAATAAATCAAAACAAAACTTTCGGGACAAGAAACGCTAAACAAAATTTATCACTATTTAAGAAACCGATGAACAAATACACTTGACCCGAAGAAAAGTAAGAAAATCATTTTCAACTAATTTGCAATAATAAAGTCAACCAATTTCATCTGACCATATTCGAATGCTCCAACAATACTTAATACTAGAGTTCACTAGTTAATTTATGAAAATCAAAGTTTACTCAAGACACTTAACCAAGGATTCTTAAACTAAAAATTAGATTTAATATCTCGCCAACCGAGAAAGAGTCATAAAAATTTTGTCCATTTGACTAAAGTGTATACAATTCTCTTTTTCATCTCACCAAGCACCATAATCTAAAACAAACACATTTTACATCCACCAATCCTCTGATCATCCCCCTAGTTCATGCTTTTGTTGAGAGGTCTTTTAAATTTACCTTATTTAAGCACAATTGTGTTGGTAGCAGGAAAGAATCTCGCTCTTCTGACGGACCAAGACCGATCCATACTAGCTTATTCCTTATATTGATAGCGGGAAAGAACTTCGCTCTTCTGACGGACCAAGGCTGATCCATATCAATTTTTTTTTTTCATTTGAATTGGCATTGGGACTCAATCTCGCTCTTCTGACGAACCAAGACGAATTCTTACCAATTTTTTTTATTCTTACACTTGTTATTACTTTTGACCTCCAATCATTGTAATTTTTCAAGGGTTTCTCAAAAGAAGAATTTCATTTGTTTGTTTGCTTAAAATTATAGGACTCTTAAAAATTTCTAAGAGAAAGGTATACATAAAAGTAAATTTTAAAAATAACCATGACTAACTCTCAACTAGTGATGTTGCTCTAATCTCAAGTCTTAAAATCCTAAGCTAAATAACTCGTAACTTTGCCTTCCAAAAATTTGACTAATCAATTCTAGTAAAGTATAATAAGGTCAATAACGATCAACATGACACAGTTGATTTGGCTTAATACCAATTAATCACCTATTGCAAGTTAACTTAAAAATTAATTGAGTCAAATATGAATAATTGGCCTCCTAAACAATAATAAATTCATATATATCCCTTCCCCACACTTAATAATGTACATTATCCTCCATGTAAGACAAAAAATCATAACAGCACGAAAAAGCAGCATAAGGAAAAAGTAAACATATGAACTGAAAAGAAAACTAATACTTCCCTGCCAGTCGAACAGAAGCGCAAAATGAAGAAGCCTTATCATTATATAACAGAGTTCACAAGCCTTGAACAACAAAAGTCAACACAAAAAATGAAGAACTAAGAAGAGGGATCGGAATCCGTCTCTTCGTGTGCCTCATTAGACGATGCCTCAACCAGCGTAGCATCATCATCGTCATCACTGGCCTCGACATCCTCATCACATTCGCCAGCCTAATCACAAGGAAGAGAGAGCAAAATTAAGTAGGAAACTTACTTGGTTCAAAATGCGGAATGCAAGAATTGTGGAGAGAAGAGGGAGAATAAGAGAGAAATGTTTGATTGGAAATGTGTGAGAGGGTGTGTTTAATTAAATAAAACGGTCGTGTGCAAAAATCGTGTGAGTTTGGGTCGACACGGGCTGGGACACGACCGTGTCCCTTGCCCGTGTAACATTCGGTGTAAGTCGTGTGGAGTCTGGTTGGGCACGGGCTAGGGATACGACCGTGTCCCTTGTCGGTGTAACTTATTGTTCCCGTGTATGAAAACTGGACAAACATGGGCTAGGACACGACCGTATCCCATGCCCGTGTAACTTACTGTTCCCGTGCATGAAAACTAGATGGACATGGGCTGGGATACGACCGTGTCCTATGCCCATGTAACTCTTTGAGGTCTATCATGAAATCTGAACGCACACGGGCTGGGACATGACCGTGTCCCTCGCCCGTGTAACTTTCTATGGGTGTGGCAGATTAAAGGGGCCTGGATGGACACGACTGTGTCCCTTGCCCGTGTAACCTTTTTTTTTTAATCATGAATTTAATTTAAAAATAAAAGAAACTTAAAGAAATAAAAGTAATTAAACTAGAAAAATAAGAACAAGAAAACTAAAGAGAAGAATAAAAAATGAAATTAAAAGGGAAAAGCCTATGACTAAAATTAAAACAAATAAAAGAAGCAAAGCAAAGTTAGATAAAAGAAAAATAAAATGAAATAAACTTAAAGAACTAAAGTGTAAGCAAAGTTAGACATGGGTTGCCTCCCAAGAAGCGCTATAGTTAACGTTAATAGCTCGACGGGATACGTCTTGTAATTCATGATTCTTCATCCAGGTGGAAATAGAACTCCTCCTGTATCTCGCTTTCGAACTCTTCATACGAGTGTAGATTTACCCTTCAGCCATCGACCTTGCCAATTCCATTTCATTGATGCATAACTTCCATAGTTTCTCTCCTTATCATGCCACTTATCAAATTCATGTAGCCTAAACTTCTTCGTTTTGTTTGCTTTTAGCTTAGATGCGGTTGTCATTGGGGGTTTTGAACTTCTCATCGCAAAGACATGCTCCAAATGATTTCTTGATAGTTTTGGTTCCAAAATTGGTGGCTTCTCTTTGAAAGATTTTAACGTACGATCCTTTGGCTTGTGGAGTGGATCAATTCCCTTCTTGTCCATACTGGATTCATGAACTTCTGTTTGAGTTGCCGCTTCTGTACAATTGGGCTTAATCACCAAATTTTCATCTTCCTTTTGCAAGCAATAGCTTGAGGAATCCTTTCCAACAGTTTCCTGCACACATGTAGATATAGCGACATTAGTGGCATTAACATTGTGACTTATGTCCTTTGAGTCAAGAAATTTGTTCGTTGCCTCTGGAGTTTTAAAAACTATTTCATCATCCCCGACCCGTAATATCAACTTATGCTCACTAACATCAAAAACAGCCTTAGCGGTAGCTAGGAAGGGTCGACCTAAAATGATTGGCACCTCAATATCTTCATCTATATCAAGTATAACAAAATCCATGGGAAAGATGAATTTGTCTACTTGCACTAAAACATCCTCTATGATGCCTCTAGGGTATGTGATAGACCTATCGGCTAATTGAAAACTCATGCCCGTTAATTTAGGTTCTCCTAACCCTAGCTTTTTGAACAATTTATACGGCATCAAATTTATACTAGCTCCTAAGTCTGCCAAAGCATTATCTACTAACAAATTGCCAAGCATACAAGGAATAGTGAAACTCCCTGGATCATTTAATTTTTGTGGCAGCTTTTTCTGGAGAAGTGCCGAGCATTCCTCATTCAATGTGACGGTTGTACGCTCCTCTAACTTCCTCTTGTTCAATAGAAGATCTTTTAGAAATTTCGCATACTTTGGCATTTGTAGGATGACATCAACAAGAGGTAAGTTAATGTGTAATTGTTTGAAAACATCAAACAATTTACTGAATTCCTTATTCTGATCAGTGTAACTTTGCTTAAGGCGCTACGGGTAAGGGATGGGAGGCTTGTACTCCTTCACTTTTGGTGATTCCATACTTTCTTTTTATTTTAGTGGCTTTGTATCTTCCTTACGGTTGACTTCCACTTCTTTCTCAACTACTTCCTCACCATCCTTCTTCTCCACTTGCAGTTTTCTATCACTTCTCAAGGTCACAGCATTAACATGTTCCCTGGGATTGACCTCCATATTCCTTAGGAGTGTCCCTTGTTGCCTCTCAGAGATCATTTTTGCAAGTTGACCAATTTGATTCTCAAAATTGTGATTAGAAGCCTCTTGATTTCTCAACGATTATTCAATGTTGGATAAGCGAGCCTCATTGCCTTGAATACATTTTGTGAGAAGTTCTTCCACATTGGACTTCTTTTCTTGAGGAAGAGGAGGTGGGAATGGTCTCTGAAATCCAAGTGGGCCAAAGTTGGTCTTCGGCTGGCCTTGGTTTTGATTTCCCCATGAGAAATTAGGGTGATTCCTAAATAATCAACCTGTTCCAATTGTTCAGGTGCTCCATACCCCTACATACCAAAATCACTTACATCCGATTGCACTTGTTGAGGGCCAACTGAGAGTGCATCAATCTTTTTACTTAATAAGTCCACCTTGGCTGCCAAAGCAGTAGTCAAGTCCACATCATAAATTCCCATAGCCTTTTGTTTGGCTCTAGTGCTTTCCCATTGATAATTGTTCATCGCTATTCCTTCAATCAGGTTTTGTGCTTGCTCAGGTGTCTTTGTGTTCAAAGTACCTCCTGCGGATGCATCAATCATCTGTCTAGTGGATAAATTGAAACCATTGTAAAAGGTATGAATCTGTATCCATAGTGGGAGGCCATGATGTGGGCATCTCCTGAGCAAGTCCTTGAATCGCTCCCAAGTGTCATATAGAGTCTCCGCTTCCAATTGAGCAAAACATGAAATATCATTCCGAAGTTTAGCGGTCTTTGCAGGTGGGAAATACTTCTCCAAAAATTTCTCTACCAATTCATTCTAAGTTGTGATTAAATTTCGTGGTAGAGAATTCAACCACTATTTTGCTCTACCCCTCAAGGAGAAAGGGAATAGCCGCAGTCAGATGGCATCATCCGTGGCTCCGTTGATTTTAAAAGTATCACAAATCTCTAGAAAGCTAAAGATGTGGGCATTGGGATCTTCATCTTGGAGACCATCAAACTGAACATATTGTTGCACCATTTGTATGATGTTAGGTGTAATTTGGAAGTTGTTAGCCGCGACGGTTGGCCTTGCGATGCTAGAGTCAGCTCCAATAAGTGTAGGCCTTGAATAATTGGACATGGTCCGATTTGCTTCATTCCCGTTGTTCGCCATGTGTGGTGGATCTTCTTGCTCGATGAATTGAGTTTTAGTCTCTTCACCTTCTTCCTTGATTTCAACAATTGACTCGTCGTCAATGGTCGCCACACTTTGTCTAAGTCGTGATTTCAAATTTTGAAGGGCAGTTCTCTCAATTTCAGGATCAATTTCTACCAAATCTTCCGGGTTACTTCTAGTCATGCACTGCAAGGATAAGAAATATAAAATCAATTGCAGCTCTAGCTAATGAAAATAAATAATGAAAACAAAGGGAAAAAAATGGTTAAAGTAATAAAGCAACTAGCGTTCTTAATATCGAAAATCCCCGGCAGTGGCGCCAAAAACTTGATATGAGGTAAGTGCACCTATCAGTTTTAATATAGCAGATGTGAGTCCGAGTCGATCCCTCAGAGACTTCGAGTACTAATATTAACCTTAGCTTTATTATTTAATCGGAAAATTATGAAAGTTTGAATTAATTAAAAAATACTAAAATTAACAAACTAACTTATTTATAAGACTTGATTAAGCAATTGAAAAAGCGATAAAATCAAGAACGACTTCAACAAAGTAATAACGTATTTAAGAATTATTTCCGCTAGAGTTAATCATGTGATCACTTAAAATATATTCAATTCGGTTTCTATATTTCTTGATCGGAGGGATTCACAACTAAAGTTAATACCTTTCTCAAGCATATTAACCCTAATCCTAAATTATTTACCGGAATCTCTTCACTTAGTAATATAATTTAGAATTGCATTAATGTATAATGAATTCCCACACAATTAATTAACTTTTCGGAAGAAACATGTATCTTATCTCTAAGTATACATGTAATTCTCTTCAATTATGTAAAAATCTAATTACACATGTAATTTCTCAATCAACATGCATAATATCATATATTGATATTCTAGAAATATCAAACAATAATTAATGACATAATTGAATCAAGTAAAGATAGAAACTTTATTGAAATTTCTAAATCAATCCAAGAATCACATTAAACCCTAAGTTCCATAATCCTAAATACTCGAATTCTAAGCTATCATAATGAATCTAAGAACAAGTTTCATCAAAAATATAAAATAAAACATGGAAACCCCTTTTATTGATGAACAATCTCTATAATTTTGAAGTTGATGTTGTTTCCCTCTTTCTTGATGTTGTTCCGCCTCTTTCTTGATGTTGTTCCGCCTCTTTCTTGATGTTCTCCTTAAGTCTCTTTCTCTTCTCTTGTGTCTCTCCGTTTTTGTAATGTCTCTCCTTGTCTTTTGAAACCCTAATATGCCCTTTTATAGTGTATCAAAAGGATTCTGTTTTCGTCACTAGACACAGCCTGGGACATGGTTGTGTCCCCAGGTCGTGTAACTTTCTGTACTAAGGCAAAATTTTCTACACAACTTCATAACTTCTTCATTTGAACTCCGATTTGAGTGAAATTTGATTCATTTTCTTCGTTTTTGATCCTAGAACGCGTTCAAACCTAGAAATCAAAATTTTACTCAATTAACTATCAATTTCTTTAAAGAAAACCAAAAATGTGAGGAAAATACTATAAAATCACCCTATGAAATATGTTTAAAATTAGAGTTATCATATATTATTAATCGTAAAAGATAAAAATTCTTCTAACCAATAGTAGGTACTTGCTTATCACATCTTACTTCACTACATAGCATCTTTTGACCCGATTCATAATCAATTAGGAATCGAAAAAAACTTTGACTTTCTTGGCTCTAACTTCTTTTGCTAGCTTAAGCTTGGCAATTAGGGATTTATATTTAGCTTCATTATTGCTTATTGGAAATCCAAACTTTAATGCATACTGAATCTTTACATTGTGGGGCCTTTGCAAAATAAGACCCACACTACATCCTTCCTTGGTTGAAAACTTGTTGACATGTAAATTCCACGTGGGTTTCTTGACCATTTCAATGCTATCTTCTTCTCTAGTGAACTCCGCAATAAAATCTACCAACACTTAAGCTTTTAATATCATTATAAGTTTGCATTGCACCCTATAAGCACTTAACTCCAAAGCATACTTCATTATCCTCCTTGATGAGTTTGGTCATTGTAAGGCTTGTTAAATAGGTCGATCAATAAGAACAATTATTCAATGTGCCTCGAAGTATGACTTTAATTTCCTTACCGAGAGACGTACTATCAAAAGAAACTTCTCAGTATTTGTATATAGTTGTTTCGAGCCCTGCAAGACATAACTCACGTAATAAATTGACCGATGCTCCTTACCTTCCAATCAAACCAGGATAGATGAAGGAGCTCGACTGCCAACTAACAGATATAAAAATAAGTCTTCTTCAGAGATAGGTGTTGAGAGTATTGGTGGTGATGCTAGAATTTCTTTTAATTTGTTAAATGCTGCTTCATACTTGTTAGTATACTGAAATTCCTTTGGGTTCTTGAACACTTTGAAAAATTTTGCACACCTATCTATGCTTCTCAACACAAATAATTTCAAAGCAACAATCTACTTAGTCAATTATCAAACTTCCTTAACTGTGCTAGGGGACTTCATGTTTAGAATAGCGTCAATCTTTTTAATATTTTCCTCAATGCCATGCTAAGTGACCATATACCTCAAAAATTTGCCTGAGGTGGCACAAAAAATACACTTCTGGGTTAAACTTCATGTTGTATCTCTTCAAGATCCCAAATTTCTCTTCTAGATCAACGAGGTGATGATCATCTATTTTACTCTTCACTATCATATCATCAATGTAGACTTTGACATTTCAATGGATTTGGGGCTTAAACATTTTGGTCACAAGCCTATGATAAGTTGTGTCAACATTTTTTAGTCCAAAGGACATCATTATATAACAATATGTTCCAAAATTTGTGACAAAAGACATATGAACTTCATCATCTTTTTTCATCTTAATTTGATTATAGCTGGAAAATGTTTCCATAAAAGAGAGTAAGGCATGCCTGGCAGTTGAGTCAACCATCTAATCTATTCTCAACAAGGAGAAATAGTCTTTAAGATAAGTCTTATTTAAATTTGTGAAGTCTATATACGTATGCCACTTGCCATTTGACTTCTTGACTAGTACACAATTAGCTAGCCAAATCAAATAAGGCTCTTCCCTTATGAATCCTATCTTTAATAACTTCTGAACCTCCTCTTCAATGGTTGTCTATAGTTTAAGGGAAAAATATTTCTTCTTTCGCTAAACTATCTTCGCACTCAAAATAATCTGGAGCTTATGCATTATCAATTCTCTAAGGATGCTTAGCATATCCGAAGGAGACTAAGTGAAGACATTAGCATTATCTTAAAGGAAATTAATTAAACCTTGATGGATATGTACTAGCAATGGTCTCCTTATCTTTGTTCTTTTTCCAGGATCGCTCTTTAATGGGACTTCCTCTACTTCTTCTTTAGCATTCTCATTGCTGTTGGACTTCTTTTTTGAATTAATCTCTACTTTAAAGACTTCTTCATGCCGTAGTGCTTTCAAATATAAGGATCTAGCTAATTATTAGTCTCCTTTGCATAATTCGACCCCAGCAAGAGTGGGGAATTTTGTCTTAAGATGTGCAGTTGAAGGAATTATAAGTCCTACAATCAGTCATTCAGGGTTTCGATTGGTTAAAATCCGGTCGAGCCTAAATTATAAGTAAAACTACAAATATTACTAAAATGATCCCGTAAGTTTGAATTTAAGAAAATAAAAAATAAAATAAAAGAATATAAAAATTCCAAATTTTAAGTATATAACTCGTTATTTATTAAAAATGCGTAAAATGTATTCCAATAATTAACAAATCGCTAGAGATAAATTATATGTATACTAAAAATCATAGAATGACCTAAATAATATTTAGGAATATTTATTTGTACTATATATGAATTTATATATAGGTAGAAATACGCGTAATTACTTAAAATATGCGTAATGTATTAAAATAATACTAAATAATTAAATAAAATTCATAATTAATTAAGAAAAAATAAAGAAAAATCAGAAAAAATAAGGAATGATCTAGAATTGGGTCGTGGCAGCTAGGGAAAGTAAGAAAAAAATTAGCCAATTAAATTAGAACAACACAAAAGCCAAAAATTAAGAGATTTGGACGATGTCTTGTCCAATTTAATGCGCATTAATTACCACAAAGCTCTATAAATAAGGAAAAAAATCACAGAGCTCATTTGGACAATTAGAAATTAAAGAAAAATTAAGAGCATTGAAATTAGAAGAAAAAAATTTGGGTAAAAAAAAAAAAGAAAACTGTGTGGTTAGGGCTTTTAAGGGGAACCCAGACCCAACAAGCAGTTGGGAGTGTTCAACCACCACCACCATACGGTCGTAGCACAGCTCAGGTGGGCCGACACACCCATGGCCACTGACGGTAGCCGGAGCCACCCAAATTAGTAAATTGGATTTCCAATCTGATTTTGTGTAATTTTGTAGTAAATATTCTTAGAAAATTATGAATTTTCTTATTCTGGAATATTTTTGTATTTAGTTTTTAGGAAAAATATTATTTTGATGAAAATATGTTCTGTGATATATGGTCCTTAAGAAATCATGCAAAACCGAGCATGTTTCGGTTTAGAAATGAATGACCTTAGGAGCGTAGTTTTGAGCTCAAAATTTTTGTATAGACTACTTAGATGATATAGAACAATGCTATGAAGCCCGTTTTCAAAAATTAATTTTTAAAATTTTTAGATAATTTTTAGGCCTTAAAATGAGGCATAAAATGAGTAATTTAGAGTTAATTAAGTAATTAAATGGTTAATTACTGATTTAATGAATAATTATATGTTTTAGGATATTGAAATCTAATGAAGTATGATACTTATAGCATTTAAGGTGTTATATGTAATTATTAGGTTAATTATGTAGTAAATAAATAATAGGGAAAAATAGTAAATTTTAAGTTAATTTTGTAAATTAAGGTAATTAGGTGTAAAATTTGATTTAGAATGAATTCACATATTTTGAAATGATAATTGATGTTGGGAGATGATAATTAGAGTGATAAAAATATTAGATGTGTATTATGTACATAATAAGTAATAGTACATAATACATAATTATTAGAAATATAATAAATAGAAAACATTAGAATAAAAATTGATATTATGATAATAATAAAAAAATATATAATAAATCTGATAAAAAAACTTAAATTTATGTAATTAGATGAAAAATGTAAAAAATTTTCACATCAGGAGTAAATTCGATACACTATTAAGGATTTAAGTGTACTAGATGTAATAAAATACTAACTAGGGGTAATTATGGTATTTAGGATATCTAGAAGTAAAGTGATTAATTTTACATTATGAGTTAAAACAAGTTTTTAGAGTTCGGATATAAAACAATACTTAGAAATCGAACTAGAATCTAATTTAGAAATTGATGCGGAAACCGAACTCGAACCTAATACCAAATCTAGAATAATTGTAAAAGACTTAAGACCTAGATAATTAGGTATATTAAACCCTAAACAAAACATAAGAATAAGTGTTATAGGATAAAACGAACCTATAATAGTTATATGAAAAACTGAAACTACGTTTGTGTTATAAGGATGATCGGCGATAACCTGAGCGAGTTGGACCTTGAATGAGTGAGCGAGGAGTCCAGGTAAGTTGAGATTAATACGATGCTGTATTTTGGAGGCTTGAGATTATGCTTGGTTATGTTTGTTAGATAGTCTGTGGTGTGTATCTGCTTGATTATGAGTGATGCTATGATTATGTTTGTTGTTCTAGCTTATATTGTGTGATTTGTATGAAACGATTGATCACCCTAAACTGGACCTAATCAAATATACAACTTGTATTCATAATCGGACCTGCATGACAACCTATTAGGGGAAACCTAGAACTCTCCGGCCAAATACCGACCCCTTTGAAAGAGATAGCATAGAATTGCATAATGGTCCCTTCTTCATCCTTAGTCGAACTAAGTGACACGAGAGGAAGTCGTGGTAAGGGTAAAGTCGTTGGTTCGAAGGTAGTCATGGAAGGAGCGAGGTCTCCATTGCACAAACCTGGGTTTAGTCGTAAGCTGTTGCATTAATGACAACTCCTCAACCATTATTAAAGCGGGCGAAATTTCTCTAATCTCACAACGGGCCAGACAACGTCGTGCGATGGCATTTGCTTGAACATGCATTGCACCTAATAAGTTGATTGATAACCTTATTGTGTTTATGATATAGTTTTAAGTCTTCCATCCTAACTTACTGAGCTGTAGTTGCTCACATCTCTATAGAAGTCGTGCAGGTGCTAGCTAAGAAGTCGTGCAGGTGCTAGCTAAGAAGTCGTGCAGGTGCTAGCTAAGAAGTCGTACAGGTGCTAGCTAAGAAGCGGTATACAATTACTCTAAAACTAGCAACTGCTGGATCCTGGGGAGTGAGGAAAAACATTTAAAGAACAAACATATATTTTTAAGGTATAAGCTTTTAGTTTAGAGTTTTTCATTTTTGAATAATGTAATAACTAAATTATAGTGTATATATATATTTTCTCACTTTCTCAGGTAAATGATTTATTTAAATTATAAACTGTTTACTTCAAAGCGGGTTAGTCGTAGACGCCTTGTGTAGATCAGGTTTAGGATAGCAGTTGGAAAGCCAACTTCTATCTTAGAATGGTTTATATGGCGGGACTATTACGACTCTGCCGCTCCAGGGCGTGATAGGAACCATATTGAACAAATGCTAGCATAATTGACCTATGATCATATTATAAAGAGGCCAACACTTGACAATAAGGAAGTCCACTTTGGCCTCTACAATATGTTCGTTGTCTCCAAGTTGAATAAGAAGAGAAATAACTCCAAGAACTCATAAGAGTTAATTATTAAAAGCATATAGTTCATCCTTGTAAGATCTCAATTGAGCCTTGATCTTTAGCTTCATTTGATCGAAGTTATATTGAAAAATAATGTTTGTCGAACTCCCAGTGTCAACTAAGATCTCTTTTACCTCAAAGTTGGCATTCCTCACACTAATTACCAGTACATCATCGTGGAGCCTTTGTATGCCTTTAAAGTCTTCCTTTGTGAAAGAAATGGAACTATCGACCTTGATCTTCTTGCCGTACACATTACAAATATACTGTACGACGTTAATCAAGCTTGAAGAGCTTGACCGACCTAAAGTAGAAGGTATGCTGACAATAGTGTTTATAATAACATTTGATAGTCTGTTATTACCTCCGTCTCTCACATCTCTTCCGTCTTGAGGAGGTCATGCAATGTTTTCTTGCTCATAGAGTGATCTTTGAGTTGCCTGCTCAATATTCTCGGCGTCATAGGCAAGGAACTTACTCAAGTACCATCGTTTGATTGCATCCTCAATTGCGTATTTGAATTGAATACATTCGCCAATGTTGTGACCTATGTCGCAATGCAATATTTATTAGAATTCTTATGTGACGGATTTCCTCTCATTCTTTTTAGCCATTGTAATACCAACCCCACCCCCCACCCCCCTGGTTGCATACCTCCATCAATACATCTACGATCGAACAATTGAGTAGGGTAGAACTAAATAAGTTGAATGCATGGCCTCTTCCTTTCGCCACTACTCCCCTCAAGAAATTGATCATCACATGCTTCAAGTTAATCTTTCACACTCTTTCTCTTGTCATTTTTTCGACTTCCTCTACTTTGATCAACCTCATGTCGAGCTTTGATGTTGTCCTCTTGTCTAATATAAGACATGGCCTTAGCTTTAAACTTGGCAAAAGTTTTCATCTTGCTTTTGGCTAAGGACTTAAAGAAGTCTCCATGTGGTTGTTGATCATTATAAGCCCTATAATCTAGTATTCGAGGTTAATACATAAAATTTAGGGCAATTAAATAAGTTGTCTAATCGAGCTCAAATTTTACGACAAAGCTATATGTATTAGTAAAAGAGATTTTGTGAGTTTGAATTTAGAAAAATAAGTAATAAAATAATTAAATATTATAATATTGAATTATAAGCATATTACCAAATAATATTTAAGAGTATTTACTTATACTATATATGTATTTACATATAAATAAAAATATCATAAATTACTTAAAATACTCGAAATATGCTAAAATAATACTAAATAGTTAAATAAAATTCATAAAAAATAAAGAAAAATGCTAGGAATGAAAGAGAAGAAATTAACCAATCAATTTAGAACAAATATAAAGGAAAAACAAATAAAGGGACAAATGACATGAAATAATTACCCAACTCATCAAAACAACTCTATAAATTCAGAAACCACTTACCAAGCCTCATTTTGGTCAATGAAGCATCTAGGAAAAATAGAAAGAAGTAGAGAAGAGAGGGAAAAATAATTCTACTAAAAAAATAGTGTAAAATTAGAGCAATATAAGGCAACTCATAACCAACGATCACTTGAGGAAAAATGGCCACCACTACTACACCCTAACACCACCGCCACCCTTTATCGATACACATGGATTCACCACTAGTGGCCGAAAGCTAATGAAATAAGTAAATCTAATATTTAATCCGAATTTGTTTAATTTATTTAAAATATCAAATTAATGTAGATGAAATTTTGCATTATGAGGTTATTATGTATGTAGATTTAGGAAAAAATATCAATTTAATAAATTTAAATCTAGAAATATATAATGCTTAAGAAATCCTAAAACCTAATCTTGTTTTTTATTTAAAAATAAATGACCCTAATAGTATAGTTTTGAGTCCAAAACTTTTGTATTAGCTATTTAGAGTATTTAAAACAGTCTTATAAAGAGATTTTTTAGAAATTATTTTTTGAAATTTTTAGGTCTTTAAATTATATATAACAAGTTATTTTTGGGCTTAATTTAGTGACTAAATGTATAAATATTGATTTTGTATGTAATTATGAATTTCAAGATGTAACTTATTGATGTGGTATGATATTTGTTGTATTTATAGTATTAGATATAAGTGTTTTGAGTCTTATGTAGTAATTATGTGTAAATTAATAATATGTGAAATTGGAAATTTAATAAGTACAAAAATGTAAATTTTTTTCACATCGAAAGCAAATTCGGCAGTTAAATTAGGAATAAAGTATATTTTACATATTACAATACTGGTTAAGGGTTAAATACGAGATTTAGGATACTTAAGTATAATATGATTAATTTTACATAACGGTTTAGAATGAGTTCCTAAAATTCACTTATAATAAAACTTGTAATAAAAAAACTGAATTAAAATCTAAATAAAAAACGGATTCAAGAACTAAATCCAAAATTAGCCTAAAATAGATTGGTAATAAATAATATTATATATATATATATAACATAGATAATTGAGTAAAATTATAAATTAAAGCTTATATTTCATAATGGTATAAATATTAAAAAAGTATTTATATTATAGAACAAGTAGAAACAAGTTAACCTACAACGAGACGAGTTAACCTGCAGTAAGATGAGTAAGCAAATCGAAAATTTCATCTAAGTTAGGTTCAATACATCACTGTATTTTGGAGTAATATATTAAAGTGCTCGAAGGCTTAGGATTGTATGTGATTGTATTTGTTAGTAGCCATATGTGATGTGTTTGTGTATCTCTGATTACTTGCTGAATACCGATGCCATGTTGTGGTGGTTTGTTATGAATTGAGTGAAGTGTGATTGTTTAATTACCTTAAATCGAATTTAACCATATTTGACCTAATACCTTAACTAGACATGCATTGCAATCCTTTAGGAGACGGTTAGAATTCTCTAATCAAATACCGATACCTTTGAAAAGGATATTGCTAGATAGCATAATAGTCCTTTATTTATCCTTAATTAAACTAAATGATAAGAGAGGAAGTTACGGTAAAGATGAAGGTAATAATTTGAAGGATAGTTATGGGAGGACTAATACCTCCATTGCACAAACCTAAGTTTAGTTGTGAGCCGTTACATATTCATTGAAACTTTTCGACTCAAATTAGAGTGGGTAAAATTTCTTTGATTTCACAATGGATTGAACCATATTGTGTGATGGCATTTGCTTGTTGTATTGCATTCAATCGATAGTTCTCAGTTGGTATTAGAGTGTAATTCTTAAAAGAAGTAAACATCATAGGAACACAATGAGAATGGGAAGTAAAAAATTGTATTGAGCACACTAAAGTAGCAGTGAGTATAATATTTAGTGTATTAAATGTTAACTGATCCTAAGTTTAATTATAGGGTTGTAAGGGAGAGTTGATAATTAGTTGGGTACATTTTGGTTGGAATGAAAAGGAGTTCCTCATTGATTATAGGGTTAAGATGTAACGGCTGTTATTAGATAGAGTCAATTAGAATATATTCAAGACTGTTAATGGGATCATTAATAAATTTTATGATAGAATGTGTCATAGTTGGCAAGATCAATGGGCGTAGAAGGTGATGAGTTTAAGAACCTAATACAATAGATACATTCCTATAGCGGCCTTTGAGCAGAGGTGATTAGAGAGAAAAGGAATTATATCTTTGATGATGCTTATGAGATACTTTCCGACTAGATTAGAAGAGGGGAAACCTTATCCAGCTAGCATCACACATATTCTTGCTGGTGTATCACATATTTCTAAACATTATCCACTAAGGATTATTGATTAGTTTCCCTGTTTCCTAAATCAATTACGGAAGGCATAAAGATATCCTTAGAACCAAATGAACCTAATCCAAAACCCATGATACTAAGACCACTACAAGAAAATCCACTACATGTAAAACCACAGGAAGCAGCTCATTCAAAAACTCAAAGAAGTCATCAAAAGAATGAGGCTAATATTGAATAGGATCCCAAGGAGGAAAAACTCGAAGAAGAAGAACCTAAAGAGAAAGAACAAGAGATGGAAAGTAAGAATGAATTCGGTGTCGATATTCTTGCTTTGGTCATGCAGTTATCGCTGATATGGGATAGCTAAGATAGGAAATGAAACAAAAGGATAGGCAGTGGTAGTGTCACGTGCCGAAGTGGTAGAGTTGTAACAGCTTCACCGTGTAAACCATTCTAAGATAGAAGTTGGCTATACTACGGCTATCTTAGACCTGATCTACACAAGGCGACCACGACTAACCCGCTTTGAAGTAAACGGTTTGTAATTTAAATAAATCATTTACCTAAGAAAGCAAGAACATATATATGTATACACTATAATTCAGTTATTACAATTAACGTTTATAATGTTTCACCGTAATATATTTCTTAGTTATTACATTATTCAGAAATGAAAAATTCTAAAATAAAAGCTTAGACCTTAAAAATATTTGTTTGTTCTTCAAATGTTTTTCCTGACTCCCCACGATTCAGTAGTTGCTAGCTTCAAAGTAGTTGTAAACCTCTTCTTAGCCAGTACCTACACGACATCTATAGAGATGTGAGCAACCATAGCTTAGTAAATTAAGATGGAGGATTTAAAGCTATACCACAAACGCAAATAAAGTTATCAACCAAATCATTTGGTGCAATGCATGTTTAAGCAAATACCATCGCATAACGTTATCCAGTCCGTCGTGAAATTAAAGAAATTGCGCCCGCTCTAATCCGGTTTGAGAAGTTACTGTTAATGCAACAGCTCACTACTAAACTCAAGCTTATGCAGTGGAGACACCGCTCCTCCTGCGACTACCTTCGAACCATTAACTTCACCCTCGCCGTGACCTCCCTTCTTGTCACTTAGTTCGACTAAGGATAAAGAAGGGACCATTATGCAATCCTGCGTTATCCCTTTCGAATGGGTCGGTATTTGGCCAGAGAATCCTAGGTTTCCCCTAATAGGTTTTCATGCATCTTCGATTATGATTATAGGTCGTATATTTGATTTGGTCCAGTTTAGGGTGATCAATCATTTCATATAAATAATATAATACAATCCAAAACAATAAAGAAAATCATAACATCACTCATAATCAAGCATATGCACACAACCAACTATCTAACAAGCACAACTAAGTATAATCTCAAGCCTCTAAAATACAGCAACGTATTAATCCTATCTTACCTGGACTCCTCACTTACTCACTCGAGGTCCAACTTGCTCAAGCCATCGCCAATCATCCCTATAACACAAACGTGATTTTAGTTTTTCATATAACTATTATATGTTGGTTTTATCCTATAACGCTTATTGTTATCTTTTGTTTAGGGTTCAACATACCTAATTATCTTGGTCTTAAGTCTTTTACAATTCTTCTTGAATCGTGTTAAGTTCTGTTTTAATTTCGCATCGATTTCTAAACTAAGTTTTTAACTTAATTTTTGGTTAAAAATTTATATGTACTCCCTAAGAAATCATTCCGACCCATAATGTGAAATTAATTGTATTATCTTCGGATATCCTAAATATCGTTTTTAGTCTCTAACCAGTATTTTAGTCCGTGCGGTACACCGGATCCTAGTTTAATCACCAAATTTACCCCCGTTATAAAAAAAATCTTACATTTTTCATATAATTACGCTAATTTAAGTTTCCTATCAGATTTTTGTATATTTCTATTATTATCATAATATCAATTTTTATTCTAATATCTTCTATTTATTATATTTCTAATAATTATGTATTATGTACTACTATTTATTATGTATATAATACACATCTAATATTTTTATCACTCTAATTACTATCTCCAAACATCAATTATTATTTCAAAATGTCTAAATTCATCTAAAATCAGATTTTACACTTAATTATCTTAATTTACAAAACTAACTTAAAATTTACTATTTTTCCCTATTACTTATTTACTACATAATTAATCTAATAAGTACATATAACACCTTAAATGCTATAAGTATCATACTTCATCAGATTTCAATATCCTAAAACATATAATTATTCACTAAATCAGTAATTAACTATTTAATTACTTAATTAACTCTAAATTACCCATTTTATGCCTCATTTTAAGGCCTAAAATTTATTTAAAAATTTTGAAATTTAATTTTTGAAAACGGACTTAATTTATTTTGGGCTACACAAAAATTTTGGGCTCAAAACTATATTCCTAAGATCATTTATTTTTAAACCGAAATATGTTCAGTTTTGCGTGATTTCTTAAGGACCATATATCATGGGACATATTTTCATCAAAATAATATTTTTCCAAAAAAATAAATACAAAAATATTCCAATAACAAAATTCATAATTTTCTAAGAATATTTACTATTATTATAAAATTACATGAAATTGAGCTGGAAATCGAACTCACTAATTTGGGTGGCTTCGGCCACCGTTGGTGCCCATGAGTGTGTCACCCCACCTGGGCGCTGCCACTACCATATAGTAGTAGTGGTCGTTCACTCCCAGCTACTTGTTGGGTCTAGATTCTCCTTATAAGCCCCAATTACATGGATTTTTTTGTGATTTTTTCTAAAATCCTAATTTACTCTCAATTTCACCTCTCTCTATTTTTCTTACTCTCCAAACTAACCAAATGAACTTCTAAAATTTTCTTGCTATTTATAGAGCATTAAGGAAATTATTATGTATTAAATTGATTTGACAACCACCTTATCTTCTTTCAATTTACCTTTTATGTTGTTTTAATTTAATTGGCTAATTTTTTTTCTTATTTTCCCTAATTGTCATGACCCAAATCCAGATCATTCCTTTTTTTATTTTTCTTTATTTTTCCTTAATTAATTATGAATTTTCTTTAATTATTTAATATTATTTTAGCTCATTTCGCGTATTTTAAGTAATTATGCATATTTCTACCTACATGTAAATTCATATATAGTGCAAATAAATATTTCTAAATATTATTTAAGTCATTCTATGATTTTTAGTATACATATAATTTATCTTTAGCGATTCGTTAATTATCATAATGTATTTTACGCATTTTCGATAAATAACGAGCTATATACTTAAAATTTGAAATTTTTAAATTCTTTTATTTTATTGCTTATTTTCTTAAATTTGAACTTCTGGGATCATTTTTATTAATATTTATAGGTTTACCTATAATTTAGGCTCGATTGGATCTTTTAACCAATTAAAACCCTAAGTGACTGGTTGTGGAGCTTACAGGTAGGACTTGTACAAAATGAAGAATCGAACATGAGGGAATAGGAAATGATTGTGTAGGTGAGCTTGAGGATGATGAGGTATTTGAGGTAATTGTGATTCCTGATAGCCTAGAAATAATATTAATAAGTTCCGAATCTATAAGTGGTGAAGAAGATAACATAGTGAGTGGACACATGGAGTGGGTTCCCTTTGATCAAGTTGCTGCTATAGATAGTTCTTCTAATGAGAATTAATAGGTTCCCTTCGATTAAGTTGTTGCTATAAATAGTTATTCTGATGAGGATTAGTTATAGCTGGCTGACTTGTTTAGTTAGATACTTAGGTGTGATTTGGTAACATTTTTAGCTAAATCTAATGTATCTTTTGACCTTTGATTATTTTGTAGCTCTTGGGTTATGTCTAAATGTTGTAAATAGTTGATGTAATCAAGTCTGGTGTAATCAAGTCTAATGTAATCTTTTGTGTTATATAGTTGTAAATATTGAGTTTGTACTAGTTAATGTAATTAGTAATGTAATCAAGTTTGTAAATTATATGTATATACTTAAAGGTCTATCGAGTTGTACCTTTTATTCTTGAAGTTGCGAGCACCTAAAATTGCATTCAAGGCAACGATATCCAAATTTAGAGCCTCTAGAAAAAGTTTATCCAATTGAGCTTAAACTTTATGACTAAGATAGAAAAATTAGTTAAAGTGACTCAGTAAAGTTAGATTGTAAAAATAATAACTTAAAATCTCAATTTTAGCCTTAAAAATGTGATTATATAATATAGTGTAAAACTCGTCAAAAACTTATAAAACCAAGCTCAAAATACAACAAGGGTTCAAAGATAAGTTGATTAGGCTATAAAAAGAAATAATATAGTATAATATTTTATATGTATATACATATATTTTTATGAATATACTCGATATATATAATAATTATACCATAAATTAACCTGAAATTATATAATTATATATAATATATGCTAAACTCATAAAAATAAATAAAAAATATATCTTAAAAATAAAAGATATGCTATGAACATAATTATATGTGTATAATTACACATTACAAGTATCATATATAAGATATATACATGTATATTTGTAAATATACTAAACATTAACATAATATATATAATACTAATAATTAAATTAAAAACCAACCAAAAGTCATCTAAATAGCCAAATTTAATCTGAAAATCACTGGAAAACAACTGTGGCAATCATTTAAGCTAGGATAAGATGAATCAAAAGGTAATTAAGCACAATTTAGACATCTTCTACTTACTTGTAGTATAAAAAATTACAAAAAAATTTGTTACAGTCAACTCCAACCCCTATAAATATCACAAGACACCAGAACCTCATTATTTTAGCAAATTGAAACTTAGGATAGAGATGGGAAATAATCTGGAATAAAAATGTTTTAGAAAAAATAAATAAAAAATAGAGCAACCCTTGCCTTAGTGTAGTTCCTCAACCTTTAAGTGATTTGCTGTGAAACCTCGTCGGCCCTCAGTAGTCCACCCTACATGCTACGCTTCTGACTAGCTTCCATCGGCTAACGATGGTGAAAGCACCAACAAACAATTCAGTTAAAATTCTACCCTATTTATCCTTCATTTTCTAAAAATAGAAAAATTATCTAGAAAATTACGTAAAAATTAATTCTTAGGTTATTTTAGATATAACTTCATATTGTATTTTTATTTTTGTAAAATTTCAAATATTTTATATACATACTTAAATAAATTACTATTCATCCATTTTTCGACATGGAAAATAAATATACTAAATGTTATTGTTTCTAGCTCAAAAATTTTATATTAAAGACATATTACATATAGTTAATTACTATGTAGCCTATTTTTTATCCATGTATTTTAATAATTATTTTTTTTACCTAAAAATAAGGTAAAATTAAGAAATAAATAGATTTTTATAAAATTAATTAAGGAAAATAGTAGTGACCAACCTTTGAACACTTGTAATACTATTGGGATCTTTAGAAATTATTTCATATAAAAATGTTATATTTATGTGTAATTAATCGTAAGTACAAGGTGAAAACGTAATTACATATGTATAAGTGATAAACTCAATAGCATGAAAACATATATTGAATGAATTCTCCTTATTTTTAGGAGTTTATAGAAATTTTCAAGGAATTATATGATGACTTGAGCCATTTATTATGAATTCTAGTAGTAAATTAACTTAAATTATGAACTAGGACATGCTTTTAGTAATAATAGGCTAAAATATGATAAATTTCAAAATAAAACCTATACATATACATGCTGATCAAGTTTAGCTAGAATGGAATTTCATTGTATTTGTTACTAATATGTGACATAAGTTAAGTTATATGTATGTTAGGGTTAGAAATTATAGGTATTACTAAGCTATTTTAGGAAAATTAAGTAAAATATCACTTATTTATATTATATGAATATAATATAATAATACTTATTATAGGAACATATAGGTATAGTAGAAACTAGAAATGCCCTTTAGAAGTTGTCTCTTAAAATAGAACCCGTAGTATATATCGTCAAGTTCATATGAATCCAATGATACTACTTTTACTAAAATCGGACAATTTTATATAATATAACCCATATCTCTATAATATTATGAGAATTTATGTACTATGATAACTTTATCATGATTAAAAGTACGTTTTGATACGATTAAAATTATATCTTATAAGTAATACTATAACTACGTATATTGTTGATACTTAATTACCTAACATAATTTATATAATAAAACTATATTTCATTATATAAGGAACATAACAATATACTTTAGAATAAAATAAAAGAGTAGATAAAACCCTAATGTTTTCATAACTTATACAAAAACTGATTATGGGTTTTGTATATATAGGATCTCTAAGTGAGCAAAGTGCTAGTGATATATATCTTCCACAGTGAGCATTGTAAGCTCCACAACTAGTCACTCAAGATTTCGATCGGCTGAAGATCCGATCGAGCCTAAATTATAAGTAAAATAATCCCGTAAGTTTAAATTTAAGAAAATAAGAAATAAAATAAAAGAATATAAAAATTTCAAATTTTAAGTATATAACTCATTATATATCGAAAATGCGTAAAATGTATTCTGATAATTAACGAATCGCTAGAAATAAATTTTATGTATACTAAAAATCATAAAATGACACTAACAATATTTAGAAATATTTATTTGTACTATATATAAATTTACATGTAGGTATAAATACGCGTAATTACTTAAAATACGTGAAATGTACTAAAATAATAAGAAATACTTAAAGAAAATTAAAATTAATTAAGAAAAAATCAAGAAAAATCAGGAAAAATAAGAAATGATCCAGAATTAGGTCGTGCCAGCTAGGAAAAATAAGAAAAAAATCAGCTAATTAAATTAAAGCAACACAAAAGCCAAAAATTAAGGGATTTGGACAATGTCTTGTCCAATTTAATGCACATTAATTACCACAATGCCCTATAAATAGCAATAAAAATTTGAAAACTCATTTGGACAGTTAGAAATCAGAGAAAATTAGGGAGAGGCAAAAATTGAGAGAAAAACCAAAGAAAAAAAGAAAAGAAAAGGAAAACTGTGCAGTTAGGGCCACAAAGGAGAACTCAGACCTGATGAGCAGCTGAGAGTGGACGGCCACTACCACCATATGGGAGTGGACGGCCACCACCATATGGGAGTGGACGGCCACCACCACCATATGGTAGTGGCAGCGCCCAGGTGATCCGACACACCCATGGCCACCAAAATCGGTGAGTTCGATTTTCAGCCCGATTTTGTGTAATTTTGTAAAAATAGTAAATATTTTTAGAAAATTATGAAACTTGTTATTCTGAAATAGTTTTGTATGTAGTTTTTATAAAAAAAATATTATTTTGATGAAAATATGTCCCGTGATATATGGTCCTTAAGAAATCACGCAAAACCGAGCATGTTTCGATTTAGAAATAAATGACCTTAGGAGTGTATTTTTGAACCCAAAATTTTTGTGTAGGCGATATAGAACAGTGCTATGAAGCCTGCTTTAAAAAATTAATTTTCTAAAATTTTAGATAATTTTTAGGCCTTAAAATGAGGCATAAAATAGGTAAATTATGGTTAATTAAGTAATTAAATGGTTAATTACTGATTTAGTGAATAATTATATGTTTTAGGATGTTGAAATCTGATGAAGTATGATACTTGTAGCATTTAAGGTGTTATATGTAATTATTAGGTTAATTATGTAGTAAATAAGTAATAGGGAAAAATAGTAAATTTTAAGTTAATTTTGTAAATTTTAAGTTAATTTTGTAAATTAAGGTAATTAGGTGTAAATTCTGATTTTGGATGAATTTAGACATTTTGAAATGATAATTGATGTTTGGAGATGGTAATTAGAGTGATAAAAATATTAGATGTGTATTATGTACATAATAGGTGATAATACATAATTATTAGAAATATAATAAATAGAAAATATTAGAATAAAAAGTTGATATTATGATAATAATAAAAATATACAATAAATCTGATAGGAAACTTGAATTTATGTAATTATATGAAACATATAAAAATTTCTTGCATCAGAAATAAATTCGATACATTATTAAGGATTTAAGTGTACTGGATATAATAAACTACTAACTAAGGGTAATTATGGTATTTAGGATATCTAGAAGTAAAGTGATTAATTTCATATTATGAGTTGAAACGAATTTCTAGGGTTCGAGTATAAAACAATACTTAGAAATCGAATTAGAACCTAATTTAGAAATCGATGCGGAAACCGAACCCAAACCTAAGTCCAAACCTAGAATAATTGTAAAAGACTTAAGACCTAGATAATTAGGCGTATTAAACTCTAAACAACACATAACAATAAGCGTTATAGGATAAAATGAACCTATAATAGTTATATGAAAAACTGAAACCACGTTTGTGTTATAGGGATGATCGGCGATGGCCTAAGCAAGTCGGACCTCGAGTGAGTGAGCGAGGAGTCGAGGTAAGTTGGGATTAATAAGTTGCTATATTTTGGAGGCTTAAGATTATGCTTATGTGCTTGTTAGATAGTTGGATGTATGCATGTGCTTGATTATGAGTGATGCTATGATTTTGTCTGTTGTCCTAACTTGTATTGTATGGTTTGTATGAAATGATTGATTACTCTAAACTGGACCTAATCAAATATACGACCTATAATCATAATCAAATCTACATGGTAACCCATTAGGGAAACTTAGGACTCTCCGGCCAAATACCGACTCCTTCGAAAGGGATAGCGCAGGATTGCAAAATGGTCTCTTCTTCATCCTCAGTCGAACTAAGTGACAGGAGAGGAGGTTGCAGCGAAGGTGAAGACAATGGTTCGAAGGTAGTCACGGGAGGAGCGAGGTCTCCATTACACAAGCCTGGGTTTGGTCGTGAGCTATTACATTAATGGTAACTTCTCAACCCGAATTAGAGTGGGTACAATTTCTCTAATCTCACGACGGAACGAACAACGTTGTGCAATGGCATTTGCTTGAACACGCATTGCACCTAATAAGTTGATTGATAACCTTGTTGTATTTATGGTATAGTTTTAAGTCCTCCATCTTAACTTACTAAGCTGTAGTTGCTCACATTCCTATAGACATCGTGTAGGTACTGGCTAAGAAGCAGTAAACAACTACTTTGAAGCTAACAACTGTTGGATCGTGGGGAGTAAGGAAAAACATTTGAAGAATAAACACATATTTTTAAGGTTTAAGCTTTTACTTTAGAATTTCTCATTTCTGAATAATGTAATAACTAGGAAATATATTACAAAGAAATACTGTAAACGATATTTGTACTATCTAAATTATAGTGTATATATGTATTTCCTCACTTTCTTAGATAAATGATTTATTTAAATTACAACTATTTACTTCAAAGCGGGTTAGTCATGGATGCCTTGTGTAGATTAGGTCTAAGATAGTGATTATAAGGACAACTTCTATCTTAGGATGGTTTACACAGCAGGGCTGTTACGACTTTGCCGCTTCGGAGCGTGACAAGCATTAGGACAAGTAAGTTAGGATTGTGGCTTTACTACATGCTAAGATACTGTATCAAAGTATTTAAAGGCCTTTAAGTACTTGTACTTGTGGTTATAAATTAGTTGTCCATGCACACGCCATGTATATGGTTGGTATTCTGATTATGATAGGAGTCAAACTCCTTAACGTACTATTTTGCATGATTTTATAGTATTGTATTGTATGAATTTATCTGACCATCCCTAAATGGAATTAATAGTGATCTAATTACTAACATGACTAGATATGCATAGCAACCATCAGGAGAACAATTATGAGTGTTAAACTAAATACTAACTCTCTTTGATGAGAATAGTTGAAATGGTCTTTTCCTCATCTTTAGTTGAACTAAGGGACAGGCGAGAAGGCCGTGACAATAGTGGGGGTCGTGGTTTTAAGGTGGTCATAAGAGAAGAGTATTGTTTATTAGACAAGCTTAAGTTTGGTCTGATTTTGAGTTACGATAAACTCCTCGATCTAGGTTGGAGTAGATGTAATTTCTCTAAGCTCACAATGAACTAGATAACACTGTACGATGTTTCAAGTAATTGATTGTATTGCATTTCATTATAATTAATAGCCTTATATGTGATTACTTAATACTCATCTAATTTCGTCTCACTTACTGAGTTAGTTAAGCTTACATCTCTATAGAATGTTTTACAGGAGATAAGTGAGAGTCCAACATATTCAGATATCACTACCTCTAAGTTAATGTGTAGTTGGCTGGGAAAGTAAGGAAAAATGAATCAATTGAATCTAGGCTTTTAACTTTTATATTTGGTTTTAAGGAAACTAATTGGGAATTCACTAAGATACCCACTAGTTTTCTAACTTATTGTAAATATGCTTTAAGACCTATGGTTTTTGTAAACTCTAGATGTAAATTATAACTCTATGCATAAAAAATGCTAATATAAATTTTGTTATTTTATCGAACAACAAGTTATCGTGAATAAGTATTTTAAAAAGCTATACCACATGTTTGATTATAGACAGGTATCAGGCTAGATGCTTCAAGTTGGTTAAGTCATGTACGTATTGTATGGACTATATATACAATAGCAGTTATGAGGTCAGCTTCTATTTTAAGTTAATTTATACGGCGAGACTATTACAACTTTTCTTATTTGGGATGTGACAAAAGTTCTAATCAACTATGATTATATAAAGAAAAAATCAAGCTAATAGTGAAGGTTATATAGAATATGCATATTGATTGAAATGATATTGTTATTATTATTATTATGTTATATGAGCATAAATAATAGGAATTTAGTAATATCTGAAATGTTTATAGAAATAAGGAATTGGGTAACTTATAAATAGATATGTATGCAGGTCTTATAAGTTATAAATACTAAGTAAGTATGGCTAAAGCTAAAGATAGGAGACATAACAGAAGGATTGAGGGAAATCAAAACCCTCCACCGCGAGTAACATCACCCCTAAGGAAACAACATAGATAGGATATATCCCCATTGCCTCAAGAGGTTATACCCATTGGGAAAATACTTACCAACATGCAAACGATGACGAGGCGGTAAGGAATGCTAATTCAACATCTTATTACTGGAGGTAATATCAGTAATAGAGAGCTGCAAGGGGCTGAACAAAGAATGGAATAACCACAAGAGGTAAATAAACTTCTTGAGTTTATAAAAGCTAATTGTTACTTTGAGGGAGAAATGAGTAAGCCGACCTTAGTTGGCTCATATTGAATGAAGTTTTGAGGTCTTTAGGATCTCGAAATCTCAAAAACTAAAAAATGGCACCTTTATGTTAAAGTTAACTACTCAAGTTTCATAGGACTCAAAAGAAAGATAATTGGGGAATAATATTACTCAACCGAAGTTTAAAGAAGAATTCAGGGAAGAATTCAAGAAAGAATACTTTTCTCATAGTGTCTAAAACAAGATGGTAAGAGATTTATTTGAACTAAAGAAGGGAGGTATGAGTATAACTTAATATGAAACTGAGTTTAATAGATTGTTGTAATATGCACCTGATTCATATCAAGTTAATGCTGAATTAAAGAAGGATTTATTCCTTATAAGATTTAACCCTACAATGTGTTGCAAGTTAGAAGATTACGGTTTCTTCACTTATAGTGAAGTGGTGGATAAGGTAGGACAATTGGAGAATAATTGTGTAAGGATGTAAGCAATGTAGGGTCAAAAGATTAACAAGGGTTATCGACCCAGTTTTTTTATTTAAAAGATCATATCCTGGTGCAACTAGTAGTTTTGGATAGAAAAGAAGGAACCAATAACTTTAGCTAGTAGCCTAATGTAATCAGTACCCGGTTTGAGTTTTTATGATAAGGATGGTAATGCTAAGTGCTAGAAGTGTGGCATTAATCATTTCTTAAGAAATTGTGCTCGACTTAGAGGAAAATTTTTTATATGTGGATATCAGAACCATATGCTGCGAGCATGCTCTAGAATGAAACTCGTAAAGTATAACAGATGTAGTAGAAAAGGGCATTTCTCCAGATATTGTCTACAGTTTAGATAAGGAGCTAAGAGGATTGGAAATTCTGATAACATAATCATACCTATTCTTGTCTTTGTTATGGAGGATATGGGAAATGAGTAGGACAAAGGTTTTGTGGATTCGATGGAGGAATACTATCATGATGATGCTGAAGAGATTATAGGAGTTGAAGAAGACAATGACGAAGGACTTGTGACAAGTACGTATTCAGACTACTTATTTTGATGATAATTTAAGTGTAAGTTAAATCGAAGTACTTAAATTTTGAGATTTATGAATGCAAGTCTAGTTAATTATCATAATATTAGTATATTCCAAGAAATATGCTTATAAATGGACAATCTGTTTTTGCATTATTTGATACTAGTACATCTCATTTATTTGCAAGTCAAAACTTTGTAGATGAGAAGGGGATTAGTGTGACTAAGATTAATATGGCTTATAGAGTTAAAACTCCTACTAGGGAGACGGTAACAACTTAGGAAGTGGTGGAGAAAAGTAGAATTAAGATTTAGGAGAAGGAGTATCTTATAAATCTTTTAATATTACCTTTACAGGATTATGATATAATTATGGGAATAGATTGGTTGTCTAAACATAAAGCGATTATAGAATGTAGAAATAAAAATATTAATCTAAATAATAGAGAAATGGTATTTCAATGAAAAGCTGGTGAAAGCAAATTGAATTTAACTGTGGTAGAGATATGTGATGAAATATATGAAACAAAAGTAGAAGAGGGTAATTGGAAATTTTGTTGGGTATTTGCTACTAAAGTAAAGAAAGAAGCACCTAAAGTAATGGATATACTAGCAATGTGTGAATTTTGAAATGTATTTTCAGAGGGTTTATCGAGTCTAGCTTCACATCGAGAGTTAAACTTTACTATTAAGTTAATTATCGGAATTGAACCTACTCATGTAGTTGTTTTCTCTTCTTCTTTTTTTTTCATACATTAAGATATTTTATATATCATTTTTATTTTTTCTTTCTTAAATTATTAGTTAATTATATAGTTTAATTTAGCAACATGCTATTATATTAACTTATTTTATTTTTACACATGCATTACGGGTGTCAATCTGCTAGTTTGATTTAATAAGAAAAGAAAGATCATAATAGGAAAATATATATAAAAAAGGTCCAAAAACAGCAAACAAAATGGAAAAACCATTAACAAAAATCAAAATATACAATAAAATATTGATGGATGGGTAGTTACTTAGAATAGAATGGAAATTTTTTAGGACAGTGGATGGTCATGTATGGATATAGTAGAACTTATTTAGAATAGTGGGTGTTTTTTAGGTAAAATTAAAAAATTAAAAGACAAAAAATAAAAGTATTAACGTTAATAAAACGGGGCTTCCCATTTGATGCAATAGAAGATATTTAGATTTGTATTTGGCTTTACTTTGAATGACGTACCTCCACATAGTATTGTAATATGTTAAGATTGCTTAATTGCCATTATTTACTCTCTCTCTTTTTTTAAAAAATTTTTTTTAATAAATTTTGTTATACTAAATAGGCACATCTCCTTCTGTATAGCTTTATTCTTTGTTATATATATATATATTTTGGCCCCAAACAATGGCTATAATCATGCTATCAAGTGCCAAGTAAAATTAGAAAGTTAAAATTTTAGATTTTTGTTGTACTTAATTTTATATAAAGTCTATATTTATTCTTAAAAAAGAGTCATGCTTTGAGCACCAAGTCCTACTATCGAGGCAAAATGAAAATGTCAGTACTTATTATAGCATTAAAATTAGTTTTTTTTTTTTAAATCCTTTAATGCATTATTTTTATTTTTTTTAATAATACAGACAAAATCTCGATGACTTCGGCTCTAATCACCACCACTAGATAGGGGATTTGTCTCCGAGAACTGCTTATGAAAGTGCCTATTAATACAAACCCTCACATTTATAGTTAGATTCGAACAATACTCTTGTGAGAGATAATGATCTGTCCTTACCAACTCTTGATGCATAGATATTTGACGGAACGACAGTGTAAGTGGCATTTAGAAACATTTCCTTTCCAGCTGCCATCTAGGCCTGCCGTAATTAACTAAAAGTCTATCGTGTATGGCAGTTGATTTGACCTTGCAGAACACAAGAGTATAGTAGCGTTGAGTCGAAGACAGCTAGTTATAGCTAGCTGGCTATATGATGTGCATCTATTAACTAAAAAATTTGGTTCCGCAGGCTTAACGCAATGATCGTGTCCAGCCATAGTTATAACTCGTGGTCATCAATAAGAATGAAACAGCAATTTGTAATTTGTCCTATTTCTTTTCTACTCTCTATCTTTGATCTTCGAACTTTTGATGGTCCCGCCGCGACAAGACTCCATGAAGTTTTTATGTACCTTTACCCCCCTTATACATTTTCTTTTCATTTATCCTTACACCATCCCTCCCCACTAGACTTGGGTCTAAATCAAACCGGACCCAAACTCATTAGGTCATGGCCCTAAGGGATCTTGAATTGAGACCGGTCAGGTAAAGGTCAGTTCCGGGTCGGTTACCCTATTTTTTTTTTCCCTACTTCAGTGTCATTTTTTCAAGTGGATCCTTATATAATAAATTTATGTAATAACTTATTTGAATTTAAAATATGGAAAAAAGGATAAAAATGCAAAAAAAAAAAAAAAAACCAATACTACTGATGAAATTACCTCTTCAAAATATTATTTCATCTAATTCAAGATAAATATATGATACTAACTAAAATCACCTTTTTAAAATAAGATTTCATCCCGACTCAAGTAAAATCACATCTTGAAGAAGCGATTTCATTTTAAATCTAAGTGAAATTATCTCTTAAATGCTCTATTTTTCGATATTTTTAGGATTTTATTTTACTTTATTTGCATTTTTTTCCTTTTCTAGAAAAAAACTTCCATTTAATAGTTAATATTTATATAATATTATGTTACATATTGGTATTGTAACATATATTGACAAATTGTGTCATACACGAGACGTGGATGTCTCTATTATATTCCAAACGATGTGTAAAATTAAATTTTTTTAGTTGTACTGTGTTAATAGTTACCTCAGACCATCGTAGTTCTAGTATAATTTTTATTTAAGAAAAAAAAAATTCTAGTTTGCTGATAATTTTTTACATTCCAAAAAAAATCCATCATATTTACGTGATTATCCATTTTAATTTTAAAAAAATCTTACAATTTAAACTAGTTTTTATTCTAGCACTTTCAATTTCTATAATATAACTTATATCACTAATTCCTAAATTTGAAAAAAATACCGCATAAGGCTTTTTTCTCTTAAAAGAAGATTAATTTAGTCTAAGTATTGAATAGTAAAATAGAAAGAAGTAAAAACCTATCAATTTTTTTTTTCTTACATGATACAAGTCGAACCTCTAACTTACCAAGTCGGTAGCTATAACCCGTATGGACCGATGAGTCCAATACCAAGTTGAACCTAGCCCCATAGTTCCGGGTTGAGTTGATAAATCGTTGGTCCGATTCCCAGGTCAGACTCGGCCTATCCCAAGTTTACTCCTCCATAACTCCCTTCCCCAACGCATCTGTCATTTTTTTGTTTAATTTTTATGAGTGGAAAAGAATAATTTTATCAAAATCATAAGCACGAAGTAAAAGTCCCAAGTTAAAACTTTAATCTATCATGCGTTCCAAATTATGTAGATTTTTTAGGTACCTCATAAGCTCATTTTGAGATAAGGGGTATGGAAGTCATTACAACCTTTTCATTGAATAAGATGGACCGCAGCAATTCTCTACTAGTATGTTTGGGTTGAAGGGGGGAAAAAGGGAGGGGATGAATTGAAAAGGAAAAATAAATATCCTTTTCCCTATTTGAAAAATCATGGAAAGAGGAAGGAAAAGAAAAGGATTTATAAGGAAAAGATTTTTTCAGAATCTCAAAGGGTCATTCTTTTTGCATGTGCAGAGAATTGAGAGAAATTTCTACCAAATGACTTGAATTATCTTTGAATAAGAGAACGTTTTAAACTTTTGAAGGCTTTTTGGTATTTTAACAAGTTAAGAAAATATTCAATTGATTTTTCTTTCAATATCATTTCTCTCTTATTTAAACAAGTATTTTCCAATTCACTTTCATTTTCTCCTAATTCTTTCCTCTTATTTTCTTTCCTCTATCCCAAACATAACATAAGCTTCAAATACAAACTCTGGTAAACCTCTCGTACAACTCTCAACATAAAAAGACCCCAATGCTAGGTATTGAGTGTGTGTGTGTATATATATATATATATATGTATGTATGTAGTTATATATATACTTCTGGAGCTTGGGAGTGGAATGCAATAAATTTTAGTTAAGCCCAACCCCAGAAACATGACACGAAAAATGAAACGATCCAACAGGACTTCTCTTGTCTTTGGGCGAAAGAAGAAAAAGACATTTTTTTTATGTTTATGCACTTGCTGATTTGGGCGCCCAAAAAACACTAAAACAGGCCGTCAACGTTAATGGGCCATTCCAAGAAATTGGGCAGATCTAATGTTGTGATAAATTTGGGGCTTTAAGACTCTTTTGCGTTTGGTACTGGGCCTTGAGATAGAAATTACGCTTAAACAATTCGTGAATAGTAATCTTAGACAAGAGAATGCCTACATTCTAATCGCGATAGCACTTGTAGTAGTGGTCCATAAGATATGAACACCATTTTCCTCCTTCACATGCAACAGCTACGATTTTTCGTTTCCCTATCCCTGTAAAGTGTATAGTTAGAAAAGACAGAAAAACTTGTTTTATCCTAAGAAATACCTGTGGAAATCTTTAGATGTGTGAAAAAAAATCATTTCAACTAAATGGCACTACAATTGAAGCACTTTCAGACCAAGTATCTTATTCTACAATAAAATAAAAATACTAAATAAAAGAAGATCGAATATTAAATAAGAAATTGTTGAAATACTTATCTACTCCAACCATTTAGCCAATAGTTATAGCTACCCTAACGAGGTGGCTAAAATGTTAAAGGAAAATGGAGTGCAATTGGGTGGCCTACTCCTTAGTTAATGTTTATGCAACAGGACATTTGATGGTAAGGGTAATACCATTCACCAAATGATGGTCACAACCTTATTTAAGATAGTAAATCACTTATCATTATCTGTAAATATAAATAGAAATGACCTTACTAAATAGATGTTCCTCACCAAATAAGCATGATAGGAAGAAAATATATATTTTAGTTAATAAGGGCCGAAGACCTACTCATGATTACCACTCACAGCTTACTCCTAAAGTTTGAGGAACTATAGCACATTTTTCATTTTATTTATTAAATACATTTTAAGCCATAACTAGGAGTTAGTAAGTATAAGATGGTAGTGACATAAGATCCTTCTTGTAGTTTATCTTATAGGTATTGATTCTCAAATTTCGAAATCAAACCCTATTGTATTGATAGGACCATTTGGATTTGGACTCCTTAAGCCTATGCTAACCCGATTGGGCTTACAATATAAGCCATGCCTTTATAGACTCAGCCTTTCTATCTTTGTGGTTGACTTCGACTCACGCCCATTATATGTCCTACCTAACTACAACGATTACCAACAGCTAGAAGACTATAGATAAGGTTAAGTCACTGAGTTAACAATCATCTTCTACATTTATGGATGACATTGGACCTTGTAACTCCAATACCCATTACTTGCGAGCATAGCTTCTGCCTACTAACACCTTTCTAACTGTCGGCTCCGCTCCTTTATAAATACAAGGCTATCACCCAATGATAAACTACTTAATAATTTGTACACTAAAGTCTTCTCTTTCCATTTAAGTATCCTTATTGTCTTTATACACCTAACTGACTTAATCATTAGAGTAGTTATACCAAATAATACCCAAACATTCCTCACTATTCTTTGTTTTGCAGGCTTATGTAGTAGTACAAAACCTGGTTACAATCAATCCTTATCAACCAAAACCCAAAGACGACATTTGGTGTCATTTGTAGGAAATAAATCTAACCAAATATACGCTAAACACTCTCCCAAACACTACTCTTAATTGCTAACATGTCTTGCATCGATAACCCCGAGAATAACCAGTTGGTGAACAACCAACCTACTAACAATCAACCCCTAGTTAGGGAGATGCTTAAAGAGAATTTGGAGATTACAGGCCGCTTATTTGAGGAGTTTGCTACTCAAAACAAGTTACTCTAAGCTTGCCTTGAAGATGCTAAAGTGTAGCAGGTAAACCCACCCGCCTAAGGCTTCCAATGCCCATACTAGGTACAATAACCAACAGTAACAGCAAAAAAATAGCAGGGATCAATTACTCGATCCCCCAATGAAGGAATAACAGGTACGATTTGTGACTACCCATGACTGTACCCTTATCGACAATGAGTAAGTGGCCAACTCCTTTGGAGTATCAGTACACTCTACAATGTGTTAAACTTACCTGGTAAATAATGCCGAGCTCAATTAGCTCTGTACGATCATAAGAAGACTCTTTGAGTAGTAAGGGAGCAAGGCAGCTGATGATTTCGAGTTGGTTACTAACAACAAAACCCTCTTTACCAATAGTGTCCAAGATGAAGTTTTTCCTCCAAATAACAAGCTTCTTACCTTTGATTAGTATGACGACACTGGTATCTCGATGATCACCTTCTCTACTTCTACTCCCTCATAAGCCTTAATGGTCATGGGGATACCATTATATGTAACACTTTCCTAAGTACTCTAAGAAAAGCAACTCAGATGTGATTTAATCACATACCCGAGAACTCCATTAGCTCCTTTAATGAGCCGACACGAAGGTTCAATCTCCACTTTAAGGCTAACAAGTCCTTGTCCAATGACACTTTGTCCTTATACTTGATAAGGCAGAGTGAAGGGGAGACTTTGTGAGAATATATGGCCTAGTTCAACAATGTCGTGGTCGAAATCTCTTAGTTAGATCAGGGAATAACAGTGCATGCCGTGTAGCTTAGCATAAGACCTTCTAGAGACTTCTTCAGTTTGCTTGTAAAGAGTAAGCCAAAGACCCTAGTCGAATTCTGGAATAAGGCCCAGAAATATATCGACTGAAAGGACAACATCCACGCTAAGTGATCGAAAGAGGTCGAGTAAAAAGAAGGAGAAGGAAAGATTGTTCGTAAAGGATCACCTTGGTGGTAGGGTACTAAGCAGAGCTGAGGGGGAAGGCTCGAGTAGTAAGAAACACCAAGTTGAGCAAAACTCACTTCCTTTTCCCATCTATATATAGCATACCCCTTTGAACCAACCAATAGCCTAGGTCTTCACTAATGTACGAAGTAGAGATTTGCTATAGAAGTCCCCTAAGATGAAGGGGAACCCTAATCAAACAAGTATTGCTAGTTCCACGATGATTACAATGACACTACAGAAGAGTGCTTTCAGCTGAAAAACGCAATTGAATATGCTATTCAACAGGGCTTCTTCGATGAGTATGTGGCCCAATGAAAAAATGACAATCGTTCCAATGACGATGAAGACAAGATGCTTCAAAGGCAACAAACTAAGGGCACCTGAGTGGAGCAGAATGAAGATCGCCCTAATGACCAAGCTACTAGCAACGTAATCAACATAATCATTGGGGGGACTACATTCAGGGAGTCAGTCGAGTACCGGTAACTTGGTTAACTCCTAGTTTAAGGTATTGGTTGTTAGAGAAAAGAGTTATAAGATTGACACTTCAATCTCTTTCTTTAATGAGGACCTAGACATGGAAGGGGTAAACACCCTTCATGAAGATGCCCTTATAATAGGGGCGAGGATCACAAACTTTGAGGTCCTCAAGATTATGGTGGATACTGGCAACTTCGTTGACATTCTCTTCTTGCATATGTACGAAAGGATACGAAACAAGTTACCTATCAAGATAAAGCCCTACCACCATAATCTCATCAACTTCAAAGAGGGAATTGTCTAAGCTAAGGTATCATTACTCTTGATATGGAGTTTGGTGATGTGGTAATGTCGCATGATGATTATTGGAGTTTGTTATAGTTAATTACTTATCCCCCTACAATGCTCTCTTAGGACAACTGAGATTGAATGTTTTTGGGATCATTATCTTATCCCTCTACCTAAAGGTTAAATTTCTAACCCCCACCGGGATTAATGGTGTCTTTGTTCTGGAGACCAACTTGCAAGAGAAGCTAACTGAGAGAGGTGAGCTAAGAGAAAAAACAGAATAAGTGCAAATTAGTGCCTCTCCCAACCAAACCACTAAGCTTGAGATCGAAACCCCTTCCAAGGTAAAGGAAGAGATAATTGCCTTCTTATGGGCCAATTCAAATAGGTTCGCTTGATCGGTGTCAGACATGCTTGGAATCTCCCCGGACTTCGCGTTCTATAGCCTCAATATTGTAACTAGTATACAGGTTGTCAAATAAAAGAAGAGGCCTTTCGTAGCAAAAAAGAAAACCACTATAGAGGAAGAAGTGCAAAAGCTACTTAAGGATGGCTTCGAAAGGCTTAAGGCTGGCTTTGTTAAGCGCTAGTTAAGAAGAAATTTGAGAAATGGCGCATATGTGTCGATTATATCAACCTTAACAAAACTTACCCAAAAGATTGCTTCCTTCTCCCCATGATTGAGCAGTTAATCGATTCCATATTAAGACACACCTTGCTCAACTTCATAGACACCTTCTCAAGCTACAATCGGATCAAGATAGACTCAAAAGACGAAGTTCATACCTCATTTGTTACCAGCTTCAGTATGTACTGCTACATTATCATGCCCTTTGGCCTTAAAAATGCCAAGGCAAGGCAACATATCAGTGTATGGTGACTAAATTGTCGAAGCCCTAGCTCGGGTAGAACATGGAGGTATATGTCGATGACATGATAGTTAACAGCAGATAGCTTAGCGATCATGTCAAAGAATTGTAAGAAGCCTTTAACCAGATGAGAAAATACAACATGAAGTTGAACCCCTAGAAGTGTATATTTGGGGTCGACTTTGACAAATTCTTGGGCTTCCTAATTGTAAGCGCTATAATTGTAGGATCGAAATTAATATATAAAGTTTAGGGCGATTGATCGATTGATTAAAAAATCTAATTGAGTCTAAATTATAAAATAAAATTAGAAATGTTAGTAAAAGAAATCTTGTAAGTTTGAATTTAAGAAAATAAGTAATAAAAATATATAATATTATAATATCAAATTTTAAGTATATTACTCATTATTTATTGGAAACATGGAAAATGAGTTTTGATAACAAACAAGTCGCTAGAGATAAATTATATTCACACTAAAAATCATAAAATAACATAAATAATATTTGGAAGTATTTACTTATACTCCATATGCAATTACGTATAGGTTAAAATCCGCAAAATTACCTAAAATACTAGAAAAATGCTAAATAATTAAAGAAAATTATTAAAAAATCAAGGAAAAAAAAAGAAAAAAAAATTAGAGAAGTAGGGAATGATCCAGATTAAGGTCATGGTAGGTTGGGGGGAAAAAGAAAAAAATCTAACCAATTAAATTAACCCACTTAGAAAGGGAATTTGAAAGAGTATAAGCTAGTCGTTAACTCAAATTAATGCACAAAAAATTCTCTATAGCTTTATAAATAGTCAAATTTTTTCAACAACTCATTTGGGCAGTTTGTGGAGTAGAAAAAATAGAGAAAATTGAAACAACAGTTAGGGCTTATTTTTCAAAAATTTCAAAAAAACTATGCAATTAGGGCAATTGGATCAAACCACGACCCATAAACAACCGTAATAGGTATCAAGCTATTAGACTTTTGACCCATAACAAATTGGAACCGAATTGCCACCACTACTACCCCCATATCCTACACCCATCACCTAGACTAGCCAACACACTTAGGACCGCCGCTAATGGTCGGAATCTGAACAGCCAAGTGAGTTCGATTCTAGTCTGATTTTGTATAATTTATTAAAATTATGAAGTTTATCCATAAAATTATGAATTTTATTGCTCTGATGTTTTATTGTATGTAGATTGAGGGAAAAATATTAGTTAGATTTAATTACATCTAAAAATATATAGTGCTTAAGAAATCATATAAAATCGAATATGTTTCGAATTAGAATTAAATAGCCTTAATAGTGTAGTTTTTAGCTCAATTTTTTTTATATAAACTACTTAGGTGATATAGAACAATGTTATGGAGCCTTTTTTCAAAACTTAATTTTTGAAAATTTTAAGTGATTTTTAGACCTTTAAAATATGTATATAATAAGGGATTTTGGGGTTTAACTAATAATAATTGAATAGTTATTGATTTGTGGAATTATTAGCTATTTTAAGATGTCCATATCTGGTGTGATATGATAATTGTATTATTTAGGGTAATAGATGTGATTATTAGGGTATTATGTACTAAATATATGTAATTTTGATAATATGTAGAATTGGAATTATGATAAATATAAAATATTAGGTTGAAATGGATAATATAATAATAAAATTAATATGTAATAAATTTGGTAGGAAACATCAATTTAGATAATTATAAGAAAAATGTAAAATTTTCTTATATTGGAAGTAAATTCGGTATATAAATGAGGATTAGAATGAATAGAGTAGATTGGAATACTAATTAAGGAACTAAAATATGATACTTAAAATACTCAATCCTAATGTGATTAATTTCACATTAAGGTTCAAATCGCATTTTTAGGATTTGTATATAATACTCATAATTAGAACTAATTTATAATCTAAATTGGAATTTGATTCGAAAACCGAACCTTAAACTAACCTAAGATGAATCAGTAATAAATAATATGTATATATGAAGAATTGAGCTAAATCGTAACCTAGAGTATATATATCATTAAGATATAAATACTAAAAAAAGTATTTATATTATATATTATAGGATACGGGGATGAGTCGACCTACAACAAATGATTGAACAAACCAAGAATATTAAGTAAGTAGGGTTTAATACTTCATTGTATTTTGGAGTACTATTTTAAAGTATTCGAAGACTTATGATTATATTTGACTATGTTTGTAAATAGCGATATATACATGTGCTTGGGTGTCTGATTTCATGTTATATTATGTGTTGTATTTGGTGATTGATGTGAATAGAATGATGTGAAATTGTTTGATCATCCTATACCGTACTTAATCTTAATCAACCTAAATACCTAATTTGATATACGTTGCAACCCTTTAGGGGATCATTAGAGTTCTCTAATCAAACACTTTCAAAAAAGATAGCGATGGATTGCATAATGGTCTTTTCCTTATCTTTAGCCAAATTAAGTGATAGGAGATAAGGTTACGGTGAAGATGAGGGCATTGGTTCAAAGGATAGCATTGGAGAGAGTGATATCTCCATTCCATAAACCTAGGTTTGGTTGTAAGCCGTTACATAAACATGAAAACTCCTTAACCTAGATTAGAGTAGGTGAAATTACTCTGATTTCATAACGGATCATATCATGTTGTGTGATGGCACTTACTTGTTGCATTGCATATAATTAATTATTTGATAACCTTGTTTGTGTTTGTTATATATTCATAAGTCTCCAATTCAATTTACTAAGTTGTGATTGCTCATACCTATATAGATTCTCTTGCAATTTCATACTTTTAACTAATATGCCGCATTATAATTATCCTGAGGTTAGTTCTCTTTTAAAGCTATGAGGAGTTCAGATCAATCGGTTAAACGATCAAGTTCTTTAAGGTCTTGTTAGTATTTATAAGTCGTAAACTGTGCTAAGTTTTCCCTTAATATATTTTGATGATAATAAGAAGATGTACATAAGCTTAATAAGTTTTTTAAGTATGCAGGATGTTCTAAAGAAAAGAAGTGTTTAGAAGAAAATAAGTCTAAGTTTATTAGAATATGTGTTAGAATGTATAATAGAAAACGATCATCATATCATAGTTTGTGCTTAGTACTGTGTTCAGCTACTGTTTCTAAGTAATTTTCTAATTAACTTGAACAAAGTAAGTTGAACAAATGTACAAGAAGGCCTAGCTCTACTTTGTTGTGCATATTTGTTAATGTGTTCAATTTTGTTCTACTAAAGTTGGATTTAGTCCATAGGGATTCTAAGTTGGATTAATATCAAATATATAGATTGGTTGATTAAGGTTTGAGCAATACATTTAGGAAGAACATTTTCTAACAGTTTTGGTAAGATCCAAAAAAGGATTTTATGCTTTAGAGTTATATATCAAGATCTTTATACAAGGCTTCTTTGGTCAAAGTTGTGTTTGAAAATTTTAAATATAAGATTTTAGCAAGTTCTCGAGATAAAGATATAGTTTAGTTTATGGGAAATAGAATAAAGAATTCCGGGATATTTTGTTTAAAATAAGGTCAAATTTTTTGGATAAGTCCACCCTGATCTTTTACGAAAATTTTATGACAAAATTCAAATAAAGATATTAAAGAAGAGAGAAGATTTGTTCACGGTAGTTAGATGGGTAGTGCTGGACTGTCTCTTGAAGTATGAAGATATGTTCATATCTTTTCATCCTTATCTTTATTACTTGAAATGTGTTTTTGAATTTCTATAAAGTCAATAAAGGATTGGAACTTATCTTAACGTGTAGCAACTTTCAAATTATACAAGCTTGGCAAAGGAACAAATCAGGAATAGCAGGATTCAAGTTTTCAAAAATTCAAACTTTTGTTTTCTATTTTTATGGGATATTTCTCCAACAACAAAACCGATTGTGATTGAATGAAGGTATCTTGGAAGCAATTTTGGAACTAGCCATTTTTAACTGTTATATGAGAGCTTATTTAATTTAAAGACCATGTTGTTCAAGATACTATATTGCACATTCAATATCATAATCGAATTTAAAAAATTATCTCAGGTAGATTGTTAGAAACTGTATCAAAAACTTTATTATAAACTAAGCGAAAACAGTTTTGTTATTTCATTTTTATTACATTTGTGCGAAAGTTGTAAAGAGCTTTTTAATTGTATTGTTTTACTTTCATTGTAAACATTAATGACTTTGTGTTTTGAATGTGAGAGGATTAGGGTGTTCTCTGAGTCATGTGTATAGCTTAGGAAGAAGCGAGTAAGATAGGATAGAGAAGCGATCGGATATCCTTGTAGTCTCTCATTAATATTTGTTTATTGAAAAGTTTGGACTAGTGGAACGACATTGGTGAAAAGGGTCAGGTTCCCAACACTAGAGCTAGAAGAGAGTAATAAGCAAAAGGCCAAAGCTTTATAAAAATGCTTGCCTGATCTCCTTACTTTCTGTCTTATTTACTTTCTAATCTTTATTGTTATTATTTGCACCTTGAGTTAACAATCAATTTCTAGCTACTTATCACACCACTTAAGATATTAAGAGAGATTTTGTTTTTAAATCAAAAGTTTTAGTTTTGTACAATATATCAATTCAGCCCCCTCTTGATATCCTATTGGGACCAACAAACTGATACATGATATGTAAGTTAGCAGACTGTAATAATATGTAGAATCTTTTAGGAATTCTATGACAATGTGAATGTAAATATACATACATACATATATATATATATATATATATGTATGACTTAAGGTTCTAGATTTTATGTAAATTCTAGCTTAATTCTTAATTAAGGTTTTACTATAAATTCCTTATGTAAATTATATCTATGATAAGAATTGTAAGGTCAATTACTGACTTACTGTCATAGGTTGATTTACATGGGGGACTATTGCGACTCTATATAATGAATAATCTACATAGCGGTCTCGAATGCTAATGGGGTTCAGATGGGAATAAGGAATAGGAAGTGAGAGTGGGGTTTTGACTGTGAATGTGTATGGATATCACATATCAATGCACAAACATAATCAGGGATTGAGCTCAAAATAGGGTTCGATACAACTCACGAACACTAAATGTCACTCGGGTTTCAAATGAGAGGTTAGAGGTGACTCACTAACTCACTCAAATGAAGGGTTCACCACAATCTTAAAGGCAAGACTGATAAGGACACAAGAAAGATTAAAGAATTATTCAACACTCGATAATCCGAAACACTAGCTCAAAAGGGCTCAAGAATGTCCTTAGTTCCAGAAGGAACATTCAAGTGTAAACTCTATCTGAATATTCTTCCTATCCTTGATAATTGCAATTGTTGTTATTTATAGTAAGTTCTAAAACCTTAGTAACAAAACTGTAAATAATATACAAGACCCTAAACCTTAAAGAATGGCCCACAATTGAAATAAGAAAACATTTACAAAGTATACAAAACTGTGTATTAAACATAATGGTCAACATATTGTCATCCGAGCTGTCTGTAGGCTTGAGCAAAGGCCGGTTGGCAGTTGGGTGTCTGAGCAGGGGTGGGATGTTTAAAAGTCTTGTTGCGCTTGCTCGAGCTTTTAGTGAGGTCAGCCTATAGTTGTTGTATTCATGGATTGCTTGGCACTAGCTTTATTGAGCTATGCTAAGCTATTCTTTGGCTTAGGGGCTTTAGTCGTTTGGTTTCTTGTCGTCTCGGTAGACAACAACCTTGATACCAGATGGTTCCTTTTCCTCCCTTCGGCCTTTGGTCATCAATCCAACCTCGATAAGAGCAGGTCATCCTTGGGTTAAGATAGGTCAGCTTCGGCTTCTGGTTGATTCATCTCGACTTTTGACAATTCGGCCTCAATAAGAGGGTCGTTGCGAGTTGGTTCCTATCATCACCGCGAGGTTGAAAAGAAGTCATCTTTAACTTTAGGTTATGAGCGTGAGCCTGGATGCCAAGCAGGCTCCTCTTCTCCTTTCTCTTTACCATGGGTGTTGGGCTATTCTAGATCTCCTCTACATTCATAGGGGTTAAGCAATAGCTTTTCCCATCCTTTCGAATCATATAGGTGTTAAGGAAATCGTCGTAAATCACTCTTCGATCATACTCCCAAGGTCGGCTAAGAAGTAAATTTGCTACATTCATAGGTATCACGTCGAAGTCAACCTTGTCTTCGTATTGTTCGGCCTTGAATGTTATCTGGGCTCTCTTATGTACATGGATTATACCCTTATCATTAAACCACTTCAGTCCATGTGGGTGGGGATGCGGGTAAGTCAGCAATTTCATCTTCTCTACTAGCTCGGTAGAAATGATAGTGGCAAAATTATAAATAATATACAAGGCCTTAAACCTTAAAGAATGGCCGACAAGTGAAATAAGAAAACATTTACAAAGTATACAAAATTGTGCATTTAACGTAGTAGTCAGCATATAGTCATCCGAGCTATCTGTGGGCCCGAGCAGGGGTAGGATGTTTGGAAGTCTTGTTATGCTTGCCCGAGCTTTTGGTGAGGTTGGCCTACAGTTGTTGCACTTGTGGATTGCTTGGCACTAGCTTTACTAAGCTATGCTAAACTGTTATTTGGCTTAGGGGCTTTAGTCGTTTGGTTTCTTATCGTCTTGGCAGTGACAAGCTTGATGCCAAATGGTTCCTTATCCTCCCTTCAGCCTTCGGTCATTAGTCCGGCTTCGGAAAGAGCAAGTCAGCCTCAAGTTGGGACAGGTCACCTTCAGCTTTTAGTTGGTCCATCTCGGCTTTTGACAATTCAACCTTGGTAAGAGGGTCGTCGTGGGCTGATTCCTATCACTATGACTTCGGGGCATAATAGTTCTCAGTTGGTATCAAAGCGTAGTTTTAGGGAACTTACTTTAGAGCGTCATAATTTAAAAAAAAATAGATATCATAGGAACACTGAGAGTTGGTACTATTAAGTGGGCAATAAAAGATTGTATTAAGCATATTAAAACAGAAGTAAGTGTAATGTTTAGTATAATGAATGTTGATTGATTCTAACTTTAATTGCATGGACGAAAGGGGGGGGGGGGAGTTAATACTTATTTGGATACAGTTTAGTTGGAATGGAGAGGAGTCCCTTATCCACTCTAGGGTTAAGATGCAATGATTACTTCTAGAGTTGGCTGACTGGAATACATTCAATACAGTCGACGTGATTATCGATAAATTTCATGATGAGATGTGTTATGGTTAGCAGGATCAATGGGCATGGATGGAGATAACTTTAGAGCCTCAGTATAATAGGTATACTGCTATAGCAACTTTTAAGCAGCGATGATTGGAGAAAGAGGGGATTATATCTTTGATGATGTGCTTTAGGTATTTTCTTACTAAGTTAGAAAAGGGGAGACCTTACCTAGCCAATATCACTCATATTCTTGCTAACATTCCATATATTCCCAAATAGTATCCATTAAGAATTACTAATTGGTTCCCTCGATATCCATAAGTTCTTAATCAGCTAGTAAGGAGGAAGATCACTTGGTAGGAGGTCATATAGATTATGATTCCTTTGATTAAACAGTTACCACCGACTGTTCGAATGAAGATTAGTTCTAGTAGATGACTAACTTGTTAGTTAGATCTTTAAGTATGATCCAATAGTAATTTTGGTTGAAACTGATGTATTTTGGATCTTTTGATATATTTTGTAGCTTTTGAATCAAGTTAGATGTATCTTGTAAAAGAGTATGACGTAATCAAATCTGATGTAATCTTTTGTATTGTATATTTGTAAAGATCAAGTCTATACTAGATTATGTAAGTAACGATGTACTCGAGTTGTAAATTTTATGTATGTATTCCCAAGTTTGTCAAGTGGTACCTTTTTTCTAAAGTTTTAACCAGCTACAATGATATAAAGGATGAATCGAGTTAGTGATGGAAGCTAGATCTATTATGTAATTTGATTAAAATGATATCGTTATTATTATGTTATATAGCACAAATTGCAAGAATTTACTAATTTCTAAAAATTTTATAAAACTAAAGAATGGGATAATTTATATATAGATATGTATGTAGGGTTATAAGTTATAAACATTAAGTGAGTATGGCCGAAGTTGAAAATGGGAGTCATAATGGAAGAACCGAAGGACTCAAAACCCTCTACCACAAGTACCATCACCCCCAAGAGAATAAAATAGATAAGATATATTCCTACCACCTCTATAAGAGAATATACCTATTAGATAAATATTTGCTAGTATGCGTACAATGATGAGGTAATAAGGAGTGTTAATCTAACATCTTATGACTGATGGTAATACAGGAAACAAAAGACCCCAAGAGGCTGAACAAAGGATGGAGCAACCACAAGAGGTAAATAAATTCTTGAGTTTATAAAAACTAATTGTTATTTTGAGGGAGAAATGGGTAAGCTAGCATTAGTTGATGACTGGCTAGCCCAGATTTAATAGAGTTTTGAAGCTTTTAGAGTTCCTGAATCTCAAAAGTTACCTTATGGTACTTTCATGTTAAAGTTAGTAGCTAGAGTATGGTGAGACTCTAAAGAAAGACAATTGGGGAATAATATTACCTAACAAAAGTTTAAAGAGGAATTCAAGAAAGGGTATTTTCCCTATAGTGTTCAAAATAGGATGGTACGAGATTTATTTGAGCTAAAGAAGGGAGGTATGGGTATAACTTAGTATGAAATTGAGTTTAATAAACTATTATGATATGCACCTAATTTATATTAAGAGAATGTTGAATGAAAGAAGGATACGTTCCTTACTGGATTTGACCCTACAATGTGTTGCAAGCTGTTAGATTATGGTTTTACCACTTATAATGAAGCGGTAGATAAAGCGAAGTGATACAAGGTAAGTACACCTATCAATTTTAATATAGCAGATGTGAGTTCGAGTCGATCCTTTAGAGAACTTGAGTACTAATATTAACCTTAGCTCTATTATCTAACCGTAAAATTGTGATGGGTTGAATGAATTAAAAATACTAAAATTAACAAACTAACCTAATTATGAGACTTGATTAAGCAATTTAGAAAGTGATAAAATTAAGAACAACTTCAATAAGCCAAATAACGTATTTAGGAATTGTTTCCCCTAGTGTTTAACATGTGACCGCTTAAAATATATTCAATTTAATCTCTATTATTCTTAATCAAAGGGATTCACAATTGAAGTTAAAACCTTTCTCAAGTATATTAACCCTAATCCTAAATTATTTACCGGAATCTCTTTACTTAGTAAATAATTTAGAATCGCATTAATATATAATGAATTCTTACACAAAAGAATAACTTTCCGGAAGAATCATGTATCTTATCTCTAAGTATACATGTAATTCTCTTCAATTATGTCAAGATCTCATTATTCATGTGATTTCTCAATCATCATGCATAATATCATAGATTGATACCCTAGAAATATCAATTAACAATTAAAACACATAATTGAATTAAGAAAGATAGAAACTTTATTGAAAATTATCAATAAATCCAATAGTCACATGAAACCCTTGGTTTCACAATCCTAAATACAAGAAATCTTAAGCTATCATGATGAAATTTAAAATGAATCGCAACAAAATCAAGAAATAAAATATGAAAAACCCCTTTTATTGATAAAAACTCTCTTCAATCTTGAAATTAGGTGTTGATTCCACCTTTTTCTTCTCCTTCTCTTCAAGTCTCTTCTCTTTTGAGAGTCCAAAGTTATGTGCAAAACCTTCATAAGTCTTTTATAATGTATTGTAAAGTTTTTTTTTTTCGTCACCAGACACAGCCTGGGATATAGTTGTATCCCCAGGTTGTGTAACTTACTGACCTTAGCACAAAAAATCTTTTTGCATAGACATAGCCAGGGGACATAGTTGTATCCCAGACTGTGTAACTTTCTGAGAAAAAATTACCACTTTCTTTTATTATTTATGTAACTTCAAAACTTCATAACTCATTCATTTGAAATCTAAATTGAGTGAAACTTTATTCCTTTTCTTCGTTTTCAATCCGAGAATGCATTCAAATCTTGAAATCAAAATTTTACTCAATTAAATATCAATTTATTTAAAAAAAATTAAAGATGTAAGGGAAATACTATAAAATCATCATGTGAAATGTATTTAAAATAAGAGTTATCATGAAACAACTAGAAGATAATTTTATAAGGATGCAAGTAATGTGGAGTAAAAAGATCAACAAAGGTTATCAACCTAGTATGTCATTTAAGAGATCATATCCGGGTGTTACTAGTAGTTCTAGACAAATGATGAAGGACTTGTGACAGGTACGTACTCAGACTATTTATTTTGATGATACTTTAAGTGTAAGTTAAACTGAAGTGATTGCATTTTAAGATTTATAAATGCAAGTTTAGTTAGTAATCATAGTATTAGTACATTCTAGGAAATGTGCTGATAAATGGACAACCTACTTTTGTATTATCTAATATCGGTGCATCTCATTCCTTTGTAAGTAAAAAATATGTAAATGAACAAGAGATTAGTGTGATTAAGATTAATACAACTTATAGAGTTAGAACTCCTATTGGGGAGAAGGTAATGACCTAAGAAGTGGTAGCTAACGGTAGAATTAAGATTCAGGAGAAGGAATACCTTATAAGTTTTGTAATATTACCTTTACAAGGTTATGATGTAATAATGAGAATAGATTAGTCATCTAAGAATAAAGCGATTGTGGAATATAGAGGTAAAACTATTAATCTTAATAATCGAGAAATGGTATTTCAAGAAAAGGCTGGTGGAAATAAATTGAATTTAGCTATGATGGAGATATGTGATGAATTATATGAGACAAAGGTAAGAGAGAATGATTGGAAATTTTGTTAAGTGTTTGCCATGGAAGTAAAGAAAGAGGCACCTAAGGTAATGAACATACCAGTAGTATGTGAGTTTTTGAATGTATTTCCAAAGGATTTATCGGGTTTAGCCCCACATCGAGAGTTGGACTTCACTATAGAGTTAGTTCCTGGAACTAAGCTTATTTCTAAAGCTCCATGTTGGATGTCATATATGGAACTTCAGGAATTAAAGAAATAACTTGAAGAGCTATTATATAAGAGATTTATTTGTCCAAGTGTTTCACCATGAGGAGCATTGGTATTGTTTGTGACAAAGAAAGATAGTATAACTGTGTTTTCTAAAATTGATTTGAAATTAAGAATTCATCAATCACGAGTTAAGCTAGAGGATATGCTTAAGACTGCATTTAGAACTCGATATGGTCATTATGAATTTTTAGTAATGCCTTTCGATTTGACGAATACCCCAAACTATGTTCATGGACTCGATGAATCGCATATATTGACCATATTCAGATAAGTTTATTATGGTGTTTATTGATGATATTTTGATTTATTTACAAACCAAGGAGGAGCATGCAAAGCATTTACAATTAGCATAGCAGAAGTTGAAGGAGAATAAACTATATGCAAAATTGAGCAAATGCAATTTTTGGTTAGATAAAATATTTTTTTCTAGGTCACATTATATCTGGTGAAGGAATCTTTATAGACCCTAATAAGGTGAAAGCAGTAATGGATTAGAAGAAACCAACTATTGTTACAGAGATGAGGAGTTTTTTAGATATGGCTAGATACTATTAACGATTCATTAAGGATTTTTCCAAAATTGCTAGGCCATTGACTCGATTAACTTAAAAAGATGTAAAATTTGAATAGAGTGAGGATTACAAGTCGAGCTTTCAGGAGTTAAAAAAACAACTAATTACAGCACCAATATTAACATTACCTAATCCAAATAAACCTTATAGTATGTATAGTAATGCTTCTTGGAATGGATTAGGTTGTGTATTGATGTAGGATAGAAAAGTTATTGTATATGCATCAAGACAATTGAGGCCAAATGAATGAAATTATCCAGCCCATGATTTAGAATTAGCAGCTATTGTGTTTGCTTTGAAATTTAGAGACATTATTTATATGGACAACAATGTGAGATATAAATTAATTATAAGAGTTTGAAGTATTTCTTTACTCAAAAGGAGTTAAACTTAAGATAGAAGAGATGGTTAGAGTTGATTAAAGATTATGAATTAAATATAAATTATTGTTCTGGAAAGGCCAATCTGTTGGCAGATGCTTTGAGTCAAAAGAATTATAAACAGGTTGCATTATTGTTAACTTCCCAACGTAAATTGGTGCGAAAATTTGAAAAGTTGAAAATTAGGTGTAACTGGTATGAACCTAATAATTAGATAATGAATTTGGAACTATAACCTACTTTATTGGAAAGAATTAAATAGAAGCAAGAGGAAGATAAAGATTTGATGGAGATAAAGGAGAAATTGAACAAAGGAAATGATTTTAACTTCAAAGTGGATAGAAGAGGTATACTAAAGTTTAGAGGAAGGATATGTGTGCTATAAGATGCTAACATAATGAAGGAAATTATGGATGAAGCACACATTACAAGTTTTACTATGCATCTGGGAGGAAATAAGATATACTAAGATTTAAAACTCACGTTTTAGTGGAATGAAATGAAAAGAGATGTGGCACAATATGTGACAAAATGCATTACATGCCAACAAGTTAAAGTGGAACATTAAAGAGTAAGTGGACCATTACAACCTTTAGAAGTACCGAAATGGAGGTGAGATCATATCACTATGGACTTTGTAGTAGCACTACCAAGGACTCAAGCTAGTTATGATTCAATCTAGGTAGTTGTAAATAAATTAACAAAAAGTGCACACTTCTTACCTTATTGGACGAGCGATTCAATAGAAAAACTAGCTAAGTTATACATCCAAAAGATAATAAGATTACATAGTGTGACGGCGAGTATTGTTTCTGATTGGGATAGTTGGTTTGTATCCAAATTCTATGAGAGTTTACATAGAGCTTTGAGTACAAAGTTGCAATTTCGAACAACTTATCACCCGCAAATAGATGGATAATTTAAGCAAACAATTCTAACCCTAGAGGATATGTTGCAGGCTTGTATGTTAGATTTTGGAGGTGATTGGGATAAATACTTACCAATGATCGAGTTTTTCTACAATAACACTTATCATGAGACTATACAAATGGCATCTTATGAAGCACTATATGGGAGAAAATGTAGATTGCTACTGTATTGGGATCATGAGGAGTATGCAATGATTAGACCTAACATGATTAACTAAATAAGTGAGAAGATTAAGATTATACAGCAACGACTGAAGGAAGCTTAGGACTGTTATAAGAGTTGGGCAAATTTGAAAAGAAGGCCATTAGAGTTTGAAGTCAGTGATCATGTTTGTGTTAAGATAAGCCCATTTAAAGGACTTAGATAGTTTAGCTCAAAAGGGAAGTTGAGCCCATGATATATTGGTCCATTTGAATATTAGAGAAGGTTGGTAATGTATCCTACAGAGTAGCATTACCTCTAAGTTTGTTAAATTATCATGATGTAGTCCATGTTGCCATGCTAAGGAAGTTTGTTAAGAACCCAAATGATCGTGGAAATAAAACCAGTAGAGTTGACAAAGAATTTTCAAGTGGTGAAGTAGCCCATAAAAATACTGGATAATCGAGTTTGGAAGTTAAGGAATTGAGATATGGAGTACGTAAAAGTCTAATGGAACGAAGAACCAGACTTAGAGATTACCTAAGAGCTAAAGGCAGTAGTGATAAATAAATACTTGTGGCTTTTTTAACTTCCAGGTTAGTAAATGCATGTGATTAATGCTTTTGGTTATTTAAGTGCAATCTACATATATAGAAGTTTTGAGGATAAAACTTTTTCAAAATGGGGTAGAAATGTAAGCCCCATAACTGTAGGATCAGAATTAATACGTAAAGTTTAAAGCGATTGGTTAAAAAATCCGATCAAACCAAAATTATAAAACAAACTAGAAATATTAGTAAAAGTGATCCCGTAAGTTTAAATTTAAAAAAATAAGTAATAAAATAATAAAATATTATAATATCAAATTATAAGTATACTACCCGTTATTTATAAAAAATGAATAAAATAAGTTCTGATAATTAACGAGTCGCTAGAGATAAATTATATGCATACTATAAATTATAGAATCATATAAATAATATTTAAGAGTATTTACTTGCACTCCATATGTATTTACATGTAGGTAAAAATAAATAAAATTACATAAAATGCTAAAAAATTGCTAAATAATTAAAGAAAATTATAAAAAAATTAAGGAAAAATAAGAAAAAAAATCAAAGAAGCAGGGAATGTCCTAGATCAAGGTCGTGGTAGGTTGGGGGAAGAAATAAAAAATCTAACCAATTAAATTAACCCATTTTGAAAGGCAATTTGGAAGAGGATAAGCTAGCTGTTGACTCAAATTAATGCACCAAAAATTCTCTAGAGCTCTATAAATAGCCAAAAAAATTTTACAAGCTCATTTGGGCAATTTTTAGAGTGTAAAAAATAGAGAGAACCAAAACAAGAGAGTTATGGCTTGTTTTTCAAAAATAAAAAAAAAATTTATGTAATTAGGACAATTGGACCAAACCTACGACCTAACACCAACTTGAACCAAACTACCACCACCACCATAACCCATACCTACCGCTTGGACCGACCGACACACCTAGGATCACCGCTAGTTGTCGGAATCCCAACGACTAGGTGAGTTTGATTCTAGCCTAATTTTGTGTAATTTATTACAATTATTAATTTTATCTAGAAAATTATGAATTTTATTATTCTGATGATTTATTATATGTAGATTTAGGGAAAAATATTAGTTGAATTTAATTACATTTTTAAATATATAGTGCTTAAGAAACCGTACGAAACCAAACACGTTTCGATTTAGAATTAAATAGGCTTAGGAGTGTAATTTTGAGTTCAATTTTTTGTATAGATTACTTAGGTGATATAAAACAATGCTATGAAGCTTTTTTTCAAAAATTAATTTTTAAAAATTTTAAGTAATTTTTATTAAAATATGTATATAATAAGGGATGTTGGGGTTTAATTTATAATAATTAAATAATTACTAATTTAGGGAATTATTAGGTGTTTTAGGTAGTCCATTTCTAGTGTGGTATGATAATTGTAGTATTTAAGGTAATAGATGTGATTATTAAGGTATTTTGTGGTAAATATATATAATTTTGATAATATGTGAAATTAGAATTATGATAAACATAAAATATTAGGTTTAAATGAATAATATAATAATAATATTAATATGTAATAAATTTGGAGGAGCCAAAATGTGATACTTAGAATACTTAAGCCTAGTGTGATTAATTTCACATTAAGGTTCGGATCGCATTTTTAGGATTTATATGTAATACTCATAGTTAGAATTGATTTATAATCTAAATGGGAACTAGATTCCGAAACTGAACCCTAAACTAACCTAAGATGAATCAGTAATAAATAATATGTATATATGAAGAATTAAGCTAAATCATAGCCTAGAGTATATATATATATATCAAGATATAAATACTTAAGAAAAGTATTTATATTATATATTATAGGACACAGAGACGAATTAACCTATGGTAAATATTTGAGCAAACCAAGAATACCAAGTAAGTTGGGTTTAATGCTTTATTGTATTTGGAATACTATTTTAAAATACACGAAGACTTATGGTATTTGACTATGTTTGTAAGTAGTTATGTATGCATGTGCTTAGGTATCTGCTTTCGTGTTGTATTTGGTGATTGATGTGAATGGAATGGTATGAAATTGTTTAATCACCCTAAACTGTACCTAATCTTAATCAACCTAAATACCTAATTTGACATGCATTGCAACCCTTTAGGGGATCATTAGAATTCTCTAACCAAACACCAATACTTTTGAAAAAGATAGCGCTGGATAACATAATATTCTTTCCCTCATCCTTAGCCGAACTAAGTGTCAGGACAGGAGGTTATGGTCCTTCGAAAAAGATAGCGGTGGATAACATAATAGTCTTTCCTTCATCCTTAGCCGAACTAAGTAACAGGAGAGGAGGTTACAGTAAGGATAAGGGCATTGGTTTGAAGGATAATATTAGGGAGAGCGGTGTCTCCATTACATAAACCTAGGTTTGGTTATGAGCTATTGCATAAACATGAAAACTCCTCAACCTCGGATTAAAGCGAGTGAAATTATTCTGACTTCACAACGAACTGGACCACATAGTGCGATGGCACTTGCTTGCTACATTGCATATAATTAATCATTTAATAACCTTATTTGTGTTTGTTATATATTCATATGTCTCCAATTCAACTTACTAAATTGTAGTTGCCCATAACTACATAGATTCTCTTACAGGTTCTGCCTTCTTACTAATATGCCATGTTACAATTATCCCGAGGTCAGTTCTCTTTTGAAGCTATAGTGAGTGAGGATCAATCAGTTGAACAATTAAGTTCTTTAAGGTCTTGTTAGTATTTCTAAGTTATGAACTGATACATGATATGTAAGTGAGCAGATTGTGGTAATATATAGAATATCCTAGGAATTCTACGACAATGTGAATGTAAATATATATATATATATGTGACTTAAGGTTCTAGCTTTTATGTAAATTTTAGCTTAATTCTTAATTAAGCTGTTTACTTAAAAAAAAAGGAGTCATAGATGCCTTGTGTAAATTATATCTATGATAGAGATTGTGAGGTTAATTACTGTCATAGGTTAGTTTACACAACGTAACTATTGTGACTCTATAACTTTGAAGCGTAACACTAGTTACCCAAAGAGGAATTGAGGCTAACCTTGAAAAGATATGAGCTATTAGGGATATGAAGCCCCCTTCCTCGGTTAGAGATGTACAGAACCTCATTAACATGATGGCCACATTGAGTAGATTTATCTCCAAAAGCGTAAATAGATGTGCCAAGTTCTTCAAAATCCTCTAGAATCTTGAGGGGTTTGAATGGACTCTTTAGTGTGCAACTGCCTTTGAGTAGCTATAAGACTTCCTCCCATACCCTCTCGTCTTCTCCAAGCCTATTCTAAGGGTGGACTTATATTTGTACCTGGCTGTTAGGTACACCGGATCATCGTACTTACTAGTCAGCAACTATGCACATTAATGCCGAAGCTAGATGCATCTAGATGAATGATGAAGTACGCGATGGAGCTGAGTGCATACAAAATCCAATATCAACCACGAACGACTTACAAGGCACAAGTGCTAGTCGACTTCGTCATTAAATACACAAGAGATGAGGAAGCACCACTAGGGGATGACAAGCCAATGTAGACTCTCCGTGTTGATGGATCATCTACCTTGGGGAGTGTAGGTACAGGTCTAGTGCTAACTAAACCACATAAGATCACTGTTTGTTATGCACTTAAGTTTAAGTTCGATACTAGCATTAACAAATCCAAATACAAGGCATTAATAGCTAATCTTAAGCTGGCAAAGGAGATTAATGTTGATTACCTACAAGTTTTCTCAAACTCGATGCTCATCGTTTAATAAGTCTAAGGTGAATACGAGGCTAAGGACAACTCCAAGGTAAGAAACTTGGAGAAAGTGAGGAGTCTTCTTGCTGAGTTCCTTTACGGACCATCACTAAGATCTCTCAGATCGAAAATTTAGCAATAGATTAGCCATCTAAGCTTGCCTCTACAAGAATATAGAAGCCTGAGGTGAAGGATAAGAAGATTTTCATAGATTAATTTTTAGAGAAAGGCATAACTTGGGGCTCAATTAAGGTCTTAAAGCTTACGGCAACACCATTTGAGATGAGCTGGATGGACCCTATCCGAAGTTACTTAGAGCAGGGTATGCTCCCAGAAGACAAGAGAGAGGCAAAAGAGTTGAGATACCATACCGCTAACTACACGTTGGTTGACGGCATCTTGTACCATAGGAGAGTTGACCTTCCCTTACTTAGATGCCCTCGAGCAGAGAAGGGCCTAAATGTCATGGAAGAGCTACATGCTAAAGTGTGCAACAACCACATCCAATCCTAAGCCTTCTACTTACTGGCCTCCCATGAGGCAAGATGCTAAGCTCGTACCTTAGAAGTGCCCCCAATACTAAAAGCATGCACCAATCAGTCATAACAATAACACCATTCTCCAGCCCCTGACTAATCCTTGGTCATTCACCCAGTGGGGCATTATCATTCTCGACGCCTTCCCCAATACCTTAGGAGGTTAGCTGTACATCATTATGGATGGAACTACTTTACCAAGAGAGTTAAGGTCGAAGTTGAGGCTAAGATCACCGAGAGAAGCATTGAGTCATTCATTCAAAACAACATCCTCTCCAGATTTGGGGTCCCCTATGCCCTCATCATGGATAATGGGCATCAGTTCAATAACCCAAGTTAAGAGAATTCTATGCCAAGCACCACATCATGCCATACTTCACGGTGATCACCCACCCTTGATCGAATAGTCAAGTTAAAGCAGCTAATTGGGTCAGTCTCAAGAGCTTGAAGAAAAGGATGGACTGTGCTTAAGGTGCCTGGGCAGATGAGCTTCTAAATATCTTGTGGGCATATAAGACCACCTAACATAGCTCTATAAGCGAAACCCCTTTTCACCTGGCATTTAGGTCGGAAGCAGTCCTCTCTATTGAGCTAGAGCTTCCCAACGTTCGAACTCAAAGTTTCAACATTATTTTAAATGAGTCCTTACTAGAGGTTAACATTGATACTATACAAGAAATCAAAGACCTTAGCGCAGCTTGAGTAACCGCTTACCAACATTGAGCAGCCAAATACCATGGTCAAATGGTCAAACATAAAGAGTTTAAGGTAGGCAACATGGGAAGGATAAGACAAGTTGGCCCTCAATTGGGAAAAGTAAGAGAGAACTTAGGGAATAGAGCATATCGATTGGTGTAGACACCTCATTTTTGTTATTTTATTTTAGTATTTTTATTGAGCCAGGTTAAAGAAAAATAAAAATTAATAATTAATAATAATAATAAGAAAAAAATAAAATTAAAAAAATAGTAAAAAATAAAGTGTCATGTCGTATCAAGTCTAATAATATTGAGTCAAATTCGAGTTGAGTCAAACAATAGTGTATGTTTAATTTAGTAAATTCTAAGTAGTTAAAAAGATCGAGCTTCATTAAAATATTTTAGTGTAGTTAGATGTCAAATAAAGTGGATTTTTATCTAATTTAATTGAGCTAAAATAGACTTAGGGATTATTAAATGGATTTTTGGGCCAAATCAAGTTGGACTGAGTTAGGATCGAAAAATAAACGGCCTAAATTAAAATAGAGTTTATAGAAACTAGGTTAAATCTTCAAAGAATCTAAATCGTATCTTTTGTATCTAGGGTTTGTTGAGATCAAATCTATATTAAAAAGGATACAAAATATTCAATTATGTGGCTTATAAATAGGAATTCAGCAGTGAAATTTGGGGTTTTTTTTTCTTACAACTCACTATCTACCGCCCATAATCACTAATACTCTACTCCACAATACATTCATTGATACTACACTTCCTCCCACAATAACAACACCGTCCCTCACTCTCTCTTGTGAATACGGCTGCACATGACTCCTTCATGAAGTATAAGACTCCTTTACTCACTGCATACATTCACGAAGCATACATATACTAACACTACTCGGACTTGGATACACTACACACATCCGTATGCTCATAACTTACTCCTTCATCGACAAATAGCACTCGACGCATGCCACTCATTCCGCACTATACGTACGCTAACTCACACCACAACACATACACATATGTTACTCCACATTGCACGCATACAATGTTACACAATCAAACACATCCACATTGCCTACAATTGAACATACTTGGACATGCCCACAACAAAACATACATGACTGTTCGCTCATGCACACATGACTTGCAAGATCCACAACTACGCGCACGATTCACTTCATGATCACACACGATTTATTGCAACATGTACGATCAGTACACGCACCAGGCACACAAACATAGTTTAGAGGATCATGACAAGATAAACGCGAACATGTTGATCAACTCGTTTAGGTAAAAATTATTATATTATTTAATTATTTATTTTTATTTAGTTAATTTAATTATCTTACTAATTTGTTTCTTTAAGTGTAGGTTTTTTTAATAATTATCATTTCGTTTGCTACATTTTTTTTTATAATTTCAATTTTTTATTCATTTAGTCAAATTGCACTTTTTTTAACTAAAAATTGCGTATCATTTCTCTGAGATCCATATCTTCGGAGGAGATATATATGACACGTATCTCAGTGTATCTTGCATATAGGATTTAAAAAAGATCAATTTTTGACATGTAGTGAGTTTTTTTAAGAAATAAAAAAATCTTAACTAGAGTTTTCCAAAAAGATTTAGTTAATTAGGTTTTTTTAAAATTGATTCATAAAATTCGATCTTTTTAAGTTTTTTTTTAAATAATGAATAATTAAATAAACGTAAATCTGACTTGATTTTCAGAAAAATAAAAAAATCCACCTACTAAATATTTTATAAAATAGAATCACGTTGATTTGATCCCGACTAGTTGACACGAAAGTACCTCCTAAGTAACCATATGAAAAATATTTTTTTTCTTTTTCTTGAAAAGTTTGTAATAAAAAAATTCATTTTAGTTATGTTTTGCATATCTGTATATATCTTAGTATTTAAAAAAAATAAAAATAAAGCCCATTAATTATTTATTTTTTTTACATGGTAACTTAGTCTTAATAAGTTAGCCCCCAAATTTAGTTTCCTTTGATTAAATTTCTAAAAATTGTTTTTACAGAAAATCCGTAAATTAGTAGCTCAATTAGCGTTTTCCTACTTGAAAATTGGTTGGCAACTCCAATTTTTTAAAAAAATATTTTTTCAAAACATTTTTTAAGAAAAATATTTCTTTAATTTTACATTAAGTAACTTATATTAAATGGGTTAGTCTTAATATAATTTAAATTAATGAAAACAAAATAGCGCTCAATAGAATTGGCAACTCAACCAAAAACACTTAATAGGCTAGCTATGTAAAAGTAAAAATAATAATAATAGTTAATGGGCTTCATTTTTTTTCCATTTATATATATATATATATATATATATTATTGAGTCCTATTTTGGTTTCCCTAATTTAACCTATATTATGCTCAGCTCGCTTAATATAAATTATTCAACATTAAATTAAGGAAATATTTATAAATAATTTTAAAAAAAAATTGGAGTACGCCAACCAGTTTAATTAGTAAAAACAAAATTAAAGTTTTAATTTAGCCATTAATTTACAAATTTTCTAAAAAATGATTTTTAGAAGAGTAAACTAGAAAAACCGAGTTCGGGAGCTAACCTATTAAGACTAAGTCATCGGTTAAAAACTAAAGAAAAATTTATAGGCTTTTATTTTTATAATTTTCTAAAAATATACCTAAATAAGCAAAAGATAACTAAAGTAATTTTTTTATTATTTTTATATTAAGAATTTCTAAGAAAAGGAAAAAAAGATTTTATATTTTTTATATGGTTACCTCGAAGGTACCTACGTGTTCGCTAATCAGGATCAAACCGACTATAGTTCTGTTTTATAAAATTTTTATTAAGTAAGTCAATTTTTATTTTGAAATTGAACTAGGTTTATGTTTATTTATCAATTTATTATTTTTTTAAAAAAACCTAATAAATTTAATTTTCCTGAATTAAATAAATAAAACCCTAACTAATTGAATCCCTTTTTAAAAAACTCAATTAAGATTTTTTTTTTATTTTTCAAAACCACTAGATGTCAAAATACATATTTTAACAAAAAATGGTTAATAAAAGAAAAAAAATAACTAATAAAGTAAATTATAAAAATTAATGAAGTAAATAAATAAATTTAATGAAAATTTACCTAGCGTTATATCATGTCAGTGTTGGGCGGTGATGGACAAGCGTTTAGGCGAGAGTTGGGCACTGTTGGATGAGATTGGGCAACGCTGGGGCACTATTGGGTGAGAGTGGACAACACTGGGTGAACGTGGGCACTATGGGCGAGTGATTGAGCAACAGAGACAGTAGCTTGGGCAATACTAGGCAAACGTGGCTATTGTGGGAGAGCGACCAAGAGACAGTAGCAGTAGCTTGGGTGATACTAGGTGAGCGCGGGCGACATTAGGTGTGTACGGGGGCGCTACAAGGCGAACGTGGGCGTTGTAGGAAAGGGCATAGGCGACATTAGGTGTGCGTGGGTACCATGGCCGAGGGATTAAGTGACAGTAGGCGCTGTGGGCAGGGGACTAGGTAATGGTGGGCGATGTTGGGTGACAATGGGCAACGGTAGGTGACAATAGGTGGCAATCGGGTCATAGTGGGCAACGCTAGGCGATAACGGGTAATGACGGGTGATGTTAGGCAACATTAGGCGACGGCAAGTGACACTAGGCGACGCTGGTCAATAGTGGGCGATGGCTGGGGGCTTGTCTTAGGCATGTTGAGTGTGTTTGTGCATGTAATTTTGTTTCTTTTTTTTTTTTTTCAAAATTGTCCATCATTCCTACTTAAATATTCATAGGCCTATAATCACATCTTTCATATCTCAAGATATGATTATAATCTTAGATATGAAAGATATGATTATAATTTTTCTAAAAACCTTACTTTATTTTAGGTTTTTTCTTTTCAGGCCCAATCCGATCCACTACAATTTAACCCAATAATTCCTAAATCCGATTTGAGACCATAAATTAGAAAAATATTTATTCTATATTGGTTTGGCCCAAAATATTTTAGTAATAGTCCAATTTGCCAAAAATTAATTAAGCCTATATCGTTATCTTATCCAACAATCTAACTCAATTCAATCCAACATAGCATGACTCGACACAACTTAACTTGATTTTCTTTTTTATTTTTTTCGTTTTTCATCTTTTTTCTTTTAATTTTAGTTTTTTCATTTTTCATTTTTTTATTTTCATTTATTTTTCTATTTATTTATTAACCTAAACCAATTAAATAAAAAAAAATGGCAAAAAAGAAGTGTCTACATATGTTGTAATATAGTTATACTAATTGGTTTTTAGTGATATAAGCCTTAAGAAAAAACCCAGCCTAATGAGCCCGTACTGAGGATTTAGGGAGGCTTTATTTATTAATAACCATTTGTATGCTTAGCTATGGTTGGACATAGGCCACTTTAGAAACTTATAATGGGTGTCATTATGTAACTCTCATGTTACTAGTTACTCTCGCTTGGTGGTGATAAGTGAGCCTACTAATATTTCGATGTAGCCTACTAAGTATTTCCTTAGGAATACCGGAAGCTACAGAGCTTGAAACCCATAGATTTTACCTTTCTGTATCATTGTAAAATAAAAAGGAGTTAGTAATTTTTAAAGTATAGAAAATAGAAAAGAATTATTATAACTTACAACCAAGTGGACCTTGTATTCAAAATTTAATGTACTTATATATAGAAGTGTACATGGGCTTTATTTTAAAAAAAAAAATTTAGAAGTTCACACACTTATATATATAAGTTTGCATGAATATTGACTACAGATTTATAATAATTTTATTCCTATAGTTTATTAATGACTAACCCCATTGCATCGCATGCGTGTATAGCATATTACATCACATTTATTTTATATGCTATCTTATATGATATATGTGAGTTTTGTAGATTTTATTTTATTTTATGAGTAATAGGTTATATAACATAAGATTTAAAATAGAAAGCTCAAAAGTATTACCCATGTACTATAATGTACCAATGTTTAAAAAAAAAAAGAAAAAAGAAAAAAAAACTTTAGTATTAACTTGTAATTTTTTTTAGAATGTAATTATGGAAGTTATCTATGGTAAAGATTACTATGGAACTGTCATTTTTTCCAATATCGAACAATTTTTTTTTTTAAAAAAAAGAAATGTCAAAATTATATTTTATGATAAAAAACTAGTTTTATGATAATTATTTACTTGGTTGATTTCTATTGTAATGTCCTATATATACCTACTATTAGGAGCTAACAAAATATATATAAAAAAAAAGATTTAACCCTTAAATTTCCATTGTAAATTATTTTCTATCTTAAGGTCATTAATCTTGAAAGTATCTAAATTCTCATTCTTCGTGTTTACCCCCTAAGTTGTCACGGTCCTGATAAAGTTTTCTATATGCGTCGTCACCCTTATGTTATTTCTTAATAAACTTCTCATTGTAAAATAATTTTCACCTCTCTATATCATCCTTTTAATATAATCGTTATCCTATGTCCTTAATTATCGATCCCAATGCTTCCATTTTTTTAACCTTCTGTCTATATAATAAGTTTAGATTCATCAATATTAGTATTAGGTTGTCTGTAACATAAAATCAACATTAATTATTTTTTTCAATAAAAGTTTCCAAAAAAATAAAAATAAAAAGAATGGTTTTCAAAATTTTAAACTTAATTTTTTTTAAAAAAGAAACTCAATGCAATGTTGCTAACAAGAAGGGATTCTTGCAGGCTTTAAAATATTGCTTTTTAGTGATATGGCCCAACTTGAAGCCTATAATCACTCATTGTCAAAATCAAGATGTCAGAAACTCTTAAATAGAGAATAGCCATAGTAGAAGAGATTTTGAGCAAGCATGTGAAGCAAGTGGAAATCATGGCCCATACCCAAGCTCAAGGCCTATTGATATACCATCTAAAGCAAATAAGTCTAAAGAGTTGCTAATTCATGAGCTTAACAACAACAGCAAAGGCCTAGGAAAGGAATTGGAGCACAAATTGATGAAGATAGAAATAGAAATCTTCCTGAAAATTGAAGAGAAAATGAGAGTTCTTAAGGATCATGATGTATAGAGTGATATGAGCTTGAGCAATGTTTGCACTTTTAAAGACCATGAGTTACCTAAGAAGTATAAGGTACCAAATTTCGAACGGTATGATGGAACATGTTGTCCTAAACTTCACCTTAGGCTTTATGTTTGTAAGATGGCCTAATCTTCTAAACATAAGCAGTTGACAATTCAAACTTTCCAAGATAGTTGTCGAGCCTAAATTTTTGATTTCTTTGATTTAATTTAATTTCCCACTTTCTGATTAACACCAAACCCTAACTCATTTAGTGTTAATCATTAACTAAAGAAATTGGAAAATTCCAATTCTTTTAAAAAACTTTTAGAGTCGCCATCCAATTGAAGTCAGGAAAATGAAAAAAAAAAACGTATTTAATTGGATAGATTAACTATGATTTGACTATCGATCTTTAATTTCAATTTGAATGAAAAACTAGAAGGTTCTGAATTCGAAGGCTAACCTATTAAACCCTAACGGATATTATTATCTATCTTCCAAAATTAGGTTTATTCTTCTAAATTGTCCTTTTTAAATATTTTTAAGAAAAAATAAAAACCAAAAGAAAATAAAAGAAAAACTAAGTTCGTACAAATTTTAACGTTTCTCCGAAGGTGCCTATATACCTACTAGTCGAGATCAGATGACCATAGTCCTTTCCCAAAAACTTTAATATATTGATTTATTTTAATTTTTAAAAACCAACCGTGTATACGTTGTTACCAATTTAATTTATTCAAATAAAATCTAAAGGGGTCCTAACTCTTGGGTGATTAAAAAAAAATCTCTCTAAAATATCATGATCTTTTAAAAAGTTTTTTTTAATTAATTTTTATTTTAAAAAATATTTTTTTATGTGAGGAGTTATAAGAAAAAACCCAATTCTAAAAATTCCTAAGCTAATATATACATATACCAATCTATATCAACATAATAACTAAGGACCTAATAAAATAATAATAATAATGATATAATAAAAAAAGAGACAATCGAACCTGGCTTGGCGTGGACGTTAGTGAAGTAGTTGCTTAGACTTGGCGCTGCTGTAGATGGGCTACGCAGTGGACATTGCTGCTGCACGTCTAAGTTCGTTGAGTTTGGTTTGCTCATCAATTATGGCTACTCGCTATGGCTGGTCGCGGAGCAGGTCAGTGAACGACATGTACTATTTGTTGATAGTGGACCGTATTGTTGGTTCAGAGTTGCAGTACAGTTCATGCTTTGGGGCTAATGCGTGTGTGTTGTGAGTGAAGCATGGAGGTGCAATGGATAGTAAAGTGCCGCGACGGTGACGTATGCGTATGGATTGTGTGAAGTACGATGGAGTTTCATTACTGCTGCTATTCATGTCGTGCTGCTCGCATGTTTGGACGAGAGAGAGCTGGGGCTGATGTTAGCTCGTGCCTTGCTGTGTTGGGGACGACAAGAAGATGAAGATGATTGGTGCTTGGCATTGCGGATCGTAGCCGTGGCAATGCGTAGTTAACAGTGAATTGTGCCTATGTGTATGCTGTTGTGGCGTGGAGTTTGATTCAGCTGTGCTTGAAGTGTAGAGTAGCAAGGGGAAATCAAGATAGGAACATGTGTTGTGAAATTAGAGGCTGAACCAAGCTGTAGTCGTGTGGTTTTTGGCCGAGGGTGTGTGTAGCTTAGGGTTGCGTTCTACTGCGCTTGGAGGATTGTGCTGACTCGTTGGTTGTGTGTGGAGATGCTATGCACAGTTCTGTTTATGGATGGAGAACACAACGCTTGCTACTGCAATTGAAATTGCACGAGACAATGCTTGATCAGGGGCTTGTTGTAGACGTGGCTTGAAGATCGTCAGGGTTTTGGTGGTTCATTAGGGGCAGGGGTTATTATGGGTGTTCTTTATGTGTTGGTTATGATCGTGTATGCAAAATTGGGATTGGCTGAAGATGAAACTAATTTTTCTTTTTTACCGACTTTGTAAATTCCACCTTTTTATTTTAATTCACGTGATTAATATATAAACCTTGGAAACAAATCTTTTAAATCCAATCTTTTATATCTATCAAATTTAATACGGATTATCGATTCAAATTCATTTTAATAAAAATGAAATTAGATTCAAATATTTTATATCGATTTAAATCCGATTTAATAAAAATCAAATTATACTTGAATCTTTTAAATCTTTATCGTATCAGATTAAAAAAAAATTGATAACATTTAAAATTAAATTTGATTCCTATATGCTCAATCTACTTTTCATAAAATGAAAAAAGGAAAAATATAAGGCACATTTGTGCTCAGAAAGATTCGAACCTATGACCTTAAGCTAATCCAATACCTCTACTTCAATACTTATTCGTTAGGTCGTTAGACCATTAGCCTATACTTTGACACTTAATACAGTTAAGTTGTACTTAAATCACATGACTCTTTAAAATAATTATTTGAACTAAACTAAAACTGAAACAATTTACCTTAAAACATTTTCTAAAAAATCTTTTATAATTTTTTTTTATTTTTTATTTTATTTTTTTGTATTTTCATTATTTTTCAATATTTTATTATTGTTTTTTATTATTTATTTTGGAATTAGGAACCTATTAAAAAAACTTAGAACTACGGGAGGCAAAAATTAAGTGTCTATAATAACTTAACGGGGCTAGTGTTGATTTGGTATGCCCAACAAGACTTAATTAAGCTTGATATTTGGGATAAGCTATCTCGAGCCTTTTATCAACAGTACAAGTTCAATGAAGAGGTGGCTTCTTCCTTAATGGATTTGAATAATATGAAAATAAAGTCAACTGAGTCCTTTAAAGAGTATACCTAGACATAAAGATCTATAGTTGCTCAAGCTACAGTACAATTGCTAAAAAATGAATTGATCAACATATTCATTCGTACATTAGGTGAACTTTATTATAATCACCTCTTGGGCCATATTGCTTCCACATTTGTACATCGCAACTAGTAGTCGCATTGAAGATGCCATTAAAGTAGGGAAATTGATAGGGAAGGGATCGACTCTGTTGGATTTAAAGGCCACTATGAACACTACAATGTCCTATCTAATGATACGTAAGCCTAAGCCTTAAGCACTTACCTAAAGCTCATGGAAAAAAAGCTAAGCCAGAAATCACCTAAAAGGAGGTTCACTCATATCCCGATTCCTATGTCTCGGGTCTATTGGCACCTAAAAGAAGAGGGTTTACTGCATCTTAAGACTCCAACACCAGGGTACAAATCTCGGAAATACGATGCCAACGTGCAATGTGAGTACCACATGGGTTAGTAAGGGTATGCTACTGACCATTGCTGGGAGCTAAAGAATAAAGTCCAAAATTTGATTGATGAAAAATTGGTCTAGTTGGACTTTGTTAGGGATCTAAGGCCTAAATTCTATACAAAGCCCATTATCAATATGATATAAGGATTGGAAAAATGCTAGAAACAGATTTGAATAGTCAAGTCCAGAGGGTATGTTACTGTCATGATCTAAAAAGCAAGGTTGTAACCTTAGAAGAAAAGTTGGTGATATTAGAAGAAAGGCTTATGAGTACAGAAATGAAAATAGGTTATGTGCTCAAGTAGCTTCAAAACCTACATCCTAATACGGATAGGACATCATAGCCAAAAGCATGAGGATGGTTCAAGGAAAGAGAAGGTAAGAGTAAATGTGCCAATTGGGAAAGCTCAAAATCAAGACAAGCCCATCTACAACAAGAGGAGGTGACTCACATAGTTCAAGATTCCAATGGCCTAAGTGTTCAAGCAATTGAGAGATATAAGACTACTAGCGTGTGAAAACCCAACAAAGAAGTAAAAGCCAAGAGATCATGACCCCAACAAATGACGCAAATATCATGTGGGCTAGGGGGGCATACCATATAAGATTGCTAGAAACTTAGCATAAGGTACAAGATGCTAAGGTTATCCAACCAAATTTTCTAGAGATTGATGGGTCTGTGGGCAGTGGTATCCCTAACCTAGGAGCATCAAACAGACAACCTCCAACATCAGGTATTGAAGGTTTACTACTACCATTTGACCAAGTAGTTCACCATTTGAAGCAAATGGGCTTACCTCCAAAAGATCAATTCAACTAAATAGGCCAAGTTCAAAGAAGTGATAGAAATGGGGGCAAGAAGTGGAAAAGAGTTTTAAGTTCCTGTATTTATTTCATTTTAGAATAATCTCTCACTTTAGAGATAAGATTTATTTGAATAAAGTGTTTTCCTTGTACATTTTCTTTTTCTATGATTTGCACTTAACTAAACTCGACAAGAGCATGTCATTGCCCCTTCATTAATGAAATACTTCATGCAAGACTTGGAACAAGTGAAAATGGATAAAGTAAATGTGAACTCAAAACTTAAAATTTTCCACCTAAGGGAATGGTAACATATTACTTGAAAGGTTTAGGATGAAAAGAGGTAAACCATGCCTTAAACACTAACCCTAAACACACATGAGAAGAGTGTCACAATGTGAGTATTTGGCTTATTCCTTAAAGGAGGTCTATTTTGAACTTGTTACACATGTCAAAATGATGTTAATCATTCATTGCATCATCCCTAAACACAATTATCCCTTGAAAACCCATTTGAACCTTTAGGGGATTTTTCTTAAAATTAGCCCTACCAAAAGGTCATTAATCTAAAGAAAATGAGTAGATTAACTTGTGCTTGCCTTAGTTTTGTCAATTCATGAGCAAATATTATCATAGATAATTCAATTTCTTAAGAATGAAAAAGAGTTTCAAACCATATACATCTCACTCAGGCTTATATACTCATTTAAACACCTCAAGCCTATGAACATGCCATAAGCACTTCTCCTAAACTTACACTCTTTGAACCTATGGTTTTAAAGCTTTGAATCCTATCAAACAAAAAATCAATAAGGGAAGATGACCACCTTAACTAGAGAGAGAGAGAGAGAGAGAGAGAGAGAGAGAAGAAAAGGAAAAAAATAGAAAAGAAAAAAGAGAAAAAATTATAATATTAATAAGGTGATCACCTTCAAAGATGAGCCAAAATACCAATAAGCCTGAAGTCTAAACTTATGGCTAAAACACTTTCAATTCCTAAGCCCTCACTTTATGGTCCCACCCGCTTTATCACTCTTGATGAAACTCTTTTGATCAAAGAAATTAACTTATCTTCAGCAAAATAATTGCTCATGAAACTAGGACAAGCCCATGTTTAGTTTATTTTAGGTTATTGGCTTGTAAACTTAGGATGGATGGTATATAATTTCTTCAAAATCAGCCAAAGTACATTGATATCCATTTGCTCAAACCATTGACCAAAAGTCTTATAATGCAAACCTAGAAAAGACTTAATTGATTAGCCGGATACAATTTTTGGAATTGATGCTGAGAGTGAAAATAGACCTGTGAGAGTACAAGGAAGTCCACTTGAACCGGACATTTCAAGCAATGATATTTATCCCCTTAGTGGAAAACTAAAGAACAATTGGGTGTTTTCTCAAAAACATGAATGGTCATTTATCCCAAGCTTGAAATTAATGCTAAAAAGTTCAAGAATCATAAATTATGCTATAGGAAACAAGACTAAAAGAATAAGTGATTAATGGGCAAGGGGCAAGCCAACCCCTTATTTGTGATCTTTAAAGTCTTTGAGACTTTCTTATTTATTAGCAACACAATTTTTCATCAAAGAGTGTTTTTTTTTTAATTTCTTGAAAAATAAAAAGAGAAAAAAGAAAACCTTTTCAAAAGAGAAACGAAACCTTTATAAAAAATTGTCAAGAGAAATTTCTTAAAAAGAAAAAGTCAAAATTTTCAAAGAATCATCAAAATCCTCAAACTTAAGTTTCAGATAATTTTGTCAAAACTCATTAAAGTCCTTAAAATTCATGGATCGCTTGCTTATAGGAGTGTCATCCAGTTCTTTGTAGGATCACTTGCTTAAAGGAGTGTTGTCCTATCCTTAGTTGGATCACTTGCTCATGGAGCATCATCGAATCCTTTATAGGATTGCTTGCTCAAAGGAGAGTCATCATATTTTTTGTTGGATCGCTTACTCAATAGAGCACCATCCAATCCTTTTGTAGGATCGCTTGCTTAAAGGAGCACTGTCCTATCCTTAGTTGGGTCGCTTACTTAGTGGAGTGCCATCCAATCCTTTCTAGGACCATCCAATCCTTTCCAGGATTGCTTACTCATAGGAGTGTTGTCCTATCTATTCCTTTCTAAGATCACTTGCTTAAAAAAGCGTTGTCCTATCTTTTGTTAGATCGCTTGCTCAAAAGAGCGTTGTCTTATTCTTTTTAGGATTGCTTACTCAAAAGAATGCTATCCTATCTTTAATTGGATCGTTTGCTTATAGGAGCATGATCCTATCTATCCCTTTTTAGGATTGTTTACTCAAAAGAGCGTTGTCCTATTCCTTTTTGGATCGCTTGCTCATAGGAGCGTTGTCCTATTTAGTCCTTTGCTAAGGTTGTTTGCTTAAAAAAGCGTTGTCTTATTCCTTTTTAGATCACTTGCTCATAAGAGCACTATCCTATCTATTCCTTTCTAAGATCACTTGCTCGAAGAAGCACTGTACTATTCCTTTTTGGATCACTTACTCTTAGGAGCGTTATCCTATCTAGTCCTTTTTAGGATCACTTACCTAAAGGAGCTTTGTCTTATCTATTCGTTTCTCCAATCGCTTGCTCAAAAGAGCACTATTCTATTCCTTTTTAGATCGCTTGCTCATGGGAGCGTTGTTCTATCTAATCCTTTTCTAAGATCACTTGCTCAAAGGAATGCTATCATATTCCTTTCTAGGATCGCTTACTCATAGGAGCACTGCCTTATCTATTCTAATCTAGGATCTCTTACTCAAAAGAGCGTTGTTCTATTCCTTTTTGGATCGCTTGCTCAAAGGAACATTGTCCGGTAATTTAAAAGATCGCCTGTTAATGAGAGCACTGTCTTATTTTTTCTTTAATAAAATGTCATCTTATCTTATCTTCGAAAGGCCTATCATTTAGAGCAACTCATCCTGAACAAGATCTATCCTCTTAAAGATACCCAACCTTTTAAGTCGAGAATCAATTTGTTTGATAATCAAATTCTTACCCTACTAATTAAAGCAAGGACTAAACAAAAATGAGTATATCTTTTTTTGTCTTTGTAGCAAAGTTTTTACAAACTTCACTATAGAAAGGGGCAGCTATAAACACCTTATTTTTGTAGTTTTATTTTAGTATTTTTATTGAGCTAGGTTAAAAAAATAAAAATAAAAATAGAAAAACAAATAATAATAAGAAAAACAAAACGAAAATTTAAAAAATAAAGTGTCAAGTCGTATCGAGTCCAGTCGTATTAAGTCAATTCAAGTCGAGTCGAGTTGTTTAAGATTGAGTTGGATAATGGTGTACGCTTAATTTAGTAAATTCTAAGTCATTAAAAAGATTGGGCTTCATTAAAATATTTTAGTCTAGTCTGATATAAAGTAAATTTTTATCTAATTTATATTAAGCTAAAATAGACTTAAGATTTATTAAATGGATTTTTAGCATAAATCAAGTTAGATTGAGTCGAGCTCAAAGAACAAAAAGTCTAAATTAAAATAGGATTTCTAAAAACTAGGTTGAATCTTTAAAGAATCTAAATCTTATCTTCTGCATTTGAGAATCGTTATCGTATCTAGGGTTTGTTGAGATCAAATCTATATTTAAAAAGATATAGAAGATTTGGTTGTATGGCTTATAAATAGGAATTCGGAGGGGAAGTTTGGGGGCTTGTTTTTTTACAACTCACTGTCCATTGTCCACACTCATTGATACTCCACTCCATAACACTTTTACTAATACTTCACTTCCTCCCACAATAACACCACAGTCCCTTACTCTCTCTTGCGAACACGACTACACACGACTCCTTCACTCACTATACACATTTAAGAAGCACAAGACCCCTTCACTCATTGCACACATTCACGAAGCACCCACATACTAACACCACTTGAACACGGACACATTATACACATCCGCACGCTCATAGCTCACTCCTTCACCAACACATAGCACTTGACGCACACCACTTATTCCATACTGCATGTACACAGACTCATGCCACAACACAAACACATACATTACTCCATATTGCACGCATACATTACTATACAATCAAACAGGCCCATACTGCCTACAACCGAACACATACGGATACACCCACGACAAAACACACATGACTGATCGCTCATATACACACGACTTACACAATCCATAGCAACGCGTACGATTCACTTCGTGATCACACGTGATTCACTGCAATGTACACAATCAATACATGCACTGGGCACACAAACATAGGCCAGGTGATCACAACACAATCAACATAAAACACATTGACCATGCGTGACTTGACTCATTTAGGTAAAATTTATTATTTTATTTAATTATTTTATTTTTATTTAGTGAATTTAATTATTTTACTAATTTGTTTTCTTTAAGTGCAGGTCTTTTTAATAATTGTCATATTGTTTGCTATATTTTTTTAGATAATTTTAATCTTTTGATTCATTTAGTTAAATTGCACTTTTTTTAACAAAAAATCACATATCTTTTCTTCAAGATCCATATTTTCGGAGAAAATATGTATCTAGATACGTATCTCAGCATATCTTGCATATAGGACTTAAAAAAGATTAATTTTGACACATAGTGAGTTTTTTTTAAATATAAAAAATCTTAACTGGAGTTTTCAAAAAGATTTAGTTAGTTAAGTTTTTTTTAAATAAATTCGTCAAATTAAATCTTTTAAAGTTTTTTTTAAAATAATAAATGGTTAAATAAAGGTAAATCTGGCTCAATTTAAAAAATAAAAAATAAAAAATCCACCCACTAAATATTTTATAAAATAAAACTACGTTGGTTTGATCTCGACTAGCAGGTACGTAAACACCTTCGAGGTAACTGCATAAAAAATAAATTTTTTTTCTTTTTCTTGAAAAATTCGTAATAAAAAAAATTCATTTTAGTTATATTTTACATATTTATATATATCTTAGTATTTAAAAAAAATAAAAATAAAGCCCATTATTTTTTTAATTTTTTTTATATGATGACTTAGTTTTAATAAGTTAGCCCTCAAACTTAGTTTCTTTTGATTAATTTTCTAAAAAATTGTTTTTATAGAAAATCCAAGGATCAGTGACCAAATTAGGATTTGAAAACTCTAATTTCATTTTTCACCAATTTAACTGATTGATGACTCCAATTTTTTAAAAAATACTTTTTCAAAACGTTTTTTTTAAGAAAAATATTTCCTTAATTTTATGTCGAGTAACTTCTATTAAATGGGATTAGAAAGATTGGATGGTGAGCCCATCCTACACACTTGGAGTGCCGATAATTTGAGGTCATACTTTGATTAATGTACAAATCCTTTGTAAATCTTTTTATGAATATCAATGAAAGTTCTATTCCCTACCAGTGTTGCTTACTTTTTTCCTTCTTTTACTCTCATACTAAGTCCTAGCCCTAAAAAGATGAATAGACCTACTACCTGAATAGGGCGAAACATCATCAACATAGCCTCCCCTTAGGTAAACTCAGGAAGGGAAAACGCCCCTTATATAATTGAGGGACTTTCACTATCTCAGCAAGTCGAAACGCTACCAACCTGATCCCCTTTTAAGCAACCTTAGGAAAGGGGGATGCCCTTTGCACAACTAAGGGACTCCCACTCCTTAAGTAGATTAGAATAGCATTAACCTGACCCTTGTGGACAACCTCACCAAAGGGAACACCCCTTACACTGTTGAAGAACTCTCATTACCTGGACAAGTCAGAACGCTACCAACCTGACCCCCTTTCGGGTAAACCCAATAAAGGGAAACATCCCTTGTATATACGAGGAACTTCCACTACCATGGCAGGTCAAAACACCACCTACTTTACCTTTATTAGGTTACCTCTATAAGGGGAAATACCCCTTCTGCAATGGAGGAACTCCCCTATTAGATGCGTGATCACAACTAAGCAGTTAAATACAATAAACCAAACAAAGAAGCATAAGTATTGGTAGAACTTGAAGAGAAAGTGAATGCGCTAAATACAAAAGTTCAAACTTTACTAACAAAGAAGGCATTTGCAAAAGTTAAGGTTGACATCCCAACCTACCATACAGTCTCTCTTACCTAAGTATCGAAAAATGATTAAGTACAAAAAGGGGAAGGAAAGATAATGGCTTATTATTTTGGATCAATGAGCTCTAGGAGCTTTGGAAGGTTTAACACTTCAATCCATTCAAAGGGTTGATCCACTTATGGTCCCTGCTTATGAGATGTCTTATCTTAAGTTGTAGAGGGAGAAGTTGAAACTTACTAGCTTGGGTTAGCAAAATGATCACCCTGACCTTAATTGATCCGATAAGGGTCTTCAGATGTGAACCCTTGCTAAGCTACTGGGGTAAGAATGGATTGAGGAGCATTTTGTCCACCCTCGGTAATAGAAGAGACAACTTAGACTACGTCAACCACTTGGGTAGTAGCCATCACTTCCTAAAGGGCCTCCTTCTTTTCCCTATAAGTTGGAACGCCCAACTATGCCAGGAAATTGAAGTTGAGCTTGGAATGATGTGTAAGCACCTCGTTTTAAATATCTTAGCCATATTTAATGCAGATGTCCTCTAACTCCTTCAACCACCAGTCTATCTTATAGAACTCCTTGATGGCCTTGTAAATAGTAGCCTCACTAAGGACCTCCCCTATCTTCAACTTGAAGATGGTTTCCTTCATCACCTTAGCTTCATCCTAGAGCTTCTGAACCTTCTGCTCCAACTTGGTCTTTTAACCTGCCAACTTGACCAATATTTTCTTAGCAGTCTCATAGTTGGCTGCCTTCATTATGAAATCAGTCTCCAACAATAAGAACAACACCCTCAACTTGGCATTACGATGGCTGAGCTCCTCCATAGCCTTCTTCTCTTACTCCAGCATCTTCAAGAGGTCGGCCTTGAACTTTTGCTTGTCCTCCAATTGAGCTTTGAGCTTGTTAATCCCTCTTAATGCCATCTCAGCGTTGATTCAACTACTCTCCTCTTCTTGCAGCCTAGCCTTTAGTATGGACATCTACACATAAAATAACACAAATGCTAGTTAGCCTTGCTAAATTTCTTATAATACTTTTCAAAGGAGGATTCTACCTCCCTCAAACCCCTATTTACAGTCGATACCCCCTTGCATAGGTCTGTTTCCTTATTAAGCAGGATGTTGTAGTCCATTAGTGAGAACAGCACCTGACTATGGTACTGTAAACAAACATGTATACTACGATTAGCCTCGACAAATGTACGAAACTGTATTAGCAAAGAAGAACAAAACTCAAAGGAAATAAAACCTTACCTATAGGATGAGCAAGCTTGGGTAACCTACCATTTCAAAAGGGGACTTCACCTAGGTCCTCGATAGGTCTTTGAGGATAGCTTAATCTCCTATGATGAGGGGCCCCATCGAGGCCTGAAGATTGAGTGTCCAATGGCGTAATGTGATGTCGTTACCTTAGATTTCCTACTTTGGCTTAAGGATCTTCCTCCGAACCATCTTAGCTTCGGATTCACTAATCTGACCGCGTAGCTCCTTATCGTTAGACTCATAAAGCACATCCTTGAACGAGTCTGGTGTTATCCTCATGCATTGAAATTTAATTAAGACCTCAAAAAAGGCATCCTTAAGGTCATCTACATACACATATAGGTGCCCTGAAGGCCAATCATAAACGTATGACTGCTTTATAGACTCCCTCCCCTTCTTCATCTTAGCTTTAGAAGCCTTGTCCTTGCTAGTTTCGAGGGCCTTCCCCTTATGCCCTGCTAGCTCAGCCGCTTTGTTGGCCTTACCTCCCTCTCCCTCACTTTGGGATAATAGGGGAAGCTCCTCCACATCTGGCCCCACAGATCCAAGGCTCTCATTTACTAATGTGATGGATAGAGGTATAGGAATAAAGGCAACGACAAGGAGATCTACAATTACAAGGTCGACAACCAATACCTTAATGGAGCTATTGCTAAAAGGAACCCCTCATGGAAGAGCCATTGGGGTGACCCTGCTCATCTTTCCTTCCCCTGACCTTGGCCCCATAACTTTACCCTTAGGAGCAACAGCTTTAATGGATGGCTGTATTTTACCAAGACGTTGCCTCAACAGTTCGAATGTTGATGACAAGGTATCTCTTCAACTAATTTCTTGCCTGTAAAGAATCAAACAAGCTATTTCAGCACAAGACAAACGTATTATACTTACTTGCAAAACTCCACCATAACCAGTATAGGCAAGGAAGATCCTTCCCCTCTCCTTAGAAAGACGTCGGACGAAGCACAGTTCTATACAAACTCACGCTATCTTCTATCCTTTTCTTCACCACAGCTTTCTTTATGTTAGGGAATAGCTCAAAGATTGGATACTTGAAGTATCGCTATATTGTCTCCTCGACATTTTATCTCTTGGCCATGCCTTAAGGCCATGAAGGCTAATATCTCTCTTGCGGTCTCAGCGTCACTAAGCCTAAGCTCCTTCTGACCACTAGTTTAAACTAGTATGGTTCACAACGTCCGAAAGTCTGCTTATTTTGGCATCTCCACCACTAGGAACTTCTACTGCTAGCTTTTGATGAACTTTACCAGACCTTCGAATAGCTTCCTCCCCAAACAGTTTTGGAGGTACGTCTATCCATTCAGACTCTTTTACAAGTAGAAATGGTTGAAGAGTTCTACAATGGCCCTTATAATCAGATACTTACATAGTCCCTAGAACGCCTTCAATACCATCTACCTATTAGGAGGGATTTGTGCTAGATTGTACTGGTGGAAATCTAAGAGTTCGTTCTTGAACTCGCTCAAGGGGAGGTGTATCCCATACTCTAAGCACTTTTCAAATACTACAAAGCACTTCCTCAATAGTAAAGTTACCCTTTCCTTTCTTGTCTACAATCGTACTGCCCAACCCAAAGTTAGTCCACCATAAAATTCTCTAAGACCTAGTTAACGGAGGAAGATTTACTTTTATTGATTCGACCACTCAAACCATTGTCTACTCCAGTCCTAACGAACAGGTTTGTAGCCTTGGGTAAGGGATCATACACATAAATGTCCCTAGGGATGGCGCTGATGAGCTACGTTATGTCTAGCACCTCAACCGCCATTCTCAAACTATCATCTAACTGTGCCAATGATGAGACTTATCCTCTCCTCCATAGGTAAAATGACTCCTTATGGCTTCATAGTAAGTCATCACATTGTATTTGGACGCATTAGAAGGCGTCTCACCTATATTATCTCTACTGTCGATCGACATTTTGATGTTGGAAAGTGAAGCCTGAAAAGAACTTGGAAACCAAAAGGATAAAGAATTAAGAAAGTGAGAGAGTTTGCTATAAGTGTCTTAGATAAGTTTATATTAAGAAAGAGAAGCGGAAAGAGTAAACGATACCAGAGAAGGGTATTTATAAGCACAAAATCTAAGAAAATGTACCGACGGTTATGGGGATCCTTACAAATGAAAATCCCCCTAAAGAAGCATGATGGTGACACCTATTAAGGGTTTTGATTGGATGGCTGAGTTTCAAGGACAAAACATTTACTACTATATACAACTCTACAGGGACAAGAGACCGATCACATCACATTAAATGCACCTTGAAAGCTCATGATGTAGTGAGAATTTGAAAGGTTGGCTTTCATAAGAAGTTTTCTTGAGCGCCCCCCCCAACTTCCATGTCATGAACAGAACTCCCTTAGCACTTTTATGCCTTGACATAAACAGATGGGAGCTGCTCGAACAATGGTAATCCTAACTCAGCCTTACCAGCCTAAACTACCTAACGCCTTTACATACTCAACACCTCCGCTCTGTATCTTTATTGTCTAAAGCGCTTCACCTACTAAATCTTCACCTTGGCTCTAAGTGCCTAGCTAAGCTCATTAAGTATTCACCTCGAGCCACCCATTCGACTTAGCACATGAGCATTCCGCTCTAACCTTATGTAGTCTTTTTAGATCACCTCACCCTGCTCTAACCCTCATGTTCAGCCCAGATCTCCCTTTCGGTTGTCTCCTTCACCCTGACTAGATGAAGTTCCAACTGCTCAGCATTCTTTGTTAACTAAGGAAGTCAGACCTCCTAAGTCCCACCTAGAGGCTGAAGCACCCAGCTTAGCCCAATTGGCAACCTACTTGGGTCGGTTACCCTTACTCGACCCTTGAGTCACTTAGCTCAAACATCTTTGCCTTTGCCTTTTGTTGGTAGGAACTCCAGCCACATCATGTCGGCACCTGTACCACGACATTGTCATGGCATCATTATTGCCATGTCACCTAGCCCACATAAGCACTTTAGGACCGGATTGAGCACATGCTTAAGAAGCCCATTTCTCCCCTTTCTTTGCCTCCATAACAGCAATGAGACTCCTGGGTAAGAAGGGACCCGAAGGGGGGTTTGGTGGTAGGAAAATGTTGATAAGACCTTTTGGACCTAAACTCTTCAGGCCTATACTGACCTAATTAGACTTAAGGCTTAGGCCACGCTTATTTGGACTTCACCTGCCTATCCTTATAGCCGACCTCAACTTAGGCCTATTATACAATCTACCCAACTACAATTGTCACCAACAGCTAGAAGAGTGTAGACATGGCTAAGTGACCGAGTCAACAACCATTTCTTACATTTGTGGATGACGCCGGACCTTGTAACTTCACTACTTATTACTTATAGATGTGGCTTCTGCTTACTAACTCCTCTCCAGCCGCCAACTCCACTCTTCTATGAATACAAGACTATTATCCAATAGTAAATTACTAAATACTCTATGCACTAAAGCCTTCTCTTTGTATTCAAGTATCCTTACTGTCTTTACACACCCAATTGACTTAATCATTGAAGTAACCACGCTAAATAATATCGCAATGCCCCTCACTATTCGTTGTTTTGTAGGCTTACGCAATAGTATAAAGCCTAATTATAATCAATCTCTATCAATCAAAACCCAAAGACGACATATCACATTACATCCAAGAATTGTTTTAGAACCCATAATCTACAAATTTGTATACTATAAAAGCTATGAAACCTTTTCATTACATTTTTATAGTACAAAATTTTTATGGTAAATTGTCAAACAATCCATCAATTTTTCCACATACTTTTAACTAGTAAATTCATTAATATGGTAGTATACAACAATTTAATAAAAAATTGTACTTAAAAAGGACTCAAAATAAGGCCATGAAAATATTCATATAATTTCTTTTTCCTTTGGGGAAAAAACAATTCACTCACTCACATCAAACAAAATCTAATACAAACTTTAAAATAATCTAATATAATATAACAACAAAGGAGTGATGGATATTTGAAGCTATAAAAGGGAAAGGTAGAATCCTAACTAATAACAGAGGAAGGAGGAAAAGTAATATGTCAAAATTATCTTAGAATCGAGTTAAATTGAGAGACAATAAAAAGAGAATAGAGGCGACAAAAGAAATGAAATTGGAGAAAGCAGGATTAATAACCATACTTTATGAAGAAAACGAGAGGCAACAAGGGAATAGAGGATGCAATATGCTCTGGGGTCTTCAACTTCTATGATACACAAATGGGCTTAAGTCTTGAGTACGTGTTTAGTTAAAAATATTTTATTCTATTATAATCATCATCATTTGTTAAAAGTTTTTATAATATATAGTATACCTTAGATACTATCCCCTATATAACTTATAGTGTAAGTTCCAAGAAATGTAAAAGGTATTAAGATATTATATTATGTATCTTACTATATGGGAGTAAGTTGTAGAAAATTAAAACTCATATCATTCCTCTCACCTTCTATACGAATCCGAAAACTACTCAACCTTGTAAGTTAGAGCAAGTTCCAGATTCTAACGAGGTTACCACCTGACTGTATCCGGCATCTTGTTTTGGTTTACCATTCCTGGTTTTCTTCATTCTCAATACAGTGGAATGCTTTTAATCTAATGTAGAAATAGATTGGTAACATAATCTTATTTAGTTTATTTCGTCTGATGTATACAAAAAATGAAAAGATAATCCTGTTTGTTGAAAGTACATTGATATATCAAGTTGCCTAACGATCATCTTTTAAACTAATGTGGAGTTCAGATGTTAGGAAAATGATATATGGAAAGGAAATAGAAAAGGGGAAAAGGGAAAAAAAAAAAAAGGCCAGCTAAATGGCCATTAGGGGCAAGAAAATGGGGGTTTCGGTGATTGGATGGGGGTTATCGGCTAAATTGGTTTTGCCTTATTTTCTACTTTATTGCCTATGATTTGCCTTGATTTTTATATAAAGGTACTAATCAAGGTCCTACAGATCCCTTTTTATCGATTTTAAGGCATTAATAAATTGTACATAGGATTCTTTCTCATCTCTTTCAAACCCAAGTTATTAGGGTTTATTCTAAGAATTCCAATTCCAAATCAAATTATTTGTTAATGTCGAGTCAAGCTAAAATAACAGGTTTTAAGGTGTCATTTTTAATGTTTGATAATTTTCATCAAGATTTTACAAATAGAAATTTTAGTATGCGTTTTTCTCTAAATGTTGTTAGATTGGAAAACTTTTTCAAAAGTCAATTCAGTAAGAGAAAATGTTGATAAGTTGTTAGATTTGCGCATGCCTAGGCCAGGGTTTGATCTGAGATGGGTTTTGTTTTGCTTATGAACATACCAATTTAAATTTCAACTTTGGATCATAATTATATTACCCGGATCTAGATTATCTTAAGCAATATAAGATTCATTAATCTTAGGTTTAGCATCCTAACTTGGATTTTGGTGTAACCAACAGGTGGTGTACTGAAGGATTGTAATAAAATAATTAAGGTCCTATTTATAGAGTTTGAGATTGGGATAGGGTTTGCCCCATCTTATGATCAATATTTAATGTCATATGGTTCCCACTTTTAATTCATTTCATAATTAAACTTCCAACTATAATATAAATTAATAATCTAAATTATTATATATGTAAATACAAGCAAAGGAATGAAATTTGGGTGTTGTATTGTAAAACATTCAAATGCTAGATAGTAGTTTTGTGCCTTGACAATGACAAATTATTCAAATATGATTATTATGTAATAAAAGAATACTAAAATGAACAAGAAAATTAACAAATCGAGAAAGCTATAAAAATTTAAAATGCTAGATAGTAGTCTTCTCGAATGTGCCAACCAACGTCATGAATCCAAGAAAAAAAAAAGGGCTAATAGTAAGTGAAAGATGCAAAATCATACAATTTGTTAGGGAATGGAGGATTTATCTTAACTAAATTAATATTAAGATTATTAGTAGGAAAATATTTTCTTATTATTATAATTACATTACATCTTATATATGTAAAATAATTTTTATTATGATCTCTCTTAAATATTTTCAAGAAAAAATTACACTTTTAGTTCTTAAACTTTACTATTTTTTTAATTGATTCTTCGAACTTTTTTTTTTCTATATTCTCAAGATTTTCGAAAGTTTTCAAATGAGTCCTTCGCTGGTGAACCAATAGTTTTTTTTTGTTAACCAAGGACTATTTTACAAACTTTGGAAAATTTAAGGGCTAAAATGAAAAAAAAGGTCAAGATTCAATTAGAAAAAAAGATAAAGTTTGAGAACCAATAATGTGATTTTCCTTTTTTTTCCCTTTCAAAATCTATATTTTTATTTGTTTTTCATTTAGAACCTATATTTTTATATATATTTATTCTTTTAGGATATGGTTTTTAACAATACTTGTAACATAGAGACACAAAACTCTTAGTTTTGCTCATTTTAAAAACTTAGCTCTTGAAGTGAAGGGAAAAAAAAAAAAGAGAACATAGAATCCTAAAATGAAAGGTAGTAAAAAAAAAAAAACTTTAGGTCCTTTTAATATGCTTTTTCCATTTTGGTTGATAAATACTTCAAACAATCGATGGTTCGATTTGATATTCTTAATAGAATGAAATTATATTTAGTTTTATTATTTCTAGATTTACAATATAATAATAGTTCTTTTTTCAACCAATTATATTACAAATTACAACAATTTAGGAGATAAGAAATTTAAACCCAATACATTCTTTTGAAAGACTAATATTGGTTAAGTAATTGTATAACTCATATGACACTTATTCTAATTATCAAATTAAATAAAAAATAGCAAATCTAATTAATTATTACATTTAATTTAATGATACTATGTAAAATCAGTTAATGTATCATTACACATTTATAAATAAAAAAAATATAAATGATGATTATGTTTGTAATAAGATAAATAATTGTTTTACTGATATTTTATTAAACAGCACAAATTCGTTAGCTGTAACTCGTATTTTTACTAGAAAAATTAACAAATGATGTAAAAGAAAAAGGAAAAATTATACTTTAATCCTCAAACTTTGTTACTTTTTTTAATTAAGTCGTCAAAATTTTATTTTTGTTATTTTAATCTTTAAAGTTTGCAATAGTTTGGAAAAAGTATCCTTTATTAACGAAAAAATTAACGATTCATTAATAAAAAACTCTTTTGAAAACTTTTGGAAACATTAAAGACCAAAATAGAAAAAGTAAAAGTTTTAGAACTTAATTAAAAAAAAAGTGGCAAACTTTAAGGACTAAAAGTATAATTTTGCTATTTTATAAAACATAATTGGATAGAAAAATTCTTTTAGAAAATGACTAAGGGTACTCATTGTAGTTTGTAAGAAGCTAAAATAATAAAATTTGTCTTTTCATTATAGCATATGTATTAATTGAATCCGATTATCAATTTATTAAGAAAAATAAGATTAATATATAAAACTTGTGTAACTTTTATTTTCGACAAAAATAGGTCCAAAAGAACATTTGAATGAGAAATTGCAAGTAAAGTAAAAAAAAAAAGAAGAAGAAAAAACAAACTGACATAAAGATAATTATTCCATTATTTCTTTTCATGATAATTTCATAAAATATTTTCATAGCAATGTAAAATAATATTATTTTAAATAATTTTTTTTTGTGTGTAATAAGTCATTCAATAATTCATTGTCATAAAATTAATTGTTAGAAAAATGTTACTAAACCAAAATCATATAATTGGTATTATTTACTAGTAATTAATACAATAAGACCACTAAAATTGTAATATAGGAATGAAATTGTCTTTTATGGTGTACTACTAATTAAATATAACAATTCAACAAAATTTATTTAGTTAAATAATATTTCACAATGAATGAATCTAATGATAGTGTGAAAAAAAAAAAAAAAAAAAAAAGAGAGAGAGAATACCACTCAAGCAATAAATTATCTTTATTCTTTAAGAAGTGAAATTATACTTATTAGTTTTAAACTCAAGACTTCATTTTTATAAAAACGTATCCTTAACTACTTAAAAATGTCTGATGTTATGTTATAACTTGTTCTTTAAAATAACTTATAATATGTTTTTGCTTTTTAAAAAACTTATAAAAAAAAAAATCAATCTTAAGCCAAGCTTTAGGGAACTTAGCCCCTCTTGGCCCTCCCTCCCTATTTCATCGTATCACAACTCACATCAAAGTAGTGAATGGTGATTAGCGGTGGATTGCGAACCTCCTTTATTGATTAATTATTCAATCAATGTACGATGGTGAATCACCATCCATTGTTATATGACATGGCATAAGAATATCAATACTCATTAGATTATTATCACGGTAAATTTAAAGGCAAAGTGTACTTTCAAAAAGTTTTAGGACTTAATTTCAAAGATTGAAAAATTTATGACTTGATTGCAAAAATAAAAATTTTTTTGAAGAACTCTGGTGCAATTTTTTACTTCTTTTCAATAATGTATGGCAATGAAATAATTTATTATGATATAGCATATTCAATGTAATAACAATATATAAAAACTTAAATGGTATATAGAAGTTTTTAAGTAGTTACATTTTCCTTTTGTAGATATTGGACCCTGTAAGTTTCATCTTCGAAGTTTGATTGCTCCAGTCTGATTGGTGTCCTGCTCTTTAACCATCGTACATGGACGAAAGATGCCTAGGAGCTCTTTCGGGGCCAACTTTCATCGAGGAAAATGCCTCCAAAAAATATATATAGGGTCAATACCAAGAAAGCATCAACTTCTGGAACATGAACTTCATAATGCAACAGGCAGCAGATGTTTCACATATTTAAGTTCAGAGAAAACCACTCGCCTAAACGTTTTCTCTAAAGAAAAAAAAAAAAAAAGTCCGAAAATTTATGTTTTTATATGTTTGATTGTTTTTAACATTATTCTAGAAAAGATTTGGTTTTTTTCCCTTAATAGGAAAACGTTTTCACTCCTAAAAATTTTTCTAAAACATAACAAACAAAGGAAAAAAATTTAACATAAATTATTTTCAGAAAATAATTTTCGTAAAACAAACAAATGGTACCTTATTTTGTTAGCAGATATTGGGTGTTTTAAAAATATAACTATTAATCGATACCTTGGATGCACTAATTAATAAGTTAAATAAAGAAGCGTTACACTCTTTGTATATATTTAATTTTTCGTAAATTGTACAATCAAATTTAAAAGGTGTTATAAATTTCTTTTTCCGGTTTTAAAGGAGTCCGAGCACCCGTTAATTGTTAACGAAGGTGTTTCATCAACATAAACCCTAGCTAAAGATGCCTCTGTAAGGTAAATCCCATCATTACAAATTTGGAGGGACCACATCCGAGCGCCCAAAAGTGTGGGCCATATCAAGATCAATGAAGAGGCATGCGTGATCTTATTCTCAAGGTGGCCCCTTTTCATGCTGACCCCCTTAAACTCAAAGATACCAGTGCTAATCAATTTAGAATTGCAAGTACAACATTTGATGATTTTTCCCTAAAGAACCTGCAGATAATTGATGTTGGGACGTGCAAAAAGCACATATGGCTATTATATATTTTATGCTTTTTACATAATCTATCATTATAAAAATATAATTAATAAAATATGAATTTCATTAATTTTTTTGCCAGCATAAATTATATTAATTCGCAATAATATCATTACTCGAAGGAAAATTTAGAGTGATAATTGGATAATTTATAACTAATACAAGTTGAAGTATATAACAAAAATTCAGGAAAAGAAAATGGAAAGCTAACATCTCCCTACCCTCTACCCCCCCTTACCAATGTTTAATTAAGTTGATTTGTAAATATTCTTTTGGATGTACATCGCATATTTTGCAATATAATTGTAAGAGATATCATGTGCCGAGTCACTAGTGTCCCTCCATATGTGCAGCATAGCATTTCTACTATTTTGAATTTTAAGATTACTCAAAGGAAAATCTAGAGAGATAACCGAATAATTTGTAAGTAATACAAGTTGAAGTATATAACAAAAATTAAAGAAAAGAAAATGAAAAACTAACATATGATTTAAAATAATCAATTTAATGTATTGAATATTAACTAGTAAGTCCAAATCACTCCCATATTTAATTAAGTCAATTGGTAATTGATATGTTTTTCCCTATCATAAAGTCAAATATTCTTCTAGATATACATCACATATTCTATAACATGATTATAAGAGATATGATGTACCAAGTTACCAGTGTCCTTCTATATCTATAGCATAGCGTTACTACTATTTTGAATTTTAAGAGTACTTCAAATTTTAGGAAATATTTAGGTTATCCTCTTGAGAATGGGAAAAAGCCTACATGTTCTCAATTTAATTTTCTCGCTGAGAAAGCTTAAAGGAAAGTGAATGGTTGGAAGGCTTGACAATTGAGCATGGATGGAGAATTATTTTAGTACAATTAATTTTGTAAGCTTTGTGCACTTACTATATGTAAGTAGTGAAGCTTTTACGGCAAGTTATTAATAAACTTTCATTAATTACTTGTAACTTTGTTTAGAATGTGGTTGCTGAAGGAAGGAAAACCCATTGGGTCTCTTGGGAATAGGTTGCTTAACTAAGAAATCAAGTGGCATAAGGCCTTTGCATCTAAGACAATGAAATGAGGCTTACTCTCTCAAGCCAAATCAGGAATTTAGTAATAGGAAGGTGTTGTAGGCATCTCTATTGAAAGCCAAATATAAAAGACAATTTCAAGTCAATAGGACTAATCCGCCATCTAGTATGACTTTTATTGGTGCTAAGTTGTTTCGCGCTAAGGAGCACATGCTTTAGCATGCGCTTGTTCTAGTGGGGAATGGGAGAACTGTAGCTTTTTGGTTTGATAAATGGGCTGGCAATTTTACTATAAGGCGATTAATTTCTGGACCTTTATCTTATCAAGCTAACTCTCTAATAGTTAAGGATTATTGGCGATCCCTAACTTCTCAGGATGATAGCGTTTTAGGTTTTGATGTTTCTAACCTGCTATGTCGGCTTGTTGGACCTATTTTGTTGTAGGAGAATATTTTTGATACAAAGGTTTTTCACTCTTCTATGCGGTTTAAACCAAGTTTGGTTGATACATATAACCTTTTTATCATTGATAAGAGAAGAGATGCATCTATGTTGGATTTGGAAGTCACGTTTTCCCCCTAAAATCAGGTTATTTTTATGGAGATTATACTATAATGCTCTTCCTATTGCAAAGAACTTACATAAGTGTGGCAATATTGCAATGGTACCCTGCCTTCATTGTTAAGCTATGGTTGAAGATTTAAAGCATGTTTTTCTTAGTTTCCATGCTATGTATGGTCTCATTAAGCAATGGATTAAGGTGCCTTATGACAATCCTTTAGTCCAAGGAAATTTCAGTCATTAGCCCAGGCTAAATTGTCAAGTGGCAAGAAGGGAAATGTCAAATATTTCTCCTCCTAAGTCTTTTTATTGTGCAATTGCTTTGTGGGAAATCTAGTAATTTCATAATCAGAGGCTATGTAATCAAGCTATTCCTCACTTTTCTTTGAGCTTTATGATAAGAGCTTTAGTTCATGAATTTTAGTTGCATATGTGACAGAGCAAAATGTTAAAAGTCTTGAAAATTATTAGTTTGCATCATCATGGACCTAAAGATGGATAGGTTACCTTATGTACTAATGGTTTTGTCCTTAGTGATAGCAAAGCTTCCATTGGAGGTGTTATTCGAAATGACAACTATCAATAGATATGTAGTTTTGCTAAAAAAGTTGAGAAAAATGATATAATAGTTGCTAAGATTTAGGGAATCTATTAGGGTATGTGTGTAGCATTGTAAAGAAATAGTCATAAACTTTTAATTTGCACTAATTCACAAGTTGTTGCTCTTTTACTCACTGATTCTTGTAATTCTAAACTTAGATACTTTAATGCTCTTGTTGCTTATATGGAAAGGTTTTCCTATCTTCATGAAATGGAGCTTTAAGAGCTGTTGCATAAACTGAATGCTCTTGCTAATAAACTTATTGCAAAGGTACAGGAGGAAGATGTTAATGAAATTTTTTAGGAACATCATCTATTAGACATGCTTAATTTTTTGTTCACAGATATTGCAAATACTGCCTTAGCTTGGCAAGTGCAAGTTCACACTTATGTTGCACAAAATGGATGTTCTGTTTTAGACAATGTAAATAGCAAGAGATGACTTCTTATACTTTGTTTTGATGTAATTCTCCTTTAAGTTAATGAAACTTATCCAAAGAAAAAAAAAAGTTGTAGCCATTCCCTTCATAAAGATGTGCTTGTTTACTCTTATAGAGAACTTTAGCAATTACTTCATAATGGCTATTTTTTTAATTGTTTTGATTGACGTCTACTTTTATTGCGACTAGTTTTTAATTAGACTAGCAAATACTTTTACAACAGTTGATTTTTCAAGTATAATTTGATTGCTAAATAATTATACATAGGCTAGCTATCATTGGAAAAAAAAAAGGACCATGTTTATATAATATCTTGTTATTGTTAATAGAAGCTTTATCAAGGAGAAAATGAAATCTATTGCTAAAAATAGTCAAGTTTATTAAAAATGTGTCATATTGAAATTTTTAAGGAAAATAAAAAGAAAATTACAAGTTCTATAAGGTACCTTATAACCTCTAAAATCTACAACGCATAAGATGTTGCAGGATAAGTTTTAGATCCAAAAGTTTAGAAATCGATACCTATTGGGTAAGGTACATGAATTCTATACACAATCTGCTCCATACTCGTTCACCTTATGTAATGGCTAGTTGAAAATTAAACTAATTGGTGACTTCTTATTTTAATAATCTCTCTACATGATTCCTTATCTAATATTTTAGTAATTTATCCATTGATGAGACATCAATAAAAATTATAAATCTTTTCCTATACGAGTTACTTTTAACACTCCTTCTCTTATTTATGACATTTTCTCTCCATGATCGCTTTGAATTCTTTCTCTTTATCCTCGTTTATGCAACAACTCAATTTTCTCACAATTTGAATTGTTGAAGTCTTATAACCTCGAATAAATCCTTCCATTGCTTCATTATTTTCTAGTTTTTTCTTTCCTTTTATGCAAGTTTCACCATTTATTTATGCATCATTCAAGGATGAGATGTTATTTGCTTCAAATGTAAGAAGCTTTGTTTGCTTAAATTGACTTTTTTTTTTCCCAATTTCAATATGAGACCTCCATTTGGATTTATAATGCAATATTACCCAACAATGCTCAACCATGTATTTTTTATTTTCCTCATTTTATTTAAATAGATCATGAGTATTCTCCATATAATCATACTCATTCTTCCCACTTTACGCTTATCGTTTTGTTTAACCATATTAAGCTCCAAATTATATGAAAGCCTTTGAGATTTTCATCTATATGGATTTGGATTGTTATCAATTTTTTTTTTTTTGGATTTTTCTCCTTATCATAAGCTTTCTCAAAGCTTTCATGCGGCCGTTACTAAAAAATTTACAACAGCTAATCACTTCCAACAATTGGTTCTTTATTAGTCTTCAACCATGATAAATAAGAAGTCTGTTATCATTTTGCCCCCTCAATTTCCTAAGAGCTTAATCTCCTTCATTTTTTTCTTTAATCATCCTTACACTCTAAATTTAAATTAGACAAGACCTTCATTCATTAAGGGAAATGTGTCATAGGGATTCTAAGGAAGTACAGTAAGGAAAATGTTAAATTCTTAACAACACTTACAGTAGTTGACAAGTAAGTTAGATGCCATCCAAGGGCATACAAAGGGATGATTGGTTCTCTTCTTTATCTTACAACTTCAAGACCAAATATCTTTTTTAACGTAACTCATGTGCACATTATTAATTGAATCTTAAGGAACCGTGTTTAAGTGTCGTAAAACAAATTCTTAAATATATGTCACATATGAAAAAATTGACTTATGGTATTCTAAAAACACAAAATTAACTTAGAAGATTATTTAAATGTAGATTACACGAAATATTGAATTGATAGAATAATTTTATGGTCATTTAAGAAACAATACACAATAGCCTTTTCCACAATAGAAGCTAAATATGTTTTAACGTCTCAAGTTATTTGCTAGTAGTGATTGGGCTCTACACATAATAAGCCTGCAAAACAAGATACTATAAGGGAACACCGAGGTGTTGTCTGGTATGGCCACTCTGATGCTTAAGTCAGTAGTCAATACTTGGAGAATAGAGGGTATATTTGAGTAATAGGTAAGCTTAGTGTGCAGAGTGTCGAGAGCTTTATTGCTAGGTAATAGACTGGTATTTATGGTGGAATGGCGTCGGTAATTAAAGGATAGTTAGTGGGAGAGTAGAGTTATAGCGTCTGACGTGTCCCACTTATTCCAAACATGACTAGTGATTCGATATTTTATCTTTATCTTGTGCATTATAGCCATTACAGAGCTTCTTGGACTTAGTCGATCTAGGTCCAGGCCTTAAGCCTATAGGGGCAAGCCCCAAGCGATAAGCTGTATCAAATCCAGACAGGCTTAAGGGGCCCATATCTAAAGAGCCCTATCAACACTTGCCCCCCTCACAATTTCATTGCCAAAACGAAGGTAAGAAGAAGGGATATATAGGCTGCTTAAGTATGTGGCTAATCTAACTTAAAGGGGCCCAACCTGCCACTTCGGTGCCGATGTGGTAAGGGTAAAAGTCCGGGTTAGAGGCTATCCAAGGCAATAGATGTAAGCCCCAAAGCTAAGCCAATTGACCATAGGATTGAACTTAGAACTTAAGTTTTGGACGATCGGTTAAGGAATCCGATCAAACCTCAAATTATAAACTATTGAAAGAAATATTAGTAAAACTGATCTCATAAACTTAAATTTAAGAAAATAAGTAATAAAATGGGAGCTTATAAAATTTTCAAATTTTAAGCCTAATAAGTACTAATTACTGAAAATGCGAAAAGTGTAATCAAATAACTAATAAATTACTAAAAATAGATTATATGTATACTAAAAATTTTAGAATGACTAAAATAATAATTAAGAATGTTCATGTGTACCCCACATGTATTTACATGTAGATAAAAATACGCGAAATTACCTAAATTGGCCAAAAACTAAGTAAATAATTAAAGAAAATTATAAATTAATTATGGAAAAATCAGAAAAAATCAGAAGAGGATAAGATGAATCAAGATCAGGTCGTGGAATATCAGGATAAGCAAAAGAAAAATCAACCAATAAAATTTGGACAACATAAAAACCAAAAATCAAGGGAAATGGGCAAAGTCTTGTCAAATTAATACATAATAATTACAAAAATTTTCTATAAACAACAAGAGAAATTCAGAAGCTCATTTGGCCAGATAGAAATCAGAGAAAATTAGAGAGAGGCAAAAATTGAGAGGAAAATTCGGTTTAGAAAAAAATTAGAAAAAACTGTGCAATTAGGGCCTTTAACGGGAACCCCTACCAGACGAGCAGCTGGGAGTGGACGGCTACCACCACCATACGTTGGTGGTAGCGCCCAATCCGGACGACAAGGCCACGGCGGCCGGAGGTGGCCGGAGCCACCCAAATCGGTGAGTCCAATTTCCAGCCCGATTTTGTGTAATTTTGTAAAAATAGTAAATATTATTAGAAAATTATGAATTTTTTTATTCTAAAATATTTTTGTATGTAGTTTGTAGGAAAAATATTAGTTTGATGAAAACATTCCCCGTAATATATGGTCCCTAAGAAATTATGCAAAACCAAACATGTTTCAGTTTAGAAATAAATGACCTTAGGAGTGTAGTTTCAAGCCCAAAATTTTTATGTAGATTACTTAGATGATATAGAATAGTGCTATGACGCCCGTTTTTAAAAATTAATTTTTTTAATTTTTAGATAATTTTTAGGCATTAAAATGAGGCATAAAATGAGTAATTTAAGGTTAATTAAGTAATTAAATTATTACTTACTGACTTCGTGAATAAGTAGATGTTTAGGGATGTTGAAATCTAGTGGAGAATGATACTTGTAGCATTTAGGGTGTTAGATGTAATTATTAGGTTAATTATGTAGTAAATAAGTAATATGGAAAAATAGTACATTTTAAGTTAATTTTGTAAATTAGGGTAATTAGGAGTAAAATCTGATTTAGGATGAATTTAGACATTTTGAAATGATAATTGATGTTTAGAGATGATAATTAGAGTGATATAAATATTAAAAGTGTAATATATACATAAAAGGTAATAATACATAATAGGTAATTATTGGAAATATAATAAATAGGAAATATAATAATAAAAATTGATATTGTGATAATAATAAAAATGTACAATACATCTGATAGGAAATTTAAATTTATGTAATTATATGAAAAATGTAAAAATTTCTCACATTAGGAGTGAATTCGGTACACTAATAACGATATAAGTGTACCGGGTGAAATAAAATACTGACTAGGGGTAATGATGGTATTTAGGAGATCAGGAAATAATGTGATTAATTTCACATTATGAGTTGAAACGAATTTTTAACGTTAGAATATAAAACGCAACTTAGAAAATCGAACTAGAACCTAATTTAGAAATCGATATAGAAATCGAACCTAATCCTAAACCTAGAATAATTGTAAAAGACTTAAGACCTAGATAATTAGGTATCTTAAACCCTAAATAAAACATAACAATAAGTGTTATAGGATAAAACGAACCTATAATAGTTATATGAAAAACTGAAACCACGTTTGTGTTATAGGAATGATCGGCGATGGCTTGAGCAAATCGGACCTCGAGTGAGTGAGCGAGGAGTCGAGGTAAGTTGGGATTAATATGATGCTGTATTTTGGAGGCTTAAGATTATGCTTGGTTGTACTTGTTAGATAGTTGGATGTGTGCATGTGCTTGATTATGGATGATGCTATGATTCTGTTTGTTGCTCTAGCATGTATTGTATGAATTGTATGAAATGATTGATTACCCTAAACTGGACTTAATCAAATATATAACCAGTAATCATAATCGGACATGCATAGCAACCCATTAGGGGAACTTAAACTCTCCGGCCAAATACCGACCCTTTCGAAAGGGATAGCGCAGGATTGCAAAATGGTCCCTTCTTCATCCTTAGTCGAACTAAGTGACAGGAGAGGAGGTTGCGGCGAGGGTGAAGTCAGTGGTTCGAAGGTAGTCGCGGGAGGAGCAAGGTCTCCATTTCACAAGCCTGGGTTTGGTCGTGAGCTGCTTTGCATTAATGGCAACTCCTCAACCCGGATTAGAGCGGGCGAAATTTTTCTAATCTCACAACGGGCCGGACAACGTCGTGCGATGGCGTTTGTTTGCACATACATTGCACCTAATCAGTTGATCAAAAACCTTGTTGTGTTTGTGGTATAGTTTTAAGGCCTCCATCCTAACTTACTGAGCTGTGGTTGCTCACATCCCTATAGACGTCGTGCAAGTGCTGGCTAGGAAGCGACAAACAACTACTCTGAAGCTAGTAACTGCTGGATCCTGAGGAGTGAGGAAAAATATTTGAAGAACAAACATATATTCTTAAGGTCTAAGTTTTATTTTAGAATTTTTTTTTCATTTTTGAAGGATGTAATAACTGAATTATAGTATATATATATAAATTTTCTTACTTTCTTAGATAAATGCTTTATTTAAATTACAAATTGTTTACTTCAAAGCAGGTTAGTCGTGGACGCCTTGTTTAGATTAGGTCTAAGATAGCGGTTGTAAGGCCAACTTCTATCTTAGGATGGTTTACACAGTGGGGCTGTTACGACTCGGCCGCTTCGGGGCGTGGCAATAGATACCCAGGCTAAAGATGGCCGAGGTAGAGATAAACCGAAGTGCTAAAGACCCAAGCAAGATAAAGCCTTAGTTGGGGTATTTGAGCAGGATACCTTAGCATATCACTGGGTAAGTAATTCAAGGCTACGGATTAGTCAAGCCGAACACCTCTCATCATAGACTGAGTAGGCGTGATTGTGCCATGCCTCTATCGTGCTGACCAGGTGGAAGTTGGAGGGGTCATAAGGAAACTTCTTGTAGAAGAAGCATTTTCAAATAACCCAAGCGCACCCGTTTTTCTATGCATTTATTACGGGTGTTCTATCATAGTAGACTAGCATACAGCTGCATGCGTTTTGCCTTTTGCCTTTAAAAGGGGATCGTCCAATCAAAACTCACTCTACTTGTCTATTCAGCAACATTCCAAGGGATTTGTGCTTATACAAATCCCGATAACCGCCTATAAGGTTTCCCAAACGCTTAACCTATAAATAGCAGGGTCATAATGAGAGACCACTTTTCTGTAATCTCTCTATTCTACTACTGCAAATTCTACTTTTTGCTCTATATCAAACTTCTTTTGAGAACTTTTGTAACTCCATTCTTCTTTCTCACCCTTTGCAATCAGGTCAGCAAACACAGGTGAAGTGGGTTTTGACTCTTCACAACTCAAGCTTAGAGTAAACCCCCCACCCCCACCCCGCAATAAGAGAAGACGAAGTCCCATCGCTAGCACAACTTGACGAACCTACTATGATGGTTGTGAAGGCGATAAATAGGATTAGGATTATCAATGCCATCCTAAGAGATATATATATATATATATTCCCTTTGTCTCCTCCTAAGGATTTGTTCAATGCTCTTGAGATGAGCAAGGGGCCTAGCGGCCGAGTGACCAAGAGCAAGCAATCTGCCCTCAGTTGGATTATAAGTAACTTTGTTGTTGAGGCAATCCTTAGGTGGCAGATAAAGTTACTGAGCAGGGATGAATGGGTAGTCCAGTTGTTAAGGAGACGTTTAGTAGTGTTTGAGAAGTGCTTGGAGTTTGGGCAGTACCTTCCTCCAAGTTATTTCGAAAAGGAATTCTTTAACTACCACCAGTATAATTCGTTGCAAGTCCTTTTAAATAGGTAGAGGGTGCTAAAGGCTTTCTAACCACTTTGGGAGTACCTAGTTGTAAGGATTACTCTCAAGCTCTTTAATCATTTTTACATGTGGAAGAGTGTCAAGGGGGTAGCCATACCTCCAACCATATTTGAGAAAGAAGCTATTATGCGGCCTTGTAGACTTAATGAAGGGCTAGCAAGATGAGTACGTAATAGTCGAGCTGTTCGATGAAGTAGACTTTTGAACGTGGTGGACCAGGATGCTTTAAACTAGGGTTGAAAGGGGGCTTAGTCCCAGTAATGTAGAGGTCACCCAAGAGATCTAGGCCTTCATGGTGCTTAAATACAACTAAGAGATAAATGCTATAGAGACCATGGAGAGGTACTTCCAGTATCCAATCCCCAAACTCTTCTCCAATGTGAAGAAGGCTGTGGTAAAGAAATAAGCCTAAGGTACAAGTTCGTTTCTTTTGTAAATGCCTTCATTTGTTGTGCTAATGTAGGGATTCTTCATCCAACGTCTCCATAAAATGGGGGATCTTTCCTTTTCTGTTCCGATAAGGACGGAGTCAGTGAATGGTAGTGATTACATCTTTTGGTTTTACCTTCTTTTTCTTTTTCCTGACTATTTGTATTAAATTTGTTGCAGGCAAAAATTTAGCAATAATAGCTCCCCGTCCCACTGTGGATGAATTGATGAACAGTTGGTAAGCAAGGACCAAAGCATACAAGCCGAAAGGTAAGGCAATACGAGCGAAGCTAGGGGTTAGGGAGACTAGTAAGGCGCAATCGAAGGCTATTCCCAAGGGGATTCCCATTAGAATCCGAGACGAGCCCTTGGATGCGGAGCCCTTGAGCATGGCTCTACCTGGCCCTACTCTCGACGAGGGCATCGATGGAAAGGGCTCGACATTTAGATGCTTTCCCCTTCAGGGGTGAGGGAAGAAGAGAGGACCAAGGTAACCGCCTTGCCTTAGGTGGCTAGGCAAAAAAGGAAGGCTCCTGAAATAGCCAGGGAACTAAGGCTTGGAGCTAAGAAACAAAGACCCCTAACAAGGAGGCCTTTAAGCTATAGTAATGGAACGAGTTGCTAACAGCTCATCCCTACCAGTATGTTGACGACCTCGGGGATAAATTTTTTTACGTCCTCAACAATTTTAGGTTGCTAGGGATTGAGTTGGACCCATTCCAAGAGGTGCCATATGTTTCCCAATATGAAAAGTTTTTTAGGGGGAACTCCCGAGATGGAAATGAAGAAGGCCAGGGGAAAGCTCCTAAGGTCGAAGTGGGAGATTCGTGCTAATGATCTCACGCTATGGCATCAAACACTCAACTACTAAGCTTTTGTTGGGTCTTATAACCCCGGTGATTGGGTTATACAACCCTATGGAGATGGCGAGCCACTTGAGTATACTTATGTGGCAAGTAAGGTTTTGTTACTTTTAAATTGACATGCTTCACTTCTCATTGTATTAATGATGGCTCATGTTTCTTTGCAGTACCATGACCAAGTGCTACTTTAACTCAATGAATATGATGTCACCCAGAGAGAGGTAAATGCTTTAGGGAGGCGTTGAGTTGGAATGAGAAGTACCTACGAGAGGTAAAGACTTCTTTTAATAAATATGAGAAAATTCTCTAAAGCTAACCAGTACTTGAGTAGCTCTTATGTGCAAGTGGCAAGGCTTCAGGCACGGCTAAAGGATGCAATGAAAGAGAGAGAAAGATAGGATCAAGAAGGCAGCACATAAAGCTGATGACCTAAAGGCTTCGCTAGAGGATGAGTAAAGGACCAAGGCTTAGCTCTCTTAGCAGCTAAACAGGGAGAGGGAGGCCAAAGGCTAGGTCAAGAAAGAAAATGCCAAACTGAAGGTGTTGGTCGCGAGGTTACAAACCAAACTGGCAATGAAGGCATCCAAGTGCAAAAGTGTTAAAGCCACTTTGTTGGAGTTAGCTGGTTTAAAGGTTGGGTTAAAGCAGCAAGTCCAGGAGTTGCAGGGGAAGGTTTTAGAGATAGAGGAGATCATCTCCAAAATGGAGAGTAGGGAGGATGCCACTGCTAAAAAGGCCATCACTAACTATCGAAAGACCGAGGAGTGGTTGGACGAGTTGGAAGACCTGACCATGGACTCTGTACACTGCACAAGGAAGGAGGTGCTCTCCCACTATCCAAACCTTGATCTAAGCTTCCTCGACTTCCTAGATTCCCCAACCTTCAACAAGAAGAGGGAAGCCCTAACACATGAGACGGATACCACTCAAGTGGCCTTTGATGTCCTAGGTGCCCCCTCTACTGTTGGGCCTGGGCTAGGCGCTTTGACATCCACTTCTACCCTAACAGCCCAATAAGAGGCGGCCTTAGAAATAGTTTCTGAAGACAATCAACCTCTAAGCAATCCTCCTGTTGCCCATTGCTCGCAACCTTCAACTTCCACTTCAAGTTAAGGCCAGCCTCCTTAAGAGGCACTATTAGATCACCATTCTGAGTGAATCAAGGCTTTGGATTTTTTTGAGTTAGCAAAGTTAGCTAATCCAAGGCAATAGTGTGTTTTTTTTTTTAAAAAAAAAACATATGTATGCTGAGCCAGGATGCCGGCCTTCACTATGTGATTTGACAATCAACCTCTAACTTTGAATATATTTGCATAGGAATTCCTTTATGCCGGGGGAGTTTACCTTTATCAATGTTACCTTCCAACTTGTCCGAAAGATGGAGTTCCTTTGTGCACAAAGGGTGTTTCCTCTTACTGAGATTACCTGAGGGGGCTTAAGTTAATGGTGTTACGACCTGCCTGAAAGATGAGAGTTCTTTTGTACAAAGGGTGTTTCTGTCACGCCCCGAAGCGGTAGAGTCGTAACAGTCCCCGCCGTGTAAACCGCCCTAAGATAGAAGTTGGCCTTACAACCGCTATCTTAGACCTGATCTACACAAGGCGTCCACGACTAACCCGCTTTGAAGTAGACAATTTGTAATTTAAACAAATCATTTAAGAAAGTGAGAAAAGTTATATATAGTCACTATAATTCAGTTATTACATTAATCAGAAATGAAAAGTAAAACATGTTTTGATTCTTCAATGTTTTTCCTCACTCCCCAAGATCCAGCAGTTGCTAGCTTCAGAGTAGTTGTTGCCGCTTCTTAGCCAGCACCTGCACGATGTCTATAGGGATGTGAGCAACCACAGCTCAGTAAGTTAGGACGGACGACTTAAAACTATACCATACATACAACAAGGTTTTCAATCACTTATTAGGTGCAATGCATGTGCAAGCAAATGCCATCACACGACGTTGTCCGGCCCGTCGTGAGATTAGAGAAATTGCGCCCGCTCTAATCTGGGTTGAGGAGTTGCCATTAATGCAACAGCTCACGACCAAACCCAGGCTTGTGTAATGGAGACCTTGCTCCTCCCGCGACTACCTTCGAACCACTGCCTTCACCCTCGCCGCGACCTCCTCTCCTGTCACTTAGTTCGACTGAGGATGAAGAAGGGACCATTTTGCAATCCTGCGCTATCCCTTCCGAAGGGGTCGATATTTGGTCGGAGAGTCCTAAGTTCCCCTAACGGGTTGCCATGCATGTTCGATTATGATTACTGGTCGTATATTTGATTAAGTCCAATTCAGGGTGATCAATCATTACATACAATTCATACAATATGTGCCAGAGCAACAAACATAATCATAGCATCACCCATAATCAAGCACATGCACACATTCTCTATCTAATAAGCACAACCAAGCATAATCTTAAGCCTCCAAAATACAGCATCGTATTAATCCCAACTTACCTCGACTCCTCGCTCACTCACTCGAGGTCCGATTTGCTCAGGCCATCGCCGATCATCCCTATAACACGAACGTGGTTTGAGTATTTCATATAATATTATAAGTTCATTTTATCCGATAACGTTTATTGTTAGGTTTTGTTTAAGGTTAAATATACCTAATTATCTAGATATTAAGTCTTTTATAATTATTTTAGGGTTGGGTTTAGGTTCAGGTTCGGTTTTCGTATCGATTTCTAAATTAGGTTTTTAGTTCGATTTCTAAGTAATGTTTTAGATTCCAATCCTAGAAATCCGTTTCAACCCATAATGTGAAATTAATCACATTAATTCCCGATCTCCTAAATACGATTACTACCCCTAGTCAGCATTTTATTCCATCCGGTACACTTAAATCCATATTAGTATACCGAATTTACTCATGTTGTGAGAAATTTTTACATTTTTCATATAATTACCTAAAATTGAATTTTGTTTCAGATTTGTTATGTTCTGATTTTCATTATTTTATTATCTAATTAACCCTAATTTTTCCATATTTATTAATTTTTAATTCTACATATTCCTAATTTTCTACATTTACCACATAACACCTTCATTACTTATACTTAACACTCCATACACTAGGATCAGGTTTTCACATCAGAGATTAACATCCCTAAACATCTAATTACTATCTAAATCAGTAATTAACATCCTAATCACCTAATTAACCCTAAATCACCCAATTTTTCCATCATTTTAGGGCTAAAAATTAACTTAAAAATTTATAAAATTAATTTTAAAAAAAATGGCTTCATAGCACTGTTCTATATCACATTAGAATCCTATAGAAAAAAATTGAGCTCCAAACTACACTCCTAAGGTCATTTATATCTAAACCGAAATGTGCTCGGTTTTGCATGATTTCTTAAGGACCCTATATTACGGGACATATTTTCATCTAAATAATATTTTTCCTACAAACTACATACAAAAATATCTTAGAATAAAAAAATTCATAATTTTATAATTATATTTACTATTTTTAAAAAATTTCACAAGAATCGGGCTAGAATTTGGACTCACCGGTTTTGGAGGCTCCAGCCATTGCGGGCCGCCATGGCCTTGTCAGCCGGAATGGGCGCTTCCACCACCGTGTGGTGGTGGTGGCCGTCCACTTCCAGCTCCTCTTCTGGTGTGGGTTCCTTTTAAAACCCTTAACTGCACAGTTTTTCTTATTTTTTTATTTTCTGGATTTTCTCTCGAATTTTCGGCTCTCCCTAATTTTATCACTTTCCAAATTGTCCAAATGAGCTTTGTAAATTTTTTCCCTATTTATAGACATTTTCTGTAATTAATATGCATTAATTTGACAAGACTTTGTCCAAATTCCTTAATTTTTGGCTTTTGTGTTGTTCAATTTTTATTGGCTAATTTTTATTTTGCAGCTTTGGACCTGCCACGACCTTATCTCGATTCATCTTATCATCTTCTGATTTTTTCTTATTTTTCCATAATTATTTTATATTTTTCTTTAATTATTTGCTTAGTTTTCGGCCAATTTTAGTAATTATGCGTATTTTTATCTACACGTAAATACATGTAGGGTACACGTGAACATTCCTAAATATTATTTTGGTCATTTTAAAAATTTTTAGTATACATATAATCTATCTCTAATAATTTATTGGTTATTATATTACACTTTTTGCCTTTTCGGTAATTAGCAGTTATTATGCTTAAAATTTGAAAATTTTATAGTCTCCTATTTTGCTATTTGTTTTCTTAAATTTAAGTTTACGGAGTCATTTTTACTAATATTTCTCTCAATAGTTTATAATTTGAGTGTGATCGGATCCTTTAGCCGATCGCCCTAAACCTTGGGTTCTAAATTCAATCCTACGGTTACTTGACTAAACTTTGGAGCTTACAGTTTCCCCTTATTGAGATTACCCCAAGGGGGTTGGGTTGGTGGCATTTTGACCTGCCTAAAAGATGGAAATTCCTTTGTGTAAGAGGTGTTTCCCCTTACCGAAGTTACCCGAAAGGGGGTTAGGTTGGTAGCGTTTCGATCTGCTCGATAGATTAGAGTTCCTCTGTATAAGGGGTGTTTCCTCTTACCGAAGTTACTCGAAGGGGTCAAGTTGGTGGCATTCCGACCTGCCCAATAGATGAGAGTTTCTCTATATAAGGGGTATTTCCCCTTGCCAAGGTTACCCAAGAGAGTCAGGTTGATAGCGTTCTGACCTGCCTTATAAACGGTCTGTTTACCCTTTTAAGGGTTAAGATGGCAACACAGAGAGAGAGAGAGAGAGAGAGAAAGGTAGATAACTAATTATGAAGCAATTTTTTTATTTCATTATTCTAGAAGATGTACACAACAATATGCTAATCAAAATAAAGCTAAAGATTATTGGCATTCCATGTGCATAAGATGAGCTCTCCATTCAATCTTTCCAGTTTGTATGCTCCATTGGCCAATCTTTCCTTAACTTTGATCGGGTCTTCCTAATTGGAGGCTAGCTTGCTCTTCCTTTCTCACGAACCCATGGCTTCTAATTTTTGGCACACTAAGTTGCTAACCTTAAACTCCTTGTGTCTGACCTTCTAGTTGTAGTACTGGGTGGCTTAATGTTGGTATGTGGTTACCTGAGTTGTAGTAAGGTCTTTGATTTCCTCCATAACATTGGCGCTGGCTTGCAACAATGACTCATTAAGGGCGATGTAAAAACTTCCAATCCGAATATTAGGAAGCTCAAGTTCGATGGGGAAGACTGCTTCTGACCCGAATACTAAGTGAAAGGGGGCTTCGCCAGTAGAAGTACGATGGGTAATCTTATACCCCCACAAGATATTGGGCAATTCGTCAACCCAAGTACCCTAAGATCAGTCTACATGCTTCTTCAAGCTATCCAAGATAATCTAATTGGTTGCTTCGACTTATCCGTTTGATTAGGGGTAGGTAACCAAGGTGAAGTGCAGGGTGATATGGTGCTTGGCATAGAACTTCCTAAACTTGAGGTTATCAAATTGTTGTTCGTTATCCATAATTGGAGCATAAGGGACCCCGAATAAAGAGAGAATGTTATTTCTAATAAAAGATTCAACACTTCTCTCCATAATCCTGGCTATTGCTTCGAATTCTACCTACTTCGTGAAGTAGTTAACAGCAACAGTTATGTATTGTCATCCTCCCAAAGCTTTTAGGAAGGCACCTAGAATATCAATAGCCCATTATGCAAACAACCACAGGCTGGTCAAAGGTTAGAGGCTAATACTAGGTAAACAACTGACTAGGGCGTGCTTCTGGTATTGCAGGCACTTTTGGGCTACGACTTTCACATCTTGCCTCATAACAGGCCAGTAATACCTAAGCTGCAGTACTTGGAGATAGAGGGCTTAAGGCCAAATATGATTGTTGCACATTCCAATGTATAGTTCTTCCATGACTTACAACTCCTTACCTTTTCGGAGGCACCGGAGTAGGGGAAGGCTAACTCTCCCGTGATACAAGACGTCATCAACCAACATATAGTTGGTATTGTAATACCGAAGCTTTTTTGCCTCCCTCCTGTCATCTAGGAGTATGCCTTGCTCCAAATAACTCCAAATAGAATCCATCTAGCTCGACTCTAGTGCTACTGAGGTGAGCTCTAAAACTTCAACCGAGGTTGGAGTTATCCTCTTTTCTGGCAGGTATTCTAAGAAGATTTTGTCATCCTTCACCTCGAGCTTTCGTATACCTTTAGGGGCAAGCTTAGATAGCTAATTTGCTACTGAATTCTCAAGTCGGGGGATCTTCGTGATATCCTACGAAGGGAATTCAGCTAGAAGACTCTTCACGTTCTCAAGGTACCTAGCCATAATGTTGTCCTTAACCTCATATTCGCCTTAGACTTACTGGACGACAAGCATGGAGTCCAAGAAGATCAATAAATGATCTACATTGATCTCCTTGACCAACTTAAGATCGGGGATAAGGGTCTCGTATTCGGATTCATTGTTGCTAAAATCGAACCTGAACTTAAGGGCGTAACGAATCGTAACGATATGCAAGTCAGTCAAAACGAGACTCGCACCTCCACACCCTTAGGTGGATGACCCGTCAATGCAGAGAGTCCACATCAGTTTATCATTACCTAGTGGTGCTTCCTTCTCTCCCGTATATTCTATCATGAAGTCGGCTAGCACTTATGCCTTATAGGTTATTTGTAGCTAATACCAGATTCTATACGCACTCGATTCCATTACGTAGACGCATCGGGTTTTTGTAACATGGTATGTAGCGGTTGATCTATTAGTATAATTATCTAATGCACTTAGAAGTAGGGTCTTAGCCATCAAGCAATGATAACGATGGCTAAGGAGAACTTTTTTGTCCGGGTATACCTGACCTCAGGCTCATGGAATATATGGCTGACGTAGTATACAAGCCTATGTTCTCTTCTCTTTACTCGAACCAGCACAGAAGGGAGCACCTGGTTACTCACAGCTAGGTACGAAAATAAGTACTCCCCGTAAACAAGCTTGGAGAGGATTGGTAGGTGCACAAGGAAGTCCTAAAGCTGCTGAAAGGCGGTAGCACACTCCAGAGTCCATTCAAAACCCTTTCAGTTCTTCAGGATTTTGAAAAATTCAACACATCTACCAGCTCTCTTCAAGATGAATTTGCTTAATGCGACTACCATGGCGGTGAGCTTCTGTACATTTCAGACTGAGGTTATAGGCTTCATTTCCCCAATGGCAGTAATCTTCTTAAGGTTGGCTTTGATACCTCTTTGTGTTACTAGAAAGCTAAGGAACTTGCTAGATCCGACCCTGAAGACACACTTTTAAGGGCTTAGCTTCATGCCGTACGTACGCATCTAGTTGAAGACTTCCTGAAGATCCTTGACATGATCATCTAGCTTATGGCTCTTGATGATCATGTTGTCAACATACACCTCCATATTATGCCCAATTTGGGGCTTAAACAATTTCATCACCATTCGTTGATATATGACCCCAACTTTTTTTAGAACAAACGGCATCACGGTATAGTAGTATGTGCCATAATTGATGACAAAGGAGGTATGGACTTCATCCTTTAGATCCATTTTAATTTGGTTATATCCTGAGAAGGCGTCCATAAAGCTCAGTAAGGCGTGTCTCAAAGTAAAATCGACGAGCTGGTCAATCTTCGAGAAGAGGAAACAGTCCTTAAGATAGGCTTTATTGAGGTCGGTGTAATTGACGCACATTCACTATTTCCCATTCTTTTTCTTAACCAGCACCACGTTTGCTAGCTAGGTCAAGTACTTTTCCTCCCTCATGAAACTAGCCTTAAGCAACTTCCGTACTTCTTCCTTAATTGCAGCCTGCCTCTCTAGAACGAAATGCCTCTTTTTTTGCTTGATAGGCTATACTGTAGTATCGATGTTGAGGCTATGGGTCACTAAGTGGGGTAAGATTCTAGCCATGTCTGATACTGACTTAATGAACTTGTCTAAATTTGGCCACATGAGAGTGATGATTTCATCCTTCACTTTAGGTAGGGTCTCAGTCCTAACTCTCGTAGTCTGTTCAAGTATGGGCCCAATCTAGACTTCTTCTGTTTTTTTTTTTCCTTGGCTCGGCCCTCTTAATTGACTTTTCCTGTGAGCTGGCCTCCAAAGTGAATACGTCATCTCTTCTAGCGGCCCTAATATATAGCTTTTGTAAGAGCCTTTGATCATACCTGCATACCCCCACCCCGATTGGGGTTAGAAATTTGGCCTTCAAATGAAGGGGGAATATGATCATCCCAAATGCATTCCGCCTTGCTCTTCCCAAAAGCGTGTTGTAAGGGGAGTGGCAATTAATTATAATGAATTCTACACGTTGTCACGCCATGTGGTTGTTGTCGTTGCTAAGTTCCATGTCTAACATGATAATCCCCTTGGCTCGGACTGTACTATCATTGAAGCCGATTAGATTATGGTGGTATCATCTTATAAGTATGGAGGAAAAGTATATTGGTAGAATTTTCAATGTCTACAATAATCTTTAGGACCTCAAAATTTGAGATACTTATCCCTATTACCAGGGCATTTTGATGAGATGCATCAACCCTTTCAAGGTCTTCGTCAGAGCAAGAGACGGAAGTGTCCAACTTTTGTCTCTTCTCCTTTATGGACAACACCTCTAATAGGGTATTGACTAAGCTGCTAGTCCTTGGCCGGCTTTCGAGATACAGTACCCCCCCCCCCCCCATAATTACATTAATGATGTCGTTGGGGCCATAGTCGTTGTGGTAGTTGTTGTTCTACTTGGCGTAGGCATTCTCAGTCCATCGCCTCCGAGGCGCCCTGTTAGCATTGTCATTGAAATAGTTGTTGTTCCTTTGATGGGCTACGTACTCTAGGAAGAATCCCGATGAATGGCATATTCGATTACATTCTTTAGTTGGAAACATTCATTTATGGTGTAGCCATGATCATTGTGGAACTGGTAGTACTTGTTCAAGTTTCGATAATGCTTCACCTCAAAATAAACTTGCACTATAGGTTTACTCAAAGGCATATGTTATGTATAAATAGGAAGGGGTAACGAGTCGCACTCCGCTTGGTACTTCTTCTTCTCAAAGCTTTTTCCCTCTTATCTGCCCAGTAACCTACCATTAAGATGATCTTTCATGGACAATTTTTCTTTATCCTACTTTCTGCCTAATCTTTCTTAGTCAGCATTACACTTGGCATGAATATTGTCTTCCTAGTCGATGTACTTCTGGGCCCTATTCCAAGAGTCAACTAAGGTCTTCAACTTGCTCTCTATAAGTGATCGGAAGAAGCCTCCAAAAGGTCAGATACTAAGCCGAGTGGCATGGACAATGAATCCCTCATCCAATTAAGAGATCTTGACAACATTATTGAACCGGGCTACATGGTTACACAAATACTCACCTTCACACTACCTTATGAGGTACAAGGATAATGTGTCATTAGACGGGGGCTTGCTAGCTTTGAAGTAAAGACTGAATCTTTATACTAACTTGTCAAAGGAGTTGATGAAGTTGTTAGAGAGGTGGTTAAACTACATCCGAGCTACCTTCCTCAAGGTACCTGGGAAGGCCTTACACATTATAACATCGCCATGATCATAGAGGTTCATGAGGGTACGGAAGTAGAAAAGGTGATCGTCCAGGTCACCCATGCTACTATATTAGTCTAAGGGTGGAAGTTTTCCATTAGGAGGTAACACTTCATCCTGGATACCCTATTAAAGGGGGCCTTATTGCTAACGACTAATTTAGTGTCGCTAATGACCTTGCTTCTTTATTACTTAAAGAACTTTATTACTTAAAGAACTTTCTTATCATGGCATGGAGCTCGTTAAGGTTGGCATCATCTGTCGAGTAGGCTCGGTGTGCTATTGAGTGAGCCTGTACTTCTTATGAGTCAGCTTGTTGTTCGTTCCTAGCCAAAGCTCAATCATGGGTGGCCACAGATTTTGCTGGCTATTACTGCAAGGGTAGATCAGGTTGTTGATCCCTACAATTTTACTACTGCTGCAAGGGATTATTCTGCTTAGTACGGCCATTCGAAGCTTTGGAGGGGTAAGTTTGTGTGTTATGCCTCTTTGCTTCTTCAAGGTAAGCATGGAGTAACCTGTTTTGCATAGCATACTCCTCGACCAAGTGCTCTAGGTGCTCCTCCATTGCAGCTCCTGTAAGGGGCTAATTGCCCATAAGTTAGTTGTTTACCAATTCGTAATTCTCCTGCTCATCGTGATGAGACATGGTGTTAGAGGAATTGATCATAAGAAATGTATTTAATGTGTTTGAGGTTTCAAGTATAGGAATTCAGTTTCCTATAGACAGCACTAAATATTGTCTCAAGTTATATGCCAGTAATGATTGTGCTCTACATATAGTAAGCTTGCAAAACAAGACACTCCAATATAGCCACTCCAATGCTTAAGTCAGCAGTGAATACTTAGAGAATAAAGGGTGCTTTTGAGTAATATGTAAGCTTGGTGTATAGAGTGTAGAGAGCTTTACCATTAGGTAGTGAATTAGCAGTTATAGTGAAGTGGCGCCAGTAGTTGGAGGATAGTTAGTAAGAGAGATCTTCTCTCGTAAGTATAGAAGAGTAGGGTTGTAGCGTCCAATGTGTCTCACTTATTTCGAACGTAACTGTTAACTCGATATTTTATCTTTATCGTGTGCATTCTAACCGTTGTAGAGTTTCTTGGACTTGATCAATCCAAGTCCAAGGTTTGAGCCTATGGGGCGAGCTCCAAGCGACAAGACGTGTCAAATTTGGACGGGCCTGAGGGGGTCATATCTAAAGAACCCTGTCAATATGTTTATTAAGTAATTATATGGTACAAATACTATAGATATCACAACAATTGAAGTATTGTAATTTTTAATTCAATAATATCTAAAGATTGTGTGATCACCATAATGTAATTAGCATGTCAAAAAAATCATACTTATACATCTTGAACCAAGCATATTAAAATCTATCATCACTTTATAGAGACTACGTAAATAATGGGAAAACTTTATTTTATTCTAAGAAAATTTCAAATAACTAATATTTTTACAAAACCATTTGAAAAAAGGAAGGTCTTTTCATTTGAAAAATAAACTTAAGATATCCTTTGTAAAGTCAAAAACATATTTTTTATGTTTTAAAAAAAATTTTCTGGTAGGAGAAAGTTAGTTATACTAGAATAGATCTACAACTACCCCTTTTCGAATGATATTGTTTCCATTGTAAAAGAACACTACGATTCATAAACAAAAACAATCGTTTTTAGTTTAAAAATCATCGTTTCTTATATAATTTTGCATGTGCAATCTCTTTGCTCTCCCTTGGTTCTGTTTTAACCTAGAGCTAAGAAGCGAATCGAGTTGACTTGGCCTGTTGGTTAATGAGCCATCAAAATAATGACTCATAACTGACTTGGAAGAGCCAGTTCCAAGACGGTTTACTTGAACCAACAATTCACAAACCTATTTAATGCCTTGTAAATCGATTATCAATTTTTTTAATTAAATTTTTTAGGAATTTTTTCTTCATTAATTACAATTAATTTATTTTCCATAATTTTTTTTAAAATTTATGGCTTCAATTCATATATAAATATATTAATTAAAGATATAAGTATCCATTAACATATATTTTGTAGTATAATAAACATATTATATACATTAACATATTACATCTATATATCTTGCTAATATTATACACATATATATGTATGTTATATATATGTACTATATGTACATTAATATCAGTTCTAGATCTAAATATATTATATTTATATATTATGTTATATCGGTTATCAATACATATTATATAAACCTTTCTTTTTCTTTTTTGTTCTTTTTTAATTATTAGGCTCAAACTGGTGGGTTAGTCCACCGGTTCATAAGCTTGCTAATTCAATGGGTCTTATAGGTGAAACTGCCTAGACCACCAAGCTTAGTAGGTCAGCCGACGATTCAAGCCCGCCCAATCAGGGACCAGGTCGATTCATTGAACTAGCTAGCCAGGTTTTGGGTTGGCAATCATTTTCTAAGTTTATTTCAACTACAATATTGTCTCTCTCTTGCATTTCATTTGCAAGTTTTCTCTTTCAAGTGATTTACAAAGTAAAGTTAGAAGAAAATCTACGTGAAATCTTATAGAAAATTATCAACAAATAAAAGAAAGAGAAGAGCAACCTAAATAACAATCTCTAACCTAAATAACAATCTCTAATGAATCCATTCACTCAACTAATGACAATTCGAGCTCAAGATATGAAGTCTTAGACATAGTCTAAACAAACCCTAACTCTAGGCCTAGTTCTCTCCCTTACTTTGTTAGGTTTATTAATAACACCTTTACATTCGTCTAATTTTTGTTTTTTTTTTTCTTTTTTCCTATCAAATACTATTACAACAACTATGGGATAGGATAATCAAATCCGATGCATTCTTTTAGAAGACCAATATTCATGTACTATGCGACAAAAACCTTGACTTATTTTTTTCTGATTACTTGCTACTTCTTAGACCATTCTCCACAAATTAATCCTTCTTTTCCATTAATTTCTACTATTGTACTTTCTCTTGGAGGATTTTTTTTCACTCCATACATTTGCTGCTTTTTACCCTTGTTCAAAGTTATATTAGACCTTGAATGCAGGTTTTTTCAAAATGCATTCGTCTATATTGTGACTGATTTTAGAGCAGTGTGAATAATCATATGGAACATCTCCATTCATAATCTCTTGATAATACCTTAAGTTTTCATTCTCGATCTAAAATTGGCTTTTCTAAGGCGTGAAGATATTAACTCAGAAAGAATTTGTGTTATGGATTGGACGAGATCATGACTGTGGCTTTATGACCTCTAAGAGGATTACTGAATGCATTGACGACTGAAAATAAAATAGGTTTCTCAAATAACTGTAATTTCAATTTAGGCCAAGCAATGCAAATTCGCAGTACTAGACATTTGATTTTGAACGAGAAATCATTGATCTATTTTAATAATCTCATTGAAAAATTACCAACGGTCTAAATCGGTCATTTCTAAATCCACCACCATGGTAAATCTAAATAAATTATGACATTCATCATTTAACCCCATTTGATAAATTCCCATTATTAGTTTGTTAACTCAAAGTGACTTGGTTGATGTGAATATTTTATTTTGTGGGTATAATTAAGAGTAACTAGGTAATCTTATCATATAGGTACTTATCTAAACCTTACTTAACCTAGAAAATTTTAAATGAGTAATAAAAATCACAAAATAACTTTTGGATCCGGGTAATAATTTTTCAAAACTTATTGCTACAAAATAAGATATGAGCATGAAGTTAAAGCACCATATCCTACCTTGAGACTTGTATTCCAATGTATGCAAAGTATAATATCTATGGTACGTTATATCCACCTTATAATTATAGTTAAATAATGTTATTGAATAAAAAATTAATACTACGGCTTTTTCGAACTTAAAAAAAAATAACAATAAAAACTCAGCCCTTAATCAAACCCTAAGGTATTTTTTGGTTGCGCAAAATTTGTGAAATTAGTTAAACAAACTCTTTTGTTTACTGTTTCATTTATAATTAGACTTTAGTTATTGAAAAAAAATAAAAAAAAGCTTGAAGAATTAGACAAAATGCTCAAAATTTAACCTATTTAAAATATGGTACAAAAGTTTATTTCACTAAATAAAAACATAAGTATTGAGAATAACAATATAATTAAATAAATATTAGATAATATTGAGGATATATATATATATATTACAAAATATTTAAAATTTATACTTTCTAATAATATAAAAATATAATTAAATAAATATTCGACAATATTAAGGGTATTAATTTTAAAATACAATATTATATCCAGTACTTATGTATATCAAAGAGAAACATAACAAAAATCTATTTTTAGTATTATACAAACCAAATAAAGTATAGTAATCATATACTCCTTATATCTGTACTATCTGGTTTTAACAACCAATATTACTTAAAACTATATACTACTCGTACCTTTCTCTTTTTTTCTCTCTCTCTCTCTTGGTTTTTTTTTTTTGCAAAAATCTCTCTTCTTTTGCTATCTTTTTGTGTTTTTTTCTTTACTTCCTTATTTCTCTTTCACTAACTCCAATCTAATAAGGTCTTAAAATATCTTAATTATTAATTTATTATCCAATATATTATATTGAAATTATCTATACATGGTTTTTGTATTTTGGTATAACAATTTTATGGTTTAATAAAAATTTATTTTGATGATATGAAAAAAAAAAACACAAAAAGAAAATATTAAACATAACCCAACCAAAAATTTGAATATTTCTAGTTACAGAAATATCTATTTTGTTTACCAAAATTGTATATAGTCTCAATTCATGATACCATACAACCCATATAAATTATTATTGGTGAATCTACTAATAGTGCAATTATAATTTTATTATTGATTACATGTCTAATGTAAAGTTTTAAAGGAAGACTCAAAAAAAAAGGACACACAAGTTTTATGAAATATTTTATATCTATAGAATTTATAGGATACACAGTAGTACAAACTATCACGAGATAAAATTCCAAATAAAAAAGTTTATCAACTTACGCTTGTAAGATTGTACACGGATAGACTTTCAAAGCCTATTGATCCTGTACCTGCCTACCCTCAATGCAATCTTAAAACCCTTCTGTTTGAAATTGGGATACGGTTCTCTATTACTTTTCCTCCGAAGCATCCATCCTAGGCAAGTAAGGTCCATCCTGCTACAATTCCACATTTACAATTGCACGGTATCTATACAACTATCTCCTTCGAAATTCCCATCCACGTTCGCTTTTACTGTACCACAAACGTTGCTTGTAAGATGTTGATGCATAAACAGAGAATATTAATAGATATATATATATATATATATGTATATTAAGATGCCACATAACATTTTAATATTTATGCGATTTAACTAGTAAATAAGCTCTTTAACAGGCATGCACGGTAGCCAAGGAAGTTTGAGTTGGGCTAGGCTCTTCTGTCTAAAATGCTGCTTTATATATTGGATGATGATTACATATCTAATCTGGTGAAATTTCAGTTTGATCTTTTAGCTAACTTAGCTAGTTTACTGTGTCGTCTCCATTTGGGTCGAGTACGATCCGGTTATATTCAATATTATTGCACCAAATTACAGTAACCGGATAATATATTTTAGTTGACCGAAACAAGCCGGTTTACATTGATTTAATGTATGTTCAACTGAAGAAAAATGGAATGAATTTTGTATATTTTATAGAATGAATTTGTTGGGACAGCTATCTATACGTTCATCTGTCCTTAAAAATGGGAATAAGTATATTAAAATTTTCAATCTTTTAAGTTAAAATCCGATTAAATAATTTATAATTGTACAATGGTTTAATAGAGTCATATATTTTCAACAAATTATTTGAGTTTTCTAACACCATGTAAGTCCTACACCATAATATGTCCCATCAGTCACGGTATAAACATGGAAGATTTATTTGATGTAATTAATACCATAAATATAAAAGATTTAAGTGATTATATTGAATTTTAGTACAAATATATAGTACTTCAATTATTCGCTTATATTACAGAGGATTCAATAGAACTTTCACTTGAGCATAGAGGATTTTGAGTGTATCTATTCCTTTAAAAAAATTGGATAAGTATATCTAAAGTCTATTATATATATATATATATATATTTATGTATATGTCAAATTCAAGCAAACCCGATATGTTTAGATGAATAACTTAATTCCGTTATATTATATACCAAAATTCAATCAATTCCCTTATATTTTAAGTAATTTACTTAAACCTATAATATTTTTATTATCACACCAATTAGGGTATTTTTTCTATAATATCATACATTATTAGAAACATTAATAAAGGGACTTGTTCATTGGAATGAAATAAATATAAATGATTGTTTAAATTATAAGTACCTGTACCTAATCATATAAACATATAGACTTGGATGCTTCGATTTAAATGTAAAGGATTTAATTGAACACGATTTTAAATCTATTCATCCATATTTTTTTTTTCTTTGACAACTAAATCTAATTATCCTCCTGAAAAATATTTTGCAAATCGTGTTTAGGAAGAAGAACCACCAAAAGTCTGGATGATCCAGCAAGATAACAGGGCAACTGAGTGTTTGACAGATAATTTGGTTTGACCAGGTTAGTTGGCTAGGTCTGATTTCTTTGTTTTTTTTTTTTTTCAATTTTAAACAGTGAATCACCTACAGCTGGAAACCGTACCAGGACAAGAAGGTAAAATTGATGATTAGATTCCAATATTCCATATGTTCCTCAGTACTGAACCCCTCCTAACATAGTAAAACATTAACATTTCCATTTCATCCACTGTAGCAGAACAAGTATTCAAAACTCCAATTAGAAACCATATTCTGCGCAGTTCCCGTGGCTCCATCTTTATATTCTCAAATCAGATCCATCCACTTGTCCATTCCTACTTATCAAATCTAAATCCTATCATTATTTCCTGCCATTAGAAACATATAATACAACCCACCATCCACTGATTGAGTGGTTTAGGATCTCATAGAAAAAAGAATGGCCTGAGGATCACGATTTTTGCTGAGGGGGGCCATTTTATAAAGGCGGCAAATTGGTGTAAATGTAATGTGAATTGTCTGATTGGCTATGATCACAAATAATGTTCACATTACCAAACAAATGAAAATGTATCAGAATTAGTTAAAAAAAAAAATCCTTATAATATGTAACTTTCAATATTCAAATAGAATCATAGCATATAAAAAGAAAAAAGAAAATTTTTTAAAAAAATATTATGTAAATTTAATACATATTAACGGTAGATAACAAAGACTCAGTTCCGATATTATTCTTTTAAATTAGAAACTTTCTGAAAGTTTATCTTAGAAATTTTAAATTTATCTATAAGTTCTTTTTTTTTTTTTCAAAAAAAGTTTTGTCTTATTTAGGAATCAAAGTTTGCAACCCATCTCACCAAATAAAGCTTAAAATTATATAATTTTTATGAAGTTAGATTGTAAGATCCATTTACATCCCATGAACCCAGCAGGATAAAATTTCAGTACCTCATCCATTAAGTAAAGGGCAATGACAAGCTTATGAGCATCTTTCCACAACAAAGCCATGTTAAGGGCATAGGGTTCCTCTTAAGTTACGTTGGTTCATGGGAGTTAAGGGAGATTAGATGCAGAATGACATTCCCAAGTTAAAAAAGAAAAGTAAAGGGAAAGTGGGTTAGTTGATGCTGGGGAAAATGAGTGTGCAACAGCAAAGAAAGGTCTGTCTGGTATGGTTGGCAAATGTGTCAGTAATGAAAGATTTAAAAAGCAACCCAGAGGAAAACATTAAAAAAATATATATAAAAAAAAAAAAAAAAAACCATAGCAAGCTTGGCCTTCAAGAGAAGCACCCTCTTTAGTCTTTATACCGACTCCTTACCTTATATTTAAAAAAGAAAAAAAAAATTATACATATGGTAAACAGAATATTAGGTAAAATATGTGAAAAGCTAAAACATATTATACACGAACGGTATATATTCTGGTTACCTTAAAATTTGAGAAGAATAGCTTAGTACTGTCATAATTTATTAATGGTATGAAAGTAGTTAGTAAAGATCTATATTATATCAGTAAATTGATCTTGTTTTTAATGATTTTTATCTTAATTTTCCTTTGATTTATCTATAATTTATTTACTTCAGTTGAGTGGAGATGAGTAAATATTCTAACCAAATCTTTTAAACATAATAATTCATAGACACATGTCTTTGTCTATTCATTAACATACTCGAATCTACTATCATTCTGCCCACCCCCATAGAAAAGGTTGTAACTTAAATCATTACAAGGATCTTATTCAATTATACCACCATACCTGGGATCGTAAATCCCAAATGGATAAAATAACAATGCCTAATAAGATAACTACTGCATACTGCTTATGCATGTCATGTCCGGAATTCTATACATACTTCCAACTAATGCAACAAACACTAATTTAGATATATTATTTAGGTAGGGCAAACAATATAGTTTTGGTATTCTAAAACATGAAATATCTCAAACTCCTCAATTTAGATATTTACTGTTCTCTAACTCTCGACCAATGAGGAGTATGTCTTCTGATCTTTTGCAATTATATACTCGTTATGTATGCTCGAGTATATTTAGTACTTAGAGTGGAACTTCCTTATTATATAACTAAATTGTCCAGTGAAAAAATTTGGGTTGGTTCAATTCAATAGAAAATTTTAAAAAATAAGGTTAACTTAATTAAACAAAGGTAAGAGAATGAATTTGCCATAATGTCCTCGTCGTTAAAATAATTTTTTGGTCAATTTAATATGTTTTTGTTATTTCATCACTATACATTTTTTCATAAAGATCTAAACGAGGTTGAGGGATTCTATTATTTCAAATTAACTATTTGGTTTAGTTTGGTTTTGTAAAAAATAAAGGGTGTTGAAGTTAATTTAATTTAAGAAAGCAAGAGAAGGAATTTAGTATAATGCTCTCGTCTTTAAAATAACCTTGAGTTCATTTTAATGTGTTTTTTCTAAGATTTAAATAAGGTAAAAGAAGTGATTTTTTATTTTAAATCAACTATTTGATACATTTTTATCAAGAATTTTATGGTATTAGTAGTAGTAGCATGCAACATGTATGTTTCCTTAAGCCACTTCGAAGTAAAATGGAAGAATGTCGGTATACTTTAAACAGGTGTAATTAGACTTATTAAGGATAGGTTTCGAATAGTGAACTGATTCGATCCGAATCGGTGAGTCATGAATTATCGAGCCGAATTGGTCCACCATTAAATCAGCAGGTTGGTTTTGCTAGTTCACCTTCTTAAAAAGAAAAAAAAGAAAAGAGAGGCTACTAAGTCGGAAAAAAATAATTGAATAATATCTAATAAGTTATTACATGTCGAAGTTACTTTATTTGCGATGACGAATGATAATTTTTTAAAAATAATATTATCAAACTAATGATAAATGATTAATTATAAGTTAATTATGTGTTAAGAATATATAGAAAATTCAATTTCAAATAATATAAGTCTTTTTTGTAAAACTTATTAAATGTTAGGGACTTCAATATAAGGGAAAAATAACATTTGAGGGGAAAAAATTTAAAAAATTAGAATCATATTAAGTCTGAAATTAATAAAGAAATTAAAAATTATTAATGAATTAGTATACTTAAAAAAAAGATCACATTATTAAAAATTATTAATGTATTTAAAAAAAGAAATTAATAAAAAATTAAATATTAAAATAAAAAACAATTCAAGGGTCGAGAACCGGCTCAAAACCGCTCCCTATAAGCCAATCACAGTTTAGTCGTAATTGATCCCGTGAACTAGCGATTCCAAACCAATTCAAGACCCATACCTCTAGGTGCAACATGGTAGTTAATTGCTAATTTTTGACACTTTGTATTAGGTTAGTTTATATTCTAATTCTTTTATGAATCAAATTGCTTAATATTGTATCACGCGTCGAATGGAATCACTTTAAAATGAATCGAATTTGGTTTGATTTGAATCAAATTTATTTTCTTTTTTGCTTTATCCTTTATTGTCTCTTTATAGTTTTATTTGATATGTTTTATCTTTATTTTTTCAATAAAATTACATTATTACTTCTTAATCATCCTTTATTACACATAAATGTGAGAAATTTTTCAACCATTTACGAAAAAAAGTTCTTAAATTAAGAGTATAAGATAGTGGAATTTTGGGGAGTGAAAATTATTTAGATTTACTGGAAATAAAGTAAAACAAATGGGACTAAATAAAATCAACTATATAGAATATGGAATGGAGATTCTTCTACGCAATTCAAATTTCATATATTTTCTTTTTGGTGATACCGTCAAATTCACCATGATGCAACTGCACCGCAAATTGCAATATGATCCCTTGTTTTTTTTTTCCCCACTAATCCCTTGTTGACAATCGGTCTAATTAGGTGAACGCAAGTCGGTTAATATTACAATATGGAAATAAATTGTCTTCATTTATTTATTTTTTTAATTTATGTCCTTGAGATGAGATATTCAATTATGGAAATTATGAGAAAATGATGATATTACCAAATATTTTAAAATTTTAAACAATTACAATTGTTGATTTGCAGAAAAAAGGAAGGAAAATTGAAATGTCACTTTAAATTTCTCTTATGGTGCACATGAATCCTCTATCCACTCCTTTGATCCAGTAATTTTGCATACATGTTTTATCATACAAGATAAAATAGAGGAAGAAAAGTGAGAAAGCAGTGAAGTTGTTATTTTGGTTGTGGAATATACTTAATGAATGATGAATTTATAAAATAAGACAAGGTAATAGCAAAAGAAACATATCAAAGTTAATGGCAAATATAATAAAAAAAGGTAAAAGCATATTAAATTGTATACTATAGTAAATATAATGCATATAGTAATGTATATAATTTAAAATAGAAGCCAAACTAAGCGCGATGGCAATTCCATTTTACATTCACTTCTTTGCACGAAATATGACATTAGAGCTTGTAACACATGTTCTTGAGGTCAGCGAGACTCACAGGCAATTTACGTGCAAAACCGTTCGACACAGCTTGTTTAACTAGGTGATAGTCTTGATCTATTAGGATAGCAAATTGAATCTAATATAAGTTTTAAATACTAAACTTGTTAAATTGATAAGCTAATCAAGTTTGATATATTTTTAAATTTGTTTTAATTTTTTAATATATAAGTAAGTTTGAGATTAATTCAAAAAAAAAATATATATATATATAAAGTATAAAATTAATTGAGTTAAAATCAAGTTTACTAAGTATTTATTTAAGTTGAGTTTGGACTCGATATTTAGAGTTGAATTAAACTTGTATCTCGAGGTTTTAAATCAAGTTCAATATTTTCCTAATTCGCTCCACTTAATTATATTTTTATTTAAAATTAACATAATTTATCGAAATATTTAAGGGTATAGCTTTTTTTTTTTCGGTGAATTAATTCCTCCTTCAATTAACTAGCCGATGGCAAACTTTCAAGGAGTCTATCCTAGCATTAGCTAGGATTGTACGCACAATTACAGTTTTTAAGAAATATATCATGGGTACATTCATCCGTAATAGTCTTTGAAATATTCCTATCTAGGGTACTTGGGATATAACTTTAATTTCAACAATTGAATAGATATAATTTACTAATACACAGAGGCGATGCTAATAAGTTCCTGTCATATGTTAGATTTACAAGGTAAGCTTTTTTATTTTTTTATTTTCCTCTGTCTTTCTCACTCTTCATAATGAAAATAAAGAATGGTCATTAGTTTATTACTCTTTACTATAAAGATTCCTCACATACATAAGTTGGGTCTTGACCAGCAATGTTATAATTATACAGTATACTATATACTTAAGTGCTCTTTCTCTCTTTCTCTCTCTCTCTCAGCATTATTAGTGATCCAAACAAAATTGGAACTTGATGCCTTACCTCTGCTGTTTTGCCAAAGTACCCAAGTGGTGAATTTGGTGTTGTCTTCTGGGTGCATTGAAAGAGGTACTCATGGACTGAAGCAAAAATACTGCAAATTTTTTAAATTTTTTGCACAATTCAAGTTGGAATTTGATGCCATTTTGTCTGTTTTTAGGTACATTCTTACAGTATCTAAAAAAGGGTTTCTGAAAATTTCTCTTTTTTTCTTGTATAGTTAAGTTGTTCCTTTATTCTTTTTTGTTCCATAACTTTGTAAATTGTCTTTCGTAGCTTGAAATTCAAGTGTCTGCTTAGTTAATGTTTATTATTTTGTTTGATTAATTCATTTAATGGACTTTTATTGGACTATCTTTTAAAGGTATCTGAAATTTCATTTTTACGGACTTTGTTAATGTTTATTTCTATTTTAGATTACAATTTAAATGCTTAGCCGGCTCCACTGTGCTGATTTTGTTTGATTGATCGATTCAATGGAGGTTTTTATAGGAGAATCTTAAGAGAGTATCTGAAATTTGTTGTTAATGTTAATTTCATGTTTAGCTTAAGATGAGAGTGCTTAGCCTGCTCCATTGTGTTGAACTTTCTTTGATTAATCAAAGGCTATCTGCAATTTCATTTTTTTTCTTACAGTTTTAGTGTTGATTTCACGTCCTCCTTAAAACATACCAGGTTTATGTATGTTAATTTTGTGTAAAAATGTGATGTAATGGAACATCTATAGTTCTGAATTTAGTAGAAGAAAAAGGGGAATCTGCTTTTTTTTTTTTTTTTTCTTTTCCTGGTGGGATTTTGTGAGTACATGAGCTGTTACCTTGTATCAATCACTCTTGTATGTCTACTTTATGCTCTGAAAAATTCACTTTCTTGTCTGGAAGATGCATTTTTCTCTCTGTCTTATTGTTATTGATCTTTAGGTGTTTTGATAGAACGGCAAGTAGCTGGTGCTCCTCCACTCTGCAGATATTGTGCCTGATGTATTGGATTTGCTTCTTGCACTTTGCTTTTTTCTATTGGATGCTTCAGTGAAGGAATTCACTTTTGTGTTCTTTAATTAACGTCTCACTTCTATAAAGCTGCCAAAGATATTTGTTTCTTGTTGAGGCCTGCAAGATATCACATAGCTACCTTTGGTCAAACCCACTTTACGCTCTTTGTTTTATGGTTCTCTGCTTGAGTATATATCTCAAACCCACTTTATGCTCTTTGTTTTATGGTTCTCTGCTTGAGTATATATCTTACTTCTCTTCTGGTATAACTTCTACTTATAGGGGTAACATTCTAATCATGATTCAGATACTCACATAGACAAGTTGCTTTAACTTGGGGGAGTCATATTACTGGATTTAGAATATGGATGCTTGTGGTGGTGGTTGTGATTCTGGATTTCAACATGGAGGTGATAGTAGTTTGAATCGTGCATCATCGGGAGTGAATGCAAATCCTACATCTGAGGAAGTTTCTGCAACGGTTAAGTGTTCAATGCCGGTTAGTAGACCTCCGAATGTAGCTGATGGTTTCTATAGCGCCGGTTGGGATCAGCTTGTTTCTATTGGTCAGAACGAGGGTCATTTTGGAAGCTCTTCTCTAGTTTGTCATGCTGAATTTTCCAATTCCCAATACCCTCTTTTAGAAAATCATGGGGGCCAGTTTCCTTACCCATCTGATCCAAGCTATGCGGGGTTAATACCAAGGCTTTTGCCATGTTTTGGAAGTGGGAATTTCTCAGAGATAGTTGGATCATTCGGGATGCCCGATTATCCGCAGATTGCTAACTCGGGGTGTCAGCCAAACTTTATATCTAGTGGAGATGGACGGATCCGTGAAAAGACACTAGCGAAGGGTCCACAGACTCAAGAATGTCGAAATTCTGAAGAGGAAAAGATGGGCTCCACCCCTAGTGGTAGGAGGAGGAAGCGAAGTCCCAACCCCAACCCAACACATGACCAACAAGAGGTGATTCCATAATGCTTTAATCACAGCAATAGAACATCTTTGTCATTTTTCAATTTGTTTATCACTTACTCCTAGAATTGCTTCCTTGCCTGTTACAGAGCAATGCTGGGGAGCTGCAGGAGGATCCTTTATTAGATGCATCTGAGGCTCAAAAAGAACGGGATGAGAAGAAGCTGAAGCCTGAAGTGACTGAAGACAGAAATAGTCGCGGTAAACAAGCTAAAGACAATTCTAATAGTGGAGAAGCTCCTAAAGAAAATTTCATCCACGTTAGAGCTCGAAGAGGTCAAGCAACTAACAGCCATAGCCTCGCAGAAAGGGTACATCTTTCTCCATATAGTGTAATTCATTTAGATACTTTAGCTTTTATTGTTTCTCGACCTTAAACTTCTATCCATCCTACTTTCAGGTCAGGAGAGAAAAAATTAGTGAGCGTATGAGAATGCTCCAAGAACTTGTTCCTGGATGTAATAAGGTAATTGAAGGTGCTTAACTTTTTATATGGATATTATTGTTATAATTGTCTCATTGGTCATGATAATTAATTCCATAATATTATTCTTTAGATTACTGGGAAGGCAGTGATGCTTGATGAGATTATTAATTATGTGCAGTCGCTGCAACAGCAGGTTGAGGTATGCTACCGATGCTGTCCCTTGTACATTGCACACTATTCTTATACCACTGTAATACATTGATATGGGGTGTCTAAGCAGTTCAATAGATCTCTCTGCACTTTATTAGGTCATGTCTTGAATCCCTCCCAATGAAGTTCAATAATTCTCCAGCAGGAGAATAGCCCTTGATTTCTCCTGTCTCTTGATGTCTTGGATAGAACTCCTCCATGTCCAGAAAATATTGTGCATAAATTTTATAAGAATTCCTACGAATGAAAATTAGTGAATAATGCTTGCATGCATAGTGGTTCATTAAGTAGAACTGACGATCCATTTTTGGCAGTTTTTGTCAATGAAACTGGCAACTCTGATTCCAGAACTCGGCTGTGATTTAGAAAGAATTGTATCAAAAGACGTAAGTCTGCTAGTCCATACAATCAAATTAGTTTTACAGACAGTTAAATGTCAGTTACTACAATTTCTATTGGAGGATAAAAAATTTGGATTGTTCTTATGCTGTCTAGGCTCTTCATTTGCATGGGGGCAGTGCAACAGCCCTTGGTCTGGGTCCGGGGGTGGGATGCTCGCACCCTTATGCTTCAGGAGCTCTCCAGGGAAATTTGCCGGTTGTCTCGACTGCACCATATCCTCATGTGCCCCAGGTATATGAAAGTTACATATCGTATCATCTGATTATCTGAGCCTTTTTCCTTTTTCTAATGTACTCATAGTTACTATATTTCTCTGGCAGGCTTCATTAGACAGCGATCTTCAAACTCTTTTTCACATGGGTTTTGAGCCAACTTCAACCATGAATATTTTGGGACCTAATGGTAACTGATGGCACGTACATTTTATTTTTCAACTAATTTCCTGATGTTTCTTATAATTCACTATCTTATCACTTTTTCAGGGCGCCTAAAACGAGAACCATAAATTTTGAAGAGATGACAGCATCTACACAGTTGTGTCACATTGCTCTGATTTTTTAACCTGACTACATATTCAATTCTGTTTGGCATATCAAGGAAAAGGGTTGTACAGGTTCTCCACTTCTAACTGTTGGTTCTTCAAATTTTTAGCTGAAGAATATAACTTGAAGCATGACAAATTATGTGTTGCTACCAAAGATTGATTTTGTGTGGTGAAGTTTTATTGATCAATTGGTCTTGTAGATTCTAGAAAACATGTATGAAGCTTCATATGAGAACTTTGACAATTTGTAATTAGTATATTTTTCAAAGAGGAATGGAAAGATCCTTCCTGTTTGCAGTGATAATCCATGCTTTCAAAAACCACTAAGCATGTACTTGAGACAGTCTTGGCATACATACTAAGGGTGGTATTACGATGACTTCTGGAGGGATGTTTAATATCTCTTGTGCTACTTTGATGACATTTGCTTGGAGGTAAAAACTGATTATATTGCATTCACCATGGAATGGAGAAATTGTAATAGGTTTTGCTGTTGAAGGTTCTCTAAGTTGAAAATGATGCATGGACCCACCCAAAAGAGGAAGAAGATAAAAGAAACTTGAAATTAATTTTTGGAAAAGACCAAGACGTTGAAGCTCTGCAGCACTGAATTGGTGAAACTTGGCTTCATTTAGTGTCATTATTGCAGCTGCTCTAAGAGCTTATTTTTGGATATTGCAACCTATAAACCAGTTTTGCCTTGGCAGGTCATGGTTGTATCTGTACGGAATGGTATATTTATTTCTTTGTTTTTGCCAAAGAGTAGTATAGATTTGTATTCTGATATTTTTCATATGCATTTGTGGGAAAGAAAATAATCCCTCATACTTTGACTGCATATGGATGCATCCCCAAACTTTCAAATATTGCAAGATAAATTGTCAAATAATATTTGGAGATTGTGTATAACATCTCTATAATTATTCACATAAAAAAAAAAAAACCTTGATTTTACTCGTATACAGGAGTAGGGATAATAATAGTGCATAATATGATTTCGAGGCCATTGCAGAATTTAGCTTAAAGTTGTAAGACTATGAAAATCCTTTAATTATTCACAAAATGATCAATAATACCCTGGCTGCACTAAAAAATTGTGCTCCTTGCTCTAAAACCACAAAACAGGCTGTTACTTGTTTATCATTACAAACCTTGAAAATGAGTTTAACTCTAATTTTCTAAGATAATCTCAATCGGGTTTAAGGTTTGGGTTTCTTACCTTATTGCGGCATATAAAGAACTCGAAGGGAATCTCTTGAGCACAAAACTTCACATGCCTATTTTGCCGTACGCCCCGACGATTTCCCTTTCAAATTTTTTCTTGAACTTAAAGTCATATACAAGTATGAGTTATGACTTCACGTGATAAATAATCTAATTTTACTATGATTACCGAGCCCTGGAATTCAAAACAGTTCTTATAGTGATGAAGCCTAAAGGGAAAGTAGTAAGAGACTTCTGAATTTTTATTTTTTTTATTTTTATCCAATACTAGATATTAAGGTTCTGCAAAAGAGACTGAGGAATTCGGTCTTTTTGTAGAAAGAAAGTCGGAGCAATTCATTATATTATCCCTAATTTAATTTGTTAATTGGGATGTTTCATCACTCCCGCATAAAAATTACTTAGAAGTTCCTTTCTTTTGGAATTCTTTTACCATGTTAGTTGATTCTTTAAAAGTTGAATTATAACGTAAAGCCAAACAAGGCGCTTACTTTTTCCATTTTACAGATATATTTTATCCACTTATCACGTCTGTTGAAGTAGGATTCAACTTCAAAATCTTATGGTTTTGATCGGTTGGTTTTAGGTATACATTGAATGTTATAGGATAGTTTCTTATTTGTAACTTGCTTTTTAGTATAGTTACATGATATAATATATATATATATATATATATACGTATGTATACATAAACACATAGGCACACAACACATCATTATTGAAACTGCAACTTAACTCATTTAATTTTGTGAGCTCGTGATTTTTTTTAGAGTTTTTAAAGTTTAAGATATGCTTGATTCATAAAATGAGGAGTGATTGAGTACCCTTTCAAGTGGAAGGGGGAAAGAAAATGATGAAAGTGATATTATATAAAAAAATTGGTGCATAAATAGATTTGAAGAGTCATGATAGTAGAATTCAACATAATTTAGAAATTTACGACATTTATGCTACTGAACTCAAAACACAAAGGACATAGAATTAGAAGATATTGCTCTCATTGGTAGTAGTGCCAATTATAAATTTTACAGCAACAATGATGATAACAGTGGTGATAATGATTACAAGAAAGCCAGTGGTAGTTTTGATAATGATGTTACAGTTGATGATTACTAATGATTTGTATATTTGCACAATTATATCATCTTATTTTAGCATAATCATTTATGCTCAATTATTTACTGGTAAATTATAAATACAACCCCTTATATTTAATTTATATGCACATAGTCTCCTCATTGTTGATATTGTGTGTTTAAATTCCCAAATTTTTAAAAGGTTGTATTTAGATCCTATTTGCTATTTTTCCACTAGATAAAATAATTAAAAAATTAAAATTAAAAAAAAAACATAAAATTAAGGACAAAATGGTCACAAAAGGAGTTTAAATGCACATTTTTCAAAGATTTCAAAGTCTAAACACATAATTTTAAAAATAAAGAGGCTAAGCGCACGTGAATGAAATAATTAAAAGATATGTTTTATGATTCAGGCTTATCTATACAAAACTTATATTGTAAAAAAAAATTATGTTGAATTTGTTTATTTTTATCATGCATTTCGAATACCTAAGTATATTTACTATTTCTTAAAGTTAGTTCATATAATTGCTACTTCTTAAAGTTAGTTTATATAAATTATAGAAATTTACATCTCTATCTATCAATTCTATAGACGTTTGGTAGAATCACCAAACCTCGGGCTATTTTTCCCTTTATGCCATTATATGATAGTACTTAATTCTAAATATCAGAACCTACATCCGCTCGTAGAATATAAGGCCTCTCACCAATGGTGAAACCACCCCAACCATCTACTTTGACTAAAGGCATAGATTTTATGATATCTTGTATTTTATTATATGTAAGGTGCCGCATATTGACCTTGCGATCTTCTCCAGGAAAATTAAATAAAAACTAAAAGGATGAAAAATGTCATTCAAACTCACGAAACAATAGTTTTAACCATTTAGGCACATACTTATCAAACAAATAAATTTGTTACATTCTCGTTATTATTGTGGCAATTATAGAAGTAATTATGTTTACATTTCTTATAATTAGAGTTTAATTTGGTTATCAGGAGTTATTGGACTTATATTTTGAATATTGGGATGTTTAAGGGGAGACAATATAATTTCAATTATTAAATTGTTCGTAGATTGCAAATACAATTCTTATATTTGCTTTATACATTTTTAATATCGGAAACGAGCATTTGCATTCTCATATCTTTTTCCTAAATATATATATATATATAGACTATTATATAATCATTTCATCCTTGATTTACATACATTATTTTTAATTTTATGTGCTCTTCATTACTTTGTTCACGAGGAAAATAGTAAAATAGGGTTCAAAACATATTTTTTTAACGATTTAGTGGTATAAATGCTTAATTTTAAATATAAGGAGTAAAGAGCCTTGAAGAACATATAAAGGAGGTACAAGTGCAATTTATCAAAAAAAAAAAGGGGATATAGTAATATTTATAAAGAATTAAGAAATGAATAGGAAAAGAAAAATCACTAGCTCCATCCTGTATCCTGGGATCAATCGATTAATTATAAATTTTAGATTGGTTCTAATAAGCTATAATATTGAGTCCGGTACCATATTTTTGGTACGTGTTCTTGTACATCAAATATAAGTTAAGGCCTCCTATCTTTGCTATTCGATAAATTCACCACTAGGTTAGTGGCAATTGTTTCTTCAATTTTTATCTCATTCTTATCGAATGTTTTGGGATACAATACTTAAAACAAGTTAATATGATACTTTAACAAATAAGATACGAAAGAAGAGATATTAACAAAGGCAAACATCATATTGAATTATCAGGGCCCAGGGGAGTTAAAATGAAGTTCATCCATGCGCAGCATGAAAATGTTCTGATGCTTACTCGTTTCTAGTTTGAGTAATAATTTAACTGTATCCTATTAATTACGCTGCTTGCAATAGTTAATTAGAGAAATATTAACAGAAATTTTGGATGCAATTATTGAGAAAGCAAATAAGAGATCTATTTGCAAGTGCCTCACAAATCCCCACCACAAAGGTTAGTCATTAAGTAATAAATATAATGGTATCTAACTTTGTCAATTTAATATTAGGAAGTCCTGACTTTTTTAATCTTCACACAATCAATAATTGTAGTGCTAATCAAAACAGGCGCTACTTTTTCTTAAATGTGGCAAACATATCAAGAAAAAGGACATTCCCATGCGCGTGCACTTAAAATGTGTCATAAACGATACAAGGATTCCGTGAAGTACCCGTTAGAAACCAAAACATGACAATTCATACTTAATAAAACCGGTACTTGTAGAGGACCATCTAGTGCCTATGTCTACGCCTACTTCCAAGGACATTAGGAAACTTTCACAATTATGATTGCTAGGGTTAGGTCAACTTCTGGATCCAATTTAGCGAAAACATAATAGAGGACGCAATAATTGCTTGGCGGAAGTAAATGCAGCGATTTTCATCCTCCGTCTGTAGATCCATCAATGCCAATGAAAGGATCCCATCACACCTCACTTCAAGACACTGGCAAGGTATAAGTTTTTAAAGAGAAACCGTTGGCAGCATGGATTTGGCTTCATTGGCAAATGTATTTGGCTAAGCGTTCAGAATGGGGCAGTTTATTCTCCTTACTCCTGGGTTGAATCGACTTGGTTATTGGCCCTTCGGAGAAGTCCCAGATTTTCTAAGGTCAAGTTGCAAACTCATGCACAAAATTAAGGGTCCAAATTTTATCTCCTTACGGACTTTCAAAATGTGTATCTAACCCTTAGCCATTGCTAAAATCTTAAAACCATTGTGATTTATGGTCCTTTTTGTAATGATTGTGAGATTCTAGCAATAATCTGAAAAGTACACTTTTAAGAGTTTAGGATATTTATCCACTTAAGCAATAGCTTAGAGATATATTTAGTTTAGGATTGACAATTTTGCACATAACCTTTCAACCTGCACATAGCATGACACAATTATAAATAAGTATGTGTCAAAAATAAAAGATAAAAAAAAAAACTCAAATGATTAATAAACAACTTAAACTCATGAACTTGCTTATAAATGTATATGAGTTTGGGTTGGGTTTAGGTCTAAACTCTCCAAATTTGGGCTTTAACCTAGAGTCGACTCTTTGAAGTGATAAGAGCTAAAAAGTTAAGTTGATGTTTCGGGATAATTGAGAGAGATTTAACTTAATAGACTTAAAATACAACTCATTAGATCGGTTTATCTCACACCAATCCTTCTTAATTTGACTCGTGTGTTAAAAACACTAGGCTAGGTTAAAAAAAGCCCGTTTGAGGGTCCATTTGTCAAGGGATTCATCATGACCGTTGATCATCATTACAATTCAACAGATGAGATTAACATCCATCTTCTCTAAATACCTAACCTCCCCCCTCTTTTGGATACAAGGAATCTAGCGTAAATGCCATCGCGCTACTGAATTCATTCCCCAAAAAATTAAATACTTAGCTATTTCAATAATACAACACTATTCAACATCAACTATGGAATTCAATGCAATCAAGTTCTACCTATTACATTACATGTTAATGGCAATTGAGACTATCTATTCCTCCTCCTTATTACTCTTCTCTCATCATCTCATACGTATCATTGAAATTATTCTCCTGAGTCACGTATAGAAAGATGCGCATAACCTCCATATTCAAACCTCTACACCTATAAGTTCTAACCTAAACCTAATAGAGATCTTATATAATTGATAATTTGGTCATTACTTTATATCTCTCTCTTTTTTTTTTTTTAGTTTGACACTTCCTACAATGATGTTTCAAAGTGGAAATTACAACTTCAATTGTTTTGCTTACTATGGAAAGTTCACTTCATTTAAAAAATTCTATGGCCATGAATAGTATAATGATAAATTTTCATATATTGTAAGTTTCATTTAGAGTCTTCTCTTTGATATATACCAATTCGAATTATAAGCTATGTTGTTGCTCTTGCTACCATCGGGATAAATCTGACCCTTTCTCTATTCCTAAATTTCATTAGTACCGTCCAACCAAATCCAATTCCATTTATTTTGTTTAGATTGAATACAGATTCGAGCCATAATACATGGTTTCAAAAAACCATACAATTTTCCAAAAATTGCTTTTTTAGTAAGGATAATATCATATTTAGTACTTAAACTTTATTTAATGCAATTTAGTACTTGAGGTTTGAAAAGATCAATTTAATACTTAATTAAAGTTTTCCTAGACATTTATACGACCTGGCTTAACAAAGTTAGTATCCATTTGCTAAAGTGACATCAGGTTGACAAGTGGTGGAGGCATCAATCTTCACCCCGTGACATAGAACTTACTAACATGGCATCAACTGATACGTAGCAATGGCATGGAGGCATGACACTCTACTATTGTGTTAACATGGTATCAACTAACACATGGCGGTAACACAGATAGATACGTAATACGACACTCAATGACATAGTATCTACATGGCATGGCATAGCATACTAAAAAGTCGACTGGGGTTAACCTTAGATACAAGCCTTGATAAGGTGCTCACACCATGGTCCGTTCCATATATATGAACTCAATTTACTACTAATTTAAGTTTAATATACAAAGGGAGGTTTCTCGTGGGATGAAAATGTAAGACTTACAAGTAAAGGCCTTGAATAACTACTACTTTACAATTATTTATGTGACTTTGTTCCACTTTTTTTTTTATTTTGTTTCACTTCAAAAATAAATAAAAGAAAAACTCTCAATATTGAATCTATTCCATGAGATCTTTCATATCCTATAAAAAATTCTTCAAAATCCTTCCAAAATGGGTTGCGAATAACAGATCAAAATAGGCTTACTAGGTTGATTTTTAAGAAAATTGCAACAGTTATATGTATGTTCTTCCTGACTTGTACCTTTGATTTTTATCATTTTAATGCATTCTCTCTCATCAAATTTACTTGAAATATATTCTACTCTATATGAACTTTTAGATCATTTAAAGATTCCTCTAAGAACTTGTTTAAAACACATTTAAAACTTAGATCAAAGTTGTGATCAAACATACATATAGTTACTGTAAATTTTTTTAAACAGTTGAAAGGCTCACTTTGATTAAGTTTGAAGCAAGTTTTGAATGTGTTTTCTTAAAATTTTTTTGCATAATCTAAACGTACTCACATAATATATTCAAGATATGCTAATTTTATGGAAATTGAAAGTAAAAATGAAGTATGAAAAATTAAGTTGAAGTTGGCTTCTCATCCATATAAATTGCAATGTGTCACATAGCCACTATAATTTATCCTACATGGCTAGATTGCTAATCTTTGTATTCTATATAATAAAGCATCATTTCTATCATTATTAAGAAACTACATACTGTAGATTTGCTGAAGGATAGTTGCTCATATATGCATATATGCTATCTTAGAATATAATTTGTTTTTCCAAAAATTATTTTTTTATATATGTCAAATGCTACGTGTCAGTTCCTGGTTCATTCATAAGTTTACGTCAGCAAACAGGGTTTACAAAGATAAGTCGGGTACTATAATTGACAAGGAAAACTTTAATTAGGTAATAGGTTGAACTTTTCAAGGTTTAGGTAACAAATTGCATATTTAGAGAAAGTTCAAGTACCAAATACGACATCAACCATTTTTAGTAGATACACTTTTTCTTTATGGTGTTCCACCTTTAGCTTGTTTTTGGTCCAAATATGAAAGAGTTGGAAGGAGACTTAGTTACTTGGCTTTTTACTTCCATAATCTCTTTTTTTTTTATTTGGCAATAACTTAAGCGGATTAGTCTGTATCAAGAGAAAAATAAAATACTGAATCCGTGCATAATTTTGCAAAGAAATAGCCTAATTGTTTCTCTTATAATAATTCATTCCATAATTTACTTTTCAATCACCTAAATTTAAACTGATAGGTTCAATTCTTACTAGATGCACGCCAACAGGTGAAAAAAATAGAATCATTCAAAATTGGAAAGAAAAATGACAGTTGAAATGATGATTGATACAATAGAAGTATAAGATATCAATTCTTTTTCCTGATTGAGGAAAGGGTCGAAGAATGGGACCTATTATGGGACATACAATGCATTACATCAATTTCTTTCGAAAGTAGATGACCCACCCTTAGTATGAACTATTTTTTGCTACAAATCAACTAATTTAACTAAATTAAAATTTTGTAATGCCTTACATCTCCAATGCCCAAATTATAAGTTGGTTGTATCTTTTTATATTAATATACATATTTCTTTTAATGTATTCATACTTAGATTTCATTTCCTAGCAAGAAAAAAAAATTACAACTCATTCATTTTATTGAATGTAATAAATCTATATTGTGTTTTTATTCCTTAGGTATTATATAGGCAAGTGATAGCCTATTAACTTTTTAGCTGGACTAGAACATGCTTTGAGGAACAAATTAGGGATAAACATAAAATGAATAAAATTTTCTATTTTTCAAATAAAAGATGTCAAGGGCCATCTTCCTACTCTAGACAATCACCATGTCTATAATGCTACAAGCTAAGGCAATCCACTCACATAAGAATGTTAAATTGAAAGTTCTTAAGGGGTCTCAATATTGTCGAAGAGAATGTAATTATTATGTTTGTTGATAGTTCACTTTAGGCCCAAGTTCCTAAGTCCTGATCCGAGCTAGCCGGAGCCCAAACCGAATACCTCAACTTGCTTAAGTACCCCTAAGCAGCACCATGAGATAAGGAGACCAACCTCACCTAATGAACTTAGACACTAATAGTCCCACTCCGACTTGCTTGGGACCTTCCTAAAAACTTCAACTTGTCATATCCATCCGTATGCCAACACGACCTACTCAGACAACCCTAAGTATGTAGGGGTCTTTAGAGAGCTCAGACCGACCCTTAGGGCTAAGGCTACCTTTATCCTCTCAAGCATATTCTAGCCATTCAGCATACAGCTTAAAGCCCACAAGTACTTTCACCTCTCTCTCTCTCTCTCTCCAAATTAATTGCCCTATAGCATCCATGGTACATCTAACACATCTAATGGCCCTAAACACATTAGCATCCAAGGTTTCTGTTACGCGCCGAAGTCGCAGAGTCACAACAGTCCCGCCGTGTAAACCATTCTATGATAGTAACTGGCCTCACAATGCCTACCATAGACATGACCTACACAAGGCGTCGACGACTCCTCGCTTTAAAGTAAACAGTCCGATTAACAATTAAACTACAATTATGATAAATAGTGCAAATTTCTAATAACATGTACAATATTATATATATAAATCCACAGAGCTTCCCAAAAATTTTTACATAAACATAACAGTTCATTAGATTACATAATAACTATCAGTCTTTCATCCCTAATTACATGGTCACCCTAGTTACACATTATACTAAGTAACTTGATCCTCATACCCCTGGCTTCCAACGGACTAACCTCTGGGTAATTGTAGAGCGGCATAGTACTTGCAGTATTCAAAAATTAGAACCTGCAAAAGGATCTATAAGGGTATGAGCAACTAAAGCTCAGTAAGTTAAATTGGAGACTCACGAATGCATACAAGCACAAACAGGGTTATCAAACATTTATTTTCATGCAATGCAACAATCAAGTGTCATCGCACAACGTAGTCCAGTCCGTTGTAAAATCAGAGAAATTTCACCTGCTCCAATTCGGGTTGAGGAGTTTCCATGTTATGCAGCAGCTCACAACCAAACCCAAGCTTGTGCAATGGAGACCTCGCTCCTCCCGCGACTACCTTCAAGCCATTGACTTCACCCTCGCCGTGACCTCCTCTCCTATCACTTAGTTCGACTAAGGATGAAGAAGGGACCATTTTGCAATCCTGCTCTATCCCTTTCGAAGGGATCGGTATTTGGTTAGAGAATCCTATGATCCCCTAACGGGTTGCCATGCATGACATTTTTTGTTATTAGGATCGACCAAGATTAAATTCCGTTTAGGGTGTTCAAACAATTTCATACCAATTCAATCAGTTACAAAATCACTCACAATACAAATTCAGCACGAATTCAGATACATCAAACACATGCGTAAACTACTTACAATCACAATCATATACAAGCCTAAGTCTCCGAGTACTACAAAGCTAGTACTCTATTACAATAAGCAATAACCCAACTTACTTGGAATTGCTCGATCGCTCAATTCCTTAATTGCAAGCTGATTTGTCTCTGGGTGTCCTATAATACAAATAGATCTTTTTAGTACTTATAATTTATGATTTCATATTCTAAGTTATATTTTAACTCATTTTTTCCGTGTATACCCATTATGTCCTAATGATTATTTGTACTCTATTTTGGGGTTCGAATCCTAAATGAGATTTTAAATTTTGATTCCTAAGCCTTAAATATGCTCGAATCCTAATGTGAAATTAATCACATTAAGCTCAAGTGTCCAAATATCCTATTGGGTCGTAATTTGGTATTCTAAACTATTCGGTACACGCTAACCCTAATTGCGGTATCGGATTTATTCCCAATGTGTGAAAATCTTACATTTTGAGACTTTTGCTTAAGATTAAATGTTATTTTCAGATTTATTATTTTTTTTATTTTTATTATAATATTATCTAAATAACTCTATTTTTTAGATTTATTAATTTACAATTTCACATATTACTAAATTCTTATATTAATTGCCTAATTTCCTAAATTAACCATATTTAATACTCCAAAGGCTAGGATTAGGGTTCCACATCAAAGATTAACATCCCTAAACATCTAATTAATATCTAAATCAGTAATTAACATCTTAATCACCTACTTAACCCCAAATCACCCAATTTTTCCATCATTTTAGGGCTAAAAATTAACTTAAAAATTTTGAAAATTAATTTTAAAAAAATGGCTTCATAGCACTGTTCTATATCTTATGAGCATCCTACAGAAAAAAAATTGAGCTCCAAACTACACTCCTAAGCCTATTTATTTTCCGTTCTAATCATGCTCGGTTTTGAGCAAATTGTTAAGAACCCTATAATTGCAGACGTAATTAAACTAAATCAATATTTTTTCCTAAATATACATACAATAAAACCTCAGAATAATAAGTTTCATAATTTTCTGAGCAAAATAACCAATTTTACAAAATTATTCAAAATTGGGAAATTTAAGAGACTAACCAGTCCAAAGCTTTCTGGCCATCCAAACCAGGTCCAAAGCTGTCGGCCGGCCTAGACGGTGGGGCTAGAGTGGTGTGGTGGTGGCAGCTCGGTCCCAGGTGGTGATAAGGTATGAGTTTCTCTCCCTACATGAATCTGCACAGTTTTCTTTTCTTTTTTCTTTTTTCTGGATTTTCTCTCGATTTTTCAGTTTTCCTATTTTTTCCAAATTCTAAACTGTCCAAATGACTTCTGAAAATTTTTTCCCTATTTATAGACGATTTTTGTAATTATTATGCATTAATTAGACAAGACTTTACCCAATTTTCTTGATTTTTGGCTTTTATGTTGTCTAATTTTAATTGGTTGATTTTTCTTTTACAGCGTTTGACTTTCCACGACCTGATTTGGATTATTCTAGGTTCCTCTGATTTTTTATAATTAATTTATAATTTTCCTTAATTATTTACTTAGTTTTTGGCCAATTTAGGTAATTTCGCGTATTTTTATTTACACGTAAATACATGTGGGATACATGTGAACATTCCTAATTATTATTTTGGTTATTCTAAAATTTTTAGTATACATATAATCTATCTTTAGTAATTTATTAGTTATTTTATTACAGTTTTCGCATTTTCGGTAATTAGTACTTATTATGCTTAAAATTTGAAAATTTTATAGTCTCCTATTTTATTACTTATTTTCTTAAATTCAAGTTTACGAGGTCAGTTTTACTAATATTTTTCTCATTAGTTTATAATTTGGGTTTGATCGGATCCATTAACCGATCGTCCTAAACCTTGGGTTCTAAGTTCAAGCCTACGGTTACTTAGCTTAACTTTAGGGCTTACAGTTTCAAACATGGCTACCAGCATATTTATGGTCAATTAAGTGACAGAGTCGTTTTATCACCCTATAATGCACGTCTCCTGTAGACGCCTTGTATAACTAAATCCAGGACGATATATGTCCTTATTAGGTAAGCTCCTTGGCTTATAAATAGGATAAGGACCCAAAGGTATTGATTCTCTCTTCCCTTTCTTCACTCTCTCAACTCTCAAGCACCCTGAGCACTCCCTAAATTTCCTTAAACACTCTCACAAATACTGAAGCACTCTACCTTATCCTCCTTTCAATCTCTTATTGCTAAATTAAGCATTGGAGGGCCCTCATGAACATAACCACCTAAGGCTTCTTACTGGTCATTCGTTGAGTAAGGTGCATACGATACTTGAAGCAATCCATATCTAATCAATCCTCGTGGTTTTCAATGTTCATGCAGCTACATAGCTTTTGAAAATTATCGTACAAGTTTGCCAAATTAAAATCCATTTACCTATATATTTTTTGAAAAATAAAATTGACTTGGTTTTTAGTACATTCATATAACTACATAGATTTAAGAAGTTCTTTTGTTTTACTCCATTCTATACTACATTTAGTTGCATCAATCATTGATAAGAGTGTATAAATATCTATAACAAACATAAGAAATGGTAAGATAGCATAATTAACCACAAAATTTACTAATCTTAGATAAAAATGGAATGACGTACTAAGAGAGCATGAAGAGATTTCATTTGTTTCTCCTGAACATAGAGAGAGAAATTAATGATTCAAGTGGTGGTATCCATATGGGTACGGTGGGTTCAATGATATGTAGCATTGTGGTATGTTGGATTCAAGCTATGGTGGTTAGTGGTAGTGTGTTTAGGTTGTAGTTATGGCTAAAATGAAGAAGAAGAAGATAGAGAGCAATCAAGGGATGTACTAATGAACATGGCTATAATAACTATTCATAAGCTTCAATATATGAATAGCTATTCAATATTTAGCACGAATTTCACCCCTCTAAATAGTTATTTATGCAAAGTAAACATTGTAATCAACCAATTTTATGGAACAAGGGGGGAATAATAATTTGATTCCCTCTCTATTCAATAAAGTGAATGAAAACTTTATGTTTGAGATATTCAAATATGTGCTCTATAAATACATTTACCTTTTCTTAGTATACATATGAATTTGACACATTTTCAAATCTTAATGATCTTTTAGTATACTCATCTAGCTTTAATGATATAGAAATACTAGAAGAAGATGAAAAGGATGATGGTTTAATATAATTTTTAGCATAATATTAGTAACTTTTTATCTAATGTAAACTTTTCGACAATCTCTCTTAAAGAGCTAGCAAAAATGCGGTCAATTTTAATATTGACATAATATTGGATTAAGGTCATGTCTCAACTTAACAAAGTGATATAATGTAGCAAATGAATGAGTCATTTTGTTATGTTTAGTTAGATTTACTTTACTTAAGTTTTTCATTTATTGCATTATAATTTTATTTTTTTAGACTTTACTCTTATGAAGCTTTTGTTAAATATACAATATGACTATGGTAGGATCTAAATTTTTATGAACCCAACCCAAACATGAAACACTTTTTTTAAAATTGGTTAGATTATGGGTCTAAATTTGCAAACACAACTATGAAATCTATCGTGTTACTAATTGAAGTTTTTTAAACATGAACCATCTAGTCGTGGACACAAGATAGGATTGTTAATGCAAATTGTCTACCTTAATTGAATCACAATTATTCCTTCTCCCATCATTTCCATTTTGACTGAATTATATTAATGGGCTCATGTTTTAGAGGTCAATAGATTCATTTTATTTTTGAATAACGTATAAAAAAAAACACTATTTAAACTTTATGTGCTTTTCTAACTTTATATTTGAAGTTCTAAATAGCTGAATGTCTACTCAATCAAAATTGTCGTAGTTAATCAAATTTTTACTTATCAAATTTATTACCTTTAACATTTTGAGAAAAATGATGCTTAAATGTTCATTGGGCAAAAATTATATGTCTAAACAATTAGAGTTGGGGTAATTAGTTTGACAAGCAAAAGTTCGACTCTCTATTGAAATTTGGTAATTTCAAACTTTATGTGGAAAATTAAAGTAATACTCAAAGTTTGGGTAACAACCTCAACATTATCCCTTTTGTTTTTAGGTGAATTGTAAATATGACTTTTTAGCTTCATTTATGAGTTATCTTTCCTATCTTTAAATTGAGTTCTTAGACAGTTAAATCTTAATAAATGCATTGATTGATGTCTATATGACATATTTCCCTTGATAGAAAGAATGAAGAATAAAAACAAAATAAGAATATAGCATTATGCATAATAAAATATTCAAAAATAAATAAATTTATGTACTCTTTTTTTAACTTTAGAATTTTTTTATTGGTTTATTTAATTGCAAAATAGTAAAATACAATATTGAGATACATGTTTAAAGGTATAAGGCCCTAAATGCTAAATTTTAAAGATGAAGGAATCAGCTACGTGAAGCAAATATAAGGAGATGTATTCATAGTTTACCTTTTATTTTATTTTTTTTTTTTAATTTCCATCAAGAATTACATAGTATTTTGTTTTTATTATTATTATTTGTGTACCCCTCTCCATCCTTTTCAATAAAGCCAAAAAATTGCTTATTGAAACATTGGTAGTTGTTCAAGAGAAGGAAAAAAAAAAAGGAGGTAAATATCCATCTCTTTGGTTGAGGAATCATTAGTACCTTGCAAAAATAGAAGGAGAAGATTTAAAATTAGCAAAGATTATATTGTTGCAAAGGTAGGCTTTCTTGATTCTAAGGGAGAAAGAGGTTCCATAAATTCATATAAGTATTTAAGTTTTTTTATAGATAAGATCATTCTTTTTCATTTCAAAGGATCTACAAAGTATTCTCTCGAATCAATGAGCTTGGAGCTGCCTTATTTCTTTTTCTTCTAAATTTTGTAATAAAAAGGTTTTGTGAAGGAATAGTCTTAGAAAAAAATGGTAGGTAATGTATTGGATGAACAAAAGAATATATTGCAATTTTTCTAATTTATGAAAGACAATCATTAATAAGTTGTACTATAATGTTAGATCCTACGTCACTCAATAGGTTCTAAATTGTAGTATAGGTAATAAAAATCATAAGTTGGGTTTTGATTCTAACTTCAAGAATTTGCTTTGATAAAGTAAATATAGATATATGATTTCTAATTTTCACCGTTACATCATGTAATATGTACTCAATATACCACGTATTGTAGGTTTTAAGATACATTGTAGCTCAATAAACCTTTACTCTTTTAAAATATGTCTATGATCAACATAATTATATTTACAAGGTAAATTACAACCCAACCAAATCTGTCCCACCTTATGAGGTACCTTTATTGTAATAGCCCTACGTGCACTTCATAAACTCTTGAGAGCAGAACTAATTGTTTAAAAACTTCGATACAACAAACAAAATATTATTATTCAGTTTATATCGATGTGATGAGACTTGTGCTTCACCAATAGGAAATATAGCAAAGTTGAAAATTTGAAAAAATATCAATATTCATGAAGTCCATTAAAAGCTTTCGTATAATGAAAAGTAAAAGGAATCATAAGTCTTTCATCTTCTCATGAGTCTTGCCTTCATAGTCTACTACAAATAATAAATAATATCTTATAAATAACATAAAAGAAAAATGGAACTACTAGCTCTCCACTTATCGTCTCTTTTTGGACTCCATCACTTCTTACTTGCAAATAACCTTGTCCTTCCTTTAGCCGGAAAGGACCTTGCATGAAATAATGATAATGATGATGATGACAATAACTTAATAAGGTATAAGCGACAAATAATTTAGTGAGTTACTCTTTATACCACACACAAAAAAAATATATATAAACAAGTTACAATACGTGAAAACATATGAATACAACAATATACATAATTATGAAAAAACTATGTATAGTAAAGATTAAACGCTTTCGATGACTTGGGATTGGGATAAAAGTACCATACATCAGTGCCATATCCTTACCACTCTGAGCAACTGTTCTCGGTCCTAATAGTTTGATAAATACTCATTTAATAATAAAATAACGTGAGCTTAGCTCAAGTGGGGTTATATATATTAAAAGTAACCAATTTCATAATACATTTAGACTCAAGAGAGCAGTATATACTAAGCAAATATATTAGTAGATGGAGCTTCAATCAAAGGATGGCATTGCTCAATATAAGGATAGCATTCCTCAATATATGGTAGTTTCTAAAGAATAAAATAAGGTAAAGGATAAAGAATCACCATCATATAACCTCTCCACACCATCTCATGATGCTAATAACCTTCTCCATGCCATCATGCTATGCATGTCTAGTAGAGTTAAGTTTTGATATTCGTTATTTTTTATATTAAAGCCAACCTCCTATTAGTAGGTAGAAGACTAAGGAACTATTTTGATCAAGTTTAGAGAAGAGGCTTGAAGAGAGTGAGGAATGTCATTAGGATATGACTCTTAACATGCTTCTAAAATGACTTATAGGTAAAAGAAACGTGACAATAATAAACCTAAATCGTACATCGAAAAGGGGAAAAGACCTTGACCTAATTGTTAGGTCTTGCGATAAGAATGTCGCGTGTTTAAGAGTAAGGAGGGAAGAGATTGTAACACCCTATGTTAAATGAAGTTCCACATGGATTGTAAGAGAGAGTTGATACTGGTTTATAAGGTTATGATAGTGAATATCTTGTTAACACTAATTAGAAACTTTTGAATTAAAGTGGTTAAAAAATGTCTATTAATATTTATTTGCTTAGCTTTGCACTACTTTTGGCCTGGGATATTACATAACCATAAATACTTGACAATAAAGGATAAGAAATGTAGTAAGACAATGTAAATAAAGTTTGAATGTTTTCTAGAGAAGTTTTCTCAAAGTATAATAACCACTATAAGAACATGCAATTTGCCAAAACACCCCTCATGCATAACAAGTTTAACTCCTCATAATATGGCATGTGCAACTAATGTACATGTACAAATAGTATGGTAATCATTGGACTAACCATGGTAACCCCTAAATGTAATAATTATTTAAGTACTCTGATTCATAATCAAAGTCACCTAGTGATAATAGTAGAAGAAAGAGATAGGTAACTAAAGATAAAAGCTCACTCATACTAAGGATTTGTTGTGGTCATAGTCAAAGTCACTTGGTGATAATAGTACAAGAAACAAATAAGTAACTAAAGATAAAACTCACTGATAGTAAGGATTTGTTATAGTTCACATATTCCCTTATTTTAATCCTTTTTCATAGTTGGTTCAAGATTTTTTCATTTTGAAGTAAATTTTTTGCAATCTTATAATCATTTCAAAAGTATCATGTGGTACATTCATGTAAAGTTATTGAATTAGCAAGGAGGGATTTGCTTATCAACGTAATTTTGAAAGAAAGCTATGATTGTCCTTTAAGTTAACTAAAGCAATGTTTATTTATTCTTCTGGTTTTTGAACTTGGCGAGTTTTTCATTTATTCATAAATTAAATTTCTTAAAATAAACTTCTTTTTAAGGGTTCCCATGCTATGAGTCACAACATGGTTGGCATCTTAGAATATATATTTCTACTTTTCAAGTTTCTAAGAGCACCCTTATACTTTAACATTACTACAACATCTATTGATTTTCATTCTTAAACAAATTATTACCTCTCTAATTGATCCCTTGGAATTACTCAAGGTGAGTTATATTCCTCTAGGGCTCACAATACACCATTAATTATACTAATTTCCATATTTTCAAAGAAGTTCAAGGTTAAATGTATGATCTCAACATATTGCTCCCTCGTTTTCTTCATTTGTTAAAGCCAAGTATGGCTAAAGAAATTTACTTCCACATATTAAATTTTCATTCCCTCAAGGATACCTTAATATAATCCTAATGTATTATTAACAAGATTCTTTTCACTCTAAATCAAACAATTACTTCATCCATGCTAGAGGTTAGCTACAGTAAGATTATCCTTTCATAAACATAATCATTAGTGTTTACTTTATTCAACTTATTTAAGCATCATTGTAGTTCTTTAGATAAAATTTAATCTAATTAAATATATGAACAAGTAGATCATCCATTTTTCTCATTCCCATGCTCTTAACCATGGGTAACTTTTCACACTTCATACGTTTTAATTTCTAAAAAATCATGTTAACTCACTTGAACGCATTTCAATTTTTCTTTTATCAAGATTCAAACAAATTAACTTGAGATAAACACTATTCCTCTCTTCTTTGTAGCCCACAAGCTAAGTTAGGTCATGGCATGTGTAATTTAAATTTTATAAGTCTCTAATTACCTCACCAAAAACACATCTAAATTGACTTTTATTAAGATATAACACTACAATTAATAATTAATAAAATCTATCATTATCCCACTAAGCTCCATGCATCATTCTCCAATTTAAGCAGCCATAGATTTTTTTTCCCCTTACTAATCCTTTTGATTTGCATTTTAACTACCCTTCGATGCTTAACTTCTTATCTTACTCCATTTAGTTTCGTAGATCACTAAAATTGTAATATATTAGAAAAATATTTTCAAAAACAAGGGTATTTGGGGGATTCTCAAAAGTTACTAAACCCTACTCACTCTAACCGACCATCCTCATTCGAAAACCCTAAGATTTTCTATTTTATGCCTAATTCTCCTTCTTTACGCAAAAACCTAAAAGCCTCTCCTAAACTCAACCCAAAAGTGGCAAGCAAGGTTAATTAAGGTGAGATTCTTGATGTTTAATCCTAAGAAAAATATGTAATTAAGCCTCTTCGCAATCTATTCCTCCTACTCCTTATAGATTTCAACCAGTTTTCCACTGTTTTAAGTGGAGGTTGTTGATATTCTTCAAGTGGTAGCTCTTAGGTGAGTAAGTTAAGTTACATAAAGGATTTTCTAAGTTAGGCTTGATTCTCTATTGAAGAAATACTTTAGAGGATGAGAACTTAAGATTCTATAAACAGTTTAATCCAAAATTGAATGTTTTACAGATTAAAGGTGATTACTAATCTTTATTTTGCTAGTCTCATCAAGTGTTTGTACTTTTGCAAGTAAGTTCTTGGACTCTCACTCATGATTTTGGGATTCTTCTGAAGATTTTTATCTTTTGGGATGAGATTATTGGAGTTAGTAGAAGGGATTTAGTGTAGAAATTAATGGATTATCGGACCTTAACATTTCCTTAGAAGTACTTGAGTAGCTACATGAAGAGTTGGAGTTATTGCTGTGAGGACGAGGTGAAATGCTCTGTAATTCTACATAACAGAAGCAAGGCATCTGAAGGCCTTTTAGTTTATTGTCCAGACGCTCAGCCTTTGTTCTTGATAGAAGAACAAAGTCCAGACGATGATGCTACTCATTGTACCATCCATGCTCTATCCCTTGTTCCTTTGTCTTCCAAGCTACTTTTCCACGTAACTAACTCCTCATCTAGTTCCTTAGCTACTAAAAGTCTCAACCTTTATTTAGATTTTGACTTTAAAAGGCATCTCTAAGTTGATCAAACGAGAAGGCAAGAAGAAATATTGAGTTAGTATTATGAATCATTGAAGTCTTAGGAGAATGTTGTAGATAAGTAGCTATGAACCAAAGTAACTATCTTACAGGTTGAATTGAAGATAAGTTAAGCATTAATGACTAATCGGCTTGATAAGTGTTATGCTAGGGTCTAGTTAGAGTAAGGTATGAAGTAAATAAGTGAAAACTTTTATCTCTTAAGTCAGGTACTTAGATCCTTTTTGCTTTGAGCCATCTTACTTGTTCATGGAATTGCTCAATGACTCAGGTACGTAGCACTTGTATGTATGGTTGTGCTTGCTAGGATAGAAATAACTTAACCAGACTAAGTACTGACCTGCCCGGCCTAGGGACTTACAAGAGCAGATCCCTATGGGGTAACTATCGATCATATGCAAGGATTCTCGAGTAGACATTTATATGGGATGATGCAACTAGATCTAGTGTTTCTCAATTCCCAGCTGCTAGTCATATGATCTTCACTATAGTATATGGTAAAGGTTAAAAGATGTATATTACTATAATTACTTATGTATATAAGAAATTATGACATAGCAGGGTTATGAATGCCCCTATGTTGTATGTTGGCTAACATTTAAGATGATAATCAACTGTTTGTTTATTTTAGTACATGTTATGCATGTGATATGAATTGTATGGCATCCATGTATGATTGCTTACTGCGTACTAAGATTCATCTCATTCTTTTTTTTTTTAAGCACTATTAGTGAGGATTATGTCATTTTTGAAAGATCCCTTTATTAATAGGTTTATAGAAGAAGAGCGTGTGGATCATCTTTATTATTATGATGAGTAGTGACATGTGCTATGGGAGTTGAGATGGAGAACCATATTGGGAGACTTAATACTCTTTGGAGTCTTAGTTACGTAAGATCTTTAATCAAACTTTGTTGGTTCTTATCATCTTTCGATATGGATGTTTTTGGGCGTGAGATATACTTATATATTAACTTATGATGATCTTGGATTACCCTTATAGAAAGATAGTTATGGATTAAATCTTATGTTTCTTGTGTGTTTTAGGCAACATGATATGTTATTTAAATTGTGGACTTAGAACCTTAACATACTGTAAGCTAGTTAGGATATTTGGTAGGTTGTAATGCCTTATAAAGTTCTTAAAGTGTTACAAAAATCATTCTTCAAGAAACATAGCACAATCTACCATTTCACCAAGATGACTATTAAAGCTAAATTAATCACCAAGTGTTCTAGCTAAAGTATGAGTCGATCACTTCTAAGAAGCTCCAACCACTCCTATAATGGTCCTCAAGGAAAGCTCCTCCCTTCCAACTTCCTTTTTTAATTTCTATCAAAACTCCTCCCTTCTACTTCTACTTATTTTATCCCCTTTATTTTATTGCTACTATACTATCCATGAATTCAATTTCGAGTTTTTACTTCTTAGATATGAGTGTTGTTGATGGAGTGTAGTTGAAATGAATCTTAAGCCTTCGGGTTTCGGTCAGTGGAGAAAACATTAGGCTTGAGTGATTAATTGGTTTTTTGCTTTATGGTTTCAAATGTAGAAGGGAGAGTTAGGATGATAAGTAGGATACACGGCAAGTTATCATTACCTTTCAGGTTCTAAAGCGTGACAGTAAGAGAGGAGCACATGGTTATTATTAGTTACAATGATGTAATGGAAAAGGAAAATACTATCAAAATCCCAAGAGTAAATAAACATGGAAACGCCAACTTTACTTTGTTTAAAGCCTATGTGTTATAAAAAACTGTTAAATCAATGGAACCTAACATAGGGAACCTATTTCAAATCATAAAGAGACTTTTACAATTAATATACATGGTAGGTAGAATAGAAAGGGCAAACATGAGAGGCTATTTCATAAAAATTTTTAAATGAGGTGACCATAAAGGAAAATATTCTTAACATCAAGTTAAAATGAACCAACGAGAAGTGACAACATGAAAGGGGACAAAACAAGACCGAATATTTTAATATAGTCAATGCCTTTCCGTTGAGAGAAACCTTATGCAACAGGTTGTACCTTAAACGATCAACTTTGCGTTAGACATTGTACTTAACACAAAACCTTGAGACATTATCAACAACATTTTAGTAAGCTTAAAGGTGACTAAGATCTAAGATTATTTATTTTTTAGGATATAGTCAAACTCATCTCTCGTGGAAATGACCCAAGCTAGATCACATAAGGCATTAGTGTAGTGGCAGGGCTCAAAAGCATTGGTTTATCTATAAAGGTTAATAATTATTTTGAGTTTACAACTTTAGAGTAAATATTATGTAGGTGGGTTGAAGGGAGCTAATAAAGGTATGCAAATAGGTTTTGGCCTACGGGCTAACCCATTTAATCCATTCTTTAAATAAGTTAGTACCAAGTTTTTTTACCTATTTCAAAAACCAACCAAATGAACCTGACGCATTTAACCCACGGATAAAGTGGATCAACTTAAAGTTGGCCTATCTAACTTACTTGCACCTTTAACTTACAAGCCAGCCCATTTAATTTGTTTCAAAAATGGGTTAAGGCTCGAGTTTTTTATTTGTTTAAAAAGTGAGCCAAAAGAACTTAATATATTTAACTTATGGGCTAAAATAGGTCAAATCGGGTTAGCCCATTTAACCCCCTTTCACACCTCTAAGAGTTAGTATATAGGATAGGTTATGAAGTTAGTATAAAGGGGAAGATGTTATAAGAGTAAAAGAATCAAGAAAAGATGTTAAAGTAGGACGAGCTACACCAGGTGCTAATTAAAAATTTATCCTAGTATGAGTACATTGATAAACAGTGTTATGGGTGATATAAAGGTAAGACTAAAAGGAGCATATTGAAGCAATGGCAATTTTAGTAGGAATAAGGAAAGTAAAGGATTTAAGAATTAAGAAATCAAAAGAATTCAAACTATGAGGTCAAGGTAGGAAAAGAAAGTAGGTCTTAATGTTCGTATGAGAGTTAGGCAATGGAAAAGTAAGGTTGGTAGAAGGGTTAGATGAGGTGCTATAGTGTTGTCATTGGTAGTTGAGGTGAGCAAGTGTAAGGAAACATATATTCATAAAAGATATCATAGTGACTAATGTAATCACATCCCTAGATGGGTTTTAGGTAGCGATATCCTTTTTGGCGATTAGAGTACCCAAGAAAGATGCAAATAAGTGAACAAGGCGATAAGTTATTTTAGACATAAGGTGTTATTTGAGACAATAAGCCTATATAAAGGTATAGATGGGGCTATAGTCTGGGGGAGTTTTATGTAAAAATTCAAAGGTGAATTTATGGTTGAAAGTGATCGTTAGCTATCATTAATGGTTGCAATTGCAATTAAAGTTTGTTTCTACTTATAAGGTAGTAAAGATTAGCATGGATGTGATAGTTTGTGCCAAATTTATGATATAAGATTATATATGCATTTAACAATATCATTTTGTTAGGGGTATATATTAGGTAAGAGAATTGAAGGCAAATGTCATTATCTTCCACAAACATAGTTATGGCATTGTTTGCCAACTCATAAACGCCATCATTATAGAAGACTTTGATGCAAGTAAAAGATACAATTTTTAACAAAAGATTTAAACTCTATGAAATTGGATATGACCTCATTTTTACTATGCAATGGAAAAATCTAGGTATAATGAGTATAGTCATCAATAAATAGTGTATAGTAATATAGCCAAAAAATCCATCTAACTATAAAAGTCATACGTGAGAGTGAATAGCATCAATAGACTTTGTATTTATTGAGAATAGTATAGGCATAGGATGTCATGCCCTGAACAAGAAGAGTCATAACAGTCCCGCCGTGTAAACTAATCTAAGATAGAAACTGACCTCACTGCTGCTATCGTAAATGCAGTTTACACAAGGCACACAACTCAATCAGCTTGAAACGTCTGTTCTGAGACTTGTTAATATCCAAACCTGTGGTAGAGCTTTTACAAAATACTTGTTCTATACAACCTGCTGTTTAGTATTACAACAATATTTAAACAAACATTTCACGTCCAAGGGTAAAATTTACAATCAGAGTTTATTAAAAACCACAGGTTTTGTGTTCTATATATAATAAGTTAGAAAACTAGCGGGCTCCCAAGGAATTCCCATTTAGTTTTCCACAAAACTTAAAGACAAAACCAAAAGCTTGGGTTCAATTAAATTCCTCGATCCTCACTTTGCCACACAGCAGTACACTAACCTGGGAACAGTGATACCTGAACATCTTGCCTTCACTCAACACTTGCAAAAGATTCTATAGGGATGTGAGCACAACTAGCTCAGTAAGTGGGACGGAGTCAGAAGAGTATTGTACAATTACGAATAAGGTTAATAATCATGATGGAATGCAATGCAATCACTCAAATGAAAACATCGCACAGTGTTAACCGGTCCACTGTGAGGTTAGAGAAATTTCATCCGCTCCAACCCGGATTGAGGAGTTTCATCGCGACTCAAGTCAGACCAAACTCGGGCTTGTGCAATGGAGAACAACCCCCTCCCATGACCGCCTTCGAACCACGGCCCCCAACCTTGCCGCGACCTCTCGCCTGTCACTTAGTTCGACTAAGGATGGGGAAAGGACCATTTCAGCTATCCCCATCGAAGGAAGTCGGTGTTTGGCCTAACACTCTTAATTGTTTCCCCTAACGGGTGTTTATGCATGTCTAATTACATTTTAGTTAAATAACTGTTAGTGTTAATCAGAGGTGACCAACAAGTTCACACAATACAAAATCCATGCAAATATGTAGAACAGCACACCAAGGAGTTAAACTCCTATCACAACCGAGTATCATTCACACACACAACATGCGCGTAATCATCTAATTACAAACACAACCAGATGTACTCTTGGGTCCCCGGATACTTTAAATAGTACCCAAACAGCGGTGAAGCTACAATCCCAACTTACATGTTTAGATGTTCGCTCTTGCTGACTTGAATTGTCAACCGTCTTTGGAAGGTCCTAATTACACAAAAGGTCCAAATTTAGTTTTCGTAATAATTATGTAAACATTAGGGTTTAATCTAAAATGGTTATATATATATATATAATTTTTTATAATATACAGTCATGTTATTACTATATATTGAATTAAATTATTAATAATTATAATAAAAATTTCCATTAATCCCATCTGATGAGCAATCCTTTATATAGCTTTTGGTTAATTCGTTTTAGCCTATTAATATTACAAATACACCCCAACTTGTAATTTAAGCTATTTTACTTGATAAATTCGTAATAAATAGTTTGGGTTACCAAATAATTCCTCGAAAACTTCTATGGACTTCTAAAAATATAGGGAATTAAGTTATCACTTGGTTTCAAGTTTCCGACCTATTGCCTATATTTTCATATTGACGATTTTAGCCCTAAATTTGATAAATTATCCAATTATAATTCTTTTAGCATCCAATTAATTTCAATCTGACTCATTACTATTACTATTCATAATAGATCAGTACATATCCATTTCATCAATTAATTTCATAATTTCCTATTAAATTCATAATTTCAGCCTATTTTCGAGTTATTTTCAGGCCTAAAAATTCAATAAATATTTAAATTATTCAAATAAAAATTTGGGCTATGTAGCAATTACCTATATATCATACACATCCTACACAAAAATTTTCAACTAGAAACAACATCATATAGTACATTTATTTCATAAATATATATTCGGATGAATTATAGATTTCTTAATAAAGTATATTAAATATTACGAATTTTTCAAAAATAAAAATATCACATGAAAGCATGTCTAAAATAACTTAAGTGTAATTTTTGTCATAATTTTCTGGGCGGATTTACTATTTTTTAGAAATTATTGAAAAATAGAGCAAGAATTTGACCTTGCTGTTCTTGGGTGCTCCGGTGGCCGACGGCGACTGGGCGGTTGTCGGATGGCCGGCGCGGTAGGTAGACCGTGTAGGGTTGGTTGGGTTTCACAGCAGATCTAGTCTAGGTTAGGATTCTACACTTTCACGTTTCCCCTGTTTTTTCTAAATTTCTTTTTATTTTCTACGATTTTTTTTAATTTTTCTTTCGGTTGTTTTTTGTTCCAAACTGCTAAATGTTTTCAATCTGAAGGTGTTGGCTTTTTATAGAGTCTCCAAGTCAATTAAGGGATTTTTTTTTTTAATTATTTTAGATTTTTCTTTCTAGTTTCTTTTTGTTATTCCTAAGCATGAGGTGGCCTAATGTTGTGAATTTTCCTTTGAGTCAGCATTCCTATCCTATTTTCCTGCCATGCTTCATCGTCCAGCAAATCTCCAATGTATTTAATCAATTTTTCTTTTTCTTTTATTAAATAATTACTTAAATATAGATATTATATGTTAGAATTAGTTATTTAATTAATATACAAGTTTATACCCTATGTAAATAACATGTGAAATATATAACTTTACTCATATAATTAAGTTTCTAGCATATCTTTTATTTTTAGGATACGTTCTAAAGTTAATTTCATGAATTCAACACAATAAATATATAATTACACTATTTAGGGTTAATTTACGAGTATAATTATTATTTATACCTGGTATAATCGAAAAATTACGTGTATTTTTATATAGTAAATTATCCTACATTATCTCATTTTATAGCTCAATTAACTTATCTCTAAGTTCTCGTTGCAATCTAAGTTCAATTTTAAGAGTTCCGAACATTTTAGTGCTTTATTAAATATTCCAATTTCTAAGGGCAAAATTGGGGTTTCGAGTCATTATTACTAAAATCTAACGTCACTGTAATATCTCGACTAACTTTTTCATTCTAGTCGCAAAGTTTGGGCTCAATTGAATAAGTTCCCCTAAAAACCCTAAATCTGAGCTCGGTTATCCTAAACTCAATTTTGGGAGCTTACATAGGAGATTGGAATTTCCAACACCACAAGGATGATAGATATCAAAGTATTAGAGAGATGTATTGACTTGACTAGAATGACGTGTCTCTAAATGAGTTTGTTAAAGATCATATGGTGTAGATGACATAATTGGGAATGCCAAATTGTTGTTGAGAGAGTTAATGAAAACCATGGTAAACTAATAAGAGAGAGACTAATTGAATAAAAAGGATGCCTAATTAGTTATTGGAGAAGGATATTACTTGATATTGAATCCTTAACAGAGAAAAAAATTGCCATAAGTAGCAGTATAGTTACTATGTTGACACATTTTTACGATTAAGGGTAAGTTATATGCAAGAAAAGGATGTATCAAACATTTTCAATATGTAGTGGATAACCATGGTGCAAATAATTATGTCACCTACATGAGATATGAATATAGATGCACCTTTACAAGTACTTGACCAGAACAAATATAAGAGGCTAAATCGATGAGCATACCTACATCAAAGTCATGTGTTGCATTACACTAGAATTAAGATACCAAATAGCTTTATGGGATTTTTCAAGAGAAAGGATAGCAAAATTTTTTAGGTACATCGACAAAAGACTCATTAAATAGATGATTGCAATGTATAGTTGAGTAACTAGATTTCTTGCAAATCTGACATATGAGTTGTAACTAGGTAAATAACCAAAGATTGCAAGTAGCTAGGACATATCATTATGGATTGGAGGATGAACCAGAGAAGTTAATGGATAACTGATAGAGGCTAAATAGTTAGTTGTAGATTTCAGCTCACAAAGATAGTCAGTTATAAAGTTGTTTTTTCAACTTAAGGGAAATAAGATGCTATTTAAGTTCTGTTTCCTAAGCTATAGAGGTCTTAAGAAAGCATTGTGGCATAGGGTAACCAAGATGTCATAGTTGCTAGTGTTAACGATTACCTTTCAGCCTAAGGATTTGATATGGTATAGGAGACCAAGCTAATCAATTTCCAAGCTTCGGGTTATGTTGGCAACTTTCTCATGCATTCTTCATCTATCAAAGACTTATTTGGAAGCTCTACGTATAGAAGACCTGTTTACGAGCTCTTCTAGGATAGATATGTTCAACTTAGATGGATGCCTAGCTCAACCATGTCTACTCTACTCAACATCGTTTGCTCAGTTTGGCCAACCTTACTCGTTTTGATACATCAACTTAGTCAAGTCAATCAGCTTTTCAGGTCTATCCAGATTAAGTCTTCAAGGTCTCTAGTAGCTGATCAACTCTTCACCTCAGATATCTCATTAGTTTACTTATTTTCATAATATTTAGACTTCTTATTTCTTGTATTATTACTAAATTACCCTCATGTTTATTTTTATATTTATAAGAATGTCACCAGGGCATCCTTTTAGCCCTTTTATTTACAATTTTGCCATTATGTATAAATAGAATACTTATATAGGGTTTTAGACAAATCTACAACATTAATGAAAAACCCTTAGGCCTTTTCTCTCGGAAAGCTCTTCTCTACCCACTCTTATCAATCCCTTTAGCAAAAATTGTGGCGAGCAACCCTAAGCTTAGTATTCGTGCGTCATGTCGGGTACTAACTTAGGTCATGTATGGTTCTACAATACGTTATATCTATAGAGTTAGTGCACGAGATTGCTAAACCATTGACTTCCATTTATTTTTTGGACCATCTCGAGGCCCAGACCCATCCCTTGATTACGCATGATATTTGGTTCATGTGTTCATCTATGAATTTATAGTAGAATTAGAAGGCCCAAGCCTATTACTAAGCCTAACTAGCTAACTTAAGAGTCTCACTCGCCTTTGTTAGTCGCTTTCTCATACCAAGTACACAAGCTAGCTCGAGTATACGTACCAGCTCTACCCCTTAAGCTCACAGCGTAGACAAAGACTATTGAATAGCTCCCAAACACTTACTATCTCCCGAGCTCTTCTCCAAATGCAAGCAACCAGAAAGCTCGCATGGCCCTCAAGAAGAGCGAAGATCCCAAGCATTCTTAGACCGAGCTCCAAGCACATGAGCACCTTTCGAAGATCTAATGTTTCACCTTCCAACCATAAGGAAAGACTGTACCTTTAGCTTGGAGTAACCTTGGGAAGGCGCGTTGCTGAGTGACGTTCTAACACACAACCTAAAAGTCTAGCCACCAAGCTATGGTAACCCTCCATGCTAATGTGCAGGCCCATTCCCCAAGCTTCTATCAATATGTAGGAAAGTGGAAGTCCTTTCTCACATTAACAACATCACCTCCTTAAATTTCATCCCAATCAATCTACTCTTCCCACGTAATCAAGCAAGTTAATTCCCTTACCTATAAATGGGAAGGGGCATACCAAGTAACTAGATCCTTTTTGAACTCTCCTTAATCAACCAACATATACACTCTCTCAACTCCTGTTACTCTCTTCACTAACTTGAGTATTAGAAGGCTCTCATTAGCTATGCTAAAGGGGATTTTTTGCAAGTCTACCACCATCTACGGCCATCGAATCATTGGGAATTCCACCAAGGATTATATCAATGATATCCACTATCATGAACTAGGATGTCATAAATCTCCATGACAATGTTAATGAAGATTGTGATAAGTAGTGGCGATCAAATTAAATAGTGTTGTAGAGCCAATTTGCATGAGCTAAGTTAAGAAGTGGAGCACTTCTAGGGGCAAGTAAGACTTGTGATGCTAAGCCTACACAATATTACCCATGTAACGGTAAGGATTGATTGAAATGAGAAAATAGATCATAAGAGTCATAATTGTAGTTACTAATCAATAATTTAATGGGACTATATTAGCAACATTCATAGGTGAGGTAGTAAGTAGATGGGTGAAGTCAAATTATGTATATAGAGGAGGGATAGAGCTAGTCAAGAGAGGTATATAAGCAATGATGTAGAGGAAAAGAGGGGGATTGCATCAAGGAGCTAATAGTGGCTATTGAGACATGGGTAAGAGGAGTAATGGTGTTCTAAACACTAGAAGCACTAAATCCGGTAACACATGGGTTAAATCATTGACAATGCCAGTAAGGTAGAGGAGACTAGATTAAGAGATGCCATGGTATTTACCATTTCTTGATGGGATCGGGTTGGAAGGGATGTATAATAAAGAAGTTGTTAGAATTGGATGTATGTATCGAGTTTGGTGGTTTGGGGAACATCAAGTTAGTTAGTCATTAAGGTTGCTAGGTTCAGTAGAGATGGGTCAGAGATTGGTAGTTCATATGTCTCTTAGTTTACTTATCACCACTTAGCCAAGTTCAAGGGTTGTCCAATTCTTTGGTTGTTTAGAGGTAGACAATAGAATTAGGTCTCATTTGGAAGTGCTTGTCTAGTCTAGTGGTGGTGCATCATTTGGTGTGTCCATGAGGCAATGGTCTTTCTCCGGTGGTGTTTGGCATTGAAGTTGAGTTTGTTGGTGGGGTTAAGTTGCCACCTAGAGGGATGTCTATTACAATGGAAAAGGAAGGAAGGAATTTTATTTTTGCCTCTTACTTTAACCAATTTGATCAAATTATTTTATTTTGATTTTTCACTCTAACACTATAAACAATTGTATAATTACTTGTAATGTCAACTTTTACTTCAATATACATATGAATAGTATTTATTCAAGAAGATTGGGGTTATCTATTTTTCTCTCCCAAATACAATAATCCTCTAACTATATATATTAAAGGAATAAGGCTCCTTCAATCGTTATGGATTTTGAATTCTATAGAAATTTCCAAAAAAATCCTTAAAATCCATTTACGAAGCTATCTTAACGAAGGTATCATTTGGAATTTTCTAAGAACGAAATTTTTCATGTTTATTTATTCAACAATTTCATCATGGCAGGAACAATTTTTTCTTTTTCCAATTATCTAACCAGCATTATTTTAGGGTATCATTTGGAATTTTTGGAAGCAAAAATTTCACTATTTATTCCCAACAACATTTTTAAGGCTTATTATCATGCAAGTGAAAAGGACAAAAGAAGAAAGGAAAAGCAATGTATTATAAAAAGAGGAATATCCGCATTTTCATACCAACATTGAAAATAAAGACAACTTAGGGAAATCCATAGTGATTAAACGCATTTTAGGGATTGAATTGCAAAACGTTCTCCTTAAGGAAATCCATACTATTTTGACTTAGATGTTGCTCCGATTATTAATTTATTAAGGCCTTTTATGGTTTTCTAATTTTATGCTCATATGTCTATTCACATTTTCATGCTTTTGTGGTTGTAACATTTCCTTTTGCAAATTGGTTAAACTGAGAGGATGGAATTAGCATTTTCTAAAGATGGTCAACATGGGGTAATGTTTATTTTACTCCTCTTTTTTTTTACTTGCATTCCCGTCCTCATGTTTGATGTGAAAGGAAAGATTTTATGATTGATTATTTTCTCTCTATATCTTACAAGTATCATAGTTATTTCACAATTGACTATTTTCTCTCTATAAATAGAAGATGCTTTGAATCTTTCAGGTATTTTTTGTGAATAAAGAATTTTCTTCTTAAGATATTTTCTTTCTTGATAAATCTTGCAATTATTTAGAAGTCACTTGAAAATTGAAATCAAAGTTGATTAAACAGCGAAAGGAATAATAGTTATTTGTATAAAAATTATTCAATGAATGAAATTCTAAAAAAACAATGTAGTGTGAGAAAAAATAAAGGAGGTGAAATTGAGATATATATATGTATATATATACATACACATATCATTTATAAATTATCTATATCATTAAATGCCAAAATAATCTTTTGATGTCCTTATTATCTTTGTTATTTCCTTATGGGTAAATTTAAAAGATACATTTTATGTTTATCTTTAGTATGAATTGTTTAATCAAATTGATAAAAACATTTGCTACAGTAGTTGTGCATAACCTTTTTTGTTTCCTATCGAAGATTATGTCAGTGAATTTCCCTTATTCTTTTAATTACCTTTGACTCACTAAACAACAAGTTCTTTTTTATGCTGCAATTTATTGATGAACATTTGATTTTTTTTCGTACTTAATAGTAATAGCACATAGATTAGTTTATTTTATGTAATTCACTTATAAGGTTGAATTTGTCTTATAATAAGTTTTCATACCATTTCTGTTACACTTTATATTCCCAACCAATAATTTATAAGATAACAATGGTTTGTACTATAGGGAGTAATGAGTTTGTTGATGACAAATTAATAAGCCGTGTCATCTCAGGGTATTTACCGATAGAGATTGGGTTTTACGTATGGTAAGCCTATAAAATAAAACACTGTAAGGAGACATCGGGGTATTGTCCAGCATTACCACTTTGATACTTAAGTCAACAGTATATTATGAAGAGTAAGGGATACTTGAGAGTAATAAACAAAATTTAGTACGCAAAGTATAGAGAGTTTTGTCATTAGATGATAACTTGGTATTTATAGTGGAGTAATGTCGGCAGTTAGAGAGTAGTTAGTAAAAGAGATCCTCTCCCGCAAGTATAAGAGAGTGGCTCGTCGTATCCAACGTGTCCCACATATATTGGAGATAGTTGTTGACTTGGTCTCTTATCCTTATCCGTTGTATACTAACTATTAAAGAGCTTCTTAGGCCCTGTCAAACCGAACCCACGGCTTAAGCCCAAGGTGACGAGCCTTAAGTAATAAGGCGCGTCAAATCTGGATAGCCTAAGAGACTCATGTCTAAAGAACCCTATAAACATCTGCCCGCCCCTCCTCCAGAATCTCATTGCCAAGGCGAAGGCAAAGAGAAGGGATATATGGGCTGCTCAGGCATGTAGTCAATCTGACTCAAAGGGGCTCAAGCTAATGCTACCATACCGACGTAACAAGGTTATAAGTTCAAGCTAATAGAAGGCCTAGGCGACGATGTCTAAAGCGATGAATATCCAAGCTAAATGTGTATAAGGTGGCAAATAACCCGAACAAAGATGCCTGAAGTGGGGAGAGTCGAGGCGTCTACTACTATCCTGAAGCGAAATGCTAACAACCCAAGTAGGACGGAGTTTTGGTTAGATTGTCAAAGCAGGATACCTTTACATCCAACTGGGCAGGCGCAAGTCTAGTTAAACAGCACTTGTCATTGACGAGTAGGCGTAACAACTCCGTGCTTTTACTATGTTGACCAAGTAAAAGTTGAAGGGACCCTGGGGAAACTTCTTGTAAAATAAACTTTTTTAAATTCTGATCTTAATGTGCCTGATTTCCATACATTTAATGTGATGTGATAGTTGTCCTATCATAGCAGACTAGTGTACAGCTACATGTGTTTTGCCTTTTAAAGGTGATCATCTGATCAAAACTCACTTCACGTATCTACTCTGTAGCATTACAAGGGATTCGTACTTATACAAATCCTTATAACCACTTATACGATTTCTTAGACGCTTGGCCTATAAATAGCACAATTATAATAAAAGATCACTTTTCCACAATCTCTTTATTCTATTGTTGTGAAATTCAGTCTTTTGCATAAAAAATTTCAAGAACTCTTCAAACTTCACTCCTCTTCATCACATTTTGCAACTATGTTTGGTAACACAAGTGAGGCGGGTTCTAACCCATCACGGCATAGCATTTATGACTCTAAATCAATAAGGAATGATTCCCCCCCCCCCCCCTCCCCCTTTCTCTAGCAAGAGAGGATAAAGTCTTGTCGTTAGCACAACTTAATGAGCCCACTAGGATGTTAGTAAAGGCGCTGGATAAGGCCAGCCTTATCAATGCCATCCCGAGAGATGTATATGCATACGTCCCCCTACCCCCTCCTAAGGATTCATTCAATGCACCTTAGATGGGCAAGAGGCCTAGCGGCTGGGTGAGTAAGAGCAAACCCTCTACCCCTAGTTAGATCCTAAGTAACTTCATTGTTGAAGCAATCCCTGGGTGGCAGATGCAATTGCCGGGCAAGGACGAGCGAGTGGCCTTACTATTAAGAAGGAGCTTTGTGTTGTTCGAGTAATGCTTGGAGTTTGGGCAGCACTTGCCTCCAAGTTGCTTCAAAAAAGATCTCTTCAACTTCTACCAATGCAATCCAGCACAAAACCTTTCCAATGGGTGGAGGTTATTAAGCTTTCCAAGTGCTCTACGAGTACCTAATGATAAGGACTACTCCCAAGCTACTCAACCACTTTTATATGTGTAAAAGCGTAGGGGGAGGGGGATAACCACACCTCTATGGCTGTACCTCTAGCCTCATCCTAAAAAGAAGCTATTCTATAACCTCATAGATTTGATAAAGGGTTAGTAGGATGAATACGTGATGATCGAGCTACCCGAGGAAGCAAACTTTTGGACATGGTAAACCGAGCCGGTTCGGATAGGGGCTCAAAAGGGGCTTGGCCCCAATGATCCGGAGATAAATGTCACGGTGGCTATAGAGAGATACTTCCGGTATCCAATCTTCGAACTCTACCCCAGCACAAAGAAATCTGTAGTGAAGAAATGGGCTAAAGGTACGGGTTCATTCCCTTTGCGAATGCCTTCGACTGTTGTGCTAATGTAGGGATGCTTTGTCCGACGTCACTATTTGTAAAAAGGGGGAATCTTCTTTATCTATGTCGGTCACAGCAGAGTTAGCGCATGGTAGTAGTTGTTTCTTTTGTTTTTGCCTTGTTTTTCTTTTTCCTCACTACTTCAATCAATTTTTACAGGCAAAAATTTAGTTGCAAGGGTTCCCCGTCCCTCTATAGACAATCTGATGAAGTGTCAATAGGCAAGGACCGAGGCCTTTAAGCCGAAGGGTAAGGTATCGTAGGTGAAGCCAAGAGTTGGCGAGACCAGTAGGGTCCAACCAATGGTCACTCCTTAAGGGATTGCCCTCAGTCTTTGGGACGAACTACTAGTTGTGGAGCCTTTAGGCATGACTCTTCCTTCCCCCACCCTCATCCCTACTACCAAGCCTATTCTTGTGATGGATAAGCCTGTCGGCAATAAGGAGTCAGAAATATAGATGCTTACCCCTCCTAAAGGGAGGGAGGAGGAAATGGTTGAGGCTACTGCCCTGCCTGAAGTAGCAGGGTAGAAGAGGAAGGCTCCCGAAATAGCTAGGGAAGTAACACCTGAGGCCAAGAAGCAGAGGCCTCTGATGAAGGCACCCTTAAGCCAAGCGAGTTAGACTAAGTGGCCAATAACTCATCCCCATAAGTGTATAAACAAACTTAAGGATGAGTTTTTTAACATCCTCAATAAGTTCGGATACTTAGGGATTAAGCCGAACTCATTCAAAGAGATGTCGTACGTTTCCTAGAAGGAAAAGCTCCTAAGTTTAAGATTAAGACGTTCGGGGGAAAGCTCATGAAGCCAAGTGGGAGGTCTAGGCAAACGACCCTACATTGCGACACCAAACTCTAAGCTACTAAGTTTCCTTAAGGTCTTACACCCCGGCGACTAAGCCGTCCTCAAAGAGTTATCCAGGGTGGGTGGAGGCAACCCCATGGATATGGTAGGCAATTTAAATACGCTCATGTGGCAAGTAAGCCTTTGTCTCTTTACTTTGATGTCCTTTTCCCTTATCATGCAACTAACCTTGGCTTGTGCTTCTTTATAGTACAACAACCAGGAGCTTCTTCAACTAAGTAAGTATGATACTACCCAAAAAGAGGTAAAGAGTTTTCTAAAGGCGTTAGGCAAGGATAGAAAGGACCTACAAGAGGCAAAGTCCTCTAAGAATAAATATTTGGATAAATTTTCCAAAGCTAACCAGTGCCTACACCATTCTTATGTACAAGTGGCTAGGCTCTAAGGGCGATTGAAGGATGCAGAGCGAGAGAGAGAAGCAACTACAAAGGTTACAAAGGGGGCCAATGACTTAAAAGATCGACTCAAGGATGAACAAGGAACCAAAGCACATCTCTATCAGAGATTGGATGAGGAGATGGAGGCTAAGGCCCGACTTGAGAACATTGAGCTGAAGGCATCGATCACGAGGTTATAGATCAAGCTGGCAATAAAGGCCTTCGAGTATGACAATGTAAAAACCACTTCACTAAAGCTAGCCAATCTGAAGGTAAGGTTAGAGCGACAAGTCCAGGAGTTGCAAGGGAGAGTTTCGGAGAGGGAAGACATCATCTCTAAAATGGAAAGTGGAGAGGTCCTTAGCAACGCCATCGCAAAGAAGGCCATAGCAAATTATCGAATGATGGATGAGTGGTTAGACGAGCTAAAAGACTTGTCCACCAATTGTGTTGCCACACAAAGAGATAGGTGCTCTCCCATTATCCGAACCTTAACTTAGGCTGCTCAAGTTTTTTTATTCAACCACCTTTTGGGAGAAGAGGGAGGCCATTCAGGCAACCGGCGAAGTACAAGACACCCCTTTTGCTACTAAAGCCGAGCAAAAGATGCTTCTACATCCACATCTGCCCAATAACTCGACAGGTCACCCCTAAGGGTACTCTACGGGGTAATTAAGGTCACGGTGATCCTCCAACCAACCCCTATCAACAAACTTCAGCCGCTGCTTCAGCCCAAAGCCAACCTCCCTAAGGGTCAACAACGAATTAGTGCTTCGAGCAAATTGAAGTCTTAAACTTTTCAGAGTTACCAAAGTTAACTGATCTTAAGCAATAGTTTTGTTTTCCTTCTTATATTTTAAGTTAGGATACTGGCCTAACTTTTGTAATTTTTCGAGTGATGAATGAAATTTCAACTTATTCATATCGCTTGTTGTGCACTTAGGTTTTTTTTTTTTCTTTTTTACATTATGCAGTGTTTGAATGTCTGTGTATGGGAGTTTCTCCATGCAAGGGGTGCTTACCCTTGCTAAAGTTACCCTAGGGGCTCAAGCTGACGACATTTCAACTCACCCTGTAAGTGAGAGTTCCTTTATGCAAGAGATGTTTCCTCTTACCAAGTTTACTCGAAGGGGTCAAATTGATGGCGTTTTGACCTGCTCAATAAGTAAGAGTTCCTCTCTCCAAAGGGTATTTCCCCTTATCGAGGTTACTCGAGGGGTTTAGGTCGATGACATTCCAACGTGCCCGATAAGTAGGAGTTCCTCTACCCAAGATATGTTTCCTCTAACTAAGGTTACCCAAGGGGTCAAATCAATGGTGTTCTGACCTGCCTAATAAGTAGGAGTTCCTTTGTCTAAGGAATGTTCCCCTTTACCGAAGTTACCTGAGGGGGTCCAATAGGTGGTGTTCCTACTTGCCCGATAAGTATGAATTTCTCTGTCCAAAAGGTGTTTTCCCTTACTAAGGTTACCTAAGGGGATCGAGTCAATGGCATTCTAACCTACCCAGTGTTACGTCCCAAAGTCGCAAAGTCATAGCAGTCCTGCCATATAAACCAACCTACATCAATAACTAACTTTGCAGTCTCTATCATAGATATAATATACATAAGGCGTCTACGACACCTCGCTTTAAAGTAAACAGCTCAATTAAGAATTAAGTTAAAATTTACATAAGAAGCTAAAACCTTAAGTCATATATATATATATATATATATATACATATATATATACATATATATAATTACATCCATATTGTTTTATAATTATAGGAAATTACACATACTACAGTAGTCAGCTAACTTACAGATCATACATTAGTTCATAAACCTAAAAGTACTAACAAGACATTTAAAAGACTCAATCATATAGCATTTGATTCTCACTCCTCATAACTTCAAAAGAAAACTAACCTCGAGATAATTATATCATGGCATGTCAATTAGATACTGTAAGAAAGTTTATAAAGGTATGAGCAACCACAACTCAATAAGTTAAATTAGAGACTTATGAATGTATAACAAATACAAACAAGGTTATCAAGCAATTAATTATATAAAATGCAATAAGCACGTGCTATTACATGGCATGGTCCAATCAGTTGTAAAATCAAAGTAATTTCACCCTCTCTAATCCGAGTTGAGGAGTTTTTTATGTTTATGCAACGGCTTCCAACCAAACTCAAGTTTATGCAATGGAGACACCGCTTCCCCTAAGACTATCCTTCGAACCAATGTCCTCATCTTTACCACGACCTTCTCTCTTTTCACTTAGTTCGGCTAAGGATGAAAAAAAGATCATTATGCTATCCAATACTATCTTTTTCAAAGGTATCAGTATTTGGCTAGAGAATCCTAATGATCCCCTAAAGAGTTGCAATTTATATCTAATCAGGGTATTTAGGTCAGTTATGAATAGTTACGGTTTAAGGTGATCAAACAATTTTCACACCAATCAATTCACATCAGTCACCAAACACAACATAGATTTCAGCACAAAGTCCAACACATTTAAGCACATGCATATAACTATCCATAAATACAATCATACAAAATCCTAAACCTTCGAGTGCTTTAAAATAGTACCTCAAAACATAATGAAGCATCAAACTCAACTTACTTAGAATCTTTGGTTCACTCACTCAACCTGTCACAAGTCAACTCATCTCCGTGTGTCTTATAATATAAATATGCTTTTAGTATTTATATCTTGATGATGTATACATATATATATATATATGTTATGATTTAACTGGATTCTTCATATATACATATTATTTATTACCAATTCATTTTAGGTTAGTTTAAGATTCGATTTGTAAATCCAAATCCAATTTAAGTTCTAAATCAATTCCAATTACGAATATTATATCTAAATCTTAAAAATACGTTCGAAACCCTAATGTGAAATTAATCACATCAAGCTCAAGTATCCTAAGTATCATTTTTTATCCTAAATCAATATTCTATTCTATCCAGTACACTCTAATCCTTATTTATGTACCTAATTTACTTATTATATGAGAAAATTTTACATTTTTCCTATAATTACCTAAATTTTTGTTTCCTATCAGATTTATCATATATTAGTATTATTATTATATTATCCATTTTGACCTATTATTTTATATTTATTATAATTCCAATTACACATACACTTAAAATTACATATATTACTACATAATACTCCTAATAATCACATCTAACACCCTAAATACTATAATTATCATACTACATCAAATATAAATATCTTAAAACACCTAATTATACATTAAATCAATAATTATTCAATTAATCATTAATTAACCCGAAAATCCCTAATTATATATATATTTTTTAAAGGACTAAAAATTATGTAAAAATTTCAAAAATTCATTTCTGAAAAAGGGATTCATAGCACTGTTCTATATCCCCTAAGTAGTTTACACGAAAATTTTGAGCCTAAAACTACATTTCTAGGGCTATTTATTTTTAAATCGAAACATCTTCGAGTTTACGCATTTTCTTAAGTATTATATATTTCCAGATATAATTAAATCAAACCAATATTTTTCCCTAAATCTACATACAATAAAACATCAAAATAATAAAATTCATAATTTTCTAGATAAAATTAATAATTTTAATAAATTACACAAAATCAGGCTAGAATCGAACTTACCTAACTGTTGGGCTTCTGGCCACTAACGGTGGTCCTAGGGGTATCAACTGGTCTAAGTGGTGGGTGTAGGGTGTAGTCATGGTGGCAGTTCTGTTCCAATTTGTCATAAGTCATGAGTTCGATCTAATTGCTGTAATTATACAGATTTTTTGTAATTTTTTAGAAAAAACCCTAATCTTCGCTTGATTTGGTTCTTTCTATTTTTTTCACTCTCCTAACTTACCAAGTGAGCTTCAGTAGAAGTTTGGGTATTTATAGAGCTTTAGGGAATTTTATTACATTAAATTAAGTTGACATTTGCTTTATCCTCTTCCAATTTTGACTTTTTAGTTGGGTTATTTTTATTGGTTAAATGTTTTTCTTTCTTCCCCAACTTGCCACAACCTTAATCTGGATACTTCCCCACTTTTCTAATTTTTCCTTAATTTTTTTATAATTTTCTTTAATTATTTATCATTTTTCTAGTATTTTAAGTAATTTCACGTATTTTCACCTATAATAAATACACATAGAGTACAAGTAAATACTCCTAAATATTATTTATACTATTCTATAATTTTTAGTATACATATAATTTATCTCTAGCTACTCCTTAGTTATCGAAACTCATTTTACGTGTTTCTGATAAATAACGGGTAATATATTTAAAATTTGATATTATAATATTCTATTATTTTATTACTTATTTTCCTAAATTCAAACTTACATGATCACTTTTGACTAATACTTTTATCTTTGTTTTATAATTTAGGCTGGATTGAATACTTTAACTAATCGCTTTAAACTTTACGTATTAAATCTAATCCTACAGTTATAAGGCTTATACCCAGTGAGTGGGAGTTCCTTTGTCCAATGGGTGTTTTCCCTTATCAAGTTTACCCAAGGAGGTCAGGTCGGTGGCATTCCAACCTACCCAATAAGTGGAAATTCCTTTATCTAAAAGATGTTTCCACTTGCCAAGGTTACCCGAACAGGTGAGGTCTATAGTATTCCGACCTGCCCAATAAGTAAGAGTTCCTTTGTCCAAAGGGTATTTCCTCTTATTGAGGTTACCCAAAGAGGTCAGATTGATGAGGTTCCGATCTACCTAGTAGATGTGGTCGTTCAACCTTTAGGGGCTAGGATGGTGAGAAGGAGAGAACTGCAGACAACAATTATAAAATACAATTTTCATTCATTGTTTAGAAAGGATTTACATAGTAATATGCTAGTCAAAGTATAGCCGAAGGTTATCAGCATTGCATTTGTGTGGGATGAGATCATTATCCTGTTTTTATAGTCTATATGCTCCATTGACTTTAACCAGGTCTTCTCTATGAAGGCTTAGCTTGCTCCGTCCTTTTCGTAAGCCAGTGGCTTCTAACTTCCAGCAAACCAGGTCATTGACCTTAAATTCTTTGTGTCTAACCTTCTAATCATAGTAGTAAGTAGCTCAGTACTGATATAAAGTTACCTGAGCTGCGGCAAGGTTTCGAATCTCTTCAATAGTATTGACACTAGCTTATAATAAGGACTCTTTAAGGGTATTGTTGAAGCTTCAAGTTCGGATGTTAAGGAGTTCAAGTTCAATGGAGAAGACTGCTTCGAATCCGAATGCCAGGCAAAATGGCACTTCACTAGTGGAAGTTTGGTGGGTAGTCTTGTATCCCTACAGAATATTAGGCAGCTTATCTACCTAAGCACCACGAGCTCTTTCAACTCGCTTCTTCAAGCTATCCAGAATGATCCAGTTGGCTGCCTCGACTTGTCCATTCGATTAGGGGTAGGTGATCAACATAAAGTGCCACGTGATATGGTGCTTAAAGCAAAATTCCTTAAATTTAAGGTTATCAAATCATCGCCTGTTGTCCATGATAAGAGCGTAAGGAACCCTAAACTAAGAGAGGATGTTGTTTCTAACAAAAGACTCAACACTTCTCTCCATGATTTTTGCTACTGCTTCGACTTTAACCCACTTAGTAAAGTAGTTAACGGCAGCTATTATGAACTGCCATCGTCCTAAAGTCTTTGGAAAGCCCTAACAATGTTAATACCCCATTATGCAAACGACAACGAGCTAGTAAGAAGCTGGAGACTAATGTTGGGTACATGACTGATCAGGGCATGCTTCTAGCACTACGGGCACTTCTAAACTATAGGTCCGGTATCTTGCCTCATGTTAAGCCAATAATACTCAAGTCGTAATGCCCGAAGGTAGAGGGCTTGGGACCAAATGTGGTTGTTGCATACTTCGGCGTGCAATTCTTCCATGAAGTATAGGCCTTCGCCTTATTGCAAGCATCTGAGTAAGGGGAGGCTGATGCTTCTACAGTACAAGATGCCATCGACCAACATATAGTCGGTAGCATGATATCTAAGCTTCTCCGCCTCCCTCTTATTCTTTAGGAGCGTGCCCTGCTCCAAATAACTCTAAATAAGATCCATCCAACTCGGCTCTACTGCTATAGTTGTCAGTTACAACACTTCTATTGAGACCGAAGTTATGCTCTTCTCCAACAATTACTCTATGAGTGTTTACATATCCCAATGGAGGCGAGTGTGGATAGCTAATCTATTATCAAATTCTCAAGCTAGGGGATCTTCGTGATGCTCTACGAAGGGAATTTAGGTAGAAAGCTCTTCGCTCTCTCTAGGTACCTTACCATCGTGTCATCCCTAGCCTCATAGTTACCTTAGACTTGCTGGACAACTAGCATATAGTATGAGAAGACTTGTAAGTGTTTAACGCCGATCTCTTTAGACAACTTGAGACTAACGATGATGGCCTTGAGCTTAGATTCATTATTACTAGCATTGAACCTAAACTTAAGGGTGTAGCGAATCGTAACCTTGTGCAAGCCCATCAATATAAGACCTGCACCTCTACCCCTAAAGGTGGATGATCTGTCGACGTAGAGAGTCTACACTAGTTTATCATCACCCAAAGGTAGTTCCTCCTCTCCTATGTACTCTACCATGAAGTTAGCCAACACCTATGCCTTGTAGGTCATTCGTGACTAGTATTAGATTTTGTACGCACTCAGTTCCATTGCGTACTTCATCATCCATCTAGACACATCGAGATTCTGCAACATAGTATGTAGTGGTTAATCTATGAGTACGATAATCTGGTGCACCTAAAAGTGGCACCTTAGCCAACATAATGAGATAACAACAGCTAAGGAGAATTTTTCTACCCAGATGTACCCGACCTCAAGCCTGTGAAGTATATGGCTAACATAATATACAGGCTTATGCTCTCTTCCATCTGCTCTGACCAGCACAGAAGAGAGCGCTCGGTTGCTCACTGTCAGGTATAAGAATAGGTCCTCCCCATGGATGGGCTTGGAGAGAACTAGTAGGTGAGTGAGGAAGTCTTAGAGTTGCTGAAAGGCAGCAACGTACTCTAGATTTAGATTTTTCAGGATTTTAAAGAACTTGATGCATTTGTCTATACTTTTCAAGATGAATCTGCTCAATGTGGCCACCATGCTAGTGAGCTTCTATACGTCTCAAATTGAGGGAGGAGACTTCATCCCCTTAATGGCACTTATCTTCTTAGGATTGGCTTCAATGCCTCTTTGGGTGACTAGGAAGCCTAGGAATTTGTTGGAGCCAACCTCGAAGATACATTTTTTGGGGTTCAGCTCCATGTTATATGTTTGCATCTGGTCAAAGGCTTCTTGGTGGTCCTTGACATGATCGCCTGGCTTCGTGCTTTTGATGATCATGTCGTCGATGTACACCTCCCCATTGCACCTAATCTGGGGCTTAAACAATTTCGTCACATCCGCCGATATGTGGCCCCTGCATTTTTTAAGCCAAACAGCATCACTATATAGCAGTATGTACTATAGTCGGTGACGAAGGAGGTTTGGACTTCGTCCTTCTAGTCCATTTTAATCTGGTTGTACCTCGAGATGGCATCTATGAAACTTAACAAGGTATGTCCCGAAGTGGAATTGACAAGTTAATCGATTCTCAAGAGAGGGAAGCAATCTTTTAAGCAGGCTTTTTTGAGTTCAGTATAATCGATGCACATACGCCACTTCTTGATCTTCTTATTAACTAGCACCACATTTGCTAGCTAAGTCAGGTGCTTCTCTTCCTTCACAAAGTCAGCCTTAAGCAGTTTCCACACCTATTCCTCAATCATTACCTACCTCTCTGGAGTGAGGTGCCTCTTCTTCTGCTTAACAAGTCACTCGATGGAGTCATTGTTAAGGCTATGAGTTGCCATACTGAGCGAGATTCTGGGCATATCTGACGCTGACCAAGTAAACCTATCTGAGTTAGCCCGCAAGAGAGCAATAATTTTGTCCTTCACCTTGAAGGGAGTCTCAATCCCAACCTTCGTAGTCTGGTTAGGATAAGGACCGATTTGGACGTCTTTGGTTTTTTCACCCCTATTCATCGACTTCTCCTACAGGCTGGACTCCAAGGCTAAGACTCTGTCGCTTCTTACAACCCTAATATATAGCTCCCGTGAGAGCTTCTGATCACACCTATTTATTCCTACTTTGGTTGAGGTTGGGAATTTCGCCTTAAAGTAAAAGGAGGATATGATGACCCCAAACACATTTATACTTGGTCTTCCTAAGAGAGCGTTATAAGTGGAGAAGAAGTCTATCACAATGAACTCTACTAGTTGTCGTGCCACATGGTCATCATCACTAAGCTCCATGTCTAAAGTGATGATCCCCTTTACTTGGACAGTGCTTCTATTGAAGCCGATCAAGCTATAGTGATACGGTTTCATCTTCGCTAGCAGCTTCTTCCTCATCCTCTGATATGTGTAGAGAAAGAAGATATCAGTGGAGTTACCGATATCCACCATAAATTTCAAGGCCTTAAAATTCGCAATCCTCACCCCTATAAAGAAGGCAACCTAATGGAAGGTATCTACCCCCTCCATATCTTTGTTGGAGAAGGAGATAGAAATGTTTAGCTTCTATCTCTTCTCCCTTATTACCAGCACCTCGGATAGGGCGTTAACTAAGCTACTGGTACTCGGTCGGCTCCCAAGGTATAGCCCCTCAACTTTTATGTTGATGACGTTATTGGGCCCATGGTCATTGCAGCGGTCAGTATTCTACTTTGCTCCGGCATTCAGTTCACCACCTCCGGGGTACTCTGTCCTCATTATCATCAGCATGGTCATTGTTCCTCAGTTGGGCTACATACTCATTGAAGAAGCTTTACTGAATGACGTATTCAATTGCGTTCTTTAGCTAAAAGCATCCATCGTTGGTATGGCTCTAGTCAACATAAAACTAGCAATACTTATTCGAGTTCTAACAACTAGGGTTCCCCTTCATTTTCGGAGATCTTTGCAACAGGTTCTTATGCTTTACCTCAAAATAGACCTAGGCTATAGGTCTATTCAGGAAGGTATACTGCGTGTAGATAGGAAGAGGAAGCGAGTCTTGCTTTGCTAAACATTTCTTCTTTCTTGAACCCTCCCCTTCTGGTCTTCCTTACACCATTCCGCTAAGGCAATCCTTTACGGACAATTTATCCTTATCCTGCTTTCTACCCAACCTTTCTCAGTGACATCGCGCCTAGCGCGAATGTTGTCCTCCTGGTCAATGTACTTCTGGGCCTTATTCCAGAAGTCAACTAAAGTCTTCAGCTTGCTCTTCACAAGCAATCAGAAGAAGTCTCTCAAAGGTCGGATGCCGAGCTGAGCAGCATGGACAACGACTCTCTCATCTAGCTAAGGGATCTCGACAACAGCATTGTTGAACTGGGCTACATAGTCATGTAGAGATTCGCCTTCGATCTACCTTATTAGGTATAAGGACAACATATCCTTGGACAGGGGCTTGCTAGCCCTAAAATGGAGGTTGAATTTCCACATCAGCTCATTAAAGGAGATAATGGAGTTCTTAGGCATGTAGTTAAACCACGTCTAAGTTGCTTTCCTCAGGGTGCCCAAGAAAGCCTTATACATTATAACGTCCCCATGACCATAAAGGTTCATCAAGGTATAAAAGTGAAGGAGGTGGTCATCAAAATCTCTTGTATCATCATATTGGTCCAGTGATGGAACATTCCTATTAGAGGGCAACACTTCGTCCTGAACACCCCTAATGAAGGAGGTCTTATTGCTAGAGACTAGGCCAACATAGCCAGCAACCTTACTCCCCTACTATTTGAAGAGCCTCCCCACAATCGCGCAAAGCTCATTGAGGTCAGCATCATCTATCAAATGAGCTCAGCATACTGTCAAGTGAGCTAGTACTCCCTGCAAGTCAACTACTTACTCATTACCAACCAAAGCTCGATCAGCGGTAGCCGCAAACCTTACTTGTTGTTGCTGCAATGGAGGATCAGGTTGCTAATCCCTACCATTTCGCAGCTGCTGTTGGTGGTTTTGCCTAGTGCAAGCATCAAAGGCTTTGGGAGGGTGAGTTTGTGCATTGTGCCTTTCGACTTCTTCAAAGCGAGCTAGAAGTAGCCTTTTTTGAGCAACAAGTTCCTCAATCAAGCGTTTTGAGCGCTCCTCTAGTGTTTCCCTTAGGAGAGGCTGGTTCTCCGTGTGTTAGTTATTCACCAACCAGCGATTCTCCTGTTCGTTGTAGTGAGACATGATGTCCAAGAATTGTCTGTAGGGAATATGTTTAGTGTGTTTGGGATTTTTCATGTAAGAATTATTTTTCCTACAAACGGCGTCAAATATTGTCTCAAGGTATTTGCCAGTAGAGATTGGGTTTTGTGTATGGTAAGCTTGCAAAATAGAACACTATGAAGAGACGCTAAAGTGTTGTCAAGTATAGCCACCCAATACTTAAGTTAGTAGTATATTATGGAGAATAGGAGATACTTAAGAATACTAGGCAAGCTTTAGTACGCAAAATATAAAGAGTTTTACTATTAGGTGATGACCTAGTATTTATAATGAAATAGTACCGACAATTAAAAAACAATTAGTGAAAGAGATCCTCTCTCGCAAATATGGGAGAGTAAGCTTATAGTGTCCAAAATGTCCTGAAGGTGATTGTTGACTTGATCTCTTATTCTTATCCATTGTCTTATAATCGTTAAAGAGCTTTTTGGGCCCGATCAAGCCAAGCTTAGGCCTTAAGCTCAAGACAGCAAGTCTTAAGTGGTGAGGTATGTCAAATATGGATAAGCCTAAGAAATCCATGTCTAGAAAACCTTGTCAATAAGTTGTTTCCTATGAAATGAAATGATTTGTTTATTTCTCCATAATTGGATTCATATTGATGAAAAGAATGTTTATTTAATCTCTTATGTTATTCTTGCTTTTCAATCGTTGGAAAAGAAAAAAAATCTTGCTCATCCAAAGACTTGATATTAATTATTTCCTATATATATTAAACTTGATAGTTATTCAACTGATTCGTTTGGCCCATGTGTAGTTGGTCTTCTATCCTAATTCCTTATTTTATCTAGGCTTTGTATAGACTTACGAAATTTTACTTTAATTAACAAAAGGAAGGAAAAAAAAAAGGAGGCAAGCAAACTGAAAGGCAACTAACCAGGAGAGTAATTATTGCTAAGGTTCTCATCTTTAAGACTTCAAATGATATTTTGGGATAGAAAATATAGAGCATGCTTAATCTTTCCCAAACTAGAATGAAAGGTCATTCTTATTTTAGGTTAATTTTCTATGATCTCTTTGCAAGATTGAAATTATTTTTTGCCATTTTATTTGATTGTATAACGTTATAATATGAAAAAATCCAAAGGATGGATTACAGTTAGTCTTAGCACATGCAATACAGATACATATTTAAATATAGTACATTATATGTATGCATGGTTTTTCTATCAATTCTTCATAATACTATTTTTTTCACATCGGCCCTATTTGTTTCATATTATATGTTAATATTATCTATTATATAAATGATTTTACAAACTCATGTGATTTGATTCAAATGGAGAGAACTTTCTATATTAAAGTAAGTTTTCAATTCTCTATCCCTACAAAAGGGAAACTTAAATTCCTATTAAAAAAAAAAAAAAACTTTCCTTAATCCCAAATCAATAACAATATCAATTTTTCTTTCTTTCAACTATGGAGACTGTAAGTTTCTTTCTCACTCATTACCTCATGATAATAAGTTGACAATTAACCAGTGGTTTTTCCATACTGAGAATTGGTAATAAGCATATCTTGATTAATCTTAATCATTTGTACTTTTTGGCTAATGACAGATATGACGGTTGATTGCTTTGATATTTACTTTGGCCCAAAGAAAAAAAAAAAAATTAAAAGAGATAGAGAGATAGGGAGAAATATATGGCAAGTGAACGTGATTTTTTTTTTATTTTTTTATTTTATAGAGGCAACCACCGTGCACAACATCCCATTGACACAGCTTAACATAAAGTTAACAAAATCAAATGCTTTTTCCAGTATTGAAGCGGTGTGGTTATCATTGAAGGGGAAGCAAAGGCAATCGTAGTGCCGGAGACTCCGTATGCATGGAGTTACAGAGTGGTTTGCTGGTGACAACAATGGTCTTAAATAGTTTGATTTTTTACATGTTAATGTTTTTCTTGAATGAGCTTCTACATGTTGATATTTTTATTTAAGGATGAAGTATCTTTGTTTCTCTTTCTTGGATTATTCAGGTTGTTATTCTTGATGCTCCTATTTTTGTTTTTTCTTTTCTATGTTTGTGTTGTAATGGATCATCAATAAAATTAAATTTCATTAATTTTTTTTTTTTAATGTTATAAATCTATCATCAATAAAGTTTGTTGATTAGATTTTATTTTTATTTGGAAATTTTACTTTTAATACATGGCATGGCAATAAGTTATAAGAAACAAATATACTCTTGGACATCGGTAAATAATTTTTTATTTGTAAAGTATATTTCATGTTTATTAATGCAAATTGTCAGGATTAATCTGAAAAATATAAAAGTAGGTAAAGAGATATATTGGAACTATCGAATCATTTTCTTTAAGTTATATAACTTTACCTGATCTACAATAAAACGAACATGAGTAACGGTACAAATGCCTTCTATTTATGTAGTGCAAAACAATCTACAGGTAACAATAAATGTCACAAATATTCAAAGCTGGCAAATACATTTAATCAATTAAAAGATAACTTTAAAAAAGCAGAAAATTAAACAAAAAAAAAAAGAAAAACATAAAGTTAAAAAAAATGAAATGCAAAAAAAAAAAAAATGAAAACCATAAAACCTTATAGTGATTGGTATTATTATCCTATGGTATATGGATAGACAAATGTTCATATTTTGTTATTAATATATTTCATTTACTTATTCATAAAACTTCTTTCCATTTACCTAATCCTTGGTTATGTATGTAATTATTTACTTATTATTTTCTAATTAATATTTACACATCAACGTTACATTCACACTCATTGCGGGTGCAGCATCCACTATATAATAATACAGGCAATTGAAACTTCGGTTTCACCTATTTGACTAAATGGCCACCGATCCAAATATTGTATCGAGTAGTTCTGGAAGTTGATATTTATCATCCTTGACTAGCTATCCAGTGCCAGTCTATCACAGGCTGACATAAATAAATGCTCTTTTATTACTTGTGATTGATAAAATGAGAAGGAATCCACACATAACAAATGGATATAGCCAACGCCTTGTATCCAGTTGGCATGCCCCAACTCTTCCAGACCAAAGGAGAGAAGGAAGGAGGGGGGTGTAAAAAAGAACAAATGAACATAAACGAAAATTATGGTTAATTACATTTGTAGGAAACACAAGTGGAGCTGTTACATGCAACTAAATGTGGCACGACCTAGTAACAAGTGGATACCATGAAAACAGAGAGGATCAAAATGAAAAAGGGGAACTGCCACTGCATTTTGACTACAACTGAAACCCCCTTTAGGAACATCGTCACAAAAGCATTTCTTAAAAAAGAATTGAACCAAAAAACAAAAGAATCTAATCGAAAGAAAGAAAAGAAAAGAAAAATACAAGAGATGAGAAGGTAAAACCCTTTTAAGATGTAGTTCTGCAATGTACTGTCCTAATATGCCTCTTCTTTACATGATGGTTATCTTCTATTCATATAACACAAGCTTCGTTTTATAGGGTGGTTAGGGATCATATAGTGGATGGAGAATAAGCAAAGAAAGTGCACCAACTCTGGCCTGCACTGCATCCCTGCAAAGAGGGCTTTCGTACAGTAGTGTGATCACGTCTCCTCAAATTCCCACCCATAACATTACTAGAATGGCCTAAGCAGTCCAGCGTATTTCTACTCACTCGACCTGCTCACCAATCAAATCTAGACCAACCAACAGGAACGATATGCCCTGAAAGAGCAAGAAGTAGAAATGGATACCCTGTGCCGAGAGGAGGCTTCGGGCTGATGCCGTAAGAAGAAGAAACGCTAAAAAGAGCTCTTTCATGTAAATCCGGTTATGCTTCTTCTTTCGAGCCTTTTGCTCCTGCTGTAGAATTTCCTCCCTCATCTCATCAAGATCAGGAACAGAGACACCCTTTTGGTATTCCGGCCCTTTTTCAATTAATGCAGCGATATCACCCTCAGAAGATCGACCCAATTTTTTTGTTACAACCCATTCATATGCACTGCCAAGCTGAAAGAGCCCTGAGATCATGGCAGTGAACTTGGTGACAGACATGGTGTTCTCGAAAAGAAGGTAAGGTACAATGAAAGGGAAGGATTTTGGTGCTGGGAGAATGTTGAGGAATGACATGGTGGCAGGAATGTAGCAAACAACCCAAGCAGGCAACTCGGCCTCAGGGACAAACATTGTCATGGGAAGAATGATGCAAAAGAGGGTAAAAGAATAGAAAGGTAATATGAGTTTACGGAGAAGAAAGAATAGAAAGATTAAATTGAATTTCTTCGATATGCTAATCTGCATTTATCAAGATGAACACAGGAATTACTTAGGAGCTAAAATCTAGATAACATAATAATGGGTTGATCACAATCCAGAAAATAACTACCTTTGATTCAATGATGGCTGGCAAGCACAAGCGAAACAACTGCATGGGTCCAGAGTGCCATCTGTGCTGCTGTTTCCTGTATGCTTCATAGGATTCGGGCAATTCGCACTGACACTGTATAAATTCAAACCGAAGTCACAATATTGACAGGAAGCACAACTTAGAACAAGTTCCCATAAAAAATTCAAACAGTGGAAACTCAGCTAGGAATACCTCAACATCATTGAGAAAAATAAATTTCCAGCCATGTAAATGAGCTCGTACAGCAATGTCCATGTCCTCAACAGTAGTTCTCTCCAGCCACCCACCCGATTCCTCCAATGCCTTTATCCTCCAAACTCCAGCAGTCCCATTGAACCCAAAAAAGTTGATAAAGATACCATTTACTTGCTGCTCCACCTCAAAGTGAAAAGCAAGATTGATGTTTTGCAACCTTGTTAATAAGTTCTCATCCTTGTTCACAAATGACCACCTTGCCTGAACCAATCCCACATCTGGCTTGCCCTGTAGTGTTCAATTTTTATAACCCAATTATAGCCATAATCTACACAAATGCAACATAATAATGGGAAGAATTGAATGAATAATTAATAACCGATTCATCTAAGATGAGGTTTTTCTATTCCAATAGCATTTTGTTGTCCTTGGCCCCTGGCCGCTACATGCTGCCACGTTAGACAATAGATCAATGTGTGTTCCTTTTACATTGTTCTTGGCCATGGTAACATATTGGGTCCAGGAATCAAAATGCAACATGTAATTAAGGATATGGAAACTTCCCATTCAAAAGAGAGCATATATACTCACAATACAAGAAATAAATTAATTTCTCTATGTGATGGATGTTGACGAAAAAACAGTTACAAATTCAAATCAAATAACAGAATTCAAGATAAAACCATTATTTGCCTCACCTTGAAGTAAGGAACAGTTCTTTTTAAGAAGTCGGGAGTGGGTTGAAAGTCAGCATCAAAGATGGCAACAAATTCATAGTCCTTTACGTAACCGCAATTCATAGCAGACTTGAGATTACCAGCCTTGTAACCATCTCTAACAACCCTGTGCCTATACACAATATTGGCACCTTCCTCTTGCCATTTGTGCACCTCCTCTTTAATCAGCAACTGTGTCGAAGGATCATCCGAATCGTCAAGAATTTGGATTAATAACTTGGATTTAGGCCAGTCCAAACAGCATACGGCACCAATTGATTGCTGATAAACCTATAACGGCAAGCCGCCAAAATTAAAAATAGATCGTTCACTAGCAGCAAATTGAGCTCAAATTAAAAGAACAACCAGGACAAACCAATTTTTCCTGATTTACCAAGAAAACTGGTGAGGAAATATAAAGTTTGCTAGATAAAAATATCTTTGTAATACAGTTTACGACCTACCACCGAACGAGCCCTAAATAGTGAAAACCAATATAGCTAGACTAAAGTATTGCTCAAAAGCTTATAACTTACACAAAATAACGATATAATAATCAGAACCAAGTTAACTAGACTAAACAAACACTAACCTCCTTCTCATTGCACATGGGAATTTGGACAAGGACCATAGGAAAGAACCCATTTTCACCGGTTTCAAGATCTGGTTCCTCATCGACTTCAGCGACCGGCTTGATCTTCTTAAAACGTATCCAGAAACAACCGATACAAAGGACAAGCCTATCGAAACTCTGAATTAAGAACAACACAATACAGGCATTTGCTAGGAACTGAAGAGGAGGAGCCAAATATTCCACTCTTAACAAAACCCATTTCGAATACAACGTATCAAAAACACCCTTCACACCTAACTTCATAGTACTGGCGGAAAGACCACTACTTACTAACAAGTAGTCCAATTGAAGATGCGGAGCACCAAAGTGCCAACCTTTAAAGTAAGCAACAACCTCAAACACTAGCATAACAACAGATGACAGGAGGAACACCTTAATGAAAACATACAACCTGGATTTCACGGTCAAATTCTCCTTCTCCCTTGTCAGTGATATAGGATTATCAGACGCAGTATCGGCATCGATATCATCGGTATCGGCATCAGTTCGACAGGATGCCACGCGGCGCTTGATGGCAACGCCGAGGTCGACAAGGGTAGTGCCGATTGAGGACAAACAACCAGCTGCTTTATGTGCTTTGAGCAAGAGGACCCAAGTTAGCTGTTTAGCATTCTTGTTCCTAGACTTGTTGTTGGTGGAGTTGTTAGGGCTGTTGTTTGGTGTTGATAACAAGAAGTCATGCTCACTAGGGCTTTGGATTTCAACCATGGACCAATTTGGGTTCTGCATCTTCACAACAACCGGTGTACCTTTGTGTACTTGTTTTGACCACCACGAATCAAAAGAGGGAGCCATCTTTCCCTCTCTTTTTTTTTTTTTTATGAGGCTAAATAAACCAAAAAAAAGAAATACAAAATAACCAGTTGGAAGTTCGGTTAAAATGTAGGTCGAGTTTGGAACTTGGAGATTTCAAGGATTTAATTTAAGGAAAAGGTGGGATTTTTCATATACACAGACGAAGAAAATGGATAATAAGAAGTAGGGAGTTTGATCTCATTTGTCAGAGAGTAAAATAAGAGAGAGAGACGCATGGGGGTGGAGGATGCAACCCAGCAAGGCGTCTCTAAACCATGGTGACATTGGGAGAGACAAATACAAAGGAAGTTAAGAGAGGAGAGAGAGAGAGAGAGAGAGAGAGAGAGAATTTATGAGTTTTGTGTTTTGTGTATGACTCAGGGAGGTGAGTACAAAATGGTTCCAATTCAATTACAGCTTGCAAAGGGTTCAAAATGAGCAACGAATATGAGAGAGAAAAGAGGAGAGAGAGAGAGAGAGAGAGAGAGAGAGAGAGAGAGAAAGAGAGGGAGAGAGTGATGGACAGAGGGATGTTGAGATGGCGAGATAAACAGGGAAAGAGACGGAGAGAGAAATATAACAGCTCAACACGTCTAACTTTTGTACTTGATTCCTCGATTTATTGTTAAAAAAAAAAAAAAACCTTTCACTTTTCAATAAAGTTCTTCCCAAAATTTAAAAAATGTCAAGATTATTTTACGACAAAAATGGGTAAATCAGTTTCATTCTTTGGCGAGCTAATAACGAGAGAAAGAGAAGAAAATATGGATTTTTTTTTTTTTTTTTGTGGAGATAAACAAAATGTTGGATTCGAAGAAGAAAGAAAGCTTGTATTTTGCTTTTGCTTACAATATTAGAAAGTATTCTGAAGAAAATCCCTTGTTGCAATGTTTCCAGATATGGTTCTTTAATCCCATCTTTTCGCGTTTTGTTCTATTCTAATTAATACAACAACCACCCTCCAGAACCTAAACAATTAATAACAAATGCCAGATACCTTGACGACAAGATACGATGCCGAATGCACGAGATTGTGATGATCTATGGAATGAATAAATTAATCGTGGTTGTTCATAAAGAAAACGAAAACAAACCGTGACAAGAATGGTGTGGAACAATGCAATGCAGATAGAGAAACTCCGATATTGCTTCTTTCAATTTTCTGGGTCTGGTTTTTGGTTTTGATTGCAACTAGAAGAGGGAGGGAGAGAAAGGGAGAGAAAAATGGGTGTAGAAAGGAAAGTATGAGAAGATTATGCTCTATTAAAACGGGTCTAAATAAATCATTATCCAAAACCGTGGGCCTCTAAAGTTATGTGATGTGAACGCAACAATTTGGACTTGCCTAGTCATTTTGTCTTCTTTTTATTAAAAATAAATAAAATTATTTTACTCCTTTGCGTTAATTTGGATAAATAACGTCACTTCTACCCAATCTGCTGTCGAGAATCGAAAATTCAAAAGTATCATTTCCTAAATTTTTTGAAATTATCTAAATACTTTGAATTAGGGAATTAATTGCCGAGAAAAAAAAAAACAGTTTAAATAGTTAATTATAAATAGGACAAAGTTTCGATAGTTAATTAACAAAACTGATGGAGTTTAGGAGGCCTTCAAACTTTAGATAGTTAAGTTAAATATAAAAATAGATAAACCTTTGATAGGCCATATTAGCCGCAAGCCCACCAGGCCTTGCAAAGTGCAAATTTGGCCCAGACCGAATTACCTCGAAAATGACTTGTTGGCCCGCGCCAATATAGCTAAAAGCTCGATCAATCGATTAAGAAAGTACCTCTGGGTGGCAATATAAAGCTAAGGCCAGACAGGGGCCCACTCCCAGGTCATACAGCACAATAATGTGTTAAATGCTATAACAGTCATGGTCATGCCTCGAATAGAAGATACAACTAACTATACCTCAAAGGTTAAACATAGGATATCCGAGATCAAGGAATACTAACTATCCCACTGAATTCTCCCTTCCGTGTACACAGCCATATCCCCCTTGGTATGATAAGCCCTCTAAGCCTAAAAACTCTCTAATTACTCTCTCATATATTCAAAAATTAACTTAAACTCTAGAGTGGCTACTCATAAGATGTGAAATCCTACAAAAAAACCAATAATCAACTTACAATTGGTCAAGCCAGAGATGATTCGTAAAATTTAAAGCAAAAGCATAAATTATCCGATTAAATCCGAATTTTGCCATAAAATTAAAAATATTAATAGAAATAGCATCTAGTTAGGCAAATATCTCTTCTTCATTGGAACAATTAGAAGCAACTCATAGATGTTTAAATGTCATAATTATACCTAGACTTTGATAAACAATAAGAAATGAAACGAAAAATTTAGTGCTTAAAACACACTTTAAAAATTACAAGTTATATTGACGTTCTTATAATTAAGTTAACCTTTATTATTAAGTAATAAAAATTAAAAGAAGTAACTCTATAACTTTAATATTTCAAATTAAGCTCATTTATATACGGTTTTGTTAGAACTATCAAGTTTATCGAGTCAAATCGCTATAAAGTAATGTTTCATAATTTTATATATAGCCTTATGATAAATCTTTTAAAATCAACTACGTAATCTTGTTGAACCAAAAGTTCACTAATTGATTTTGATGACAACAAAATAAAAGCGGATGGTTAAACTTATTGTTATTTGATTATATTGAGTTAATTGAATAAAATTGGTTAATTTGCTTATGAATAAATACTTCAATTAATTCTACAAGAATATTTAGTTTTTTAATAATGATCAAACTTTCTTGAAGTTGGATTGTAAAATATAATCGTTCTTTGTGTATTAAAGTTGATTTCAGGAGAATTTGGTATACCAACATGATGGCATAAGGAAGGACCGGCCTAACGATGTAAAGCCCTAAATAGTAAGAAGAAAAGCTTTCTAATCCTAATGAGTTGACATGCCACTATACATGTTGGTATTCTTTCTTTTGGAGGAGGGGAAGAGAGTTAATTGACTATGGAAAGTTCCGATACACATACATATTCTATGTCCACATTACCTACTATCACTTCACCTGTAGCTACCTTCAACTTAGATACTATAACCTTCAATAGAAGTCATTCCAATAAGATAAATTACCTCTATGAGGTATCCTATCTAGACGAACAAGAAAAAATAGATGGAACCTCTTTACCACTTATAAATCCATATTTAGCTTTTACCAGACCTCAAAGATCCTTACTCAAGTCACTTATTAGTTTAACCTCCAAGCAAGTAAAAGAGTACATACAATCCTCAAAGCTTGATTAGTATCCTATTGGAGCTTTTCAAGAAGAGCAATTTGTAACCTTACACATACCACCAAAATTCCCTAGGTTATGGTTATCTCAAGGTTGTACTCACATACGCTATGGAGCAATTAGACTTGCCCTCACTTTACATGGGGGGGAAGGGATTGCCAATAGTTGCTAGACTAGCAATACTGGACACTGGGTTTCTAAAATATCAACAGTCATGCATTAGTACTATAAAAACAATCTTGAATGTCGAAACAGTATTTACAACACCATATCCAAATTATAACATAGCTTTGGCTAATCCAAAGCTACTAGAAGCTCTACAAATGTAAGTATATATCATTGGAGCACTGACAAATCCTAAGGCAATTGCAGCTACACACTACTATCAGATGGTCTATAAAGTTTAGAATCACTCATCGGATTTATCACTGCAAGGAAAAGGAGGTAAAGCCCTTATCATCTCCATAAACTCTAACAGAACTCCCATAATAGTACATGTGCCGAGGCAAATGTCTAAAATAGATCTATTAAAGATCTTGCCAACCGCATGAGTTGTAAGCCCTAAAACTAAGCCAATTAATCGTAGGATTGAACTTAGAACATAAATTTTGAACGATCGGTTAAGTAATCTGATTAAACCCCAAATTATAAACTATTGAGAGAAATATTAGTAAAAATGACCTCGTAAACTTGAATTTAAGAAAATAAGTAATAAAATAAGAGACTATAAAATTTTCAAATTTTAAGCATAATAAATACTAATTACTGAAAAGGCAAAAAGTGTAATCTAATAACTAATAAATTACTAAAGATTGATTATATGTATACTAAAAATAATAGAATGACTTAAATAATATTTAAGAATATTTATTTGTACTATATATGAATTTACATGTAAGTATAAATACGCGTAATTACTTAAAATACGCGAAATGTGCTAAAATAATACTAAATGCTTAAAGAAAATTCATAATTAATTAAGGAAAAATCAAGAAAAATTAGGAAAAATCATGAATCATCCAGAATTGGGTCGTGGCAGCTGGGAAAAATAAGAAAAATTCGGCCAATTAGAATAAGCCAACATAAAAGCCAAAAATCAAGGGATAAGGCAATTGTCTTGTCCCATTTAATGCATAATAAATCCCCTAAAGCCCTATAAATAGCAGAAAAAATGAAGGAACTCATCTGGATAATTAGAAATCAGAACAAATTAGGGAGAGATGAAAATTGAGAGAAAAATTTTGTTTAGAAAAAAAATTAGAAAAACTATGCAATTAGGGCTTTCAAAGGGAACCCACACCAGACGAGGAGTTGAGAGTGGACGGCCACCACCACAACATGTTGGTGGTAGCGCCCATGCCGAACGATAAGGCCACGGCGGCCGGCAGTGGCCGGAGCCACCCAGATCGGTGAGTCCGATTTCTAGCCTGATTTTGTATAATTTCGTAAAAATAGTAAATATTATTATAAAATTATGAATTTTGTTATTCTGAGACAATTTTGTATATAGTTTGTAGGAAAAATATTAGTTTGATGAAAACATGCCCCATAATATATGGTCCTTAAGAAATCATGCAAAACCGAGCACATTTCGGTTTAGAAATAAATGACCTTAGGAGTGTAGTTTGGAGCTCAATTTTTTTATGTAGGATGCTCATATGATATAGAATAGTGCTATGAAGCCATTTTTTTAAAATTAATTTTTGAAATTTTTAAGTTAATTTTTAGCCCTAAAATGATGGAAAAATTGGGTAATTTGGAGTTAATTAAGTAATTAAATTATTAATTACTGACTTAGTGAATAAGTAGATGTTTAGGGATGTTTAAATCTGATGGAGAATGATACTCGTAACATTTAAAGTGTTAAATGTAATTATTAGGTTAATTATGTAGTAAATAAGTAATATGGAAAAATAGTACATTTTAAGTTAATTTTGTAAATTAGGGTAATTAGGAGTAAAATCTGATTTAGGATGAATTTAGACATTTTGAAATGATAATTGATATTTAGAGATGATAATTAGAGTGTTATAAATATTATAAGTGTAATATATACATAAAAGGTAATAATACATAATAAGTAATTATTGAAAATATAATAAATAGGAAATATTATAATAAAAATTGATATTGTGATAATAATAAAAATGTACAATAAATCTGATAGGAAATTTGAATTTATGTAATTATATGAAAAATATAAAAATTTCTCACATTAGGAGTGAATTCGGTACACTAATAAGGATATAAGTGTACCGTGTGAAATAAAATACTGACTAGGGATAATGATGGTATTTAGGACATCGGAAAATAATGTGATTAATTTCACATTATGGGTTGAAACGAATTTCTAGGGTTAAAGTATAAAACACTACTTAAAAATCGAACTAGAACCTAATTTAGAAATCGATGCGAAAACCGAACTCGAACCTAACCCCAAACCTAAATAATTGTAAAAGGCGTAAGATCTAGATAATTAGGCATATTAAACCCTAAACAAAACATAACAATAAGTGTTATAGGATAAAATGAACCTATAATAGTTATATGAAAAGCTGAAACCACGTTTGTGTTATAGGGATGATCAGCGGTGGCCTGATCAAATCGGACCTCGAGTGAATGAGCGAGGAGTCGAGGTAAGTTGGGATTAATACAATACTGTATTTTGAGAGGCTTGAGATTATGCTTGGTTGTGCTTGTTAGATAGTTGGATGTGCGCATGTGCTTGATTATGGGTGATGCTATGATTCTGTTTGTTGCTCTAGCGTGTGTTGTATGATTTACATGAAATGATTGATCACCCTAAACTGGACTTAATCAAATATATGACCAGTAATCATAATCAGACATGCATGGCAACCCGTTAGGGGAACTTAGGACTCTCTGGCCAAATACCGATCCCTTTGAAAGGGATAGCACAGGATTGCAAAATGGTCCCTTCTTTATCCTCAACCGAACTAAGTGACAGGAGAGGAGGTCACGGCGAGGGTGAAGACAGTGGTTAGAAGGTAGTCGCGGGAGGAGCAAGGTCTCCATTACATAAGCCTTGGTTTGGTCGTGAACTATTGCATTAACCCGGATTAGAGCGAGCGCAATTTCTCTAATCTCACGACGGGCCGGACAACGTCGTGCGATGGCACTTGCTTGTACATGCATTGCACTTAATAAGTGATTGAAAACCTTGTTGTGTGTATGGTATAGTTTTAAGTCCTCCGTCCTAACTTACTGAGCTGTGGTTGCTCACATCCCTATAGACATCGTGCAGGTGCTGGCTAAGAAGCGGCTACAACTACTCTAAAGCTAGCAACTGCTGGATCCTAGAAAGTGAGGAAAAATATTGAAGAACGAACATATATTTTTAAGGTTTAAGCGTTTACTTTAGAACTTCTCATTGTTTTTAATAATGTAATAACTAGGAAATATATTTCGAAGAAACATTGCAAACGATAATTGTAATCACTAAATTATAGTGAATATATGTATTTCCTCACTTTCTTAGAGGAATGATTTATTTAAATTACAAATTGTTTACTTCAAAGCGGGTTAGTCGTTGATGTCATGTGTAGATCAGGTCTAAGATAACGGTTGTAAGGCCAACTTCTATCTTAAGGTGGTTTACACGGCGAGGCTGTTACGACTCTGCTGCTTCGGGGCGTGACATGAGTGATAAGCTATGAGAAGTGACATCACAACACTGTCCTAGTACAGCCATCTTATCCCATGTTTATCAAAAAGAAAGATGGATTCGTGATGATCCAATTCCAAAAGCAGCCAGAGGAATAAAGGACCGGTTCCTCTACATTCCCAACAATGATGGCAATTTAGCCATCAGAGATTTACCAAAGCATAAAGCCAGATAAGAGATTACAACAAATTATCAAACACTTTGACAATTGACAGTCAAGGAAAACCAATTTATTTCTTTAGAGACCTATTCAACAACCGTTATTACTTTAATGAGAATTGCCAATATGATGATTGTCACATTAAAAGACATTATCTTGAAGAACCTCTCAAATCAAAGAAAAAGAGTTCAAATTCTTACTTCAAGAGGTATCAAGATGAAGATCCTAATATTAGACCACTTGGAGAAGACTATGGGAAATGGCAATATATAGTTTGTAATAGACCATCTTCAAACCAAGAAAATTCATCACCAATAAGTAAATCAAGCTGGAGATTTACTCCACTACAAAATTAAGACTATCAGTATAGCTAAATCGAGCAAAGACAAGAGTCTCTCAATATTGGTTATAGAAATCATTTTTATAACATGACCTATCAGGATACAAAACCTAATTCACTGTTCCAAATATACAATAAACTCAACCAAATGGAAATTAGGATTGATCCCTTAAGAGGAGAGGTAAATTACACTCTAAAGCCATTAAGTAGAAAGAGGCATGTGAAACAGATGACTCATTCATCCAAGTGGGTTCTAAAGGAGCAATTTCCACCAAATAAGAGAAGAGACGAAGCACAAATATTCTCATAACAAGAAGACAATATTGAAGATGATGACTCTTTGTCAAATACCGAATAATCCATGCCAAAAGAAATAGTGCCAGAAGACCAAACTCTAACACACTCAACCCATGTTAAGTGTAATATTTCTTTTATGATGCAACCCCAGAAGGATGAGAGCAAATTCCCACCTTATGAGGAATACACTGTAAATAATTACAAACATTCTCTAAAGGTAACAAACCCTATGGAGTGTGATGCATAGGGGAATCAAAAGAAGAGTAGTACAACAAAAGTTGTACTAAATTAGCATACAGATAATGCAATAAGTCAAAACAAGTTTCTCACTCAAATAGATTCTAACATAGGAAATATCCAACAAAGTTTGTCTACTGTTGAGAAAAAAGTAGATGACGAGACAAGGTTGACTTCACTCCTTCAGCAGAGAATAAAAGAAGTAAAGAAGTCCATACCACAACCAAGTATGAGTCTTAAAGACTATGTAGAGCAAAAGGAGTTAGAGATCAAAAAGTTGAAAAACCAAATAGCTATGCTCGAAGCAAAAGAGAGAGGAACATCCTATGTTCCATCTACGACGAAATTAGACATTTTCTCTGACACCTTTAGGCCAAGGAAGACATCAATACTCTTCACAAAACCCCAACAACCAACCAAAAAAAGACTCTGTTTGAACTACGAGAGCAGGCTAAACAAATTGAGGAGTTAAGGAAAAAATAGGGGGGAAACGAAAGAAGCCTCAACAGCTCATACATAAGACCTCTATAAAGACTTGAGAGATGATGATGATGAATCTAAAGAAGATGTCCCTAAGCGAAAAATGTGTATGGTAGAAAGCCAACAAGAAGAACCGATCAAAGCATTCCTTAAGGAATATCATCACCAAACACTCCCGAAAATTGTTGTGGCTAAGAATCTCCAAGAAGAAGAATCTAACTCTTCTGAGGAGATTACTACAGAGGACAATATTACCAATAGTTTAGAAGAAGTACTAAATAAAAAGGATGAAGTCAACAACTTTGATTCTGTTACAGAATCAGACTCATTAGAATATTGTTTAAGCAAAGAAAGTATTACTTCTGAACCACCATCTAAATCAATTATGATGGTTAGAAGTAATAGTATTGGATCAGACTCTAATGAAGTTATGGGAGCTTCATCATCTTCAAGAAATAGGCCTAAAGCCAATGGTAATAGTTTTACCATTGATGATATTCCATATGCTAGATGGCCAAATAAACTTCAAGAATTTTATGCATGGATGTCCATAAGGTTTTTATCACATCCATCACATAGTGAGATACTAATTGAATTTGTTAGTAGGCTTACTAGAATACTCAAGGATTGGTGGAACTCGGCATCAGAACAAGATCAAGTATATTACTTGACCTTGACCAACTTCGATGAAGCCATACACATCATCCATCAATTCTTTATTGGCAATCCTGAAGACTCAAAGGAAATTAAGAGAAAGGAATTGTAAAGCCTACAACCAATCACTCAGGGTTTTGATCAGTTAAAAAATCTGATCGAACCTAAATTATAAATAAAGCTAGAAATATTAGTAAAACGATCCCATAAGTTCGAATTTAAAAAAATAAACAATAAAATGAAAGAATATAAAAATTCAAAATTTTAAGTATATAATTCGTTATTTATCGAAAATGCGTAAAATACATTTTGATAATTAACGAATCGCTAGAGATAAATTATATATATATTAAAAAATTATAAAATAACCTAAATAATATTTAGGAATATTTATTTGTACTATATATGAATTTACGTGTATGTAGAAATACACGTAATTACTTAAAATACGCGAAATGTGCTAAAATAATAATAAATAATTAAAAAAAATCATAATTAATTAAGGAAAAATCAAGAAAAATATATAAAAATAAGGGAAAGTCCAGAGGTGGGGCGTGGAGATCTGATATTGAAGAAAAAAAATCAACCAATTAAAATGCAATAAATAGAAAGTAAAAAAAGAAGAGATAAAGTAATAATCTTGTCTCGTTAATGCGCAATAATTTCCCTACAGCTCTATAAATACTCCAAATTTTTCAGAAACTCATTTGGTCAGTTTGGAGAGTGAAAAAAATGGAGAGAGGTGAAATTGAGAGAAAAATTAGGGTTAGGAAAAAAAATAAAAAAATTGTGTAGTTGAGGCTTGTAAGGAAAACCCAAACTCGACGAGCAACTAGGAGTAGACAGCCACCACCACCACATGGTGGTAGCAGCGCCCAGGTGGGCCGACATACCCATGGTCACCGGTGGTGGCTGGAACCACCCAAATCGATAAGTTTAATTTCCAGCCCAATTTTGTGTAATTTTGTAAAAATAGTAAATATTCTTAAAAAATTATGAATTTTGTTATTTTAGAATATTTTTATATGTAGTTTTTATAAAAAATATTATTTTAATAAAAATATGTTCCGTGATATATGATCCTTAAGAAATCATACAAAACCGAATATGTTTCGGTTTAGAAATAAACGACCTTAGGAGTGTAGTTTTGAGCCCAAATTTTTTTGTAGACTACTTAAATGATATAAAATAGTGCTATGAATCCCGTTTTTAAAAATTAATTTTCAAAATTTTTAGATAATTTTTTGGCCTTAAAATGAGGCATAAAATGGGTAATTTAGGATTAATTTGTAATTAAATAGTTAATTACTGATTTAGTGAATAATTATATATTTTAGGATGTTGAAATCTGATGAAGTATGATACTTGTAGCATTTAGGTTATTAAATGTAATTATTAGGTTAATTATGTAGTAAATAAGTAATAGGGAAAAATAATAAATTTTAAGTTAATTTTGTAAATTAGGGTAGTTAAGTGTAAAATATGGTTTAGGATGAATTTAGACATTTTGAAATGATAATTGATGTTAGGAGATGATAATTAGAGTGATAGAAATATTATATGTATATTATGTACAGATAAGTAATAGTACATAGCATGCAATTATCGGAAATATAATAAATAGAAAATATTAGGATAAAAATCGATATTATATGAATAATAGGGATATATAATAAATATAATAGAAAACTTAAATTTATGTAATTATATGAAAAATGTAAAAATTTCTCACATTAGGAGTAAATTCGGTACACTAATACGGATTTAAGTATACCGAATGGAATAAAATACTGACTCGAGGTAATGATGGTATTTGGGATATCTAGAAGTAATGTGATTAATTTCATATTATGAGTTGAAACGAATTTTTAGGGTTCGAGTATAAAACACTACTTAGAAATCGAACTAGAATCTAATTTATAAATCGATGCGAAAACTGAAATCGAACCTAATCCTAAATCTAGAATAATTATAAAAGATTTGAGAACCTAGATAACTGGATATATTAAACCCTAAAAAAAACATAACAATAAGCGTTATAGGATAAAACCAACTTATATTATTATATGAAAAACTGAAACCACGTTTGTGTTATAGGAATGATCGATAGTGGCCTGAGCGAGTTGGACCTCGAGTGAGTGAGCTAGGAATCTAGGTAAGTTGGGATTAATATGTTGCTATATTTTGGAGGCTTGAGATTATGCTTGGTTGTGCTTGTTAGATAGTTGATTGTGTGCATGTACTTGATTATGAGTGATGCTATGATTCTATTTACTGTTCTGGCTTGTATTGTATGATTTGTATGAAATCATTGATCACCCTAAACTGGACCTAATCAAATATACGACCCGTAATCATAATTTAACCTACATGGCAACCCATTAGGGGAAACTTAGGATTTTCCGGCCAAATACCGACCCCTTCGAAAGGGATAATGCAGGATTGCATAATGGTATCTTCTTCATCCTTAGTCAAACGAAGTGACAGGAGAAGAGGTCGCTGTGAGGGTGAAGTTAATGGTTCAAAGATAGTCACGAGAGAAGTGATGTCTCCATTGCATAAGCCTAGGTTTGATCGTGAGCTGTTGCATTAACAGCAACTCTTCAACTCGGATTAAAGCAGGCGCAATTTCTCTAATCTCACGACGGGTCAGACAACGTCGTGTAATGGCATTTGCTTGAATATGCATTGCACCTAATAAGTTGATTGATGACCTTGTTATTTTATGGTATAGTTTTAAGTCCTCCATCATAACTTACTAAGTTGTAATTGCTCACATCCCTATAGACGTCGTGCAGGTGCTGACTAAGAAGCGGTATACAACTACTTTGATGCTAGCAACTACTGAATCCTAGGGAGTAAAGAAAAACATTTGAAGAACAAGCATATATTTTAATTGTAATAACTGAATTTCAGTATGTATATATACATTCTCACTTTCTTAGGTAAATGATTTATTTAAATTACAAACCGTTTACTTCAAAGCGGGTTAGTCGTGGACATTTTGTATAGATCAGGTATAGGATAGCGAGACTATTACGACTCTACCGCTTCGGGACGTAACAGGAATTTCATGAGAAGAAATATTGTTCTTACAAGAAGAAAGACTTAAACAAACATTTCAAGAAAATGGTTCAGCTCTTTTATCAACTCGGAGCTAACATTAACCTTAAATAAGTATTCTTTTCCTTTATACCGCTGCCATTAGCAAGAGGAATTAAGAGATACCTTACCAAAAGGTGCTTAATATCTCAATTGGAGAAATTTAGCAAATACTTCACATGATCATTGAAGATATGTATGACAAAAGGAAAGTCATTAAGGATTATATCCGTGGAAGCCATATCTTTGATGAAATGTGTAATAAAGCAAATTTCTACATCAAATGTAAGAATCCAGACAAGGAATATGTCTCTCACTCCAAGAAGAAAAAGAAGTATCTCAAAGCCAAATCAAGGAAAAGATACTTCTAAAACCCCAAGAGAAACTTCAGAACTAAGAAATGGAAGTACTTTAGAAAGAAAGGAAGGATGAGCAAGAAATCTAGCTGCTGCTTCATATGTAACAAAACTAGACATTATTCAAAGTAATGTCCTCGGAAGGGATCACTAAAGATGATCCAACAAATTGTCCAGAAGGCTATAGTTAAAATTGGAGAAAATGATGACATAGAGTCTTTGTTCTTGGAAGAAGACTCTCCATCAGAGAAGACATTGTTTTCTCTTCAGACATTCACTCATGAAGATGAATGGAAAGTTTCAGAAGAAGAATCTTTCTCAATACAGGAAAGTCAACCAAGCATTGCTAACCAAATCATAAACATTAGTACACCTCATGTCCCAATCTAGATCATTGTTAGCAAAAATGCTAAGCCTATTCCTGTTATTGCTTTCATTAACACTAGAGCAACTAAAAGCACTATAGATCCTCAGATATTCTCTGAAAATCTTTAGATCCCATACACTAAAACTTTCATTATAGCATCTAATGAGAATTTCCATATTCATCTCAAGAATAAACCCATAAAAGTACAATTCTTTCCTGGATGCAATATCATCACTCTAGTCCTTGGATCTCCATTGCCTACTAAGGACATTGTTGTTGGTTGGGATATATTATCCAAGCTATCTAAGATGAAGATATACCTAAAAGGCATTAGATTCAAGAAATACTATGAGCCCTATACTGAACTTCTAAGATTCTATTCCATAGAAGAAATAATGAGCAAGATCAAAGCTAATGCTTGCGCGGACAGCTACATTGAATTCCTCCATAAATGTGATCATCCACTTTGGCAAAATGAAGAATTTTTTGTGAGGATTCCTTTTAAAAAGAATGAAGATATCAATCCTACTAAGGCCAGCCATTTAGGAATGAATCCTGAACATACAAGATTAGCTGATGAAGAGTATGATACATTATTGAGACAAGGATTAATTGAAACATCAGATTCACAGTGGGTATGCAAGGCATTCTATGTTAACAAGAGACCTAAACAAGTTAAAGGGAAATTAAGACTTGTTATCAATTTCTAACCTCTTAACCATTTTGCGCAGGATGATAAGTTTCCAATTACAAATAGGACTACTCTATTCCAGAACATTACAAAAGCCAAAATGTTTTCAAAGTTCGATCTCAAAGCTGGATTTTGGCAATTAGGAATTCATCATGATGATAGGCGCAAAATAAGGTTCTACATTCCAAATCACCATTATCAGTAGAAGGTACTACCATTTGGATTAAAGACGGCACCATTACTATTCTAGAAGGCAATGATAAAAATTTTCAAACCTAGTTTAAACAATGCTATCATCTACATAGATGATATCCTTCTGTTTAGTGAAGACGAGCAGTCATATGCAAGACTCCTACAACAATTCTATGAACTTGTAATAATCTAATGTTATTAGAAAAGAAGATGAAGGTAGCTCAAACTAAAATGGAATTCTTAGGAATGAAGATCAAAGATGGATGTTATCAACCAAAGCCCAACATCACCAAAGAATTGTTGAAATTCCTTGACAAAAACTTCAACACTAAGCAAATACAACAATTCCTGGGGATAGTCAACTATCTTAGAGATTTTATCCCTCAAATCTTTAATTATACATTTGTTCTATCTTAAATGCTGAAAAAAGAACATCCACTATGGAAAGAGAAACAATCCCAAGCAGTTAAGTTCTTAAAGTAAGAATTACATAAACTGCTACCACTCAAAATTCCATTTGGAGGATAACTCATTTTGCAAATAGATGCTAGTAACAAGTATTGGGAAGCAATACTTCTAGAGAAAGGAGAAAAGGGAAGATAAATCTATTATCACTTAACATTCAAAGAAATCCTAGTAGTTAAATATGGTATTAAAAAATTTGAATATCATCTCATAAGAACACACTGCCAAATTAAAATGGACACAAGTTCATTTCCTATGATGCTGAAGTTCAAACAGAAGACGGTTCCACATCTACAGGTATTGTAATGGCAAGAATGGTTTTCCAAATATGTTTTGGGAAAGAAAAACCATGTTGCAAACTTCCAATCCAGCCACAGGAAAAAATTGGAAAAGCTAGGATTAAAAGCCTAAGATCACCTATTTTAGGTGATATTCATGCATCTAAGCTCATTGGCATGATTCAATATGGAGGTTCATTAGCTTAGTATGATTCAAAATCATTCATTGGCCATGGTCCAAGAGAATTAAGAGAATTAGTCTCAAGAGGAAATTTTAAAGAAAGCAAATCCAAGATATGGGATTATCAAATCAAGGTATTCAAAAAGCAAGGAGGCTTAAACCTAAATCCATTTAGATTACATCGTCACTATCCATTTATTCATCCCCATATTTGGAGATTCTATTAAGGCAAATTTCCAGAAGACTTAAAGTGGTTTTACTGGTATCTCTTGCATCATTACACTATTGCTATATAGATTTTAGTTCATGAAGCTTTGCGGTGTTTAAGGGCCATTAAAGCAAATCCAAGATCAAACCATTTGATTAACTTAACCCAATTAATGGAATGGTTTAGGACTCTTCCCATATGGGAACAAATTCTTGAATCTTGGTATAATCATGTAAATCAAAAGTATCCAAGGGAAAATCCTTTTAAGTTCAAGGTAATTATAGAACTCAGGCAATAGTGGATAAGACATAAACCCGTAAGAAAGGATCCATTGAGGTTATGCAATTTTGCTGAAGGATTTAAAGGAGACATACGAAAGGATGACAAAAGATACAAGGAAACGCAAAAGAGGTTACATTTGATCAACCAAGTCACTCCTTAGGAAATTTGGCTAGGACCATTCGAAGTATAAGTGCCATTAGATTACAATGGTGATTATTAGACCACCATGCTTGCTATTCAAGAAGCTCTGAGAGAAAGAGAAATTGATAAAAGGGAAGAAGAAGCCATGTTAACTGGTTAGAGCCAAGAACTTGACTACCCTGATGACATCAATACGTCACCATCACATGAATCGGTGACAGGCGATATTAATTAAAGGGTACCGGATGAGATGGGTCCTAGTATGTTTGTAGATTGTAATAATTTAGTCACAGGTGAAGCATTTTTGTACTAGCCTTTGTCGTTTTTAGGTACCGTAGCAATTATTCGTCATAGGACGATCATGGGTTGTTACTATAGCACCTTTTAAGGCATTGGCATTGTAATTAGAAGGGCAAAATTGTTTGCCTAGTTTAATATATCTTTGTGTTTAATATCTATGGCTTTCTAGAATCCTTCTCTTTCTCTCCCAAACCCATAGAAAGAAATTACTGGGCTTCCTGGTTTATTTTCCAAGGTTCAAAATATGCTATATACTTACCTCATATGAGGATCTTGTATATCAAAAATGAATTGTATGGACACAAAGGATGCTAGTAGTATCAATATTATAGTAGGACAAAAGACATGTCCTTGTAAGGCACTATTTGAAAGCTCAAGGAGAACGTATTAAGTTGCAATTGGACTATGGTGAGGCCTAAGATAATGGAGATACTATTAGTATTATTCTCATTCATACCTCATTTATGCTTCTAAGTATATCAGTTGGAAACCCAAACATGTAGGTTACTAGCCCAAAAGAAGGTAACCAATCCTTAATCGATCTGGTAAGCTTGTTTAAAGTAGCCCTTTAAGCATTTAATACACAGTAACAGGAAGAATTGAAAGAGTTGATATAAATTCTCAACAACCCAACCAAAGAGAATTAAGAATTAATATTCTATTGCAATAAAAGACATTCTTTTATATTCTTTAGCCTTATTATTTACTATTTGTCTCTTATACTCTTCACTTGCAATTAAACAAATGAGACTCAGTGCGTTGTGCTTGAGAGGTCTTGTATTTACAATCTTAAGAGAGAAAAGCACTACACTTGATATTATTGTGTATGATAATGATTGTGTAAACTTGTGTAGCTCTTTGAGTATGAAGTCATCAATTGAAGGTGTTTGTGGATTCGTAGAGACTAAGGATCAATTCGAACTTCATGTTATATCCGGGCTTAATTTTCTCTATCCCTATCTCTTTTACTTTCTACATTTATTATTAGTTTATCATTGTCTTTATTATACTCATTGTTCCATTTAGTGCTTAATTTCGAAAAAGATTGCAATTTATCCTAAGAACTCAATTCACCCCCCTTTCTCAAGTTTAGCCTAGTGTTCTTCAATTGATATCGGAGCTAATCTCTATCACTTGCTTAATCATATATTAAAGTAAAGATCATTGCATCTAATACATTGGGTTTTCTAGAAGGGTAAGCAATTAATAAGCCTCCTCTTCTAACCGGCAACAACTATCCATATTGAAAACGTAGGATGTCTATATTTTTTAAAGTACAAAATAAATTATTGTGACATATAGTTAACTAATGACCATTTAAGAAAGAAGGAAAAGAAGAAAGAGAGAAAAGAAGAAAGAGATTATTTAGATGACGATTGAAAATTACTTAATATAAATGAAATTACTATAAACATCTTACATTATGCCGTAAATGAAAATGACTTCAATAAGGTATGTATATGTTGGAGTGCTAAAGAAATATGGGATGAACTACAAAGTACATGTAAATAAACTAGTAGAATAAGGGATATAAAGATAAGCTTGTTACATAAGTAATTTGAAATTTTTATAATGGATCCAAATGAAACGATTGATGAGATGCATAATATATTTATCAATATCATCAATCCCTTGAGTGCTCTTGGAAAAACATTACTAATCTTGAGATAAATTCTAAAATTCTTAGGTTTTTGCCAAAAGATTAGGAAGTGAAGAGAACCATAATCGAGGAAGCTCATCATCTCAATGAAAAGTCAAAACAGCAACTCTTTGGAACACTTAAGACACATGAGATGGTGAAGAAACAAGAAGTTTACTCTAGAAAGAAAACAATTGCTCTAAAAGTCACGAAGAAGAAAATAAGTGAAGAAGAAAGTGAAAATGATGATGAAGTAGCAATGTTCGCAAAAAAGTTTAGAAAGTTCACAAAATTCAACAAAATGATTAAAAAAGATAGGCGTCAAACTTGATTTTTTCCTCGTTTCTATGAATTTTCCTTAATCCAATTAGTATTAAATTCTAACTCATTTAATATTGATCATCGATTAAGAGTTAAAGAAAAGCGAGCTTTTATTTCAGACATTTTGAAGTTACCACCTAACCGAAGTTGGGAAAAAAAAGACGACTAAGTTAAATCGATTGGGTAAACCAATTTAATCTAGCCATCTGTTTACTTGAAAAACCAATTTTAAGAAAAAAGTTTAAAAACCAAAGATTTTAGATCTGGGAGTTAATCTTTTAAACCCTTAACAAATACCATTTTTTAATATTTAGAAATTAAGCTTATTTTTCAAATTTACTAGTTTATAAATAACATTTATTCATATATAAATAAAAATTAAGTCTACAAAAAAAGATAAATTAAACAAATATTTACAAAGATGGAAAAAGAAAAATTTCTATATTTTAAGCCACCTCGTAATTATTATAAGTGTTTATATATTCGCTAGTTGAGATTAGAATTTTGTAATTCCTTAAGAAAATTTAACCATATTGGTTTATTTTAGTTTAGCAAAATGATTGGTTTTACATTATTATCAATTTTGTTTTTTCTTGAGAAAGAAAGGATCTTATTTGTTCATTTTTTAGAAAATTATAAAAGGAATCCTAATTTTTGAAAAAGGTTCATTTATTTTTATTTATTTGGAAAAAAAATTCTAAGTGATATTACTTTTTAGAAAAATCCTAAATACCTAACTGAAATACACAATTATTACGGCTAGCATACTTAACTATAGAAAAGATATTAAAATCATAAAAGAGAAGCCTAAATTATAGAAAAAAAAAGCCTAAATCATGGCAAAAATGTCTGAGTCATAGAAAACATGCCTAAAAGAAAAATGTTAAAGATTGGTGTTTTACTTTTGTAAAATTCTATGAGAAGCTTAGTTTATTTATTTTATTGGAAAAAGGATTTTTCTAAGTGATATTTTTTTTTATTTTTATTATTTATTTTTATGATTTTTTCTTATTATTTTTTATTTTTTTGTTGTTTTAATGTTTTGACTAAAAATAAAATAAAATAAAATAAATAAACTATGCCTCTCTATCATTTCTCTCTTTCTTTCTTTTCTTTTCTATTTTTTTTTTAGTTATAATACATTAGAAGTTACATTAAATAAAACAATGTAAAATACACAAAATAAAGTGTAAGAGGGCGGAACTTTATGGATGGGCCACGTACGGGTCAGTTAGCCTCAACCAGGTTGAAGCAATCAACTAATTAGATTTCTAGGTTATCTGACCTAGTCATGTGTTGAACATGTGAAAGTGAGTTGAAGGTGGCAATGAGCAACAAACAACGTATTGCAGTAGATTATAGGCACCAAAGTGATAGGGTAATGACAAATTTATGTAGATCTTATTGGTGAATAGGGGTATAAGGAAGACATTATAGCCAACGAAGATGGTTTGGTGGTAGTTGCATATTAAAGGGTGGTAATAAGGTTATGGTACGTATGATGGTAGCTTAATAGAGTTTGAGAGGTAGTTGGGTCTTAAGCTTTTAGGTGTAGTGAAGTTGACAGTGATGGTTTTTTGGTTCAAGGAGTGGTTATTATAGTGTTTCAAGGTGGTGGCTAGGGTTTATGCAAAGCATAAAGTAATGGTGCTTGCTTCAGTCACGACAACAAGTGGGACTAACAACTACTTATAGCTTAAGACCTAATGAAGCTAGCTAATTGATTAGATTTGTTTAGGAAAGGCCATGAAGGACGGATTTTTAGAGAGAGAAAGAGAGAGGTTGCGGTGGAGGGTTTGTAGAGAGAGAAAGTTGGGACTTAAATGATTTTTGGTGTTTTTAATGGATGCTTAATGATTGTAAAGCTTCTTCAAGGCCCCATTTATACTTGTTGATGCTCAATCAATGATAGCAAGCATAAAAAAGGCATAAAATCCAACAAATCAAAGTAAATGGATTTCAATTTGATTCTTCAAATTCAATGTAAATATCCTGATTTAATGGTTAAAAATCATTGTTGAAACTTCATTCTTGCTAATAAAAGTAATTGGAAGCTTCGAAATTCATTACAAAGCTTGAATCATGGAATTTAAGTAAGGATGAAAATCTACACATTTTAACTTTTCTTAAATTTTCAAGCTCAATTTAGAAGCTCAAATGGATGAATATTGACTTATTTTTTGCCTCAATTCAAAGTAGGTCATGTAGAGAATGAGAATCATCCATTAATTGGTGTTTTCATGCATAGATATTGCGCGAAAAATGAGGGCACAGTTTTTTTTTTTGGGGGGGGGGGGGTGTAATGGAGTGGTTTTGCTAAGGAAAAGGAAGAAAAATGAAAAAAAAAAAAAAGGAAAGAAGGAGAGGGAAAGAGTTGCTAACATGGCGCAATATTAGCTAAGCGAACCAATCATGTCATACTACGTATTGAATACGTAGCAAAAGCCAAAGTGTCATGTGCTACATGTCGAACATGTAGTATGACAGATATTACAAAGGTGCTAACGTGGCACCACGTCAACTGCAATCGGACGAGGTAATGCCACGCATCTACAGTAGACACATGACCCAATGATATCTTGACATGTGGTGACGTGTTTTATGGAGAAAAATAAAAGACACTTTGTGCCTTTAGTAAGATTCGAATTAAAAACCTTCAAGTTGTGTAAAAGCATTAAGCCATTGGCCTGTACCTTATTCATATATGCAATCAAATTGCATATATAAACTAAGTTGGCCTAAGCTAGAACTAAATTTAAGTCTAAGCTCAATCCCTTTTCTCCTTATATTATTTTAGGCCCTAAAAAATACTTAAGCTAAATTTTTAAAAAATCCTATTGTGTTTAAACTATCTAAAAAAAATTCTTTTTTCTTTTTCTCCTTTTTTTTCCTTCTTTTTTATTATTTTGTTTTTCTTTTTTTTTGTATTTTTCCAAAATTTTCTACCTTTTGTGATTTTTTTCTAATTTTTTTATTTTTTGTATTTATCTTTTTTTTTTAATGATATCCTTAAATTAGGACCCTTTTTCTTATTAAAAATACAGGAGGGGAGGGGAGGGGAGGGGAATAGAGTATCTACAATAACGATGGATATGAATCACCTTTTAAGTTTAAGAAAGAAAGGAAAGAAGTTATCAAATATTATAATTATCAAAAACAGGGATATATTCAACAATATTGCTCATTACTCAAAAAGAACAATAAAGAGTCAAGAAAGGAAGCTATGATTACTACTTGGAGTGATGAGAATTATAGCGACTCTGATAATAAAACATGTTTCATGGCTATCAATGACTCGGTATACTCCACCTCACATGACTCTTCCTTTAATGAACTTAAAAGTGTGTACGATAAATTATTGAAAGAATTCATAAAAGAGCAAAATAAGAATAAAGTCTTGAAACAAATGATGAGTGAAATAAGTGATGAATTTGATATTATCAAGAATGAATACAATAAAATAGTTGATAAAAAAGAACGGGTTAAAAGAACATAATGAGTATCAAATAATTGAGGTTGGGAAATTGATAGAGGAAAATCAAGAGTTAAGTACTAAAAACAATGAATTGAGATATGAAAATAGCAAATTGAAGGGAGATAATGAAAATTTTGAAAAGGAAGTGTAAGGACTTAAACTTGAAGTAATAGATGATGAATGTATGGTTGATAAGTTAGGTTGACTTGAAATTGAAAATTTAATTCTAAAATTTAGCTTAGATAATTCAAGAAAGATAATAGCAAAATTTGTAGATGGAGAGAAAAACTTAGACGAGATCCTTGGCTCACAAAGGTAAAGGTTAAATAAAACCAGAATAGGATATATTAAAGAAAATGTGTATAGGGAATACAAAAGTTACTCTGTTAAGGACTTAAATAAAATTTACAATTATTGTGGAATATGTGGTTATAGACACCTAATTTTTGCCCTTCCATAGTCTTATTTTTTATTTTTACAAAAAGGGTCCTAATTAAAAAAATAAAAATTAACAAATAATGAAAATACCAAAAAAAATAAGAAAATGAAAAAGTATAAAAATTTCGGAGTAATTTATATTAGGAATAATTAGTTTAATGTTAGTTTAGTTAATTTTTTTTTAGGGATTTAGATAGTTTAAATATAATTTAATTGTAATGAATATTAAGAAACAGGTCAACGGTCTAACGGATAAGTAGCGGAGCGCTTGGGTAGATTTAGTTGGAGATTATGGGTTCGAGTTTCTATAGGCACCAATGTCTTTATTTTTCTATCTTTGCAAAAGAACTATATCTAATTAAATCATATAGGTTTAGCTAAATCATATTTGAATAAGATTTGAATCTAGTTTAATCGGGTGGATCGGCTTCATAAATAATTGGAAAATTAGCTTCATCGAAAAGAGAAGCAGCAGCAGATCCTCGACGCCCCACGGCCAACAGCAACAGCAGCAAATTGGTCCACGACAGCAGCTGCTCTTGCCTGTACGGTACGGCCTGAAATTACGCAGTGGCCACGACAGCGCCCCCTCTCTCTCACGTGATAGTCATCAACCCATCCTCTATCACGCCCACTGCATACACAGCGACTGATCCCCTGCCATATCCCTAATCCGACGATCTGCAGCAATCAACAATTCGGTGCTCAGGCTGGACTAAATTCCTACACGATCAGTACAGACGTCGCCGCATCGCATATGCAATTAGTCCCACTGCGACAGGTACGACAACACAACGTAACAACCAGCCGTGCAACGGAACGGTAGCACGACGATGGAAACCAGTGAATGGTCAGCCCTCTACTGATCTGAAATCGAACACGAGCACTCCCTTTATTACACGATTATCGTTAGTTAGATAGTTAGTTTTTTTATCATTGCTTATTATTTGATTATGATTATTATGGTTTTTATTACTATGTTATTAGTTCCTTGTTTATTTAATATAGTATATGTATATATGATTGCATTAGTTTAGGAAATTTTCAGCTATTCAGTATTATACATACATTAGTTTTAAAAATCTTAAAGATCAGCTTTTATATTAGGTATATTTCTCGACATTGTTAATTCGCTTAGGAGGATAATGGTTAAATAGAAATAATGTAGATGCATATTTATATATATATATATATATATATATACATACATATATACCTTCGTCTAGGATTCCTTTAGAATTAGTTTTTTTTTTTTAGAAATTCTCATATAGGAAATTATTTTTAAAAACAAAAATTAACAAAAGGAAAATTTTTTTACAAAAAGATTATGGTGTTCTAAGGAGTTTTTTGATCACTTACGAGTTAAGGCCTTTTATTTATTTATTTATTTTTTAATAAACTAAATCAGTTAAACACATAAACTCAGTCAGTTTTCAAAATTAAAATTAACCAACAAATTAAAGTTTTTTTAGAATTACGATCGTCTGATCCCGGTTAGCGGGTACGTAGGCACCTTCTAAGCGACGATAAAATATGTAATTTTTCTAAATTAAAAAATCATTTTGATGTTGATAAAATAAAAAAAAATCTTTAATTGACTTCTTTTCCAATAGTTAGATATTTTTTTCATAGTTTAGGTGTTTTTTTTCATAGTTTAAGTGTCTTTTCCATAGTTTAGATACTTTTTCTATAGTTTAGATATCTTTTCCATAGTTTAGATGTATTTTTCATAGTTTAGATGTATTTTCCATAGTTTAGATGTATTTTCTATAGTTTAGGTTTCTTTTCTATGATTCAGACATCTTTTCTATGATTAGGAAATTTTTTTTTCTTTCTTTCTTTTTTTAATGTTTTAAACATCTTTTTTATATAAAAATTTCGTCATGTAGAACATTGCACATTTCATAAAATCTTTAAGGCTTTTCTTCAAAATAAAAAAATTATCACTTAGTTATTTTTAAATAAAAATTTTAATTTGGTGCTTTTCAAAAATTAGGTTTTTAGGTTTTTTTTTTAATTAGGAATAAAAATTAGGCTTCTAGGGATTTTTCTTAATAAAAATAAAATGGTTGATAAAAACGTAAATTCAACCAATATTTTTTTAGGTTCTTTTTTCTTTTGATTTTAGTTATTTATTTTTTTTAATATTATGATTAGAAAAATAATCCTAATTTCGGTAAATAAATAGTGATACCCGTTCAGGGTTTAATAGGTTAGCCCCCGAATTCAGAACCCCCTGGTTTTTCATTAAATTTGAAATAAAAAACCGGTAGCCAAATCATAACTAATCCACCCAATTGGTTACGGTTTCTTTTTCTTTTCCCGACTTCGGTCGGGTGGCGACTCCAAAAATTATTTTTAATAAAAAATCGGAATTTCTCAATTTCTTTAGTCGAGAATTAATATTAAATGGGTTAGGGTTTAGTATTAATCAAGAAATGAGAAATCAATTTTAAATAATTAGAAAAACCGAAAAATCAGGCTCAACAATGATCATATTATACTTACTTATGTAGTAAATCACAATCTCTTCTTAAATAATAAAGGCAAAATGGTTTGAGTCCGTAAGGGACAAGTAATCCCAAATGACCCAAACTAAAATAGGTACTAAAGAAATAACCATTTTTCTTATAGAGTCCTTCAAGGCAAACAACAAATGGATTTTGGATAGTGGTTCTCGAGACATATGACAAGAGACATATCCAAGTTCGCATCTATAGACTTGTATGATGGAAGAAGTGTGACCTTCAAAGATAATCGAAAAGCTTAGGTTATTAAAGAAGGTAACATTTGCATTAATAATAATCTTACTATCAAGCATGTATTACTTGTTGATAATTTGAAGCATAATTTACTTAGCATTAGGCAATTGTATGATATAGGATACAAAGTAATCCTTCATGCATCAAAGCGTTCTATTGAAAATATTGATAATGACTAAATCCGTTTTAAGTGGTATAGATGAGGAAACATTTATAAAATTAACTTCAATACATTTTTATGTTTACTTGAAACTTATCTGTCTACTCAGAACAATGATAGTTGATTGTGGCATAGATAGTTAGGATATGTTACTATGGATAGCTTATCTAAACTAGCCAATCTAAGCTAGCCAAAATCTTGTTAAAGGATTACCTAATATTAGTTTTGATAAAGATAGAACACATTAAGTATGTCAATATGACAAACAAACAAAGTCATCATTCAAATCAAAAGATGCCATCTCAACTTCTAGGCCACTTCAACTATTACATATGGATTTATTTAGTCTAACCCAAACCTTAAGTTTAGGAGGAAAAAGATATACCTTGGTCGTAATTGATGATTTCATTAGATACACTTGGATCTTTTTCCTTACAAATAAGGATGAAACATATCATGTGTTATTGAATTATAGTAAAAAGATCTAAAATAAATAAAGGTCTTTCTATTGTTTATATAAGAAGTAATCATGGGGGAGAATTTGAGAATCATAATATAAAAGATTTTTGCAATAAAAATGGAATAGAACAAACTTTTTTGGCACTTAGAACTCCACAACAAAATGGAGTCACCGAAAAGAAAAATAGAACTCTTATAGAAATAGCTAAGACTATGCTTTGTGACAATAATCTACTTAAGTATTTTTAGACTAAAGTTGTTAGTAACTCTTGTTATATATCAAATCGAGTTTTCATAAGGCCTATTTTTAAGAAATCCCCTTATGAGCTTTAAAGAGGCAAAAGACCTAACATATAATATTTTCATTCTTTTGGTACAAAGTGTTACATTCTTAATAATGGAAACAAACAACTTGAAAATTTTGATTCAAAATCGGATGAAGACGTCTTTCTTTGTTATTCTCTTACTAGTAAGGCTTACAGAGTGTATAACAAAATAACCCTAGTTGTAGAAGAGTCGATTCATGTTGTATTTGATGATGCATATGCATATAGAGAGTCTAATGATGAAATAGAAAACATTAGTGCTCAATTGGATGGTTTCGATCTTAACAAAGATCAATCCATTTCAAATGAAAAGGAATCATCTAGGCAAGATGGAATTATTAACAATTCTAACATAGACTTATCTAAAGAATGGAAGTTTGTAAAACATCATCCTAAGGATTTATATGCAAGAAAAACTAAGTCAATTTACTAGAGATAAGGTATGGCACTTAGTACCTAAATTAAATGATAGATCGGTAATTGGAACCAAATGGGTCTTTTGAAACAAGTTAGATGAAACCGGAATACAAACAAGAAATAAGGCACACCTAGTTGCTAAAGGTTACAAATAAGAAGAGGGAATTGATTTCGATGAGACTTTTGCTTCGATTTCTAGATTAGAGGCCATTAAGATGTTTTTAGCATTTGCTACATATAAAGATTTTAAACTGTATCAAATGGATGTTAAAAGTTTCTTCTTAAATGGTTATATCAAGAAGGAAGTATATGTAGAGCAACCATCGAGGTTTGAGATAGTGGATTCTTAGAACATGTATATAAGCTTAATAAGGCCTTGTATAGACTTAAGTAAGCTCCTAGAGCTTAGTATGAAAGATTGAGTAGCTTCTTCATAAATAATGGCTTTACTAGAAGGAAGCTTGATACAATGTTATTGATTAAGCGACACAATGCTCCCATGTTAATTGTCCAAATATACGTAGATGACATTGTGTTTGGTGTTACTCACATGGATCTAGATAATGAGTTTGTCCAATATATGAAAAATGAGTATGATGGGAGAACTCAACTATTTCCTAGGTTTTTAAGTTAAACAGACCGAAGATGGAACCTTTATCAACCAAGCCAAATACACTAGGGAGCTTTTAAAAATGTTCAAAATGGAAAATTGTAAGACTAAGCCTACTCCAATGAGCATTGCTTTAAAACTTAACAAAAATGAAAGTAGAAAGAATATTTGTGAAAAGATATATAGCAGCATGATAGGAAGTCTTCTATATTTAACTGCATCTAGGCTCGAAATTATGTTTGCCATATGTTTATGTGCATTATTTCAATCTTGTCCTAAAGAATCTCACTTAAATGCAGTCAAATGCATCTTCAAGTATCTTGTGGCCACCATTGAAATCGACTTATGGTATGCCAAGTTCACCTCATTTGATCTTATTAGATACTCCAATGTCAACTTTGCCGGTTGCAAAGTTGATCAAAAAAGTACAAGCGACACACTTTATTGGTAACTTACTAGTGTCATGGCATTAAAAAAAAAAAAACAAAACTCAGTAACACTCTTAGTCGCTGAAACCAAATTTATGGCCACCAGTAATTGTTGTGCTCAAGCTTTATGGATGAAACAAATGTTGCATGATTACGGCTTAAAATTTACTGATATCCCAATAAGGTGTGAAACTACAAGTGCTATAAGCCTAATAAAAAATCCAATTTAACACTTAAAGACTAAGCATATACAAATTAGGCATCACTTCATCTATTATCATGTGCAAAACAATGATATATGCTTAGAATTTATTAACACTGGCAACTAAATAGCTGATATCTTTACAAAACCCTTGAGTGAGGATAGATTTTTCACATTAAGAAAAGAATTGGGAATGATTATGCAAGATTAATGCTAAGCACATAAGAACCAAGATAGTGTTTTTGAGCAAAAATGACATATTAAGTAAGTTAACCAACAAAAGTCATATTAAGAGGACCAAGAAACAGGATCATATGAATTTCATGTATAAAATATTGTATTTAACATGCTTTAGGTATAGTTGAAGTCATTCATGCTTATTTAAGTTCATATATGCGAAATTTTATCATGCATTGGTTTCCATGCCTAAAACCGAGCTCTACGTATCTATTTTCATCTATAAATCATTTTAAGTAGTCTATATCCTAATGCATGGGGTATGCAAAATAAATATCATAATAGTACATACGTAAAGTCAATAACAAATAAGCAAAAGCTAAGAGTGAATTCTAGGAAAAATACAGGGAAAGAAGCTTCGGTTTTTTTTTCTTTTCTTTTATGACAATGCTGCCTTATCAACTATTTGCTAAACCCTGAAGAATATATGCAAGAAGGGTAGGTTATAACGACCTTTAAACTCTATAACCTCATGCGTTTCTAGAAACAATTCCTTGGTCACATCAAAGTTTAAGTAGGGTAGCCTAATCGGCCTCAAACAGTGGTTGTCCAACTACATTCGGAACTTACAAAATGACTCCTCGTCCTAAGGTCCTAAAATGTCCTAGGTTCGACTGTATCTATTATGCATCTATGGTAAAAAAAAATAATTCCCCCCATAACATACATAAAATTAAACTTGGAAAAAACATTAGCATAATCATGGTACAAATAACAAAGAATGAAAAAGTAAATAAATTACACTAAGATGATTTCTAAAGGTTAATTTCAATTTTGGAAAGTTAAATGGTTAATTCTCTTGACATCCCAAATGGAGTTGCCAAGCTGTTGAGATCGATTTTTAAAAATTAAGTCTTCTTTAAACCGACCGGTATTAAACCCTATTCGTTTAATACCGACCCTTTACTAGATTTAAATAAAACTAATTCTTAATTTGAAAATATTTTAGAGTTGCCACCTGATCAGAGTTAGGAAAATGAGTCGAGTTATAACCAATTTGGTGAATTGGTTATAACTTAATCATTGGTCTTTCAATAAAAACTGATTTTGTAAAACGGTTTTAAAATAAGAGATTTGAATCCGGGGGTTATGGTCTTTAAATCCTTACAGACAACATTAACTTTCCAATTTTAACCCTAACTTTAAAAATCACCTTTTAATTATAAGATAGTATTCGATTATTTGACTAAAACGGGATAATTTGAACAATCTAAACTAAAAAAAGGAAAATCAATTTTTTTTTCTTTTTTACCATCGCCCTGTAGGTACCTACTTACTTACTATTCAGGATCATACGTGCGTAGTTCTTTTTGAAAATATTAGCAGGTTAGTTTATTTTTACCTTTTTTTTAAAGGGTCAAGTTTACGTTTTTACTTGATTCAATTTATTTAAAAAATTTATTCTAAAGGGCCCTAGTTGATTTTATTTTCGAAAATTCTAAGTAGGATCCTAATTTTGAAAATGGTTCGTTTATTAAAAAAAAACTTTTTTTTTCTAAGTGATATATTTATTCATCTATTACTTACTTATTTTATTTCTAAGAAAAATAAAATAAAAATGGACTTTCTTTTTTTTCTCTTTTTTTATTATCTTCCTTTCCTTTTTCTTTTTCTTTTTTCTCATTTATTATTACATTTACAAATAATAAGTAAATAAATAAATAAAATTTAATTAAAAAAAATAGATTGAGTCAGCTTAAATCGGCTTTAGGTCAACTTAGTTAGCTTAGAGGTAACTCGGATGGCTCATTTTGGCTTAGTTGGCTTACGGGGCGGCTCAATTGGCTCGAGTCGGCTCAATCGACTCCAGTCGGCTTCGATCGACTCTGATTGACTTGGAAAATTCGATGGTAATGGTGCTTTTTGTCAAAAAACAATATAAGAGATGCTATCATAGAGAGAGAGAGAGAGAGAGAGAGAGAGAGAGAGAGAGAGAGAGAGAGAGAGAGAGAGAGAGAGAGAGAGAGAGAGAGAGAGAGAGAGGAATCATGCTAGAGAGATGAAGCCTCGATTTTTGTTTTTCTAAAGCATTTTGAAGCTTTGTTGTGTGTTGAAAACGAAGAGCAAGCCCCTATTTATAGGTATCATGTTTGAGTTAAGGATGGAAAACATTAAATGCAATATAATTTTCTTCCATGTTTAGATTGGACAGACTTGAACAATATGTGTTGCCAAATACAAAATTGTACGTATAAGAGTGTGTCTACCACACTTAAAAGTAAGTTGGCAAATGATGTGGCAATGGTGTAGCCTGTGACGTGGTGATGATGTGGCTCGTGACATGGTAATGACATGGCGATGAAGTGAGAAAAGAAAATAAAAGATGTGTTTTGCACTTTCTATGGATTGAACCCAGGATCTTTAAGTCATATGCAATATCAAATCCAAGTGCTTATCTAGCTGGACAGTTAATTTTTCCTTATTCATATGTGTAAAGGTCAACTTGAGTTAGATTCAAATCTAAGCTTAGTCTCAATGACTCTCTCTTTATTTTATTATATTATATTAAACTATCTAAAAGATTTTTTTTCTAAATTTTCTATTTTTTTTAAATTTATATTTTTGTGATTTTTTCTAAATTTCTTTTTTTTTTAGCTTTTCTTAAATCTTCTTTTTTTTTGTATTTTTCTAAATTTATTATTTTTTGGCTTTTTTTCTTAAATTATCTACTTTTTTGTATTTTTCCTAACTTAAGACCTTTTACCTCGTTGAAAAAAATAAATAAGACAAAAATCGGGTGTCTACATGAGGCTTCATCATGGATAATAGAAGCTGTAGCGATGTGGTATCAGTCGATCTTGTTTCAAAACTAAAATTGTTAACTGTTGCACATCCGAGGCCATAGAAATTGCATTGGTTGAGTAAATACCGTTGTCAATCACTATTGGGAATTACTCAAACCAGATTCTTTGTGAAGTATTGCCATGTGTGCTTCCTACATGTTACTAGGTAGACTGTAGCTGTTTAATAGAAGAGTTATCTACAATGGCTATAAGAAGACATAGATGTTTGAAAAGGATGATCGGAAGATCATATTAAACCCGATGCCATCAAGAGAAGTTAATAAATTGTAGACAAAACTTGCTCGCAAATTTAAGAAGGCTCTGATGATGAGTAGATTCGAATTCTGAGAGGCCATCAATGTTGATGAGCCAACCCTCATGTTAGTCGGACACCTATTAGAAATGAAGGAGCAAGGTGAACTACCCTAGGAAATTATAAAGATGCTTGATGAGTATGCCGACTTGTTCTCAAATTAGTTACCTAAGGGGCTACCCTTAACTCGAGGCATAGAGTACTACACTGACTTAGTATCCGGTACTGCACTGCCGAATGAGCCAGCCTATTAGATGAATCTTAAATAGGCTTTTGAGCTATAACGTCAAGTCAATGAGTTGCTAGGAAAGGATATGTCCGAGAAAGTCTCAGCCTTTGCATTATGCTAACGCTTCTAATGCCAAAGAAGGATAGGACCTGGTGAATGTACGTTGATAGCTGAGCTATAAATGAGATCACAATCAAATACAGGTATCCCATTCCTAGATTGGAGGACATGTCTTCAATAAGATTGATATGAAATCTAGCTACCATCAAATTCACATGTTGCCGAGAGATGAGTGGAAAACGACGTTCAAGACTTGACATGGATTATATGAATAAATGGTCATGCTTTTTAGTTTGTCGAATGCTCTGAGCACTTTCATGCGATTGATGAACCGCGTATTAAGACATCTGATTAAAAAGTGTGTCATGGTGTACTCTGATGACATATTAATTTATAGTGCCAACATGTCGAGTCACTATGAGCATCTTTGAGAAGTATTGGATATCTTCCGTACTATGAGACTATTTAACAATCTTAAGAAATATTGCTTTTGCTAGGAGGAAGTGGTATTCTTGGGCTACGTAATTAGTGGAAGGGGCTTACAAGTGGATAATGAAAAGATTTGAGCAATTGTAAAGTGGTCAACTCCCACTACTTGTGTCGATGTGAGAAGTTTCTATAGACTAGTTCATTCTACAGACAATTCGTTAAGAATTTCAGCACCCTCGCCATGCCTTTTACTAAGCTCACGAAGAAGAACAACGACTTCCGATGAGGAGAAAAAGGAGGAGAAGAGCTTTACCAAGGTAAAAAAAAGGTTGACCTCTGCCCCAGTGTCGGTTTTACTTGACTTCGAGAAAATATTTGAGATAAAATGTGACACATCAGGCATTGGAATAGGCGTTATCCTAATGCAAGAAGACTAACCAATTGCCTTCTACAGTGAAAAGCTTAGAGAGCTACAGTTGAATTATTCCGTGTATGATATGGAACTCTCAGCACTGATCTAAGCATTATAAGTATAGTAGCACTATTTACTGCCGAGAGAATTTTTCATATATACCAATCATGAATTGCTGAAGTACCTCCGAAGTCAGATTAAGCTATCGAAGTGACAAGCGAGATAGGTTAAATTCCTTAAAGGATTCAAGTTTATAATAAAATACAAGCAAGGAAAGAGCAACATAGTTTATAATGATTTTTCAAGGAGATATGTGCTTTTAACCGAACTACAAACTAGGCTATTTAGGTTTGTAAGTGTTAAAGAACAATATTCTAGGGATCTATACTTTGGAACCATAATCATGAGATGCGTTGATGGAAGGACGGTGGATGAGTATCATGTAGAGAATGATTACTTGTTTTGAGGTGGAAAACTATGCGTACTGACTTGTTCCCTGAAAAAGCTGCTAATCAGGGAAGCCCACAATAAAGGACTCTCCAGACATTTTGGAGAAAGAAGGACTTGTAAACTATTGAATGGTCAATTCTTCTGCCTGAGGATGAGAAGAGATGGACACCGAGTTGTAGACAGCTGTACCATATACAAGAGGGCTAAGTGTTGTATCGAGCCAAGTAAGGGAAAGCAATGCCTTTACCTATTCCAACAAAACCATGGATTGAATTCAACATGAACTTTGTTCGCGGACTACCACAAATTATCTGAAGTAAAGATTCTATAATTATCGTCGTAGATTGATTCAACAAAATGGTACACTTTATGCCTTGCTAAAAAACTAACGACGCTTCGGCTACTACTTCTTTTTTCTTATAAGAGATTGTACGGTTACACAGCATATCGAGAAGTACAGTCTCCAATAAGGATCCAAAGTTCTTGAGCCATTTTTAGAGAACCTTATAGCGTCGAATAGGGACCAAATTACTATTTAGTACTTATGTCATCCCCAAATTAACGGCTAAATGAAGGTGGTTAATTGCACTTTGGGATTACTGCTCTAAGTTGCAGTGAGAAAGAACTTGGCTAATTGGGACGTCTACTTGCCAGTGGTCAAATTCGCTTACAATCGTACAGTACATGACACCACTAAGCAAACGCCCTTTAAAGCGATTTATGGATTTAATCCCAAGTTGCCCCTCAACTATACCCCTGTACCTATACTCTTATAATAGGACCCTGACACAAAAGCTTGACCATGATCCTTCTAGCACATCCATGATTAAGTTACTTGGCACATCAACCAAGCTAATAGAAGATTGCGAGAGAAAACCAAGGGTAAGATAGCTAAAAAATTCCAGTCAAGAGACTTGGTTTAGCTACACCTCAGTAAAGAACGGTTTCTGAACAAATTATTTGCAACCATTGAAGGACCTTTTAAAATCCTCCAGAAGATCAATGATAATGCCTACAAATTGGAGTTACCGAAGACTATGGGGTTTTTGACAGCTGCAACGTTACTGATCTCAGTTCGATCACCCTGACAGAGAGCTGAATAGAGACCAGTCGAATTTGATCCCAAATCCAAAATAACCTAGAGGGAATGATGGGAATTCTCTTGTTCCAGCTAATTCATATGATGGCCAAATATCTCCTTGCTAACCCGTTCTCCTTGCTAAGCGGGTTAGCTTACTAAGCTGAATGATTGCCTATTTCTTGTATGTTGTATGCCAAGAAGCAGAAGGTCAAGACAATAATCCATCTTCATTATCATACATGCCTAGCTAATTTCTTACTCAGCCACACCCTTACCGAAAGAAAGAGTCCAAATCGACCAAGCTCCCCCTTGCTTAAATAAGCAAGCTGTCCTTATTTTTTGTCCACATCTTCCAATGGCATCATCACGTATATAATATCATGTGTAAAATCCGTTGCACCAATGCTTGTTTTCCCTATATATTCATTTTTACCCTTTTGTATCTTATACATTACTTCCTTAAGAAATGTCCTTTTTGTCTTTTCTCTTTTAGGCAAGTTACCTTAACTTATGGATATAAATATCCCTGTACTTATAGCAATCAAAATCAGATTATCATTAATACACTTCAGTTTTTTTTTTCTTCCTTGCATAAACACTACTTGTTTACTCTTAGCAACACTCTTATCTTAACCCTTAAGCAGGGCTAGATGGTAAGTAACCTCATTGAACCGATCCGTGCATCATATCAGATCGTGCAGTGAGTTTTTGGAAGTTTCATTGGTACATAATATCCTCTAGAACTATTCGTGGGTTTTGCTTACTTTTTTATTTGCATTTGTCCTTTCATACATACCCCATCACTTTCTTTCGAGCTTTTTGCAAGCTCAAACCCATCCAGTAACCGGCCTTGTCTATCCTTGATTACGGTTTGCACCATAAAATCTCACTAAAGTTCACACTTTTATCATAGTTAAATTTTCTTAGTTTCTTTAAATCTTGTGCACTCTTTATTCAAAATATGAAATCGATTACTTAAGTTAGGGCACAATTGGCATAGTATAGTACTTAAGGGCTTTCCAAAACTCTTTTTCTCTTCCACGTATTAAATATATTTTTAGTTACTCACTTCACACTCAAACCTGACTAGTATATTTGTTGATTGATTATCAATTCCAAAAAGTATTTTGTAAAAATTGCAAGCAATTTAAGTTTGAGTAAAGTGATTCCACACTTTTGCTAAAAAGGGGTGATTTTAATAATTGTGCCCAACACTTATGAGAAGTGTAAGGTAGTATCAAGTCTAATAATTGTGCCTAATACTTATGGAAGCATAAGATGGTATCAAGCCTTTTTGGTGCCATTTTCGGGGAAGCTAAGAAGGCGAAAGTCACTGATATTAGATTCCTAGATTTTTTAGACTAAGCATAGTGTAGGTTAGTGTAGTATAGTTGTAGTTAGGTACATATTTTCATCATCTTAGTTATAGAATTTGCATTTCTTTGCTTTATCTTTTAAAGCTTTCTACCGTGTGATCTTGTTCCTTGTCTTTCAAGTGTTTAGCACAATATTTGAAGCATTAAAAATTTGATTTGTGCTGTTGGGAATTTGAATTTGATTGTTGAGAATTTGTTGTGTCGAAGTTCAAAACCTCTTGCCGTAGATTATTTAGGTTAGGAATTTCTAAAATTTTTGTGTTTAGCCATTATAGGTACCGTTAGTATAGGTTTTTTGGTGTTTTATGCAAGAGAGGAAAGGTGTTGCTAATTTTGAGAATCTATTTAACCCTAAGATTAATCGTACATTTCATTAAAGACTAAGAAAATTGAGAACATTTGTTTATATGGATAATCTAAATGAAGGAAATGGACACGATGTTACAGCTTAGATTAAAGTCAATATGAACAAACTTAATAGGAATAACTATTAAAACAAAGGTAATCGGCGTAATGGCTATGAGAATGGAAATGGTAATCAGAGAGCTCTATGGGAATATACAATCCCTACCATGAAAGCATTACCCCAATTATAGTATGGCCAGAATCCGGGCTAATAATTTTGAACTTAAACCTGCTTTGATATAAATGGTGTAAATAAACCAATTTGGTGAGAATGCTATTAAGGATCCAAATGAGCATCTATAATGTTCCCTTATATTATGTGCTACTTTACAAAGTAATATTATCTCAAATAATGCAATTAGCCTCAAACTCTTCCCATTATCTCTACGAAAGGGGGCATAAAGTTGGTTGTATACATTACTACCCATACCATCATGACATGGAGCTGTTGGCACAAAAATTCTTGTCTTACTTCTTTCCCCCATATAAGATGATGAAACTAAAAATAATACAACCATGTTATGTCGGTTGGTAGTGAGTCATTATATAAAGCTTAGAAAAGATTTAAAGAAGCGATATCCACACCATTGTTATCTATATGGTTACGAGTTTTGACTTTTTATAATGGGTTGTTTATGAATTTTCAATTGATAATTAATGCTTATAGACGTATCATTTTTGCCTCCTTATATATTTATTTTTTTAATTTTCCTCTAAGTAATAAAAGGATCCTAATTGAAAAAATTTTAAAAAAAGAAAAAATTTGAAAAATAAAAATAAAATAGAAATTTTAAAAAGTACCCAAAAAATTAGAAAATAAAAAATATAAAAAAAAAACTAAAAATATTTAAAAATCTAAAAAAAAAATTAAAAAGCACAAAAGGATTGAAAAATACAAGAAATAAGAAATATAGGAAATTAAATAAATTTGGGGTTTTATGATAGAATAATAATAAGGGTTTAGGTTATATGTGATTCTTAGGTTCTGATTTTGGTTTAAGATAGATGTAAAATTCAAATTAAGCCTAGGTTTTAGTCCTCATATATATTTTCCATGCACAAGATGATAGGACACAGGTTAATAGCCCATTTATACTACAATTGGTCTTAGTAGTTGGTAAAAGGGAAGGTCCTAAGTTTGAGTCTTACTACAAGCACTTTATACCTTTTATTTCTTTCCCCCCATCTTGCCATGCGTTGAAAGCTGATTGGCCCACATGTCAACCTCAACACATGGTAGACTCTGAATGGATCACGTGACCGATGTAATGTGACATGGTGTTATGTTAGCATCTTTTTCCTTCCATTTCATTCTTTTTCTCGCCCTTTTCTCGTACTTTCCCAGCTTTTTTCCTTATGTCCATAGCCATTTTTTATTCTATTTTCTTCATAGTTTCACTAAATTAATGATAAAATCATGAAGATCTTATGGCCCCTTTTCGAATGAACCTAAGAAAAGTACTTATCCATTCATTTACTTATTGAAATCAACTTGTAAAATCAAAGAAAAACACAAATCCAAGATTTGAGCCATTTGCGAATCCTCTAAATTTGAATTGTTAAGGAAAGAATCAAAGCTTCTGAGTGTTAATTAGAGAAAGTATATCCCCTTACACATGAAGAATAAACACAAAATCTAGTTTTTTTCTTCAAATTTAAAGATTACATGAGCTACGTATTCATGTTTGAATAGGCCAATAATGGTTGTTTACATGAATGCTTGAGCTCAAAACAATATCAATAGGAGTTCTAATCTCGTATTCATCATTATTATCTACTCGAACACTCTCAAATTATTCTTTAAAGTTCTTTCTCTCTCTCCAAGGTCGGTTTCTCTCACTCTCAAAACTTGTTTGAGCTCAAAGCTTTTCGAGCTAATTCACTCATACAGTAATGTTGCCTGTGCTCCAAGCTCTTTAGATACACCACTTTTAGCCATTGTCGTGCCCCTAAACTCAACAAACACTAAACCTTAACCATGCAACTATTACATCTAAAGACCCACTATTACTCGATCCCATCTAAAACCAAGCCTATCACCGAACTCTACATGCTCCGAAATGTCCAATCTAACCACTCTCTTACACCTAGCATCTCCTAGCTGTGCCAACCACCACAACCATCTTCAGTTCACCATGCACTACCACATAAACCACCAATTTAAGCCATGACATCACTCTTACACCCCTTATCTCCAATAAAATATGCATGAAAACATAATTTCCCCCTCATTTTAGCGCTTGAAACCATATAAATTAACCTCATGTTTGTTGTTTACTTCTTCTCCTCTTGGCCTAATCCATAACACGATCCAAACCTGTAGACTTGACTTAAATACAGCCTACGATTTGTGTTCCAACCTACACTCAAAACCTTAAACCAAGCCTAGCCCTTTTTTGCTTTTTTTTTTCTTTACCAGTGTAGTTTTTTAAAAAGTATATAAAAGATGAAAAGGAAGAAAAAGGAAAGTATTTTATTTATTTATTTTATCTAATTTCCCTTTCTTTAAATTTTTCAAAAGTTCATATTTTCAAATATTATAAATGAATGAAGTATTTTAAATAAAATATATATTAATAAATATTAGTTAAATGTTTTATCACTTAGAAAAATTATTTTTTAAAATTATTTTTTTAATTAACTCTTCTAAAAAATTATGACTCTTTTTTAGAATTTTCTGAAAATAAACACTTTAAAAATTAGGGTTCTTTTTGGAAATTTTTCTCAAATGAAAATAAAATGACTAAGAAATGCAAACTCAGCCAATTTTCGAAAATTAAATTAAACCAAACCATTAAAGTTTTATAAAAGATGAATTACAAATGTCTAATCTCAAATAATGGGCACATAAACACACGTAAGAAACTACGAGACAAGTTAAAAAATGAAATCTTATTTTCCATTTTTTTTTCTTTCAATAAATCTCACTTTTCACAAATAAACCAAAATATACCTTTTTACTTTTAGCAGATAAATTTCTTAAATAAAATAGGTATTTTGAAGAATAAATCCAGATTTGGAAAGTTTATGTAATATTTGTTTAGGGTTTAATAGGTTAACACCCAAATTAATTGTTTCTAGTTTTGTAAACAATTTTCAAAAATTAGTTTTTCTTGTAAACTAGTAACTAAGTTAGAATTAATTCACCCAATTAGTCTTAACCTGACTCTTTCTCTCGACTCCAGTCGAGTGGTGACTTTAAATTTCTTAAAATAAAAGAAAATTAGATTTTCCTTAATTCTTAGTCAATGGTCTATATTGAATGGGTATAAAGTTTAATATAAATCGAATTAAGGAAAATAAAACCAAAAATTTAGGCTTAACAATGTTGCCTTAGGAGGAAGATTAACGAGAAAATGTGTTGAAGAAGCTTATGAGTTGATGGAGGAAATAGCTTCTAATTTTTTTGGCTAGTTGGCAAAGACAACAAACCTTAAACATGTGGCCAGTACAGAAGAAGAAGTATAATTGGTGCATTTTTGCTGGTACGATCACACCAGTCAAGTATTGCATACTTTGTACACATAAGCTATCCGCAAAAAAAGCATAAACATGCACCAAAGGTCGTATTCAGCATCATAGACTTAGGATGGACCCTACTTAAGGTAATTCGTTTTAGAGGCTGTAAATGAGATTGGGAGGCTACTTCTTATAAGTAGGAGGGATACAACATGAGAACTTCCTAGGAGATTAACCATCATAGGATTACTATAACCCAAGTACGATTAACTTTAAAGTTTTGATGGGATTTAGTGCTTTTTGTACCGGTACGATTTACCTATCAAATAGCGTGCTTTGTGCATAAAAGCTGTCCATAGAAAAGGCGTAATGACGTATTGGCTGCTGTATAGCATCATGGCCATAGGGCCGACCTCACCCCTCATTCATCCTTATGGAGGCTCTAGGTGGGCCTGGGAAGGCGCTCATAGCAAATGAGGGGTGCAACATGAGACATGAGAATTTCTTAAGAGGTTACTCATCATATTATTGCTCTCATCCAAGTGCACTTAACTTCAAAATTTTGATGCATTTGTGTTGGTATAATCACATTCGTTAAGTGGTAAGTGCATTGTACATGCGAGCCTTCTGTAGAAAAGGTATAAGTGTATATTGGCGATTGTATTTGGTGCTATAGCTATGAGATGGTGGCCATTGCAAAAAGGAGGGATGGATTTTGGTTTGCGCTTTATGGCATTTCCACTATACAAAAAAAATCCAATCCCGCAAGGGATTGTTCATAGAACCATAATTGAGATTCTTTAGACCATATTTCCTAAGACTTAGATCTATATACCCGTACCTTATTCTTACGTGAAGGTATGCCATGCCTTGCCCTAACTCATATCTTCGAACATTAGTGCACTTGAAAAGTACTCCTATCCACATATATAAAGTCTTGCCTCCATCTGCCTTATAATCTAAGGTTTATTGCTATGGAAGGAAGTTAAGGCTCTATACCTAAGAAATAAGTAAAAAAAAAAAAAATGGAAAGATCGAAACATGGGAATAAATCTGATACTAATATGGACTAACCATTTCAATTGTTGTACTTTCCTATTATCCCCGGCGTACCTTTGATTCGTTGAGCGAGAGCCTTTCAACATGGGACTCTCAAATTACTATGGTCAAATTTCATCTCTATTCAACCAGTTGGTTTCATAATCAAGCAAGCTTATACCATTACACACAAGATTCTACTATAGTGGACCAACTGGCTTCCCCGTGATTTCCTTACGCTTCACTTCTTCACCAAAAGGGAGAGCGAAGAGCTCTTCTTAAAGTGTAAAAGCCTTCACAGGAGCTTTCTTAACAGCCAGTGAAGTACTAAGTGGGTGACTTAGTGCTTATAAAGCTCCTTCCACAAAAGTTCAAGTTGTGAATTATGAGGACTTCTCAGGAGGTTACCTCTTAATAGTACTCTCACCCTAGTATGATTAATTTCGAAGTTTTGATGGGATCTGATGCTTTTATTATTGGTATGATCGAATGCATCAAGTTCTTAATATATTATGCATCCAAGCCATTTGTTAGAAAAGCATAAGTGTGCACCAGTATTCAACGCCATAGCCATGAGTAGACTTCCCCTTGGTACTTCGTTATAGAGAGGATACCTATTGCAAAAATGTGGGACATAACACAAGGATTTCCCAATAGATCATCTATCCTAATGCTACTCTCATATAAGTGTGCTTAACTTTAGAATTCTGATAGAATTCGGTACATTTATGCTGGTATGATCACACTTATCAAGTGGTGCACGCTTTGTGTATTAAGCATACACCAACAACCATACTTGGTGCCTTAGTGTTTGAGTAGACCCTATCCCAGTATTCTTTTGGAGGTTAGAGGTGAGCCTAAGAGGATGCTTGTTGTAAAAAAGATGGGTGCTACAAGAGGATTTCACATATGGTTACCCATCTTAGTGTTGTTCTCATTTAAGCACACCTGATTTCGAAATTCTAATAGGATTTAGTTATCATGCTTGTATGATCACACTTGTCAAGTAGTACATACTTTGTACATATGAGCCATCCACGGAAAAAGTATAAGCATACTTAATAGCTATATTTAGTACCATGGCTATAAGGTAGATCTCCCCCTTCCCTCAACCGAGGGTACTTTTTTGTAGAGGTTGTAGATGAGCCCAAGAGGTTACTTATAACAAAAAGAAGTGATGTAACACAAAGACTTATTACTCATCCTAGAATTGCTCGTGACTAAGCATGCTTAAGTTTAAAGTTTTGATAAGATATGATGCATTTGTGTTAATATAATCACCCCAGTCAAGTGTTATATACTTTATGCATATGAGTCATTCATGAAAAAGGTGTAAGCGTGTACCAACAACTGTATTTGGTGCCATAGCCATCAGTCGAACCTTAACCCTCATTCATCATTGTAGATGCCACAGGTGAGTTCAAGAGGGTAATTACCATGCCCCAAATAAGTGAAGTTATAATAATTCTGCCATATGAACCACACTAAGATAGAAATCGACCTTATAGCCACTATCATAAACTTAGTCTGCACAAGGCATACTAGACTCAACCGCTTTAATTCATCTAACTCAATACCTATTTCATATAAAACCTGTAGTATAATTTTTTTTAAAATAGTTTTTTCTAAAAGGACTTGTAAAGTAAAACTTAAGTTTAAAATCAAAATTATAAGTAATATATTTATAAGAAAATGTTCACTCCCAAAAGAAACTTGTATGACCACATATTTAAATTAAATATATTATAGACTAAGAGTTGAAAACTATTGGACCACCTAGAGAAACCTAATTAGTTTCCCTAACAAGTTATAAAAGATGACAGAAGAAAAATTAAAGTCTAGTGATATTTTCTTTATCCTAACTTCTTAACCCCCACTGGCTGCTAATTAGAGGATTGGATAAGCTTCGGTTTACAATTTTGAACATGTAAAATAATTTATAAGGGAATAAGCTAGAACTTGCTTAGTAAGTAAGACAGAGATGAAAGTATGCATTCAGTACAAAAGAACCAAAGTTTTCACACAAGTTAGTTAGATACAATATATGTACAAGCAAGTATCATCGCACGATGTTATCCAATTCCTGCTATTATAAGATTAAAGGAATTACGGTCACTCTAATTCAAGTTAAGGAATCTGACATCACGCACTCATGGATCGAAGCAAAATTAGGGCTCATGCAATAAAGAACACCCTTTACAAAAACTACCTTCGAACCATAGTCCACAACCTTACTATAACCTTCTATCATGTCATTTAATTCAACTAAGGGTAGGAAAATAACCATTTCAACTATCCCTGTTGATGGGTTTGTGTTTGGTCCGATAATCTTAGTTGTTTCCCTTATTGGATTGTGATGCATGATAAGTTAAGAGTTAGGTTAAGTTGAAGTTCCAAACAAAGCAATATGCATAAAACAGTATGTCATGAAGCTCAGCTCCTATAGCAATAAACCAATGCCCAAGCATATATGCCGCATACGCATAAGCAACTAACTTATAACTATGAACAATAATATATTAATGTCTTTAAGTATTCTGAAATAATACTCTGAAGTATTAAAAGACATTAATCCCGCGTACTCGAAAACTTAACTACTCTTCAACCCTATTAATCTTATCAAACTTCTTCTATTATCTTTGTGAATCTATTAGAACAATTTTAGTTTTTATCCATAATACGTGTTAAACAATTAATTTAAGGTTTAAATATCGGTGTCATTTGGTTTCATGTAAGCCAATTATAGGTTTTAAATCAATTCATAAATGAATCTTAGGTTCACTTCAATTTTCGAGCAAGGTTCCAAGTTGGTTTCTAAGTTATAACTAGGTTATGATATTAAATACAAAACCTTTCAACCTACTTTTCTAAGCTACATTCTAACTTAAATTTCTTAGTAAATGGCTTATTAATACACCTCATTTCCCTTCTAATTTCAACCCGATCATCCAAACCAAGAATCAATCCAACTCTATCTTCAAGTCCCTTTTATGAATGATTAACTAAAAATTACTTTCCATACTTACAAAATGTCATAACTCTACCATGATACCTATTGATCAGTAGCTAATATCTAACATGCAATCTTTGATTCAACTCAATTCATAAAAATTTCTCAACTCATAGAAATTGAACCTAAATACACTAATTTAACACCAATTTAATCCTTAAATGTATGAATTTAGTGAAAAATACATGGTTTCTGAATTCCAACAAAATTAGCTTGTGAACATACTTTTCATTAAAGATTTGGGGTACCCCTTCTTTAAAAATCATCAAAAACCTCTAATTACTCAAATTACAACATATTTAAGTGAGGTTCTTTAAGGATTTACAAAAAAAAAAAAAAAATTAACCCTTCCAGACCTTGTTATGCAGAAAATAAAAATTTATTAAAAATTCATCTTTGCAAATTTAAAAAAACAATTACATATCTAAAAAATTATCCTTTTTAAGATCTTGCTCGTGAAATTTAAGTCGAAACTACATCATCTGAGTTTTCAAAAATACAATAAAAAATCAATGGATGAGATGTTCTTTTTAAGGAACCTATACTTGTACTTAAAATTCGGGGTTGATTTTTGAAAACCTCATGCAAAAATATTTAGAAAACCAAGTTTCAAAATTTTTAAAAATCATTATTATTTTTATAATTTTAAGAAAGAAAAATTGGAACACAGAAAACTCATTGAAATTCAAGCTTCCAACCGCTAAGGGCTGAAGGGAGGGGGTATGGGCCCTAGTTGCCGCAACCCAAAACTTTAAGGAACAGGATGGTTTTGCTTCTAGATTGCGTCGCTCCCTTCATACTTTGCAAACCAGATCATTATCTAGTTTTCTAAACTCTCTCAAGCTAACATGCAACTTTCTCAAAAAGTTCAATGCAATTTCTCTCTCATCATCATGATTAAAGAATCTAGATTGCTACTATTGGAGTGATTTTATAGCCTTTTGGATTTGATTAATAAATATCCACAGGTTGTTTTCCTAACTCCTCTCACATCGCATATAGCAAAATGTGTATCCTCATATTATAATTTGCACACTAAATTAAATGCTTTTTTTTTTTTTCCCTTGATTGTTTCTCATAGAATGTATTGTTTAAGCTATGTATTATGTTGGTACTTAACAATGTTATATATCTTTATTAAATTTTTTTTATCATTTTATATTAATTTTTTACATATTTTTATGTAATTTATCTATTTTAGTTATAAATATACATATACATATACGTATATAGTAATTATATATTATGTGCATCATAATTCCAAATATTATTTTGAAGAGTAATATATCGTAAGGTTCATCAACTTGCTTAAGCAAATATAAAGATATAGACCTAAAACCTTAGACTCTTATGAATTCAATTACTAATGACATTACCCTAAGGCTTAAACAACCCTAAAATATGAGAAATGATTAAGAACACCAATCTATTAATTGAATTAGGGTCTACAAGGTTGATAACAGTAGAAAGCACTACAATTGATAGCAAAAATTAGATTAGTAACTATCAAGTTTTATTTTAGTTTCCTTAATTTAATCTTATTAAGCCCAGCTCTCTTAATACAGATTACTCAACATTAAATTAAGGAAATGTTTTAAAAAAATTTAAAATTAGAGTCGTTAACCAGTTCAACTAGTAAAAAAACAAAATTAGAGTTTTTCAGAGGGAAAACTTTAATTTGGCTACTAATCCGCGTATTTTCTAAAAAACGATTTTTAGAATAAATAATAAAAAAAATCGAGTTCAGAGGTTAGCCTATTAAAACTAAGTCATCATGTAAAAACTAAAAAAAAAATAATAGGTTTTTATTTTCATAATTTTCTAAAAAATACTAAAACATATACAAATATGCAAAATATAACTAATATAAATTTTTTTTTATTATTTTTATAACGAATTTTTAAGAAAAAGTGAAAAGTTTTTTTATTTTTAGGTGGTTACACCGAAGATGCGTATGTATCTGCTAATCGGGATCAAATCAGTCATAGTTCTTTTTTTATAAAATATTTAGTGAGTGGATTTTTTTATTTTAAAAATCAAGCCAGGTTTATATTTATTTGTCAATTTATTATTTGAAAAAAACCTAAGAAATCTAATTTACTTGAATTAAAGAAAACCTTAACTAACTTTATCTTTTTAAAAATCTTGATTAAGAATTTTATTTTTTAAAAAACTCTATATGTCAAAAATATATTTTATAAATCTTAACTATAAAATATGTTAAAGATACGGATAGATACGTATCTTCATATGTATCTTTTCCAAATCTTAACTATTAGATACGTATCTTTTCTAAATCTTAACCGCAAGATACATATATTTAAAAAAAAAAAAACACAATTTTTCTAAAAGAAGCAATTTAATTAACCTTTAAAAAAAATCAAAGTTATCTAGAAAAAAAAACTACGCAATATAAAAAATAATAATAAGCCTACACTTAAGAAAAATAAATTAGTAAATAAATAAAATTGAACTAACTAATAAAATAAATAAAGTAAATAAAACAATTTTTATCGAATCGAATTGTGTGTGATCATCGCGTTCATGTTTATGTAGACTTTGATGTTCATGAAATGTTAGGCAAAGGGAACGTGTTTTCGGATCGTAGACATTAGATTTTGTCTAACTTCGGATGTTTGTTGGTTTTGCAATTTAGATGTTGGAAGTTGTCTGACTTCGCAATTAGGAATTGAATTTCGTTATTAGATGGTTAACTTCATATTTGGAAATTGGAGTTCATAATTGGATGGCTAGCTTTTAGAATTAGAAACTAATTTCGGAATTAGATTTGATTTTGGCATTGGCGTTGCTTTTATCTAGACTTAGACATTGGTTTGGCATAGCATCAAGGAATTCATAATTAGATTTCAATTGTGGAAATTTGGATAGTTGGAGTTCGGAGGATGGAGTCCGTCTTGGAAAAGGATTTCAATTGTGGATATTTGGAAAGTTGGAATTAATTGTGGGAATAAAAAAAAAAAACATCCTTAACTCTACCATTAAATCCTTATTTATAAACTAACAACTAGATCTTTTGTATTTTTTAATTATGGATTTGATTTTTAGCAAACAAAAGATATAACAAAGATTTGATCTACCTTTTAAAAACTATATTTGAGCTTTTTATTTACTAGACCTGATTTGATCAAATTTGGTTTAGTCCAAGAGTTCACTTAATAGATTAATTTAATCTGGCCCAATATAATTTAAATAAAAAAATATATTTTATATCTAACTGGACCAAAATTATTTTAATAAAGCCCAATTCTCTGATGACTTAATGATTTATTAAATTGATTACAAACCATCATCTGATTTAATATTAAACGATCCGACGTAACTCGGCTCAACTCGACTCGATACAACGCAACTTAACTCGATACGATCCGAATTAATACAACACAACTTAACTCAACTTGACACAACTCAACTCAACTCTTTTTTTTTTCTTTTTATTATTTTACTTTTGTTTTGTTTATTTATTATTTTTTAACCTGACTCAACTAAAATAAAATGAAAAATGGCAAAAATGAGGTATCTATAGTAACGGAAAGAAACTTAGGGGACTGAGAATTATTAACCTAAAAATAATTTAATAAAGAAGTTAAAATTAATACTATAACCATATATATAGAATAAGCTATAGAAGGTAGAAATTAGCAACAAGTAGTAAAATGATTTGTTATTATAAGACAAAAGTCAAGAAATTAATTATAAAGCATCTATCACGGATTAGAGATGATAAGAAGTAAGAAAAAGACCAATTTACCCCTATAAGTAAAAGTAAGCAGTAAAAAGTTAAAATATAATGCTAAATAGTAAATTGGTAATAAAGTAAGATAATAATAAATAAGTATAAGAAGCATAATAATGACCCACACTCCTTGCATATAAGACATCAAATGTCCTTGAATAAAATAAATGGCATATTTATAGAAGTAAATTAAATAATAAAATAATTAGATATAATGTTAAAACATAACAAAAATACCCTATATAATATAATAAGATATCCTAAAGCTATCAAATTAACTCTACAAATGTCAAACAACTCGTAACATGTCATAAAAAAATCTAACAAGTTTTAAGGAATATAAACAAAAATTTATAAAATTTGGAAACATAATAAAATTGTTAAAATGTGTTGGTAACTTCTTCAAAAATTCACCAAAACTTGTGTATTTGTCTAAAAACCATGAAAAATTAACAAGACATGTAAGGGTACATGTGATAATTTTTCCATAAATTTACACTGATCATAAAATTAAAAAACGATGCTAACACATAATAAAAAATTCACCAAAAATTGCACACTTATCTAAAATTCACCATACTTGAATTGGATGTGTGTCAATATATTAGAAAGCCATTTTAATTTTTTTAAGATTTTTGGACACATATATTATTTAACATAAATTTTTGAAAGTCAATTGAAAACTATAAATACCTCACCCCTAAATTCAAAAATTCACATAACTCAGTCCAGAGCTCTAAAATTTAGGGGAAAATTTATGAAGCTCCTTATATCCCTCTTAAGAGTTTAGACAAGGGTAGAGCAGTGGTAGCTACCACTATGTGGTTGTTTTAGTTAATTTGATGATTTTAGATTCAATAATTTTGCAGCCTCCAATTCATATTGTTTCAATGAGTCTTTTTATCTATAAGTATTATATAATCATATAATTTTTTAATAATTTGTCTATAACTAAATTTGCATGTTTGATATTTTTTATAATTTTTACAAGTTTCTACTTAGTTTGTTAAACAATGCCCATTTTAAATAAAAATGTAAAACCCTATCTAATGACTTTCTATAATTCCCAAACTCTTTCTCATTGTTCCTTATATCCGGTGTGATTTTTAGGTAACATGTTTGCTAAGTGTTGAACTATTCTTGTCTTTATGACCTAATTTTCACTTATATACCTAATTTGTAATAAATATTACAATATATCGAAATTCTAGATAACAATTATTAATTCATTACTTTGTTATATTGTTTACATTCCCATTAAGAAATTTATTGCTTTTACTAAATACTTACATGTAAACGAATATAACCAATCACCTTATTTTACTTTTTCTTGAAAACAAATAATAAACTACAGAACTTATAGGGATCAAATCAACTAGTTATTATCTAGTTACGATTACAAATATAACATAATTATAAAACTTATCCCCAATCTATCTTACCTTAAAAGATTAAGCAACTAAAAGCTCATTTTTAGGATTTTCTAACAAATTTTAGGAATCTTAGACACTCATAGTCAAAGTAAATGGTTTGTCTCATAATAGTCCTAATTGCGTTAGCAAAGGATTATAAACCATAATATTACTTGTGCTTGTAATTAGTTAATTGTGCACATGCCAAGTATGTAGATGTAACGATTATGGTAGCTGAGTATACTTGCTTGACGTGTTTTGCTTATGCATTTAATACTATGCTGGTGGATGAATATACTATTTAATCACCTTGTAAAGTTGACTAATGTTATATTTGACCATGATAATTGGTAGATGCATTGCATCTTGCATTATTGCACAGTTCCCACCAACATCACCCATATGGTGAGAAATATTATGGTTTCATTATTGTTAACCTTGCGAAACTAAGTGATAAGAAATGAGGTTATCATTCAGGGTTGAAAAGTGTCATAGATAATTCGGAATGGGTATAGAGGGAAAGAGAGAAATTTCTATTGCACAACCTTGAATTAGTGGGAGATTAGTCCTACAAGCGGCTTGCTGTGGTGTGAAACTCCTAGAAACTTAAACTAAAATGGAGTTAATATCTCTAGTCTCACAACGAATCAGTAAATGTCATATGGATCATACTTTGATCATTTCATTACGCTCTAAAATGTCTTAATTTGCCTTACTTATGCGTATAACACTTATTCCTTACCACTTACCGAGCATGTGACCTTACTCGCACTTCTATAGCTGTTCTTTTGTAAATTAACTCTATAAAAACGTAGAATAGGACTGTTAAGTGAGGTTCAATCAATAAAAATTAAGAAACCACCCTACTAAGAAATTGAAACGAGAACTTTAAGATAAGGGGGGTATTATTCTTTAAGGTTATTAGTCGGCATGCTTTACTTTCACTATATATTGCTAGCTTGAATGTGAAGCTTTTTAAATATCAATGGTGTAATGGTAACTACGAGCCTAACACTATCATCAACCGATGGTATGTATGGTAATATTATTATGATATGGACACCTAAGGTATGACATATGTATTCTTGGTACTAAAATATAATCTCTAGAACTTTACTAACAAATGGTACTAATTTTCACGCTATGAATAGAAATTACTTACGTTTCTTATAATAAGTGTTACTTTTTAACTATATTACTATTTTACTAATATAATACCCTAATGCAGTGTCATATGGTTATTTTATCTAATATCAATGTTCTTCTTGCAAAGATTATACTTAGACAACTTATGGAAGTTTCCTTAATCATTTGATTAGAACCTAGTTGCTAAAATATGGGGCTTTACAATAATCGTCACATTCAGGAGGGGTATAACAAATGGACTTCCTAAGAGGTCATCCATACTTATATTGCTCTTGTCTAACACACTTAACTTTAGATTTTTAATGGGATTTGGTACATTGGTACTTTCATACCTAACAAATGCTATGTGCTTTATACATAGAGCTGTATATGGAAAAAGGCATAAGCATAATTTGGCAGCCGTATTTAGCACCGTGGCTGTGGAGTGGACCTTGCCCCATACTTTATTGTGGAGGTTGTAAGTTAGCTTAGAAGGTGCTCTTTAAAAAAAAAAAGAAAGAAAAGAAAAGAAGAAAAGGTGCACAATATAGGACTTCCTAAGAGATTACACATTCTAATATTACTTTTACCTAAGTACACTTAATTTCAGAGTTTTAATGGATCTGGTACATTTATGTCGATATGATTGCACTCATCATGTCTTGTGTGTATTATGCATATGAGCTATTTGCGAAGTAAGTACGTATTGGTAATTGTATTTGGTGGCATAACCATGGGATGGACCTTACCCTTGTACTTTGTTTTAGATGCAGCAAGTAAGCTCAGGAGGGTGGCTATTACAAAAATGATGGGTGCAACATGAGAGCTCCTCAAGAGGTTACCTATCCTAATACCATTCTTACCTACACACACTTAACTTTAGAATTTAATGAGATCCAGTACATTTGTGTTAATATATCATACCATCAAATGGTGTATGCTTTGTACATACAAGTTGTCTAGAGAAAAGGCATATCTAGCATTGTGGCCTTAAGGTGGACACGACGTTGTACTTCATTTTAAAGGTTGGAGGTGAGCCTAAAAGGATGACTATTGCAAAGAGGAAGCGTTGACCCAATAAGTTCTTATGTATGATTTTGATGAGAACGAAACCATGGAAGTTATATTAAATTAATAATTGATTACGAACCTCTTTACAAATCTTATAAAAGCATAGATAATTTGATAAAGGACTTAAATTATCTTTATAACATTATGTTTTGCATGATATCTTTGTAATATAACTTGATTAGATTAAGTGTGAAATTCTTGAAAGAAGTAAAAGTAAATAGAACTGTTTGTTGTATCTTAGTATGTATTGTTCAACTATTCTGGTGTGAACCGTCCGACTGGTTGTATCGGGTGTTATATAATCAATAGCAGGTGATAAATTATGTGGTCGGTTGTCCTTAGACTATCCAACTAATTACATCAAGTGTTTTGTGATCAGTAGCAAGTGATGGATTGTGTAACCGGTTGTCCCTAGACTGTCCTGTTGGTTGATGCAAATTAGTAAGGTATGTTGGACTGTGCAACTGGTTGCCTAAAGACTGTTTAACTGGTGACCCCATTTAAATGAATTGTCCTTCCGGTCTCGCTTGAACCGTCTAATTAGTCCATACAGAAAAGAGTCGTTACAAAGCATTAAACGCAAAGAGAAGTGAACTAAAGTTTGCATTTTCTTAAGAGGCTATAAATACAAATTATTGGGTAATTGAAGGACATAAAATAAAGTTGAAAATCTGCAATTATTCCTTTTGTTCACTTACCCTTTATCTTGTATACATAATTTGCTAAATCATTTGTAAACCTTAGTATAGTGTAAAGCGATTTATACTTGCAAGAACTTTAAGAGAGTGCATTATACTTAAGATTGAGTTTGTGTTGCGAGTTGAGATTGTGATTTATGTTAAGAATTATTATAATTGAGAATCTTATAAAATAAAGATTGGGTAAGTTGTGAGTGTAAAACTTATATAATCAAGTTTGTGTATGTGTAACTCCTGGAGCTTAATTAAGAAATTAATAAAGTGGTGTAAAGTAGTGTGAATTGTGACCAAGAACAAATAAGGTTGATCACTGAATAAGTCCAAGCTTACCAAAAGCTTGAAAAAGAAATGATGGGGAATGCACAAAAGGATAAGTGCAAATGATAAGTAAGCAAAAACCCACAAAAAGCCCCAATAGATATAACGTACCAATGGAACTTCCGAGAACTTACATCACAATTCGATATGACGCATGAAACTTAAGTGTATTAATGATAATAAAATATGTCTACGACTACAAATACAAGAGTATTTATACCTATAAGTTATGGCAACTCACCCAAAAGGAAAAAGAAAAAAAAGAGTATTTCCTAAGGAAATAATGTATAAGATACAAAAGGATAAAAATGAATATTCATAAAAAAAATCATTGGTGTAACACATGATTCTGTACATGTGGCAATATTGTATTAGTGATGTCGTTGGAAGATGCGAACAAAAAGTATGGTCAATTTGCTTGTCCGAGCAAGAGTGGCTTAGTTAGTCTAGAGTCTATTTTTCAGCATTTCAACAAAGGTGATGCTGAGTAAGTAATTAGCCATGTATGAGCGAGAATAAAGATTGGCTGTTGTCTTAGCCTTCCACTTCTCAGTATACTATCTGCGAGAAATAGGCGGCCATTTGCCTCGGCATGCAGAACGGATCGATAAAGACATACCTGGCTTCAACAGGAGTGGGCTGGAGCAGGAGGATTCGTCTTGTCAATCCCTCTAGTCTTCGAGCTCGGTTGCGGGTCAATGGTTCAATGGCCTGATTCCTATCATGAAGTCATCAGTTGGAGGTATTTTGTGCCCATAAGGAGTAGGGGGCGGTTCGAACTCCACGTTAAATCCAGACTTGATTTTCTTTATCTCTATCCCTATCTCTTTTTATTTTTGGCATTTATTATTATTTTATCATTATCTTGATTATACTTATTGTTTCTTTATTACTTGACGTTATATTCATTTAGTTACTTAAATCAAGAAATTGGTATTAAAGTAAGATTTGGCCATTGAACTCAATTCAACCCCCTCCCCCCCTCTTGAGTTCTTAGTATAATATTTCAACTAGTATCAGAGTAAGGTCTCTAAATTTATTGTTTAATCGCCATTAGAGTAAAGATCATAGCATTGAACATACTAAACTTTATGGAAGGGCAAGCTATAAATCAACTACAACTCTTAACCTAGAATAATTATTCTTATTGAAAATGTAAGATGACGATATTTTTAAAAGTACAAAATAGATTATTGTGGCAAGTAGTTGATAAAGGACCATTTAAGATAGAAGGTAAGGAAGCAAAGAATTATACTAAAAATGATTGGAAATTACTTGATTTAAATGAAATAGCTATGAATATCTTGCATTATGTTATTAATGAGCATGATTTTAATAGAGTTTGTACATGCAAAAATGCTAAGGAAATTTAAGAAGATTTAAAAAGTGCATATGAAGGAACTAGCCATCTTAAGGACACAAAGATAAGCTTGTTTTATGGCCACTTTAAAAATTTTAAGATGGATCTTAAACAATTGACGAGATGCATAATGGGTTCATTAACATAATTAATCCTTTAAATGTTCTTGATGAATCATTTACTAATCTTGAAATCAATATCAAAATCCTTAGATCTTTACCGAAGGATTAGGAAGCCAAGAGAACCGCAATTGAGGAAGCTCATGATCTTAATACAATATCGAACGAGCAACTTCCTAAAACTCTTAAGATTCGTGAGATGATTAAGAAGTAAGGAGAAGAGTTTAAAAAGAAACAATTGCTTTAAAGGCAACTAGGGAGAGCTCAAATAGTGATGAAAATGAGGATGATGATGATGTGGCCATGATTACAAGAAATTTTAAAAAATTCATGATGGGGTTAACCCTGGTAAATCCTTCGGAAATACATTTGGAAATTCATTCACTACTCGTATGTTTGCTACCTTGGGTATCTCTTTCTTTACATTTACAGCAAACACACAACAAAATTTCCAATCATTCTCCTCTACTTTTGTCTCACACGGTTCATCACATATCTCCATCACTGATAAATTCAACCTACTTCCACCAGCCTTTCCTTAAAATATCATTTCTCCCTCATTAAGATCGATAATTTTATTTCTACACTCCACAATGGTTTTATTCTTAGATAACTGATCTATTCCTACTATTACATCATAACCATGTAAAAGTAACATTACAAGACTTATAGGATACTCCTTCTCCTGAATTTTTATTCTACCATCAGCTACTACTTCTTGGGTTATTCTTTTCTCCCCAGTCGGAGTTCTAACTTTATAAGTTGTACTAACAGTAACTACACTAATCTTTTATTCATTTACGAATTTCTGACTTGTAAAGGAATGAGATGCACCGGTATCAAATAGCACAAAAGCAGGCTGTCCATTTATCAGCACATGTCCCAGAATGTACTAATACTATGATTACTAACTACACTGGCATTCATAAATCTTGAAATGCAAATACTTCAATTTAATTCACACTTAGAAATATCATCACAATAGATAGTTTGAGTACGTACCAGTTACAAGTCCTTCATTATTTTCTTCTTCAACTCCCATGATCTCCTCGACATCATCATGGTAGTATTCCTCCATAAAATTTGAGAAATCCTCATTCTCCTCAACTCCCATATCCTCTAGAGCAAAGATACGAGTAGGTGTGGTGGTATTATCAAAACCTTATGTCTGCTTAGCTCCTTGTCCAAACTGTTGACAGTATCTAAAGAAATGCCCCTTCCTATCACATTTGTTACACTTTACCAATTTCATCCTAGGGCATGCCTTTAGCACATGGTTCAGATCTCCACATATAAAACATTTTCCCTTAAGCTGAGCACAATTTCTTGGGAAATGATTTGCACCACACTTCTAGCATTTGACATTATCATCCTTGTTGTAAAACCTTAAACTAGGCATTGAGCTATTAGCCAAAGTTACTGGTCTCCTTCTCTTCTATCCAGAATTGCTACTAGTGGCACTAGGATATGATCTCTTGAATAATGGACCGGGTCGATATCCTTTGTTAATCTTTTGACTACACATTGCTTACATCCTTATACGATTATCTTCCAGTTGTCTTGCCTTATCTCCTACTTCATTGTAAGTGGTGAAATCATAATCCAACAACTTGCAACATATCGTGGGGTCAAATTCGGTAAGAAATAAATCTTTCTTATACTCAACATTATCTCGATATAAGCCAAGTATATATTGTAACAATCTATTAAACTCAATTTCATACTGGGTTACACTCACACCTCCCTTCTTCAGTTCAAACAAATCTCATACCATTCTGTTTTGAACACTATGAGGGAAATACTCCTTCCTGAATTCCTCCTTAAATTGTTGTCAATCAATGTTATTCCCGAATTGCCTTGCTCTCGAGTCCTACCATACTCTCGCAGCTAACTTTAACATAAATGTGCCATAAGATAACTTTTGAGATTCAGGGACTCTAAAAGGCTTAAAACTCTGTTCAATTTGGGTTAACCAATTATCAGCTACATCTGGCCTACCCATCTCCCCTTTAAAATAACAGTTGGCCTTTATAAACTTAGGAAGTTTATTTACCTCTTGAGGTCGCTCCATTCGTTATTCAGCTCCTTGGGGTCTCCTATTTCCCACATTCATAAGATGTTTAATCAACATTCCTTGCTGTCTTATCATTGTATGCATACTGGTAAGTATTTGTCCAATAAGCATATTCTCTTGTGGAGGTGGTGGGGGTAAATCTGGTCTATGTTGTTCTCTCGGGAGTGATGGTACTCGTGGTTGAGGGTTTTGATTTCCTTCAGTTCTTCCTTAACTAATCCTATTTCCAGCTTCAGCTATAATTGCTTAATAATTTATAACTTATAACCTTGCATTCATATCTATTTATGAGTTATTCATGCTTTTATTTAGAGAATTTTTATAAAATTAATAAATGCTTGCAATATATACTCATATAAAATAGTAATAACAATATCACTGTAATTAACATACTAAGTAATCTGACTTCCACTATTAACTTCATTTAACCTTGCATCATTATCATCACAACTTCAAAACAAAAAGATACAACTTGATAGTTTTGAATACATACATAAAATTTACAACTCGATTACATCATTACTTAATAATCTAGTATAGATTCGATCTTTACAACTGTATAAGACAAAAGATTACATCAATTAGCTATATCAAACTTAATTATAGCGTACATCTAGCTTGATCTAGAAGCTACAAAGTACATCAACAGTCAAAAGGATACACCAAAAGTCGAAATACATCAAAAGATCCTAAAATACATCAGTTTCCATCAAAATTGCTACTGAATCATATCTAAAAATCTATCTAACCAAAACAAGTCAGTCACATAACTGAGCCAATCCTCCTCTGAATCCATGATAGCTATCCCATCAAAGGGATCATAACCCACATAGCCTTTTACTAAGTGGTCCTCATGTTCGCTATCCGATGCAGAGTCTATAAATACTATCTCTGGAGTCTCAGGGATTACAATCACCTCCTACACATCATCATCATCCAACTCGACTATATCACCAGCTCTTACTCCAGCTATCCTAGTGTCTGCAATCACCTGTATAACTATAGCATGTATATCTACACCAGGTTTATCCTCATTCTCTTGCTCTTCCTCAGGGTTTTCTTCTGAATCTTCTTCTTCTGGGTCTTCCACAACATGAACTCTATCTTCTTGGGGTTCAAGTGGAGGTGGGTTTTCTGGTGGTGGTTTTGGTATCTCAAGCTCAGATTCAAGATAGGGTCCGATGGTATCTCTATACCTTCTCTAGCAAGTTCTGGAAATTGAGGAAACCAATTAATAATCCTTAGTGAGTACTATCTCGGAATGTATGGAATGTCAGCAAGGATATGTGCAATACCAACTGGGTATGGTATCCCATCCTCTAACCTAGCAGGAAAATATCATAAGGGCATAATTAAAGTTACAATTCCCTCTATCTCCAACCATCTTTGCTCAAAAGCTGCTATAGCAGTATATCTATTATATTGAGGTCCTAGAGTCATCTCCATCCATGCCAACTCATCCTTCCAACTATAGCACATCTTATCATGAAACTTGTTAATAATCTCATCAATTGTCCTAAACATATTTCAATCAGCTAGTTCTATCAATAACCGCTATAATGTAACCTTATCGTCGATAGGGGATACCTCTTTACTCTACCCGAACCATATCCAACTATGTATTAATTCCCCCCTTTGACCCTGTAATCATAGTTAAAAACCAATTAACATTTACTATGTTAAACATTATGCTTACCTATATTTTCATATGCTTAATACGATATTTTATTGCCCACTTAATATTACCTACTCTCAATATTCCTATAATATCTATTTCTTTTAAAGCATGATACTTTAAAGCGAATCCACTAAAACTACGCTTTGATACCAACCGAGAACTGTTACGCCCCGAAGTCATATAGTCGCAACAGTCCCGCCGTATAAACCATTCTATGATAGTAACTAGCCTCATAGTACCTACCGTAGACATTATTTACACAAGGTATCGACGACTCCTTGCTTTTCGCTTTGAAGTAAAATAGTCCAATTAAGTGCTTATTTAAAGTTACAGTAATTATCATAAATTTTTTATCAACATACATAATTATATGTAAAGTCCACAAAACTCCCCAAGAAACTTTACATTAACATAACAGTTCACTAATTTACATAACGACTAAGTTTTTCATTCTTAAGCTATAAAGGACACTTTAGCTATACATCCACTGCTAAGTGAATTGATCCTCACACCCTAGGCTTTAAAAGAACTAACCTTTGGATAGTTGTAAGGCGGCATAATACTTGAAGTATTCAGAAATCAGAACCTGCAAAAGGGTCTATACGGGTTTGAGTAACTACGGCTCAGTAAGTTGAATTGGAGACTCATGAATGTATACAAACACAAACAATATTATCAAGTAATTATTTTCATGCATTGCAACAAGCAAGTGTCATCACACAACATAATCCGGTTTGTTACAAAATCAGAGAAATTTCACCTGCTCTAATCCAGGTTGAGGAGTTTATATGTTATGTAACGACTCATAACCAAACCCAAGTTTGTACAATGAAGACACTCCTCCTCCTAAGACTATCCTTCGAACCAATGCCCCCATCCTCACTGCGACCTCCTCTCTTGTCACTTAGTTCGGCTAAGGATGAGGAAAAGACTAATTGTTATCCAGCGCTATCTTTATCGAAGGTGTTGATGTTTGGTTGGAGAATCCTGATGATGCCCTAAAGGGTTGTAATGCATGACAATTTAGGTCATTAGAGTTGAATAAGATTAAATTTCATTTAAGATGTTCGAACAAGTTCACACCAATAAAAAGTCATAACACAAAATCAATCACGTGACAAATTTAAGCACGAATTCAGATACTCAAACACGTGCATAAACTACTTACAATCACACTCATATACAATCCTAATTCTTCGAGTACCATAAAATAGTACTCCAATACAGTAAGTAATAACCCAACTTACTTGGAATCCTCAGTCGCCCGATCACTTAATTGTAAGCCGGTTCGTCTCTGGGTATCCTATAATATAAATAGGTCTTTTTAGTATTTATACTTTAATGATTTATATTCTAAGTTATAATTTAACTCATTTCTCCATGTATAGTTATTATTTATTAATGATTCATTCTACCTTATTTCGGGGTTTGGTTTCTAAATTAGATTTCAGTTTTGATTCTGGAATCCTAAATATGCTTGAATCCTTATGTGGAATTAATTATATTAAGCTCGAGTATTTTAATATCATATCGGGTCTTAGTGTTATAAACTGTTCGGTACATTCTAATCCTAATTGGGGTACCGAATTTATTCCCGCTATGAAAAAACCTTACTTTTTTTATACGATTACCTAAAATTAAATTTTGTTTCAAATTTATTATATTTTGATTTTTATTATTATATTATCTAAATAACCCTAATTTTTCATATTTATTAAATTTCTAATTTCACATATTCCTAATTTCCTACAATTACTACATAATTCCTATATTAATTACACTTAACACTCCAAAGGCTAGGATTAGGGTTCCACATCAGAGATTAACATCCTTAAACATCTAATTAATATCTAAATCAGTAATTAATCACTTAATCACCTAATTAATCCAAAATTACCCAATTTTCCATCATTTTAGGAATAAAAATTTACTTAAAATTTTTGAAAATTAAATTGAAAAAAATGGCTTCATACCACTGTTTTATATCACTTAAGCATTCCACAAAAAAAAATTTGAGCTCCAAAATACACTCCAAGCATATTTATTTCTAGTTTTAATCGTGCTCAATTTTGCTTAATTTATTAAGAACACTATATTTTTAGACGTGATTAAACTTAATCACTATTTTCTTCTAAATCTACGTACAATAAAACCTTAGAATAATAAATTTTATAATTTTCTGCTTAAAATAAATAATTTTAAAAAATTATACAAAATCGGAGCTGATGAAAGACTCACCTGGTCCGATGACTTTTAAGCTTCTAACACCGGTCCAGGTGTATCAGCCAGTCTAGGTATATCAACCAGTCCAAGCAGTGGGTCTGGAGTGGGGTGGTGGTGGTGGCTCGGTCCCAGGTGGTGCTGGTGTATAAGTTTGGTTCGCTAGCCCTTACTGTACAAATTTCCTTATTTTTTTCTTAACCCTAATTTTTCTCTTCCAATTTCGATGCTCTCAATTTTTTCTGACTTCTAACTATCCAAATGAGCTCTATAATTTTTTTTCCTATTTATAGAGCTTTATAGTAATTATTATGCATTTAATTAAACAAGACATTGCCTAAATCCCTTAATTTTTGCCTTTTGTGTTACTTGATTTTAATTGGTTAATTTTCTTTTTCACTTCTTGACTTGCCACGACCAAATCCATATCATTCCTTATTCCTCTGATTTTTAAAATTTGTTTCTTAATTAATTAATAATTTTTAATTATTTAATAAGTTTTTAGCCAATTTAAGTAATTTCTTGAATTTTTATCTATACATAAATATATGTGGGGTACATGTGAACATTCCTAATTATTATTTAGGTCATTTTATGATTTTTAGCATACATATAATTTATCTGTAGTAATTAATTAGTTATTAGATTACACTTTTCACCTTTTCGATAATTAACAATTATTATACTTAAAATTTGAAAAATTTATAGTCTCCTTTTTTATTACTTATTTTCTTAAATTTAAGTTTGCAGGGCCATTTTTACTAATATTTCTATCTATAGTTTATAATTTAGGTTTGATAAAATCCTTTAACCAATCGCCTTAAACTTTGTATTCTAAGTTCAATCCTATGGTCATTTGGCTTAACTTTAAGACCTATACAGGTGCTTACGCACTCACTATTCGGGATCAGACTTCTGTAGTTTATTCACAAAAAACATAGCAGGTTAATTTGATTTTAGTTTTAGAAAAAAGGCTGGGTTTACATTCTTACTCGTTTTGATTTATTTAAAGAAATTTCCTAAAAGGTCCTAAATCGATGTTTATTTAAGAAAAATCTAAAGTAGTCCTAATTTTGGGGAAAAAAGTCCATTTATTTTTAGTAATGTTTTGGAAATTTGATTTTCTAAGTGATAAAGTAACTTTATTATTTTATTTTTATTTTTTTATTCCTTTACTTTTATTGTTTTTTTTTGGTTAAAATGGAAAAATAAAAGTAAAATTAAATACTTTTTCTTCTTTTCTTTTCTTTTTTCTCTTTTTTATTTTTCTCTTTTTTTTTTCTTTTTTCCTTTTTTTCGGATTTTTTGTTTATTTACAAGTACATAGTACATGGATATATAATAAATAAGTACATAAATAAATAATTTACAACTGAAAAAAAAAAAACTAAAATAGTGAAGGCCGGACTAAGCCAAATGGATCAAATCTGGACATGGAGGTCGTATCGAACCCGGGTTTAGACTAGTTCGAGTTGGATTCAAATTTAGCTTGTGGGTTAAGTCACGAATCTCTTTTATGACAGGGGCATCAAGGCATGTCTGGGGTAGATCCAAGCGTTTTTTCAAGTAGGTAAACCCATTTTCATGGGTATCTTATTGATGATAGGGGGTTTAGCGGAAGTATCGTAGCCAATGGAGATGATCTGGGTGGTTGACGAAGAGTGGCAACAATAATGATGTGCAGATGTAATGTGGAGTTTGGTTATCATAGCAATGGGGAGAGGCTATTGTTGGTTCCGATGTTTGTTGTTAGGTTAAAATGGAGTTTGAGGGATGGGTACGTTGGGTTGGTGTCCATGTGTGAGAGTGGTGTACGTAGATGATGTTTAGTAGGTGCGGTCAGCCACACGTGGAGTAGTGGGCAAGTGGCATTGTAGCTCGGTGGTAGTTATGAGTAAAGGAGAGGGAATGTGGTGGCTGTGCTTAGACAATGGGCAGTAGCTATGGAGTATAGTGCTACCGTTGCCATGCGTAGGGTTAAGATTGTAAGTGGTCGAGGTATGCATGAGAGAGTGAGTCCAGAGAGAGAGTCAAGAGTATGTGGGTCTGAGAGAGATCGTGGAGGGAGTAGTATATGAGCGGGGAATAGGCCACGTCCACAGGTGCTGCGGTGTGTAGCCTTGGTAGTTGGTCGCGATTATGGTTCGTAGGCTGTCGTAGATAGTAGCATGGTCATGTAGGATTTACTTTTGGAAGTGGTTATGAAGGTAGGTTGTGACGTTGGTGGCATAGTGTGGTTTAATGGGTGGTTCGGTTGTATATGGGTACAATTCCAAAGACAGAGAGAATTAACCTAGGTTGAGAAAGATGAGGCCAAGAGAGAGATATGTTTAGAGAAAAAGGGATAGTAGAGAGAGAAAGATCAGGCAGAAAGAGACAAATCTATGAGTATCTGTATTCTAAAAAGTGGGACCCCTCCCCCTTGCATGTGTGTGTTTGTGTTTCGAAAAAATGGATCCCCAATCCTTGTGTATGTATGCGTAGTTCCCCCCTTTTTGTGTAAGAAAAATGAATAATAATAACAAATTTTCCTCCTATTTTCAATTTTTCAATCTTAGTTTTCAGTGGTCAAACAAATGAATCCGTCCAAGTTTTTGGATTCAATTCGCAATAGAATATGTCTGTTTTGCAATTTCACCATTAATTTGGTGAAATTGCAACAATAAATTGCTTAGAATTAATGTCAAAGTTAACCGACTAAGAAGGAAAGTGCGAGAAAAATCTGGGGAAAATGCAAAAAATAGGGAGAAAAAGAAAGGAAAGTGTTGGCGTGGCACTGATGTGGCGCCTCATCAACCATATAAGCTAATGAGAAAGTGCCATGTGTCTTTGATAAACACATTGTGATGATGTGTCAGGTACATAGCTAACATGTGTCATGCCATGTGGCGATATATGGTGTACATGAGATTGACACGGCCCAATCATTGAATGTCACGTGTCTTAATATGTGGCACAATAAGATCCTAACACGTGGCAATGTATTATGTAAAAAAAACCAAAAAGGTGTTTTCTACTTTCTACAAGACTCGAATTCCAGTCTTTTAAACTAAAATTTATTCAATGCTCAAGTGTTTTACCGTAAAGCCGTTAACTTATGCCTGTCCTAAATTAGAAAAAAAATAAATAAAACCACAAAAAAAGAAACTTTGGAAAAAAATACAAAAAAGTAGAAAAACAAGAAAAACTAAAAATATGAAGTTCGGGAAAAAAAAAAAAGAAAATAGGAAAAAATAAAAAAAATAAGAAATTTAGAAAAATGGTTGAAAAATAGGAAGATTTGAAAAAATAGGAAATTAAAAAAAATTTCTTTAGGTAATTTAAATAGAATAGATTTTTTATTTGATTAGACTTAAAATAAAAGATCGTTGGACCTAGGCTTAAATTTAAATCTAGCCTAGGCTAACCTAATTTATATGTGCAATAGTTAAGGTATAGATTAACGGCTTAACGAATAAGCGCTTGGACATAACTTTGGGATCTTGAGTTCAAGTCTTAGCATAGGCAGAGAATGCATTTTATTTTGTCTTTTTTTTCTTCTATACCTCATATGTTACCACATGTTGAAGAATCATTAGGCTACATATCTACTCATAATACGTGGTACTCCGTGATTCACTTGGACAGTAAATTTTCCTTCCCCCTATTTTATTCTCCCCTTTCCTTTTCTTTCCTTCACTTTTTTTTTAATAAACAAATGAACGATTAAAAAAGAGGAGGGGGATTTATTTTTTTAAAAGAAGTTTATTAACACATACAGAACGGTAGGGGGATTTGATTTTTCAAAAAAAAAAAAAACATACACACACACACACAAATGTAAGGGGCCCATTGGAAAAAGGACACTCAGATCTCTCTCTCTCTTTCACTTAACCACTTTCTCTCTCCGACACGACTCACCCTCTTTAACAACTAACTGACCCCTTCTCTCTCTCTCTCTCTCTTTCTCTACTCTTATTCTCCTTTAGTTGAGCAAATACGCTCCTACTATACAATAACCTGACCAACCTTCACCCATTTGCATACACACCACACCACATAACCACCGCATCTCATTTCCTTCACTTATAGCTATCACTGAGCCACAACACTACTTGCTCATTGCTCCATACGCTACTAGCCCCACTTTCTCACCACGGCAACCATGTATGCCACCTAAATCCAGCCTGATTCCAGTCTTAAACATACACACAACATCTCTCTCTTTCAACCACTCGCTGAACACCCAAACTCATAGGCATTACCTAACACCAAATCAACAACACACAATAGTAACCCCGATCTCTCTCCCTTTGACCACCACGATTGCTCACTATCCAACGCTGAACCACCACCCATGACCGTACTTGAGTCTAATTCAAATAGCACACGAGCACCAACTAAACACTCGACACTCACCACATTAATCTACTCTTGATCCACCATCACCGCCCAAACACTAACTACCCCAAACTGGCACCTTAGGCTACGATACTTGGGCAAACCCCCAATCCTCAATAGAGTAGCTACAAAAATGGTTTTCCCCCTTCAATTCGATGCTCAGAACAACCCCTTAAGAGCTGATCCTCTCTCACTCACATGACCTAACCAGCATCCAAGTTCAACCCGAGATTTGACCCACATCCGTGACTCAATCTATGCTCAACTACTCCAACCTAACCCAACAACAGTGCTCGGTTTAGCCCTATTCCCATCCGATCCATTTGTTTTGTTTTTTCTGTTTTGTAATTTTTTTATTTTTTATTTTATTTATTCCCATTGTAAATGTAATAAATAGAAAAAATAGAATAAAAAAGGAAAAAGAAAAAAGGAAAAAAGAAGTAAAAAGAAAGGGAAAAATAAACAAGGAAAAAAGAAAGAAAAGAAAAGGTAGTTTACTCATTTATTTATTTATTTAGTACAGTAAAATAGAAAATAAAAATAATAGTAATAAAAAATAAGAATAACAAATAGATGGTAAAGTTATTTAATAACTTAGAAAAATTGGCTTTTTCCAAAAAATAAAATAATTGATTCTCCTTCCAAATTAAGACACTTCAGAATTTTTCATAAACCTTAATTTAGGACCCTTTAGGAAAATTTCTTCAAATAAATCAAAATAGGTAAAAACGTAAATCCAATAATTTTTCAAAATTTAAAATTAATCAACCTACTATGTTTTTAGTAAACAAACTTCGGAAGTTTGATCCCGAATAACAGGTATGTAGGCATCCGTACGCAAGTACGAAGCGACTTAAAATATAGAAGTTTTATTTTATTTTTTTCATTTTTGTAGATATTCGTATAAATTAATTAATTTAGTTACATATAACATAATTAGCTATTTTAGAAATTAAAAAAGATATATTTGAAAAGTAAAGTTAAATTTGAAAAGTTAAAAAGTGCTATCCGTTTAGGGTTTAATAAATTAGCCCCCAGATCTAGATCTTTGGTTTTCAAAAAACCGTTTTATAAATTAGTTTTTTAATCGATAGACCGGTAGTTAAGTTATAACCAATCCATCTAATTGGTTATAAGATTAGTTATAACTTAACTCTTTTTCTCAACTCCGATCAGGTGGTAACTCTAATACCTTTTCAAATTGAAAAAACAGTGTTCTTCAAACCCTAGTTGAGGATCGGTATTAAACAAGTAGAGTTTAGTATTAATCGGTTTAAATATGACTTTATTTTTTAAAAAAAGAACCAAGAGGGTGAAAAATTAGACGTGATAAGTCCTCTCTATATTTAAAATAAAAAAAATTCTATTCAACTACTTTTAAAAAATTATTATTTTCTAAATTCTTTTTCAATTTTTATAATTTTTTTCAATTTTGTTGCTTTTTTTCTAATTTTTTTTTGTGCTTTTTCTTATTATCCTATTTTTTGTATTTTTCCTAAATTTCTTTTTTTTTTCATAAATTTTCTAGTTTTCTGTATTTTTTTCTAATTTAAGACCCTTTAATCTATTTTAGAAAAAAAAATAAAAAATAAAAATGGGGTAAAAATGAGGTGTTTACAAAAGTTTAAAAGAAAAATAAGACGATGAAACAAATTATGATTGAAATAGGAAGTGAATTTGATGTGTTTAGAAATAAATACAGTAAAGTAAATGATGCCAAAGAAAATTTAGAGGAGAACAATAAATACTTAAGATTAGAAGTTGATAAATTAAATAGAAATAATGAATAGTTGAATCTTAAGAATGAGGACTTAGCTAAAGAAAATGATCAATTAAAAGAAAAGTATAATTTTCTCAAAACAAAAGTTGAAAGCATGAAAAGTGAAGATGCTATTGATAGACTAGGAGAGCTTCAAATTGAAAATGTTATCTTGAAGTCTACCTTAGATGATTCAAAACAAACTATAAATAAGTTCGTAAATGAAAAAAAGAATTTGAATAAGTTCCTTAGCTCTTAAAGGTAAGGACTGAACAAAACCGAAATTGGTTATAGCAAGGAATATATTTATAAGTCTTATAAAAGTTACTTTGTAAAAGTAATAACTAAGACTTGTAGCTAGTGTGGTAGATATGACGATGTTGCATATATGTGTGTAATACGTTGCAATACAAATTTAAATCATAAAGGTAAGATGATTTGGATTCCAAAAGGGCAAGGATATATCATTACAACTAATTACAAAAGACCCAAACTCACATAAGTACCAAAGAAGTAATTTCATGTTGTTATAGGAACTTTTAGTAGAAGCAACTTAATAAACTCAAATGGAGAATGTTCAAAGAAAATTCGTAATACCTCTAATATGATATTTGATTTAAGAAACTTACTCAAGTAGTCTCTATAAAATAACTAATAGATTTTGTGTGTACTTAAAATTCTCTATACTTATTAGGTTTTCGTGTGCACATTTTAGCCATATCTTGGTCTTCTTGTCAAACATGTGTTTACGCTTGTTTAAATGGTCTAATATCTTATGCTTAAACGATTCATTTGATATATTTATGAAACTATATAAATTTGACCTCTCCTTAACCACATTTGAGCTTTCATGAACATTTGGGAACTTACCTAGTGTTTTTGTAATTAATTGCTTTCTAAACCGTGCTTATACTCTCACCATTTTATAATATACATTTAAATTTTGCTTGGAATGAATAATTACAAATATTATTCATTTTGTGCACATTTGAGGTTATCATGTATGTTTAGGATCATATGCACACAATTTTGCAGTGCTTCAATTTCCATGCTCAAATTCGGTTCTCACACGTTTAATTTTGTCCAAAGACTGTTATTGAATGATTGATTTAGCTTATTTTTGTTTTTATGTGAACTTGATTCCCTTAGACTCAAATTAGGTTCTTATTGATGTTTAGGAAGTCTAATAATTATTTTGCTCATTTGCATGTTATAGGTCTTAATCATGTTATCTTTGTGCCTATAGACACTATTGAAACTTGCTTAAAGTATCAACTTGTTATGAACTTAACTTAGTGTGCATGTTTGTCATTAAACTCAGTTTGTGCTCCAAGTAGTTGGTTTAATGATCTCAAGTAGTGGTTTTTAGATAAAATGTCTTTCCTTCAAATTAAATGGCTTATAACATGATATTAGGTCTTAGGAGTATACTCACATAAGCTTCTTGCATAAATTTCATCATGTAATATGTTTTGTACACAATTAAATTTACACTTACTTGTTGAAGTTCTCTTATGCACATCCTTCTTACTTGATAATTTTCAAGTTGAATGAAGGCTCTTACGTGTATATTTTAACTTATAAATCGTGTTTAAATGATTAAATTTACTTCATTGTGAGTTGATGTGTTTTTAGCACCCTTAAACCTCCAAAGACTAAGGTAAAGCTAGATATTTAGGACATCCTATTTTAATATAGCCTAAAATGCAAGTTAAAGTTGTCAAGCATGCTTCATCTAAGCTTATACAATCTATTGGGATAAGATTTGTTTGAATGTTGTAAAGAGTCCATAAGTTCAATAGAAATTTCGAGTAGCCAATGCAATCTGTATGCAACCATGCGAACAATTCGATCATACTGTACGGACGATTGTTGCAGAATTAATGCTACTAATACGTTCTCTATTTCTACATGGACTAGAGCTCTAGCCGTCTTTTGTTATATTATATATCTTATATATGTTGTTTAATGGTCCTTAAGATCATCTTTAGTTATGTATTGACTTGAGATTCTAGCCCACTGGCCTTCTATTAGTATACTTATCTATGTTTATGTTATCTCTTTAAACTTTGGTTGCTTTGATTGTTATGGAATATGTTGTTATAATGAGAAATCAAATTGCTATATTATGAATGATTGTGCATTGTATTGCTTGTTTATATTAGTTATTGAATTATGTTATTTTGAAGGTGGCATGTCTTAAGGCTTAAGTCAGGGCTATGCTGGAATTTTAACTTGCTTTTCTCTTCCTCTTTACTGTCTAGAATCTCATTTTTTTGACAAGGCCAAAGGAGCAAAAAAATTCAAGTCACTTAACTATTTTTGTCTAAGTTTAGTGAAGATGGGATCATAAAATTGAAGAGATTGGTTGGTTAATAAGTGTCAAATTGAAACATGAAGTTAAATTGGCTATCCTTTAAAATAAAGTTTAAACACTTTCAACTTGCTCTTATATTGACTCTCCTATAAGCATTCTCAAATGAAATCTTTTATATCTAGTGCTTCATTGAAGGGGAGTTTATTTTGCAAAGTTTTGTCCTCATAAAAAAGGAAGAGATTGTTAACCAATAGGTTTTTGTGTGTAATTTTGATGAGAACAAAACCATGTAAGCTATGTTAAATTAATAATTGATTATGAACCTTTTTGTAAATCTTATGAAAGCATGAATAATTTGATAAAGGACTTAAATTATCTTTATACACCATGTTTTGTATTATCACTTTGTAATATAACTTGATTAAATTGAGTTTGTAATTTTTGAAAGAAGTAAAAGGGAATAGAATTGTTTGTTGTATCTTAGTATGTGTTGTCCAACTATTTTAGTGTAAACTGTTCAGCTAGTTGCATTAGGTTTTTTGTGATCAGTAGCAGGTGATGGATTGAATGGCTGGTTGTCCCTAGACAGTATGGCTGGCTATAATTAGTAGCAGATGATGAACTGTATGGTTGGTTATCCCTAAACCGTTTGGCTAGTTACTGCAAGTCAGTAGGGTGCATTGGAGCGTGCAACTGCTTGCTTAAAGACTATCCGACTGGTGACCCCATTTAAATGAACCATTCAACTAATTTCACTTGAATCATTTGGTTAGTCCACACAAAAAAGAGTTGTTACAGAGCATTAAATACAGAGAAAAGTAGACCAATGGTTGGATTTTCTTAAGATGTTGTAAATACAAATTGTTGGGTAGTTGAAAGACATGAAATAGAATTGAAAATCTGCAATTATTCCTTTTGTTCACTTATCTTTTATCTTATGTACTTAATTTGTTAAATCATTTATAAATTCTAGTATAGTGCAAAGTAATTCGTATTTGTAAGAACTTTAAGAAAGTGCATTATACTTGAGATTGGGTTTGTATTATGAGTTGAGATTATAATTTATGTTGAGAGTTATTGCGATTTAGAATGTTGTAAAATCAAGATTGGGTGAGTTATGAGTGTGAAACTTGTATAATCAAGTTTGTGTATATATAGTTCTTGAAGCTTTGATTAAGAAATTAATATAGTGGTGTAAAGTCTTCGGTTAAAAGTACTGTATGTCTGTAGAGAGTAGGGGGTGGTTCGAACTCTACGTTAAATCTGAGCTTAATTTTCTCTATCCTTATCTCTTTTTATTTTTTGTACTTATTATTATTTTATTATTAATTTGATTATACTTATTGTTACTTTATTATCTTGATACCGTATTCATTTAGTTATTTAAATTAAGAAATTGGTATTAAAGTAAAATTTGGGCATTAAACTTAGTTCATCCCTTCTCTTAAGTTCCTAGTGTAGTATTTTAGGAGGTGTACAACAGAGGGACTTCTTATGAATTTTAGTATTGCAATATGAAGATCGTCACTAACATTGAAAAATCGAGTTTTCAAAGGCTAGTTCCTTGAAAATTACAATTTGATTACCTAACAAATTTTCATTTTCATTTTTTCAATTTTTGTTGATGGTGACTCCAAGAAGATATTCTTAAAATGACCATAATCTTTCAATACTTTGTTAAGTAATTCATATAAGTGGGGAGCTTTTATAAATTAAGGGATTAAAAGAATAAAATTTTTTAAAACTCAAGCTCAATAAGTTAAATGTGTATAAATACTTTTCATAAGGAGTTTTGCACATCCTACACTAATGGCTCGTTTACTTCATGGAATAAAATGAGAGGGAGTGAAATTGGAATTGGAATTATAATTCTTAAGGAATTGCAATTAGAATTCCTAAGGAATTGAATAAAGGTGTAATATATATTACTTTATTTAGTTGGATTTATAAGCAATTTAAGAATAGACATGTAATATAACTTTAATAAATAAATTATCCTTAATCAATTTTGTTACTCAACTAATCTTAAAGTAATAGATGGTGGTGGCAATAGTGGTTGATGGTGGTAATGGCAGCGGTGGCTGCGGTGATTGGTAGTAGTGGTAGCTGTAGTAGTGGTGGTGATAGTGATAATTGGTGCTAGCGGTGGCGATTACAGTGGTGGCAGTTGCGACTGTGGTAGTGGCGGTGGTAATAGTGACAACGACAACAACAACAGCAGCGATAATGGTGATAGCTGCTATAGTAGCAATGGTTGGTGTCGGTAGTGGTAGCAACAGTAGCAGCGGCGGCAACGGTAGAGACAATGGTGGCGATAGTTATTAGTGGTAGCGACAATGATAATGATCGTTGTTAAATTCGAATAAGGTTGTTTTTGGAAAAAAAAATGAAATTTTATAAAAAATCGTAATTATTTAGTTGAATTAAGGAATTCCTATTATTTAATTTCAAATAATAAGAATTCCTATTACGAAATTGCAATTTAAAGACGAAAAACTAAGTAGACATCGTAATAAAGAATAATAAATGAATAAAATTCCAATTTTCCTCAAGTGAATGGGTTATAAGTTGTTAAGGATTAACAAATCTCCCAAAGATAAAATTAAGTAATTCAAGAATGAAAGTGGCAAGTTTTATTCTTGACATCATGAAAATTTGAAAGTGATCTTAGAGAATTTCTATAGTAAGATAGAGTTTTATGTGTGTCAAATTCGAAGTTGCATAATAAGTGTGTCTTCAAGCATTACAATTCATAATTATACTATTAAGAGTTACAATCTTTTGAGTATTGAATTTTAGGCATTAGGCAATTAATAAATAAGCTATTCAAAGAGCTAAACAATCTAGTGTGAGGTGATACATCTTAAATACTTGAAACAACACATTTATTTGAGTTGGAATTATGTTTTTGCAGAAAATGAAGTTCTGTAAAATTTTGGTAAAATAGCCATGTCATTTAGATTACTTCTACAATTGTTCGAACTACTTACTTATTACGGAAGCTTTTGCTTTTAGCAATTCATCAAAGTTTTAAAAGGGATTAGATAAATTGGTAACCACATTTTCTCTCTCTTATTTATTAAGATTTTATCCACATCTCACATTAAGTGATTTGAACTAAATCTTAAAGCCATCAATTAGTGCAATCTCTCATTACTCATTATTATGAACATTATACTAAAGCCTATATTATATTATGTTTAAATATTAAAGTAGAAGTTAAAATTAATGTGACCCTTTAAAAGCGAAGAGAAGTGAGCGAAAGATAGTGGAAGGTTATACATTTGACAATAGAATTAAAATTAGGGAAAAAAAAAACTATGGACTATTTTAGCGTAAGGTATATTTCATTTCATATCATTCTATTTTGTTATGTCAAAGTCAACCAAGGAATGTTTCCTTTTATTTTTCCCTTTATATCCAAACAACGATCTGTTTTCTTTTCTTTTCTATTTGTTGCCACCTTCTCTTATATTGTAAATATAATGTTCCTTTGGTGATTGGAATAGGAGGAGGTTATACTAGACTATAAGTTTTTCATTTCATTAAGTAACGAGGGAATGAAATTGCTATTTCTTCTTTATTGTAAAAAAAAAAAGTCTAATTACAATGTTTACTTGTTAGAAATAATTCTCAATAGGGCAAAAAATTTCACCAAATATTAAATAATTATTATATAAGGGGACTTTATGAATTACACTAGTGCGTTTTTTCATTATTAAGTTTCCTCTCTCTCCCCTACCTTTGATTAGAGGGGTAGAATCTATAAACACACTTTCATTGCCTATTATATGTGCATTTTACTCTAGACCTTAGCACATTAGCTCGACCCATCAGGTGTTGGCTTAATTCGCATACAAAAAAAGGAATCCCATAGAAAGACATTACGTGACACTTAGTATACTTCACTTACTCTATAATAGTCTTAGATCAAGCTGTAGGACAAAGGATCTCCCTCAACTTATCTTAGTCCGAATAGCATCCATATCACTTGAGGAACTTGTATCGGTTAGGGCATTTGTCCACTCGTCTCAATCCAGCAAAACCGGTGCTAATAAGAAAGGATCACTATCCATGTGGTTTAATCCTAGAAGTCCCATTATGCCTATAAACCCATTCAGGTGCCTTTATAGAAAAAGATTTAGACCCAGTAGCTACTTGAAATCCAAATCTCTATATTGTATCTAGTGCATTTTTTAAACCTTAAACCCTTTTGGGTGTTGATTTTGAGGATTTTCGACGATATACACTTCCCCATTCACTCTTATTGATTTGACTGTTGTAGTGTATGTATTGGAGCTATCTTTAGTTCCTTTGTAGCTCACTTATTTTCTTTCGTCGATGTAAACCTAGGTATATGTTAGATGCATAAATCAAAGAGAATTTTTAAGTACTAGCGCTGATTATGTTAGTTATCAAGTAATAATAATGTATTAGTAAAGAGTAAAGAAGAGCATGGTAATCTAATGAAGAGGAACTTGACTGGTTAAAGAAAAGATAGAGGTAGCAAAAAGTTTATGGTTTGTTTTTGGGGCAAGAAAAAGATGATGAATTTCATATTTACAATTTGGTTTTAATTTGACCAAAAGGAAAAAAAAAAAAAGGAAAAAGGAGTGGAAAAAACACGATTAATTCAAGGAGAGAGAAAGAGAAGCATTAGAAGCTAGGAAGATCAAGAAAGCAGGAAAATAAAGATTTTTTTCCCCATTTATCAGTCTATACTTAGATGTTCTCCTATCTGACTAAATATTGTAATAAGGTCATTATAATTTTATTCAGTTGCCAAATAATAAAATTTATTTTACATATCTATTACATTTGCATTATGTTACAGCTCGTTTAGCTTGCTGAATGAAATAACGAAGGAATAGAATTCTAATTACTAGGAAATAAAATAAGAGGGTAATATGTGGTGAATATATATTACAGTATTTAGTATTTAAGAAGGAAATAGTCATGAGCAAAATATGAAATTTCTAAAATACCCTTATTTAATTAAATAATAAAATAAAAAACAAATTATAATGCAAAGCAACATATATCAACTTCTTCCTATTATTTAATTAATAATAAAATAAAAAAACAAATTGCAATGTTTTATCTAATATGTTCAATCTAATTAAATAATCTAATCTTATTCTTACATCATCCTCAATGCATATTGGAAAAAAAGTTTTGTCTTCAAACCCAGCACAATCCAGTTTTCTTCTTGCATCTTCCTTGTATCTAATATGTTCAATTTGATCAGTTTTCTTCTTACATGATTTTTAACCCTTAATCGAGAAAAAAAAATGTCATCTCAAAACCTCAACACAAGATGATGGTGAAATTCATTTTTAGATCGAAACCCTAACTTCTAATTTGAGAAGAAATCGACTTCAATAAAAAAGATGACGATGCGGAGTTCATCTTGAAATTGAAACCTTAACCTTAATTTGTCCTGGAATTGACTTAAATCAAAGAGATGATGATAATATTTGTCTTCAAAGTGAAACTTTAACTTCTACTTTGAGAAGACAACAGTAGAGCTCCATTTTCCAATTTGTTGAGAGTGGTATTCACTAGCCAAAGAAGGGTAAAGAAGAAAGATCAAGAAGAGGGGCGAAGAAGAAACAACAAAAAAAAAAAACGAAGAAGGATGACAACGAAGGATGAAGAAGATCAATGAATGGTAGCCATGATTTTATGTTTTTATGCAAGCATAACAGTTGTGATTTTAAATTTATAGGGCATTTTTGGAAGTAAAACAAGGAATTGAGTAGGAATAGGGATTTAGGACAGTATATGAAGAATCCCAATTCCTCATTGTCGATAATAGAGACCTACCTGAATTCCATTCCACGTAGAGCCTTATGCTAATTAAACAAGAGAGTTGAGGGCTCTTATAAAATATTGGGGAATGGATTTGCCATTCCTCCCTATTAAACACACCATTAGTTTTTTAAAATAGAATGAGGCTAGAAATGAATAATCACTCCCCTTATATTATTTTATATTTTGAGCAATCAATTACATTTGCTTTATGTTTAGTTTACAAAATGAAATGGGACCGTAAATGAATAGTATTTCGTTGGTATTATTATTTCGTGAGAAATAACTATTCTTTTTTGTGAAGGACATGAATGCGAATTCTTCATTTATTCCCTATAAGGAACATAAATTAATTATGGTATATTTTTTTACAAACAAAATACGGGAATAACTAGTTTATATAATAATAAGGCTGAATAAGAAAAGAGAATGCCGGTGAAATCAACAGGATATAATCATCTTATGAATGGATGGAGTCCGATCCTTAGGTTTGTATTTTTTATTTTGGTTCAAATAGAAATTCGTAAGAGATGAACATTGCTTTAATTAAAATCTCATAAGTCTTCGAATTAACAAGGACGTGGGGTTGCCTTCCTAGCAAACCGACAGACAAAGATGGAGCAGGAGAGGCAGCAGGTTCCGGTTGTAATTACACCCACCTCGAAGGGCAATTAATCCGGTTCCCATTTTCCCGCCTAAACCCTCCCCAGGACTTCACTGTACCCTGCACAAAATAAATAAAAAAAAAAAATTCCTTTAAATTACGCTAAACCCCTCGAAAAAGCAGACACCTTTTCAAGAGTGCCTTTATATCCCAAGTCCACCTCCATCTCCACAACGTTCCATTTTCTCCTGTCTCCCCTCCCTCTCTCTCTCTCTCTCTCTCTCTCTCTCTCTCTCTCTCTCTCACACACACACACACACTCCCGCTTGCAGTATTTAGTGCGTTCTGGCATTCATTACATCGCTTCGTTATGTGCAGTTTTGAAACCTAAAAATGTGCTATTTTTTGATCGCTAGTTTGTCTTTCCTGTTCTATTTCAGGCTTGAAGTGTTAAAGGAGTGAGAAATGAAGGACGTCGATAACAACAACTCAGCGGAGTCACCGACTTCTGTGCTTGAAGACGATGTACGGTTTCAGTTTCCTTGGGAAGTTTCTTTTTTTTTCTTTAGTTATCTATTTCTGTGATAATGATCGGTGGTTTAGGGTTTGATGATGGTGAAATGCACAGTTAAGTGCTCTGAGGAGAGTGAAATTGCTTTTAAAGGCTTAGTGTGCAACGTCTTCTGAACGTTGCTGGGATATAATGGGAGGGATGGCGGGGGTTATTACGACTGGAAAATGGCAATGGACAATGAATTTTTTCTGTCACTTTCGAAGTTAGCCACGACTGGCTGCCGGATGTTCGGCGTCCGCCTCCTACGAGCTCCAACAACTAAAAGATCCCTCAGTTTTTGCTTTTTTTTTTTTGTTTTTTTTTTTTGTTTTTGGCTTTAACATTTGATTTTCATTTGCCACTGTCAATTTTTGTTCATAAGCTCTGAAGGTGGATTCTTTATTTTTTATTTTTTTTGTCTCTTCCTTCACGTGAAGGTAAAAATAAATATGTATATACATGAATATGTACACGTGCCTGTATGTAAATTTTAACAGGGAGTTCAATGCGTGTGTTTTTTTTTTTTTTTGGAAGTATGATGTATTTTCTTTGGACGGTCTCAGGGTTTGTTTAATTTTTCGCAGTTTTTTATTCTCTCGATGAATGTATCTTTCTATTAGCAATAACGCATAAGTGCGTGAAAATTAGGTGAGGAAGTTGAATGTGGACGCTGTGTACATAGGCATGCTTGGCATTGTTAGTGTTTCATTTTGATGGAATGTTATGTTCTTGACACGAGATGCATTGGTTGACTGAAGGTTGAGTGCACAGAGAAGCCAGGAGTAAAAATGGACGAAGAGGTTCTTTTAGATGCGAAAAATGGAGACGTTGCTCTCATTTCAGAGGATATGATTAAGGTGGAAGAGAACTTGCTGGATGCTCGGGTGAGAGAAGAAAATGCTGAGGAAGAAGATAAGGCGGGGGAGGTGCCTCAATTAAATGACTCGCAGTTTACAAAATTGGATGAGCTCCTAACGCAAACTCAGCTATATACAGAGTTTCTAATGGAGAAGATGGATGATATCACATTTGTATTGTCTCTCTTTCCTTTCTTTTATGATTTGTGCTTTTGTGGATAAGATCTTGCTGCTGGGTCAGTAACATGCCGATTTATTTCTAGAGTGGTCTGGAGAATGAAAATGGAAGTGCTGAGGAAAAGAAGAGAGGCCGGCGCAAGAGAAAAGCTGCACAGTACAATAATGTAAGAATTGCTTTTGAAGTTGATTTAGCTAATTGATGCAAGTATCTATAAGATTGGTTGTTTTTCTGCTTATCTAACAAAAAAAAGAAAAAAAAGAAAAAAAAGTTAAGGAGCGCCTTGTCATCTTTTCATGAAATGGATAACCACTTTGAAGTTTAGGGCTTTACCAATTCACTGGAAAATTTCACGTCAGATTTTTGTATATTTTTTTGAATGTTTGCAATGAATATGTACTTTGTATATTTGATGACACATTTGTGTAACATAGCATTCCAAGGAACAAGTATCCTAAAAGTTTACGAGAGGAATGAAAATTACGGTTATATTTAACTTCTAAGGTTTGTCCTAGGTATGATGCCACATGATACCTCAACTCATTTAGAAACTAAAATATACAAGAAATTGGCTGTAAATCTAAGAGGTCAGAGTTCATGTCCAAACATTGTGACTAAATAAATTCCACATGATGAGTCTTAATCAATTTCTTGGCTTGTACCCTCGTGATATATATATATATATATATATATATATGTATTTATTTTTGGCTAAATTGTGAATGAAAATGTTCATCAACTTTGCAAAATTTCTTGTCTTGGTTTTACCCAAAAAAGGTTTCTTGTCTTTGGTTATCACAATGGACTTATCAAAACATTAAGCTTATGTTGAATAGTATGTTATTTGCAGTTGTAGGGTTTGCATATGAAAATTTCAAACATTTTTTTTTTTTTTTGGTTGGGTATCAGCTTGACTGAAAGGTTGATGTGAGAGGAGGTATGTTTAAAGTGAATAATGTTAGCAAAATGTTCTAAGTAGCTAAGATCAGTTCTTGAGCTTTAGCATTTGAGTTTTTGTTGAACTCTCTAATGAAAATTTTAATTATTTATTTTCATCTTTGATTCTGAAATTACTTCAATGAGGCTGCATTTCCCACTTTAAGCAATTAGAAAACATGCTTCTGGGGTTCATGACAGTATGCATGACTAATCTAAGCAAATAGCGTAATAATTAGCTAATAGAAATAGGGATTACTGTTGTTACCACAAAGAGAAGTATTTTATGTTGTCAGCAAATTGTGGTGGTTTTCTAATATTGTTTGTACATACCTCAAGGTGAAGTGCGTCCCTTGTTAGCTGTGATGTGAAACTTTTAGGTAATATAGAGCTAGATATTCTACAAGTGTTTAGATAGGTGTTATTTTTATTTGTTATTGTGTTTACCAGATTGATGGCGGATATCATCATATCTCCAAACTTTATCCCCAAAAAAAAAAGGAACTTTACCCAAAAATCATTATATATTTGAAGGATCTACACTTTTTGTTTTTAGAGATTCTTCTGTGATATTCTTCTTGATGCACTTTTTGTCTATTTGTATGTATATTTGTATGTATGTATGCACAAAATACAGATTACACTTTTAAGTACTTCCTATATATCCTTTTGGGACCATCTCTCAATTGATTAGGAAAGAGCGGCTAAACCTTAAATGATTGGAATAGGTGATGATCACTTGTCTCCTACAATAAGACTAAACTCAAAGCACACCCAATAATCCAACCATTATTCCTTGTCTTTGATGGGTAAGCAATACTAGAGTTTGAATTTCGAGTCTAAAATTGTCTTGGGGAAACTATAAGCACTTCAAAGGTAAGTTGCTTGCTGAAGTTAAGTTGTCTAAACCCTAGAATGAAAATTAGTTGCTATAGCTAAGATTAGTCGTTACTGACCTTTTTTCTAAACCGCCAAACAAAAATTAGTTGTTATTGACAACTATTGGCACATTTTTTCACATGACTTATCTATGATATACTTCGAAAAATTTGAGTTATGTTGGAAGGTTGCTGGAATATGGATGATGGTAGTGCATCATAGGTAATTTGGTGTACATTTAACATTACATGTGCCAATTTGAAGTATGATCTCTTGTTTGTGAGCAAGGAGTAGGGTTTATTGTGAAATGATTTATACATTTTTTTTCCTGGGTATATTTCAAGTTAACTCTTTGGGAATGATAATTGATTGTTGTAGGGGGCTAAGGTCTCTACTATCTATGGGTTTGGGCCAATCCAAATCTTGTCTCTTTGATTCTTTAAAATTGGTTTAGTTTGAGTTAAAGTTTTTATTGATCTTCATCTTTATTGTGCTTTCTCTTATTTGCATCATTTGTATTCCCCTTGTTCCATAATAAGAAAAAATTATATTGCACTCTTGCCAAGCTATGCAGAAATTCTAACAAAATGTAGCCCTATATGCCTTCAAAACCATTTCATCTAATTCTCTTTTGCATATGGGACCAATTAGGATTCCTAATTTGTTAGGATCTTAATGGTTTATCACATATATTGATGACAATAAAGGTGTTTCTTTGGCAAACTTGATAAGAGAAAAGTATGATGCATGTGGAATCTTCAAAATTTTTGAGAAATTGATAATGAATGTTTTTTAAGCTTCCATCTGAATCCTTCTCTTAGGCATGGGACATAATATTTCTCTAATGAGCTAAGTAAATACTTGTTTGCTTATACTTCCCAATAGAATGGGGCTATAGAAAGAATAACTGCCATCTTTTAGTGGCCAACTTATATTTGTTGCTTCAACATCTTGATGAGAAATAGGTTTCATAATGGAAAACTAAAGAACGAAACTTACATGAAGATCTCACCAGGCTTTGAATATGAAGTTAAGGAGGGGAAGGGGTATAAATTGAATAAATCTCTATGCGGGCTCAAGCAATCGCTTTAATTTTGGTTTAAGAGATTCAATGATATTCTAGTTAGGCTTAATTGTATAAGCTTCAGGTTGACTGTGCATCATTTGTGAAGTTCATTTAAGACTTGATGAAGTCTATTATTATCATTGTTTATGTTGATGATTCAACTATTGGTGGAGACGCTTCACATGAGATTTGAACTGGTGTAGTTAAAGGTGGAAGCTGTACTCAAGGTGCATGGCAAGAGGTGAAAGGTACAAAATAAGTGCATGCTTGATTAAACTAAGGAGCAATCTATAAAGTTAATTGGAATATACATTAATTTAATGTAAATAATTGATGTGTTATATCATTTTCCTACATATTGTATGTAAGCTAAAATAATTTGAGATGCATTACACCTTATTGAAAACATTTTTTGTCCTTAGAATATAAATAAAATTTTGATACTGAAAATCAGTGCCTTCAAATATGATGATCAACATTTGTTTATTTTGGCTTTCCAATTTGACAAATAAAAAAGGCGATGTGGACAAATGCATCTTTAGATATAGATGAAAAGTAAAATTTTAAAAATAAAATAGAAGCTAATCAGTTCAAATCACAAGTAAATTAACTGCAATCTACATTGTTCATTAGATCATAAGGAATAATTTGATATGAGGGTAGGTAATGTGGAAATTTGAAATTGGAGTCAATCCATAAGTCATAACTTGCATTATTTATGAGGAATGGCTGACAATGGGGCAGGTGGCATGAGGACTTGGCATTGAAGTTAGAAAGGCAGAAAATAGGGTTAATTATCAAAGGGAATTCCTAGCACCATATATTTTTGCACTATTCAAGAAAGGCATATGCATTAGTAAATGTGCCTCACCTAGCACTTCAGAAGGCACATTCTTGCCTTTGATTGCATTTATTCAGACATTGAAGAAAGAGATTAATTTTGAGCTTTGGGTCAAAAAGTTAAGTGAAGTTCTTTCTTGGGATATAGGTGTGCTTAATCTCTTGAAGAATGCAATGGGGAAGGGGATTTTATTTTCAGGTGTCCTTAATATCTTGAAGAATGTGACAAAATTAGGACATGAAGTGGTTGTTATTTCCTTTTGATGGAAGTGCTTAGTGAAGGAGAATGATCCTCTAATTGATCGTGAATAGTACTTGAGGCTAGTAGGAAAGTTGATTTATCTATCATCTAGAGGCAATGAGTGAAGTACTTAAGTACTTGAAGGAAATAGACTTTGGTTTTAGAAAACCAAGAACAAAGAATTTGAAAGTTTGTTTTGATGCGATTGGGTAGGAGAAAGATTTAGTGGCAGTTTAAGGGCAATTTGGTCATTTGGAAAAAAAGCAAGAAATAGATAGTGGAAGCTAGAGGCTGTGTTGAAGTATAATTTTAATTTCCTAAGGGGTTTGTGAAGCAATTTTACTTCAAAAACCATTGAGTGATGTAAAAAGTATGCAGAAGCTACTCAGGTGTGTTGTAATAGCAAATGTGATACAATTACCCTCTTCAGCTTGATAAAATGAAGCATTTTCCTGTTGATTGAAGTTTCATCAAATCAGAGATTAAAACTTGGGAGTCAACAAGACATACATTGTAACCCCCATTGGGAGGAAACTGACATGTTGATGAAGTCGTTGCCTTGAAAGTCATTTGAGGCAATCATAAGCAAGTTAGGAACGATAGACATTTATATTTTAGCTTGGATTTTGGGGGCAGGGTGTTAGATTCTGGAGTTACAAGGAATGTCCATAAATGTCTTATTCTTGCTGGCGGATATTATTATATTTCTCAAGGATCTGTACTTTTTCCTCTTTACATGTGAGGATTTTCTCCGTGATGTACTTTTGTGCATATGTATGCAATTCACAAATAATGAATTCAATAGCTTCCTTCCCCAAATTATCTTTAGAAACTAGTGTGGATGTTTTAAAATTGGGTAAAGTACAATAATATAACCTTTTTTTTTTTTTTACTGTTTCTTTTCACTTTTATAACCTGTGTTATATTTTATGCTAGACAAAACACTTGTATCTGAGTAGCTTTTTTTTTTTTTTTTAATTATAAATTTCATAACTAGTATTATATTTTAGGTCAGTGATATGGTCTGTGTTTTGGCCCTTTTTTTTATTTTTTTTATTTTGTGACTTGTCAACTCTTTTATATATATTTGTTAATCACATAACTTGTACTATACTTTGGTTTAAAAATGTTTTAAGTTTCTCCAATTAAGTCATCGTGATGCACATGTTGGGGTTTAGAAAGTTTATGAAGTCAAACTAACAAAATTTAGAACTCACAAACCCTATGATACAGGTCATGTAATTGACACAAGATACAACACATAACACATCGTGAGTAAAAAAGAAAGCTAAAACACAGGTACTGCATTTGACAGAAAATGTGACATTGCTTAAGTGAAATAACCTGAAAAACAAGTGGTCTGGTGATACTGTAATTTACACCTTTTAGTTTCTCATCCTGCTGCGATTTTTCTTCCTTGTTCTTTTGGGATCCTATGGAAAAGCATATTTGTTTTTTGTACCATGGGTTAAGCTTTATATGATACTTATTTTAATGATTTTTTCTGTGGATTATTCTTTTTTGATAAAACATTTCTGTGATCACTTTCATCTGCTTTAATGATCTGTCTTCAATTATTTTCTTTGAAAACTTTGTTTTCAACTTGCATGGTTGAACAAGTTGTGTCTTCTGATCACAAAATATTTTATGATGTTAATATTGGTTATTGCTTGTTATGTGGTGTTATGCTCCATCAGAGGAAGGCTAAGAGGGCTGTTGCTGCAATGTTGACAAGAACACAAGAAAATGAAAATCCTGAAGATCAGGAGTTGACAGAAGAAGAAAGAGTTGAGAAGGAGCAGAAAGAGTTCATACCATTGTTAACTGGGGGAACACTGAAGCCTTATCAGATGAAAGGTGTAAAGTGGTTGATATCATTGTGGCAAAATGGATTGAATGGCATCCTAGCAGATCAGATGGGACTTGGGAAGACCATTCAGACCATTGGTTTTCTTGCTCATCTGAAAGGAAAAGGATTGGATGGTCCATATTTAGTAATTGCTCCTCTCTCTACTCTATCAAATTGGATCAATGAGATTGAAAGGTAATATCCTTCAGAAACTAAAAAATGATTGTAAATGTACTTTGCTTGTTGTGATGCCTTCTTACCATGCTTCGCCGGACTCCTTCAAACAGGTTTGTCCCCTCAATGACTGCAGTAATTTACCATGGTGACAAAAAACAAAGGGATGAGATACGTAGGAAGTATATGCCTAGGACGATTGGTCCAAAATTCCCAATTGTTGTTACATCTTATGAGGTTGCAATGGCTGACTCTAGGAGATTTTTAAAACATTATAGCTGGAAATACATTGTGGTTGATGAGGTGAGTTAATTCAAACTGATCTAGGATTACTTAACTTCATGCATCTATTAAATCATTAACCTTGACTTCAACATTAATATTCTTTTCTCATTCAAGGGTCATAGGTTGAAAAACTCACAATGTAAGCTGGTAAAGCAACTGAAATTTGTGAAGACAGAAAATAAGCTTCTATTGACTGGGACACCGTTGCAGAACAATCTGGCCGAGCTTTGGTCTTTACTGAACTTTATCCTTCCTGATATTTTCTCATCTCATGAGGAATTTGAGTCTTGGTAAGGGGAAAATGTTTATCCTATAATCCACCTTTTTTTTTTTTTTTTGGTCATAAACGGTGGGTAATTTGACCAATGCTTTGTTTTCACCCCCCCCCCCCCCCCCCCCCCCCCCCCCTTTCTTTTCTCCAATTGACAATGGAAAAAAAGAGAGATTTTGATTTTTTTTAGCGGCCCCCCCTCCTTTTTTCTCTATATGTTCCAATAGGTGTAGCCTTTGGGCTTGTACCTATTTTTTGACTATTATCAAAACAATTACTTAATTCATTCAAAAGAGATTTGTAATATATATTATTTTATTTCTGGGGTTGAAAGAGGGAATCATGCAGATCCTACTGCTAAGATAAAGAACTTGAACGGGATTTCTCTTTTGTAGATTGTAATGTGGTGAGTCCAAGTATAGTATTTTGCTTAATAGTCTAGCTAGTATTTTGTGCTAATATTTTTATTGTTTGTCAAGTAGATGTTTAACTAGAATATTAATAGTTGGATATCATAGAAATTGTGAGTATTTTTCTCTATTTTTTGTTATTGGTTTCTTTTGAAGGAAGAATTTCATCTACTTCTAGAAGTAGTTATGGATATTCTTATATCAATGTCTTTTATTTTAGAAGCTATTGGGTTCTATGCTTATATGATGTCCCATTGAAACATCAAAATTTGCTCTTTCTTAGAGAGCAAGACTGTAAGAGATTGGAGGGATTTCACCTAATGAGCCCTTAAAACTAGAGATTTTAGTGTCTTTTTAAGAAACCTTCAACCTTCTTTTGGGTAAGGTCAGAAATTGTATATAAATTAAAGAAAATAAATACAGTTAGGATGTACAAGAGAGGTCAAGTTGGTTATCTATGCCTAAAATAACAAAAAGATTATGGATGACAAAGTTGGTAGAATAACAAGCACATAAAACTATATTTAAATATGACAAAATGACCTTAACTAAGGTAAAAGTTGAGGATGGTTGGGCTCCCTGTACGTTTACAATTCCTTTTTTTTCCATATACGATAATCACTATTGCTATAATCTTCTACAATTTTGGGGACTTAAGTTTCTTGAAGTTCTGTACTAATGATGAAATAGAAGCTGAAGAAAGATAATCATAATGGATGGAGTGCAACGATGACATAGAATTCGAAGAAAGATAACGCATAATGGATGGAGTGCAATCTTATTGGATCTCAGCCCAGATTGCTCTAGTGAATTCATACGTAATAAATAGATGGTTATGATCTTCTTCCTTAAAGGAACAAAGAAGACAAAGGTTTTTGGTGGTGGTGCTCTAAAGTAACAATTTGTCTTGGGTTAGAAGTCTTTCTTTGAATGCAAGCCACAAAATGAAGGAATGTCGATGAAATAGAAGCTGAAGAAAGATAATCCATAATGGATGGAGTGCAACGATGACATAGAATTTGAAGAAAGATAATGGATAATGGATGGAGTGCAATCTTATTGGATTTTAGCCCAGATTGCTCTAATGAATTCACACGTAATAAATAGATGGTTACGATCTTCTTCCTCAGGAACAAAGAAGACACATGTTTTTGGTGGCGGTGCTCCAAAGTAGCAATTTGTCTTGGGTTAGAAGTCTTTCTTTGAATGCAAGCCACAAAATGAAGGAATGTCGAGGAAGGTTATCTTTGTTCCATATAATGTTGTGGCATGGTGTGATAAGGTGCTTTGGTCTTAAGAGTTCGTAAGTTGATTTGATGATGTAGCCATTTTTAGGCTTGGCTAATTAGACAAATGAATCTTCATCTCTTAACTTAGGCACTACATTAGGCGGTAGAGTTGATCTAATGGTATTCCTATGTTCCTTGCTTGGCCATTGCCATATGTCTCCCTCAATGATCTCACTTAGCTTTGCCTCCTTAGAACAGCCCATTTCGTAGATGGATCTCTTCCTTATCAAATTTGCAATTAGACTATTAAGGTGTCATGAGTCATACCATAGAGAGATGTTATTCTTGTCCCTCATGCTCCTTGCGAATAAAGGTAAAGCCCATCTTCTTGCTTGCAAGATCTTGCACTATGACCAAGAGCCTTCTAGGATTTAGAATGGCCCAAAAATTTCTTTTCTTGAGGATTTCACTGTTTACCCAACTTGGTCATAAGCTGATGGAGTCCATGCATAAGTGTAATATGTGCTTTAATTGAGCCACCTTATTCCATAACATTATGTGCATAAATAATCTTCTGTTTTAGGAAAACATATCTCTTCTCAAGAAATCTTGGCTTTAGCCTTTATTTCATTCGATCTATGCCATAGAAAATGTCATCTTAGCATTTAGCTCCTTTAGAATTCTTTTAGAGAAGATGAATATGGATGCTTAATAGACTTGTAAGGAGAAGGGTACACGCTTTTAATCAATTGAACACAACCTACATGAGACGGATATTTAGTAGACCAAGTGTTAATTCTAGATGCAAACGTTTCAACTAAGGTAATGGACTTGAGACAATCTAGTTGAAACGAGTGGAATCTCGAGGTATTTAGTTGGTAGATGTTTTAGAAATGACCAACTCACATGGCCATAAGCTTTTATGATATTAGTCTTCATGGCATATTTAGCTTTGTGAAGATCCTTATGATATTTTTGCATAAGCTTTTGGGCAACTAGTGTATTATCTACGATTTTCCTTTCCTTGATGAAAGCGGATTGCTCTCTCTACAAGCCTTAGCAAGACTCCTTGAATGTGACTCGCTATAGTTTTAGAAGTGTACTTGTACAAGATGTTGCAACATGAAATAGGCTTGAAAGTTCATAAAGGATTCTAGAGTACTAACCTTGGGGATAAGGGTAAGGTAAGTAGAGTTAATTGATTTTAAGAGTTTCTTAAAAGTATAGAAATTTGTGATAGCCAAATTGACTTTATCTCTGACAATATGCCAAGTCAACCTGAAGAAATTAGCATTTTTAATCATTCGGGCTTAAGAGTTTTATCTTTTATAAGAGATCACAATGCATCCTTGATTTCCTTGTCCATCGGGTTGGTGAGATTCGGCCAATCCTTTGACTTGACTGTCTTCTCCATAAACGAAGAGATATTCTTTAGCCTTAAAGGTGTTGATGGTGGCATATACAATAGGCCCCTATTATAAGCAATTTTTGCCTCATGTATTAGCTTTTTGTTAGAGGTTCTAGTATCATCTTTTAAGACTGTAGAATGGATGCCATCATGTGAATGCTTTTGCTTTAAGGAACGGTGAAAAAAAGAGGTCTTTTTATCTCTTGGCTTCAGTTAAGTTTGTCTAGATTTGTGTCTCAAAAAGGATTACTTAGTTGTTGCCAAATAGTAATAGTCTTTGAATTTTCTCTTCACCAACTTTGAATCTGATTTGAAGGATCGGTACAATTTGAAAGTTGCGTGCTCTCTAGTGAATTGAGACTAAGGTTTATACTTTTAGTGATGTTTGAATAGTGCTTCTTATTTAGATATCTCAATTTCTTTTTAAGCAATTTGAGTTTTGCAACAACTTCAAATATGGTAGTACCTTTTATCCTCGTACTCCAAATCCTCTTCACTATGGAAAGAAAAAGAGGGTATTTGCTCCAAAAGTCATAAAACTTGGACAGAATGGTCTTCTTAGGTGCTTCCAGTTGGAGATTTACAATGAGTAGGCTATGATTCGAGAAGCTTAGGAGGACCTACCAATATTTTGGTTTTCATAAATGTATTCATCCATTCTAAATTGACAAAAATTTTGTCCAGCCTCCTCATGACACAATTGTTGGATCATTTGATGGTCCATGTATGGAAAAGACCATTAGTTTGTTCATCCTCAAGCTTGGCTTCAAAGAAAAACTTGTTAAATTGCTCCATTCTAGACGTTAATACCTTGTTCCCTTTAGTTTTCTCAATGCTATGACATTCGTTAAAGTCACCCTTAAGTAACCTTGGTCTTTGGATAGAAGATTTGACCTGCAACAAATCTGACCATAAGACTAGCTGTTCAGTAGCTAAATTTGCTCCATAAACATAAGTGAACCAAAACAAATCTTCTTATCCTACTCACTGGCATTGACAATGAATGTATTGCCTAAAAGACGAGGTTATTGTTACTTGCTACACCAGAGGATTTTAAGCAATCCAAACTCTACCACTTGGATGGGAGTCCATGTTCCAAGACTTCAACCTTTTATTTGTGCTTTGCTTATAAACTTGGAATGGTAATAAAGTGATATTAAAGCCATCATAGGTAATCGTATAGTTAGTTTGTAAGAGAAATTCATTGCCTTTCACAAGTGAGAAAACCTATTTAAAATATTTTCACAAAATGCAACTATAGGCTAAGATAGTTGAGAAGTTGGTTGTGTTTGAGCTTGAGGACAAGCTCATTTTCTTGGAGGGGAGTGATGTTATGAATTGTAATATGGTTGCTTGTTTTCAGGAAATCTAAGTAATTTGTTTCGTAAAATTGGTATTTTTCTCTATAGTCAAGTCAGTATTTTATGTTAGCATTTTCTTGTTTGTCAAGTTAATATTCTATCAGAATGTTAATGGCCGGATATCATAGGAAATCTTAAGTATTTATCTTTATTTTCTATTGTTGATCATCATAGTAGAGTGTCATTTTTTAAGAAGCTATTGAGTCTTAGGCTTTTGTAAATACTCCATTGAATACAGGAATAAAACAAGCTTGAATTCTTGTGGAAATCAAAGGTCTAATTCTCTCTTAGAGAGCTAGAATCAGGAGGGTTTTCATTGACAAACTCTCAGAACTAAAGATTGGAGGGTTTTCTCTAATGAGTCCTCGAAACTATAGAATGGAGTGTTATCTTTGATGAGTCCCTGTGTTATGACCCAGCAGTAATCCTCAATAGCAATGGATGTTGATGAGAAAGGATTTAAAGCTAAGAGTAAGAAAAAGAACAATACTTGGATATTCTACTCAGTATTGAGTCCCTAAGCTCGTTGCTCAGTAAAAACACAGAGGACTTGAGCCAATCAAGAAGTAAAGTATGACCTTCGGAACTTACTTGATCCACTCCTGTTGTGATGCTGCCAAGTTCCCCTTTTGCATATTCCTCTTGCCACCTTAGCTTAAGATTATTTCATGTGTACATACACACACACACACACACACATATATATATCTATATAGATGTTTTATTTATTTTTATCCACCTCAACTACTGACTTTCTTTTTCCCCAAGTACCCATCATTTTGTCAGTAAAATACACACTTCACACGCGCACACCAACTTACGCACCCATACACTTATTTATTCATAATCTCTTAAGAGATAGTGGGACCAGCAGAATTTATTGGCTTATCAGCAGTATTGGTCTCTTTTCTTCTTATATAAACCTTCAAGACTGGAGCCTGGACCTTAGGTAACATATCACCCTTACCTTCTCTTTAGACATATTTCACCCATGAACCTGGGACTGTAGCATAACTCTTGGTTTGTCCTTTTTTTGTTTCGCTTTCTATTTGTTTTTTCATCTTTCCCAAGTATGTGGCCTTTCAGAATCAGATTAGGCTGACATGGTCATTTGTAGTTCTTACCATTCTTTTTGCTGTACTTTTCTTTTTTAGAAGCTTTTTTAACCCATTCTATCTCTAATCTACTTTGTTAACTTTGTATTGTTGTAGTCTCAAATGCTTTGAATTCATTTGGTAGTGCCTTTTTTTTTTGATACTTGTCATAGGCATTCTGAAGGTTTATTTTTGTGTTACATATTTTCCTTTGACTGTGAGGATCCAATCAAATGTTCCTAGATAAAGAACCGACACCATTTAGCTTGTGTTGATAATGTGATATTCTGCTCTATTATCCTTTCTCAAGTATTTTTATAATTATTTTGGCTGCTGTACATTTCTCAGTGATAGCTAATCATTGAGCTTATGTTTCTTAAGGTCTTACATATGCATATATCCCATTTTCTGAGATGGTCATTTATCAGGTTTGATCTCTCAGGCAAGTACAGTGATGGAGCAGTTGATGAAGAGTTGGAAGACAGGAGAAAGGCCCAAGTAGGACACTTCTTCTAAACAGTGTCTTGCTTTCAAACTGCTTTCTTATCGATGAATGTAATGTCTGGTGTCAATCTGTTATATTTCTACAGGTTGTGGCAAAACTTCATGCTATCTTACGTCCCTTTATTCTTCGGAGAATGAAGGCTGATGTGGAACAGATGCTTCCTCGTAAAAAGGAGATTATTGTATATGCTACTCTGACAGAGCATCAAAAGAAATTTCAGGATCACTTGATAAATAAGACGTTGGAGCAGCACCTCCAAGAGACTGTTGGTGGCATTGGTATTATGATACTTAATGTTTCTCTTTTATTGGTCACAAGTTGCTGGTTCACAAGCTTTTTATTTTTTTGAGTCTTGGACTTCCACTAATTATTTCTTATTTATTTATCTAATTTTTGGGTCTTTGGGGGTGTCTGTGTAATTAGAGGGTTATTTTTCTTTTCTTTTCTTTTTATTTGTTTTAAAAAGATTGAAGAGGGTTATCACCCATGTACAGGCAAACATAAACTTGCTATGCTATCCAAGAGTTAGGGGGGCGTTGGGGTGTCCATGTAATTTGAGGGTTATTTTTCTTTTTTTTTAATTTGTTTTAAAAAGATTGAAGAGGGTTATCACCCATGTGCAGGTAAACATAAACTTGCTATGCTATCAAAGAGTTAAGCTATATGAAGATTTTTTAAAAAATCAGAAGCTCTTAACAAAATGGTCTTTCAAACAGAAACTCTGGAGGCTTAAACAAGGAGAGACTTGATACACCATGCAATTTTTCTAGCTATGAGGTTTTAAGGCTGCTTCAATAGGGCTTTTTTTTTTTTTTTGTGGTAATTAGTTGAAATGGTTTCTTCAACAAAGAGTGTATTTTTTAGTTATTGGTTTTCTGGCTTCCCTTAGCTCTCTTGCTGTTTTCCAGAAAAATTTTGATAGTTGCTATGGATCTTTCAGGATATCTTAAAATACCTGCTTTTCTGTAGATTTTTATATCAGAGGAATATTTTAGCATGGCAGAATTTGTTGGGAGGATGTAGATTAATAAAACTTGTCAAATGATTATTTGTCGCTTTCGTAGAGTGTCAAGAAGTAGGAGAGCCTCTCATGGGAAGTAGCAAGGGACATCACGTGCCTATGTGATTTTACTTGCACGAGAGCTCTCGTCTCTTCTGTGATAACATTAAGATAGATCTTTTATTATTAAAAAGTCTTACCTTCATTTGCCAATGAGGTGTGTCATTCGTAGTTGTAGGATTTATTTGTTGGTTTTCTGTAGACTAATAACCTTTATCTTGACCATGTGAGCGTTTATTGTGCTTGTAAACTAACATGAGGAGTGTGAGTTTTGAATGGGGAATAACGGAGGACTTGTGGTTAAGTGTAGGCTTAAGTTGTCATTTTTAGTTGTAGATTTTTTTTTTTTGGGTAATGTCAGTTTATATATATATATATATGGAAAAGTACAAGGAAGGGGAAACATCTCCATAAATAATCAAAACACCCTCATGGGTTGTTTAATAGATCATGTATCCCCTTAAGTTGTCATTTTTAGTTGTAGGATTTGTCTTGCTGGTTTTTGCAGTCTAATAACCTTTATCTTGTTGATGCAAGCATTTATTATTTTTGTGAACTGACAAGAAGAGTGAGAGCTTCTCATGGGGAATAATAGAGGACTTGTGGTTGAGTGTAGGCTTTAGTTGTCACAGGAAACTATATGCTGTCATCTGTCTTTGCATTTTAGTCCCTTATTTGGATAGAAAAATTAATAACTGTATGCTGTAATCGGTCCTGCTTTTAGTCTCCTATGTTGATATCTCTGTGGTGTTCACATACCTTTTTTGAATGTGCAGGTCACGGCATGAAAGGAAAACTTAATAACTTGATGATTCAACTTCGGAAAAATTGCAACCACCCAGATCTCTTAGAATCAGCATTTAATGGATCATGTATCCCCTTGTCAATCTCATTGGACTTTGACTCTTTAATGAACTGAAAGTTTACTCTTTCTTGAGGTCTCAATTTTCTTGTTCACCTGTAGATCTATATCCACCAGTTGAGCAAATTGTTGAACAATGTGGAAAATTCTGCTTGCTTGATCGTTTATTGGCAAAACTATTTGCCCGCAAGCATAAAGTATGTTACATCACTTTGGTCATGTTTTCTAATCCATGTTTTGGGTTTTGGCTCAGCTTTGTAGTTTCTCTTTTCAGGTTCTGATTTTCAGCCAGTGGACTAAGATTCTGGACATAATGGATTACTATTTTAGTGAAAAAGGATATGATGTATGTCGAATTGATGGCAGTGTCAAGCTTGATGAGAGGAGACGACAGGTTCTTTGTTGACACTACTTGATGGTTGTTTTATGGGTAAAATGCAAATCCCCTCATGTTTACTCCTTGTACACTTAGGCCTACTTTATTTGAAATTAAGTGTTTGCAGGTCCAAACACTTTTAGCTTGTTCACTTCGCAGAATAAAATAAGGCTATAATATAGTATATTACTAAGAAATGAAATAAAGTTGTAATAAAGTATGAATGGATATTACGGTGTTATTTGTTGAACCTATTAAGGGTATTTTGGGGGAAAAATCAATTATAATATTGAATAGTAATTGTTATGTTTGAGTATTAAATGATTGTTCATTATATATATATATATATATATATATATATATTTATAATAAGGATTTATTAGGGAATTGTTATTACCAGTATAAAATTTAACGAAACATAGTAATGGCTCCTTCATAAGAAATAAAGGGAAAATGGAGTTGCTATTATAGCGAAGTGAATGGAGGCTGTTAATTTCAAAGTTGGGAAGCCAAGACCATATGGAGGAAACATGAGGGAGTGTATTTGTAGTTTACCTTTGTTTTATCTATTTCATTTGCATTGTCATAGAGTTGATACATGTGACTATTAATCTCTCTTCTGTTACTACATATGTTGTTTGCATATCAGCAGAGATTTCTAAAGTGAATATCAGAAAGCTTCTTCTGAGATTCCCTCTTCTTTTGTTGAATGTGTTGCTTCATATTTTGGTAGCTTTAGCTACTGGTATTTTATAGGACAAGCTTTGAGAAGATGTTGAAGTAGCTTTTTCCATGAAAGTGCAGTGTAAAGGCTTTCTTATTTGTTGCATCCACAATATTAAGCTATTTAGATGATGAATTCCCTGCAGTTCTTGGTCTATTAAAATGCTTTTTATCTAGATGACATCTTGTGGATATCACTAGGGTGAAATATCTAGATAACAATAGATGGATGAAAGTGTCAGTGCTGTTTTGTTCTTGCTCTTATATTAATAATGTACTGGCAACCAATGCTGTTGCAGTGACACAAAATGTAACATAGGGAATGTGGAAACAAAGTTATGCAAGCAATTCTTCAACTTCCTCCAAACATCATAGAAAGTGAAAATGTGGTCAGCCTAGTAAAATTATTTCGACTCCCATTTAATATTTGAAAGCAATGGTGGAAGCATGGTGACCAGTTGAATGTTTACTACACTATGTTTTGTGATTTCATGCTTGCTATTTTTTGGAGAGATGTGACACCAAAAGAGGTGCTCTGTCTTTGTTATGTTTGTGCTTTTGGTTGAGGTCTTCATAGTTTCTATCAAAGAGCATTCTAGACTGAGATTTTAGTAAAGAATAAGAGAAATTCCTGGAAAGAATAATTTTTGAAGCTTGTATAAATATGTCACTGCTATCATTAATGATGCAAGGAGAAAGTTGTTCTGAATTTACTTTAAATTTGGAGTGGTAGTAGTGAGAGATCGGTGGGTTCAAGGTAAAGCCTTCAATTTTATGAGATGGGGGGTTTGGTGGGGGCCCTATCTGTCAAGTGTTACTCCCTTTTTGCGCTATTGCACATATCTGTACCCATTGTTGAGTCCATAACACTTCTGTGTGCACTGTCAATTTTCTTAGGGGAGTTGATTGGTGGTGCTTTGTGAGTGATTGAAAGTATGTGCTCAACTACACCTTGGTGAATAGCAGGGTTTTTGGTATCTTTTATATAAGAATTTCGGAAACTTTATTCATTTGTACCTATTTGTTAATAATACTTTTTTGTTTCCCTGGAACCATTTGTAATTTTTTGTTTCTGACACCCGAAACTCTTTCAATAGTAATATCTTTTTTCGTGACTGATACCTTTTATAGTTGCGTCTATAGGACATGTCTTCTATGGAAATGTGTTTACTTGTAAAGAAGTTGCAACCATTGCATTACATTATGTGAAATTATACTACTACTGCAGCATGATGTTGCATTTCCAGAATTTGAAAGATTATGATTCTTTTCAAATGATATGTTATCTTATATAAATGTGGAAAGACTATAAAACTACAATCTCTAATATTGACTTGTATATTTAAATTATATTATTGACATCATAGTTAAAATTATTTATGAACATCTTTGTTAATAATTTTAACTGTGATAATTTCTTAAAATAATTGCATCATTTTCATTGATATAGATTTACTTTTGTATGCTGGCCCAAAAAAAAATAATAAAACACTTGTATTTACAGATAAAAGAATTCAACGACGTGAACAGTACTTGTAGAATTTTTCTTCTCAGCACTAGGGCTGGTGGCTTGGGTATAAACCTCACTGCTGCAGACACGTGTATATTGTATGATAGTGACTGGGTACTGTTTTATCTTTTTATAGTTATCTACATTTTAATTTTGTGCTATTGGATCTTTGTTGTAATGATCTAATGCAATCTTATGTGTTTTCCAGAATCCGCAAATGGATCTGCAGGCTATGGATAGGTGTCATAGAATTGGGCAAACAAAGCCTGTTCATGTCTATCGGCTTGCAACTGCTCAATCAGTAGAGGTAACTTCACAATGTTGTGTTTTCTGGCTGAATAAAGTATCATGTGTCGCATCACTGAATTTGTGGATGTACTTTAGAACATTAAATTTTGCACACTGTAATTGCAGTGTCGAATTCTGAAAAGAGCTTTCAGCAAGCTGAAGTTGGAGCATGTTGTGATTGCAAAAGGCCAGTTTCACCAAGAAAGAAATAAGCCTGAGGTCATGGAGGTTTGTATGAACATTGTCTCATTTGAATGGAATATACATTTGCCTCCGAAATGAAAAAGTATTGATTATAGTTCTTTTTGGGTGAATGTATAGATTATAATTTTGATTAGTTCTAAACCATCCAAAAGGTATTAATTATTAAGCCCTAGACTTTTATTTTGGTTAATGTGGCTTCATGTGAATGTACCCGTGGAATGGCATATCCGCAAAAGGGATTTCAAGAAGTTTTGAAAAGTTTTAAGAATAAATCAACACTTATTGAAATTTTTAGGTCATGATGGATAAATGCTTAAAGGTTCAGTACTTTGCATGCATTCATTCATTAATTATATTAGGGAATAATGTTCATTTATGACCAATCTGACATTTTACACCCACCCCCAAAACACAAAAAAAAAAAAACAAAAAAAAAAAACAAAGAGAAGGTTCATTTATGACCTGATAAGAATCTTTTCTGCCTTCATTTTGCTGGATTATAGAATGCTGATAAATGACCATTTGTGTCTATATGAGTAGCTTCATATTTGATTTCTTCTTGGGTTTGCTTTGCTGAGTGCTGGATTATGCATGTGCATGGCTCTTGGAGGAGCTGGGGCAAGTTGAAAAAAGAATAGTAGAATTGAAAGTAAAGCATCTTATGCCTGTCTCGTTTAAGTCAGATGTCTATGAATTTGCTGAATCTACGGTTCATTATGAATCATTTTTAAGAAACATTAGATAATATCAGGATATCAAAATTCCATCCTCACATTCTTCTTTCCTAGTAATATTCAGTTATATTTCTTTTACGTGACATGCTAGCTGTCTTTATTTCTTTGCTTTGACTTATGATGACCATCAGATAATATTTTGTCATCATTGTTAATTGAATAACAGGAGGAAGATGTGTTGGCTTTGCTTCGAGATGTTGAAACCGAGGAAGATAAGATGATACAGACGGATATCAGTGATGAAGATCTAGAAAGGGTCCTGGATCGCAGTGACCTCATTGCTCCAGCAGATGATGCTGGAAATGCTGGATCCGTTAGTGATTACCCTCTTAAAGGACCTGGGTGGGAGGTGGTGATCCCGACTGCCACAGGAGGGGTCCTTTCCACCCTCAACAGCTAATTCTGTTGGGGTTAGTATTTGCTTAGGGCCTGCTTATGCATGCATTATTTTTTTTGTCACCTTGGACTTTTTTGGTTTTTTCCAAGGTAGAATAGAAATCTTAAAATATAAGAAGGCTTATCTTATCTTTTTGGGCAATACGGTTGTGCGCAGTTAGCGAATATTTCCCTGGAAAAGCTCTCTTTCATTTTGTATGTCCTGGTAGGCTATTTAGAAAGAGAGCTGGATTGTAATTTGGTTCGACTGAGGTACTTGGGCATCTGATATGCATGGTTCTAAGTTCTAAACCATGTCTATTATCAATTTAGTAAACAGTGGAGCTTATTTGTAGTACACACGCATTCATTTGTCTGTTGTCTGATTTGCATGATGGACGTTATTATTATTTTATTTTTTTTGGATAGACGAAACTGCAAATCGATCTGTTTTATTCGATATAGGATTTGACCTAGACCTTTATTACTTCGTCCAAAGCAACGAGGGAAGCGGTCGGTAAAAACAGCAGGTCTCTAAAGTTATTGATGGCTATGGAAGGGGACGACCGGATTCCTCTTTAAATTTTCGATACAAGTTTTTGGGTTTTTGCTATGTTGATATAACAAAAGGTATGGATGTATGCACTGCTAGATGTGATTTATTTATATTGAGTATAAACTAGTTGTTTTTAAATGATGTTTGATATTACTCAGAGACATGAAATTAGGCATGGGAACCCAATAATGGGTTTATAACAATCATAAATAATTAATAAAAACATGAAAATGATGATGACTTTTGCTAATAAAACCCTATGTAGACCATTACATCGTCTATGCCCTAAGACAAGTTTGTGGATCGGAACCATTGATACTGGACTGTTGTATGATGCTGAGGAAAACCGTTAGCATTCGAATGGGGATTTACGACGAGGTTTTACAGTCCCATTGTATTTTTTATTTTTTATGAAAGCATGGTAGCTTTTTACCTCATTTTTATTTTTATATCTATTATATTTGAACTATTAATTTTTAATAGTTCTAATGTAAGATATAGAATAAAGAGAGAGAGGAATCATATTGTCTTTACAATAGTAAATAAGCTTAATTTGTGCAACGATGGCCAATAAGGCTTAAGTCTGTAAGCAATATGAAGGCAATAATAAATAAAAAATGACACAAGCAAAAATTGTAATAGAATAGTATATTTTTATTAATAAATCACAATCAAGTATGCATAAGAGTTTGTGTGTATAATAGGATGTTTTTGATCATGATCAATTAAAGTTAAGAGTAAGAGTTTTAATTCAAAAGAATATTTATACCTTAATAAAGAGCTTTATGAGTATTTTTAACTCTAATAAGAGCAAACATTAAAACTATTTCATTCTTAAAGAGAAAACTTTTCAAAAATAATAAGGTTCTAAGCTGTAAGTACAAAAAATCTTCCTCTATGTGATAATAATGTACAAAAGGATTGAACCCTACTAGTATAAGTGTATTACAAAAAGAAAGCCTTAACATTAAGCATGGGAGTGTGCCAAAAGTGAGTAATAATTTAATAGTACTAATATATTATATATTTTAATTAGTAAACAAATACCGTTATAATTTTAACACATAAAAATATAAACTTATAATTATTGATATGTATTTAAATATTACTAGTACTTTACGTACTATTTATCAAAACAAAACATGTGGTGGGTTAGATCCACACCACCTAAATGTTACTGAAACTAAAATAGGATGCCTCTTGGACACCCCTATAAAGGATGACAATAGTTTATAATTTTTAAGTGTAAGAAATTGCGTGAAAATGTAATCACCATTTTACAAATCCCAAAAGTAGTGAAGTGACACTTATTTATCTATTTTTCTTTTTTTATCGATACGAATTAGATTCTAACTATTTTCTTTAAAACTATGATTACTTACACAAATTCTATCGCCAGACATGGAAATCACAAAAACAAAAACACATATGGGATGAAACAATGCTTGGGATTTGATTACAGTCTGTGCTTCTGAGTTGTCGTTTCATTAGGTTAAGGCACGGTAAAGTCATTATGGCTTTTGACGGACCACTCGACGTAAAGGTATGGTCTCGACTCCTATGGGGGAGCTTCCACATCCATTTTTCCAATTTTGCATATAGGTGAAAGATTGTTCTAGATCATTGGAAGGGTCAAACGCCAACAGAGATTCCTCTCCAGATTTAGAAAGAAAAGAGAATGAGACTTGGACGGATCATTTCCACTCATTCCATTTTCAACCCCTCTCATATTAAATTAGCTAAACAAACACGTTCCTTCCACTTCGACCAATTTCCTTTTGAGTCCCATAACTTTCCGCCCATCCAAACACCGTGTAAGGGCGGAGAGAATTTAGACTCAAACATTTAAGCAAATAGGTTTTAGAGGAAACTAAATTGCGAAAGAGTTACGTTTTCTCTTCATCCTTCATCTCATTGTACATATGGTGTGTGAAAACAGATTCCAATAACCAGCTCTATTTACAAATTACAGAACAAAAACGTACAGTTTCTCCTGGGGTTATAGCTGCTTCGTGATAAACTCTGTATTAGGAAGACAAAAAGGTCCCCCAGGATAATGGAGAAAGCGACTGACAGACTGTCTTTGGCTGGATTCCCTGGTAGCCAAAACGGGAGCAAAAGGACTCTTACAAAAGGTCATCATGGACATGTATCCATAAACTCAACCCAAAAAAGGTAATCAACGTTTCCTCTTCCGCTTGGGAGTTCTGCTTACAGCAGTGCTCGCAGTTGATGAATCCTGGAACTTGAGCCTGATAGCAGAACTCCAAAGAGCCCTCTCTGCATCTGATGGCGTAAATATGTTACCATCTGTGCTTAATTCCTGCAAACCAGTTCATAATGTATAACTCAGGCAATTCCTGCAGTGGAAGGGAGATAACTAGCTCTAACCAAAAATAGGATTGTGCATTACATAAATCAATCTAAACTATAAAGGTCTAGTCTAGCCCTACAATCATATCGTGTCAGGATTTGGGAGAAACTGCGAGCCAATCATAAATTTATGATCACTGTTAGACAGCTCTATCAAACAAATTGCAAATGTAACCACAACAGATTTGTATGGCACATGGGATCCTGCTTTGTGAATGTAAAACCGGTTTAAACAATTTTTATACACTTGTTCCAACTTATGACGAGCTATGACTTATGGGGTTAGAAGGAATTGCTTATTTAAGAAGAGCGTTGGCAGTGCACAGCTTCTCATTATAACATCATCTTCTAAATGTATACACTCTCCCACTTCAGAGAGTAGGAGCAAAAACTGTCAAAAGTTTTCCTAAAGCTAACTTTGTGGTATTGGCTCAAAAAGGGTGACTTGACCACCACTTAAGCCTAAGTTTTAGTTATAAAAGAACTTCAACACACCACATAGATTATTGTACTAACTAGGTATGGGACTTTGCAACTACCTTGTATAACTTAAAAAAAAAAAAAAGAAAATTGCCGATTACCCACTGTTAACTAGAGTGAAAGTATAAATGGATTTGACAAAAGGTCAAACATGTACTTGAAATACCGTTTGGTATCACAATAATTCTCGCATATAAAGAAAACAGCTCACCTTTGCCTTGTTTTGTAGTTTTTCCACAAACAACAGATACTGCTTTAACGAGTAGTCCTTGAAGTGACCAAGAGCAGCCTCCATAGCCTTTAACCAATACGAAATGTTTTCAACAACTTAGCCTAGTATTTGAGTAATCAATTGATCATATGATAAAAGAAATAGCATCCACTTGAATTTATGTTCTCACTCAAACTCAAATCTAGAAATTTCATCATTTTATAGATTTGTCATTGCAATTTTATTAAAAATAGATTTAGGAACAAGATCATTGTAGCAGAGTTCATCTGACATCTGCAAAATCAATTTCAAGATACTTTAGGAATATGTTATATGAAGAAGGATATTCCATTGTTTCACCTCGTCAGACATAAAAGGTGCAACATCAGGTGCATAAGCAGCAAGAACAGCAGATGCTGTTGCAGGACCTACACCTTTCAAAACTGTTAGCTCAGACACAGCTTTAGAGACATCAGGAAGTGACTCAAAAGCCTTTTGAGAAGAAGATTTCACAGTTTCCTCATCCAGTGAAGACACAAAGTCCATTAATCTTGGCCTGAGAAGACAGAGTAAGTTCAGTTCCATGATAATTAACATATAATGCATACCAAGTTAATGCCAAAAAAAAAACGTGTGCAATCAAGAAAATAAAGGAACACTCATTTTTGGGCAAGCAGCAATTTGGCTCCAAAACTTTGGGAGGTAAAACCTTAAGTCTGGTCAATTATTAGGAGTTTAAGAGAGACAAAAACAAGCTTCTGTCTCTGGGGACATAAGCACATGATTAATAGTTCTGGGGTCATGACACACATATCATGATATTTACTTATCAATGAAAATTTTAATACTTAAGGATGACAGTGGAACTTAAATTCTTTTTCATTTATGCTGTTCAACTTTGCATACATACATTTGAATCCTCAAAGTACTTAATTTATCAGCTTTCAAACTTCTGTCCAAGTCATCAAATCAAACACATGCACATATAATTGATGCACAAAAACATATTGTATTTCAACTATCCCTATCATCATTATCCGTAATATATGCAAATTATTACTGGAAATTAAAAGGGCGCGATCCATGTATGTTCATAAACTGAAGAGCATTATAACTCTTGTACAATTCTATAAGAACATACATACATATTTATTAATAATAATAAAGGACAAGAGCCTCTTTAGTGTTTCTGTTGTCATAATCTCTTCTATTTTGGATTTTACCTAACCTTCTCCTCAATCCCACTAAAATAAAACTATCATGCCCCCACACTACTCCACTATCCTCAATCTTTAACGAGTGTTAGATGATAGCACAAGCTTCAATTTCTTTCTACAAACTATTTTATAATCTATTTGGCTAGCTTGGTGTTGATTTTTTCTTTTGTCTTTTAGTACATGCATCACGGTTGCATGTCTTATTAGTAAATTGAATATATGTTAGCACGTTGTGTATACATGAAGTACACATCGAGCAAGAAATATCACCAAGTCCCATCCAACTGAACTGATCATTAGCAGTTATTAAGTCATCTGAAGCTAGACAATAGATAAAATTAGGGAAAATTGCAGTACTACCTTTTTGTTTCGGTCTATATTCAATTTTCTGCAAAATAGTGTACATTTTAGAAAATAATTAAAAAGGGCCTTCCCGTCCAACTCGAAGGTTTCTAATGGCAACAGCCAACCACTAGCACAGCAGTAACGATTAACACTTCCGAGAAATACCGATAGAAAAATGAGGAAAACGATTCCTCTTCCCCAACCCTTGCATCTTACTATGTAATCGCAACCTCTCAATATCAAAACGCCAATATTTTCTCATTCTATAACAAAGGTAGAAAAAGGTTCAGAAAATGTTTTCTGCAGAACAACTACATACTTTGTTTGCATATTTCTTTCCTTGCTCCAAATATGGTATATGCTTAAAAGACCAACTTGGGGAGCCAAAACTTACAATAATTAAACGTAAAATGATGAAACACACATCATTTGTAGTAGCAAATAAAGAGGGATAGCATAATATGATCATATTACAATAATCAAATGGATAGGGCAGCGTCAAGTACCTCCATTTGCCACGAGTGAGTTTCCACTGCATGAGCTGAGAGAGCTCGGACTTAGTAATGTGGGGGTTAGGGTTTCGGTTGTGGAGAAGAGAAGGAAGTTGGTGACGGTAAAAAGTGTCGAGAGAAACAAGATTGGGTTTGTTACGTGCGACACTCAGTGATAGGATTTGGTCGGAGTAAGTGGTTAGTGCTTCTTTCCATAGGTTCGCGTCTTTGCATTTCAACTCCAACTCCATCCCCTGCTTCCCGCCCAAACAAAGGCAGAGCTGTCAAGTCAATCCATTTTATGTGGTGCTTTGTGTCGCGTCTGGCTTTCCCTCACCTATCCTAATAAAACTTGCATAGGATGTGTAAATCAGTTTAGTTTATCAACTCAATAAAGCAACCATGCTATAAATTATTATTTAAATTCGTATGCTACTAAATAAATAAAAGATTTGAATTAGCGGCTATTATATTCTCATCAAACTTTTTGATACATTTAGCATAAAAATAGAAAGCTACCATTATAAAAGTTTTTGTGGTTTTTAATACGGTCTCTATTTTATATTTAGTAAATTAAAGATAAAACTAAAAACTTGTTTGTTTAGTAAAGGGTTGATAGCTATGATATGGATTTATTAGAAAGTTTATTATCAATAAATAAGTTTATTTTAGAAATGAGACACACATTAATTAATTATAAAAATGTATCTTAATGGTTAAAGTCTTACTTGAAATACTAAAATATTCAAATATCAATTCTATAAGGATTAGAAAAACAAAAAATATTATATAAATCCATTTAAACTCGAACATTAGATACTACCCATGTCAATAGGGACGGCCAGCCACTCTATAGACCATGCAACAGAAGGTGAGAACCATCGATACCAGGATATCCTGATGTAATAGACAATTCAGTCCGTACAAACAACAAAACGATGCACGTCGTATGTTTCTATGCGCATGATAAGTTGATCTATTGGATGTGCTGCGACCCATGGTTCCGACTCATGGTTCAAGTTCTTAGATTCGTAATTAAAGCCCTGTAGGGTAGTACACCTAAGAAAATTGATTTCATAATATTATCCACAATTTGACATGAAGTGGAAATACAACTAAGGATGCAAACCTATGGGGTAAAATCCTATATGGTTTTTATTGGGTTTTAAATAGAATTAAAAACTTTATAAGATTTACTATAAATAGAAAAACTTGTGAAAAAATTTAACCCAATAAGAAATAATAATATTTTATTATCTTATATTTTTTATTTAGAAGATTAATAAATATATTAAGTATTTATTTATAAAAATCTTTTAAGAATATACTAATAACAATTTAAAAAAGTAAAAGTAAAATAAAATATCTTATATAATCATGGTGGGATGTGTTTGGATATAAGATCTGTAACGACTTTAAGGGCATAATTTAATAGTAGGAAAAAGAAACTTCAGGGTTTTAAGAAACCCAGAACTCTATAAAGAACGATAGAAGTAAAAATCGTATTAAGAGCTTTATAAGATTTTAAAAAATACTAAATTTTTATAAGGACATATTCAAATTTTACAAAAACCCATCCCGAATCTATCTGGAGTGCATCCCCAACTACAACTCATAGTGCCAAGGAAATGGATCATCTACCATTGTTTTAGGTAAAGTGTGTCCATATCGTTTCACATACAACGACCTTTAGAGGACGAAGCTGTAGATGGAAAGCAGGCAAGGAAAGAAGGAAGAAAGAAGTAATCGTACCAAACAAGGAACCCGAAATGGGAAACTAAACCCTCGAGAGCACTTCTTAGGCGAGGAGTGAAGAGGAAGTTGATGAGAGTAAACTCAATAAGAAAATCATCAATGGAACTTTTTTCTCTTTCATGTGAATTTACAACCCAAATAAAAGGGGAGAAATCAGACGATTTATTGGATAAGCAATGTGAAAGAAAAAGTTTATTTTACAAGAGAAATTATTCCCGCAGATGATTATCTGGGCTTGCGCTGCCCAACAGGCAAAAGCATACCCTAAAACACATGCCTAGTCAAATTTATACTCATATTAAAAATTACTGCTCATAAGCTTATCAACAACCTATAATCAAATACAAATGTGCCATATTCTCCTAAATTCTTGGCATCAAGATTGTCACGAACTTATTTCTTCTCTTATTTCCGCCAAAACTGATGTCAGCAAGTGCCAGGTCCTATCCGGTTTCTTTGCTGGGAATAATCCCTTCTCATAGAAGTCTCAGCGATTGGACCAACTGAAAGATTCACTGATTGTTCTTTCTTTCTTGCTTGATGGCCTCGTATGACTTCAGTACTTCTTTGAACTTGGCCTCGGCAGCCTCTGCATTCAGACATGATATAAATCAGCATTCATGCCACGAAAAAAGAATACAGTTCCTTGGTTAGCAAATGGATGCTACGTATAAGTTGATAAATTCCAAATCAGAAAACAGATCTACCTTTATTATCCTGGTTCTGATCTGGGTGAAACTGCATTGCCTTGGCTCTAAATGCTGTCTGCAGGAGTAAAAATATACGTGTGCATGCAAAAAATCAGTAAAAAGTGGGATGTTACTGAGTCAGGTTGCTCCTAGGCTTCCAATGTAGAAGTCTACAAATTGACAAGAATCAGTCACCATTTTTGAGAATCAATTTATAATATCACAAAATACTTCACCACAACCAAAGAATAGTTGGTAGCAATCACAAAGTTTGACATTTACCACATTTAAACATTTTCATCACGTTAGATGCGTTTTTACTACATACAAGGAACAGTTAGCAACAATAGTAGTTTGGATGATTTACTAGATTAGAACAATTCTACCAAATTTAAGGTGATTTAACCAAAATCGACAAAAAAATTGGTAATAGTAATAATTATAATAGCTTGCACTTTCCCATATTGTAACAATTATACTACCCTTAAAGCAATTTTATCACAAAGGACAGACAGCTGGTAGCATTTTATATTTCAAGATATTTGACAAGTACAATCTTAAGACATTTGAAGCTCTCCAGAATCAATAGAGAGAGAATAATAGTTATAATTTTAGTAACTTACCAAATTGGAACAATTTAACCACATATCAAGTGATTTAACTACAATCCACAAAATTTGATAATAGATAAAAATCTTAAAATTCACCAAAGTGAAACAATTTCAGTATACTCAAAGTGATTTTACCACAATCAACAAAGAGTTGGTAATGTAGAAGATTCACCACATTGAAATGGTTTTCCCATATTCAGAGTGATTTTACCACTAGCAATAAAAGGTTTGTAATGCTTACAGTTTTCATTATTCGCAGGATTGGAACAATTTTACTATATTCATAGTTCTTTTACCACAGAGGTAAAAGATTGGTGATAAGAACCTAGACAAAATTCAGTAAAAAAGTATGTGACCATGACTCAAAAGCATCAAGTACTTAAAAAAGGTGAAAAACTTAAGGAGATTGCTTATCAATGACATGGAACTCCAAATGCAGCATATCTAGCAATAACAACATCATTACACATGATCTATTTGAAATAAATAACTGCTTAGCATTTTTTTAATGTCACTGCATGTATTCTACTTGCAGGTAATGGTAGTCAACACAGTATCAGGTATCAGATCACTGTATGAGTGATAGAATCATGATGTCTCTCAGCAAAAGCACCCTATAAAACCCATCCTGTTTTATTATTTGGAATTGCTGTTGCTTGTCAAGACCAATTGAATTTTCAAGTCCAGTAATTTGGAGCAACGAAGATCCAAAAAGTAAAAAGAAATGCAGTCTGAAAAATCTCATAACTATGTAATTTACTAAATGATTAGAAGAGATTTGTACCTTAATCTCAGCATCCGTGTATGACTTTCCTCTAGACCTACATTATTGGAAAAGTGAAAAAGCATTTTAATTTAAAGTAGCTCATAAAGAATAATCATGTTAGATAAGACTAAATAAAGACAGATAAAACAAGAATCACTCACAAAACAGAAAAGTAATAGCAATGCATAGGATTCTCAAAAGTAATGATAAAGTTCATGTCTACTAGCTGCAAGATAGGCCTTGCAGTGTACAGAAGTCCTCAGAGTTCAACTTAAGTATATATCTTTAAGCATTGGATTGACCTGACAAGAACATGCAGTACGTGTAGAAGGCTGATTTCTGCACATCCCTTAGAGCCATATAAATTATAAACACCACTGACTGACAGTGACAGTTAAAAGCATCTTATCATATCCAGATACGATTTAACTTTTGCACTCCCCAATCTAGATAAATATGACATGTAAAGTGACATATCGGTTAAAACTCCTGACGTCGAACCAATTCAACAGGCAGTTGAATGATAGCATCTCAATCAACTAATGATCCTCCATCTTGATATCGTGACAAACTAAGTTAGACCACAAACAAATCGTTTTAGGACATACATTAAAGATGTTTTGATTGTTTGAATATACAAAACCTAACAAACACCCCCACCACCAAAAAAAAAAGAAAAAAAGAAAACCCAAAAAAGAAGGGGAGAGAGAGAGAGAGATGAAACCTATGGGATAGAAGATACAAGGATTTCTCTATGTCTTGCCAACATGCCTCTTCTAGAGTACATACTTCAAAGTAGAAGGAAAGGAAACAAAAAGGAGATCACATTAATATTTCAATTATACTCTGCCTAAAAAGAGTTCTCTTAACTTGACAATTCTTCTTTGAAATCCATATAAAACAATTTGCAGTTAATACTTTTATGTCTAAGCAGAACATAATGCATATGCCTCAGCATGAAAGGAAGATATCAGTAAAAATTCTTTGAGATCAGCAACCATCATTACCTTTCAAGACCCAAAACTGAGTAGTGATGTGATAATGAATAGCTTGCACTCTCCCTTGGAGCACGCCTGAAATTAGTATTGTAATCCTTGGAGGATGTGTCAGCCTTAAAATACCAATCATCCCTCTGGAAATGCTGATGATACGCATCAGAACCATTTCCATTTTCCCTCCAACTCTCATAACCTCTTTTATACTTGGCCCTTTCTCGGTTGAACACACTCTGCATACGCCTTATTCTTTCCTGGAAGCAAAAATACTATAAATGTTTCATATTAAAAAAAAAAAAAAAAATCAACTAATAACAGATATACAGAGGGAGAAGTGGCATAAAAATGGCTCCAGCAGTTACTTATGTTAGAATTTTCATGACATTGCTCATCATGGCGCTAGCCTTTTCTCCATAAATTTGGCTTTTCTAAATACTGAAACATGCATCCCCAACTGTTTGACCAACATTAAATTTACCTATTTATCTAATCTTTTATTATTGATATTCACTAAACCTGTGTTTCTACTAAAGAATTGCTGTCAAGCTCCTGCTTTGGACATAGGTTTTGAGCATTCAGCAAACAAAATGTCACCACTCCACCTTTTGAATCCAAGAAAAAATAATGCATTCACACATTATCAATGCCAGACTAGTAAGCATGGTTTCATTGAAAATTGACGACAATAGAACAGAGGATTTGCACATCTCTAAGCGAAGGTGCTTGGCAAGAAGGCTTATCAAAAATTATTTTCCATTGCATCATCATGAAAAAAAACTAAATATTTTCATGCTAATGCCATCATATAAGAAGCTGCACTTTGAGAGGATTTGGAAATGATGAAGTTTTTCTTCTTTCTAAATCATCACCAACATTGTAGAAAAGGATGAAAAATAAAGAAAGAGATGGAAAATTATCCAAATTAGAAAGACAAAGAAAAAAGAGCGATCTGATCTTGGTGGCTGAAATACCCACCTCGAGGTTACAGCCACCACCTCAACACACTGCATATGAGGATGGTTGTCACGTGTCACTTTGGCATAGGTTCCCAGAATGTTTATCCAGCCATCCAGGCATATGGCTGGTGCACATCCAGAGTCCAAACAGTATCCTTTCCTTTTTTGTATCTTTCTATTTACAGATCTCTTATTCATATTTACATGGCTCCAGAGTATATAGGATGTCCAATCTACAGTCAGCCACCTTAACCATTCAAATGTATTCTAAAAATAGACCAATGATTGTTTAGACATTTTATTTATGTTATAAACTTATTTCAGTCATTTTTAGAGTCTATTTCTTGTTAAGTTATTTATTTTCACGATGAGTTTTTGAAAAGCGAATAACACATTATATTAGGACCAGAATGATATTATTAATTGTCCAAGGTAATTTTACAAGTATTCAAACTCAACTCAAATAAAACTTGAATTCAATCAATTTATGTTTGATCCTTATTTTACTTTTTTAAGTTGCTAGACTTTTTATCTAATTAATATTTTGACCCATAGTAGTTGTTCCTTTAGAATTGTGCCCAGCATTTTAATTTAAAATTTAAGCTCAACTGAATCTTGAAATTGCTGAGCAAGTCAATGGGTCAGGGTCCAACCAGGTCAAACTTGAACTCTCTATTTAAAATATATAATATAATGCTCAGTCAATCAACATGTCTTCAGTTGTAGAGAATGATAAAAGAAAGCAGGTTCTTCTGGAAACTTACTACTCTTTCCATTTCTTCTTCATACTCCTCCTGCATTCGCCTATTATACCTTCTCCAGGCTTCCTCCTGGAAAGATGTTCGAAAGGATTTTGCTGACGCTTGTGACCTGCTAAGCTTTTATGACAAAATTACATGTAAATCAGTTTCTAAATATAAGAGAATCAAAACAAAGAAGTTCGTTTTCAATTCAGGTTAGTCATCAAAAAGTACAGGAATAGTGATATGCAAACTTCCATGCTCACCTAGTAACTCTTCCTTTCATGTTGGAAAGAAGAAGAAAATACATTGATGAGAAGAACAAAACAATTGATCATTTTGGTTTGTCCTATTTTTCTCACTCTCTCTCTCCATCTTTTTGGCATGATTTTGCCACCAATTCCGAATCATATATTTGTCAAAACAAGATGATCCATCTTACAAAATTAACTAATTAACGAACCCATAAATGTAAACTTGTTTATTTTTGCTTTATTTAGTTTTATGGAAGAATCAAATAAATTTTACATTTTCCAGTATATATTTTCAAACAATACTCTAGAAAATACATGAACTTTCACTACCCAATTCTTACACCAGAATACCATCTTCACCATCATTATGATATGATAAATTTATCCAAATATTGGCTTTGAAAACAATACAAATCAAATACAGATCAAATAGTTTTACAAACATCAAATTTAAAAAAAAATATCAACCAAATATAGATAGAATACAATAGACAAGACAAAAATAAAAGACAATCCTAAAAGCTAATATCAACTAGGGATGACATTTTAACCCATATATAAGCAGGGGATTGTGTTATCCCTATATGGGATGAGGTTGATTTTTCAAAAAATGGGGCAGGGATGAGAATCATTTTCAACCTGCATCACAAGTCAAGGCAGGAAAGGGTTTGAAATTATAACTGCACTCCAACCCATGATCTGCACTTATATGTTTAAAATTACATTTCCTACCCCAATTATTAACTTCTTGCAAGTCTTTTAAAATCCATAATATTAATATGATAATTTTTATCTTGTCTACAGTTTGATAGTTAATGAGTTTAGGAATGATAATGAAGATCCACAAAGATGGTTAATTCCTTAGAGTTAGTGTTATTACTGACTTAGCATAGTCAATTTTGTGATTATTATATATGATTTTTAATATGATTTAATTTTATGGACTCAGGTATAATCTAAATTTGTAGTATTTTTATTAATATTATAATTTTTGATGCTGGTTAAGGTGCCCTGCTCAGCCTGGAGCTTGCAAAGGATGGGGAACAGGACCCACATGGGTATGGAGAAGAACGAGATTATTCCTTTAAGATGAGGCAGTACACAGGATAGATAGTTAACCTACACCCGCCTTGCCCCATTTCCATCTCTAATATCAACAACAAAAAATGATCTATATTTTAAGTTCTTAGAACTAATTACATTAAAGCAAATGATATGTCAGAGTGTTCATTCCTCATCTCCAAAAAGAACCACACTGATAAGTAATCCATTACATGCTATGAAAGAAAAACACAGAGTACAAAAGTGGACCTTTTTTTTCACCAGTATCCTAAATGCTCCTTATATAAGCAACACCAAAAGGACCATTAGCAATGTGAAACCAGTCATATTTACCTGATTATAGAACCAATCAACAGTTCGCCGAAGCTGTGAAACCTGCCACATTGCAACGAATGAAACCAAATACCTAACAGGACCACTTATAGTTGCAAACATTCTATCTCTTTAAAACATCAGCCAGCAAGATGACCCATGATACGATTAAAAATCATGCATATGATGAATTGCAGTTCGTGCAAAAGGAAATATCAACTTATTTAAACACCTACGAAACACAAAAATCTGCTCAATCATAACAGCACTGGCACGAATTCTCCTCATCAACTCCCAAAAGGGATTCCTTGGTACCATATGACCATAAGAGTCGACAAAACAATGAAAAAATCACAAAGGAAACCGCATCAAACAAAGACTACATATATGATATACACTTTGATCGTCGTTCACAATATTCAAATTCAACCATACACTCACGAAAATCAATGAATTACGAAACGATCAATGTAAAATCACGTTCTTAAGGAATAATTGAAGAATTGGAAAACAAAAATTAAAAGTAAACCCCTAACCGCGAAAGTGGTGGCGGTGGCGCCAATAAGGCCGAAAATGAGAACGCCCCAAAGCTTCATGTCCTCCCCTTGCTGTCGAGGAGCTCCGTTTGCTGGCCACGGATTTTCATTCTTCGAGTCAACACCCTCCTTCCCCATTTGGTGAAATTGAAAGAAGTAAATAATAATTTCGATTTAGGAACGATATGTTGACGTGAAATTGAAACCTAGGACCATGATTTGGTCCCCGTTTAGATTTTTCTGCGCAATTAGGGTTCCACCGACCTTGTGTGGATTGGAAGAGGTCGGTCTTAAAATGAGAATTGTATTCCTTCTAGATGTACCTTTCCTCTATATTTTTTGCATGAAACATACCATCCGTGGCCTTACTTTAACCCCCTTCTCTTTTTCTTTTGGAAAATGGAAACATTATTAGTAGGTTGCTTCATCATTCAATGCCCCCCCTTGATATTTCTATTCAAATTATCTAGATTTTACAATTTCTTTTTTCTGAATAAATGTATTTTACTAATTTTTCTACTTAAAAAATTTACATTTTTATTCCTTTTATTCGTGCCCTTTAACTCTTTTGGAAAAAAAGAGAAATCTGTGTTATACTTTTCAATGATTTATGATTTCATTAAATTTTCTAACATTTGATTTATTTATTACCACCCGTAATACTTCTAAACATTATAAGTGTTCCACATAATTTTTACATGGAACCTGCTATATATGCTCCATAGAGTCATTTTTGGTTTTGGAGTTAATTTACATGGTTAGTATTTCAAAATTAGGGAGTTAAATTAGTTTTCAAGTTATGATGGGTCATTTCTCTTTTATGCTATCATTCTTGCAATTGAAAATATGTTCCTAAACATTAGCAATTTTTTAATTGATTATCTGAAATTTTAAAATATTAATTTACTACTTAATATAACTTTTTGAGTTTATTTATACAATTTTAGCTAATTTGATTGACTGCCATTAGCACATGTGAAATCTTCGACCAATTATAGTGGGTTACATGCCATTAATGACATATATAATTTTATAATTATACGTAAACATGTCAACTCATATTTATTCATTATATTAAAGGGAAAATCCCTTTTTAACTACTTATAACTAATAACTTATAATTAATCAGTAAATATATTTACATGGTAGTAAGGACCATTTTTATGAAAAAATTATTATATTTACTAACATATATTATTGGCATCTTTTTATATTATAGAGTCTCAATTTTTTTTTATATTTTTTACACTTTAAAAAGTAATAAAAAAGAAAGAAATAAAACACTAATTAAACACAAATGATTTATAAAAATCATTATCTTATTTCTAGGAAATTACAATAAATTTAAATAGACAAAAAAGAAGGAAAAACAAAAAAGATGTCCATCTCCATCAATAAGAATAAGAACCCAAACTCTTACCCCTTTCTCTCTCTGAATTTACGTAAACTTAGATAAGAATGGAAACTTTAAAGATAATACGTGGAAATTGGTACAGTTACAACATAAAAATCCAATTTTTATTCGTGAAATCTTTCATAGATAAAAACTTGATTAATATGATAGTCTAGTGTAAAAGCTAATTTAATAACTTGAACTATATTTCCATGGAAGTAAAACTTGCTTCTTTGAAATATTTTTTTTTTTCAAACCAGCGTATTTGTGGGTAGCAATATATTTATATCTAAATTTTATCAATTTTTATAATTATATATATAAACTTTTAACTTATCTAATTATACACTTAATTAAAAATTAATTATCATTATTTATACGAAAATTAATTCCAATTCATATCATTAGTTTAGTTACTTTGACTAGCCAATAGAGTAACTATTTACAACCTTAGAGGGGTCATGAGACTCTTGACAGGTGATTGATTATCACTTAGTATAAAACAGTAGGTTATAACCTATTTAAAAAAATTTGAATTGTAAGATTGAAACCTATTAATTGTTGTAAATAGCCGCCCATGGCCCGTAGGGTTTTGTATAATCTTCTTTAAAACCATAGATAACCATCCCATTGGTTAGTGGTACTGACTAAACTAATAGCATGAGTTTAAGTTAACTAAAGTATAACTAGATGATAATAACTAAATTTTTAATTAAAAGTATAATTATATAAATTAAAATTTTAAGTTATAATTATAAAAAAATATCAAAATTAATGTATAAATTATGACATTATCAATTTTTTACTTGATACACAATGTAATATTAAAAACTTATGATACATACATGACGGCTTGTAAAGCTTAAAAAAAAATTTAAACATACTTTAAAATTTTAACGTTAGTTATAAGGTCACATGTCTAGTACTAAAATCCAACATTATGAAGCATGAACTTATTTTTAGGGAGAATCTTGTTCGCGTTCGTATTAATGAAGAAGAACAGTTTTTTCTTTTGTTCTGTTTCGATTATTTTTAATTTCATGGAAATAAGATAATGTGTAATTATAAGTGCCTTGTGTTAATTAGTATGCTATTTATTTTCTTTTTTTATTTTTATTTTTTAAGGGTAAATATGAGGTATCATGTCTATGTATCATTTTAAAACTAAAGTATGTTATTTTTGACACATGGCATGTTATAATAAGTTGAAATTCCACATTTAATTACAATTTACAATAATTAATAGAGTTAGTCAAAATAGCATAAATAAACTCCAAAAATTAAATTGGGTAATAAATTGAAACATTAACGATATGATCACTTCATAGAATTGAAATTCTATTCTCTTGTTATTCCGCTATCATTATGTTTATTTGATTTTTTTTTGTTATGGAGTCACAATTTTATAAAAATCCTTATTAATAGGGATCTCTCAATTCAATTAAACAATCACGATTTCTCATCACGACTACTACTAGCATCATCATTGTCGCCACTATCACCACCTCTATTACAATCATCGTTATTGCCACCACTATCGTTATCGCCGCCCTACTACCGCCACCGCCACCGGTATCGATTACTGTAGCCACTTCACTAATACCACCAACCATTACTATCGTCGCTGTCATCACCACTTATTACTTTATGATTAGTTTGATTAGTTGAAAAAGAAAATTGAACGATGATGATTTAGTTATTAAAATTATATTATATGTTTATGTTTAAAATATTTATAAATCCAACTCAACAAAATAATATATATTACACCCTTATTTCATTTTTTATAGAATTCTAATTTCATTTCCTCTCGTTCTATTCCATGAGGTAAACATGCTATAAAATTTTAAATAGTTAATTGAAAATACTTAAAGTTAAGCTACGAAATTTGATATTTTCTATTCTTGTAAAGACCAATATAGTTTGATGAACATCTTTTCTTTTGATATATTAAAAGAAAAAAGAGCAGTAAAATGATGGAAAGTTAACACATACACCCTCTGAAAACTATGAAAATCGAAAATTGTATGAGCATACAACAAAAGGTTTAAAACTTCAAATGCCTATGAAGTTGTTGCATCGAAACACTGCTAGAGAACACAGCACAGTGAAAGCAAGGAATCTATAAAGCCTTCTTTTGAAAATTATTTTTTTTTCCCCTTGACGTAATACCAATTTGCAAGTGGTTCATTTTGGAAAATTTCCTACGATGCTCCTAAGATATATGTAAAACACATGGTGTGCCATGTCACACAGTCACCTCACGTAATTGGTAAAAGCAATTTGGTGAATGGGGTAGACCTTATGTTGTTGAATAGAGTTATAGCGGTAAAAGTGGTATCCTCTAAAAATAAAATTTCAGAAAGAGTTGTACTTGTTGATACGATGGTGGTACTGATGTTCTTGTCAATACCCATTAAGAATTAAAAGAAAATGATTTCATATTTGCAATACTGCTTTCTATTAGTCCTACCGTTAAAACCCTCACTTAACAAGCTTTTCTCTTTTAGACTGAGTCAGAATATTCAATACTGTTTTGTAAAAGCTCCACGTAAGATGGTGTATTATAATGTTTTTCGGTTATAGTCACTTTTTTGCACGATTATTAGGGAATTTCTCTACGTTTTCCTTCTTATTTTTTTATAAACTTCGTATGGTCGTCCATCTTATTTTTAATTTAAACTTTTTTAAATATAAATTATTGAATAAATTTTAAATTCAGTAAATAAAATTTTAAAACATATAAGTAAATAGTAAAATAAATATAGAACTAATCATATCAAAATAATGAATATTACCATAAAATCTCTCTAATCTCCCTTATTACGAACGAGGGCCATTCTCATTCAACACTCTAAGCCGTCAGGTTCAATTCTGTACGTTGGGTTTTGTTTTTGTATTTTCATAAAAGGGTTGTTGTTTCCATGTTTAACAGCCATCGGGTTTAATGGGCTTTGAAGTCGGGTTGAAAATTGAAAAAAAGTATCTGTCCACCATAAAATTAAATGGATTCATTTGTCAAATAGAAATTTGAGTTTGCCTTTATTTTTCATATTTTATTATCCATCCTATTTAACACATTTGGCAAAATAAGTGGACCTATAACCGTATGAGAAGAATAAGTACTGACTTTTTAAAGATCTAAAGGTTTATCTAATTTTCATAGTTATCAGGAGGTTCCCATGCAATTTACTCGATTTAGAAATGATAAATGATTTGACGCGAAAAATTAAGAAGGGAAAGGCCCAATTAATTCATTGAGTTTTTATTGGTGGTTGGTCTTAAGCATTCAAGTTTTGATATGCTACTTAGTGCAATATTGTCATATAGAGTAGAGGTGAGCATGTAATCTTATTATATAAGATACTTACTTAAACACTACTTGATGAATAAATTTTAGTTGAATATTTAAAGTTATAAAATAAGTTTCGAGTAGTAATTTTTTGGAACCTATATTTATAAGATATGATACATGTACAAGGCCTAGCTCCCATATATTCATACTGAAACTTTTATTGTGAAGTATATAAGGTATAAGTTTTAAGGTATTTTATATTTATCCTATAGTAATAATCAAATAAAATTAATAAATAAATAAAATATTATTTCATTTGTATGAGTTTAAAAAAAATAGCAAAACGTAGCCGGTGAGTTCCTTAGACTAAACCTTATATCCTCATGTCAGTTTCTTTTTCCTTAGTCTTTTTTTTATTGCATTTTCTTTTCACTTCATCTTCCTCATTTACTAAATCTTACTTTATTAAAATAAAAAAAAAAAAGAATTTGGGTGAAGCCACCTAAACAAGATATGTTATTAACTTATTTTCTTTTGATATAATAGTTTCTTTGTATTAGGTTTGAAAAATATTTCATAATAAATTTATATAACAATGTTCAAGTCAAGATTTAGTCGAGATTATTGTTCGTATCTTTTTCCCTTATCTAAGATTATAGTTTATACTAGCTTTGAAAAAGATTTAGTTGATGGATTAGGATTTAGTAATTGAGATGCATAGAGGATTATTATGAATACTGACTGTGAATTGAAACATTATAATTTGTAATTTATGAGTATTCTTATTGCCAAAATAAGTCAACCCCTAAATAAGTCCCATTTACAATTATTTTATTTATTTAATATTTAAAGTCTATATCAAGATTTCACTAAAATTGGTATGTTTGTATAATAATGATTAGTAAAGAAAATGATAAAAAAAGAAAAATAATGAAAAAAATTGGAAGGAAAGAAAAATAAATAGAAACTAGCTATATTTGAATTTATAAGAAGAAAAGATTTATAAGTTTTACAAAATATCTTATACTTTATATAATTTACAGGCTACAAGATACATGGTGGTTCTAGAGTTATAGGGTGAGGTACGAGTAGCAAAGTTTGAGAACTTATACCTATAGGATAGTAATGCGTCTCTAAAGTCATATACATGGAGGTAGCACCACAACGACGGGAATAGAAAAAGAAAATAAAAGGTTAGTAAATTCGGGGAGCTACCTAACTGGATTTAGCTTAATACGACATACCAACTAGATCCTACTTGGCTCACAATTCACTAGATGTGACTCATTGAACTAAACTATAAGGTTACGCACCACTACTCCTTGTTAAAGGGAATGTATAAGAGTTGAAGGTAAATAAAAACACTAGGGTTGCTCAAGAAAGGAAGCTTGTAATAATCGATAATATGTTGTTTGTATACAAGGAAGCGAGGTATTTATATAACCTCAACTGTGGTTATATTAAATAAGGGAAAAAATGTATAATATATAAAAGATTCCTAAAACATTCTTAAAAGGATAAAAATGGCAATAAAACACTATACGAAAAAGTAAAGAATCATTTTGGAAAAATGTGTCGGATGACATATGTCAAATGGTAAATGGTGGTATAGAGCATAGTTAGTCTTGCTGAAATAATCCCTGAGGTGGTTTGACATTAGCAAAATATAATTTGGATGAGGAAAGAAAAGAGTCAGTAATCAAGGTTAACCTGGTTTGGTTCAGGTTAGAGCTTAGATACTGAAGGATATTCTGGTCCTCTCCAAGTTGGATACCTCAGCAGCTCAGCTTGGACAAAGGTTTGACGCTGGTTGGCTTAGGAGCTACTTGGATCATGGTGTGAGCTTGGCAATGGGTGGGGTTGCTCAGTAGGTCAGCACATTTACTCCATAGCTCAGATTCTACATTGGTCCTTACTAGAGTTCGATACTCAAGTCGATAGAAATGTGAAAGATTGAGGCCAGAATAGGAATCTTTGTTTTGACTAAGGTTTCGAGCTAATATTTTCCATATGAGTTATTGCAATCCTCTAGCTCGGCTACGTGTAATTGGTCTCAAGAGTTGATTCTTATCATTTGCTTGGGGGTTGAAAGGATTTGTCCTCAAATCTGAAAGGGGTTTCTTGCACTTATTCCATTTTAGTATCTGTTAGGTCTTCTTTTAATTGGTAGGGAGTTAAGTTAGATATATTGAAGGTGGAGGAAATGCCATAGTTCTCAAGCAATTCAATCTAGTAGGCATTACGGTTGATCTTCTTCAAGACTTTAAATGGACTATCAGCTTCTAGAGATAGCTTACTCTATCTTAGGTATGGAAATCTTTCTTGGCTGAGGTAAATCCATAATAAGTCACCTGAGTTGAAATAAATAGTTCGACAACTACGACTACCGATCTCTTGTTATCTTTGATTGAACTTAGCGATCCTCTTTGCTATAGACTTATGTAGCTCCTGTAAATCTTAGAATTGGTCAACTTCAGACTGACTCTTTTCAACAACTGTGAAGGTACCAATCGGGTTGAGGGGAATATTGGGATTGAGGCAATAGATGACCTTAAAGGGAGTATTCATAATGGTAATGTGGATAGTTCAATTGTATGTAAACTCTATAATTAATAGATACAAATCTTAATCTTTCAAATTCTTTCTCATAACAGCTTGGAGTAAATTGCTTAGTGTCCTATTCATCACTTCAGTTTAGCTATTAGCCTGATGGTGGCTACTAAAGCTAAGTAGAAGTTTAATACCAAGTCTCCTCTATGGTGTTTTCCAGAAATAGCTCAAAGATTTTGGATGTAAACTCCACAATTAATAGACAAATCTTAATCTTTCAAATTCTTTCTCATAACAGCTTGGAGTAAATTGCTTAGTGTCCTATTCACCACTTCAATCCGTCCATTAGCCTGATGGTGGCTACTAAAGCTAAGTAGAAGTTTAATACCAAGTCTCCTCTGTAGTGTTTTCCAGAAATAGCTCAAGGATTTTGTATCTCGATTTGAGAGAATGGTCCTAGGCATTCCATGTAGTCAAACAATTTTCTGCAAAAACAAATTAGTAATACATAAAGTATCGGTAGTTTAATGGCATGAGATGAAGTGTGCCATTTTACCAAAGCGGTCTACTACAACAAAAATTAAATCTTTTTCTCTAAATGTCTAAGGTAATCCTAAGATAAAGTTCATACTGAGGTTGGCCCAAGGTGAGGTCAATGTAGGTAAGGGTATATATCCTCTATGCGACTCTCTTTTCCCTTTGGCCCTCTCGTATACGTCGTAACAACAAACTACCTTATGGACATCTTTGGCTAGACCAGGTTAGTAAAAGTTCTCTTTCAATAGTTCGGCTATTTTGATCTCTCCAAAATGACTAGATGACCCATTACTATAAGCTTCTTTCACCAACAGCTTGTATATGGAGCAATTCGGTATGCACAACCTTCTTTCCTTGAATAGATAGCCATTTTTGATGTAATATCTTCCAATAACAACTCCTTCTTAGCACCCTTCTTATGCCAAATCACATAAGAAAAACCTTCCATAAATTCTAATCACTTTTCTTACCTATTTAAATGTTTGTTTTGACTTCTAAGATGCTCTAAGGATTTATGATTAGTATAAATTGCAAACTTTCGAGATAACAAATAGTGTTGCCAAACAGTAAGAGCTTGGAAAAGAGAGTACAATTCTTTCTAATACACAGAATAGTTAAATGTAATAATATTGTTCTTTTCACTATGGTAAGCAACTGGTCGACGTTCTTGTATTAATACCAATGCCTAGCATATCGTATTCTAACTTGAATGACTTATCAAAATCTAGTATAGCCAAGATAAGGGCAGTATTGAGCTTCTCTTTGATCTCCTTGAAGCTCTGCTTAGCTTGGTCATTTCATCGAAACCTATCAGTCGTCTTTATCAGCTTAAATAAGGAGGCTGCAATTGTACTGAAGTTTTTAATGAGTTGCTTATAGAAAGAAACAAGGTTATGAAAACTTCGTACTTTAGTAACATTTCGACCATTCGAAGATGACTTGGACCTTCTCTTCATCTGCTTGAATTATCTCCTAATGCTACATACTCAAGAAAGACAACTTCTCCTTGACAGAACACACACTTCTTTAGGTTCCTATGCAACTTCTTAAAACATAGAATATCAAAAATAGGTCAAAGTCGTTGAATATGGTTGTTTAAGTAGGCATTTGATAACTCTAATTTTAAACATATTTCATATGGTGATTTTATAGTATTTTCCTCACATTTTTGGTTTTCTTTAAAGAAATTGATACTTAATTGAGTAAAATTTTGATTTCTAGGTTTGAACGCATTCTAGAATTGAAAACAAAGAAAATGAATCAAATTTCACTCAATTCGGAGTTCAAACGAAGAAGTTTTGAAGTTACACAGTCTATGCAGAAAAAATTGGCCAGGGGTAGAAAGTTACACGACCTGGGGACACGGTCATGTCCCAGGTTGTGTTTGGCAAAGAAAACGAGAACCTTTTGATACACTATAAAAGGACATATTAGGGTTTCAAAAGAAATAAGAGACATTAGAGAAGACAAGAGACTTAAGGAGAAGGCGAGAACAACACCGACTTCAAGATTAGAGAGATTGTTCATCAATCAAAAGAGTTTTTCATGTTTTATTTTACGTTTTTGATGGAACTCGTTTTTAGTCTCATTATAATAGCTTAGAATTCGTGTATTTAGGATTATGGAACCTAGGGTTTCATGTGATTCTTGGATTGATTTAGAATTTTCAATAAAGTTTCTATCTTTGCTTGATTCAATTATGTCGTTTAATTGTTAATTGATATTTCTAGAATATCAATATATGATATTATGTATGTCGATTGAGAAATTATATGTATAATTAGATCTTTACATAATTGGAGAGAATTACATGTATACTTAGAGATAAGATACATGTTTCTTCCGAAATGTTAATTAATTGTGAGGGAATTCGTTATACAATAATGCAATTCTAAGTTATATTACTAAGTGAAGATATTCCGGTAAATAATTTAGGATTATGGTTAATATGCTTGAGAAAGGTATTAACTTTAGTTGTGAATCCCTCCGGTCAAGAATAATAAAAACCGAATTGAATATATTTTAAGCGATCACATGATTAACTCTAGGGGAAATAATTCCTAAATACGTTATTACTTTCTTGAAGTCGTTCTTAATTTTATCGCTTTTTTCAATTGCTTAATCAAGTCTTATAAATAAGTTAGTTTGTTAATTTTAGTATTTTTTAATTAATTCAAACTTTCATAATTTTCCGGTTAGATAATAAAGCTAAGGTTAATATTAGTACTCGAAATCTCTGAAGGATCGACTCGGACTCACATTCGCTATATTAAAACTGATAGGTGCACTTGATTGATATTAGTACTGTATACTAATATGTTGTCAAAGTACACGACCACATATCTTTCGATCAATGGACGCATCACATGGTTCATAAGTCGCATAAATATGCTTGGTGCAATTGTAAGCTCAAGTGGCATAACCAACCACTTATAGAGACCGTACCTAATCTCGAAAGCAATATTTCGTTCATCACTAGGCCTTATGCGAATTTGGTGGTAGTTACTTTGTAAGTTAATCTTTGAGAATACCTTAGTTCCATAAAGCTTGTTCAACATGTCATCAAGCCTTAGTATTAGGTAGTTGTACTTAATCGTAATATAGTTGATAGCTCCGTTATCGATACACATGCGCTACGAACCATTCTTCTTTGGGATAAGTAGAGCTAGTACAACACAAGAACTTATGCTCTCCCTCACATAACCTTGCTCTATCAACTCATCCACTTGCCTTTTTGGCTCGACAACCTGCTCAAGATTCATTTTATAAGCAGGTTGATTCAACAAAGCTGTGGCTAGCTATAGATAAATATAGTATTCTATGCCTTAGACTACGGGTAGTCCCTTCCTCTTCAGGGAATAGGTTGAAGAATTCATCAATCAATCTTTGGATCTCATCAAGCACATCTTTGAGACCTCTTAACTCCAACAATCTCTCGATTAATGAAAACATAGGCTCTTTGGCTTTTTCAACAACTTAAAGCTCTCTTTAGCTCATTTTTAAGGCTTTCTTCTTGTTAGCTTAGGTTAGTTGATTATGTATCTCATTCACCTAGTTTGGGGTCATGGGTTGTAGCACAATTTTTCTTTTTCCTTCCTTAAGAAAAGCATAGGTATTCTTATATCTATCGTGAGTAACACATCAATCTAACAACTAAGGTCTTCTAAGTAACAAGTGTGAAGCTCCCATGAGAATGACATCACATAACACTTCGTCCCTATATATATTCCCAATACTAAAAGGTACAGACACTTGTTTGATGAAGTGCAAAGCACCCTTATCATGTAGTTAGTGTAGCTTATAAGGTTGGGGGTACTTAAAGGTCGGCAATCTTAACCTCTACTTGAGAGATTGTAAAGTTACATTAGTATAACTTCCTTTATCCACAGTGATGGTGCATAACTATCCCTTAATGGTACACCTGGTGTACAACTGTCCCTTAATGGTACACCTGGTGTAGAACAAATTTTCTCTTTGATCTTCTTCGAAGCTCGGCAAGAAGGTCGCGCTTGTCTTAGTACTAACGTCATCACCTCTCCCTAATCACCATAGATATAAGTCTCTTCTTTCTCCTCAGTTTCAACTTTTCTCACATTTTTCTCCTCCCCTAGCTCATTTTCGTCAGTGCTATCCATTGCATCTCCTTGAAGCACCATAGTACGTTTGTTTGGACACTCGGCAACCATATATCCAAAACTCAAACATATGAAGGATTTCACCTCACCTGTCTTTCGTTTAGAGGTTTATCCTTTCTCATACATTCTCAGGGTAGGTCTTTCTTCAGTTTGGCTCTTTTGCCTTGTTTGGCTATTATTAGGTTGGTCATGCTTTTCCTTGACTTGGTATGAACAAATTGGCATGGAGCAAGAGCTTAGGAAAAACTCAATCTAGGTTTGCTTAAGGCGTTTTTCTTCTACTTCTCAATCCTCTATGCTACTTTAACGGCCTCCTCTAATGTATAAATACTTTATATCTCTGTATGTAGATATCCAAATTTTTTTTTACCCTTTATTTTAATTTCAATCCCTTTTACTTTTGAGTTAGGTTTATAAAACATAAAAAAAAGAAAGAAAATTGAAAAAAAAGAAGTATTAAGTCGAGTCAAACAATGGAGATATATAGTCAATTTAATAAATTCTGAGTCGTTAAATAGTCGGACTTCATTAATATTAGATTAGTCCAATATAAAGAGGGTTTTTATCTAATTTATATTTGACTAAATAGACTTAGGAATTATTAAATGGGCTAGTGGATATTTTTAGCTAAATTAAAATGGATTGAATTGGGCTCAAGAAAGAAAACCCAAATAAATAAAGGGTTTTTAGAAATTGAATTGAATTATCAATAAATTTAATAAATCTAAGTCAGGTATTATCTTATCTTTCATATCTTGAATTTGTTAAGATTAAATCTATGATAAAAAAGATCCAAATTTATGGTTTATAAATAGTAAATAATAGCCTGTAAAAGGATACATTTTCAGAATTCACATCTCCATTCACAAGTTCCATAGACATTTGCATATCAAAGATACAACACATTTACGCCTGCACTTCATATACTCCACTCATCTACGCTTGTAATTTCCTTACAATTTGACACATACATCCTCACAATCTCTCTCTTACACATATACTTGATCAACGCATGCTACACACACAGTGGTCAATCAACATACTCGATTAAAACAAATACACACACACTGGTTAACATACAAACACACACAAGGTCGACAATATACATAGACAAACACATCAACTACAAAGCCACGCTACATCCAGCAATTCAAACGCCAAACATGTACATGACCAGAACAAGCACATATGATCAATTCCACACTTACATAAGTAAACACTATTTATGATTGTTTTACGATCAATTCACCAAATGCACATTCGATCATGCACGAATTGACCCGTTTAGGTAATAAAAAATTTATTTATTTTGTTCTTTTAGTTAATTAATTTATCTTACTAATTTTTTTAGTGTATTTTTTTATATACATTTTAATAATTGTCATAGCATTTTGCAATGTTTAGATAAGTTGTAATTTTTAGTTAAATTGCATTTTTTTTGAAACCAAAATTGCATTTTTTTGAAACGTTGCATATCTTTTCTCCGATATTCATATCTTTAGAGTAGATATGTATCTTAGTTTATTTTGCATTTAGGATTTAGAAAAATAAAATTTTGATACGTAGGTTTTTAAAAAATGAAAAAATCTTAATTGGAGTTTTCAAAAGATTTAATTAATTAGGTGTTTTTTAAATAGATTTGCAAAATTAGATCTTTTTAGGGTTTTTTTAAATAATAATAATTTGATAGCTAATGTGAATCTAGCTTGATTTCTTTAAAAAAGGTCCACTAACTAAATCATTTTTTTAAAAAAATTATGTTGGTTTGATATTGACTAATGGGTTTGTAAACACCTTCAAGGTAACTATAAAAAATATAAAACTTTTTTTTTCTTTTTTTCGAAAATTCATAATAAGAAAACGATAAAAAATTTATTTTAGTCACATTTTTTCATATCTATACAAATCTTAGCGCTTTTAGAAAAATTATAAAAAATAAAGCCAATTAGTTTTTTTATTTTTACACAGTGACTTAATCTTAATAGGTTAGTCTCCATACTGAGTTTTTTTATTTAATTTTCTAAAAATTATTTTTAGAATATATGCAAACTAGTGGCTAAATTAAGATTTTTTGACCTAAAAATCCTAATTTCATTTGTTACTAATGTAATTAGTTAGCGACTCTATTTTTTAAAAAATATTTTTGAAAACATTTTTAAAAGAAAAATATATTTTCTTAATTTAATGTCAAGTAATTTATATTAAGTGGGCTGAGTTTAATATTGATTAAATTAAGAAAAATCAAAATAGAGCTCAATAAAATTGACGACTCTACTAGAGAAGCCTGGTGGATTGGCCATGTAAAAATTAAAAAATTAATTGATGTGCTTTTTGTATTATTTTTCTTTTATTGTATTATAATTGTACTAACTAAGTGCTAATTATGCTGACTTGCTAGGAAAAGCTTGGCCCATTAGGCCTATTTTGGAAAATTTAGGGGGGCTTAAGTGTTTTTAAACATTTCTATGTGTTTAGATGTAGTCGGACTTATGTCACTTTATAAACTTAGGATGAGTTGCCATTGTGTGACTCTCGGGTCGTTGGCGTCTTTACCCTTGCTTGGCGGTGATAAGCGAGCTCACTAATGCTTTGATGTAGCTTACTAAGTGTTTCCCTATAAACATTAGAGGCTACAAAGCTTGAAACCTATAGATCTTATCCTCCTGTATCATTGTAAAATCAAAAGGGGTTAGTAATTTTTGAATTATAAGAGTTAGAAAAGAATTATTATAACTCGCGATCAATTAGACCTTATTTTGAAATTTTAATATACTTTTATATAAAAGTGTACATGGGCTTTATTTTTTAAAAAAAAAATTAGAAATTCACACACTTATATATGTAAGTTCATGTGAACATTGACTACGGGTTAATAATAATTCTATTCCTATAGTTTATTAATGACCAGCCCCATTGCATTATACGCGAGTGTAGCATATTACATCACATTTATTTTATATGCTAGCTTATATAATATATATGAGTATTGTAGATTTTGTTTTATTTTATGAGTAATATGTTTTGTAATATAAGATTTAATATAGAAAGTACAAAATCATTCATATTCCTTATGTACTATTATGTGTCAACATTAAAAAAAAAAAAAACTTTAGTATCAACTTTTAAATTTTTATTGGGGCATGTAATTATGAAAATTAACTATGTTAAAAATTATTATGGAATTATAAATTTTAAGACTTTCTAGCAAATATTTTTTAGAAAAAGAAATTTCAAAAAGTATTATCATGTGTCCTTAGTTGTTAGTCCCAAATCTTATGTCCTTAGTTGTTAGTTTGAATTTTGTTTTAACCTTTTATTTATATAATAAGTTTAAATTTGTCAATATCAATGTTAGGCTAACTGTAACATAAAATAAGTATTGATTTTTCAATAAAAATTTTCAAATAAAGAAAGGTTTTCAAAATTAAAAACTTAATCCTTTTCTTTAGAAGAGGGGACGCGGTGTTACTAACAAGGAGGGATTCTTACAGGATTTGAAAGATTTCCTTTTAAGTGGTCTGGCCTCACTTGAAGCCTATAATCACTCATTTTTGAAAACCGAGATGTTTGAAGCTCTTGAATATAGAATAGTCATAGCAAAAGCGGTTCTCAACAAGCTTATGAAGTAAGTTAAGACCATAGCACATATCCGAGCCTAGGTGCCTATTGACACACCATCTCAAGCAAACGAGTTTAAAGAGTTGCAGGTTCATGAGCTTATTATTAACATGATATAAGGTTTGGAGAGGTTATCAAATTTGAATTGTTGAGCCTAGGGCAAATGTCATTGCCAGGGTTTAGAAAGAAGCGTTGCTTTACTAGAGGAAAAGTTAACAGTATTAGAAGAAAGACTTACGGGTACAAAAATGGAAATGAGTTATGTATTCAAGCAGCTCAAACACTTATCTCCTACTACGAGTAAGATGTCATAGCCCAAGCATGAAGATGATTTAGGACAAGAGAACTCAGGAATGAATGCACTAATTGGGAATGTCTAGGATAAAGACAAGCCTATCTATGGTAAAAAGAGGCAACTTGTTTAGTTCAAGATTCCAATGGCCAAAGTGTTCAAGCAGTTGAGAGGTGTAGGATTGCTGGGATGTGAAAACCTAACAAAGAAGTATAAGCCAAGGGATCATGATTCATGACTCTAACAAATGGCGTGAATATCATGTGGGCTAGGTGAAGAAGCATCAAATAAATAGCCTTCAACACCAAATATTGAAGGTATAGTACTATCATTTGATGAGGTGGCTCATCATTTAAAGCAATTGAGTATATCTCTAAGAGCTAAATTCAATTGAATTGGCTAATTTCAAAGGGGTAATAGAAATGGGGGCAAGAAGTGGAGAAGAGTTTTAGTTCTTGCATTTATTTCTTTTTAGAATAATCTTTCGCTTTGGAGACAAGATCTATTTGAATTAAGTGTTTTTGTTGTGCATTTTGTTTTTCCATGATTTACACTTAGCTCAACTCGATAGGGCCATGTCATTTGTTCTTTATTAATGAAAAACTTCATGCAAGATTTAGGGTGAATGAAAATAGATAAAGTAAATGTGAACTTAGAACTTAAAATTTTCCACTTAAGAGAATAGTAACATATTACTTGAAAGGTTTAAGATGAAAAGAGGTAAACCATATCTCAAACACTAACCATAAACACATATAAGCGTTGAGCGACACAATAAGAGTAATTGAGCTCATTCTTTAAATGAGGTTCATCTTAAACTTGGTACACATGTTAAAATGATATTAGGCATTCATTTTACTACCCTAAACACAATTATCCCTTGCAAATCCATTTGAGCTTTTTAGTGATTTTTCTTAAAATTAGCCGTGCCAAGAACCACCCTATACTAGGGTAATTAAGAGGTTAGGGTCATTAATTTAGAGGAGAGGAGTAGACTAACTTATGCTTGCCTTAGTTATGCTAATTCATGAGTAAATATTGTCATAAATAATTCAATTTTTTTAGAATGAAAAAGAGTTTCAAACCATACACACCTTACTAAGGCCTATACACTTATTTAAATACTTCAAGCCCATAGATTTTAACCTAAACATTTCAAAGCCATATGCACTTCTCTTAAGATTGTACTCTTTAAACCATGGTTTTAGGGCTTCGAATCTCATCAAGTAAAAAATCAACAATGGAAGGTGATTACCTTGACCAAAAAATAAGAAGAAGAAGAAGAAGAAGAAGAAGAAGAAGAAGAAGAAGAAGAAGAAGAAGAAGAAGAAGAAAAAGGAAAAAAAAAAAGAAAGAAAGAAGAAAATATTGGTAGGATGGTCACCTTCAAGCATAAGCCAAATTGCCAAAAGTTCAAATTTGTGATGGTATCCGAAAGCTAAACAGTTTAAATTTCTAAGCTCAAAAGCAATGCTTTCATTTTATGATCTCACCCACTATACCATCCTTGATGAAACTCTTTTGACTAAAGGAATCAACTTATCTTTAACAAAATTTGCTTATGCAACTGGGGCAAACCCATGTTTAGTTTCTCTTATATTCTTGGCTTATAAACCTGGAATAGATTGTATATGATTTCTTTAAAACTAGCTGAAGTGCATTGATATCCATTTGCTCAAATTATTGATCAAAACCCTTAAATTGCAAACCTAGAAAAGACCTAATTGATTGACTAGAGTATACCATTAACAAGATAGGCTACAATTTTTAGAATTGATGTTGAGAGCGAAAACAAACTTGTAAGAGTGCAAGGAAGTCCTCTTAGACTAAACATTTTAAGTAATGATGTTTACTCCCTTAGTAGAAAATTAAAGAATAGTTGAGTGCTTTCTCAAGAAAACGAATGATATTAACCTTAAGTTCGAAATCAATGCTTCTAAAAAGTTTAGAAATCCTGAATTGTGCTTCAAGAAACAAAACTAAAAGAATGAGTGATCAATTGGCAAGGGGCAAGCTGACCCTTTATTTGTGATTTTTAGAGTCTTGAGACTTTCTTACTTGTTAGAAACACAATTTTCCATCAAAAAGTGCTTTCCTGAATTTTTTTGCAAAAAAAAATAAAAGGAGAAAGAAAAAGTTTTCAGAAAAGAAACGAAACTTTTTTAAAAAATTGTCAAGAGATATTTCTTGAAAAGAAAAATTAAAATTTTCAAAGAATGATCAAAATCTCTCAAACTCAAGTCACAAATCAATTTGTCAAAACTCATGAAAGTCTTCTTTTTTATTTGGTTTGCTTGCTCAGTAAAGCGCCATTCAGTTCTTTTTAGGATTGCTTGCTCAAAGGAGCACTGTCCTACCTTTAATTGGATTACTTGCTTAGTGGAGCGCCATCTAGTCTTTTTTAGGATCGCTTGCTTAAAGGAACGCTATTTAATCCTTAGTCTTAGTTAGATCGCTTGCTCATTGGAGTGCCATCTGATCCTTTCTAGGATCCCTTGCTCAAAAGAGCACTATTCTATCCTTAATTGAGTCACTTACTCAGTAGAGCGCCATTCAATCCTTTCTAGGATTGTTTGCTTAAAGCAGCACTATCCTATCTTTTGTTGGATTGCTTACTCAGTAGAGCGCTGTCCAATCCTTTCTAGGATCGTTTACTTAAAGGAGTACTATCCTATCTTTCGTTAGATTGCTTGCTCATAGGAGTGCTGTTCAATCATTTCTATGATCGCTTGCTTAAAAGAGTGTTATCCTATCTTTAGTTAGATCGCTTGCTCAGTAGAGTGCAATATAGTCATTTAAAGGATCGCCTACTCATAAGGTGCACTATCCGATTTTATCTCTAATAAAGTGTTATCCTATCTTACTTTTGAAAAATCTATCCTTTCAAGCAATAAATTCTTAAAGAGATTTATCCTCTTAAGGACACTCGACCTTTTAAGTCTAGATATTATTTGTTTGACATTTAAAGTCCTTACCTTGCTAATTTAAGTAAAGACCAGGCAAAAATAAGTATGTCTTTTTATCTTTATAGCAAAGTTTTTACAAATTTCACTATAAAGAGGGGCAGTTATAGACACATCATTTTTGTCATCTTTTATTTTAATTTTAGTCCCTTTTTACTTTTGAGCCTAGTTTATAAAAAATAAAAAAAAATGATGAAAAAATTGAATTGAAAAAAATAGAATAAATAAATAATGAAAAAAATTCAAAAAGGAAAGAAAATTGAAAAAAGAAAAGTGTCAAGTCGAGTCGAGTCATTTGAGGTCGAATCAAACAATGAAAATGTATAGTCAATTTAATAAATTATGAGTCACTAAATAGTTGGGCTTCATTAATATTAGATTAGTCTAATATAAAGAGAGTTTTTATCTAATTTATATTGGGATAAATAGATTGAGGAATTATTAAATGGGCTAGTGGGTATTTTGGGTTAAATTAAAATTGATTGAATTAGGCTAAAGAAAAAAAAGCTTAAATAAATAAAGGGTTTTTAGAAATTGGATCGAATCATTAATGAATTTAATAAATCTAAATTAAGTATTATCATATTTTTTGTATCTTAGATTTGTATAATAAAAAAGTTCCAAAAGATCCAAATTTATGGCTTATAAATAGTAGATAGTAGGCTGTAAAAGGACACATTTTCAGAATTCACATCTCCATTCACAATTTCCACACACATTCACATATCAAAGACATAACAAATTTACGCCTGCATTTCATGTACTCTACTCACCTATGCTTGTAATTTCCTCACAATCTGACACACATATCCTCACAATCTCTCTTACATACACACATTCGATCAACATATACCACACACACACTGCAATTTGACATACACACACATGCTACACACACAGTGGTCAATCAGCATACTTGGTCAACATAAACACACTGGTCAACACACAAACACACATACATGGGGATAACATAATACATACACAAGCACATCCATTACACAGCCACGCTACATCCAACAATTCAAACGCCGAACACATGTACGACTAGAATAAGCACACACTATCAATTCCACACTTACGCAAACGAACGCTGTCTACGATTGGTTTACGATCAGTTCACAAACGCACATCCAATCATGCACGAATTAACCGGTTTAGGTTTATTTATATTTTTTCTTTTAGTTAATTAATTTATTTTATTGACTTTTTTAGTGCATTTTTTATATACATTTTAATAATTGTCATGCCATTTTGTAATTTTTAGTTAAATTGCATTTTTTCTAAAAGTTGCATATCTTTTCTTCGATATTCATATTTTCAGAGTAGATACGTATCTTAGCTTATTTTACATTTAAGATTTAGAAAAAATCAATTTTTAACATGCAGATTTTTAAAAAATAAAAAATTTTTAATTGGAGTTTTCAAAAAATTTAGTTAGTTAGGTGTTTTTTTAAATAGATTTACGAAATTAGGTCTTTTAAGGTTTTTTTTTAAATAATAATAATTTGATAGCTAATGTAAATCTAGCTTGATTTATTTAGAAAAAATCCACCAACTAATTTTTTTTTTTAAAAAAAATTACGTTGGTTTGATCTTGACTAGTAAGTACGTAAATACCTTTAAGGCAACTGTAAAAATATATATATTTTAAAATTCGTAATATTTTTTTTAAATTCATTTTCATCATATTTTTGTATATCTGTACATATCTTAACACATTTAAAAAATTATAAAAAATAAAACCCATTAGTTTTTTTTTTATTTTTACATGGTGACTTAGTATTAATAGATTAGCTCCCGAACTTAGTTTTTTATTTTTTTTTTTTGCTTAATTTTTTAAAAAATATTTTTAGAATATTTGTAGACTAATGGGTAAATTAGGATTTTCTCACCTGAAAACCCTAATTTCACTTGTTAAGTGTAACTTGTTGGTGATTCCAATTTTTAAAAAATATTTTTTAAAACATTTTTAAAAGAAAAATGTTTTTCCTTAATTTAATGTCGAGTAATTTATATTAAGCGGACTAGTTTTAATATATATTGAATTAAGGAAAACCGAAATAAGGTCAACACTATAATGTTGCAGATGTCATATTTGAGTCCAAAAATGAATCTCGACATTATGCTAGTCTCGAGTTCATCCACTTTTGCTTAAATCATTAACATTTTAAAATTTCTCACATAGTTATTGATAAATTAGCTTCCTTGGTGAAGTTCTTACAACTTAGCAAATGTGTCATGTAGGTAAATATTAAGTACAAATCTTCTTCTCAATAATCTCTTAATCTCTTCCCAAGTTCACAAGCCTTATCTTCTATCTTTTGCTTTAGTCGTATTCAAATTTTTCCGCCACATAAAAGTATATCCAGAGAATTCAAGTGTAGTAAGTCAAACCTTAACTGCATTCGTATATCTATAACAATCAAATACTTTCTCAACTTTATCTTCCTAATCTAAATACTCATCTGCATCTCCAATATTAGTAAAGGTAGGGATTTGGACTTTGACATTGTCAAGTCCTCAAGGATCTTGATGTCCTTATTCTGATGCTTCATAATATTTAACCTTTTCTTCTTCCCCTCCATACTCCTCTACATCTACCTTCTCATCATCCTCCTCAATCTCTTCTAACTCCAGTCTCCGTTTAGCAACTCGGTTTGCCACTCCTCTACCTCGGTGGAGTAGAACTAGAAAATTGGCTCAACTACCTTGGTCATATTGTTTCTCAATAATGTTCTCAACTTGAATACAGTGAGGTACACCCTGTGTTTGCTGCTTGTTGGCTTGCATTGTAGTAATTAAGCTCTCAACAAGTTTAGTGAGTTTATCAAGCTTGTCATTGACTTACCTAAGGGCATTATTATCGTTTTGGTCACAGCTATAATGAGTGCTACTAACTTAGCCACCAATAACTCCTTCAACACTTGAATCTAATATAGTTTAATACTTATTTGAAAAGTTAGCAACACAATACCTAACAAATACTCTATTCATTACTTAGAATCTTACCAACATACTCTAATAACTTTGATACCTAACATACACACATGGATACCACAGAAATGAACTTGCTTTATTTTCGTAGTGAAAAACAAAGTATCAACAGGAACTTCACTTATCGCTCCACAAACTTCCACTATATAGCCTATAGCTTCAAAACTCTCTTCACTCGAACACACTGCAACAGATATGAAAGGAACACCGCAGCCACTAACAGCAACACGAACAAAACTTCATTGCAACTTTATACACTCCCTCTCGGAATCGTGCTTCGATACCAACAAAGCCGATGCGTTTCCAAGGTCATACATATGGAGGCTGCACCACAATGATGAGAAAAAAAAAAAGAAAATAAATGGTTAGCACATTCAGCTGGCTACTTAGTTGGATATGACACACCACTAGATCCTACTCGGCCTATAATTTACCAAATGTGACTCATTGGACTGAACTATAGGGTTGCTCGCCACTACTTCTTGCTAAAGGGAATAAATAAGAGTCAAGGGTAAGTGAGAACATTAGGATTGCTTAGGAAAGGAAGCTTGTAATAATTAATAACGTGTTGTCTGTATATAAGGAAGTGAGGTATTTATATGACGTCAACAATGGTTATATTAAATAAGGAAAAAACAAAAATGGATAATGTACAAAAGATTCCTAAAAAATTCTTAAAAGGACAAAAATGGAAATAAAACATAGAACGAAAAAGTAAAGAATCATTTAGAATAATGAGTTAGATGACATGTATCAAATGATGGATGGTAGTATATAGTGTAGCTGATCTTGTTGAAATAATCCTTGAGGTAGCTAGGCATTAGTAGAATACAATTCGAATGAGATAAAAAAAGAGTCAGCAATTAGGGCTAACTTGGTCTGATTTAGGTCAAAGCTCGGACACTGAAGGATATTCCAGTCCTCTTTAGGTTAGATACATTGGTAGCTTAACTCGAACATAGGTCCGATGCTAGTTGGCTTAGGAGTTACCTAGATCACAATGTTAGCTCGATAATAGGTGGGGTTGTTTAGCAAGTCGAAACATTTGCTCGATAGCTTATAACCTACATTGTTCCTTACTGGAGTTCGGTACTCGAGTAATTAGAAATGTGAAAGATTGAGCCCAAGATAAGAATCCTCATCCTGAATGGGGTTTCAAGTTAATATTCTCCGTGTAAGTCCTTATAATCTTCTAGCTCGACTACATGTAATTGATTCGAGGAATGGATTCCTATTAAATGGGGTATTGGTAGAGTCTTATACCCTACTCACCTTGTACATGCTTACCCTATAGGGGAGTGTAGAAATTGATTTAGCCTACAATCATCTTCTAGACAGAATCCCTTTATAATGATTGCTTTATAGTTGCAATAATATTTATTCTTTTACTTTTTCTAATCTTTTATAATTTTAATTTGATATAGGGTTAATTATAAAAATATGTATGCATTATTTTAGTTTTGCAAACAAATGATTTGAATTTTCATTTTTGACAAACACATGATCTGAGATTTTTAATTTTTTGTTAAACTACATATGACACACGTAACACATTTTTACTAGTTGGTAATTAAATATTAAATAACATGAATAAATAATGTTATTAAATTTTAATAAAAAAATCCTAAAAAATAAAAAGAAAATTAGGCAAAAAAAGAGAGAACTTTTTGGCCATCCCAAGGTTAGGGGATGGTTAGCTTCCCCTTTATGGTGGTTGGAACAACTGTACAATGAAAGTAAGTTACGACACACGTGAGCAGCCATGGGTGGCTACCTACCACCAAGGGGTGGTTATTGATCCCTTCTAGTGGGAGACCACTCATAGCCACCCACAACTACCTCATAAAGAAATAAAAAAAGAAGAAAAGGTTTTCGATTTGAACCTGATGACATTTTTCATTTGTTTAACCTTACCCCCTACACCTTGATCATCTTTTTTATTTTTATTTTGGCAGCTAATGGTGTTAGAAATAGTTGCGTGAGCACCTTTAGGCGATGAGTGACTACCTATGGTTGTATGTGGGTTGAATGACTCATTTTCATTTTATGGTTGCTCTAGCTACCCTAAGACTAAGAGGTGGCTAGTGGCCCCGACCTCCACTTTGGCCTTAGAATGATTAAAAGTGTTTTTTTTTTGTTTGATTTTCTTTTTTTTTTCTTTAAAGTTTTCAGATTTTTTTATCATAAGTTATCAATAGTATATATTTATCTTATTTAATAATCAATTATTGGCTAGTAAACATGTATTTGTCGAATGAAAACTCAAGTCACTTGTTTGTAAAGCTACAGAACATAGATCATGTTTTTGCAATTAACCCTTTAATAAACTTATGACTATTTTCATCTTGATTCAACCTTTTTTTTTCTTTAGCTTTTCACTTTCATGTAGTGCAAATTCTTTTTAAGCATATCTATTGGAGAGCTTCTTATTTAGTACTTCAATATTGGGTTTAAAGCATCTTATTCATATAGAAGTTCCTAGGCCTAAGAATTTGTTGGATCTTGTTTAGTTGGCCAGAATGCATAATGCAAAAGTAAGTGACCACCCTTTTCTCATAAATCCTCTTTATTGAATAACCTCAAAAGCTCCCCTTTATCATTTTCTAAATTACCTCTTTATCTTTTTCTCCTTCTACTTAGTACCTGTTATAACTTCTTCTTCTCAGACAATTTTATCTAGATAAACTTTACTTATCAAAATGTTTGACCCCTCCAAAAATGTAAGTTATACTTAAGCAAGGGTTATGGCGTAACTATTATCGAACAAACAATAAGCAACATAAGTGCAAAAGTGATTTTTTTTTTTTACTTTAATGTGAAGATGAATGTGAATGGCATCAAGTCCATTGCTTTGACATGATTTCACCATATCAATATTTGAGTTTTGTTATTTTAAGTAACCAAGGAAAAATGATTTGTCAAATGATAGCCTATTATATATTGAACTAGCTGGGATAGTCAATAGATAATGAGACAAGTTTCACAGTTTTTTGTCTCATTAGATGGTTCTTAGTTGGGTGATTAATAAATATTGTAAATGGTTATCTTGATCTATTTTCAAGATATGGTACTATATTTAGGAACCTTGAGGTTACATTTAATCGTGCGTCTTATCAAGAAGAGTTGGCAAAAGGAAAAAAAAAATCAAAGAAAGAGAGCTAACAAAAAGGAAAAGAGAGAGAGCAAAGAAAAAGGAGAATCGATCAATAAATAAATGAGGTAGTTTTTTCTTTAATAGATACATAGAAAAATACTATAAATTTGCATCTCCAAATCAATTGTCAACATCATTAAAAAAATAAAGAGAGAGAGAGAGTATAGTTGGTGCGATATAATTCCCAATTATTTTTATAACAAAACTCTTTTACCTTGCCGTAGTTTTTTTCTCTAAATTATTTAGAGCCTTTTTTTTATGTAAAATTTGTATGTTCATCTTCTTACTCTCATATTTATTTGCTGCAATTTGCTCTTTTTTATCCTCTTTAAAGCAGATATTTGTAAGAGTAGTATTAGAGCTAAATTAGGATGTGTATGTTTACTTATTGTAGACACCTCATTTTTACTCTTCTTTATTTTAAAAAATTTTTAGAATAGGGAAATTGGTCTTAATTTAAGAAAAAATACAAAAAAATAAAAAATTAGAAAAAAAAACACAAAAAATAGAAAATTTAGACACAAGTATACAAAAAAAATTTAAAATCACAAAAATAAGAAAATTTAGAAAAAAAAACAAAGAAATAGAAAATTTACAAAAAAAATCTCAAGAAGTAGAAAGTTTAAGGAAAATTTAGAAAATTGAAAAGGAAAAAAAAAAATAAAATTTAGATAGTTTAATATAATAGAATTTTTAATTTATTTGTTGTGTTTTTTTAAGCCTTAATAATAAAAGAAGGGAAGAATGTCAGGCTTGGGTTTGGATTTAAATTTAAGTTAAATTGCCTAAATTACACATATGGATAAGGTATAAGTCAATGACTTGACATTAGGTTTGGCATAAAGGTCTTAGGTTCAATTGTCACAAAAGGCAAAGCAAGCCTTTTATTTTTTCTTCTTTTAATTCCCATCTACCACGTGTCGATCAACCAATGGAGCACGTGTCTGACTAAGACATGTAGCAGACTCCAATTGAGTGATACGATTGATGTGGCATTAGGTCAACATCCCCTTTCCTTCTCTTTCTCCTCCTTTCCTTTTCTTGCCCTCTCCTTTCCATACAAGAATTACCTTCATGGAATCCATTATTGGTAATCAAACTTAAGTAATTTCATATTCAATCAAACTCATTAAATGGAAAAATTTGAATTTAATTCCTAAACTTTTTCATAATTAAGGGGATAAGAAGGACCCGTAAAGATTGATTTCAAGAAGGGTTAGGGGAGGGGGAATAATAAAAAAAGAAACCATCTAGCCAAGCTCTCTCATTCGACCTTCATTCTCTTCTTGTACAATACATACAGTTACATGATCGTACCTACTGCTTTCAGTCCTTGTGCATACATGCCAACCAAACCTAATGATGACCATCCGATCAACTCTATCCTTAAGAACTCTCTCTCTCTTATGCAGTAACCTTCGACATGCCATGACAACTCAATAACCCAATTGCCGACCTATCAAGTCCGGACATCAAACCTCAATTTCTTGACTTAGCACCGTTCATCAATTACCCTCTTTTTTTTTTTTTAAAAAAAAAAACACTCACAACACGTTAGCAAACACTCGCCTCCCTTAGCTCTCTTATGATCACTGTGACTTGAACCGTAACCACCAATCTAAACCCGTGTTAGCCACTTCCAAACCCTTATGCCAACATTGCAGCATGCTCCATCATACTGTATACGACACCAACAACACCAACGATCCGCATTAACTCCCATCCTCATCCATTTACAGCAACAACCGTTGTTACCCCAAGCACCATTGGATGCCCAAACCCCCCTCAACCATCACTACTCCATTTTGCTACACTGCCTCTTCCACCACTTATCAAGCAGAGAAATACCCTACCCCCAACGAGATTTGCAACACTCCAAAACCCCCTAGCTTAACTATCATTTCTCACCCAGTGACTGCTACGGAACATACCCAATACTACTACTGGCGGCTAACTTGCACCACTACCTAAGCCACTTTTGTTGGCCATGGCATCATCCTTGTACCCCATATCCCTAATAAAAATCACATTAAAATGTGATTTCCTCATCAATTTAGTGCTCAAGTCTACTACCAGGATCAAATCTTCTCTCCAGCCATGTACGTGATTAGGGGTTGGTTGACCTAACATGACTCAACCTGAAGACCCGCTCTAAGATTGACTTAGCTCCAACTTACGTGCCCAACTACCGTATTTGGTCCGACCTTATCTCTAGTTTTGAGTTTATGTTCATGTTGTACTTTTTTATGTTATTTATTATTGTAATTTGTAATTGTAATAAAAAAAACATAAAGAGGGAAAAATGATCCAAAAAATAAAAAAAAAGAGAAAAATGAAAACAAGAAAAAAAAATAAAGAAGAAAAAAAAAACAAGAGGAGAAAAAACTTAGTTTATTTTTTCTCTTAAATAAATATAAAATAAGATAAAGTAAAGTAAAATAAATAGAGATAATAAAAATTAGAACAATTTTTTTTAGAATAAATAAAAATAAACCAACTCTTTTTTTTCAAAAATAGGATTACTTTATAAATTTTTCAAGAATAAAACCCCGATTAAGATCCTTTAGAGAATTTTCTTAATTAACATCAAACTAAGTAAAATACGTAAACTTGACCTTTTTCTTTAATAAAATCAATTAACTTGCTAATATTTTTATAAAAGAATTATGTACATCTAATCTTGATTAGCGAGTACATAGGTATATCCAAGACGATATAAAATATTGAAAAAAATTATTTTTTCCGTTTTAGTTTAAAATTTTTAATTTAGTTTAATTAGTTAGCTAGTGATTGAATTTAATTTTATAGGGTAATTTTGAAAGATGATTTCAATAAATTAAATCCAAATTAGGAAAGTTTATGGTACCTATAAGGGTTTAAAAAACCTAACCACCGAACTCGTTTCTTTGGTTTTTTAAAAAAAATCTTTTTCTATAAAATCAATTTTCTTCCCGCGAACTAGTGTTTAGATTAAAACCAAATCTACCCATTTAGTTTTGACCTAAAATCATTTCTTGATTCCGATCGGGTGGTGTTTCTAAAAGTTTACAAAATTCTTTTAAAAAATCAATTTTTTTAAAATCTTAGTCGAGAACCAATATTAAATGAGTATGGTTTAGTATTGATCGGTTTAAGGAAAATTTTAATACATCGGGAAAATTCATACTTAACACTTATTATATGCTTTTTGATTGCCATTAAAAGTGGATCCTCTACACAAGAATATATAATAAGGTAAATATTATTTATCCTTGGAAGATGTTAAATACTATTCATATACACGATAATAGTACATGTGAAATAGTGGGAGTTGTTTTCGTGGTTTAAAGCAATTATATGGAAGCAATGGTAACAAAATTTGAGATTGAAAAATTTAGTGGGAATCATTTCTCAATATGGAAATTGAAGATGAAGGTGATTTCACATAAAGATAATTGCCTAGCGATTATCAACAAAAAACCGACAAATTCTACAGATGAAGTTAAGTGGAATGAAATAAATGTGAATGTTATTACAAATCTTCATCTAGGACTAGCTAATGATGTACTGTCAAGCATAGAGTAGAAGAAGACGACAAAGGAGATTTGGGATCATTTCACCAAATTATATGAGGCCAAATTACTCTACAATAAAATTTTCTTTAAGAGGAAACTCTATACTCATTGAATGTCAAAATCCATTTTGGTGAAAAAGCACATCAATGCTCTCAACACTTTATTTCCTCAACTCACATTGTTAGGTTGCAAAATAGAGTTAAATGAGTGTGCTGAAATTTTACTTCAAATTTACCTGATTCATACAATCAACTCATCATCAACTTAACTAGCAATGTCCTTATGAACAACCTAGTCTTTTATGATATTACAGTCGGTATTCTTGAAGAAGAAATTCAACACAAAACAAAAAAAGACAGGCAAATAAGTGTGCAATAAGCATAAGCTTTAATGGTGATGCAAGGAAGATTTATGGAACATGACTCAAGAAAATTGTGGTAGATTAAAGTTCGGAAATAAAAGGAATTTAAAATGCTACAACTGTGGCAAGAAAGGTCATTCGAAAGGGATTGATAAAATTCAAATAAGAAAAATTCCAATCTTCTAAGAAACGTAGCAATGACTTAAAACGACGAAAAAGCTCTATCTTATGAAGTAGAAGAGACAATTGAAAGCGGGAAAAGATTTGTTGAGTTTTGACATATGGCTTTTTAACTTAAGAGTTACTTTTCACATGACCTCTTAGAGATAATGATTCTATCACTATGAACTTATCTTAGTAGAATTGTATATAGCTATAATGACCATGCTTTAAAATTGTTGGTATTAGGAGTTTATAATTGAAGATGTATGTTGATACAATTTGTATTATTCAAGAAGTGTAACATGTGGAGGACTTGAAGAAAAATTTATTATCTTTAGAACAACTAGATGGTCTTGGATGCAAAGTTAAAATTGAGAACAAGATCATAAAATTAAATAGAGGAGCACTTATACATATGAAAGGAGAAAAGATAGCCATAAATTTGTACATGTTAAAGGGAAAGACTTTATAAGAGGTAGTGGCATAAGTTGTTTCAAGCAATTTAAGTAAAAGATCTACAATGATACGACATAAAAAACTTGGGCACATATTATAAGCCCTAAATATAAACCTTATAATCGTAGGATTAGGCTTAGTATACGAAATTTAGGACGATCGGTTAAAGGATCCAATCAAACCTAAAATATAAATTAAAACTAGAATTATTAGTAAAAGTAACCTTATAAGTTTGAATTTAAGAAAATAAGTAATAAAATGAGAGAATATAAAATTTTTAAATTCTAAGTATATTACTCGTTATTTATCGAAAATATGTAAAATGCATTTCGATAACTAACAAATCGTTAGAGATAAATTATATGCATACTAGAAATTATAGAATAACCTAAATAATATTTATGTGTTTACTTGTACCCCACATATATTTACGTGTAGGTAGAAATGTAAGCCCTACAACCAGTCACTCAGGGTTTCGATCGGTTGAAAGATCCGATCAAGCTTAAATTATAAGTAAAGCTAGAAATATTAGTAAAATGATCCCGTAAGTTTGAATTTAAGAAAATAAGCAATAAAATAAAGGAATATAAAAATTCCAAATTTTAAGTATATAACTCGTTATTTATGATACCAATTTAGAACTGTCACACCTCGAAGCGGCAGAATTGTAATAGCTTCGCCGTGTAAACCATTCTAAGATAGAAGTTGGCCTTATAATCGCTATTCTAGACCTGATCTACATAAGGTATCCACGATTAACCCGCTTTGAAATAAACAGTTTGTAATTTAAATAAGTCATTTACTTAAGAAAGTGAGAAAATATATATACACACTATAATTCGGTTATTACAATTAGTGTTTACGATATTTCATTGTAATCTATTTCCTAGTTATTATATTATTCAGAAATGAAAAATTCTAAAATAAAAGCTTAGACCTTAAAAATATATGTTTGTTCTTCAAATGTTTTTCCTCACTCCCTTGGATCCAGCAGTTGCTAGCTTCAGAGTAGTTGTATGCCGCTTCTCAACTAGCACTAGCACGACGTCCATAGGGATGTGAGCAACCACAGCTCAGTAAGTTAGGATTGAGGACTTAAAACTATATCATAAACATAACAAGGTTAACAATCAATTTATTAGATGTAATGCATGTTCAAGTAAATGCCATCGCACGAAGTTGTCTAGCCAGTCGTAAGATTAGAGAAATTGCGCCCGCTCTAATCCGGGTTGAGGAGTTGTCGGTAATGCAACAGCTTACGACCAAACCCAGGCTTGTGTAATGGAGATATTGCTCCTTTCGTGACTACCTTCAAATTATTGACTTCACCCTTCTTGCGACTTCCTTTCCTGTCACTTAGTTCGACTAAGGATGAAGAAGGAACTATTATGCAATCCTACGGTATTCCTTTTGAAAGGGTCGGTATTTGGCCGAAGAATCTTAGGTTTCCCTAATGGGTTGCCATGTAGGTCCGATTATTATTACAGGTCGTATATTTGATTAGGTCCAGTTTAAGGTGATCAATCATTTCATACAAATTATACAATACAAGCCAGAACAACAGACATAATCATAGCATCACTTATAATCAAGTACATGCACATAACCAACTATCTGACAAGCACTAACAAGCATAATCTCAAGCCTCTAAAATATAGCAACGTATTAATCTCAACTTATCTGGAGTCCTCGCTCACTCACTCGAGGTCCAACTCGCTCAGGCCATCGCTAATTATCCCTAGAACACAAACGTGAATTTAGTTTTTCATATAACTATTATAAGTTGGTTTTATCCGATAACGTTTATTGTTATCTTTTGTGTAGGGTTTAATATGTCTAATTATTTAGATTTTCAAATCTTTTATAATTATTCTAGGTTTGGGGTTAGGTTCGAGTTCGGTTTTCACATCGATTTTTAAATTAGGTTTTTAACTCAAATTTTTGGTTAAAGATTTATATATATACCCTAAGAAATCATTCTGACCCATAATGTGAAATTAATCGCATTATCTTTGGATATCCTAAATATCGTTTTTAGTCTTTAACTAGTGTTTTAGTCCATGCGATACACTCGGATCCTAGTTTAATCACCGAATTTACTCCCGTTATGAGAAAATCTTACATTTTTTAAACAATTACTTAAAATTAAATTTTTGTTTCAGATTTATTATATTCTGATTTTTATTATTATATTATCTAATTAAACCTAATTTTTTATATTTATTAATTTTTCAATTCTATATATTCCTAATTTTCTACAATTACCACATAATTCCTTTATTAATTACACTTAACACTCTAAAGGCCAGGATTAAGTTTCCATGTCACGCCCCGAAGCGGCAGAGTCGTAACAGCCCCGCCGTATAAACCATCCTAAGATAGAAGTTGGCCTTACAACTGCTATCTTAGACCTGATCTACACAAGGCATCCACGACTAACCCTCTTTGAAGTAAACAGTTTGTAATTTAGATAAAGCATTTATCCAAGAAATTTATCTAAGAAAGTAAGAAAATTTATATATATATATATATACATACTATAATTCAGTTATTACATTATTCAGAAATGAAAAGCAATAACATATGTGTTGATTCTTCAATGTTTTTCCTCACTTCCCAGGATCCAGCAGTTGCTAGCTTCAGAGTAGTTGTTGCCGCTTCTTAGCCAGCACCTGTACGACGTCTATAGGGATGTGAGCAACCACGGCTCAGTAAGTTAGGACGGAGGACTTAAAACTATACCATACACACAATAAGGTTTTCAATCACTTATTAGGTGCAATGCATGTGCAAGCAAATGCCATCGCACGACGTTGTCCGGCCCATCGTGAGAATAGAGAAATTTTGCCCGCTCTAATCCGGGTTGAGGAGTTGCCATTAATGCAAAGTAGCTCACGACCAAACCCAGGCTTGTTCAATGGAGACCTTGCTCCTCCCGCGACTACCTTCGAACCACTGACTTCACCCTCACCGCGACCTCCTCTCCTGTCACTTAGTTCGACTAAGGATGAAGAAGGGACCGTTTTACAATCCTGCGCTATCCCTTTCGAAGGGGTCGGTATTTGGTCGGAGAGTCTAAGTTCCCCTAATGGGTTGCCATACATGTTCGATTATGATTACTAGTCATATATTTGATTAAGTCCAGTTTAGGATGATCAATCATTTCATACAATTCATACAATACATGCTAGAGCAACAAACAGAATCATAGCATTACCCATAATCAAGCACATGCACACATCCAACTATCTAACAAGCACAAGTAAGCATAATCTCAAGCCTCCCAAAATACAGCATTGTATTAATCCTAACTTACCTCGACTCTTCGCTCACTCACTCGAGGTCCGATTTGCTCAGGCCATCGCCGATCATCCCTATAACACAAACGTGGTTTCAGTTTTTCATATAACTATTATAGGCTCGTTTTATCCTATAACGCTTATCGTTATGTTTTATTTAGGGTTTAAGATACTTAATTATCTAGGTTTTAAGTCTTTTACAATTATTCTAGGTTTAGGATTAGGTTCAGGTTCGGTTTCTGCATCGATTTCTAAATTAGGTTCTAGTTCTATTTTCTAAGTAGCGCTTTATATTCTAACCTTAGAAATTCGTTTCAACCCATAATGTGAAATTAATCACATTATTTCCCGATCTTCTAAATACCATCATTACCCCTAGTCAGTATTTTATTTCACCCGGTACACTTATATCCTTATTAGTGTACCGAATTCACTCCTAATGTGAGAAATTTTTACATTTTTCATATAATTACATAAATTCAAACTTCTTATTAGATTTATTATACATTTTTATTATTATCACAATATCAATTTTTATTATAATATTTTCTATTTATTATATTTCTAATAATTACCTATTATGTATTATTACCTTTTATGTATATATTACACTTCTAATATTTATATCACTCTAATTATCATCTCTAAACATCAATTATCATTTCAAAATGTCTAAATTCATCCTAAATCCGATTTTACTCCTAATTACCCTAATTTATAAAATTAACTTAAAATGTACTATTTTTCCATATTACTTATTTACTACATAATTAACCTAATAATTACATCTAACACCCTAAATGCTACAAGTATCATTCTCCATCATATTTCAACATCCCTAAACATCTACTTATTCACTAAGTCAGTAATTAATAATTTAATTACTTAATTAACCTTAAATTACCCATTTTATGCCTCATTTTAATGCCTAAAAATTATCTAAAAATTTAGAAAATTAATTTTTAAAAAAGGACTTCATAGCACTGTTCTATATCATCTAAGTAATCTACACAAAAATTTTGGACTTGAAACTACACTCCTAAGGTCATTTATTTCTAAACCGAAACATGCTCGGTTTTGCATGATTTCTTAAGGACTATATACTACGGGGCATGTTTTCATCAAAATAATATTTTTCCTACAAACTACATACAAAAATATCCTAAAATAACAAAATTCATAATTTTCTAATGATATTTACTATTTTTACATAATTACACAAAATCGGGCTGGAAATCGGACTCACCGATCTGGGTGGCTCCGGCCATCGCCGGCCGCCGTGGCCTTATCGTCCGGCCTAGGCACTGCCATCACCGTGTGGTGGTGGTGGCCGTCCACTCCCAGCTGCTCATCTGGTGGGGGTTCCCGTTAAAGGCTCTAATTGCACAGTTTTTTCTAATTTTTTTTCTAAACCGAATTTTTCTCTCAATTTTTGCCCCTCTCTAATTTTCTCTGATTTGTATCTGGCCAAATCAGCTTTTGAATTTTTCTTGCTATTTATAGACAATTTTTGTAATTATTATGCATTAATTTAACAAGACTTTGCTCATTTCCCTTGATTTTTGGCTTTTATGTTGTCCAAATTTTATTAGTTGATTTTTCTTTTGCTTATCCTGACATGCCACGACCTAATCTTGATTCATCTTATCCTCTTCTGATTTGATTTGATTTTTCCATAATTAATTTATAATTTTATTTAATTATTTAGTATAATTTTAGCACATTTCGCGTATTTTAAGTAATTACGCGTATTTATACCTACATGTAAATTCATATATAATACAAATAAATATTCCTAAATATTATTTAGGTTATTTTATAATTTTTAGTATACATATAATTTATCTCTAGCGATTCGTTAAGTACCGGAATGCCTTTTACGCATTTTCGATAAATAACGAGTTATATACTTAAAATTTGAAAATTTTGTAGTATCATATTTTATTACTTATTTTTTTAAATTCAAACTTACAGGATCGGTTTACTAATATTTCTAACTTTACTTTATAATTTAGGTTCGATCGGATCGTTCAACCGATCGAAACCTCGGATTGCTTAGTTGTGGGGCTTACATTCCACATCAGAGATTAACATCCCAAACTCTCTAATTATTATCTAAATCAGTAATTAATATCTTAATCACCTAATTAATCCAAAGTTATCCGATTTTTCTATCATTTTAGGGTTAAAAATTTACCTAAAAATTTCAAAAATTAAATTTAAAAAAAGGGCTTCATAACACTATTCTATATCACTTAATCATTCTACATAAAAAATTTGAGCTATAAACTACACTCTTAAGTCTATTTATTTCTAATCCTAATTATGCTCGGTTTTGCTTAATTTCTTAAGGATCATATATCACGAGACATATTTTCGTCAAAATAATATTTTTCCTAAAAAATACATAAAAAAATATTTCAGAATAACAAAATTCATAATTTTCTAAGAATATTTACCATTTTTACAAAATTACACAAAATTGGGCTGAAAATCGAACTCACTGATTTAGGTGGCTCCGGCTACCGACTACCGACGGGTGTATCGGCCCACCTGGGCACTGCCACCACCATGTGGTGGAGGTGGTCATCCACTCCTAATTGCTAGTCGAGTTTGGGTTCTCCTTACAAGTCTTAACTGCACAGTTTTCTTAATTTTTTTTTACTCGAATTTTTTTCTTCCAATTTCAATGCTCTTAATTTTTTTCTAATTTTTAACTGTCCAAATGAGCTATGTGATTTTTTTTCCTATTTATAAAGCTTTGTAGTAATTAATGTGTATTAAATTGGACAAGATATTGCCCAAATCTCTTAATTTTTGGCTTTTGTGTTACTCTAATTTAATTGGCTAATTTTTTTCTTATTTTCCCTAGCTGCCATGACCTAATTCTGGATTGTTCCTTATTTTTTCTTATTTTTATTTATTTTTTCTTAATTAATTATGAATTTTTTTAATTATTTAGTATTTTTTAGCACATTAAGCGTATTTTAAGTAATTACGCGTATTTTTACCTACATGTAATTTCATATATAGTATAAATAAATATTCCTAAATATTATTTAGGTTATTCTATGATTTTTAGTATACATATAATTTATCTTTAATAATTCGTTATTTATCGAAAATGCGTAAAATACATTGCAATAGTTAACGAATCGCTAGAGATTAAAAACGATATTTAAGATATTCGAAGATAATGTGATTAATTTCACATTATGGGTCGGAATGATTTTTTAGGGTATACATATAAATTTTTAACTAAAAAATTGAGTTAAAAACCTAATTTAGAAATCAATGCGAAAATTGAACCAGAACCTAACCCCAAACCTAGAATAATTGTAAAAGATTTGAAAATCTAAATAATTGGACATATTAAACCCTACACAAAGAATAACAATAAGCGTTATAAGATAAAACCAACTTATAATAGTTATATGAAAAACTAAAATCACGTTTGTGTTCTAGAGATGATTGGTGATGGCCTGAGCGAGTTGGACCTCGAGTAAGTGAGTGAGGAGTTCAGGTAAGTTGGGATTAATACGTTGCTGTATTTTGGAGGCTTAAGATTATGCTTGTTAGTGCTTGTTAGATAGTTGGTTGTATGCATATGCTTGATTATGAGTGATGCTATGATTCTGTCTGTTGTTTTGGCTTGTATTGTATGATTTGTTTGAAATGATTGATTACCCTAAACTGGACCTAATTAAATATATGACCTGTAATCATAATCAGACCTACATGGCAACCCATTAGGGGAACCTAGGATTCTCTGGCTAAATACCGACCTCTTCGAAAGGAATACCGCAGGATTGCATAATAGTCTTTTCTTCATCCTTAATCGAACTAAGTGACAGGAGAGGAGGTTGCGGCGAGGGTGAAGTCAATGGTTAGAAGGTAATCGCGAGAGGAGCAATGTCTCCATTGCACAAGCCTGGGTTTGGTCGTGAACTGTTGTATTACCGGCAACTCTTCAACCTGGATTAGAGCGGACGCAATTTCTCTAATCTCAAGACTGGTCGAACAACGTCGTGCGATGGCATTTGGTTGAACATACATTGCACCTAATAAGTTGATTGTTAACTTTGTTATGTTTATGGTATAATTTTAAGTCCTCAATCCTAACTTACTGAGCTGTGATTACTCACATCCTTATAGACGTCGTGCAGGTGCTGGCTAAGAAATGGCATGCAACTACTCTGAAGCTAGCAACTGCTGGATCCTAGGGAGTGAAGATAAATATTTGAAGAACAAACATATATTTTTAAGGTCTAAGCTTTTATTTTAGAATTTTTCATTTCTGAATAATGTAATAATTGAATTATAGTGTACATATATATTTTCTCACTTTCTTAGGTAAATGATTTATTTAAATTACAAACTGTTTACTTCAAAGTAGGTTAGTCATAGACGCCTTGTATAGATTAGGTCTAGGATAGCGGTTGTAAGGCCAACTTCTATCTTAGAATAGTTTACATGGCGGGGCTGTTATGACTTTGCCGCTTCGAGGTGTGACAAGAAATATACGAAATTACCTAAATTGCTTGAAATTAGCTAAAAATTTGCTAAATAATGAAATAAAATTATAAAAAAAGAAAAAAATCAGGGAGATTGGGAATGATCCAAATCAAGTCGTGACAGCTAGGTAGAAAGAAGAGAAAATTTGACCAATTAAATTGAAGTAACAAAAAAGGCAAAAAAATGGAAGAGGATAAGTTAATCCTGTCTAATTAATGAAGAACAATTGCTTTATAGCCCTAAAAATAGCCAAAAAAATTCATAAGAACCTTTGGACAATTAGAAGATTAAGAAAATTAGATAGCACCAGAAATTGAAAGAAATTAGGATTTTAGAAAAAAAATTCACAAAGTTGTGCATTTAGTGTAATTAGGCCGAACTCATGGGTCACCACTACTTGCGACTGAACCACCACTACCACCACCCCACTCTAAACTGATCGCCTAGCTTGGCCAATACACCTTGAACTTGTGTTGGTGGCCGAAAGCTCAAAAATTAAGTGTAATTAGAGAGATTAAGAACCTTTGGACAGTTAGAAGATTAAGAAAATTAGAGAGCACCAGAAATTGAAAGAAATTAGGGTTTTAGAAAAAAACTTCACAAAGTTGTGCATTTAGTGTAATTAGGCCAAACTCATTGGTGGTCACCACAACCTGCAACTGAACCACCACCACCACCACCCCACTTTAAACTGACCGCCTAGATTGGCCAATACACCTTTAACTTGTGTTGGTGGCCGAAAGCTCAAAAATCAAGTGAGTCCCAAATCTTATCCGATTTTGCAAAATTTATTTAAATTATTAATTCTACTAAGAAAATTATGAAATTTGTTATTATGATGTTTTATTGTATGTAGATTTAGGAAAAAATAGTGATTAATTTTAATCATGTATGTAAATATAGGGTTCTTAAGAAATTGAACAAAACCGAGCATGTTTAGAATTAGAAATAAATAAGTTTAGGAGTGTAGTTTGGAACTAAATTTTTTTTTGTAGAACACTTAAGTAATATAGAACAGTACTGTGAAGTCATTTTTCTAAAAATTAATTTTTGAAAATTTTAAGTAAATTTTTAGCCCTAAAACGATGAGAAAAATGAGTAATTTTGGATTAATTAAGTAATTAAATGACTAATAACTGATTTAGAAGGTAATTAGATGTTTAAGGATGTTAATATCTAATGTGGAAATCTAATCCTAGCCTTTGGAGTGTTAATTGCAATTAACATAGGAATTATGTAGTAAATGTAAGTAATTTAGTAATATGTGAAATTGGAATTTTAATAAATGTAAAATAATAGGTTAAATTGGATAATATAATGATAATATCAGTACATATTAAATCTGGTACAAAAATTAATTTTAGGTAATTATATAGAAATTATAAAATTTTCTCACATCAGGAGTGAATCCTGTACAATAATTAGGATTAGAGTGTATCGAGTGGGTTAGAATACTAAATTAAGACCTAGCATGATATTGGGATACTTAAACCTAATGTGATTAATTTCACATTAGGGTTTGAAACGTATTTTAAGATTACTCGTAGTTGAAATCGAATTAGAACCTGAACTGGAATCGGATTTGGAAACTGAACCCTGAACTAATGTAAGACAAATTGTTAGTAAATGATAGGTATATAAGGAGAATTGAGTTAAATCCTAACTTAGAATATGTATCATCTATGTATAAGTATTAAAAAGAGCATATTTATATTATCGGATACACGAAGATAAATCAACTTGCGACAAGTGGTTGAGTGACTCAAAATTCTAAGCAAGTTGGGTTTAATGCTTCATTATATTTTAGAGTATTATTTTAGAGTACTCGGAGACTTAGGTTTGTATATGATTGCGATTGTAAGTAGTCTTATGCATGTGCTTGTGTATCTGATTTTGTGTTGAAATCTGTGTTATGTTTGATGATTGTTGTGATTAGAGTAGTGTAGAATTGTCTTGTCACCCTAAGCCGAATATAATCTTAATTAACCTAAATACCCTAAAATGACATGCATTGCAACCTTGTAGGGAATCATTAGGATTCTCTAATCAAATACTGATACTTTCGAAAAAGATACCACTGGATAACAAATTTGTCTTTTCCTCATCCTTAACTGAACTAAGTGACAGGAGAGGAGGTTGTGGTGATGATGAGAGCATTAGTTCGAAGGATAGTTTTTGGAGGAGTAAAGGCTTCATTGTACAAACCTGGGTTTTGTTGTGAGCTGTTGCATAAAAGGAAGACTTCTCAACCCGGATTAAGACGGGTGAAATTACTCTGATTTCACAACGGACTGGACTACGTTATGTAATGGCAGTTGTTTATTACATTTCATGAAAATAATTGCGTGATAACTTTGATTGTGCTTGTATATATTCAACTGAGCTATAGTTGCTCATACTTGCATAGATTCTTGTGGAGGTCCTGACTTCTGATTTATGTGCCACAATACAATTACCCAAAAGTTATATTTCTTTTGAAGCTATGGGGAGTGGGGATCCATTAGCAAAAGATCAAGTCTTATTTAGAGTCTTGCTAGTATCTTTAGGATCAAGAACTGATATATAAGATGTACATTAGTTAACTGCTGTATTATGTAGGATCTCCTGGGAATCTTACGATAATGTGAATATAATTATATATATATGACTTAAGATTTTACTTTTACAATAAATTTTAGCTAAAAATCTTAATCGAACTATTTACTTTAAAGTGAGGAGTCATCGACGCCTTGTGTAGAACATATCTATGATAGGTACTGTAAGGTCAGTTCTTATTATAGATTGGTTTACTTGGTGGAACTATTGCGACTCTACGACTTCGGGGCATAACACATATATGAACAAGGAATGAAAATTCTTGTTGAGAAGAACCTACTTCTTAGTCTCACAAAAGCTCCATTACTTTTTTGTAAGTATTGTGTTATTAATAAGCAACATCGCTTAAAATTCAATACATTGAACTCTAGATTCAATTTTATTCTAGAATTAATTCACTTTAATGTTTGGTAAGCATTGATCTCGTCTCTAGGAGGAGCAAAGTATTTCGTATCCTTCATTGATGATTATTTTAGGAGACATCATATCAAGAGGAAAGCGGATGTATTTTTAGTCTTCAAAGAATAAGTTGAACTTAAGCCTAGAAATAAGATCAAGTGTCCAAGGATAGATAATGAAGGATACATTTGTGATAAATTTGATAAATTTTCAAGCAAGAAGATATCAAAAGATAGTTCACTACATCATACACTCCTCATCAAATGAAATGGTAGAGTGGATGAAGATGACTTTATTAGAAAGAACAAAAGCAATGTTCATTTTGGAAAGAAGTAGTCAATACCACATGTTATGTCGTAAATTGCGTTCCATCAACAACAATCAGGTTGAAGATATCAATGGAGATATGGATTGGCAAACCGGTTGATTATGCAAACCTTTATATATTTAGAAGTCTACTGTACATGATGTACAACACCCAAGAAACTATAAAGTTAGATTCGAGATTCAAGAAATGTTTATTCTTAGCATATGTTGGCAAAGTAAAAGGGTATTACCTGCATGATCCCACTGCTTGTAAGGTTATAATTAGCAAGGATGTTATCTTTATAGAATATAAATCACAAAGTACAAAAGAAGACGATAGCACTTTAAAGGAAAATTTAGAGACTATAACCTTGTAGGTAGAGAAGGAGTTTAAACAAAATGATTCCTTTGAAGCAATACCGGAGCAAAAGGAACATTATGTAAACAATCTTGAAGCTTTGAGAATGTAGAGATCAAATCGTATAAGAAAATCACCAAGTTGGCATTTTGATTATGTTATTAGAAGCAATGTTGTATATTATCTTCTAACCAAGGATGGAGAGTCGTCAACTTTCCAAGAAGCAATGATTAGTTCGGATGTAGCTTAGTGGATGACAACAATGTAAAAAGAAATCGAAGCTCTTTATAAAAATTAAACTTGGGATCTCATTGGAAATAAATGAGTTTATAAGATTAAGATAAACAGTGATGATCAAGTGGAGAGATATTATGCAAGATTATTGATTAAAGGATATGCTCAAAAGGAAGGGATTGACTTCAATGAAATATTTTGTCTTGTAGTTTGAGTCACAATGATTCGGGTAATCTTAGTAATGTCTACTATGCTAAAATAACTTTTCTTCATGGTGACTTTGAAAAAGAAATTTATTTGCTTTAATCAGAAGGCTTTAAAGAAAAACGAAAAGAGAACTTGGTTTATAGGTTAAACAAAACTTTGTATGGTTTAAAATAGGTGCTAGTTGTTGGTATAAGAGATTTGGTTCCTTCATTATGTGCCTTGAGTACAACAGATTTAATATAAACTCTTGTGCATATTATAAGAGGCTTGGTAATGTGCTTAGGAGCTTAGTAATCACTGGGACTTACCATAGGAAATGGGAATCAAATGGGTCCTTTGAGATATCAAAGATGGAACGATTGGAAAACATAATATAGTAGCTTATGTGGAGTTGTACGGAGGATGTAATTTATCAATGAACACAATACGACTTACTACTTCACTTGATGTAATGCACAAACTAATGTTAAGGTCCACTTGTCACTAATCTCGACCTATTCAGCAAAATTAGATAAAAGTTAAAGAGATTATACTTAGAAAGGAATATCTCAAAAGAACAAGTATATTTAATATCTGAGTATTTGAGAGGAATGTAAGATATTTTAGCTACAGTGAAAATGGACTATTTATAGTAAGTCTACAAAGTAACATTACAAATAGGGAAAATTACAAAAAGATTAAAGAAGAAAGGGATTCCTAATATCTACATAAGGAGAAAATATGACAAATGACAAAAAGAAATAATAGTATAATGTCACAGAAAGTGATGAACAAGTGGTAGCTCATCAATGGGTCTGTATTAGGGAATCTCTAGGCGTAGCAGTTGAGCTGGGTTCAAGATGTGGTAGCAACAGATGAGTAGTATTTAGGATTGCCGAGGCAAATAAGGAATGCTACTATTTAGTCGGCTAAAAGAGAATGACTCGGCGTGTGAGGGTCTTGGCTTTAGCATCGACAAATGAAATTCCTATAGTTGGAGCAAGGCTTGGTATGTATTAACCTCGGCACTTGGCTGGTCGGCCTTAGTAAATGAGGGATCGGCAATAGCATAAGGATTAGAATAAAGCAAGGCTATTTAAGTTGAGTCCTCAAGGAATTTTCCTACCGTTCTTTTGTGTACTATGTCTTGTTCTTAACATGCCAATGAGAGACAATCCTTTTGGTGAAAGACTGAAGGCCTTTAAGGCACGCGTGAGTAAGAGGGCTAGTAGTTGACAGTCCATCAATTCCTTAGGGTTGTTGAAGATTTGCCTTTAAATCTTGGTCTTCTTCTTCGTCTAGTACATAGGGCGTTAGATCAACAACATTGAAAGTGGGGGATATGTGGTATCCTTCAGGCAGTTGAAACTTATACGCGTTGTCATCGACACTTCTAAGGATCCTGTAAGGCCCATTTGACTTAGGGGATAGCTTATTCGTCTTTTTTCCAAGGAAACTCTCTTTGTTAAGGTGGATTTAGATAAGGTCTCTAGGACTGTAAACAATTCGCTTCCTTCTTTGGCTTCCTTATTCTTTCTATTGAGCCATAGTTTAGGCCAGTTGTTTGGCAACCTTTTGATGTAATTTTTGGAACTCCTCGATGTGCTCAAGTCGGATTAACTTTCTTCTTGGGTGGTTGGGTTGATAACTATATCCAAAGGTAAGTTTGGGTTAAGTCCATAGACGACCTCAAAAGATGACTTTCTTGTTGAATTGTGAGGTAAGCGGTTGTAAGTGAACTCAATGACGAGTAGCATAGATTCCAATCACGTAGATTCTTTCCAACAGCAGCTCATAGGAGATTGTTGACTGCCCTATTTACAACTTTGGTCTGGCCGTTTGTCTGTAGGTAATAAGAAGTACTGAACATGAGCTTAGTGTCGAACTTCTTCTATAGGGTTCTCTAAAAGAAGCTCATGAATTTCAAGTCATAATTAGACACAATACTTCTTGGTACTCCATGCAGCCACATGATCTCTTACAAAAAGGGGTTAGTAACTAATAAAGTATCATTAATTTTATGGCAAGGGATAACGTGGCTCATTTTTCTAAGTCGATTGACCACCATCATAATAAAGTCATGTTTTCTTAGAGTTTAAGGTAGGTTGAGCATGAAATCCATGCTTAGATTAGTCTATAGCCGTTCAAGTATAAGCAGAGGTGCATACTCTCCATATGGCTCTTTTCTCCCCTTTGCATGTTTACACACCTCGCAGCTATTAAGAATTCGATGCACATCTTTCATTATCTTAAGCCAATAAAAATGTTCTCTCAGCATCTTAGTTGTTTTCTTCTCTTCGAAGTGGCCAGCTAAACCTCTAGCATGAGCTTCTTGGACGAGTAACTCTCTAGTCAAACATCTTGGCACACAAACTTGTTTGCCCTTCATAAAAAACCCTTGGCTCAAATCTAACCTATTCATAACTCCTCCAATGTTACATTTTGCCATTAAGGGCCTTAAATATAGGTCATGCTCATATTGATCAAGCAAGGCACCAAATCTAAGTATCTTGGCTTACAATGTTGTTTTAAGGACATGTCAATGAGAAAGAGAGTTAGCTATGGTATTGGTGCTTCCCTTCTTATACTGGATGACGTAGAAAAAAGACTTTGGGAATTCAACATATTTGGCATGATGTCGAGAAAGTTTTTGTTGCCTTTAGAGATGTTTGAGAGATTTATGATCTGTGTAGATGATTGTCGAGCCTGGTTTTTTCCTCCTAGTTTTATATAAATTAGTTTTTTTTAAACTAATCAATATTAAACACTACCCGTATAATACTGACCTTCGACTAGGGTTTAAAGAAAACCGGTTCTTTAATTTGAAAATTGTTTGGAGTCGCCACCAAATCGAAGTTGGGAAAAGGGTTAAATTATAACAAATTGGGTGGATTAGTTATAATTTAGTTATTAGTCTTTAGATAGAACTAATTTTCAAAACGGTTTTAAAACTAAAGATTTAGATTTGAGGGCTGTCTTATTAAACCCTAAATAGGCATCACCCTTTAACTTTCTAAATTTAAATTAGCTTTTCAATGATAAACTTTTTCAATTTAAACAATAAATCAAATCACAAGTGACTAAATTAATTCATTTGAACAAATATTTATAAAAATGGAAAAAATAAAACTTTCCATATTTTAAGTCGTTACGTACGTACGTGTGCCTACGTATCTGCTATTCGGGATCAAACTTCTATAGTTCATTCTATAAAAACTTTAGTGGGTAAGTTGATTTTAATTTTTGAATGAAAACTTGGGTTTACATTTTTACCCAGTTCCATTTATTTAAGGAAATTTTCTAAAAGGTCATAAATTGGGGTTTTATTTTTGGAAACTCTGAAATAGTCCTAATTTAGAAATAGTCCATTTATTTTTGTTTATTTTTGGAAAGTTAACTTTCTAAGTGATAACTTTATTTATTATTTATTCATTTATTTACTTCTTATTTTTATTTTATGTTTTGGTTTTTTTATTAAAATGTGAAAATAAATAAATAAAAATAAACTAAATACTTCTTCCTTTTTTTTCCTCTTTTTTTTTTCTTTCTTTCATCTCTTTTTCTTTTTCCTTTTTTCGTTTTTTACTTTAATTTACTAATTCAACAAATAAATAAATCAAAAAACAAACCAACGAACAAAGCAATGAAAATCAAAATGGCAAATGGGGTTTAGACCAAGTGGCATGCAGGTCAGTTAGTTGGGGTATAGATTCGGATTGGATTTTGGATCGGGTCGGGTTGGAGTAGTAAGTCAGTTAGGTTGTACGTAACCACTTAGAGAGGGCGTTTTAGCTCAATTCAGGCACCAAATTAAGTAGGGGAAGATGCTTTTCTATGAATTAGATTGGGCTCATGGGGGTTTGGAGAAGCGCCATGGCTAATTGAGCTGGTTTGGGCGCGTGCGGTAGTTATGACTTATTGCCGTTGCCATTGGTTGTTGGTTGGGGCGCGAGTGCTGTTATTAGGTATATGGGTGCGATTTAAGAGAGAGAAGGTAAGCCGTTGGGGATGGATTCTTGTATGTGTGGTTCCGTCTAAGTGTAGACAGTAAGTGGTCGTGGTTAGGGTGTGAGCAATGGACAGTGGATGTGTGAGTTGTGTCGTGTGATCATGGACAATGCCGAGTATGTGCAGGTGCTTTAGTGTGATAGTAGATAGTGTGAAGTGTAGTGCAGTAGCATGGACAAGAGATGAAAGCGTACTATGTGTATTGGTTGATGGATAGTAGAGTTGCTGTAGTGCTTGGTATTATGGTAGGCATCAGATTGACGTATTGATCCGTGTGTAGAGGATAGAGATAGGTCATGTGCTATCACCATGCTTTGCTTCGTTAGTGTGTGAGGCGTGGGGGGCTTAGATGTTAGGTTAGTGGCGTATGTGAGCTGCTGCTTTGCTATATTGTATATCAAGTGAGAGAGAGGGTAATGTCTAAGAGAGAGAGTGATGTCCCAAAGAGAGTCCTTAGGTGGTGAGAGAAGGATATGATGAGGGTCCGGATAGCTATGTATCTGTCTATGAATCGGTGGTCGTAGGTGTTTGTGACTAAGTATTTTTGGAATTGATGAATGACAGAGAGATGATAGTGGTTGGTAAAGAGAAGTGTGACAGTAGGTTATGAGATGAGGGGATGGAGCTAGCGAGGGAGTGTGTGTGTTGTCGATGGTCAAGTGTGCGGGAGAGAGAGAGAGAGAGCAACCAGGTGTGTTTTCTCATGTGAGTTTTGTGTTTTCTTTTTCTCTTTCTCTTTTTTTTTTTAATGAGAAAGTAAGGGAAAGAAAAGGAAAGGGGAGAAGAAAAAGGGGTAAAGAAAATGTGTTGTTAAGGCCAATCATAAAGCGCTACATGTCACAATAAGACACGTGGACCAGTGATGCCTTGACATGTGGCAGTACGTGGAGTGTGGAAAATGAAAAAGATAAAAAACATTTTTATGCCTCTAATGAGTTTCAAACCCCTGATCCCAAACTAAACCCAAATACAATGTTCATGTGCTTATCTATTAGGTTGTTGGCCTATACCCTGTCTTAATTATACATATGGAGTAGGTCAATTTAGACTAGATTCAAATCTAAGCCCAAGTTTAACGGTCCTCTCCTTATTTTTATTAAAAAATTATATTCTATTTAAATTATCTAAAAAAAATTATTATTTTCTAAATTCCTTATATCTTCTATTTTTTTCTATTTTTTGTGACCTTTCGATATATTTCTCTATTTTTTTTCTTTTTTGGTTTTTTTTCTTCTAAATTTCTTATTTTTTGTGTCTTTTCTCATTTTTCTATTTTTCCTGATTTAGGACCCTTTAACCTATTTTAAAAGGAGGGCCCGCGGGCAAGGGGTGCGGGGTTGGTAGGGTAGGGTGGGGTTGGGGGAGGAAGGGAATAGAGTGTCTACAATGATGAATTCTCTCAGTAGTAAGTAGTGTTATTAGTTTTGCAGCGTTCGGATAAGGGCATAAAACACCTTGTCATATGTTGAGAAATTTAGGGTAACTTTTTTGAGTTTCTCATTGAAATAGGCGAATGGTCAGCACTCTTGCATAAGAATAGCACCGATGTTGACTCTTGGTGCATCATAATCTACTTAAAAAATTTTGTCCAAATTTGGTAGGGCAAGTATTGGGGTTGATCTCAACCTTGACTTTATCTCATTAAAGCTTTTTTGAGCTTTCTTGAACCACTTGAACTTAGAGTTTTTCCTAATCAGCTCGGTTAGTGGAGCAGTTATGGAATTGAAGTTTCGAATAAATTTTTGATAGAATGAAGCTAAACCATGACAACTCCTCACTTTAGTAGCGTTAGTTGGCATTGGTCGCTTAAGAATAGCTTGGACTTTCTCATCATCAACTCGTACTCTTCCCTTTGAAACAACATGTTCAAGGAATACAACCTCGCTTTGGAAAAATACACATTGTTTAATTTGCCGAATAACTTCTTGGCATGGAGGATATTAAACATTGATCTTAAATGTCCAACATAAGAAATAAGGTCGGCACTGTAGATTAAGATATCATCAAAGTATACCATCATGCATTTACCGATTAGTGTTCTCAGGACATAATTTATGAGTCGCATGAAAGTGCTCGGTGCGTTTGTTAGACCAAACGGTATCACCATCCACTCGAACATATTATCCCTTGTTTTGAAGGCCGTCTTCTATTCATCTCCAAGTCTTATCCATATTTGATGATAGCTACTCTTCAAATTAATCTAAAAAAGATATGGGCACTATGTAACTCATCGAACATATTATCCAATCGTGAGATCGAATATCAGTAATTAATAGTGATTTTGTTTATTGTTCGGCCATCAATGAACATTCTCTAGGAACCATCCTTCTTTGGTATGAGGATAGTTGGCATGACACAAGGGCTCATCCTTTCTCGAACATATTCATGATCAATTAACTCATCTACTTGTTTCTTTAGCTTAGTTGCCTACTCAAGGTTAAGTTTATAGGCAGGTTAGTTTGGAAGAATATCTCCAAGCCAAAGATCAATGCAATGCTCAATGCCTCTTACCGGTGGTAAACCACTCCGTATCTTAGAGAGAAAAAGGTTAGCATACTCTTATAGTAATATCTATACCTTAGTAGGTTAGCCTCCAAGTTCTCTCAATTCTAAAAGCTTCCTTATTAACAAGAGCATACACTTTTTCGCTTCGATATCTCGGGAAAACTATGCTTGGGAAATCACTAGGGACTTTTGCTGTAGTGATTGGGTAATCTTCTCTTGCGACTCCTACACTTCTTAGGGGCTCATTGGGGTCAGTATAATCTTCTTATCCTTTTAGAACATATAGGTATCCTTATTTCGATCATGCAATACTCTCAAATCAAACAACCAGGGTTGGCCTGGTAATATGTATGAAGATCACATGGGTAGGATGTCGCATAATACGTCATCCTTATATTTGTCTCCAATAGTAATGGCCATGTTAACTTGCTTAGCAATGGGTAGGCCTCTCTTCTCATTCAACCAATGAATCTTGTATGACTTAAGGTATGAATATATTGGTAACTTTAGGGCCTTGACTACTTCTTATACTATGATATTGGTACAACTTCCTCCGTTAACGATTAATGTGCATAGTTTACCATTCACTCGGCAATTCGTATGAAAGAGGTCTCTATCTGCTCATTATCGTCAGCTATAAAGGTACTGAGAGATCTTTGAATGACGGAACAATACTCCCTAGTTTGGGTGGGGTCATGGCATTGGGATCTTCTAAAAATCCTTTTAGCACTTGGTCGACTCCCTCTTCGTCCTCTCCTTCACTAGCATTCTCCACTTAACTCGGGCTTGTCTCTTTTGATGGTCATGATATGTCCGTTTGAATATTGACTAGCCATGTATTTGTAGCCAAGACATTTAAAACACTTGATTTCTTAGGTCTTCTTCCTTGAGCTTTGACCTTAGTTTCTTTAGACCTCAGGCTCCTTAGCCTTACCCTTACTTCGACCATCATTTGGTTGGCTTGGCATTTATCATCATTAGTCCACCTTGGAACTATTTAGCACTCGATCGTTTCCAGGTTAGCTCGGCATACCATTCGGGCACGTAATCCTAGTTGGCTGCTTGTCATTTGGCTAATCTGGCTTCGTCTCTATCTTTCAACCTTTTGTGCCATTGGAATGGCCTTATTTAGAGTCTTAAGCGTCTGTAATTCCACTACATGGCCAATCTTAGTTCTAAGCCTAGAAATGAACTGTACTATGGTTCGGGTCTTAAGTTTGTTGATATCATATCGAATCATTAGCAATTGGAATTCTTAGACATACTCATCTATTGATCTACTACCTTGCCTCAATCTTAGAGTCATCAGAATGTATCTTATTCATAATATTTTGGAATAAACTTTTTCCTTAGAACTCTCTTAATTTCATTCCACATTTAGATCTCAAGTCAGGCTCTTTGGTACGAGTTTTGAAACTTTTTTCACCACATTACTGCATATCCATAAAACTTTAGTACAGCTACTCTGATATGAATAATATCCTCATAGTCATAAAATTCAAATATTTTTTCAATCTTCTCCTCCCATTCTAAGTAGTCATCAGCACTACTAGACCCATTAAAGTTGAGAATCTTTACTTTGAGATGCTTGGCTCTTCTAGAAGCTCTCTGCTCATGCTCCTTGATCCTATGGTATTGCTCCTCCTGGTCATACTCCTTAACTTTATCTAACTTTAGTCTCATTTTAGCAACTCTATCAGTACGTCGGGGTAGAGCTTGGTTCATAATGATTGGTTTTGGTGCTCTTTACTGATCCATTTACCTTCTCAGCCTTTCTCTTACCTCTTGGCCTTATTCAACAACAATTCTTTCCTAAGGTTTAGTCTCTAAGACCCTTTGTACAGAGATAGCCAAATTGGCCACAATGGTAGCAAGGTCTTATATTTGCTCATCAGTAGTTTGTAAGGTTTATTGGTTAGCACGACCATGATTACAATCACGAGCATCATTTTCGACATCGTTAATCTCTCATTGAACACTAAGATTCGACATTCTCAATATAAAGCTTCAGAAAACACTCCTTACATAAGAAATTCTTGTATGCACTTAGAAAATACGAATCAAATGGTGAATCATAGGCTTGCTCTATTCTTCCAATGGAAAATAGAGGATAATCGAGCAATATACTAGTAGGAATTACTTTGATACAGCTTTTAGTCGTAACCTGAAGCTTTGGTACCAATATTATATGATGTGTTTAGGAGCTCAGTAATTACTAGGACTTACCATAGAAAATAGGAACCAAATGGTTTCTTTGAGATTTGAAGAAAATTGGAATGGAATGGTCAACAAATGTAATATAGTAGCTTATGTGGAGTTGTTCGGAGGATGTGACTCATTAACAAACACAACATGACTTAACACTTCGCTTGATGTGACGTACAAGCTAATATTAAGGTCTACTCGTTACTAATCTTGAGCTACTTGATAAGATTAGATAAGAGTGTAAAGAGATTGTATTTGGCGAGGAATATCTTAAAAGAACAAGTATATCCAATTTTTGAGAGGAATGTAAGATATCTTGGCTACACTAAAAATGAACTATTTATAGTAAGTCCCTAGAATAATATTACAAATAAGGAAAATTACAAAAATACTAAAGAAGAAAGGGATTCTTAGTATGTATGTAAGGGGTAAATAGGACAAACGATAAAAATGAATAATAGTACAATGTTAGAAAAAGCAATGGATAGGTGGTAACTCATCAATAGGTTTGTACTAGGGAGTCTTTAGGTGCGGTAGTTGAGCTAGGTTCAGGATTTGGCGACTACAAATGGGTAGTATCTAAGATTATAAGGAATGCTGCTATTTAGTAGGCTAAAAGAGAATGACCCAGCGTACAGGGGTCTTGGCTTTGGCCTTGGCACATGAAATTCCCGTGGGTTGGAGTAAGGCTTGGTATGTATTGATCTTGGCCTCGATACTCGACTAGTCTGCCTTGGCAAATGAGGGGTTGGCAACAGCATAAGGATTAAAATAGAGCAGGATGTATTCGAGCTGAGTCCTCAAGGAGTTTACCCACAGTTCTTCTATATACTGTATCTTATACTTAGCATATGGATAAGAGAGAACCCTTTTAGTGAGAGACTAAAGGCCTTTGAGGCCGCATAAGTAAGAGGGCCAGAGCTCGATAGTCCATCATTTAAAATTTAAAGAAAATGATTTTGTCATCTTACTGTTGTATGTAGACGACATGTTAATATTAGGTCCTAATAAAGATTGTATTAAGGAATTGAAGGCATAATTGATAAGGAATTTGAAATGAAGATTAAGACCAACAAACAAGATTCTAAGGATGTATATTTATTGAGACAAAAATAATAAAAGGATTTGGCTTTTTCAAAAGAATTATTTAAACAAGATCTTGCAATGTTTCAATATGTAAGACCGTAAGTCAATCTCTACCTAATTTCCTGTTAATTTCAAGTTATCCTTTAGTATGAGTTATAACAATGAAGAAGAGAGGAATGAGATATATGAAGTATTGTATGCATCAATAGTAGAAGGCTTAATGTTCGCTATGATATGTACAAGACCAGATATTATACATGTAGTGTGATTGGATAATCGATACATAGTGAATTTTAGTAGAAAGTATTGGAATGTTGTAGAAAGGATCCTAAGATACATTAAAGAAACCTTAAATATTTTATGTAATGGAAGATTAGACTTTATTATTAAAGGTTACCTTGATTCTGATTATGTAAAAGATTTTGATAAAATCAAATCCACCACAGGTTATATGTTCACATTTGCTGGTGGAACTATGAGCTAAGTTTCTAAATTGTAATTGGTTGTGGCTACATCAACAATTGAAACAGAATATGTAACAGCTTCACAAGCCAGTAAAGAAGCATTATGGTTGAAAATGGTATTGAAAGAGCTTTATTATGAATAAGAGAAAATTGCTTTATTTTGTAATAGTTAGAGTGTCTTGCATCTTGCAAGGAATCCAGGCTTCTATTAAAAAACAAAACACATTCTAGTTAAGTATCATTTCATTCATGAGAAAGTTGAAGAAGGAACCATGGATATGCTGAAGATCCATATCAAGAATAACATAGCAAACTTTACAACAAAGGCAATTGATAAGTTTGTTTGGTGTTGATCCTCGTGCGACTTAATGGAAACATAAGCAATATGGAATGTTAAGGTAGAAAGAATAGTGTGAAGATTTGATTGATCCACACTCATATCTTTAAGTGGGATATTGTTAACAAGTATTTGCAAAAAGAAAGAGTTAAAGAAAGAGAGAGCTAACAAAAGGGGAAGAAAGAGAGCAAAGAAAAAGAAGACTCAATCATTGAAAAAAATGAGCTAATTTTTTTCTTAATAGATGCATGGAAAAATACGATAAATTGGCACCTCCAAATCAATTGTCTATATCATTGAAAGAGAGAGAGAGAAAAGAAAGCTGGTATGATGTAATTCTCAATTATCTTTATAATAAAATTCTTTTTCCTCGTGGTTTTTTACCTTAAATTATTTAGAAGCTTTTCCACGTAAAATCTCTATGTTCATGTTCTTATTCTCATATTTATAAGCTGCAATTTGCTCTATTCGGTTCTATTTAAAACAAATATTTATAACACATTGTAAGAAGTCGGTTTAATTAGCTAAATGGTTATGATATATTCTAGAATCACGAGTCGAGAATGAACGTGAGACCTTCTAAACTAGGCTGACTATCAAATATATTATTGGTAAGAATTTTCAACAATTCAACAAATCTGCACAGGTGATTTTTCATAGATATTCTCGAGTGTGTTCGTCAACATATTTACGTTAGTAACATGTTGGCATGTGTACTAATGGAATATTAGGAGACCCCATTGATTGATTTCTAGCGATAGGTGAGTTCTGTGGATCCTGGTGTTTCTATTGCGCACAAGTGCTTGGATTTCTTGAAATTTTTTAAGTTTTCTCTTTATTTTCCCAAACCTAATTCAATTGAGAAAGCTAAGATGGATGTGATGGATGTCTGGACACTTGAAGATAGATAACACAAGGAACGGGTGCAAATGAGAGAAAAATGTTCAAGTAACACCTATTTATTGAGAAAATCGGAAAAAAGCATGATTGGGATGGTTTATCCATATACATGCTAGGAGGCTAGGACGTGGTTAATGGCACCTGCTAGACATCTCAACACTTTAGAGACTACTCCCATTTTATAGTGAAGAGGAGTAATCATGATATGGCTTGTGATAAAGCACAATGGTAAAATGGGGTCCAAGAAGAATTTGATCTGAGTGTTGCTGGTGGTGCCTGTCATCCAACTTCTTAACACAAGGTCGTAGTGCATGGCTCATGAAAGGTCAGCTGTCCCCCAACTTGGGACATTTTTTCAAGTAATTGACTGGTATTATTGATCTAAAACTACCCTCTTGGCCATTGGATATGCATGAGGCGATGGTGTTGAAATTACATGGATATGGAAAAGAGTCGATCGTGGAGGCAATCTTCAAGCGCGGAGTTGAAGAATACTGAAGGGGGCTCGCTAGTCATATTTGGTCTTATGGAAGGCCAAAATCTTCACTTTCATGATTCTCCGGAAAGTTGGGCAGCTTTATCATGATGCATTGTATGTGTCGGAACTTTCCTAGATGTAGGAGTTTCTTTCTTCCTTTTTATTAGCCATGAAAGATTCCTGTTCTTCGGAAGCATATTCCCAATAGGTACCAGCATGGCGTGGATAATATATGCAATTATTTGACTTTATGTGACACAGTAATTAGCTTCCCATTTTTCATTTTTTAAAGTTATAACTCACAAGAGTTTTTTTCCCCCCTATAAATTGATAAAGTGGAGCTACTACTGTATGTACAGGGTGGGTCACGAACTAGGAAACAACTTGGAATGGGAAAGAATTTATTCTTATCAAGGTACAATATGGATAAGGAAAAAAAAAAAAAAGCAATATGGCTTAAAAATTGGGGAAATTTTATCATAACTCACATTATCGTAACGTCAAGAAGATGCATCTAATTTTAGTAAATCATATTATAAATGGTAAAACAAAAATTGTCAATGGTTTTATTTTTACTGTTGATGGACATGATTTCCAAAAATTTGATAAAACTAAAATTATCAACAACTTTTGCTTTACCTATCTATGATATAATTTATTAAAATTGAGTAAAATTTAATTCGATATTACTGTAAAGTGATGTCACCATAAAAATCTCTAACAAATTTATAAACAACGTATGTAATTGCTTATACTAAGATACTTATAGCCCAATAATACAAATACTGATATTTGAATTGAATGGATTAAGTTTAAATATCTCCATCTCTATTGTATTCTCCACAAAGGAAAGGAAAAAAAAAACAAATTATTAATTATAGCTGAAAAATCTATTAGTCATTTATATAATAATTAGTACAAAAGGGTAAAAAAAAAAAAACATTGGTTTTCTAGTAAATTACATTCAATTTGAGTAAATAATGCCGTACATGGAAGTTACCAAAACCTTTATTTTTATCTGATTTCAATAAATCATACTCATCCATAACAAAAAGAAAAGCTGTCGGTAATTTCCATTTTACTATTCATAATATGATTTATGAAAATCGAGTATGATTTACTATAATGATATTGTAATATAATATTAAGGTGGAATTTCCCCTAAAAAAAAAAGACAATAAAGAAGGTTTAAGCACTAAATATTTGTAATATTAAAACTTAAGAGACCAATTTTGATGTCACATTCCTACTGAGAGGATAATAATGGTAAATAGATAGGTTTTGAGTGAATATTAAAGATCATAATAATTATATCAATTTTAATTTTCAAGAACTTATTTCAATAAGATAGAATATAGGCTACATTGTTTTCATATTTTGAACTTATTGTAGAAACTATATTCATAGGTGTGAATGATATAGATTCTAAAGGTGTCAATCTTATAAAAATTCTGATTGATAATATTTAGCATGATAGGATATAACATTTTTACTTAACACATAAATAAGGTATATGATTATTTGTCCCTTACAAAAAATAAAAACCCTATAACATACTACATTTCATCCCTTTGTTACCCTCATTTTCTCCCAAAAAAGGACTAACTCTACTCTCTCAACTCTTATTTCTCTCGTTGTTTCTCATTTTCCTTTTCCTGTGTTTAATTTCGCTTGTCTCTAAGGTAATATCAACTCAAGTTCTTTTTAATGTTCCATATTCATTCATAGTTAGGATTTCCTTTTATACGATTTCAAAAATCCATCATCCCTCTGTTGTTGGATTATATTGGCTTATTTAGACAAGTCTGTATTAGATTTTATTCATCGCTTAACATTAAAGAATCGGTTTTCAAAGAAATAAAAATTTATTTGAATATTTTTGTGGTCTTGGCTTAGCTGAAGTCTTGTTCAAGTACTATTTTGCAAGGCTGGCTGTCTGTTTGATTGACGGTGATGTGACATTATGTGAAGTTATGCAAATAAATAAATAATGGTATTACGTTAACATAGGTAATGAAAATTACAAAGCGATAACGATAAACGTTTGTATATTTAATGATATTACACTAGAGTCCTAATATCATCTCATATCTATAGTATTTCAATAGTTAAAAGGTTTTACCATTCTATTTAAATTTGATTGTGAATGTATTAATTTTTCTGACTCTAGCAAAATTGAAGCCCAAAAAAAAAAAAAAAAAAACGCATATCGTTATGTAGGGTTGTAAGATAAAATGTTTTTCGGATATTTATTTTAATTTTAAAATCCTGCCAGTTCCACCGACATTGTTTGCAATTTTATTATTTTGCAACAAACCGAAAACAAGATTCGATTGCATAAAATGGAAAGTATATCCCTTAGTTGCTTAAGATGAAAATCTCATTTTGTCATAGCGTAAAGCTAAAGTTAGTGTTGAGTTATAAGATCATATTTCTCAGCTTATTTTTATATTTGTTCATTAATTCAATGTCTCTTTTGATCTTAATTCTTAATCGTACTAAGGATGATATACTCGCACTGTCAGTGTAAGAATAATTACATTCGAGATCTTTAATAAAATACAATGGATAATTGTGCATCCATAATACATGTGCTTAAAAAGAAAAAGAATAATATGGTCGAATGTCAATATTAATATTCATCTTTTAGAAAATTTAGGATTAGAAATTAAAAGAACTCTTAAAATTTATCTCAAAATTCAAATTATGAACACAACTAGGTAACACAAGATCCTGAACGTTTTGAGGGAAGAAACTAAATAGTTATTTCATATTAGGGATAGGCATGGATTGAGTTAACTCAATTTTTCTCCGAATCAAACTAAATTAGAACATAAAAATACGGTTGGAATTTTTATAATATTAAACCAAACCATATGGTTTGGATGATGAATTTTTCTAAACTATAAAATTTCAATTTGATTTAGTTTAATTTATAAATTGAACTATATTTTGTAATCTAAAAAAGTATAATTACATTATTTGTAATCTCCTATGAAAGGTATAGAATTCAAATAATAATTATGAGTGTTGATATTATATAAAGGATTGATGAAATAATTATTTATACAATTAAGAAATTTCAAATGCCTATTATAACTAACTTCATTTGTGAAAATATCATATAACATATATAAAATTTGAGTTAACCTATATATAAAATACATAAATTATGATAATAAAAGTTTAATTCATATAATTTTTAATAAAAGTTAAGTAAACCATTTTGTTATACTACAATAAGAAAAAAATTTCATTTGCAAGTAAAATATTATTATAATTTTTTTATAAACGATTGATTTATTCTTTCAAATTAAGTGTTTTGTTGAACTTGGGAATGTTTGAAGCTTAAGTAAAAACCATATTTTTCAGTTTTACTTACTATAGCATTTTGATTCGATTTTTTTTTTTCCCTCCCTTCCTATCCCCAGATCAAATGTTACATCACAGTCTCGTTTTTCTTTTTCTTTTTTTTTTTCTATTAAATAATACAGGTAAACAGCATCATGACTCTGAGTCAAAGATAGATAAACAACATGAAGCTTTTTCTTTTTCTTTTTTCACGTACAACACTAAGTAGGAGATTTTATGCTATTGTTCCAGCTGGCAACCACATATAGTTCCCCCATCCCTTCTTTTTTTTTTTTTTTTTCAAAATGTGCTTGAGGCTGAGGCTTCAAACGTGCTTGATCTCTCATCAAGTCAGACATAGTACATGCTGCAAGCCCCATTTTCGTTCCAAGTTGGCTGCTACTTCTTATCCCTAAAGTTGTGATAGATCCCTCTCACTTGACTTTCAGAGACCGACGAGTTTGCCATCTTAGCATAGGCAATAGATGGATGGAGTTTTTCCACCAATGGCTGCAAACCCTAGCTAGAAAATTATGCATCTGTGACGGATGTTTAGTAAAACGGAGGTTTGGTTTTGTGAAAATTATGTTTCTACAATTTTTGAGTTTAGTAGGCCAGGGCTATGTTAGGGTTGAAAAAAGAAAAATCTTGAACTTTAATTGAACTGTGAATTGAATTAAATTTAGTTGGTTAAAAAAAAATATGCAATTGTTTTATATTTTTTTGGTCAATCTTGATTGATTTTATCAAATATTTTATTATTTTTCATCTTATTTTTTGAATTAATTATTAAAATTAAGTTAAGTGAGTTCCATTTAAAATTTCATATATAAAAATTTTGTTTTTCCAAATTATCATTTTTTTTATATGTTTTCAAATTAAGGATATAATCTTGATATTTTTTATGTATATCTTATTTCCTTTTAAATCTTTGATGTATTTCTTTTATTTTCTTTGTATTGCTTTTGAACAAATATCTCTACTTTTCCTTTCTCGTTGTTGTTCATTAGAATGGAGTTTTTTATTCTTGTTCAATTAAATTAGGTTTATTAAAATCTTATACAGCTTTTTGTTAAATATTGTTATACATGATAAATAGTCGACAAATTAATTAGAAATATATGAAAGTTTAATAAAAGAAAAATGTATTATTAGAGATAAAAATATTTAACGAAAATTTGATATGAATAATTTGAACTATAGATTGAACTGAATTAAATTTATTTTAATTAAGTTTGAAAAATTTATGAACTGAACTGTATAATTAGATTTGATTTTAAAAAAAATCGAACCTTTATATTAGAGTTAACTCAATAAAGAAAACAAATCATATTAAATTGAACCATGCTTACCTTAGCTAGTACAGTATAATGATAATTTAGTGACATGAATATTAGTTTTCTACTTACACAAACTAGATTTAAATCTCTCTTTCTTAAAATTGTACTCTATGGAGGAAAAAAAAAAAAAATAGAGTTTAGTAGGAAACTGGACATACGAAAACGTAAGATATTTGACACAGAAAACTTATTAACAAGCACGAGCCCGATCATCGGTTCTCGCATGTTCGAAGAAGAATGGAGTTGACATTTTTCAGATTTTTTAGAAAATTGATGGACTATTGTTCTACACGTGTAGCGTATTTGTTAGGAGATAGTGGGTTAATCAACCATGACACGAAAATGAATCTTTTCTTAGTAACTTTGAGGATCATATTTTTCTCGTCAGTTACCGCAAAATCATCTTTGAGCACTTACAAGGCTGATCGGGGGAACTCAACCTCAGCTTTTGTTTTGAGCATAAACATCTAGGACCGTAAGTAGTGGCTCCATGAGATTCTGAGAGAGAAATCTTTATATTTCGTTGTTACCTTAGTGAATATGTCAACCTTACCCCCATAGTTTTAAACTTTTATCTGGGCTTTTTTATGAAAATTTTACATCAATTTTTCTTTACACCTTGAAATTAAGGGACATAAATATGACAACTTATCGCATATTTATATCTTAGTATCAGTATATGTAATCTCAAAATAACTAAAACTCTTTAATGATAAGATCATTTATCGGAATTTTTTTTCGATAATATTAATAATATAGTATTATTATAATGTCGACTAAAGTAATTTATTATAGAGTCTTGTGTACCTATCTCTAAATTCAAAGTAACTTATGGCTTCATAGCATAGTCTTGTACAATATCAATGACATTTCGTATCATCCCATAGTCAACGTTGGATTGGTCCATTAGGAGACTAGTCCACTACAGATGCCCAATGCAAGACCCCATAGCCCCCATAGTAATCTGACCTGTAGCTTTGCATTGCAATCTTCTAATTCGTTTTCTTAGTGTCACCATAATCAACAACCTGCCGATAATATCAATACCTAAGTCTGTTAAATCGTCTTAGTGTATTACTCCAATAAGGACACTATTACACATTGATTATTAGGTGTCACATCAACTTGCTAATCATTTGGATTCTTGGCTATAGTCAATCACAAGCAACAAAAAATTATGTTGTTACTATAGTTATAATTTGTTTGCAACTAGGTTAACACATACAATACAACAACCAAGATCATGTAACTATTCTTGATCATCCAGAATTTCCATTTCCTTTATCTTGCTTAAACCTAATTAGTGCATATGATTTCTTAACGTAGATCTATACTTATCTATAATTATGATCAATGCGTAAATACTAGGCATGATTAAGTACCAACTGGTTTGACTTAATGGTGAAAAAAGTAATTTTTATATTTAAAGGAATCCATTCTAACTTGGAGTTAAAGACTTCACTATAAGTTGAACATTATCTACTCATGGCTATCTACCAAACAATTTTCATCCTAGCAACATAGACTTTACTGTCAATAATAACTAATTAACAAGTCAAAATTTATTAGTTACATAGTATAACTACTTTATTAATCCATTATCACCTTCTAACCAAATCAAGTTATTAATTTTAGTTAATTTTTAACAATTGTGTTAATTAAGGATCATCTGCTTTCATTAACTAAATTAATTATAGTTTAATAACTTTTACTAATTAGGTTAAATACGGTCCCTAATTATAGGCCACTTAATATCATCAATTATTATTTAAAATTTAAATTCAAATCCTGTAGTTTTATATACCTTTTTATAATTTAGTTAATTGTAGCCATTGATTCTTATTAATTTGGTTGGTTGGAGTAATTTGTTATGGTCAATTACAACCCCACGATTTTGAACTCAAGCTTGGTTTTACAGGTTTCATTGCAGGTTGACCCTAGATTATCATATTAACTATTACTCCTATTAAAGGCAACTTATGAACTAAATAATTACCTAATATAACCAGCTGATAATTAACTCATCAAACAACTTTTCAATATCAACATCAGCTTTAGCGCATCAAGAACCGTTGGCCTATGAGTTTTTTTTCATAAATATCTTTGTATCTTTTTTTTCTTTACAACAGAACATCTTTCCTTTCTGTAATTCTTTCCCTAATTTCGAACACAAATTTTACAATCTGATTTGTAGATTTCAACTACGGCGATTTCATGAATCTTTATAATCCAACTTCTGAGCTTTTGAATTTCAAAACTATTTAATATAAATATACTCAAATCGTCCATAGTTTTGACTTCAACGAATGAATGGTTCATGTTTCATTGGATGGACTTGGTTTTTCTTTCGTTAAATCCATAATTATATTGTAGATGAATTGAATCATTACCCCAACATGATGCTAAAAAAAAAAAAAAATTCTTTTTTATTTTTCCCTAACACATTTCCAACAACTACTTCGTCCTTTAGCGAATCACACTATTTCCATAATTGGGTGTTTTTTATGAACATTCAAGTAAAAAATCCACATATCCTTCATTATATCGATTTCCAACGTACTCACACAATTCTATCAATTACGTAACAAATTTTCAATTTTGAGAACAGCTTGCTTCAAATCCTTATGCTACATTTGGTATTTGAGTGGACCGGAATGAAATTACGATTATAAGCCTCATTCCCTTTCTCTACATTTGGATATACTTTAAAAGTTAGAATCGCGATTATTAAAAATTGTTGATACCGACTTTAAGGAGGATTTCAATTTTGATTTTAAATAATTGTAATCATGATTCCATTCCAAGATATGTATTTATAATTACATAAATACGCTCTCGTTCTTAAATTCTTCCTTAGCATGACATGAAGTTATGAAGTCTTTGAGAGCCTCTTTACCGCGATTTCTTGTCCTTCTAATAGGCCTGCAACAAATATGAGCTAATAGTCAATTAGCATTATTTGAGGTGCGACTAATTTTCATATTTCAATACATTTCCAGCTAACATATGTTTCTTTACCTAGTTTACAATGTCGAAGCCAACTTACTCAAGCCTTTTCTCGTCATTGAAGTTATTTGTAATTAAAGCTATGACATTGAAGCCAACCTGATAAGGCTTACAGCCTTGGTTGCGCCCCTTCAAGACTTGGCTTTCCCCCTTATGGCCAACCTTAGCTTAGGCTCATTATACGGCTTATCCAGCTACATTGGTCATCAATGGCTAACAGAATACGAATAAGGCTGGACAATTAAGTCAATAACCATCTTTTATATTTGTGGAACACGTTAGACATCATGGCTCCACCATCCAATACTTTCGGATGTGGCTTTTGCCTACTAACTTCTCTTTAACTACTACTTTTACTTCTCTATAAATACAAGATTATCATCTCACAATAAACCACTTGATATTTCGCATACTTAAGCTTACTTTTTACCTCTAAGTACTCTTACTTACCCCACATATGTTTAATTTAAGTATTAGAGTGGTCACGCTGGATAATACGTCTCCTGGGTTAGACACACAGAGAAGTACTATAATGAAAAGAACCAAAAAGAAGCTGAAGTAAAGCTAACAAATCTGGGTAGCTACTAAATAAATATGACACACTACTCAATCCTACGAAGCCTACAATCCGCTTGCTAAGACACACCAGTTTGAACTAAAGGGTCACTCGCCACTGCTCCTTACTAAATGGAATATATAAGAGCTCAAGGGTAATGAGAACATTAAGATTACTCAAATGATACTTGATTAATCTGATATTGGTGATATGATTGCTCGCATACAAGAAAGTGGGCATTTATATACTCGTCCACTAGAGTTACTTACATGTATGAAAAAAACAAAAGGGTATTCTATAACTAAGTTACATAAGACATACTAAAAAGAGTAAAAGAGACAAAAAATATTTAGTTGTGAAAAAGAAAGAATCATTATGGGATACTGTATTAGAAGACACGTGTTGCTTAGCGTTTGGATAGGAGAAATATGGTAAAAGGTAGACGGAAACAGAATAATGCTTATGGTCAAGAGTTGACTTGATGTGAACCAAGTTGGAGACCAAAAGTCAGCTTGATTCGAGGTCAAATGCTTGCTGTCAGATCGGGTGCTTGCCTTGGCTATTTTTAGGCTATCTTTTGGGATAAAGCGTTGTTGTTGAACAAGGGTGGATTTGACGCATCTAAGGATCTGATAGTTAGGTTGGCAGGAGATCAGCTCAGGAAACGATTCCTCGTCTCGGCTATGGCGTAGAGTTAGTATCCTCCAAGCGAGTCTTTAGAGTCCATTAACTCGACTGCTTATAAGGTAGGACCGTTGAGTTTCTCATTGTGGTAGGTGAAGGGTCGTCGCTTCTATATTAGGATAGCACCAATTCCAACTCTTGATGCATCACATTCTAATTCGAAGAGCTTGTTAAAATCTAGCAATGATAGGATAAGTGCCAAGGTAAATTTTTCCTTGATTAGTCTAAAGCTCTGTTCAACTAAGTTGTTTCACCTGAATCCTTCACTCTTCTTTATCGATTCGATCAAGGGAACGACTATTGTACTAAAGTCCTCAATAAATTGCCTATAGAAAGAAGCTAGGCCATGGAAACTTCAGACCTTAGTGACATTCTTTGGCGTTGACCATTCCAGAATAGCTCGGATCTTCTTCTCATCTGCTCGGATCCCTTCCCCTAACACTATAAACCTTAGGAAAATCATCTCTTTTTGGCAAAACATATACGTGTTCACATTCCCATACAATTTCTCAACTCGCAAAACATGAAATACTTTACGAAGACGTTGAACATGGTTGTTCAGGTCAGCGTTATATATCAGTATGTCATCAAAATATATGACCACACATCTTCCAATCGGAGGGTATATCACATGGTTCATTAACCTCATGAATGTACTCGACACATTAGTAAGTTTGAACGGCATAACCAATCATTCGTAGAGTCCGTGCCTAATTTTGAAAGCAGTCTTCCACTCATCTCCCGGTCTCATACGAATTTGATGGTAGCCACTTTATAGATCAATCTTTGAAAATATCTTGGCGCCTTGAAGCTCATCTAGCATATCATCGAGCCTTAGTATTGGATATTTGTAATTGATAGTAATCCGGTCAATTACTCAGCTATGATGCACATACGCCATTAACCATCTTTCTTCGAAACGAGAAGAGCTACTACAACACAAGGGCTACTACAACACAAGGGTTTATGCTCTCCTTCACATATCCTTACTCTATGAGCTCGTCAACCTGTCTCTTTAGCTCGACAGCCTGCTCAGGGTTCATCCTATATGCAGGTCAGTTCAGTAGGGCGGCACCTAGCTGTAGATCAATACAGTGCTCTATGCTTCGGATTGGTGATGGTTCTTTAAGCAGTTCTTCAAGGAGTAGGTAAAAAAACTCATCTTGCAAGCTTTAGATCTCTTCTGGGACATTCTCTAAATCCCTCATCTCCAGCAATCTCCTAATTAACAAAAACATGGGCTCGTTAACCTTCTCAGCAGATTAAACCTTGCTTCTGTTCATAACTAAATTCCTTTTCTTACTGGCTTGGGTAAGCTGCTTATGGGTTTCATTTACTTGCGACATGGTCAAAGGTTGCAACACGATCTTTCTTCTATCCTTGACAAAGGCATAAGTATTATTATACTCGTTGTAAGTGACACATTGGTTGAATAACCAAGGTCATCTAAGTAGTAGATGTGAAGCTCCTATGGGGATAATATTGCAAACTACTTCATCCTTATACACATTCATAACATTGAACGATACGGTTACTTGCTCAGTTATGTACAAGGTACCCTTATCATGAAGCTTGTGTAGTTTGTAAGGTCGGGGATGCTTGGAGGTCGGTAGACCCAATCTTTGCACAAAGGACTGTAACTACATTAATACAATTTCCTCTGTCTACTATAATGGTGCACAATTATCCCTTGATGGTACATTTGGTATGGAATAAATTCTCCCTCTAGTCCTCCTCAGAGTTCGGAAAGGAACTCAGGATTTGCTTTAAGACTAGGGTCATCACTTCTCCCTGGTCAACATAAATACAGGTCTCCTCTTCCTCTTTGGCTTCGGGTTTTCTAACATCTTCTTCTTTCTCGAGCTCGTTCTCATCAGTGTTATTCACTATATCTTCTTAGAGCATCATGATATGTCGATTCGGACACTTAATAGCCATATGTCCGAAGCCCAAGTATTTAAAGCATTTTACCTCGTTGGTCTTCTACCTGGAGGTCTGCCCTTTCTTATATGTCCTCGAATTCGGCTTAACTTTGAATCGGCCCCACTGACGGAATTGGCCTGGCTGATCGGCTCAACCTTGCTGGCTTGCTCGACTGTCATCAAGTATATCACTCCTTTCCTTCACTTGGTATGGTCTCTTTGGCTCTACTTGAACAAGTCGACGTAGTACTGGGGCTCATGAGAATGTTATCTCACGTCGGCTCGGAACATTTTTCCTCTGCTTTTTGACCCTCTGCGCTATCTTAATCGCCTCTTCCAAGGTATAAAACCTTTGCACTTTTACAATGTCGCGAATCTCATACATAAGCCTAAAAATGAATCTTAACACTGTATGGGCCTCTGGTTCTTCTACATTAACTCGAATCATTAACATTTGAAACTCTCTTATGTGGTCATCAACATATTAGCTTCCTTAGTGAAGCTCTTGCAACTTTGCAAATGTATCTTGTAAGTAAGTCTCAGGCACAAATCTGCCTCTTAACAACCTTTTCATTCTATCCCAAGTTCTAACATCTCGTCTTCCATCTCTTACTTTGGCTACATTTAAATTCTTCCACTACATGGTGACATACCCTGTAAACTCCAATGTAGCAAGTTGGACTTTGATAGCATCTACATACCCATAACATTTAAACTCTTTCTCGAACTTCTCTTCCCATTCCAAGTATTCATCGGCATCTCTACTTCCACTAAAGGGCAAGATTTGAACCTTAACATTATCTAGTCTTCGAAGAGCTCGACATCCTTGTCTTTGTGCTCAATAATAGTTAGCATCTTCTTCTTCTTCCCCAAACTCTTCAACATCCATCTCCTCGTTATCTTTCTTAATCTCTTCTAACTTTAGTCTTTGTCTAGTAGCTCCTCTAGCTCGAGGGGGATCAAACTAGGTGATGGGCTCGACCACCTTGGCTATAACCACTCTCTTGAATATTGTTAGGTAAAATTTGCGATGGCATTCTTTAGGGTTGTTACCTATTAACTTGAATTGTTGTGATTAAATTCTCAACAAGGTTTGCGAGTTTATCAAGTTTATCATCAACGGACCTTGGGGTATTACTATCATTATGATCATAACCAGGTTAAGCACCATTACTTTAATCTCCAATAATACCCTGAATACTCGAATTTGACATAGTACAATACTTTTCGTACAAATTAACAACTTATGAACAATCCTACTACCTAATAGTTACTCAAACAGAATAGAAACAAACTTGTTCTGCTTCTGTAATGAAAAATAGACTAAGAATAGAATAACAATGAAACCACACTTACCATCACACAGACATACTATAGTAGCTACGAGCTACGTAAGAAACATAGCAGCCACTTATAGTAAAGCGAACCAAAACTTCACTGCAACTTCATACACTCCCTTTTGGAACCGTGCTTTGATACTAGCGAGGCTGATGCGTCTTCAGGGTTAGACATATGGAGAAGCACCACAACGAAATTGGCCGAAAAGAAACAGAAGAAAAGTTAGCAAATCCGGATAGCTACTGAATGGATATGACGCACTATTCAATCTTACTCAGCCTACAATCTATCGGATATGATACACCGGTTCGAACTGAACGGTCACTCGTCCCTACTCCTTGTTAAAGGGAATAGATAAGAGTTGAAGGGTAACGAGAACACTAAAGTTGCTCAAAGGGTACTTAATTGATCTGATATTGATGCTATGATTGCTCGCATATAGGAAAGTGGGGGTTTATATACCCGTCCACTAGGGTTACTTACATTTATGAAAAAACAAAAGGGTATTCTATGAATAAGTTACATGAAACATACTAAAAAAGGTGAAAGAGACAAAGAATATTCAGTTGTGAAAAAGAAAGAATCATTCTAGGATACTGTGTCAGAAGACACGTGTTGCTTGGCATCTGGATGGGAGAAATATGGTATAAGGTAGGTGGAAATAGAGTAACACTTATGGTCAGGAGCTGACTTGATGTGGACTAGGTTGGAGACCAATTAGTTCTTTAGAAGAGAAGTCAACTTGATTTGGGTCAGATGCTTGCGGTTGGATCGGGTGCTCGCCTCAGCTATTCTTAGGCTATCTCTTGAGATAAAGCGTTACTACTGAACAGGGGTAGATCTGACGCATGTAAGGATTTGATAGTTAGTTTGGTAGGAGATCATCTTGGGAAAGGATTCCCTGTCTCAGCTATGGCCTAGAGCTAGTATCTTCCGAGCGAGTCCTTAGAGTCCTCTAACTTGGTTGCGTGTAATCAGCCTGAGGGGTTGATTCCTATCAGTAAGTGATTAGGAGGCTTGTCTTGAAAGGATAAGGTAAAAGGGAGCCTGTCTTAAAAGGACAGGGCAAAAGGTCAGGGGGCTTATTTTGAAATGATAGAGCTAATGATTTAAAGGGCCTATCTTAAAAGGATAGAGCAAAAAATTAGGGTACCTATCTTGAAAGGATAGGGTAAATGATTAATGAAGCTTATCTTGAAAGGATAGGGTAAATGATTAGGAGGCCTATCTTGAAAGGATAGGGAAAATGATGAAGGATGCCTATCTTGAAAGGATAAGGCAAAAATGAAGAAGGTGCTTATCTTGAAAGGATAAAGCAAAAAAATTAAGGTGCCTATCTGAAAATGATAGAGCAAAAGTTTAAGGTGCCTATCTTGAAAGGATAGGGTAAAAGATTAGGATAGACACTATACTGAAAAATTAACGTTCTTAAAAGACAAAATGGCTTCTCAAAAGGATAGATCTTTTGAAGAAAACAACTTAACAAAAGGGTTTGGAAGGCATGGCTGATTTTTTTTTATCCTTGGATAACTGATGTTCCTTGATGTAAGACGATAGAAGTTCCTATAGTGAAACTTTTTTAACTCTAGTCATGGGATAACTAAAGTTCCTAAAATTCCTAGGATAACCTAAGCTCTTTAGTATGATGACAAAGGGTCCTGAATAATCTTTTCATAGGATTGCTAAAACTCTTAAATTTTTCTCATACTAAAGGATGACTAAGATTTCAAAGTTCCCAACATAAGGATAACTAAGGTTTTTGAAATTTCCTAGAAGGATTACTGAAGTTCTTAACTTGATGATGACTAAAGTTCATATTATAAATTCTCAAATTTTTCACTTTTTGAAACTCAAAGGGAAAAATCGGTCGTTTTATTCAAAAAAATTCTTCTTCTTCTTCTTCTTCTTCTTCTCCTTCTTTTTTTTTTTTTTTTGCTACTAAGTAATGAAATTGTACTGACTCTAAATATTGCAGATAAGCGATATGGTTACTTTTTAGCCCATTGGCCATTCATTCTTCATCTTTGATTGCTTGTTTGCTACGATGATGGAATAGGAAAAAAATTTAGTTGAACACCTTGTTCTTCTTGCCATAGGGAATTTTCATTCAATTCTAAGTGAAGGGCTTCTTGTGCCCCTAGGGTATGCTTGACTTTTTCATCCATAAGTTTCTTACCAAGGAAAGTATCTCGATTATTTGAATAATTTAGTCCAAGAGGACTTCCTTATACCTTCAGATAGCTTGTTTTCACTCCTGATTATGATGCCAAAAATTTTGGTCAGTCTTGTAAGTGATACTTTGATTGATCTGATAAGTCTTTTCCTCAAGGTTGTAACATAGGCTTTTGGTCATTAGCTTAAGTAAAACGGGATATAGATGTGTTTAGATAATTTTGAAAAATTAATATCTCAACCTAGGTTTACAAGTTAAGAACCTTAAAGAGAAATACTAAGATGAGCTTGCCTCAGTTTCATGAGCAATGATTACTTAAGATAAATCAAATTCCTTATTCAAAAGAGTTTCATTAAAGATGGTATAGTGGGTAGGACCATAGAATTAAAGTTTGATTCCTTTGGGCTCGGAATCTTTTGCTTAGGTTTTATGCTTTGAAGGATATTAAGGGAAGACTAAAGTCCTTAATTTTAGAATTCACGAGTTCAGCTTTTCTAAGATACTTGAGCCATAGGCCCTCGAAGAGCTTTTGAGCTATCCTTTGGGATGTGAACACCTTACTTTTGTTTTCTTCTTTTTTCTCTCTTTTTCTTTTTTTCTTCCTTTCTTTTTTTTTCCTCAAAGGTGATCACCCTTCATGTGTTCGAGTTTTCACTTGAAGAAAATTCAAAGCCTTAAAACCAAAAGCTTGAAGTATATAAGCCTAGTGAAGTAGGTATGGCTTTGGGGGAGTATTTAAGAAAGATTAATGGTCTTGCAGTGTTTGAATGAGTGTATGGATTTGAGTGAAATGTACAGTTTGAAGCTCTTCTTCATTCTAAAGAAATCAACTTATCAATGACAATTATTGCTCATGAATTGATATGACTTAAGCAAGCACAAATTAGCTTATTCCCTCTCTCCAAAATCAATGACCTTAACCTCTTGATTGCTCCAGTGTGGGGTGGTTCTTGATAAGGTTTATTTTCTGAAAAACTTCTCTTAAATGGCTCAAACGAGCTCACAATGGATAAAAATGTTTAGGAAGTGAAATGAATGCCTATTATCTTTTCAATTTGTATATTACATGTAAGATAGACTTTCTTTAAGGAATGAGTCTTATCCTCACTTTCATGTCTTTCAGCTTTCATGAGTGTTTTAGGGTTAGTGTTTGGGATTAGGGCTTGCCTCTTATCATTCTAAACTCTTTAAATAATGAGATACTTTTGTCAGTTTGACAATGAAACATTTTATGTTTTGTTTGCCTTTATTTGCCCCAGTCTTATTAGATAAGACTAGATATTCTGTGGTGCCCCAACGGGTTACATGCCATTTTGCCTTTAAAAAAAATTGCCCTTTTAAACTCAATTAAATGGGTCCTTTTATTACCCCCCCAGCCCAAGCTCATTCATAGTGAAGACAAACTTTGTGTTTGGTTTTAGCATTGGAGCGGGTGGGCCTTTTGGGCTTGGAGAGGATTGGTGTAGATGAGTAGGCCACGTGTTTGGGTCTTTTTTTTTTTTGGCTTGAAGTGGGTTGAAATAGGTGAGGAGGTTAGTTGTTTGTGTTTAAGGTTCTAGAAAAGGTTTGGTAATGGACTTCTCTTCAAGGATTGTATTTAGCATGGGTTTTTCTTAAGGATAGGCTATGTCTCCACCATTTTCATTTATCAATTTCCAATATGCTTTCCCTTTTTGCCCTTTAGCATTAGCCTTAGTATAAGGCTTAACTCATAGGCTACACATCGCTTTGGGCTTATAATGAGTGATTGCCAAGATTAAACTTAGGTAAGAGTTGTTGTTGTTAGTTATCTTAGCTTAAAAAATGAATGGCTATAGGCTTCAACAATGTGCTAAACCACTAAAAAATAATAACTTAAAGTTTCTAAAATTTGTACTTGTTAGCATATATTTTTCTTCTTTAAAAAATTTATGATTTTTTTTTGAAAAACTTTATTCTAATAAAAAGCGTATGAAAACACTTATATTACAAAAAATTATGTTATAAATAGGCTTACCGACATCTCCTAACTTATTAGAAGGATTGAAAAAGTTACAGAGTTAACAAGAAGGAGTGACTATTTTACAAAGTTAATGACTGAAGGTAATGACTTATTTACATGTAAAAATTCTTGAAAACCCTAAAGGATACTAAAGAGAATCTATGCTATCAATGACTAGATTGCTAACATTGTCTAATAAAAGAAAAAGCCAGAAGCGACATGATGAGGACAACAAAGTTATAAAAAGGAAAATTGATAATTGAAGGGTTATAATTTTATAAGAAGAGTATCTAATGTTTCAAAAATCTGAGTGGGGAACAATATAGGAATAATGACTATTTATAGATCATGAGTAACAAATGTTTATAATTTGAAGGATTTTTACTTGTCTTTTTTATGTACATATGGGTTATTGAACAAATTTCTAATACAACACGTACAAAAAAAAAAGTAAATAAATACACAAATAGCATGTAAGTAAAGCACACTCATGTAAATGTAAGGCTGGCAACTGGATAATAGTGCGATAATTTATTAAAAAAAAATTTAGAGTTACATCTTTATTAAAATCAATTGAGTACAAATGGGCTAGACCCTTATTGCATTTATAATCTTTCTATGAGTATAGATATAGAACAAAATTTTACAAAAGCAAAACATCTTTTAACAGTTTATAAGGGAATTTTTTTTATAAGGAAATAAAAAATTGTACGACCACTGTATCATATGAAAAAATAATAAAATTGGAACTCCTTACCCTTGATTACTTTATTTATTTATTTATTTTTAAAAAATCATACTGTTATTTATTTGCTAGCCTATAAAAGATTAAATACAATTTGGTAGGTTTCATCTTGAATTTTCTTTGCACCACATTTTATTTGTAAAATAAAACAAAAATATAGCACATAACATATATTACTTGATCAAATACAAGCATGTACATACATAATAAGGTATAAAAGGAGATACAATATAATATACACGCATGTAATGCAATAGCGATCGCTAATTAATAAATTATATGAATTATATGAACCTACGGTTAAAGAATACACTCATATATAAAAGTATTGATTCTTTTAATTTCCCTTCTTTTTTTTTTTGAAAATAAAGCCCAACTAATTGCGGATTATTAAATTTTCCTATAATTTAATAATGACTAACCTTTTTTTCAAAAAAAAAAAATGATGCAGGATGGTGAGGTCTATAGGTCCCCAACTCTATAGCTCTAGGCATTTCTAAGGAATCACTTAGTAGGCTACATCTAAGTATGAGTGGGCTCGCTTATTATTGCCTGATAGGGGTAAAGACCTAGTGAACTAAGGGATATACAATGGTGGCTTGTCTTAGGTTCCTAAGGTAGCTCAAGTTTGACCACATCTAAACATACAAATGATAAAAATAAATAAATTTCTCCCTAAATCCTTAGTAACAAGCCCATTGGGCCAGCCTTTTTTTAGAGGCTTGAATCACTAAAACTCAGTTAGTACAACCATATTACAATACATAGATAAAAGAAAATAAAAAGGAAAGCCCATTAATTAATTTTTATTTTTACATGGCTAGCTCATTAGGATCTTTAGTGGAGTCGCCAATTCCATCGACTTCTATTTTGTTTTCCTTAATTCAACTTATATTAAACACAACCCATATAATATCAATTACTGGACATTAAATTTAGAAAATATTTTTTTTATGAAAAATGTTTAAAAATATTGTAGTTGCCAACCGGTTATACTGGTAAAAAATAAAATTAGGGTTTCGCGATGGGAAAACCCTAATTTGACCACTAATTTGTGAATTTCCTGAAAAATAATTTTTAGAAAATTAATCAGAAAAAACTAAGTTCGGGAGCTAATTTATTAAGATTAAATCATCATATAAAATAAAAATTAATGGGCTCTTATTTTTATAATTTTTTCCAAAAATGCTAAGATATGTATAGATATGCAAAAGTGTAATCAAGATAAATTTTTAATAATTTTTATTAAGAATTTTCAAAAAAATAAAGTTTGCTTCTAAGGTGCATATATATTTGCTAGTTGAGATTAAACTAATATAATTTTGTTTAGAAAATATTTAGTGGGTGGATTTTTTTTTTAAATTTGAAAATCGAGTTAGATTTACATTTATTTAACTATTTATTATTTAAAAAAAAAAACCTAAAAGATCTAATTTAATGAATCTATTTTTTAAAAAATTTAACTAACTAAATATTTTTGAAAACTTTAGTTAAGAATTTTTTTATTTTTATTTTTTTAAATCATTGCGTATCAATAAAATATCTTTTCTAAATTCTACATGCAAGATATACTAAGATATGTATCTTCTCTAAAGATATGGATCTTAGAAAAAAGACACGTGGTTTTTTTAAAAAATGCAATATAACTAAATTTATCAAAAAATTCAAATTTTGTAAAAAAACAGCAAACGATATGATGATTATTAAAATATATAATAAAAAAACTTATACTAAAGAAAACAAATTAGTAAAATTAATTAACTAAATAAATAATTAAATAAAATAATAATATTTTTTTATTACCTAAACGAATTAAGTCACAGGTGATCAATGTGTTCGTATTGATCGTATTGTAATCATAATCGTCTGGACTACATTTGCATGCTTGGTGTGTGTATTGGTTAGCGCGTGTAACCGTAGATTATGATCGTGCGAGGCATGTCACATGGATTGTGTTCAGGTATGTGATCGAGCTACTGTGTTCGTGTGCTTGGCAATGTGAATGGTAGAGTGTATGCCATATGTATTAGTGATCGGTGAGTAATGCTAGCTTGTGTATGTATATGATCGACAATGTATGAATGTGTATGTTAACTTCAGTATGTGGATGTGTGTAAACCTCGATGTACGTGTTGTGTATTGACTTTGGTGTGTACGAGGCGTGTTAGGGATGTAGTGTGTATACTATGTGACCGAGTGTTTGGTATATGAGGGAGGAATGTGTAGGTGTGAAGATTGTGTAGTAGTGCTTGAAGTGTCAGGCGGGGGGCTATTGTGTGCATGGATTGTTGCTACATGTGCTACTGTTCGTCGGATTGTATTAAGTTGTAGATGAGTGTAGAGCTGTATTGTTTGATGTGTGTTAGGGATTCTAAAAAAAGTACCAAACTTCATTGTCGAATTACTATTTATAAGCCACATAATCAAATCTTTTGTTTCTTTTTAGATATAAATTTGATCTCAACAAATCCTAGATATGAAAGATTCAATAATAAATACCAGATATGAAATATATGATTTAGATTTTTTGAAAATTCAATCTAGTTTCTAAAACTCCTATATTGATATGAGCTTTCTATCTTTTGGGCCAACTCAATCCAATTTGATTTAGCTAAAATATACTTAATAAATTCTAAGTCTATTTTAGCGCAATATAAATTAGATGAAGATCCACTTTATATTAGATTGGACTAAAAAATATTTTAACGAAGCATGATCCTTTAAGACTTAGAATTCATTAAATTGAACACATACCATTATCCGATTTAACCTTAAAGGACTCATCTCAACTCAACTTAACTCGAATTAACTCGATATGACTTGACTCTTTATTATTTTTTATTATTCTTTCAATTTTCATTTATTTATAAAGATACTAAAATAAAAAGGGCAAAAATAAGGTATTTATAATGGCCATTAGTTTGATAACCTTAAGTTTAGATAATTTTATGCTAAGCACCACATCATGTTGAACTTTAGGTCAGTTGCCTACCCTTAGTTGAACGATCAGGTTGAAGTAGTGATAACTCTGATTTTAAAACATATTTCATATGGTGATTTTATAGTATTTTCCTCACATTTTTGGTTTTCTTTAAAGAAATTGATACTTAATTGAGTAAAAGTTTGATTTCTAAGTTTGAACGCATTCTAGGATTGAAAACGAAGAAAAGGAATCAAATTTCACTCAATTCGGAGTTCAAACGAAGAAGTTATGAAGTTTTGAAATTACACAAAAAGTTACACAACCTGGGGACACGGTCATGTCCCAGGCTGTATCTGGTAAAGAAAACGAAAACCTTTTGATACATTATAAAAGGACATATTAAGGTTTCACAAGAAATAAGAGACATTAGAGAAGACAAGAGACTTGAGGAGAAGGAGAAGGAGAAGGAGAAGGAGAAGGAGAAGGAGAAGGAGAAGGAGAAGGCGAAGGCGAAGGCGAGAACAATACCGACTTCAAGATTGGAGAGATTTTTCATCAATCAAAGGAGTTTTTCATGTTTTATTTTATGTTATTGATGGAATTCATTTTTAGATTCATTATGATAGCTTAGAATTCGTGTATTTAGGATTATGGAACCTAGGGTTTCATGTGATTCTTGGATTGATTTAGAATTCTCAATAAAGTTTCTATCTTTGGTTGATTCAATTATGTCATTTAATTGTTAATTGATATTTCTAGAATATCAATATATGATATTATACATGTTGATTGGGAAATTACATGTATAATTAGATCTTTACATAATTGGAGAGAATTACATGTATACTTAGAGATAAGATACATGTTTCTTCTGGACTGTTAATTAATTGTGAGGGAATTTATTATACATCAATGCAATTCTAAACTATATTACTAAGTGAAGAGATTCCGGTGAATAATTTAGGATTGGGGTTAATATGCTTGAGAAAGGTATTAACTTTAGTTGTGAATCCCTCCGGTCAAGAAAAATAGAAATCGAATTGAATATATTTTAAGCGATCACATGTTAAATACTAGGGGAAATAATTTCTAAATACGTTATTACTTTCTTGAAGTCGTTCTTAATTTTATTGCTTTTTCAATTGCTTAATTAAGTCTTATAATTAAGTTAGTTTGTTAATTTTAGTATTTTTAATTAATTCAAACTTTCATAATTTTCCGGTTAGATAATAAAATTAAGGTTAATATTAGTACTCGAAGTCTCTGAGGGATCGACTCGGACTCACATCCGCTATATTAAAACTGATAGGTGCACTTGCCTGATATCAAGTAACTATTCGGATTATTGTCGAAAGCTTGAAGAAGAGAGAGGATCAAGCTCAGAGAGCTTGGGTAGATAAGTTACCTAATATCTTATAGGGATACAGGACCACGTACTGCACTTCTATAGGTGAAATCCCTTTTCACCTAGCATTTGGATTAAAGGCAATCCTCCCTATCAAGCTAAAGCTTCCTAACATTTAGACTCAAAGTTTCAATACAATGCTATGCTAAACGAGTCCTTACTATAGGCTAGCGTTGATACTACAAAGGAGATCAGAGACCTCATTGTAGCTTGGGTAGCTGCTTACTAGCACTGAGCAGCCATATACTATGATCAAAAGGTTAAATACAAAGAATTCAAGGTGGGTGACTTGGTCAGCTCGAAGCTAGAAGCTAAGGCTCACGGGAAGGATAGAGCAAGTTGGCCCCTAACTGGGAAGACCCGATCAGAGTTAGAGAGAGCTTGGGGAATGGAGCTTACACATTAGAACGATTGGATGGCGGGCTCATCTTATGTACTTAGAATGCTGATAACCTTCGGTTTTACTTTAACTAACGTACAACCATCTTGTAATTTTTTTCATAAAGTATTAATAAAAGTGTTATTCCTCATGTGTACTATCTATGTTTGCTTTTTTTTTTTTTTTTGCTCTTTCTCTCATACTAAGTCCCTACCCCTAAAGGGTGAATAGACCCACTAACTGGGTAAATCAGAAAGCTATTAAACCAACCCCCTTGGGTAACCTCAATAAGGGAAAACACCCCTTACACAACTGAAGAACTCTTACTATCTGTGTAAGTCAGAACGCTACTGACTTGACCCTTTTTAGGTAACCTTAGTAAAGGGATGCACTCTTTGTATAATTGAGGAACTCCTACTAGCTGGGCAGGTTGGAACGCCATCGACCTGAACCCCTTTCGAGTAACCTTAATAAGGGGAAACACTCCTTGCACAATTGAGGAACTCTCATTATCTAGGCAGGTCGAAACATTATCAGCCTGACCTCCCGTGGGTAACCTCAGTGAGGGGAAACACCCCTTACACAACAGAGGAACTCCCTCGCATTTACCTTGAAACAAGCACAACAAATAAAAAAACCGAAAAGTACTAATATGAAAGTATGAAAAGCAAAATAACTACATTGAATGAAGAAATTCAAATTTCATTGATAAAAGGAGGATTTACAAAATAAGGTCAGCATATTGACTTACTGTACAAAAGAAGGGAAGGGAGATAATTGTTTCTCACTTTGGATTAGTAAACTTCGATAGCTTTGAAAAATTTAATGCTTCAATTTGTTCGGAGGGCTGATCTATCGATGGCCTTTGCCCCTGAGATGACTGGCCTAAGGTTATTAAGGGAAGGGCTAAGACTTGTTGACTTAGGTCAGTAGGAGGATCACCTCGACCCTGACCATCCTGGGAAGCACTTACAAGAGTGACCTCCTACTAAGCTGTCGAGGTAGAAGTGGATGGAGTAGTATTTTGACCATCTTTGGTAGCAGAAAGGGTGCCGTGGACTGTAGCAGCTATTTAAGTAGCTTCTCTTTCTCTTGCTTAGGTAGCTTTCTTCTCTCGATGAGTTAGAGCATCTACCTAGCCTAAGAAGCTGATGTCAAGCTCAGGATGATAGGAAAGCACATCATTTCGTGTATACTGAGTGCACTCAGTGGAGAGGTCTTTTAGCTCCTCTAGCCATTGCTCCATTTTGTAGAAGTCGTCGACAGCTTAAGCACCTCCCCACTCTCTAGTTTAGAGATGATCTCCTTCATCTCCAAGGTCTCTCTTTGGAGCTCCTGGATTTTTTGCTCCAACCCTACCTTTTGACTGGTAAGCTCTAGGGATGTTGTTTTGGTGCTGTTACACTCAGATGCCTTCATCACCAACTCGGTCTTTAGCATGGAGACCAATGCCTTTAGCTCAGCATTTTCTTTTCAAGCTCTTCCTTGGCTCTCCTTTCCTTGTCTAGCTTCTAAGAAAGTTGAGCTGTAGTCTTCTACTCGTCATCCAATTGAGTTTTAAGTTCACCAGCCTACTTAGCATTCTTCTCAACGTCAGTTCACCTTTGCTCTACCTTTTGCAGCTTTGCCTTAAGCATAGTCATCTACACATAAGAGCGGCATAGGTGCCAATTAGCCTTCCTAAACTTTTCCAAATATTTACTAGAAGAGGACTCTGCCTCCTTTAGGCCCTTTTGTGCATTAGACACCACTGCATGAAATCCCTTCACCTCATTCAACAGTGAGTGGTAGTTACTGAGCTAAAGTAACACCTGGCCATGGTATTGTAAGGAAACACATGAACAGAGATCAAATCAATGTTAATAAGGAAAGACATCGATATAAAGAGGCAAAGACTTACCATCCGGATGAACGAGCGCAAATGATCAGCCATCTCCATAGGAGCATCCCTTCCCATCCTTGACAACTCTTTGAAGATGGCCCAGTTGTTGAGGTTATACGATCCCATCAAGGCTTGTAATGTCTTTGCCACGAACCTCCCACTTCAGCCTTAGGAACTTCCCCATAACCTTCTTAGTCTTGGACTTGACCTTCAAAAGGCGCAACTCTTCATTTTGGAACTCATACAACGTGTCCTTGAACAAGTCTAATGCTATCCCTAGACACCGGAATTTATTTAAGATTTCATAGAAGGCATCTTCGAGCATATTGGCACACTTGTAAGGATAACCCAAGGGTTACTTGTATAATTTTGACCAACTAATAAGCAACTTCCCTGTCTTCTTCCTCTTCACTACGAGGGCCTTATACTTGGCAGATTCCAGGGTCTTCTTCTTCTACCTAGCTACCTCCGAGCCAATACTGGCTTCGGCGCCCCCTTCTTCACCCTTGTCAAATGGGGGCAAAGATCACTACAATATGATTGTTTTTTTTTTTTTAGTACAGGTTCTAGCTCTTTGGTGCTGGAAGGTTCATCCTTGACTGGTATGGGCGTAGAGGTAAGGATAAAATCGATAGGGGGAAGGACTGTACTCATAGGCTCGAAAACCAATGACCTTGTGGGGTGACCAACAAGAGGATTCCTTTGAGGCAAAGGAATCGGCTCGACCCTGTTAGTCTCTCCTACTTTTGGTCTCAGCCCCACAGCCTTGCCCTTAAGGTCGGCAACTTTAATGGTCGACTTCACTTGAGCTTAGTGTCACATCAACAGCTTAGTGTCACATCAGCAGCTTAGATGTCGATGGATGCGGTATCTCCTCACTAATTTCTCACCTGCAAAGAATTAAACAAACAGTCAGCACAAAGAAAAGTACAGTACGATCATTTACCAACTCCACTGTGACCAACACGAACAAGGAAGATCTCCCCCTTCTCTTTAGGAGGGCATTAGCCGAAGCACAGTTCTATACACTCATATTAGCATAACGAAAGTTGTTCATGAGAAATGAACTTATACCTTCTATCCATTTCTTCACCACAGCCTTCTTTATGTTGGGGAAGAGCTTAGAGATTGGATACTTGAAGTATCTCTCCACCGCCTCTGTAGTGTTTATCTCTTGGCCGTTCATTAAGGCTATGAAGGCTTTTATCTCCCTTATGGCCTTAGCATCACCGAGCCTAAGCTCCTTCTAACTTCTAGTTTGGACCAAGGCGATTTGCCTTATCCAAAAGTCTACTTGATCTGGTAGTTCTATTACTAGGAACTTGTCCTGCCAGCCTTTAATGGAGTCTACTAAGCCTCCAAATAGCTTCCTCCCTAAACGGGGCTAGAGGTATGACCATCAACTAAAACTCTTCTACATATAGCAATGGTTGAAGAATTCGAGAGTGGCCCTTATCACTAGGTATTTATTAAGCCCTTGGAATGCCTTCAACACCCTCTACCCATTGGGAAGGGTTTGCACTGGATTGTATTGGTGAAAGTGGAAGAGCTCCTTCTCAAATTTGCTCAAGGAGAGGCATTATCCATAATCCAAACACTTTTGAAACATTGCAAGGAGCTTCCCTGACAGTAAGGGTACCTTTTCCTCTTTTGTTGGCAATCGTACTATCCAACTTGAGGTTAGTCTAACCATGAAGTTCACTAGGATCTAGTTAATGGTGGAAGGCTTACTCTTACTGATCCAATTGCTCAAACCTCTATCTATCCTAGGTACGGTGAATAGATCCATGGCTTCGGGTAAGGGATCATACACATAAACATTTCTTGGGATAGCATTGATAAGCCTTATTCTATCTAGTGCCTCCACTGCCATTTTCGAGTCATCATTTAATTGTGCCAGTGACATGGCTTTATCCTCTCCTTCATAGTGAGAGTCACTTCTTGTGGCTTCGAAGTTTGTTATATTGTACTTGGACGTACTAGATGGCGTCTCACTTATGTTTGCTCCCTTTTTAGTAGACATCTTAATGTTGAATTAAGGGAAAGTGAAGAGCTTTGGAAAAAGTTTAGGAAGAAGAGAGAGAGAGCTTTGAAGAAAGTTGATGAAAATAGAGAACAAGGTTGCAGTAAGAAAGCAAGAAGTTGCGAAAGGGTAATCTCTTTAAGTAACTCTAGTATTTATAGGTTGAATGCTTTAGAAAGCGAATTGACAGTTATAGGGATTTGTGTAAGCACAAATCCCCTAAAACGTTGCAATGTAGACACGTGGAGATAGTTTTGATCAGATGGTTAGATTTGAAAGACAAAACACATGTGATTGCATACATGTCTGTAGAGATAGGACACATGTTACATCCCATTAATTGCACCATGAAAGTGTACAATAAAGTAAGAATTCGAAAAGTTACTTTCGCGAGAAGTTTTCTTGAGGCTCTTTCAACTTCTATGATAGAGATTATGAACTAATCACTCACTCTTGAGCCCAAGGATTCACTCATATGGTTCATTGAGTTGTCCAAGGAGAGCTGAACTTAAAAAAGTGATCTTATCTCGGGTCTGACTTACCAAATTACTCTATTCTCCACCTCGTCAAAGAGACTCCCAAGGTGACCGTCTTGTTGCTGAGCCGACCTCTTTACGACATCAGTCCAAGGTTAAGCACCAAACTTTCCAGCTGCCAAGATGACACATTACTGAGGCCGAGTTGCCTTAAATCTGAGTTGACCAAGTAATGGGACATCGCCAAAACCAATCCTTCCTTAATCTGGAACATTTGAACTGCGAAGCATCTGACCTCAACTTGATCTGCTCAAAATCCATTTTGTTCGACAAATAGTATTATTAGGACTACATAATGGACAATTAACATGCGCCCCTTTTTTTTACATCTGTAATGTCCTTTTGTACTCGAATATCCCCTTTTTGTTCGATTACAACTCTACCCTTATAATTCACTCCTTTTTCTTTATTTAGTAAGAATCCCTTTTTGTAATTTGCATGTGCCTAAGACCTGCTTTAATTGGTTCATATAAATACTTGTACTTTGTAATAGCCACAACAGTTAATGATCATTGAATTTTAGACATTCCTTTCTTATATGAGCTAAGTATCCTTACTTACTCTCGTTTGCTCTTATTTAGTCCATTGTGAGTATAAATTAGTGGTAAGTATCCTTTGGTCACACTTGTGAGTATTACTACCCGAGCTTATGTGAGGCATTGGTATGTCATACCCACCGTCGATGTACGAAGACCTTTGCTCAACCTTTGATTACCATTTACTCGTTAGATCATCTCACAGTTCAAACCTACCTCAAGTTGCGTGATATCGATAGCCATGTGTTCTCTTCTTAGCGATCCATATCATCTTTGTATTAGAGCTTCGATACGTTCAAGCAAGTCCCTATTACTTGTACTTTGAGTGGTTTACTATTGTTGTAATTGTTTTAGAATCCATTTATTGTTGTTGTGAGTGTTCGAAGTGTTTAGAGTTATAGAAACTTTATACTCTGCCTTCCCCTGTTTCTTGTTCGTAAAACAGAATGTGTGTTTCGCTTGGTTCATTGTGTGTTTGGTTATAATAGTTGTAGTGTTGTGTTGACTTGTTGTTATTTGGAGAGAGAGAAATTTTGGGTTGTATTTTGGTTGTTAGTATACATCAATGTTCAATTCTAGTGTTCAAAGAACCTTAGGAAACCAAGAGAGTGGTGCTCCAAGTAGCTAAAGTTAACAAGGAAGCTTCACACGCCTATTTGTAGGTGACCGACTGGATAGACTTACTAACTTGGTGGTTAGTCTAATAATAGCCATAAACGAAGATAGACGATAGACTAGAAATGAACCTTATAGAGAACAAGCTAATTAACAACCTGAGAAAGGTAATGACCGCTACGACCGAACCAATGCTGGAGTTGTGTAAGTGGGTTAATGGTTCAACTTACTTGACCTTGCATTGACTCGCGGGTTAAGTGGTTTGGCCTGCTTCTCACTTGTACATGCAGGTTGAAGTTTTTGACCTAACCCATCCCACCGCGGGTTGGTGGGTTAAGTGGGCCAACCCGTTAATATGCAACATGTAATTGGTTTTGCTTTTCGTATAACTTAAATTAGATATCGTAAATTAGATACAAAGTCTAGATGACTAGTTCAAATTGTAAACTTGTTATTAAATGCCAAATTACTATTAAGAAGATGGATATTTCCAAAGTTTCACCTTCTTAAAAGTTAAAAGGAAGGATTTCTTTCAATTTCCATTTCATACTAGGTAGGATCAAAGATTTTAGAGGAAGCTTTTAATAGATAATATATTTATTATTTACTAAACTAGAAGTCAATTTATTCTGTAATCTAGTAAGCTCCATGTCAGTTCCAACATGTTTAACCATGCTTTATAGTTGCTTGCTTAGGAGAGAGAGAGCGAAAATAAAAAATTACTTCTTGCTTCACTGACATTCCTAAAATAATATATCAACATTTCATATCAAACAATAATAAATGGGAAAAAGTAAGCTCTAATAAAGGACATCAGTCATCAAATTGCACATTTTGCAGTAACAAAATGTCTCAAATGCTCTAATCAAATTGAAATGTATTTTTCATTAACCAGTGAGTAAATTATGACATGGAAATTTCCATTAAACACGCACTGTAGCACCTCTAAGAAAAAAGGAGTTGCTTTAAATACTAGGAATCTTAATAGAAGACATTCTATCTATCAATCATCAATAACCAAATTTGAGTCGACGTTTGACGAAGTTGTCTGAACTTCTTCTTCATCATCTACACACCAAATAAGACGTGTAATTAGACAAAAATGTTAAAAATTTAAAATTATACCTTTAAAGTAAATCATTGTAACCAATTCCACGTACAAATTAAAGCTTTCACAGTTTTAGGAAGCATAAAACTGCAATATTGATTAAAAACACGAGCACCAATGTTGAAGGCTGACTTAGAAGTTATAGTTGTAATTGGAATAAGTTGAGCCTAATTTTTTTCTTGATTTTATATTTTTCTTAATTTAATTAATATTAAACCTTAACTCATTTAATATTGATTATTGATTAAAAGTTGAAGAAAACTACTTTTTTGAAAGAATTTTATAAACTTTTGAAGTTGCTACTCAGTCGGGGTTGGAAAATGGTTTAGGCTAAAACCAAATGAGTGGATTTAGTTTTAAACTACATACTAATTAACATGGGAAAACTGATTTTTTTTAAAAAAAAAGGGTTTTGAAAAAAAAAAACTAGAGATTCGAGTTTAGGTGTTAGGTTCTTTAAATCTTTATAGATACCATAAACTTTGCTAATTTAGATTTAATTTCTTGAAATCACCTATTTAAAAATTGACATTAAATAAATTTAAAAAATTATTTTTACTAAATTGAGTAATTTGAGCTAAAAATGGAAAAAAACTATTTTTTTTTTTCATTTTTTACGTCACCCGGAAGGTGCTTATGTACTGGCTATTTATGATCAGACTTATGTAGTTCTTTTTTGAAAATATTAGTAGATTAATTGATTTTAGTAAAGAAAAATGATCTTAATCATAGTTTTATTTTTAGGAATTCTAAAGTAGTTCTAGTTTTGAGAAGAGTTGATTTTATTTTTATTTTTTCTGAAAATAATTTTTTTTATGTCATAAAACTATTCTCTCATTTTTCTTTATTTTATCTATTTTTTTATTTTATTGTGTTTATTTTTTGTTTAAATTTCAACTGAGAAAATAAATAAAGAAAATTTAAAACTAAGATAATCTAATTTTTCTTTTTTTTTTTCTTCTTCTTCCTTTTTTAAATTTTTTTTCTTATAGTTACATATTATGGATACAACAAAGAAATAAATAAAACAAAACAAAAAAGAAAAAGAAAAGCAAGAAAAACAAATATAACACAGCATGACTTGAGATAAAGATTGGACTAGGAAGACACGTGGGTCAAGAGCCAAACGGACACATGTCGGCGGTTCAGGTTATGGATTTGAATTGGATCGTCACGTACAACGTACATGTTCTCTAAGGAGGATGCAATAGTAGCTTAGTTGGGTTGATAGGAACGGTTGTTGTGCAGTTTTCAAGCAGGGAATTGTGTTTCCATGCAGTTTGTATTAGAGATAGGGGTGTAGGAGCGATGCCACTATGTTTAGTGGTCGTTTAGTTATTGTCGGAGAGTGGTGGCGGTTGTGGCTATTTAGGCGGCGAGCCTAGGGGTTGTTGGGTGTAAATGGGTGGTCGAGTTTGGGGTTATGGACTAAGGCGAGCTCAGCTGTGGTGGTGACTTGAAGTGAAAACCACTAGAGAGTGGTGGTTTAATAGGGGGAGGCGGCTAAACCTACTGTTTAGATGGTGACATAGTAGAGGTTATGGTAGGAGCGGTTGAGGATGATGTTTGAAAGCTCTTCTCATGAAGAGCTTGTATGTGTGGTTGATTATGTTTGAAAACCACCAAAATCGAGCTCAAAGTTAGAGAGAGAGAGAGAGAGAAGCCACGAGATGGGGTTTGAATAGAGAGGAAGTTTGAGAATTCGAGAGAAAGGGTTTGGGAGTGAGTGGGTGTGGTCCTATGTCAATAATGGTGGTGATTAGGTGGTCGTGTTTAGGTATTTGCTTGGAGTAGTCGCGTACGATGTTGGGTTTAGGCACACTCGGATTGTTGTGGTAGAGTCGATAGGTGGATGTGCGTGGCGTGTGGTGCGCATTGGTATTGCTATCATTGGTCATTTATGTGTGCTGTTGTGAGTGTGGGTGGTGTAGAATTGGTGTTAGGGTCGAATTTATTGTAAAGGGGAATAACCGAGGGAGAAAGGTTGGCAAGTGTTGCTATTGGATTGAAGATTTGGGTGATTAAGTGTTGCGGTGACCAATTCCAATCCAAAATAAATTGTACGATGGTGATCCTTGATGTTTGATTCTTGCTAGAAAAAAATGGACTGGAAGTTTTGAATAACATTAATTACCATTGAAAGGAAAAGTTGAAAATCAAATTTTCTTCCCTTTTCCATCCTTTAAATACATAAATCTGGACTCAATTTGGGCTCTAATTCAAACTAGGCTATGTGGAGGACAAGACCCATCATTCAATTGGTGAATTCACGTATGGAAATTATGCGAAAAATGAGTAGGGGGTGTAAAGTACGGACTGGTTTTCGTTGGGTATAGAGAGAGAAAGAGGGTGCTGACATGGTGCTATGTTAGCTGTAAGGCCAAACGATATTGTGCCATGTATCAAATATGTAGGGTGAGGTCGATGTATCATGTGCCAGGTGTCAAACACGTAATACGACACGTATAAGGGGTGCTAATGTGGTACCATGTGGCACTACGTCAACTCATTTTCTCAACTAACTGATGCCATGTGTCAACAATAAATACGTGGCCTAATAATAAGCTGATATGTGACAAGTAGGGTCTTAGAAAAAAAAAAAAAAACACTTTATACCTTTAGCGAGATTCAAACCTAAGTCTCTTTTGTGCTTGTATATGTATATTACCATCAAACCATTGACCTATGCCTTGTCCATATATGTAATCAAATTGTATATATGGATTAGGTTGGCTTAAGCTATATGTAAATCTATGCCTGGCCTAAAATCCCCCTTATTATTTTTATTGTCTAAGACTTAAAAAGTATTAACTATTAAAATTTTCTATTCTATTTCAAATTATCTAAATCTTTTCTTTTTCTTCTTTTTTCTAAATTTTCCATTTTTTGCATTTTCTCTAAATTTCCTATTTTTTCTTGATTTTTTTAAATTTTTTAAATTTTTTGTAGTTTTCTAAATTTTTTATTTTTTTTTTATATTTTTCCCTAAATTAAGACCCTTTTACCTCTACAAAATACAAAGCACATCACAGGCTATGTTGGGAAAATTCAGATATCTTTGGCTTTGAGTCTTCCAATATTGTAGCACATCCAACTCGAAGTAGAAATTTATGTCTATTATTGGCTCATCTAACTAAAGGTCTAAAGAAAACTTACCCATAGTCTCTACTTCAACTTTGCAATACTCTTACATCATTAAAAAAATTAATTAAACATTGATATTTAATATAAAAGAAATGTCATTAAGAAAAATAAATAATTAAAGTGATTCTTCAACTTATATCAAGAGCAGCTAAATCAATACCCAAACTTTTTCCAAATGTCAAGTTTCTTACTGATGCTCCTTGATCTATACCTTTGAATGTTTGTTGAACTTGAGAAGATGAGGTAATATGAGGACTTATAGAATTCATGTGATTTGTCTTGCTTTTGTCATACTCTCCAAAGAGCTTATACAACTTGCTTTTTATGTTAGCTAACTTCTCTTCATAGGTAAGAGCAACGATTTTATTAAAGCAAAACCTTAAAAAGTTAAACTTCATTTGATGATCAAGGACTACTTCGAGAGCAATGACAACACTGTATTCCTTCCAATATTTGTCAAACTTTTACTTCATTTTAATACATGTCCCTTGTAACAAGATCTTCACTCTTTAAGTTTTGATTTAACATACATTCAATTCTCCATACTTGCAAAAAATATATGTTTGAAGTTGGATATAAGGAATTGAACATCAAATTGGTGATAGTATAAAAAATGCTCAAAAACCTGCACATCTTTCCTGCTCTTTCCCACTTATCTATTAATGGATAATACTTATAATTAGAATCATTCAGTTGAAGGAAAGAAAAGGTCTGTTAATACTTCAATGCACTATCAAGCATCATATAAGTAAAATTCCATCTAATGGTTACATCCAAACTTAAACCAACATTGGAATCAATGTTTACAACTTGTTTAAGGCAATCTTAAAAATGATTCATTTTATTCTCTAACCTTTTAACATACTTCACCCTCTCCCTTATTTTATGCAAAGCTTGACTAGCTATTGTTAAGCTCTCTTTGACAGTTAAATGAAGAATATGCGCACAACATCTTATATGAAAAAACTCACCACTACATAATAAGCCATTTTGTAAGTTAAGTTGCTCTTTCAAATAATCTTGCATACAGTCATTCGCAAATGCATAACCTAATGAAAGAGAGAAGACTTTTTTTTTCTGTGCCTCAAAAATTCAAACCCTTTCTTCGATAATTCAAAACCTGAATGAGGAGGGAGCATTTTATAAAAAGAAAGAATTTTACTATTGAGCTTCAATTTCTCATCCATAAAATGATTGGTTAGACAAATATAACCTTTATTTGTGCCTACAATCCATAAATCAAAGGTCAAACAAACTTTACCATAAATTTTTTGTAAAATTTTTTTTAAATTCTCTGTTTGAGCCATATATAAATTCAAAACATTTGATGTAGTAGTTTTTCTAGATATGGGCACATATCTTATGTTGGTGGATGTATTTTGGTTTGCCAGTTTGTGAAAATCACACTTCAGACGGAGTCTAGAACTACGGTGGTGGTGGCTTTAGTGCAGCATTGTTCTAGCATCAGGTGGTAGCCCTGGCCATGAAGATCGACCTACCCACCTCACTTATCTCAGCCATGGTGTCTTAATAATTTTCATTTCCCAGTTGACGTCTCAACCTTATATATTGTGTAATATACTTATACTCAACAAATGAAAATGAGAGATCATATATAATAAGCGCCATTGCCATAGTATCACAAGCAACTTTTGCATATGGTTTTCTTGATCTTAACTTCCCTTAATGATCAATTATCATATCACCTATGTCATGATAACTAGGAGCTTTACTCAAATGATACTTTTGAAGATGACGAATTAAGGACGATGTCCCCATCTTATGTCCACCAATGACATATTGAGCCCCATACCCTTTACATTTTGCTCTCTCTTTACCATATTTCTCAATCCCTATTTTCGTAAATTTTACTTAAACTACAGAAGAGTTAGCTCAAGCCTTCTTACCTAGAGGTTCATTTGATTGAGAAGATCCTAAATCCATATTGGCATTTGGCCTACTGATTTCAAATTCATTATCTATACTAATATGTTGTTGTATGGTAGTTTCATTGCTTGTATGATCTATTCTATAAATAACATAAAAGTGAAAATCCATCTAAGCTACATGATATGCTCCCAATTAAATGAAATAATTATAAATTGCTTATATCAAAGGAAGAAAGAAATGTATAAGCAACAATTATGGCTCCCATGACCAAGAAATGAATATTCAAATTGAAACTTATTGATAAAAGTAAATAGTTGTAATATTTCACTTACAAAAGGCAACAAAAGCAATTCCTTGGTTTATCATGTATGAGAATTTTTTGATAGAAAAAAAAAGAAGTTAATAAAATGTAAGAGAAATGTAAATCCAAAATTTATACTAGATCAACCTCTGCTATTTTCAAACAAGAAGTTAAGGAAAAGCCAGCAAAGGAAAGCTACTCTTATATCTTGTTATAATGTTAGGAATATCATAGGCAAAATAAAAAATAAAAAATCTCATACTTCTTTTCCACATAACTGGCACATGATGATGATTCAATTGAATCTTAGTTTAAACTTAGAATAAAAGAAAAAAAAATAATAAAGAAAATATCGTAGTATAAATGTATGTAACTTTAAGTAACTAATTCAAAAAAAAAAAACAGAGAGAGAGAGAAATAAAGAACTTGATCGAAACTTGGTGGAAATATATGCATAGCTTGCAATAATGAAATTGATGAAGACAATTAACAAAGTTTATGAAAGCGCAAATTTCTAAGTGTAATATGCCATTAATTCATCAAGGATATAATATCCTAATCAAGATTACTATGTTGTCATCAAAATATATGTCAACAAGTGATGTCCATAGGGAATGATTATCTAGTGAATTGTCATCTTATAAAAATTAAAAGAATTTTACTAAGGATTGTTTCCATCATCGCACTTGTTAAAAGACTATACTTTATCTATTATCATTATTATCCCTATCTGAAATATAAGAAATTTGCTCACAATCAAATTTGGAAAATCTAAAGTGGATGGAGCATACCATAATTACGAATATGTCTGTTTAAAATTCCAAGGGAAAGAAAAGAAAGAAAGAAATAAAACCTACTTTGATGAAGAATTTAGCAATATCAGTTTCAAGGAAATACTGATATTCACCTAAAAAATAACAGGATTAACAACCATTAAACAAATATAGAATAACATTAACAACTTAATCTACATTTGTTCGCTAAGTATTTTGTTAAAATTAAAAACTCCACCATCTCTTAAGCAAAAGGGAAAAGAAAAAATCGTAATTCCTAAATATCCCACGAAGAGAGACAATAGTACCTTGACGTGGTGGTGACTAACGAATGATGATGATCATCGTTCCAAGTCGAGAGTTGATATCGTAAAGAGCTTAGAGATGGAGATAGTGATTAACAACAAAGAGTAATCTATCATTGAGTCCTTAGCGGCGATTGATGGAGAAAGAAAGGAGAATGAAAATCATAAGAATATTTTTTGCTAAATTATTATAGATTAGTAGGCCAACTTGCTCCACAACGATTGACCTACCTTAACTTGTGGGTTAAGCGGGGCGGGTTGAAAATACTTGCATTTAAGTAGGTAAAATTTTTTAAGCCCAACCTGCTTTTTTTTTTTTAGGTTAAACAAGCTAACCCGCATAACCCGCCCTACTTGCATAGCTTTACTTATCAATATCTTGGTAACTTATTAAAATCTACATTGATTCTTTTCCATAAAATCCATTTCTTCCAAAATTTTACATACATTTTCTATTCTGTTTATCAAAATTCTACAATCAGTAATGGCATAAACATCACATTAAGGCAATTACTAAAGTTTAATATATTGTCAAATTGAATGCTTATGCGCCAGTTACTAAAAATCTTTTTTGACATGTTACAGTAAGAATAGACAAGGATGACAATATCGAGGATGAGTCCAAACCAGAACTATAGCTCGAAAGTAAATGAAAGTTGATGGTTTAAGAAATTTGTAGGCTATCCAAGTGGATATGATGCATCAAACGAACACTAATGACCTAACTATCACTCCGATATGATGCACGAAGTAATAAATTCGGGTTACTCATCACAATTCTTATTAAAGAGATTGATAAGAGCTAAAAAGAGAAGAGCTTTCTCAAGGAAAAACTCAGAGTATATTCATAAATCTGATAAGTCTATCTAAGACCCTACATACATTACCTATTGGTACATAGTGGTAGTTTTGTAAATAAAATGAAACATAAGATGCTTTAGTGTCATTCTTGTGAATAAATACAAGGTAAAACATAATGGCGGTTTAGAAAATAACATAAGAAATAAGAAGTCTTAGTGGCAAAAATATAAATAGATAGGTGGATGAGGTCCTTGGGTAATGAACTGTTGGGACCTTAATGACTTATTATGAGCTAAGCTAAGACCTTATTGACCTATTTATGATAACTTGTTTGTTGACTACCTGATTCTAACAACCTGTTTTAATTGACTTAGCTCCGTTAATCTATAATAGATGACTAAACCTTAACGATTTGTTGTGCTAAGCTCTCCATTAAGTAGTAGGTCTCCATATGAGCTCTATAAATAGGTCTCAACATGAAGGGTTCTTGATTAGGTCTCTACATAAGATCTCTAACGAGTCTTCGATGCATAAAGGGTTTACAAATAGGTCATCGTTACATAAAGAACTCATGAGTAGGTATTATAACTTGAAACTTGGTAATTGGTCACTTTAGAGCTCACAATAGTTATGTTGGTACCTTGAAGCTTATCATTTTCTCATCACCAAACTTCGATTTCCTTTTGAATAATCAATGATCAAACTCTTATGTTATTATTAACTAACCAATAAATTGTTATAGACGCTTACCTTGATGAATCTTGCAAATCCTAAGTTTCCATGAAAATTTACGCCTTCATCTATAGTAGTATCACTATCTTTGTTTGCTTAAGTTTACTTAAAACCAATTATTAAGTATAGATTCATTTTGAAAATCGGATCACATCAAAAGATTATCTTAGTTAATCCATTGTTCTTATATCTCTAATAAGACTCCACATGTCAGTTTACATTCAAAATTCCTAAACTAAGGGTTGGGAATTTTATGATCAACTTGGTCTACAAACTTTACATTGATTAGTGCGCTCTCTTAAACGTATGATTTTAAAACCAATGCATTCTTGAAAATCCTTCTTTTCTTCTAAAGCAAGATCCATTCTTTTAACCAAATTGGATATGATACTATAGATTAATCACAAATAATATAATGAACCCATAAGCAACATATGAATTTAATATCCTAATCTCATCGTTTTTAAATGCACAACCCATATCTCAATAATGTCACAACATCAACAATCTTTACCGCTTTCTTGTGAAAAATATTCTATTAAGTTTGAAACTTGTGATTAAAATTTAACTACATCACGAACCTTGAATAGAAGGCAAATAACACTTACTTCAGTCCATTGCTCTATCTGTCAATCTCTTAAAATCTTTGATGTATGATTTAATCTTTTAGTTTCCCTTAATTTGTAAGATGTAAAGTATTAGAAACCTTAGATCCCATTAAATATTGAACATTGAAAAAAAAGAGATTAAGAGAACCTACTTACCTCATTCAATCATCATTGCAAGTTTAGACCATTAGAGTTCCCTTTGCCTCATTTATATTTCTAAAGTTTAGGGTTTAAAAAAGACTCATGCTAAATACAGCAGGGAAGCAATCACTAAATGCTATGCAATACCAATGAAGAGGCTCTTATTAGTTACTAATACTAACACTTTAAGGGAGAAATCACCAAAGTACTCCCTTTTTTAAAATTGTTTTTTGGGGTACTTTACGTTTTTATTTATTATTATTATATGTTCTTTTGATTTGTAATTGGGATAGTGGTCACGGTCCTTACAAATTGTGAGCTATCTTATCTAGAAATTAAAGAGAGAACAACCAAAATATGACATCAACAACTTTGATGGATATACAATTATTGGTTTCTAACAAGTGAGGATGTTCCAAATTTGGTGTAATAAGGTTTGATAATGTTGGATCAGAAGCTATGACTTATAAAGGATGACGAGAGGATAGATTTTACTGACAAGGCCCTGATGATCCAACTGATTCTTACAATTGTAAGAGGTATTAACAAAGAAGATAATGGTAAACATGACGAAGAAATTTGAATTGTTTTACATAACCAAATTTTTTATATATAGGTCAGTGTTGAAGTAAAGTTTATATTAGTTGCAAATGACATATTTCTAAATTCATGTCTTTGGCTATATATATATATATATATATATATATATATATATATATATATATATATATATATATATAAGGATTGAAACTGAAAACTAGGTGATTTCCGACTATGCTCCTTACCATCTTCATATTATGGGTTTAAGAAGAATATGATCTGTGGTAAGGAATGGTTCATCATTAGGGTAGGTTAAAACAATCTCTTAAGTAACACTAATTAAAATGCAAGATAGGATCCATAGATAATAAGGTTGGAGATGGTTTAGTTGATAGAGATCAATAGGTGTTTAGTAACAGGTAGTAGTCTTCGAGGTTAGTCCAAAAGCCATGGTATGATCCGTTATCACTACTCTTATATTATTTAAGGGAAAGATACTAAAATAATTTTTAAACCTTGGATTAAATACTCCACAACAAGAACGGAACGAGCCAGAGAGAGGGAATCACCGTAATGTAACCCCACACAAGCTTGAGATGAATTGAACGAAGCAGAAACACTATGGAACCAACTGTTATACACAATTCTTTTTTGACCATATAAGTAAATTTCTAACGAAAGTTAAGGTCATTAAGCATTGATAAAAGGAAAACCCAGTCAAGTTTATGATAGGCTTTCTCCATGTCAAGTTTGAGTGTACGTTTACCTCTTCTTTCATTTTCATTCAAATCATACATAAACTCTAGGACCTGGAGGATGCTATCGAAAATGCTTTTTCCCTTAAGAAAGCATGCGTAATTAGGACCGACTAAGAAAGGACCACACTTGCCCTATTAATCAAAATTTTTGGAAAAATTTTAGAAGATTTATTGAAAGACTAATAGGTCAAGATGTCCTTCTAAGTTTGAGGATTATTGCTTTTAAAAAAAAAAAAAAAAACACTATAATGAAGGTAGTATAAAATTTGGATGAAGGATAACCCTTAAAGAATTTTAACATAGCACATGGAAGTCTTTTCTAATATATACCTTCAAAATAATCGGACTCTTACCCGGATTCAGAATGTAATTAAAAAATAACTTGTGATACCTCCTCAAAGAAAGGATTAAAAATTAACAAATTATTATCTGAATAAAAATTTACTTGGTGTGACCAAGAGTTTAACCTCTTGGTCTTTGGTGCAAACATAAAAAAAATAAAAAATAAAAATTAATAGCACAAATGACTAGAGCTCTTCGCTAAATCTAAGGGTCTTAGATTGTTGTTTGCTTTCAAGTTTTGGAGAGTTGTTTTATAGCGCATTTACAAGATGAAGTATATGATATTTTATTGTGGAACTTTAGTTATAAGGATATGGGCTTTACACATTACTATCATGTATGAGAGTATGAAAAAAGAAAAAAAAAATAAAACAATGGGTTATATATATCATATGTATTTACACACAGTGTGTTACTCTTAATAATACTTAAACATATAACAATATTGGTAATGAATCTTAAGCTAACCACTCACTATTACACCCTTGTGTCTGACTATTATTCATAGTTAATTACATACTACTTGTACTATGATAAGCACATAAGGTAAATATCGATAAAATTTAAATATATAAAAACATGATTAATATTTTTTTAAAAAATACGATCCATTTATTAATATATATTAAAATTTTATTAATAATTATATATCATTTATCAATTTACATCGCATATAAATATTATTAAATCTTTTTTCCTAATCTAATGTTACTGAGGTGCATGATCTAGAATAAGTGAATATTGCAGTCCAATATGCTAAGAGCAATTTTAGCGCCCGTTACTTAGCGCGTTGATCGATGCTGAAGGAATAGCGTTGAGTTCCTTAGCCCATCAAAGTGCACCGCTTCTCCAAGTGAAGTTCTTTGTCAGAGGAACGTAGCAGCAGCTCTTTTCCCTGTTTCTTTTATTTATTAAAAGTTTTGATTGGTTAAAAATGTAATGTTGGAATTATAAAAATAGTAAAAAACGTTAAAGAACTTTTATAAAGGAATTTAATGATAAAGTTTTGAGTTTCTTGAAAAAATTATTTCTTAAAATATTAACATGCCGTCTAAAAATCCAACAGCCGCATGTTTAAAGATAAACTTTCTCTAATGTCTAAGTTTTCATTCGAGGAACCGTTCCGTAGATCAGCCACTTGTATTATTGTATACACATCAAGTCGAGACGGTCAGCACCATGAATACACAGTATGACATATGCAGGTCATATCAATTTTAGCCCAGTTTGTGTAGACATAGCCCCGCACCTCTTCTCTATATATACATAGACATAACACGTTATCAAAGCTGCAAACTAAACTTCTACAACATTAAACCTATCACTTCTCGTTTATTCCTTGTTGGTACTTGATTCTAATTTGAGATAGACTATGTTGTCTAAAAAAGCTTCTTGTGATTGCCATGGCCAAGACTCATCCTACTTCTTAGGATGGAAAGAATTTGAGAAATATCCTTATCACCATGAGAATAATCCGAATGGGATTATCCAAATGGGACTGGCAGAAAATCAGGTAAGACCCCTTAGGAGTCGTGAATTTACGAGGAAACAGCACATTGCTCGTATATTATGCCACTGAAATACATGCTAAATATGACTAAAATTGGAATACCTCTTATTATAATTAGGATCAATTAAATGCAATATGTCACATAGTTATGCAAGTGAACCATTTGTTAGTTATATTTTTGTAAATTTGCAAATACATTCTCTAAACCTTTTATGTTATAAAATTTCAAATGTGATTGGTTTCCATAACTTTTAAAAGTTTTTAATACATATACCCCAAATCATCGTTAAATTTTAAAAGCCACCATTATTTACGGTTATTTTAATCAATAATGGTTTTAAATCCCAGAAATATGGTGTTAGGATTTTTTTTTTTTAAATAATATTTCATATGTGATGAGGAAGTGATTTTACATTTTGGGAATCTAAGTTGATCTATCTGCATATAAGCGATGGCTTATTGGGTATATTCGCAATTATTACTCAATGTTTATATAATAATCCTTTTTTTTTTTAAGCCAGTTGAGCTATTATCATGCAATAATTATCTTTAGTATTCGATGCGACGCATGAAAAATATGGAATGTGGATGGTGTTGTAAGTGCCAGTGTTGCGTGCTAACGTGCCGCGTGGACAGGAGTTGATATACGTAAATAATGGAGGTCTTATGTTCTCTTCTGACTCAAAGACTATAAGTGCTCCTCTTTTTGCTTAGAGGCCACTAAAGTGAAGTGATAAAAACGAGTGACATTATCGGTAATGCACGTAAATTCTATTCAACAATAGATGAGTCTAAGCTTAAGTTTTACTTATTTTAGTAATTAATCAAATTGAGTTTAAGATTTGTAGTGCTTTACTTAATTAACTTGGAAGTTGAATCAAATATTATTATAATCATAATAAAAAAATATTTTTTAAATAAATCCAGTCCAAATGACCTAATCTAATTGAGTCAAGCTTGAGTTTATTAAATACTACTTTAAATTGAGTTTAAACTTAAATTTTAAAATTTCGAATGGACCTCAAACATGAGGTTAGTATTATGTTGTTTTAATTTAACTTATTCATAGCTTCACTCACATTTAGTAAGATTGGAAAAAGTATTCTATATTTATCACTTATTTGATGGGTAAATACTAAAAGAATTTAAATACACCATGGTACATGTATGGATATGCGACGCGTGAAAACCATTTTCCAACGATTGGAAGTCATATGCATGTATTTTCAGGATATGAATCTCTATGAAGCGAGACGGTAGTACACAAGTTGCCTGGTGCAACGACCAACGCATCTCCAGGCAAAAAGCACAACTTGCTCATTTGTCATGCTTGTTCTCTCGACCAATCATGCACCATTTTCCACACCGAAAAAATCACTGCATAAATTTAACCGTAATATCTGTGATCAGAAACATAGAGATTTGTTTGGGTTGGGGGGGGTGGGGGAAAGAAAGAAACATAGAATTTACTTTTCAAACATATGGCTAGAGCCGAACATAGTATGATGTTCTTTGTGGTTTTGGTTGAATATTATTCACATGGTACATGCCCCACAAACGACATCTCTCTATAAGATGAATTTTTAATTGACGTTTATATAAAAATATTTTAAATTATAGGATTTTATCCCAAAAAAAAAAAAAAAAAAAAAAAAAGAAGCTAATAAGCTGATGGTATTTTGTTCCTATCTAGATTCAAGAGCACTTCTTACACGCCAGCTTACCAGTGCTATTGCTTAATAAAACTTTCTAGTTTCTATTCTCTCTTTTGCAGCTTTCTCTAGATCTCATCGAGTCATGGCTAGAAAACCACCCCGAAGCAAACGGCTTCAAAAACGGAGCATCAACTTTCAGAGACCTCGCACTCTTCCAAGACTATCATGGCCTGCCAGCCTTCAAGAATGTATGTTCAATTATTACGAGCAGATATGTTGATCCTTGTTTCTTATCGTAATCATTACATGTAACTCATAAGAATATTTTCAGTATTTTTCTTACACCGTACCATTCTTGATTAAAAGTCATGGAACTCGAATACCTAAAATATTTACTCGATTTCACGATTTAAATTAATTTTATAAAATAAAGTTCAATGATGATAAATGGAAAAAAAAGAATTCATCGCTATATTTTTTTATAAGTAGTAAGTATATGTAATAATAATATTAATGATAATAAATCCATATTTTTACATGTTAATATTTAATAGATACTTATATTCTCCTTATTAAAACACACCTAAATGCAACCCAATCAGACCGAACTTTTGGGTATTGCCCTTATTACGTGCATCAGCGATTATGTTGAAGCGATGATATAATTTAATCTGTCGCAACCATAAAAAGCCGAAAAGATTTATGTTTCTCGTCGACTTACTTGTTGCTTAATGCATCGGCTTAATTTCTTACATGTGTAGGCGCTGGCGGATTTTATGGGAACAGTTAGGGGAAACAAAGTTGAATTTGATCCGGACAACCTTATCCTCACCGCAGGCGCAACATCAGCAAACGAAATTCTAACGTTTTGTCTGGCTGAACCGGGGGAAGCATTCCTTCTTCCAACACCATATTATCCAGGGTAACTTATGTAGTTCCTCCTTCTAACTTCATATTATATGACATAGCGTATAATTTAAAAGGTAGAAAAAAGAAATATATTTAGCCTATACTATTATTTAAAGGATGAATACATGTGTGTACATGTAATGTGAATATATTACACTTCCAATGGTTTTCAAATATGTGATAATAGTAGTGGGTAATTTCTAAAAGAAAACTACCATCCATGTTATCGTGTGTTTAAATATTATACGTTCATGCGATGATAAGTAATATTAATCGGATATTTTTCCTATTTAAAGGGATCTGTAACGTTTTGATGAACTTAACTTTTTTTTTCGGCAGGTTCGATAGAGATGTGAAATGGCGAACCGGGATCGAAATAGTTCCCATAATTTGCAGTAGTTCAAATGGCTTCAAAATTACCTTATCTGCTATGGAGGAAGCATTTCAACGAGCAATAAAGCTTGGTTTAAAAGTGAAAGGCATGCTGATTACGAACCCTTCAAACCCCTTGGGCACCACATTGACCCATCAAGAGCTCGATCAGATAATTCGGTTCGTCAAACACAAAGGAATTCACATGATAAGCGACGAAATCTATGCAGGATCTGTTTTCGATCTTCCAAACTTTACCAGCATTCTAGAGTTAATGCTGAATAAAGATCCTGAAAACATGAAATTAGCAAATCATGTCCATATCGTGTGTAGCCTCTCGAAAGACCTAGGCCTACCAGGATTTCGAGTGGGGATGATATACTCCAACAACAAAACGATAGTTGCAACTGCGACGAAAATGTCGAGTTTCGGATTAATTTCTTCTCAAACCCAACATTTACTATCTAACATGCTATCCGATTATAAGTTCACGGGTACCTATATGGTCGAAAACCGAAAAAGGCTCAAGAGGAGAAAGGAAATCCTTATTATGGGGCTAGAGAACGCAAAAATCAAATGCTTAAAAGGCAATGCAGGTCTCTTTTGTTGGATGGACATGAGGCATCTTTTGAAATCAAGCTCTTTCGAAGCAGAGATGGATTTATGGGGGACAATGCTATACGAGGTTGGGTTGAATGTCTCACCCGGTTCATCTTTCCATTGCTCCGAACCGGGGTGGTTCAGGGTGTGCTTTGCAAATATGAATGACGCAACACTTGATGTTGCATTGGAACGCATTAAGGTTTTTGTGGACTCTTTCTATGATCAATCTAAATGGCTGAAGCCGCCATTGGCCCATCCTTAGAGGAAGTTCCCTGTTGTTTTCGGATCGCAAATGGACCAAACTTGTGAAACTAACACTAATTTGCTTCTAGAGACCTCGGTCGTCGTTTTCTTTTATCTACATACATCTTATATTGTATTTCTATGCATATATAGAACCTATTCTGATTCTCATAAGCTCAACTTTTTCTTACTAATGCTTTATCTATGTATTATGATGTGTTATCTTACTCATATTGTATGTGAACGTCATTATATATTATTATTTCATCAAAATCCGGCGTTTGTTAAACTTTGGACATGTGCTTAAGTTATATTTGTTAAATTTATCAAAGTTCTTTCCTAGCTGCAGTGGGCTCCATTGTGGCATGAGATTAGACCCTGATTGAACGAGATAGAAACTGATGACTTATAGCAATAAAAATTAATAGCTTTTTGACTTCTTCTTCGTAGCTCCTCAGATGTTGTTCAGTTCCACCACCTTTACGTCAAAAGACACATCAAATCATAGCAAAAACTTGTAGCGCAATATGCAAAAACATGATATTTTCTAGACAACTATCGACCTTTCTCTGATATTACTATCACTGGTTGGATAATTTAATGGATCGGGTGTCACTACTTTTTCTTTCGGTCGGTTTGAGTGATGAACAGTGTATGATAGATTAAGCCATCTTTTACAGCCTATTCTCACTTGCATGCAAAATACCATTGTGCATTCTCAATGTTCAGGGATATAACTAGATGCAAACAGCGTAATGAGCATGCAGTAGCCTACCAAGCTGTTCTATACATGAAGACACTTTTAACATTTATTTGATCTTACCATTAGTACTTAGCATCTGCTAAAATAATGACTTTGAGCTTTCCAGAATTTTGCGTAATAAATTCAAAACTGAATAAAATATTAAGTTTAAACAGCTACATTTAAATTCAATTATTTCAAAATGAAGAGAAAAACATCCACTTAATTGTTTCAAAATGCCTGTGCTAACTTTTTTTTTTTTTTTTTTTTTGCCATCGCCTGTGCTACTTTAAAAATTAAAAATAATAATTGCAGCCACACTCTATATACTATTGGTGGAGTGATAATAAACCTCTATACTTTTAAAATATACTAATAACCTTTAAATAGTTGTTGAAATCCTAAAACCATTGCAAAATGAATCAGGAATGGTTAGCAGCAGTTATAGTTATAAGGAGCTACAATCATTGACTCCATCCTAACAACAATTTCATTACCCTATTATTTCTTATGAGAGACTTATCACATCAAAATTGTATTTTAGGCCATAATAGCAATTTTATAGGAATCCTATTACAAAAATATTAAATAGTCATTTGTTGTTCCTTAATTCAACCTATGAATAGAAATTTAACATTAAAGTTGAATTTTTTTCTCTAAAATCTCATTGAAATTAAAATTAACGAATGATAAAATTACTATACCTTTATTCCATTCATCAATAATGACTATCACATTAGGAATTTATTCTATTTAGCAAAATAAATGCATGCTAATTATTAGTGATTCAAATATAGTTTAGGTTGTATGTTCATAAAAAATAGGGAAAGGTAAAAAAAAATCTCTAACGTTTATCTGTATATACGAATTAATCCTTAACTTTTTATTTAATCCATTCTATTTTTCAATGTTTTGATAAATTTACAAAGTCTTGTCATTAGTTTTACCATTAAGTATGAACACATTGCAAAACTAGATTGGTTCAAGTAATTAATTTAATTTAATTAAATAAACCAATAATATATATTATGTAACTAAAATTCATAAAAATAATAAGAAATAAAAAATATGAAAAACAATGCATATATATTATTTAGTAATATATATTTATATACATGTATATAATTAATATTTAAATTAATATAAATTAACAAAAATAACAAAAAAAAAAATCATATCTAGCCACCCTAAGGCTAGGGGTGACCGGTGACCACCCTCAAGTGGCTGGAAAACAACCGCACTTAAACGTGAGTCGCGACCCATTAGCAATTATGGGTGAGTTATATGACCTCTTCAAGGTGTTCGATGGTTGTGGTTTTGCTTCTTTATCTTCTTTTTTATTTTTTAAATTACTTTTGGGTTCCATGGGTAGCCACTCATCGTTTGGGGGAGGTTGTGCAATAACTCTCCCTCCAAAGTATGTTGGTGGCTACACACGATCGCCAATGAGTTTAAATATATATGTAACTATTATATGTACTACTAAGGGTATTTTGATTTTTGTAGATTTTTTTTTATTATTGGTTTTTATAATTATCTTATTATTTTTTATTTAAAATTTATAGGTTAACAAATTATGTATCAATATGTGTTCATCTTAATGAAAAATCTAATAGAATCTAATAGAAATATTTATTTGATATGACTTGAAAAAATTAAAGATTAAAATGTACTAAATAAAAGATTAAAACTTAAAGCGTTAAAAGTTTCAAACATACTTGGTGTTTTTTAATAATTTTTTTAAAAGACTATAAATTAAAACCATAAGACAGTACATAAGGTCCGAGCCAAAGTTACGCATCATCAGCAACTCATATCACAATCCCACGTAACAAGAAACTTTTTGACGTACTACTTTCGTCCCAAATAAGTCTTCCGCAAAAGAAGGGGACGCTCCGCAAATGAAGTTCTTTCTGCGATCAGTAGAAAAAAAATATATATATATCCTACACAAACAAGAACAAGATAGAAGCAGAGGGCGACTTGTTGAACAATATTTGGCGGAGAAACACTGAGAAAATGGCCGACCAGGCATAGACAATCTAGTGTGCCTGTGTCATCAGTCCGACCGGCATGCAGCCCGTTCAGAACTTCGTCTTCCAAATCCGAACATTGGACCACCAATGTCCACCGACAATTAGGACACGTAGAAAAAAGTTCCATCAATAATGTGATATTCTCAAAGCAATTTATGCAATACAAGAATGGGTCTTGACTACTAAGAGCTATAATGTTAAAATTTCTTCCAATTACATTGTTACAAAATGATGGCAAAAAATTGGTCAATCACCAGATACAACGTCATAATACAATCCTACTACTAGGTTTGGACAATTGGCAAGATGCTCTTGCAATCCAATTAATCGTTTAGTTATCAGGTATTAGTTCAGGATTCGTTTGAGCCAATAAGACCGACTTAAGGAGAATCGGCAAATAATATTAGAATACCATTTTCATCCTAAAATTATTGGCATTAATTAAAAAAAATGCAAATATTAAAATATATCACCATGGCTAACTAAATTAGCTTTTATTAACGATTCACTTTTACACCTTTATTTCCGTGTAAATTTTGTGTGGTATGTATGTCAGAAATGAAATGGCTTATAATAGTCCACATTGTGAATAAGAGGGAATTTTTCTTCTCTGTCCAAATTCACCTGCTTTATCTACCACTGAATCGGTACAAGGATTTCCCATTAACTTCTTCAAATTCAAATGGATTTCATGAAATTAATTATATTGCATCAAAATTTTTAATTTAAACCGATTTGATGATGCTAATGGTCTCGTGCTCTTGGATCATCCACCAATTCTGAATAGGAATTTTCTAACCAAGATTTCTAGCTGTAAAATTAACTAAATTAATTAACAAAAGATATATCCATATTATTATTGAACTTAGGGTTCATTATTTGATTTTGATGAGAATAAAATACAAAGTGTATATCTAAACATATTGTTTTTTAAGAGAACAAAAACAAGTAGATGATTAAACTAAGTATTATTTGATTATTTTGAAATAATTGAATAAGTTCAATTAGCTTGCTTAAAAGTTAAATATATCAACTATCTTTACAAGAAATTTAATCTTTTGAAACGGAAATCAAATGATCTTGAAGTTATATTACAAAGAGTTCTCGTTTGTTGTGTGTTAAAAGAATTTTCAGGTGATATTTGACCTATTGAGTTGACGGCTTAAGAAAAAACTAGACTAATAGTATAAAGTCTTGGAAAACACAAAGAAAAGCTCACTAACTTGGAAGAACCAGCTTGCCGGTAGTTTAAAGTACCGGCATACCGGTAAGTTAAATTCAACTAACCATTGGAGTATTTAATGCATTGTAACAGGAAGAAATAAATGGGATAATATAAATGTTCAACAATCCGACGAAGGATAGTAGAGAACTGATCTTTTGCTACAATATTTTAACATTCTCTTGTATTCTTGTTGTCTATAATTCTTATTGTCTCTTATACCATAAATTACTAATATTTAGAGAAATTTAAAGTATAGTGCTTGTGAGCTATTAGTTGTAAGTATCGAGAGTTAAAAGCACTACATGAATAATTTTTGAGATTGAGTTTTTATATTATGGGTTGAGATTGAGTTTTTGTATTGTGGGTTAAGATTGAGTTTTGTGTTGAGAGTTGAGATTATAATTTATGTTGAGAGTTATGAGTGTGAAACTTATGTAATCAAGTTTGTGTTTATGTAGCTCTTGGAGCTTGGATTGAAAAATCAATAAAGTGGTATGAAGTCCTCCGTTGGAGGCATTATAGGTCCATAGAGACGAGGGGGCAATCTGAACTCCACGTTATATCCAGGCTTGATCTTCTTTATCCTTATCTCTTTTAATTTCCGCACTTATTATTGTTCTATTATTACTTTGATTACTCTTATTATTACATTTAATTGTTTATATCGGAAAGGAATTATAATTTGTTCTTCAACTTAATTCACCTCCCTTCTTAAGTTTAGCTTAGTGTTTTTCAATTACACTACTTACACATGACTTATTATCATGCTCCAAAGCCTAAAAGGCAGTAACAGTCCATCATTTATGTCCTTTTTATGTAAAACATTTTAAGACTCTCTAAGCTACTTTCATTATTTTTAACCACTTTTAATTTGGAAATTGTTCATTAGTTGTTAAAGTCATTTGCTTAATTAAACAATTGTTAATCTTTGTCTAATTTCAGTTTATGAAAAAAAAAATTTCACTTTACTTTGTTTAAAATATTTTTATTAAAAGACTATCTAAGGAATTTTGTATGGAAGTCCATAATCTATGGCTATAAGCAAAACTATCAAAAGTTAATAAAGTCCAAGTTCAAAAGCCAAGCTCAAACCCAAAAGAAAAGTATAATCGAATAGTAATAAAGTCTCATAAAGTCTATAAGTAGTAAAATCTAAATCCAAGACAATGATAACTCCATCGACCAGTGGTAGCGGAAAATCTAAGGTAGCATTAGGTTAACAGAATTGGACAATACAATCCCCTTGTACCATGTTTAGTGTATGGTATTGAATACAAATTTTTGTGATTGCAAAAATTAGAAAGATACAAAATTAATTAATCATAATATAAATTATAATAAGTTTAGCATTTTGATTTGTAAACTTAGAGTAGGATTATTTTTTGTAACTTATAGCTATATTTATTTTGTATTATGTAAAATAAATTTTTGTACTACTAAATACATGGTACAAATTTTTTAGCTTTTGTCTAGTACCTCAAGACACTTATATTTGGTACCTTTGGCCTATGTATAAACCAAATAATACACTAAATAATTCGTCCAATACTATACTTTAAAAATATTTCAATCAAACAATATCTAAGCAGGCTCAAGATAAAGGCTATCATCATCTACATCCCTAATAAGTAAGCTATAGCCAAGATCTTTATAACTAATATTAATGTACAAGTCATTGCTTGAAATGCTAAACTTAAAGGAGTGGTTCATGAGCATAGTATATTGCACCATAGAGATATATAATTACATACTTGCCACTTACATGCATGCCTAGTTTAATGCAACATGATAGGTTTATTAAGATAATTATTTGAGTGTAAATAAGCAACACAAATTTTGGTGTCTTGAAATTTGGGATAACACATGACTCCAAACATGTTGGGGAACAAGGGGCTTGATCCCACCACAATAGGTAACCAGGTGTTGACAAGATGTTTGGGCTATTTCGTTTAAAGTTGAAAGTAAGCGATCTCATATGGAGTTTATTACCACTTTAGCCACCAACTATTGTAATCTACATATATTGTATTATCCAATGTATCCCATACCGGTGGGATAACTTCCATTGTAACTTCCTATTTCATCAGCTTTATCCAATGGGTATGTCTTAGGCTTTCTAAGCTAAAGGAAAGTAAGAAGAGTGATCCATCTAGCAAGTTTTCCATCGGAAGATCTCTATTTATATAAGTGAATTCAAGATGAATTGCTATTTACCTATATTCGCTTTATGTTGCAATGCAATCACTTGTAAGAACTTTCCAGGCACCCTTAAAAAAGCTACTTGGATATGGCTTAATAGTTTAAAGTCGAACCGTATATCTAGTTTTGATGAGCTCGAATAGGAGTGTTGTTAACACTTGTTGGCTAATAAGATGATAGTAAAAAACTTAGTGACTTTAAACCTAGTCAAATAACGCTCTAACAACCATCCGTAAGTACCTCTCTTAGATCAATTTGGCCATGCTAAAGATCCCAAATGTTAATATGGGTGTAGCTCTAATTGTCATCATGTATAGTGTCATATCCTCTAACTCCTTTATGTTATTGGCTAAAAACAAGCTAACCACATTTAAGGAGTTCTAAGAGAAGGCGGCCTTAGACGTAGACCTCCAAGCCCAACTCAACCTCTTCAAGACATTGGCTAAGCTATTGAGGCCCAATCTTATCCCCCTTACTTGTGTTGAGTTCCTTACAGCTCGACCATTGTCATCATAGCTTAAGTTAAGTGCTTAGAAGCTCCACTAACTTCACCTTATTTTAAGGTAAATACTTTGATTTGATTAAATCTAGCACATTAACTTAGTGTTGCTCTAGTTTGATTTTAAAAACAAATTGATCCAACATATTATTACTTATATATTATATGATTAGTTTTATTTAATTAATTACAATAAAATATTTGTCTCTATATCAATGTTTGGTTGACCTATTCTTGATGAATTGGTTGGTTTTCCTTAAGCTAGATCGGTTTGCATAGGTCTTAAACCAATTCACCATTTTGATTACATTCTTTTTTTATTATTTAATGATTATTTATTAATTTTTATTTATTATATTTTCACATTTATTAGTTTTATTAAGATATATTATTATTTTAGTCATTTTTAGTCATAAATACCTTCTTATCTTATTCAAGCTTATTATGAATAACAAACCAAATTTATCTAAGAGTTTGATATGAGATTTCTATCCAATTGTTGTGTTTAAGTTTCTTGATTTAGGGAAATTGTTAATCAAAAAAATATAATTTCATGTTTAATTATGTTGATTATGATTGGTACTTAAATCTTGTTGAAAAACACAATTTTGATGAACTTTCACCACTAAACAAGATTAGCTAAGGATTTTACATGAGAACGCCTTCAATATGGGATGAACACTTTGAATGTTCACCATGAACATTTAACTATTGGACAACACTCTTTAAATTTCTAAAAAACTAAACCATATAAACAAGTAGGCATTAAATCTAGTTGAATTTTAAAGATCAAATACTTAACAAAATAAGAACCAGTTGAACATTAACAAGTATACTTTGGGAATCACTAAGAGGATTCCAAGAGCATGAAGGTTAATCAACTTGTCATTAAAAATACATTCAATTTTTTGGAACAAAACATTTAACTTTATAGCGCATTAATTTACTCATTTATTTATTATATAAGATCAAACATATCTTATATTAAGAACAATTTGAATCTATTAAGAATAAGCTTAAGAACGCATAAACACCCATATTTAATAAGTTCAATATCTTCACATTTTCCATAAAATTCTCAAAAAATTAAACCATACATAATGTATACCAAATCTTTCAAAACTCCTTAAAATATCACAAATTGCTCCAAAATAGATTAGGAGCTCCAAACTCCTTACCTAATGTAGCATCCAACTCTGCTTAATTTTCCTTAATTCTCCTAAATACCATGAGATCATAAGATAAAAGTTATTGCAATGATTAGTTGAATTTATAATTGTATTTGAGCTAAAGATTTGAAATCCTTACCAATGTAGATAGAAATCTTCACATAGCAACTCCTTAAGACCTTTTATCTTCTAAATTTGAATTAAATTGATCAAATGGAGGTAACGTGGAATCCTTGAGATCTCTTAGGTGTAGTAACAATGTTGAGGTAAAGATATAAGTGAGATTCTAGATTATTTTCAATTTGAAATGCAAGAATCATATTAAATATCCTTTCCCCTATAATTTAATTTGCTCTAAAATTACTAAAATACCGCAACCCACTGACTTAAGAGCAAGGGTAACTTTGATAATTAAAATTTATCCTCTTTTAATATCTTATATGCCTAACTATTAAAATACCCTCACTTATTCAATTTAAGCTAGTTTGACTTTAGTAATTTGGTAATTACTTAACTTTATCCAACACTTAAATTTGTAAATTACCTCCCTTATTAAATCCTTGGAATTTTCACTTTGAACTAGTTAATCACTTCCTTTGATTTAGGATATTTCACTCATAAAAATAATAATATGTTAATTGTTGCCTAAGAATCTAGGAGATTTCATTATATTATTGCAAATGAAGACGATTTTGAAAATTAAATTCAATATTTTGGTTTCTTATTAAACATGAGCATGACATTGTGAGATATGAAGATAGCAAATTTCCAATTGATATGAATGTTATTATATCACATCAAGAAGATGAGAGTAATGTAAATCTTAAGGGATAAGTTTGTAGGATCTTTACGTTAAGTGGTTGGGAGTGCTATTGATGTATGCTAGATCTGTTTTTACTTTTACTTATGGTTTTTCACCCCTTTTCTCTCTCTCTCTCTCATGTTTGTCACTTGATATTAAGTATTATGTTATTTATAATAATAAATTTATATTGGACTCTTTAACAAGGTGTCCTTGGGGGTATACATGTTATAGATACTAACCTTAAAGCTACGATGGCTAAAACATAGATGGAATCGAAGCAATATATTCAAATGAGCTTGGCGGTGGTACAACAAGACTCATGTTATCATGCAAGCTAAAAGTTGCTAAGTATGTAAATTAATGAAAGATTAAGGTATGTTATGTACATATTAAAGAGTAAAGTACAATATCGAGGAATTTGATAAAGATACAAAATTTTGCTATCACAAGTGTGATCTTAATACCATCAAACTTAGGGAGATAGTAGATAGAAATCTAGTCAAGTCTTATTACTAATGTTACATTGAAGATAATGGTGATACTCCATGGTTAAGTGTCTCATATAAGTTGTGAGAGATTATGGAACTAGTTTATAATACCATGATAATAAATACCTTATCAACACATGGTTGTAACTTTTAGACTAAGTGATTAAAATGTGCCTATTAATGTTTATTGGTTTGGCTATTCATTACTTCTAACCTAGAGCATTACATTGCAAATGATATCAGAATTGATTCCTTACCAATAGATAAATGATTCGAATTTGACTCCGGTTTACAGAAGTAATTCGAGGATGGCAAAGAGTATCATCAGTAGAGTGTCATTTGGGTGGTGGCTTTTGGCATGCTTCTAAGATGACTTATAAATAGTAGGTGAACCGAATTGTACATTGGAAAGGGAGAAGAATTAGGTCCAATTGTAAGGTCTTACATCTTAGATCTCATTTGTTTAAAAATGGGAGATCGTAACACCTTATGATTAATTATCTCATATAAGTTGTGAAAGGTTATGATTCTAGTTTATAAGACCATAATAGTGAATACCTTGTTAATTTATGATTACAACTTTTGATTTAAGTAATTGAAATTGACTCGTCAGTATTTGTTAGCTTGACTATCATTGTTTTTTGTATGGGGCATTACAATAATAGTAGATAATACAGTGGTATATTTATGATGATCTCGACATACTCTCTTGCATCTTCAACTTGTAAGTTCTATAAAAAAAACTACCCGAGTAATAATCATTTAGACTTCATATGGCATCTAGAGCTAATATAATTCATAATTATAGAAACTACAATATGTTTTATTCCAACATTATACTATACTTACAATTATATTTATGTGTTTTTAAAAGGAAAATATATGGATTTGAGTTTATATGCTTAAGAATGTACTTGTCACAATATTGTAGAAATGAGCAATAAATGCCAAAGTTCTAGCTTATAAGAAAAGTTCATTTGAATTGAATATTAATTTATCCAAATAAAATGATCAAAATGGGAAAGGAGCCTTTTGCATGAGGCTTCATTTGAATGGATGATCGAACCAATTGAACTAAGCTTTACTTTGAAGCCTATGAGTGTTTTGCTTAACTTTGTATTAATAGAGCATTGGTCCACTAAAATAAGGTCCAAGCCTAAAAGTAACAGGGTATTTTGCTTAACCTTTCTTGGATAGGTCTCGAGCTATTGGAACAAAACCAAGAAACCTAAGTAGCATCATCAAACTTTATTAGCTTCATTTAAATGAAATCTCTATTTATTTGACAAAGTTATTATCAGAAAATCTACTATGAAAGACTCTTGTTTACAATTTCAATATTCTCTATTATTCTTCTTCTACTTTGCTACAAGTTTTATGTGTTTCTCCATAATTAGCATAGTTTAACTTCTTCTCTCAAATCTAAAAGGAATCTAAGCAATGTAAAAGAAACCAAGCGACACATACATTAATCAAAGGCTTTTGATTTCATGTGTTGATAGGACCATTAACTTATGTTCTCTTTAATAGGTTTTTTAATGGATCACTTGTTCTTACTTCTTATAATTTGTATTGATTACAATCATAAATAAAGGCTTTTGTTTAGATAGAGGGATTGATGTTATTATGTTATTTTAATTTTAAATCATTGATTTCTTTATTGCTGAGTATATATTTTGAATATATAACACATATATGGATGTATTACATTAGATGTTTAATTTTTTAAATAATAAATATAAACCTAAATTAATATATTTATGTATTATCAAAAACCAAATTAAAAAAATATTTAAAAATTTTAAAGTCTTGAAAATGAATAACCAAGTTTATAAACTGAAAGATTAAATTGATTAATTAAGGTAATCTATATTTGAAAAGGAGGCAATACTAAGATAAACTATAACGACTAAATAAAGAAGTCCAGTTCAAAATTTAAACCAATTAAGACAGTAAAGGACTAAATCTGAATTCAGGCCTTAAGCTTAATAATCAAAATGGATATTGATTTTTTAGGCTAAGATGATAAGACCCAGATACCTATTTATATTTAGGATGATCAAGTGAGATTTGGAATGGTGGGCATAGAGTAGGATATGTTAGATTAGTTTGCCTCATCCAACCTTTTTACCGTTTAGCTCACACTAAAATATAAAGCCTTTGTTAGGCTTAAACCCATGAAAAGAGTTAACTTAGAATCCATTAATACAAAGGTTCAATCTTGACTATTAATCACTATCGTGATTCAATGATGGATCGACAACCATTTTCTATAAATACCCCTCTCCCTCCTTCATTTCAATAAGAGAAAACTTCCACTAACATAGTTATTCTGCCAGAATCTACCTCAAAGATCGAATACTTAAAAATCTTAAGAATACTATCTTGTTCTTCATCGATTATAGAGTTTGATGTCATCGTGCTCTTTCACCTATTACTATACATGTTAGAGCTTTATTGAGATTGTTTATTCCCCTGCCCTATCCTACTTCGCTCAATCATCCTATATTTATAATTCAAGTCATTTCCTTATTTACGTGTAGCATGATTTGATGCGCAGTATATACGTAACTTTCACGATTGAACCCTTACACATACAGAGACCTTAATAGTCAAAGCAATTTTCTTGTATGATATTTGCAAGAGAAAAGAAAAACATATAGTCTCAAGATGTTCCATCATGATAAGTTTTTGGTCATTAGTGTCTATTGATTTCAATTTGCACAATGGTTGTTTTAGAGCTGTAATGATTCTTGTGAAATGAATTATTAATGACATCTTCAAGGTATGAAACAAGCTTCTTTTCTCTTTTTGGTTTCTTTAATTAGAGCAAGTGGATGCTATCATTATATATTCATATATTTGTATAGTTTATTTATGGAAAAATTATAAAAAAGTTCATAATGTTTACATGTATATACAAATCAGTTATTAACCTTTTATTTAGTCCTCAACATTTTAATAAATTTACAAAAAAATCTCTCCGTTAGTTTTTCTGCTATATATGGATATGTTGAGGATTAAATGAAAATGTTAATGACTGATTTGTATATAAAAGTAAATATTAAGGATTTTTTTGTATTTATGTGGATGAATTATATGTTAATACATGTCTATAGTAATGGAAATTTAACAAAGTTTAAGTGAATGATTTATTTGATACAACTTGAAAATGTTAAGAACCAAAATAGATTAAATGAAAGGTTAAGTATTGATTTGTAAAAATGTGAAACGTTAGGGAATTTTTTGTGTTTTTCCATTTATTTAAAAAGGGTTATTCTAGTTTTCATCATTTCATGTGATTAGGATTTTGTGTTATCTTATAAAGACTCTTATAACATTCTTTATATTCGAATTTTCTTGGATTTACATTTATTCTTTTAATAAATTAGTGCAATTCTTTAGAAAAATAAAATAAAATATTACCCTTCAATCTAAAAAATTTGGTTGGTCTTATAAAAACTAGATTGGATTAGCTTAGTTAATAAGGCGAATTAGAATCACTATCGATGACGGTTAAATAGATCATCGAACAAGTTTTATGGCTATATGAGATTAACCTATTTGGATTGAATATATCAATTTAAATCTGACAACATTACAGAATATACAAGCAAGTTAAATTTAATGGATTACATGAAACTTTTGATCTTATAAAAGTAAGAAAAGTATAAGAAAGTTTTTAACGTTTTATGTTATTATGAATCAATTTTTAACTTTTCATTTAGTTTATCTTACTCCTCAACCTTTTCAAGTTTCATTAAATAAGTCATTTTGTTAAACTCTATTAAATTTTCCGTTATAGTAAACACGCGTTAGTATATGATTAGTTCACGTGAGTACAAAAAAAAATTATAATGTTTACTTGTATATATAAATCAGTTTTTAACATTTTTATTTAGTCCTTAATATGTTGATGCATAATAAAAAAAAAACTAACAAATGAATTTTTTTATAGATTTGTTAAAATATTGAAGACTAAAATAAACTAAATAAAATGTTAAAAACTTATTCATATATATTGATAAACATTAAGAACTTTTTTGTACTTTTTTTTCAATAAAAACATTCGTGATACTGCACACAATAATTCATACAAGGGTCCACACTTCCACATCCCACGCTCCCGGGTCATGACCCAACTTAGAATAGCTTTACATTGTACCATGGCCGGTGTTATTGCTACAAAAGGAAGTACCCTAGCCAGTGAAACTGTAGAGACGAATCGATGAAGTTACCTAGATATGGAAAAGCCTTGAACGCAGAAGCAAACCTTTAGTGCAGAACTGAATTTGTTGAAGGAGGGTCGCCAGTTATGGTCTTTTACAAGTTCTTTATAGTCTTCGCATCCTTTGACTTTCTTCGAAAAACGCAGCTTTTTGATGATGCATATTTTTCTACTCAACGCATTAATTGTTTTCTAGGGTTTCCCTCTGACAAGCTGAATGCGCCCATCCATCGTGACTTTTTTGATGATAGAAACTTGGTCTCGTAATAAGGGTAGTCAGACCAGGTGGGAACGGTTAATTTCAATTCTTACTTTTAAATCAATTCAAATCGTAAGATGTGATTGAAGAATTTTACTTCTTTTAACCATAGAAAAGTTGTATTAGCGCGGATCACAGTTTGAAACATAAGCAATTGCAGAGAAGAGTTCTTTTTTCCTAAAGATGGGAAATAGTTGGAGGAAAAAGTAACCATGTCCATCTGTAAAAGTATTGGCAATATCCTAATCTCAAAGTCATAGAATGAGGGGTAAAAAAAAACCACTTAGCATCGTTTATGTAAGACATAGGGATGGATTTATGGATTAAAAAATGGCAAACCGCAGAAGATTGAACCGTAAATAAAACCGAACTGAATCGAAAAATTAAGCTTTTTGTGAACCATTCAATTCTTGATTCAATTCGATTATATATAAATAATTCATAATTCAGTTCAACTGAATCGTTTGGTTAAATAAAAAATTTTATAAAATTGTTTTGAACATTTTTTTTCAATCAATCTTCATAGATTTTTATTAAATTTTTCATATTTTATTCTTCTTTATATTTATCATGAATCAATTATTAAGATTAAATTGAGTAAATTTTATATAGAATTTCATATTTAGAAATTTTCCTTTTCTTATATATATATTTTTATTTAAATCAAGAGTCTAATTTTAGTGCTCTTTGCGTCGTCTTTTTTCCAACTTTTAGCAAGTCATTTGTGTCTTCTTTGTATAACTTTTTAACAAATAGTTTTACTTCTTCCCTCTTGTTCTTGTTTGTTGGAATACAGTCTTTTATCTTTATCTAATCAGGTTAGGTTTGTTAAGATCATATGTAACTTTTTGCTAAGCATAGTCAAATATGATAAATATATGGAAAACTAACTAGATCATATTAAAATTTAATGGAAAGGAAAATATATTATTGGAGATAAAAACATTAAATGAAAATTTGACATAAATATTTTAAACCATTGATTGAATCGGACCAAATTAATTTTAATTAAATTTAAGAAATTTACGAATCAAACTATATAATTAGGTTTAATTTTATAAAAAATCGAATCATTATATTATATTAGGTTTGGTAGTGAACCACACTTCATCCGCTCTTAGTATGGATGGGAGAGCATTTTAATTCAAAAATCAAAGTCTACTTTTCAGAAAGTAAGATCCGATAAGATATTATTTCCTATCCTCTGAATTGATTTACAATTATTATAAAATTTAAGTACAAACAAAAGCAAAATAACAACTATTTAGTATATTCGTATCTTTACGAAAAAGATGGAGGCTGTCGTGGGCACGTGAGATTTGCAGATTCGATTTATATCAGTTTTAGCAAATCGGAAAGTGTACTTGTATGTGATAAGCCTTGTAACATGTTTATCGGCAATTAAACCGTTGAACGTGAAGCAAAAGATTTCAACTTGTAAGAATCTGGAGATTAACGGGTATTTTTGATAGGATCAATTTATTCCTTTTTTATTTTTAATTTTATATTTATTAGTAAGTTATTGAATTAATTATATTTTTAACGGTTTAAATCTAATATATATAAATTAAACGTGAGATAGAGAGCAATACTAATTATGTCAAAATGAGAGAAGGAATCATAGAAACTCATTTTAACAATTTGTAGATTAATAAGATAAATACGGGAAGAAAATTAGGCTAAATCCTTCATGCATTAACATCCTTGCTTTCTTTTCATTTTTCTACCCGAATAATAATGTTTTTTAAGCCTGTAAAACTATTAATTGGTAACAACCGGAGGAAAGATCAAGATAATGTTTGATTAGTAAAACTAGATAACTACAATAACAACTAGCCAATATGTATAAGGAAAATAAGATGGTATAACTCTTGTACCATGTTTACTTGTTTAGTGTATGCAATACTTTTATGGATTTTTGTAATTACAAATTTAAAAATAATTAATTCTTCATATTATAAATTACAATAATCTTCAAGATTGTGATTTAAGATATTTGTATAGGGTTATTTTCATAATTTTAAAGATATATTTATTTGGTATAATGAAATAGGTTTTTCTATTACCGAATCTTTGATACAAATTTTTTAAATGTAGTCCAGTACCTTAAAGTCCTTTCATTTTATAACTTTAGCCTATATGTAAATTGAAAAAATGGAGTAAAGAATTTGTTTAATACTATATCATTAACGATGTTATAAGGATCCTTTGCTAAAGATTTAAACATAGTACTATTAGTTAGACTCATTAAAATCAAAGTGTCTTTACTCTCATCCAGTACATTCTTCGAACCTGACTATAATAAGATCCCATACATTCTCACTTGCGACAAAAATATGCTCATCCGTAAAAGCTCTCAATATCATACATTGTTATCATCTTTTCGCAAATGTAGAAAACCTAACGACAAATCCTAAATGTATGCCAGTGTAGACACAGTTAAGGGACTTATGGAAATTTCGAATATATTTGCCAAAAGGTCTTGTGAATTAAAAAAAGAGACTGTTAATAAGAGACACAACACACGCACACACACTATATATATGTATATATAAACTTGATATATTAAGGGAAAGAAAAAAGGAGAAGCGATATTCTCTACGAAATATAACTAATTCAAGGAAAAATAATAATGTCGAACATAATTCTGTACGTGTTTTATCAAGTCAGAAACATCAAGCGGTCAGTTCACATGTGTAACACCCATAATCAATCCGGCCACAGTTTGATTGTACACATTCCCAGATCTTTCTATATATACATATAGACACTTGATGCATTGCCAAGCATATGTATATGCACTCCCCATTCCAACCAATACACCTCAACGTGAAGTGATGATCTTTAGCCACGCCTAGTAATACCTACTCCTTCCTTTGTAGTTTGTTCCCTATTGTGTGTCGAAGAATCTACAAAAATGTTGTCTAAAAAGGTTAGTTCTGATTGTCATGGCCAACACTCATCCTATTTTATAGGATGGGAGGAGTATGAGAAAAACCCTTATCACCCGGTGAAAAATCACAATGGTATCATCCAAATGGGACTAGCGGAAAATCAGGTCATGCAATGAAATCCTCTTTAGACCATGTTTATTGTGGGTGCTTGACATGATATTCTGTATAAAAACTGGGGTTCTCTACAAAAGATCCCAAAAAGTTGTCTTTCTTTTTCTTTTTCTTTTTTTTAGTTTTTGATAAAAAACTTTATCAAATTAGTAGCAAATAGGACGCGCAAAAATGTAAAAATTTATTAAGAAAGTTATGTTAAAAATTTTAGTAATAAAATGGAAAGAGTTTCTTATGGTATTGATGTGGTGTTTTACTGAGTATAAATGGGTTTTTTTTTTTTAGCATTATCATAGTCTTAGAAACATCTTTTATTTCTTAAAAAAAAAAAGGCAAAATAATATGTCTCAACATTTTGTTTTTTTAACCATTATCTGATTGGACTGCAAATGAAAATTACTCAATGTGAATGGAGATGGCAAGCGTTGGACAATAATGGACAACTTACTTCTAGTAATTCAATCAACGCATGCTGTGTGGACTGTGGGGGTTCCACATATAAAAGTTGATGCATCTCTTATGCGTCTTACACAAGGCTACAATTTTCTAAATGCTAACTTACTTGCCAAAAGGGCACAGAAAAAGAGAAAAAAAAAGAAGAAAAAAGTGGAGAAAAATATCTGTTTGATGAATTGTTCTAGTTTCTAAGTTGAAAAATGATTTACGCTAAGGAAAAAAATGAAATAAAATATGAACCGAATGTCTTAAAAATTCAAGTGTTGTAATATATATGGAGAGTGTGATAAAGAATAACAAATGTTCAATAATAACGATTCATTCGGCACTATCTTTGCAAAGAGATCATTTTGATGTCTTGTTATAGCTATAGTTATTAAAATCGCAATTTTACTTATACAATTTTATGAATTTATGATTTTTAGAGAATTTTTCAAGTTAAATCGAATATAAAATTATTTTCTTGTATAAACATATATTTCTAATCAATTTTAAATGTTAAATTATATAGAAATTTACGTTTTTTAACCGAGTTTATTAATTTTATATACATAAGTTGAGTAGGTCAAAAATAAAAAAAAAATGTAATTAGGCTTCCCTTAGTCCATTGACTATTAGGGTATTAAATTGTCTTTCCTATTTTATTTCAATTTTTTCCCCCCTCTTTCTCTCTCTCTCTATGTTGGTCCTTTGTTTGATATTAATATCATTCATTTGGTTTTTGATTCTAATAGAAAAGTTTATAAGGAAAACATTATATTTAAGTTTATACTATTAATAACTTAAAAAATGAGTTGAAACGTTTATTTCTCTTTTTTTATTGCTTTTTAAAAAAAATGGAAAAAAATTTATTTTTGACTCTACTTGTCACTTTTCCATAAATGTTAGATGATAGATTAATGATTTTTTATAGAAAAAGCACTCAATTTCTCCTTTTCTTTATTTTCATGATGTATGTAAAGTCGTTTTATAATTATTATAAACATATTTATAGTTTTCTAAAAGCTATTTTATATAAGCGGTTAAAATTTACATTTCTATGTTTTAATTTTATATAGTTTCTGACTATTTTTGATAGAATCGTAAATTTGATAACTTTTATTATAAGTATTCTATGTTTTTATAATTCTTGTAGCTGTCTTTAGACCTCATCGAATCATGGCTAGAGAACAACCCAGAAGCAAGTGGCTTGGAAAAATCAACCTTCAGAAAGCTTGCTCTCTTCCAAGACTATCATGGCCTTCCAGCATTCAAGATTGTAAGTTAAAATCTTTCGGGGTTTCGTATTTATTTAATTAATGATAGCTCATTTAACCGTTATGTGGTATAAGCATAAGGTTTGGTAGATAGATTTAGTGTAAACACAATGTCTGATGGCTAGATCCGTTATCCATTTATCTTTGTTAGCATTTTTTCGATCAGATTATATCAACAACGTCCGTTCGTTGTTCGTTCCAATTTTATTGGATATCTCCAAAGCGACTCATTTATATATTCTATGTAGTTTGTGCTTCCCTAAAATCAAATCAGAAGATAATAATTTTCTTCATTGACTCTAATTTGGGCTCGATATATTTTGTTTTCGTTATGTGTAGGCATTGGCTGATTTTATGGCAAAAATAAGAGGAAACAAGGTTGATTTTGATCCAAACAAGCTCGTCCTCACCGCAGGTTCTACTTCAGCTAATGAAATTTTAATGTTTTGCCTAGCAGAACCTGGCGAAGCTTTCCTTATTCCGACACCATACTATCCCGGGTAATCCATTAATACCTCAGTAATAGGAATATATTATGCTGACAAAGTACGTATAATACTAATGAATGTTTTTTTTTTTTTTTCCATTTTATGACAAATTCATTTTGAGTTCCGTTATAATTTTAACATTGTGTGTGATTGCTCTTCCTCAAGTGACACGCCTTTCATACGGATGAATAAGGTGTGTCAAATAATTGAGTGTGACAAAATATGAAGGGAAAAGGAAAACTGTAACTAAGATTTAGCCAGGGGGAAAAAAAAAAAAAAAAAAAAGACCATTGCAGTTGGTGATAAAACTTTTCCCACGGAAAATTTTCAATTTTTGTAATCGGCCGAGTTAGATTTCTACATATTATAAGTTTAGGGATATATAAAATTAATTAATTATAATCCGAAACCGCGAAATTTGGACGAAACCAATATGACCACTAGTAAATGAGCTAGACATGATCCACATAATGTTGTTTGGCTTGGAAAGTTGAGGGCATAGAAAGGATAAAAATGGAACATCTCAAATCTTCAATAATGATTATAACTACTAATTTTGATATTTCCCATAAACTTGCGTCTCCTTATTGCAAAAGTAGATGTACTTTCATATTAATTCTTTTTTCTATATATAAATATTATACGAAATGATACTTCTAACATATTATCGTAATAAAGGGTATATCCAAAGTCTACCGAATCTAAAGCAAGCTAGTGCTACTTGTAGGTACAGAAGACTTCATAAATATATGAATGTGTTAAGTAGTTTTTTACTAATCTTTCTGTAAAGTATTTTATGATATTATTCAGATACTGGAATTAAAAATTAGGTTTAGTGTTAATTGCAAAACAACATATTATATTTTCGCAATATTTCAACCATCATAATTCACACCTATTTGATTTATCTTTCAGCTATATAACCTGAATTTTTCATGTTCTTTAATTTTATAATATCTGTATATTTTCTTCATATAAGTTTTTAGCAGCCTGCGTGCCTGTATTATATAACCAATACAATTTTAATTCAATATGTTGTATACAAATGAAAAAGAATTATAACACAAGAATAAAAAGGTAATCATATGACTAATAAAATAATAATATAGGTGAATAAAGAAAAAATAGTATAAAAAACTCAGGATATGTAACTGATAAAAGAAACAAACATAAAGCATACAAATTGAAGAAAACATAAAAGCATAGGAATATGTAAAGATACAATCAGCAAAATGCACGAATAAAGCAGGATAATAATATAGCGGGCATGGATCTATCATCGCGGGGATATGTGCACTGATAAAAGGTGTCTGCGTTTTAAATAATAAAAATAAACTGAAAAACATTATAATGACGATGACACATAGGACCAAGTTATATACATACCAAGGGGCGAGGTATAATCGTAAGTATGCATCAACGCAAAGGTAATCGGAGGATTCAGTTAATGATGCTAATTAACAGGAATATATATATGTATTTTTGGGTAGGTTCGACAGAGATCTCAAATGGAGGACGGGCGTCGAAATCATTCCCATTCATTGTATTAGTTCAAATGGGTTTAGAATCACCATGTCTGCTTTGGAAGAAGCCTATCAACAAGCACAACAACTCAATTCAAAAGTGAAAGGCGTCTTGATCACAAACCCTTCAAACCCCTTGGGCATTACAATGAGTGAAGATGAGCTTGACCTGATCCTTCAATTCGCTTCGCTAAAAGGCATACACATCATAAGTGATGAGATTTACTCCGGTTCGGTTTTCGACTCTCCAAACTTCACAAGCATATTAGAGGCCACGTCGAAACAACAACAAAACCTCAACGACATGGATTTATCGTGTCGTGTTCATGTCGTGTATGGCCTCTCGAAGGACTTAGGCCTACCGGGATTTCGAGTGGGAACGATCTATTCCAACAACGAAAAACTCGTGGCATCCGCGACCAGAATGTCCAGTTTCGGATTGGTTTCTTCTCAAACTCAACATTTACTGTCTAGCATGCTATCCGATCATGATTTCACGAGCATGTACTTGGTGGAAAACCGAAAAAGGCTCACGAAGCGAAAGGAAATGCTCATTACAGGGTTAGAGAGGGCGGGAATCGGCTGTTTAAAAAGCAATGCGGCTTTGTTTTGTTGGGTGGACATGAGGCAACTGCTCAAATCAGACACGTTTGAAGCAGAAATGGAGTTATGGAGGACAATTTTATACGACGTTCGATTGAATGTCTCGCCTGGATCGTCTTTTCATTGCACGGAACCAGGGTGGTTTAGGGTGTGCTTTGCAAACATGAACGAGAAGATGCTTCACATCGCATTGAAACGTGTAAAAGATTTTTGTGGACCTCTATTAAAAAAAGGAACAACGGCTACATAAATTAGGGTTCCATCCGAGCCTTTTTTTTTTTTTTTTTTTTCGCGGTCAGTTCCATAAAACTGCATGAGAATTTTGAAATTGGGAAGATAATTAGCTTTCTAGGAATTATCGGATTATCGGATATGGCTTCACGTTGTTTCTAGAATAGAAATTTTATTTTCAGAAATCACTTGCGATCGGTGCCATACACGTAATGATAGACACCCTATTTTACTTTCTTTAACTCTCTCCTCTCATTTTCTACTTATTTCGGTTGCCTATTCTACTATTTTCTGTTTTGTTTCTTGTCGTACTTTGTTCACGGAGGAGGTCCTTTGTCTCTTTTGTTCATATTCAAAGTAATGAAATTTCACTAATTTATGTCTTTTACCAGGAAAAAGGAAAAGACTTCTTACTCTTATCACTATATATTTTCTTAGTACAGCGAACGCTTTTCTTTTTTAAATTCAAGCCTTTTAATATTTTGTTCCTAGTAAACTAACCTTAATTAACAATATATCCATGTTATGTTGAAACCATTTCCACAACAATCTTAGATCATCTTAACCTCAACAATGATGATGTCACACCCTATAATTGAAGTATAACAACCCGTGAAGATCACACCTAAAGACTCCAAATCCTGTATAAAATCCACAATAAACATACAATAACTACATACACTAGACAATTAATTATTCAACTAATTACAACTTCAAATGGCTCTCACTCTGAGGAGTCTCACCATACCACAAACTATAAAGATGATGAAACACGGCACTTTAATCCAAACTGTACTCGACATTTACTTCACATAACTAATAGAGGCACCTGAAAAATACTTTTTGACATACATAGAAGGTTACATCAACCAAACGGGATCCAAATCTAATATGACATTATTTGAAACCTAAAATTAGCTAAAGACAGCCCCATCTCATCTACTCTTCATAATACATATATTCCACATCATAAATATGACCATCCTTTAGCTTATCATAATAGTCAATCTTATCCAACGTATCTACAACTAAAAAAAATATTTCTATAAGAAGTAAGCTAAAAGATACGTAAAATGTCAGAAAAACATACGTGGATGGTTCAAGCAACAAGAACACATGCAAATATAAATATAAATATTGCACATTGAACCGATTATTATCTTTCATTTAGGTGTTACAAATGGCATAATCTTAATATTCCAAAACTTAAAGTAAATCATAACCCAAAATTATATATATAATAATATAGACATATAGTGTTGGTACGCCCTAACCCCAAAACCCATGAATCCAAAATAAGTTAAATTCTTTCTATGCACGGCTCTACATTGAACAATGATACATATTAATCATCAAATTGCTACACCAAAGTCTATAGGTGACACAATGTCTAAGCTCAACAAAATATTAAGGCGTATACAAGCCCTAGTACATTCCTTGATATAGATAGTATTTAAGAAAAAAAAGAAAGAAAAGAAAAGGTATTTGAGTTTAGATCAACAAAAGAAGCATCATTAGTATAGGAGCATCTCTCGTGAATTTAGCCAATTCGTCTACACAGTTACAAGAAATTCATTAAATCTGGCTCCTCTACAGCATTTAGATTTTCTGCGTGCATAAATTGATGATATTAGATAGATTAGTTGAATCCTTATCGTTATTTATAAACCAATGAATAGGCTCTTTTTAAGTCCGTTTGGATCAATAAATTGCATTATCCCTTGTCTAAAGCGCTATAGACTCCTCGACATGCTCCCCAAAGTTCGATCTCAATAGGAGAAACGCGCTTAGTTCTCTGGCAAAAGCATCTAAGCAACGTCCTGATGCATCCTCAAGATTCCATCCTCTCCTGATTTAGATGCTTTCCTAAACTATTCAAAAAGTCTTAGCACCACGAAATATTAATTTCAAAGCATGTTCGTTCCATCTGGGACTTAATCATTTTCGATGGATGAGAATGACGTGGGGGCTGTGTGGTGTAGATCCATGGGCCGATTCAATAATGGGCTCCCCAATTTTATTGGGCTTTACAGCCAATTTTTATACGCCTCATGTTAATTACATTTCCGAAAGGTCATCCCTTCAAAAATTGTAGAATTGATTTGCTAATTAATCCTGGCAACCACTCAACTAGCTACTTGTAAATACAAAGCAAATCACAATATGGCTCCCGTGTATCATTAGTAATAGCCATTTCTAATTTACCATCATTTTCCTCGACAAAACCATTTACAAATCATATGATTGCGTTGAATGATGCTAATCCTATCAACAAGTTTATTGGTCAAGATTTTACATAAACATATCCTTGGGGTTCAATATATATCTATAATTTTTTATAATTCTTCTTAAAAAAAAAATTATATAAATACAAATGAGATAGAATTAATTACTTAATTACCAATAATAAATCATATTTAAAGATATAACATCATAATTTATAAAAATATCACATCACTTACTTTATTTATTATTAGTGTTGAATATAGGACAAAGACATCATATTGCTTTAGTGTTTAAGGTGCTTGTTATAGTGCTTGAAACCAAGTAAAAATGTTGTTGTGTTTTGTTCTTTTATATGTGTATTTATTAAATACGATTTTGACATGGTATTTGTGCAATTAATTTAATGTAATTAGTATTTGTATAATATTTTTAATTTTTATGATAAACACACAAATTTCTTCATATCCTTAACAAGATAATCCTCCATAGAAAGTTTTTGATGATTGAAAAAATTTATTTTCATGGTAAAGTCATATATATTAATATATATAATTCATTTAGGTAACATTTGTTTATGTAATTTTTGTGGTACAGGATTAAACAAAAAAAATTTGTGCTATATATAGCATGATACAAAAATGAAATTTACTGGATAAAAATAAAAATATCTTATATTCTCAAAAATATCTCTCCATATTATAATATTAAATTAATTAACGTTGTTTTTATTAAATATTACCAAAATTTATTTATTTTATAATATAAATAATTAATATTTTAATAGCTAGCAAATCTATTACTTTTTATTTAATATTATATATAATTTTTTTAATTATGTGAATTCAATAATCCGTTCAAATCATATTACAAATAATATAAAAATATAATTAAAATACATATTAAACAATGTTGAGGGTATAAATATAAAAAATATAATAACGAGTTCACTACTTATATATATTAAACAAGAAATAACACAAATTTTATGTCTAATATTATGCAAATCAAATATAGTATAATAAACTTGTACTATATGGTTAAATTTGTACTTGTCTTATCCAATTCTTTTTATCTAGTTTAGTCATTACAACTAAATACTATCTTAGATCCATTTTAAAATAAGTAAATGATTAAAAAAAAAAACAATCCAAACCAAACATGACATCCCAATAGTAACTATTGATTATAATTAGTTGAAATATTGAAAATTAAGTAAAACAACCAAATCTTTGATGTAATTTTTTTTTTATAAAAAAAGCTTATTAAGATTGAAGCTTTGACCTTAAAATTATAAACATATTTTAATAGTATTAACAAGTCATAAGAATGGATTGGTGACGAATAAGTAACATAAAATGTTGATAAGTAAAATATTAATGAAAGCTTAAAAATAAAACTACTATAAGGCTATTACTATCAAGTATTTAAATATCTTTAGTAATTGCTCACCACTCATCTAAATAAATAGTACATTAGTACCAATAAAAAAAATCTTTTCCCTAACATATAAAAAAATAATACATAATAGTTTTTTTTTTTCTTTTTGACATTGTTAATAGGGCCTTTTGGATATAGACCTCTCAGGCTTATGTTGAGCTAATTAGGTTTATGGCCTAGGTCGTGCCTCTTTAGATTCGACTTTTCCACCTTTAAGGTTAACCTCGGTTGAAGCCTATAACATGGCCTACCTAGCTGCAACGGTCATTTACTGTTAGAAGACAACAGATAAAGTTGAATAACCAAGTCAATAACTATCTCCTATATTTGTGGAATACGTTAGACATCATGGCTCCATTATCCAATACTTACTGCATGGCTTCTACCAACTAATTAACTGCTAACTCTACTCTTCTATAAATATAAGATCATTACCCAATGGTAAATTACTTAATATTTTACATACTTAAGCTTACTTTTGACCTTTGAGTACTCTTAGTCTCCTCATACACTAATCCCACTTAAATATTGAAGTGGCTACACCGGACAATATCTCGATGTCCTTTACTATTCTTTATCTTGTAAGCTCACACTATTACGTAAAGCTCAATTTCACTTGAATCTCTACTGGCTAATATCAAGAGACAACATTTAGTATCGTCTATGTGAAAAAATCCAATCTCTTACCCATATACATACTAAACATTCACCTAAACACCACCACCGATTCACAAAATTTCTTATGTTGACAATCCTGAAAATAGTTAGTTGGTGAACAACTATCCTGACAACAATCAATCAGTGAATGACTAAACCGTTAACAATCAGCTCCCAAGTAAGAAGGTGATGCTTGAAGTGTGTTTAAAGCGTGTGAAGTACCTAGTCTAGGAATTTGAAGCCTAAAACAAGGAGCTTTATGCCTACTTGGAAGACATTGAGAGGCATAACAAGCATACCTACCCATAGGAAGCATCTGATGCTCGTACAAGGCACAACTAACATCCGTAGTAATAGAGTAATAGGGATCAACAACCCGATCCCCTAGTACAAGAACAACATGTACAATTTGTGGTTACCCATGACTATACCCTTATTAGTAATGAGCAGGTGGTGGACCTCCATGGAGCACTAGTACATTTTCTAGCACACCGAGCCCATTCAGTAAACAATACTGACTTCAATGAGCTCTATGCTATTGTGAGAAGGCTCTCCAAGTAGTAGAGGAGTAAGGTAGCTAACAACGTTGGGCTAGTCACCAACAATAAGACCCGCTTCATCAGGGGTATTTAGGATAAAGTATTACCTCCGAATAGTAAGCTCCATACCTTGAACCAATACAACAATACAAGTGATCCTAATAATCACTTCCTCTACTTTCGTACCCTCATGAACCTTTATGGTTATGGAGATGCCATTTTGTAGAAGGCTTTTCCAAGTATGCTGAGGAAAGTAGCTTAAACATGGTTTAACCACCTGTTGGAGAACTTTATTAGCTCATTTGACGATCTGGCACAAAGGTGTAACCTCCACTTTAGGGCTAGTAAGCTCTTGTCTAAGGACACTTTGTCCTTGTACTTGATAAGGTAAAGCGAAGGAGAGACTTTGCATGAATATGAGGCTTAGTTCAATAATACCATGGTTGAGATCCTTTAGTCAGATGAGAAAGTAGCAATGCATGCTACGCAACTCGGCATATGACCTTCAGGAAATTTCTTTCAATCGCTTGCATAGAGCAAGCTAAAGACCCTGGTCAAATTCTAGAACAAGGCCTAGAAATACATGGACCAAGAATACAACATTTGTGCTAGGCGTAACGCCAATAGAGAGAGGTTAGGCAAAAAGAAGGACAAGGAAAGTTTGTCCATCAAGGATCACGTCAGTGGTAGGGTATTGAGCTGAGTAGAACCTACTTCCCCCTCCCATCTATACATAGCATGCCCTTCTGAATAGATTGATTACATAGGTCTTTGCCAAGGTGTAGAATAGAGGTTTGCTGTAGAACCCTCCTAAGATGAAAGGGAATCTTAGTAGTCGAAACTCAAATAAGTATTATTAGTTCCATGACAATCATGGTCATACCATAGAGGAGTGCTTCCAAGTGAAGAATGCAATTGAACATGCTATTTAGCAGGGCTTCTTTGTTAAGTTTATGGCGCAGTAGAGGAATGGTAATTGTTTTGATGATAATGAAGATAGGGCACCTCGGAGGCGACAAATCGAAGGCACCTGAGCATAATGATCAAGGCCTTAATGACCGAGCTCCTAATGGCATCATTAACATAATCATTGGCGGTCTACACCTAAGGAGCCAGCCGAGCACCAGCAACTTGGTTAACGCCTCATCCGAGGTGTTAGCTGTTAAGGAGAAAAGGTAGAAGATTGATACTTCAATAAGGATTTGGAGAGCATACACACCCCTCATCAAGATAACCTTGTTATAGGGATGAGGATCACAAATTTCGAGGTCCTTAAGATTATGATGGTTACCAACTGCTCTAATGATATCCTCTTCTTGCATACATAAGAAAGGATGAGGAGTAAGCTACCTGTCAAGATGAAGCCCTACCACCATAATCCCATTAGGTTTAATGGGAACATTGCCGAGCCAAGAGGATCATCACCCTCAACATGGAACTTCCCAATGATGACAATGTCACGTAACGATTAAGGGCGTTCGTTGTGGCCGACTGCTCGTCTCCTTATAACACTCTCTTAGGATGACTGAGCTTAAATGCATATAAGGTCATCACCTCATCCTTACACCTAAAGGCTAAATTTTTTGTCCCTATTAGGGTGGGAATTTGCAAATGCGACCAAAAGCTCTCTTAGGAGCTCTATGGTAAGGCCATTAGAGTAAATGGGGTCTTCGTTTTAAAGACCAGCTGGCAGGAGAAGCCAGCTGAGAGAGGTGAGTTGGGCTAAAAGACAAAAGAAGTATAGATCAGTGCTTCACTCGACTAGACAACTAAGGTTAGGATTGATACCCCTTTCGATATGAAGGAGGAGATAGTTGCTTTCCTGCGGGCTAACTCGGATAGGTTCATCTGATCGGCATTGAACATACCTAGGATCTCTCCCAACCTAGCAACCCACAACCTTAACATAAATTCCAGTATGCGGCCTGTTAAACAGAAAAAGAGGTTCTTTGTGCAAGAAAGGTAGGTTGTGATAGAGGAAGAAGTGTAGAAGCTACTTAAGACCAGCTTCGTCAGAGAGGAGAAGTATTTGACCTAGCTAGCAAATGTAGTGCCAGTCAAAAAGAAGTTTGGGAAATGACGCATGTATGTTGATTATATTGACCCCAACAAAGCTTGTAAGCTTTGCAATCAATTGTTTGAGGTTTGATACGTAAAATTTAGGATGATCGATTAAGTTGTCCAATCAAGTTTAAATTTTACGATGAAGTTAAGAATATTAATAAAAGTAATTCTATGAGTTTGGATTTAAGAAAATAAATAATTAAATATTATAATATTGAGTTATATGTTATAGACACCCTTTTTTTGCTTTCCTTGTAATTTTTATAAATTTCTAAAATAAGAAAAAAAAGGGTCCTAATTTAGAAAAAATACAAAAAATAGAAAATTTAGAAAAGTGTAAAAAAAAAATAAAAAAATAGAAAGATATAATTTTTTTTTAGAAAAAGTAGACTTTTAGGAAAATAAAATGTTTTTAGGAAAGTAGTTTATTAAGAAAGATAGGATTTTAAAATTAAATTAAGTCATTAGGCAAATTAATTTAACTTAATGGTCTTTTATTTTATAGAATAGCTTAGACTTTTTTAGGTTATATACATTCTAGTTGCAAGACATGACAAGGCATGGGCTAACAGCCTAATTGGTACTACACTTAGTCTAAGCATTGATGCATAAGAGAGGTCATAGGTTTGAATCTTTTAATAGGTACTTTATGCCTTTTCTTTTTTTTCCATAACAGGGTACATGTAGCAAGGGGCCATTGGGCTACGTGTCAATACCTGACACATGGCATGCATTTACTTGACCATGTAGCTGACATGACATCCTTGTGGCACTACATTAGCAAGCTCTTTCTCTCCCTTTCTTTCCTTTTCTCTTCCTTTCCCATGCTTTCTTACATAATCCTACCTCTAATGCCCTCTATTCTTGGCCATTTTTTATTAGGTTCTTAACACTATTTTACCATGTTGATGATGAAATTTCAATGAACACATGGCTTACTTTAAATACGATATAATAACTTATCTAAGTTCATACATTACTGTCATGCCCTGAAGCGGCAGAGTCGTAACAACGCCGCCGTGTAAATCATTCTAATATAGTAGTTAGCCTTACAACCGTTATCCTAGACCTGATCTACACAAGGCATCCACAACTAATTCACTTTGAAGTAAACAGTTTATAACTTAAATAAATCATTTACCTAAGAAAGTAAGAAAATATGTATATATACAGAAATTCAGTTATTAGAATTAACGTTTACAATATTTCACCGTAATTTATTTCCTAGTTATTACATTATTCAGAAATGAAAAATTACAAAATAAAAGTTTAGACCTTAAAAATATATGTTTGTTCTTCAAACACTTTTCCTTACTCCCTAGGATCCAGCAATTGCTAGCTTCAAAGTAGTTGTATGCCGTTTCTTGGCCAGTACCTGCATGACGTCTATAGGGATGTGAGTAGCTACAGCTCAATAAGTTAGAATGGAGGACTTAAAATTATACCATAAACATAATAAGGTTATCAATTAATTTATTAGGTGTAATGCATGTTCAACCAAATACCATCGTACGACGTTGTCCAAACCGTCTTGAGGTTAGAGAAATTGCACTCGCTCTAATCCGGGTTGAGAAGTTGCCGTTAATGCAACAGCTTACGACCAAACCTAGGCTTGTGTAATAGAGACACTTTTGAACCATTATTTTCACTCTCATCGCGACCTCCTCTACTGTCACTTAGTTCGACTAAGGATGAAGAAGGGACTATTGCAATCCTGCGCTATCCCTTTCGAAAAGATTGGCATTTAGCCGGAAAATCTTAGGTTTCCCCTAATGGGTTGCCATGCAAGTCCAATTATGATTATAGGTCGTATATTTGATTAGGTCCAGTTTAGGGTGATCAATTATTTCATACAATATAAGTCTGAACAACAAACAGAATCGTAGCATCACTCACAATCAAGCACATGTACATAGCCAACTATCTAACAAGTACAACCAAGTATAATCTCAAGTCTCTAAAATACAACATCGTATTAATCCCAACTTATCTGGACTCCTTGCTCACTCACTCGAGGTATAACTCGCTCAAGCCATCGCCAATCATTCCTATAACACAAACGTGATTTCAGTTTTTCATATAACTATTATAAGTTAGTTTTATCTTATAACGCTTATTGTTATGTTTTGTTTAGGGTTTAATATATCCAGTTATCTAGGTACTCAAATCTTTGACAATTATTCTAGGTTTGGGGTTAGGTTCGGGTTCAGTTTTCACATCAATTTCTAAATTAGGTTCTAATTCGATTTCTAAGTACTATTTTATACTCGAACTCTACAAACTTATTTTAACTCATAATGTGAAATTAATCACCTTACTTCCAAATATCTTAAATACCATAACTACCCTTAGTCAGTATTTTATTATATCCAGTACACTTAAATCCTTAATAGTGTACCGAATTTACTCCTAATGTGAGAAATTTTTACATTTTTCATATAATTGCATAAATTCAAATTTCCTATCAAATTTATTGTATATTTTTATTATTATCATAATATCAATTTTTATTATAATATCTTCTATTATTATATTTCTAATAATTATGTATTATGTACTATTACTTATTATGTACATAATACACATCTAATATTTTTATTACTCTAATTACCACCTCCCAACATCAATTGTCATTTCAAAATGTCTAAATTCATCCTAAATCAGATTTTACACCTAATTACCTTAATTTACAAAATTAATTTAAAATGTACTATTTTTCCCTATTACTTATTTACTACATAATTAATCTAATAATTATATCTAAAACCTTAAATGCTACAAGTATTATAATTCATCAAATTTCAACATCTTAAAACATATAATTATTCACTAAATCAGTAATTAACCATTTAATTATTTAATTAACCCTAAATTACCCATTTTATGCCTCATTTGAAGGCTTAAAAATTATCTAAAAATTTTGAAAATTAATTTTTGAAAATTAATTTTTGAAAATGGGCTTCATAGCACTGTTCTGTATCATCTAAGTAGTTTACGCAAAAATTTTGGGCTAAAAAATACACTCTTAAGGTCATTTATTTCTAAATCGAAACATGCTCGATTTTACATAATTTCTTAAGGACTATATATTACGAGACATATTTTCATCAGAATAATATTTTTTCTAAAAACTACATACAAAAATATTTTAGAATAACAAAATTCATAGTTTTATAAGAATATTTATTATTTTTACAAAGTTACACAAAATTGGGCTAAAAATCGAACTCACAGGTGACTCTGGCCACCGTCGGTGGCCATAGGTGTATCATCCCACCTGGGCACTGCTACTACCGTGTGGTGGTGGTGTCTATCCACTCTTAAATGCTCGTCGGGTTTGGGTTCTCCTTACAAGCCCCAACTGCACAGATTTTTGCTAAATTTTTGTAAAACCCTAATTTTCTCTCAATTTCAGCTCTCTCTATTTTTATAAACTTCCTAACATCCAAAATGAGCTTCTAAAAAATTTAGAGTATTTATAGAACTTTAGGGAAATTATTGTGTATTAATTTGATTAGACAATTGCCTTATCTTCTTCTAATTTGACTTTTGTATTGTTCTAATTTAATTGGCTAATTTTTTTCTTATTTTTCCCAGTTGCCACGATCCAAATCTGGATCTTCCTTTCTTTTTTCTTGATTTTTTCTTAATTAATTATGAATTTTCTTTAATTATTTATTATTATTTTTGTACATTTCGAGTATTTTAAGTAATTATGCGTATTTTTACCTACATATAAATTAACATATAATACAAATAAATATTCCTAAATATTATTTAGGTCATTATATGATTTTTAATATACATATAATTTATCTCTAGCGATTCGTTAATTATCAGAATACATTTTACACATTTTCGATGAATAACGAGTTATATACTAAAAATTTGGAATTTTTATATTATTTTATTTTATTACTTATTTTCTTAATTCGAACTTACGAGATAATTTTTACTAATATTTCTGACTTTACTTATAATTTAGACTTAATCGGATCTTTCAGCTGATCGAAACCCCAAGTGACTAGTTAGAGGGTTTACAATTACTACAGTCAAAATCGAATAAAATGGCAAGAAGCATAGACGCTTAACTTAAGCAGCTAAGTTGACCAAGCTTGATTTAAGCTTCAAATTGAATTTTGAAGCTTTTAATGCTTATTTTTGGCAAAAAGCAATAAAAGGCACACATTTAACCTGCTATTAACATAAAATTACATGAAATTAAGTTTGAATTTGATCAATACCATTTATTTGGATTTTTTATTTCAATGGCCATTGTTGACCTTCCAATCTTAAACTGAGCTAAGATAGTATAAAAGAGGGAGTAGGATTTAGTTTTCAAATCAAATTTTCATTCATAAGCTCTCAAACACATCATCCTCAAAGTCTCTCTCTTTAGCTGTGCCTATCCTTTCTCTCTTTAGATTCTTGCCTTAGCTTAAAGCTTTTTGAGCAAGCTCACCACCATTACAAACTTCCCTAAGCTACTACTAATTTTATTAATAGTCACAACCTCCGCAACTACTACCAAACAAACCCTAAACTCCATCGTCTAAACCTTAACCTATGGTAGCCACCACTCTAAAATAACCACCCACACATGCCCCAAATCAAAACCAAGTGTACAGCCAAACTTTTTGTGCTTTGAAGCTTTTAGCTACACTACTCTCACAACCCCAGCAAACCACTACCATGCATTACCCAAACCATCGTGGGCCACTATTTCCAACCACCACCTAAATGGCCACCATCAATCGCGGCACTTTCCCCACACCCACTAAACTCAATGAAATTTACATGAATCCCCTCTTCCCCACTTGTTTTGGCCAATAGAACTGCCCCAAATGAGCTCCGTCAACCATTGTTGTTCTTCCCTTTCATCAACTTAAATTCGACCTGACGACCTAATCCATACCTACGTCCGAGCCTAAGTTTGACCCACGCACTGCTATCTAAGTTCGACCCTTTACGTATGTTGTATTATGTTACATTGTCTTGTATTTTGTTTATTGTATTTTTATTTTATTTATTTATTTATCTATTTATTATAATAATAATTTGTAACTGTAAATAAAAAATTAAAAAACAAAAAAAGAACAACATAGTAAGCTTAGTTTCTTATTTATTTTATTTTCCTTCTTCGAGTAAAAACAAAGAACAAAAATAAAAATAAAGTAATTTTAAAAGTGAATAACATTTTGCCGCTTAAAAAAATCCATTTTTCAAAAAAATAAAACCAAATCAAATCAACTTTTTGAAAAATTAAGACCTTTTTAGAACTTTCAAAAATAAAAACAAACGAATTTAGGACCCTTTATATTTTTTCTTAAATAAATTCGAATCGAAATAAAACATAAAATTGACTAGCTTTCAAAAATTAACAAGAATGAACACATGTAAAAGTTTTTAAAAATGAATTATGAAGGTCTAATATTGAATAACGGGTACGTAAACATTCGTATGAAACTATGGGACAACTTAAAATATGGAAAATTTTATTTTTTGACATTTTTAAAATATTGTTCAATTTATCCTTTTTGTAGATTCAATTGAATTTACTTAATAATAGATATTATTTTTATAATGGTTATTTTAAAGATAAAATTAAATCTAAAAAGTTAAAAGTGATATCCAATTGGGGTTTAATAAGTTAACTCCTGAACTCGATATTTGGTTTGCAAAAAAACCATTTTTTTAAATTGGTTTTTATGTGGTCTAGTATCTAGATTTGGTTTTAATCTAATTTTTTTTCTCGACTCTAGTCTAGTGGCGACTGTAAGTATTTCTCAAAAGATTTTAAAAAACTTATATTTTCCTTAATTCTTAGTAGATGGTTAATATTAAATGAATAAGGTTTGATATTGATTAAATTAAGGAAAATGAATAAAAAATAGAAAATTTTTAGGTTCGACATATATATATTACCTATTATTTATCAAAAAAGTATAAAACGAGTTTTGATAATTAACAAATCACTAGAAATAAATTATATGTATACTAAAAATCATTAAATAACTTAAATAATATTTATGAGTATTTATTTGTACAATATATGCATTTATGTATAGATAAAAATATGCGAAATTACTTTGAATGTGTTAAAATAATACTGCTTAATTAAGAAAAAATTCATAAAAATCAAGAAAATTAAGGGAAAGTGTAGAATTGTCTAATGAATAGGTATGGCAAGCTAGGAAGTAAAGAAATAAAATCAACTAATCAAATAGAAACAAATAGAAAGTAAGAAAAGAAGATAAAGGACAAATGGCATGAAATAAATCCTTAACTTATCTAAGTTATTCTATAAATAGGAAGAAAACCATCTGGAGTTCATTTTTAATTAGTAAGAGTTTAGAAAAAACGAGGAGAGGAGAAAAGAGAGAAAGAATAATTTTATACAAATTAACAAAATTAATGTGTAATTAGGGCTTATAAAGAGAACCTACGTTTAATAACCAACAACTATTTCAGAGTAAACAGCCACCACCATTGGATGGTGGAAACAGCATCGAGAGCCATGGCTAGAGCTAGCAACGTTGATAAGTTTTGATTTTCCTTCTGATTTTGTTTTATTTATTAAAAATATCAAATAATAATGGTTAATTATAAAATTTGGTATTCTAAAATATTTTTATACGTAGGTTTAGGAAAAATATCAATTTGATAAAATTAGGCCTCGGGATATACTGCTCTTAAGAAATGACTAAACTCGAACTATTATTCGAATTTGATTTAAATGATCTTAATAATGTAGTTTTGATCTCAAAATTTTTGTGTAGACTATTTATGATATATATATAATAATGCTATGAAGAGACTTTTTTTAAAATTTATTTTCTCAAATTTTACTTAATTTTTAGGCTTTAAAATCATACATAAAAGACAATTTATGGGCTTAATTTAGTAATCTAATGTTAAGTTTGATATAAATACTAATTTAGCATGTAATTAGGTATCTTTGGATGTTATTTGTTGATGTAAGATGGTAATTGTGATGTTTGAGGTGTTAGATATAAATATTATGTGCATTATGTAGTAAATATGTGTAAATGAATAATAAATAAAACGGTATATTTAAGTTAATTATGTATAAATTATGATTTAGGATATAATTAGACATCCAGATATGTTATTGGATGATGAAGGATGATATTTGTTGTGTTATAAATGTTGGATAAGTGTTTAAGGGTAGATTACGTAATAATACATAATATGTGTATATAAGAAATTAAATAAGTACGAAATATTAGGTTAAAGTTAATAATATTATGAATATTATATATATATATAATTTGGACCATGAATTTAAGAAATTATGATAGAAAATGTAGGTTATTCTTATATCTAGAGTAGATTCAATAGTTAAATGAGGAATATAGTGTACCGTATTGACTAAAATACTAATTAGGAGCTAAAACAAAGATTTAGGATACCTAATTATAGTTAAATAAATTTCACATATTGGTTAAGAGAAAATACCTAAAGTTCACAAATAAAACAGTAACCAGAAGCTAAAATAAAACCTAATTCCAAAACTGATTTACAAATTGAATTAGAAACTAGCTTAGAATTATCTTAGTTATAAAAAATATAAAACTTGAATAATTGATTAAGACTATAAGTTTAAACTAAAACTAATGATTTAACATAAATATAGTAAGATCTTAAACTAGAGATAATAATTTAAATTACAAAATAAAATCTATCTATAGTAGTTATATAAGAACTACAACAACATTCGTATTATAGGGATTATCATCGACGACCTGCAACGAGTTGCATCTTGAGTGAGTAAACGGGAAGTCTAAGTAAGTTTAGGATTAATACATGACAGTATTTCAGAATACTATTTCATAGTACTCAAAGGCTTAAAATTATACTTGTTTATGTATATGGGTAGTTTAATTGTGTGCATGCTTGTGTGTTCATATTCTTGAATACACTATATATTATTGGCTTACTATACTGATTTGCAATTGTTATGTATTGTGTAATATGGACTAATTACCTTAACTTGACTTAATAATATATAGCTTATAAAATTAATTGATTAAGCATTTTAACCCACTAAGGGATACATTTAGATTTTTCCAACCAAATACCAACCCCTTTGAAAAGGCTAGCGCTGGATAGCATAATGGTCTCTTCTTTATCCTTAGTTGAATTAAGTGATAGGAGAGGAGGTTGTGACAAATGTGAAGACAGTGGTTCAAAGGTAGTCACAAGACAAGTGGTGTCTCAATGGCATAAGCCTAGATTTGGTCATAAGCTATTGATATGTACACTAAACTCCTCAACTTAAATTAGAGTGGGCGTAATTTCTCTAATCTCATGATGGACTAAAAAACATTGTGTGATGCATTTGTTTATTACATTACATCAAAACAATTAGTTGATAACCTTATTTGTGCTTAACATATAGTCTTATGTTTCCATCCCAACTTACTAAATAGTTGATTGCTCGTATCCCTATAGATATTGTTGTAGGTGTTAGTTAGGAAGCAACAATATAACTATCCTGATGCTACCTACTTTACTGTTAGATCTTGGGAAGTGAGAAAATAAAATTGATAATCAGATACATTTATGAGGTTTAGCTCTTATTTTTTAATCTTCTAATATTCACTTATGTATTACTTAAGTAAGGTTAGGCTAGTAAATTATGTAAGCATTACTTAGATTATTGGAATCCTAATGTATGATTTTATACTTCTACATGCAAATAACACATTTAATTTGTAAATTGTTTTCTTTAAAGCAGGTTGATCAGGACGCCTTGTGTAAATTAGCCCTAAAATAGCAACTGAAAGGTCAGCTCCTATTTTAAAATAGTCTATACAGTAGAATTGTTACGACTATGCCTTTTCGAGGTATAATAAAGCCTACCTAAAAGGCTACTTCCCTCTTCCAAAGATCGACCAATTGGTTGATTCCACATCAGGATATGCCCTACTTGACTTTATGGATGCTTTTTTTGGCTATAATCAGATAAAGATAAACCTAAAGGATGAAGTCTATACCTCTTTTGTCACCGACTTCGGCATGTATTGCTATACGGTCATGCCTTTTGGCCTAAAAATTGCCGAGGCAACATATCAACATATGGTAACAAGGTTGTTTAAGCCCCAGCTTGGGTGGAACATAGAGGTGTACATCGATGACGTGATTATTTAGAGCAAGTAGCTCGACAATCATGTTGAGGACCTATAAAAAGCCTTCGATTAGATGAGGAAACATGACATGAAGCTGAACCCCTAGAATTGAGTGTTTGGGATTGGCTTCAACAAATTTCCTAGCTTTCTAGTCACCTAAAGAAGAATCAAGGCTAACTTTGAAAAAATATAGGCTATTAAGGACATGAAGCCCCCTTCCTTGGTCCAAGACATATAAAAGCTCACTGATATGGTAGTCGCATTAAGCAGATTTATCTCCAAGAGCACAAACAGATGCATTAAGATATTTAAAATCCTCAAGAATCCTGAAGGTTTTGAATGGACTCATTAATGTATGGCAGCCTTTAAGCAACTATAGGACATCCTTACACACCTTCCAATCCTTTCCAAACCTGCTCTAGGGGAGGATTTATATTTATACTTGGCTATTAGCGATCAGGCACTCTTCTCTGTATTAGTCAGAATAGAAGGGAGAGAGAATAGGTCGTATACTATGTCAGCAACATATTGCAGGGGCCTGAGGTTGAGTACACAAGAGCAAAGAAATTTGCCTTAGTTGTCATCGTCATCTTAGTATGTCGGATTAAGCCCTACTTTTAGGCGCACTAAATAATTATACTTATAGACCAACCATTGCGCATGATGCTGCAGAAGCCGAACGCGTTTGGATGGATGGTGAAATACGCGATGGAACTGAGCAAATCATGGACAACCTATAAGGCACAAGTGTTAGTTGACTTCATGGTTGAATATTAAGGAGATGAGGAAGCACCATTAGGGGATGACAAGCTGATGTGGACTCTCCATGTTGATGGATCATCCACCTCGAAGGGTAGAGGTGTAAGTCTCATACTAACATGAATGCACAAGATCACAGTTTGCTACATCCTCAAGTTTGGGTTCGACACTAGCAATAACCAATTTGAATACAAGGCCTTGATAACCAGTCTCAAGTTGGTTAAGGAGATTGGCTCTGAGCACCTACAAGTCTTCTTAAACTTAATGATTGTCATCCAGCAAATCCGAGGTGAATATGAGGCTAGGGACAAAACCATAGCAAGGTAATTAAAGAAAGTGAGGAGTTTTCTAGCTGAGTTTCCTTCGTGGACCATCATGAAGATCCCTTTGAATTGAAAACTTAAGTACAGATTGATTGTCCAAGCTTGCCTTTATGGGGATGTAGAAGCCTGAAGTAAAGGATAAGAAGATCTTCATAAAGTACTTATTGAAGAAGAGAATAACTCTAGGCTCAACTGAGGTATCAGAACTTACGACAGCACCATTAGAGCCAAGCTGGATGGATTCCATCCACAATTACTTAGAGTAAGGCACGTTTCTAGAGGAAAAGAAGGCGGCAAAGAAGTTAAGATACTACATCACCAACTATATGTTGGTCGAAGATGTCTTATATCATGGAAGGGTCAGTCGTCCCTTGCTCGGATGCATCCGAACAGATGATGGTCTACAAGTCATGGAAAAGCTGTATGCTGGAGTGTGTAGTAACCACATCTAGTCCCAAGCCCTATACATTCGGATTCTACAGCTTGGATATTATTAGCCTACTATGAGGTAGGATGCTAAGGCCATAGCCTAGAAGTGCTTCCAATGCTAGAAACACACCTCCATTAATAACTCCAACCCCAAACCAGTTTATGGCCATTCGCCCAATAGGACATTGACATTCTCGGCACCTTCCCTAAAGCCTTAGGAGGTCAACAGTTCATTATTGTAGCTGTTTATTACTTTACAAAGTGGTTCGAGGTTGAGGCCATGGCCAAGATTACTAAGAGAAGCGTTGAGTTGTTCATTCGGAACAACATCCTCTCCAGATTTGAGGTCCCCTATGCCTTCATCGTGGACAACAAAGGTCAGTTTGACAACCCTAAGTTCAAACAATTCTACACCAAAACACCACATCATATTACACTTCACTTTGGTTGCCTACCCTTAGTCAAATGGTCAGGTTGAAGCAGCTAATCAGATCATTCTTGAAAGCTTGAAAAAAAAAAAAGTGGACCGAACTCAAGGCACTTGGATAGATAAGTTGGCCAATATTTTATGGGGATAAAAGACCACCCATTGTACTTATATAAGCAAAACCCATTTTCAACTAATATTTGGGTTAGAGGCAATTCTCCTCAGCGAGCTAGAGCTTCCTAACATTCAGATTAAAAGTTTTAATGCTATGCTAAACAAGTCCCTACTATAGGCCAACGTTGATATTATAGGGGACCTTGCCGCAACTTGGGTAACTGCTTATCAGCTACGAGTAGCTAGATACTATGATTAAAAGGCCAAATACAAAGAATTTAAGGTTGGTGACTTGGTCTGTTGGAAGCTAGAAGCCATAAGCTCATGGGAAAGACATAACAAGTTATCTCCTAACTAGGAAGACTCAGTTAAAATTAGAGAGAGCTTAAGGAATGGAGCCTACAGATTGGAACGATTGGATGGCGAGTTTATCCTACATACTTAGAAAGCCGATAACTTTCGGCTCTATTTTGACTAATGTAAAGCTATCTTGTAAATATTTTCATAAAGTATCAATAAAAGTACCATTCCTCATGTGCATTGTTTATGCTTTCTTTTTGCTCTTACTTTCATGCTAAGTCCTAAATCCCAAAGGGTAAATGGACCCATTAACTGGGTAAGTCAGAATACCACTGACCTGACTCCTCTAGGGTAACCTTAGTAAAGGGAAATACCACCTAATTGAGGAACTCCCACTAACCAGGCAGGTCACAACTCTACCTGCCTAACCCCCCTCGAGTAATTTTAATAAGAGGAAACACTCCTTACATAATTGAGGAACTCCTACTAATTAGGCAAGTCGGAACGCTATCGATCTAACCCCTTTAAGATAACCTTAGTAAGGGGAAACACCCTTTATACGATTGAGGAACTCCAGCTAACCAGGTAAGTTGGAATGCCACTGACTTAACTACCATCGGGTAACCTCAATAAGGGAAAATACCCCCTACCTAATTGAGAAACTCCTACTAATCGGCAAGTCAGGACGCCATTGACCTGACACTCTTAGGGTAACCTTGGTAAGGGATAACGCCTCCTGTACAATTGAGGAACTCCCTTGCGTTTACCCCCAAGTTAACTTCATGACTAAGCAACTAAGCACAAATGCATAAATGAATAAGCGTTAGGTTATGCTACTAAATAAGCACAACAAATCAAACAAAAAGTGAAAAGTACTAACAAGAGTTAAACTATAGAAAGCAAAGTAAATGAAGAAATTCAAATTCCATTAATAAAAAGGGGATTTACAGAATTAAGGTTGGTATCTCGATTTGCGATACAAAAAGAAGGGAAGGGGATAACTGCTTACTGTCTTGGATCAACAAACTCCAAAAGCTCTAAAAAATATAACGTTTTAATCTATTTGGAAGGTCGATTTACTGATGGCTACTACTCCTAAGATGATTGGCCTAAGGTTATAGAAAGAGGGGCTGAGACTTACTAGCTTGAGTCAGTTGGAGGGTTACTTAGATCCTGATCATCCTGAAAAGTGCTCTCAAGATTAACCTTTTGCTAAGCTACTGGGATAAAAGTAGATGGAGTAATGTTTTAACCATCCTAGGTAGCAGAAGGGGCATCTTAGATTGTGGTAGCTGCTTAAGTAGCTTCTCTTTCTCTTGCTTAGATTGCTCTCTTCTCTTGATGAGTTGGAGCATCTAGCCAACCCAGGAAGTTTAGGTTGAGCTCAAGATAATAGGAGAGCACCTTGTTCTGCATGAATTAAGCATACTTAGTGGAGAGGTCCTTTAACTCCTTTAACTACCATCCCATCATGTAAAAGTAGTCGATGGCCTTATTGGTAGCGGCCTTGTTGAGTACTTCCCTACTCTTCAATTTGGAGATGATCTCCTTCATCTCTAAGGTCTCTCTCTATAGTTCCTTAATTCTTTGCTCCAACCTAACCTTTTAATCAACCAGCTTTAACGAAGTTGTTTTGGCGTTATCGTACCCAGACGGCTTCATAGCTTGCTCGATCTTTAGCTTAGATATTGATGCCTTCAACATAACATTTTCTTTTTCAAGATCTTCCTTAACTCTCCTCTCATTGTCCAACTTTTGAGAGAGTTGAGTCTTGGTCCTTTACTTGTCATTTAGTTGAGTCTTAAGTTTAACAGCCTACTTAGTGTTTTTCTTAACATCAGCTTATGTCACGCCCCAAACCGGAAGAGTCATAACAGTCCCGCCATGTAAACTAATCTAAGGTAGAAACTGACCTCATAGCTGCTATCTTAGACATAGTTCACACAAGGCGTACAACTCAACCAGCTTGAAACGTCTGTTTTGATACCTGTTAATAATCAAACCTATGGTAGAGCTTTTACAAAATACCTATTCTATACACCTGTTGTTTAGTACCACAACAGTATGTATACAAATGTTTCACATCCAAAGGTAAAGTTTACAATCAAAGTTTATTAAAAACCACAGGTTTTGTAGTCTATATACAATAAGTTAGAAAACTAGTAGGCTCCCAGGGAATTCCTAATTAGTTTCGTCAAAACTTAAAGACAAAGTCAAGAGCTCAGGTTCAGTTAATTCCTCGATCCTCACTTTCCTATATAGCAGTACACTAACCTGGGAACGGTGGTACCTGAACATCCTATCTTTACTCAATACTTGCAAAAGATTCTGTAGTGATGTGAGCACAACTAGCTCAGTAAGTGGGATGAAGTCAAAAGAGTACTACACAATCACAAATAAGATTAAATAATTATAATGAAATGCAATGCAATTACTCAAATGAAACATCACACAGTGTTAACTGGTCCACTGTGAGGTTAGAGAAATTATATTCGCTCCAACCCGAATTGAGGAGTTTCATCGTGACTCAAGTCAGACCAAACTCGGACTTGTGCAATGGAAAATACCCTCCTCCCATGACCGCCTTCGAACCACGGCCCCCAACCTTACCGCGATCTCCTCACCTATCACTTAGTTCGACTAAGGATGGGAAAAGGACCATTTTAGCTATCCTCATTGAAGGAAATTGGTTTTTGGTCTAACACTCTTAATCGTTTCCTCTAATGGGTGATTATGCATGTCCAATTACATTTTAGTTGAATAACCGTTAGTTTTAATCAAGGGTGACCAACAAGTTCACACAATACAGAATCTATGCAAATATACAGAACAACACACCAAGGAGTTGAACTCCTGTCACAACCGAGTATCATTTACACACACAGCATGTGCATAATCATCTAACTACAACACAACCAAAAGTATCCTTGGGTTTCCGAATACTTTAAATAGTACCCAAACAAGCGGTGAAGCCACAATCCCAACTTACTTGTTTAGATGTTCATTATTGCTGACTTAAATTGTCAACTGTCTTTGTATTGGAAGGTCCTAATTACATAAAGACCCAAATTCAGTTTTCGTCATAATTACGAAAATATTAGGGTTTAATCTAAAATGGTTATATTTATATATATATATATATATATATATTATTCCCATAATATACAGTCATGTTATTACTATATATCGAATTAAATTATTAATTATTGATATTGTACATTATATATACTATTATGTATTATATATCGTTTCGATTGTATCGAAACGTACTTTTAATTTATTAATTCACGTTTTAATTCCGGTAGGGTTACCGAAATATGTATATTCTTGAATATGATAAAGTCATAGGTTAAATTACTTAAGGTTGTCCGATTTTAACAAAATTAGTGTTATTGGGTTCGTATAGACCTAACGACACGTTTTACGAGTTCTGTTTCTAAAGATAACTTTTAACGGATAGTTTGAGTTTCTTTTTAATACAATTATACATAATTATATAAAAATGATCGTATTATACGTAATTTATGTTATTAAATTATATTTTATCTAATTTGTCCCTATATTGTAACAATATAAGTATTATCCAATTCTAATACACTTAAAGTGTATCCCGATCATAAAATATTAATAAATATAATAAAAATATCTATTTAATCCAATCTGATCAGCAATCCTATATATAGTTTTTATTTAACTATTTAATTCATTTTAGCTTATTAATATTACAAATACACCTTGTCTTGTAATTTAAGCTATTTTACTTAATAAATTCGTAATAAATAGTTCAGGTCACCAAATAATTCCCCGAAAATTTCTATAGACTTCTAAAAATATAAGGAATTCAGTTATCACTTGGTTTTAAGTTTCCGACCTATTGCCTATATTTTCATATTGATGATTTTACCCCTAATTTATGATAAATTATCCAATTATAATTCTTTTAGCACCAAAATAATTTCAATCTGACTCAATACTGTTACTATTTATTATAGATCAGTACATGTCTATTTCATCAATTAATTTCATAATTTCCTATTAAATTCATAATTTCAGTCTATTTTCAAGCTATTTTCAGGCCTAAAAATGCAATAAATATTATAATTATTCAAATAAAAATTCAGGCTACATAGAAATTATCTATGTATCATACACATCCTACACAAAATTTTTTGGCTAGAAACAACATTATTTAGTATATTTATTTTACAAATATAAATTCGGGTGAACAATAGATTTCTTAATAAAGTATATTAAATGTTATAAATTTTTCAAAAATAAAAATATCACATGAAAGCATGTTTAAAATAACCTAAGTATAATTTTTTTTCATAATTTTCTAGGTGGATTTACTAATTTTTAAAAATTCTTAAAAAATAGGGCAAAAATTTAACTTTGCTGTTCTTGGTATCTCTGGCAGTCGTGGGGTGGTAGGGGTATGTCGGAACACCCAGACGCTAGGGGTACTCCTTGGTGGTGGAGTGGCGTAATAGCAGATCAAAGGAAACTCTAGGAACTAACTCAGCTCGGTAATTGCTTTGTTTTTCCTATTTTTTTATATTTTCTACGATTTTTTTCTAATTTTTCTTTCTATTGTTTTTGGTTTCAAAATTTGTAAAGTAATGTTGTTCAACAGATTTCTAGTGGTTTAGGTTGGTTTCTTTTTTTCTTTATTTTTTAAAAAAAAAATTTCTTGCTTTTTCCTCCATTAATTGCAAGTAGGAGGTGTCATTTGTTTGTAGATTCACCTTTTGATTCAGCATTTGTCTAGCTTTGATGATTTCCAACAGTTTTCAGACTTGAATAAGCAATTGGAAGGCTTTTGGAATAATATTTTGCAATTATTTAGGTATTTTGAGTATATTTTATTAATACTTAATTATTTACTTAATATACGAGTATATATCTCTTGTAAATATCACGTGTAATATACAACTATACTCATATGATTAAGTTTCTAACATATCTTTTATTTTTAGGATATGTTATAAAGTTAATTTTATGATTTCAACAAAATATATATATAATTGCGTAATTTAAGGTTAATTTATAGATATAATTATTATTTATACCGAGTATACTCATAAAATTACGTGTATTTTTATATAGTAAATTATACTATATTATTTTATTTTATAGCTCAATTAACTTATTTCTAAGTTCTCGTTGCAACCTAAATTCGATTTTAGGTGTTTCGAACATTTAAGTGCTATATTAAATATTCCTACTTCTAAGAGCAAAATTGGAATTTTGGGTTATTATTTCTAAAATCCAAATTTACTATAATATTTCGACTAACTTTTTTATTTTAGTCATAAAATTTGGGCTCAATTGGATAAGTTTCCCTAAAAGCCTTAATCTAAGCTCGGTTGTCCTAAACTCAATTCTGGGAGCTTACAGCTTGCCCTTGCTCTACCTCTTGTAACTTTGCCTTAACTACAGTTATCTGCATAGAAGAGTGGCATAGGCGCCGATTAACCTTGCTAAACTTTCCCAAATATTTACTAGAAAAAGATTCTGCCTCCTTTAGGCCCTTTTGTACATTAGACATCGTCGTAAGAAATCCCTTTACCTCATTCAACGGTGTGTTATAGTTGTCAAGCTGGAGCAACAGCTGGCTATGGTATTGCAAAGAAACACTCAAACTAAGACTAAATCAATGTCAACAAGGAAAGACATCAATCCAAAGAGACAAGGACTTACTTGCCGAATGAGCAAGCTTAAATGACCTACCATCTCCATGGGAGCATCCCCTCCCATCCTTAACAGCTATTTGAGGATGGCTTAATCGCTGGGGAAGTATGATTACATTAAGGCCTGGAAGTTGAGAGCTCAGTAGCATTATGTAATGATGTTGCTACGAATCTTCCACTTCGGCCTTAAGAGCTTCCCCCTAACCTTCTTAGTCTCGAACTCGACCTTTCAAAGCACAGCTCCTCATTCCAGGACTTGTATAGATGTCCTTGATTGAGTCCAGCACTATCCCCTAACATTGGAACTTATTCAAGACTTCATAGAAGGCATCCCTGAGCTCATCAGTATACATATAAGGATGAACCGAATGCTACTCGTATAAGTTTGACCGACTGATAGGCATCTTCTTTGTTTTCTTCTTTTTCACTTAGGTGTCTTGTCCCTTACATATTTAAGGGCCTTCCTCTTTTACCTAGTTGCCTTCGACCCAACACCGACCTTGGCTAACCCTTCTTCACCCTTGTTAGAGGGGGCAAACATGACTACATTTGACTCTTTGGCATCGGCAGGTTCATTTTGTACTGGTATGGGTATGAAGGCGGGGATAGAATTTATAGGGAGAGGGACCGTACTCACAGTCTTGATAGCCAGCAACCTTGTGGGGAGTCTAATAAGACGAATCCCTTAAGGTAAGGTAGCTGGCTTAACCTTATTAGTCTCTCCTACCCCTAATCTTATCCACATGGTCTTATCCTTGGGGTCAGTAGCTTTGGTGGTCGGCTTCGCTTGAGCTTGGCATTGTCTTAGCAGCTCAGATGTCGATGGATGGGATATCTCCTTGGCCAATTTCCTATTTGCAAAGAATCAAACAAACTATTAGCACAAAGAAAAGTATAGTACGATCATTTACTAATGCCGCCATAACTAGTACGGACAAGAAGGATCCCTCCCTTCTCCTTAAGAGGACGTCGAACGAAGTACAATTTTACATACGTTAGCATAGAAGAAATTTTTTATAAAGAATGAACCATTACCTTTTGTCAATTTCTTCACCACAGCCTTCTTTATGTTGGGAAAGAGTTTGGAGATTAGATATGTAAAGTATCTCTCCACTACCTTCGTGGCACTTATCTTCTCACCATGCTTCATGGCTATAAAGGCCTTTACCTCCCTTATAGTTTCGATGTCACTAAGCCTAAGCTCCTTCGGGCGCTTAGTTTAGACCAGCACAATTCATTGTGTCTAGAAGTTTGCCTGTTTTGATAGCTTCATCACCAGGAACTCATCCTGTTAGCCTTTAATGGAATCCGCCAAGCCTCTAAACAGTTTCTTTCCTCAACAAGGTTGGAAGTATGGCCATCCACTCAAACTCTTCTACATATAAAAAGGGTGGAAAAGCTCAAAAGTGGTCCTTATCACCAGGTATTCACAAAGCTCCTCGAATGCCTTCAATACCTTCTACCTATTGGGAGGGACTTGCGCCAAACTACATTGGTGGAAGTTAAAGAGATCCTTCTTGAATTCACTTAAGAGGAGGTATTGCTCATATTCTAAATATTTTTCAAAAATCGTAAAGTGCCTTCCCGACAGCAAGGGAACGCTCTCCTCCTTTGTTGGCTGTTGTATTGCCCAGCCTAGAGTCAATCTAACCATGAGGTTGGTTAGGACCCAATTAACTTTGGAAGGCTTACTCTTATTGATCTAACCACTTGAACCCCTATCTGTCCTAAGTATGGTGAATAGATCCGCAGCTTCAAGTAAGGGATTATACGTATAAAAGTCCCTTAGGATGTCACTGATAAGCCTTATCCTATCTAGTGCCTCTACCGCCATTCTTGAATCATCATCCAATTGTGTTAGCAATGTGGCTTTGTCTTCTCCTCCATGGGGAGATTACTCTTCATGGCTTCGAAGTTTGTTGTTATGTTATATTTTGATGCATTAGAAGGCATTTCACTTATGTTTGCTCTATTGTTAATCGACATCCTAACTTAAAGAAGTAAAGAAGTGCAAAGGGCTTTGAAGAAATTTTGGAAAAAAGAAAGAGAGCTTTGAAGAAAGTTGATGAAAAGAGAGATTAAGTTGCTCATATTGTAGTAAGTAAGCAAGAGGTTGCGAAAGAGTAATCTATTTAGGCAACTGTGATATTTATAGGCTGAATGCTTTGGAAAGCAAATTAGAGGTTGTAGGGATTTATATAAGAAAAATCCCCTAAAACGTTGCGATGCAAACAAGTGGAGATAGTTTTGATCGGATGATTACATTTTAAAGGCAAAACGCATGCAATTATACGCAAGTCTGCAAAGAAAGGACACCAATCACATTGCATTAACTACACCATGAAAGCATGTGATAAAGTAAGAATTCAAAAAGTTACTTTTGTAAGAAGTTTTCTCGAGCCCCCTTCGACTTCCATGAGAGAACTTGTTTGGCACTTTAACAACATCACCTTGGCATAGACAAATGGGAGCTGCTTGAATAGTGGTCAGCTTAACTCGGTTCAAGTAGCCTAGATTGTTCGACACCTTTGCATATTTAGCACCTCCGCCCTGTACTACTAGTGTTTGAATTGCTCGATCTATTGAACCTTCACCTCAGCTCATTGGGTGCTAGCTTTAGGCTGTCCATTTGGATGGTACGTGAGTTTTTCGCTCTAACTTTGTATAGTCTCCTCAAATCTCTTCTTTGGTGTCTCTTCTACCTTGACTAGACAAAGGACCAATTGCTCGATATCCTTCAACGACCAAAGATGTTGAACCTCTTGCATTTTACCTTAGATTTAGAGCATCTACCTTGGGCTGGGTAGCAACTTGCTTAAATAGACTACATTTGGTCGACCCTTGCGTCGCTCAGCTTAGATGTCTTCACCGTTACATTGGCACATTAGCATTATCGCCATGTCACCTTGTCGACATAAATGCCTCCAAATTAGATAGATTACATGTTTGAGAAGTCTATCTTTCCCCTCTCCTTGCCTCCACAACAGCAATTAGATTATCGGGGGAGTATAAGTGTTGATAAGGCCTTTTAAACATGGGCATTTTAAGCTTGTATTAACCTGATTAGGTTTATGGCTTCGGCAATGCCTCTCCAAATTCGACCTTTCCACCCTTAAAGCCGACTTCAGTTAAAGCCCATGACATGGCTTACCCAACTATAACGGTCATCTACTACTAGAGGATAACAAATAAAGCCGAATAACTAAGTCAATAACTATCTCTTACATTTGTGGAACACGTTATATATCATGGCTCCACTATTAAATACTTGTGGACGTAACTTTTGCCCACTAACTCCTCTTCAACTATCGACTCAACTCTTTTATAAATACAAATCCATTACCCAATAATAAATCACTTGATACTTCATATACATGAGCATATTTTCTACCTTTGAGTACTTTTACTCTTCTTATATACCAATCTCACTTAAGTATTGGAGTGAGCATATTAGACAATACTTTAATGCCTTTCACTATTCTTCATCTTGTAGGCTTACACTATTATGTGAAGCTCAATTTCACTTAAATCTCTTTTAGCCAATATCTAGATATGACAACCATTGATACCTTTTTATGTTGCATTCGATTGTAAGAACTCGTAGCATAAGTATAAGAGTACAACCTTATTATACTATATTTAATTTGTATAGTATTAGACATGATTTTTATGAGGTCTCTTATTTAATATGTACAAGTAATGAACTCATTATTATATTTTAATATTTATACTCTCAATATTGTTTAATATATATTTAATTATACTTTTATATCATTTAAAATTTATTCTTTTTTATCAATATTTACAATTATTTAAAAATTATGATTTAAACTGATTATAAGAAGGTATTTTTGAGATTTTAAAAAATTTATATTTTTATATAGTGAAGTTAAGTTTTGTATTGTATTTTATATGAAATAAATTTTAAATATTTTGTTCAGCCTTTAATACATTTAGTAACTAAGTTAAAATTACAAATAAAATATCAAACAACAAATTTTATCTAGTTTAATTTGATAAATTTTATGTAACTAAATAATCACTTAATTTGTTGACATCCTATGATGGGAAAAAAATATAGCATATATTATAATAGTAAGTAGTCGTGCTTGCGTGCCGAAATTTGGTCAAAGCCAAACCAAACTCGAGTCGGCCTCTCTATGATTACGCCATTTGGCGCCAAATGTTGCAGCCTTACAAGCTGCATAAAATATACGAAAATAATAAAATAAGATCAGAACACATTTTTGCATGCACAATGTATGGACATAATTTAATAGACGTGTACCGTTAGGGGGCGGTTCAAACAGTTCATATCTAGTGTTCATTGTCTCTCCGCCATGTGGCTCTCAAAGTCTCAAGTCGCTTTCGCCTAAATACTTCTAAGGATCGGCGATATATTTATTTATTATTTAGGATATTAAAAAAAAAATTATTTAAGCGATTAAAAAAATGAAAATTTATATTTTTTGGTATATGGATGTTTTTCATCAAATACATATCGTCTATTAATTACTTTTACTAAATAAGAATATTAATGGAGGACTCAGTGATCAAATCGCACCTATTTTTCACAAAATATATGATTATCTTGAAAAACAATACAACCGTCCCTAATTATTCATTGCGTTTCTTTATTAATATAATTTTTTTATTAAATATGCTTGATATATAAATGCATGTTAGACAGTGCAGGTCAGCGTAACGTTTAGAATAAAATCGAATTATTTATTACCCATATCCACCTAATTTTATTCTTTCTTTTTTCTCTTCTTCACAGGCAATTGTCGGCTGTGTGGCATGAAACAGGTAAGACTGATTACACGGAACCATATTTTGCTTGTTGGTGTGGCCCGAGATAGACGTCAAAAGCTCCCCCAAATTCATGCCAGACCATAACCATTTTCTTGTCGCTAGCTATAAGATAATAATCATCTTAAATTAACCACCGATCATTACGTGATGGAGTGTGCATGAGAAGTTTAAGACTGGAAGCCAAGAATTCTGACATTTGCGTGCAAGTTTTGGCACAAATCTTTCTTGTACTTCTTTTACATATGTATGCGTTTGTGCGTAATGTGCAAATCGATTTCTTTTATTTCACTCTGAAGTTTAATGCTTAGAGAAGAGAAAGGAATCTGGGTTTCACTTCTAAGACAATTTAAGTAGCTTTAATCGAAAACAGATTAGTCGTTTAATGTTTTGCAGAGGATTATATATATTTTTCATCAAAAATATTCGGTCACAAGTCACGCTCCACGTCAAAATTCAATTCAATTCACATATGGAATATTCTAAATGCACACAAGTGCTTAACCTTATAATAACTATAAACCTTTCAAATTTGAAAACCAAACACATAGAATATAATAATTTGATGGGTTACACAAAAATATAATTTCAAGCAATATAGGTTTCCAATGCGTACAAATGCAAAATGTTGTGGAACCCAATAAAAAGATTATATACATTACTAAGAAAAACACCATATCGATTGTAAACAAAAAGTTTAATACGTGCATGCTGCTGCGAGTGTAAAATCTTCAAATTCTTTTATGAGCTACCATTACAATTCCTTTTGCTGAATATTTCTCAATAAACAATCGAATCAATGTCCATCTTTCTTAAATTTAAATAAGTTTCAAATTTCTAATTTTTACATAATTGTCCCGATTAAAGTATCATTAAATGTTTTAATTCTCAAAATAATTTAAAAATAAGGACACATTAGGTATTTAGCCATTATATAGGGATGGATAAAAGAATTGTTCAAACCTAATCAAATTGTAAATAACTAATCCAAATCAAAATAGCGTTTTTTTTTTCTTTTCAAATGGTTTGGATTATGGTTTAGATTGGCCCTCTCAAACAGAATATGGTTTGTTTAGGTGCTAATTCGAATTACACTTATTAATTTGAACCTGATCATTTCAAAAAATATTATAAATATTATGTTAATATAAGTAAATATCTAGTCCAACCCATATTAAATAAAACACCAAACCCTAACCAATTTCATTCTCAATCATTATCACTCATTAGTCTCTCTTCTTCTCCTCTTCTTCATTCCTCACCGTCCACTCAAAACACTCCCAACTTCGTAGTCAACACTCATGGAAATCGAAGAGTCCTTCATTTATCCTCTCCACCTATAGTCAAGCAAGTAAAAACTAGTATTTTTTTTTTAATTTTCCATTTTAATTTTGTTTTGTACTTTCACTTTGTAGATTTTTCTTCATTTTATATTCTCTTGCTACTACTAGTGTTAATGCTTAATTCAAACCTTATCAGTTGTGTAATTCTTATTAATATATTTTTTTTTATTTTAAATTTTTCTTAGTTTTGGGTTTTTTCTTTTCATGTTCTTTTGTTTTTTCAAGAATTAATGAAATATATGCTTTTTAGCTTGCATTGAATTGAACATTGCATCAAATAGAACTTCTGTTCATTCTTGTTTTCTCAATTTTCCTCATTCAAAAATAGGTCCTTATTAAGCCTATTCATTATTAATGTTCATCGATGACTTTTATAGGGGTTTATTTTGTGAAAGAACAAAACTTTGTTCCTGTTAAAGTTCAAATTGTACACAATGTAGTTTGGATTTGACCAAACACATTAGTATGGTGAATTTATACAAGTTCATAAGAGAATAGAAAGTTGTGATGAAATTGATGCATAAGTGTATAATTCATTTTTTGTTGATGATTTTGGTTTAATCCATAATCCAAACTGAATCAAACTTTTAATCATTGGTTTGGTAAATTTTCCAATTTGAACCATATAGTTTGGTTTGGGATAAAAAAAAAAAGAGAATCATAAAATATGGTTTGGTTTATTTATTTTTATTTTATTTTATTTGCAAAAAATCAAGCCAATCCAATCTTTGCCTACCATTATATACAAAGGCCTAATCCTTTCCCCACCTTGCTTAACTCTCTCTCACTTGAAACCTTAGTGGTAGTCACCTCTTTTTTACACAAACGAGTATAGATTTCAATCTTAAAAAGCAGTTAGTACACACTTCGATCCTCTTTATTAATTTCTAAAGCTTACATATTATACTTTTAAAGCAATATTAATAAGGATAGAAATGATTTAGCACTCATTTAGTCCAAAATCCCATTCCAAACTCACTATATCAAATCATCATAAGTCATCTCAAGATATGGGCTTGATATACTGCCTTTGTCATTAATTCAAGGAGTATATACTTTGATGAACTCAATTTAATGCTTTACAAATAGGAAAATTTATATACGAGAGGATTAACATCTAGTATTAAATCTAAACAGAAAATCTAACTTTCAAGTGATTGAAATTGAGATTAGTATTATGTTAAATAGTTCAAATAGATAATCGAATTGTTAAGTGGTCAAAATAGAGGCATTATGACAAGTGGTGCAATTTGTCCTAAAGTCGAATTCAATTTCCTCTAATCACAATTTGACCACCACCACCTTAACTGCTTTGACTGTTGTCCTCCATATTCAATTGTTAGTGTATAGTTTTGGCTAAAAAGTTTTATTTCCGACCTTCTACTTTTAACTCTATAAAAGAAATAAAAGCATTTTCGAAACACCTTCGATACCGTTTTCTTTAGTTATATATCATTTGCTATTAGATTGTAGAATAGTTTAAAAAGCGATAAAAGCAAGGTAGGCATGCTACTTCAAGGCACTTTTTGTTTTACCTTATATGATTAGCTGTATACACAAGATAGTTGATGAATGTGCAAGACAATTAATTTTGTTAATGCATCATAGATTTTGTAATTAAATCATGAATTCAATGTCTAGAGTTATTATATTTTTTATAGGTATCATTAGGGTTAAGATTTTTACTTGTTTTTGAAATCAAACTTAGAATTACACAACAGAGATTTCAATCGCTTTACTAGAATTGAAATTTGTAGAACGATTTAGTTTATAACTTACTTAAATTGTCATAACTCTAAAGTACTCATCTCACTTACTAGAATAAATTGTGAGAAAGGTCTATACCTCTATTTATGGTATTTTGAATCGGTTTAAAGCGTGTCTCCGTCTTTTTTTTTTAAAGGATCATTAGAAACTTTATTAACTGTTTTATTTAAATATAATAAATAATCCCTTAATTCCTTATTGAAGTCATCGAATTTAATTTCTCCATTGTTTTGAGTTGTAATTATTTTTATTCAAGGCATTAAGCATGCTAGTTGGCACAGGATAAAATTCTCCATTGTTTTGAGTTTTAATTATTTTTATTCAAGGCATTAAGCATGCTAGTTGGCACATGTGTATCCTTGTATATATACATGTATGTATGTATATATATATATATATATATACACATATATAACCTTATGAATCTATCTATTTGTTTCTGTTATATACTATAACTATTAGAGTGTTTCATATATCATGTTATAAATTTTCATACTAATAGATGGTATACCTACGATACAAATATAATAATAATCATGTATGAAAGTGTTAACAGAAATGATAAGAAGACGATGTGACTATGATTTGAATGCCTCAAGATCATTAAAGAAGAAACAAGTAATGGAATGTTAAAATTTATTTTATTAATATTGAAAATCTTATGTTAAAAAAAAAACACATAAAAAGATAAGAACTCATTATTGTATTTCTTTTTCCTTTTTTTTTTCCCAATCACTACAATATTATAACATTTGGATTAGGATGCAATAACTTATCACTTTTAGGAAAATGAGCTAATTGATAATTTTCTTTCAAGGGTTAAGGTTGAGTGTGTATAGAGACTTTATTCGTATCTTAACTTAAGGCTTCCTAGATTTTTGAAACTAAAATTTATCTTATCGTACTTTGAAATTAACTTAAAATTCATACCTATAAAATTTACCAGTTATAGGATACTGTATGAAACTTGTAAAATTTTTCTATTTTCCTATATATTCTAACTTTATATATCCTTTTATTAGTAAATTCTGGTTATATTTTTCTTTCTATGATGAAAAATTGCTTTTCAAGGGTGAGGGGTAGGTGACTACGGAGACTCTACTTATACATTACCTTGAGGTATTAGTTCTTAGATTTTTAGAATCAAAATTTATCTTATAATATTTTGAAACTATCTTAAAATTTGTACCTTATAAATTTCATAAGTTACTGGATACTTTGTAAAACTTACAAAAATTCTCAATCTTCCTATATATTCTAACTTTACATATCTTTTAAGTAGTAAATTCTGGTTATATTTTTCTTTACATGCTAAAAAGTTGCTTTTTAAATATTACACTAAACTTGAATATTAAATAGAAGCCTTTACTAGTAAAATAATTAAATGGCAAATGCATGAGGGTGTGTAAAAAGAAAAAAAAGAAATGCAAGTTCTTTAAGTTAACAACATATATTGCTCTTAAAATTTAAAGCTATTATTTTTAGATTTTTATTATTAAGAGAAATGTATTAAAATAGGTAAATAAAGAATAAAGTTGAGGTTAATAAATCTATATTTTTCTTGTAGCAACTTAATGTGAGTAAACTAAGGTCAATGGTAACACTTCATTTTAGAGAAGAATAGGAATAAAGATACTAAGAGAAAGGGGCAACATAAAAGTCATGTTATCAAGAGAGTGATATCAAGTTTTAGGTTTAGGATTTATATTGAGTTATGTTTCTTTTTAACATAATGTTCTTATTCTTTTAGTTTTCATTATTGAAAAATATATAAGGTTATTTTTTGTTCTTTAAGAAATATTATATTCTTTTTACTGGATGAGTGCATCATACCTTCAAATCTATACTTAGGTACATGGTATGGAAATATCATACCTATATTGTACATCACTAATAGGGATATAACTAGGGCTGGTTTGGTGCAGGTTTTATGAAACATAAACCCATTTTTATAAGGTTTGATATTTTCTAAAACTCGGTAAAGTTTCATTCTCTATTCCTAAAACCTAACTCTATAGGGTTTTTGTGGGTTTTTATATAATTCAAGACCCTATATGAGTGAAGTTTTATAGGGTTCATATGAGACTAAAGAAAGAGTAGAGTGAAAAGAAATTAAGTAGGATTATGATTACATTTATTAATTTACATAATAATAAAAATTGTGAATAAAATATGTTGTATAGTATAGAACTTATGTGATGTATGTATTGTGTATAAATTAAGAGTAACTATTTTATTAATATATATATATATATATACATTTTACTTAGTCGGTTTTCCATTGAAAATATTTTTGTAATCCCAAAATTCAACTTTAAATCTTATAAGGTTTTTATTGGTTTGACAAGTTAAGTACCCTTTACAACTTGCTTGGTTGTATCTTTAACCATCAAAAACTATCTAATAACTTTTGCCATTCAATTGGAATATGTCTGGTCGAACAAAGTATAGATGGGTGCCTTGAATTATAAGGTTACTCACTCACCTTCGCCCAGGCTTAATTGGAAATTTAATTATTTTTCTAAAATTACCCTTCCTTTTAAATATCATTGAATGATCATATAATTATGACATATATGCTTAAAATGAAAGAGATACGTAAATTGAAAATAGAAATTACCATAATACAGGGAGAATTCATCTCGACTTCCGCATCCTAACTATTTGGAATTTAGACTCCTCATCTAAAGCAGAGAACATGACTTATAAAAAAGTAAATATTGTCAAAATGATGAAAAATTTACTAATTTACTAAAATTAACTTTAAATTATTTGTAAAATAAGAGATATACTTTTAATTAAGAAATCAATTTTTTTTACCAGAATTCATAAGTCAATGAAAAAATTTTATAATAAAATGTTCATTCTAAGATGCGTTATATTAAAGTCTTTTAAACTTTAATTTTATAAATATATTTGTATTGCCTTTATATAATTTTTTTTACTAATTTTATCATCTATGCAATTAATTAAGGAAGTATGCGTTTTCACTTTTCAAAAATTCTTTTCCTTAAAGTCTATTATTTAATTAAATAATATGAATACATTTAAATTGGTGTTTTAGCTTCGAATCCTACTTTATTTCTAGGAATCTCAAGCAATGCATATTTTCACACTCCTTATGATATCTCAAATTAGTGAACTCTTCTACTTTACGTTTAACAATTTCAACAAACTTTGGTTAAGAAACAAAAAAAAAGAAAAAAAAATCCCCAAAACCTATATTGGTTAGTTATTGGTTCTAGAAGGAAACCCTTTAAACATTAATTAAAAGAATAAATTAAGGATGAAAAAAAAAAAATGGTTGAGAAAGCGACAGTTAATCTCATATTATAAAGTTAAATCATAAGATTTCCTCCTCACACAACACAGCACAACACCAACAGGCCACACCAACACCAACAACAACAGTTTCAAACTCCAACAACATTACATGCACTCCTTGCTTTTTCCATAACAAAGTTCACATCTTCACAACCTTTCTTCAGGAAACATCTTTTCCTTTGATTTTTTTCCAAATTCATTCTCAAAGTATAATGAAACGCAAGTTCGAGATTTTGGATCCCAGTGATTGGTTAGTGCAGAATTAATATAAAGTTGACGTTTTGAGGTTTTGTCAAAAAGTTTTTGTTCTTTACGACAGGGAATGAGAATCAATAATCAAATGTCATTCCTTTAACTTTGTTCTGAAGTTTTTTTAATCCTTAATAGTTGAAGAAGGCAATACAAAATCCCAAAGGACGAGTTTTTCCATTCACGGGGTATCGATTTCGTGACTTCGGTTTGCTTTGTTTTCTATACATAGTGTGTAATGATTCAATACCCCATTCATGATTTAGGGTTTCTGATTATGCAGCAATTGGTTCCTGCAATGTGTTGTGGAAATGACATTACTTGTTGAAAGAAGTTGTGGCGGTGGTAGTTCTAGAAAAGGAAAGAGATGAAGATTTCTGCTTTATTAACTTCTGCTGGTATTAACATTGGTCTGTGTGCGTTACTTTTGTCATTATATTCGATATTGAGGAAACAACCTGGGAATGCTAGTGTGTTCTTTGGCCGGAGGCTTGCTGAAATTCGGCCAAAACGGCACGATAAATTGTGCTTTGAAAGGTTTGTTCCTTCACCAAGTTGGATTGTCAAGGCATGGGAGACTCCTGAAGAAGAAATACTAGCAACTGGAGGTGTTGATTCTGTGGTTTTCTTAAGGATAATTGTTTTCAGGTGATTCGATTTCCTCCTGAAAATTAAAAATTGATTGTTATGAAAGTTTTAGTATTAGGTGAATCTTGTAGCAGCACCATCATGGTTAATGCTATTGCTAAGCAATTCCTGGATGCCGTGGTTGTATACGGCTGACTGTGCAGTATGTTTTGTGCTTTACCTTGGAAACCTGCTGATAAGTCGCAATTTTTTATCAAACAAGTACTTGTTAGTGGTTTGAATGATGTGCGAAACTTTTTTGATCATTCTTGAAACAACGATGCTAATATTATCCACATGATTGTAATCCATTCTAGTTTTATGAGAAAGAGCCGTTCTCATCTTCAATGAATTGAGTTTTATATAAAGTAAAACTAAAGATATCTAGCCAGCTCCACTACTATGAATTGAAATAGACTCTAATAGAAGTTTGCTGGTGCTTGTAATGAATTGGGCAGATTGTAAAGTTGCTTTTGCTAGAGTGAACTTCTTTGGTCCTTTTTACTTGGGATTCTTCTCCTAGTCATATTTTTTATCTAATAACATAACAGATAGACTGTTATGAGGACAGCTATAGAGGCATTGGATATAGTTTGGCTTGTTGTGCTATAACTTTAGATAAAGTGCATGAAAAATCATCCTAATGCTGCAAGACTCTTCCTTTGAGATGCTTTTGCTGTTTCTTTTGGTTAATTAACAAGCTCTTTTCCATTTTTATTTGATTGATGTGGCTTTGTGGAAAAAAGGTTAAGTGCACTATTTTAATGATGTTCCAAAAGGAGATCAATGATGATCAATACTGAAAGGACCTTTTTTCTGCATCTGTGACATGCTAAAGAGAATTGGGTGTATGTTTGGCATTTCCGCCATCAATTTGTGGCTTACTTTATTTTGTGTGCTATTTTAATCAATTTAATTTGAGCTTTTTTATTGGTTACATGTTGAAATATGAAAATATATTTTCTGCAGCCTCCGTATCTTCTCGATAGCTGCTTTCATTTGCATTTTTCTGGTGCTTCCTGTAAATTACTATGGGCAAGAGATTCCTCATAAAGAGATCCCTTCAGAATCATTGGATGTTTTAACGATCGGGAATGTTAAAGAAGGGTCAAAGTGGTACGAAGTGTAGATATGATCTATATTGTTCACTTTCTTATTTCTATTTTATCTGTCAACTAAAATCTTTTCTAACCAATTAGATGCATGAACTGAAATGCTCCTGGTTATTGTGGGATATGGAAAAACCAACTGATTACATTTTTTGCATTTTACATGTCAGGCTTTGGGCTCACTGTCTTGCACTATACATCATATCTTCTTCAGCTTGTGTTCTTCTTTACTTTGTAAGCAGTATTAATAATTTTTTAATCGAAGATTTATGTTTCCATTTCTTTTTTCTTTAACATTTATAAGCTGAGTAAATATTGTGTTTTACCAGGAGTACAAAAGCATTTCCAAGATGAGGTTGAAACATCTAGAAGTTTCCTCTCCAAACCCTAGTCACTTTTCTGTGCTTGTTCGCGCTATCCCTTGGTCTCCACAGTGCTCATACAGTGATCAAGTGAAAAAGTTTTTTCTAGATTACCATGGATCAAGTTATTTAGGGCATCAAATGGTCTATCGTTCTGGTACAGTTCAAATGCTGGTGGTATGAGCTATGAACTCTGCTTCAAATGATTCTTGCCAGTGGCAATGCCACAAACACACTTTTCTGATCCAGCATGACCTTGATTTATGGCTAATCTCTTATGTTTGATGTTTGGGTTTATATGAATCAATTTATTTATAAATTAGTTGAATCCCAGCATTGTGAGCCATTTTGGTATGAAGTGTATTCATATTCATGAAAAATAGATACACTCAAATGATTATCACAATTAATGTATTAACAATGTTCGCTTATAACTTGTTTTATTATGGTGTTAAAACTATTATTTAATTATATAAAATATGCCGCACTCTATAGTTTTATATGAGTATCAACTGTCTTTCCACATTTATATGAATGATATGGCATTTAAAAAGAGTTATGATTATTTAAATTGTGGTAATGCAACATCATGTGCTGAGAATTGTGTCATTTTGCATTAAGTCATGCAAAGATTGGAACTCCTATATAAGTAACGTCCTTTGTGTAAAGTACATGTCTTTTGGACATATAATTAAAAGAATCATTAATGGCCAAAAGGTATTACCAATAATAAGTGATAGAAATGAAATTATATTAAGATTTGTTTGTGATTGATTTAAGCCATATTGCTGCTTTTGACCTCTATAAAGATTCAAAACTTTTGAGCTTAGACTCCAACAACTAACTTATATTTAGTTCGGCAAATAAACAGTGTCATGTAGAAAATATATAGTTTATAAGACTGATATGTCTTGCCTGCTTGCTCTATGAAGTGAAGATAAACGTGAATTTCTCTAGTGATTTGGGTCTGGGGAGTGAATGGTCTTGAAAATCTTGACCTATTCCATGTTTACAGTTCATGATATGCTGTTCCTCATGTGGGATAACAATGTCAAATTAAATTCTTTATGTATGTTTCCACCATATTGTAAGTGTATTACTTATTGGGTTTCTTACCTCATCTGTCTGCCTTGTCTCTGGCTTTTCTGCCTCCTGCTATGCAGTCTCTTCCCTTTCTTTATCCATGATGATGATGGTTTTTACTATGTATGCAGACTGAAGCTCAGATGATGTGTAATATGATGAATGCTGATAATTTTGCTCAAAAATGTAAACCAAGGCTATTCCATTGTAGTCTTTGTAGCGGAACATCTAATGCATTCAGGATCCTTGCTGATGAAACTGATAGTGTCAAAATGAGACCCATTTATCGTGACTTAAATCCTTTTAGAGGACAAAAGGTAATAGATATGAACAGACTTTTTCAATGGATAATATTATACTGTTGTTTTCCCATAGATGGTTTTGTTGCTGTCATGACCTGTCAGACAGATGTTTGGGGGATGTGCCATGGAGCTTCTTGACTTATGCTGCGTATCTATATTCTGTATCATGACATGCATATAGAAGTTTGCTATTGTATTCTCTTAAGCACCATATGTTCCTTTTTCAAATTTCCTCAGTTGATCATTACTGCTATATTTCTTTTTTGATGTTCTGATAACATTTATACAAATAAAAACATATATATCGTGACTACCAATTTTCCTCAGTTAATGTTTCTCACATGCCAAAAATGTCCTTACAGAGACTATCGTTGCTTACTCCTTCAGAAATATATATAGAATAGACAGTGGAAAGATCAATGATTGCTTTTGTTGGTGCAGACTTACTATTTGCTCTCTCTCTATATATACATTTGGAATTACTTGTAATTGCTTTTGCACTTTAGCTGTGCATTCTGCACTTTTCATCTCTTCCTTTACAAATGTTTCATCTTCTTTTGATCCAAGTTTCATGTCCATGAAAAGCAAACACAGTTTCTTCTCCTGCTTCAATGTATTAGCAACATGAACCTCCAGCCAATGTGGTTTAGAATGGAGTTTCCGTGCTATCAGCCACTTGTCGCCACCTTTTTTCCCCCAAAAATAGTCGCTATTTACTTGTCAATAAATATTAGTGAAGTGAAATTCAGATAAAAAGCATCACCTTTTTCCATCTTTTCTGTTAATATTGGTAATCACCAGGGAATCTCATCCTTTCTCAGTTTCATTATTGAAGGATAACATGCCTAATTCTATGATGGAATGAGCTAGTTTTATTTGTTTTCTGCATCAATCCTTTCTACCTTCACTTTTACTTATGGTGCTATTTTAGTGTGGATGCGACACGCTGTGAATGGTGGAATTCTGAAACTTCAATTGGCATATTGGATAATTTGTTCTTTACAAGTTTTGCAATTGATACCACAATTTTTTTTTTCACAGGAAGTTGCAGCGGCTTTTGTCTTTTTCAAGACTCGCTATGCTGCTGTTGTTGCTTCTCAGGTTCTCCAGTCATCAAATCCCATGTTATGGGTGACAGACTTGGCTCCAGAACCGCATGACGTCTATTGGTCAAACCTGTGCATACCGTATAGACAATTATGGTTTCGCAAGATAGCAACACTTCTTGCTGCTATTGTATTCATGTTTTTGTTTCTTGTACCTGTCACTTTTGTCCAAGGTCTTACTCAACTAGATCAGCTCCACCAAAAACTTCCCTTTCTCAGAGGAATTCTGGAGAAGTAAGTACTATTTTCACAATGAACTAGGCACATCTGACATAAATATCTGGCATATGGTTTCATATTTCTAGATGCATGTTGGGTTCTGTGGGGAAATGAAGTTGCAAGTCACTGCTTTGAATAGTTGTTGATATGTCAATGAATGTGTTTGAAGAACAAATAATAGGGGATTTAGTTTTACAACATGGGTAGTCTCTTCCAATTTCAACGAGTCATTACAGCAGTATTACTAGTTTTTGCTGTTAACGGGGAGTAGAATATGAGGGCTTATTTGCATAGCTTGTGACATTACATTTCCTCTGATGGTTTAAGGAACTCTGATTAGGTATCTCTTTACTCCGTTGTTGCTAGTAGATATTTTATGTCTGTTTCAGTAATGAGAACAAGAGAAATATTTTACATTTTTGACCTTATCTTCTTTATGCAGGAAATTCATGAATCAGTTAATCACAGGTTATCTACCTAGTGTCATTTTGATGTTGTTCCTCTACACCGTTCCGCCAGCAATGATGCTATTTTCATCATTGGAAGGATCTTTCTCTCGTAGCGGCCGGAAGAAAAGTGCATGTATTAAAGTCTTGTATTTCATGATATGGAATGTTTTCTTCGTCAATGTACTTTCAGGATCTATCATTGTGCAAATTAATGTCATTTCCAGCCCCAAAGCCATACCGACACAACTTGCAAGAGCTGTTCCAACCCAGGTGATTTACTTCTGAAGTTTTTGTAATCATGTTTGACATTGATTCACTTCTCTGGAGATTGTTTTCATCTTGTCTCCATTTAGTAACCTTATATTATTTATTTACCCAAAAAAAAATAACCTTATATTATGTCTGTTGTGCTTCCAAATGATTTGGAAATTCCTCTATGTTGAAGGGTAAAATTGACTTTGTAATGAGCTTTGTCTGTAGTGGTTTAACTAATGAAATAATTAACTAGCTATTCCTTTTCCTTTAAGTCATTGAGAAAAGTCTATGAGACTGAAGGATTCCATTGCAATCATGTCTGAGTAACCCCACGGAGTCTTTGATATTTTTCTGCAAAAGTATTGAGAGTTGTGAAATATACTTTAGATTGCATTCTTTCTTCGCAAGCCTATACCATATCATGTAACATTGTCTTATTAGAAATCGAAGAATTGAATTCTATGATCATCCAAGCATTTATTGTGAGAGTTTTAAGTCTCTGGTAATGATGGAGCAGAATTGAAGATACATGGATGACAAACTTGGATTGAAGGGTCCTTGTATTGGAAAACGCTTGTTGCAAATCTAGTAGATGTTTACTCTAGCTAAGTTTTCTTTTTTCCCCTCAAGGTAGATACTAGAGCTATGGTTACCTTTTCAGTGGATTACTAACTTGGATTGAAGTATTTTTCTATATATGGATTGCTTGTTGGAGGTTTATTTGATATAAATTACAGCTGAGGGTGTTTTTTGGATAATGTCAGATTTTTATATTAAATAGAAGAAGAGCTAGGATGTACAAAAGATAGGCTAAGTTATCTATCCACAAACTACAAAAACAAGACATTTGTGGAGGGGTAACTTGGTCAACATAGAAAGCTCACTAAATCTATACATCAAGAAATGATAAAATGATCCTAGATAAAACAAAAGCAGTGTTGGGTTGGTTCCCTATCCTTATAGAGTTCCTCTCTTTCCAAATGTGGTAGACAACAAGAGATGGGATGATCCTCCATTTAATAGCACCAAGATTGGAGAAGCCCCCAACAAGAGATGGCAATGAATCTGCTCTTACTAAACCAGAGAGAGATAGAGACGTGTTGTTGAAGTTCTATCCAAACAGCGAAAGTAAAGTTATAATATAGGAAAATGTGGTCGTGGTTTTCCTCTTCCATAGAATAAAGGAAGCAGCAATTATGACTCAAGATGCCCTAGTAAACTAATTGGTCTCGGGTGAGAAGTCTTCTATGTATAGTTAGCTAAAGAATAAAAGAGTGACGAGGGATGTTCGATTTGTTCCAAACAACTTTGTACCATGTAGGCGTTTGCCCTTTTATCTCAAAAGATTATAGGCGGATTTTATAGTGCAACCTTTGTTTGGCTTTATGGTCCAAACAAAAGTGTTTGGCTTATCTTATTTTGGTGTCACATGATGTGGTAAATTCCTCTTTATATTGTCCTAAACCACGACCATGACAATGTCCTCTGATTTTGCTTCCTTCGACCAATTCATGGTATAGATGGCTCTCTCCCTTATCTAATTCACTAATGGCCCTTTAGGGTGCTAAGAATCATACCATAGGGGGATATTCTTCCAATACCCAATATGCCAAGCAAACAAGGAGGTTGCCCAACTTCTCGCCTAGAGGATTTTGTGCCAAAACCAAGAGCCTTGTGTTGGATTGGAAATTGCCCAAAAATTTCTACCCCTTAGCAACTCTTCCTTCACCCAACGAGGCCATAAACCATTGGGTTCCACATACAAATACCAAATATGCTTAAGTTGTGCTACTTTATTCCATAACTTTATATCCATAATTCCTAAACCGCCCTTGTTTCTAGGATAACAAATATCTTCCAATGACACCTTGGCTTTTGCTTTCACTTCATCTACCCCATTCCATAAGAAACACTTCATTTTTGTATCTAGTTCCTTAAGGATGCTCATGGGAAGGCTGAAAATTGATGCCTATTATACTTGCAGTGAAAAGAGGACACTCTTAATTAATTTTACCTACTCGCATAAGAGAGAGACTTGGAATCCGGTTCTTGATTCTGTATGAGAACTTGTCCACTAAGATGCGACACTCCACTTGCGATAACCTTGTAGAAATAAGTGGGACCCTCATAAATTTGACCAGCAGCTTTCCTTCCTTAAAGTTCATGATAGGGATAAGTTTATCTTTGTTCTCAAGGCTTAGTCCACTAAAAGAGATTTGGCTTTTTGTAGCACTCCCTTTGAGACTCAAAGGAGTGGAAAATTCCGTAAGACAATGTCTAATAAGGGAAATCAAGTGTACTTCACCCTTAGAGAAAATGAGAAGATCATCCGTAAAACAAAGATGTGTGAGTTTTGTTTTCTTGCAACACTAGTGATGTTTGAAAATTTGATTAAGGGTCACTCTGATTAAGAGATGATCCATTATTGAAACAAAAAGATAAGGGAAGATAGGATCCTCTTATCTTACACCATGTGAACTAAAAAAGAAGCCAACCAATTCCCCTTTTAAACTTAAAGAGAACCTTGGTGTAGATACTTACTTCATAATCCAACGAATGAATATAGGTGGAAAAAGAAGATCTTTATGGAGTTGCTCTAGAAATGTTCGACTGATATGGTCATAGGCTTTCACAATATTAATCTTCATGGCACATCTAGCTTCGTGGTTGTCTTTGTGGTATCCATTCATAAGTTCTTAAGCCATAAGGATGTTATCTACAATTCTTCTACTTTTAATGAATGTTATTTATTCCTTCCTTACAAGTCTTGGTAAAACACTTTGAATATGGTTTGCAATGATTTTAGAAATGCATTTATATAAAGTGTTGCAACACTCGATTGGTCTAAAATCTACATGAGATTTAGGAGTGCTTACCTTGAGGATCAAAGCTAAACAAGTAGAATTGATGGACTTCAAAAGGCACCCCATAGCAAAAAAATCCTTTATAGTTGTACATACATCCTCCTCAATAATATGCTTAGTAAGCCTAAAGAAGTTGGCGTTGTAGCCTTTTGGTCCAAGAGCTTTGTCTTTAGCTATAGACCACATCACATCTTTCACTTCTTTGCAATCTACTATCTTGATTAATTGTTGCCACTCTTCTCTGGTAAGTGTCCTTTCCACAATTGAAGATAGGTTGATGGTCTCTGTTGAAGATGATGGAGTGGCGAACAAAAGCTTTTGGAAATAATCTACGGATGCCCTCTTGATTGACTCCTTGTCCTTTATTTTGGGCCCATCTTCCAATACTGGTGAAGAGATGCCATCTCTCATGTGTTTTTGCTTCAAGGCTCAGAAGAAAAAAGAAGAGTTACAGTCCCTAAGCTTTAGCCATGTTTGTCTAGATTTCTTCCTCAAAAGCGATTCCTTTGTTGCATTAAGATAATAAAAATCTTTGTACAACTTTTTCTCCCTCTCCTAATCCACCTTAGTAGGATCCATACGATTAGAAATCTGCACCTTCTCTAGCATGTCTTGGTGATTGAACTTGTCTAAAGATGTCTGAAAAATGCTTCTTGTTGAGTTCCCTAAGTTCTTTCTTTAACAACTTGAGCTTTGACACAATTTTAAACATAAGAGTACCTTCCAATTTTGTTTTCCAAATATGCTCTACAATATGAAGGAAGCGAGGATCCTTGCCCCATAAATCATAGAATTTGAAGGGTATATTTTTCTTAGCCAAAACCTATTAGATGTCAACAAGAAGAGGGTAGTGGTTTGACACTCCCAACGTTCCACCTTAACGTATGATCCTTCGAATTTTTGTATCCATTCTAAATTATCCAAAACTCTATCTATTCTTCTTAAGAAGAGGTTAGATTTACATTTGTTAGTCCAAGTGTATAAAGGACTATAGGTTCTCGCATCCTCAACTTCTGCTTCATAGCAAAACTCATTGAAGTGATCCATACTAGCAGTGACAACTTCATTTCCACCTATGTTCTCCTAAACACATCTATATTTATTAAATTGCCCTTGGTTATTAGATGGCAACTTTAATGCAAAAACAATGCATGGACTATCAGTCCATGCTTGCTACATTCGTGATCCTATCCCTTAAGACCTTTCTTGTTACCCTCTTTTGGACTTTCAGTTGTAACCTTTTCACAACTCTTCCTATGGTTACATTGATCAATCACATGTCTAAACACATTGTAATGCGATCAACGGGGAGGCACATGTTGGTATTCCACATCAACAGTAGTGATCCTCCCATTTGCTCTCTCAACTGCAGAAGAGAGAGGTAAGATTGTACTTGCTTCAATTTCCATTGATGCTCTCATGTATTTTATCCTCTCATTTTTGGTTGAAACCAAATCCACTTGAAGGGGCCAACTGATGGCACTTGCTATATACCTTATTTCATCCCTATGTAAATACTCTATAGGAATGCCCCATAGTTTAGCCTATATTGGAAGCTTTTTAGGGATGACTTTGTTATAGTTTGTTGACAGCAACCAATGCTCCAAGATGATTGGTTGATTGGCAAAAGATCACAACTGCCCTAAGATTGTAGAGAGCCTAGCCTCATCTCTGAACTTGGAGAAAAAGAAACCATTACCATTTGAAAGGACCCTAACAAGCCCTTCATCTTTCTAATAGCTCCTAACAATTTTTTGAATGGATAGAAAAGCCAAGCCTTGGCCTAAGAAATAACTTACTATTGTGTTTCTTCAAATCTTCTCTCCAAAAAGCGATACATGTTCAGGCGGTTCAATACAGATACATAAGATCGCCAACTTTTAACGGACGGTTATCTATCATTGCTGGTGAAGGAAGAGAGAGGTTTTGAGAAACCACTTGGACATAAGACCTTAGTTCTAAAGAACCTTGTCTTCCACTTACAATAGTTTTTTTTTTTTTTTTTTATTTTTTTATTTTTTTAACCTTGAGTAGTGGAATTTTCTATTTTCTCAGCTACTTTAGTCGTGGCCCTAATGGTGGAATCGCTAGTAGAGCTTTGACTAGTATCCGAAAAGGGAGGGTTGTCAGCTTGCTTTTTATCCTTGGGAGGTAACCCAAAGCAAGGAAGGGAAACTTGAATTTCTTTGGCAGCTTTTTGTCTTTAGACTTTTCAAATAGGGCCTAGCTTATCGCATCAGTAATGTCTCTATCCTGGAAGGAAACCACATTGGTTTTATTGCCCTTAGTTCCAGAAACTGCTCCCTTGCTACCACTTGAGGAGCCTCCTAAAGACGATTGAGTTGACGGACATCTCCTCTTCTACTTGCGTTGGTAGGGCTTCGATGAGAAATTCAATGCCATGGCTATAGCTGTGGTAACTCCAAAAGATACCTTCTCATTTTTGTGTAAGAACATCCTCATGGCAAGATGAAGGGGAAGGAAAGACAGACTAGAAATGTAGGGTAAGATAAAGATAACTCAAAACACCCTTTAAAGAAAAGCCAAAAAGAATTGGGCTTTTTTTGGGGGGGCGGGGGGTAGGGTTGGGGGAAAAGACGGACGGTTGATACTAGGGGAAAAAGGATGGGAAGGTAAAGGGGGTAACAAGAAAGAAAGCAAGAGAAAAGAGTGAGAGGGTTTAAGGAAGGATACTTAGGTAAGAAAAGAGAGAGAGAGAGGTAAGGTAGGGAAGGACAAAGAGGAAAGCTAGAGAGGATTTTCTCTTCGTACACGATGAGAGAGAAATGCTAAAGGTTGCCACACTATGAATCTTAGCTAAGGGTTTTTTTAGTTCCCCTTTTTTCCTTTTTTTTTTTTCTTTTTGTTTCATTTTTTGGTTGGTTGGAGTTGGTCTATGCAATGGAATTAACATTTTGATATAGCAAAAATAACTTTTTGATACTTTGTACTTTTCTTTAACATACAAGTAAATTAAACTTATTTTATGGGTTAACTACTGGTGACCGGTGAGAATTATCTTAAGATGGCATGAGGATTAGGATTTTGCAAAAAATTTAGCATCATGCCATTCTAAAACAGTTTATTTAAAAATATTTCAGTTTTATGAGTTTTTCTACTTCCATGTTTATGTTTTTGACGAGATCGGTTCAGGTTTCCATCTCAAATTGATTTTATATCTATTATATGAATTAATTGTATTTTCAACGGTTCATATTTAATAGATATAAATTAAATATGTGATGAAGGGTTGTATTGGTCTCATTAGTCTCATAAGCACTACTGTAGAGCTCCCCAATTTGGGTGTGGTGAGCAATTAGCAAGAGTGAATTATTGAAAAAGAAAAAAGAAGGAAATTGATATGTACCTCTTGTTAATAATAAGTGTAGTTAGTATGTGAAGTAGTGTGTGCTGATGTGGCACGTTGATTAGTATAAATAGGGGAGTGACTTAGTTAGAAGGTGTAGAGATATTTTGTTTGGTTGAAGAGTTTGTTAGTGAGCATATTGTTTATAGACTTGTTTGTGAGCTCTTAGCTCTTGGCTCTCATCTTGGGAGATTTAGGGTTGTAATTAGTTTCTTCTACAAAATCAATTAAAATTACTAAAATCTTTAGTTTTCTATTGTTAATCTTTTAGTTTGTATCAAAAATCTAAAGGAACCTTGTCCAAAAGCTGTCACTGGAGTTACTGCAAAATTATGAATCAAGAGTCCTACCTAGATGAAGAATCTTGTCATTCATTTCCTACATTTAGGAAAATCACAACTTACTATTGATTTGGTTGACATAAATGTAGTATTCACTGGTTTTTGACCCACTCTTTTATGCTATCGCAAAATGCATGAAGGTACATTACAACTATATTCATTAAAATGTTTTTGAAGAAGTAATTGAAATCTTGAAGATTGATATTAGATGTCCCACTATGGGATGTTTTTAGTAACCCTATATACCAAAGGGGAACGTATAAAAGTATTAAGTCCCTGGGAATCCTTTTTTCTTCTGGGAATATATGTGGAAACACCATACATAAGTATCACTTCTCTTGGTCTATGTTGGCTTGGCTCCTCTCATTATATTTCTCTTTTGAAGGGAGACAAACACATAGAAACGGGGTAGAGGGATCTCTGAATTTGGGAGTAAAGAGCCCTCACCCTTGAGGGATGGTGTCCCTCCTGAGGATAACTGGACTACAGCATCCCATTTTATTGTGATTTGAGACGATTAGGAAGTCCCTTACTTCTGTTCGTAGATAGTGTAGCAAACCTTATGGTTCCGAGGGTTGTTAGCCTAGAGCCAAATTATATATCATTTCGCTTTAAGAGACTCTGTTAATGCTAAGAAGCAAAGTGAATGAGCTTGACTGCTTTTAAGTTTGTAGTGTTTCTAGGCGTACCTAAATTGGTTAAAGAAGGGATGATGTATTGCTAAAGATAGAGCTCTTGACTTCCATTTTGACATGAAATACAGATTAATATATCTATGTTTATCCAAGACAAACTTCTTTCTTCTTGCTTCAATGAGTTCCACCCCTGCTCTCTTTGGTAATCAAGATATCATCCTCTGGTTTTGCATACAAAAAGGAGATAGCTGATTGGTTAGTGTGTTAACTTTGTCATTTTCTTTGTATTAGTACGCTTCTTACAAAATAGACGTGCATTAGAAAGTTAAATTCAGTAATGCAATTATTTGCAAATAATCAATTGGAAAAGATAAAAAATAAAAAATAGTAAGGGGATGATTTCTATTTTGTTTGTTAAATGTATCCTATAAACAGGGGGTTTCATGCAAATTACATGTTAAACAGATTGTTTTGGTTTTTCACCAATTTGTCTTCCCTTAGTCATTTCAACTTTTCTAATATAATATTTTGCAAACTTTTGCAGGCTAGCTTTTTCATGACATATGTTCTGACATCAGGTTGGGCAAGTTTAGCTGTGGAACTAATGCAACCTTTGGCTCTTATCTGGAGTCTAATCAAAAGATTTATCCTGAGGTCGGATGATGTGTCTAGCAGCACGTTATCTTTTCCATATCACACTGAAGTTCCTAAAGTACTCCTATTCGGTCTTCTTGGCTTCACATTTTCCATAATGGCACCCTTAATGCTGCCCTTAATATTGGCTTACTTTTTTCTTGCTTTCCTTGTGTATCGAAACCAGGTGAGAAGTAGCCTTTAAACCTTTCATCTGCTGCTTCTTCTTCATCTTCTTTTTTTAAAAAAAGAAAAAATTAAATAATGACATATTTTATTTCTTTTTAATTCCAATCCCCCCTCCTCCTGCCCCCACCCCACAGGCAGGGGTTGTGACTTGATTGAACTTCATCTTCTGTTATTATTTGCAAGCATAAGTTGATGAATGTGCCAAGGGAATCATTAAAATAGTATATACATAATAAAATAAAATAAAAGAAGAAGCAGAGAGATAAGAAAAACAAAAAATGAAATGTGTCACTTGAGATAAATTGTAGTAGTTGATAATAAAGTAAATCAACCCACAAAATTATCCTAAAAAAATTGCAACTTCAGCTGCTCTTTTATCTCACCATTTCTTTTGCAGTAAAATGTTAACTTCACATATGAACTGGCTATCTGATTCCCATTCGCTTAATCACTTGGAATATTTGGATGCGATTGCTTCAGTCAAATTAATCTAGTCAGTGCCAATAAGCAAACCAAGCACAGGAAAGAAAAACAATATGTTGTGGCTATGGTTATCATTTAGTTAACGATAAACCATCACATCCCCTAAGCGGTGAGCAGCTCTTTACTTTCTAGGCTTGCTTATAATAACTTCTCCTGCATTTTTGCTTTTGATCAAAGAAATGGAGCCCACCGCCCTATGTAACATGTTGGAACTATGTAGCTAAAGGTAAAGAATGAAGAAATTGATACAGATGATATTTCCTTTTGTTTCCTTTTTTCTATCTCTATTTTTTTTTCTTTTTCATTTTTCAAATAAATTGGTAGCATTCATATCCGCTGACTATTTGCACGCCCATGGCTGCTGCTAGAGAAAACAATCATTGATTGTGAGGGAGTGTGGGAATGTGAAAAAATGTTTGAGAACAATGTGAAAAAGTTAAAACTGAGATAACAAGCAAAATAATTAAAATTAACCAAATTAATTTTGTGGTTTGTTTGGTATATGTTGTGATTAACTTGGTTGGTCTCTTGCTTGTTATCCTTCTTGGTCACTTACTATTTTAATTTTCACTCATTTGCTTTTGTCATTTCTTTTCCAGATACTAAATGTTTATGTATCAAAATATGAAAGTGGAGGACAACTTTGGCCGACTGTGCACAACACAACAATCTTTTCCTTGGTTTTGACACAAATAATAGCATTGGGGGTTTTCGGATTAAAACGGTCCCCTGTTGCTTCTGGTTTTACTATACCATTGGTTATTTTAACTCTCTTATTCAATGAATACTGCAGGCAGAGGTTTTCTCCAATATTCAAGAGTAATGCTGCACAGGTAACCTTTTGACAGAACGCGTTTCGATCTACGTATGCATGTCTAGTATGGCTTGTGAGTGGTCATGATTTTGTGCAATGTTTGTTTCTCCTCTACCTTGCAATTTACCTACTTTAGTTTTTCCTATAGATGTTAATTGATATGGATCGGGAAGATGAACGGAATGGTAGGATGGAAGAGATCCACCACCAGTTACACTCAGCTTATTGCCAGTCCACAATCAGTTCTCATAGTGCATGTCAATCCAAGCATCATGATCCACTTAGTGGAGAAAGCATTCAGGGTACAGAGGCCATAGCACAAGGTATGTTCAACCCAACACTAGGAAAACTTCCCTTATCAGCTGTAAAAATTATAATTGGTTGTTTCCATGTTCTTTTCAGGAGAAACTCATTCTGTGGAGGATGATTCATGGCGTTGCACTGTACAGAAGGACGGTCAAATTGAAAAGTAATACAAATGCATTCTTTGTTCACACCTTGATATTTATATTTTCTGTCTCACTCTCAAGGGAAAAAACTGACGGCACATACTGGTATGATCTGCTTGAGGAAATTCTTTTGTGAATATGTGGTTGGGGTAGGAAGTATTGTACAGAATTCATAGTTCTTTTTTTAATAGAAAGGGTTTCTAGGGCTCCTGAATTCCATCCGAATGTTGGATATTAGAAGAGTTACAATATAGGCCTTCTAGGCATGTCAGCAAGTTCCATACAACCATACAAAGCTGTTACAAGCAGCTGGTTTCACTGTTCAGCGTGAAGATTTGGTGTTATAAAACTCCAAGTTTGAAATTCATTATGGACCATGTCCAGGGTTTTGACCTATGTAATAAATGTCATTAGTGTATCCCACCGGCAAAGACATGGTATTAGTTAGTATAGTCTATCAGAGGACTAAAAAGCTAAATGCAATTCATGAAATGTACTTCATTGAACGGTGGTGTGGGTCACATGAATCTCCTCTGCTGCTGATTTTATTTTGGACACTCCACAAGAAGAATTTTAACCTATCTCTTATATACCCAAGATTCATGGGCTTCAGCTCTCATATCTTGCACCAAGGAAAGGGTCTTGATTTACTTCTTTGGGAAAGACTAAAGAGAACAGTTTCCGTCCTTCCATATCAAACGTATCATAGAAACAAGTACAACTGTTTTTGCTGGTTGAATTTTTGACAACTCGCTTTTTCCTGAATTGGGAGTTTACCTTAATCTACTCTAATGTCTCCCAAGTCTTGCAAAGCAATGAGAAAGATCTGCATATTCATTTCTGAAAGCATTTAGACTTGGACGTTTTGTTAATTTTAAGTCATGCAATGTTTTCTTCCACATTAGGAGTAAAGAAGAAGAATGATGTATTTTTACTTTTCTTTCTAAATTTATTTTTAATCCTGTATTATTACTTCTCACGCTTTCCCTTGGTGCGTTTGATAAAAATTATATCATGAGCAAATGTTAAGTGCTAGCTGGCGAAGTTAGAGCCTCTTTATTTTAGTTGGCTCCCCATTGCCCACTCTTATCTTACTTAATGTCAATCGTACATGAAGAGTTCCACGACTAGTATATGTAAATAAAGAGATAGAGGATCCTCTTGATGAATGCCTCTGCTTGGATTAAAAGAAGGAAGCATCGAGCCATTTGACTATATTCCACTTTACATGTCTGTACATCGTTTTCCTTATTTCAGTTATAAGACCCGTCTTATTGCCTTTTTCCATATTTCATATAAATATGTCTTTTCTCTTTTTTTATTATTTCCTTTTTTCTATTTAAATAACCTCAAACATCTTCACGGCTGTTAAAGTACGAAGAATCATCAAGGAAATGGTTAAAAACACGGTAGTGCCTACGGTTCACTTTAATTAGCCTTTTTATAATTGAAAAGAAAAATAATAACATAGATATGTAAAAGGGAAAAATGTCAAAATTCAAGTTGTGTAATTGAAAAAAGAAATAATATAGGTATACAAAGTCAAAAAACATGATTTTTTTTTTGGTTTGACCATCAAAGAAAGGTGTTGAAAGGATCAAATTCAATCCGAAACAACAAGATGATTCTCTAGATGAATTTTTCATTTTCAATTTCCAGTGAACATGACTCATGAAGGAACTTTGACTTCCCATGTTGAGGAATCCTCATTGTTCCTTCTTTTCATTCAGTGATCTCCAAATCCAAAGCCATAAAACTTGCATCAACCCCCCATTTGCAACATTTGAAATGAAAACTTTAGTTTGCAATGCAAAGTATCCAGAACCCAGCTTCAGAAGAACAAAGAAGCAACTTATTGCTGTAAAATGCAGGCGCATTCCTCCGACCTGATAAAAGTCCAATACAGATTACACAAAGAATGCAAATATGATATCTTTGGATATACAAGAAGCAATATAATAGCAATTGGAGCTCGAAAATACCTCATTGTCACCGAGCATTTCTACTGCTACCTCCTTTAAAAAGTCTGCCAGCAAGCAGCCAACAAAGAGACCCACAGGAATAACCAGTTCTTTATTTCTCAATATCGCAAATAAAACATCAGAAGCAAAACTAACCACAAACAGTGTTATAAACAACCACTTCAAAAACTTCCCAGCTGAAACGAGTACTCGATCAAGTAAGATTCCCTCTGCTTTCTTCCATGTGAATTGTTTCATGGGATCAGGAATGGCTTCCCACATTCTTTCCTTGAACATACTTAGCTTAGAATTTATCTTCTCAGGTTCACCAAACAATGGAAAAGCTGATTTCATAGAACATCTTGGAGAGGTTATATGGCGAAATTGCAGCAACATCCCAAAATTATCTTGGCGTTGTCTGGCCTTAAATTGTTTCATCTACAAGGATGCCATAAAGCCAATGTAAGAAGCCTTATCGCAGAATGAATCCCACAAGTTAAATTTGCATGCCTCACATGGTACTGAAGAAGCTTTCATTGGTCAGTTTGTAAGGAGAGTACCACACTTCTTTTTCTTATACAGAAACATGAAGATAGCATTATAGTGTACCAAAAAATAAAAATAACAGTATAACACTTTAATTAAAGACTACATAGAAGATAAATCATTTCTGAAGTCGATATCAGCTTGGAAAATAACAAATTCTGGCCACCATTCCAAAGTGCAGAAAAATACAGGAGGTTCTCTTTCGTCTTCTTCTTCTTTCTTTTATTTATTTATTTTTTTTTTCCTTTTTCCTTTTTTCTCCTTCTTCTTCTTCTTTTTCAATAGAAAGTTTGATTCTCCACTGTCAACAACACTTTTGTTTTTCTCAGGGCAAATTACGTGGAAAACACAAATAGAGAAAAGCAGAAGCCTCCATAACTCTCATCATGAAGCCTACTTTTCACTGTCCTGGCCTGAACCCAACATACCCAATCCAGTTAAGCAATATTACTATAGGCCCCTTGAAAAGGAACACTGAGGATGAAGATGATTAATTGATTCTCGTTACTCTCAGACAATGGGCATCTATAAACTAGAAATGCCCTTGTTTCTATAGATTGTCAATTGTCAAGAAACTTCCCCAACAAGTTTTAAAGACACTATTGAAGGCGATAAACTGCTCCCAAATGATTGGTCAAGGAAAGTTCAATTTGTCACACTAAGGTAGGAAAAAACTACAGTGGGATGTGATTTTTTTATTGTGAACTCCCTTGATTTAGAAAGGCTCCATCGTGTTCTATCCATCATATTCACTCAAATTGGATTCCCATACAAAACATCTAAAAAAAATCACCCAAAAAAAAAAAAAAAAAAATTGAGTTCCGATTCTTGTGTGTTTCTTTTACAAAATGAATATTTAGTTTTCGTTTCTTCATTAATTATGAACATCCAATATTCAAAAACCATTTCCCCATGTAAATGTGCAACTTATTGTTAGGATCACCAGCCAAAACAAAGAAACTCAGGAAATGTTCTTTTAAGGGACCTCTCTCTGCTCCACAATAATGCCAAAAGACAAACTTGATCACCACTACCCACTTGAAAGTGTAGATACTATGTAACCTTCTGAAAAGATCAAGGAATATAGGGGTAGCTCCTCACATAGGTCCATAGACCAACCAACATCTGCTAAGGAGGTGAAGGTACAGGTATAAACCTCCAAAACCATATACTAACTTACACTGTAGCTTCTTGCTAACTGAACCAAGGACATCATGCCCAAAAAGATGTAAAGCTTAGTTCCAAAAGAAGACATCTCACCATACTGATAATTGAAGTGATCCCATAACACTTGCTAAATTTACAAAAAAAATATGCTGGCAATTCCTATATAAAAGTTTCATCCTGCAAAAATGTCAATAAACAAACATCACCTGATAACTAGTGAATGTCGCTAACCATCTACACTTCATCAATCAAACAAATAATGGGATGATCGCAATTTCACTCTCTAAACTACTGAAGGCGGACATAAACCTTAAACTCTAAGACGAGCTTTTACCACTCAAAACCTCCAAAGGAAGGGCATCTACTTCCCCAATCGATAATGCTCTTCGTTTTGTAAGTACTCCTTCTGATGGTAAATGGGGACTATGCACAAACTTATCCTAAAAACAAACACCAACGTTAACACCTTATGCCTATATGTTCTTAGTCATTTACCCAATATAAAGCTTCTTCTAATTTCTTCCCAGCAATTACAGAACTACAATCTTGTGAGTCTACAACAGGTAAATAAAAGAAAATTCCGGCTCAAAACTATACAGAACTTCCATAAGAATGATTACAAATAAATGGAAAAGCAAACGATAAGAGCATTTACCAGACTTGGAAAGCCCAAAGGGAACACGGGAGACACAGAAAGCGCCATGTTTAAAATACCCATTTTTTGCCTTTGAATTCAGCACCTTCGTCTTCGTTTCATTTGATTAGCTCTCCGCTCCATGTTCTGGTGCTTGGTTCGGGACCCTGGAGGTGGATATAGGGTTTAACGGATGGATAAGGGCATTTAAGTCATTAAGGATGTTCTGTGAGAGTAAGAAACGTGAAGATTTCAGCCGGGCTTGGCATGGGGCTTCGAAGCCTGGTTGATTCCCGTATTCTTCTTCTTGGGCTTTTGGGATAAAGAACGTTAACCCGAATAACCTTTGCATGATTTATGCATTGCAAAAGGGAATTCTAAGCTTCCATCTACTATTTTGACGGAATCTATTTTGGTTTTCATTTTATCATTTATTTACATGTTTTAAAATCTAAATTATTGAATTCAAAATTTAATTAATGATTTAGATTTAAAGGAGTACATATTAAGGATAAGATAGATGATGATATAGTTCCATAAAAAATAAGAATAGGACCGTACAAAAATACGTGGCTAAGATGTCAATGGTAACCTAAGTTGCATGTTGCATGGTTGAGTTGACATTGTGACTGTGAGCCACGTCGTAATAAGTTGTGTACGTATGGGTGGCTAGGATTAATAATATATGTAGATATTGTTGGTAAAATAAGGGAGATTATGCTTTATGCTTGTAAGGTGAACTTGTAAAACAAAGAACAACAAGAGGTACTGAGTTATTATCTGGTATGATTACTTTGATGTTTAAGTCAATTCTATAAATAAAGAAAGAGTAAAAATGTAGGAAAGCTTCAATATAAGCTAAGTGCACAAAAAGTGTAAGTAGTTTATTCTTGGGATGTTGGATGGTATTTACAGAAGAAGGTTATTGAAAGTTGAGAGATCAGTAGTAGCACTTTAACATATCCTCACATCATGGGTAGTAGGAGTGTATTGTTTGACATGATTCGGATTTATTGAGATGTGATTGTTGACCTAGTCTCTAAGTTTTATTCTCTATCTTATAGTTGTTGTAAGCTGTTGTGACAATGCAGGTAGCCTAATGAACTTAGACCGAAGTCGGTTGAGAGGATAGTGAAGCTAAATGCCAGTAAGTTGAGCTAAACCAATAGCCTAAGTAGGTCAGTATAAGATTAGGGGGTTCAAGTCCAAAATACTTTATCAACAATAGACATGAAAATTTATTAGGTGTTCTCACGTCCATGTAGTATATATTGAGCATTTTATACATGGCACTATTATATCCAGTGTTGTCATACTTAGATCGACCCATTTACTTGAACTCAATTTAACTTGACTTCTCTATAAAATCTAATTGAGTAAGCCAGTTGACTCTTATTGATAGTGACTTTGGTTTGGCTTAGTTAATTTGATCGATTTAACTTAGTTCCTATAAAAACCTATCGAGTTCTTCTGAGTTAAAATATATTATTTTCTTTTATATTTCTTGAAGCGCACTGATTTGTTAAATAAATAAATATAAATGAAAGAAAAAAAAAACTATGAAGAGCTCTTAATTTTTAATATTTAAGGATATAGGTAATTTTTATTACTTTATAAGTAAATATAAATTATATTATAATATTTTTAGTGATCTCAATTTAACCTCGATTTAACTCTCTTAACCATTGACCCCTTCTCATTTCCAAGTCAATCATTTGATCTGAGTTTAACAACATTGATCACACCACTTGTTTTGACAAGAAATGGTCAAATATTAATAATATTTAGACATAGTAGGTCCATATTTTTACTTACAAGAATTTTATTAGTATTTGTCTATCACTCATTAAAATACGTAGTGTGTTAATACCATTAAAGCATATCTCTAAGAGATGAGTAATGCCCTAAAAAATGGAATATGAATAGAATAAGGAGAGAGAATAAGAGAGAAGCAAGTGATGATTTCGGTTGGCCGTGATCCTTTATTCTATCATCTTTCAAATACATTTAAATCTCGTTATCTCTTTTAAGAAAAAGAAAATCTTATTATCTCAATAAAATTATCCTTATGAGCTTGTATTCCTTTTTTTTTTTGTTGGGGGGGTGGGGGAGACGCTTCTATCTATTATTTTCTCTATTTTCCTTTTTGCTAAAAGCAATAATCTATAGTAAAGATTTCTTCTTGTGCCATATGAGTGTATTAGTGAGTATTCAAATCATCTAAACACTTATCTTATCTTTACTAAAACCATATACTAAAGTAATGAATGCTGAGGCAGGGTTTTGCTCAAATTGCTCCACCCACCTTTAATGTAGAGAATCAACTTACTTATGTAGTGCATATGGAAGCCTATTTTGAAGATTAAGATGTTTAGGTTCCTACAAATGATGTAAATTTTCATACTTAAGCTCTCCAAGATGACTTCACAATGGCTTAACTTAGCAACCATAAAGATGGAAAAGAAAAGAAGGCAAGGATTATTCTTTTTGTTGGAGCCTCACCCTTAATTTTCGCCAGAATTATGACTTTAGAATTAACAAATGTCATTTAGAATTACCTTTGAGATGTATGTCAATGTAATAAGAGATAAAGATGTTACGCTCCGCAGCTACAGAATTGTAATAATCATATCATGTAAACCAACTTATGATAATAACTGATCTCACAGTCCTTACTATAGATTTAATTTACATAAGGCGTTCATTACTTCTCGCTTTGAAGTAAACAGTTCAATTAAAATTTAAGTTAAAATTTACATAAAAAGTTAGGACCACCATTCATATATATATATATATATATATATATCCATAGTATCTTGAAATCCCAAGAACTTACACATACTACAGTAGTCGACTAACTTACATCTTACAAATTAGTTTATAAACCTAAAAGTACTATTGGGACATAAAAAAAAAAAAAACTTGATCGTATAGCCATTTTAATGGGAATCAAGCTACCGAACCTTTGATCCACAATTGAACCAGAGGATTAGAGGGGCTGGAATGATGAATTTTTCTATTCCAATCAACCCCTGCCAAAGCTGAGTACTTGTTTGTTGAGTCACCTTTAATGCCATGCCTATGACTGCTCATTATTCTGTGGTATGTCGAGTTGGTTCTTACTCTCTACCACCGAGCTGACCAATAACTCAACATCATTCTTGCTAATAAGTAGAGAGATAGAGAAGTCGGACTGATTAATCTATCCTTACTCAGACAAGTCCATTTGTTCGTACTTTTTTTGTACATATCTCTTAACAACCTTACTAATGCAGCATCACCACGTGTACATGTAGAATTTGTAGCACCAATGATTGTTTTCCTTATATATTTATTTTTACCTTTTTGTATTGTATATATTGCTTATTTAGGAAAAGTCTTTTTTGTCTTTTCCCTTTTGGGCAAGTTACCCTAACTTACGGGATATAAATACCTTTGTACTTGTAGCTATAAAAGACAGATTACCTTTAATACACTTGAGTATTTTCTTCTTTGCGTAAAGACTGTTTGTTTACTTTCGGCATCACTCTTATCTTTTCCCTTAAGTAAGATTAGGTGGTGAATAACCTCATTGGATCAATTCATACATCATATCGAATTGTGTCTTGAGTCTTTGGAAGTTCCATTGATGTGTCATATTCTCTGGAGTTGTTCGTAGGTTTTGCTTACTGTTTTAATTCACTTTCGCTCTTTCGCACTTTTCTTCATTAATCTTTTTTGAGCTTTCTGCAAGCTTGAACACATCCAACGATCGGCCTTATTTGTTCTTGGTCACGGTTTCGTAACATCTTGGTATTATAGTGGAGGTTTTGTGTGAATTGTAGTTAGTTCTTAAACAACTGTTGTACTCTATTTTGTGTGTGTGAAAAAGAGTTAGTTATTGTGTTCATTTAACTGTTGTGTTATTAGTTGTTTACTTTCTGAAGTGTTCATTTAAATTCTGAATCTGTAAGGAAAAATGATAGACCAAAATATGAATGTTGGTATTAGTGATGATAGTGGAGTTGTCCATCATGGGCGTTAGTCTTAGGGAACTCTTAGAAGTATTGACGAGAGGCTCGATAAGGTAACTCATCTCTTGGTAGATCTGACCCGAGCTATTCATGCACTGTCTTATCGACCTACTGAGGCCGCGCAAAACACTCCACAAGTTGCTCAATGTGTTAAAGTTTAGAACCCAGCTCAACCAATTTGAGGTAGAGGAGTTGGTGGACAAGTAAGGCAAATGATAGACTTAAGAGAGCCTGATAAGGAGGAAGAAGAGTATTTAGAAGAGGAGTGTGTATAAGTCCCCAAAGCATCAAACCATATAAAGCTTTAGATTCTGAGTTTCAATGGATCTGGGAATGCTGACGAGTATCTGGATTGGGAAGAGAAGGTAGAGCATGTGTTTGATTATTATCAGTATGAGCATTATGAGAAAGTAAGAACTACTGCTGTTGAATTCTCCGGGTATGCCATCATGTGGTAGAAGAATTTTCAAGCCATGAGAAGACAAGAGGGGCATTGAGAGATTAATACTTGGCCCGAGATGAAGAGAGTACTCAGAAATAGATTCATGCTAGAAATATAACTCCGGCTTTAGGAACAGAGATAAGGAGGCCGAACTATTGACAAGCATGTTTAAGAATTTCAAATGCTTATGATGTATTGCAAAGTAAAGGAACCACCAGCTTGAACAATCTCAAGGTTCATTACTAAGTTGAGAGGAGACATTTGAGATGTTGTAGAGCTCCAACGATTTGATACAATGGATGAAGCTGTTAGGATTTCCTAGTGAGTAGATAGGCAAAGAATGAGTCGAGTAATAACTAAAATGTCGACTAGCCGACTTGGTCAAGTAAGTCACCAAGCTTAGTTGAGTATAGAGCCAAGCAGAAAGATTGATGTAAGAGCTTAACTGAAAGGCCAACCTGAAGATGTAGTACCGACTGACATCCCAAAGTTAGAAGTAGAGAATACGGATGAAGAACTTGAGGAGGAGATGGTTCTTACCAAGAAAGAATTGATTGCGGAGGACATGTTTCTTGAGGACTTCGACTAGTTACTCATGGTTGTTCGATGTACTATGAGTGTGGAACCCTACAAGAGGAGGGGTAGAGAGAGAATTTGTTTCATATTACCTGCAAGGTGAATGATTAGATGTGTGCTTTCATTGTGGATAACGGAAGTTGCACCAATGTGGCATCGGTCGATCTTGTTTCTAAACTGAAGCTATCAACTGTTTCAAATCCTGAGCCTTACAAGTTGCACTGGTTGAGTGAGAAAGGAGCATTACATGTCATTCGGCAAATACTACTGTTGATCACTATTGGGAATTACTCTAACTAGATTCTCTGCGATGTACTGCTTATGTACGCTTCCTACATGTTGCTGGTTAGGCTGTAGTTATTTGATAGGAGAGTTATACATGACGGCTATAAAAATACGTATATGTTTAAGAAGGATGACCGGAAGATCACACTAAATTTGATGTCGCTGTGAGAAGTTCACAGGTTACAAACGAAACTCGCTCAGGGATCGAAAAAAGCTCTAGTGATGAGTAAAGTCGAGCTCCGAGAGGCTATCAATGTTGACGAGCTAATCTTATTATTAGTTAGGTGACTATTGGAAATGAAGGAGCAGGGTGAGCTTTCCGAAGAAATGAAGGAGCTGCTAGATGAATATGCCAATTTGTTCTCAAGACAGTTACTTAAGGGGTTACCCCTAACTCGAGGAATAGGGTACTACATTGACGTAGTACCCGATACTGTACTTTCGAATAAGCTAGCTTATCGGATGAATCTTAAGCAGGCTTCTAAGCTCTAACGTTAAGTCAATGAGTTGCTAGAGAGAGGTTATGTAAGATAGAGTTTCAGCCCTTATGTTATACTCGTACTTTTAGTATCGAAGAAGGATAAAACCTGGTAGATATGTGTTGATAGCTAAGTTGTAATAAAATCACGATCATATACAAGTATTCAATCCCGAGGCTAGAAGACATATTGGATGAACTAAGTAGAGCCAAGGTTTTCACTATCATCAAATTCGCATGAGACCAAGAGACAAGTGGAAGACCGTGTTTAAGACTCGACATGGACTTTACAAGTAGATGGTTATGTCCTTTGGCTTATTGAATACCCCGAGAACTTTCATGACGCTTATGAACCATGTGCTGAGACATCTTATTGGGAAGTGTGTCGTAGTGTACTTTAACGACATCCTAATATACAGTGCCAACATACCGAGTCACTATAAACATCTTATAGTAGTCCTGGATATCCTTTGTGCCGAGAGACTATTCGACAATTTAAAGAAATGTTGTTTTCGCTAGGAGGAAGTAGTATTCTTGGGCTACATAATCAGTGGAGGAGGCTTGCGATTTGATGATGAAAAGATTTGAGAAACTGTTGAGTGGTTGACCCTTGCTACTTGTGTCGACGTGAGAAGCTTCCATGGAATTGCTTTGTTTTATAAAAGGTTTATCAGGAATTTTAGCACCATTACCGTACCGCTTACTAAGCTAATAAAGAAGAACATCAACTTCCAATAGGAAGAAAGGGAGGAGAGGAGTTTTGCTGATATAAAAGAAAGATTGACTTCTAACTCGGTATTAGTATTACATGACTTTAACAAATTTTTTAGCTAGAATGCGACACATTGGGCATTATAATAGGCACTATCCTAATACAAGAAGGATAACTAATTACCTTCCATAGTGAGAAGCTTTGAGGACCGCAACTGAACTACTCTATGTATGATAAGGAACTTTTAGCATTGATCCGAGCGATGTAAGTATAGCAATATTATTTATTGTTGATAGAATTTGTCATATATACTAACTATGAATCGTTGAGGTACTTTCAAAGTCAAACCAAATTGTCGAAGTGGCAAGTGAAATGGGTTGAATTCCTTAAAGGATTCAATTTTGTAATTAAGTATAAGTAGGGAAAGAGTAACGTAGTTGCATATGCTCTTTCGAGGAGACATGCGCTTTTATCAGAACTGCAGACTAAGCTGTTTGGGTTTGCGAGTATCAAAGAACAGTACTTTGTGGATCCATACTTTAGACCAATAATTTCACGATGCGTGGATGGGAGGACAGTGGATGAGTATTATGTAGATGATGGTTACCTGTTTCGAGGGGAAAAACTTTGTGTACCAACTTGTTCTTTATGGGAATTATTAATCAGAGAAGCCCATATCGGAAGACTCTCCGGGCACTTTGGAGAGAGGAGGACCTATGAACTATTGAACAGTTGATTCTTTTGGTTGAGAATTCAGAGAGATGTGCACCGAGTTGTCAAAAGCTATGCAATGTGCAAAAAGGCCAAGTACTGAGCCAAATAAGGAAAAGCAATGCCTTTACCTGTTCCGATGAGGTCGTGGATTGAACTGAGCATGGACTTTATTCTTAAACTATCGCAAACTGCCCAAGGTAAAGATTTTGTAATGGTCATCGTGAATTGGTTCAATAAGATGGCATACTTCATGCCCTGTATTAAAACTAACGATGCTTTGGCTATTACTTTTCTTTTCTTATAGGAGGTTGTGCGGATACATGGCATGTCGAAAAGTATAGTCTTTGATAAAGACCTAAAGTTCTTGAGCCATTTCTAGAGAACCTTGTAGTATCGGTTGGGAACCAAATTACTCTTCAGTACCTCATGTCACCTCTAAACTGATGGCTAAACAGAAGTAGTTAATTATACTTTAGGTTCACTGCTCCGAGCTGTAGTAGGTAAGAACTTGGTTGAATGGGATGTCTGCTTGCCAGTGGTTAAGTTCGCCTATAACCGAACCGTACATAACACCATTAAGCAGACTCCCTTTGAAGTGGTCTACGGATTCAATCCTGAGTTGCCCCTTGACCACACCCTTATACCAGCACCTGCATAAGAGGACCTCAACACCTCAGCCAAAGCACAATCTCTTTAACACATCTATGATAAGGTCATTTGGCACATCGACCAAGCTACTAGAAGAATGCGTGAAAGCACCAAAGGTAGGTCTGCCAAACAATTTCATTTGGAAGTTCAGTAAGGAATGGTTCTCGAACAAGAGGAAGAACAAATTATCTACAAGAGTAGAAGGACCTTTCAAAATCCTATAGAAAATCAATGACAATGCCTACAGGTTAGAATTTCCTGAGGACTATGGGGTTTCTGACACTTTCAACATTACCGACCTTAGTCCATATCACCCTAATGGAGAACTGAGTGAACACCAATCGAATTTGATTCCAAATCTAAAATAACCTGGAGGGAATGATCGGAATCAGGCTATCGAATCTTTGACCCACAGCTGAGCCCAAGGACTAGAGAGGCTGGTACAACGAATCTTTCTGTTCTAACCAACCTATGCCGAGGCCAAACATTTCTTTGCCGAGGCCGAGTACTTCCTTGCAGAGTCACCTTTAATGCTGTGCTGTATGATCGCCTATTATTCTGTGGTATGCTGAGTTTGTTATTACTCTTTAGTGCCAAGCCGACTAATAACTTAGCATCATCCTTGTTGATAAGTAGAGAGATAGAGAATTCGGACTGACTAAGCCATCCTTGCTCGGATAAGCCCATTTGTTCGTACTTTTTTTGTCTGTATCTCCTAACAACCTCGCTAATGCAATATTGCTACGTATATAGAATCATATGTGGAATCTGTAGTACTAATGATTGTTTTCCTTATATATTCATTTTTTCCCTTTTGTATTGTGTACACTGCTTCTTCAGAAAATATCCTTTTTGTCTTTTCCCTTTTGGGTAAGTTTCCCTAACTTACAAATATAAATACCCTTATACTTGTAGTTATAAAAAGCAGATTACCTTTGATACACTTGAGTACTTTCTTTCTTACGTAAACACTGTTTGTTTACTCTCAGCATCACTCTTATCCTTTCCCTTAAGTAAGGTTAGGTAGTGAGTAACCTCATTAAATCAATTCGTGCATCATATTGAATTGTGCCGTGAGTTCTTGAAAGTTTCATTGGTGCATCATATCCTCTAGAGTTGTTTGTGGGTTTTTCTTATTGTTTTCATTTACTTTCACTCTTTCATACTTTTCCCCATTAACCCTTTTCGAGCTTTCTGCAAGCTTGGACCCATCCAATGACCGGCCTTGTCTATTCTTGGTCACGGTTTCACAACACATTTGATCCTCACTCCCTTATAGCTTTAAAGGAGAACTAATATCCGGATAATTGTATTGTGACATTTCAGTCAAAATTCAGAACTTGCAAGAGAATCTATATAAGTATAAGTAATCATAGCTTAGTAAGTTGAATTGGAGACTTACGGAAATACAATAAACACAAACAATGTTATCAAATAGTTAATTATATAGCAAGTTCCATCATATAACGTGGTCCGGTCCATTATAAAATCAGAGTAATTTTACCTGCTCTAATCTGGGTTAAGAAGTTTTCGTTAATGCAATAGCTCACAACCAAACCCAAATTTATGCAATGGAGACATCGCTTCCCCTAAGATTCTCATTCGAACCAAAGCCTTCATCCTTACCACAACCTCCTTTCTCGTATCTTAATTCAACTAAGGATGAGGAAAAGACCATCATTCTATTCAACGCTATCTCTTTCGAAGGTGTCAATGTTTGGTTGGAGAACCTTAATGATCCCTTAATACAATGCATATCAAATTAGGGTATTTAGGTCGGTTATAGTTAGGTACGGTTTAGGATGATCAAACAATTTCACATTATTCCATTCACATCAATCATCTAACATAACACAGAATACAACACGAAATTAGATACCCAAGCACATGCGTATATAACTACTTACAAACACAATCAAATACAATCTTAAGTCTCCAAGTACTTTAAAATAGTACTCTAAAATATAATGAAGTATTAAACCCAAATTACTTAGTTTCCTTGGTTTGCTAAATCACTCGTCGTAAGTCGACTCGTCTTTGTATCCTATAATATATAATATAAATACGCTTTTAGTGTTTATATCTTGATGATATATATATATATATATATATACTCTAGGTTATGATTTAACTCAATTCTTCCTATATACATATTAGTTATTATTGATTCATCCTAGGTTAGTTTAAGATTTGGTTTCCGAATCCAATTTCGATTCAAGTTCTAAATTAATTCTAAATACTAGTATTATATGTAAATCTTAAAAATGCGTTATGAACCCTAATGTGAAATTAATCATATTAGATTCGAGTATCCTAAATATCACATTTGGTCCTAAATCAAAATTCTAGTCTATTTGATACATTCAAATTTTTATTAGTGTACCGAATTTATTCCCGATGTGAGAAAATTTTATATTTTCTATATAATTTCCTAAATTTAAGTTTTGCACCAAATTTAATACATATTATTATTATTTTATTATCTAATTTAACCTAATATTTTATATTTACCATAATTCCAATTCCACATATTATCAAAATTACATATATTTACTATATAATACCCTAATAATCATATCTAACACCCTAAATACCACAATTATCATACTACATTAGATATGAATATTTTAAAATCCCTAATTATATACTAAATCAGTAATTGTTCAATTAATCATTAATTAACCAAAAAATCCCTAATTATATATATTTTAAGGGCCTAAAAATCACTTAAAATTTTCAAAAATTAATTTCTAAAAAAGGGTTTCATAACACTATTCTATATTACTTAAGTAGTTTACATAAAAATTCTGAGTTTAAAACTACACTCTTAAGCTTATTTATTTTTAATTTAAAACATATTCGGTTTTGCATGATTTCTTAAGCACCCTATATTTCTAGATATAATTAAACCTAATCAATAGTTTTTCTTAAATCTACATATAATAAAACATCAGAATAGTAAATTTTATAATTATATGGATAAAAGTAATAATTTTAATAAATTACACAAAATTGGGCTAAATTTGGGACTCATAAGACTTTTGGACTTTTAGCTACTAGCAACAGTCTAGGGGGTGTTGGCCGGTCCAGGAGGGGGGTGTAAGGTGTGGTGGTGGCAACGGTTCGATTTTAGTTGATGGTGGGTTGTGGGTTCGATATAATTGCCCTTACTGTATAAATTTTTTTTTTTGGTAATTTTTGAAAACTAAATCCTAACTCTCTTGTTTCGACCTTATCCAATTTTCTTACTTCACAAACTGCCCAAATGAGCTCCTAAATAAATTTAGGTATTTATAGAGTTTTAGGAAAATTTTGGTGCATTAATTAGACTTAACATTTGCTTTATCTCTTCTAATATGTCTTTTTAATTGTATGAATTTAATTGGTCCAAAAAATTTTCTTCTTCCTTGACCTGTTACAACTTAATTCTAGACAATTCCTTACTTCTTCGATTTTTCCTTTATTTTTTTTATAATTTTCTTTGATTATTTAGCATTTTTCAAATATTTTAGCTAATTTCGTGTATTTTTACCTATATGTAAATACATATGGAGTACAGATAAATACTTCTAAATATTATTTATGTTATTTTATGATTTTAAGTATGCATATAATTTATCTCTAGCATACTAGTTATTTGTCGAAACTCATTTTACGCATTTTTAATAAATAATAGGTAATATACTTAAAATTTGATATTATAATATTTTATTACTTATTTTTCTAAATTCAAACTTACGAGATCACTTTTACTAATATTTCTAACTTTATTTTATAATTTATACTCGATTTGATCCTTTAACCGATTATCCTAAATTTTACATACTAAGTCCAATTCTATAGTTACAAGGCTTACAAAAGGCATGAAAATGTTGAATCTTATTAGAGAATTTGAAGTACTTAAGATGAAGGAGTTAGAAACTATCAAAGAATGTTCTAACCAACTTAAAAAAAAAAAATATATAATCAAGCAAACTTACATAATACTAAATTTAGAATTGTTCAAAAACTTCTTGTAACTGTTAGGCCCTTCATTGAGAGACTTCTATAATTTGCCACATCGCATGATTATGCAAAGCTCAAAACAACTAAATATCCATATATATATATATAATTGAAATATGCAATGCTTACATTGGTAATTCTTAATCCTTAATATTTGTAACTTTATAAGCTTTAAGACATTTAGAAAGACTATTTTAATATAATTGATAGATCACAATCTATTTACTATCTTTTTTCTTGTGATAACATCGAACTAAATCCTCGTTTAGAGGCTACAATATAACATTTAAATTTCTTTACACTTGAAAAACAAGATTCTTAAAAAGGGTGAGTGAAAAATCTAGTACATGGCTGCAAGCACACATGCATGTCAAACAAGATGCATCATAAACACGAGCATATGCTAATGTAATAAATATGGGTTGTTATCTTATTTAAGTCCACAAATGCACAACCTTAGGATACTCATGACTAACCATAGACTTGAAGTAACTCATTACTCTATTAGACAAACACATATGTACATATAACAAATAAAGATATCGAATCTAATTCCATACAACATTAGTTACGTTATGTTATAATTAATACTAGATGAGGTATAAGACGCTAATTCACTTAAAAGCATCCACCATGGAACCTCATAGCGCTTGTAGTGACCTTACTTACAATTCTACTCCAACTTCCTACCTGGTTTACGACGTCATTACGATTAGCAACCTATTACCACATAATACTTAAAATTAATAATTCATTTCAATGTGCAACTTCATTGCCACACTTCAATCAATAGGAGCCAAATCAACTCATTTATTGTTTCAGATCCTCATCCATAGCTAAGCACGATCATCAATCATTTAGGTTTTCACTTTGAATATGGTTTATTAACAATTAATACAATTGTGAAACCTTAGAAATTTGGTAAGTCTAATCATGAAGATTTTGTATATTAATATTATTAACCATTTAGAACATCATGAGGTAGAATATGGTACCTTGATTTTTTCGAACTACTAAATTGAAGGCTTTTGTGAAATGATCTAGATTCTTGTTTAAACATTACAACGAAGTTGCAAAAGTTAGATGATGTGACTCTATAAAGTTACTTTTCACGATTAAAAGTATAAGAAGATTTGTTTAATAATAAACTTGATTTAACCAATTTAAGATTGCTCGCCTATATCGAAATCAAAAGTTAAGTTCAAGGTTCGATGAATTCTGTAACCTTAAAATGTGACTTATTAATTAGGTAATGCCATAATAAATTAATAAAACCTAAACTTGAATAATACTTAACCACTTGGACCAATCTTTCAAATTTAGTAAAACCTCTGTTCCATTTGCTAGATTTTTCTTTAAATTTATGAAAATTCCTTTCTAAAAGCACCTTTTTTTTGGGAAAAGACTTCTTTTTCTTTTTTTTTTTAATGAGAAACATAAAGATTATATTATCTTTAAAAAATAATTCTAAAAATGCTTTTAGAGTTGCAAACACTAAAAGTTAGAAGAGCTAGAAGCTTAAAATTAAATGGATGGACCAATTTTAATTGGGACACTAGTCTTTTGAAAACAAAAAATTTAGGATTTTAGGACATGACATTTAAACTTATTGTAACTACCAAATAGGATTTTTCTAATAAAATTTTTAACTTTTTTGAATTTAATTGACAAAATAATAGCAAATTTTTTTTCAATTTTAAATAATAAAGATTTTTTATAGAAATAAAAATTGTTGATATGGCTTTTTTAATAAATAAGTGACTGGCTTCTATTAATTGGCCCATAACTTAAGCTCAAGTCTAAGGGCCCAATTCAAGTACACATATTTGTAAGCCCTGTAATTGAATGTTTTAGATTTTGGTAAGTAAAATTTAGGATGGTTGCTTAAGTTATCTGATTGAGCCCAAATTATATAAAGAAACTATGAATATTAGTAGAAGTGACTCTATGAGTTTGAATTTAAGAAAATAAAATAATAAAATAAGTAAAAATTATATTATTAGGTTATAAGTAAATTACTTACTATTTACTGAAAACACATAAAATGAGTTTTGATAATTAACAAGTCATTAGAGATAAAATATATGCATACTAAAAATTATAAAATAAAATTTAATTTATTTAGAAGTATTTATTTATATTATATATGAATTTACATTTAGGGAATAATACTTGAAATTACCTAAAATACTTAATTTATACCAAAATACACTAAAATAATTTAAAGAAATTAATAAAAAATCATGGAAAAATTTGTTAGTAGTGCAAAATAGGTTGGTTATGGCGTGCCAGTTAAGGAGCTTGGTTTAGTATATGTTGGGAAGGATTAAGGCCACTTAAGGACAATTAGAATGTTAAACTTAGGATACTTGGCCACTATTAAAATTCTGAACTGACAATGCAAGCCTTTATAAGTTGAAACCAACACTCCTAGAGATTACTTGGTCACCATAGCATTGGGAAAAAAATAAAGAGAGGTCTAAGAGATTTAGGCAAGTATTTTTATAAAAATAAGATGTTTTATGGCTTATTTAGAGTGCATACGTCAAATGAGGACTTGGGAAGGAACCAAAGGCAACATCTGAAGGTGGAAACAGTGCCTAATTTGGTTGACAACAAGGTGATGGTTGCTGGTGGTTTCTAATGAGTTTTAAAAACTAGTTTGATTTTCAAATATTCAGGAAAAATAGTAAAGTATGTTTAAAAATTATAAAAAATTGTATTCTAGCATATTTTTGTATATGGTTTTTATAAAAAAATATATTATTTTATTTAAATTAAGTATTAAAATATATCACTCTTAACAAATCAATAAATACAAATTGATTTCGCTTTTGTTTTAAAAAACCTTATTAGTGTTTTTTTGGCTCCAAATTTTTTTTCTATGAAACCCCATTTGATGTTAAATTATCATGAAAAGTTTTTTGTAAAAAATATTTTTCATATTTTTAGCCATAAAATCCCATTAAATGACTAGTTTTCTAAGTGTATTTGGTGATTTTTAAAGAAATTGACCAAGACTTTGGTTTGGGGGTCATTATGATATTTTGAAATGTTGAATGGTGTTGAGAGATGAAATTTTTAGTGCTAGAAGTATTAGATTTAGATGTTATGGGCTTAGTGTTAATAAATGTGTAATATGTAAAGTACAAAGATAAGTAAAGTAGGGTATGTTGATTCAAATTAAGGTTATGTAAGTTACTATGATTTTGGTTGTGAATAAAATTCTAGGAATTATGTTAAAAATGTAGAATATACTTGAATTAGAAGTTAGACTAGAGATAAGGCGTATAAAGTGAATAGGAAGTAGATTAGAACATAATTCATATACTCTTTATACTTGAGATGTAGTTGGATAAGCTTCATAGGATGGATTAGTAGATGTTTTAGGGCTTATGAATAAAACTGTAATCAGAAGCTGAATTAAAGGCTAATTCAGAAACTAATTTAGAAAAATCAGAGACTAATCTAGGATGAACCTACTTATAAGTGACATAAAACTTAGACAACTAAGTAAAATATACCCTTAAACTAAACATAATAATCTGAGTTGTAGAATTAAGCCTATATGTAGTAAGTGTATGAATACTAAAATGTTATTTCTATTATAGGGACCAGCGGCGAAGGCATAATGTAAGTTGCACTTGAGTGAGCAATTAAAAAAGTTTAGGTAAGTTTAGGATTAATACGTTACTCTATTTCGAGGTTTTATTTTATAATACTTAGAGGCTTAAGATTGTACTTAGTTGAGCTTGTGCGCATGCTTATGTGTCTTTGAGATTGACTATAACTTATTAGCTTGCTATTGTCATTGCAATTGTTTATACTATGTCAACTTGTTTGATCATCTCGAATTGGACTTAATTATATTTGACTTAAAACTTTAATTAGACATACATTGTAACCTACTAGGATAAGGTTATGATTCTTTAACTAAATACTGATAATTTTGAAATAGATAGTGTTGTAGTACAATGATTCCCTCTTCATCCTTAGTTGAACTAAGTGACAAGGGAGGAAGTCAAGACAATGATAAAGGTGGTAGTTCGAAGGATAGACTAGAGCATAATATTGGGTTTAGTCGTGAGCTATTGCACACGTGCTAAAACTCTTTAAACTCGGATTAGAGTGGGTCAAATTTCTCTAATTTCATAATGGATCGAACAACATCGTGTAATGGAATTTGTTTGTTGCATTACATTTAATTTTGGGTTTAGTCATGAGCGGTTTGCTCACATCTTTATAGATCTTTTTGCAGGTGTTAACTAAAAATGCCATGTTGTAATTATCCAGAGGTTAGTCACTTTTGTATTCTGAGGGAGTAAGGATTTAAATTAGAGAATTAAAACTTTTGAAAGCTTATACTTTTATCTTTTGGCTTTGTAAATCTAGCTATGTAAATATTTACTTAATCTAAGCTACAATGATATGTAATTATCTCCAAGATTATTAGAGTTAATAATATGTTCTAAAACTTCCACAAATGATTTATCGTAAATCAAGTTTATGATGACAATTGTAAGGTCAATTTTTATTTTATATTGGTTTATATGGCTTGATTATTACACTTTACCACTTTAGAGCATGACAATAGCCACTCATCTACTATAAATACAAGAGAATACCCCTTATTAGAGGGATCCCACTTTCATTATTACTTTACCACTTTATTCTCCTAATAAGGAGGCTACCTTAGGCATTAGAGTAGTCACATTAGAGCACCCTCCCACTCCTTCCCCCCCCCCCCCCCCCAAAAGCAAAAATTTGGCATCAACAATTAGTGCCATATGTGGGATGACTAATTCCCATTGATTCTTAATTAATTTCCATATGGCTTGTTGCAAGTTGGACCTCCGATGGTATTTTTACATTAGTTTTCTCATTAAATCAAGTATATTTTTTGGAGATTTGTCTATAGAGTATGAATTTTAGAGCTTCTTCCTATCGAAACCTTTCTATTTAACATTATTATGATGATGCACAAAAGAAAAACAAAAAAAATTTCTTTCATATCCAAGCAACTATACTATCTGAGCTTTAAGTTGAGTAGTTGCGTAACAGCAATTTACCCAAGATGGACATTAGCGAGCTTCATACCCATGCATTAAGTCTAACTTGCAGTAGACCCATGGTAGCAACTATAGAGCCTGGTAATGTCAACCTACAAGTCTGATTTACATGATAAGGAGACTGAGCCGAACTCCCAAACAGACATCTCCGAGTTGTCCTTTAAAAGATCTAAGCTTCACATGTTTACGTTGCTCCCTATGGTCCATAATTCAAGCTTTGGACAAAGACCATATAGAGTTCTACTACGCATTACGAGTAGTAGGCCAAGCAGCTCCTTTGAATTCAATGGTGCTTCTTATACTGAGTTGTTTCTTAAACTATTAACATGACTTCAACAGCACAAAAATGTCAATCTAGATCTTAGGTTGTGTAAAACCTTAAGTCTAAGCTATTTGCTCCCTTGTATCGAGATGAATTACATCGCTAGAGCGACATAACAAAACTAAGCTCTACATGCATGAAGCTTAGCTACCAGATAAGCTTCAAACTACTTTTTAACCTTAAGCTACTAAATAGTAATGGGTAAAATATTCTAATCCTATACTTCAAATGGATGACGATTAAATGAGTCCGACATCCTATATTATTAATGGACTTGAGGCTAACCAGCCTCTTTAGGCCTTTAACTCTTTAGGTGCTCCCACCTCTTCAAGTATACTGACATCTTCGAAGTGTTCTAACCTCTTTCAACCTTCACTTCTTTAGGCCTTTATAGCATCCTAGTCTTTTTAAACCCTTAATTACATACTTTTCCAGAGCTCCCACAAAATATTCCCTAGGTACTCTCTTTGTTGATGATGAACTGCCAACTAACGGTTATTACTTGCGTACGGCTTCAATAATTACAATCCCTCACTTAAAGAATTCTCTCTTGGCAACCTGCTGATGACGAGAAAGTTTACACTGAAGGAAGGTGGTTGAATTCCTTAAGTTCCCCACATTGTCATACTATGATCTATGCTTTCGATAGTGATGATGTTGACTATTTCCTGGTCGAGGACCCCGTGCTAAGCAATTTGACCAGTTGCTACCGAGAGGTTCTTGTCGAGTGACGAGAGACTTACTTATCGGCTGAGCAGTTTTCTTTCGGCATACTATCATCTCTTTCATCTTGACCCCTTTATTGCCGCAACATCTTGATCCCTCTCACATGCTATGCTTAGAAAATATTCGTACGGGACTAATATTACATTGCTACATATCCACCTTGTCTGACATTGTACTACTTTTCCATTTTTGTCTTTTGTCTTTTTTACCCTTTTTCGTATGTACTAAGAATCCTCTTTTTGTATATACTTTCTTATAATTTCTTTATTTGTAATGTTGCCTTATGAACTTACTATAAATAATCTCTTTCTCTTATAAGCCAGATATAACTTACATTTTTAATATTGAATATTTTGTTCTTGTGAGACAACCTTCTCTAAGTCATCTTTTATACACTCTTATTTAATCTTGCCAAATAATTCAGAATTAGTGCTAAGTGGACTTTAATATCAACTTTACATTATATCAAGCGAGGTGTCCAGTTATGTTGTGTTCGTTGGTGAGTTACATCCTTCGAGCAGCTTCACGTCAGCTACTCTTGTTCGTCTGTGGACCATTTCCCTCTCACTTTCTTGGATATTTTGGAGGACCTATTTTACCCAGATTTACCACAGTAAATCCTAATGATAATTAAGCTCCTAGGCACATCATATAATTTCCTGGTATTGGAGCTTGAGGTTGAGAATAAGAGCTGTGTAGTGATAGTTAGTTTTTTTTTTTTAATATATTTTTGTGTGTGTTGAAAGCATCTGAGTGAAGTGTATTTACTGAAGTTTTGTTTTGAGAATGTCGAACCCTAGTGTACAGGGAGAGATTAACGATGTCAAGAGTGATGCTTATAGCCGTGGTCAAGTTACCTAAGAAACACTATGTACTACTGATGAGCAGATACAAGATCTTGCTGTTATTATGGCCAACTTGGCCGTCTCAGTAAATAGGGTCTTAGAGACTAAACCGCGTGAGAGAGTGGCTGAGAAAGATCGAGAAATGAGAGATAGGCCTAGGAGGTAGATGAACGAGCAAGCTTCGGAAGCCTTTTCAGCGACCCAAGCACCATCACAACGTGCTGATAGAGTTACGAGGAGAAGGTTAGAGTTGGATGAAGTGGAAGAGGATGAAGAAGAAGAAGACCAGTATGTTAAGATTGATGCGTGTGAGTTCAGAGAGCTAAGAAGTGCCGAACATCTTAAGGTACAAATTCCAAGCTTCAACGGGTCTGGTACTGTTGATGACTACTTGGATTGGGAAGAGAAGATCGAAAAGATATTCGACTTCTATGATTATGAAGATATTGTTCACATTAGAATGGCCACGTTAGAACTTTCTGAATATGCGGCAATGTAGTGGAATAAGCTATAGAATATTTGTTTGAGGACCCGACGCGAGATCCAAAGATGAAAAGAGATGAAGAGAGTTCTGAGAAGTAGGTTCGTTTCTAAAGACTACAAATAAGACACTTTCCAATGACTCCAAGACTTGAGGTAAGGTAATAGATTCGTAGATGACTATGCCCGAAAGTTTTAGTTGCTCATGATACAATGTGATGTCAACGAGCTTATGACCTGAACTATAGCACGGTTCATCTCTAGACTATGGGCTAAGATTGGTAACATCATGGAGCTATAGAGCCTCACAACTTTAGATAAAACCATCCATGTAGCCTAGAGAGTTAAAAGGCAATGGCAGAACTAAGTTAGCTGAATGTCGAGTAACCGAACACTGATACCGAATAGGAGTGGCATACCGAGTCGACCAATGAATGACAGAGTTTCAAACAGTAATGTTGGGCTGACCAGACAAGGGCCAAGGTAAGAGTAAGATCGAGGAGCTTAAGATCCGAAAAGACCAAGGTTAGAGTTCAAGGAAGAAGACCTGAGAAATCAAATGTTTTAAATACCTTGGCTATGGACACATGATTGGTCAATGTTCGAACCATTGAGTCATGACCATAAAGGGAGATAAGCCCCAATTTGAAGTAGAAAGTGTGAGTGAAGGAGAGGAAGAAGTGGCAACTGATCAAATGCTGGAAGAATTTGAGGAATGTCTCGATGCTGAGATACCTCCTGAAGGCAAAGTTGAGTATTACTTTATAGTTTGACGACCTTCCAATACTTTTGTAGCTAATGAGAATGAGTAAAGAAAAAACCTCTTTCATACGAATTGCTGGGTGAATGGCAAGCCATGCGCCGTAATCATTGATGATAGGAGCTATACCAATGTCATTACGTAAGGGGTAGTTATGGCCATGAAATTGCCAACCCTTCCACACACCAACCTGTACAAGATTCACTGGTTGAACAAGAAAGGAGGACTACACGTTTCTGAGCAAGTCAAAGTGCTGATTACTATTGGTGATAGGTACAGGGACGAGGTGCTATGTGATGTCCTTCCTATGTGTGCATCTCACATATTACTCAGCTGACTGTGACTATTTGACTCGAAAGTATTATACGATGGCTATGGAAATACCTACATGTTTCAAAAGGACAAGAAGAAAATTACATTAATACCTATGACTCCGATGGAAGTGCAAGAAGAATAGGAAAAGGTTGCTAGATCTTTACAATAGAAGTTCTTAGTGATTTCCCAAGCTTAGTTTACACAAGAGGTTAAGGTTGAAGACTATGTGCTCTTTTTTAGTCAGGAGATTCTTAGAGGTTAGAGAGGCCGTGAACTTACTTGCCGAAGTGCAACAGCTACTTTAAGAATTTGCCAACCTCTTCCGTGATGAGATGTCGAAAGGTTTACCTCCCTTAAGAGGAATTGAGCATTGCATCGGTCTTTAACTAGGGGTTGCCTTACCAAATCGACCTGCTTATAGGCTCAATCCAGAGCAGGTAGCTAAATTGAAGAAGTAGGCAAATGAGTTAGTAGATCGTGGATATGTCCGTGAGAGCATGGGTTCTTGTGCTGTACCCACTGTACTTATGCCAAAAAAGGATGGGACATGGCTAATGTGCATTAATAGTTGAGCTATCAATAAGATCACTATTTAATATTGATACTCGATCCCGTGGCTTAATGATATGCTTGACGAGTTACACGGCGCCTACATCTTTTCTAAGATTGACCTGAAAAGCGGCTACCATTAGATATGGATAAGACTTAGGGATAAATGGAAGACAGCCTTCAAGATAAGGGATGGTCTGTTTGAATGGTTGGTGATGCCGTTCGGACTAATTAATGTGCCGAGTATGTTCATGCGGCTGATGAATCATGCACTAAGATCGTTGATCGGCAAATGCGTTATAGTTTATTTTGATTATAATCTAGTCTATAGTGCCGACCTCCTCGTATATATTGAACATTTGAGATTGGTGTTTAACATACTTCATGTTGAGAAATTATTCAACAACTTGAAGAAATGCGTATTCTATCAAAGCGCAGTTTTATTCCTTGGATATGTCGTTTCAGGGAGTGGAGTTTGAATTGATAGGGAAAAAGTCAAAGCTATTAATGAGTGGCCTAAATCAGCTAGTGCTACCAAAGTTAGGAGCTTCCATGGCCTAGCTTCGTTCTATTGGAGATTTATCTGGAACTTCAGCTCCATAACTACACTATTGACTGAATTGACCAAGAAGAATGTTGAGTTTAAATGGACAGAAAAAGGCTTAGAGGAGTTTTGAAGATGTGAAGCCTAAGTTGACGTTTGCTCCAATACTCACCCTATCAAATTTCGAGAAGGTTTTTGAGGTTGAATGTAATGCATCTAGTGTCGGCATTGGTGCTATCCTTATGCAGGAACACCGACCCATTGCCTACTTTAGTGAAAAACTCCAAAATGCTGCCTTAAATTACTTAGTCTACGATAAGGAATTCTATGCCTTTATCTTTATACTCCAAAACTAGTAGCATTATCTGTTGCCGAGAGAGTTCATCATTTATTCAGATCATGAATCTCTTAAGAATCTTCACTGGCAATAGAAGCTTTCTTGGCGTTATGCCAAATGGATTGAATTCTTGGAAAGCTTTTGCTATGTCATTAGATATAAGAAGGGAAGCACTAATACAGTTGCTAATGCACTTTCTCACCGTCATACCCTCATCACAACATTACAAGCTAAGGTGCTTAGATTTGATACTTTACTCGATCAGTATGAGTATGACCTACATTTGGACCTTTAGTAACCAAGTGTAGTGCTAAAGGAGCTGTAGAAGGGTTCTACTTAAGTAAGGGGTTCTTGATGAAGGGTAAGCAGATTTGCGTGCCAAGTGGTTCTGCAAGGGAGCTATTTTTTCGAGAAGCTTATGCTGGGGATCTAGCCGGCCATTTTGGAGAAAAGAGAAGGATTAGGTTATTGAAGGAGCACTTTTACTGGCCTGGAATGATGAAGGATGTGCATCGAATACTTGAGAGGTGCAATGTATGTAAGTATGCAAAAGGAAGGAGAGAGCTCTACGGAGAATATACACCCCTACTAATTCCCGAGCGGTTGTAGACCGATCTAAGCATGGATTTCATACTTGCCCTTCTCCACATGTTAACAAGACATGATTTAATTATGGTGGTGGTTGATTAGTTCAGCAAGATGGGCCACTTCATTCCCAACCATAGAACTAATGATGCTTTATTCATCGTTAACCTCTTTTTGCAAGAAATTGTGCGACTACATAGAGTGATGAGAAGTATTGTATCCGACCATAATTCGAAATTCATGAGCTTCTTTTAGAAGACCCTATGGAGGAAACTTGGTATTAAGCTCCTATTCAGTACCTCTTACCACCCCTAGACAGATGACTAAACTAAAGTAGTTAATAGAACCATTGGTAATTTTCTGCACGCCACTATTGAAAAGAACTCTTATAACTAGGATTTATGTCTGCCCATCATTGAATTTACCAACAATCGCTTAACTGGAACATCACAATTTGAGGTTGTTTATGGACTTAACCCGAACTTACCTTTGGATTTAATTAACAACCCGACTACATAAAGGGAAAGTCAATCTGGCTTACAACGTGTTGAAGAGTTTTATAGGTTACATCGGAAGATTGCCGAGCAATTGACCAAAATTGTAGCCCGATAGAAGGAAGTGGAAAACCACAAAAGGAGGCCAGTCATTTATACCCTTGGGGGCCTTGTTTAGGTTCATCTTAGCAAGGAACACTTCCCTAGTAGAAGCTTAGCAGAAGGACCAACAAACTATCTCTTAGAATGGATGGACCCTACAGGATCCTAAAGCGCATTAATGATAACACTTATGAGATTGAACTACTCGAAGGTTTCGGCAAGTCTACCTCCTTCAATGTCACTAATTTGACTCCCTATGTACTTAATGATGATGAAGACTAAGATTTGAGGGCAAATCTTTAACAACCTTGAGAAACTGATAAATTGCCAACCAGCAGTCCCATTACTCACGCACGACTCCGAGGACGGCAATTTCTCACCTTAAGAATTCTTTCTCGGTAACTTGCTGATGACGAGAAAGTTTATATCAAAGGAAGGTGGCTAAATTCCTTAAGCTCCCCACATTGTCATACTATGATCTATGCTCTCGGTAGTGATGATGACGACCATTCCTTATGTCAAGTAATCCGACTAGCTACTATTGAAAGGTTTTTATCGAGTGACGAGAGACTCACTTATTGGCCGAGTAGTTTTCTTTCAGCATACTACCATCTCTCTTGTCCCAGCTCCTTTATTGCTGCAAGATCTTGATCCTTTTCACTTGTTGTGCTTAGAGAATATTCATACGAGATCAATATTGCGTTGTCACCTGTCCACCTCATCTGACATTGTACTACTTTTCTATTTTTGCCTTTTATCCTTTTTACCTTTTTTCGTATGTACTAGGAATTCTTTTTTTGTATATACTTTCTTGTAATTTTTTTATTTGTAATGCTGCCCTATGGACTTACTATAAATAATCTCTTTCTCTTGTAAGCTGGAGATAACTTACATTTTTAATATTGAATATTATGTTTTTGTGAGACAACCCTTTTCAAGTTATCTTTCATCTCTTATCTAATCTTGCCAAGTAACTCAGAATTAGTGGCGGGTGGACCTTGACATCAACTTGTGCGTCATATCAAGTGAGGTATCGAGTTATGTTGTGTTCGTTAGTGAGTCATATCCTTTGAGCAGCTTCACATCAGCTACTCTTGTTCACCTATGGACCATTTCCCTCTCACTTTCTTCAATATTTCAGAAGACCCATTTTAGCCAAATTTGCTATAGTAGGCTTTAGTGATAACTAAGCTCCTAGGCACATCATATGACCTTGTCATGAAAGAGAATGGGGGCGGGGTAAGTGTTGATAGGTTTTTTTTAATGAATAAGTCTCGGGCTTATATTAATCGATCTACAACTTAAGCCCAACTCTAAAAGCTAGATCGAAGTATACATATCTACTCATCTACTATAAATATAGGAAAAGACCCCTCAAGTGGAGGGATCCCACTTTCATTTTTCACTCTTATTATTACTTTACAGTTTTATTCTCCCAATAAGGAAGTTGACCTAGGTATCAGATTGGTTGCATTGAAGCATCATTCAGCACCTTCCATAATCATGTTCTTTTTTACAAGTACCAGCATACCTAAACGAAAATCTACTATCAACAAAAATATTTTTTTAAATCTTGTATATTTTATATTTCATAAGAAATAGAACACTTTTTATTTTCTTATTTTTTGTGAAAAAGGTTTTTTTTTTTTTTAAGAATATTTCTTAATTCTTGTATTTGAATTAGTTACTTTGTTGGAATTTACCTATTTGAATATAAGAGTATTACCAAGCATTATTGAACTTAGGTTTGCACGCTTGGTCTAATTTGGTTTAACCTGACTGGTTATAAAACTGATTTGAGTCACTCATTTGATCCTTATGGGCTATGACCTTGGTTCAATATGTTGACCTCGACGGTTCAATTTAATTCCTATAAGATTTAATCAAGTTTTTCGAGTCGAAATGTATTATTTTTCTTTTCTTCGTTTTTTTTTTTAAGAATGCATTGGTTTACTAAAAATAAATGCAAATTTAAAAAAAATTGTAAAAAGCTCTAAACTTTTAAAATTCAACAATATGGATAATTTGATTAACTTATAAATAAACATGAATTACATTATAATATTTTTATTGTTCCCGGTTTAACCCTCTCAACTATTGATTCATTCTCATCCCTAAGTTAACCACTCGATCTAGGTCTGACACATTAGTAGTATCACTTCTATAAAAAATTAAATGAGTTTGCTTTTTGTAAATATTCACAAAACTAGGATATGCGCATGGCCATAATGTATTGCCAGGAAATCTACTAACCATGTGCGTGAATTCTTGGATTGTGATACATAATGTGTGAAAGTTTAAAACAATTAGCTACTTATCAGTTGGTTGTAATTTTGAGGATTTTGCACTAAGAAATAGTTCAAACATAATAATAGTATTCTTTATGCATAATTATAGAGTTGTTTTGTGAGAATAAATGATCGACAATCTAGTGGGAGAATATTGAAATAGATTACTAATTATGTGTTTTAAAGTACAAAATAAGTACTTGAAAAGCTTATTGATTAACTAAAGTGGTATCTTTGTTAAATATGAACAAAAGAGAGAACTATGGTGCTTATAAGAATGATGCCATAAAAAGATGTAGACTAAACCTTATATAGAGCAAAAAGGGGCTTGTTAAAGATAAAGTTTTGTATCTTTTTTATAAGGTTCAAAATAAATTTTTTTTGCTGTAGATTATCCAAAATGTTGTACTTAAAGAGTTGCAACTTTCTAAACAAAGTTTTGAAGGGTTTTAAGTATTTGAGTCATGTTCCTTTGTAATTAAGGATCTATATATGTATGTAACTAATCTAAACCAAATTTATTCGAGTTTTGACTTAAAAGGTTATGATACTTGAAAAGAGTCAGGTTCTTTGAAAGTTGTTTAGAATATATAATTTGTTGCTTCTCCATTTTTTGCTAGGTGATTTTTTTTTACACACTCTCTCTTTAAACTTACTATAAAACATAATATTTCTCATTTTTGTTTAAAAGTGTGGTTTGATAATTGAAGATCTGCTATTCAAGTATTAAAACTTATCTGTATCTTCGGGAAACTTCACATTCTAATTTTCATAGTAAAGTCGTGGTGGGAGACGTAATTCATTAATTCACTAAGCCAAATCATCCATAATTTTCTTAACAACTAGAGTGATCGGCTATTTCTCCTATAAGGCCCGACTCATAATAGAACAATTAAGTCTATTAATAACTTGCCTATCCAAACATGGTGATTGGATTGGGTGCTTAACTTTGCTTCTTCGCACAAAATTCCTCAAATATTAAGCGCCACACCACCGCCCCCCCCAAAACTAATCGACAAAGCATCCCTTCAATCTGAATAACTGGGCCAAATCCCCATCCTTATTAAAGGGAAGCAAATTATATTTCGAGATAAAAGAATGACATTCCAACGACATATGTTGGAACTTTATGAAAATTTATGTAGTTTGCATTCGATTAAAATTAGTCTATACTTTTGTTTTCATTAAAATTTAGAAAGGACTTTTCTCCTATTTGATTATGTTCCTTCCTCCTAGGTCCTTGCATTTGGTACTAAATGGATTTGGCATCTAAGGTTTAATGGATCACAAATGTTCCGTCTTACTTTTCAAATTTCAAGCATTTTTCGTCAATATTTTAGATCTCTCAACATTTTGTTCTTGAACACTAAGCACAGATCAAATATTTGAAAAATTAGAAAATGCCAAATGGTTCGTGTGTAAACGAATCAATTTACAGAAATCATTCCAAGAGAATGCCGTCATCTTCTTTTACTACTTTTTGACAACTGAATCTGAGGCCATCGACAGCTATCTTATTCTCCTCGAAAACTAAACTGACTTTGTATTTATTTAGTTAAGATCACTTTTTAAATTAAGGTACAGCATTTCATTAAAAGGAAAAAAAGTGAATAACGTCTTTTTTTTTTCTTATGTTTTTACTTTTTTTTTTCGTAAATTTATTATGAATAGTTTTTATTTTGAGTTTTTAAAAAGTATTTATATAGTATCCGTTAAAGAAGTATCTAGATACATAATATATTAATATTATTAAATCTTTTTTTTATCAATAAGATCTTTCTTATGATATTAAAACAAAAATTTTATAGTTTAGTTCTGTAAAAATTTTCTTTTGAAACATTAGAATCTGTAATTTAAAAAAAAAAAATAATATTTTAAGTTTTTGCCGACAATGTTAATATAATTTTATGTCCTAGTGAGCGTCCTTATCAGTCAATAAGAAAGGGAATACGTCCAGCTTATGGGAATGAGCGTGCAATTTTATAATATGGGGTCAATTTAAATATTAATAAAGTCGAACGAGGTGTGGTCCTTAGGCTTCTGTCAGTGTTGGGGGTTTTTTCCAATCCAAAGGCCTCGATTTCTGGTGTTTATTATCATCATCGTCAAGATTGACTGAAATTTGCCTATAATAAGCCAAATTTTCGGTAATCTTGGTTTTTTGCTTATAACTCTTTCTGTTCTACTTCTTCTTCACGAGGGATAATCCTCCTCACTTTACAGGTGAATATTAATTATATAATGGAATTGTACGTTTTAAATGAAAATCCCAATTACAAAACCTCCAGCTCACTGTCACAATCTACTCTCTCTCTCTCTTCTAATCTTTCGTTAATAAGAATATATGATGTACTGTCCATTGCATGTTTTATAGTTTACGGACGGGCTCTAGCATTAAATATATAAACTTCAAACTAACGGATTATTGGTATATCTTTCAGGTTGTATAGTTAAAAGAATGTCATTTTCAAGGTTTTAGAATATAAATAATCATAAGAATTATGACTTTGTATATGCAGAAATTGATGGTAAGTAATATCATGCCATATATAGCCGATAAAATGAGTAATTTCATACCCATTATACATCCAGGTTTGTTGACCAATAAATACATACATACATATATATATATATATGTTTTCCATTTGAAAGGCATACATCGTCCATGGTTTGCTCCACCCGAGTTTCTACTTTCAGGTAAAGCTAGCAATAATTTATGTTAATTCCTTATGTTTTGTATTTCTATATAAATGAGTTTATATCTTGAAAATTTTAATTATAATTTGACATGTTTATTAATCATTTATGAAAACATAAAATTATAAGTCAACTCGTTTAATAAATGTGTTTTGTGTTTGGATTGAACCTAATTATTAGTTAAATAGTTATAACTAAATCTTTTAAGATAGTTATAAATTCATAGGGAAAAAGCAATCATAAAATTACCATTTTGTAAATAAAAATGACATAATCTTAGAATTTATAATTGAAATTACAACCCAATTAAAGTTTAATCTTAGAACTTATAATTGAACCATGTCTCTTTGGTATGTTACTTTTACTAGTAGTTTCTCTAGAGAGACAACATATAAAAAAATTGTATTAATACAAAGTCAATAATGTTGAAATGTTTTTAAAAATAATTGAGTTTATACATTCTCTATAAAATCAATCTTTTATATATAAAAAAGTTTACATGTATTCTAACTTTAATGAATTGTCGTATTAATCGAGAATTTCAAAGGATATTGAAATTAATTAGTATTTCCATAACTCAATACCGAATTCAACTATCATATGTCATTTCTTATATAAATATAACATTAATTCAAATTTATTGTCACCTCTAAGTATTAGCATATTTTTTAAAAATTGAAATTTCTAGGTAATGTAAAGATTATAAGCATCATAATAAATAAAATAAGTTTAAATCCAATATACGCACATGTAAAAGATAAAGTTATTTATAAGTCATCTACCCATTCATCATTAATCTCTCTCTCTCTCTCTCTCTCTCTCTCTATATATATATATATATATATATATATATATATATGAGTTTTTGACTTACTACTATTAATATTTGAATTTACAGTTGTGCCATCCTTCTTCACATATTCATGAAAAATAAGAAAATAATGCTTTTTTAACTTTTAGAAAATATTAGTTATTTTAAAATTATAGGGTTCTTGGGTTGAATCCGGAACATGTTTATAAAACCTGTTTGATACATAAGTTGATAAATATATTCGTAGATTGAACTCATTATGGACATGAATTTTACCGTGTCGAAACAAGCCCGATCTATTTGTATCTCGTACCCATTTTTTTTGCGTATAAGCTCATTTATAATTGTGTCATATCATATTTACGTTCATGCGTGTTTTCTTAAATTTTCAACCATGTAGGCGCCATATAAGGACGTTCAAACACTACAACATAGGTATTGGATTTTAGCTGCCAAGTGGGCAAATTAAAGTGGTTGGGATGTTATATATTTATTCTAGGTCGACAAAATTGATGACTCTTAGTATATACATGTAATGTAGGATAACTTTTTGCGAATGAAATTGCATTTTACTATTTATTACTAATGATATTTATGCTAATATTGATTTTATAATTCCATGAGATGGTAACATAATATGGGGTTTTAGGTATAGTGTCCCCTTAATGAGAATCGATTGATACTATTCAGTTCTTTTCAGTGATATATATATGGTCCCTTGAATGAGAACATGAGTACTGGTTCATTATCTACATTGTAAATTAATCTCATTGGTTGAAGGACTAGATCTTGGATGTTTATATATGGCTTGCTTTCTTTTAAGGAATATGACAACAAGCATCATCGGTTCCTTTCATAAATGACCAAGTGCGGTTGATTTATAGATCTAAGGTTGCTTTGCAATCTCTTATGCACATTTTCATGAGTAATCTCACACTCTAGAACAATAAAATCATAACAGTTTTGCTATGTAAATTAATTTAAAATAGCGTTAGCCATTAGGTTGCTATCATAAATGGATCTAAACAAAATGTGCACAACCAAATGGTTTAGAAGAGTCCAGCTCATTTCAAATATAAACACAATAGATAAATTTCAATGAAAGTCGTTAAATTATTCATATAGAAAAATATTTATACAAGTTGTTACATCAAAAGTAGTATAGTTAAATATTTACAAAAGTTGTTTACTTCAAGACTACATAAGTAGTTCAAATCAATGTTGCCAAACTTAGACCAATAAATTGACTTAGGAATGAGAAGGGGTTAAGAGTTGAGAGAGTTGGCTAGAGTCAAATCAAGGTCAATAAAAATATTATAATATAATTCGTATTTATTTATAAAATAATAAGAATTACCTTTATCTAAAAAAATTGAAGACTGAAAGCTTTTTATAGTTTTTTTTTGTGTTTTTATACATTTATTTTTTTTAGTAAATTGGTGTACTTTTTACAAATACAAGAGTAATAATGTATTTTAACATGAAAAAACTTGGTGGTTTCTTATATAAATAAGGTTAGATTAGTCGTGTCAATAGGGTTAAACCGATATCATTGTAAATAAGAGTTAAAGGGGTGAATTAAGTCAGTTTTATGAAGGGGTCAGGTCTAACCGGGTAAGTCAATCTGAATCTGACAACACTAGTTTAGATGGATATTTATAGCTTAGAATAGGAATCTATTTAAGGCGTTTAAATAGCTAATCAGATTTACCCCAAAAGAAAAAAAAAGATAGAAAATATATAAATCTATCTTTATTCATTCACACTCTTAGCCCCCAAAACTGCAACTGACTTGTAGGTATGAATGGTACTGCATATCTACGGGGTATTTGTAAACTAAATTTATAGGTGTGTGAATAACCAACTGATCAATAAAATGGTAAGGATGTAGAAGTGTACATAACAAAACAACTAGTAAGGTTGACAAATAGTTAGATGCAATGTAATGCGATGCAATGTAATGCAATGCAATGCAATCAAGCATATGCCATTCATTGTGAAGTTAGAGAAATTGCAATGTAGTGCAGGGTTGTCTTATCTATTGTGAAGTTAGAAAAATTGTGCCCACTTTAACCTAAGTTGAGGAGATTACACATAACGACTACGATGCCACGACTAAAAGTGTGCAAGTGGGCTTTGGCCTACAGACTAGGTCATTTAACTTACTTTTTTAATGAGTTTGGGTTAAGTTTTTTTTACTCATTTAAAAAGCGAGCCAAATGAACCTGGTCGGTTTAACTTATGAGCCAAAGTGGGCTTGTTTAGATTAACCCGTTTAACATATTTATGCTTTTAGTTTGTGGGCTAACTCGTTTAATCCATTTTTTAAATAGGTCAAGGTTAAAGTCTTTTGGCCTATTTAAATAACGGGCTAAATGAGTCGCCCTATTTAACCTGCCAGCTAAAGTTGGTTAGGTCGGATTGACTCATTCAACCTACTTACACTCTTCTAGCTACAACTTACGACCAAACTCAAGCTTATATAATGGAAACATGACTCCTCCCATAACTACTTTCAAACTCAACGCCCTTAACGTTACTGCAACCTCCTCTGTTACCACTTAATTTGACTAAGACTAAGGAAAGGCCAATTTATGCTACCTCATTGAAGAGTCGGAATTTGGTTAAAGAATCTTAACTATTCCCTTAGTAGGTTGAAATGTATGTCCAATTAATGGATTATCGACCTCTAGACCCCTTACATACTCCCGCATCTAAGGCCTCCAATCTCTCACTAGAAGGATCCTCTCCTGTCGACCTATCGAGAATGAGCTCCAATACATGGAAGAGTTATGGACAAACTTTATAAGGGCCTAGCTTGAACATGCCCTGCTTTGCTTGGACTCTTGCCTAGTTGTTAACCTGCTAAGTGCTGAGTACGTAGACATTATATGCTGAGCTTTACTCTTCCAGCCTATTGAACTGTAGTATCATTTAATCACTTTGGTAGCTCCCAGCACAACTCATCAACAGTAACCCTAACATTAACTTCGCTTAACCATAGCGGCCTAAGATCTTAGAATGCGAATCCAATCATAGCATGCCGTATGTCATTCATTTTTTTGATATTGTACTATATTCTTTTATACTATTTGTCCCTTTTACCCTTTTAGCAATGTACCAAGTTAATATTATTGCATTACCCTTTATTATAATAGCACATATTTCCTTATTGCTTTAGAGACTGACTATAAATAGTCCCTTTTCTTTTATAGCCAAAATCATCTTACCCCTTTAAAGTTAATGAATATTCTTATTATTGTGATAAACCCTTCTTCGAGTACATTTTCTCTTACACTTTTATCTAATCTTATTAAGTAGCTCAAGATTACTAGCGAGTGGACCTTAGTATTTAGCTTGTGAGTTATATTAAGTGAAGTACTAAGTCATGTTGTATTTGTTGGTGTGTTATATTCTTCGAGTAACTTCACGAAAGCTATTAGTTTATCAACTTTTCTATTTCTTCATTTTTCGATACTTCAAAGGACTCGCTGTACTACTTCCTATGGTAAGTCTTAGTAATCAACTCAGTTCCTAGGTACATCACCGATTAAGGTTGTAGTCCAAGTTCAAGTTAGTCTATTTATACGGTGGTCAAACAAGTTCAGACAATTAGATTAAAGGACAAAATATAGCATGGCAAACAATATACATAGCAAAGCTACCACATTAGCACATTAGGTTCCAACCATATGCATTGCATGCACATAAACAACTACTTTATAAGCACAAATAACATACATTTCAACCTCCAAATACATATAACATACTACTCCAAAATGCCATTAACCATCAATCCTACATACTTGGATCTATTACTGCTCCTTTGATTTCGAAATGTTAGTTATTCCTTCTTCAGTTACCCTTATATCACAACTTATATTTTAGTTTCATGTAATTCGTTAAAGTAATAATGTTTGATCATTATACTTATGTTGAAACTTGACCTTCTTCTAATATTAACTAGATATCGTTATGAGTTTAAGTTTTTATTACTTCTTGTAAGGTTGTAAAACCTTCTATTAACCATCTACAAGGGTAGCTTAAGGTTTGGTATCTTCTACTCAACCTTTTATATGGGTATCTTAAGGTCTTAGCATCTTCTGTTCAACCTTCTACTATGATCTTTATTTATAATCTATGCTTAGATGATCTTTTACATAACCTTCTATAAGAACTTAAGGTTTAGTTATACTTTAGCGAACCGTCTACTAAAGTTTCTACTAAAGTTTTGGGTATAGCTCTTTTTTAGAGAAACTCTTACTAAAGTTTCTACTATGATGGTCTAAGATTAGATTAGTCAAGGAAGCTTTTACAAAACCTTCTACAACTGCCAAAATCACTCTAAATTACCAAAAACTTCTTAATTGACACTTCCTTTCACTTTGATCAGATTTAATGTAATCAAGACTCCATTACTAACGACTTGCAAGGTTTGGGAAACTATCTACACAAACATACACGATCCCCAACTTCACTAAATGGGGTGGTTTCTTTATTTAGTCAACTAAAACACCTATATTTCATAATTTTAGCTTGGAAAATATAGTTTCATGACAAAAACTAAATATGTATAACAGCATATACATTGTATTTACTATTGGTTATTTGGAATTTTAACCAAAAAATGTAAGTTACAGCCTTAGCAAAGGTTAGTACTTGTAATTTAAATGAAAAATCACTAATTCTAACTTTGAAAAATCCATACTTTCATGATATTAAACATTTGCATTTAAAAAAAATAAACGTGATTAACATTCTAAATGTAACAAAAAATTTACTTAAAAAGTGCTTCATAATCAAATTAAGGCACATAAATGGAAAAATAGTGAAATTTTCTTAAATTTCAGCCTTTTGATTTTCCAAAAACTAAAATTTAACCCCATAGATTGAAAAGTTCTAGAAAAAATTTCTACATAGTAATTACAAATATGATATAGGATGCTTACAAAAAAATTGATAAGGAAACTAAGTCGTTTAGGTTTTTGAAAATTGAAGCGATATTCGATTCCAAAAGTCACATTTCTTAAGAGAGATATATAAAATGAATGAATTTTGTAAAAATAAAAATTTTACATGAAAGTATACCTAAAATAATGTTAGATTACAAATTTCCATAATTTTTAGATAAAATTTGATAATTTTTACAAATTTTAAAAAATCAGTTTAAGTTAAGAATTAGACTTAATAGTAGAAGAAGCTCCGACCATTGGTGGTTATAGGGGGGGCAGTGGTGGGATTTGTTACTTAAAAATGGCATTGCTTGGTGGTCCTTGTGGAGTTGTTGCTTATGATCAAGTTACTCTTAAGTTTGGGAAACTCGAACTCGCAGATTATCGCTTGATTTTTCTTAAATTTCTAAAAATTCCTAAAAAACCTTAAAAATATCAACACAATTTTTTCTAATATCTAGAGCATTGAAAGAGTCTTAAATGGCCAAGGGAAGGGATATTTATAAGCATAGGTATTTATAGACATGGGTTAGTGGGTGTCTTTCTGTGCACAAGGGACAAATGTAAGGCTTTCAAGACTTTCATATGCCAAGTGGCAAGGATATACTCCAAAACCATAGATTGTTGATGGTTTTCAACTTAAAAGCAGTAGCAAAATCCGTTATTTTTAGAAGAAACCATGTTCCATGACTTAATAAGGAAGTTGCCTAACTTATTTTTATTATATTTGGTTACTTAGGTTAGTTTTTATTTAAAGTAGAAGCTTCTATTGAAGCTTAGAAGTTTCTACAACCTTACATAACCAATTACACTTCTTCTTCTTCTTCTTCTTCTTTTATTTTACTAAAATTATATTTTCATTACTCATTTCATTTTATTTATTACTTTTCTTATTTATTTAGTCTATTCTAAACTTTTTTATATTGTAGGTTGGTTCCCAAAATCTTCTAAAATTTTACTAATGAGTCAGTAAATTTTGTCATTTTAACTTATATTAATATTCCATTTCAAGATTAAATTCATCGGGTGATCTTAATTAACTTTTGAGTAACTCCGATTAGCTTTAAACTTATGTGGACCAATTTCGTAAACATCCTAAATTTTCAGGTGTTAAGTTTGAGTTGTCAATTTGTGGGATTTATTAATGTATGTGATGTATTAGTACCATTAAATCTTTTTTTTTTTTTTTTCATTTTCATGCTTTGAGTTAAGAAATGTATCTTTATTATTAGTTATAATTAAGCTAGACATAGGGTATAATGTTAAGTGCTTACAGGGACAATGATGATCCTAAATGTAATAAGTTCCTCTCATTTCTAATGAATACATATTCTTATGTCACTTAGTTAAACAAGAGTGACTTGGAAAGGCAATAACTATAATAGGATCCCAGTAAATCTAAGTATTTTCCTAGAAACTAAGCAAAAGGTTTCATAATTGTAGTACTACATCATGCACAAAATTGATAAAGTATTAAGATAGAGAGATAAGAATGACATGAGTATAGGATATATGATTAATCCTTGATCAATACAATCATTTTTGGTATTTGATGGCTTGATAACCACAATTAGGATATTTTGTAAGTCTTTACTTAGTTTGTGGTGCTACAATAATCAAAACCTATGGGTCACATATGGTATCCTAAGAAATGAGGCTAAAAGAGAGTAGGAGATGATCATATATTTAGCAAAAAGGCATGAAAAATTAAGTTAGATGAAATAGAGAAAGGGCATATTACTTAGTGCATCGAGGTACTGAAGGAGCTCAAAAATATATGATGAACTTAAGGAAATTTCAAAGAGATTAGACTAAAGATGATTAATATTATTTCTTAGCTTAAATCAAGTTTTAAGCCAGTATGTAATTGATAAATATACTAAATCTTTTGGATGAAATTTGAGAGAGGAAAGTTTTAGAATTAGAGTTAATTAGGGAAGTTAGGACAAAACCTAAGTCGTCTAGGAAAGAAGAAATTTATTATATATGGGATTGGTAGAAGAGGATGGATAAAAGGAGGTAAACATTAAGATGTGCAGTGATAAGATATATTAAAGTCTAGAGAAGGAGGCTATTTAAGAGTTTGAAGGTATCAAACAAACATTTTAAGTGTCCCTTTTATTAAGAAAATTTTAAGGACAAAATTAGTTCTAAAGAACGAGAATAAAATACCTTAGAAAATAAATTAAAAATAAGTTTAAATAAGTAACTCCCACCCTTGACCTTCCTTGTAAATAAAACACTAAGCTTACTTCATAGAATCCTTAGGAAATCTTTTAGAAAACTTTACCTTTGCTATACATCAACCTTATCTCTCTCCCTCATTACTTCACATGATTTTCTATTGATGTCAAGGTGAGAAATCTAGCTCATCAATGTAAGACTAATAGTCCTACATTTTGAGTTATGTTAACCAATATTTCTAACAAGACTTATGATGATTAAAAAAATGAGTATAATTAAAAGGGAGGCGGGTTTTTGTGGGGGATATCTAAAAAAAGGTAAAAAAAGAATGTTTTCTTATGCAAAACTTTAGAATAATTAAGTAAGATTATTCTTAATCGTTCCTTACTCATTTCTAGTGTTGTTGAGGGAGAAAAACTAAAATAGAAAGTCATAGTGATTATTGAAAAGTATTGTGGTCATCATTGTCACTTTGTAAAAAAGTTCTCATCATACTTGCTTTAAGGTAAGAGATCAAAACTCATCTAAATTTCATTAATCTTAAGATTAACAACTAAAAGGATCAAACGCTTAAGGATAACATCACTTAATTGGAGAACATAGAATTATAATTTAGGAACTTAATCAAGCATTGAATTTATAAAATCTTTAGTGAGCTAAAAGATTATCAACTTAATCAAGTGACAAATCGATGTTGTAATTGAAATTAGAGAAAGTTATAATCAGATTATCAACTTTGCAGCAAATAGCCATTCGGTTAACTATAAAGAAGGTAAGGAAAACTAGTTAACCTTATACAAAATAGGTAGATCAAATTCTAAAGTAGTTCGATTAATTTTTCTCCAAGGGGGTTATAATTGACCTATTATTGCTTCTAATTAACTATTGGATGATTTTGAATTTTAAAGAAATGAATAAGATCTTTTAGTAGAATTATGACATTAATTGCTAAGTTTATGCATGATTATGAGACTTATACCAAATAAAAAGTATTTACGAGTTAGTGCATTAAATCTAGGTATGTGAATCATTACTTTTTTGTTGGCTCCATGTATAGGCTCAAAGATGGGTGCGAATATTTTTTTTTTCTATGAAATAATGCTTGTTATTTATATGAAACAACGTTTATTTTTGTTGATGAGTATTTAGATATGGATGTAATAGAATGTTTGGATTATCATGTAAAGTGATAAATAGAATTACTTAGTGAACTACCTTGTACAGGTAGGTAAGTTATTGATATGATAAGTTGCTATGATTAGGGTTGTCCTTACTAGAAGAAGGTTGTTGTTAGGTTAAAACCAATGTTGTTAAACCTGGACCGGAGGTTGACCTGAGAATAAAAAGGGGTTAAAGGTCGAGAAGATCAACTAGGGTCGAACCGGGAGCGAACCAGAATCAATAAAAATATTATAATATAATTTGTATTTATTTTTAAAATAATAAAAATTACCTACATTCTCGAAAATTGAAAGATGAGATCTTTTTATAATTTATTTTTTATTTTATTTGTTCAGTAGATTGGTGTACTTTTTATAAGGTACAAGAATAATAATATATATTAACTTAAAAAAACATAGTAGGTTTTTATAAAAATTGGATTGGACCGGTTGAGTTAACATGATCAAATCAAGGTGATTATAAATAAGAGTCCAATAGGTGATTTGGACCGGTTTTATGGAGGGGTCAAATCTAATTAGGGTTGAACCAGACGGGTTAATTCAGATATGACAACATTGGTTAAAATAGTGAAAACGAGATGCAATTATGGAAGGTTGCAATAGACCGGTAGACAATAGTTAATACAAGTAATGATATTAACATGAGATGTTTTGTTTTTATGGAATATTAAATCTTGAAGCCTATGGGTTCATATTGTTCTTAAGCATTGGAACCTACAAATTCAGATTATTCTTGGAATATGATCTTGGAATCTTTAGATTCATATGTCTTAGAATTTTAAGATTTACATGGTTTTACAACTACTAATTCATATGGTCTTATGTCATAAGTGCTCGCACCAATGAGTATAACTTTTATCATTCATAGAATAATGGAGTGTGTCTCCACTGAGCTTTACATTGTAGTAGGCAATAGGTTACATCTCTTGTATCCATACAACTCTTGTACCGATCCTAGTAGTGTCACACTTTAATATAAAGGCCTTTCAATGTTATGTATGGCTAGCACTGGTGTGATAGAAAGTTCATTCTTGATCTCATGAAACATACACTGTACTTTCTTGGCATACTTAAACTCAAATCCATTCTTAGTCAATGTTGACAACATTGTGAGTATAGTACTAAAATTCTTAATAAATCGCTTGTGAAAGGAATCTTAACGTAGGAAAGTTCCTTATATTTGTAGTAGATTTAGGAGAAGGCTATTAAAGGATAGCCTTAACTTTCTCATTATCAATCCCTACTCCTTATCTATGGACTACAAACCTAAGAAAACAATTTCACTCTCACAAAAGAGACATTTCTTAGTGTTACCATATAATTTCTTATCCTTCAACACCACAAATATAGACCATACACCAATGTATCATCAAAATAAAATACAACAAACTTATCAATGGGGTCTCATAATATGTAATTCACAAACTCATGAACATGCTTAGTGCATTAGTTCATCCAAATGATATGGCCATCTACTCGTAAAGACTATGTTTTTTCTTGAGAGCTATCTTTCACTTATCACCTGACCTCATGTGAAAGATTCTTGCTCTTCAAATCAATCTTAGAAAATATCTAAACTCCATGTAGCTCATCTAATATGTCATTTAATCAAGATATTGGGTATCTATTCTTAAGAGTGATGCGGTTTATGTTTCTTTTATCAATGCACATTTTCAAGCAGTTATCTTTCTAGGCACTTAAAGCACTAACATAGCACAACCACTCTTGTTTTCCTTAAAATATCATTGCACATTAAGTACGTCCATTTGCTACTTAAACTTCTTAGCCTCCTTAGAATTCATATGATAGGATAGATGATTAAGTTGTATGCTCCAACCACTAAGTCTATGCTATGCTTAATACCAAAGATGTAGCCATTAGGTAGCTCCTTAAGGAGCATATCTACAAGCTTTCTTAATAATTGCTACACAACTATGGGTACAGAAACTGGTTGTCAATCCCCAACACCTACTTGATCTATAGGGAAAACATAGCCTCAACTCCAATAATTTCCCCTTCATTTCTTCTCATGTCATAAACAATGCTTCCTTTTTAGCCCTAGTTAGCTCTATACATCCTTAACTTCCATAAGGCTCATTAATTGGAAGACTATACTTTCAATAATCAAGAACGGTCTAATAATACATATAATGCATTCATTGATTCTTACCCATCTTTAATTTTTTTTAGAGGTTTAGTAAATTTAGAAAGAATGGGATCTTTTTCTGTTTAGTTATAAATATATTATTTTATTTAATAAAGTTTAGAAGTGTGGCCTTAACCTTCCTCCCACTTTTTTTTTTATTCCTTTAAGTGTGCAAATAAATAAAATAGAAAAATAAACAGAAAAGTACATATCTAGTCCTTAATATTTCACTATTTTTTTAGGAGTAAGTAGGTATAAGGTGAGTAGATATCAAGCTACATCCATACTTTACTCTATAAGTTATAGATTCTCAAAATTTAGAACTAGATCTACTCTACAATACTCTAAAACCACCATGAAATTTATATCCTATAAAATCTATATGGTACAGAGAATCCTATAAAACCTATAATTTTTGCTTTTCTTCTTATAGATTTGAAGTTTATGTGATATCGACAAAGTAACCTGTATGCGATATTATAAGTTCTTTATATGCCAAAGTTATGGAACTTATAGCAAAATTTGTGAAATTAAAAAAAAAAAACTATTTTTTCTACCTTCTTTATTTCAATTTTATGTAATCTCATTACTTACTAATTAGCAAAGATAAGGAGAAAAAGAGAATATGTAAAATTTGAGAGGAAAATGGTGAAATATAAAGGAAAGAATGAAAAACTTAAAGTAAGGGAGATAGCATTAGGTTTAACCGTTTAGATTATTAACTTAAGAGCTTCGCTCTTTCTTTTTTTACTTTGTACTTAAACATTTAATGGCTAAAAAAATATAATATTATCATTTATTATTCATTTATTGAAATTATTTAATAATTTTTTAAAAGGTAGATACAAAATACATTAGAGTTTGTACTTTTTATACCTTTTAGTATAAGTTTCACAATAGGTATAAGATAGAAAGAACTCATGCTCATACCCGTCCTTATAGCGGGTTCTAAAAAATACATACCTTATAATCCTTAATGCACACCCAAAACTTAACCAATCAAGTGTGGAATGAGTATGTTTCTTGTATAAAAAGGTTATATGCTCACCTATAAACAAGTCCTTTTATTAACGATGCTATGTTTTCATCCACGTATGACACATGGCACAACTTGATTAGCTAAAGATTAACTAAGTTAAACAATATGTATTATTTAAATAAGTCATTAAAAAAATGGAAAAATAAAAAAGAAAAAAAATTAGAAGTTGAAAATAAAAATAGTTTCAACTGTGTAGAGTCAAGGGTACTTTGTGACCATCTATTGCCTTGGGGTAGTTGAAAATGACTTTCTTTCTAATTTTCTGCATTTATTCCATTTAATTTTTTTAGATTTTTTAAACTTGTTTAGTCATCATACATACATGATTATGTTATTTTATTAAATTAAGCATTTCAATAAATAAAAGGTTATCACGTGTCATTTTCTAATGAAATGCTAATGGTGTCAAGAAAGAATCCATTTGTAAACTTGAATAATGTAAAAAAAAAAAAAAATTACCTTTTCCTAAATTAAATAACTTCTAGAGAAATTTCATGTTACTTTAATGAATGCTCTTCACCTTATAGCTGATTAACCAATTTTTTCGTATCCTTACTTTCCCCCAAAAGGCTGATCACCATTTTACTGTGACATTCACAAGGTACGGACATGTTGATTGGGTCAAATTAAAGATCGACCTCACAATTTAATTGTAAGTTTTAGCTTGGCAAGATACGAAGTCTAATTGTGCAAACTTTTTGTCAACTAAATTCAATAAATCATGAACTTAGCTTACTAAACATATTTGTTAAGTCAAAAGCAAACTAAAAGTTAACGGTTCATATCACAGCTGTAATCACATTATAATGCTCTTTGTTTTATAGTCAGACAAGTGAAATTTTAGGGTCCAATCTCCAAGTAAATTAAAATGATACATGGATCTAGTTTAACTTTAAATTTGTTCACTTCTTATTAAAGATTTGTCGAGTAATTATGGTGAGTAATAGCCATTAAAGTTGAGGAAAGCGAATAGCAGTCGATTTTCATACATAAATGAAAGGATGCATTTGCCTTATAGAAAAGTAACTTCTTAAGTTTATCAATATTTCTAATATTATAGATGAAACTATTCATGAGTTTTTAGAGTATCCGTTTAATGTTATTTTAGGCCTCAAAGTTCATCATCATTGGAATGTAAGTGTTATAATTCTATTTATCACACTTTTTTTTTTGTTTATTTTTACTTTATTCTTTTCATATTCCCATTTTTACAAATAATTCTTTGCAATGGTTCCTTTTGCATTTTAGCTACATCATTTGACAATATGACATTTCTCATGTTTAGGGTCAAGGATTGTAGTTTAAAGCATATGTAGTTAAGGTTTGGAAGTTGTGATGAGAGATGGTGTTAGTAGTAGGTATTATTTAATACAAATGAAAATTTCAATAAGTGTTGGAATTTATACCCTATCTTTACATGTCCAATTGTGATTGGTGGGAACACCATTGAGATGGTATTTTAGAGATAACAAATATTAATCCAAAATTTTGTATTACCTATGAGGAAAGTAATTTTTTTAAGGAAAAAAAAAATTATTTATCTCTGCTATTTATCACATTTATTTCGAACTTTGGCTACCACCATGAGCAATAGTTACAACTATTAATGTTACCACTTATGATCCATTATCACCTAACACGATTGCTTGGATATATGGCCAATATGAATTTTTCATTTCACCTGTATATCATTAGGAGCGGAATGTTTCAAACTAAATATAAGCTAGATTGAATCTTCTTGATTTCGTTTATCATTCAGTTCCAAATCATTATATTCCCAACTCAACGGGTGATCCTTAGAAAAGATATAAATATATGTATACACTATAGCTTTGGAACTTTTTAAACTAATTGCATGCTTGAAACTCTTTACATGTGAATCTCTCACTTTTAGAGAATTCAGTCCATTTACATAAACATATACATATTTCCTGTTTATGTACACCCGAAAACACCAAATGTCAGTGCTTATGTTAAATTTATATATATATATATATATATATATGAAAACAAGTGCTTAAAGTATTGACATTATATCAAGATATTCATGAATCATGAAGTGATCACTCATTTATCCAAGCCAGTTAAAATCCTTTGGTACAATATCTATTCTTTTAAGTAGAAATTTTCAACATCTTCAATATGATTTTACTTATAATCAACTAATTAAACAGATTCATTTAACACATCTTATGGAAGCTACAATCATAAGCATAATGTCTCTTATAAGCATCATGTTGCGCACTATTCTTTAGTTTGCCATCTCTCTATTAATACAAAAATGAAATTCAACCCAAACTAAAATGAGTGTCATCACACCGAATACTCATGAGTTATTGTTTTTTATAAACCAAGTATTTTGGATCTTTAGATTAGTAAACCCATCATTTTTTCATACTAATTCATTAAAAATGTATGTAAATGCACCATACCAAATGTAACTAATGGTTAAGTTAATAAATATTAATGATTTTTTTTTAATCACTTGACTCAAATATTTCTAGTTAGTTTTAATACATTATATGGCCTTTATCAACTAATAATAATTCTCTCCCACAACTAATGCAAAACTTTACTTAAACATACGATATCACAGAATGATCTATGGGTACATTGTTTGAATCAGAAAATTTCTATCCTTATATTGTATTTCACTCCCCTACAATAAGTCCAACTTTTCATTAGCCTTATTTCTCGATGAAGAATAGCTAATCTCGTAGATGACAAATTTTGTATAGAATCAAGGAATCAAATCATAAATGTTATAAATAACCAAGTGTGTTGAATTCAATTAGGTTTAATTTGGTTTCCATATTTACACCTAAAAAACCATAATAAGAAATAAGCACACGATAACCCTATTACAATTGTCATCAATATAAAGTCCTATAAATGATAGATAAGTGTATTTGCTAAAATGCAACTTGGGAATCCGCTGTGTTGTTGCCAATGTGGTTCCAATAAGAAACTTCTAATATATTTTAGGCGTAGAATGAATATTATTGTCATAAACGTGACGATTGTGTGGTCAATGATAGTAATATTCATGCACCTTAGACAAGATGGAGGGTTTCCTTTTTTTTTTTTAATCTATCTATTTTTACCAACTAAATTTGTGTCTATCATTCAACTTTCCCCGTTCACTTGATCATCTTCCTTATCAGTTCAAGACTATGTTCTTCATTTCATTTGATCAAGACTTCTCTTAGAATTGAATAAACCCAATTCAAGGCACATTTTAGTCATAGTTTTACATTTCCACTTAACTAAAGGGGTCCTAAGCTCATTATTGTATGTACAGATTAACAATTTCATGCTTGAACGATCAACTGTCCCCTACCCTACATGATCAATGACTTGTTACCACTCAATAACAGACATGCAATAAGCCTCTGTATATTCCTTTTATGTGTAATCTATGTATCTACATGCTTATTGTTGTTTGATTCCATCATTTTTGGCTTTTACGTGGTATTACCATAATGAACTAGTACTATTCCATTATTAGCTTTTGGATTAAATCATGACATCAACAAAAATTGACATCTTAGAAGTTTGATGGTCATTGTGGTTATCAAAGTTGTCATTCCATGATTTATATGATTTAAAAGGTTTTTCTAAGTTAATTCAGACATAAAATTATTTTAGTACAGCTCTAGTAAAATCGTAAGTTTACATGTTAAACTTGGTAGAAGCTTATATTTTTAATTGATTTTGCCGATTCTATCCGTTTAATTTGAATGAGCTAAAAAATGAAAGACACATTTAAGCTTATTGATAGACCTTATTGGATATGAGCTCTAACCTAAATTGATCCTTCGAGAGTTGGACTAAACTCTAATAGTTAGTTTAGTGTAAAAATAGCTCAGTCTTATCCCTTATAAATATAGTATAAGGCCCTCAACACTTTTGTGCCCCTTTAGCTCTTTAACTCTCCTACATTATTTCAATTGACTTAAGTATTAGAATGGCTACTCTAAAGCACTTCCCAACACCCTATTAGCACTTTTTGACACCTTCGTATCCCTTTTTCTATCTTGTAGATGATCTTATCACGAAAAGAAGATTTGTGATCAACAAAGCTTATACCCATCTGTTGTTAGGGCAATATAGTACATCATCTCCCCTATGCCATTCTAATTCTTTTCATCTTTCTCTCCCTCTTAGTTCTTAGTTTGATATTTGTAGCAAAATAACTTGAAAAGTTGGTGCTCTTCAATCTACCTCTTTTTCACACAAAATAATGGAAAAAGAAATTAGTTCAACTTTGCTTGTCCATTTTCTATATATATTAGATTATATATTAAGAATTTTTTTTTTATGGAAAATGAATTTAATTTCTTTATTTCAATCATGTCTTACAAATTTTTATGACTACTCTGAGCATATTTATATTTTCTAAAGGTTATTTTACATTATAAAAATTTATTTATATTTTATATTTCGATTCTGCATTTGATTTTATAGATACTCTAGCAATTTTAAGTAAAATCATGAGTTTGACAACCTTGATGGTCGCAACAATTTCAATCCATAATATGTATAGATGCTCTCAATTCTTGTGTAAAACAAGCTAAGGAAATCATTGAAAGGGAATTGGACTCTTACTAATTATAAGTGGTTAATTTAGCAAAAAGGCCTTCTCTCGTATATAATTTGTCTTTACAATATTGTATTGTAAGAAGTATTCAAAGAAATTAACAGTTGCTTTCTTATTGAATATGACGAAATCAAGAACTTTAATCATCCATTGTAAACAATTGAATAATAAGGGGCGCAAGGATCAATGGAGAGAATGAATTCTATTATAATTGTTCCAATTCCAATTGATAGTATTACCCAAAGTATTTATACTACTCTACAACTTATAACAAACTAGCAAAACTGAATAACCGACAATAATACAATATGGCTAATAAGCTAAGTTGACATTACACATGGAAGCAGAGCATACATGTATAAATAATCTTCTTATACATCTTACAAACCCACCCCTTCCCCTTCAGGTTTGTGCTTCTTGAAGCCCTAACTTGACACAATGTGATATGATCTTGGATAAAATGGATATCAGTGCTGATATGTTTTGTTCAAGCATGATGACAATGATTTAATGTGATGAGTAATGTAAATTGATTATTGCAATATACTGTAATGGGCAAAGGAATAGAGATAGCTAAGTCACACAAGATGTAATTAGTTTACAAAGTTTCTTTAGTAGTAGTTACTATTACTTGAACTTAGCTTTGGTTGAGGATGTAGAGACATTGTTTTTTTTTTTTCTTGGTCTTCCAAGAAACTAATGAAGAACCTAGCATAACACAATACCCACTGATGGACTTCCTGTCAAGAGCGTTTGTTGCCTAATCCAAATCTAAAAACACTTGTACAACTAAGTCATTAGAAGAAGGATAGGAAAATCCCAAAGACAGAACCTTTCAAGTACTTAAGAACATGCAAGGCAGCATTCAGATAAGAAGTCAGTGGCTTAGAAAAGAATTGACTTAAATGATGAACCGCAAATCTAATATCTAAACGTGTGAGATTCAAATATGACAATCGTCTAACCAAACGTCTAAAAGCAATAGGATTATGTAGTAAATCACCATCATCATTAGTAAGCCGAACATTTGAAGGTAACAGAGTAGAAGATGATCATGTTGTTGTAAGCCCAGTTTCTTCAAGGAGATCAAGCAAAAAAAAAAAATTGATTAATTAAACATCCTTTTGCTATACAATGGAGCTCAAGAACAAAAAATTAATGAGTAAGACCTAAGTCTTTAATGGTGAAAGTGGCATCTAATTGCTCTTTAATGGATTGAATAAGAGCTTTGCTAGAACCTGTTAACAAAATATCATCTATATAGACGTGAAACATAACAAAACCATTAATAGAAGGCCACGTGAATAAAGAATAATCATGTTTGGATTGGAAAAAGCCAATTGACAATAAGAAATGTGAGATCTCCAAATTCCACTACTTGGAGGCTTGCTTAAGTCCTTATAAAGACTTATTCAAGCGATAAACTAAATGTGATAAGGCTTTGGTATAACCCTCAGGCGGTAACATATATATCTCTTCATTAATGTGTCCATGCAAGATACATTGTTCACATCAATTTGATGAAGAGGCTACAAATTAGCAACAATAAAAGTAATTAAAATGCAAATTGTATTCAACTTAGCCACTAGAGAAAAAGTGTTAGGAAAATCTTCACCCTCAACTTGTGTAAAACCTTTAGCTACTAATTGCGCTTTATATCTTTCAATGCTACTATTGGGTCTATGTTTAACCTATAAACCCATTTACACCCAATTGCCTTTCTACCTTTGAGCAAAGAAGTAAGATTCTAAGTCCTATTAGATTCTAGAGCATGAAGTTCTTTTTGCGTGGCATTAACCCATTCCTTGTGCTTATTAGCTTGAGAGTAGGAAGTTGTCTCTTTAACAGTTAAAACATTAGCAAAGGAAGTAACAAAATCAGCAAGGTAATTATTAAAGGACTGAGCATGAAACAAAGGGTATGTGACAGTAAGTCTAGAAGGAATATCAATGTTGCAAGAAGTGGCATTTGGTACACATGTATGAACTAAATGCACAAAGTCCTGGAGCCAAGAAGGAAGCTTCTTAGTTCTATCAGACCTGCGAGGACCAGAAGGGGTAGTGTTTAGACAAATAGAAGGAATAGTGTTTGGTTGGGAAGCGAGAACATTAGGCTATGTATGTATAGGACTATGAGAAATGACAACATCAAAATTGTATGGGGGATTACAAGTACCAGTCTCAAAGGAAACAAAAGGCAAAGTACAAGTGGAAGAAGATTTCCTTGAAACATATCCAAAATAGAACAAACTCTATAAGGAAAGACATCTTTAAAAAACACCATATCTCTGCTAATAATAACCTTCTAAGTAATAAGATCATAAACTCTATACCTCTTATGGTCATTTACATAGCTAAGGAAAACAAATCTAATGCCTTTAGGATCAAACTTGTCTAGTTTAGGGAAAAGATCAACAACAAAGCAAAGATAACCCACAACTCGAAGATTATCAAAGGTATATAGTTTATTAAATAATACTTCAAAGGTGATCTCTAACTAAGAATAGCCATTGGCATTTTGTTAATAAGGAATGTAGCTGTTAGAACGCACTCACTTCAAAAGAATTTGGGTAGGTTTGCATGTAGTCTAAGGGCTCTTGCAGTTTCAATTATGTGTCTATGTTTACACTTTACCCTCCCATTTTGCTGAAAAGTATATGGTATAGCATGTCGATGCATTATCCCTTGGCTAAAAAACAAATGTTGATACTCTTTGGAGATAAACTCCCCTTTATGATGACTCCGAACAGCATTAAGAGTAGAAGAAAACTTGTCTTGCACATAATAAATGAACTGACTAAGAACGAAACAAGTTTGAGATTTATGAGTCATAAAAAAAGTCCAAGTAGCTCTAGAAAAGTTATCAACAATAGTTAAGAAGTATCTAGCACCAGTCAAAGAAACAACATGATAAGGCTTCCGTACATCAACATGAATCAATTCAAAAGCAAATGTAGTTACACTATTGCTATCAGAAAAAAAGGCAATCTATGAAACTTTGCCTCTTGACAAGTGTTACAAAGAAACTTAGTAAAATCTAAACCCTTACAAGCAAGTAAATGCCTCATCTTGGAGACAGAGGAATGTCTAAATCTGTTGTGAAGTAACTTAAGAGTAAATGTATTTTGAGTATAAAGGTTAGAAGAATCAAAACTTTCAAAAAAAAAAAAAAAAAAGAAAAAGAACTAGCTATAGTACTAAGCACAAATAGTCTACCCTGTGCCTTTGCTAAAGCTACCACTCTATTTTTGTTTGAGTCCTATAATTTCCAAGAATTGGTGTCAAAGATAGCTTGCAAACAGTTTGAACTAACAAGTTTTTGAATAGAAATCAGGTTATAAGTAATTTTAGGAACAAAGAGAATATTTACCAATGTCAGATGTTCAATAAGTTGAACTTTACCAATTGTATAAGCTTTCAAACCATTTCCATTAAGAAGTTGGATACTTATCGGTTTGGCTAATTGAATAAGATCAACAAGAAGATGAAACAAAGGGGTCATGTGATCTGATGCCCTTGTATCAACTACACAAAGTGCTAATTTGTTACTATCGGCAATTAAAGCTAAAGAAAAGGCTTTAAACATACCTACATGTGCTACATTAGCCTAGATAGAAACTTACTCTTTTTCTCCTCTCACCATCCTATATACTTCTTGACAAAGATTATGAAGAAGCTCCCTATCAAATCCTTTCCCTGATTGCGGTGCAAAATCATTACAAGCACTTACAGAAGTAAATGTAACTTGTTCATCAAAAGTAGTCTCCATAATAATATTATTAGTAAATCTAGTAGAAATTGAATTCTTATCTTTCTGGTTCAACCTCCTTCCCTTATACCTATCGAGTACCCCATTAACTAGAAACAAGTTTCAGCTGAGTGTCCTTTAGTTTGACAATGTTTACAAAACAAGTTCCTTTTCAACTTTCTCCTATCAGTAAATCCCTTACTGATGTTGACTAACTTATTAGAGACAAAAGTAGAAGCCTTTACTTTAGAATTCATGGAACTAGTAACTATCCTCTCTTTTTTTGTTTATTGAACCAAATAATAAGCTTTGCTAATTAACAGCAAGGGATCCATATATAAGATCTGACTCCTAATTGCTTCAAATGACTCATTCAAACCCATTAAGAATTGTACTAGTTGGTTGAGTGAATCAAATTCTACCACCTGTTGCTTAAATGCATACATGCAAAACTCTAAATGGCTACAATCACAATTAAGAAAAGGATGTAATTCTTGCAACTCATCTTAGTATCGCCAAAGAATGTTGTAATGAACACTAACCGACTAATTGTTTTGCCTATGATTTATAGTCTTATTTTTTGATATGAAAAATTAAAGGACCATTAGCTACACCATATTATTCCTTAGCTCATGTGCAAATTTGGCATACAAAAAATTTTGAGCAAGATCATTTGTTGTGGACCGTAACCAAGAATAGACAAGACCAATCTTTGAATGAGTCCAAGCTTGTCAAAAGCTTGAAAAAGGAAGTAATAAGGAATGTACGAAAGGACAGATACAAATGAAAAGTAAGTAAAAACTTACGAACAGCCCCAATGGATTTAATACACCAATGGAACTCTCAAGGACTTACGATACAATTCGATACGACGCATAAATTAGTTCGGCGAGATTATTCGCTACTTAGCCTTACTTAGGGGTTAGAGTAAGAGTGATACCAAGAGTAAACAAGCAGTGCTTATGTAGGGAAAGAAAATACTCAAGTGTATTAATGATAATCAATTTAATGTTTACAGTTACAAGCATAAGGGGTATTTATACCTAAGAATTTAGAGCAACATACCTAAAAGGGAAAAGATAAAAAGGACATTTCCTAAGGAAGTAATGTACAAGATACAAAAAAGTAAAAATGAATAATGAAGGAAAACAATCATTGATGTAATGGATTTTGCACATTATTCAGTACACGTAGTGATGTTGTAGCGGTAATGCCATTGGAAGATACAGACAAAAAGTATGGTCAACTTATTTGTCTGAGTAAGGGTGGCTTAGTCAATTCGGAGTCTCTTTATCTCAACTTTTCGGCAAGGGAGATGCTGAGTCATTGGTTGGCTCAGGCGTGAGTGAGCAATCTATAACTCAGTATACTACAAAGAGATGGGCAGTCATTCGACTCGACAAAGAAATACTCGGCCTTGGTAGAAGTTGGTTGGAGTAGAAGAATCCATCTTGTTAGGCCTTCTAGTCTTCAGGCTCGGCTGCGGGTCAAGAACTTAGCAACCGAATTCTTATCATTCCTTCCAGGTTGATTTGGATTTGGGACCAAATTTGAATGATCTTCAATCAACTCTCCGTCGAGGTAATATGGACTGAGGTCGACAATGTTAAAAGTGTTAGAAACCCCATAATCCTCGAGTAACTCTAATCTATAGGCATTATTACTAATCTTCTAGAAAATTTTGAAAGGTCCTTTAGCTCTTGTAGATAATTTGTTCCTCTTCTTGCTTAGGAACCATTCCTTGCTAAGGTGCAGCCATACCAAGTCTCTTTATTGGAATTGTTTAGCCGTCTTAACCTTGGCCTTCTCTCGCATTCTATTAGCAACTTAATTGATGTGCGGAGTGACTTTGTCATAGATGTACTGAAGGGATTGTGCCCTAGCTCTCACATCAAGGTCCTCTTACGCGAGCATAGGTACAAGGGTATAATTAAGGGGAAACTTAGGATTAAAACCATAGATCATTTCAAAGAGAGTTTGCTTAATGGTGTTGTATACTATCTGGTTGTAAGCGAATTTGACCACTAGCAAGTAAACATCCAAATCAGCCAAGTTTTTGCCCACTATGGTTCGAGTAGTGATCCCAAAGTGCGATTAACCACCTCTATTTGGCGATCAGCTTAGGGGTGATAGGAAGTACTAATTAATAATTTGGTCTCCAACCGATGCCACAAGGTCCTCTTGAAATGGCTCAAGAACTTCGGATCCCTCTCGGAGACTTCTCGGTACGTCGTGTAACTGTACAATCTCCTATAAGAAAAGAGTAGTAATAGCCGAAGCATCATTAGTTTTAGAGCAGGGCACAAAGTATATCATCTTATTGAACCTATCCAAAATAATCATTACAAAATCTTTGCCTTGGGTAGTTCGCAGCAGTTTGAGAACAAGGTCAATGCTTAATTTGGTCCATGGCTTTGTTGGAATTGGCAATAGCATTGCTTTTCCTTTCTCAGATCGGTACTTAGCCCTTTTGCACACAATACAGCTTTCAACGATTTAGTGCACATCTTACCTCATTCTCAACCAAAAGAATCGACCACTTAATAATTCATATGTCCTTTTCTTCCCAAAATGTCTAGACATTCCTCTACTATAGGCTTCCTTGATTAGTAGCTCCCATAATGAACAAGTCAGCATGCATAATTTCCCCCCTTGGAACAAGTAGCCATCTTCCACATGGTACTCGTCCATTGTTCTTCCATCGATACATCGTGCAAATATAGGTTCAAAGTGTAGATCCCTGGAGTATTACTCTTTGATGCTTGCAAACCCAAATAAACTAGTCTACAGTTCACTCAGGAGTGCATGTTTTCTTGAAAAAGCATCTGCAACTACATTGCTCTTTCTTTATTTGTATTTTATTATAAAATTAAATCCTTCAAGGAATTCAACCCATCTCGCCTGCTACTTCGATAACTTGGTCTGGCTTCAAAGGTACCTCAACGACTCATGGTTAGTATATATGACAAATTCTCTCGATAGTAAATAGTGCTACCATACTTGTAGTGCTCGGATCAGTGCTAAGAGTTTTTTGTCATATGCAAAGTAATTTAACTGAGGTCCTTTGAGCTTCTCACTATGGAAGGCAATTAGTTGACCTTCCTGTATTAGAATAGTGCTTATTCCAATGCCTGACGCATCATCTTCCAGCTCATATATCTTCTCAAAATCAGGTAGAACTAACACTAAGGTAAAGGTCAATCTCTCCTTTATCTCGGCAAATATCCTCTCCTCCCTTTCTCCCCATCGAAAATCAGTGTTTTTCTTCGTTAGCTCAGTAAGTGGTGCGGTGAGGGTACTGAAATTCCTGATAAATCATCTATAGAATGAAGCTAATCCATGGAAACTTCTTACGTTGGCATAAGTACTAAAAGTTGGCTACTCGACGATTGCTCAGATCTTCTCGTCCTCCATTCGTAAGCTTCCTCCACTTATTACATAGCCCAAGAATGCCACTTCTTCCTGGAAAAAGCAACATTTCTTTAAGTTGTTAAATAATCTCTTAGCACAAAGGATATTCAATACAACTTAGAGATGCTTACAATAACTCGACATATCGGCATTGTAGACTGGGATGTCGTTAAAGTGCTTGGGGCATTCAATTAGCCAAACGGCATAACCATCCACTCATAAAGTTCATGTTGAGTTTTAAATGCAGTTTTCTACTCATCTCTCGTTCTCATGCAAATCTGATAGTAGCCAGATTTTATATCAATCTTGTTGAAGATCTTGTCTCCACTTAGTTCATTTAGCATGTCCTCCAATCTAAGAATGCGATACCCATATTTAATTGTGATTTTGTTCATAGTTCAGCTATCTATAAACATCCACTAGGCTCTATCCTTTTTCGGTACTAGTAGTTCCGACATAGTGTAAGGGCTGAGACTTTCCTTAACATACCTTCTCTCCAGTAACTCATTGGCTTAACATTGGAGTTCAGAAGCCTATTCGAGACTGATTCGATAGGTAGGCTTATTCAGCAAGACGGCGCTAGGTATTAAGTTAATGCAATGTTCTATGCCTCGTAGTGGAGGCAACCACTCAAGTAACTCTTTTGGGAACAGGTTGGCATATTTGTCCAACAACTCTTTTATTTTCTAGGGTAATTCACCTCACTCTTTCATCTCCATAGGCGCCTAACTAACATGAAGGTTGGCGTATCAACTTTAAGGGTCTTTCAGAGCTCAGCTCTACTCATCACTAGAACCTTCTTCGATTCGTAAGCAAGTTTGGTCTACAGTTTATTAATTTCACTCGATGGCATTGGGTCAATGTGATCTTTAGGCCATTCCTTTTTAACACATGTATTCCTATATCTATCATGGATTACTCTTCCGTTAAATAGCTACGGTTGGTTGAGCAATATGTGCGAGGCGCACATAGGCAGCACATCACAGAGAATCTCGTCAGAATAGTTTGCAACTGTGATTGGCAATAGTACTTACTGAGTAACATGTAGTAAAAGTGTTTTGTAGATAAGTTTCCGACACAAACTTGTTTCTGAGTATTCTCTTCATCCCGAGCTAAGTATTAATCTCTCAGTAGCCCTTTCGCCTCCTCATAGCTTAGAAATTCTTTCACCACATGGCGGCATATTCAGAAAACTCAACAACAGTTGTTTTCACTTTCTAGTAATCTTTGAATAGATAATATTCAAAAACACGCTCCACTCTCTCTTTCCATCCCAAATATTCATTAGCACTCCTAAATCCATTGAAACTCAGAATTTGAAGCTTCACATGATGCGTCTCTAGGGTTAAACATACGGAGAGGAGTTGATTCCTATCATTATATGGTTAGATTCTCTGGGGACTCTAGCTAGCTCTTCTTCAAAATATTCTTCCTCTTCCTCTTCTTCGTCCTCTTTATCTAGTTCTCTCAGGTCTATCCTTCGTCTTACTCATTCGCTTACTCTACTACCTTGAACTGGTCGAGTTGGGTTCAAACCTCTAATAGGTTGAGTAGCTTGTAGGATGTTTTGTACAACCTTAGTTGGTCTGCAAGCCAATGCATAAATAGCTCGGGTTAGATTTACCAAAAGATTAGCCACTTTATCTAGTCTCTCATCAGTGCTCCTAAGGGTTCCCTAAGACTGTTGTCCATGGTAGATAACTCTACTATTGTCATCTCCAACACCAATGTTTACACTTGGGTCTATCATTTTCTTTACAGATTCAAAGCTCAAACTCTTCAAGTGATATAGTAAACACTTCCACAAACCAGAAAAGTAATAGTTAACAAGTACAACAGTCAAATAAAGATAGTAATTCACTCCGTTTCACATATGCAAAATAAAGTATAAACAGAACTTTAAATATAAACCACAACTCAAATAAAACCTTCGCTCTGATACCAAGATGTTGTAGACCGTAACCAATAATAGATAACGGATATAATACACCATGAAACTTTCAAGGACTCACGACATAATTCAATATGACGCACGAATCAATGTAGTAAGATTACTTGCCACCTAGCCTTACTCAAGGGTTAGGATAAGAGTGATACCAAAAGTAAACAAGCAGTATTTACACAGGGAAGGAAAATACTCAAGTGTGTTAATGATAATTAATCTGATGTTTACAGCTATAAGTATAAGGGATATTGGTATTTCTTAAGGAAGTAATGTACAAGATACAAAAGGGTAAAAATGAATATTCAAGGAAAATAATCATTGGTGTAATGAATTTTACACATGATTCTATATATGTGGCAATGCTGTATTGGTGATGCCGTTAGAAGATGCGAACAAAAAGTATGGTCAGCTTGCTTGTCCGAGCAGGGGTAGCTTAGTCAATCTGAAGTCTCTTTATCTCAACTTCTCGGCAAAGGAGATCTCGAGTCATTGGTTGACTCGGGCGTAAGTGAGTAATCTACAAGTCGGCATACTTTAGAGAGATGGGAAGTCATTCAACTTAGCATAAAGAGTGACTTGATAAAGAAGTACTTAGTCTCGACAAGAGTCAATTAGAGTAGGAGAATCTACCTTTCCAGGCCTTCCAATCCTCGAGCTCGACTGCAAGTTAAAAGCCCGGTAGCTTAATTCCTATCATCATTGGTCATGGAATTTTTGCAACTAGCATCAAACCATATAGTCATACTTATGTCACCTAATTTGATCATTGGTGTTATCTTCTTGTTTAGGTATAGATCCATCTATAAATTCGATTTTCATCTTAACACTTAAGAAATATAATTCGTACCATTGAATATAAGATTTCCTATACTCATACTAAGACCATCTGATCCAGATAAGTAATTAAATGGATCATTAAACCCTAGCTCTTATGGATTGTTCATCTTCACTCTACTATACATGAAGAATACTAACAGGCACAGTAATATCTAATCGGCACAGAAGACTAAGATGATCAAGAATACTTGGATGGAGATCCTCTGATACCATGACGAAATAAAGAACATCAATCATCCGTTATAAACAATTGAATAGTAAGTAGGATGAAAGGATCAATGGAGAGAATGAATTCTATTATAATTTTTCCAATTTCAACTGACAGTACTACTTGAAGTATTTATATTACTCTACAACTTATAACAAACCACCAGAAATGAATAATTAATAATAATACAATATGGCTAATAAGTTGAAATTTGCATTATACGTGGAAGCAGAGCATACATGTATAAATAATCTTCCTGTACATCTTACAGAATCTACAATCCCTTTTCATGATAAAATCCCTAATAAATAGGATGGTTTTCAAACAAAGATTTCATGCCCTTTAAATCCTAGAAGGTTTGACTTTTAGGGCCTATGCTAGTATTTTCTTCTTCTTCTTTTTTTTTTTTAAATTAATTATCTAATACATATAGATCTCAAATTTGACAATAAGCTTCAAGCCTTAGTATAATTACATTTTCTATCATCCTCTTTATAACACCTTCCATGAGACAATGTTAAAATGGATTTGACGAGTAAAGAGAAACTTAAAAATGAGTTAGGTGCTTCGATTATAACACATGAGTAGGTGATAAATTGCTTGCAAGCAAGAGGCAACAATTTGTCCCATCTTAAGTAAGAAAATAGATGGTTATATCATTATTATTAAAATAACGGAGAGAATGTTTCTAAATGTTACAATTTGTAGAATGGAAAAAAAAAAGAGGCTAAAACACTGAAAGAGAAACATAAGTGTCATTTGTCGATGCTAATGTTGTAAATAATGGGTTTAGTGATGGTATTCTTTTAATTAGTGATGATTGGCAGGAGGTCATGAGATGAGTGGATGCTTTGGTCCAAGGTGCTCCTACCTTATGCTATCTAGTTGTAATTGGTTTTCCTTCTATAAATCTATTGAACATAAAGTTCTATTAATAGGTGATATCATTACTTATAAGATAGTTACTCTTAGCATAATCACCATTGAATTGCATGATGACATTGTCTAAACATTATCATATCTTAAACATGTACTTAAGTTAAATAAAAATTTGATTTCACTCAATGTTCTTAGATCAAATGGTTATAAGTGTATAATTGAGTTATCTAACATGGGAATTTTGTGGCATGCTGTTTTTGATGAGAGGTGCTAAGGTAGGTTGCCCTTATGTTTTATAGAGATCTATATTTTTGGTGTAATAACTGTTTTTTAACCAATTTTTACATGACAAAAATGCCCTAATAACTAAAAGGCAACAAGGATTCGCCATGAGTCACATTGAAGTGAGACACGTAAGGTTTCAGAATCACTAATTATTTAGTTGTGAGCATTCAATAAATTTTAATTAATTTCTACTTATGAGGAGCATGTCCAAAAGGCGTTTTAATGATATTAAAAGTTCACAAATGTCCAATACTTTTACAAATACAATATAATACGACAATAAATCATATACAACATAATATTAAATGTTGAAGTGTTTAATAATGCCATCCTATGTTGCTTCATATAACAATTGTATATGAGCAGCAACATTAGATCAAAACCTGAAAAATAAATGAGAAGTGGGCTAAAACAGACTTAGTACAACAATAACATTACCATATGTGACATGACACATCGGGCTTAAGTCTAATACACCAAGCAATCCATTTACTATTATTATTTAAATAATATAAACACCAACATGGGAGTTCTCATGACTCGAGTCAACATGATGAGGAACTTGGGTTTAATGTCACTATAACACTCTTGAGGTTGATGGGAGTAGCCAACTTTAGTTTAGCAGTGATTTGAAAACTCTAAAACAAAAAATTAGCCTTGTTTAGATTTCAGCGCCATTATGCGATCCTTTTTTATTGTCTTCCATCTATAACATATTGTCGCTGAATCCTATTTCTCCAAAGGACTCTCAATATAACTTCTCTCTACTTATAATGCCAGTTGTTTAACAATTCCATCCATTAGTTATCGACTTAGCCATTCCTCCATAGCATTGGAACCTAACTATTATATTTTCTTTAAGTATGCAACTACAATCGTAATCGCAGTTTAAGGGAGTCGCTATCCGGCTTAAGATGACCAAACATAGATAGTATGCATTAATTAAGCTAAGTTTATGTATTAATCTATTTTATCAAGTTTCTATCCAATGTGCAATACGTAAGTTATTGCATAATTGAACCAAAGAAATTCTATTTCTATCTGTAATTAACTTAATTAAACTTTAAAAACTAGTTTGTTTTAGAAAGGCTATCCATATTAAGCAACAGAGGTTCAATTCCTGAATGAAAGCTTAGGAAGATGGAATATTGTAAACATTGTGTCTCCAACAAGCATAAGCATGCCAATTTTAGTGTTCATGTTCACAAGATTAGGGAGACACTTGATTACATTCATTTTGACCATTAAGGTCAATTACGCTGTTCTATATAAAGGCAACTCTAGGTATTTAATCGCATTGATAGTGACTTTTTCTTTAGGCATAATATCTCAAGACAAAGTATTTAGATGTTGAAGCATAGAAGTTTAAGGTTTGAGAAATAATGGTTTAGAAAGTTGTAAGTTAATAATTTTTGTTAGAAAAATGGCATTGAACAACAATACTCAATAGTAAAGACTCTTTAATAGAATAGTGCTATAAGTAGATAAACAAAATGACTCTAAAAAAAACCTAAGCATATAATTCCAGTGTTGAACTTGAAAAAGAGTTATAGAAAAGGCTATTAGTATGACATGTGACTTGGTAAATCAATCTTCTAATGAATTTATTGGCTACGAACCATTTTAGGGCCTTTAATTAGGTGAACCCTATGATTGTTCTTATTTGAGATTTAGATACTCGTTATGCATATAATGCTAATAAAAATTGAGAACTTAGGTTTCTAAAGTGGATTTTTTAGGTCAATGGTATAGATTGTAATGTCTTAAAGAGAGAGAGAAAGAGATATTATCATAAGGGTTTCATATTTGATAACTTTGCTCTATCACATTTTAGAAAAGGCGCTAGTTATTGTTTTAAATGTGAGAACATAGAATGTTTTGAAGAAGGTAAAGATTGAAATTGGATTCTATGTTTTCTATGGTAGTTTTTCACATCAAAGTAAGGTTTTCCATGTTAAATACTTATGTTTATTTTATTTTATTTTTACTATGTCATCCTTTGTGCATACATTAATATCGTTTGTTTTACTACATATCCTAACAAACTGGTGACAGATTTATAAGTTATGTTTTTGGATGTTAGTGCAAGATATCTCCTTAGGTGTGGGTGTATAGTTATGTTAGAGTCTATTTTCGGTAAATTAAATTAGTTTTTGGTAGCTAAATGAACTTTAATGTGAAGAAGATTAAACACATGTTTGTGCTTGCCATTTTAATGCCTCTGACATGGTAGTATAGGGAAGAAAAGTTTTGGCTTCTAAGATTATGCCAGTGCTTATGGAAAAGGAGATTATTCTATTAGCATAGGGCATTTTCTTTTTTATAGAGTATGACTTGATGGACCTAAGAGAAACTCATTGTAATTTTTATACAAGTAGATGATTTGATTAATTTATTTTAAGTATGAGTAGCCAATTAGGCGAAACAATAGTCAATTAGCTTACACCTTTAGTCAACTAGCATTTGACTAATATATGGAGGTGGTCGATTAGGCTATGTGAATATCCATCTAATAGCTTTGTTTTATTTTGTTTCTTACTTGGAGTTGTCTATTTTATTGACTTGGTCTTTACTCAAATTAAGGTTTACAAATAGGAGTAGGGGGATTTAAATTTGAGTTGACTTAATCGTATGATTGTCATATGAGAGTTTGGGGATTCCCATTAAGTTTGATATTGACTATTACAAATTTTTTTTATTTTTTATTTAACCTCAATGTAGCTTTATTAAGTGGATTTAATTTGATCCTTATGAGTTAGATTATCTACTCTATAGATGAGTTTTGTATATCACTCCTTTGTATTATGTTGATTTAATTAGTGGACGATATCACTCTTTTAGTTATGGTATTTTTCTTGATAGAGGAGTTTTCCATGTTAATTTTCTGTGTTTATTGCTTTCTTATCTCTCTTTTTGTACATGCATTATTTTGTTCACTTCAATATCATTTTTTGTCCACTCTTAATAATATCCTACTTCCCAAAGAAAATATAAATAATCGAATTCCATTGAAATTTTATATCTAATTTATAGTCTGTAATATATTTATACGATATGTTGTAATAAATATTTGAATGCTTAAAAAGGAAAATTCAGTCACAAGTCTCATTATGATGGTTGCAATCAACTCTAATGAAGATCAAACTTAAATGAAAAAAACTCCATACCATGTATATTGCTAATTTTAGCAAGCTATGTAGCTAGCTCCTTAATTATAAGGGTGGAAAAATAGAACTCGTAAGCCCATAGATGGACATGAAGGCACAATGGCGATTGTACGTATATATTCATAAGGAAATATAGGCCATAAGGGAAAGATAGGTTCTTCTAGCATAACACCCTTAGGATTCTTCACTACATCTACATATCTATATTCCTAATAACAAGGTGCTTATTGGGTGATCTTAGTTTAATAAATTATATAAATTCCTAATCAATTGTGATATATAGTACACTTATTATGAAATAATCTCCTTCATAAATAACCACTAAACTCGATCGTCACAATAGTCGAAAAGTACTCTATTTTCAAATGATCAAAATAGATTTATATATACAAAATATATAGAATTTACTAAATAGATGCTCGAATACATATGAATTAATACATATATTGTAACATCCTAGGTCAAAACCAGTAAATAGCTAAGCCAACAAATATTAATAAGTCCATTTCAACCATTAGCCCAAAAATTTTAAACTTGTATTGATAAGATGTTTACAACAATAATCTTATTAACTACAATCATAATCTTATTAACTAAAACCACAACCTTTTACAATCCATATAAGACACTTAACCATGGGATCTTATAATCTCCTCCTCTTTAAACACATGACATCCTTGTCATGTAACCTTACAATTGGACCTAGATCTTTCTCCCCTTTCGGTAAACGATTCGAGCTAACTATTACCTATAGATCATCTTAGTAACATGTATAAAGTCATACCCTAGTGATACTCCCCACTTTCCTCAGATCTTTTTTCTAAATTGGAGTCAGACTCGAATCATCCACTTACTGACAGAAAGTTCGCTCTAATACCATTTAAAGCTGTAATACCCCAAAATCTGGGATGCTACAACTTTGCCACATATTGACCCTAAAACTAAACACACTAAGGCATACTAGAATCCATGTACTTGTTACAAATCACAATTTTAAAAAAATCTGCCAACTTACAATCAATGACCTCAAATATGCTACTGGAGTAGAATATCAACCACTCAATCACCACTGCCAAGTGCAATACCATAAATCTCATCGTCCACCTCGTAACCTGACCTTGTAGCTAAAAAATAACAACCCCCATAAGGTAAACCAATACCCAGTACATAATACTACATACACACAAATTCTATTATTAATGCAATAAGCAACAATCCCTGTTAAGACTGTATTGTTTGTGGACTAAAATGGAAAGATTAAAACTATTGCTTGTTGTATTAATAGTGGAACTCATATGTGTACGCTTGGCTGATTTATGTGTTTCATGCACATGTATATGGTATTTTGTACTAGGCATTGGCTCATCTACAGGGATTGTTATTTTTTAACTGCAAGGTTAGGTTATGAGATAGGTGATGGGATTTATGCTGAGGATTTTGAATATAACTATTTGCACTATGATGAGAAGGGAGATTATTACTATTATGATGATCGAGCCAAGGCATTGTAGATTAGTTGTTAGGGTGAACTTGGGGATTTGTGTTTATTTTTGTTGTAATTGCTTACCTATGAGACTTGTGTGTTTATATGTTGCTTGTAACTCTTGTTGTTAATTTAATAGTTTAACTGTTGTTGGAGCTTCAATACTCTAACTTACGATTTAATGTTCTTTCGTAATCTAGGTTAGGGAGTTACGACAATTTTTCAAATATGTTATTGCACTTGGCTGTAGAGATTGAGTAGTTGACATTCCATTACAGTAGTATATTTGAGGTCATTGATTGTAAGTTGGCAGATTTATTGAAAATTATGATTTATAACAGATATATGGATTCTAGTATGCCTTAGCATATTTGGGTCTAGGGTCAATACGTGGTAAAGTTGTGGCGTCATGGATTGCGGAATGTTACAGCTTTTAGTTATTGTAAGACTCCATGGTTAAGTGTCCCATATGGATTGCGAGAGATTATAGTACTAGTTTATAAGGTTATGGTTGTAAACACATTGTTAACACAAGCTTGAAACTTTCGAATCAAATGGTTAAAATGAATCCCTTAGTATTTGTTAATTTAGTTATTCACTATTTTTTATTTAGAACACTATATAAATATATATATATATAAATTCTTTAATGTCAATTAGGCATATATAAGATTTGGATCTTCTCCATTCACCCTTTTCTCAATTTACAAATCAATAGTTGAGATTGTTTAAATTTTTAAAATATAATGTGATGTTATCGTAACATCTTGTATTCCTTATAATATCGGTTATTAATTATATGCATCAATAATATAGGTTCCACGGTATTATAGCTTTTAGATATTGTGAGACTTTGTGATTAAATGTCCCATATGGATTATAAGACGTTGTGATACTAGTTTATAAGATTATGGTTGTAAACACCTTATCAATACAAGCTTAAAATCTTTTAGTTAAATGGTTGGAATTGGTCTATTAGTATTTGTTGACTTAATTATCTATTAGTTTTAATCTAATGCATTATATATATATATATATATTCTTTAATGTCAATTACGCATAAATAAAATTTGGATCCTCTTCATTTACCCCTTCCACAATTTATAAATTAATAATTGAGATTGTCTAAATTTTTAAAATATTATGTGATATTATCTGGAGGTTATTGTATTCCTTATAATATTGACTATTGATTATATATATCAATACTATAAAATGATAAATTAAGGAAAATTAATAAAAGTAAATAGAGAAAATCAAAATCTAAGAAAAAAAAATTGTAAAAACATGATTTAATATTTAATATATTATTTTGAGGGTTGCTTGGTGAATCGTGCTGTGACTAATATGTCAAAGGAATCTTTTGATACCTAGGTGCTTTCTGTTGGGTTCCCGAGGAATGACCTTGCTTCAATCATCACACTACATTCATTTTGGTAACACTCATTAATTTCATCATTATCCACGTGTAAAATCTATTACATCGATCCCTGGCTAGAAATCTCGAAACACTTGAAGAAGAAAAAAAAAAAAAAAAAACCAAAAACACACACACAGAGCAGAATCATTAACAAACACACCCACCAGCAAGTGGTAAGACTCCTCAAATTTTTATAAGCAAAAGAAGTTTCAGTTTGGAAGATACATGAAACCATAAAGAAGTACCATATGATACACGTAGACACGTTAACATAAAAAACCCCACCATATGAGAAGTAAAAGAAGAACATCAACAATATAGTCGGGCGATTAGGGTTTTCCTTAGTACCTTCACCACTGTTTTCTTCATTTCCTTGCCTTTAACATTACCCCGCTGGCATCAAATTAACCGTTGTTGAACACTTCCATAACCTGAAGCAAATGGATAAACCAAAGATCCGGTTTCCCCCCAACCGAACCGATTCTCGACTAACTCATCCCCGAGCAAGAACTCAAGTCCATCGAGCCTTTGTGGGCAGCTGTTAATGATTTCATCTAGGTGAGAAGGGACACTAGAGCTACAGCTGCCTTGCTCTTGCAACATGAGCAAATTATTGCTGGATTCCCCTAGGCTGAATTCGTGTGTCTGTGGAAATTCATGATGAGAGGCAGCATTACTATTGTTGTCTAGGGAATTTTCAGTTGGAGTACTAGATGAGAAAAGCACAGCATCCGTGAGTGAAGTTTGTTCATGCCTAGGTTTACTATTACTGCTGGGATGATGATGTAGCAAAGAACAACTTTCACTACGAGTAACTAAAGGATCTTGGTGTAGGCTTGATGAAGACTCGACATTGTTCAACATCCATTGGTCATTATTGTGATGGCAATCGAAATCATTTGAGAATCTTCCTCCAAGCTTGATGAGCAATTTCCTTATGGATGCATGATCATCGAATGCGGTAGCATCATTAATAATATTGGGTTGATCCTGTTGATTTGAGTTAGTTATAGGCAAAGGTTGTGTTGTAGGAAATTGCGGCCGCCAGTACGGCGTTGTCTGGCTGATGCTGCTGTTGCAATCAAAAGAGCCATAATAATCCATGGCATAATAACTATTCTTCTTCACCTCATGCTTATTCACCGCGCTATCGTTGCCACCGCCACTGCCTCGCCGACCGGCACTTTGATTTTTCCGGGGTTTGCTACCAAGAAGTTTCTTCTTAAGCCTAGTGTTCCAATAATTCTTGATGTCATTATCGGTCCGGCCAGGTAATTGTGCCGCGATAATAGACCATCTGATCATGAAATTTAGAGAAATTTCATTGAAACAATCACTACAAACACAAACTTGCACACCCTAACTATTAAAAAGAGGGGGGAAAAAAATGAAGGGTTCATAGTTTTTTTTTTTTTTTAATTTTTAATTTTTGTTTGAATTTATGTACCTGCTTCCAATGCTAATATAGAGACTACAGATGATCTTATCTTCTTCTTCAGAAAACCCTCCGTGTTTAATATTAGGGCGAAGGTAGTTCAACCATCTAAGGCGACAACTCTTTCCGCATCTCTTAAGACCTAATTAGTAATTGATCCACCATAACCATTCAAGTTTCATGTGAATATAGTTAGAGAATATCATAAATAGCCAAGGATCAATGAAGCTTAATTAAAACGGAAAGTAATTAAATTAGGTTTATCAATTGAAATACCTATTTTTTGAGGCAAAGCAATCCAATTACCACCAGTACCATTTTGCTCAATATAGGACTTGAGCTTAGCATCTTCTTCTGGTGACCATGGTCCTTTCTTCACATTGGCTTTGTCACAGCAAGGAGCTCTTCCCATGTTTAGATGAAACTCAAAGAGACTATAGAGGGGGAGAGAGAGAGAGAGAGAGAGAGTGAGTGAGTGAGTAGAAATGCTAGAATAAGATAAACATAGTGTTGAAGGTATAGAAAGAAAGCAATTTGATTTTTGAGAAAGGTGCGTGAGGATAATAAGTCACGACATGGGAATATGTTTGAAAATAGAAAATTAGAGAAAAAAGGAATGTGACAGAGAAGAAAGCTGGGTGTTTTCTACTTGTCTTTCCCAGATTAGAATCAATTTATATTTATTAGAAAAACTATAGAGAGAGAGAGAGAGAAACTTTTTTAGTGCCACAGTTCTGATTACAATAATTCTAACATACAGTAATCACGTACTCTCTTTGCTAATGCATGCTGGTTGAACGTACATATAATGTATAACTTTAAATGATTTTTAAATATTTAATAATAATAATAAATAATTTTTTAAAAGTATAACCATTCATATTATTATATATATAAATACTATTTAACAATTATCCATTAATATGTATATACTTATTGAGTAATACTTCTTAAACAATTTTTTCCTCTTGTTCGTTCGTGTAGGATTAGGTAGTAGACACACACACATATATATAGCTGTCTTTTTTTTTTTTTTCCGTTTTATCGTACTAGGTCTAAAAAATGCCTTCAATGTTAAATCTATCAACAGTTTAAATAATTAATCAGAGAGACAAGGATAGACAATGTAAGTTTGTGTATACCAAGATTGCCATTCTATTTGATTCTCTATCGTTTAAAAAATTTTCATTTCATTCTAGATGTAATTTTTTTTTTTTTTTAAATCCCCATTGTAAGTAAAAGTTATTCCAGGGGTTGCTGCCCCATCTGGCCTTAAAGTTTAACCAGACATTTGTCATGTAGTGGACTAAAAGAAAAGTAATTTCATCACCGGTGTGGTGTGAGCATGCTTTATGGAAAATGTTTTATTGATATTTCTTTTAATTACAATCTTTGCGTAATGATTTTAGAAGATGATTCTTACTAGTTTTCAATAACAAGTGATCACAGAAGACTAATAAATGGTGGTTAATTATTATAGAAAACACTAATAGAGAATGGAAAAATAGTTTTTAATTTCAAAAGAGAAAATCTTTTTTTTTTTTTCATCCTCCCAACCAAAAAAAGATCTATTGTTACTAATAGGTAAATTCTAGTAAAATTAAATATGGAAACATTTATTGCTAATTCACTTCATTGAGTGGAATTAGAATTCCTAAACTTTATTTAGTTTAATAAAAAAGCTAACTCAAGATTATATACGTAATAAAACATTAACGGCTAAATCACATTCGATCCTTCTTCTTTCCTAAATAAACCTAAAGTAAAATAGTAGGCAATAGCAATGGCGGTGACGATAGCAATAGTTACGATTGTGGTGGACGAAGAAAATGAGTATGTGCAGTTTTTTTATTCAAAATTGGCATTCTTAACTTTTCTCAAAGAATTCCAATTCCTAATTTTTTGAAATTTGGATTTATTAAGAATTGTGATACAAGAAAATAAACATGGTAAAAAGGAGATAGTAAAGAATAAAGAGAGAATGAAATCAGAATTCTCTAAGTGAACACACCGTTATGATAATTTGTGGCACGGATAATTTTTTATGATTCTTTACCATCATTATGAATATTGGCTATCCTAATTATCTTCCACAATCACTTTCCATTGATACCCATTAATACAAACAATCTCTTGAAATTAAAGTTTAATTATAAAAGAATCGAAAAATGTTGGACAAATATTTTCTAATGTATTTGGCATGAGAGAAAAAATGTAGAAGGAAAGAGTGTGAAATGAAAGAATATAAAGGGAAGAAGATGTGGAAATATTTGATTCTTTCTAATGTATTTAGATAATGGAGGAAGAAAAATGAAAGAAATCTTAATCATTATTAAAGGTAAATGAGATATAGCTTAAAATTACTAATATACCTAACGATAAAAAAATAATAACAAGAAAAATGAAGAAAAAGTAAGTAAGAAAAGAGGGTAGATTGGTAAATTCAAAATGCCCCCATTTTTTGTGTGTTGGGGGTGGGGGGAATTAGTTAGAATAAGATTATTATATAGCAATTTGATTTTCAGAAAGGTGAACAAGGATAACAAGTTACGACATGGGAATATGTTTGAGAATAGAAAATTAAAGAAAAAGAAATGAGCCAGAGAAGAAAGCTAGGTGTTTTCTTCTTGTCTTTCTCAGATTAGAATCAATTTATATTTATTAGAAAACTAGAGAGAGATTTCTTCGGTGCCACGGTTCTACTAACAATAATTCTAATATACACAGTAACCACATATTCTAGTTAGTCCGTGTACATAGGACATGTATGTAGCTTTTTTTTTTTTTTTTTTCTTTTAGTTTTATCGTACTCTAGGATTAAAAAATGTGTTACACGGCTTTATTCAGACCTCCATTAAATTTATCAACGGTTTATAAATTAATCAGAGACAAGGATAGAGAATGTAAGTTTGTCTATACCAGGATTGTCATTCTATTTGATTCTTTATCGTGTTAAAACTTCTTAACTTTTATATATATATATATATATATATATATAATCTCTTTTTTCATTGTAAATAAAAGTTTGTTTCAGGGTCTCCTGTCCATCCGACATTAAAGAGACATTTATTGTATGATGGAAAATAACCTGATAATATATATGTGCATGCTTTATATGAAATACATTAAATGATGGATCTATAATCTTCAAAGTACCTTGTGGCTCAACGGTTAAAAGTATATCACAACTTTAAAAATTAAACATATTCAAGTTAAATCAATTTCAGGATAAATAATTTCTTAAAAGTTACGGTACACTAAAGATAAAACCATATTAGGAAGAGTTTCAAACAGCTCCTTTCGATTAATTTTGTTTTTTCAGTTATTACAATCTTTAGAACAATCAAACATTATCGAAATAATTTTAGAAAGTGTGGTGGCTATTAGTTTTCAAATGGAATTATGGAAGTAGCCAATGGTGGAAGATGATATAGTTAATCATTATAAAAATATCTTATGGAATTAGAAAAATGATTTCTAATTTTGAAAAAAGAATCGAGAAATGTCCCCAAAGATATTTTCTCTATAACGAACAAATTCTTAATTACCTTTCGTAGATCAAAATAACATATAATAAGTTGATCGGGGTGGAGGAAAGTACAATTACGTAGTTGGGGGATGGTTGTAGAAGGTAATGATTTGAGATCGAAGTGGTAGTTCAACATTTAATATAAAAGAGAGAGAGAGAATTTTATAATCGAAAATTATTTTTTTCTTTCGATGAGAAGAAAGAAATATTGTTATTATTTTATTTTCATCTTACGATACAATTAGCGACCACCACACCATCAATCCATTATTACAACCTTTCACAAAGTCAACTTACCACGACAAGAATAGCCTTAGCCCGTTCATGCTGGCACTTATGATAAGATCTGCTTCAACAACCGCACATACACGCAGACTTGAAGTTGTAAACTGCATTGGGCGAAACTTAGATGCCATTTCAAAAAGTTTAGGTTTTATATATAACTGGAAAATGGTTAACTCAAAATGATAGTCGTGTTATCATCAAATAATGTCCATTTCCCTTCGGTTTTCAATTCACAGTTTCTTACGGACCTCTTTGCTTGTGTGACATTATAAAGAGTTAAGCGATGCATTAACGATTCCATCAAAGTAATAGGTGATATAATAGAAGTATTAGATTATGTATATCTCTAATAAGCCAATTTCATATCCTTAAATGTTACATTAATATATTAAGTAATTTTATTTTTATGAAACTCATCATTTTATCTAGGTTCCTTCATAAAAACTTCTTTAATAATTTTTTAAAAGTTTTTGCATATCTCATTACAAATATTCACCAATCAAAACTTAACGGAAAAAAAAAAAAAAAACTACTTTTACTTGGCCAAGAAATGATCCAGAACGGAGAAGCAACATACCAATGTTTCGAAACAACATATGTTGATGTTGCTCTAATCCCCACATCTATAATCTAATCCATATAAATTGGGCCACCACCTTTATAATGAGAAATAACATTAGCATAATTATATATATATATATATATATATATCTTTCTCTTATTGGGAAATTAATATGAACTTTTAGATGCGAAATTTCTGCTTTAAGTGATAATTATATTATATTTATCAAAGCTTTTATAATCTAATAATATGGATATTATTTCTGAAATAGGATGGATCACAAGTTGAATATTTCATTCCTCAACAACCGTGATATATTTTTACCAGAAAAAAAAAAAAACCACGATATATTTTGTAGTTGGCTAAGTAAAAGAAGGGGGCAATCATATTTAACTTGATGCGCCCATAATTTAATTACGAGCAGAGGAATATATAAAACACATCTAGTGAAATATATTCACTTGATTGATTATGTGGGTTATTAACTAAGCAAAATCCTGCTTATAGCCCAAGAGGTTGGCACTTGGTAGCTAGACTATGCTAAGTGAAAATGCAATTTCTAGGAGCTAACGAAACGAAGAAAACCATGTACTTAACCCATCCAATATAAAATCTTTTCTTGAGGGCTCCACAATGTAGAAACTGTTAAGGAGAGGTCAACCGGCCCCTGTTGAGGAAGGTAACAAAACATCCTAGTCAATTAATCAATAATAAGTTAATCATCTAGAAACCAAAAAGCACAAAAAAGGAAGACGTTGAAATTATGAGGAAACTTTAGATGTTGAAATTTTTTGTCGAAATTGAAGTTTTCCATCTTGTTAGGTTACCAAATTGATAACTAATAGAAGGAAGAGAGAATTCCCTGAAGCTCTAATTAACATCTTGAAACGTGAGTTTCGTTATCTCCAAACTAGGTCCCTAGAACCCTCGCTATATCACATATCAGCTTCTTTACAATGAAATATGAACAAAACCAAATTCACATCTTTGAATCTATAGTGCCATCTATGGCTATGGGCCTATGGCTTCATATTGCGATATTTGATAATTTGATGTGCCACAAAAGTATTGTATATACATACATGCTACTCTAGCCAAACCAAACATAGAGACAGTTTTCTTATTATTTCTCTCTCTCTCTCCATGATTCCTTTTCAATAATCGCGTACGTTATCTATAATAATTGTTTGATGCTGACTTTGGAGCTTAGCCACTGTCAATAATTATTTGACCAAGGTTCAGTGGCTTAAATCTAAAGGACAAAAAATTTCTTCCAAAGCTAAAGCTGCAAAAAGTTGTGTCAAGCTACATTGTCGTGACACATTAAATGTGCCAATAATATTTCCGCTGCTTTTGCATTATTATTATACTTAAATTTAGTTATGAATCTAATTTGATTGTATAATATATTGTAGAATCCTTAGTAAAATGGTGTTCGTTTGCCTCGCATTACCATAAATTGATATTAGGTGCAAGATTGGCAAATAAGCAAGGTTGGAGTCATAGTATTAGAAGCCAAATAAATTGATTGGAGCTTAATGGAGGCATAACAGGACCCCAATTGTAGCACAAGCTAAGAGTAGGTAGTAGTAAGGTGAAGAGATAAGGGATTTACTTTGTGATTTATATGCTGAAGGTTAAAATACGAAATTAAGGAAATTGATGGAGATAGAGAATAGGTCTACAATAAGTTATATCATGGTATTGTCAGACTTAGGAAAGTAATAGATAAAAAGCTAGCTATGTTTGAGCAAGAGTGTTTCACTAGGGAAATTAGCAAAGAAGACAGTGGTATATTTGTGATAAATTTGATGTGCACTCCTTCCCGATGCATGTGCTCTTGAAACAACTTGTTTCTAAGGAAAATTGTTTCTCGAATGGGACCTAGGTATGGCAAATTTGTGGAAAGTCTTATTACTAAGACAAACCAATATTTGGTGGTTGTGATGTTTTTGAAGGGTATTCTAGATGCATGAAATCCATTTTCACTGCATGATTTGTCTAAGAGGAAGAACATTAAGCTAATAAGATCATTGCAACAATTAAACATAAGGCCAAGGAAAATAATCACTAGCCTCCAAGGCTAATGAATATATTTTAGGGTTTTATAACTAATATAATGAAAAGTAATGGTATTAAAAAAGATATGGATGCTACCTCAGATGTGATATGCTAAGAAATCTCAAATTACATTTAATCTATTTGATATGAATCACAAATAGATAAAATAGTTTTGTTTTCTACAGTTAAAGAAGACTAATATAAACAAGAGGTTTTGAAATAAGTCACAGTTAGTAAGATTCTTTCCTATGATAGTTCTAAATAAAGTACCTAAAGAATGTTTGCAACTTTAGTATGTTCATTAGTCTCTGGACAGTTAGCTATGTTAAACATAAATTTAGTTGCTAACCTCTACTAAAGAGACTTCTAAAAGAAAGTTAAGAATGTAATAATGCCTTATGGTATCATCTCGTAAACTTTAACAATCTTCTTGATAGAGAGATCGATAATAAACATAGCATCCTCTTAATAGAATTGCAAGAGTTAGATCTGTCTTTCATTCACGGTCATAGATGAACGAGAGAGAGAGAGAGAGAGAGAGAGAGAGAGAGAGAGAGAGAGCATGGCTATGAGGTAAAATGTATTCAATTGAAAAAATAAAACTGTTATTACATAGCTTCGGTATTTATACTACGTATAGACTTAAGTACTTGAGAAAACAAAAAAATAGCGAACTATTTACACTTAGGCAATGACTAAGAAACTGACTAAGCAAATACATGATGACTAGGAAACAAATGATACACTTAATGTATAATACAATTAAACACTTGTTGTACAATCCTTTACACACCTACCACTCCTCCTCTCTTAAGTTGGTGCTGCAAGAAGCCCCAACTTGACACATAAAAATTGCATTTATTGCTTAGTAAGACTCTTAGTACAAAGATTTGTAAGCTGAAACTTAGAAGAAACATGTTGAATAGAAAGAAATTCGAAAGTGACATGGTCTGGTACAAAATGTACATCAATATCAATATGTTTTGTACGAGTGTGGAGACAAGAATTTGATGCAATTAAGAGAGTGAACTTGTTGTCACAAAACAATGTGACTGGCATGAAAACTTGTACACCTAGATCATGCAAAAATGTAGCTAATCTACAAGGCTTCTTTAGTTGCTATAGCGAGAGCTCTATACTTCGTTTTGGTAGATGAGGTTGAGATAGTATTTTGTTTCTTAGTTTTCTAAGAAACTAATGTTGATCCCAACATAATGCAATAGCCACTAAAAGACTTCCTGTCAAGAACATTAGTATGTATAGAGCTGCTTTCATCTGTGAATTCTTAGGGTAGATAAAAACTGATTGAGATAATGGACCATGTAGCTAATATCAGGATGTGTGATGTTAAGATAAGAAAAATGACCAATCAAGCGCCTAAAAGCAGTAAGATTAGTCAACAACTTTCCATCATCATGACTAAGTTTAACTCCCAATGGTAGTGGAGTGATAGATGGCTTAACTATTGTAAGCCCTATTTCTTCAAGCAAATCAATTAAGAACTTTTTCTAATTGAGCAAACAGCTAGATGTTGTCTTACACAACTTAAGGCCAAGGAAGTAACAAGCTTGGCCGAGATCCTTGATCGTAAAAGTTGTATCGAGCTCCTTCTTGACTATACTAATGAGAGCTTCACTTGTCCCAATTAACAAAATATCATCCATATATACAAGGACTACAACAAAATTATCATTAGAACGTTGAGCAAACATAGAGTAATCATGCTTGGATTGAACAAATCTAAGAGATAATAGGAAGCGAGAAATCTCTACATTCCATTATTGTAAAGCTTGTCTTAGTCCATACAAAGACTTATTTAAATGACAAACTTGATGTGGTTAGGCCTTTCTATAACCTTCTTAAGGTAACATGTATATCTCTTAATCAATGCATCCATGCAAAAATGCAATGTTCACATTAACTTGATGAAGAGGCTAAGAATGAGCAATAGCATAAGTAACCAAAATTCAAACAATACTCATCTTAGCAACTGGTGAAAAACTACCACAAAAGTCCTCTCCCTTGACTTGTATAAAGCCTTTAGCCATAAGTCTCACTTTATATCTCTTCACACTACCATCTAATCGATATTTGACCTTATATACCCACCGATGCGTCTCTGGGGTCATGTACATGGAGAAACACCACAACAAACGAAAACGAAAAGAAAATAAATGTGATTAGCAAATTCAAGTAGTTACCAATTAGATATGACAAACCAATTCATCTTACTCGACCTAATCCAAGCACTTGATATGACTCACGAATGCTAAACTAAGATCACTCAATACTATTCCTTGCTAAAGGGAATAGACAAGAATTAAGAGATAAATGAAAGTACAAAGGTTGCTTTGAAAAGGAAAGTTGTAATAATCAATAATGAAAAATATGTTATCTGCGTACAAGGAAGTGAGGTATTTATATAACCTTAATTAAGGTTACACTAAATAAGGAAAAAAAATGGATAATGTACAAAAGATTCCAAAAACATTCTTAAAAGGGGTAAAAATGGTAAATAATACACTGTACAAAAAAGTAAAGAATCATTCTAGAATAAGGTACCAAAAGATACGTGTCAAGAGGCAACTGGAGGCTTGTAGTATGGTTGGTTAAGCTAAAATAAATTATAAGGCCACTTGGCAATTACAGGACCTTACCCAAACGAGGTCAGAGGATAGTCAACAGTCGAAGCTAACTTAGTCTAGTTTAGGTCAAAACTCGGGTACTGAAGTGGATTCTTATCCTCTCCAGGATGTGTGTCTCAGTAGCCCAGATAAGACAAAGGTCTAATGCTAGTCAGCTAGGGAGCTACCGGATCATGATATGAGCTCACCAATAGGTATGGCTGTTCGGCATGTATGCAGGGCAAGTCAGCATGACTACTTGGCGACTTAGAAACTATATTAGTACTTACGAGAGCTCAACACTCAAGTTGACAATGGTGTAAAAGATGGAGATTAGAATAAGGATCTTTGTCCTAAATTGGGTTTCAAGCTAATATTCTCCGTATGAGTCCTTACAGTCCTCTAGCTCAGCTACATGTTATTGGTCCGATGGATTGATTCCTATTATCTACTTGGGGGTCAAAAAGACATGTCCTCAATTCCGAAGAGGTTTCTGGCCCTTGCTCTATCCTAGTATCTATTGGGTCTTCTTCTAATCAATAGGGAATTAGGTCAAACACATTAAAGGTGAAGGAAATACCATAATTCTCGGGTAGTTCAATTTGGCAGGTGTTACGATTGATTTTTGATATGAAATAAGTGCACCTATCAAATTCTAATACAATATATATGAGTCGAAGTCAATCCCTTAGAAACCTTAAGTATTAGTACTAATCTTAACAAACTAATTTAATTATGAAACTTGACTAAGTAATTAGGAAGCAATAAAATTAAGAACGATTTTAAGAAGGCAAATAATATATTTAGGAATTGTTTCTCTTAGAGTGTTTAACATGTGACCGCTTAAAATTTATCTAGTTCCATTTATATTATTCTTGACTGGAGAGATTCACAATTGAAGTTAACACATTTCTCAAGCATATTAACTCTAACCTTCAATTATTTATCAGAATCCCTTCACTTAGTAATATAATTTAGAATTGCATTAATGTACAATGAATTCTCATACAAAAATAATAACTTTCTAGAAGAATTATGAATCTTATCTCTAAGTATATATGTAACTCTTTTCAATTATTTTAAGATTTCATTACCCATATAATTTCTCAATCATCATGTATATTATCATAAATTGATACCCTAAAAATATCAATTAACAATAAAACACATAATTAAATCAAGAAAGATAGAAACCCTATTGAAATTATCAAAAAATCCAATAGTCACATGAAACCCTAGGTTCTATAATTCTAAATACAAGAATCTTAAACTATCATGATGAAATTAAAAGAAAATTGCAGCAACATTAAGAAGTAAAACCTGAAAAAATCCTTTTACTGATAAGAAATCTCTTCAATCTTGAACTTTGATGATACTTCCACCTTTTTCTCCTTCTTCTCTTCAAGTCTCTTCTACTTTGAACGTGAAAAGTTATGTCCTAAACCCTCACAAGTCCTTATACAATACATTAGGAAATTTCCTTTTTCTTCACAAGATACAGTCTGGAATACAATTATGTCCCCAAGTTGTGTAACTCACTGATTTTAGGCTCTAAAATCATCCCAGGTGGGACATAGCTTAAGGACACAGTTATGACCTTAAGTTATATAAATTTCTAACAAAAAATTACCACTTTCTCCTATTATATGGATACGACAAGTTATGTAACTTCATAACTTATTCATTTGAACTCTGAATTGAGTGAAACTTGATTCATTTTCTTCATTTTCGATTTAAGAATGCGTTTAAACCTTCAAATCAAAATTTTACTCAATTAAGTGTTAATATCTTCAAGATTTTGAATGGATCGTTAGCTCATAGAGATAGTTTGCTCTATCTCAGGTGAGGAAATCTTTCTTGGATGAGGTGAATCCATACTAAGTCACTTGATTTGAAAGAAATAATTCGATAGCCACAACTATTGTTCTCTTGCTGTCTCTAATTGAATTTGGCAATCATCCTTGCCACGAACTAATGTAGCTTATAATTCTTAGGCTTAGGTGATTCTAGATTGACTTTTTCAGCAACCGTGAGGATACCGATCAGATTTGAGGGGATAGTAGGATTAAGGCCATAAATGACCTCAAAATGAGTCTTCCTTATGGTATTTTGGATAATTCAATTATATGCAAACTCTACAATTAGTAAACACAAATTCTAATCTTTTAGATTCTTTCCTATGACAGCTCAAAGTAAATTGCCTAGCATGCTGTTCATCACTTCAATCTGACCATTAGTCTAAGGGTAGCTACTAGAGCTAAACATAAGTTTAGTTTTAAGTCTTATCTAAAGTGTGTTCTAAAAATAGCTTGAGAACTTTGAGTCCTGATCTGAGATAATGGTCTTTAGCACTCCATGTAGTCGAATAACTTCTTGCAAAAGCAAATTAACAATATATAAAGCATAATTAGTCCAATAGTAAGGGATAAAGTATCCCTAGGACAATGATTAAATCTTTTCCCCTGGATGTCTGGGGCAACTCTAGGACAAAGTCCATGCTGAAGTTGGCCTAAGATGAGATTGGTGTAAGTAAAGGCATATACTCTCCATGTAGCTCTCTCTTTCCCTTAGCCCTTTGCACACTACACAACTATTAAATATCTTATGGACATCTTTAGCCAAACCAAGCCAATAAAAGTTTTCTTTCAACATGTCAGCTATTTTGGTCTGTCTAAAATGACCATATAATTTACTACTATGAGCTTCACCAACAACTTGCATGTATAACAACTTAGCATGTATAACCTTCTTTCCTTAAACAAATAGCCATCCTTGTGATAATACCCTCCAATAGCAACTCCTTCTTTGCACTATTCAAGAATAAGACCAAAATATGGGTCGTAAGCATGCCACTCAATAATAAGGGAAAATTCCAATAATTTCATCTATAGGGTGGTTAGCAAGGTTTGTCAACGTAATATGATAGGGCATCTATAACCACTTTGGCATTACCATTCTTGTGTTAGATCACATAGGAAAAACCTTTCATAAATTTTAACCACTTTGCTTGCCTTTTCAAAAGTTTGTTCTAACTTTCAAAATGCTTCAAGGACTCATGGTCTGTATAATTCATAAATTTTCATGGCAATAAAATGTTGCCAAACAGTAAAAGCTCTAAAAAGAGAGTACAACGCTTTTTCATATACAGAATAGTTCAGTGTGACATCACTGAGCTTCTCACTGTAGTGAATAACTTGTCGACATTCTCACATCAAAACTATACCAATGCCAATGCTTGATGCATCTCATTTCAATTTGAATGGCTTGTCAAAATCTGTTAAGGACAAGACAGGGGTAATAGTAAGCTTCTCCTTGCTTTCCCTGAAACTTTACTCAGCTTGATCATTCTATTGGAATCCATTGCTCTTCTTTGTTAGCTTAATCAAAGGGGCTACAATTGTACTGAAGTTTTCAATGAATCACCTGTAAAAAGAAGCAAGGCCATGAATACTTCATACTCCAATGATATTCTTCGACATCGGCCATTCTAAGACAACTCGGACCTTTTCCTCTTTTGCTCGAATTTCATCTCCAAATACTACATATCTAAGAAAGACGACTTCACTTTGATAGAACATGTACTTTTTCAAGTTTCCATGCAACTTCTTAACTCGTAAAATGTCAAAAACAGCTTGGAAATGTTGAACATGGTTGTTCAAGTCAACATTGTACACTAATATGTTGTTAAAGTACATGTCCATACATCTTTCAATCAGAGGACACACCACATGGTTCATAAGCTACATAAATGTGCTAGATGCATTTGTAAGTCCAAATGGCATAACTAACCACTCATAGAGACCATACCTCATCTTGAAAGCAATCTCTCATTCATCACTAAGCCTCATATGAATTTGGTGGTAGCCACTTCGCAAATCAATCTTCTAGAATATATTGGAGCCGTAAAGCTCATCCAACATGTCATCAAGCTTCAGTATTGGGTATCTGTACTTGATTGTAATACGGTTAATTTCACGATTATTGATGCACATGCACATGCACTATGAACCATCCTTCATTGGGATGAGCAAAGCTGATACAACATATGAACTCATACTATCCTTCACATAACCTTGCTCTATCAACTCATCCACTTGCCTTTTTAGCTCAGCAACCTACTTAAGATTCATTCTGTTGGCAGGTTGGTTTGGTAGGTCTACCCTTAGTTATAGATCAATATAGTATTTTATGCCCTAAACTAGGGGTATTCCTTTAGGTAACTTTTTAAGGAATAGGTCAAAAAATTTATCCATTAATGTTTGAATCTCATTAGGGACATCTTCCATATTTCTCATGTTTAACAATCTTCTTATCAATAAAAACATAGGCTCATTAGCCTTCTCAACAACTCGAAGCTCTCTTTGACTCATCACTAAAGCTTTCTTCTTGTTAGCTTAGGTAAGCTGGTTATGGGTTTCGTTCACTTGGGTTAGTGTCATAGGTTACAGCACAATCTTTTTTCCATCTTTGATAAAGGCATAGGAGTTCTTATATTCGTTGTGAGTAACACATTGGTCAAGCAACCATAGTCTTCTAAGTAACAAAAGTAAAGCTCCCATAGGGATGACATCATATATCATTTCATCCTTATACACATTTTCAACATCAAAATGTACGAATACTTGTTCAATGACGTGTAGATCACCCTTATCATGAAGTCAGTATAGTTTGTAAGGTCAGGGGTGCTTAGAGGTTGGCAATCCTAACCTCCACACAAAGGACTATGCAACAACGTTGGTGGTATGAACCATGACCAAAAACAAATAAGGTCGATTGCTCAATGAGTCAAAGGTTGTAGAAAGCTTGAAAAAGGGTTAATGAGGAAAGGTACAAAAAGATTGACAAAGGTAAATAAAGTAGTAAGCAAAAACTCACGAACAGTTCCAAAGGATATGATGCACCAAAGGAACTTTCGATGACTCATGACACAATTCGATATGACGCACAAATTGGTTCGGTAAGGTTACTTGTCACCTAACCTTGCTCAAGGGAAAGGATAAGAGTGATGTCGAGAGTAAACAAGCAGTGTTTAGGCAAGAAAGAAAGTACTCAAGTGCATTGAAGGTAATTCGATTATCTTGCAACTACAAGTATAGGGGTATTTATACCCACAAACTAGGGCAACTTACCTAAAAAGGAAAAAACAAAAGGGTATTTTCTAAAGGGGGAATGTACGTATTACAAAGGGGCAAAAATGAATATATAAGGAAAATAATCATTGGTGCTACAGATTCTATATGTGATACTGTACACGTGATGATGCGGCATTAGCGAGGTTGTTAGGAGATATGAACCAAAAGTATAGACAGATGAGCTTGTTTGAGAAAAGATGGCCTAATAACTCCGGATTCTCTCTCTCGACTTCTCGACAAGGATAATGCCGAATGATTGGGCGACTTGACAATAGAGAGTAATCGTTAACTTGGCATGCTACAGAATAAAGGACTGTCATATGGCACAGTACTAGAGGTGACTCGGCAAGTAAGTATTCGGCCTTGGTAGGAGTTGGTTAAAACATGAGGACTCGTCATATTAGCCTTTTAGTTCTAAGCTTGGCTGCAAGTTGGGGGTCCCATAGCTTGATTCCCATCATTCCCTTTGGGTTGTTTTGGATTTGGGATCAAATCCTAATAGTGTTAGCTCAGTCTTCGTCAGGATGATATGGACTGAGGTTAGCAATGTTAAAGGCGTCAGAAACCCTATAGTCCTTAGGTAGCTTCAACTTAGAGGCATTGTCATTGATTTTCTAGAGGATTTTGAAAAGTCCTTCTGCTCTTGTAGATAACTTGTTCTTCCTTTTGTTCAAAAATCGCCCTTTGCTAAGGTATAGCCATGCTAAGTCTTCTAGCTAAAATTGTTTAGCCAACTGACCCTTGGCCTTTTCACGCATTCTTTTGGCAACCTGATCAATGTGTCGAGTGACCTTGTCATAGATATACTGAAGGGATTGTACTCTGGCCGAGGCATTGAGGTCTTCTTGTACAGGTACGGGTACATGGGCATGGTCGAGGGATAACTTAGGATTAAATCCATAGACCACTTCAAAGGGGGTCTATTTGGTAGTGTTATGTACAGTTCGGTTATAAGCAAACTCGACCACTGGTAGGCAAATATCCCAATCAACCTAGTTCTTACCTACTACAACTTGGAGCAATGAACCCAAAGTACGATTAGCCACTTATGTTTGGCCATCGGTTTAAGGGTGACATAAGGTGCTGAAGAGTAATTTGGTTCCCAACCAATACCATAGGGTTCTCTAGAAATGGCTCAAGAACTTCAAGTCTCTATTGGCGACCACACTTCTCGACACGCCATGTATCTACACAACCTCCTGTAAGAAAAGAGAAACAATAGTTAAAACGTCGTTAGTTTTGGTGTAGATCACAAAGTGTGTCATCTTACTGAACCGATCCACAACGACCATTACAAAATCTTTTCCCTAGGCAATTCTTAGCAGTTTGAAAACAAAGTCCATACTTAGTTTAGTCAATGGCCTCGTCAAGACAGGTAGGGGCATTACTTTCTCTTATTCGGCTCGACACTTAGCCTTTTTGCACACAACACAGCTTTCGACCACTCAATGTACATCTCTTAGCATTCCTGGCTAAAAGAATAGGCCATTCAATAGTTCACAGGTCCTCCTTTCTTTAAAGTGTCCAGAGAGTCCGCCGTTATGGGCTTCTTTGATTAATAATTCGCGTAGGAAGCAAGTCAGCACATATAGTTTCCCCCTTAGGAATAGATAGGCATCCTCCACATAATACTCGTCCACTACCGCATCGCAAAATTATTGGTCCAAAGTGTAAATCCTCGAAGTACTATCCTTTGATACTCGAAAAACCAAATAGTCTGGTCTAAACTTCTGATAAGAGCGTATGCTTTCTTGAAAGAGCATTCACAACTATGTTGCTCTTTTCTTGCTTGCATTTGATCATAAAATCAAATCCTTCAAGGAGTTCAACCAATCTTTCCTGCCGCTTGAATAGTTTGGTCTGACTTCGGAGGTACTGTAGTAACTTGTGGTCAGTATATATGACAAATTTTCTTGGCAGTAGATAGTGCTGCCACACTTACAGTGCTCGGATTAGTGCTAAGAGCTCTTTATCATAAATGGAGTAATTTAATTGAGGTCCTCAAAGCTTCTCACTGTGGAAGGTAAAGCGCTTATTCCAATGCATGACGTGTTGTATTCTAACTTAAAATTTTGTTGAAGTCGGAGAGTACTAATACTGGGGCGAAGGTCAACTTCTTCTTTATCTTAGCAAAACTCCTCTCCTCCCTTTCTCCCCATCGGTAGTCAGTGTTTTTCTTCGTTAATTCAATAAGGGGTGCAACGAGGAAGTTCCTAATGAACCTTCGATAAAACTAAGCTAATCCATAGAAACTTCTCATGTCAGCACAAGTAGTAGGGGTCATCCATTTAACAATTGCTCAGATCTTCTTATCGTCGACTCGCAAGCCTCCTCCATTAACTACATAGCCTAAGAATACTACTTCTTCCTGGCAAAATCAACATTTTTTTAGGTTACCGAATAATCTCTTGACATAGAGAATATTTAAGACTGCTCTGCTGTATTCACAGTGACTCGGTATGTTGGTACTGTAGATCAGGATGTCATCCAAATACACTACGACACACTTCCTGATGAGATGTCTCAATACATGATTCACAAGCCTCATGAAGGTGTTCGGGGCATTCGACAAGTCGAAGGGCATGACCATCCATTCGTAAAGTCCATGTCAAGTCTTAAACGCAGTCTTTCACTCATCTCCTGGCCTCATATGGATTTGATGGTAGCTATACTTGAGATTAATCTTGTTGAAAATTTTGACTCCACTTAGTTCATCTAACATGTCTTCTAGCCTTGGGATCGGATACCTATATTTGATCATGATTTTGTTTATGACTCGACTATCAACACACATCCGCCAGGTTCTATCCTTCTTCAGCACTAGAAGTACAGGCACGGCACAAGGGTTGAGGCTCTCTCTCACGTATCTTCTTTCCAGCAACTCATTGACTTAACATTGAAACTTAGAAGCTTACTCAGGATTCATATAATAAGTTGGCTTGTTCAGCAGTGCAGCGCCGGGTACTAAGTCAATGTAGTACTCTATGCTTCGAGTCAAGGGCAACCCTTCAGGTAACTATTCTAGGAACAGGTTCACACAAAACCTCTGCTCTAATACCAAGATGGTGTAAACTGTGACCAAGAACAGATAAAACCGATCGTTAGATGGGTTCAAGCTTTCAAAAAGCTCAAAAAAAGGCTAATAAGAAAAGGTACGAAAAGAGTAACAAAGGTGAATGGAGTAGTAAGCAAAAACCCACGAATAGTTCCAGAGAATATGACACACTAAAGGAACTTCTGAGGATTCACGATATAATTCAATATAATGTGCGAATTGATCTGATGAGGTTACTCGCCACCGAAACTTGCTTAAAGGAAAGGATAAGAGTGATGCCAAGAGTAAGTAAGCAATGTTTACGCAAGGAAGAAAATACTCAAGTGTATTAAAGGTAATCCGATTATCTTGCAACTGTAAGTACAGGGGTATTTATACCCGCAAACTAGGGAAACTTGCCTAAAAAGGAAAAGACAAAAAAGATATTTTCTAAAGGGGCAATGTACATGTTATAAAGGGGAAAAAATGAATATATAAGGAAAATAATCATTAGTGCTACAAATTCTACATATGATATTGTATACGTGGCGATGCGGCATTGGCAGGGTAGTTAGGAGATGCAGATAGATGGACTTGTCTGAGCAGAGATGATTTAATCAGTCCAAATTCTCTCTTTCGGCTTCTTGGTAAAGATGATGCCAAGTGATTAAGCAACTTAGCAATTGAGAGTAATCGTCAACTCAGCATGCCACAAAATAAAGGGCAAACTTACGGTACCGCATTAAAGGTGACTCGACAAATAAGTATTTGGCTTCAGTAGGGGTTGGTTGGAACATGAGAATTTGTCATGCCAGCCCCTCTAATCCTCGAGCTCGGCTGTAGGTCAAGGGTCCCGTAACTTAATTCCCATTAGTTGGTACAACTCTCTCCATCCATAATTATAGTGCCTAACTATCCTTTAATGGTACACTTAGTATGAAACAAATTTTCCCTTTGGTCTTTCTCAAAGGTCGACAAGGAGCTCAACACTCATCTCAGTACTAGTATCATCATTTCTCCTTTGTTGGCATAGACACAAGTCTCCTCTTCCTCTTCAGCTTCAACTCTTCCGGCATTCTTCTCCTCCTCTGGCTTGCTCTCGTCAATATTATCCATTACATATCCTCAAAACACCATAACACATCAATTCGGACACTCAATAGCCATGTGTTTAAAACTTAAGCATTTGAAGCATTTCACTTCACTTGTTTTCTATCCAAAGGTCCGTCCTTTCTCATATGTCTACAGGTTTAGCTGATCCTTAACTCAGTTTTTCTAGCTTACTCAACTATCATCAGGTCGGTTATGTTTTTCCTCAACTCTAGAAGGTTGCCTCGGCTCAACATGAGTAGTTCGGTGCAAAGCAGGAGCTTGAGAAAAAGTCAACCCAAGTCTGCTTGGAGCATTTATCCTTTACTTTTCAACTCTTTGCGCTACTTTAATAGCGTCTTCCAATGTATAAAACCTTTAAACCTCAACAATATTACAAATCGCATATTGGAGTCCATAAATGAAGCTAGACACTATTCAAGCTGTAAGTTCTACAACCAGCCACTCAAGGTTCCGATCGGTTGAAAAATCTGATCGAGCTTAAATTATAAAGTAAAACTATAAATATTAGTAAAAATGATCCCGTAAGTTCGAATTTAAGAAAATAAGCAATAAAATAAAATAATAAAAAATTTTCAAATTTGAAATATATAACTCATTATTTATCGAAAATGTATAAAATACATTTCGATAATTAACGAATCACTATAAGTAAATTATATGTATACTAAAAAATCATAGAATGACCTAAATAATATTTAGAAATATTTATTTGTACTATATATGAATTTACATGTAGGTAGAAATATGCGTAATTACTTAAAATACACGAAATATGCTAAAATAATACTAAATAATTAAAAAAAATTCATAATTAATTAAGGAAAAATAAATAAAAATAATAAAAAATAAGGAATGATCTAGATTTAGGTCATGACAGCTGGGGAAAATAAGAAAAAAATTAGCTGATTAAATTAGAACAATACAAAAGGCAAATTGGAAGAAAATAAGACAATTGTCTAATCAAATTAATACACAATAATTCCCCAAGATCTCTATAAATACCCCAAATTTTTCAGAAGATCATTTTGGATGTCAAGAAGCTTATAAAATTAGAGAGAGGCAAAATTGAGAGTAAACTAGGGTTTTACAAAAATTTAGCAAAAATTTGTGCAATTAGGGCTTTTAAAGAGAACCCAGTCTCACCCAGCAACTGAGAGTAAACGGCCACCACCACCATACGGTAGTAGTATTGTCCAGGTGAGCCGACACACCCATGGCCACCGACGGTGGGCAGAGCTACCCAAACCGGTGTATTCGATTTCCAACTTGATTTTGTATAATTTTGTAAAATAGTAAATATTTTTAGAAAATTATGAATTTTTTTATTCTGGAATATTTTAGTATTTATTTTTTTAGTAAAAATATTATTTTGATGAAAATATTTCCCGTGATATATGGTCCTTAAGAAATAATACAAAATTGAGTATGTTTCGGTTTAGAAATAAATGATCTTAAGAGTGTAGTTTTGAGCCCAAAATTTTTGTGTAGACTACTTAGATAATATAAAACAGTGCTATGAAGTTTGTTTTCAAAAATTAATTTTCTAAATTTTTAGATAATTTTTAGGCCTTAAAATGAGGTATAAAATGAGTAATTTAGGGTTAATTAAGTAATTAAATAGGTAATTACTGATTTAGTGAATAATTATATGTTTTAAGATGTTGAAATCTGATGACGTATGATACTTATAGCATTTAGGGTGTTAGATGTAATTATTAAGCTACTTATATAGTAAATAAGTAATAGGGAAAAATAGTAAATTTTAAATTAATTTTGTAAATTAGGGTAATTATATGTAAAATCTGACTTAGGATGAATTTAGACATTTTGAAATGATAATTGATGTTGGGAGATGGTAATTAGAGTGATAGAAATATTATATGTGTATTATGTACATAATAAGTGATAGTATATAATATGTAATTATTGAAAATATAATAAATAGAAGATATTAAGATAAAAATTGATATTATATAAATAATATGGATATATAATAAATATGATAGAAAACTTAAATTTATTGAATTATATGAAAAATATAAAAATTTTACACATCAAGAGTAAATTCAGTATACTAATAAGGATTTAAGTGTATCGAGTGGAAAAAAATACTGACTAGGGGTAATTATGGTATTTAAGATATCTGGAAGTAATGTGATTAATTTCACATTATAAGTTGAAATGAGTTTCTAAGGTTCGGATATAAAACAGTACCTAGAAATCAAACCAAAACCTAATTTAAAAATCGATGCGGAAACTGAACCCGAACCTAACCCCAAACTTAAAATAATTGTAAAAGATTTGAGAACCTAGATGACAGGACATATTAAACCCTAAACAAAAGATAACAATAAGTGTTATAGGATAAAACCAACTTATAATATTTATATGAAAAACTGAAACCACGTTTGTGTTATAGGGATGATCGGCGATGGCTTAAGCGACTTGGACCTTGAGTTAGTAAGCAAGGAGTCGAGGTAAGTTAGGATAAATACGCTGTTGTATTTTAGAGGCTTGAGATTATATTTAGTTGTGTTTATTAGATAGTTGGTTATATGCATGTGCTTGATTATGAGTGATGCTATGATTCTGTTTATTATTCTAGTTTGTATTGTATGAAGTGATCGACCACCTTAAACTAAACTTAACAAAGATAGGACTTGTAAACATAAATCGAACCTGCATAGTAACCCATTTGGAGAACCTAGGATTCTCAAGCCAAATACCAATCCCTTAAAAAGGGATTACGTTGGATAGCATAATAGGTCTCTTCTTCATCCTTAGTAGAACTAAGTAATAGGTAAGGAGGTCACGGCAAGGGTGAAGTCAATGGTTCGAAGGTAGTTGTGAGATGAGCGGTGTCTCCATTATATAAGCCTAGGCTTAGTCATAAACTGTCGCATTAATGGTAACTCCTCAACCTAGATTAGAGCGGGTACAATTTCTCTAATCTCACGACGGGCCGGTCAACATCGTGCGATGGCATTTACTTAAACATGCATTGCACCAAATGATTTGGTTGATAACCTTATTTGTGTTTGTAGTATAGTTTTAAGTCCTCTATCTTAACTTACTGAGCTGTGGTTGCTCACATCCCTATAGACGTCGTTACAGATGCTGGCCAAGAAGTAGTTTACAATTACTCTAATGTCAACAACTGGATCTTAGGAAATGAGGAAAAACATTTGAAAAACAAATATATATTTTTAAGGTCTAAGCTCTTATCTTAGAATTTTTTATTTATGAATAATGTATTAATTAGGAAATAGATTACGGTGAAACGTTATAAATGTTAATTGTAATAATTGAATTTTAGTGTATATATATATATATTTGCTTTCTTAAGTAAATGATTTATTTAAATTACAAACTGTTTACTTCAAAGCGGGTTAGTCGTGAACACCTTGTGTAAATCAAGTCTAGGGTAGCGGTTGTAAGGCCAACTTCTATCTTAAAATGGTTTACACGGTGGGGCTATTACAACTCTACAAATTCGGGGCGTGACACAAGCCTTAGATTCATCCATGTCTACTCAAATCATTAACATCTAAAATTCTCTCACATAGTCATCAACAAATCAGCTTCCTTGGTAAAGCTCTTGTAACTTGGCAAATGTATCCTGCAAGTAAGTTTCAAGTATAAATTATCCCCTCAACAATCTCTTCATCTCTTCCCAAGTTCACATACCTCATTGTCCATATCTCACTTTAGCTGAATCCAAATTCTTCCACTACATGGTAGTATATCAAAAAAATTTAAGTGCAGCAAGTCGTACCTTAACAATATCAATATACCTATAACAGTCAAGTATTTTCTCTACTTTTTCTTTCTACTCTAAATATTCATTTGCATCTCCACTTTCATTGAAGAGGGGGATTTAGAAATTGACATTGTCAAGTCCTCGAGAAACTCAACATCCTCGCTCTTATGCTTAGTAATATTCAACCTCTTCTTCTTCCACTTTGTTGACCTCTACATCTTCCTCATCAACATCCTCCTTTATCTCCTCTAACTCCAACATTCGTCGAGTTGCTCGGTCTGCTATTCCTCTAGCTCAATTGGGCCAAACGGGGCGATTAACTTAACCACCTTGGCCATATCGTCTCTTAAGAACATTCTTAGGTAGGTTACAAAGAGGTATACCCTATAGTTACTGCTTGTTGGCTTGCATCGCAGTAATTAGATTCTCAACAAAATTAGTGAGTTTATTGAGCTTATCATCGACTAATGCAGGGGTATTACTATTATTTTAACCTCGGCCAACACGAACACCACTAGTCAATTGACAACACGATATACAACAAACACTTCTACTTACCATCTAGAACCTTACTAACACACAACAACTTCAACATCCAACACTCACTTGAATACAACAAAAATGAACTTGCTTTGTTTTTGCAATGAAAAATAGAGTAAAATAGAGTAACAATAGGAATGACACTTACCAATCCATGAACCTCTACTTCACAGCTCACAACTTCAAAACTTAATTCACTTAAACACACTATAGCAGTTACAGAAGGAACACAGCAATCATTAACAGTAAACATGAACCAAAACTTAACTACAACTCTACATACTCTCTCTCGGAACCATGCTCTAATACCAGCGAAGCTGATGCGTCTCCGAGGTCATACATACAGAAAAACACCGCAACGGACGACAATGAAAAGAAAATAAATATGGTTAGAAAATCTAAGTAGCTACCAATTGGATATGACACATCAGTTGATCCTACTCGGCCTAATCCAAGCACTCGATATGAAGTACGAAAGCCAAACTAGGGTCAATTTCCTTTATTCTTTGCTAAAAAGAATAATAAGAGTTAAGAGATAGATAAGAACACTAAGATTGCTTAGAAAAGGAAACTTATAATAATCAACGATGTAAAAATGTGTTGTCTACGTATAAGGAAGTGAGGTATTTATATGACCTCAGCTAAGGTTGCACTAAATAAGGAAAAGATAAAAATGGATAATGTACAAAAGATTCTAAAAACATTCTTAAAAGGGTTAAAGCTGGCAAATAATACACTGTATAGAAAAGTACAGAATCATTCTAGGATAATGTGCTAAAAGACACGTGTCAAGAAGTAACTGAAGGCTTATAGTGTGATTGGTTAAGCTTAAATAAATTCTGAGGCTAGTTGGTAGTTGCAGGATCCTAGTTGGACGAGGTTAGAAGATAGACAGTAGTCAAAGTTAACCTAGTCTAGTTCAGGTCAGAGCTCGAGTATTGAAGTTCATTATGATCCTCTCCAGGTCTAGTGTTTCGATAGCTTAGCTCAGACAAAGGTCTAACACTGGTTAGCTCGAGAGCTACCTGGATCATGGTATGTAGACCTATAACGATTCAGTCCAGCCCTGAACCAACCTAGAACTCTTGTTCAGGGGCTCGGCTATGGCCAAATCGTAATTGGCCCATAGGGGGGCGATTTCGGACTAGTTCGACCCTTGAATTATTTTTTTTTTAATTTTTATTAATTTCTTTTTTTAATACATTAATAATTTCAAATAATATAACTTCCTTTCTTTTTTTAAGTGTACTATTTCATTAATAATTTCTAATTTTTTTATTAATTTTCGACTTTTTTTATTTTTTTCTATCAAATTTTATATTTTCCTCATATTCAAGTCCTTAACATTTTATAAGTTTTACAAAAAAGACTTACATTAACTTAAATTATATTTTTTATCTATACTTAATACATAATTAACTTATAATTAGTCATATATTATTAATTTTATTATTTTTAAAAAATTTCCTTCACTATCACAAAGAAAGCAACTTTGACAAGTCATAACTTAATGGATATCATCCAATTATTTTTTTTCCAACTTAATGACTTCCATTTTCTCTCTCTCTCTCTCTCTCTCTCTCTTTTTAAGGGGGCGAACCAATCAGGCTAACCTGCTGGTTCAATAGTAATTCAAGTCCTGTCAGTTTGAGGGGCAGTTTGGGCCTAGTCATTTCCGAGCCAGGTTGATTCATAGTTCAGAATTAACCTTTGCATGAGTCTATTGGTATGACCTCAACAATAGGTATGGCTACTCAGTAGATCAGCATATATACTTGGCAAGTCGGCATGACTACTTGGCAACTTAGAAATTGTATTAGCACTTACGAAAGCTTGACACTTAGGTCGACAATAGTATAAAAAATGGAGATCGGAATAGGGATCCTTATCCTGAATAGGGTTTTGAGCTAATATTCTCTATATAAGTCGTTGCATTCCTTTAGATTGGTTGTGTGTGACTAGTCTAAGGAATTGATTCTTATCACTTGATAAGTATTACAAAGAATCTTATTTAAGTCTAAATCTTTGCAAATGTACAAGTGCTTCATCTTGGAAATAGAGTACAACCTAATCTACTATGTATCAAGTCAAATGTTTTTGTATTTTGAGTGTCTAAGGCTAAGGAACTAAGACAACCAGAATTACTAAAAGGAACAACACTAGTTATAGAACTGAGAACATATAGACTACTTTGTGCCTTCGCTAAAGCCATCATTGTATTTTTACTCAGGTCCTAAAATTTGCAAGAGTGTATCAAAGACTACTTACAAGGAGTGTGAAGTTACAAGTTTTTGAACTGAAAGCAAGTTATAAGCAATCTTAAGGACAAAAAGAACATTAGATAAGACAAGTTGGTCATTAAGCCACACATTTCTAACCAATTCAAATTCAAGCAATTTCCATCTAGTAATTGTATGTGTAATGGTTTATTTAATTGTAGAAGGCTATTAAGAAGAAGAAAGTAAGCGGTCATACGGTCAAATGCCCCCGTATCAACTACCTAACCTATTACTAAATGCAAACAAGGCAACATGAGGAGTTTAAAGGATACCTATATGAGCCATTATGAAATCTTCTTGTCCTCTCATTATTTTGTAAACTTCCTAGCAAATATCATGAAGTTCTTTGTCAAATCCCTTTCCTGAGCATGCACCAAAATTAGCTCTAGCACTTGTAGAACCACATGAAACCTACGCATCAAGAGGAGTCTGCAAAATAGCACTGTTAACATAACCAATAGGAGTAATAAACTTATCTCTTGTGGTTAATCTACTCCCTTTGTATTAATCAAGATACCCAATAAGTTGAAAACAAGTTTCAACTAAATGGCCCTCAACTCTACAATGTTTACAAAACAAACTTCTCTTTTGTTTTTTCTTATCAACATAGCTTTTACCAATATTTACTAACTTAGTTGAGAACAAAGCATAAGTTTCAACTTCTAAACCCACAGAACTAGTCACCAATCTCTATTTCTCCATCTGTTGAACTACATAGTATGCTGTACTCACCAATGGCAAAGGATCCATTCATAGAAGTTGTCTTCTAATAACTTCAAACCCATCAGAAATTGTATCAGCTTGTTATGAAAGTCAAATTCCACAATCTTCTCTTTAAATGTACATGTATAAAACTTTAATATTCTACAACTGCAATTAGGAAATGGATATAATTCTTGCAACTCATCCCAACATCTACGAAGATTATTATAATAAACTCTAACTAATTGATTGTGCTAACTAAGATTCACTATCTCATGTTGTATCTGAAATATTAATGGACCATTAGGAACACCATATTGCTTCTTAACTTCTTTCCAAAGCTCATAAGCATATTTTGTGTAAAGAGAATTCCGAGTTAGTTCACTTATGATAAAGTTAAGCAACCACCACCAAACCATATAATCACACCTATTCCATTTAATTTGATCATCTATATTATCTTCTAGCTTAGTAATAGACCCATTGACAAATTTAATTTTCATCTTAGCTCCTAACCCTAGCCTAATCTAATTACTCTATGAAATATAGTTGGAACCATTAAAAATAATGCTCATGAAAGTCATACTTGGATTATCTAATTCTAATAAGTAAAAAGGATCAGTAAACCATAACTCTTAATGATTATTCATCTTTTGTTAATTTCGAAGAAAATCAAAGGACAACAAAGATCAATCACTACAGCGATGTTATATATTCAAAAATACCTAGATTCACCCGCTCTAATACCATAATAGAATTTCAAGAGCTAGATATATCTTTCATTCACAATCATGGATGAACGAGAGAGAGAGAGAGAGAGAGAGAGAGAGAGAGAGAGAGAGAGAGAGACAGAGAGAGACAGAGAGACAGAGAGACAGAGATAGAGACAGAAAGATAGAGAGAGAGAGCATGGCTGTGAGGTAAAATGTTTTCAACTGAAAAACTAAAACTGTTATTACATAACTTCTATATTTATATGATGTATAGACTTAAGTACCAATAAATATATATATATAATGAACTATTTACACCTAGCAATGACTAAGCAACTAACTAAACAAGTACATGATGACTAGGAAATAAATGATACAATTGTTGTATAATATAATTAAACACTTGTTGTACAATCCTTTACACATCTATCTTATGGAAAAGAATAATGTATGCCATTTTGTTGAGTTTGTCTATAACTACCATACTAGAGTCTTGGCCTTTGATTGCCCTAAGTAATCCCAAAATAGAGTCTATACTCACATTAGTCCTATGATTTGATGGTATAAGTAATCACATGTGGTTTCCATGTGCTACCCATCTACGCTTTACCTGCATGCACACAACTTAACTCTCTATCAGTTTGTGGACATCTTTCATCATTCCTAGCCAAAAGAAATATTAACAACACATAGGTTCACTTCTCCCTAAAGTGCCCAAATAACCCTCTAAAGTGGACTCCTTTGACAAGTATTTCCCTAATGAAACCTATAAGCATGCAACTAGGTTAGATTTGAGATAGATATTATAAAACTCGAATTCATCTTGATAGATTTTAGCATCTCCCAAAACCTTGTAGAAACCCTACAGGGTTTTATTCTTATTACGAAAATCTACCCTCATAGGTTTTAATATTTCCAAAACCCTATAGGGTTTTTCCTCTATCATTGAAATTCACCAAGGTTATTAAAGACTTGATATCAACCTATCTTGCCTCAATTACATAAGATATGTTTTGCTATTGATTTTTTAAGCTGTCATATATGCATATTTAAAAAGTATTTTTAGAAATAAATGTTTGATTTACTTGTTAATATTCTTAGTAAAAATATGTATAATAAAGTCAATAAAATAATGATGTTGTCATCTATAAACAAATACCCAATATGCTTAAAATGCCTATTAGTAAGCTAAGGCTTACATCGACTTAGAGAAAATATTGTTATTAATTTATCAAGTTGGTTCCCATTAGGCTTTTTGGTCCTAAAATCGATAATAAACCGTACAAGGTTTTAAACCATATCTCAATAAAAACCTTAGAAGCCATATCCTATAGATTTTTATCCACAACTTTCCTTTAAATGATAACCATCATCGAAGTAGTAACCCTCTAACGTTTCTTTAATGGTACATTTAGTCATGACAACACCAAAATATTCATCCTAAACATACTATTCTTTTATCAAGCTAAACCTAAGTAGTTTAGTTTCTTGAATAGTAATTAAGGCATACCTTCTTTATAATGTATCAACAACTATATTACTTTTCCTTACTTGTGCTTGATGACATAAGGAAGATTTTCAAGAAATTTTACCCACTTTGCTTGTCTTTTTGATAGCTTATATTGATCTTTCAAATACTTTAGGGATTCATGATCAATGTAGATGTTAAACTCCTTTGAAAGCACATAATGTTTCCAAATTGTCAAAGCGTAGATCAAATGGTATGACTCTTTCTCATAGATAAAGTAGTTTAATGCTACACCATTAGGTTTCTCATTAAAGTAAGCAATTAGAACTTCTCCCTGTATTAGGACAACTCCTACTCCAACACTATAATCATCACATTCAAGCTTAAAATTCTTATTGAAATTTGGCATAACCAACATAGGCATAATAGTAAGTTTCCACTTATTTTCATTGAAACTCTTCTAAGCTTTTTCAATTCATCCAAACTCTGCATTCTTCTTTGTATGCTCAATTAAAGGAGCTACAATGGTGCTGAAATGCCTCATAAACCTCTCATAGAAATATGTTAGTCTATGAAGACTTCACACTTCTACTGTAAATTATGGAACTAGCCATTCATTATTGATTCAACCTTCTTTGCGTATGCCCATACTCTCCTTTATGACCCAATAAACCCCAAAAACATCACCTTCGACTAGTTGAATATATATTTCTTAAGATTGTCATACGACTGCTTGATCACCAAAACCTTAAACATTGATCTTAAATGATTTTGATGGCATTCTAAGTCTTGACTATACAATGTCATTAAAATATATTACAATGCACATACCAATAAAATCTTTGTATACAGTTTAAAAGTTTCATAAATGCGCTTAATGCATTTGTTAGGCTAAATAGCAGACCATCCACTCATATAGACTATGCTTCCTTTAAAGGTCATCTACCATTCATCACCCAGTCTTATATAAACTTGAAGGTCACTACTCTTCAAATTAATGTTTGAAAATATCTTTGCACCATGCATCTCATTAACATATCATCTAAACATGGGATAAGATATTTATATTTAGCAGTAATCCTATTGATACCCCTATTATTCAAACACACATTCTCTAAGAGCCATCTCTCTTTAGAATGAGAAGTGCTTTTACACTATACATGGACTTGTGCTAGCCTTAACATAGTCTTTCTCAATTAGCTTATCTACTTGCCTTTCCAACTCCTTAATTTCCTCTAAATTGATCATATAAGCAAAATGACTAGGTAACAAAGTGTTAAGAATTAAATTGATACTATATTTAATACCTTGTATGGAAGGTAACCCTTTTATAAGAGTTTTTATAATATTATTGTTCATTTGAAGAATATATGAGGTATCCGAGCGATAGAATATTTTGCTTTGCTATGGATGTGATGGAGTTATTTTGTCCCAAGTTCTTGGTGTGACAATTGCAGTAAGAAGTCTTCTCTTAAATATTGCTTGATCCTCTGATAGATTTATACTTACCCCTAGTATCTCTAGTTTTATGTCTTTGCAATCTACTCTACCATGTAAAATGGTTCCATGTGCACTACTAAATAGTTAGCCAACCTACCTTACTTCTACTTTACTAACTTTGTATTACCGAAGCATCTTAATGATTTTGCAATCTATCTTACCATAGGGAAATCGTGCACAATAGGGCTTTATATTTAACTTACAATGTGAATATGTCAAAAGGTAATTTGTAAATCCTAATTATTTCAATATTATGTTCAAATTAAATATTAGTATTGCTGCTTATATGTCTAACCTGCATGTAGTTGTTCTTACCATACAAACATCTACCTTGATCATCTTTCTTGTTCATTCATGAAGAACATCCATATGATTTCAATTAATCAAAAGCATTCTCATCGATGTCTAATTTAAAATAGGGCATTTCACCCCAACTTAGTAAGATGCTATGCTTAATAAGCTATACACGAATCTTCATTATTTTCCCAGTTACTACTTTGCATTGAGATCTAACATAGCCATACATCGCCTCACCTATTGTAATGGTAGGGTCTTAAATTATGCTTTTACATGGAAGCTGTGTGAATATCGTGCTTGATGTGACCTCATACGAGCGACACATGAATAATACTTGCAAAGATGACTTAGAGAAAATAGCTAAGAGGAAGAACATGCAATTTTAGTAGCTCAAACATACTTGTAACAAATGAGGGAGCTAGAGAGTGTCAACCTCACTCTTATTGGTTGATTATCAACAAGTCATTTGAGCGTTATTTTGATATTTGAAAGCAAAGATTTCACATAATATCAATGTTTTTATGATCTTCAAAGCTTTTAAAGTATGTAATGAGGAAGCATTATTGGATATTTATAGACTCTTAGGTTCGATGATATTCATCAAATCGGATTGATGATCGATGGTTAAGATAAAGCTTACTCATTTCAAAGTTATCATTGTAAGCTTGTTGTGAGCACAAGGTCTGTAGCCTATCTTATTGATTATAGAAGCCTACCTAAGAGAGATTGATAGTGGATAAATCAATCTAATGATCCATGTTCTATGCCCGTCAAATTTCTCTAAGTCATTTTAATTGCAAATTGGATTCCCTAAACCATTTCATTTAGCTCAAATGAGTTAGCCTTAAACAAATAATACATTAATAATAAATTAATAATAGACTTAGCTTAATACAAAATTAGCTCTCTACACCTGCTTAAGACCCTCTATGAACTTTAGGTATTGTTAAGTTTTATGACTCTTTCAAGCTATAATTGCATCACTAGTATATAATGCTCTAACTTCCTACACACTAGTTACCCTTGATATCGTTAGATCCCACCCTACCTAAAAGAATTTGTCTCCAATACCACTATGGTAGCATATACAATGACAAAGAAAGAAAACTTCTTCAACAACATTTTTGGATGGAAAGGAATTCCAATATTAAAATGAAACTAACAATGATAAGGATATGGTACTTGAAAATGATTAAAGTAATATATCTTTAACTCTAGAAGAAACCATTAATAAGCAAAGAAAATAGGAAGTAAATGAAAACTTTAAAAATATGCATAAGTGAGAAATCAGGAAGAAAAAAAAAAAGAAAAAATCAATTGACATCTTGTATGCTTTGGTCAATAGTTGACATGTATAGGCTAAAGATGAATAGAAAGGAGTATAACACAATCACTTAAATTGATCCATCCTATGTTATGTCAATAGAAGCAAGCTAAGGGCTGCTTGAATATATGAAATTAGGTTTTCAATCACTCAAAAAAAGTTTAAGTCAACAACTTTGAATCTTCATCTGATCTTTCACCTTCTCGAGATCTCGATTGGGCTAGACACTCATCCATCACATATCTCTTGTCAAAGTTCTATTGTTTTTCCATAAGAGCTTAATGAGAGTGTAATTGCACAATAATTCTTTCTTAATAAAAATCGCTCTAATTCGTTGAAAATTTATTTCTTTGTCTCACTATTTGCTAGAATGCGAAGCAATTAGGAGCTCCAACTTAATATTTCGTATCATTCTAGAACATTGAAAAGATAGATTCTACGAAATTCTTCTCCATGAAGAAACCAAAAGAGAGGTCACTTCGTTTTAGGAGTTGTGTATAAAAAAGAGTTAAAAATTAATAAAGTTAACAGGAAGAATTAAGGTAAATTTGATTTTTTATTATGTAATTTAATATGTTGATCTATCTAGTTCTTTAATTTGAAAAACAAAGTTATTTCTTCATATGCACCTTTCTTGTTAAGGTAGAATATTTATCTTGTTTTCCTTTTCAAAGTTAATAATGGCACCATTAATTGGCATAATAGAATATAGTAGGAATAGAAATGCAAATGAGAATTAGTAACTATTACTTATACCGTAATTTTCTCCATGGTTTGACTATCGGATTAACATCTCATGTTAGGCTATGGAAATATGTAGAAAAAGCTACTTGAGAAGTAATTGTAATACCCTATTTGATGATTTTAAGAATATTATAGAACTGTAATTCCACAAGTTAAATACATTAATAGCTCTGCAGAAAAAGGAATAGCTATTCCTTTAAAGAGTAATGATAAATAATGAAAAAAGATGTTGAGAATGTTCGTGAAAGGTTTAAAACGAACTAATCATATTTTGTAGATTTTATGATATAGACAGTGTAAACCCATGTCATTTCTCTTATGAAGAGTACATCTACGGTATATGCAGAGTGCATTTTAGTAAAGCGAATGGTTTTGCTTATAGGTATTTTATTAGTGTTTTAGCTAGATTGCTTCGCGATCGGACTGTCTTTTATAAGACAACCTAAATTCAACGACGGAATGTTCCTGAAGTACATTGTGCAATAAATCTTTGCTTCTAGCGAGAGGAAAGCATAAAGGGATAAAAAGAAGTACACGTTAAAAAGAAAAATGAAATGGATTGGCAACTCATACCATGCTGTTGAAACAACACTTGATCACATGGAAAGCATTACCCGTTCCAAGAATGAACCAATAATTTGTAGAAGGAAAAACACAAACTCAGCCAATCTTCTAATAATGCCACGAGGAAGTTGCGACGATAATAGTGATGCTAGCTGGATCGATCTGGAGAAAGCGAGGAATATTGGGGCGGCAATGTTCACTCGTCGTCACAACATGGGTGAGTCCGTCGATTGCTGCTGCGTCAACATATATGTGAACAACAACATCCAAGGTTCCAGCAATTCAAGTTTGATGGAAAGTGATTCAGACATGAAAAGTCCCGGTGTTTCTTTATCTTTCGGAGACATTAACCTTGAAAACAACGGGTTTCTTCGACGCAAGAAGAAAAGGAAAAGGCATCCTGTTACGAGCTTTAGGCTGAGTTCATCTGCAACGGTTTCGTTATTCTTACTTGTGTTTGCCTTATTCTTTGTGCTACTGAGAGAAGTTGTTAATTTTTTTTTTTTAATTGTTAGTATCTCCAGTAAGAACGACAATTAGTTGTGTTTGGATGGAATCCTCTGTAGCTATAATTTCAAAATGAGAACTGACATGCAACATAGTTTTTACGAATTGATTACATCATTACATATCTGAGTCATATGGTGAGAACTTCAACTTATTTGTTTAGTTAATACTCCAAACTTCATCATACTAAATATTAGGTTGATCGATTTCTTGTGAGATGCTATATGGAAAAATATATATATATATATATATATATCTTTCTCCCTCAAATGTTCCCATTATTTCAAAATTACAACAGATAAGTTGGAATTAATATTCAATCATTGGTCAATGTAGTTAATATTCATCAATCTCTCCACGTTCCCACCATTTCAAAGTTGGAACACATATGCCGAGTTAATATTCAACGTATCCAACATTTTAGACATTATCCAACATGTCCACAACTACATAACCTTTTCATAATTTAAATTAGGAAATAGTTAAAAAAATTCTTGTCTTTTTCATGTTTTCATCTAATTTCACTTGTTAAATATTTAATTTATGTTTTCTTTGGTATTCTTTAGACATTTGTTTTATAAGTGTATCATACTTTTATTATTTTTATTAACAACTTTACATGTAACACAGATGCATCTTCAGCTAATATTTATAAAATGCTAAAATATATTAATTCTTTTGTCAAGTATCATAGATGAATCGTTAATAGGATGGTGCTATATCCAAACTTAAAAGGATTTCACTTTTATAACTTAGACATTACGATACTGAATTACACAAATGTAAAACTTTCAAGAAAATTGGTTTTCGATGGTTAATTTCCTAGGTAATTTTTCTCTTTTTTTTTTTTTTAAGCCTAACAATTTCCTAGGTAATTCAATTACTTGAATGTCGCTTCGATGCCACGTCAGGACAAGAAGTTAAAATTGGTTTAAGTACTGAAGTCCCTCATGTGTATTTGTATTTGTATTTGTATTACAAACTTTGAGAATTTATCAACATGACTAAATTGAATTTCAGAAAGAAAAATCAATATTCGAACGATAATTGAGTTCCTCCCAACCAACAATTTCAGGGCCCTGTTTAGAGAATCTGAAGAAGTTAAATTACCTCGGGGCCCAAGGGCTATCTATTGTTAGACTTCAGGCCTTCTTAAAACTTGGACATCTTGAGGACAATGTAAAGTAACGTTGTGGATTACAACAAATTCTGAATGGGTGCATCGTATTTGCTAATTTCTCATCTCATCTGTATATTTGCGACTCAACATGACGCAAGATGCTCCAAACCAATTCCTCAGGTGACATATAGAACTCCTTCACTAGAAATAATACGTCATATAAATGAAAAATTGATATATAGGATATCTCTCTGTAATTATCCATGATAGTTGTTCCAGTGATAAAATTTCTATTAAATCATGATATTGTCTTTCATTACGTATCATACATAATATCTCACTTTAAACGAATATTTTTCTGTATTTCTTTCCAGATAGGTTAAATTCAATTAGTATTTGTTTTGAGAAATCTGGAAGTTGTCATTCAATTTTATAGCGTGCATTACCAGTTAAATCAAATAACGATTAGCACAAGTACCCATTTTTTTAGGCCAGGTTACACATCTTTTTGGAAAAGTGTAAAGCGTTGCTTTTCTTTTCTTTTTCAAATTGTTGGGTTTAAGAACATATTGCTCCTTACAATTCATGCGTGCGGGTTAAGCTTAGTATACCACCGAGTTAAAAGAGTCATTTCCGATGTAATGAAGCATAGACATTAGCAAAAACTTGCCCCGCCAGATGCTTTTGCCTATGCTTGACGTTAATGGGCATAAGCTTTATCCATTGCACACAAACGACAGTGCCATCCCTCACAGCATATCCATTTACAGCATGTTTGCTCCTCCTTCCTTGGCCAGCGCTTCCAATGTGAAGGACCGCATGATGCATTTCTTATGCATTATTAAAAGTTCCTCATGTAAGAATTTTCCAGGATCTCATACAAGAATTTACAACACTTCAAAAATTAATTATGAATTATTTTATATGTACGTGTATTGATCACAACCCCCCGAATTGATGGCTTTCAATGAAACTACTCAATTAGGGTTTTTTCTTGTCAAAGATAAGAAATGGAGAGGGGATCTAGTTTATTTATAATATTCCAATAGAGCTCTCCCTTTATAGGTTAATTATTACACTTAAAGCTTATACTAAATAGTCCTTCTATATCTTTAAATAAAGCATAAATAGGCTTTACACATAAATGGATTAAATAAATAATTTAACCCATACAATATATCTCATCAAACTATAATTATTCAACCTTTAATTTCAAGCAATTAAAGAAAGCCTAATAAATTGAAAAAATTTCCAACACCTCAGAGAACATACCTCTTACATGTAAAGTTAAAAGATCCTTCTCTTTTCTTTTCTTTTCTTTTCTTTTTTTTTTTTAATTCTAACACTTGCGAAAATATAATATTTATTAAAAAAAGCTTATAGGAATTTTAGTGAAGGATTTAAAGATAATGTGTAGAGTTACCAAAGAATGAGAGTTCCTTAAAAAACTAATATAGTAGTGTAAGAAATTTTTTTAAGTTTCTTAAGGATAAACATGGTCTTTGAGAATTCGAAGATGATGAATATTTTGAATTCCAAATGTCCAAAAAAGCAACTAAGAAAAGGTGAGTTAGTAAATTCCATTTTTATCCCTTCTCTTTGTTATTAAATAATTTGATCAAATATGGTAACTAATTTGGTTGAATTTAGAACCAAGCAATTTTTCTTTTTTTAATTAACCATACAAAGTAAAAATTGCAGGGTTGAGAAATGAAGTATTATAAATCAAATGTCTTCCTTACCTCCATCTTCTCTTTTAGTTCTACCAACATCAACCATCATGACTCCATAAAGCTCAAATAATAAATAATCCACGGTTGATTAAATCGCTATTATTTATACTGGTCTCAAAAAATTATTCAAAACCTTGTACAATTGAATCATGCATATCTTCTCTCAATCTCCCTACATCTACCAAATTCTCCCTAGTTTCCTCCATAAGACATAACAAAACTTTGTAGAGTTTATATTGACAATATAAGCTTGTTATATAAAAGAATATACAACTCGAATCAAATTAGTCAAAAGTAAACATTTCAGTTAATTTCAAGAACCCCCTTTTGATTTATGCAAATCTATAACTCAAAATCAAAGCACTCGAAAATAAACTTTTAAGTTGATTGTAAAGACCAAATACCTTATCAAAGTGTATGCTTAGTCCCTTGATATTTTGAAATGAGGATTTACACCTCTTAAGTTTTTTTTTTTCTAAAATGTGTTTTTTTAGACTTGAACTTTAATCTTTACCTTTTAACATAGTAATAAAATGATTATAAATTATTAAATAAAAGAATGCCAAACTAAATAAGGTAGCTTTGCCCTTCTATAAGTAGCCACCTTAGGGTCAAGCAACTATATTACCTTATTTTAAGATAGTGGGACACCCGACTCGAGTCGAGTTGTCTAGTGGCTCAACTTAAAGAGACTTCTATCAATACCCTACATTCGAGCTCCAACACCTTACATTCCAGCTCCAACTTGCTCCAAATCAGGTCGACTAAGTTTTCTACTCTCTTTCTGATCTCTTTTAAGTTGATTCCAATAAGTGCCAACGTATGAGAGGGAGCTTACACCTATAGGAGCAGCAGAGCATCAAATCACCAACACCAGTATGATACATGTCTTCTAACATAATATTCTAGAATGCTCATTTTTTCATACATTATACCACATTTGTCCTTTTTACCTATTTTAATATGTCCTAAGTATTACATTTGTAACTTACTCTTTTGTCTTTTCCTTGTATGCATGTAACCTTAATAGGATTAGTACATAAACCCCATTTATCTGTACATAAACATCATCACTTCATAATTGAATACAGTAAATTTCTTTTTTGAGAGCATCTAGCCATGTCTTCTCTTTCTTTAGCTCTTCTTTATTCCCTTTAATAAGGAATAGTGACAAGTAACCATAATCCTCACTTGCGTGTCATATCAGGTAGAGGTTATGCTAAATAAAATCAATTAGTGTATCATATCTAGTTGATAGCTACTTGAATTTTGTTAAACCCCCTTTTGTTTTTGTTTTTATGCTTTTTTTTTTTTGTTTCAATCCGTTGTGATGTTTTTCCTTGTATAAGACTCCAGTGACACATCATAAGCGATCCAAGAAATGCTTACCAATGTCTCATCACATTCATTAATCTTTAAAGTTATCTTACAATCAAGAGTCTTAAAATCTAATAAAGGCCTTTTCCTCCTCCTCATTTGAAGATCTCTAGAGATTTTAAGAAAGACCTCAAACTTTTAAGATCATTTCAACTTCAAGAAAGATCAAAGTAAGTAACCAAAAAAGAATGATTGAAGAGCGATGAAGAAGACTCAAAGATATCATGCTTGGCAACTCACACATGAGCCTACAAGTTGCTAAGATCATTAGTTTCAAGCATCATTGGATTAGACTTCTCAAGGTTATCCAATATACAATGTGCTTGTGACTAATCATCTACAACAAGCCTCAAAGAGATAAAAATAAATATCCTGGAAAAGGACTATGATTCAAAAAGAAAAATTAAGCAAGATTAGCTGGCTATTTAGATACTAATATACTAGTGACAATCGCGAATAGAAAATCTACATCAAATTATTACACTTCTATAATTTATTAACTTATGAAGCAGAAATAGATAGTTGTATCTCAGTCCAGTATTGAAGCCCAACATCGTGTCATGGCTCATAACACATGTGAACTAATAACATTGAAGACCCTTCTTGAAAATTTCAATGTCATCTTTACATATTTTGTTCCTATATTTATGATAATTAAGCACCAATTCATATTGTGAGTAATCTAATCTTTCATGAACAAACGAAGTATATTAAAGTTGATTGTCTTTTTATGAGAATTGCAATCACTGATAAAAGGATTTATACTCTATTTGCACCTTCAAAGGACAAAGTGGTTGATATGTTCACCAAAGCTCTCAAGAAGGAAGACGTCACCAGTTTGAGTGATAAGCTTTGCAAGATAGACATCAATGCTCCAAGTTAAGAGAAAGTATTAGTTACCTATTTTAGACCTAATTTAGATGAAGATGATAGGTGCACATTAATTTGTGTTTATATATATTTCCAAATTTCTTTGTATGCATTTTTAACTGTATATATTTGTATGTATTTTGCATAGTTGGTTCTCTTAGTTATTAGTCTTATATATACATATGTCAGCTCAGGATATAACAAAATATATATGAAATTTACATATTTTTCATATTATACTATCACTTTATCAAACAGAGAAGTTATAAGTATGTACGAATTGTATAGCTATAGTATTGTATTCATTTGTTTAAATATGAGAAAATATCAGTATATAGTTTTCATGATATTAGGTGAAGTTGTTGATGCCCAACCCCCATGACGCATACATAGTCTATTGTCATTAGCCATTGTCTCATAGTGAGATAGGCTAACTCATAGTGGATGGTCCTAAGTTATATAAGGGTATATTACATATGCATATGATATAATGCCCCATATCATTTATCTAAAAGGCCTTTTCAAATTACATGAATAAATAGATTGAAACTATCAACCTAATATGATCCAACACACAATGATAAAAGTATTCTAGATGAGGAAACCTATAGAGAAAGATCCATAAAAAATATAGAGCTAATTAATAGAAACTTCATAATCTTCTATGCTACATAATAGCTTCTCAATTTCAGTATTATTAGACTCATAACTAAGTAATAGAAGTTTAAATTATAAATAGATATGAATTTATATTTTAGTTTTCACACTCATGCCCACTTGTATAAATTGAGACTTAATTTAAACTTATCAAGAGGAATAATTAAGTAGAGATAATATTATAATTCATCAATTTAATATTAATTAGGACTTGCCATCATGATACAATATTATGGTTGTATTTGCTTGCTAGAAATTGCTAACCATTTGTTTACTACATTCGTTATATTTGATATTTACAAATGTTAAATATTGTTGCACCACATGAGACCAATTCCAATCGTTAATATTTTGTAGTTGAGGCTATAGATGTGCTACAATAGGAGCAATGGATATCATATTTTCTATTATCATCTATTGGTACTTGCCACTATCTCCTACTTTCATCTTGATCACCACATATCATTATGAGCCACTATTTACCATAAACTCATAAAGCTAACGTATACCAAGCACCTTCTATAAAAGAAAACCTAAATATGGATCCAAACCCACTGGATATGGGACGTCAAAGCTAAAGCTTGTATACCGGTATAGATTTTATTATTTAATATCTTTAGAATTCTATGGATTATAAATATTCAATAAAAACCTCTTTAAAAAACAATACAAAGGTTTAAAATATGGTTATTATACTTTCTTTTTATACTAACAGTATTACATATCACAGTTTAGAGGAGAGAAGATTCAAATCTGATACATTGTATTAGAAGACTAAAATTTATACCATTAGGATGCAACGCCTTTAACAAAATGTGGTAACTATGTTGAAAAATCTAATAGCAATAGAGCTATAACGATGGAAATAAACTATTCTAGCGAAACTTTGAAAATATGGTATATTTAATACCTGCCACGCAAATGGTGATTTACACCTTATGTTTTTTGTGTATTAGATATTTACACTATTTGCCATGAAAATTGATAATGAATTATTAATTGGGATATGTCAATTTTGATGCACAAGAATTTGGAAATAATGACAATTTGAATGTTGAATATGATTAATAAAGGAAGATTACTACTAATGATACCGACTATGATTATAGAGAGAAAGATGATGATTTATAAGACAAAAGTGATGGGCAAGATGATATGGGCGGTTGGTTATGTCAAAAGGGGATGTGGAAAAGCCAAACAAAGAGCACATACATACATTAATCATCCACTCTCAATTGTCGGCTTATTAACCTTAGAAGGCGGAGCACATCTTAAACCTTATCCCAACAACACCACCACCATTACCTTTCCTCTTCCTCCAACTTCTACCTACCATCATCATCACACTTTAGAATCCAATTCCTCATCATGCCAAATCATTGGTGGATCCCATCTCCTTGTCCCCTTGCCTCCTCCCATGCCATCATCCTCGTTTCACTTCTCATTTTAAAGTTATTAGTATATATCTTAATTATGTTTTTCTAATACAACCTAGTACAAGTTGGCATGATTTCAGTTTGATTCTGTTTTTCTTTCAAACCAACCAAACCATAAAAATAAGATTCAGTTTTTTATAACTTTGAATAAAACCATACAGTTAGAATGAGAACTTTTTCAAATATAAAAATTTGGTTTATTCTATGAATTGAACCATATTTTGTAGTGCAGGAAATTATATTTACATTTTATGTAATCTTATATGAAAAGTGTTAAATTCATGCATAGTAATAATAAGTATTGGTATCATATTATAGGTTCTGAAGTTAATATTCATGCAATTATAAAATTTTAAATGCTTACTATTAGCTAATTTTATTTGTAAAATTAGTATACAATATAAATTTTGAGTAAATTTTATAATATTGTTTATAAATTATGGTAATAACAATTCAACACACATACCTTTCAATTAATATAAGATAAAAATTCTTTTAAGTTCTATGCTATAATAAAAGAAATTCTTTAATTTCATGCAAAACATTACTATATCTTTTATAAGACAATTTGATCCAGATTTACAAATTGGTTTCCTTTGTACTTTAGAGTCAATCATAAATTAACGAGTTGATTTAATTTGAGAATTTTCTTAACCTAATGGAAAAAGAAACCACATCTTTGATCTAGTTTGGTTTAGCTTGCGAATTGATTCGCCTTGGTCAACTTTTTGGCCCATTCATATAATCTAGTATTTATATGGTACCGTAATGTTATAATTATCAAGAATGTATGAAATTGTATATTTTAGCCCGATAGATTTTTCTCTCATAGATTAAAAATCATAAATTAGAAAAAAGAATCTTCATAGAATTAATCACTTTTCTCCTAGGAGTTTGAAGAAGTTAATAAGCATGATATACAGTCTCTTTCACTGATGTCAAAAAGGGAGGCGCCAATAATTAATAGTGAGAAATGTGAAATAAGCACTCATGTCTTTAAGGTTGCTTAGTTCATAAGCAAAACCTTAATCAGCTTTTACTTTGTCATAAAATCTCCTTATACATGAATAAGAATGCATTATCAATAATTGCTATATTCTAAAATATGTGTGAATAATGATCGGTTGGACCACTGGAAGGACATTAAATTATTAATTTCATTCCACTTTGTCATTGTCAATGCACGTCAGTGTGCTAGAAAAGAAAACTTACAGTTGAAGAGTCGGGTAAGTTTACAATTCCAACTGATTAAAGAACCCTAAAAATGTTTTTATGACCTAATGATGGCAAACGTATTAACGTTTTAATTGCAAAGTAACAATACTGTGCATTACATATAAGTATATACAATACGTAATTATTAAATGGATTTAAACACGCGAAATAATAATAAATAATTATTTAAAATTTTTATAAATATAATTAATATTTACACATTAATTATCAAGTACATATCGACTGTTTTTCTCATATGCAGTGCCATTCTATATTCAACATCAAACGAAATAGTAAAAAGTTGCATTCAGTCGACAGTTATGTGTCCCCTTCGATGTGATATATTCAATTATGGTAACGAGAGGGTGCAGTGAACTTGAGGATTCGTCGGTGGATTAGCCGTACCTAATGGGTTCCATCGTGATCATATTAATGCCCTTTGGCACAGCTGTTGGGTTGCATGCCTAATTTTATGTTTCTGAATTTCCAGAATAATTGAAAGGGTTCTCAATAAATGTGGGTTTTAGCCATAATGAAGAGGCTAAACCTTATTAAAAGGAAAATCATTCCTAGTACAATATAAAAGTTGTCCTGAATGTTTTTGTCGGAATGATTTGTTTAAAACCTATTGGATATTTTGTTGTTGGAAATAGCAAATAAGTTTCTTTTAGCCTTGAAAAATCACAAATTTGGTGCTGTTTCAAAAGATTTTATCAATCTATTTATCATAATTATCATTAGAAGATAAATGATTTTTAGGTACCAAAGTTTGTTATGAAGGTTTTGATTCGAATGATTTGTCTGAAGCCTATTCCGTACTTTTTTTTCATAGAAGTAGCAATAAGTTTCTTTTATCCACGGAAATCGCAATTTGGCACCGTTTCGGAAGATTTTGTAGACCTCTCTATCATATAACTATTTAGACAAAAAACAATTTGTAGTGTGAATGTTTATTGCGAATGTTTAATCCGAATGATTTTTCTAAAACCTATTGCATACTTTTGTTTTCGAAAATAACAAATAAACTTCTTCAGGTTTTGGAAATCATGATTCGGTATTGTTTCTGAAGATTTCCTCGGTCGATAGATTTTAACGATTGGAGCAAACCTGGCTCGCACAAATTGTGATTTTAAAAAGATTAAATCAGATGTATTGTAGCAATATTAATTCTTTGAGAACTTTCCCGTAACATTTTTGTCAAATTCACCATTTCCAAGGATCATAATCTTATAAAAAAAAAAAAATCAAACTATTATGAGGATTTCTCGCAAAGAAACACTCTAAACAAAAAAGGAAATGTAAGCAAATAAAGAATTTTCACTGCAAGAATGAGAAAGGATTCCTTCCAACACCGTGACAAAATAATAAATATATTGCATTATTTAAATTTCCTTGTAGGATTATTGACTTTTCTATTATTTTTAATATGTTTAATTAAAGCAATTGCACTACATTGCTTGTGGCAATTGGACATTGTGGTAACAGCTAAGTGTTGTTGTATTAAAGTTGGCCGATTAGGAAATTTTTACCATATTAATCTTTATTTTTTAAAGGATTAGTTCAACGCTTAATCTCACCCTTAATTTATACCCATTTAGTTCTAAAATACTCAATAAATTAGATCTAATATATATATTAAATTAAAAATGAGACGTAAGAGTGGACCAATCTCACCAAAATGGATATTAAAACCTAATAAATAATATCTAATAATAGTTCTCTTCTGTCCATTTTTATATTTAAAATTTAAAATGACAAAAATTGAAAAGATAATTGATATCCATAACCCATAGTTAATTTCGACCAACATTTCCCATGAAAAAATCAACCCGAGTTTGTATGATGTCATATGTAAATATCAAATGCACGTAACAAAAACCCTCGCGAATGGCCACATTATAATTAGCTGTGAAGCCACTTTACAAATTCCGATAAGCTGTCTCTGGCATATAGGCTGGGTTGATGTCATAGGTGTATTAAATTAACATGTAAGATTTCATTAACATTATAAATTGACCCAAATTATCAATTTACTATAGATCCGATCATACTATATTTGCATATTTTATACCAACTATCAATATGACACCCTGCCCAAGGTGATACCACACCACAGCATATTCACATGTATCTTGCCGAACACATAACGTTTATTAGTTAACTTCTGTCTTAGCTATTTAGTCATCCGTTTGATACGTGTTTTAACCGTGTGTATCGTACCTCGTCACATAGCTACGCATGCTGCATGCATTCTCTTGTCTAAATCATGTTTATTGTTGGAAACACGCAATTTTGGTTTAGGGCCCAAGAAAAATGTCGAGCTGCTGCCTCGAGTTGAATGTTGCACGGATTAAAATGTTTCGGTAATAACAGGTTTTTCTCGTGTTTCACGAAATCATTGGTATATATATATATATATATATATATATATATAAATTTCGATATAATATACTGGTAGAAGTTATTAATACCAGAATACACAAGTTATGCTAGAATTTATATGTATATATATTTTAGTAATAAAAACGTATAATAAAATTTACATGTTATACCAAAATTTATATTTTTTGTATCATAATAGGAAGTCACCCGTTCGCAACTTAGTGCAAGTAGTTGCTGGTGATAAGACAATATTAGTACTTTTTCACATCTTTTGATGAGAAATATCTTTAGAATGAATATGGCAATATTGAATTAAAGCCAACATATAATGATGGGATTCGTAAATGGGCAACCTATTTACCTCGCGTGCTTAAATTTACGTGCTTTACATATTCATACTTTTTGTGTGTTGGCTCAATCGTGCTTGCATGTCCATCAGCTCGATTGCTGATGCTTCTTACATATATCCTATTTATTTGTGTGTCCTAGTGTATCTGTAGTTGGGCTCTGATAATATTGCCTTTTCAACATTTCCGGTTTTTTGCAGTGATCTCCAATATTGTTCAACAGTATTATTTACACGGCAAGTGTGAAAAAATTACTATAAACAATTGTCGAAAGTAATTAATTGAAAATTTATTCAAAAGTCATAAATCAGTTGAAGTAATAAAAATTAGTTAAAAGTAGCAATAAATTTATTCTAAAATAAGAAGTTTTCAAATTTTATACCTATGGCATATACTATATACACATATATATATATAAGTTGTAAATTAATTGAAAGCAAACTTTCAAGTAAAAGTCATAAATTTTCAATTAGAAGTTGTACATTATATATGTTTGTGTTAGTTAATACGTAGAAGTAGTAAATCGATTGAAAATAAATTTTCGGATTTTATACGTGTAGCAAATATTATATAATATATATATATATATATACATATGATGTATGATGAAACTATGTATATATACATATTAAGAACTTATAAGTTGTAAATAATCGAAAATTTTATTTTTAAATTAGAGGTCATACTTTTAATATATTTCTATGTTATTTAGTACTTAGAAATTAGAAACCATAAATTTATATGTTATGTTGTTATATTATATACATATGTATATATGTTTATATGTAGCATAATATGTATTGATTATTGATATTGAACCATAAAATATTAAAAAAAAAAAAACAAATTTCTAACTTTAGAAGTTGGGAAATTGAGAAATAAAAGAACAAAATTTGACATTAGATTATATTAATGATTTGACAAGTTAAATAATCAAAAGGTAAAAAAAATAACTTAATGTTTTATTATTTCATATGACGTTGGTACGATACTACAAGTGGTGACAATAGAAATTGAGAAAACAAAAGAAGATAATAGAAACAAGGAAATAAGCGATCCTAAATTTCATCAAAAGTTGGAAATGGTGAATTGGATGCTTCTTCGCCACTACGTCCAAGAGAAGGGGCGAAATTCAATACTAAAAGCCTTGATGTTGATCGCGGTTGGACCAACTAAGATGAGTAGATTCACATAAGCCTAGTTAGAGCGGGCTTGGGTTTTATCTCCTACTCTTTGATAGCTGTAAAAAGCCCTTAATGGGTGCAATCACGAGAACCCTTTGACGCTCAAGTTAATAAAGAGAACAAAAAAGAAATAAAGATAAGCACTCAAGACCTAAGAAACCATGCTCGACTGGTGTATGTATAGTGTATGTAGTATATCAAACTCAAGTAGTGAGAGGGAGGAGAAAAGGAGGAAAAGATTTTTTAGAGACAGAATGTTTTATCTTATTTCACGGCACCTAACACCTTTTATGTGAGTCACTTAAACACATAGCAAATAGAGATTCGTTCGTACTAGCCGCCTACAGACAATGCACTCTGCAGTAGAGATTGAGCTTCAATGCGGATGGCAAGTTGTGGTCAACCGAACCACCAAATCTATAGCTCACAAACCTAACAATTGCCAAGTGCACTAACCATACTACAGATATCAGACATTCATTAATCAGCTATGGTGGAAAGTGAGTACTAAGAACAAAAACCCGGCCAAGATGCTAAGGGAGGCATTGGTTGATTCCTAATTGGGAGTAGGTTGAGCTCTGAGCTTATGCCAGGAAACCAATGTATGCTGGCTCGACGATCAAGGACTATCTAATCGGAGGAGTGTTATTTGGCTCGTCGAGCAAGTTGCAATATAGAGGATAAGTTCGCCAACTGCTAGCGTGTCCCTCGACATGAGCACATGGCTTTGCGTAGAGGTTGCAAGGCATCAGATGAGCTCGTTGTCCATTTGAGCACACTTCAATATCCCTCATGATGGGCCTCACTCGTTAAGCCTTGGTCTAGACAAGAATCGAGTGTCAACACTTGCCATTCGAATCATGCTTGTTACAACTTGCATATTCATCAATTTTAGTTTCATTTTGATCTCAACATTCTCACATTTCTATCATTCGAGTCTTCATGTTTCTAGTACTATCTAGCACATCTTAAACAATGATCATTATTTGACTAACCTAATTGAATAATTCTTCTATGGTACAGTGGCTAAGCCCCTATTGCCATTATTGGGGGAAGCTACCAGCTGCATATTCTTATTGTTGCTTTAAGCTTGACTCAACTTAAGCTTAATTTATAAACAATTTAAGTTCAAGTTTATATTTAGATTAGAGGGCCAACTTGCTTATGCTCATCAATAGGCTGGTGAGATTTATGAATTGCAAATATTTTATATATAATATATAAGTAAAATCCAAAAATAATATTTATATAATATATGTATATATGATATGATATGAGATAATATATAATATATAATTTAATATTTGTTCACCATTCATTAATCTATTTATTTATATGTTGATTCACTTTGTATATTTAGCTTTTTGGATTTAACTTTATCTCATACCACAAGTTTGCTAGTAAGCCAAGTCACTCGTGAGCTACTCAAACTCGATTCACTTTAAGCTTGAATAGCTCAACTCAATTTATAAATGAGTCGAAATTAAATTCAAAATAAAATTCGCTTATGTAAATAAGTTAAACTCGAACCTATAATTTTCGATCTTTATAAAAGCTAACCTCTTAAAGGAGCTAAGCTGAAGTTTTCAAAGGATCAACTCAACTCAACTTGTTTTGCAACCCTAATTCAAATACTGTAGATGCAGTGTAAAGCAAAATTACATAAAAGGTTTTTATATAGAACAGTACTTTCTATAAGTTCATATTTGGAATTCCTCTAATGCTTCACATCTTTTTAAAATTTTTGTGCCCTTTGACCTTTTTTAGTGCAGTATTGCTCCCATACCCCATTTAAAGAAGGATGATCAATCAAATAATTAACTACTTATTTGATTGGCATCATTTTAAAATTTGGACATGCCATACCATCTTTAACATAGAGATTTAAAATATGACATGTGTATCATATATAGAAGAAGGTTCCACCAAGTTTAGGTTTGGCATGGTCTTTTAAGGTTCTTCAATAATTAGTAAGTGTTTGTGATAGCATTATCAAACCCAATTGAGAAAATCTCTTTTGCGAAATGATATTTCATCTAAAATAATAGTTCTGATCCTAAAAAGTGTTTTCTGCAGTTTGACATTCATTAAATTTCACAAGCACTATTACTCATTTATTTAATTGTCATTTATCATCCATGTATGATTTTTCTTGCCATGTCTGCCCATGTGGAAACTTATGTATATAGAGAATTAAAAATAGCAACCAGATCTCGCTTTTCATTGTCATGAAGTTACAAATCGGCTTTATTTAAGGTTTTCGCGTCAAACGTGTGCGAGCTAAGATTTTTAAGTTTTCAATTCATAATGCATGTGGTGTGTGCTCTTACTTGTGCCCTATGATAGGTGCACATTCACTATGTATTCTACCAAGCTTAATTTTTGCTTATCTACTGAGTAGTGAAATATGGAGGCGGACTGCGAACCAGTAGACTTGGAGATTTACCATCGAATCTTATCCATCCCAAACTCTATTGGGTGCTTCGAGCGTACGCGCTTGTTCAATGTATTGTAACCATTGCCTTTTTGCAAGTTTAGTTTGCTTGGTAGTTGTCGTAAAACATACGGGTACTCCTATCTGCACCTGCAATTTGACAAAGATTGTTAGTAAAATTGTTAAAGTTATTTAGTTTAGATGGCTTACTACTTGGGCCACATTTGCTAAGTTAGTGGCCCTCTACGTCATCTTCCAACTGTGCTTCAACTTCCTTCTCCTTTGCGAACTTCTCTTCAACACCGAGCTAACCACCCACGGATATGTCCTCAAAATTGGAGGAACGTTCATGACATCATATGCTCTCTACTAGGTGAAGTCTTGGAAGTCATAATTCTTTATGTCATCGAATTACTCATGCGTGGTTTAAGCGGCTTTCCCTTATTATCTTTCCAAACCTTCCCTTTTTTACCAGAGGATAAACCATGGAAAAAACGATCCATTTTTTAATATAGAAATTAATAATGATACGAGAGAAAAAGTTTAATTCATTGTTCCCAAAAAAAAAAAAAAAAAAATTACACCCAAAGAAAGATAATATAATGTATGTGCGGAGAGTATTTGTTGGAAATGTTGACATTGGAGTTGAGTAAGTGATAAAGTTGAGAGCAGTGGGGTCTATTGAGAATGGGTGAGTATTTATTAAAATATTGAGAGCTGATTAAATGAAGATGAGATTAGAGAAGACATGTAAACTGTTAAACGATAAATGAATAAGTGAAGCAAATGTGCCACTCATAAGTAATATATATTATTTTGTTAAATGTTCACATTTGAATGTTTAGATACGTAGATTTGCTGCTCTGTTCCGGTCTCACAATTTCTAAAAATTGATGTTTGAAGTTCACTTTCCGTGAACTCTAATCCATCTTTGTCCTCTCCCTGCATGTCAACCTTTAACTTTTGCAAGCCGATGCCCGCAACACGAAGGCTTTATATATCTTAACCAATGGATCCAGCCAATTCCACGAATTGGCGAGGTTGATCTACCTAGAAACGTGTGAATTGGTGGTTCATCCACCAGCTCTAACTGGCTCTACGAGCCAATTCACAGAGCATGAACTAGTGATTCCAGTTCTGGTCGGTTTCTAGATCGAACCCTTTCCTCAAGTCTATTATGTATTTAAATGCTTCTTTCAATAAAGTTATCCTATTTAGCCAAAAGAAAGTGAACGTTAAAGGTCTACTTTGTTTATGATGAAATTCAATTGCATCTTCTATATTAGAGTGAATCGATTAAGTCCCTATACTTATATGTGTCACTCTATAAAACTAAGGGGTGCAAAAATTTCATCATATATTCATATCTCAATTTGAGCATGCAAAACTCAGAAACCAATTAAATGCCATAATAGTACTTATTAAACAATTAATTTGTTGGAATGATAAGTCTGTATAAAAGAAATATATAAATTAAATTTGCCTATCAATTAAAGTCTTCAAATCAAAATAAGAAAGCTCGATCAAATTTAATATATAACCATTTTAGCTCTCTACGTTGTCTTTAGGTTTGAAAGTTGATTTCTTGAGCTTCGTGGAATGCACTAACTCATTGAAATTTAAGTTCGTTTTGGCTTTCAATAGATTCTCTAATTAGACTCAACTTCATGTCCTAACACCTGATAGAGCATCTATCACCGTTTAGGCCGTAGCTCAAGTGTTTTAGATGATGAATTGAAGCAATTGAAAAGGCTGGGGAAAGCTCAAGTAGACAAAACTTCCGATGGTCCAAGTCCGAATTCGCAATCTTTCATTCCAAAATCAGCACACAAGTCAGGAGATAAATTTAGCAAATAATATGACAACTTATAATGGAAAACAACCTGTTAGGAAATTTATCATTCCCAACCATCAAAACTAATCCCGGCCATCATCCTTATAAAAGCACATTACATATTCTTTAGAGTTTTATATAATTTCAATTATTAAACGTAACCACAATTTTTACACCTTTATTTTCTTTGATCCCTAACAATGTTAGGTTACATTTTCTTGTTTCATATTCCAAAATTTTCAAACCACATTTTAGCCATTATTGGTGTCATAACTTATTCCATCTTGTATTTCGATCAAATATGTAGAACACTTATTTGGTTTTAGGCTTAATCTAAGTTTATTTTGGACTCTTTAGCCCAATAATAGAACTTAGAAAGTCAAGCCCATTTACTATAAATTTAGTAAGAAAACTTGATCTAGTGGATTTAAAAGTAAAGATTACTCAACTATTAGTCTTATTCTTTTTCTTTTTTTTTGTCCTATTTTTGGTTAGTTCGCCAAAAATAGATGACTTAACTATGGCTTGTCCATGAGAAGCCAACAAGAAAGCATATGTGTTTTAGCCCCAAAGAGGAGTTGAAGGCACAAAGAAGAGTTAATCATTGTTACATCTCATCCACTTATTACCAAAATGATACAACAAATGTTTTGAATTCGTCCATCAATCTCTAAAGCCATCCAACCATTGAGAACATGCTAAAAATCTATATATAGATCCTCTCCCTCATTTGACACTTAAGAAGAATTCCTTTGCTAAAATCTTCTAGAAGATCAAACAACTATCAAGGAAATCAAGGAACACCTAACTAAACCTGACCATCAGGCCCGTTCAATCAATTTGAAGGTTTTTTTTTAATATTTAATTTTTTATTAATTTCTTTTTTTAAATACATTAATAAATTATAATAATGTGACATCCTTTCTCTTTTTTTTTTAAATGTACTAATTCATTAATAATTTCTATTTTTTTATTAATTTCCAACTTAATGTAATTCTAACTTTTCTATTTTTTTCCTCTCAATTTTTTTTCTTCATATTCAAGTTTTTAACATCTAACAAGCTTTAAAAAAAGACTTAGATTAACTTAAATTAAATTTTCAATGTATCATTAATACATAATTAGTTTATAATTAATCATCTATCATTAGTTTGATTATATTATTTTTAAAAAATTATCTTTCATCATTGCAAAAGAAGTAGTTTTAACATGTTATAACCTAACGGATATTACCTAATTATTTTTTTACAACTTAATAACCTCTCTTCTCTCTTTATCTTTCTTTTGTTTCTTTTTTTTTTTTTTTTTTTTTGGTGAACCAGCCTGGCCAACCTATCAATTTAACGATAGGTTGGCCTAATAGTTCATAAATTGCCAGTTCGGATGATTCCGCCTCTTAAACAGCCTAATTCCTTAAGACCCAGCAGTTTGGCTTAGCCTCCTACGAGCCCAACCAAACTAATTTATGGTTTGAAACTAGTCCTTACACAGATCTACACCTAACCACTACTTAAGAATAACAAATCTATCACACATACTAAAAAGCTACTAAAATTATCTATATCCTCTCCCATGCCTGTTCCTAATCATATCTCTTTACATGTTGTTAGTTCAAAGACTTCTTTGAAGTCATCTTAAAGTGCAAAATCATTTGAGGCAATGTGACTAAAATCAACCCCATAAAAGATAATAGTGAAAAACTTGTTTCGTTGCTATATATAGCTTGCAAAATTAGATGGTAGAGCCTGTTACTATTTAGGATTAATAATCTCATAAAGGAAAATATAAAGTTGCATTTGGCCAAACTGGGTATAAGACTGAATCTGTTGGTCCTTTAACCAAAAGGGATAAAGCTGAACCAATTGAAATCGATTTCAATTTTCAAATAATTTCACAATTATGTGAATATTTAGATGTATATTAATTTCAAATTTATATTTTTGCAATATACAACTATGGGAGTTAAATTATTATGCTCACTTTCCAGTTCTCAAATCTTCTCGTAAATGAGCGCAAACAAATAAGTAGAAATATCTTCTAAAAACATAAGTGGTAGATTAATACGTGTACCCAAAAGCAAAAGTAATGTAATAATCAAATAAGTTGAAATTTTGTAGAGTGCTTATATGTTTACCATGTGGAAAGTTCATTGCAGGAAAAAATAAAACTATAAGCTTCTGTCTCTCAATTTCTCTATGTCAATTCTCTCCAATATATATACGTGTTTATTCTTCATTCATTGCCCTTCAATCAGTTTTGTGTTGATATACGGGACATTTCAACACTAGCTAGTGATGTCTTCGCGGTCGGCCAAAACAATGTCTTTGGAGAATTCAGACAAAATACAACCATAAACAGAATCAACTCAGGACCACATATTAATTTTAATATATTTTAGCTAACGATACTTAGCAGCTGTTCTGTCACCATTCATATCCTAGTAATGGGTTGAAGCCAAAAATTAATTAATCCCAAGTGTTCGTGAATGGGAAACAATAAATATAATGCATACGCATGCCCTAGTTCAGGCAATTTTGATGGTATACGAGGCACAGCCTGTTTGAGGAAGACATAAAGCATTTTTCCTTCTTTTTTTTTTTCAATTTATAATCGAAAATGCAGGAGGGATGGCATTAGATCCTTAAAATTTTAAAACTTTTTAAAATATGTAAGCCATGTTCTTCACCCAAAATTCTTGTTAAAAGGATCATAAATGAAAGTGATGGTGTGATGTATATACACATTTTTTTAAATGGCTTAAAATGTACATATATTTTCAAAAGATAGGAGGAAATGAAATTATATTTTCGAAGTTTACCGCTTCACAACTAGCCTAAGTGATGTATTACGATTTGCATTTTCTTTTTTCTTTTTTTTGGTCAACAAGGGCATTTTCTAAGAATATTTTCTATACCTTAAAAAGTACAAAGTTGTGACAGCTATGACCTGCCATTTCAAGATTCTAGAAAGACCAGTACTTTCCTTGGATATCATTTTTTTTTTTACGGATTTAACTCAACTGCACTAAATTATATCATGGAACCAATCTCTTGTTGTTTAACTATTTACATACTTGATTTTTTCTTTTAAAGCACAAGTGTTAGAAAATAAGAAAATATAAGCATTTAATTTTTCGAAATAATTACCTTGTAATCATAAAAAAATTCCTACCTAGGACTATAGAAAATGGTTTTATATATCATAAAGTGAATATAAAGTATCACAATAATATTTATTTATATATATCTATATATCAGATCCATTCTCTCTAATTATACTTGACATAAAATTAAACTCATCTGAGAATTTTGAAATGCATTGGTTCTTTATAAATCCTATTAGTAGAAGATACTGGTATAATCGTATCTTAAACCATGTATATTGGTCGTGTCTTGGAAAAAAAAAAAAAAAAAAATCCCATGGTGAAGGAGCATAAATGGATTCCTTAAAGTAGTGGTACGAGTTCCTTAAGGTAGCAACATTCCTTTGATAAGGAACATTTCAAATCCACTTATTCTTTTTTTTTTTAATTTTAATTGGTTAAAAATTGTTATTAGAACCCACAAAATTTTGAAATAAAAATATTAAAAAAATTTTATAAAGGAACTATAATGAGTTTTAGAAAGAAAAAAGTTCCCTGAGATGTTAAATAACACATAAAGACCTTAAATGGAATAAAGATTCAGTAGTAAAAATTTCGGTGGTGATTTCCATATTATTATATATGAGAGTAGATATATAGATAGCATCATATGAGCTTTACCCTTCTCGATCACTTTTATAAAGGAAGTCACAAGATTCAGCATCGTCACACCAAATCAAACACCCTCAGGAAGATCACCTTTTAGAGCAGATGGTACTGTGGTATGTGGCTTTGTGAGGATTTGGATAACTACAAAGCCATATACATATACATGTAATAGTAAAATAAATAATTAATCATCTATACATTATAATTTTGAAAGCTCCATGAGTACTTGTATATCGCATGGTTTTCATATTTAGTATTTTCTTTTATAGGAACGCCGATTTTTGAAAACTATTCACTATTATGATAATTGTATATTCAAATATCATTGTTACCTATTTACCACAAAGTGCATAAATACCGGTGAATTTCTTTTCTTCTTTTTTTTTTTTTTCTCCTATCTCAACGAAGTTTGTTGCATCATGTGGAGATTACATTCTGATGTATTTTTAGTTGTATTTTATTGGAAGTTTCCATTACGCGCCTTACTTCTTGTTATTACATATATCTTATCCATGTTTTATTTTTGTAAACAGTATTGTTAATATACAATGGATGGAAACAGTACACTGTATAGCTTCATGTATATATAGCCAGACAACCTTAAATAATCCAATTATAGCAGGAAAGTTTTCTCTTTTGCCTCCAACAGTAATATTATAGACTAGAGTACTCTGCTTTTTGGCTGGGGAAAAAAACTATATCTTTTCTGTATATCCTCCTAATTAATCGGCGTAATTTTCTCTGGATTATATGCTTTAGCCATCATTCCCTCGCTTGAAAAGTATTGAGCCACATGACAACTAATTCATAATAGCGCTTTTCTGATGGAAACAAATTCATGTGATTTGTGGCATTTTTCAAATGCGAGGATTGTGTTAAGTCCTAATATAATATATGTGTGCATGTATGTATGTGTGCGTACAGATGTATATAAGTGTGCGGTTTTTGTTTTGCTTTTGCCAACTACAATTGATTATACACTAGAACAGTGATCATATCACTATCACCAAGACCATCAAGATAGTTGGGTTTAGACGACCAGTACCAAAAATAAAAAATAAAAAATAAAAAATAAAAAATAAAAAAATAAAAAACTAGCTGTGGCAAGTTATTTATTCTTCTTTTACAGTACTTTCTTGATCTACACAATCATGAAGGACAGATTTACCGCAAATCAAATTAAGAAAACTTTCTCGTAACGTGAGTTTTGAGCATCCACTAGTAAAAATCACAAAAGGGACAATTTGGGAGAATGTTATAGCTAAAGAAGGTTAATTCCATCATCAATTTGAGCTTGCCTTTTGGCTAATCATGAAATCCACTAAGTCAAGTTCATGTCTCGAGATGATTAAGAGAGATTTAATTTAATAGACTCATAATATAAATTATTAAATTGGTATGTTCATTTTCAATCTTTCCTAGGCAAATTCATACATTCACTAATGAAAGCTACAAATTCTAAATCCACAACAAACTCATCAACATCATTATGGAATAAGTTTCATCTTATTCATCAATCATAAGGGAATCTAAAGGATGTCATAATCCACTCACAAAAATTCTAATTGACCATATAAAAGGCTAGAAAAAAAAAATAATTGACCATATAAAAGGCAATTAAGTTTTAACTTCGACTCTTAGTCTTCTAAAATTTAGGAAGGCAATGATATAGATTAATAAAGTATTAACCATATGGAAAGATTTACCAAATTTTTAATCGTGAGCCCTCTATTGCCGAACTATGTTCATTTGCTAAAGTTAAGGTATTGAAGTTATGTGAACTAGAAAAGTTTAAATATCATGTTTAATACATAAAAATAGTCTATAATAGAATAAAATTGAGTATATTGGAATGGGTACCGAAATGTTAAAGTATATCTTGTGTTTGGAAATATCCACAAAATGGAATGGAATAAAATAGAATTAAATACATATGTAGCAGTATTTGTCTAAAATATTCTTAATTATTGCATATCATAGTTTGGTTAAAGGTCACATAAATAATTTTTAATTAGTATAATTAACGATGGTGAAATGAAATCGTGATTCGCACCCTCAAACATGGAACCCGATTCTCCCTTTAAGTCAAAATCACTAATCCTAAAAAATCGTGATTTCGCTTTCTAAAAGTATTTACAAATATAGGAAAGAAGATAAAATCCAAATCACGATTTCATTTCGGATCTATTCTCACATACTAACATGATATAAGGGTTGTTGGCAATTTAAGAGGTGGAACTACAAGAAATCAATGATTAAGATTTGGGTTTATGGTCAAGAATTGGTGTTTTTAAGGCATTAGTATGTTACAAGTTTCAGTTTGTAGTTATGATAAAGGCAACAAATGTTACAAGTATTGATGATGATAAGTAGTCACGTTTGTATGAGGGTGTATGGTATACTATAGGTAATGTATATTACCAAGGTTGGCTTTCTGTTATTGGCTCCAAGTCTAAGTCTCCAGTATGTTCTACAGGTGTTGAGCGTATATTGTTATGGTATACTAATGAGCACTCAATGGAGAAATTAGGACACATTAGATAGTCATCAATCTCTTAAACTAGCAATTACTTGTAATCTAATTTAGGCTAATTTCTACTTATATTTTTACTTCAATTATCCTTAAGAATAGGTATTTTTACAAAGTTTTCTATTATATTTTTCCTAAATAAAAGATAGTGATGAATCTATGGTGCCTCCTAAATTTTACCATAAATAAGAAGATAATGTTGAGATAAGCTACATTTATATTTTAAAATCTAATTTATAATATTATTAGCAGTAGGATTAGTTAGCATAGTAGCAAAGTTAGTTCAGTTAGTTACACATTAGCCGTAGTATATAAAAAGTCTTTATTTAATTTGTTATAGATAACAGAATATAACTTTCATTCTTTGCATTCTTACACAAACTTCTCTCCATCTTCAACTGATTACAGCATGGTACTACTTTGCACAATTGACAAAATTAGCATGGTATCAAAGCTCCTCAAGTACCTTTATTGATTAGTTTTTTTAAGATTGTTTCTTGCATAGTGATAGATATGAGTACAAGTACAAATTTGACACCTCCACATACTACAACTGATCCATCTGTTGTGGATCATTATTACATTTCTGGTTCTAATAATCCCTCAATGTCAATAGGCGCATTAAATTTTAATGGAAGTAACTTTCTGTCATGGAGTAAATCAATGACAATAGGACATGGAGAAAAACCAAAATTAGGTTTTATAGAAGGAACAATTACTAAACCTAATGAAGAATCTCCTGATTTTGTTAGATGATTATATGATTCATTATTAGATACAAAATTCTATGACACCAGATTCAACTTAGAGTTTCATATATGCTCAATCTGCACATTCTTAATGAAAAGAAATAATAGAGCAATATAGAACTTCCAATGCACCACTTATTTTTCAACTGCAGCATGAAATCACTAATCTAAAATAAGTAAATCAAAGTGTAGGGATGTATTATAATAAACATAAGAGATGCTGAGACAAGTTACAAGAATTGCATGCTTATCCTACTTGTACATGTGGTAGGCTTGAGTATCGTACATGTGAAATTAAAGAAAGGCTAGTGGAGTCTGAGTCGCAAACAAAACTTATGCAGTTTTTAATGGGTCTTAGTGAGGTTTATGAAGGAATTAAGAGCAAATTAAGAAACAGTAGCAAGTGGCCAATCTAATGAGTTTAGACCTTGAAGCATCAGTTTATGCTATAATTAAGAAACAAGGAAAAGATAGCCTTAGTTTTGAAAAGAAAAGGGATAAGGGTCAATTGCTATGTAAGCACTGTAAATAAGAGGGACATTTGATCAAAAATTGTTTTCAACTCATTGAGTACCCGGATTGGTATAAAGGCAAAAGGGCAATGAAAGGAAGAAGGGCTAATGTTAATGCTATTCTTAGCTTAATTGATAAGGTGAGTATGTCTGTTGATAAAGATCCAATTGCTACTCCTCGAGATGTTTCCAATAAGGATTGGTTTGCAAATGACCAACGATGTCAGACTGTTGACAAAGAGTTGCTTCACAATGTATGTGAAGAAGTTTATAAACCAATGAGTACTAAGGAAAAGTTTGTAGGCAATGTTATTGCAAACACATTACATTTTGCAGGTATGACTACATATTCTTCTTATTTTAGTGTTGCAAGTGATTTTAAGGATTGTTGAATAATTGACACTAGGGCTATAAATCATATAACCCCATTTCACTCACTATTACATGATATTCAACCCTTAGCATCACCAACTACTATCAAATTACCTCACAAAAGAACCTTTTATGCAGTTGAGAAAGGATTGGTTCAAATTAGTCCTTCTCTCATTATTACTGAAGTACTTTATGTGCCACAGTCTTCTTATAGTTTGCTTTCAATTCCAACACTCTTAGTCTAGCAAAATCTTATAGCGACTATTAATTCCACTTCTTATACCTTACAAGACCAAAAAACTAAATATCCAGTAGTTATGGCAAGGATGATTTCTGGTTTATATGTGTTGGTTTCTTCTATTTGTAAGAGACTAAACAATAACAATGAAAAAGGCTAAGGTTATGTTAAACTGTAACACATTGACTTTAGTTGATAAAAACAATGTTCAGTTGCTTCATGCAAGGCCAGGATACCCTTCTTTTCATGTATTACAACACCTTAATTTCTATAAACATAATAAGTCTCTTTAATGTTGTAAAGTGAAATTTCATCACATTCCTTTTCCCTAAAGTCTAAATAAAGCTTCTAAGCCTTTTTCTTTAATAAATGTTGATATTTGGGACCATGTGATATTCTTGGTATATCTAGTGTCACATACTTCCTCACAATTGTAAATGACTTTTCTCGATCAACTTGGACTTATTTGCTATCATATCGATCCTTATCTTTTTCTATTTTGGAGCAATTTTTTCATTACATTCATAAACATTTTTTTTTTTTTGTTCCTCAGTAGGTTCAAACAAACAATACTTCCAAGTTTTTGTCTCATAGCTATGAATCCTTGTTTCGTCATCTTGGGATTGTTCATCAAAGAATCATAGTCTATACACCCTAATAAAATGGTAGAGTTAATAGAAAACATAGACATCTCTTAAATGCTTCAAAAGCCTTATAATTATATGCTGATTTACCCCAAGAGTTTTAAGGTGAGTATGTTCTCACTGCTACCTATTTAATAAATAGGATGCCAATGGCAACCATAGATTGGAAGTCGCCATATGAGTTGTTATTCTATTCTCCACCTGATTATTCCCATCTAAAGGTGATGGAGTGTTTATGTTATATAGCTAACTTCCAAAGCCCCCAAATAAGTTTGAATTAAGGGGAATTAGATGTGTCTGTTTGAGCTATGTTCATGGGCAAAAAGGTTATAAAGCATATGATCTTCATCAAGAAAATTGCTATATTTTTCATGAAGCCATTTTTCCTTTTCAACAAGACTTTACTGCAATTTTGAATCCCTCTCTTGTTGTGATTCTTAAATCTCATTCTTGTTTGAATCCATTCCTCCTTCTAATTTGTCTTTTACAAATCAGCCTACAACTCTTGTTGATCAGTCATCAACTAATCAACATATTTTTCCTGAAACAATTACCCCTACACCTAACAAGGTTGTTGTTCTTAGTACTTCAAAGCCTTTGTGGAAATCTGACAAACCTAAGAAAGCTCCCACATGGCTTAAAGACTATGTTCAAAGCCTTAAGACTATAGCTTCTACTGTCATAGCTATAGACACTACTAACTCCCACATTCCTTCTATACCTTATCCTTTGTTTAACCAAAACACTTTTGAAAATGTACCTCCTAATTATGTAGCCTCTATTGCTAATGTGTTAATTGTTTAAGAAACTCACAAGTACTTGCAAGCTATTAAACATCAAGAATGGGTTAATGTTATCAAAAATGAACTTGATGCATTCGAAGCTAATGATACTTAGGAGTTAACTCTTTTACCTAAAGGCAAGAAAGCAATTGGGTCAAAATGGGTTTTCAAAACTAAATATAGGCCAGATGGTAATGTTAAACAATATAAGACTCAATTGGTTGCAAAAGGATACACTTAAGTTAAACGAGTTGATTTTCATGATACTTTCTCTCCTGTTGCTAAAATTAGCACAGTGAGAATTCTTATTGCTGTCTTTGTTTCTTATGATTGGCCTTTATACCAAATAAATGTAAATAGTGCTTTCTTGCATAACAATTTATATGAAAAGATATATATGACTCTACTTAAGGGATACACTAAAGCTTTACCAAATTAAGTTTGCAAGCTTAAGCGTTCTCTTTATGGTCTTAAACAAGCCTTAAGGTAATGGAATTTGGAAATATCACAATTTTTATTCATAAAGGCTTTCTTCAATCCACATATGATGGCTCCTTGTTTACTTTTCAAGACTCGCATGGTTTTGTGGCCATCTTGTTATATGTAGACAACATGCTCATTACGAGTTCTAATGTTGGTGCTATTTCATCCATTAAGACAAAAATTTATGATTCCTTTACAATTAAAGATCTTGGTTTGGCTTGCTTTCTCCTTAGTTTAGGCTTGTACAGGACTGATGCAAGAGTGCTTCTTTATCAACACAAATTTATTGTGGATTCTCACGGCTTCCAAGCCAATATTATTTCCTATGGTTCCAATTTGCATTTGGATAATAAAGTAGGTAACTTACATACTAATGCCACTTGTTATAAGTGGCTAATAAGTAGACTTCTTTTTATAACCATAACATGGCCAAAAATTTCTTCTACAATTCATAAACTATCTCAACCAAGATCTACACATTCACAAGAATTGTTTCATTTGTAGAGGTATCTTAAAGGAACTTTGTCCTTGGGTTTGTTTTATTCATCATCTACTGATCTTATTTTGTAAGCTTATTCTAATTCTAATTGGAGAAGTTGCCATATGGACCGCAAATCTATTACTAGAAATATACAAGTGGGCTTTAGCCCACAGGCCAATCCATTTAACCTACTTTTTAAACATGTTTAGACTAAGATTTTTTTGCCCCTTTTAAAGTGGTGAAGTGAACCCAACTCATTTAACCAGCATTTCACCCACAAGCCAAAGTAGGCCGGTTTGGGCTAACCCGTTTAATACATTTATGTATTTGACCCTCGAGCTGGTCCATTTAACTCGCTTTTTAAACAGTTTAAACCTAAGTTTTCTTGGCCCGTTAAAAGCAAGCCAAATGATTTAACCCATAGATCAAAGTAAGCTGAGCCAGATTGATCCGTTTAACCCATTTACACACCTCTATTTGTTACTGGTTTTTGTTTACTTATTAGGAATTGTCTTATTGATTAGAAAGTAAAGAATCAATCAACAGTAGCTACTTCAACCTCTGAAGCAGAATATAGAAACCCTGCTTCTACTATCAAAGAGGTTATATGGTTTTCCTATATCTTAAGAGATCTTCGGTTTCCTCCTCCCAAACCAATTGCATTATTCTATGGCAAGTTTGCCTTATTGACCTCTAATAATCTGTGTCTCCATGGACGAACAAAGCATATTGATATAGACATTCATTTCCTCCGTAATTATATTCGTTCTGGTTTCATTCGCCCTGCACATATTTCATCCAAGTTGTAGCGTGCTATTCTTCTTACTAAAGCTTTATGCCACAATTATGTCACATTTTTATGTTCCAAGTGAGGCCTTCAAGAGGCTCCAACGTAATATTATTAGTATACATCAACAGTACACATCGCCAATAAGATTAGTTAGTGTAGTAGTAAAGTTAGTTTAATTAGTTACATGTTAGCTTGTATTTTGTTATCTATAATGAATGAAAGTTGTATTTTGCCACATATTCTTAGCAAGCAATGTCTGGTTCAGTATTATGTTGCAATGAAGGCAATTGATGTTCCAAGGGTGATGGTGGCTATTATTAATCCATATCCAGTTTAAGTTTTTTATTACGGAAAGATGTCCATCTTTTAGTAGTGCTATGAATATACCTTCAAGTGAAAATATTATTCATCTAAGATTTTAAATGCTACACTACATGATGATGATGATGACAAGTTTCTTCCTTGATTTTATTGTATTGGTATGTCTCCCTATTTGGACAATATAATTTCAATAATTTGATTAGAAGGTGAAAAAATTGCAATTGGTTTGAATGTCCAATAAAATAAGCATTTGATAGCGACGTGATAGCAACGTGTTATTATGAAGTTTTCGTTTCATCCTTAATGATGTAAAATGATCTTACTTGATAAAAATTGCACATAGGATAATGGGAAATATAAAATTAGTCGAGAAAGAATAAAATCTTAGCAAGTTTTGAATTGATTATAAAATTACATTTCTTCTATATCATACTATAAAAACAAGAATATTCTTATCAACCTTATATTTAAGGTAATAATAATAATAATAATTTAGATTTCCTAAATTCAATTCGACAAATTAATTTTTTCTAATTTAAAAGAAAAAGAAGAGAGCTTTATAAATGATGAAAATAGTAAATAATTATTTCAAGACAGAGAATGGAAAGAGGGGAGAAATTACGAATGGTCAACCTCCATGAGCGAAGAGGAGAGAGAGATGGCAACTTTTCATGATAGTTGAACAAATGGATTCGTTATCTAATCATTTTCTACCATCAATCAATTTGTCAGTCCCCACACAAAACACACACATACACACACACATCTAAGAAGACCCTTCGCCTTTTTCCTCTCTCTCCTCCTTTTCCTCACAACACCGTATTGTTCCTTCATCACTTAGCACCAGCCTTTCCAAAACTATGATCCTTCAACATCCATCAACACAATATCTTCATACCATGGCGCATCATGAAGACGATGACGACGACAACGTCAACGATTCATGTAACACAGCACTTCGTCTTGCACCAGCCTACCACAAAGTAGACTCCGGTGGTTGCGATGATGTTACTGTTGAGAAAAAGGGCAAGAAACCAGTTCCGTCTCTAGGTTTAAGCCTATTGTCATCGCCAGAAAGGAGGAGGAACGAATCGACGGAGTTGAACATCCAGCAAACGTCGTCGAATTCGAACTCCAATTCGTCAGGTATTAAGAGGGAAATTCAATCGTATGGTGGTGATGAGGAGACACAGAGAGATATGGAAAAAGAGAGAGTGACTTCAAGGTTGATGTTACATGGGAGTGATGAAGATGAAGAACCATGCAGCCCTAGGAAAAAACTTAGATTGTCCAAAGAACAGACTTTGGTTTTGGAAGACTGCTTCAAATTACATACCACTCTCAATCCTGTAAGTTAAATGAATTTTGACTTCAAATTCATCCTTAATCAGAAATTTCTATTAAAGCAAATAATAATTAGATTTCCTTTTCTCATGTAAATTTTCCGTGAAATGTATTTAATAGGGTTATTACAGCCAACTTTTTCCACCACTGAGATTTTTACTTTTTATCGTGTTCTTTTTCTTTTCTTTTCTTTTCTTTTTTTTTTTTGGGACGAAAATATTGTTCGATGTTTAATTAATACCAAATATGACCTATAATCGAAACAATCAATTAGGTATAATTAATTAGTACATCAATTTACGGTTTTCATAAAAATTTACATCAGCTTAGATATAAATATAACTTGTAGATTTTTATCGGAATTTCAATGGATTCAGAAACAAAAGGAGGATTTGGCTAGACAACTTAATCTACGTCCACGTCAAGTTGAAGTTTGGTTTCAAAACAGGAGGGCAAGGTAAAACTTGACTTTTTCTTTTTTCTTTTTTTTGTCCTTTTATTTTCTCGCAGTAAATAAATGAATATGGGATATTATTAATTTCTTGCGTATATGTACTCATCATGAATTTCCTATCCATCAATGTTTGATATTTCAAATAATTCCTTAGACGCAGATCAATAATGATAAAGCCAACCATATTTTAAATTCTACCAAAATGAATTTCAATATTAACAAATATGGATGATAATACTACAGATTCTAAAAATTCCTGTGTTTCTCTAGGTAAGGAAAATTAGATAAATATGGAATAAAACTGTAGTTTGATCTAATATAATCTTGTTGAAACGATTTTATCTACTCTCTTTTCTCCGATTGCACAATAATTAGATACTTAGGAAATTAAAACATACATATTATTTGTATCGGTTGGTATTTTAATCTCCCAAAATATCAATAATAGGAAAATAAGAGAAACAGATAAGTAAATCTTGCATGCAATTTCTATAAATATCTTGGATTCAACTTATGATACATTGATAAAAGAAGGATTTAATAGGTATTTACATATCACATAAATAGTGTATAAATACTAATAAGGTTTTTTCATATATAATAAATGCAAATTATGAGTAGTAATTAATTTGAAAACTGTCTATGTAATTATTATATATATCAATATCTTATTAGTATTTATATATCATGTATACATAACACGTAGTATATAGTATTCATTGAATATTTTTTCATGATATGTAGGATCTTTCATAAAAATTGCACTGATTTTTATGTCCTTTATTAATATAATATTAGAAAAATAGGTGCATTTCCCAAGAAAAAGTGTCTTAAGCTCCATATAGAAGGTGTTTTTAAAATTAGAAATGAATCTCTAAAGTACTTTAGATAAAATTACATATTCTATAGCTGAAACTGTCTAAATTTTTTGAATAAAGTCGTCATCTTCTTTTTTTTTTTTTTTGAATTGGTTATATGTAGTGAGACATTTTAAGGAATAAATTTTAAGAAACTATAAAGAAAGTTTAGAGATCCAAACCCAAATTTTTTGGAATTAGGTCCACTGGAGACAGGCCTACTTATCTTTTTCTCAAAAAAATAGACACGGCATGCATCCAAATCGGGTTAGCTATGCAGAAATTGGTAATACCAGCTCCAATATAAGTCGTTAATGCATGGTTTATGTTCAGGACCAAGCTGAAGCAAACCGAAGTCGATTGCGAGATGCTTAAGAAACATTGCGAAACCCTAAAAGAAGAAAACAGGAGGCTACAGAAAGAGCTTCAGGAGCTTAAAGCGCTCAAACAAGCGTCGGTATACATGCAAATGCCAGCAGCCACGCTTTCCATGTGCCCTTCCTGCGAACGAATGGGAAATAGTATCAACGGTCCAGATGGCCCCACTAAACCTACACCAAAAATTTTCTCAACTGGCCGGCCAAAGTCCTCTATCATATCACTCATTTAACTTTATATCCTTCTGCAGCTTTCTAGGGGTGTTTTTCTCCCCCTCCTTACGTGTAATGGATATATGGATAGGTACATCAATATGTATGTAGCCATTAAAATTATATTATTAGTGACAAGATTGTATAGGATATGTTAGAACCTGTACATTTATGGGTAGTTGTTATTGGGATTTCATTTTTGACTTATTTATCCCTTCGTGCTCTCGTTGTGGATATAGCTAGATTGAATATATATAAATATATATGCAAAAAAAAAAAAAAAAAACCCTCATATAAGCAAGAAAATCTTAAAAGCGCCTTAGGTTGTGGGTTTGGGATATTGATTGGTATGTCATCCAAACATTAGCAAGATGAATATTATTATAAGTTATATACAATTTTCTCGTTGGTTTTGTACATATAAGAAATATTCCATCTCTCTATAACTATATACATACATACTCTCAAGGCAACTTATTGTTTTCCGTCCTAAGTTCACATGGGATCCTTCATGTAGAATCATTATGTGTTGTTTTCTTCTTTACTTAACATCTTATCTTTTATTGTTAACCGTTCATGTGAAACCTAATTCTCTAGCTGCGACATTGGCGTACAATGGTATTGATTTATAGATACCCTACGTTTTATTACTACTATTATATATAAGACCAAAATATGCTCATCAAACCATACAAAATATATAAATAAATATAATAAGTATTTATGTAACTAAGCCCAAATTAAAATCACTTAATGTATACGTATGTGTATGTATATATTAGGGATGGGTGGGTATAAGTACAAGTTCTAAATTTTTTATACGTGAAACCTACTTTGTAATACTTGAGAATTATCTTATACCTTAAACTCTATAAATTCTATATGGTACAAGTTATCATGTGAAACTTGTATTTTTTTATTTTTTATTTTACTTTAACTTCTTTTGAAATATTGTACAAACACATAATTAATATTAAATATGTAACTATATTAATAGACAAAATAGTAATATTTGAAATATTCTTATATTTACAACACATTTAACCATAAAAATATGAAATTTTAGTGGGTGGAATAAAGAATAATTCTTACAATTAGAAACATTTAATCCTTAGTTGTGTCATACTAAATTATTGTTTTCTTTTCCTTTCAAATCATCAAAATAAATTTTTATTGAATCATAAAATTATTATACGTAAAATGAAAAAATAAGGTTTTATCCAAGAAAAGAAAAACAAATAAAAAAGAGGAACAAGATAGTAGATATAAAAGTGTATAATATTAAAGTTTTATTATAAGTTGATAGTTGGTACCTTAAAATTTGCATCCTATATACTTTAAAATATAGATTACAGGATAAATATAACATATTTTGACGTTATCATATGGGAGTAAGTTCCAAAAAAATTACTATTCAAAACCTACTATGCAATCATCTTTACCCACCCAAAACCTATCTAGTAAAGCAACGTCCAAATAGATACCATATACAGTAAGATTACTCTCCCACCCCTAATATATATATATATATATATATATATATATATATGAAATTGGTTCACTTTATTGGTTCACTTTAACCTAGCTAACTCCATCAACACTCAAAAGAAAGAACTTCATAAAACATTACCTAACTATAATTTGAAGTATTTTGATTTTGAGGCATGACTAGCTGTAATATTATAAAAATGTTCTTTTTCTGGTGAATTTATGTCAAAATATATTTTATTATAGAAATGAACAAAAAATTGTATATTCTATAGAACACCCTAAAATCAGCAAGTTCCACAAAATATTTAAATTTGAGGATAGTTTGAAAATTTTACAACTTTCAATTTAAAAGTTAGCGCTCCAACTGTATGTACCCTATTTACTACCATCCTAACACCCCAACTTTAGTGGGAACAGAAATATTCGTACGCAATTCATTTTCTAGGTTTTGATTGGAATTTCCTCACAGGTTCAAGGACCAAATTCAGTCAGCATTGACTTGATTAAGAGCCACCCGTTGAACTTTGGTGATGATACGAAGTGTGCTTGTTTCCTTTGTTTGAACCTACCGCTAACATTTTTAGAATAAGATAATGTCACCCACTTTTGTAATATTCTGTCCAACCAAAAAAAAAAAAAGAAAAAACTGATTGAAAATCGTACATGACATGAATGAGAAGGAAACCAAAACCAAATTTTGGATTTGGATTTTTTAAATTTATTTTTTTAAAGTTATTACTTAAAATGAAATTACAAGTAATCATTTATTAAAATTGTAAGAAAAAAATATGACTTCATATATTTCTGGTATCATATTTACAGTTAGTGTATTCATCCTAATTAGAAGCTATAGCTACGATGATCAAATATCAATAATTTAGATAATTTCAATAATTAATTTATAATTTTATGTAACTTCAAAGATCTATTTTCAATCAGTTAAATTTTCCTATTTTATAATTGAAACATAGGTCTAACAATAATGAAAAAAGGAAAAAAAAAAAAAAAAACTATCAGTAGTGAGTCTCTAAATCCTTATCTTTGCTTCTAATTTTTCTAGCTCTCTGCCTCTCTCGCTTGTGAAACGGTCTTCTTTATCACATTAGAGTATATCGCTCCACCATACTATTGGGCATTATTTATATGGACTCCTAATGTACCCTTTTTAACAGCTAAGAAATATGTAAGTACAAAACTTTATTATTAGACAGCCTCTCATAAGAAATAATGTTTAGAAAAGAAACAGCAAACCCTATTTTAACCTTGAAATATTAGCAAAACCCTGGTAATAATGGTCGTTAAATGTGTTAATTAGGGTTGTGATCAGAATTTTAACAAAGTGAAAGTACGTGTTGTGCATACATATTTGAAACCTTTCCATGGAGGAGAGGATGTGCTGCATATTCACGGGGGAATCTGCCAACATGTGAACACAGATCAACCCATAAATGTGTCCCTATCACGAAGATCATAGTAATCACCATACCATGTCACAGGCGTCGGCAAAATCAAACGTTTGCATCCATCTTGGGTTGTTTTTTAGCACGCGTAGCGTAGGTCCTACAAACATAAAAGTCATCCCTTATTATAATTAATATATAGTAAATTAAATCCCTTTTTTTTTTTTTTCACCTTGGAGGCTGCTTGCATCTACTAGCTAGCTAAGTGCGAAACGAGTAGGGTTAAGAGTTTTACTTGTAGTTTCCCAAATTTTTACGTGGTTGATGACGATGAGATTAGGTAGTCTTGTGTTGCTTTATATCAATATTAAAATGAAGACAAAGTACAACACGTTAATGATACGAGAGGCACGTGCCTTACTTAGGTTGCAATTTCGTTTGTTTTATAAAAACTGTAATAACGAATATACATTGTAGATGACGCATGGAATTGGATCATAAAGAAATAAAGAAAAGTCACCTTTGCCTTCTAGAGGAATCAACTATTTGACAAAGAGAAAGATGATATTTAACTGTTCCTCGCTGCCGCACGATACTATATCTGGGAATAATTGTGATTGCATCCTTTCTATATTTGCTTTGTGGAGTGCCTAATTTTTATTTTTTATTTTTTTTTTTTTGAAATCAGACACTTAGACGTCTAAATTTTTGCAAAACATACTTTCAGATCCTATTTTTTACCATTTTACTATATAATTAATGAATTTTCTTATTTTTTAGTTGAATATTTCAATATAGTTACTTTCTTCTTTTGTTTTTTCATCTTTTATTTTTTGGTTAAATGATCATATAAGAGTCTAAAAAACATATTTAAAAAATATGAAATTATAAATGCTCAATTTTAAAGATATAGAAAATATAAACACATGGATAGGAATTCTTATGATGGAGCTTTTTATATATAAAGCATTCCACCATGCTTTTGAAGTTGGAAAATTCCCACCGAAGGGACAAACGAATGTCTAATAGAAAATTAAAGGCTTGCCGATTATGATTTCTGACTAAAGAATTGTTGGACCAATCATTATTAAGAGGTTAATGTGAATGCGCGCCATGAACTGCACCATGTAGCCAACGATGGTAGAGAACCGGTATATAAAATCTTTGAAGTATCAATTCTATAGAATTTGATTCAAAACTTATGGGGAAAAGGAATAAGTAAATCGGTCCCCTCCCACTGTCGCAAGTGCTCAATTTAATAAACTTAGTTATTATTGAATTGGATCGACAGGTATTTCAAAAGGTTTAGATGAGTCCACAATATCTCCGAAATAATGTTAACCAAAAGTATAAACTCAGAGTAGTTGGCTTGAATTTCTATATCGAATGATTTTGGATCTCAAATAATCATAGTATCAAAGGGTATACTCCTAAATCAAATCCTTGTACATTTATCTCATCTATATTTAATTAAGTAGTTCATTTGATAGATTTTCATCAAAACTTTAAGTAACAACCGAGAGAGTGTATATTAATTAACTAAAAGAATTATAAAACTACATCAAATCTAATAATTTAAAACTTTTAGATGAGATGCTTATCAATTTTATCATTGTAAATGAAAAAAAAAAAAACAAATAAAGCCACATCTAATATGCTTAAACAATTAGATTTGTCGATCATAGAGGTAAATGAACATTCTACGAGAGAATAAGGTTCTAAGTTCAAGTGTCTATACACTTATTTTACTTCTGTTTAATTAAATGAACCATTTGATAGGTACATAATTGGACAACTTTGCCTTGTTATATAATTCTCATAAAACTAGTAAGAAATAATTTGAAGGGTAATTTGAAGACCCAACTCAAAAGATTAATTAATTTTGCTACTTTGCTCATGTGCAATTCCTTGGTTGGTTATTTAAAAGTCTTTCAAGAAATTTGGACGTGAAAATGTATTTGTCGTCTCAATATATTTGCCAATAGTATTTGGGCTTTGTGCATAATGGGCCTACAAAATTAAACATTGTAAGGAAACGCCAGGATATTGTCCAATATGATCACTCTAATACTTAAGTCAATAGTAAATTCTAGAGAACAAAGGATGCTTGAGAGAAATAGGTAAGCTTAGTGCGCAAAGTGTAGAGAGATTTACCGTTAAGTAATAGACTGATATTTATAGTGGAGTAGTGCCAACAGTTAGAGGATAATTAGTAAGAGAGATCTTCTTCCACAAGTATGAGATAGTAGGGTTGTAGTGTTCAACATATCCCACATATATCGGAAGTAGGTATAGACTTAGTTTATTATCCTTATCTTATGAATTCTAGTAGTTAAAAGGCTTCTTAGGCCCTGTCAAGCCGAGTCTAAAGCTTGAGCCTAGGGCAGCAAGTCCTAAAGGATGAGGCGCGTCAAATGTAAACTAGCCTGAGGAGCCCATATCCAAAAAGCCCTATCAACACATGCCCCCCCTCCAAACCCCCACCCCTACAATCTTGTTGCCAAGGCAAAGGCAAAGAGAAGGAATGCATGAGCTACTCAAGCGCATGGCCGATCTAACTTAAAGGGAGCTTAAACAAGTACTACCGTACCGACACGGTAAGGATGTAGGTTCAAGCCGACAGCAGGCCCAGATGATGATGTCCAAGATGGTGAATACCCAAGCTAAAGATACCTAATGTAGGAGGAGCCGAGGTGTCAGCGACTATCCCAAAGCAAAGTACCAACAACCTAAGCAAGATAAAGCCTTAGTTGGGGTATCAGAGCAAGACACCTTTACATCTCACTAGGCAAGCGATTTAAGGCTCCAAGTAGGTCTGGTCAAATAGCACTCATCATAGACCAAACAATTGCAATTGTATTATGCCTTTGTCATGCCAACTAGGTAAAAGTTAGAGGGATCCCAAGGAAACTTCTTGTAGAAGACACTTTTTCAAATTTTGACTCTAATCCGCTCGTTTTCTGTGCATTTAATGTGATGTGACAAGTATCCTATCATAACATACTAGTGTGCAGCTACATGTGTTTAGCCTTTTAAAGGTGGTCATCCAATCAAAACTCACTCCATTTATTTACTCAGCAACATTCCAAGGGATTTGTGTTTATACAAATCCCAATAACTGCTTGTATGGTTTCCTAGAAGCTTAGCCCATAAATAGCACAATCTTAACAAGAGATCACTTTTCTACAATCTCTTTGTTCTATTACCATGAATTCCACTCTTGCATCAACCATTCTACAAGAGCTTTTCAAACTCGAATCTTCTTCATTACGCTTAATAACCATGTCAACTAACACAGGTGAAGCAGGTTCTAACTCGTCATGACATAATATTTCTGACTCCGAAACAACAAGGAGTGATCCCTCTCAAGCAGGAGAAGACAAAGTATCGTCACTGGCATAACTTGATGAGCCTACTATGATGGTAGTAGAGACACTAGAGAGGGTTAAGCTTATCAACGCCATCCCAAGAGATGTATATGCATATGCCTCTTTGCCCCCTCCTAAGGATTTGTTCAATGCACCTAAAGTAGGCAAGGGGCTTAGTAGCTAAATGAGTAAGAGCAAACCCTTTGCCCCTAGATGGGTCCTAAGTAACTTCGTTGTTAAGGCCATCCCTAGGTAACAGATACGATTACCAAGTAAGGACGAGCAGGTAGCCCTGCTATCAAGAAGGCACTTCACGGTGTTTAAGAAGTGCTTAGAGTTTGGGCAACACCTCCTTCCAAATCTCTTCGAGAGAGAATTCTTCAACTACTATCGGTACAATTTGGCTCAGGTCCCTCCCAATGGATGGGGGGTATAAAAGGCTTTCCAAGTGCTCTGAAGTACCTAGTGATAAGAGCTACTCCCAAGCTATTCAATCATTTTTACTTGTGGAAGAGCATCAAGGGGTGCCTATACCTCCAACCACGTCTAGGAAAGAAGCTGTTTTGCGGCCTTACAGATTCAGTCAAGGGCTAGCAAGACAAGTACATAGTGGTAGAGCTATTTGAGGAGGTAAACTTTTAGATGCAATGGACTAAGATTGTCCAGATCAGGGCTCAAAAGAGGCTTAGTCTTAGTGATGTAGAGGCCACACAAGAGATGTAAGCCTTCATGGCCCTCAGATACGGCTAGGAGATAAATGCTGTGGAGACCATGGAGAGATACTTCCAATATCTAATCTCGAAACTCTTCCCCAACATGAATAAAGCTATAGTGAAGAAATGGGCCGAAGGTACAGGTTTTTTTATTTTATTTTTTTTTTGCGAACAACTTCATCTGTTGTACTAATGTAGGGATGCTTCATCCAACACCTTTTTAAAATGAGGGATCTTCCTTGTCCGTACCGTTCATAGAGTTAGCGAATAGTAGTTGTTGTTTCTTTTGTTTTTTTCTCGTTTTTTTTTTTTCCTCATTACTTCAATCTATTTTTGTAGGCAAAAATTTGGCCAAGAAAGTTCCTTGTCCCTCTATATATGAGCTAATGAGTCACCGATAGGTAAGAACTAAGGTGTCTAAGCTAAAGGGCAAAGTCGTACAGGTAAAGCCAAGGCCTGGCCAGAAGGTTACAACCAATAGCCATTCCTCAAGGGATTGCCATAGGTATCTAGGACAAGCCACTGGATGCAGAGCCTTTGGGCATGGCTCTTCATACCTTTGTCCTCGTCCCTGTCGCCAAGCCTATTCTTATGGGGGACGAGGGTACCAACATTTAGGAGCCAGAGGTTCAGATGCTCACCCCTCCAAGAGTAAGGGAAGAAGAGATGGCAAAGGTTACCACCCTACCTAAAGTAACGGGACAAAAGAAGAAAGCTCCCGACATAACTAAGGAGGCCGAAGCCAAAACCGAGAAGCAGAGGTTTCTGACAGAGGTCTCTAGTGATGTGTCTTTAAGCCGTACGTCTTAGACTAAGTGGCCAATAGCTCATCCCTACAAGTGTATAAACAAACTTGGGGATGAGTTTTTTTATGTCCTTAATAAGTTCAAATACTTAAGGATTGAGCCAAACTCGTTCAAGGAAGTCTCGTACATCTCTCAGAATGAAGAGCTACTCGGGCAAGCTCCCAAGTCCGAGATGAAAAGTGTTAGGGAAGTTCCTGAAGCCCAAATGGGAGGTCCAGGCTAATGACCTTACGTTGCGATGCTAGACCCTTAGCTATCGAGCCTTGTTTGGGTCTTATACCCTTACCGACTGAACCATACTCAAGGGACTATCCTTGATGAGTAGAAGTAACCCCATGCAGATAGGGGGCCATTTGAGCACACTCATGCAGCAGGTAAGCCTTCACTACTTTACATTAATGCATTTCATTCCTTTCATTAAACCAACATTAGCTTATGTTTCTGTGCAGTACCATGACTAAGTGCTGCTTCAACTAAGCAAATAGGACGCCACCTGAAAAGAGGTAAAGAGTTTTCAAAAGGCATTGCACAGGGCTGAGAAAGACCTGCGAGAGGTAGAGTCCTCTACTGATAAATATTTTAGAAAATTCACAGCTATCCAACGTCTACATTGCTCTTTTGTGCAGGTGGCTGGGCTCAAAGGATAGCTGAAGGATGCGGAGCGAGAGAGAAGGACTGCATAGAAGGCTAAAAAGAAGGTCGATAACTTAAAGACTCAGCTTAAGGATGAACAATGGACTAAGGCTCACCTTTCTTAAAGACTGGATGAGGAGAGGGAAGCTAAGGCCCAACTTAAGAAGAAAATGAAGAACTAAAGGCATCAGTTACTAGGTTACAAACCGAGCTGGCAATGAAGGCGTTTGAATGCGAAAGTATTAAAGCCACTTCGTTGGAGATGGCAGGTTTAATGGTAGGGTTAGAGCAACAGGTCTAGGAGCTATGAGGAAGATTTTTGGAGATAAAAGAGATCATCTGCAAGATGGAGAGTAAAGAGGTCCTCAACGATGCCGCCATAAAGAAGGCCATGGCCGATTATTAGACAACGGAGATTGGTTAGATGGATTGGAAGACCTATCTATCGATTATGCTCACTATACAAGGAACCAGGTGTTGTCCCACCATTTGGACCAACACTTGAGCTTCTAAGATCTCTTAGATTCCTCCACCTTTAGGGAGAAGAAGGAGGCCCAAGTGCTTGAGAAGGAAAATGTATAAGGGGGCTGGGATGTCTAAGGTGCCCCTTCTACTGTTGAGGTCAAGCAAAGCTGTATCACATCCACTTTTGCCCTAGCATCTCGGCAAAAGGTCACCTCGGAGGGTGCTTCTTAAGGTAATCAAGATCCGAGCTATCCTCCAACTAACCCATGTGAGCAAGCTTCAACCCCTGTTGCAATTCAAAGTTAACATCCCTTGCGGTCAATTGCAAACTAACACTTCAAGCAGATTGAAGCTTTGGACTTTTTAGAGCTATTAGAGTTAGTTAATCCTAAGCAATAGTTTTTTAGACTTTTTTTTTAATTATTTTGCATGGGAGTTCCTATGTGCAAGGGTTATTTTCCCTTGCTAAGGTCATACAAAGGGGTCGGATCGATAACATTCCAACATGTCCAATAAGTGAGTCCATTCACCTTTTTTGTGCGTTAGGACAATGAGAGGAGAAGAAAAGAACGGTGGACAATAATTATAAAATGTAACTTTCGTTCATCATTTAGAAAGGATTTACAAGTGTGCTAATCAAAATAAAGCCTAAGATTATTGGCGTTCCATGTACGTAGAATGAGCTTACCGTCTAGTCTTTCTAATCTGTATGCACCATTGCCTAAGCTTTCCCTTACTCTGATGGGTTTTCCTAGTTGGGGGCCACCTTGCCTTATTCTTCTCATGAGCCAATAGCTTCTAACCTCTGGCAAACCAGATCACCGACCTTAAATTCCTTATGTCTAACCTTCTGATCATAGTATCGAGCAACATGGTGTTGGTATGCAGCTACTTGAGCCGTAGCAAGGTCTCAGATCTCTTTGATAGTGTCAACACTGGTTTGCAATAGGGATTCGTTAAGGGTGGGGTTGAAGCTTCAAGTTCGGGGGTCGAGGAGTTCGAGTTCAATAAGGAGGACTACTTAGGATTCGAACACCAAGTGAAAGGGTGTTTCGCTAGTGGAATTCGATGAGTAGTCCTGTATCCCCACAAGATGTTGGGCAGCTCGTCCACCCAAGCACTATGGGCTATGTCTACTCACTTCTTCAAGCTGTCTAGGATGATCAGGCTGGATACCTCAACCTATCCGTTCGTCTATGGGTGGGTGACCGACGTAAAGTACAGCATGATATAGTGCTTAGTACAAAATTCCTTAAATTTGAGGTTGTGGAATTGTTACCCATTGTCCATGACAAAAGTGTAGGGAACCTTAAATCAAGAGAGGATGTTGTTTCTAACGAAAGATTCAACACTTCTCTTAGTAATCTTTGCAACCACTTCATCTTTTACCCATTTCTTGTTGCGAATCGTGACCAAGAACAAACAAAGCCGGTCGCTAAATGGGTCTAAGTTTGCAGAAAGCTCGAAAAAGGTTAATGGGAAAGGTACAAAAGGGTAAAAAAAATGAAAACAGTAAGCAAAACCCACGAATAGCTCCAAAGGATATGATGTACTAATAGAACTTCTGAGAACTCACGGTACAATTCAATATGATATACGAATTGGTTTAATGAGGTTACTCACCACCTAACCTTACTTAAGGGAAAGGATAAGAGTGATGCTGAAAGTAAACAACAATATTTATGTAAGGAAGAAAGTACTAAAGTGTATCGAAAGTAATCTGATCCGTTATAGCTACAAGTATAAGGGTATTTATACCTGTAAGATAAGACAACTTGCCCAAAAGGGAAAAGACAATAAAGACATTTCCTAAAGAAGTAATATATATGATACAAAAGAGTAAAAATGAATATATAAGGAAAACAATCATTGATGCTACAGATTCCACATATGATACTGTATACGTGGTGATACTGCATTAGCAAGGTTGTTAGGAGATGCAGACAAAAAGTACGGACAGATGGCTTGTTCAAGCAGGGATAGCTTAGTCAGTCCGGATTCTCTATCTCTCGGCTTTTCGGAAAGGATGATGCCAAGTGATAAGTCGACTCAGCACTAAAGCGTAATCATCAACTCAGCATACTACAAAATAATGGGATGTCATACGGCATGGCATTAAATGTAATTCAGTAAGGAAGTACTCGACCTCAACAAAGGTTGGTTAGAATATAAGGATTCGTTGTACTAACCCCTCTAGTCCTCAGGATTGGTTGCATGTCAGAGGTCCTGTAGCTTAATTCCCATTGATCCTCCTGAAGCCTTAAAGAAAGCCCCAAGGATGCTAATACCTCATTATGTGAACCACCACAGTCTAGTCAAAGGCTAAAAACTCATACTGGGTGCATGATCGATAGGGACATGCTTCTGGTAGTGCGTGCACTTCTAGGCTACTAATTTGGCATCCTACCTCAACAAAGGCCAGTAATACCCGAACCGAAGTGCTTAGAGGTTGAGGGCTTGGGATTGAATGTAGTTGTTACACACTCCAGCATGCAATTCTTCTATACCGTGCAAGCCCTCGCCTTCTTGCAAGCATCTGAGCAATGGGAGGTTAATACCCCTATGGTATAGGACACCATCAACCAACGTGTAGTTGGTGGCATGATATCTAAGCTTCTTCACCTCGCTCTTATCGTTTAGGTGCATACACTCCTCTAAATAACTCCAAATGAGGTCCATCCAACTCAGCTTTGGTGCAACAATTGTCAATTCCAAGACATTAGCCGAAACCGAAGTTAAGCTCTTTTCTGGCGAGTACTCTGTAAAGATCTTCCCATCACTTACCTTCGATTTCTGTATCCCAATGGAGGCGAGTTTGGATAACCAATCTGCCACCAAATTCTCAAGTCAAAGGATCTTCATGATACTTTAGAAAGGGAATTTGGCTAAAAGCTTCTTCACCTTCTCTAGGTACCTTACCATTGTGTCATTCTTGGCCTCATAGTCGCCTCAAACTTGCTAGACAACTAATATGGAGTCCAAGTAGACCTCTAAGCGTTCAGTACTGATCTCTTTGACTAACTTGAGACTGGCGATGGGGGCTTCGTGCTCGGATTATTATTGTTGGCATTAAACCCAAATTTGAGGGCGTAGCAGACTGTAACCTTGTGCGGGCCTATTAATACAAGACCTGTACCTCAAACCCCAAAGGTAGATGATCCATTGACTTAGAGATTCCATACCAGTTTGTCATCGCCCAAAGATGCTTCCTCTTCTCCTATGTGTTATACCACAAAGTTGACCAACACCTATGCCTTATAGGCCATTTGTGGCTACTACTAGATTTCATACACACTCAACTCTATTGCGTACTTCATCATCCATCCAGATGCATTAGACTTCTGCAGCATGGAGTATAATGGTTGATCTATGAGCACAATAATCTGGTGTGCCTGGAAGTAGGGCCTTAACTACCATGCGAAGATGACAATGACCAGGGCGAATTATTCTACCCTAGTGTACCTGACCTCGAGCCCTTAGAGTATGTGGCTAACATAGTATACGAAAATGTGTTCTCTTCTATCTACTTTAACAAGTACAGATACGAGTGTCCGATTACTCACGACCAAGTACAAGAATAGGTCTGCCCCTTAGACTGGGTTGGAAAGGATCGGTTGGTATACAACGAAGTTTTGGAGCTACTTAAAGGCAATGGCATACTCTTAGGTCCATTGAAAACCCTTCAGATCTTTTAGGATTTTAAAGAACTCGTCGCACCTGTTCGCACTTTCCAAGACGAATCTGCTCAACACGGCCACCATACCGGTGAGCTTCTACATGTCTCAAATAGAGGTAGGGGGCTTCATCCTCGTGGTGGCGCTTATTTTCTTAAGATTAGCCCCAATGCCCTTTTAAGTGACCAGGAAGCCTAAGAATTTGCCAGAGCTTATCTCGAAGACGCATTTCTGGGGGTTCGACTTTATATCATGTGTTTACATCTAGTCAAAGGATTCCTAAAGGTCCTTGATATGATCGTCTAACTTCGTGCTCTTGATGATCATTCCATCAACATATACGTCCATATTACGCCAAATCTAGGGCTTAAACAATTTTGTCACCATCCTCTAGTATGTAGCCCTAGCATTTTTCAAGTGAAATGACATTATTGTATAGCAGTATGTGCCGTAGTTGGTGACAAAGGATGTATGGACCTCGTCCTTCAAGTTCATTTTAATTTGATTGGTCCTCAAGAAGGCATCTATGAAGCTTAACAAGGCATGTCCCCAAGTAGAGTTCACGAGCTGGTCGATTCTCAGGAGAGGAAAGCAATCTTTCGAGCAGGCTTTGTTGAGGTCAATATAATCAACATACATACGCCACTTCCCAATCTTCCTTTTAACTAGCACTACGTTTACTAGCCAAGTCGGGTACATTTCTTCCCTCACGAAGCCGGCCTTAAGTAGCTTCTGCACCTCTTCCTCAATCGCGGCCTGTCTTTCCAGAACGAAGTGCCTCTTCTTCTACTTAACAAGTCGGGCGGTAGAGTTAATGTTGAGGCTATAGGTTGCTAAGTCAGACGAGATTCCAAGCATATCTAACGTAGACCAAGTGAACCTATCTAAGTTAGCCAGTAGGAAAGTAATAATTTCATCCTTCACCTTAGGTGGAGTTTTGATCCCAACCTTCATGGTCTGGTTAAAAGAGGGACTGATCTAAACGTCTTCAGTTTTTTCACTTAGCTCACCCCTATCCACCGACTTCTCCTATGAGCTAGACTCCGAGGCAAAGACTCTATCACCTCCAACGGCCCTAACATATAGCTCTCGTGAGAGCTTCTAATTACACTTGCAAATTCCTACCCCGGTCAGGGTTAGGAATTTAGCCTTCAAGTAAAAGGAAGATATGATTACCTCAAACATGTTTCAACTCGGTCTTCCTAAGAGAGCGTTATAAGGGGAAGGGCAGTCAATCACAATGAACTTCACTGGTCATCATGCCACGTGGTCATTATTGCCAAGCTCCATGTCTAGAGTAATGATCCCCTTGGCTTAGACAGTACTTCCATTAAAGCCGATCAAGTTGTGGTGGTACGACTTTATCTTCATCAACAGTTTTTTTATCATCCTTTCATATGTATGGAAGAAGAGGATATCAGTAGAGCTTATAGTATCTACCATTATTTTCAAGACCTCAAAATTTACGATCCTAACCCCTATGACTAAGGTATCTTAATGAGGGGTATCCACCCCTTCCATATCTTCGTTGAAGAAGGAGATAGAAGCATTTAGCTTTTGTCTCTTCTCCCTTACTGCCAACACCTTGGATAAGGCATTAACCAAGATACTTGTGCTTAGCTGGCTTCCAAGGTATAGTTCCCCAACTATTATGTTAATAACGCCATTGGGGGTACAGTTGTTGTAGCGGTCAGCATTCTACTCTGCTTTGGCACCATCAATCTGCTGCAAACAAGGTGTTTAGTTTTCATCATCATCAAAATGGTTATCATTCATTAGTTGGGCTACATACTCATTGAAGAAGCCCTACTGAATGGCGTATTCAATTGCTTTCTTCAATTAGAAGCATTCGTCAGTAATATGGCCATGATCATTGTAGAACTGGCAGTACTTATCTGAGTTTTAATGGTTAGGGTTCCCCTTCATTTTCGAAGGTTGTTACAGTAGGTTCCTATGCTTCACCTCAGAATAGACCTGGGTTATGGGTCTATTCAGGGGTATGTGGTGCATGTAGATAAGAAGGGGGAGCAAGTTGCACTCAACTCAGCGCTTCTTCCTTTTGAAGCTTTCTCCCTCTAATATGCTAGGTAACCTTCCATCAAGGCGATCCTTTATAGACAATTTTTCCTTATCATGCTTTCCGCCTGACCTCTCTTGATCGACATCATGCCTGGCTCAAATGTTGTCCTCCTAATGATGTACTTCTAGGCCTTATTCCAAAAGTTGGCCAAGGTCTTCAACTTGCTCTTACAAGCGATCGAAAGAAGTCTCTAGAAGGTTGAATGGCGAACTGAGCGGCATGGACAGGTACTCCCTCATCCAACTGAGGGATCTTGACCATTGCATTGTTGAATCGAGTCACATAATCGCGTAAGGATTCGCCTTCGCCCTGCCTTATAAGGTATAAGGATGATATGTCCTTAGACTATGTCCTTAGACAAAGGCTTGCTAACCCTGAAGTAGCGGTTAAACCTCCGCACTAGCTCATCAAAGGAGCTAATAAAATCATTAGGGAGGTGGATGAACCATACATAAGTTACTTTCTATAGGGTACCTAATAAAGCCTTGCACATTCTGGCATCCCCATGACCATGAAGGTTATTGAGAGTGAAAAAGTAGAGGAGGTAATCATCAAGGTCACTTATGCCATCATATTGGTCTAAGGATGGAAGTTTGCTATTAAGAGGCAACACTTCGTCCTGGACACTCCCCTGCATAGCCAACGACCTTGCTACCCTGCTGCTCAGAGAGCTTCCTTACCATTGTGCAAAGCTCGTTGAGGTCAGCATTGTCTACTGGATAAGTTTGGCGTGCTGTTGATTGAGTTGGTACTCCCTGCAAGTCAGCTACCTACTCATTACCAACTAGATTTCGGTTGTAGGTAGCCGTAGATGTTGTTGGCTATTATTGCATTAAGGGATCAAGTTGTTGATCCCTACCATTCTACTACTGCTACTACTAGTGGTTATTCTACCCAGTGCGAACATCTAAAGCTTCAGGGGGGTATGTTTGTATGCCACACCTCTCGAATTCTTTGAGGCGAGCACAAAGTAGCATATTTTTAGTAGTTAACTTCTCGACCAAGTGCTCTGTGCACACCAAGTACTTCTCTAATGTTGCCCTTAGGAGGGCTTAATTGTCCATAGGTTGGTTATTCACCAACTAATAGTTCTCTTGCTCATCGATGTGAGACATGATGTCTGAGAGTTGCATTCAAGGAATGTGTTTATTATGTTTAGGGTTTTTCGTGTAAGAATTCAATTTCCCACAAACAACGCCAAATGTTGTCTTAGGATATTTGTTGATAGTATTGGGGCTTTACGCATAGTAAGCCTGCAAAATAAAACACCGTAAGGAGACACCGGGTTGTTGTCCAGTGTGGCCACTCCAATACTTAATTCAACAATAAATTATGGAGAGCAAAGGATGCTTAGGAGAAATAGGTAAGCTTAGTGCACAAGTGTAGAGAGATTTACTGTTATGTAATAAACTAATATTTATAATGATGTAGCACCGATAGTTGAAGGATAGTTTGTGAGATAGATCCTTTCCTGTAAGCATAAGAGAGTGAGCTCGTGATGTCCAACATGTCTTACATATACCAAAAATGGGTGTTGACTTAGTCCTTATCTTTATCTTATGACTTCTAACAGTTAAAGGGCTTCTTAAGCCCTATCAAGCCAGGCTTAAGGCTTAAGCCTAAGGCAGCAGACCCTAAGAGGTGAGGCAAGTCAGATCCGGACCGGCCTAAGGAAACCATATCGAAAAAGCCTTATCAACAGTATTGAATCTTAGTTTCAAAATTCTAGTATAAAATTTTTAGAAATTGTTTAAATGAACTAAGAAAAGGAAAACTCAAAATTACTAAAACTTCGTTTGGGAAAAGAAAGTGATTTCTCAAAAGATTATTTCTAACATAGAAGATTTTTCCCATAAAAATAGTGCTATTTTTCTCTTAGTGCTTTAGCTTCGAAATGGCAAGCCTTAATCCTAGTTATCAAATTAGCAAGGAAAATTAGCTAAGAGAATCTAATTCTGAAACCGATTACCTGTTTTTATTCGAAGCTTCATTAGGTGGCCTTATCAAACTTGATTGGGATTCTAGGTGTTATTTCTCAAAGGATCAAAGTTTTTTCGGTTCCTTAATGGATGTCTCTCACAATTTTAATTTTATAAAAGAAATGCAACTCCTGATATCAGAAACTTCGAACTTCTGGAGGAGATATATTAGATTGGACTATATCCTTATTCTCTCTCTAAAAGCTACTTAGTTCAATTTCTTCATATAATTGTACAACCAACCTTTCTATTGTAGGGTTTTAATTTTAGGCTTACGGTTTCACACTTAGAGATTTCATGGTTAGGGATAGAGAAACAAAAGAGAGATGGGTTTTTTTTTTTTTTTCCTTATTTGTTTTTAGATTATTTGCTTCCCAGATGCCTAACCTTTTACACCTAACTAGCAATTTCTAAAGAGAGTAAATCAGATGCATACTAAGTGTAAAATATTAAAAAATAAATACGTAATGTAGAAAAGTGTGAAAATGTATGTATGTTATACATATAATCCTCGAAAAAATATAAAGTACAAATGTAAATCCAAAAATTCTAGAATATATTAAAAAATAAATTTTGGATTAAATGCAACTAGGGTTGTGTTGCTCCATATCAGAAAGTCTTTTCTTTTTCTTTGAACCCACTTGCAATTTTCTCTATTTTTTCCCTCTCTTTTGTTGAATGGGAATCAAATCCTTTGAATTGTCATCCTCTCAATTCACCTTAATTTACAAATAAATAATTAAGATTATTTTGAAATTTAAACAAACTTATAATGCTATTGTGACACATCTACTTTCTTATAGTATCAACCAACGATTAGACGTATTAATAACATTAAAGGTTTAGCTGAGGTGTTGTTGGTGAATTCTTGATGAAGATCAATGCTTGTGGATTAAACATCCACGACAAGCAGACGTCGACTATCGATGGTGTTGAAGGTGTTTTCGGTATACTCACTTCGATACTCAAATATATATTCTAATCAAGAATTATGACAACTAAACGATAGAAGGGTTTAAGGTTTTGATCCCTTTACTTTAGGGAATTTCTTTGGTACTTATAGAGTAGGAAGTACATATACAACATGTAAAATCTTCCTTAGATATCCTACTATCTGAAGATATTTAGATAGAGCGGATCTCGAGATATGATCTTATTGCCTTATTTATCCAATGCACTCTCTACTATCTTTATTAAAGCATAGAACACTAACCAAGCATGGGCTTGGAGGCTCAATGGAACCCTTGGGCAAAATCCACTGTTAACATGAGGGAAATTGAGAGAGTATAACTTTAGAGAATCCAAATATTGTTGGTTGGCTTGATGTTAAGGGTATTGCAGGAAAATAGTTGTGATGCAATTTCTTTTTCTCTTTCAATGAGGAAATTTTATATAAGAAGTATTCGCTCATAATTGAATTCATAATTCACTACTGTTATTCCTCTTCATGCAATTAAATCGATGGATTATTCTTTACTCGATTAGAAGCTCCAGAACTTCACAAATCTATGGATATAACCAATGGGGACTCCCCTTTTTCAACAACAATTGTCTTGCACACTTTCTTGAAAAGGGTAATAACTTCCACATCATATGTTCCAAGGAAACCTCTGAAGCAAAACTGTCCGTCCTCATCAACAAGACCATGGTCACAACTAGTCCACTCTTCTTTAAGAGCAAGGAACCTCTTACCAGCTTCATTTACTTCCCCTTCCGCATTAACCAAGTGCCCATTTTCTCTACAAAACAACTCCCAGAATCCCCACAGCATGATGCCACCCACTGCAGGATGTGCGAAGCCTTCCCTGAGCATGACTTCAAGATCATCAGCCCGCACAAACTCGTTTGTAGACGAGACATCAAGTTCAGTGAACCATATTGGCAGGCCGAGAGTGCCTAACTTATCAAGAGCAGAGCAAACAATAGATCCAACCGGACTATCTATATGTCCTTGAATTCCTATACCTCCAACTGCTGCACCTTGCTCTTGTAGATCAATGATTTGCTGGGTGTACTTCTCGGGTGAAGATTTTGCATCAGCACCATCTTCCACATGATAGTCATTGACAAATAAAGTGGCCGATGGATCAAGTTGGTGGGCAATCTTAAACATGGTTGCACGAATTCCCTTTCCGAGGCGGTCTTGATAAAAGGAACCATGCAGCATTTCGTTATTGACATCATAATGCTTGAATCTTCCCTCATATCGTGTAAGAAGGCTTGTGAGACGATTTTGGATTGCTTTCATCAAATCGTTTCTGTTCAGAGATCGAACCCAAGGCTGAACCATGCTCTCCACTTCCCAGAAGATGCAATGACCTCTGCATTCCTTATTGTGCTCTTCGCAAAACAGCAACATCTCATCAGCATCCTTATAGTTGAGGTTTCCTTGTTGAGGTTCTGTCCAATACCACTTCAACTCATTTCCAAAAACAGCCCAGTTAAAGTTCTTCACATAAAAATCAACAAAATCCTCGTTATCTAGGTTTGTTCTGCTTATACAGGACCCCAGGGGAAAAGCATGCTCCGTCTGCTTAACTTTCACAATGGCACCTATCAGACCATCGAGCTCTAGTCCAGAGAACTTCAGGACAACATCGCGTTTGTGGATCTGCATAGAAACAGAAAAAGATTAGTCCCATCACAGAATGGTAGTTTCATCACGTGAGACAGCCAGTACACCAATTTTCATGAAGGTCCAGAGTAGTGGGGATCATAAGGCTTTGCATACTTATTATAAATGCAGGGAAAGTCAAATCTTTATTTATCTCTTCAACTTAGCTTCAAATCTTGTAGTGCTTTTTTAGAATGAGATCATTATATAAGATATTTTTTTTGTGAAATCGTGGAGACAGGTTTTCATATGGCATGGCATAGTGAGGGAAAAAAAAAAAATTCAAAATGCAAAATAACTTTAGTAATTTGAGTACATTTTTACCCTTATTATCATTTTATATATACTAAAACAAACCTATATGACTCCAGTACCTTATATACTTCCAAAAAAATATACAGGCAGTAAGAATGCAGTACCTAACGAGATAAATATACTAAAAGTGTTCTATGTTCATGGCAAAATTCAATTGAGTCCTTTATGTTTTAATAGAGCTATCTACGTTTGCTAAAACTTTGTGTTCTAAGTTACTAAAGTCCTAGATTTTTGTACAGTTGCATCAAGTAAGTCCCTCCATGAGTATTTTATATGATATATAACTATATACATAGAAGATCCACTCAATTTTATAATATATCTTTAAAGGATATAAATAACTAAACTCATTTAACAAGTCTTTTCAAGAACATAGAAAAATTAAATAACTCGATCAAATCATAGAGGGCCTATTCGTGCTCTTGGGCGAAAACATAAAGAAATGATATCATCATTTTCAATACTTTTAGCTCTTATTTACTATTATACGTAATAAATACTACATATTTATTAATTATATGAAAAATATTAACAATTTACCAACTCTATCTTATATCTTTAAAATACCTATATCACAAGATGCGACATATATTTAAATACATTAACGTCGCATCTCTTAGATATAACTACTATAGACAAAACATTAAATCGTATTTATGAAATACAATACTTTTATTATTTCCAATATCATATTTTTTAAATACAATTTAGACTTTATATTTATATAATACCGTTCATTTAATCCAAATTTATGTTTTTTTTTTTTCCTTAAAAATGGTAGACATGTTTTTCACCTTACAAAACGTTTGCTAAAACCATGGAGGTTACCGTTTCCAGAAGTCTTTACTGTTATTTCAAGCCATTATCTCACACACTGCATCATGCTTTGATTTGTTCGTGATGTAGCATGGCAGCAATTACCTGATCAGTCTGCATCTTCAAGTACGGAAACCTTGCACACCTATCAACTGGAAAAATCAGAAGCCCTGCCACCATCAAGTTAACACCAGGAGCAGGACCTTGAGCATAAACCATCACTCGAGATGGTTGCTTCTCAAGTCTAAATGAACCACCAGTTTCATGCCATCTATCATCATTACTTATCTCTACTTGGCCACCATTTACCCACTGATTGTCAACACTAAGTGCGATGTTGACATTTTGGGGTGCAGCAGATCCAGAACTTATACGAACCCAAGCAGACACTTGGTATGTCAAATAGAGTTGGATTTTATCAGTTATCAACTGTGCAGGACCCATCCAAGTCTGAGTGCGGTTAGTAACCAGCATGTATCGGCCACTTAGGGGTACATGAGGTCCGAGAGAATCTCTAGCCATTGGAGGTAGAACTCTCGGCGAACCAGTTTGAACACTTAAAGTGCAGTTGCCGAGAGGGAACCATCCATTAGTCCCATCACTTAGTTCGCTGTTCTGTACTATATTTACTCCAAAGGCGGGATTCTGCAAAATGGGAGGCTTTACATAAATCCAAAACCAGATAGCTGTATCCAAGAATGCACATAAGACAAAAAGAGGTAGGAATCAAATGGGGATGTGTTTTCTTACCTCAATGTAAGGTGGATCTGAAGGAGGTGTCTTCTCAGCATGCTTGACAACTAAATAATTCACAAGAATATCAACACCAGCAGGGGGACCTTCAAGATAGATAATTATCTTAGAGGGGGAGTTATTTATCAGGAACTTCCCCTGCAATTGTACCCAATCCCTGTTTGTTGCCTGCACACTAGATAACCAAACCAGCAAATATCAGCAATATATAAAGGTCTGACTAGAACCAGCATACATTCAACTGCACAATCTAGACATGTCCGGAAAAGGATGAGTTCTTTTTCAACGAAAGAACAAACAAATGTAATGTACCCAGATAATATGTCCAGGAATATCAATTTTATTCTGTAAAATTTCATGAATGAAGCCTATAAGAAATGCACTAATGCACCATCTACATTAGATTACGTGCCAGGTTGTGTTCGTGTATGTAATTCAGTTGTAAAAGAAAATGTTCCTGAATATTGTAACCTGGGACTAAATGGGGGCAGTACCGTAGATTTTGCAGACAGGGTGGAAAAACTTTGCATATGAAAGTTTGATCAGAATTCAGGAAACAAAGATGAAAACTAACCTTGCTATACTAATATATCGTTCACGAAGATCTGGCATTTGGACATAAAGAGTGGCCCGAACATCACTACTGCTAACACCGTTACCAAATATCCGAACCAATGAAGTAACTTGGTATGCCAGTTTTCGTCGCACTCTTGCTGTGATTTCCTGCTGAATCCCATTCCAGGACTGTGTGCGTCCAGTCGCAGATACAAAGTACTTTCCAGATTGAGGGAGAATCTTACCATTATCCATAGACTCATGCAAGACGATCCTGCAACCTCTTCCAGCCCAATTATCCAAGCCATCCTCAAATCTAGGATTTAGGGTAATATCATCATATCCAGAAGCAAAAGATTCCTTGCTCATTCTCTTCCAAAACATGTAAAAGATACAAAGAGTCGGATTCAAACAAGAAAATTGTTTGTGGAAAGATGCAAAATGGACTACTTCCTTTAACAATGAAAGACACTAAAATAATAGACTACTTAACTACTTCAGATTTGGTGAAATAATAGACAACTTAACTACTTTTAAGTATGACTTCCTCTGAAGAAAGAAATTGAAATAATCATATCCAAGTCAAACTAGCTAGCAGATTTACTGCCAAGTTAATACTTGTTAAGAGTTTAGCTTATATGCTGAATCCTTAGCGGTTGTAATATGCCGAAGGAAGTCAAGTTCCGAGGTTTGGGTATCCGAGGCTAGTGGAGATGGGGGCTGGTCGAGTGAGGACAACAACAGCTCACCAGAGACGATTATATAGTCTCATGGTAAGGTTTTAATCTCAATAAAAGAGAGTCTGCATTGTACGTAAACGCAATTTAACCACCATGAATTTCGCTAATCCGCTTCCTGTGGTTTTTCACCATTAAGTTCATCTGAGTGTTTTAAATGCAAATCATCATTTGTCACTTTTCTCTTTACCTAATCTCTCTCTGAATCTGTCTAGCTTCCGCATTGTGCACAAGAAATGCATTTTATGATATAATCTTTCATTTTCATTTCATGCTAGTTTATATGAACGCTCGTCTATGTAACTGCAATCTGTATAAAGAAACGCAAAGACACACCTCTTTTATGTCACCAGCATTGCAGCTTTCCTGGTCAGCCATGGTTTCTCTTTATCCCTAACACAAACCAGGATCGGTCGTATAAGAAATCGTTACTGTCCTTAAAGCAGACATAGAGATGATTCGTGTAATGCTTACCCGAGGTTGATAACACTTGTGGTTGAAACAAGCTATCGAGAGTGGAGTTGTGGATCAGAAAATGAAGAGTGCCATTTTATAGTGACTTCAATGTCTGTTGGATGATGTTCAAGTGAAGTTTAAGGAAAGAGCAAGCCACCAAGCAACCAAATTCTCCTCTCAAAGAAAAGCTTTGCTTATATTTCCCTCTTGTCCATGTTTAAAATGAAAACATGATCGTCACTTCACTTCTCTTTCATCTCATCAAAAAGCGAGACATATATATATATAATTTAGCACTTTTCGCACGTATGGTTTTCCTTTTTGTTCTTTCACCACCTCGATTTGCTTAAGCTTGCAGAAGGGGACATTACCGCATTCTTGAATTGGAAACGAAGACTTGCGTCTTTGTATATCTATTTCGGGATTGGCGGCTTCAGAACTTTAGAGATCGACAAAACCTGCATTATGTACTTATGTTAATTTATTTAGAAAATGCAAATAATTCCTAAACTTTTATCACATGGGGATATATAAACTTTCAAGTGATGTAAATAATCCCTAAATTTTCATAAATTTAACAAATAACCCCAAAGTTGCAAATAATCCCTAAACTTCTAGCGTTCGTACAGAAATACCCCTCAACAAATTTTAAAAAGTATACTGTAAAAAATTTTTAACGTTATTCTCAATGCATTATTTTAATTGAAAATACCCCTTTTGATTGTCAATTTATTAAATTTTAGAGGATAATTTATAATGTATGAAAATAAGGGACGTCTCCTAAGTTCAAAATTTAGAGGCTTTGTAATCTTCTTTTATTTTAAGTATATATCCATAATATTGAAACAGCTAGTTTTAGTGTGGCACCACGCAAAAGCAAATTTTTTATTATTAAACGCTTGGAATTGCCCTTCAAATTAAAAGTATACCTCTTAACTTACAAACACTTGAAGATCAATTCTAATAAATCAATAATTTTCTTCTATTTTTTCAATTTTTACCATATTATACGTTAGATTCTCCACCTAAATAGGAAAACTAAATTTGCAATAAATTATGTATGGAAACCTAGAAGATTTCCAGCTCTTACAACAGTTTCTATTTTTAAATACATTACATTTGATCTCTTTTGTTTTATGCACATACTTTTCGGATGCATGTCCATTTAGTTTATATTAATGAAAATGATAGATTTTTCCGAAAATATTATCATAATTAATATATTAACAATCTATACTTATAAATGTCATAAATATGGCATGAAAATTATTGTTTAATTTTATTTATATACACTACATAATATAGTTTTATACGATAATTATATAGTCTTTTTATATTTACATGAAAGAACCAATTATTTGATAAGAGTTGCAATGCTTTAAATAGGAATGCAAATGCCAAGGGTTGTTTGCTCTACATTATATCATATAAAGGTTGCAACTAATATGTATGAATGATATATCTTTTCATTTTCCTTCGAAGATATGCTATCAACAGGATCACGCACATGTGATTCATTACTTAAATAGGTATAACATCTTTATATGGTTTTCAATTTTTCTTTTTTCTTTTTGTGTGTGTTTTAAATTACAAAAGTAGTTTAGAAAAGAAAAGGGAGAGGAAAGAGGCTATCCTACTTTAGTGGGGTTATTGAGTTAAATAATTTGATTAAAGTGGAATTAGATTGGTAGTTTAAATGAACAAATTATTGTTAATCCTTGAGGAATCAACCAACTGCTTAAGGGAAGAGTTGATAACTGGTTTTAAAAATTATAATTCAAAGACTGTTATGAAAGATATCAAAAGAAATTAAGATAGCTTCATCGGCTAACGTTATAGATATGATTATAATTGTGTTAGAATAGCATTATGATTTTCAATAATGTCAGCTTAGGTTTTTTAATCGTAATGGTCTTACTGTGTATGCTAATAGATAATGATAACATAAGATCTATAGCTGTCATTATATTGGTAGTATACACAAGGCGTTATATCAAAGTGGACAACATCACTGAAGGCAAAACATAACCATAGATAAGTTTAAAGACTAATAATCTATTAAATATGAAAAAAAAAATATTATAATAGAATTTAAGCCTTTTACAAGTGCCTAATGAATTGGCCTAGAGCTATTGTAGTCAACTCTTTAATAATCAATCCTCACTTAGCTTTCCTGTAAGCCCCACAACTAAGTAATCCGAGGTTTCGATCGGTTGAAAGACCCGATCGAGCCTAAATTATAAAGTAAAGCTAAAAATATTAGTAAACCGATCCCGTAAATTTGAATTTAAGAAAATAAGTAATAAAATAGAAGACTACAAAATTTTAAATTTTAAGTATATAACTCATTATTTATCAAAAATACGTAAAATGTATTCCGGTACTTAACGAATTGTTAGAGATAAATTATATATACTAAAAATTATAAAATAACCTAAATAATATTTAGAAATATTTATTTGTACTATATATGAATTTACATGTAGGTATAAATACGCGTAATTACTTAAAATACGCGAAATGTACTAAAATTATACTAAATAATTAAAAAAATTCATAATTAATTAATAAAAAATCAAGAATAATTAGGAAAAATCAATAATGATCCAAATTAGGTTGTGGCAGGTTAGAATCCACAAAAAAAAAATTAACCAATTAAAACTAGACAACACAAAACCCAAAAATCAAGGAAATTGGGCAAAGTCATGTCTAATTAATGCACAATAATTACACTAAAGCTCTATAAATAGCAAGAAAAATTCAGAAGCTCATTTGGACAGTTAAAAATCATAGAAAATTAGGGAGAGTCGAAAATTAAGAGAAAAACCAAAGAAAAAAAAAAAGGAAAACTGTGCAGTTAGGGTCACAAAGGAAAACCCAGATCCAACGGGCAGCTGGGGGTGGACGGCCACCACCACCACACGGTGGTGGCAACGCCTAGGTGAGCCGACACACCCATGGCCACCGGCGGTGGCCGGAGCCACCCATATTGGTGAGTCCGATTTATAGCCCGATTCTTGTGTAATTTTATAAAAAGAGTAAATATTCTTAGAAAATTATGAAACTTGTTATTATAAAATATTTTTGTATTTATTTTTTAGGAAAAATATTATTTTGATGAAAATATGTCTCGTAATATAGGGTCCATAATAAATCATGCAAAACCGAGCATGTTTCGGTTTAAAAATAAATGACCTTAGGAGTGTAGTTTCGAACCCAAAATTTTTGTGTAGATTACTTAGATGATATAGAACAGTACTATGAAGCCCGTTTTCAAAAATTAATTTTTTAAATTTTTAGATAATTTTTAGACCCTAAAATGAGCCATAAAATGGGTAATTTATGGTTAATTAAGTAATTAAATGATTAATTACTGATTTAGTGAATAATTATATGTTTTAAGATGTTGAAATCTGATGGAGTATGATACTTGTAGCATTTAGGGTGTTAGATGTAATTATTGGGTTAATTATGTAGTAAATGATTAATAAGGAAAAATAGTTAACTTTAAGTTAATTTTGTAAATTAGGGAAATTAGGAGTAAAATCTGATTTAGGATGAATTTAGATATTTTGAAATGATAATTGATATTCAGGGGTGGTAATTAAAGTGATAGAAATATTAGAAATGCATTATGTATATAATAGGCAATAATGCATAATATGTAATTTTTGAAAATATAATAAATAGAAAATATTAGGATAAAAATTGATATTAAATAATAAGGATATATAATAAATCTGATAAAAAAAACTTGAATTTATGTAATTATATGAAAATTGTAAAAATTTCTCATATCAAGAGTAAATTCGGTACACTAATAAGGATATAAGTGTACCGGATGAAATAAAATACTGACTAAGGGTAATAATGATATTTAGGAGATCGGAAAGTAATGTGATTGATTTCACATTATGAGTTGAAACGAATTTTTAGGGTTGGAATATAAAACATTACTTAGAAATCGAACTAGAACCTAATTTAGAAATCGATGTAGAAACCAAACCCGAACCTAACCCCAAACCTAGAATAATTATAAAAGACTTAAGACCTAAGACCTAAGACCTAAGACCTAAGACCTAGATAATTAGGCATATTAAACCCTAAACAAAACCTAACAATAAGCGTTATAGGATAAAATGAACCTATAATAGTTATATGAAAAGCTGAAACCACGTTTGTGTTATAGGGATGATCGGCAATGGCCTGAGCAAATCGGACCTCGAGTGAGTGAGCGAGGAGTCGAGATAAGTTGGGAATTAATACACTGTTGTATTTTGGAGGCTTGAGATTATGCTTGGTTGTGCTTGTTAGATAGTTGGCTGTGTGCATGTGCTTGATTATAGGTGATACTATGATTCTATTTGTTGCTCTGTCATGTATTGTATGACTTGTATGAAATGATTGATCACCCTAAACTGGACTTAATCTAATATACAACCAGTAATCATAATTGGACATGCATGGCAACCCGTTAGGGGAACTTAGGACTCTCCGGCCAAATACCGACCCCTTCGAAAGGAATAGCGCAGGATTGCAAAATGGTCCTTTCTTCATCCTTAGTTGAACTAAGTGACAGGAGAGGAGGTCGCGGCGAAGGTGAAGACAGTGGTTCGAAGGTAGTCACGGGAGGAGCAAGGTCTCCATTACACAAGCCTGGGTTTGGTCGTGAGCTGCTGCATTAACAGCAACTCCTCAACTCGGATTAGAGCGAGCGCAATTTCTCTAATCTCACGACGGGCCGGACAACGTCGTACGATGGCATTTGCTTGCACATGCATTGCACCTAATAAGTGATTGAAAACCTTGTTATGTGTATGGTATAGTTTTAAGTCCTCCGTCCTAACTTACTGAGCTGTGGTTGCTCACATCCCTATAGACGTCGTGCAGGTACTGGCTAAGAAGCGGCAACAACTACTCTGAAGCTAGCAACTGCTGGATCCTGGGGAGTGAGGAAAAACATTGAAGAATCAACACATATGTTATTACTTTTCATTTCTGAATAATGTAATAATTGAATTATAGTGATTATATATAACTTTTCTCACTTTCTTAGGTAAATGAATTATTTAAACTACAAACTATTTACTTCAAAGCGAGTTAGTCATGGACGTCTTGTGTAGATTAAGTCTAAGATAGCGGTTGTAAGGCTAACTTCTATCTTAGGATGGTTTACACGGTGAGGCTGTTACGACTCTGCCGCTTCGGGGGGTAACATTTCCCATCCTAAGTTTTCGTTAAGTTTACCAACAAAAAACTATCTATAGGGGTGGTGAGCAAATCCACATGTGTAGTAAGTAGGCAAAGAATATGCATTATACATTCATCAAGCAAATAATCATAGTTTAGTTAAAGTACAATGAAACAAATCAAATGCCATCTGCATAATGTTATTTGGTCTATCATAAAATTAGAGAAATTAAACCTACTACAATCCAAGTTCCAAGGAATTTCTATAAATAACATTCTCCCACTAAATCCAAACTTGTGCAATGGACCATTGGTCCTCCTTAAACCACTTTGGATTATTCCTATATAGCTTTTTACCTATGTTGTAACCTCCTCTTCAGTCAACGTAGCTTAGTATGGTTAAAAGAAGATAATACTTATACTTATACCTCACATAGTGGTTGCCATTTAGTGGGACAAAATACAAATATGCAAAGGATGCAATGCATGACCAATTGTTTAAGGCCAGATAGAATTTTAATACCAATTATAGGATAACCAAGTAACATATCAACCCACAACATAAAGTTATAATATAACCAACCACACCAATCAAGTAAGCTCAGTATTGCACAACATATCAAGCACATTCACTGCAAGTGCACTAGCAATTCTAATTACAACTACAAGCAGTATGATAGTAAACCGTTCCTTGTTACAAATAACATAATTGCAATGAAGTAAGTCAACTTACCTTCATCACAGAGTGCTTGATATTCCCTAAATAGACACGTAAATCCTATAAAATGAGTTTTAAGTTAATTGTGTAAGAATAGGGATATTCCTAAAAGACTTTTTTAAAAAGACTCTGAATAAGGTTTTAATATTACTTAATGAGGTTCTGAATTAGGTTTTAAAAGAAGTGGCAAAAGATAAACATTTTATATAGAAAAAGGTAAAGATAATCTTTTTAAACTTATGTGAAGTTTTGATTATATAGGTAATGAAAACAAGGGCTTCGATATGTAATAGATTATAGTTGAGTGTATATATAAAAATGGATTAAAATAACAAGTAATTGAGCTTTATTTAATAGAAAAAATTACAATACTAGTATTTAAGAAGCCAAAATATTTGGAAATAGGTATTAGCTTTTATTTTAGAAATATAATATTTAATGAAAAATTAATATTTTATTAAGAAATAAGGAAAAATAATTAAGAAAATTACAAAGTACTTCAATAAATGGCAACTACAGTTTCTAAAAATCTTATTGAGGATATGAAACTATGAGAAAATGTTTAGGGATTTTAGGAAGTTATTAGATAGGGTTTTATGATTTTTGTTTAAAATGGACATTTTTCAACAAAATAGGCATAAACTTGCAAAAATTATAAAAAAATAACAAACATGAAAAATTAATTATAGGAAAATTGCTGCAAGATTATATGATTATAGAGTACATAAGGTAAAAGGACTCCTTGAAATAACATAAATTGGAGGCTCCAAAATTATTAAAGTTAAAACCACTAAATTGGTCAAAACCGCAACATAGTGGTGCCACTGCCAATCCAACCTCATGTAACCTCTTGGGAGGAATATGGAGAAACTCTACAAATTTTTCCCTAAATTTTAGAAGCTTGAATTAAGTAGTGTGAATTTTTGAAGTTTGGGGCAAGATATTTATAATTTTTAGTCAACCATCAAAAATTAATATTAAATTACACATGAGTCTAAACATTCTACAAAAATTAAGGTAGCTTTCAAAAATGTTAACATACATATAGTTAAAGTTTAGTGAATTTTGGACAAATTTCTATCTTTTGTGAATTTTTTATTATGTGTTGGTATAATTTTATAATTTTGTAATGAGTGTAAATTCATGAAAAAATTATCACGTATACCTAACATCTTGTTACGTGTCTTTTAACTTTTCATGATTTTTAGATAAGTATACAAATTTTGATGAATTTTTTGAGAAGTTACTTATACATTTTAATTATTTTCTGACATTTTCAAATTTTATAAATTTTTGTTTATATTCCTTAGAAATTGTTGGATATTTTTATGATATGACATAGTTACTTGATATTTGTAGAGTTGATTTGATAATGTTTAGACATTTTATAGTGTTTCATAGAGTACTTTTATCATATTTTAACATTCTATCTAATTATTTATTATTTAATTCACTTTTCTAAATATAGTATTTACCTTTATTTGGGGACATGTTATGATTATGTCTCATATGTAAGGGGCATGAGTCATTATCATATCTTTTATCCTTATTTATTTACCATATTTTATTAGTAGTTTATCATTTACTATTTTATTTTTACTTTTTACTACTTATATTTACTATTAGGGGTAATTTGGTCATTTTTTCTCACTTTTTATCTTCTTCAATCCTTGGTAGATACTTTATAGTTAATTTCTTGACTTTTTATCTTATAATAACTATTTTTTTTTTGCTATTTGTCAATAACTTCTACCTTCTATAACTTTATTTTATCTATACGATTATAATATTTTTAACTTTATTTACTAGGCAATTGTAAGGTTAATTATTCTTAGTTTCCTTAATCTTCATTCTTTTGCTAATCTAATTTTTGCTATGGTTTTTTAATGCTTCCTATTGTTATCGAATCTATAGGCCTTACTAATGAGTTGGTGTTGCTAATAAATTATCATATTCTAAGGTTGTTCAGTATAATGGCATTGAAAATTGAACTCGCAAGAGTCTAAGGTTTAGGGCTTATATCCTTCTATTTACTTAAGTAAGTTAACAGGTGTTACAATATACATGAAGATGATAATTTATGAAAAACTCAATCTTACTAAAATTCCTAATTGGTGAAGTAAGCATTTAAACATGTTAGAGTTCTTAGATTTAAATAGTAACCTATTTTCAATTTTCAAAAGCAACTTCTACAATGTAGGATAAATGAGCTCTCAAATCCATTTTGGAACCACGTTGAAAGCTAATCATCAAATTACTATAAAATAAGTTGAGTGTATAGGAAAAAAAATAAACCAAAAAGGAGGCATTTTAGTAAATTAACCCTTAATTCTTTAATCGAAATTGGAAAGGAACTAGATCTAGATTCTGAACCATAGTTTCAACCGAATCCCTAGTTGATAGTCCTGGTAGCTTAAGGATGAAGGTGGTGCAATTATGTCAAAGGTAAATGTGCAATCCTTGATAATTATTAGTTCTATGTATGAGTATGGTACGAAGTTTCATAACCAAAATTTTTGTTCTTTGAAGTTAACGGTAAAAGTAGCAGAGTCATAGTCAGTAGTTTTGTATGGAAATATATGGAATTATAAATTGGAAGTAAACAAAGGCTACAATACATTATCTTCTTTGTGTTGTTAATATAATAGGAATACATGTCGATTATTTTTGTGACAAAACTGATGATTTATATGAGGTTTAAGTATGGAATATAATGGACTAGTTATCAATGCGTTTTTATGTTAAGTATGTTATAAATTCTTGCTTTTAGATGGACTATTGCTATAAAATCAATTAATGGATTTATGAGTGAAATGGATGTAACAAGGATAAACTGAAGGGGAGTTTTTTTTAATTAGGGGTTGTTCAAAGAAGAAATTTGAAGTTAAAGTTAATCAAGGAAGATGAGTAACTAATCTTGTCTTAGCCCAACCGAGCGGTACTTTTATCTGCAAGAAGTGGTCAAAATTCAAGAGTGAGTTAACTAACCCTATGCTATGGTTAACAACTACTCCCTATCTTAAGTTGCTTGACTGACCTATATGAACTATCAACTGCTCTTTTAGGTATACATTTAGCCGACCTCAATAATCTTAGGTCAAATAAGTTATTCACAACAACCTAATTGTCTCACTTAAGTCCTAATCACCTAATTAAGTTAGAAGTTAAACATTAGAGTTAGATTTACAAATTTATGATATAATTGTGTAAGGAATTAATTATTTATTAATCAATTTGAGAATATTGAGCATAGCATAATTATGTGATTACCTTATCTATTGATTATGCTTGTAAGGTCAATAATTGAACGAACCTATGAATATCAAATGCTTAAGTTGAATACTAGTTGTACTTGCAACGAAGCTGAGAGATCTAAGGGCATCAATGATCAAATACAGTAACCATGGACTAGTAGTTATATCATCTTAAAGAGCAATAGGCAGTTTGTCGTTAGAGAGTTATAAGATAAAGGTTAATTTATACAATAGCTAAGTTATACTGGTATTATGGAATGTATGTATGGATGATTACAATGAATCGGTTGTGCTAATAGCCAGATGTGTAATAATTCTCGAATAAAATGACTATATTTATTACTTTGGGGTGTTGTAGAATACCCAATACTAGTATATGTGTATATATGTACATGTATGTCAGGAAGTGATGTGCTACTCCAACTCTAAATCTTAGGATGCTAAAACTGTATTACATGTCATGCCTAAATAAAGATAATAACTTATGTTTGAATTATTAAAAATAAGTTTTATGTGACATGTTTGCATAGCACACATGTGTGCATATGGTATTTATGTACTCTAACCTACCTCTTCTAAGACATGTATTTCAAGCTTTGATATAGGTATAGCATGTCCCATCTAATTGGTCCCTCAAGCGAAATTCCAATCGCTTTGTTTTATTTAAAGACTTTCCTTGACTTCTTAAAATTCTATTAAGGCCACTTTAGGTTATTTCATGCTCCATTTGCAAAATTTTATAATATTATAACACTCCTATTATCCTCTTTTTGTATTAAAAACTCATTAAGTTTTACTTAATTATTGAGTGCGTCTTTTTTATCATTTTAGGTTCTTATCAATTTTATATTAATTGTAACAAACCTATTACTGGATTAAACTAATCTTTTAACACCTTAGAACATTTTTTCTTTTCTCTTTTTGCAAATACCTTGGAACTACTTTAGTTGTGAGTTAATCAAAATCAATTCAGTTTCTAAAAGTAGCTTGCATTTAGTGTTAGTCCATTTCTTTGGTGCTATTTGCATCCATATCACTTTACTTTTTCCTTAGACACTTAAAAAACCATCAAAATGCAAAAGTTTCAACTTGTTTCTCACTATTGGTACCATCTACTACATCTAAAGGTTCAAGTTTTTACATTAGATTGCATCATAACTTACGAATAAAAGAATAATTAAATAAAGTATCATATTAAGTACATATATACGTTACTTCACATAAAATAAAGACATAAAATAGCAATTATATTTGAAACCATGAACCAATTGGACTAAGATCTTTTTTTTTTTAATTTACAAACCAAGGCATATGTTTCCAAATCTTATTTGAAAAAGAAAAGAAAAAAAAAAAGAGCAAATTCTAAGATGTAAAAAAAATTTAAAAAAGATTGTAAGATGGAATTTGGTTTGTAAAGAAGGGGGTGAGCCTAACCTTGCACACCTCTGTCCATTATAAATACATTTCATTTAGCATTGTATTGGTGTTGCTTCCTTATTAGAGAACTTGGTTTGGTCAGCTGAAACTTTTCATGTTCTGTCATTACTTGTATTCATTTAACTTGCCAATCATGGTCAATACTTAGTAGATTGTGTTGTATTATGCCCTATTATGAATGGAAATACGAAGATAGTCGATTACTTAAGCTAAATAAGACATGCATTTCAATCCATTATCACATGCACACTCTAATAGGGCTTACATATTCCTTCTCTAACACCTCTTTTTAAGATTATCTCTCCAGTATCATCATACCAAGACTTTTTTAAGATACATCAACATATGAGAAGTTTAGTGCAAGAGACCATTCATAAGTAAGAGAAGTCCTGAACAAATGACAGCTAGGGGAAACTCTCATGATCAAAGCACTAGCCCATTAAATTGGTCTATTGCATTAAATCAAGTTAAATACCCTATTACCAAAATAAAGCCCTACATTCTTATTAGTTTAAATTCAAGAGTTAAATTATCACCAAACGTAACAAGATTGGATCTACAGGAGGTAGCAAATAGTTATTGCAAGGAGAATGGAAAAAATAAAAAACATTAAAAAATAAAGAGAGAGAAAATCCTAACCATAATTTCACATTTGATATACGAGAATAAATCAAAACAGAATCGTAAAACTGAATTCCATTTTATTTTCCCATTTTTGAAAATACGTCTAGAAGATGAAATCTTGATTTCGTAAAATGGACAATTTTGATTTTAAGAAAAAATTTAATTTCAACTTTGAGAATTTAAAAGAGCAAAATTATAATCCTCTCCTCCTTAATCATTATAAATTAAAATTACTTATTCAATTTTCAATCTAATTATGATATCTAATAATTAAAAATACATTTAATAAAGTATACATTCCATCTGTCCAATTTTATCACATCCATCCCATTAATTCCAAACCATTTCATTAATTCCGTTCAATTTCATTACATCCCATTCCATTAACTCCAAACCATTTCCGTACGATGCTACATCACACATATTTAACCATCAACCTTTCCACATTTTTCCCACTTTTTCCCGTCTCCACAGATCCCTCCACGTTTCCACCACGGGTCAGCCTGGGATATCAACCACATCAAGTTTTGCCAACTCGACTTTATCTTTCTCAGAGATGCTAGTCTCTTGTTTTCTTTTAGCTTAATTTTCTACCTTCACCTCCAGGAAACATACAAATCTCCTTTTTCATGTACACTTGTTTCTACTCCTTAGAGGATCAGTATATTATTCTCGCGACAGAACCATGCTTATCGACAGGTTGTTTAATATTTAATACCTATCTTTATCATATGATGTGCGTTAAATCTATCCCCGCATCATTTTGCGTGATGGCAATGCCCGCGACCGCACCATCAATCTTCATTGTCGCTCAAGTTCTTCTTTTCAAATTTTGAAGTAATTTAGTTGAATTCCCGTAGATTGATATTGGCTCTGGATGTGTTTCGATTCCATTACATGCCTCGGCATGTCAGATCAAAGAACCGACCATTCCGTGCAGACTGCAGACACATTTTCTTGCCCCAAGAAAAATATATTTAAAATAAAATATGCATCCACTTCTACATAAGGTCAACAAGCATCAAACTCAGAAGTAAAACTATCGAGACTTGGAACCGGCTAATTTAGCAATTGAAATTATAGGACGTGGCTCTAGCTTGGGCTGGAATGATAAACTACCAAATTCAACCACGAAGAATGGACAGGGAATTATCACTCTGTACGGAAGAACTACTCAGTTGACTTGCCACGGGCACCATCCATCCTTCCCCCACCACCCGGGAGGGGAAAAAACCACCACGTGCGGCAGTGGGACTGCATTGGAAATGTTAAGGGAAGATAACAACTTGTCCCAGTGCTACGGAAAATAGTAAGACTTAGTCAAAAAAATCAACCGAGCATCAGACATATCAAGCCAAAGCAAGGTCTCGTATAACATTACTCGAAAGCTTTCAGGTATCCCACTGAAAATATAAACTCAAAACCACTTCTGAAAATTGCATGTAGTCATATAGATAAACCTGAATTTATCATCACAATCCAATGCAAAGGTTACAAAATAAACGAACAACGCATACTAATTACTAACTAAAGACTTGAGGACTTAACCAAACTCATTCTTAGCGCGATTTTTCTTTCTTCCCTCCCTCACTCGCTACTACATCAAAAAACCAGATCATGCTGTATGAACACAATTAATCTCCCTTTCTTCTAAAAGAGCATCCCTCTGTAAGCCTGGCACGCCCACCAGTTGGTTGGCACAAGACTGTCTGGCAATTCCCGCAGACTACAACAGTTTGCGAATGACTGAACACCGTGGTACTGCATCAATATTGATTTATTAAACGAATCAATATGCAGATTATTGCTTCAAATAAACTACATTAATCTCATAATGATCACAATAATTTGTGTAACTATATGCTTATGACACTAATAAAAAGCTCACAAAAAAACCGCTACAAGGGTTTAAACATCCAACAGAATAGCATTTTTCCCGTTTCACCCAATCTTATTTATGCATCATCTGACAGGGTTTCTATAAGTATGGAAATTACTACCAAGATGCATAATTCAGCTCTTCAGAAAAGCATTGATCTCTCTAATGCAAAATTAGGAGCAGCAACGAAAAGAGAACCCAACTTAAGCCCAAACTATAAACTACATGCCAAAGTCTTGCAAGTCACTAATCAATAGGAACCCACAGACGAGGGCACAGAAACAGTGGCCTCAGCATTCACAAAGCACATTACAGGGGTACAACAGCCCCACACACAAGTAGCCCTAATAATACAGATTTCCAGTTTCAGCCATCCATATCCTTTTCGGGGTAATATAAAATACATTGGTAAACATCCATAACAAACTAATTAGAGAATGCTCAAACCCCAAGTTGGCATTAACTACAACCTATTCCCTTCCCCTCTTCGATAATATAACTCCATCTAGTATCCTATTTTAACCTAAGTACACAACGTACTCTAAATACTTGTATATGCATAATATATTTGCAAATCCATACACACCACGGAAACAAAATGTTATCCTCTAAATCATAACTCCAATTCCTCGTATCGTGTCACATAATCCAAACAGCATAATATAGTATAAATAACAACTGTTTCCCAAATAAGGCATCTTAAATTGCTATAGAGAAAAAAAAAAAAGTCAATTGTAGTTCAGCATACTAGAGCAAAACTTACATGTTAAAGCAACCTTGGCACTTCACATCCTGCGTAATTTCAAATAGATACGTCGACTATGATTAGATCACCACGGTTTTTACTTAAAAGAAAAGAACAATTTTTAAACCAATCATAGATGAAACGACGAAGGAAATGGTGAATTTTACACTACCATGAAAAAGGAATTAGGAGATTGCACCAAACGCTTGAGTTTGTGCTTCCTCTTCTCCAGCTCGGCCGGAGGGTTGAGTAAATCGATGTCATTTTGCAAAACCTAATCAGAATATCAATCAATAAAATCAAATCAAATCAAACACCAAAAAAGAGGGAAAAAAAAAAGAACCTAAAGCCAGACACTGTCCTAAACAAATCAGTGACAAGAGATGATATTATAGAAATACAAACATAAAAAAGTTCGTACCATTCTGACGTGTGCTCTCCTGAGGAAACCTAAACCCTAGAAGATGTCTCTGCTAAAAAGTGCTCTTCGGCGGAGGAAGGAGAGTGAGGACAGTGGAAGAAATATGATAAAATTGAATTTATAGGGCCAGGTTATAGCATCTGGGCCGTTAATTTATCTCGAGCGAGATCTATGCCGTTGGTTGAATTTAGGGCGGTGCCTTATTTTTACCATAAAATTGGGTAGTCGTCTAATTATATGCTCAAGAATTGGTTAAATATTTGAAAATTAAATTTTAGACTTAAAAGAATGAAAAATATAATTTTTATTTTGCCAATGAAAGAAACTCAATTTAATGGTTAATATTTATTTGAATTCAATTCCCGATATTTAATTTGAGTTTAATATTTTAAAGGAAAAATTATACTATGAGTATTTATGTTTTTGCTCTTTTTCATTTTAATTACTTGTGTTTCTTTTTTAATACTCAAGTGACATTTGTTTTATTAATAGTGAAAAAGAAAAGTCCATTACATCTTCGTTTGTCTAGCAAATGCGTATTTTTCCTTCCATTACTAATTTCTAAACCCCAACTCTACACCCGAATCACTAACACTAACCCGAATTCACTTTTTGGACCTTAATGAAACCTCAAAATAATTTAAGCACATAAGACCATATGGTTATCTGCTAACCATCTGGTTCTAGCTGTACATGTTTGCGAGTCCATATGAGGAAACTTAAACTATTAATGCTGTATAATAATTTGTTTGTTTTCAGGCACCACACCCATTTTCATTCCATTTCAGTCTAGAATTTTTTTAACAAAATAGAGCATAATGGCAAAAGCAAATTTCTTTTATAAATGAACGTTCATGCTAGAAGAAGAAAAAAGAAAAAGGCTCACGGTATCTTTATTGATGAAGAATTCTTTCTAGTGCAAGTGTTTTGTTGTTGGTTTCAAAAATATGCAAAATGTTTGGAATTGAATAGTCATAGCGCACATTCGGTGTATAAAATTGAAATTCTATTCCCTCCTTATTCCACCATGATTATGTTTATTTGATTTTTTTATTACTAAATCACAATTCTACAGAATTTCTTATTATTTTCTATTACTTAATTAAAATAATAGGAATTCCTCATTTCAATCAAGAAATCACGATTCCTCACCATTATCATCACCACTACTACCGTCATAATCGTTGCTACTGCCACCATCACTAACCATCACCGCTGCCGTCGCCATTACCACTGCCGTCGCCATTACCGCTGCCGTCACCGCCGCCGCCACCCTCACCGCTATTAACCACCGTAGCCATCTCCACCACTACCGCTGCTATCACCAACCATCACCACCTATTACTTTAAAATTAATTGAGAAAAAAAATGGATCGAGAATAATTTAATCATTAAAATTATATTATATGTCTATTCCTAAATTACTTATAAATCTAATTAAACAAAGTCTAATTAAACAAAGTAATATATATTATACCCTTATTATATTCCTTATGAAATTCCAATTCTATTTCCTCCTCATTCTATTTTATGTACTAAACATGCCGATAATATCACAACCATATAGAACAGTAGAATCAATAGTACTATCTAACATATAGCAATAAAAAATAAACTAGTCATTCCTCTTTCCTTAAAAGGTTAGTTCTTAGAAAAACCGTAATTTGAGTACCTATTCTTTACATTATAATTCTCTAAAGCTACAAAGAATTTAATCTCACTCCCTATTGAAAAAGCAACCTTTTTAATGCTTTGGGATAATAAGTAAGGCTCAATTTTGCAAATTTAACCATCACATGCCTTTTCTTTTCCCACATACAAGGGAACAAGATCACTGAATCAAGTGCCCTATTAATTATACTAGTACCATCCATCAAGCAACTAAAAATTTTATGTGTTTTATGGCAAATTATGATGTTTGATGTATTAAGCTTCGCTTTAGGAGCAAAAAGTGAACTAGGGTTAGGATTAGTAATTGTTTAAGGTTAGTGTTTAAAGAAATTAGCAATAAGAAAAAATGACAATTTTTTTAACCAAGTATGTCTTATACTAGTGGATATGTAACGAACTTTTATTTTTTACTATCTAATAAAATGCAAGCCACTTAAGCGTTAAAAAATAAAAAATAGGTACTCAAAGTGAAAAGGGCAAAAACACAGGCACTTAATATATAATTTAATGTATTTTAAATATTATACCAATAAGTTTTCAAGTGTAACTTAGTTCGAATCTAATTAATAATATAACTCGGATTGAATTTAAAAGTTTGATAAGGTATTCCATTAACTTTCTTTCTTTCTTTTTTTTCTTTTTATAAATTTAGCAACCAACCACAACCATGTTTAGGTCACAGCCCCACCTCTACAAGCTAGTCATCTCTACCACCCTCAAGGTAAGGGGTGGTTGAATTTTTTTTTTTTAACTACAACTTTTTTTTTAATTATTCTAAATTTTTATTAAATTAGTTATTATTTAATGCTTTACAATATTATATAATTAGTATAAATACCTAAACCAATGGAATTGTGTTGTATACTTTTCTTAACAAAAAAAGTAACGATGTTAAAAAAATAACTAATCTGTAAATTTTTACAAACTTTAAGGACTCAATAAAAAAAATTATGACTAAAATAGAAAAATAGTGGAATATTGGGAACTATAAAAACGTACTTTTCTCTTAAGGAATGTAAGGACTTGGTTTACATAATCAAGTTAGTCATTTAAATTATCAATCCAAGATTTGCGATTAACATAAGTTGCATTTGACTCTAAGGAGATTAAGGACACGGTTTAAAGAGTAAAAGCATAATTTCAAGAAGGATAAGATAAGTGAAGTTATGTTTAGTTTTAGAATATACTAAGGATAAGCGTATAACCCTATCATAGAAGGCACTCATTTAGATCTTATTCTACCCAATAGGTATCGGATGCATAAAGAGAGTTATAAAGTAAGTTCCAAGTAGTAATTTTTCAGAATTTACTCTCATAGGACACCTTGTACCCACCTTGAACATATACTCTAAAATAGATGAGATATAAATTTTAGTGTACCATGTACCTATCTCGTAATATTAATTTAATAATACTAACAACTAAAAAATTAATACTATTGTGTTTTTTTAACCTTAAAGAAAATAACAACAAAAGTCCATACTATAATAAAATATTAAGACTACGGCTCTTATGTTTACTTTCTTGTCCCTTTCCCTTAATCTTTTTTTCTATTTTCTTACTATCTCATTTTTATGCTACCTTCTTCATCTTTTGCTAACCTTAATCTAAAAAGGTATTAAATATATCTCAATTATTAACTTAGTGTCTAATATATTTTATTAAAGCTACTTAACACATAGTTTTTGTATCTTACGTATAACAATCTCAAGATTTGATAAAAACTTTATTTTGATGATTTGAAAAAAAAAAAGAAAGAAAAAAACATTAACATAACCCAACAAAGGGTTAAAAGCTTTCAATTGTAGGAATACTCTTTATTCTACTTACCAAAGTTTCATATTGTTATAGTTGAATGTGTTTCAAATATAAGAACCTTTGAAATTATTACTATTTGATCCATTGCTATAGTTATAAGCTTGATATTAATTATGCTTCTGCACAATATTTCAAAAGAAGAAAATGTAAAAAGAAAATATAGATTCCATAGGGTACATTGCTACTATAGAATTTATACAGTACATGGTAGTTTCAAGGTGTTATAAGGTAAATCCTATGTACAAAAATTTTGAAACCTATAACTATAGGATAGGGTATGGGTATAGGTATAGTTTACCCTACTTACCCTATATTCATTTACCTTTAAAATATACAAACTCATAAGGATATTTTTTAGATTTGCTATTACGTTATTTATGGTATTGTTATTCCATGAGTTATTCAATGGTCACATGCTCGTACAAAAGTTTCAAACTAAACTAAGACGAGAATGGTCCTTTTAATGGCATTGCACAAAGAAGTATTATACATGATGATAGAGGTCAAATGATTGTTGCATTTAGTAAGCCTTTTTCTAACTTGTTTATTTGACGTTGTACGATTAAAATAAACCGAAGCAATTTATCTTGGTGTTGTAAAGGTCTTTTGTAATTAGGCATTCGGCATAATTTAATGCCATGGACCAATTTCCTAATTTAGTGATAGGGCTCGAAAAATAAACAAGGAGGTCGTAGGGAAATTTAGTATATAAGCACAAAACAGGGGTTTTTAGAGTAATTTTATCACTATTAGCCTTGCTTAACTATTTTATATATGAAAAATATATTAGAAAAAGGTCTTTTAAGTTAATCTAAGTATCATTCAGCCTTAATAGTCATTAAGAAGGTCTAGATAAGCTTATAGACTTATTTTATAAGAAAATAAGCTCTTTCTCCAAATCTTATTAAATTTTGGGCACAAACCTAGCTCAAGCCTAAGCTAAAAGATTGCGATTTATATGAGAATTGGGGGGTTTAATCTAAACAATCGATCTAAGAATTGATCCAATGGCTCATCTAGTCTATCTATCTCAAATTCATCTAAGGGTTTATAGTAAGGCCCAAATTCTCCATAGGGGAGCCTCAACCCAATTTACAAAGTTTAGAACATTAACAAACTATATAAGTGATACAAGGCAAGTGCACCTATTAGTTTTAATATAGCGGATGTGAGTTCAAGTTAATTCCTCAGAGACCTTAAGTACTAATATTAACCTTAGTTCTATTATCTAACCGAAAAATTGTTATGGGTTGAATGAATTAGAAATATTAAAATTAATAAACTAACCTAATTATGAGACTTGATTAAGTAATTTAGAAAGCGATAAAATTAAGAACAACTTCAAGAAGGCAAATAACGTGTTTAGGAATTATTTCCCCTAGTGTTTAACATATGACCGTTTAAAATGTATCCAATTCAATCTCTATTATTCTTGACCGGAGGGATTCACAATTAAAGTTAACACCTTCCTCAAGCATATTAACCCTAATCCTAAATTATTTACCAGAATCTCTTCACTTAGTAATATAATTCAGAATCGCATTAATGTATAATGAATTCCCACACAAAAGAACAACTTTCCGGAAAAAACATGTATCTTATCTCTAAGTACACATGTAATTCTCTCCAATTATATTAAGATCTCATTACACATGTGATTTCTCAATCATCATGCATAATATCATAGATTGATATCCTAGAAATATCAATTAACAATTAATAATTAAAAAACATAATTGAATCAAGAAAAGATAGAAAATTTATTGAAAATTATCAATAAATCTAATAGTCACATGAAACCCTAGGTTCCATAATCCTAATTACAAGAATCTTATGCTATCATAATGAAACTAAAAACGAATTGCAACATAATCAAGAATTAAAATATAAAAAACCCCTTTTGTTGATGAAAAATCTTCTTCAATCTTAAAGTTGGTGTTGCTTTCGCCTTTTGCTCCTCTTTTCTTCAAGTCTCTTCTCTTTTGAATGTCCAAAGTTCTATGCAAAATCCTCATAAGTCCTTTTATAATGTACTATGAAGTTTCTTTTTTCGTCACCAGACACAGCTTGTTGTGTAATTTATTGACCTTAGCATAAAAAATATTCCTGCATGGACACAGCCTAAGGACACAGTTGTATCCCAGACTGTATAACTTTCTAACAAAAAATTGTTACTTTCTCCTATTATTTATGTAATTTCAAAACTTCATAACTCATTTATTTAAATTCTAAATTGAATGAAATTTGATTTCTTTTCTTCGTTTTCAATCCTAGAACGTGTTCAAATCTTGAAATCAAAATTTTACTCAATTAAGGATCAATTTCTTTAAAAAAAAAAAGAAACAAAGATGTAAAAGAAATACTATAAAATCATCATGTAAAATGTATTTAAAATAAGAGTTATCAATAAGACATAGTTACTCTATTTAAATCTATAAAAGATTAAACACCAAAAATCACCAAGAACAAGTTACAATCACAGCATTGTCAAGTTGAAATTTGGTTTCTCTCTTTTCTTTATCAGATTTATGTAAACCTAGCAATCAGTTATTCAGAATTTGGTACATAAAATTTATGATGATTAAATATGTTATTTAATCGAGCCTAAATTTTATGATGAAATTGAGAAATTAGTAAAAATGATCCCATGAGTTTGAATTTAAGAAATTAAATAATTAAATATTATAATATTGAATTATATGCATATTACCAATTATTTATTGAAAACATGTAAAACAAATTCTGATAATTAATAAATCGATAGAGATAAATTATATGTATACTAAAATTATAAATTAACATAAAAATATTTAGAAGTATTTATTTGTACCATATATGTATTTATGTATAGGTAAAAATATGTAAAACTACTTAAATTACCTAAAATATGCTAAAATAATACTAACTAATTAAGGAAAACTGATAAAAAAATAAAAATTAAGAAAATTAAGGGAAAACGTAGAAACATCAAAAAATAGGGCGTGAAAGACTAGGAATGGAAGTTTGAAAATTAGCCAATAAAAATAAGACAAATAGAAAGTGGAAAAAGAGAAAAGATAAGGACACTTAACCACAAATAATTCAATTAAATTACCTAAATACGTTTATAAATTTAGAAACTCTCTTCTACAAATCATTTTGGTCAATTATGAGTCTAGAAAAATTAGAGAGAAATCAGAAAGAGAGGGGTGAGTATTTTTACCAAAAATTAAGAAATAATAGTGTAATTAAGGCTAGATAAGAAAATGAGTATCAAATGAAGACTTGACATGGTGGCTATTAGGAGTCCAGGGTTTGACATGGTGGTGGTTTTGACCAACCTACCCTTGCCACAAGTAGAGCTCCAGTGGTTGAAAAACTAAAAATGCATGATTTTCACTTACAAGTTATTGTTTTTATTAAAAACATCACATGATGTATAAAAATTATGAAATTTGGTTCTCTAAGTATTTTTGCATGTATAATTAGAATATCGAACCATATTTTTAAAATTAAAAGTTTTTATATGGGTTCCTTAAGAACAAGCCTAATTTCAATGAATTTTCAAAAATGTTGAACGGCGTTATTTGGAGCTAATTTTTGGTATACATATTCCTCATATGATATATTTAATTTACATAAAAATAATTTTTTATAAAATATGTGTTTAGTATTTATTAAAATTATTTTTGTTGAATCTAACTTGTTTTTCATATGAAAATAAATTAGTTTTTTAATCAAATTCAATAATGAATCTAATTTGTAATGATTTTTGGAATATTCAATTTGAATCTTATAATTGTATTTAATCGTTTACCAAATTTAAGCTAATTTTTAGCAAAATCGAACTTAAAATTAATATTTTGAAAAATAATATATATCTTAAATTATCTTAGTATTTCGCATGATCAAAATATAACAACTATAATTTACTAAGTATAATATATTTTCCATAACTTTAATAGAGTTTGGATACTAAGCATTATATATTTTTCTAGCGTTAATGCATGTTTTGTCAAATATGAAAATATAATATAAATTTATATAATTGACATTATAGCAAAAGAGTAGCTACTAAAGTGGAAATAAACTATATAATGAATTTTGAATATGATTATGAACCAAACTTATGAATGTTATGCTAAAATATGGAGCACCCTTGGATAAAAAATAAATTCAGGAGCTAAATCAGAAACTAGGTGTATAGGGCAAACTAAAGAGTTGACTAACAACTAAATCAGAGACTTACTATATCTCAAATATATTTAGTTGAACTTACAAAATAGATCAGAAGGAGCTTCTAGGATTTATGTGTAAAACCATAATCAGAAGCTGAATTAGAACTTAAGTCAAAATGGAAATAATTTTAAAAGACTTAAAACCTGAATAATTAGATATAATAAAACCTTTAATTAAAGAAAATACAAAGAGTTACAGAATAATGTCTATAGAAGATAGTTATATGAATACTAAAACGATTTCTATATTAGAAGGACTATCGGTGAAGGCTTGTCACAAATCGTACCTTAAATGAGCTAGCGAGATATCTAAGTAAATTTAGGATCAATACGTAATTGTATTTTAGAGTACTGTTTCATAGTATTCGGAAGCTTAAGATTATACTTGTTTGTGTCTATAGGTAAATTAAATGTGTGCATGCTTATGTTTGCATGTTCTTAAATATACTGTTATCGACTGGTGATTTTCGTTCTGGTACACGAATACCTGCAACACGAGAAAACAGCTATAGAGAGCACTAGAGGGTACTCCAGCACAACTACTTCAATACCTAAGTCAACCCTCTTGTGATGACAGTAAACTTGTAGCGTAATAAGAAGAGTAAGAGATAATGGACGAGAGTCCCTTACTTGGGAGTCTTAGCTGGTATTTATAGTGAGTCAATGAAAATTGTACTAGATTGGATTATTAAATCAGCCTTAAGTATTAGGCCGACTAATATAAACACACATAATAATTATCAGAAAACACCTATCAACACTTACCCCCCTCCCCCCAACTCTCTTTGACAACAAAGTCGGAAAAGAGAGTATTTAGGAAGGTTAATTTTGTGAGATTTCTAAAAAAATTTGTAATCCAAGCTTGAAGAGGCTAGAGTACTTGAAAAAGTAAAGTGCTGAAGAAGTGAAAAGTAGTAGAGATCGGAGCGCTTATAAAGTGAAGGCCTAAAGAGGTTAAAAACACCTAGAGAGGTAAGAACACCTGGAAAGGTGAAGACCCGAAGAGGCCGATGTGCTTGAAAAGGCAAGGGCTTAAAGTGATCGGAACGCCTAGATAGGCAAAGGCCTAAAGAAGCCAATATGCTTGAAAAGGCTAGGGCCTAAAGAGGCGAACTTGCTTGAAAAGGCTAGAAAGGCATGCAAATTATCCAAGCTAGGCATGACCTATGCTAAATAGAGTCGTATGATAGGCTAATTAGCCTCTAATCCGTTAACATGTAAGACTTTAAAGCTATTGAGGAGTAGTCCATTATCAAATTATGTTCATGTAAGCTTAAGGCAAAGGGCGTTTCTTTAGTCCTAATTTGTTTTTGAATTTCCATATTGGTCTCTAAAGGAATGGTAAAAAGAAGTCTACAAAGGATTGAATTAGTTGTTACAAGTGTCGAATGGTTGACACTTCATTATCAGACTCAATGAAGTTTATATCGTGGATCAACATATAGATAAATATAACTTAATATGTAATCAAGTACCGAGTGGTCGACACTTCATTATCAGGCTTAATGAAGTTTATATCATGGATCAACATATAGATAAATATAACTTAATATGTAACCCATGGATCAAGTGTAAATGTCAACAATTGACCAGCACGAGGCACAATATAGACACATATTAAAAATAAATGATCGAATGAATCATAAATAGCAATAATAAGGTTTTACTCATCTTTTATTAATAGGAGTAAGCATAAGATCAAGGTTTGGAGGTTTGTAGCTTGGTGATGTGTGCTCAAAATTATTACTTAGTAGTGGTTAATAGTAGAGCTCTACTTAATATATGTAAAGGCATATCAACTTTTAGTTGAGAGTCCACAAGAATTCTATGTTGCCACAAAATTCGCTCAGGATGAATTGTTTGAAATTTTAGAGGATGACAAAAGTTTTCCAGAAGAACAAGTTCAAGCAATTGTGAAGCAATTGGTGAGGGCATTGCATTATTTCACTCCAGCCATATTATTCACCGTGACATGAAACCACAAAATATATTGATTGATGTCGGCTCCATTGTTAAGCTTTGTGATTTTGGTTTTTCAAGTACAATGTCCATAAGTATTATTGTCCTAAGATCAACAAAAGGAATTCCTCTATACATGGCTCCAAAATTAATGAGAGAACAACCCCATAATCATACTGCTTTATGGTCTCTTGAAGTTATATTGTATGAGTTATTTGTTGGTCAACCTCCATTTTATACAAACTCGGTGTATGCTCTCATCCGACAACATGAGTGTGAATTTCAAAAGCTTTTTGGAAGGATTGCTTAATAAGACACCAAAGAATCAGCTGAATCGGCCTGCTCTTCTACAGCATCCGTTCATCAAAGATACCTGAAATGAACCAGTAGTTGAGTTGGTTTACATTCCATCTTTAGTTGCCAAGAGAGATGATATGGCACCTAGTCAAGAAGGTAATGTCAACAAGCTCCTTGCCGACCTATGTGCCACCTTCCCACACGTGCACTCAAAAAAGATAGTGCACACATTCACACGACCGTCCCAAACATCTCAGCTATTAACAGCTCTGTACTAGTTACAGTAGGCCTATGCACATTACTGTTTAGCACTTGTGAACGCACGATATTCGAATATAGCTGTACTCTACACGCTTTGGCATGCAATTTGCTAGGCTTTTCACTAATTATATTTGTTCACAACAAGTCCGTAGATTTTTCGAACTTAACCTGTTCGGCACTAATGAGAAAAGGCATCGGCAACAGTTAATGAATTCCCTCCTAGCTCCGACAAATTGTTTCTTCATGGTAATAATGGACAACTCGGCCTCGATGTTGGTGATCTGACCTTAACTCGGCCATGGACAGTTCTCGGTCAAAACGAGCTCGGCTTACACGAAATATAAGTTTTTAGCCTTGGCTGGAGATTCACAGAGCTCGGCATGTCGGAATCTCGGCCTTCGCTTTGCCAAGATTATAGATAGTTTGGCAATGTATGTAACTCAGTTTGGTAGATTTGAGAAGTCCACCATGGATTAATTAACACTAAGGCGCATCATCTGTACACAATTAGCTCGACATTTAATGCCTTCACCTAGCTCGGAAAAAGAATGATGAAATCAAATCACGGAGCTCGGCGTTGAAAGAATAAGCTTGGCTTAATATATTGCTTAGCTCGGTAGTGAAATATATGATCGGAGCTCAACGCGTAGAGAAGTTGGAATAACCGAGGTATGATCTTCCTCACAACAACATAGCCTCAAAATTGAACTGCTCGGCATGAATCATAGTCCAACATGCATTACAGCTTGACATAAACTTGAGTTCAACTATATTGAGTTAGTAGACAGCTTGGCTACTCAGAAATGCGGTGGTATGGCACTCTCCCAAGTAGCTCGGATATGGTAAGTATTCTCAACCGCACGAAAGTGATTAGTTCAGAGTCAGCTAGCAACAACAGTTACGGTGTATTTGTATAGCACAGCAGGAGCGGTTCAATCAACTCTGCCTTTCATTGAGTTTGGTTCAAGACTGGAAGTTGGCATCAAGCCGATATTATCCTCTGAATGCTCGAGATCACTTGACGTATGCATGGAAAACGAGTTAAAGCTTGGAATTTTGTGGATGAGTGGCCCGGATTAGCCCGGACTTCCCCCCCTATTACTCTATGAAGCATTGTTGTGTTTAGATGCATTAGTAAAACAACTCGCTTTTAACTGTAGTATTAAATTAAGTTTAATAGATTATTACAATATGTACCTGACTCATATCGAGATAATGTTGAGTTAAAAAAGGATTTATTTTTTACTGATTTTGACCTCATAATGTATTACAAATTGTTAGATTACGGTTTCACTACTTATAATGAAGTGATGGATAAGGCGAGACAACTGGAAGATAATCATATAATGACGTAAGTAATGTGGAGTCAAAAGATCAACAAAAAATATCAACCTGGTCCATCGTTTAAGAGATCATATCCTGATGCTGCTAGTAATCCGGGATAGAAGAGAAGGAAACCAACAACTTTGGCTAGTAGCTCAGCACAGTTAAGACAAGTAGGCTGAACCCACATACTACCACCACTTGGAACTGGACCACCACCACCATCCCACTCCAAACCCACCATCTGGACCAACTGACACACCTGAACCGGTGTTGGAGGCTAAAAAGCTCTTGAACCAGGTAAGTCTTAAGTTTCTTCTAATTTTGCAAAATTCCTTAAAATTATTCATTATACCTAAAAAATTATGAAATTTATTATTCCGATGTTTTATTATATGTAGATTTAGGGGAAAATAGTGATTAAGTTTAATCATGTCTGTAAATATAGTGTTTTTAAGAAATTGGACAAAACCGAGTATAATTAGAATTAAAAATAAATAAACTTAGGAGTGCAGTTTAGACCTCAAATTTTTTTTGTAGAATACTTAAGTGATGTAGAACGGTGTTATAAAGCCATTTTTTAAAATTAATTTTCGAAAATTTTAAGTAATTTTTTTCCCTAAAATGATGAGAAAAATAGGTAATTTGGCTTAATTAAGTGATTAAATAATTAATTACTAACTTAGAGGGTAATTAAATATTTAAGGATGTTAATCTCTGATGTAAAAACCTAATCCTAACATTTAGAATGTTAATTGTAATTAATATGGGAATTATGTGGTGATTGTAGAAAATTTAGTAATATGTGAAGTTGGGATTTTAATAAATATGAAAAAAAAAGGTTAAATTGGATAATATAATAATAATATCAGTACAAAATAAATCTGATACAAAAATTTATTTTAGGTAATTGGATAAAAAATGTAATATTTTCTCACATTGAGACTAAAATCCAATACCCTAATTAGGATTAGAATATACTAAATAGGTCAAAATACTAAATTAAGACTTAGTATGATATTAGAATACTCGAGCTTAATGTGATTAATTTCACATTAGGATTCGAGCGTATTTAGGATTCTTCGTAGTTAAAAACAATTTAGAACCAAAACTGGAATCTAATTTAAAAACCGAACCTCGAGCTAATGTAGAGTGAATCATTAGTAAATAATAAGTATATATGGAGAAGTGAGTTAAATTATAACTTAGAATATGTATCAACAAAGAATAAGTATTAAAAAGACGTATTTGTATTATAAGATACCCAGAGACAAACTAATCTGCAATTAAGTAATTAAGCGACAGAGAATTCCAGGTAAGTTAGGTTTATTACTTCACCGTATTTGGAGTACTATTTTAGAGTACTCGGAGACTTAAGATATTGTATGATTGTGATTGTAGGTAGTTTTATGCATGTACTTACATATCTGACTTTGTGTTGAAATTTGTGTTGTGATTGATGATTGTTATGACTGGATTGGTGTGAAATTGTCTGAATACCCTAAATTGAACCTAATCTTAATCGACCCTAATGCCTTAAATTGTCATGCATTGCAACATTTTAGGGGATTATTATGATCCTCCAACCAAACACCGATACCTCTAAAAAAGATAGAGCTAAATAGCAATTTGGTCTTTTCCTTATCCTTAATCGAACTAAGTGATAAGAGAGGAGCTTGCGATGAGAATGAGGGCATTGGTTCGAAGGATAGTCTTAGGAGGAGCAGTGTCTCTATTGTACAAACCTGGGTTTGGTTGTAAACTGTTGCATAATATGAAAACTCCTTAACCCATATTAGAGCGAGTGAAATTACTCTAATTTCGCAACAGATCGGACTATATTGTGTGATGACACCTGCATGTTACATTGCATGAAAATAATTGCTTGATAATCTTGTTTGTATTTGTATACATTCATGGGTTTCCAATTCAACTTACTGTGTTGTACTTGCTCTTACCCATATAAATCCTTTTGTAGATCCTGATTTTTGAATGTTCCGAATATTATGTCGGCCTACAACCATCCAGAGGTTAGTTCTCTTTTGAAGCTTAGGGGTATGAGGATCAATCTGCCTAATAGTTAAGTTATATCTAAAGCCTCACAAGTATCTTTAAGATTAAAAGAATGACATTTGATATGTAAACCAGTTGACTGTTATGTTATGATGTATAATTTCCTGGGAATTCTATGGAATGTACATGTAATTATATATATTGACTTGAAGTTTTAATACTTACTGTAATTTTAATTAAATTCTTAATTGAACTATTTACTTCAAAGCGAGGAGTCATCGACACCTTATGTGGATTATGTCTATGATAAGCACTGTGAGGTTGATTACTATCATAGAATGATTTACACGACAGGACTATTACGATTCTATGACTTCGGGGCGTAACACATGCTTAAAGTTTCCTTCATGCATTTGCTCTTCAAATGAGCTCGAAGCACGTTAAGGGAGGTTGGCATAGATGTGATCAGTTAGTGTTTACTATAACACACAATCCAGCTTAGTGATTAAACTTAACCAAAGGCTCTTTCGATGATAAATTTAATGTACAGCTTGGCAATTTGTCTCATAATGTGATAGCATATCTTTAAAATACTCCAATTCATGTGGAACAACTTATAAAATAGGAAGATCTCTCGATAGGACTTCGTTGTTGCTTAAGGATAAGGCTCAAAGTTCAACCAATAAAGCTCTTGTCATAAAGTTGAAGACAATGAAGCCAAATGCAAATTGTAGATCCATAGTGTAAAGTGTGAAATTTCCAAAAACAATCAAAAAATGGATAGCAAAATATAGTCCTTAAGATTAAGTGGGGTAATCTAAGCAGAAACTTAAAAGTTTAACAACTAAGTGTTTATAAACACAAATGTACAGGCAATATATGAATATGTGGTTATCGACCGAAAGGCAGCAGTTATCATCCACAAAAATGGCACTACAGTTACTCAAACATAAAAACTTACATGAAGGAAGTAGTTGTGATCATATAAACTCACAAATTCCCAAAAACATGAATGTAGCATCACGGTTACGGTACCTAAAAAGAAAGATTTCTCAAAATTTTAAAAGTAAGTTCTAGATGTAGCTGCATATTGAATAATGCGATTTGAATTATAAAATACTTTCAAGCAACATTGGAAAATAGCGATTACAAGCAGTTTCGAACTAAGCTAGCATGAAGTTAAGGTAGTTTCTCGTAGAAAGTGGTTATGAACCATCCATAGCTATCATTGATAACATTTAAAGTTGATCACCTTTAATTAAAGCTTCCAAATTTTAAAATGTGTAACCCTATATTCTATTCTTAACTCGATACAACAAGCAAGTGTACATATTATTTTATAGTACAGATGAGTATAGGATCATCTCTGTTGGAAACGAATATAATCATTAGTACTAATTAATCTTGCTATAATCTAGCAACCAAATTTATGAAGTGATGGAAAAATTAAAATATATAAATTACTAGCTAAACTACACTAATCCACAAACTAATACCAATTAACACAATGGTTACAAAAGCAATTACTAACAACACACTTAACATGTAAACTTGCTTCACCACTTAGCATGATATCATCATGCTAAGATTACATCTTATCTTAATGATTTTATCTACAAGGAATCACTAGTATATAAATATTCTTCTCAAACTTATTTACGTCCAATCCTAATGGTGTCTATTAGAATCTCTTTAAATTAACAGTTAACTTGGATCGCATTAATGATATGTTAATTTGTCAAATTTCCTAAGAATGCAACAACTTTCTTAATAATATCTCTACTATCAAGAGTAAGGTATCCCAGTGAATTATATCTATTCAATAGAATTGTCTCTTAACATATTCTATTGAAATCTACCCTAAGTTAATGTCGTGTACTTAGCATGATGAGATGGAATGTTTGTGATGAGAAAATTATTCCTCGAGTCATGGGCGTGATCATCCTTCTAAGGTAGAGTTACGACCGTGATGAATTAGTAGAAAAATAGCTTTAGTCTTGGTCACTTTCTTGATCATGATCATGATGGAGGGAGTGATAAGAGTTGGGCACCCAAATCTTCTTTTATCATGCTCGTGATTGCTTCAAATCTCCTTGTTCTTGTATAATTTCATCTCCTCTTCATCTTTTCTTGAATAAATATTATCTCCTTACTCTTGAATCATCTAAAATTTATATATTACAGAATTAAGTACCAAGAACCTAAGAAATAAACACAATTACAGTCAATTTATGCCTAAATGTGCTTAAAAAATGTAGAGTCATTTATACTTATCAAATTGATCATCTTTCTAAGGTGGAATCACTGCCGTAACGAACAAGTGAAAAAATAGCTTCACCCTTGGTCACTCCCTTAATCACACTCATGATGGAGGGAGTGACAAGCGCTGGGTACTCAAATCTTTTTTTATTTGACTCTGTGTTAGTGTTGTACCTTTAGAAGCTATCATTAAATAGTAAGGGTGAAGTTTGTTTTACTTGGATTAGTCTTAGAATATTGATCATTGTATTCTAATAACACAATGTGGTAGGCATAAAATTAAGCTATTGTGAATACTTTGTCGAATATACAATTGAAAAGTCATTAAGTTTCATTGATTGGTTCTAAGTGTTTGCTTAAGGACAAGCAAAGCTTAAGTGTGAGGAAGTTTGGTAAATATAAATCACTCTACACTTATTAAGCACATTTAGGCATAAATTGACCATATTCTATTGAAATCCGGCCTAAATCAATGTCATACACTATACCGTACTCAGATTGATTAATTTCAATTCATTAGGAATAACAACATCAGGAAACTACTATTCCATGCACTTGATCATACTAAGTGGATGTAGCAAATCCTAAATTACTACTAAAACATGACGAAGAAATAAAACATATCAACAAAATGCAGAATTAACAAAGAAATTAGCATAAGACAAGTAAAAGAATACAACCCCATTTTGAATTCCACTTTAGAAATCTTTATAACACACGAATAATGAATTCTCATTGCCTCTCTTGAGTAATTTTGGGAAAAGTATGGTACAATACTTACAAACTTTACTGAAAATAAAAACACAATGGGTACAAAGATGGATGAATAGATGTGTTGTGGTTAGTGATATAATGTGATGTGTTATGGTGTGATGTTCTTGATGATGTTAATTATGATCATTGTCCCTTTTCGTCTAAAAATTGTAATCTATTTATATTCTTCTTGTCAAATGGCTCGAAATACACCACTTCAAGACACCTCCCAATGTTAAGACCTATTGTACGCATTGGTTCAAATGATAAAGTTAAAGAAGAACAATCATGTCTATTCTCATCACGCTCGTGACTCGGGGAGTGATCTTGTCGCCGCAAACATTCTACCTCATCATGGCCATGATAGAAGGCGTGATCATCTTTCTAAGGTGGAGTTACGATTGTGATGAATAGGTGGAAAAATAGCTTCAGCCTTAGTCACTTTCTTAATCACGGCCGTGAAAGAAAGCGTAATCATCCTTCTAAAGTGGAGTTATGATTGTGATGAACAGGTGGAAAAATAGCTTGAGCTTTAGCCTTAGTCACTCTCTTAATCACGGCCGTGAAGGAGGGAGTAACGAACACTAATTACTCAAATCCTTTTTATCACGCTCGTAATGAGTCTCAATTGATCTTCCTTCGACATTATTCCTTTATCACACTCGTGATAGCTCTAAATCTCCTTGTTCTTGTCAAATTTCATCTTCTTTGCTTTTGAATCATGTAAAATCAATATATTACACAATGAAGTACCAATAACTTGAGAAATAAACACTATTATGGTCAATTTATTCTTAAATGTACCTAAAAAGTATAGAGTGATTTATATTTATCAAAAGCCCTAGTCCTTTAGAAGGAAGAAAAGAAAATGATGCTTGAAATCGTAGTCTTTTAAGTATGTCAATCGAGACATCTGCCGACATAGGAATGTGAACAAAGGAGATATCAATGCAAATGGGGAAGAGCAAAAATTTAATAAATTACTAAAAACCGTAAGGATGAATTACTTAATTCTCATAGATGATGCCGATTGTTGACTACTAATTTTCGTTCTTGTGTACAAATACTTGTAATACGAGAAAACAGCTATGGGAGGCACCAGAGGATGCTCCGGTACTACTCTCCTATGCCTAAGTCAACCTTCTTGTAATGAAAGTAAACCTGTAACATAATAAGAAGAGTAAGAGAGAGTGGAAGAGACTCCCTTACCTTGGGGTCATACCTGGTATCTATAGTAAGTTGATGAAAATTGTACCGAACTGGATTATTAGGCCGAGCTTAAATATTTGACCGACTAATATAAGTCTACATAATAATTATCAGAAAATGCCTATCAACAATTGTATATTTTTGACTTATTGTACTGGTTTTCAATTGTTTTGTATTGTGTGATATGGATTGATCACTTTAACTAGACTTAATAATATATGTCTTGTAAAATTATTCAATTAAGCATTTCAACCCATTAAGGGAGATGTTTAGGGTTCTTCAGTTAAATACTGACCCCTTTGAAAGGGATGACATTGGATAACATAATTGATTTATTTTTTATCTTTAGTCAAACTAAGCAATATGAGAGGAGGTCCCAATAAGGGTGAAGGTAATCATGGGAAGAGCGATGTCTCCATTGCACAAGCCTAGGCTTGGTTGTGAGCTGTTGAAATATATGCTAAACTCCTTAATCCGAATTAGAGTGGGTATAATTCCTCTAATCTTACAATGAACCTGATAACATCATGGGATAGCATTTGTTTATCGCATTAAATTAAAACAATTTGTTGATAACCTTATTTATACTTGATGTATAGTCTTATGTCTCTATCCCAACTTATTAAGCAATTGGTTGCTCACATCCTTATAGATGTTATTACAAGTGCTAGTTAGAAAGCGACTTTATAATTGCCTTAAAGCTAGCAATCGTGGATCATGAGGGAGTAAGGATATAAAACTGAGGATTGGTCATACTCTCAAAGTTTGGATCTTAACTTTAAATCTTTTAATACCAATTTATGTATTTCTTAAGTAAAGTAAGATTAGGTTATTAAATCTTGTAAATATTACCCGGGTTATTTAAATCTTAGTATGTATTTCATATTTTCATAGGTAATTAACATATTTGATTTATGATCTATTCACTTCAAAATGGATTAATCGTGGACATCTTGTGTAAATCAAATATAAGGTAGCAGTTATAAGGTTAGCTTTTATCTTATAATGGTCTGTATGGCGGGACCGTTACAATTTTACTACTTCTAGACATGACAATATATTAAGCTTAGCTCACTTAATATAAATCTTTCAACCAGATTAAGAAAAGATTTTATTAAAAATAGCTTTTGAAAAAGAAGTCGTCACCCGATCAAAATTGAAAAAAGTGAAATTAGGATCCATAGGTGGATGGGCCCTAATTTCAGCTATTGGGTCACGAGTTTTTCTAAAAAAACAAAGAAAAACTTTCAAAAAAATGGAAAATAGAAAATTGTGGGTTTAAAAGTTAACTTATTAAAACACGAAAGTTTCCACAAAAGAAATCCATGAAATTGCTTATTGGGCCTTAAATATATTTTCAAACAAATTGGGCTTTCTATTTATTTATTTTTAAATAAAAGGGGAAAAACAAAAATTTTATTATTTTAAGCTGTTTGAAATGCCTACATACCCACAAAGCGAGATCAAGGCCACGTAGTTCTCAATTAATGAAAATCTTAGTGTATTGGTCTTCTTGATGTAATAATTTATATTAAGCTTAGCTCACTTAATATAAAACTCTCAACTAAATTAAGAAAAGATTTTATTAAAAATAGCTTTTGGAAAAGAAGTTGTCACTTGATTGAAATTGAAAAAAATGAAATTAGGATCCATGGGTAGATGGACCCTAATTTTAGCTATAAGGTCATGAGTTTTTCTAAAAAAACAAAGAAAAACTTTTTAGAAAATGAAAACTAGAAAATTTTGGGTTTAAAAGCTAACTTATTAAAATACGAAAGTTTCTACAAAAAAAATCCATGAAATTGCTTATTAGGCCTTAAATATATTTTCAAACAAATTAGGCTTTCTATTTATTTATTTTTAAATAAAAGGAGAAAAACAAATTTTTTTATTATTTTGGGCTGTTTGAAATGCCTACGTACTTATGAAACAGGATTAAGCTTACGTAGTTCTCAATTAATGAAAATTTTAGTTTATTGGTTTATTTTATTTTTTGAAAAATTTTTGTTATCTTAAGTTTATTAAATTTTATTAATTAGAAAAAATAAGCATTTTGGTCCACCTTTGAAAAATCTTCAGAAAATCATAAACTTTAGAAAAAGACCAATTTATTATTTTTTTCTTAAAAAATTTGTTTATGGGAAAAAATAATTTTCCCATAACATGATTAATACCAATTTCATTAAAACTCATCATACTAAAGTTTAATCATCGATAACATGTTACTTTATTAATCTAATCCAATGTCCTAATTTATTCAAATTAAAATTAAATCTACAATTATTATTCAAAATACACAAACCAGCATGCTAATCACATCAAATTTAACATGCAAAAGTATGCTAATTGAATTAACATATTAATTATCAAATATATCATGCTAAAAATCAAAATTATCATGCAAACTAAGTAGTAAGTCAAATTAAATTTATTATGCTAACTAGTAAATCATCATGCAATCAAACTCAATATGCTAATTATTAACTTCATCACATTAACTAATAAACTAAAATTAAGGTAACTAATCACAAATATATTATTCACATGAAAGCACAAGATCAAAGCAATTTTTTTTATTTTATGGATTTTTTTGTAATTTTTCTTTACAAATAAATCCACACGAAAAGGAAGGTGCACTTACCTTAGACAGTGGCAAAAATTGGACTAGTTGAGCAATGATCCAACTGGTTCTTGATGTGGATTCTATGGCTCTTAATGCATAAAATATTTTTCTTTGAAACCCCCAACTCAATTTCTAAAAAACTGATGCTCTTGCCCTTAAATTTCCCCAAAACATTCAACCTAGTGATCAAATTGATCAATTTCCCACGAAATTAAATTAAATGAAAATCTGGGCTTTGTTCACAAGCATGAGTAGGATGTTCCCAAAAATTTTATTGAACCGATTTTCTCTATAGTGAGAGAAATCAAAGAGAGAGTATAGGTTTTCACTTATAAGCACCTAAAGTAAGAAACTAGCATGTTGTGAATTTGTAATTGATTACTAATGAATGTAATGATTTAAATGCATGGAGGAGGTGCTTATTTATAGTTTTGAGTCATGATTCCTCCTAAAGAAACTTCTATTTAGGAGAAAGATTTGATTTTTACTTACTAATAGCATTCGACTTCATTTTTTGAATTTCTTTCTTTTTTAGCTCAAATTGATCACAATTTCATAGAAAATTTAGATAAATTATTGTTCCTTTATCTCATGGGGATGTGATTTCTGGTTCTTTATGGATTTATTTTGGATTATTATAAGAAAATCACCCATATTTGCTTATTTTGTCAATAGTATAATAGATGGGTATTTATTTGACATCCAAATTTATTATTTTTATTTCTCTTAATTTCCTTCACAATAACTCACAAAATGCATCCTCCCAAAAGGAAGACTTCCCAAGCTTTCATTTTCATATTTTTTTCAAAATTTTTACTTAACAAATGATATACGAAATCAAGTATAAAAAATCATGTTAATTTCCTAAAATAAAACTAAATCTACTATTTGCTTTTGTGTAATGGAACTGTAAAGAAAAAAACAAAGAAGGAGAAGAGAACGATGGGTCAATCCTTTGACCCATGAGCGCCATATGGTGCTTGATGAGTGGTGCCATGTTAGTGCCAAGTATTGGCCATACGTTGTGCTATATGCTACCTAAATATGGGTACCATGTGACAATGCCACATGGTAACAAGTGTTACCCTCTAAGGGGAATATGTGTCTTGTCCTTTTTTTTTCTTTTCATTTTTTTTTCTTTTTCTTTCCCTTTTCCCCTTGCCTTATCGATTATTTATTCTTTTTCGTTTCTAGTTTTTTCCTTTTTTAAAATTTTTTTACAATTAAAATATGATCCAATTAATTATCTTGTCTTAAAAAATACACCTCCCTTTTTGATGGAAGATAAAATCTAATAAACATATGCTCAAAATATTTTCAAAAATTTTCTAATTTAACCAAATCAAAATCTTTCTTTTTTTTTTTTACCTATGTTCGACTTTTTATTTGAAAATTTTAAATGGCAATAAAATGTTCATTTTAAGTTTGATTGAGATATAGTTTTGATTTTTTTTTTTTTGGTAAAATTGAGGTGCGGTGTAAAGCCACTATCTCTTAGAAAAGTGAATTTTCAAAATATTTTAGGAAAGAAAAGTTCGAATAAGGCTACAAAAATTGGTTTTCAATAAATGTCCATCTTTGTTCAAGATTTTTAATTTGGTCAAATCACATATATTTATTTTGTCTCTTGAAGCAACTTTGAACCTTAGAAAATTATTTTTACCTCGAACCCAACTAAATGAACCGTTGAGCAATACTCTGTATGATTTTTCAATTTTTTTTTATTTTTCTTTTTTATTAGGCATTTTCTATAAAAGGGTTTTTAAATTTAGGATACATCTAGGGAGGACAAAAATAAGGTATCTACAGTTGTCCCTTTTTGTGATGAAATTTAGTAAAAAATTTAACATAAAGACTAAAAAGAGACTCAATTTTTACCCCTATGGGAGAAAGAGAGTCTAAAAAGAAAAGTTCTTGATGATGACTTTTAAAGAATGAAATGGGCTACCTATAGAACAAGCTTCTTTGACGACTATTAATCAAGGGAATTAGAAAGAGTTCCTTGCGATCTATCTTCGTGAGACCTTTTGACAAGGTATTCTTTCCTAACAAAACAATAACACTAAGGCTATCTACAAGTAAAGCTCCTTATGGGCTATCTGCAGGTAGTAGTTTATCTTAACGAGACCCTTTCATGAGATATCTTATCCTAAGGGAATGACAACACTAAAGTTGTTTAAAGTGCGGAAAGAGCTCCTTATGGTCTATCTTAAAGAGACCATTTGGTAAGATATCCTTTCTTAGAAGAGTGATAACGTTGAAGCTACTTGCAGGTAGGCCTACTTGTGGTCTATCTTAGCAAGACTCTTTATTGAGATATCTTATTCGAAGGGATGATGGTACTAAGGCTATCTAAAGGGCGAAAAGAGCTCCTTACAATCTATCCTAACAAGACCCTTTGTTGAGATATCATTTCCTAAAAGAGCAATAGCGTTGAGGCTATCTACAGGTAGAATTCCTTATGATCTATCGTAGTGAGACCATTTGGCGAGATATCATATTTGAAAAGATGAAGCAAATGGAAGATACCCTACCTTAGAAGATACTTAATAGGTCAAGACTCTTATGAGATATTCTCTCCTAAAAGGCAATTAATGGGTCAAGGCTTTTACGAGATATCCTACCTTAAAAGACAATTGATGGGTCAAGACTCCTACGAGATATCCTAACCTAAAGTTTTGAGTAAGTACCATACATGATAAGAATCCGGCTACTGGGCCTTTAACTTATAGTTGAGCTCGACGAATGTAGGGCCTAGCAAGGTGAATCATCCTACTCTAGCCGACCTTTGCCGAAGCTAAGTTTCTCCTTACTACCGATCAACTCTATATGCCGAGCCATTTGACTGCACTCTTCTTGGAAATTCTGTGCCAACTTAAAGAATGCATAGACTGTAACCAAACCCCATGCGCTTGCTTAGTCATGTTCGAGCGAAACACTTACTTAGCATAACTCTTGCCGAAAGATCGAGAAAGCTACCCTAAACTAACCCTCAACCACTCTAATTTGATACCCTTGCTTGGACACCCGATTAGCTTGTACTCTTTTGTTTACATACTCCAACTGCATCACTAATGTATTGCTACCACGTATTCGAGACCATTCATAGAATCTACTATTATAATCATAGCTTTTTCTATAAATATTCTTTTTCACCCTTGGTATACTTTGTGCATTATTCCTTTAGGACAATGCACTTTTGGTATTTTCCTTTTTAGGCAGATTGTCCTAAATTCTCAGATATGAATGCCACTTATACATGTAACCGTAGACATCATATTGTCATTAATACACTTTTTCCTCTTGTAAATATTGTTTGTTTACTCTCATTTCACTCTTATCCTAACTCTTAAGCAAGGTTAGGTAATGAGTACCCTCACCTAACTAGCTTGTGTGTCATATCGAGCTATGCCGTGAGTGTTTAGAAGTGCCATTGGTACATTATATCCTTTAGAGCTACTTTGCTTACTTTTTCATTCATTTTTCGTCCTTACGTGCTTTTCCCCATCACTATTTCAAACTTTCGATAAACTTAGACCCATCCCTGTGACTGGCCTTGCCTGTCCTTAGTTATTGTACGCATCATCTTGGTATTATAGTGGAGGTTTCATTTGGATTATAAGAGTTTGTTTCAAAGTTCTGTCTATACTTTACTTTAGGCATGTGAAATGGAGCAATTTTTCTATATTGATTTAGCTGCTATGTTTATTGAATATTGAGCTTTTAGTTTGAAGGGAGTGTGTGTTGTTGGATTTGGAGAAGTAATGTCAATTATAACCTTGGCTTGAAGATTTGGGTTGAGTTTGTTAAAGAAAATGACTGAACCTAGTATTAACATTAGTGTTAAGGATGGCATTAGTAGTGTTGTCTACCATGGCTAACAATCCCAAGGCACCCTTAAAATTATTGATGAGAGACTTGATGAGGTGGCTAACCTCTTAGTAGATTTAACCCGAATAGTTCATGCATTGGCTTATCAACCTGTTAAAACCATGCATAACACCCCATAAGCTGTCTAACCTATTAAAGGTCAAAACCCAGCTCCAAAAGTTCGAGGTAAAGGAGTAGGTAGGTGAGTGAAAAGAAGAATTGACTTGGGAGAAATGGGCGACATTAAAGAAGAAGAGTACGAAGAAGAAGAAGAACGAGCTTGAGCACCTCAAGAATCTGACCATATGAAGCTTTAGATTATGTGCTTCAATAGGTCAAGAAGTACATATGAATACTTAGATTGGGAGGAGAAGGTAAAACGTGTTTTTTATTATTACCACTATGAAAGTTATGAGAAAGTGAAGATTGCTGTTGTTGAGTTCTCCAAATATGCCGCTATGTAGTGGAAAAATCTCCAAGCTATGAGGAGACGGGAAGGATACAGAGAAATTAATACTTGGCTTGAGACGAAGAGAATATTTAGAAATAGATTTATGCGGGATACTTATCTATAAGACACATTTACTTTGCTTCAGGAGCTGAGAACAAGAGGTTGAACTATTGACGAGTATATCCAAGAATTTCAAATGCTTATGATTCGCTATGAAGTGGAGGAACCACTAGTACAGACAGTCTTTAGGTTCCTTACTGGGTTGAGGAGTGACATCTGAGACATTATAGAACTCTAATGATTTACCATAATAGATGAGGCTACACAAATTTCTCAAAGAATGGAAAGGTAAAGAAGGAGCCGAACGCCAACCCGACCATCGACTAACCGACCTGTTCAATCAAGCCAACCTGTTCAGGGAAGCTATCAAAGCTAGCTAAGTACGATTCAATTAGACAAGGAGATATCAAGTTTAACCAGAAGGGCTAAATAGAAGGTGACGTGCCAACCTGAACATATGAGAAAGCACAAAGATCTGGAAGGAAAACGAGCCAGATCAAGTGCTTCAAGTGCCAAGGGTTTGGACATATGGTTACCTAGTGTCCGAACCGAAGGACTATAGTCATCAAGGGAGACATTCTGATGTTGGAAGTAGAAAGTACTGATGAGGAACTAGAGGAAGAGTGCATTGTCGAGAAACAAACTTCTCAAAAGAATGAACTAATTGAAGAGGATGTATTTACCAAAGACTTGGATTAGTTAATCCTAGTTATCCAACACGTAATGAGCATGGAACAATCATGCAAGGAAAAGCAAAGGGAGAACTTATTTCATATCACCCATAAAGTGAACGACTAGCTATACACATTGATTGTAGATCAGCTGATTTGGTTACGAAGTTAAAGTTACCAACTATCACGCATTTGAAGCCGTATAAGTTGTATTGGCTAAATGAGAAGGGATCACTATATGTTACTTAGTAAGTATTACTATCGATTGTAATTGGAAATTACTTCGATCAAATCCTTTACAATGTACTACCTATGTGCACATCACATGTGTTACTAAGTCGACCATGGCTTTCTGATAGAAGAGTTATACATGATGGATACAGAAACACCTACGTGTTTGAGAAGGATGGAAGGAAGATCACGCTAAACTCAATACCATCGAGTCAAGTTAACAAATTGCAAGAAAAACTTGCTTGAGGATCGAAGAAGACTTTGATGATGAGTAGAACTGAGCTCCGAAAGGCTGTTCATGCTGACATGCCAACCTTCATGTTTGTCAGGTGACTCTTAGAGTTAAGGGAGCGGAGTAAACTATCCCTGGAAGTAAGATAGTTGCTGAATGAATATGCCGATCTGTTTCCTGAATAGTTACCTAAGGGGTTACCCCTGTCCAAGGTATAGAGCACTGCATTGACTTGATACTCGGTGCTATCCTACTAAATAAGCCAGCTTATCGAATGAGTCCTGAACAGGTTTTTGAATTACAACGACAAGTCAACGAACTACTAAGATAGGGTATGTAAGGGAGAGTCTCAACCCTTATACTATTTTGCCTCTCCTAGTGTCGAAAAAGGATAGTGTAAGCCCTAAAGCCAAGCCAAGTAACCGTAGGGCTGAACTTAAAACCCAAGGTTTAGGGCGATCGGTTAAAGGATCCGATCAAACCCAAATTATAAACTATTGAGAGGAATATTAGTAAAACTGATTCCGTAAACATGAATTTAAGAAAATAAGTAATAAAATAGGAGACTATAAAATTTTCAAATTCTAAGCATAATAAGTATTAATTACAGAAAATGCGAAAAGTGTAATGAAATAACTAATAAATTACTAGAGTAGATTATATGTATACTAAAAATTTTAGAATGACCAAAATAATACTTAGGAATGTTCACGTGTACACCACATGTATTTATGTGTAGATAAAAATATGCGTATTTACCTAAATTGGCCAAAAACTAAGCAAATAATTAAAGAAAATTATAAAATAATTATAGAAAAATCAGAAAAAATTAAAGGATGATAAGCTGAACTAAGATCAGGTCGTGGCAGGTTCAAACCAGAAAAAGAAAAATTAACCAATCAAATTTGGACAACCTAAAAGCCAAAAATCAAAGAATTGGGGCAAAGTCTTATCAAAATAATGCAAATTAATTGCTACAATTGTCTATAAATAGGGGAAAAAGATTCCAAAAGTCATTTGGTCAGTTTAGGATCTGAGAAAAATCGAAACACTGAAAAAATAGAGAGAAAATCCAGAAAAAAAAACTGTGCAAATTAGGCAAGTGAACCAAACGAACCACTCACTACCACCTGGGACTGAACCACCACCACCACCCTATACTAGAACCACCGCCTGGACTGGCCAACAATCTTGGACTGGGCTTGGACAACCATAAAGCTTTGGACCGGTTAGTCTCTTCAATGACCCGATTTTGAATAATTTTGTAAAATTGGTTATTTTGCCCAGAAAATTATGAAACTTGTTATTCTGAGGTTTTATTGTATGTAGATTAAGGGAAAATAGTGATTTAGTTTAATTAAATCTGTAATTATAGGGTCCTTAACAAATTGTTCAAAACCGAGCATAACTAAACCGGAAAATAAATAGGCTTAGAAGTGTAGTTTGGAGTTCAAATTTTTTCTGTAGGATGCTCATATGATGTAGAACAGTGCTATGAAGCCATTTTTTAAAAATTAATTTTCGAAATTTTTAAGTTAATTTTTGGCCTTATAATGATGGGAAAATTGGGTGATTTAGGGCTAATTAGGTGATTAGGATGTTAATTACTGATTAGGATATTAATTATATGTTTAAGGATGTTAATCTCTAAAGTGAAACCCTAATCCTTACGTTTAGGTATTAAGTATGGTTAATTAGGGAAATTAGGTAAGTAATATAAGAAATTAGTAATATGTGATATTGTAAATTAATAAATCTAAAAAAATAGAGTTATTTAGATAATATTATAATAGAAATCAGAAAAATAATAAATCTGAAAATAACAATTAATCTTAAGAAAAAGTCTCAAAATGTAAGATTTTTACACATCGGGAATAAATCCGATACCGCGATTAAGGTTAGCGTGTACCAAATAGATTAGAATACCAAATTACAACCCAATAGGATATTTGGACACTCGAGCTTAATGTGATTAATTTCACATTAGGATTCGAGCATATTTCAGGCTTAGAAATCAAAGTTTAAAATCTCATTTAGGATTTGAACACCAAAATAGAGTACACGAATCATTAGGACGTAATGGGCATACACGGACAAAAATGAATTAAAATATAACTTAGAATATGAAACCATAAATTTTGAGTACTAAAAAGACCTATTTGTATTATAGGACATCCAGAGATAAAATCAGCTTGCGATTAAGGGATCAAGCGATCGAGTAAATCCAAGTAAGTTGAGTTATTGCTTACTGTAATAGAGTACTAGTTTTGTAGTACCCGGAGACTTAAGCTTGTATATGATTGTAATTGTAAGTAGTTTACGCATGTGTTTGATGTATCTGAATTCGTACTGAATTTGTATTGTGATTAATTTTGTGACTGATTGAATTGGTATGAAATTGTTTGAACACCCTAAACGAAATTTAATATCAGTCGACCATAAATAATTAATAATATCATGCATTGCAAACCGTTAGGGGATTATAGGATTCTCCAACCAAATACCGACCCCTTCGAAAGGGATAGCGCAGGATTGGAAAATGGTTCCTTCTTCATCCTTAGTCGAACTAAATGACAGGAGAGGAGGTCGCGGCGAGGGTGAAGTCAATGGTTCGAAGGTAGTCGCAGGAGGAGCGAGGTCTGCATTGCATAAGCCTGGGTTTGGTTGTGAGCTGCTGCATAACATGGAAACTCCTCAACCCGGATTGGAGCGGGTGAAATTTCTCTGATTTCATAACGGACCGGATTACGTTGTGCGATGACACTTGATTGTTGCATTGCATAAAAATAATTGTTTGATAACCCTGTTTGTGCCTGTATGCATTCATGAGTCTCCAATTCAAGTTACTGAGCTGTAGTTACTCATACCCTTATAGATCCTTTTGTAGGTTCTGATTTCTAAATACTCAAAGCACTATGCCGCCCTACAATTACCCAAAGGTTAGTCTGTTGGAAGCCAGGGGTGTGAGGATCAAGTTACTTAGTATAGTGTTTAACTAGAGTGACCATATAATTAAGAATGAAAGACTGGTAGTTATTCTGTAATCTAGTAAACTGTTATATTATGTAAAACTTCCTAGAAAGCTCTGTGGACATATACATATATATATAATATTGTACATGTTATTAGAAATTTGCACTATTTATCATAATTGTAGTTTAATTGTTAATCGGATTGTTTACTTCAAAGCGAGGAGTCGTCGACGCCTTGTGTAGGTCATGTCTATGGTAGGCACTGTGAGGCCAGTTACTATCATAGAATGGTTTACACGGCGGGACTGTTGCGACTCTGCGACTTAAGGGCGTAACAGATAGTACCTGATGGATGTGTGTTGACAGTCAAGCCATGAACAAGATAACAGTTGAATATAGGTATCCGATGCCCAGGTTAGAAGGTATATTGGATGAATTGAGTTGAGCTAAGATCTTCAGCAAGATTGTTCTGAAGTCTGGTTATCATCAAATTTGCATGTGACTAGGAGATGAGTAGAAGACTGTATTCAAAACTCGGCATTAAATCTATAAGTGGATGGTTATGCCATTCAGCTTGTCAAATGTCTCGAGCACTTTCATGCAACTAATGAACCATGTCCTTAGAGATTTGATAGGAAAGTGTGTCATGGTTTACTTCAACGACATCCTGATATACAGTGCTAACTTACCGAGTTATTGTGAACATCTCTATGCCATATTGGACGTCCTTTGTGTCGAAAGATTATTTAGAAATTTTAAGAAATGTTGCTTTTACTAGGAGATGGTGGTATTCTTAGGCTATGTAGTAAGTAGAGGAGGTTTACGAGTGAACGACAAGAAGGTCTGAGTAATCGTCGAGTGGCTAACTCCTACTACTTGTTCCAAGGTGAGAAGTTTCCATGGACCGGCTTCCTTCTACAGAAGATTCATAAGGAATTTCAATACCATCGTCGTACCCCTTACTAAGTTGATGAAGAACATCGACTTCAGATGGGGAGAAAAGGAAGAGGGATGCTTTGCCAAAGTGAAGGAAAAATTGACCTCCGTACTTGTACTATCTTTGCCCGACTTTGAGAAAGTATTTGAGGTAAAATAGGATGAGTCAAGCATTAGGATAAGCATTAGGATAGGCACTATCCTAATGTAGGAAGGTCGACCAATCGCTTACCATTGTGAGAAGCTCAAGGGACCTCAACTAAACTACTCTGTGTATGACAAAGAACCTTTAGCAATCATCTAAGCACTCCAAGTATGGCAGCATTACTTATTGCCGAGAGAATTTGTCATCTATGTTGACCATGAGTTTCTGAGGTATCTTTGAAGTCAAACCAAGTTGTTAAAGCGGCAAATGAGGTGGGTTGAATTCCTTAAGGGATTCAATTTTATCATATAGTATAAGCAGGGAAAGAGCAACGTGGTTGTAGATACTCTTTCAAGGAGACATGCACTCCTAGTCGAACTATAGACCTGATTGTTTGGATTTGTAAGTATCAAGGAACAATACTCCGATGATCTACACTTCGGGCCCACACTTGGGCATTTTGCAGATGGAAGGATAGTGGATGAATATCATATGGAAGATGGGAACTTGTTTTGAGAAGGAAAATTATGTGTGCCGACTTTTTCACTTGGAGAGTTGCTGATCAGGGAAGCCCATAATGAAGGATTCTCTAGACACTTTTGCGGAAGAAGGATGTATAAGCTGTTGAGTGGGTGTTTCTTCTGGTCTAGAATAAGGCGAGATATGTACCATATTGTTGAAGGTTATGCTACATGTAAGAGGGCTAAGTGTCGAACCGAGTGTAATATCCCATAAATCAGCAATCAAGATATGAATATTTGAGTATTAAGACAAAGCCTTGTCTTTATACAATTAGGATCTATAATTGATCTAGGGCATCTGGGAAAGTAAACTAATTATGCTAAAAACTTACGAGAAACATGATAACCCTAATCGAGGAATTCTAATAGGTTTGAAAATATATAATACAATAAGAATACCAAGAATACAATCAAAATAGTGAAAATTTACTCTATATGAGACTCTAAAGTTAAATTTAGAGCAATCGTACCTAAACTTAGGACTTCCAATAAAAGTTATCCGATTAAACATAAACTTTACAACTAAAATAGAAAAGTTAGTTAAAGTGATTTGGTGAGGTTGGATTTTGAAAATAATTAGCCAAAATCCCAATTTTGCCCTTAGAAGTATGATTACTCAATATAGTATGAAAATGATCAAAACCCCTAAAACCGAGCTCGAAATGCAACAATGACTTAGAGATAAGATAGTTGGGTAATAAGATAAAATAATATAGCATAATGTATTATATGAATATACAAGTATTTTTATAAGTATACTCGGTATATATAATAAATATACCTATTATTAACCTAAAATAATATAATTATGCATAATGAGCGATAAAATCGCAAAATTAAATGGGAAAAGTATCTTAAAAATAAAAGATATACTAGAAACATGATTACATGTATATAATTACTCATTACATGTATGATATATTTAGGATATATACACGTATATTAACAAAAATCATTAAATACTAATATAAAATACCAAAATACCCCAAAATATTATCTAAAAATTATAAAAAAAGACCTGAAATATGATTAGATTGAATGGGGAGCAGCTTAAAAAGGATAAACAGTTGCATCAAAAGAAAATTTATAAAAAATTGACACCTCCTACTATACATTTTTGAGAAAAATATTAAAATAAATTAGTTAATAATTAAGGAAAAATTTTAACTAACCCTAATTACTATAAATAAGACTCCCTTACAACAAATATACATTTAGGAACCTAAATTATAGAAAGGAAAAATCAAAAAAAGCTAAAGGAAAATAGAAAAAAATTAAAACAAAAACAGAGTAAGAATCGAGCTAGGATAGTTCCCCAACCATCTAATGACCTAATGTGGAGCCCCACCGCTACCTAACAAAGCCACCACCAACTAAGCCACCACCAACTAGGCCAACCGACAACGCCTCTTCGGTTAATGGTGGCCGGAGCTTCGATAAACTCAGATTTCGAGTTTCTGCCTTATTTTTTTCTATTTTTGAAAAATTATTAAATTAATTCAGAAAAATGTGAAAAAAATTAATTCCTAGGTTATTTTATATGTACTTTCATTTCATAAATTTATTTTTATAAAGTTAAGAATATTTAATGTACTTTCTTAATAAATGTCTATAGTTTCTAGCTCAAATTTTTTATGTAAGATACTTATAACATATAGATAATTGCTATGTATCCCGATTTCTTATTTGAATATTTTTAATATTTATTTTATTTTTTGGCCTAAAATATAGCTTAAAATTAGGCTGAAAATGTTAAATAAATTGGATTTACGAAATTAAATAGTGAAATTGACCTATACTGATTTCTAATGAAGTATAATGATGTTATGATCGGTTGAAAATAATTTTGTACAAAGAGAATCATATTTGGGTAATTAAGTATAATTTAGAGATAAAATCGTAATTTTGAATATAAAAGTGATAAATCAATAACACGAAACTAAGTGATGAATGAATTCCACATATTTTTAGGAGTCTATAGAAATTTTCGAAGAATTATTTGGTAACCCGAGCTATTTATTATGAATTTACATAGTAAAATAGCTTAAATAACGAACCAATACCCAATTCTAGTAATAATAGGTCAAGATATGATAAATAGTTGAATAAAAACTATCTATTTGTATACTAGTCAGATTGGATAAAACTTATTTATTTTTAATATATTTGATAATATTTTAATAATCGTGATACATTATAAAGATATTAAGATTAGATAATACCTATATTATAGGTGATGATGAGAAATTACGTAAAATATGGTTTAATAATATAAATTACGTATAGTACGATAATATTTGATTAGATACGTATAATTGTGTTAAAAACTCAAATTACCCGTTAAAAGTTATCTCTAAAAATTAAGACTTGTAACATGTATCGTTAAGTCTGTACAAATTCAACGATACTATTTTTACTAAAATCGGATAAACCTAGATAATATAACCTATATCTCTATAATATTACTAATTTACATACTACTATAACTTTATTGTAATCAAAATGTGATTTAAACTACTAAAAGTACGTTTTGATACGATCAGAATGATATATTATACGTAATAGTATAATTGCGTATATTATTAATACTTAATAACTTAACTCGACCGATATAATGAAACTATATATTATTATATAAGGAAAATGATAATATACTTTATATATATATATATATATATAGCCACTTTAGATAAAACTCTAATGTTTCCGTAACTATTTCAAAACCGGAATTTAGGTCTTGTATGTATAAGGTCTCCTAGTAATCAAACTGTTGATGATACGAGTTTTCCGTAATGAGTGTTGGGACAGGTAAATGGGATTAATGCTTCGTAGCATTTTGAGATGTTATTTCAAAATATTTGGGGACTTGAGTATGTATGGGTTTGTGATTGTAATTAACTGTTTGTGTGTATGCAACGCTTGTGGTTGAGTTTCAATTTGCTGTAATGGGAGCTGATCTCCATGTTGTGGTTGTTCTGTGAAAATTGTTATGTTTGAATTGTTTAAGCTTGGTTGATCACCATAAAAAGATGAATTAACTCAGACTCGGCTTAATACCTAACTTGGTATACATCGTAACCTATTAGAGGTAACAACTAGGATTCATGAGGCAAACACGGACTCCCTTCGATGAAGATAGCTGAAATGGTCATTTCCCCGCCCTTAGCCAAACTAAGTGATAGGAGAGGAGGTTGTGATAAGGTTGGGGGTTGTGGTTCGAAGATGGTTACGGGAGGAGGGTGTTCTCTATTACACAAGGCTAGGTTTAATCTCAATTCACAAGTGTGCAACATCAATTTACTCAACTCGAATTACAGCAAGTGAAATTTCTCTAATCTCATAATAGACCAGATAATGTTATACAATGGCATTTGCTTGTTATGCATTGCATTCAACTAACTTAGTTGAAAACCTTACTTGTGATGTGCTGAGTACATACTTCTGTTTCCGCCCCACTTATTAAGCAAGTTGTCGCTCATTGCCTTATAATTTGTTTTATAGGTTTTAAATAGATTACAAGTGCCTACTCAATACCAAAACACTAGTAAAATGGGGCAAGGTGTGGGATGCAATAAGAAATGACTGGTTACTGCCCTTAATATTAACTTTTTATCTTTTAAGGAAAATTACATAAGACTCTTCAACGGGCTTGGTAGTTTTCAATATTTTGGTATGTATATGAAATGATAGGTACCTGTGGGGTTTATTACCACTATTTTGTGAGGTCAAATTACAAAATTTATTTTTAACAAATTATTTGAAAAGGATTACTCTATAGGTTTATATCAAATAGGTATCGAATTGGACACTTCAAAGGGATAGAGTCAAGCACACATAGTATGAACCAGGTCTAAGATAACAACCGTAAGGACAATTTTTGTCTTAAGATGGTTCACACGGTGGAACTGTTATGATTTTACCTTTTCGGGGCGTGACACCGAGTAAGGGAAAGTAATGCTTTTACCTATCCTAACAACACCATAGACTGAGTTGAGCATAAACTGAGTTGAGCATAGACTTTGTTCTCGAATTACCACAAACTCCCTATGGTAAATATTCTGTAATGGTTGTTGTAAATAGGTTCAATAAGATAGCACACTTTGTGCCTTACTCCAAGATTAATGATACTTTAACTATTACTTCTCTTTTCTTGCAGGAAATCGTTTAATTACAACATGTTGAAAAGTGTAGTATTAAATAGAGACGTAAAGTTCTTGAGCTATTTTTGGAGAAATCTATGGTGACAGATGGGGTTAAACTACTATTCAATACTTCTTATCAACCACAAATGGATGACCAAATCGAGGTAGTCAATCGTACTTTAGGATCGCTACTCCGAGCTACAATAAGTAAGAACTTAGCTTATTGGGACGTCTACTTACCAATGGTTGAATTTTCTTACAACTAAATAGTACATGACACCACCAAGCAAACCTCCTTTGAGGATGTCTATGGATTTAATCCCAAGTTGCCCTTCGATCATACCCTTGTGCTTGTATCCAAGCAAGAAGACCCTGATGCAAGAGCTAGAGCACAATCCTTTCAATACATCTATAATAAAGTTACTTGACAGATTGACTAAGCCGCTAAACAAATACGAGAGAAGGCCAAGGGTATGATGACTAAACAATTCCAACCTAGAGACTTGGTGTGGCTATACCTAAGCAAAGAAAGGTTTCTAAGTAAGAAGAGAAACAAGTTACCTACAAGGGCTGAGGGACCCTTCAGAATCCTCTAGAAAATTAATGACAACGCTTACAGGTTGGAGTTGCTAGCAAATTATGGAGTTTCGAACACCTTCAACGTTGCTTACCTTAGTCTATATCACCTTGACGGAGAACTGAGTGAAGACAGTTGAATTTGATCCCAAATCCAAATAAATCGAAAGGGAATGATAGGAATCCAACTACTAGGCCTTTAACTCGTAGCTAAGTCGGAGGGCTATAGGCCCTAGCGAAGCGAATCCTTCTGCTCCAGCTGAGCTTTGCCAAAGTTAAATTTCTCTTTGCTACTAATAAACTTTATATGCTGGGTCGTTTGATTGCCCACCTCTTAAAAGTTGTGTGCTGACTTAAAGAATGCCCAGATTACAACTAAACCTCGTATGCTTGCTCGGTCATGTCTAAGCTAAACACTTGCTTAGCATCACTTTTGCCGAGAGACTGAAAGAGCTACCCTAAACTAACCCTCAACCACTCTTGCTCGAAAGAGCCCATACATGTTTGATACTCTTGCTTGGACACCCAATCTGCTCATACTCTTTTGTCTGCATCCTCCAACAGCGCTACTAATGTATTGCTGCCACGTATTCGGGACTACTCATAGAATTTACTACTATAATCATTGCTTTTTCCATGAATATTCTTTTTCATCCTTTGCATACTTTGTATATTATTTTTTTAGGACAATACTCTTTTGGTCTTTTCTTCTTTAGGCAAGTTGCCCTAAATTCTCAAGTATAAATAACCTTTGTACATGTAGCCACATACATCAGATTATCATTAATATACTAGATATTTTTTGCCTCTCATAAACATTGTTTATTTATTCTCATTTCAGTCTTATCTTAACCCTTAAGTAAGGTTAGATGGCCAATACCCTCACTAGACCATCTCATCCATCATGTTGAGCTGTATCATAAGTCATCGAAAGTGTCATTAATGAGACATATCATTTGAAGTTGTTAATAGGTTTTACTTACTTTTTCATTCGTTTTTCGTCCTTACGTGCATTTCCCCATCACCCTTTCAAGCTTTCGGCAAGCTTGAACCCATCCCTACAATTGGCCTTATTTATCCTTGGTTACGGTACACATCAATACCCATTTCTATGATTTGCCTACCAGTAATAGTCCTTATTCCAAAAGCCCATAATCACCCCTTAGCTTGAAAAGTTGATGAACTGGTTGATCTTCATTAGGGTCAGATATGGGAGGTTACAAGCTCAACTAGCCTTCTTCATTCTTTTTAGTCTTTTTTTAGGGTCTATTCCACTTCTTCTTTGTCTATCTGAACCAAATCTTAGAAAAGGAAAGGTCAAAGCATAGTATTCAAGGCGTTTTAGTAGTTTATCAGTGTTCATGATTGATTTTAATTAGGGTCAAATATAGGAGTTTGCAAACTCAATTGGATGATCTTCATTAAGGTCAAATATGGGAGTCTGCAAACTTAACTAGATAATCTTCATTAAGGTTGAATATGGGAGTTTGCAAAGTCAACTAGCCTTCTTTATTATTTTTAGTTTTCCTTTAAGGTTGATTCCACTTCTTCTTTGTCTATCTAAACCAAATCCTAGAAAAGGAAAGATCAAAGCATAGTATTCAAGGAGTTTTAGTAGTTTATTAGTATTCATGATTTGATTTTTTTTTGTATATGTATGTATTTAGGGAAAGATGTATGGTATAGTATGGGGCTAAGATTAAGAACAACTTATCGATATAGTAAAGAGTGGTCCATGACTTATCTAACACCGATGACTACTAAGGATATCTACTTTGTGCGTAAAGGATGAAAAAGCCAATATACAGAGTATTCAAAATTGAAGACAAAATGACATCATTCAATTAATTTTTAAGGATAGTACATCTTGACCGCATCAGTATTTACATGATCCCTCAAATCTGGGCCATTTGTTTGAGACAAAATCAATGCTCCCCGAACTATATCCTTCTCACTACATAAGGACCTTCATAACTAAGGGTAGACTTCCCTTTAGGATCTTGTACATTCGGGAGGACCTTCTTTAACACTATGTCTCCTTCTAAGAAATATTGAGGCCTGAAGGTATGTATCATCCGTTGCTGATAATACTGCCTATGGTATAATGCGATTAACCTTTTCTCGTCTACTGGATTCAACTGCTTAATCCTCTTCTTAACCTACTTAGCTTCATCTAACCGAGTTTCAACTAATACCTTAAAGGAGGGTATTTCTACTTCAACAAGGAAAATTGCCTTAGTCCCATACACTAAAGAGTAAGGCATAGCTCCTGTTGATACCTTAAAAGAATAACTATAGACCATGAGTGTGGAAGGTAGCATCTCATACCAATCTCTAAAGGTCATAGTGATCTTCTCAATAATCCTTTTGAGGTTCTTGTTAGCGACCTTCATTACCCTGTTCATTTGTAGCCTATACAGTGTAGAATTCTTGCGAGTAATCCTAAACTGCTAACATAACTTTGTCATGAATTTGTTATTAAGGTTCGTGCCATTATCTGTGACAATTAACTATGGTACTCTATATGGGGCAATTATATCTTGTTTCAAAAGCTTGATCACTATTCACTTATGACATTCGTATAAGAGAAAGCTTCAACCCACCTTGTAATGTAATTAATGGATACTAGGATAAATCCATGCCCATTTTATGCCTACGAGTTAATTGGACCAATAATATCTATTTCCCACATAGAAAATGGCCATGGTAAAGACAAAGCATGTAACCCTTTAAGGGGAGCATTTATGCAGTTAGAATATACTTGGCACAAGTGGCAATACCTTACGTATGTGATGCAATCCAATTCCATTATGGACTACCAATATCCCATCTACATGACTTTTCGAGCTAACATGTACCTATTCATATGTAGACCACATGCCCCTTCATGTACCTCCTTCATCAAAGTACCTGCCTCTTCTTTATCTAGACATCTCAAAACATAATGTCCAATAATCGTCGATACAGTGTAGTGTTACTATGCAAAAAGCGGCTAGTTAACTGCCCTCATGTCTTTTGATCTTTTTTACTTATCCCTTCTAGGTATGTGCCAATCTAAAGAAAAGATTTGATATCATGGAACCAAAGCTTCTTATTTTTAGTTACTTTTGTTACCAGGCAAAAATCGAGCCCGTCTTCCCCATGATTTTCAATGGCTATATTTCCATCCCATTTGATACCTAAACCATGGATGCTATTGTAGTAAGGGCGTTCACAAACTAATTTTGAGTTCTTGGTATATATGAAAAGGAGATGTCTTCAAACTTCCTTACTAACTTAGCAAGTTGTTGATGGTAAGACACCAATTTTGGATCATTCGTTTTATATTCACCAGTTGATTGAACAATAATCAAATAGGAGTCTTCGTACACCTCTAACTCTTAAACCTCCATAGCTATAACCATCTTGAGGCCTAAGATACAAGCCTCATACTCTGTAATATTGTTGGTGTCGAGCTTAATTTTTCGATTTCTTTTATTTAAAATTAATTTCCCCATTTTCGATTAATACTAAACTCTAACCCATTTAATATTAATCCTCGACTAAAGAAATTGAGAAATTCCAGTTTTTTATTGAAAATAATTTTTGGAGTCGCCACCCAACCGAAGTCGGGAAAAAAAAAAGAAACCGTAACCAATTGAGTGGATTGATTACGATTTAGCTACCGATTTTTTATTTCAATTTTAAATGAAGAACCAGAGGGTTCTAAGTTTAGGGGCTAACCTATTAAACCCTTAACAGGTACCACTATTTATTTACTAAAATTAGGATTATTTTTTTATAATTATAATATTTTAAAAAAAATAAATAAATGAAATCAAAAGAAAAAATAACCTAAGTTTCTACAGATTTTATCATTGCCCCAAAGATACCTATGTACCCGCTAGCAGGGATCAAACGATTGCAGTTCTTTCAAAAGAATCTTTAATATGTTGGTTTTTTTTATAAAAAAATGATTGGTTGAATTCGCGTTTTTATTATCCATTTTATTTTTACTAAGAAAAATCCTTAGAAGCTTATTTTTTATTCCTAACATTAAAAAAAAAAAAACCTAAAAACTTAATTTTTGAAAAGTCCTAAATTAAGATTTTTATTTTAAAAACAACTATGTGATCATTTTTTTTATTTTCAAGAAAAACCCTAAAGATTTTATGAAATATGTAATGTTTTACATGATGAAACTTTTATATAGAAAAGATGCTTAAAACATAAAAAAGAAAGAAAGAAAGAAAGAAAGAAATTTCCTAATCATAGAAAAGATATCTAAACCATAGAAAAAATATCTAAATTATGAAAAAGATGTTTAAACCATAGAAAAAAAATATAAATTATAGAAAAGATATCTGAATCATAGAAAACATATCTAAACCATAGATTAGATGTTCAAACCATAGAAAAGGAACCTAAACTATGGAAAAGATATCTAAACTGTGAAAAAGACATATAAACTATCGAAAACAAGCCCAAACTATGGAAAAGATGTTTCGCTGTAAAAAAGAAGTCAATTAAAAGATTTTTTTATTTTATAAACATCAAAATGATTTTTTTTATCTAGAAAACCTTAACATGCCTAATGCAATTTTTCTAAATTAATATAATATGCAAAGAACAAGATTTTGTACAATATGAGATTTTATAAACATATCATTTTGAAAATACGAAATCTATAATAATAATAATAATAATAATAATAATAATAATAAATAAACTAAAACTTAACTTAACATATGTTCACTATACATTAATGCTATAACTAATTACTAGCAATTAAAGATGTGATAAAAATAAAAAAAAATAGCATAAGTCTTAAAAATAACTACGTATAACTAAGTGAGATAAAAATAAATAAATAAGACAACTTATAGATAATAATTAAAAACCACTATTACGTACCTGCAAGGCAAAGCACGCAAAACTGATGAAAGAGAACAGATTGGATCCCTAGTCCTATCATGCGCACAACTATAGAATTGGTTTGAGGAATGGGTTCGAGGGTGTTTTTAACAAATGTATAATTGTTCTTTTTTCTTTTTTCTTTTTTCTTTTTACAAAAAGGGTCCTAATTCATAAATGTTAAAAAAAAGTTTGCTCTAACAATCCTATTTACAAAAAGGGTCCTAATTCTTATAAAAAAAATTTGCTCTAACAATCCTATTTTTAAAAAGGGTCTTTTATTAATTTTTATAAAAAGAAAAACAACCTTTTATGTGATAAATTCTTAAATAAAACTAAATCTTAAAATATGGCTAATTCTAACAACCACTAAACTAATATATATAACTATCTACCAAAAGAAAATAATTACATATAATACACTTTATATAAGAACTAATACCAAAATTCCTAAAGTCATATTATATATTATGTTGACTAAGAAAATATAATAATGTGTATATACATAAATAAAAAAATAATCTTAACGACCCCTGCAGTAATACATATATACATTTATACTCATATAACTATTATTAAATAACCATTCACTTAAATCATTATCTAATCTATATAATAGAGAAAACAAATGTTAAAAGAAATGCCCTACACTAACACACACACACACACACACATATATATATATATAATGCTAAATAACTAAGGACATAATAAAATACTAATATAATATAATATAATAATAAATAAAAAAATCTAAAGAAACCGAACCTGAACTGATTGTTCGGTGAAAGTAGTAGCGTACGAGGATTAGAGTGCCAGTTAGGTGGATGCCATAACTGTTGCAACTATTCGTCGGGGTATTCGTCATGCTTGTAACTGCGAAGTGGATCGTGCTCGTACTAGTGTGAGTGTGAATTAGGATTAATTTGGGTAGGGGATCCACAAGTACAATGTAGGGGATTAGGATTGAGGATTCGGCATCGGAATTGGACGTTGGATTTCGTATGACTTTGGCTTCGGAAACTTGGAATTGATTGCGGATTGCGGAAAGTTATAAGTTGGATTTAGGCTTCGAAAATTTGCATGTTGGAAATTGGAGTCGGCTTTTGGCTTCGGAAATTTGGACGTTGGAAATTAAAGTCAGAAAGTGGCTTGGATAGCGTCAGATTGATTTTGATTTCGTCAGGGAGCGTTGGTTTGGAATGGTCTTCGGTAATCGGCTGCTTGTGGAATTGGATTAAGGGCGTCTAGAATTACGGCATCAGAATTGACGTTAACTTTCGAAATTTTGATTTTACATCGTCAACTTGTTGTAATTGGATTAAGGGCGTATGGACCTCGGCATAGAGCAGGGAATTGGATTGAGAATTCGCGTGGTGAATTGAAACATGTTGCGGTTAGAATTTTTGGCTCGTGAATTAAGGGGCTGTGGCAAAAATGTAGATTAAGCTGCTATTTTTTTCTCTTTTTTCTAAATCATATCATATCTAATTATATAGCTAATTCGGTAATTAAACTAGATTCAAATAAATTCAAATCTGATTTAACTAAATTCATATGATTTAATTAGATACGACCCATTTTCATTTCGTTTTTGCAGAGATAGAAAAATAAGGACATAAGTGCCTGCTGAGATTCGAACCCAAGACCTCAAATTAAATCCATCCTAAATACTCTACTATTTATTCGTTAAGCCATTGACCTGTGTCTTGATATTTATTACAATTAAATTATATTTAAATTATCTGATTCCCTAAAAATAAAATTTTTAACTAAACTAAAACTAACACTAAAACTAATTATTCCAAATATAATTACTTCCTAAAAATCTAAGAAATTTTTATAATTTTTCCTTTTCTTATTTTTTTGGTATTTTCATTATTTGTTATTTTTTATTTTATTTATTAATTTTTTGTTTTTTTGATTTTTTGAATTAGGACCCTTTCTGTAAAAAATAAAAAATTAAGACTATAAAAGGGCAAAAATTAGGTGTCTACAGCTGCTCCTCTTTGTGGTGAAATTTGAGCAAAACTTTGCCACAAAGACAAAAGAGACACCGTTTTTGCCTCAGAACGACTTTATCCTAAGGAACGTTAAGATACTTGACGAAGGTTAGAATAGCAAGGGGTAGCGCCTTTGTGAGTTTGCAAAAATCCCTAAAAAGAATAATGAGAACTTGGTCGTGCCTTAATGAGCTAACTAACTAAGGCGGTCAAAGTGCCGTTTGAGCTGACTAAGACCTAAAGAATGAAAACTTGGTCGTGCCCTTAATGAGCTGACTAACCAAGGCAGTCAAAGCGCCATTTGAGCTGGCTAAGACTTAAAGGCAAAGAAACTTGGTAGTGCCTTGATAAGCTGACTAACTAAGGCGGTCAAAGCACCCTTTGAGCTAGCTAAGACCTAAAGAATAAGGAAACTTGGTAGTGCCCTAATGAGCTGACTAACCAAGGCGGTCAAAGCGCCTTTTGAGCTGGCTAAGCCCTAAAAATGAGAAAACTTGGTCATGTCCTAATGAGCTGATTAACCAATGTGGTTAAAGTGCCCTTTAAGCTGACAAAGACCTAAAAACATGAGGAAAACTTGGTCGTGCCTTAATGAGCTGACTAACCAAGGCGGTTAAAGCGCCCCTTGAGCTGGCTAAGACCTAAAGATAAAGAAAACTTGGTCGTGCCTTAATGAGCTAACTAACCAAAGTTGTCAAAGCGCCCTTTGAGTTAGCTAAGACCTAAAAATAAAGAAAACTTTAAGTTGGGATAGTGCTCCATGAGCTTACTAAATCCCTAAAAGATTATAAGTTGGGCAACATTTTGTGAGTTGGGCGACGGGGAGCCTATGAACTCTGTATTGGGACTGTACTCACGAGCTGGCTAGCTCCTTAAGAAAATAGATAAAGGGTAAGCACTCTTTGGACTCACTTAAACTCTATTGACTAAGAAATATAGCTGACTCAAAAAAAACTCTTGACTTGAGAAATTTATAAGCAAGGGATTTGGTGAAAACTATTTATAACATAAATTGAAAATTTGGCCACTATGGATAAAATGGGCTGGAAAATGAATGGAAAAACTTATAACAAGCCTCCCTTTCTCTCTATCCTTTTTATATCTTTTCATTTTCTTTTTTTCTTCTTTTTTCCTTGAAAGTTTGTTAACGGTTACAAATTCCTATTTAAAAAGTAAACGCTATAATCATATAGGGTATCTCATATCCACCCTAGTTTGTAACCTGGACAATGAGCCTCTTGGATAAGCCTTAAACATTCATTTTGCAAGAAAAAGGTGACTCACAATTAGTCTAGTAGAAGAAGACTTCCTTATGCACTCTTGGTTTAGACGTCGCTCTTGACTACTATTCTGAAAATTACAGTCAAATTTGCAAGTAATACGCTCTGATCGATTTGTTAGGTCTTTTTGGGTTCAGTATTGTAAATTTGGCTTTTGGTCAAATGGTTTCAAAAGAAATTAATTGAGAGGGCCTATTTTTTAATAAGTGCTTTCATCTAACCCGGAGGTATAAGTCAAGAACCCTTAGGAACGAACTAGATGTGCGCTTGCCCCAGTTTCAAAAATAATTTTTATCTTAGATAAATTATTCCTCAAAATTGGAAGAGCTTTAAGTAGGGAGGTATTGTGGGTGGGAAGGTATTGTGTTTGAGAATTGAGTGGATAGAAAGGGTTTATGTTCATACTTTGGAGTGTGATTTTGAACTGAATATGGGGTTTTTGGTTTGTGGTTGAGAACATGATTTTGAATAAATATGAGGTTTTGTATTTTTGGTTGGGAATGCGATTCAAGGCATTTTGTTTTTAGAGCAACTTGGGCCTTCTTTGATTGGGGATTTGCTCAAACCGGATATTTGGGTATTTCTTCATTTTCTTTTTTCTAGTTTTTTTTTTTATTTCATTTCATTTCCGATCAAACCCAAATTATAAACTATTGAGAGAAATATTAGTAAAAATGACTCCGTAAACTTGAATTTAAGAAAATAAGTAATAAAATAGGAGACTACAAAATTTACAAATTTTAAGTATAATAATTGCTAATTATCGAAAAGGCGAAAAGTATAATTTAATACCTAATAAATTATTAGAGATAGATTATATGTATACTAAAAATCATAGAATGACCTAAATAATAATTAGAAATGTTCACATGTATCCCACATGTATTTACGTATGATAAAAATACGCGAAATTACTTAAATTAGCAAAAAACTTAGTAAATAATTAAAGAAAATTATTAAATTAATTAAGAAAAATCAGAAAAAAAATCAAAAGGGTGTGGATTAATGCAAATATGATCGTGGCAGGTCAGAATCCGAAAAAGAAAAATTAACCAATTAGAATTAAGTAATACAAAAGCCAAAAATCAAGGAAATGGGACAATGTCATGTCTAATTAATGCATATTAATTACCCAAAATGTCTATAAATAGGGAAAAATTTCAGAGAACTCCTTTGGACAGTTTAGCATCAGAGAAAAATAGGAAACTTCAAAAATTTGAGGGAAAATCTAGAAAAAAAAAAAGAAAAGGAAACCGTGCAAATACGGCTAGTGAGCCAAACCCACACCTCACCACCACCTGGGACCGAGCCACCACCACTACACTACTCCAGCCCCACTGTCTAAGCCGGCCGACACACTTGGACCAGATTTGGATGGCCAAAAGGCATCGAACAGGTGTCTCTTAATTGCCCCGATTTTGAATAATTTTGTAAAATTAGTTATTTTATCCATAAAATTATGAACCTTGTTATTCTAAGGTTTTATTGTATGTAGATTTAGGAAAAAATAGTGATTTAGTTTAATTACGTTTGAAAATATAGGGTTCTTAACAAATCGAGCAAAACCGAGCATGATTAGAACGAGAAATAAATAAGCTTAGGAGTGTAGTTTGGAGCTCAATTTTTTTCTGTAGAATGCTTATGCGATATAGAACAATGCTATGGAGTCATTTTTTTAAAATTAATTTTCAAAATTTTTAAGTTAATTTTTAGCCTTAAAATGATGGGAAAATTGGGTTAATTAGGTGATTAAGATACTAATTACTGATTTAGATAGTAATTAGATGTTTAGGGATGTTAATTTCTGATGTGGAACCCTAATCCTAGCCTTTAGAGTATTAAGTATGGTTAATTTAGGAAATTAGGTAGTTATTGTAAGAAATTAGTAATATGTGGAATTGAAAATTAATAAATCTAAAAAAATTAGGGTTATTTAGATAATATTAGAATAAAAATCAGAATAATTCTAAATCTGAATTAACATTTAATTTTAGGTAATTGCATGAAAATATAAGATTTTCTCATATCGGGGATACATCTGATACCCCAATTAGGAATAATGTGTATCGAATAGTTTAGAATACTGAATTAAGACCCAATAGAATATTTGAATACTCAAGCTTAGTGTGATTAAGTTCACATTAGGATTCGAGCATATTTAGGACTTAGGAATCAAAACTAGAATCAAATTTAGGGTTTAAACCTCGAAATAGAGTAGAAAGAATTATTAGTATATAATAAGTATACATGGAAAACAGAGTTAAATTATAACTTAGAATATGAATCCTTAAAGTATAAGTACTAAAAAGACCTCTTTGTATTATAGGATACCCAGAGATGAATCGGCTCGCAACTAAGTGATCGGACGATTAAAAAATTCCAAGTAAGTTGGGTTATTACTTATTGTAATAGAGTACTAGTTTTATGGTACTCGGAGACTTAGGCTTGTATATAGTTGTGATTGTAAGTAGCTTAAGCATGTGTTTAATGTATCTAAATTTGTGCTGAATTTGTAATGTGAGTGATTTTGTGATCGATTGAATTGGTGTGAAATTGTTTGAATACCTTAAATGGAATTTAATCTTATTCGACTCTAATAACAAAAAATGTCATGCATTGTAACCCGTTAGGGGATCATAGGATTCTCAACCGAATACCGACCCCTTCGAAAGGGATAGCGCAGGATTACAAAATAATTCCTTCTTCATCCTTAGTCGAACTAAGTGACAGGAGAAGAGGTCGCAGCGAGGGTGAAGTCAATGGTTCGAAGGTAGTTACAGGAGGAGCGAGGTCTTCATTACACAAGCCTGGGTTTGGTTGTGAGATGTTGCATAACATGAAAACTCCTCAACCCGGATTGGAGCGAGTGAAATTTCTCTGATTTCACAACAGACCGGACTACATTGTGCGATGACACTTGATTGCTGCGTTGCATGAAAATAATTGCTTGATAATCCTGTTTGTGCTTGTATGCATTCATGAGTCTCCAATTCAACTTACTGAGTTGTAGTTGCTCATGCCCTTATAGATCCTTTTGCAGGTCCTGATTTTTGAATGCTTCAAGTATTATGCCACCCTACAATTACCCAAAGGTTAGTCCGTTTGAAGTTAGGGGTGTGAGGATCAAGTTACTTAGTATAATGTGTAACTAGAGTGACCTTGTAGTTAAGGATAAAAGACTGATAGTTATTATGTAAATTAGTGAACAATTGTGAATATGTAGAATTTCCTAGGAAATTCTGTGGACTTACATATAATTATACATGTTTATTAGAAATTTGTAATCTTTATCATAATTGTAGTTAAACTTTTAATCAGTCTGTTCACTTCAAAGCGAGGAGTCGTCAACGCCTTGTGTAGATCATCTCTATGGTAGGTACTATGAGGCCAGTAACTATTATAGAATGGTTTACACGGCGAGACTGTTGTGACTCTGCGACTTCGGGATGTAACACATGTCCTTTCTCAGCCTTGGCTCTCTTCTCCAAGCTCCTTGATTTGTTTCGGAGTCAACACTCTTTTCATTTCTTCTTCTTGACTTGGGTTGGTTTTCTCTCCTTCTCGGCTAAGCAACCCTTCTCTACTGTCACTCATCATGATCAAGTTCATTAGAACCACTTCGACTTGTGGGTGTTTGCTCCCTTCTTTCCTCTTAGCCATCCTGTCTGCAGCCTCTAACTAATCCAGTGAGTTCTTAGATAGAGTCAGTGCTAATACTCCCAAGTTATCAATACATCATCTCAAACTTCCACGAGGGCTATCACCAGTATTGTTAATACTATCCTCCAACATTTTTGTTCATACAGTAATTTTCGAGAAAATTGAACAAACAACAAAACACAATTACAATAACGCAGAAACAACAAATACTCGGCTTCCGTAGCTACCACTATTGACAAACACTTCCATAACAACTAGAATCTACTACTAAAATTAATATTACTAGACTCAATTGCAGTACAATACCATGACTATTAAAAATACAAACAACATACTGACTATGGAATGATGATTATAAAAAATGTTCAAACTACGGATCAACTTTGAAGAACACTAGCATGCATGTCTCCCCAAAGCTTTGATACCAATATGATAAGGATCGAATCAACGGATCTCGAAAACCCCAAAATGGATTGAATGGGTTTGATGAATAGGAAGTGAGATGGTTGGTTTTAATGGTGAATGTGAATGTTATCATGCACCAAGACACAAATACAGTCAATGGTTTGAGCTCGAAATAGGGTTCAATACAATTTACGAACACTAAATGTTGCTTGGGATTCAAATGAAGGTTAGATGCAACTCACTAACCAGTGCAGATGAAGAGGTTCACCATAATCTTAAGGTTAACATCGATAAGAATGCGGGAGAGATTAAAGAGCTTAATCTATACTCGATAATTTAGCAAATGATAGCTCAAGAGTAGCCTTGCTCAAAAGGGAAAAGATTCCAAATGTAGGAATATACTTTTTTGTCTATTTTCGTATTTATTGTTGTATATCTTCATATATCTGATGTTTACAAAAGTTGCTATTTATAGCAAATCCTAAACCTTAGTGGCAAAACTATAAATAATGTACAAAGCCTTAAACGCTAAAGAATTGGGCCCATAAATAAAATAAAAAAAATATATACACAAGAATACAAAACTGTACATTTAATGGAGGTCGACATGCAATCACTCGGCTATTTTAGGAAGGAACAGGCTCTGAACTGGATGGGGTCAGCAGTCGGATGTTTGAGTTCGAGGAGGAGCTCTTGAAGTCTAGCAATGCTTAGCTGAGACACCAGAAAGGTTAGTCTATAATTGCTGAGTGCTAGAATTAGTCGGTACTAGTTTATTGAGACCGTACCGAGTGGTTCTTTGGTCTCGAGTCCTCGGCTGTGTGCTCTTTCGTCTACTTGGCAGATAATAGACTTGTTGCTAAGTGGCTTCTTTTCTTCCCCTCGATTTTTTGTTAATTGCTCGATCGAGGCAAAAGTTGTTCGACCTCGGGTTAGAACAGATTAGCATCTTCCTTTGGAGGGTCGGCGTCACCTTTGGATAGGTCAACCTCAGCTTGGACGTAGCCGGAGGCTAATTTCATCAACTTCTCTAAGGTATTAATCAAGGTAAAGGTTAGTTCCTTTTCTGGGATTGGGGTAGAAACCCTTGCAGCTTGGACCCTCCATCACTAAGCATATTCTTTGAAAGATTCATCAGGCTTATTACGAAGTCTTCCAAAATACCACATAGAAGGGGTAGCTTTCATTTTGAACTTATACTGCTCATAAAAGGCTCAGGCAGACTTTTCCGATGTATTAACTTGATTGGGGTCAAGTTGAGCATATTAAGTCAAGGTCAAGTCAATCTAACTATCTTGAAAATTCTGGATCATTAAGTGATTATATTAGGCATCTTCACTCATTTTCCTAACATATAACCGGTTGTGCAATTTTTGGCAACCAATTCCATCATACTTCTCAAAATTAAGCAGCTTGAACTTATCTAGTTATTTATCTATGTCAGTGATACTCACTTATTCGAACTCATCTTATTTTTCAAAAGCCTTCATCTTATCATTCGTTTGTTGTAGCAGCTTCTTTTCCATCTATTTTTACTAATCTTCAAATTTCTTCCTTAGACCTTTAAAATTGACCTCTGATTCCACCCTTGGTTACAAATATTCTGGGCTTGTCTCTTCACCTTCTTATGGGCTTATGGTAGTCCCTTTCCCATTTGGTTTGGAGTTTTCTACAAAAGTGGGTTAAGTTGCACATAAGAGGCTGAAACTATCAATCAAAAAAGCCATTTTGTTACCCATGCTCTTCATTAATTGTTCCAAAAGTCCGACCCTTACTTTAACGAGGACATCATTGTTGGTGTTGCTAGTATTGGTAGTATTGCTTGTGTTGGTGGTGTTAGTCACCATTCTAGATCTTAGCTGGATGATTATGGGACTTTGTTCCTGAATATACTAATTACAAGCTATTTTCAAAAGATCTAGGTAGAGGTAAACACTCAAAACATATTAGAAAATCCCTTTTATGATTCTCTTTTGTTTTTATAACTTTCTTTTTCCTTTACTTTTTCCAAACAACATCCACTCCCCCCCTCCCCTCCATTTCCGTTTTTTCCTTTTTGGAATCTTTGAATTTTTTCCTTTTTCTCTCTCTCTCTTTCTTTTTTTTTTATGAAATGATAATAATAATAGGGAATAAACAATCGAATATAAAATAAAGAATGCTTCCAAGAACACATAGATAATGATATTAAAGTTGGCAAGTAATCCATAATGTAGCAAAAACATTATTTTCATCAAGATTGCAGATGATGCTGTTTGATTTCAACTTTTTACTTCAAAACTGAAACAAAACTTTTAAGCTAAAAGGAGTATTTGCTAGATCTTCTCTTGGCTAGTTAGCTGGATCCTACTTCATTGCCTATCTTTTTCCTAAATGAGCTAGGCTCTGTTGGTGCTTGCAACTCTTAGATCCTCTCATGGGCTCTTGTCAGCCAATTCTTCAATGCCTCTACCTGTTGCTTCACTACCTTCTATAAGGCATTTTAGCTTCTCCTTAACTCGTTTACATCTTCATAGACAACCTCCAATCAAGCTTGGACTTACTTTATGTAAGTTTCATTTCAAGGGTAAGATTCTTTGGTGATGGCTGTAGCACATCAAGAGCCTTGAATTGTTTCTAGCCCACTTCCTTGAGGTATTGGTAGACATAATTTTTCGTGCCCTAATACTTCCTAGCATTCTCTACTAAGTCCTCCAGCTCAAGTGTTAGGATCATAACTTGTTCACTCAATAAAGTCCTAATGGTAAGTAGGTGGAATACCTTTTCATCAATCATAAAGCGATGGTTATAATAGCCTACAGTCACTCTGTCTAATGAGGACCTGTAGACTATGGTCTGAATGGGCCTAGCCCGTTGGATTATAGTAACTGGAAAATACCTTGTACACTAATTTATCCCAATAAGTGGAACCACCTCATAATTTCTCTAGCCCCTTATCATCTCTTTAACAGCATAACATTTAGCTATTCATACCAAGTCTTTAGCATTGAAGATTTGAAAGACATCAACCTAAAATGAGCAGGAGCCTCTGGCAACTATACCCTCACAAAGGTCAAGATTATGTCAATTTTCACAATAAACTCGACCCTATGGAACTTAAGTTTGTGAATCATCATGTAGCTAGCAAACCAGATTATAAGCAAGCTTAAGGAATTCTTCGTGTCTCCTTATCTTTTGGTCTTAAGGTGATTTAATGATCTGATATGCTCAACTAAAAAGGCCAAGACATACTATTTTTCTTTTAGAAACTAAACTACTATTTTTGTAACTCAAAAGTGGATGCTAAATACACTTTTGGAAAATAAGACAGTCCTGAATACCATTAAAATATATGCATGACATCAATTATGTTACCATCTCCATAAAATACGTCGTGCTTCTCTTCGTACCTAGACTTTTCCATAAATCAATTAAGCAAATAAAATAACTCGAGATATCTCCCATTACACTCTTTCAAGGCCCGGTTTATTCCATTCTTTTTCATTCCCAATAAGTCGATAAAGATGCTGTGGGCGCCTTTTTCAAGGTTCAGGATCTATATCTTGCTCATATTGGTGGGGGCCTTTAATAATTGGGTATATTATTCAATTAATGGGCATAATTAGTGAAGCCCAAAACAAAAAGCCACAAGTTATAGATTTTAGAAATAGACTAAGGCATGTACAAAAGTGAGGTTGATAGAGATTTCCGTTATCGACATAATGGGCCTAATCTTTGTTTTGATAGTCTTGCTGCTTAAGGCTAAAAAGAACCATCTCTTAAGCACATCCTTGGGGTCCTTAAGCTTGTTAATATAGATCTCCTTCTTTATTGTCTTAAAAACTTCTACATCTATTTACAAAACTAATTTTCCATATTTTTCCTATTTACAAGAAAATTACAGAAATTATTACAAAGTATATAGATCTTTTAATAGGCTTATAAAAAAAAATACAAAAATACAATATCATGGATACTTCAAATTCTATCATGTTGCAGCCTTTAACTTTGAAGCACTTACCATATATGGTTGATTTGCCAACTTGTGCAACCTCATGAATGCAATTACGTGAGTTCTAAAAGGTCCCCGAGTTTCAAAAGGCCTTACATGAATCATTGGCCCATTTGAAACTTAAGCGAGGTTAATTAACTTGGTTTCGATTGGTGATTGCACCACATCACTCAAGATTTACACAATGACTCTTCTTTTAGGTTTCTAGGATGGTTCGGGTTTGACTGCATCTAAACATACATCATGATTTTTAAAAAGAAACCCCCCAAGGCTTAATGGGCTAACCCTCCTATTTTTCTTTTTCTGTTCCTGCATCACTAACACCTACATTAGTATAACTATATACATGAAAAAGCTAAACACCTAAAAAAAATCCAACTATTATTATTATTATTATTATTTTCAAAACAAGGCCCAATTTACTTTTCATAGATTCTTTTATGATTGGCCTACAAAATGTTCCCTAGTACGGTTACCAAATTTATTGAGATGAAAATTTAGTTCCTGTTCTTAAATATTTCTCATGAATTTTGATGATAATAAAAAGAAAGAAATATTAATGTAATAACAAGTGTGCAGGTATTTATACAGTTCTTTAGAAAGTTTAAAATTGCAAATTTAGTTGCATTTAGAGACTTATTCAAAAGGTTTGAATTGACTGGAAAAGAGACAATTTTGAAAAATATTCAAAAATTGTTTTAGAAGCTTATATAAGAAGAATTGGCATAATACTTTAGAAAATTGTTTGTAGAGTTTGAAGATAAGTAAACAAAGATATCTTAAGAAGATTATTCAGATAGTTGGTTTAGAAGATTAATTCTAAAAAACAACATAACATCAGATTCAAAGTAAACAAGACCTAGCTCCAATAAATTGGGTGTATTAGAGAAATACATTTAATCCCATTTAATTTAAATTGCAATTAAAATCCATGGGGATTATTGCTAAGAGAATTAATTTTTTTGAAATAATTAAAGAAAATATCTAAGTTTAGATAAGGATAAAAATGATTTCAAATTTTGTGGGATATCAAATTTAAATTTCAAGATTATCTGGATTTACTGGTCTTAGTATAATTATTAAGAAGATTTGATCGAGATAAGATCAAATTAAAATTTAAACTTTAAGATTTTTTCTAAGTATCTGCAGATCAAAATTTTAAATGTTGGGATTGGATAAACATGAAGTAGAGATAATTTTTCGACAATCTAGCCATTAGAAGACATCGGTATTAAAGAAAAGACATTTCAAAATATTAAGCACGATTCTAAGAAGAAAAAAATATACACATTATACTCTGATCCTGATCAATTTCTATTATCCCAAAGAGTACATAACACTTCTTAGAGACTTCTTCAAAGAGTTGAACTAAAGCTACTTATTCAATTATCTTCATTTCTATTTATGTGCTAATCTATTTGAGATTAATATCGTTCTTCTCTTGTGTATTTTGCAAACATTATTTGATGTTAGAGTATTGTTTGAGAGAAGTTTGATTGTATTTTATAGATCTGTTATTAGCCTAGATTATAAAGAGGGTAAATAAGTAGAGCAGAGTGTTATGAAAGCCAATAGCGACAGATGCTTGTAAACTTCTCATGATTTGTTTTGACATAGTGGGTCAAGGGAAACTGCACTAGTGAAGTAGATCGAGTTCCTAGCAGTAAAGCTAAAAGAGAGTAGTAGGAAGAAGGTGAAATCTCTATAAATCCTAAATTTGATATTCTATTCCCTATCCCTTTTAATTTGCATTATTTAATTGTGTTATTTGTGTGTTAAATTATTAAAGTACCACTGTTCTCCAAATTAAGTTATTAAGAGAGATAATTTTATTTTACATCAATAAAGTTTTTAAAATTTTTAAAGATATCAATATATCTCCTCTCTTGATGTCTTATACAAGACCAACAATTAGTATTAGAGTCTTGGTCTAATATCATCTAGAGTTTAAGATTGTTAGTAAACCAAATAGTAGTTTAATAATTCAACCTAATAAGGCACCATTTTTTGATAGAACTAACTTTCCTTATTGGAAATTCATAATGGAGACTTATGTGAAAGTATCAGATTATTAGGCGTGACAAATTATCTCAATAGGAGATCTCAAAGATCCAACCATTATTACACTAAATGATGATATTGCCAAAGTTGAGTTTAATTTAAAGGCTAAGAATTTACTTTTGAGTACTATTGCATGATCGGAATTCTATCTAATTATTTCTTGTGCTACAGCTAAAGACATATGGGATACCTTAGTACAAACTTATGGAGACATGGAGATAATTAAGGACACAAGAATTAACTCGCTACTTCAACAATGTGAAACCTTTTGAATCCTTCCTGGTGAAGAAATCAAGGACTCTTTTAATAGATTCACTGCTATAACTAATGAATTGTCTTCTCTTGAAAAAATAATTAGTGATGTAGATATAGTACGTAAGATGCTAAGGATCCTTCCCCAAATCTAGAATGCAAAGAAAATTGCTATAGAAGAAGCTTGTAACAAAGAGACTAACCTCGAGTCAATTACATAGCAAACTTATGGCATACAAAACTAATATTCTCAAATCAGAGAGTACTGTAGAGGATAAATAAAGGAAAGCCATGGCTTTCCAAGCTAGAGAAATAGATGTTGATTTTGAAGAAGAAGATAAGGATGTAACACTTTTAGCTAGAAAACTCAACAAATGGCTAAAGAAGAAAAGTAAGAAAATTGTTACTAAAAGATTTCCTCCTAATAAAAGTCAGTCTAATGATTTTGGTAAGGCTATTAAGGAAAAAGGAAGAGAAAAAGTTCGAAAAGGAAATTGTTTGCTATGAATGCAAAAAGCCAAGACATATTAAGTATGAATATCTAGTGTCAATCAAGAAGATGGAGAAATTTAACAAGAAAAAAAAAATCTCTTATGGTTACGTGGAGTGATTTGGCAGATTAAGAAACTAAGTCAAAGAGTTTAGAAGAATGTAAAGAGACAAATCTATGTCTTATGGTACTTTTTGAGGTAGATTGTGAAAATAATTCCGACTCTGACATAGAAGTACCTAACAATATATGTGTTAAACTAAACAAATTGCTTAAAGCTCTTTTTAAGTCAAATGACAAGATTTTTAAGCTTGAATCTGAAGTGAAGACATCAAAAAATAAAAAGCAAGCTCTTAATCGAACAAATCAATTGTTAACAAATGAAAATGATTTTAAAGGATTGCAAGTTACTCATGAAACTTTAGAAAATGAAAATCTTATTTTGAAGGAAGAAATTAAAAATTTGAAAAACCACGTAGAAGATTTATCTAAGTTCATTAAAAACACATCTAAAAAATTTGATGAAACTGATAAGAAACTATAAATGCTAATTTTTAGTCAACGAATGCATAATTCAAAATCTAAACTTGGTTTCAAATATAGAGAAACATCTAAAACGAAGAGAGAAATAGTATTTTTTAAATCACAAAGTGAAATTAAGAAATAGTTAAGGAAAAGGATAAAGGCAAAAAGGTTGAACCTGTCAGAAGGTACAACAGATAGTACTCTCAAAACAATAATAAGTATCTCTTCAGGGTGTACAATAGAAGGTTAAATAGAGGGTATGCTAGAAAGAATCCATGTCAAAGGAAAGTGATAAGCAATGAGTATATTAAGAAAAAACCTTATGCTTGTTTTTTATATAATAAACAAGGATACATAGAGAAATATTGCTTTTTCAAAAAATATAAGCTTAACAAAAATTAAGGTTGAATTTTCATGAACCCAAGCTTCGCTAGGTTTGTAAATAGACTTGATTGTGTTGTGATCTGCGTTGGAACGCGCAGCTAAATTAAAAGGAACATGGTATCTTAATAATGGATGCTCAAGACACATGACGGGTGATGCTTCATTGTTCACAAACTTAGAATGGAAGGAAGATGGATATATAAAATTTGATCACAATGGTAAAGGTAAAATAATTATGGTAGGTACAATTTGGTTTAGCACCACATATAATTGAAGATGTACTATTGGTTAAAGGGCTGAAACACAACTTATTAAACATAAGTCAGTTGTATGACAAAGGGTATAGAATAATGTTTGAACATAACAAATGTAATGGTTTTAGCAAAGATGGATTTCACTTGTTTGAAGGATTCAAAAAGAAGAATATTTATTTAATTAAACTATTTGAAGTATTATTTGAAAGTTGCTTTATATCTGTGAATGATAACACTATACTTTGTCACAAAAGGATAGGACATGTAAATTTTTAACAACTTGAGAGATTATCTAAAAAGAACTTAATTTAAGGCTTGATAAAATTGCATGCTCATGAAAATATTTGTTGTACTACTTGTCTTAAGAATAAGATGAATTCATTATCACATAAGAGTAAGAAAGTTATAACCACTCAAAGATCTTTAGAATTATTACATTTAGATTTATTTAGTCAAAGTCTCACTCTAAGTATTGGAAGACATAAGTACGGACTTGTCATAGTAGATGACTTTTTAAGATTTACTTGGATCTTGTTTTTGCATCAGTGATGCATTTAAAGTTTTGAAATATTTTCCAAAAGAGTCTAAAACGAATAAGGTCTCTGCATCATTAGTTTACAGACTAATCATGGTAAGGAATTTGAAAATTCTGAGTTTATTTCTTTTTGTGAAGACAAGGGCATCACTTGTAACTTTTTTGCTCTCTACACTCCATAATAAAATAGAGTAGTTGAACGCAAAAACAGGACCATCCAAGAAATGATGAAAACTTTACTTAATGAAAATGGTATAGCAGATCATTTTTAGGCTGAAACAGTATCAATAGCTTGTTACATCATAAATCGAGTATATGTTAGGCCTTTAACAAGTAACACTGCTTATGAGATTTATAAAGGTAGAAAACCTACTATTTCATACTTTCATACTTTTGGTTATAAGTGTTTTATAAAGAAAATAAGAAAAGTATTGGGAAAGTTTAAAGAAAGAGCTAATGAAGCCACTTTTCTAAACTACTCTCTAAACTCAAAGGTATATCGAGTATACAATAAAAAAACAAAAGTGGTAAAGGAATTAATAAATGTCAAGTTTGTAGAAGAAACAAACAATGAAGAATCAGATGATGAACTTCCCATTGCTTCATATAAAAAGAGTTCTATAAGACATGATTTAGAAGGTAAGTCGGAACCTCCTTTAGATGGAACATCAGAAACTTTAAGAATGCTCGATGTGTCCAAAACAAAACTAGGATTAGAAGCTTCTTCAAGGACTAATAACAGGTTTGTTGAAACTTGTTTAGAAGGTAAGTCAAAAAGTTCTAGACACTTTTAAACACCACCATTGACACTTAATTTTAAAACCGATCATCCTCCTAAACTTGCAATTAGTAATGTTATATATGGAATAAGAACAAGATTGTGCTTACAAAATTTTGAAAATCATTTTGCTTTAATATCTGAAATTGAACCCCACTTAATTGATAGAGCTTCAAATGATAATAACTGGATCTTATCTATGCAAGAGGAACTTGGTCAATTTTAGAGAAATCAGGTATAGGCACTAAATGGGTTTTGAAGAATAAGCTGGATGAACATAGAAAAAGAGTAAGAAATAAAGCTTGTTTATTTGTTAAATGATGATCTCATGAAGAAGGAATAGACTATGATAAAACTTATACTCCTGTAGCTACGCTTGAAGTTATAAGATTCCTACTTGCATTTTCTTGCTTGAAAATTTTCAAATTGCATCAAATGGATATCAAAAGTGCTTTTCTAAATGGTTTTATAAAAGAAGAGGTATATATTGAGTAACCCCCTAAATTTGAAGATCCCTTCAAATTAGATCATATGTATAAGTTGAAAAAGGTATTGTATGATCTTAAACAGGCTCTCCATGCTTGGTACAAGATATTAACTCAATTTTTAATTAAAAACGATTTTCAAAGGGGAAAAGTTAACTCTACATTATTCATGAAGCATCATGGAGAAAATATGTTAGTTGCACAAATTTATGTTGATGATATTGTTTTTGGTGCAACTAATGAGAAATATTGTTAAGAATTTTCAAGCTTGATGTAGGCCAAATTTGAAATGTCACTCATGGGACAATTAAATTTTTGCTTAGGATTACAAATCAAATAATAAGAGAATGGAATATTTATTCACCAAGAGAAGTACACCAGACAAATTCTAAAGAAATTTGGTTTTAAGAATACTAAGGATTCTTCAATTCCTATGAATACCTCAACAAAGCTTGATATCACAAGTAATGGTAAAAATGTTAATGAAAAATTATATCAAAACTTAATTGGATCTTTACTATACTTAATAGCTTTACGTCCTGATATTTTGTTTAGTACTTGTATTTGTGCGAGATTTCAAAGTTCATCAACAGAAACATACTTAATTGTAGTTGAAAAGATTTTTAAATCTATAAAAAGCATTGCAAAATTAGGAATTTGATATCTTAAAAGTCAAAATTTTGATCTCATAAGATATTTAAATGTTGATTATATAGGCTGCAAAGTAGATAGGAAGAGTACTTTTAGTACTTACCAATTCTTAAATGACAAGCTAGTTTCTTGATCTTCTAAGAAACAAAACTCTATTACCCTTTCAATTGCTGAAGCTGAGTACACATCTATTAGGAATTATTGTGCAGGAATTCTTTAGTTAAAACAACAATTGAATGATTATGGGATCAACTATAAAAATATACCCATAAAATATGATAATACCGGTATTATTAATTTGACAAAAAATCCAGTTTATTACTAAAAGTCAAAACACATAGAAATAAGGCACCATTTTTTTCGTAACCATGTTGCAAATAATGATGTGAGTGTTGAATTTATACCAACCAAATATCAATTTGCAAATATATCTACAAAACCCTTGGATAAATTAAGATTTGAATTTATTTGTAATGAAATTGATGTGTGTAATCTCTTTTGTTAACATGGAGAATATTTAATTAATTCCCCTTTAGTTAAGATTTTGGATACGTACTGAAAAAGGATTTCTTTTTAAGCTTCATAGTCTAAACGTGAGTGTGTATTTCTTGATCGTGTGATTTGCATGTGAAAAGTACAAGTAATGGGGCTTAAAAAATTTTTAGTAGGTCCTAGAGTTTCTTAGAATTGAGTCTAAAATTTTAGCCCATAATGCATGCGAGATAAGGACCACAACATTCGTTAGTTTTTCCTTACCAGGTATAAAGCTTTTCGTTTCTCTTATTCCTTTCATTTCTTTAGACTCTTCATCCCTTCACTAGCTTACCATCTCAAGAAACCATGTCTCCTATAAAATCTCCACGCATTGCTGCTCAAGCCTTGTTGATCTCACCGAGCAAGAGACCAACATCACTAACCCTTTGGAATCACAACCCACTCAACTAACCTAACCTCATCAAGAAACGCCTGAAAAGACCCAAACCCTAGAACTTCGAGATGAACCCTTAAATAAACCAGTCCAAAAAGTCAATCAGAAAACTCCTTAAGATGAGTAGAAGTCTGGTTCATCTCCTTCATTTGAAGAAGTTGCTAAATTTGAGGACTTTGGTTCTTTAAAAAAGTCATGTGAAGAAAATTTTGAAACTTAGACAAATCCCCTTAAAATTAAACCCAAGAAGACTGTTTACAAGACCAAGGCTTCACAACTTGTGAAAAAGACTTCAAAAGCTACTCCTCAATCTATGCAGAAGCTTGAAAAAGTAGTGATCACAAAGAAAGCACCTTCCAGACAAAGGGATAAACCAAGGAAGAGATACACTGTGAAAGGTAAGAGTGTATCTATCAAAGAATTGTTTTACTTGGATTTATAATTCTTTGAGAAAAATGGTTTTTACTAGAAAGAGCATGTAGATGTGTTAGGGTTGAATAATTTAGCAAACATGAGAGGTATTGTATATGGTGAGCTAGTAGATGAGTTTTACAAAAAACTAAACAACAAGAATCGGGATGTATTGAAATCTATAGTGTTGAATAAAAAAATTGAGATTTCCAAAAAGGACATTTTGAACTGTTTGGGCATTAAAGAAATTCAAGAAGATAAAAATCTGGTACAATTGACTGAGGAAAATATTTTTATAGAATTGAACAATGGGATAAAGTTAAGTGTTGGTAAAGATATATTCAGCACTAAGTTTGAATTGTTGGATAGGATTCCGCATGAGTTTGTAAATACTTTTATGCTACCTATAAAGGGTACTTTAACCTTTGTGACCAATGAGGATGCATTGGTTGTATTGGCTATGTTGGGTAGAAAGAGAGTAGACATAGTGAATCTGATGATGAGGTACATATGACAACATTTAGATGTTAAGCCATATGGAAGTTTGTTAATAGCCCTATTTAAGTTTAAGAAGCTAAAAATTCAAGAGATGCAATTTGTCCTTACTATCCTACTAGGTTAGGACAAAAAATTTTCAAGCAAATGGGCATCTATGTGACCAATAAACTTTGGCACTCTCACAGTGGAGGAGTTTATGTTTACCCTTCCAACATTAGGAAGAGGGTGATCATTGTTAAAAAGAAGGATGATGAGGAGAAAAGGAAAAGAGGTAAGGAACCTGCTATTGAAAGTCAAAAGAAGAAAAGGAAGATGGTAAAAAAGGACTGGTGGGATAAAATTTAGAGAAGTGATTAGATAACTTTCAAATAGTGATTCAAAAAGTACAGAATTACAAATTCCTCTCTCTAAACAAGGTGAAAGTTTTGTATTTGTTGAGCAAATTTCTGAAGGAATCAAGGAAGTACTTAAAAAAGTTGTGAAGGATCAATTTTAACTATGAAGGACTTATTTAAAGTCTATGTCAAAGAGATAGTGATTAAGTCTAAAGCTGATGAAGAAGTTTGCTAATCAACTATTTGAACCACCTGCTTTATAACCAAATCCTCAAACCCCAGTAACTGAACATCATTCTCTTGTGACTACTCTACCACAAGTTGATCAACTTGATCAGTTGCTTACTCAAGAATATGACAAAACTCTAGTTATCTTTCTTCAATCTCCAGAACCTAAGGATCCTCCTACTAACACTCTAACACTTCCAATTGTGACTCCTATCATTAACCCTGAAGAACAAACCACTCCTGAAGGGAACATAAAAACTATTTCTATTGGATCCAACAAGGATAGTAGTGCATCCAACTAAGCAACATCTACTCTAACTCTTGTGAAAGACTCTGAACCAACTTCAAGTATGCTACGACCACCTGAAGTCAAGCCTTGTCCTAGCAAAGTAGCTCAAACTTATTTTAGCAGGATGAAACTTTTCATACTAGGAAGAAAACCAAGAGAGTACACAAATAATTTCTTTGTTTAAGTGTTTTTGTTAGGTTCTCTTTTGTTTTAGTTAGCTCTTGTTAAATCTTTTGTTTTAATGTCCAGTCTACTCATAGACCATGCTGTGTACTTTCTTTTCATAAATGAAAGTTCTTTTTCAGTTCTAAATATGTTGTCTAATTATAAACATTAAGGGGAGTTATTAAATAACCTCCGATGATAACAAAAAGGGGGAGAAAGGCCGATAACAATTAAATACTAAACATAAACAAGCATGCATAACATGATAGCACAATAGCTTTTAGTTTTTTTTAATAATGTTTTTATCTTGTTGTTTATATTTTGGACTTTGATTCAACAATTTAGTCGTTGGAAGACACTAGTATAAAAGAAGAGATATTTCAAAACATTAAGTACAGTTCTAAGAAGAAAAAATATATACATTACACTTAGATCGTAATCAATTTTTACTATCCGAAAGAGTACATAACATTTCTCAGAGACTTCTTCAAAGAGTTGAATTAAAGCTACTTATTCAATTATCTTCATTTATGTTTACGTGCTAATTTATCTAAGATTAATATTGTACTTCTCTCTTGTGTTTTGTAAACATTATTTAATGTTAGAGTATTATTTGAGAGAAGTTTGATTATACTCAGTAAATCTATAATTAGTCTGGATTGTAGAGAAGCTAGATGAGCATAATAGAATGTTGTGAAGGCCAATAGTGGTAGATGTTTGTAAACTTCTTGTGATTTGTTTTGATATAGTGGATCAAGTAAAATGGTACTGGTGAATAAATCAGGTCCCTAATAATGGAGTTGGAAGAGAGCGATATACAAAAGGTCGAAGCTCTATAAATCTTGAACCCGATATTCTCCTCTCTATTTCTTTTAATTTGCATTATTTAATTGTATTATTTATGTGTTGAATTATTAAAGTACCACTATTCTCCAAATTAAGTTATTAATTTTGTTTTACATCTAAAGAGTTTTTAAAATTTCTAAGGATATCAATTCACTCTTGTCTTGATATCTTATACGAGATCAACACCTCTCTTTTCTTAGCTGGATTTATATTAATCTTTACTTACTTAATTTAAACATCTCGACTAGATTAAGAAAATGTTTTATTAAAAATAACTTTTTAAAAGGAGTCGCCACTTGATCAAAATCAAGAAAATAAAATTAAGGCCCATGGGTAGATAGACCCTAATTTTAGCTATTGGCCTACAGATTTTTCTAAAAAAAAACTTCTAGAAGAATAAAAACCATAAAATCTTAGGTTTAGAGGTTAACTTATTAAAACATGAAGGTTTCCATAAAACAAATTCGTGAAATTGCTTATTGAGCCTTAAATATTTTTTCAAATGAATTGGGTTATTTATTTATTAATTTTTAGAAAGAAAAGGGGAAAAACATTTTTTTTTTTTTTTGTATTTTGGATTGCTCAAAGTGTTTACATGCCCGCGAAGTGAGATCAAGCCTACTTGGTTCTCAATTGATGAAAATTTTAGTTTGTTGGTTTATTTTATTTTTTAAAAAATTCTTTTTACTTTAAGTTCATTAAATTTTATTAATTTGGAAAAATAAGCATTTTGGTCCATCTTTGAAAAATCCTAAATTTTGGAAAAGACCAATTTGTTATTTTGTTCTTAAAAAAAATTATTTATGGGAAAAAAAATAATTTTTAGAAAAAGCTCATTTTATTTGAAAATTTTTTTATTTAATACAAAGGCCACAACATGATTAATGACAATTTCATCAAAACTCATCGTACTAAAGCCTAACCATAAATAACATGCTACTTTATTAATCCAACCTAACATGCTAATTTATTTAAATTAAAGTTAAACCAGTGATTATTATTCAAAACATGCTAACCATAACAAACCAACATGTTAATCACATCAAATTTAACATGCAAAAGTATGATGATTATCAAATTTATTATATCATCAAATTTATCACATTAGAAACGAAATTATCATGCAAGCTAATTGTTAAGATCAAATCAAATTTATTATGCTAACTAGTAAATCATTATGCACTCAAACTCAACATGCTAATTATTAATTTCATTACAATAACTAATAAAATTAAATTAAAATAACTAATCACAAACATATTATTCACATGAAAGCATGAAAACATAAGATCAAAGCATTTTTTTTTATTTTCTAGATTTTTTTTCTTTTTTTCTTTTTTACAAACAAATCAACACATAAAGGAAGATGGACTTACCTTGCGCATTAACGGAAATTGGATTGGTTCAAGGGCGATCTGACTAGTTCTTGATGTGGATCTAATGGCTCTCAACTCTTGAGATACCAATCTTCAAAATCTCCAACTGAATTTCTAAAAAATTGGTGCTCTTGCTCTTCGATTTCCTTGAAAAATTCAACTTAGTGAAAGATGAACCCTAACGTTTTCTTTTTTTTTATCTTTTCCTCCAAATTGATTAATTTCCCATGAAATTGGATGAAATCAAAGTCTAAAATTTGTCCATAAATATGAATAGGATATTCCTAAGAATTTGTCAAATTGATTTTCTTTATAGTGAGAGAAATCGAAAAGATAGGGGTTTTCGCTTACAAGCACCTAAAGTGAGAAACTAGTATATTGTGGATTTTTAATTAATTTCTAATGAATGTGATGATTTGAATGCATGGAGAAGGTGCTTATTTATAGTATTCAGTCGTGATTCCTCCACAAGAAACTTTCGTTGAGGAGAAAGATTCAATTTTTACTCATTAATGACACATTGGTTCGTTTTTTGAATTTCTTCACTTTTTAGCTTAAATTGATCATAATTTCTTAAAAAATTTGGGTAAATTAGTATTCTTTTATCTCATTAGGGATATGGCTTCTAGTTTTGTATAGATTTATTTTGGATTATTGCAAGTAAATCACCCATATTTGCTTATTTTGTTAATGGTGCAATAAATGGATATTTATTTGACATTCAAATTTGTTATTTTTATTTCTCTTAATTTCCTTAACAATAATTCATAAAATGCACATTTCAAAAAAGAAGACTTCTTGAGCTTTTGTTTTCATATTTTTTCAAATTTTTTATTTAACAAATGATGCACAAAATTGACATAGTATCTTAAAATAAAACTAAATATGAAGAAGGGGAAGAAAGGCTTAGGTCAACCCTTTGACCCATGAGTGCTACATAGTGCCACATGCTAGTTATACATTACGCTACGTACCACCTAAATATGTGGGCCATGTGGCAATACGTGTCGCCCTCTTGAGATGATAACTGTCTCGTCCATTTTTCTCTTTTCATTTTCTTTTTTCTTTTTCATTTCCTTTTTCCCTTGTAGTGTTGACATTTTTGATTTCTTCCTTTAATTTTTTTTCCCATTTGAAATATGACCCGATTAATTATTTTGTTTTAATAAGTGCATCACCCATTTTTATAGAATATGGAACCTAATAAATATTTACTCAAGATATTTTCAAAATTTCTTTAATTTGACCGAATTAGGATATGAGTTTTTACCTATGTTCGGCTTTCTATTTGAAATTTCAAATGGCAATAAAATGTTTGTTTTAATTCCGATTAAGGTGTTATTTGAAGCCATGATCTCTTGGAAAAATGTATATTCAAAATACTTTAAAAAAGTACAGTCTAAAATACTAGTAAAAATTTTTGTTTTCAATAGATGTCCACTTTTATCTGAGATTTCTAATTTGATCAAATCACATATATTTATTTTGACTCCCAAAATGACTTTAGATCTTAGAAAATTATTTCTACCCCTAACCCATCTAAATGGACCACTATACGACACTTTGTATGATATTTTAATTTTTTGATTTTTTTTTTTTGCCTTTTCTGGAGAAGTGTTTCTAAATTGGAGATGAAGTCAGGGAGGATAAAAATAGGATGTCTACAAACATGCATTACATAATCAATTTGTTGTCGTGTACGGACTTTAAGAATCTAAACTTGCCTGTTTCTCCTCCCATATCTCTCTCTATTGTTAGCTTTACTCAATTGCTTTGTACATAAAAAGTAGACTTGAAAAAGGTCCTTTTGAGTTAATTTAGCATCAATCAGCTTTAATAGTCATTAAGAAGGTTATAAGGTTAAAGTAAGCTTATTGACTTATTTTATAAGAAAATGGGCTTCTTTTCTAAACCTTATCAAGTTTTGAGCCCAAACTTAGCCCAAGCCTAAGCTGAAAGCTCATGAGTTATATAAGAATTGGTGGCTATAATTTGGACTGTTGATCATAGGAATCGATCTAATGGCTCTCAATAACAGTAGTTCATCTATCTCAAATTCATCGAAGTGTCAATATTATGGCCCAAGTTCTCTATAGAGGAGCCTTTACCCAATTTACAACATTTGAAACATTAACAAACTTAATAAGACATCGTTAGCTTACTTAAAACTATACAATATTAAATACCAAAAATCACCAAGAGCAAGCTAAGAACACAACAGGAACTACATGTTTAATCTATTGTCGTACGTACACTTTAAGAATCCATACTTGCCTATTTTTCCTCCTACAAGGCTCTCTAAGATCATTTCTCTATATATTATTAGATTAAGACTTCTCTCAAATTAACTAGTACACTCATTGCATGCGACCAATAGACTACAGCAACCCAAAACATTAATTGACAACTCCATTATGGAAGGGAAGTTCTTAAACAGCATGACACGTAAGGAAAGCTCCTAAAAGCAAAAACATCAACTGGATGCCACATCAAGAAAAAGAAAAGTTAAAAATATAAAGGAAAAAAAAAAAAAGGTTTCATGTGCCATATCAGTCATTTCTTTCATATTTATGACTAATTTCATTCTTCATCGTCGGTATTCTCAACATGTCTATCATTTTTTAGTATATTCTAGGCTTTCCCATTTGAGCCATATCAAAAGAAAAAAAGCAGGGAACATATATAGTTCAATATAGGTACTTCGTTTGCATACACCTTTACTAACCTGCCCTTTGTGTTGTAGATATAAAAAAGTCTCTTTGATTTACTCCTTTAATAAGTTTTTCTTACTAAATCTCCTTTTCAGGAAAAAAATAAGTTGGATCACTTTTTCCGAAAGCTTAGGATCTTTTTTGTAGAATTTTCAGCAAGGCCTTCAAAATTAGGTTTTAAGGCTTTTAAAAAATGGATAAAAAAAAGTAAAATAGAAAGAAAAACTTATAGCTAAACAATTTCTTAAATAAAAAAATCAACATATTCAATTTCTTATAATAAAAAAAAAAGGAATTAGAATGGTTTAATTTTGATTAGTGGATATATAAATATCTTATGGGACACCATAAAAAAAAAGTAAAAAAGATTACTTTTCCAAACGAAAAATGAAAAGCAAAAAAGTGATAGATTCATAAAAAAGAAAAGGGAAAATGATAAACATTCCAATTTTCCGAAGCTAATCTCTGTGGTAACCAAAATGGTTTCAATAGATTAAACCTAAGTTCAACTTTCTCTAGTTTTAAAAAATTTCTTCTTAAATATAAAGTTTTTGCAGAGTAATGTCCAAGCTAAGGTTGCTTTGACGCTTACTTTCCCTTTTTTTAAAAACTTCTTCGGTGGTGGCTCTAAACTTCTTCAAACGAAGAGAAATTCATCTTATTTTAATTGGGTGGTTCGTATTGTATGGACTGGATCCCATACAAATCCAAACCATAAAGAAATAAAGGTAAATTATACTTACCTTGCTAGATCTCTCTGAAATATACCTAAATTAGGCCCAATTCTTTCGAACTTATCACTAACTTAAAAAATTGAAAAGTATCTAATGTAACATCAGGTTAGTAGAATTAGATAATATAAAGAAAATTAGATAATATATTATAAGGAGAACACGATAGTAAATTCTTTTTTATTATGTTTATATTTTATGTGCGTAATATTGAGTATAGATTTTTGTGATTGAAAATAAATTAAAAATTAATTATTTATAATATAAGTTAAAAGAGAACTTCAATACTATGATTTGAAATATCAAAAATATATTGACTCGTATTATAAACTGAATTTTTATACCATCAAATAGATGATGCATATTTTTTAATTTTAATCCATAATCTCAAGGCCTTTTTATTCAATAACTTTGGACAATGTGCAAACTAAATCATAAATAAAAGAGTTTTTCCAATATTATATCGTGGCACTAAATGATACCTAAGAGAATGCTAAAAGAATTGGATGCATACAATTGTAATGGGAGAATTAGTAACAAATTAGCAATAAAAAAACATATCAATTTTTTCCATATGAAATTAACGCCCATTGGATATTTTATATACATGTATGAGATTTGTGATTTTCATTTTGCACGCCAGTTTAATTTAGAATTAGTCTACTTTAAATTAAACTAGTCCGTTTGTTCAAGCAAGTTCCTTAACTAGAAAAATTGCACCCCGCAGGTTCTAGAACGCTCGCTGCTCGCCTTCAGATTCATACAAGCCAATGGAAGATTGTGGAACCATCCTATTGACCCTGAATTAGGCATATGTTACAGAAATTAATTTCTATATTAGTCCATTCTTAGTCTACCGACGACCTTTATCATTAGGATCCATCTAGCAGCGTTTATAATCACGTGATTCTCTATTACCTACGTGTCTTGGATTTTAATTCGGATTTTATGGAGTGATTTTATTTCACTATTTTAGTGATATCAATCGATATTATCTAATAAAATATAAATTATATTGATAATGACTTTATAATTAATTTTTTTATTGATCTATTTTTGAATTCTTTTGTTTTAATTCAGAATGATATAGTCTTTGTATTTTAAAAGAATTTTTATCCCGTTCTTAAGAAGAAAAGATAGTTTGAAATATTTAAGAACATATTTTAATTGATATAACTTAATAACTTTTATTTGATATAAGTTGTAAAATACATATCCTTGGGATAAGAAGAAGAGGTAAAAAAAATCTTTAAATATGTATTACTAATATTAAAAAGTAAATTTTTTCTAGTTAAAATAAAACGAATTGTTTTTTTTATTTATTCCATTGTTTGGAGTTGACAAAAATGTATCTCTGTTCATTCTTCATCAACCAGGACATAATTTGACTTGTAATACAAGCAAACTCTTCTGGGCAGTTTCTTCAATACTTTTTATAACAGCATCTTAAATCCTAATGATTGATAATAAGATAGGAAGAGCATTTGAATCTGGATTTTCCCTTGTCATTTCCTTTTTTTTTTATATATTTTAATTTTTTAAATAAGGTTTCATAACCCTCTAAATTGCATGTATACAAATATTAAAAAAGAATATATAAATATCGGATGTGATAAAGGGTGATAATACAAGAAAATAATGTGTAATTTATCCGTACTCTTTTTCATTGCATAACTTGAGTTTTCACTTTTTTTTTTTTCTATTCACTTTACATGACCATGGAATTTCTTTTGACCATATAAAGGTTAATTAAATTGCAAAAATTCTATTAGCCGATCACGTTTTCGCATTTTCTTTTAAACCTTTTTTTTTAGATGATGGTGACAGAGTTTATTGGTCACACAATATAATCCAAGAAAATAATAGTAACATAATACAGCGTGAAAACTCAAGATATTTAATTCATATATATGTATAAATATATATTAACCCAAAATAGTACACGATCATTTGATGATCACATCGAAAAACAAGTATTTTAAAACACAATGTTAAAACTGTTTAGGTTATGTCAAAACATGAGAAAGACCTCAAAGAAGTGCTCACAAATTGCGAGATGTACGCCTACGATCCACCTTGTCAAAAAATTGCTTGGACTATAGTTGTCCCAGAACTTAATTGGGCAGTTTTCTTATGTCTCACAAGTTATTGAGCCATGCAGGTGCTTTCTGGCTGCAACTATGATACGTTTTAGTTGTGGAATGAAAAAAAATTAAAAATAAAAGTACAATTCTTAAAAATTGAAATAATTGGTAATTCATTTGAAATCTTATAGATTTAAGAAATTATACAGTTTTCTTATGTTTTCAAGCTGTGTTTGAGCTATGTAGGTGTTTTCTATTTCAGCCATAACACGTTTTAGTTATTGAATAAAAAATAGAAACAAAATTGTAATTCTTAAGAAATTGAATAATAAATTAATAACTAATCTTATAATTCTTTTGAAATCTTATAGATATAATTGAAAATACAGTAAACATAATTAAAGAATAATTATTCTATTATTTCTATAAATAAATTATAATTCCTTATTTCGTAAAATAGCTATTACGTAGAATAACAATTTTACCAACCAAACACAGGGATGAATTACGGATGAGGAATAATTATTCCATTTTGTTAACCACAAACTCTGCTAAAGATGAAAAGAGGAGTATGTGGGCTTGATCCTTCAATGTCTGGATTTGTCAAGCAAAAAGACTTGTAAAAACATGTCAAAGTTTAGTTTGACACTGGCACTTTGACACTCAAGTTAGGAATCTAGGGAGAAAATGGCAGAATAACAACAATCCAAGTCTAAGTAATCATATCTAGGGGTCTCATCCCCTATTATAGGGAATGAAATTGGGATGTTTTAGATAAGTTATATCTCCGAAAGTATCTTTTGAAGTTGGTATCCTCTTAATTTGTGGTCTTCTTAAATGGAAAAGTGTATTAGTCAAACAGATACATTTTTTAGACAAGTTAGATTCACTTAGCATACAAGTGGGTTTGTATCTATGTTGACATGGCTAGAGAGTCGAGGTCATATGGGTTTAAAAGAATTCTCATCCACATTGTGGTAAGTTCGAGCTGAAGGCCATGAAAAGTGTGAAGTCCCTTGATGAAAATTAAGGAGTCTTATCTATCATGTCAACTTAGGAGTAAGATGACAGGGGTGGAGTAGGTTAGCCTTTTTCACAGTAAAGCAGGATCTTGAGGAATGGATGAGTGCTAAAAGCTCGACTTGAAGCAAGTCAGATGAGCCTATTGCCGACCTAGATCAAGATTATCTTGATCCAAATGGGTTGATCCCTTGTTGTTCTGGGCTTGATGTTGATTGCAAATATGAGCGATGTCAAGTTGGGCCTAAGGGGCTTAAGCCTAAAATTGCTTATCAACATTTTCTATCATCATGTAAAGTTAACTAAATGTGGCATCAAAGAGTTTAATACTGTTCATTTCATTTAAATGGTTAAAAAAAGGTTACCCATTATTGATCATAGATTCTATCGATTGAGATTTGTACTCAAGAAGACCTTAAAGCCAAGCTAGGACGAATTGCCAAAATGATGGGAGTGAGAAGAACAGTCAAGAGTTATTTAGTAAGATCACTTTGATGCTTAAGTTAGTCATGGGTGTACAGGGGATAAGAGGAAATATAGCTAAGAGTGTATCCCATGAGGTATGTGTACATGCTATGGGAGGAGAGAGATTAGTATATTCATTAGGTTTTGGGGACTCAAAAGTTGGTAAAATTTCCCAATAAGATTAGGATGTAACTAGTCTGGGCCTTATACCTATTGCTTCATATTTAATCATCTGGGGGTGTCATATGGTTTGAACACATGTACCTAGCACTTTGCATTAAACATGTTAGGGTAATGTACGACCTAAGCATGTAGTCACCTACTACAGTGCTTTGCCCCTACCATTGAATACTCTTATAGGTTAGCTTTATGAAGGACTTGGAGTCCTTAGGCTTTGGCCATGTTATGCTTAGGTTTTAAGGTCAAAATTTGCTATCAACACCTGTTGTGTTAATATAATTTATGAATTTGCATAGACACTATTTGTTTCATGCAATCCATTTGTTTGACCAAAATGGTTCATCAAATTATTAGTGGAGACTGTACCCATTATGCATATGCATTGATAATATCAAATGCGGTAAATATTAATAGTAAAGCAATCACTTTCATTATTGCATTCCTATGAGTGAGGATGAGATACATGAAAATGAAAGTCTAATAAAGAAGTTGTCCAAAAGTATTGACAACACAAAACTACATAAACATTTGTCTCTTTTTAATATAGCACCAGATAGTAATATTACTCATGGTTTATTTATTTCATTGTGGAAGTTGATGCACAATGCTTTCCTATTTTTAAGTAGGTGTTCCCTCCATGCTTCAATCCATTTTCGAATCCCTTTTTATATGAATTGAATGCTTATATATGAATAATATATATATATATATATATATATATATGCGTTGCTTCATTGTGCAAACGCTTGAATGTGGGTCACAACCCATAAGCTCAAATGTGGCAAAATTAGCCACCCAAGGGCATATGGGGTGGTCGGAATCTTTTTCTTTTTGACGCTTTTATCTTTTTATTTTTTTATTTTTTATTTTCTGTTCTTTATATAATTTTATTTATTTTTAGTAATTTTATTATTTATTTATTTTATATAATTACGTCAGGTAATGAAATTTAACGATGTATTTGACAGTGTTAGAAAAAGCTTTTATTGACAAACTTCTACAAGTGCTAAGATTCAAATGCTAAAAGAAGGAAAGAGGGGTGGGGTGTTGGGATGGGATGGGGTTCAAGATTTAAATAAAAATAAAAATAAAAATAATAATAATAATAATAATTTTATAGAGACGAGAATTGAATCCATGATATATGAGCCTTCCAAACTAGCAAGCTGCTCCACCTAGTGATATAAAGGAGTGCTAAAGGACAAAGAAGAGCAACACTATGAACATACTGTTTAACCATAACTTCTATATATAAATAGATTTATAATCCTCTTCTATGATTAATGATAGTAGAGATTACTATGAAAATTAAATGAAGGAATATTTTAATCCACAGCAACTTGGTCTTAGAAAATAGTGGAACGTTAAAAACTATAAATGTATTTCTTCCTAAATAAAAATGCAAAAGAGGATATACATATCACATGTCATTCAAATATTTATTTGCTATTGTGAATTTTTATCTCTAATATGTTCCTACCAATTATATTCAAGTATTTGAATAAGAAACTAATAAATAATTACACATATTTATTCTGTAGAATCCAATGTATGTAAGTGATTGTAGGCATATGATAGAAACAATAAGTTAGGAACGGCAAAGATGTACCCCCGCCCCCAGTCTCATCCAATGATGGATGGTCATTTTACTAGAACTTTTCTAAAAATAAGATTAAAGGGCCAGTATATGGAGTAATGAGATTGACAAATTTTTTTTCCCCTTAGCTAGGAAAAGAATCAGTGGAGTAATTTTTTTTTCAACAAAATCAACTCAACCTACATAAATAGTGTATTTTGCAATCTTAGATTGACATGCATTGTACCTATATAAAATAAAGAAGCTGAATTGAATCGAACTTTTAAAAGTTCAAGCTCGATTTAAAATTATTAAACTCGAGTTAAGCAATACTTTTATTAAATTAAAAAATTATTGGTTGGGACTCAGACTTGTTAATAAATATAAATCTCAAATTTGACTTTTTAAGATAAATGAGTCCAAACTCATTTACCTAAACGAGTATAAGTCTAAACTTAAGCTCGTTTAAATAAACAAACTTAAATAAAGAAAAACTCGATATTAAGTTTTAATTAAAGTTTGAATTAATTCAAAATTTTTTAAATGTAATTTTTTGGATTTTTTTTAATTATGTTAATCTTATTCTTATATTGTTTCACTATATTTTTTCTAATATAATATGATTTTTAATATATTGTATGGACTTATGATTATGTTCACAATCTACTTACGACCTCCTTGAGTATCGGTTTACTAACAATATAATCAATCTACTCGTAAGTGTGAATTTAAATATGAGTTTAAGTTATTTTATTTTAAACTTAATCTTACTCGTTTGTAAATTAAGTTCAAACTAAGTCAATTTCAAGTTTAAGTAACTTATAAGTAACAATGCTAACTATACGGTAGGTGGAAGAGGGCAATTATTCCTATTATTGGAAATGTAGATTGAATACTATGTTTGTTAGAGTTTAGTGGCATTAGATCTGTCTAAAAGGGCTGACATGGAATTCATGGTTTGTGCGGATAGAGTGTATGGGACCATTTCTTGAAGCCTTAGATCAATTCCTATTCGGCATCTTTCGAGAACACCTGCCATGTCGTCGGTCCAGTTGACTGACCCAACTGAAGAAAACGACCGCGACGGCTTAATTTTCAAAGCAAAGAACTTTCCCACCCTCTTCTTTCTCGATTCTACAAATAAATGTAGGAACGCGAAGAGCCAAAACAAACACCACCACACCACACAACCACAACGTTAAACAGAAGTGTTTATGTTGTGCGAATAACAGACAGACGAAGGCCCAAGCCTAACCACTTACACACTATAATAGTAATTAATCAATGGCTTCCATGGATTTGGATTCCAAAACCAGCAAAGACACCTCACACCAACAAAACCAAAACCAACCCCACCAACTTATTATTCCATATCGAAACGGAAATGGAAATGGGAATGCCCGTTCTATCTCCAGTTCTACTACCCGAAACAGCAAAAAGAGGATGCATCGCCGTGTCCCAAAACTCAGACTCGCTTGTTTGAGATCAGGGTTGGAAGAAGAACAACCAGCTACTTCTACTTCTAGTTTGGATATGGAGGCGGTCAAAGTCAACGGTGGAGAACAGGAAAAGCCTGATCCTACCCACCTTGTGGTCATGGTTAACGGTTTAGTTGGAAGGTTTGTTTGCGCTTATTTGTTTTGAATTCCTAATCAGATGGTGTCACCTTAGATTAAAAGTACATAAATGGGGCTGCATCATATATTGCTTTGATTAACGGGCGTCCGCATACTGGATAAGAAATTTATAAAAAAAAACCAGTCGCTTTCTAAGTTCATACTATTCAGAGATAAAGTTTCATATGTTGTTGTAATTTAGGGATTTTGAGATGTGGAGATTTTGTTTGCAGTGCGCAGAATTGGAGTTTTGCAGCCAAGCAATTTGTGAAGAAATACCCAAATGATATCATTGTTCATTGTAAGTTTCTTTGATTTGGTGATTTTTTTTCCCCCTCCCATATTCTGATACTGTAGAGAAGCGTTGAGCTATGTAATTAATGTATGATTACACTAGGAGGCTGACAAATGTTTAGATAAGTGAATACCTTGCCCTTGCTCATGCTCGATCTTAATGCATGCTTGATAGTGGAAAGATATGGAAGTTCGTAAGAAAAGAGGGATTAAAAAGAACTGGAATCAGCTGTCCCTGACTGTGTGCTTGAAGTCATATGCTCCTGTGTATTGATAAAATGTTGTTGGAATTGAAAAAATTGTAGAAGACTAATGAGTTAAAGGAGTGGATTGTGATAGATGGTAGCATACTGGGAATACTAATGGTAGGATTAATAGTAAGTTGTAGTTCTACATAAAAAGTAATTGATTGAGAGAGAAGATTATTCTTCTCCGCAATTGATATGTTGCTTTTTTTCACTTCATTGCTATGGTTTTGTGCCAACAATATATTTTCATGATCAACATTTTTGCACATCTTAATAGTAAGATGTAGATTATCTTCTTATTGTGATAAATGAATCCATTATAACATTATCACATTTATGAGAAAAGATCTCAGCCTCACGGAGGAAACAGTGCAAATAGTTATCATTGGTTTGAGATTATCGAAATGCAAAAGCTAGATGTTGAGATTCAAAGAAATGTCCTGCTGTTTGGAGATTGGAATCCAAGCAAAGGATTTCAAACATTATGACTTTGAATGTGGCTTCGTTCTTAAGTTCAGAGCAAATAGAATTTGAGAGTCATGAGACCGAGTAGGCCTCAACTTTTGGCCCATTAAAGTAAGATGAAGAATTGAAGATCGTGGTATCAAAGGATACTCAATATTTGGCAAGAACAGAAGTGTAAGATCAAACATGTGAAAATTCAAACTAAAATTTCAAACTTGTAGGAATGGCTCTCAATATTTTGAAAAGGGGGCAAAGAAGTAATACAAGACCAAACAAGAAACGGAAAACCTATTTTGCACAAGTATGTAAGATTGCCATTCGAAACACATTCTTGAATTAGTTCATTTCCTAATTCTGGTATGATCCACTGCCTAATTTATGAGATGTCTTAATGTTTCGGATGTTTGAAAACCATGAAGTAAAACTTCTAATTGAAGGGCTATTGGAAAATTATTGTTGGAAGACATTAATTTATTTGATCTTACTAATTTTATAAGATCAAAAATAGAAAAAAGGTGGAATTGAAGGAATGAGTGCCTAAAAAAGGAGAGTTCCGCCAATTGTCAACTTCTGCTTAGTTTATGAAGAGATCTGGTATAGTTAATAGGTTAAAGTGCCTCCATCGAGTATGTGGTCAATCATTTGCTTTTCTCTGATTATAGAAAATTTCTGTGACCAAACCTTCATCTTGTCTGGTACTTTTACTAGGTCGAGGAGCAAACAATTTAGGCCAAATATTTGACAAAATGAATAAATGTCATGTAAAATGTTTACATGGTATTTAAGGGGCAAATGCAGGGCTATGTAATTCATGTACTTCACAGGTATCCATGTAGAGAAATAATTAATCACAGTGCTTGATCCAACCATATCGGTCTTAGAGAATCACTCGGTTGAACAAATGCATGATCCTCATGCGTGATCATTAACAATGAAAGAAGTGGAACTTGTAGATAGTGGGTGGGCGAGGTGATTAAAGAAGTGGAAAGTACAGATAGTGGAAGACAAGTGGTTAACGAAATAGAGATTACAGAAGTTGCAATAAAAGAATTCTCAAAAGTTTAAAGATTACACATGAAAACCATATTAATTGAAATGAAAAGATGAAATTCCTCTTCAGGATGGTCTTGTGTTTCATTGCTAGGATTGTACCAAATGAATGTCTTCTCATTATCATCAGGAAAAATCTTAACTAAGTGAGTGGTGAAGCAGTACTGTATTTGTGATTAGTGACTGCGTCTTTGTTTTGCATAAGTAAAATACGAATTGTTTTATGGTTATAAGCAACTGATAATTCAATAGTTTCCTATGTAGGAGAACATTACATGAAATACTTTAGGTTTATCTTAATTTTGGATTTTGTAGGGAAAACTTCATCTGTAACTTAAATTTAGTTGACCAGATAAGTTGTAATATACATATATTTACTATTTAAGCAAAAAAAGCTTTGTTATTTGTTCATGATATGATTCTATATCAATTTATATATGCTATATATAGATAAGCTTCTGCAGAAAATGTTGTTAGCTGATTGTTTTTTTTCTAATTATAACATAAGCTCAGGCACTCATGCTTGATATGAATAGAAAGAGAATATGGAATTAGACATTGTTGACATGATATTTAACATGTATCAAAACTGCTGTTTACTGAATATTCACCGGTAAAAATATATTTCAAGAATGAATCAACAGAATGTGATTATGGTGCGATGCAGGTAGTGAATCTAATCCTTCAAGGTTGACATTTGATGGTGTTGATGTGATGGGAGATAGAGTAGCAAAAGAGGTAGGTTTAGTTTCCTTTCGATTGAGTTCTTTTCTTAAGGTTGAGAAGACGTTGCTTTTATATGTCTCTAAAGTAAAAGTGAACATTTCATGATCTGTTCCTGGTTTGAATCTTGCGATTTCTGTTTCATACTCATAGGGGCATAGTATAGCAATACATATGAGTTTGACTACCAGTGAAAATTAACTGTGCGGTCTTCTTTTTGGTAAAAGCTGCAAGTGTGAAAGTCGCTGTTGTTATTTCAGGTTATATCAGTCATAAAGCATCACCCTAGTGTTCGGAGGATATCAGTAATTGGTCACTCATTAGGTGGTCTGGTAGCCAGATATGCAATTGCTAGACTTTATGAAAAGGATATTTCAAGTGAAACTCAGCAAACTGAAAATCGTGGAGATGATGGGTCTGGGAACCAGTGCCTCGATGACAAGCTGAAAAACAAAATTGCTGGACTGGAGCCTGTAAATTTTATAACTTCTGCTTCACCACACCTTGGTTCAAGAGGCCACAAGCAGGTATCCTCCTCTACCATGTATTGCTGTTTTATATGAGATTTGTTTGTTTTTTACATCATCATACACTTGCACGCCTATTGCATGCATCATATAAAGTGTCTTGTTCTGAATGAGTATGAGTAGAACTTCAAAGTATTTGCCAAAAGCTAAGTAGCAACCCCATGAACCTACAGAGCAGTGACATATCTATCTCTGAACTGATGGTCCCTACATCTAGATATCAGCTTCATGTGGCTTTCCAGGCATGACATAATAGATTTTCAGGTCCCAGTTTTTTGTGGGTTTTACACACTGGAAAAGTTGGCAGTTCGTACATCATGGTGCTTAGGCAGAACTGGAAGACACTTGTTTCTGACGGACACTGATAACGGCAGGAAGCCTCTTCTTCTTCAAATGGTTAGGGACACCAAAGATCTCAAATTTATGTGAGTATTGGAAGAAATCACTGATGTTTTCTCATTTTTTTAAAGAAGAATATTCCTTTAATCTGGGTTTTTCCACAAGGAAAAACAGCTTTAACAGTTTTTGAGTAATATTTGATTGTTTACCCTCCAGATCTGCCTTGAAGTCCTTCAAGCGACGGGTTGCATATGCAAATGCTAGTTTTGACCGTATCCTTTGATGTGCTTTAAATTAGATCTGTATTGAGATTCCTTTTCATGGGCAATTCTTTTTCATATTGTTTGACTCTTAAGTTTTGACCAAAATGATTAAACTTGTACCAGAAGAACTCGTATTAATAGGATTGCTGTCCTTCATGACCATGCTTTATTTCCAGTTTCAATTAATTTTGTATTAATCAGTCCAATCTTTTTGGAAAGAACTTGACCTTTCTGACAGACCTTGTGGGGTGGAGTACTTCATCCCTTCGGCACCGTGATGAGCTTCCCAAGGTAATCTGAAAGCCATCTTCTTTGGGAATCTGGGCCTATTTCTGAGCTGATATTTACACTCCCTTTATTTTATCAGCATAAATGTCACTTAATGAATAAGGAATATCCACACATTGTAAACGAGGAGCGGATAGAATTTTCCAGTACTCAAGGAGATGTCCTTTCAGAGGAGGAGGATGATGTAAATAAAACTAGTGACATGGAAGGTCTGCTACCTTGCTTTTTTCTTGCATTAATCATCTACATCATATATTTGATGTTCTTTTCATTTCAGTCGAAATGTCTATTTCATTATGAGGTATTTTAGCAAGTAATTTCAGTGAATATATCAGTGCTTAAAGAGTTCCATATCTAGACTTATGGTCATGGAGAAGTGAATGTGTGCAAATTCTGCATATATAATAGCTCTTTTGCTTCTGCTTCTCAGTGCAAGGAGAAAAGGACTAATTTCATTGCTGGATAATTAACTTGAGATCCCTCCGAGGTCTTTACAAGATTCTGATTTATGATTCTTCTTTGGTGGATTACCAGTAACGGTATCATTACAAGGTGCTGCCCAATTAAAGTCTACAATGCAACTTTGTTTTAGATTTAGGGTAGACTTATTGGTTGTCAAAATCACGATTTTATTGTTTATTTGAATATATAGAATCGGTAGAATCATATAAAACCGGTAAAATTGTAAGTTCGTAAGATCTTATATTAAAGTTCATAATTTAACCAAAAGTCTGAATATAAACAATTTTACATTTTTTTAAGTAGAAAAAATATCATAAAATTATAAACTTATAGAATTATATTTTTGACTTACGATTTTAACAATTATACTTACAACTGGTTATTTATAGCCTTGGGGGCTGAAGTTTACTGGCACAGCTAAGCATTTGCATTCTCTTCCTGACCTTCATCCCTGCAATATAAGCCTGCTCTTTTGAGTGGCTAGAAGCCAAATGGTAGCCCTTTCCCTAATTATACTAGAAGCCAATGAGTTACCCCAGTTAGGGGTTGTAAGTGGGAGTTTATGGAACAGTTGCAGTAAACCTTTAAAATATGCATGGCCTCTCCTCAGAACAATGAATGCTTCTCATTACCCAAAAGAAAAGAACAATGAATGCTTCTCTTTTAGTATCTTTCACATGGCATATCGCTCCCTTCTTTTAGGGGATTAGTAAAATTATTTGTGGAGGATAGCTAGGAGTTCATGTGGGCTAATGTTGTATATTATCAAGTTGGGTCCCCCCCTTCCCCTCTTTCTCTCTCTGTCTATGTGGTTGGAGCTTGTCGCCTTCACAAAGTGTATCTTGGAATTTTATCACACGTCTCCATGCATTTTTTCTTTGTCATTAACAATTCAGCTGATTTACTGCATTTATGCAGAGGAAAAGAAGAAATGAGATTAGACTTTACTGTATTATGCTTTTCCATCTCAGTTTGGTGATGCTTCTGTTTCCTAATAAGAGGGGATTCTAATCCTTTGTTATAATTGTCTATTTGGATATGATTGCTTATTTTCCTTTTCCTTGTTTGCATAATGTACAAGATTATATATCGAGCTCGGTCAGAATTAGTATTTTATTTTGCCAGCCTATAACTGGTCTCAGAACATTGTGTTTTGGATTGGAACCAATGCAGGCGAAATGGTCAGATGTTTGACTAGATTAAGCTGGGAAAGGGTTGATGTTAGCTTCAGCGGGAGTAGACAGCGAATATTGGCTCACACTACAATACAGGTTAGTTTCATCCTTAGTTGAAAGTCTCTGTTTTTTACCTTGTATCGTTTCTGTTCAATGTCTAGTTGATGCTAGAGATGCTACTGCTACTGCTATTGAGAATTTCTGTTTCTTTGTGAATTTTTCAGGTTACAACCTACTGCATCAATTCAGATGGTGAAGATGTGATCCAACACATGGTTGACAATTTCTTGTTAGATTAGTGGAGTTCCTGTTAATTTCATGCTAATCGGTAATCCTCGGTACAGAAAGAATCGAGCGACGGCACTGAACTGCAGCCAAAAACTTAGCTGTATTTCGGTAATTTCTATTAGGTAGAGAAATATTTACGTGCACAATGATCATTTCTTGGAGCAGTTTTTGGATAATATAAATATATATTTCCCCAAGGAAGGAAAGTTGGGATAAAGGTAATCCAAGTATCCGCGTTGCGGACATGAAGTTAATTGTATCATAAATTCGTCTGTGTTATTTCATTAAAAATTGAGAATTATGATTATCTAGTGGAGTAGTTTATTTGTATCTGATGTTCTATGTATTGTTTGGTCGTCTGATCATGATAATACAAGTAGAGGAGCATAGCATAGAATACTACAATGAAACACTTCCATGTCATGTTGTTGTATGCAGTATAAGAGTACTTTTTTTTCCTCTTTTTTTCTTTCTTTCTTTCTTTCTTCTTCTTCTTCTTTTTATTTATTTATTTTTTTTTGGGTTTGAGATCTCTTGTTTGTTATGTAGAATCACAGCATGGGCTTCAAAGTTTATTCAATTGCAGGTGGAACTTCATGAGATTTTATTTAACCTATATAATTGCATTACGTATAATATTCAGTAAAAAATCATAGATTTGCCCCACAACAAAGTAATTAATCATAACAAGTAGGGTACATTATCTGTGTTATTGGGTTTTATTGATGTAGGGGTTCGATTGGAATAGTTATGTATGTGCTGTGTGAGTAGTGTATACTATACGTACCTTTAAATAATTGATGTGAGATTGTTACTTGAAAGGATGTAATGGTAAGAATAAGGTATGGAGAAGGAATAGACAATCTCAGTATCTCAAATGTACAAGTGATAAGTAAGATAGCTTTAGGAGATCTCAGGCATTCATTTTGTAACTTGAGTGAATGAGATTAATTTTTTATTTAAATGCTATTTGATCTTAAAAAGTAGAGTTTTTATAATGTAATATCGTTTTTCTATTCTCTTTCAAAGAGTTTTAAATGATGAAGAAATATTAGGTATTTATAAGCTTTTGGGTATGGTGTTATTTGTCGGATCATTTGGGTGATCAATATGTGAGATGTTGCTTGCTCGATTCATGGTTATTCAGAATGAGTTAAATAATGGGTTTAAAACTAATAGCCTTTCTTATAAGTACATGAGTCTGCTTAAGAAAATTTAGGAGTTGATGAACTAATCCAACCATCCTATTTTAAGATCATCAAGCTAAATTTCTTTGAATTATCTTAATACGGATTGAATTTTTTAGACCTTGTAACTTAGCTCAAGTAGTCAAACCTAAATAAATAATTAATATAATAATTTTTAGCTCTTCACATTTTGTTTCTTAACCAAAAGTCCTTTAGACACATTCAAGAAGGCTTTAAGTATTTCTAGAAGTCATTTCTTCAATTGTTATGTAATCGCATTGAATATTGACTTTATTTACTCAATTATTTTCAATATCTACGGAATTGATGTTTTTTTTTTTTTAATCACTAGCGAGTTAAGCATGATATCCTAATATTTGTTTTGCTACCATAGAACATATACTTCAATATGTCTTTGTATCGTATTATGGACTTATTGCTCTTATGAGATTGATTCGCTAAATAATATGTATATAGTGGCTCTTCTTGTTATTTTTTCCTTATTTTATAATCATTGGCAAAAAAAAAAAAAAAACCATTAGAGTATTTATAAGAATCTAAAGTTTTTAAAATATCCCATCCGGTTATGCTATATGCATATATATTTATATCTATTTACCAGTATGAATGAGATACGTACACTTATGTATGTATCTCATTCATATTGATAAATGGGGTAGTGCTGTCATGAAATGGAGTGATATTTTTTATTCATTTTTTTTAAACTTCTTTATGCGTCCATATATATATATATATATTATTTAAAGCCCATGGAGAAAATTATGAGTAAAAAAATTTGAAATCCTTTTTGGTTTAGTGGAATGTCCATGTGACCTTTATCCTAAGTTCAAATCTTTTTCATAATAATTGGTAATGTTTTATCTTGAAAAAGGTATTAACATAGCCATTCAAATTAATCAAATCTCAATTAAATTGTCAAGATTTTATCTTTACAACTCCAACCATATCGACTATAAGTGTAATTCTTCAAGCTTTCTCATCCCAGTTTTGAATTCATTTGGTCCTCGTCTAACAACAAGAAACAAAGGCGAAAATAAAAGACAGCATAACTTAAAGACTTCATCAATTTATGCTTGGTAATCTTAAAGCTATAAGTCTTTACTCTTCTTTTGATTTTCTTTTCTTTTCTTGTTCTTTTTTTTTTTTTTTATAAAATTCTACTGTCAACCGAAAAGATCAATCTCAAAAAAATTTCTTTTTTCACATCTTTTATCCGTATTACATCTTGTAATCTTAATATAGCAAACATCATCTATCCCTTTGTCAATATTTATCATATCTTTATTCTATCCTTCATCTATATCTTTAGAATCTTTCACGTTAGCTATTTATAGATGCATGAATCGTCTAGTTTCCTTCTTATCCCAAATTTGAATCGTTCACGTTATAGTCAATCTTGTGATGAATGTAAGCAAAGGAATGTACTGAGTTCATAAATCGGTTAAGCAGTCCACTAAAGATAAGCATTTAAGCAAATGACCACAAGGCCTTCACTTTTCAAATTCAAGTTTCATCAATAAAGACTTCAAATCTTCCGTAATTCATCTAATCCCTTTTCTTTGCCATGCATTCCTTTTAACGTTTTTCAAATTTCGTGTTTATCTCTTATAGGATTGTGAAAACAACCAATAGCTACCACTAGTAACAACTCTTTGGGAAGAAAAGAAGCAACAGCTTTAGGCATCCAATTAATTAGCACATCACAGTCCCCTCATGAATGGTTATCCTCCTCTTTCCTCATTAGTTCTTTATTCTTGTAACATGGCAGATGAATTTATAATTGTAACATTAATCATGAAGAGCAACAATTTTTTTTCTTTGATAGTCAATAAGGACTTAGTCAAATCTAATAGCAAACATAAAATCTCCTTTAGTCTTTCTTATTGTAGTCCTTGTGCACAGAGCCTTCCATATCGTCAATATTTGAAAAGGCACCTTTAAAAATATAGTCTTTAAAAATATTTGTGAATAACTCCTTAGGAATGAGTTTCCATGCATTATATCTTCACTACAACATATATTGTAGCATTAGAGATAGACTAAATTTTCCTTAAAAGGAAGTCATGCACATTCAGATCTCGATCATCGTACTCTTCTTTTAAGTCTTTTCAATGAGCAGTCAGGTGATTAAAGATTTAATTTCTTTATTCATTTTTATTGTTCTCACACATATATATGTGTTTCCTTCCTTAATGCTCATATATGTTACATTGAATTGAGGTTGATAGCATAATTCCCTAGATAAGTAGCATGTTGAGGAATTTATTTATTTAAACCTCATGGTTCTTACCCTTTTTGCAAATTTGATTTGTCAAAAGTTGGTATTACGCCAAGTGGTTGCCCTTTCAATTTGCATATTTCTTTCATGCATGAGAGAGATAATGACAACAATTACTTCAGTAATGCCTTCCCTCCTTCATATATTGAATATATTGATTTTGTACCCTTGTAGAAAAAGAGATGAGGTCCAATCTAAGTTGAAGCATAGAAGTAGCGAAGATGAAGGACTTATTGGTGCATCAAGAAAAATTTCCACCACCTCTTCCGTATCCTCAGGATAAGTAGCTGGACGAAATTATATCTAAAGACACATTATGAGACAAAGCTAAGTGTTGAGAAGCATGTGCAACACCTTGTACTAATGGTGGCCTTCAATTTATTGAGCGCGAGCCTCATACTAATTCGAGAGACACCATCAGAAGAGATTCAATGTTACACTTTAGAAACGAGAGGAGAAAGCTACCTCTCTCTAGTACCTAATTCTCCTTTTTGAAGAAGTCACTTTCTGGATGGGATGGTTGGGAGGCATATATTGTAGAGAAGCCAGAATACATGACTTTATTGAAAAAGGCTAAAGTCCTTCGTGCTATTCCCACTTCTTCTCAATTGCGGTTCCCATAATCGAGTGGAATGGAAGTATGACGAGCAATCATCTTGCATTGGAGTATTCAGACCCATACGTTTGTCACTTCGTGGGGAGAGATAACTCCAACATTAAAAGACGTAATTGTATTATTGAATTTGCACAGCTTTGGACGAGTGAACCTTACTGCTACAAGACCCTCTCATAGAGAGTACGGTTTTCAAACATCACTAATGGGTGCTTTTGTAAGCTACCTGCATAAAGAAGAAGAAGCCATGTTTTACTTCTTGGCTCGTATACTTTCTTAAGGAATGAAGAAAGGACAGACCTTAGGTTCTAGGCCCAGGTCGTGGGAAAGAGTAAGTATCTTCATGTTCCATTTTTTTAAAAAAAATTCAAGTGCTGTAGTTGTATCTTTTACTCATACGTTCTCTGTCCATCGTTGCAAGTATGAACTTTCTGCTTTCAATGTGTTTTGGCTTTCTCTGTTCATATTCCTCGGAGGGCCTGAGGAAGGTATTAGTCCACGACTCTTCCTCTTAGCTATACACATCGCCTAGGGTGAGAGATTCGCTCTAGACCCCTTTTACTTAGGTTCACTTTGGTGGCGCTTAGACTTATATCACCATGCTTCCATACGTTCGAAAGGTCGATATGTGATCATTTCACATGTAGACCTGGTGTTTCTTCAAATTTTCTTTTGTGAGCGATTTTGAAGACATTTTTCTCCTCTTATTATATAAGACCAACCTGGCCTTACTCTTCCTAAGGCATCGGCCTGAGTTGATGGATCAATTGATCATTCACTCCTGCAGCTCATTGACATTGAGAGTAAATTCACATTTCGCCCTTATATCGAGCAAATTGTAAGATATGAAGACAATAATGAACTTTATCCTCTTGGCTTAGATGGTGAGGTCACCTTGGCGGAAAATCAAGAAAATATCCTCGATTCTCAAGCTAAGTTCGTCTTATGGTGTATTCCAAGGAGCTTGCCTTCACTTCTTGACAACAAAGACTCAGCCGGTTGCTTCTTAGAGTAGAGAGTCATGGTATACTCTCCCTATCGGGTTGTACATCAACTTGGTTTTGATCAAGGAGTGCCTCGCCTGATTACCATAACCAAGAGTTTTGACTCCTGTTGCCACTTACTATGTCTAAATGACTTTAGAAAGATTCACCCTGGAAAGCGATAACTGTTTTTTTCCTTCTACTGGTCACTCTGGAGTTGCTTCCCGTGGATGGCTGACACATTGGATGAATTGTTTGGATGTGTTTTGGGCTTATGCCTTTGTGTTAGTAGGTGATACACTTAATGCACCTACTGTACATCATTATGAATTCTTTTTTAAACTCCCAAGGCCTAAGTCTCAAGGTAGTAGAGATGCATGAGGGGCTATCAAACAGTCAGAGTGTCATAGTAAGACAACAGAGGTTAACCCTTCTTTAAAGTCTAAGAATAACCACCCCTCGCCTCCACTAGTGGATTCGAGACAAACCAAGCGAGCATTTATTTAGGAAGTAATTTTTATTAAATGCATCATGCTATTTTATATGTATATATATATATTTATTTTATTTCTTTATTCTTGTAAGTTGAAACAGGCTTTCCTATTGTAGTTGGCGAGACGAATGATGCTGTTAACTTGAGCTCTGAGGTTCATTCGGATGATCCTGCTACACCAGTGGTAGCTTCAAATAATGATGATGAAGACTTGGTAGATTATGGTGAGTCTTTGGTCCAATATAGGGATGTTACAGATGATAATGGAACTGAAGAGTTGAATAATTCCCTCGAAGCACAAGACATTACTTTGTTAGTCAACGAGGCAAGTGATGGCAATATTTATGCAGATGCGTTGCTACGTTCAGGGACTCGTGGAGGTGAAGTATATGTAACATCTATTGATGTCTCTCTACCCCTAGTTGCTAACTTATCTTATAGAAATATGATGGCAACTCTAGAAGTCATCCTAGGGGGATAATATCTTTTCATGGATTTCACATTTCTTCTTATCTACTGGAACCATTGGAAAGACTTTACGTTATGGACTAAGATTTTTGGAGCGAGCCTCCTATGTTAGGGACTGAGTTAGCTAATACCATGGTGAAAATGTTAAGAGAAACCGCATCACTACTTGAGAAGTCTTGGGGGTCTCTATCAAATGATAAGCTACAACAACCAATTAGCTATGTTGAAGGGACTCATCTTTTAAAATTCAAGATTGGCAGCCTAGAGCTCATTATTGCTAGAGCAAAGAGATTACTGAGTTATCGTACCACTATGAGAAGTTGAGGTAAGCTAGTGGCAAGGATTCAAGCCTTATAAGATGCTATTGAGGAGATAGACTGTGAAGCGAAAGATTTATTAGGTGATACGGATCTTGAGTCCATAATAGGTTTAGATTGCTACCCTTAGCGAAGTTGGCTATATTCATTTGTTTTGCTGACGTTCATTCTTCCCTTTTTTCTTTTCTTTTCAGTATTCGAGTTATTTTCAACACTTTCAAATAGAACTTACAAATTGAATGAAATTTGATTACTTTCCTCTTATCCTTCTATTCTTTATTTATTTCAATAGCTTAGTTGTATCAAATAACAAGGCTTCTTAGCCTGAAGGTAGTCCATGTTGCTGAAACTTGCGGCTGGGGGGGGGGGGGGGGTGTCGTTGTGCACTTTAGGAGGTAGTGCTTTACTTAACGGCAACATTGTAAAAGAAATGCCATGATAGTAGGATTTGGTCCTTATGGCTTGTAAAGCTTAAAGGATAGTGTTGCGCATTGGAGAGAGGCTTTCACTTGCTACAACAATACATAAGAAAAAATAGTTGATCATGCTTAAACAATGATAGTAACATGTGCCAATCGTATTTATCAGTTGTTAAGAAGGTATTTCTCAATGCTTGACCTTATATTGATTTCTCTTTACTTATTCATGTATTAGCTTTATGCATTAAGGAGACATATCTTTAACTTTGCAGCAATAGGAAGACAAGAGTAGAATACATAATAAAACTGTGCACTAAGGAGATAAATCTCTGACTTTACAACAATAACAAGGCAAAAGAAAATAAAAGAACATAAAGAAACAGAGTAATGGAAGTTAAATGTTTCATTCATGTAAATTGCAAATACATTGTTGGATCTACAAATGAAACTTTTTAACATATTGAAAGTTAACATATTGAAAGCTTATAGTAGCTACTGTTATGGACCTCATGAATTATAAAAGGGTCTTCTCACTTTGGTGTAAGCTTTAGCGTTAGAATACCTTACTGCACATGCTCTGCCGCTTGAAGTACAAGATCACCTTGCTGAAAAGATATTTTCTTAACCAGGTGATCATAAGCAACACTAAGTCATCTTTGGTAATAGCAAGGTTGCACTTAACATTGTCTCGCCTTTCTTTTAAGGCTTTAAGATCCAGCATACGTAAGCTGTTTGGTTCTAATTCAACGTTGAGAGCCAAGCATGCAGAAGGAACCAAAATTTTAATAGGCATCACTACCTTAGACCCATATATCAAAGAGAAAGGTGTTGCCTAAGTAAGACCTCATTTGGAAGTTCTATAAGCTCATAGTGCCAATGACAATTTATTATTCTACTCTTTGTGATTTTCATGAACCATTCGACTAAACACCTTCAAAAGAGTCTTGTTTGTCACCTCTGCTTGGCCATTTCCCTTTGGATAATATGGTGTAAATTTCACATGATCAATATTGTAAGAAGCCAGCTGTTTTCGTACATGTGAGTTGATGAAGGGGGTGCCATTATCTAAAAGGATACACTTTGGGATCCCAAAACGACAAATAATATGCTCCTTTATGAAATTTGTTACAACAGGTCCTGTTGCATTCTTGAGGAGGATCGCCTTAACCCACTTCGTGAAACATTTAGTCCCAATAAGAATCCATATGCACCCTTTGGATGGTAGGTTTATTGGACTAATTAAGTCAAATGCTTTAGTATGAAATAGCCACAGAGTAGTCAAGCTATACAATGTTATTGCAGGAGCATGGATTGCATCACCATGTTGTTGGCATGCAACACACTTCTTAGCAAAATTGAATATATCATTTTTCATGGTAAGCTAAATGTATCCCATATGAAGCAGGTGATGGTACAACTTCCTTCCCCCTTGATGTTCTCTACCATCTTTGGAGTGCGCTTTAGGCAATGTGGTTTCTGTTTCAAGAGGTGCTATACATCGGAGAGGCTTTCCCATGAATGACACCCTGTACAACTCGCCTTCATGTATAAGATACTTTCTTGCTTTATGCTTCACTAATCGGGTATCTGTGCTATGCGTAGGTGTCACGCCCCGAAGTGGTAGAGTCGTAACAACCCCGCCGTGTAAACAGCCCCGTTGTGTAAACTATCCTAAGATAGAAGTTGGCTTTACAACCGCTATCTTAGACCTAATCTACACAAGGCATCCACGACTAACCCGCTTTGAAGTAAACAGTTTGTAATTTAAATAAATCACTTACCTAAGAAAGTGAGAAAATATATATATACTCTATAATTCAGTTATTGCAATTAAAGTTTACAATAATTCTCTGTAATCTATTTCCTAGTTATTACATTATTCAGAAATGAAAAGTAATTCTAAAATAAAAGCGTAGACCTTAAAAATATGTGTTTATTTTTCAATGTTTTTCCTCACTCCCCAAGATCTAGTAGTTGCTAGCTTCGAAGTAGTTGTTAGCTTCGGAGTAGTTGTTTACCGCTTTTTGGCCAGCACCTGCACGACGTCTATAGGGATGTGAGCAACCACATCTCAGTAAGTGAGGATGGAGGACTTAAAACTATACCATAAATACAACAAGGTTTTCAATCAACTTATTAGGTGCAATACATGTGCAACCAAATGCCATTGCACGACATTGTCCAGCCCGTCATGAGATTAGAGAAATTGCGCCTGCTCTAATCCCGGTTGAGGAGTTGCTATTAATGCAACAACTCATGACCAAACTCAGGCTTGTGCAATGGAGACCTCGCTCCTCCCGCGACTACCTTCGAACCATTGACTTCACCTTCGCCGCGACCTCCTCTCCTGTCACTTAATTCGATTGAGGATGAAGAAGGGACCAATTGTAATCCTGTGCTATCCCTTTCAAAGGGATCTGTATTTGGCCGGAGAGTCCTAAGTTCCCCTAATGGGTTGCCATGTAGGTCCGATTATGATTATAGGTCGTATATTTGATTAGATCCAGTTTAGGGTGATCAATCATTTCATACAAACCATACAATACAAGCTAGAACAACAGACAGAATCATAGCATCACTCATAATCAAGCACATGCACACATCCAACTATCTAACAAGCATAATCTTAAGCCTCCAAAATACAGCAATGTATTAATCCCAACTTACCTCGACTCCTCGCTCACTCACTCAAGGTCCGACTTGCTCAGGCATCGCTGATTATCCCTATAACACAAACGTGGTTTCAGTTTTTCATATAACTATTATAGGTTCATTTTATCCTATAACACTTATTGTTATGTGTTGTTTAGGGTTTAATATGCCTAATTATCTAGGTCTCAAGTCTTTTACAATTATTCTAGGTTTGGGGTTAGGTTCGAGTTCGGTTTTCGCATCGATTTCTAAATTAAATTCTAATTCGATTTCTGAGTATTGTTTTATACTTAAATCCTAGATTTTCGTTTCAACTCATAATGTGAAATTAATCACATTACTTCCCGATCTCTTAAATATTATCATTACCCCTAATCAGTATTTTATTTCATCGAGTACACTTAAATTCGTATTAGTATACCGAATTCACTCCTGATGTGAAATTTTTTTTACATTTTTCATATAATTACATAAATTCAAGTTTCCTATCAGATTTATTGTATATTTTTATTCTTATCATAATATCAATTTTTATGCTAATATTTTCTATTTATTATATTTCTAATAATTATATATTATGTATTATCACCTATTATGTACATAATACACATCTAATATTTTTATTACTCTAATTACAATCTCCTAACATCAATTATTATTTCAAATTTTCTAAATTCATCCTAAATCAGATTTTTTACCTAATTACCTTAATTTACAAAATTAACTTAAAATGTACTATTTTTCCATATTACTTATTTACTACATAATTAACCTAATAATTACATCTAACACCCTAAATGCTACAAGTATCATACTCCATCAGATTCCAACATTCTAAAACACATAATTATTCACTAAATCAGTAATTAACCATTTAATTACTTAGTTAACCCAAATTACCCATTTTATGCCTCATTTTAGGGCCTAAAAATTATCTAAAATTTTCGAATATTAATTTTTGAAAACGGGCTTCATAACATTGTTCGATATCATCTAAGTAATCTACACAAAAATTTTGGGTTCAAAACTACACTCCTAAGGTCATTTATTTCTAAACCGAAACATGCTCGGTTTTGTACGATTTCTTAAGGACCCTATATCACGAGACATATTTTCATCAAAATAATATTTTTCCTAAAAACCAAATACAAAAATATTCCAGAATAACAAAATTTATAATTTTATAATAATTTTTATTATTTTTACAAAATTATACAAAATCGGGCTGGAAATCAAACTCACCTATTTGGGTGGCTCCGGCCACTGTCGATGACCATAGGTGTGTCGAACCACCTTAGCGCTGCCACCACTGTGTGGTGGTAGTGGCCGTCCACTCCTAGCTGCTCGTTAGGTTTGGGTTCTCCTTTGTGGCCCTAACTGTACAGTTTTCCTTTTTTTTTTTCTTTGGTTTTTCTCTCAATTTTCGCCTCTCCCTAATTTTCTATGATTTCTAACTGTCCAAATAAGCTTCTGAATTTTTCTTGCTATTTATAGGACTTTGTGGTAATTAATATGTATTAATTAGACATGATATTGCCCCATTTCCTTGATTTTTGGCTTTTGTGTTGCTTAATTCAAATTGGATAATTTTTCTTTTTCAGATTCTGACATGCCACGACCATATTTGCATTAATCCACACCCTTCTGATTTTTTTATGATTTTTCTTAATTAATTTAATAATTTTATTTAATTATTTCTTTTTAGTTTAGTACATTTCGCGTATTTTAAGTAATTACGCGTAATTCTACATACATGTAAATTCATATATAGTGCAAATAAATATTCTTAAATATTATTTAGGTCATTTTATGATTTTTAGTATACATATAATTTATCTCTAGCGATTTGTTAATTGTCGGAATGCATTTTATGCATTTTCGATAAATAACGAGTTATATACTTAAAATTTGAAATTTTTATATTCTTTTGTTTTATTGCTTATTTTCTTAAATTCAAACTTACGGAATCATTTTACTAATATTTCTAGCTTTACTTTATAATTTAAGCTCGATCAGGTCTTTCAACCGATAAAAAGCTCGAAGGTTAGTTTTGGAGCTTACAGTAGGCAAAATATTATTTTTTAGGTAATCGATGTAAGGACGCCTCCAATCGCCTGCACTTGCTACAAAGTTACATTGTCCTTAGTTGGGGAGTTTGGCATACTTAGACAACTCATTTATTGTTGGGATGCATCTTTGGACATTGTTGGCTAGTGATATCCTGCGGCTAAATACAGCGATACAAAGGTGGCCCTTCTTCTCCATACTGGATCTTGTAGTATTTATCTAACTTCAAACGAGCATGCTTTGTACAAATACATTGAGACAAGACACCTTCCGGTCCCTTAAAATACAAAACGCCATTAATATAAGTGAAGTTTTTCAAAGTTGTCATAGTAGCTGCATTTGGATGCGCTAATTGTGCCTTGATGGGACTGTACCAGTCGTCTTGCGCTTCTTCATCCTCGTCCACTAATTGTAGAGCCGTACATGGGATGAATTTCTTAGTAAGTTGTAAGTTCAAATTGTTATGTGTAGTTTGAATGGGAACTTTGGAAGCTAATGTTACTAAGGTGTCTACATAGCGGTTCGTAGATCGTTTAGCATGCTTATACCTTAGGAATTTGAACTTGCTAACCAAAGACTACACCATAGCTCTATAAGGCGCTAATGTTGGTTCTTTGAGAGCAAAATCACCATTTGCTTGCTTGATAATTAGGCTCGAGTCATCGTGAATGCACAAGTTAGATGCTCCGATATTTTAAGCAGAAATAAGACTAAGCAGGAGCGCTTCATACTCAACCTCCTTATTAGCACATGAGAAGTTTAGCTTAAAACCTAAAGGTATCTCTTGGCTTTCTGGAGATGTTAAGATCACCCAGCTCATTGTCCAATGTCATTAGAAGAGCCATCAAATTGCACCTGCCATTCTCCATCTAGTTCTGCTCTTATAGAGTCTTCATAGAATTCTATAAGGATTGTATCTACAATAGGAGCTCCTTGTGTCATAAGAACTGAGCCAAAAGGTTTGCTAAAGCCTAAGACTTAATAGCCTTAAGTAGCATGACCGTGATGTCAAATTCTGATATGAGGAGCAACCGTTTTGCAGTTCTTCCTGAAAGAGTTGGTCGTAACAACAAGTATTTTAATGGATCTGAATGAGTAACAAGATTAAACCTATGAGCCAGAAAATAATGGCGCAACTTTTGCATGGTGAATACTAACGCGAGGCATTGCTTTTTGCAAGTTGAGTATTTCACCTCACTTCCTTGGAGTGACTTGCTCAAGTACTGGACCAGTCGTTCACCACCATTTAATTCTTGAGCTAGTAAAACCCCAATAGACTTATCAGTGGCTATCAAATAAAGAATCATCGGCAACCCTTTAATCGGCATTATCATTGTTGCTGGTGAGGTAAGTATCTCCTTGATCTTTTGTATGGCTTCATCGTGAGATTGTCTCAATTTAAATGTGGTTCCCTTTTTCATGTGCAATTGTAATGGATGAGAAATTTCTGCTAGTGTGAGGATGAATCGCCTAATATAGGAGATTTTCCTCATGAAAGTCTTTAATTCCCTTGAACTAGTAGGTGAGGGCATGGAACGTATGGCCTGCACCTTTGTTGGATCTACATCAATTCCTTTTCTATGAACAATGAATCCAAGGAATTTACCAAAAGCTACCTTGAAGACACATTTTAAGGGATTCATACGTAATTTATATAGACAACATCATTCAAAGATGCTTTATAGATGAGTCAAATGATCAGGCGCCTGTCTTGACTTGACAACATAGTCATCAACATAGTCTTCCATGAAGTCATGCATCATGTCATGAAATATGGCAGTCATTGCCCTCTAGTAGATAACTTCTGTATTCTTAAGTCCAAATGACATAACTGTATAGTGGAAGTTTCTCACTAGTGTTCTAAAAGTAGTGCATTCAGTATCTCCAAGAGCCATCTTTATTTAGTTATAGCCATTAAAACCATCTATGAATAAGAATAATTCATGTCCAGCTATGGCATCTACCGATGTGTTAATATTTGGCAGTAGGAAATCATCTTTTGGGTAAGCCTTGTTAACATCACGGAAGTCCACACAAACGCGTAAATTTTCTGTTTTACTGGTACGATATTGGCTAGCTAGGTAGGGTGTTCAATTGGCTTAATGAAGCCAGCTTGAAGCAACTTTTCAATCTCTTCTTTTATTTATACTCCAACTTTAGGACGAAAAATTCGTTGTCCCTACTTTACTGGCTTAACCCTAGACACGACGTTCAATCTATGCACTACTAGATTGGGGTCTAATCCTAGCATTTCATCATATGTCCAAGCATATGCGTCCTAGTATTCTTTCAACAACTCTACTAAGTGGATCTTAATTTCTTGCAATAAATTCTTGCTAATGAAGATAGGTCGTAAAGACTCCCCTGGTCCTGCCAGGTTCAATTCCTCAATCTCTTCGACTTGAGGTTTCATTTGGTCTTGCATTTAAGGAGGGGCGGGTTAAGTTTCCTACACCGGTATGGGATCTAAGGAAGATAAAAAAGCTTCATTGGATCTTGAAGACCGTCATAAGCGATATACCCTTCGCCCATCTTCTTTAACGAAACTTTCTATGGCTTCATCTTTTCTTTGCTTCTTCTTGCCCCCACAGGAGCCTTACATTCTCCTCTTCTTCTTTTGTTTATCTTAGGTCTCCTCCCATGTAAGTAATGGTGTTCTGAAGGGTTTAGCAATGACAATCTCTCCATCTTTAGCATACTCATCAAAGAACCCTGCGTCGACTAGATAAGACTCATTATGATCAAATGGGTTGTTTGTAGCCGGAATGAAGACATCTTTACCCTTCTAATTGCCTTTAATGTACTAATGCAATGTTGAGGGTATAAAGTTGTGATCATGCAGCTACTTCCTTTCAACCAAAAGATGGTAAGATATAAGCGCATCGATTACATGAAATCGCACGAATCCCTGTACAGGTCCAACTTTAAGTTCTACGTTAACATACCTTATTGTGTCTGTAGTTGTTTCAGTAAAGTTATTTACTGTAATAGATTGCTTGACCAGGCATTGGTTATCTATCCTTACGGCTTTGAATATAGACATTGACATAATGTTTATGGAAGAGGCATTATCTATGAATGTTCTCTTAATGGGATGTTCGTTGAGCGTGCTCTCTACATAAAGAGGACGATTGTGATTTAGGTTCTTTGCATACATGTATGCATCAGTAAAGAGTATCGCATTCTCATGTGCATTGGACATCCTTCGTATTGGCTGTGCTGCATTGTACTCTCCATATTATCTCGTAGAAATCTAGGTAAGTTTAGTTGCTGCTACAATCCATGCGTCTTCATTGAATCCCAATAAATCGAAAAACCTCTTGAAGTTAAAGGTTTTCATTAAGGCGGTAGCCATTGATGTGTGTACACCTTGGTTAGTTGGTTTCTATTACTACTTCTTTCTCTTCATGTACCATAGCCTATGGCACAGCTCCTTTCTCTTGTCTTGGATCGTGACTAATAGCATTTGTAGTGCCATGTTGGCCGTTATGTCCCAGGAGTGGATTACTACATACGTCATTATTCTCTATGACAAGTTCCCCATTATAGACCCTGTCATTAAATATTTTCTTCAATGTCTAACACTCTTTAGTTAGATGACCTACAACCCTATAATATCTACAGAACTTAAGGTTATTATTCTCGTTTCGAGTTGGCAAATGCTCTACCCTTAGGAGCTTTATGTTCCCATCCCATAACCACTAGTTAAGTACTACATGTACCTTACCCATTGAGCATGGGAACGATATAGCTGATGGAAAGCTTCATGAATTATCATTCCTTAGCTTCTTGTTGCCTCTAAAACTTTCTCCTCGGGATGAGCTAACAAATGTTGCTTGTTTCCCAAATCTTCCACCTTCTATTCGTTGTCACGCAATGGAATTGTTAGTTCTTCTTGTAATCTCGATGAGTGCAAAGAAAGAACATAAGTTAAGGTTTTCCAAGTGGACAACACACTCAGTGAACATCCTTTGAATGCAAATCTTCACCAATTTCTTTTCATCATACACATCTTAGATGTTTAGGGTGTGCTCTTTGAAGCGCTCTATGTAATTCATCAAATCTTCCTTCTAGTTTTGTCACGTTCTTCCTATATCTGTAATTGTGACCTATTCCTGAGTGGAGAAGAATTTCCTTAGGAATAGCTTGTACATAGTTACCTATGAATAAATCGATCCCAAGGGGAGGTTGACATACCAAGTGTATGTCTTCTTCATTAGTGATTTAGAGAATTTTCTAAGCTTTAGGTCATCATCAAGCCTACAAGACTCTAATGTTTCAATAAATTTCAGGAGATGTTCCTTTGCACTTCCTTTTTTGCCATCGAATAGCATGAATTTAGGACTTATATAGTCCTTATGATATGGCTTTGTTGCGATGCGTCGGTAATATGGGAGCTTTAACTATGGTATTTCCATAGACGACCTAGCTTGTATTTCTCTCATATAAACGTTCAAGTCTTCCTTTGTTCTAAAGGAAGTCTTTAGGATAGAAGCTATGGATGTAGGTAGTAAAGCAGGCGCTAGATTGGGACGAGAAGTAGATCTTCCCAAGATTAAAATCATAAGATTGGATGAAAGAGTAGGCACCCGTAAAGATGAAGAGCCACCTAAATGGACTTTTACATTCTCTGGTGCAGAAGTTGGTTGTTGTATAGGTTTTAGTAGGAGAGTTTCATCACCTCCTCCTTGATGGAGATCCTCCTCAATAGTTGGAGGATTAATTAGTTGAGCTGAGGTAGTAACATTTGATTATGCAGCTACCATAGGGTTTGGTAAAGCCATATCTTGTTGCACAACAACGGTGGCAGCCATCCCAGTAAGATGGGTTAGAACATAGCCATGAACTGATTTAAAGCCTTGGTAGCTTCCTACATTGTCTGCATCATTTGTATGGGATCTAGAGGAGCCTCAAGCGCTAAATGGTCCTGGCTAGTATTCACAGGCGGTGGGAGTCGATTCTGTTCAGTAAGCTCAACATTAGTGTCAAGCTCTTGAGATGTGGTATCAGACGTACCAATTGTTCTCTTATTAGGAGATGCCATGTCTCTACAATCACTCTTCCCTAGTTGAGTCGCCAAAATATTGATGTGGGGGTTCGATTGGAGTAATTATATGCATATTGTGTGAGTAATGTGTTACACGTGACTTTAAAGAAATGACACAAGACTATTACCTGAAGAGATGATTAGGTGAGAATAAGGCAGGAAGAAGGAACAAATAATCTCAGTGTCTCAAATACACAAATAATAGACAAGATAGTATTAGGGGACCTTAAGCGTTTACCTTATAACTTAAGTGAATGAGATCAATTTTTTACCTGAACGCCACTTAATCTTAGAAAGTAGAGTTTTCATAGTGGAACACCGTTTTTCCAATCTCTCTGCAAGAGTTTCAAATGATGAGAAAATGTTGGCTATTTATAGGCTCTTGAGCATAATGGCATCTGTTAGATCATCTAGGTGATCAATGGATGAGATAGAGCTTATTTGATTCATGGTTATCCAAAATGAACTAGCTAATGGGTTCAAAGCCAATAGCCCTATTTATAAGTATATGAGCTTATCTAAAAAAGGTTGGAGGTAGACAAGCCAATCCAACAATCTCTGTTTTAAGCCCACCAAGCTAAATCTCCCTTAGTCATCCCAATATGGATTAGACTCCTTAGGCCCTGTCACCTAGCCTAAGGAGTCGAGCTTAAATAAATAACGGGTTCATCCTAATAACTAATATAATAATTTTTAGCCCTCTACAGGTTTTAATTGAATTCTCGTTTTTGATAAATATATGGATTTATGTAACTATATATAAGGGCATATGATGTTTATCTATTGGCTAATACAATAATTAAAAACCCAAAGAGATTATTATCTTTAAAAAAAAAAATTGCTTCTTTAGGTATGCACCACAATTTGTAAGCTACAAGACTTGCTTGGGTTGAGTAGTGGCCTCTTTAGAGAGGCGATTGCGTGAGCTTCTCATTTGGTGGTCACCAATCATTCCTTAACCTTAGGATAGCTGACAAGAGGGTGTGTTATTTTTTGTCTTTTTTCCTTCCTTTCCTTGTTTTTATTTTTTTTTGAAACTTCCTGCAATTCTATATTATTTTTTCATTGAATTATATAAATAATAACATATTTAGTAATATTAATTAATTTATTTAAGTTTTGCATACCAATGAAATTTTGACATGTCCATATTTGTAATTTACCAAAAAACTAAATGATGCAAGCTACTTTGTCAAAAAAACAAAGCATAGAAGACTAATTTGCTAAAGATCCAAAACAAAGGTCGCTTTTTTGTAATTTACCTTGAAGAATATTACTCGATTGTGGTGTGTGATATCGGGTAAGTGCAGTGGATATGAGTCCGAGTCGATCCCTTAAAAACTTCGAGTACTAATATTAACCTTAGCTTTATTATCTAATCAGAAAATTATGAAAGTTTAAATTAATTAAAAATACTAAAATTAACAAACTAACTTAATTATAAGACTTGATTAAGCAATTGAAAAAAGCGATAAAATTAAGAACGACTTCAAAAAAGTAATAACGTATTTAAGAATTATTTCCCCTAGTGTTAACATGTGATCGCTTAAAATATATTCAATTCGGTTTCTATTTTTCTTGACCGGAGGGATTCACAACTAAAGTTAATACCTTTCTCAAGCATATTAACCCTAATCCTAAATTATTCACTGGAATCTCTTCACTTAGTAATATAATTTAGAATTACATTAATGTATAATGAATTCCCATACAAATAATTAACATTCCGGAAGAAACATGTATCTTATCTCTAAGTATACATGTAATTCTCTCCAATTATGTAAAGATCTAATTATACATGTAATTTCTCAATCAACATGTATAATATCATATATTGATATTCTAGAATATCAATCAATAATTAAACGATATAATTGAATCAAGCAAAGATAGAAACTTTATTGAAATTTATAAATCAACCCAAGAGTCACATGAAACCTTAGGTTCCATAATCCTAAATATACAAATTCTAAGCTATCATAATGAAACTAAAAACGAATTCCATCAATAACATAAAATAAAACATGAAAAACTCCTTTAATTGATGAAAAATCTCTCCGATCTTGAAGTTGGTGTTGTTCTCGCCTTCTCCTTCTCCTTCTCCTTCTCCTCAAGTCTCTTGTCTTCTCTAATGTCTCTTCCCTCTTGTGAAAACCTAATCTGTCCTTTTATAGTGTATCAAAAGGTTTTTGTTTTCTTTACCAGACACGACCTGGGACATGACCGTATCCCCAGGTCGTGTAACTTTCTGCCCCTGGCCAATTTCCCTGCATGGATACAGCCTGGGACATGGTTATGTCCCAAACTGTGTAACTTCAAAACTTCATAACTTCTTCGTTTAAACTCCGAATTGAGTGAAACTTGATTCATTTTCTTCTTTTTCAATCCTATAATGCGTTCAAACCTAGAAATCAAAATTTTACTCAAATAAGTATCAATTTCTTTAAAGAAAACAAAAAAGTGAGGAAAATACTATAAAATTACCATATGAAATATGTTTAAAATCAGAGTTATCAGTGTGCGTATCATAATTATTGGATACATATAGCAATTGCAATAATTTGTCTTAAGATTTAATAACTCCAGCCTTAATAGAAAAAACTTACTAATCACAAAAAGAACAATAGAGAACATAACAGATATACAATGTTTTGAATAAAAAAGGCAATTTTGTCGCAATAATGAAAAACAACTATAATTGGGACACGTGAGAAAGCCGAAAAGATGCTCTTTGTAGACTATGAAAAGAAGATTAACGTTTATGTAGATATATCTGGCATATTAATGGTGCTGCTAATATAGAGGACCATATCTAAACATAAGAGGCATGATAGTGATTTTCATCTTCTTTTAATCTAGAGTAATTAGCCCTTCCATTAGACCACGTTTTGGAGGATATGTAATTTTCCTGCAATTAAAGCTAAGATACTCCTATAGCTGCTCATATACCTATCCAAGGTTGCAATAAATTCAGCCACCTAATTTGCCATATATGATGTTTGATAGAGGCTGCTATAGATAGGTAAGGTGAGAAATTAACTAAGGAATTTAGGTGACTTTTGGCAATTGCTTCAATTCTAAATCCTCTTCAAAGACACTTTAACCATCATATTTACATCTTTTCAACGTAATTTATAGTTGTTTTAGCTCGTTTGTCATTTACACTATCATTTTCCGAAAATTCTATTGTGATCTTTTAAATTTTTTAGTGGCAAGATTTGCCAACTTTTGGGTGCTTGTACGCATCAATTAAACTTGTTAAAACAATAATTGAGAATTTCAATTTGCATAACATTAAGACTTATTTCTAAAACTGTTTAAAAAATTTGCTATCAGTCGGAGTCCTAAATGTGTTACTCTCTCTTCCATAATTGCCAACGACAAATTCCTCTAACACTACAAGCAATTTTTTTTTTTTTTTTTTCCAATCTTGCTCCAAATCTACATTTTTTCATGTTTTAGAGATGCACCACTAGTTGCCCCATTAACTTCCTTGACTATAAAGCAAATAATAATTTAATCCATTAATACGAGGGGAGAAGAGATTAGCCAAAAGAAGGTATAACATTCAAACCATTTCATATACAAAAGCAGTGAAATTATAATAGGTGAAGTGTTGTAACATCGTTAACCAAAGAAATACGATAGCCATGTGAAGTTTCCAACTTACATAACTATGGAAGTTCAATAGCCAAAAGCAATCCAACAGACATAACCGAAAAAAGCACACCTAACTCCATGGTTTTCTATGAGGCATCATCCATTCCATATTTCTAATGCTAAGTTATCACTCATTTAAGTGTATCTAGAGATGCAATTAAATGGATTATCATAGAATACCCAATTATCTTGAACCCATAGAAACCATATAAGATTTTTATAAAATATTATGACATGATTCAAAACCTTATAAAATTTAGCATCGAATTTCGAGACTATGAAAACACTCAATAAGAAACTTTATTTGGTAAAAAAATTTATAAATAAAAATATTTGCTATTAGGCTATGCACTATGTATGCCCTACATGAATTCTATACTGTAGAACATAGTTAATTTTCAATTTCATTTATGTAGAAGTCTATAAATGTAGCTCTAACCTTACTTAGCCATTTTTCATTCTACTCTTTCTTTTATCTTGTTTGAACCCAATAAAAACCCATCCATATAGAGTTATTTGAATTGGACAATAACCCACCTCTATAGAATTATTAATCATATAGAGGCAAATTTCAAAATTAAAAAGTAAAACCCTTTAAAGTTTTTATAGGGTTTTAAAAAATGCTAAACTTTATAGGAGCGGATTCGGATTTTGTTAAACCTATCTAGAGCTCATTCTACTTGTATCCCTTATGCATTCAACACTAGTATCTATTGTGTCAATTACATCAATGACGTCTTCCTTGATAAGAACTTCATCACCTATCATTAGAGAATATTCTAAAGGATATATTGTAATGTATATTCAAGTAACATGATATAATGAACAAGCTAGTAACATTGATATTATAACTTAATGGGATAAGAGGATGGACTCCTTAGTGCATCCCCTTTCCTTCAAATTCCATTTATATCATCTATTGTTATCATTCCTCATATATTTTAAGCTTATTTGACATAGGTGAATTCTTGGATGTGGTAACATGTACCACTAAAGTGGATAAGAAAGCTTTGTCTATTGGTTTTCTAGTATCCATAAGATAGTAGGAACCTGGAAATAAATGTAACCTAAGAAAAAAAAATTCTTAAATGGAATGTTGTGCAAAAGCTAATACTAGCATACTAACTAGAATTCTCAAATCATAGCTATAGAAATAGCATCATATGATACGTTAAAACCTGATGCAAACCCTTCTATCCTGGTCATATATAGAGAAGTCTCAAGTCACCAATATAAACTCCAAATACTTTTGTTACGATATAAGCTTTCATTGTTTTATACCTACTATCTACAATAAGTTTTGTCATTGGAATACGTATACCATCTGATGCTTTTAAATAACCCTATAAAAATTCCAAAATAAACAAATAATTAATAACTTAATTAAAAATTATCATGCCTTTTGTAGAAAAATTTTTAAATAAACATTGATACTCTCTCAAAAAATCCTAGAGGTAAAACTAAAATTAACTAAAACAAAAAAAAAAGGTAAAAACATCAAATGACTTTTTTTTTTTTGGTTAGAACATCAAATGTGTGTTACTTTGGTCAAATTACATCCTTTTTAGTTAAATGGTGGCTATTTTAGGTTGTACAACACCCCAATTCAATCCCAATTGTAAATTGATATATGCCATGATAATAAGCTACGGGTCTATACTGCATGAATGGACGTTTTGACTGAAAATATTACAAGTTATTGATAATAAATATGAAACACTACACATTCATAAAATTTTGGTCTAAAATACAAAAATTTTGAATTTTACTGTATATGTTCCTATATGAACACTTAAGCTATTTTCATAAAAACTAATTCGAGAACATTTTATAGTAATACTACCCTTATAATCCATTAACTACCAATACCTTGTATCTCAAGTAAGTCAATCCGCTTCACAACTACTTTATTATCATACTAGAGATTGTTAGATGTTATATTAGTTTACGGTTGTGGTTATAATTAGATTGTTTGTGCACATATAGCGAATGCATTTGTATTGATTGTAACAACTAAAACTGCATGGTTCATATGAAGTTTTGTGAACTATATTTGTTGTGAAATGTTCTAACTATTGGTCCCCCCTTATACTGAATTAATCTTGACTTTATCTTAATAAATATATATATTGCATCCCTTGAATTTTGCATTTTTACACTAATTAAACACCAGCTATTAGGTGAAAAAATAAATGGTTGTTTTCTTCTTAACCTAAATAAACTAAGTAATACGAAAGACTGCTACCTCATGGGTAGGAAGCTAATTAAATGGATTAATCTGTATTAGTCATTACAGAGGACAATGGTTTATTGCATAACTTTGGGTTTGGTGAGAATATGTTATTCTTAAATTGAAACTTCTTGAAAACCATATTAGAGTGAGATTATTGTTTTTAATTTCATGACGAACTAGATAATTTCATGTAGATAGCATTTGGTTGTTGTATTGCACTTGAATGGGATTAGTGTTGTTTATTTTTGTTTTCTTAATGTATAATGATTTTCCTTTGCTATTTATTGAGCATGTGGATTTTGCAAGATCTTAGAAGATATAAACTATGATGTTGGGGATTATATTGGTACATAAAGACACATATATAAAAGAAGAAGAAGAAGAAGTTAAGAAGGAAATGCTGAGCGGCATTAGGAGTGTAAATTCAATTCCGATTGTTGTAAAAAAAGTTAAACTTATTGTATCGAAAATTATTTCCTTAATTGAAAAAAAAAACATATATATATTTTTTTATGTAATTTGTTGTTTGGCTATGCTTTCAATTATGCTACTAACATGATTATGTTTAAGAAATAGTTCTTATGTAAATTAATTGTGTAATGGTAACTATAGGCCTTAAGCTATCATTATCAATTAGTATAAATAGTAAGATTGGCACGATTAAGCTATTTAGGCGTGGCAACCGTTTTGAATTCAAAATATTAATCATTAAGAACTTATATGTTTTGTCATGATTATGTTATAATTCTATTTAAGTACTCTCTAAAATTTTAGAAGTGACTTGATGGGTACATACAAATCATGCAAGCTATCTGATAGCATGTTTAAGTAAATTCATCTTTTTATCGCTTCTTCTTCAATGCTTCAATTTTATACTTCACTTCTACACTTGCTCCCTCTTTTGCATTCTTAGATTGTAAAGTTTTTGGATCAAGCACATAATCTATGTTGAGAATCAACTAAAGAAATATCATCTTGCCTTTCCATCGATTGAAGTTGGTTCCATCAAAGCCATCATGTTTGGTGAGTTCTTGGTTCATAACTCTTGTCACTATATTTGCTTCACTTGCCAATTCAAACTCTATAAAACCATTAAAAAGATTTTTGAAAAAATGTAAGACAAAAAGGCATTTAGAGACAAGTGAAAAATGATTTCTTTAAAGAGTTTTATTGCTCCTATACAAAGTTTGTTGAGAAATTTCTAGCTCTTACCAAAATGCAACTAAATGTATATTAATAATAAAAATATCAGTCTTTGTTCTTAATAACCTCACTAGATTGTAGAATATTTGAAAGTTAATTGTGCATTGTTGAAAGGCCTAGAAGGAGAAAATGGTGAAGAATAAGTGTAAAATTTGAGTGAAAAATGCCTAAAAATATATATATATATTCAAGCATTATTTTCTTGAATCTTTCAAAAGTTACAACATTAGCCCAAAAAAAAAAAAAGACTACTAGAACAACTTAATTTTAATCATTAGATTGAGTTTAAGCCAATTGTTAACTCATCAAAGATGTTTATTAAAAATAATTACACCTAAAGAATTTAAACATGCTTAAAATAAACAAAGATCATATGTTGTAAAATTCTATAGAAAATTCAAAACAATCGGGTGTTTTTCTTGATCACTAGCTTTTTCCATCTTGGTATTATCGATATGTCTAATCATTTTTAATATCTTCAACTATATTAATTTAGAGATTTTCTCTCTCTTTTTTAATATTAATACCTTTGAATCTAACTTAAAAAAGATCAAAGGCATTTCAAATTTAGAGAAAATTAATATCAAATTAATTTCTCTTACCTTTTTAAGTCATTTTTATACCTTTTAAACTCCATTTATGTATCTTAAAAATCTATGCAGATGTACTACATAATGCAATCCTTACCGATATAGTCATTGGGACTTAAATAATTAAATTAGGCGTTAGTTAATGGCGGTACAGTTCTATGTTAGGCCAGGAAGGGGGGACCCAAGCTAGTGCTAAATTGCTAATGTACCTGCACCAGCAACCTGCTGACAAGTTGATGCATGTCAATGAGGACACAAACACACACTCTGCCGGACTACTATATCAAAGAGAGAGATAAAGATACCGACACATCCTGCTCCGTTCATCACATTTCAATGTTTGACTGAAAACTCCGTTTTTCCTATGGTTTGCTTTAACGCTTGCCCCGCTCCCCTATCAACTTGTCCAAGCGCATACATGTATGTGTACAGTAAACCATAAGAAAAAAGGGAATTGACGTTGGAAAAGAAACCTTCTTTTTTGCGTGTGCAAGTTGGCTCTTTTTCATATCAAAGATCCTTACTTTGCATTTTGTACTTCCTTACACCCACAAGGTATTTGTCTTCTTACTTCTACTTATATGATGGGTCTTCAAAATTATTGCTTGATCTTTTACCATGTGTAAAAGGTTGTATCTTTATCTGGGTCTTTACAATATAGTTCTTTCTTTCACTTCTTCTTTCCTTTTTTTTTTTTTTTTCCTAAAAAAAAATTCTAGTCTTGATGGATAACTTGTATTTATGGGGTAATGCAGTTTTTCGCAATTAAAAATGGGTTTCTTTAGCTCGTTCTTGCTGAGCATTTGTGTCTTATTGTTCAATTCTCTCTCTTGTAAACTGGACCTGTTTACTTTCTGGGTATTTTTTCCAATCTGTTGGTGCCAAAATTTACATTTTTTGTCATTTCATTGCTGATGGAAGTTTAAGATTCTATGTCAGTTTTCATGTAATGGGTCTTATCGTTTCATAGGATAGTTGATGCATATAGTAAGTTAGCAACATATCTAATCTAGTTCATCAAGATGTATTTTATGTCGTATGGCTTTGGCTTGATTTGTGTGTGTGGTGTGTGTTGGATGCCCTAGCCAAATGATTGGAACCCTATTAGGTTCAGCCTTAGTTTACATAAAAGCTGGAGAATATTCTATTAATCGTGTTCGTATCATTTGATATGTCTTCTGCAGATCGAATTGTTCTTGCCGTTGGTGATTGTTAGTAACATAACATAGACTATGCTAAGACAATCTCCTAGCAGAAATCAAAGGTCAAAAGGTTTCAAAGTTAAACATGTTCTCCAGATTTTTCTTCTGCTTGCCATATTCATCTGGTTGCTTTACCAAGTCAAGCATTCCCATGATAACAAAAGGAAATATGAGGCGGTTCCCACAAAGTTGCCGAAAGATCTCCACACTCAGCATGAGGTGATTAAACTTGGAAGGAAAGACCTTGACCCTCAACACAAAGATGTTGCTTTGGGGAAGGAGAGAGAGGAGGAAAAGGAGGAAGACTTGCAAGAAATTAAGGAAAATGAGCTTGAAGATGGTAGACGGGGTGGAGATGATGAAATAGATGGAGTGGATCAAGAGAGAACTGAAGAAGATGATACGGAAGATATGGAAGATTTGATCGATGAAGATGACAAGGCTGGGGAAGAGGGAAACTTGGAGCAGGGTAGTGAGGAGAAGGAAGACCAAATTGATAACGCAAGTTCGGTGGAGGAACATGCCCAAAGTGAAAGTGAACAAAGTTCCAGGGAGGAGAGAGAGCAACAGAACAAAGCTGATGATGGAGCTGAGGCTGTTGTACAGAATTTTCATACTGCAGGGGACGAAATTGAAGTTGGAGGTTTGAGGAAAGTGAAAGAGGAGGTGAAGGACAATGAGGATGTCAAACTTGAGCAGGAAGAGGAAGCCACCAAAACAAAAGTGGTTCATGAGAATAGCATAAAGGAATCTTCTTTACTGCAAGGTGAACAACAAGGCAAGGGATTAAGCCTTCTTGAATCTTCAACTGGCCTGAGTAATAACCTGTCAAATTCAGTCAGGAATAATGAAGAAGAAAAGCTAAGCAGGGTTATATTTCCTAATTTTGTTGGTGATCGAAATGCAAATGCAAATGACAGCTCATTGTTTCAACATGATTTGGATCATCATGAAAGCAGGGAGACATCTACCAACGCAGAAAAATTAAATCTCAATTTGACCCATTCTGTAGGTAATTATGATAAAGATGTAGAAGGTAGCAAGGAGAGTCTTTTGGGTGGTTCCAGGACATCCGAGACAGAAGAAAGGGTAAAGTATGGAGCTGCCATGGCTACTGTGGATCAAAGAACTACTGATGAAAGCTATGGCAAAGGTGATGATAACAATTTTAGCGCAACAAATGCAGATGAATAGATTGAGGAAACGCACAATCATCATTCACAAGTGATGATGTAGTGTCTGCTAAAGGTGGCCTTGATTCATCTAATATCTAACACTATGAGAGGGACGTAGAGGTGCTTGGACGAAAAGGGATGGTAATATATATAAGGAAGATGAATCATGGCTTCTGGTTGATGGATTTGGGGTTTTGTAAGCATAGGTAGTTTCCGAGTCCGATCCATCTGAAAGACAATCTGTTGAAGCGGCAGGTGGGCAATTGTAAATATGTGTTGTTGGGTGGTTCTGGTCTCTGGAGTTGAATCTACATTGAGCCTAAATATGTATCTCTCTTCCAAGAATCAATTACTAAATAGGAATTGAAAAGTTTGGAAGAGCAAGCAAATTTCAAATTGCTTTTGGTGCTTCGTGGCTTAAGTATGTAGAATGCCATTGAGATGTTTGTTTGTTTTCTTAACTTCACATAAAAATAATAAGGAAAGAATATATCTGTCTGGGAAGAAATATTCAAACACATCAATCTTGTAGGAGACTGGAAAAAAAAGAAAAAGAAAAAGTGGAGTACTATTGAGATGTTTGCATTGTGGAGATCAGGATCTTGATGAGAATATATATTTTGGATTATAAAAAAATATATTTGAGGTTTTAGATATTATGCATACTTGAGTCATATTATGTTTTTTTTTTTCCAGTTATACAACATTTTAGTAATAAAAACGATACTCTGCATCTGAGGGGAAAAAAGAAAAAAGAAAGAAAGAAAACGAGAAAGTAACATAATTTTGATTTTGTTTGCTTTCATATAACAGATAAATCATACATATGCAAAGTGACAATGTAATTGAAAATATGTATAGAATAGTTATAAATTCAGATATACAAATTATAAAATTGCGAAAAATATGATATTCACTTTAATCCCATTGGTGTTCACTTATGAGAATGGAATTGCTGTTTCTCCCTTATTTTTTAAACCTATTATACCATTTACTTTTCCAAAGGAATTGCAATTATGTGAAAATAAATAATACCATTTCTTGGCCACAGCAAAAAATTGCAATTTTGTAGCCAAATGACATCCTCTACTCTCTTCTCCTTGTAGACCAAATGACCACCACCATTGAAACACTCTAGCACCATCACCAGCCAATAACCACTAATGACCAGATCTACCTCCATCACTGACCAACGATCATCAAGACCCAAATCCATAGCTACTATCAAAGCATTCCTTACACCACAACCCACCAACAACCACTACGACTCAGATCCATCATCATTACTTACAAATGACCACTAAGAATCAAATCTATTACTACTAAGAGAGAGAACTCCATAAGAGAGATGATAGTGAGTGATGATAGTGAGAGAATTAACTCCACATCACTATAGTTTCGATCTTTCCTTCACGCTTTTGAAGGTTAAGTTTTCCTTTTGCTTTTGTCTTTCATCATCATAAATTCTTTTACGATTGTTGTTCCTTTAGATATTTTGTTGGAAAGTTCATCATCTTACTTTGTTTTTGGTTTTGAAAACAAAGTTAAGGAAATTACGTTTGGTTTATAGTTTTTCCAAAGATGAGCAATTATATGGTGAGTTAAGTATAAAGCTTTACTCATACACTACTTTATAAGTACAGGTTCTCGAACTTTTATATCCAAAACTTTCCTTATGATAACTTAAAATCACTCTGTATCATACATATTTTAGGGTATAACTTATTTTGTAGAACCTATATTTTTTCTCTTTTTCTCTTTTCAAAACTTTATATTGGATGTATAATTAATATCAAAATTATAATTACAATATTACTATACTTGTTTGTAATAGTTTATATAGATTGCAACACTTTTTGAATTGAGAGAATATAAAATTTTGGTAATCAAAATAGAAAATATTTTTGCAAATGCAGATATTCAAACTTTCGATTGGGTCATGTTTAAATTTCTTTTATCTTTTTGTTACAAATCATCATAATAAATTTTTTATCAAATTATAAAATTGTTATATGCATAATATAAAAACTATTATATTAGATAATAAGTTAAAACTTAGATATTTTTTATACTTTATTAAACTAGAGTTAGTAAAAGAGAAAGAAAGAAGGGGAAAAAAAGAGTAAAAGAAGAGAGGTTTACCAAAAAAAAAGAAGAAGAAGAAAGATGAACTAGATAGTAAATACAAATAACGTATAATTTTAGGATCTTATTGTGAGTTGAATTTTTATTGTTATTTTCTTGTATATAAAAAAATAGTATTAATTTTCATATTTATTAATATTATTTAATTATTATTGCAAGATGAATATAATGTACCATAAAACCTATATTCTATAAACTTTAGAGTACAGGATCTAAGGTAAGACATAATACTTTGACTTTGTACTTGTACCTATACCTATACCCTATTATGTAAGAATAAATTTTAGGAAATTACTATTCGAAAACTATTTTATAGCCCTCATTACCTATCTGAGACCAATTTGATGAAGCATGATCTAAGTAAGTACCTTATACGATAATGTTATATTCTTTAAATTTTTTCTCTATTTCAAGTTTGGAGGTACGCATCATCAAAAAAGAAAGAGAATCCCAAATGTTATTATAATATGAATAGTTGCAATTTGGTGCTTTGAGGTACAATGGTGATCATGGTGATGTACTATGTGAAAAAAAAAAAGAAAAGAAAAAAAAGGGTTGAAGATGAGGATAAAATGGTCATTTTCATTGTATTTTATAGTTATTATTTATGTGTGTATATATATATATATATTAACAAATGACCATAATAGATATTATGGGCTTATTCAATTACTAATAAATTAGAATTTCGTGTATTCCGTATGATGAAGTGAATAGGAATAACTTTGCATCCCACCAAACCCTATGGACTAATGAACTAGTCTGTTGCATAGAGCATTTGAAGTTGTATACTTAGCCCTTAGGAACTCCTTGGACCACTAATCTAATATTGTATTTGGATTGTAGTAAATGAGTGGAAACGGCACGAAATACAGTATTTAATAAATTAAGTAAAGAGTAAAAATTGGTAGATATGAGTATAAACATATTTATTTATTTTAAAGTTTATTTCTATTGTCCAAAATTAGAGAGAAATGGAAAGAAATGAATGAAATTGAAAAGATAATTCTAAAAATATCCTTTATAAAAATTTTCATCAAAATAAAATAGGAGTAATGTTATCAAATACTAATTTCAATTTCCTCCATTTTCTTTTTGTAATATCAACCAAAAGAAGTTAACTGAAAACATTGCTCTCCATTTCTTTTCTATATTTTCAAAGACGGTGTGAATTACATTTTTTTTTTTTCAATTCCACTCATTTATATTCTTTTACACTCATTTCCACCCATTTATCCTCTAAAAAAATTGCCAAACACTGTAAGCGGGCTACTAATGCAAGAGAAGACTTAAATTTGCTTTAGTGTGAATCTCCCCCTTCTTTGCAATTTACTTTTAAGCTATTTTGGGGTTGCAATTTAATATCTAAACTTGTCAATCTGACATCCTAATGTTTCTGGCTTACAAATGTTCCTACAACTAATTGCACACGTAAAAATTTTAGATGATACTCAAAAACAAAAATATATGATGTTTGTAGAATTCAGACGTTAATACCTACAGAATAATTTTCATCTTACATTTTCGAAATCTGCGCTTCAAGTGGACATTGGAGATCCAATATAAAAAACATCCTGTTTCCTTTTCCGAGGAGCTTTACCTGGTGTGGTGTCTGACGATATATAGTGGTTAGGAATTAAGATTCAGAGAAAAAAAAAAAAAAAAAAAACCACCACTAATTTAATGAACAGTTCTTGGTAGCTTGAGCTGCTACAGCTAAAATTATTCAGAAGGTATGATTTTTTCTAGAATAGTTTCCGGTAAACGTTTTATCATTGGGCATAACTACTACTTATTACCATCTTAAAATATAACATCAAGGTAAATTTTACGTGATAAGAGAGCATGCATTTTCACCTTAACACGAAGCTTGTTCACCTCTAACTATCTATTTCAAGTACCATGTTATATTTCCGATTACTACTATGAGATTACCCACTTGCTTCATTCGGCTTTCAAATAAATATATATGTGTGTATGTGTGCGTGTGTTTTATGGCATATGAATAGACTCTAAACAGAGAAATAGAAAAAGCCACAGGAGGACTTCTTTGATATGCAACTGTACCATGAATGACTCTTAGATGACCACGGTGGTGATGGTAAAAACAATATAAACCGCCTTTGGCGTCAGCTTCTTTTCCTTTCCCTTCTGTCCCAGCATTTTGCTCGATAGATTATAATTCAAGGAGAAAAGTAGATGAACAGAAGCAGAATCTCTCATTACAAGGCAAAACAAAAAAGCAAAGCTTGCAAGTGATGACCGACAAAACTTTTATTTAGCTAAATGAATAGATAAAGGACATGCTCTGGCATCTAACGTGTTATTGGCCCTGTACTGCAGAAACCAGACCTCCAGATAGCAAGTCTCTTACCTACAGCAGGTTTAACTTGTTAGCATAATTGCGAATAATTCAATTTCCAAAGATAATTAAATCTGAATGTCATCGGACCACATAGTGAAGGGAATCCACTCTCAAAGCTCGCATCATTCACAAATTCAAGATATAGCTTCACTTCATGATAAATTACGCAATGTTAATCCCTCAAGTACTGAAACAATGAGCAATTGGTGATGGCCCCGAAATATCTTGTCACAATTTGCAACAGCAAAAAAATATATTATGTTGTCAAGATTGTTTGTGTTGGGTGCCTTGATGGGCATTCCACTGCAACAGCATCCATATGATTGACGTTCCTGAATAAGGGAAAAACATAAATAAATAAATAAATCAAGCAAATGATGTGATAGAATGACTGGAATCAAAATTAAAATTTTCACAAAAAAGCAGGTTCACAACACCCTCTTTGAGGAGAAGCTTTTTTGTTTCATCTCAAATACATTAAATCTTACAGCATATCAAATCACAGGAAACAGTTTTTTTTATCGTTAGCAGAAACAATATTTTGTAGCACGAGGAATATTCTTACTGGACATCAGATATCTACATGCTAGATATACTAGTCCTTCTGGATTCAGAAATAATTTAACTTTCTCCAATCTTACACCCAAAAGAAAAAAGAAAATTTCAGCAATCTCAGACGAACTGTGGCTGTAATTTAGACGACAGAACAACCTCCATTAAGAAAAGTTGCATTTTCTATCAGCCAAGGTTATCAGCTTCATTACAAGCTTTCCAGAAAAGGTTATACTGTTGAGAGCATCTAAAATATGTAAACCGATGCTTCACAAAAGCCCTCCTCTTGTGTAATCACCTCCAGTGATCAAAGCATGCAAATTATTGACCACTGTTCATCTGAGATTGCTGACTGATTTTTTGGGTAGAGTATGACATCAACAGTTCAGGATACAAAAGAGAGATCAATTATTTTAGTGGAAGGCAAAGAGGGCAGCCAGGTAGCTAGCCAGATCTAATAGGCTTAAATCTCTATTCATTTCTATTCTAATTTTTCAGATCTACATAATGACTTGAGAAAAATCATTCTCTTCTGAATTACTTTAAGTTAGCCAGTCAACTTTTTTCTTCTAAATATGTTACCATTTTTACTTCACCAGATGCCTTCAACGAAGGTTTGTCTAAACATCTCACTGCTTACCACCTATACCCAGTTTATGTATTTTTAGCTATTCTCAACACCATGTCGGTTGAGTGTCCACCCCAAAAATCGGAGAACACATAAAGATCATAAGTACATATCAACAGTATTGAGAAGTGAAAATTAAAAGAGAGAAGAGATAGCGACATAAGCAGTAAAAAATAGCAGAGGTACAAAGCAACTTGATTAAGAAGGAATTTTAGTAGTGTAAGCATCCATTGCTCACCAACTACTAGTAGTCCAGGAATCTCAACGTCATGTTGGTTTAAGTGTTCATTCCCAAAATCAGAACCCATAAATATTGTAGGCTCATACCAACACTAAAATGAAAGGAAGGGGAAAAAAGGGAGATAATGACATAAGCAGGGAAAGATAGTAGAGGAGAAAAGCAACTTGACTGAGAAGGCATTTTAACAGCGAGCACATACCAGCAAAGATACCAACAGTTGTTAGATTAGCAATGGCCATCGTGTGATATACAAGGTACTCTGTCAAGAAATGACCAAAAGCATATATGAACGATAGAAATGTAGCTACATATAGGGGCTTGTTCTCGAGGTTGAATGCACAAAGAAAGCAAAGAGTGCATGTCAGAAGTGTCCAGACTCCAAATGTCCTTCCATGAACTTCAGTCACTGCAAACAATAAACCAACAGGAAAAGATAGGAGCAAAGTTCTTAGGTAAAAAACTAAGTGGTGCAGCAACAAATTGATTCATGAGGTTTCATCAAGAACAAAAGGAAAATAAGAATGACAGAATGAATGCAAGGTGCATGAAACTTGAGTGATTTTGGTTGGACAAATAGAAAATCATTTGACCCAGTTGCAAATTCATATTTGGGCTGATCAAAGCCCAGTCCTTATGTGGACCTCCTTAAGCCTTTCATTAGTTTGCCTCTCCATTATTGACCACTCAACTTAGCAAGTTACTCATCTAGACATCTTTTCTTTTCAATCATGTTAACCTTTCACATCCATGTCCACACATTTTACGTATGATAGGAAATCAAGTTCACGATATATCCAAAGTCAAATGTATTTTTTTCCAATCTATTAATTATCTTCACACACTCCAACTATTTATCAATCTTTGAGAATGGATCAAGAGCTTTAAATCATCACCACTCAAGCTACACTGAGAACAGATCCAGTGTGACATAGGATCTGATCCAAGCAATTCTTCTCTAAACAAAATTTTTCCGATGAAAATTGTCATTGGTTTAGAAGATACATCACAGGAAAATAAGTGAAAACTTGTAATAATTGCAGAAACATAATGCAGTTTTTTAAATGGTTTCTGGGCCAAGTACTTAAAGCCATTGGCCAGACAGGTGACATGCTCTTGCAACTTCTCAAACAGTAAATATGAGAATACAACATTTTGGACACAATTATAAACATTATGGATAGCCCTTTTTTGGGCAAATGTCATGGAAAGCTGTCGACTATGACTAATATCATAACTTATTTCCATTTTCAAATTGGTTGATTGATAAATGATTAATCCATACTATCTAATATAATTAACGTGTTAATAATAAGCAAAAGTCAGTAATACATCAAAGGCCTGAAATTTTATGCCTCTATTGTTGGTTGCATGGAGATATGTAAAGTCAGATTTCTTACCTTAAGTTTATGGTCTCTCCTAAATGCATTCAACATTTCATAATGCATGGAAAAGGAAGTGTTTGATCAATCCCTCAATATAAAATCTATGTCAGTAATAAGACTCTGTTGTGGTCTAAAGACCATTGGTCCTCGTATTTAACTTTTCATTTAAAACATTCAGCCTTTTATACAAATATTTTTATTTTTTTTCCCTGTGGGTTTCCCGCAGGTTTTCTTGAAACCTGTTAGTCATGATATTATGAGCAAGATCACTTAGCAAAAGAGTTGGGGTTAAAAGAATAAAGTCAAATGCAACACAAGGGCACCAGGGCACCTCCTATGACTTCATCAATAAAATTTACAATATAGCTTTAAACAGTGGGGTATTGGACTCAGAGCACTATAAAATTTTATCTACATGAGCATCCCCAAGTTGTAAGATTTTAAAGAGCAAACTACACCCAGGGAAATGAGATGAGCCCTGCATCAAACATAAGAGTTAGCACTCTGTTGGGGGATTGTGGGATGAGCTTCCTTGATGCCAAGTCCCTTGTTGCTTTTTATATCCTTAGGAGAATGAGAGTGATCCAACAGTTGAGATCTTCTCCAAACTTCATGCACAACTAGAGGGAATAACAGCAAATAGCACCATAATTATCTGATAATATCTTTACTGGCAACTGCACTTTAAATGCACATTCTGCTTACTATACTATATATCCCAACACCGGTCATTACAATGTCTTATTATCGTATAAGCCTAAGAACAAGTCAGCTGCTGATGGCCCTTGAAAGAACTATTATGCATGCCCTGTAAGCCTAAACCATACTTTCTCTTGCCCACCACCTTAGAAACAAACATAAAAGAAATTGCTACCTTATTACGAAATTCATTCAGCAGAGCAACGGGCTGAGGCTTGAGAAAAAAATTTTGTAATCAATGTGAACATAACCATGTTCTACACATGCCATCTCCAGCATTAACTTTGACTCCATCAGACCAACGTTTGATCTTTGATAGAGATTGAATGTTATTGAGATCCTCTCATTTATATTATTGTTGATAAGCTTTATGAACATATCCAACAGTCACTGACAATTAGATCAACTCAAAGAACTCATCGTGGGTTTTCCTGGTTAAGATAATGTGATGAATAGATAACTTGATCTAAATAAATGAATTCTGCATAGTGTCAAATAACACTGATTATCATGATAATGCTTAAAGAAATGTCTCCCAAGCATTCATCAATATTTGGCAGAATGCTTCCAACATCGGTCTAGCTATTGGTCAGACATGAAGTCCCCAACAGCACTTAAAAGATCTAAATCCCATTTAGCAAGCTAAAGACTTAAGTATAACATTCTTTTTTGGTTTTGGGTTGCAACAAATTAATCATATAAAATCAGGAGACAGCTAAATTGCTTTAGCAGGCTGCACCCATGCCCCCACTTAAAATATTCTGAAAATTGTCTTTCCAAAATTCAAAAATTTTGCAGAGATAGACATGCTATTATGGTGTTGCCCCTCCTACATGTGGATCGCCCTCCATGAGTTGAAATGCCTGGATCTGCTCAGGCATATCCAATGAATCTTGAGACAATAGAACTACATGAACATACAGGTTCAGATAACCTGGTTCACTCGTACACAATTACTGGATCTGCTTTTCTAGATGTATCCCTAATACCACCGTGGAATGGTTGTAGAATGAATCCTATCTAAGCATACATTCTCTGTATACTGATGCTTTAGTATCCCAAAATATACTTCCATCCATTATAAATCATGGTGGAGACACATATAACTGAATCAATGCGCATCACCTACAGATTAACAGCAGCATATTTTATCATCTCCGCATATGTATCAGGCTTTCGTAACAAATTCCTGGGACTTATAAATAACTTCAAAATTTTCGAAAATATATTTAAATCAGAATGATCACATTGCAAGCATGGAACTTAACCCTATTCGACACATCCTTTATAAATGTGTGCTATTGTAGAATCAAATTTGGCTGATCTTGAGATATTTACATGGTGGATTGCACTTCTCTCACAAATATGCTGGCTCCCATAAGTGAAATCAGCATGAAATACAAAAGGAGAGAGCAAGTCATCAGAAGTATCGACCCGCTCACAGGCCTTAATAACAAATATGAAGTTGGCCACCATGTACAGCTACAGATTGGTGTTTCTAGAGAATATTTTACAGAACAATGCTTACCATAGTTTTCAATGAAAAGACCACATTAGATGTGTATGAAAAAAAAAAAAATCACAGCTGAGAGAATGACCACTGACTAGCTCAAATTGCCTACTGCCATCTAATTGCCACCAAAGCTACTTCATGCCATATACTCGAGATATAAGTTTCCATATAATGATTTCAGAAAAGGGAAAACAAAAAGGAAACTTTACTAGTAAAATATTTAGGTGTAATTTGTGTTATTGTATCATACTCGTGCTTTATTTCATCTGTATTTGGATTGCATTTGTAGAGTCCTGTCATTTCAGATTCTTCCACTAGGATTGGTTGAGATTCATGTCCATCCATTATAAATAAATAAAATCACTCCTAAAGATATTTTTCCATACTGAATCACTAATTGCAAAAGCACACACATCTGAACTAGTTATATGCTGAAAACGAACTCAACAAACTTTGTCGAGATTTATTCTTGATGAGACCCCACAAGAAGCACACTTCTTCCCGATAAACAAATCACCTCATTAATAGTAGCCAGTCAGTGAATACAGATGCCCAACATCTCTTCTCGACAAATCTCTATCCCTCCCTCGTTCTCAATGTCACTACGAGGACATGCATTTGATACGTTAGTGGTGTGCAAAGGCCAACGAAAACGTGACATGTGATGGTTTTTATCAATTAGTCATGTTATTTTTTGCAAAATATCTCACAGACATCACATCTTCATTCCTTTTCCGCTGTTACGACTCATGAATCGCACAATTCAAAATTTACTTTAGGTCGCGATGTGGTGATTGACTATTGACTTGATCTACATTGTAATCTTAAAATTTACTTACGTTTAAAGAATATAAATCTAAGCAGATAACGTATGGATGCACCCTAAGATCTTGGAAATGACCTAATTTCTGCATATCGAAATTACCAAGGAATATAGAGAAAGAGGGATTTAACTGGCAGTGTTGGAGAAGACGGCGAGACGAAGAGCCCAAATGTCGAAGAAGCCGAACCAGACGGAAGCTAGACGGAGTGAGCCTACTAGCATTAGCCACCAGCTCAATGCCTTCAATTTCATTGTTTACTCACTTCCTTTCTTCACTTCGATTCGTGGTGACCGAATGTCTTCGACACAAGGATGACTTCACACTTCACAGCGACTGTACCTGTATCATTAAGTGGTACTCAAGGCATGAAATGGATGGATTGGTGGCAACCCATAAGTTAAATTGTTAAGAATTATATTATTCTTAAGAACAATGATAATATATCAAAAATCTATATTTCATTATATATTTCATAATAAAAATACTTATTATTGTGGTTTTAAAAATGCGAACAGTCCAAATGCATTAACAAGTTTACTTTCAAGAATTTATACCTTAAATTTCAGTATTTATTTCATGTATATTTTTATTGTAGAGATACTTATTATTGAGTTTACTCCATCTCTTGAGTAAATAATAAAAATACCAACATGCTCTTATATGTTGATTATGAATATAACAAATAACAATTTATCATGTATAATTGTCTAGTTACTAAATTTTTTATTCTTTCTAAAAAGTAATAAAATACCACTTTACAAAAGTAACAACTATTCGGTGTTACGAGGGAATTGAAAAGTTATTGAGTACAAAAATTCTTGTATAAGATTACAAATAATCAAGATAATAAAAAGTATTCGAAAATAATTATTATATTCTCTCCTAATTACTTCAAGTAAACTAGTTGTTGGTGTTAATTGATATCCGATGAGACATATGAGTCTGAAACCCTTTCTTATTATTTATTATATTAACAAAGTGATTTTAATGCTACATCATCTTAAAAAAATATCATTCATAAAATGAAAATTAATTCTTATTTTATAATTCGACTAACCAAATCCCCATTTCTCAAGAAATATTTATTACACTATATGATTTTTAAGTACCATTAGAACATTGAATTTGTTTACCACTAAATTTATTAAGTAAATTACAAGAAAAAGTGACATGTACAAGACCTTAGATTTCCACCAATTAGGAACCAACTCCATATTTAGGGCGTTCGAGGAAGTAACTTAATTGCGCTAAAATTTTACAAGTGAGTTATAAAAGTTAGTTAAAGAAATCTACTAGTGTAGAACTCAAAAATATAATTATGATAATACATGGAGTAAGCTCCAATAGTTAGCAAACCCTTACACCATGTTTGGGAAGAGCAAAAGAATTAGGAGGGATGGAAAGTGAGAGCAAAGAAATAGAGAGGGAACAAAATGGAAAAAATGTTCTCATTTGGATTGAAGGAAAGAATGTGGAATGAATTTTTTTTTAAGTAACATTTAAAAATACTTTAAATTACTATATTGTCAACAAAAAAAAAAGATGATAAGATTTTAAAAATGAGAGTATGATTGAATTTCAATAACTTTTTATCTTAAATCACTCCAATGTAAATGGGGAAAAAAATGTGAGCCTTGTAGAAAGTTTTCTCTCTTAAATCTATCCTTCCCACTTTTTTCCATTTCCAAATAAGGGAAAGTGTTTTGAAATTTACGTTTTCCTTCCACTTTCCTTCTCCTCCCAAATCCCTCTTATATCCCAAACATAGTGTTAGAGATAAAATATTTTGGTATAAAAAAATATATAAAGTGATACAAAATAATATTTGAGAGTATGTGTATACATAAAATATATTTGATATATAGGTTTATACATATATGACCATAAACACTTAAAGTACACTAAATATACTTCGAAAATTCATAAAAAGTTAATAAATAATTTCATAAAATATAAAAAAAAATATTGCATTGAAACTTGTATCAAACTTAGTTAAGGTGTATCAATACTCTGGATGTAGAAATGGGTCACCTTAACGTGCAAAATTTAAGAAAAGAGAAGAGGGGGCTAGGGGGAGAGGGTTTGCCTCTAAACTATCCTATACCACGATAAGTACAACAAAAGTTTCATCAACAAACTTTTTGGTAAGTTAAGAGAAAGGAAAAATTTTACAAAAGAATTTAGGAGCTTTACATGTGGGTGAAAGATGGTACGAAAAGTAGTGAAAAAACTTGGCATTATGGAGTTTGTCAACCTATGAGTTATCAGGAAGTGTGCCATCATTGCTACCTGAATGAGTGGCCCTTAACTAATGGCATTAGCATACCCTCATTCCTTAATGGTGATCAGAACAATGAAAGATGATGAGGGCTTGATTTTTAGCCGAGATTCAATATTTCTTAAAAATATTAGATCATGCTAAAAAATTGTGAAACTTTTTATATGTAGATTCTAAATATCAACCTAAATTTTTTAAATTCAAAATACATGTATATGCTCCTTAAGAAATTGCATGTGATGACCAATTTTATATCACATTTTCAAGAATTTAAACAATGTAGTTTTTTTTTTTTTGCTATAAACTCCTTAAAATTGCATTTTCATACTATGTAATTAGCTTTTCAAAATTTTGAAGTTAGATTTTGATTTTCATTAAAACAATGGGCTAGTGCAAGTTTATCTTAAGGGGTTTAGTTTGATCTTATATAACTATGCTACATTGTGGTTTTCTAAGCTTATGTAGCAAAGAAGATAAGAGAATTTAAGTGAAACTGTTGTGCATCTTGTTAGTAAGTCAAATTCCAAGGCTAAAAACTTTGAGCATATTCATCTAGTTAACTAACGAATTGAGTTGATAGATTGGAAACACCTATGAAGATGGAGTAGATTGATATATGTAAAACTGAATTAACTGCTAGTCCTATTATAAGTATGTGCAGGTCAGCATGTTCAATGGTTAAAAACAAGTGGATTCATTCAACTGTGAAGCAAGAGTAACTGTACTAACAATTAAGACTTTATATGGAAGTTGGAATCAAATTTGAAGAGTTGGTCTACTTAAGTTTGCTATAAAATTTATGGAATAACAGTTAACGTAAAGTAGAATAGTAAGTTATAAGATGAAGGGTCATGTTCAAAAGTTGATTTGGAGGGTAATTTATTATAGAACTTATAATTGATCGAACTCAAACGTTAACTTGTTGTAGGTCTTTAGTATAGTAAGTCTTGGAGAATAACTTAAAGAGTTCCTTGCCTAGATTCTCTACAAATATTTCAACTTAAAACCTGGCTCGGAGGGTGCTATGAATGAAACTCACCTAATAACTTAAAAACTCCAATGTTTAACTATAAATAACCTATAAAATTAACGCTTACTCAACTTAGTTCATATAAAAATGAATGGGTTATTGTATTCCATAACCTGCATTGATGCAGACTGTAGCCAAGAACAGACAAGGCTGGTTACTGAATAGATCCAAACTTACCAAAAGCTCAAAAAAGAAGTGATGGAGAATGTGCAGAAGAATAAACGCAAATGACACAACAAGAAAAAACTTACGAACAGCTGATGCAAATCGTGACTAAGAGCAAATAAGGCTAATCACTAGATAGGTTCGAGCTTACAAAAAGCTCGAAAAGGGTTAATGGGGAAGGATACAAAAAAGGGGGTAAAAATGACGAATGAGACAGTGAGCAAAAACTTATGAACAGCTTCAGAGGATATAATGCACCAAAGGAACATCCAAGGATTCAGTACAATTCGATATGACACACAAATTGGTCCAATGAGATTACTTGCTACTTAACCTTACTTAAGGGAAAGGATAAGAGTGATGCCAAGAGTAAACAAACAGTATTTACACAAGAAAGAAAGTACTCAAATGTATTAAAGGTAATTTGCTCTCCCTTACAACTACAAGTATAAGGGTATTTATACCTATAACTTAGGGTAACTTACCCAAAAGGAAAAAAACAATAAGGACATTTCCTAAAAAAGCAACATACAAGAGACAAAATTGTAAAAATAAATGTATAAGGAAAACAATCATTGGTGCTATAGATTCTACATATGATACTGTACACGTAGCAATGCTGTATTGGCGAGGTTATTAAGAGACACGGACAAAAAGTACGGACAAATAAGTTTGTCTGAGTAGGGATGGATTAGTCAGTCCGGTCTCTCTCTCTCTCTCTCTCTTGGCTTCTCGGTAAGAAAGATACCAAGTAATTGGTCAAATTAGCAATAGAAAATAATCATCAACTTAGCATACCATAGAATAATAAGCGGTTATATAGCACGACATTAGAGATGACTTAGTAAAGAAGTACTCAACCTCGACAAGGGTCCATTAGGACATAAGGATTCACCATGCCAGTCTCTCTAATCCTCGGGCTTGGCTACAGGTCAGGGGTCCCGTAGCTTAATTCCCATCAATAGCTCTAATGTATATGATACACGAATGGAGCTTTTAAGGACTCAAGGCACAACTTGATCTGCTGCACAAGATTATCCGGTAAGGTTACTCACTATTTAGCTTTACTTAGGGGTTAAGATAAGAATGAGATGAATGTAAACAGAGTAGTGTTTACGAGAGGCAAATGTTTGGTGTATTAATTATTCAATTTGTTGTTTACAGCTACAAGTACAAGGGATATTTATTCCCGAGAATTTAAGGCAACTTTCCTAAAAGGGAAAAGATAAAAAGAGCATTTCTTAAGGAAATAATATATAAGATACAAAAAGGTAAAATTGAATATTTAAGAAAAACATTCATTAGTGTAACGGATTCTACATATGATTTTGTACACGTAGCGATGCTGTATTGGTGATGTGTTGGAAGATGCAGACAAAAAGTACAGTTAACTTGCTTGTTTAAGTAGGGGTAGCTTAGTCAGTTCAGCATCTCTTTATCTCAACTTCTCGAGAAGGGAGATACTGAGTCGTTGGTCAATTCAAGCACAAGTGAGTACTCTACAACTTGATGTACTATAAAGAGATGGGTAGTCATTCAGCTAGTTAGAGAAGTACTCGTCCTCGGCAGGAGTCGGTTGGAGTAAGAGCATTCACCTTACCAAGCCTTCCAGTCCTCAGATTCGGTTGCAGGTCAAAGGCTTAATAGCTTGATTTCTATTATTTCCTCCAAGTTGTTTTGGATTTAAGATCAAATCCGAATAATCTTCGATCGGTTCTTCATTGGGATGATATGGACTAAGGTTGGTAATGTTGAAGGTGTCAAAAACCCCATAGTCCTCAGGCAGCTCTAATTTGTAGGTATTATCATTGACCTTCTGGAGGATTCTGAAAGGTCTTTCAACTCTTGTAGATACTTTGTTCCTCCTCTTACTCAGGAACCGTTCCTTGCTAAAGTACAACTATACTAATTCTCCTTGCTAAAATTGTTTAGCTATCCTACTCTTGGCCTTCTCTCGTATTCTTTTAGCAGCTTGGTTAATGTACCGAGTTACTTTATCATAGATATACTGAAGGGATTGTGCTTTAGCTCTTACGTTAGGGTCTTCTTGCGTAGGTATAAGTACAGGGGTGTGATTGAGGGGTAACTTGGGATTAAAACCATAGACCACTTTGAAGGGAGTCTGCTTAGTGGTATCATGCACTATCCAGTTGTAAGTGAATTCAACTATTGGTAAGCAAACATCCTAATCAGCTAAGTTCCTACCCACCGCAGCTCGAAGTAGCGATCCCAAAGTATAATTAACCACCTCAGTTTAGCTGTCAGTTTAGGGGTGATGGGAAATATTGAATAGTAGCTTGGTCCCCATCCAATGTTACAAAGTTCTCTAGAAATGGCTTAAAAACTTTGGATCTCTATAGAAGACTACACTTCTCAGTATGTGTTACGCCCCGATGTTACAGAGTTACAATAGTTCCACCGTATAAATCAACCTATGACAGTAACTAACCTCACCATCTTTATTATAGATTTAATCTATACAAGACATCTACAACTACTTGTTTTGAAGTAAATAATTCAATGAAAATTTAATCTAAAATTTACATAAAAGTTAGAACTATCATTCATATATATATATATATATATATATAATTACATCCATATTATCTCAAAATCCTAAGAAATTACACATATTATAATAGTCGCTAACTTACATCTTACACCTCAGTTCATATACCTAAAGTACTATCAAGATATTAAATAGACTTGATTGTATAGCCATCTGATCCTCACTTCTTATAACTTCAAAAGAGAACTAACCTTATGATAATTGTAATGCAACATATTAGTCAGAAGTCATAACTTACAAAAGAATCCATATGGATATAAGCAACCACAACTCAGTAAATTAAGTCGAAGACTTATGAAAGTATAACAAGCACAAACAAGGTTATCAGATAATTAATTATATGTAATGCAATAAGCAAGTATCATCACACAATGTAGTCTGGTCTGTTGTAAAATCAAAGTAATTTCACCCGCTTTAATCCGAGTTGAAAAGTTTCCATTAATACAACAGTTCACAACCAAACCCAAGTTTGTGCAATGGAGACACCACTCCCCCTAAAACTATCCTTCAAACCAATACTCTTATCCTTACCATAACCTCCTCCTATCACTTAGTTCGGCTAAGGATAAGAAAAAGACCGTTATGCTATCTAACGCTATATTTTTCGAAGGTGTCAATATTTGATTAGAGAATCCTAATGATCTCCTAAATGATTGCAATGTATGTCAAATTAGGGTATTTAGGTCGGTTATAATTAGGTACAGTTTATGATGATCAAACAATTTTACACCAGTCCATACATATCAATCACTAAACACAACATAGGAGTCAGCATGAAATCAGATACTCAAGCACATGCATATATAACTACTTACAACACAATCAAATATAATCATAAGTCTTTGAGTACTCTAAAATAGTACTTCAAAATACAACGGAGTATTAAACTCGACTTACTTAAAATCTTTGGTCGCTCACTTAACTCGTTACAAGTTGACTCGTCTTCGTATGTCTTATAACATAAATACGCTCTTCAGTATTTATATCTTGATGATATATATATATATATATATATTCTAAGTTATGATTTAACTCAATTCTTCTTATATATATATTAGTTATTATTAATTCATCCTAGATTAGTTTAGGTTTCGGTTTCCAAATCCAGTTTTAATTTAGGTTTTAATTCAGTTCTAACTACGAGTATTATACATAAATCCTAAAAATGCTTTCTAAACCCTAATGTGAAATTGATCACATTAGGTTTGAGTATTCTAAATATTACTTTTGGTCCTAAATCAATATTCTAGTTTACTTAGTACATTCTAGTACTCATTAGTGTACCGAATTTACTTCCAATGTAAAGGAATTTTATATTTTTCTTATAATTACCTGAAATTAAGTTTTATACCAGATTTGATATGTATTAATATTATTATTATATTATCCATTTTAACTTATTATTTTATATTTATTATAATCTTAACTTCACATATTCTTATAATTACATATATTTACTACAAAATTCCCATAATAATTAAATTTAATACTCTGAATGCTATGATTATGTTATCACATCAAAGATTAACATCCCTAAATGTCTAATTACACACTAAAGCAATAATTAGTTATTTAATTATCTAATTAGTCCAAAATTACTCATTTTCTTTATCATTTTAGGGCTTAAAATTTTCTAAAATTAATTTTAAAAAACTGATCTCATAACACTATTCTATATCACTTAAGTAGTCTACAGAAAAAATTTGAGTCCACAACTATACTCCTAAATCTATTTATTTCTAATTTGAATCATGTTCGGTTTAGCAAGATTTCTTAAACACCCTATATTTACAGATGTAATTAACCTTAATCAATATTTTTTCCTAAATCTACATATAATAAAACATTAGAATAATAAAATTCATAATTTTCTGAGTACAATTAATAATTTTAATACATTATAAAAAATCGGACTAAACTTAGGACTCACCCATCTCTTAGACTTTTGGCCACCAGCGATGGCCTAGGGTGTGTCGGCCAATCTAGGCATAGGGTTTAGAGTGTGGTGGTAGTGGCAAGTTCCAAGTGGTAGTAGTAGTTCAGTTCTTAGTGGTGATGAGTTATAGGTTCGGTTCAAATACTCCTACTGTACATACTTTTTGTAATTTTTTGCAAACCTTAGTTTTCTTTTTTTTTTTCAACTCTCTCTATTTTTTACACTTCAAAAACTATCAAAATGACTTTCTGTAAAAATTTGGCTATTTATAGAGGTGTTGGGAAATTTTGGTGCATTAAATTAGACTTGACATGTGCTATATCTCTTCCAAATTTACTTTTTTTGTTATGTTAATTAATTGATTGATTTTTTTTCTTTCTTCCCCTAACTAACTTCCATGACCTTAATTTGGAGCATTCCCTAGCTCCTTGATTTTTTTCCCCTTATTTTTTTGTAATTTTCTTTAATTATTTGACAATTTTCTAGCAATTTTCAAGTAATTTATGTAATTTCGCGTATTTTTATCTACACATAAATACATATGAAGTATAAGTAAATACTCCTAAATATTATTTATGTTATTCTATGGTTTTTAGTGTGTAAATAATTTATCTTTAGCAATTCGTTAGTTATCAGAATATATTTTAGCATTTTCGATAAATAATAAGTAATATACTTAAAATTTGAAAATTTTATATTCTATAATTTTATTACTTATTTTCTTAAATTTAAACTTACGAAGTCGTTTTTACTAATATTTCTAATTTTATTTTATAATCTAAGTTCGATCGAATCCTTTAACCACTCACTCTAAACTTTCTATACTAAGTTTAATCCTACAATTACAAGGCTTATATTTAAGGCTTACAGCATGCCATATAACTGTACAATCTCCCGCAAAAAAAGAGAAACAATAGCCAAAGTGTCGTTAGTTTTGGCATAAGGCACAAAGTGCGCCATCTTACTAAACCGATCCATCACAACTATTACAGAATCTTTGCCTTGAGCAATTTGTGATAATCCGAGGACAAAGTCCATGCTTAACTCACTCTAAAGTTTCGTCGGAATAGGTAAAGGCATTGTTTTCCCTTTCTCGACCCGGCACTTAGCCCTTTTGCATACAGCATAGCTTTCAACGATTCAACGTACATCTCGCCTTATTCTCGGCCAAAAGAATCGACTACTCAACAACTTATACGTTCTTTTCTCCTTAAAATGTCCAGATAGTCCTCTAATGTAGACTTCCTTAATCAGTAATTCTCGCAGTGAATAAGTTGGTACACATAATTTTTTACCTCGGAACAAGTAGCCATCTTCCATATGATACTCATCCATTATTCTTTCATCGATACATGACGCAAATACGAGTCCAAATTGTGAATCCCTAGAGTACTGCTCTTTGATGTTTACCAACCTAAATAATTGGGTTTGTAGTTCACTCAAGAGTACATGTCTTCTCAAGAGAACATCCGCAACTACATTGCTCTTTCCTCAATTGTATTTTATTACAAAAATTGAATCCTTCAAGAAGTTCAACCCATCTTGCCTGCCGCTTCAATAATTTTGTTTGACTTCGAAGGTACCTCAGCGATTCATGATTAATATATATGACAAATTCTCTCGGCAGTAAATAGTGCTACCATACTTACAGTGCTCGGATCAGTGCCAAGAGTTCTTTGTCATACATAGAGTGATTTAACTAAGGTCCTCTAAGCTTCTCACTATAGAAAGCAATTGGTCGACCTTCCTACATTAGGACAATGCCTAATATTTTCTTTAAGTCTGGCAGATTTAGTACAGGGGTAGAGGTCAACTTTTCCTTTATCTCAATAAAACTCATCTCCTCCTTTTCTCCTATCAAAAGTCAACGTTCTTCTTTATTAGTTTAGTAAGCAGTGCAGTGAGGGTGCTAAAATTCTTGATGAATCTTTTGTAAGATGAAGCTAATATATGGAAACTTTTCACGTCGGCATAGTTAGTTGGAGTTGGCCACTCAACAATAGCTCGAATCTTCTAGTCATCCACTCGTAAGCCTCCTTTATTGACCACATAGCCCAAGAATACCACTTCCTCCTAGCAAAATCAACACTTCTTAAGATTACCAAATAATCTCTCTGTACGAAGGATATTCAATACGACTTAGAGATGCTTACAATGACTCGGCGTATCAACACTATAGATAAGGATGTTCTTAAAGTACACTATGCCACACTTTCCTATTAGATACCTCAGCACATGGTTCATCGTCTCATAAAAGTACTCGAGGCATTCGACAAGCCAAACGGCATGACTATCTACTCATAAAATCCATGTTGAGTTTTAAATGCAGTTTTCCACTTATCTCCTAGCCTTATTTGAATTTGATAGTAGCCATACTTCATATCAATCTTATTAAAGGTCTTGACTCTACTCAGTTCATCTAGCATGTCCTCCAGTCTAGGAATAGGATACTTGTATTTGATTATGATCTGGTCCATAGCTCGGCTATGTATATACATCCATTAGGTTCCATCCTTTTTTGGTACTAGAAGTGCCGAAACAGCGCAAATGCTATGACATAATCTATTTCCAGTAACTCATTGACTTGTCGTTGAGGTTCAGAAGCCTGCTCGAGATTCATTTGATAAGCTGGTTTATTTGGTAGTGCGGTACCGAGTATTAAGTCAATGCAGTGCTCTATGCCTCGAGTTGGGGGTAACTCCTCGGGTAACTATTTCAGGAACAAATCAGCATACTCGCATAGCAACTCTTTTATTTCTAAGGGTAGTTCACCCCGCTCCTTCTTTTCTAATGGGCGCTTAACCAACATAAGGGTTGACTTATCAGCGTTAATGGCCTCTCGAAGCTCAACTTTACTCATCATCAAAGTCTTCTTCGATCCGTAAGTAAGTTTTGTCTACAACTTATTAACTTCTTTCGGCGACATTGGATTCAATATAATCTTTCGGCCGTCTTTTTCGAACACATACATATTCCTGTACCCGTCGTGGATACCTTTCTTGTTAAACAGTCATGATCGACTAAGCAACACATACGAGACATACCGGGCAGTACATCGCAAAGAATCTCGTCGAATTAGTTTCCAATTGTGATTGGCAGCAGTACTTGCCAAGTAACATGTAATGCTCCCTTATCACTTAACCAATGTAACTTGTGTGACTTTGGGTGTACAATGGTCGACAACTGCAACTGTGTGACCATTTTAGTTGATACTACGTTAGTGCAACTTCTAGTATCCACAATTAATGCTCACACTTAGTCATTCACCTTATAGGTGGTATGGTATAAATTCTCTCTCTACTTCTCCTCCCGTAAGGGTTCTATGTTCATTGTATGTCTAACAACTAGAACTAACTAATCCAAATCCTTGGCAAACACATCCTCTTCAATAAGCTCTTTCTTGAAATCTTCTTTCTCGACAGTGATCTCTTCTTTTTCGGGTTCTTCATCTATACTCTCTACCTCTAGCTTCGTAACGACTCCCTTAATCACCATAGTTCTTTAGTTTGAGCACTAAGCAGCCATATGTCTGAATCCTTAGCACTTAAAGCACTTAATCTAGTTCATCTTCCTACCAAACCTTTACCCCTTCTCATAAGTTTGGGTCAGCACGTTACTGTCAGGTTGGCCTTTCTAGTCAACTCGAACGTCTACCTTTCAGGTCGATTTGGTACTTAACTGAACTCGTTGACTTCCCTATCTGGGTCGGTTAGTCGGCATTTTGGCAGGTACTCGGCTTCTTCTCTACCTCTCCACTCGTTGAGCTATTTAGATGGCTTCATCCATTGTAATGAATCATTAGACTTCTACAACGTCCTGAATGTTACCTCTCAATCCTGTAATGAATCTCGAGATTGTTTGCGCTGGGGCTTCCTTTACTTCACATCAGATCATGAGCATTTAGAATTCCTAAACATACTCATCAATTGTTCAGCCTCCTTGTCTCAACTCCTGAAGCTGAGTAAAGGTGTCCTGTAGATAAATTTCTGATACGAACCTGTTTCTGAGTATTCTGTTTATCTCGGGCTAAGCATTAATCTCTTGGTAGCCTTCTCGCCTCTTCATAACCTGGAAATTCTTCCACCACATGACAGCATATCCGAAGAATTTAATAGCAGCAGTACTAACCTTCTCATAATCCTTATACTGATAATAGTCGCAAACGCATTCCACTTTCTCTTCTTATTCTAGATATTCATTAGCATTCCCAAATCTATTGAAGCTCGAAATCTGAAGTTTCACATTGTTAGATGCTCTGAGGAATTTAGCTTGCTCTTCTTCAAAATACTCTTCTTCATCCTCATCATCCAATTCTCTTGGGTCTATCCTTTATCTTACTTGTCCACCTACTCCTCCACCTAGAACTGGTCGAGTTAGGTTCTGACCTCTAATAAGTTAAGTAGCTAGTAAGGTGTTTTGCACTACCTCAATCGGTCGGCAAGCTAATGCATGAACAACTCGAGTCAGATCTATCAAGAGATTAACCACCTCATCTATTCTCTCGTTAGTGCTCCCAGGGGTTCCTTGAGACTATTATCTATGATAGATAACTTCACCATTGTCATCTCCAACACCAATGTTTACACTTGAGTCAGTCATTTTCTCCATAGATACAAAGCTTAAACTCTTCAAGTAGGTGATTTAGTAAACACTTCCACAAACCAAAAAAGTAACGATTAACAAGCACAGTAATCAAACAGATACAGTGACTTGCTCTATTTCACAAACACAAAACAGAGTATAAACAAAACTTCAAACACAAACTACAACTCAAACAAAATCTCCGCTATGATACCAAGATGGTGCATACCGTGATGAAGAACAGACAAGGCCAGTCATTGAATGGGTCCAAGTTTGCTGAAAGCTTAAAAAGGAAGCAATAGAGAATGTGCAGAAGAACAAACGCGAATGACATAGTAAGCAAAAACCCATAAACAACTCCAATGAATATGATGTATCAATGGAACTTCCGAAGACTCATGGTACAACTCGATATGACGTACGAGATGATCCAGTGAAGTTACTCGCCACCTAACCTTACTTAAGAGTTAAGATAAGAGTGAGACGAATGTAAATAAAGTGGTTTTTATAAGAGGCAAATTTTCGATGTATTAATTGCTCAATCTACTATTTATAGTTATAAGTATAAGGAGTATTTATACTTGAGAATTTAAGGCAACATGCCTAAAAGGGAAAAGACAAAAAGGGCATTTCCTAAAGAAGTAATGTATAAGATGCAAAAGGGTAAAAATGAATATTCAAGAAAAATAATCATTGTTATAATGGATTCTATACATGATTCTATATACTTGGTGATGCTGTATTGGTGATGCCATTGGAAGGTGCGGACAAAAAGTATAGTTAACTTGCTTGTTTGGGCAGGGGTGGGATGTCAATTCGGAGTCTCTCTATCTTAGCTTCTCGGTAAGGGAGATATCGACTTATTGGTCGATTCGAGCACGAGTGAGTACTCTACAACTTAACGTACTATAGAGAAATAGGCAATCATTCGACTCAACAGAGAAGTACTTAGCCTCGGTAGGAGTAAGAGAATTCGCCTTGCTAGGCCTTCCAGTCCTCGAGTTCGGCTACGAGTCAAATGCTTAAGAGCCTAATTCCTATCACACATGGAACCTAAAATGATTAAGTGGATTTATATGGGGATAATTAAAGAAGACAAGTGCAACCACCAAGTCTTAGGAGCAATCAAATTCTAGGTAAGTCAGGATCAATACTGTGTCATATTTCAAAGTGTTGTTTTATAGTATTTAGAGACTTGAGTATGTACTTGGTTATTCTTGTAAATAGTTGATTATGCACATGTAGTGTGTATGATTGGTTGCTGTTATGCTGTTATGGAGATGATTTCCTAGCTGTAAATTGGTTAAGATATTTTATTCACTAATTGAGTGACAAGAATAAGTTGATCATCCTTAAAAACTGAACTAACCCATACTCAACTTTTAACTTAACCTAATATGCATTACAACTCATTAGGGCAAACGATTAGGACTACCGAGCTAAGCATAGACCCCTTCAATAGAGATAAGCTATCATTAGTAGAGATTGTGAATGGTCTCTTTCTTATCCTTAATTGAACCAAGTGATAAGAGAGGAGTTCAAGGCAAAATTAAGGATAATAGTTTGAATTTTTGAAGGTACTTATGTGGAGAGGGTGTTTTCCAATGCACGAGCCCCGATTTGGCCTTAATTGTAGTAATCATAATCTGGATTAGAGCAAGTAAAATTTCTCTAATCTCATGACGTAATGAACAACGTTATGAGATGACATTTACTTATTCATGCATTGCATTTAACTAATTTGATTAACAATTAATAAGCTGTTAATTGACTATGTTTGATATAGTGATTTTCTTTGAGTTTTGGTTTATTTTAAGAAAATGATACTTAATTGAGTAAAATTTTAATTTCTAGGTTTTGAAACCTTCTTTGGAAGAAAATGAGAAAATAAAAACAAGTTTTACTTAATTTAGAGTTAAATTAAAGAAGTTTTGAAGTAGCATGAGTAATGACATGACTGTATCATTTATAGGGAAGGTTTTTAAGCAAGGAAGAGTGCACAGTAAGTTGCACCACTTGGGAGACATAATAGTGTCCCAAGTTGTGCCAGTAAAATATTTGGTAAGATTTGAGAAAGATTCGTGAAGATTTGGTGAATCTTTTGAATACAACTGTGTCACTTGTAGTGAAGAGTACAAAACACATGCATTATAAAAGGGATCCTTATGGGATATCTAGTATCCTTGTCATACGATCTTTAGAGAGACTTCAAGGGCAAAAGCACATAAGAAAGTGATGCACTTCAAAATTTAAGATTCAAGTGATTTTAATTGTTTTCGTGGCTTTTCTTTATATGTTTTCATTAGATTTGAGTCAAGATTGTTCTTTTGTTATGAGTGGAGCATAATTTTATTGTGTTTAGGTTTTGTGGGACCTAAAATTGCTACATGATGCTGACTTTATTAGACCTAATAAAGATATTTATCTTCTTTGATTCAATTATGCATTCTTTGATTCAATTATGCATTCTTTGTTACGCCCCGAAGTTATAGAGTTGCAACAGTCTTGCCGTATAAACCATTATATGATAGTAATTGGCCTCACAATACCTATCATAGACATGATCTACATAAGGCGTTTACGACTCCTCATTTTGAAATAAACAGTTCAATTAAGTGTTTAGTTAAAGTTACAATAATTATAAAAAATTTTAGGTCAACATACATAATTACATGTACATCCCACAGAACTTCTTAGGAAATTTTATATTAACATAACAATTCACTAATTTACATAACAATTATTAGTTTTTCATTTTTAAGCTATAAAGGAGACTCTAGCTATACATCCACTACTAGGTGAATCGATCCCCATACCCCAAGCTTCAAAAAAACTAACCTTTAGATAGTTATAGGGCAGTATAATACTCAAAGTATTCAAAAATCAGGATCTGCAAAAGGATCTATACGGGTATAAGTAACTATAGTTCGGTAAGTTGAATTGAAGACTCATGAATATATACAAACATAAACAAAATTATCAAGCAATTATTTTCATGCAATGCAACAAGTGTCATCGCATAACGTAGTTTGGTCTGTTGCGAAATCAGAGAAATTTCACCTATTCTAATCCGGGTTGAGGATTTTTCATGTTATGCAACAGCTCACAACCAAACCTAAGTTTGTGCAATGGAGACACTACTCCTCTTAAAACTATCCTTCGAACCAATGCCCTTATCCTCACCATGACCTCCTCTCCTGTCACTTAGTTTGGCTAAGGATGAGAAAAAGACCAATTGCTATCCAGCGCTATATTTATCGAAGGTATTGGTATCTGGTTGGAGAATCCTAATGATCCCTTAAAGGGTTACAATGCATGACAGTTTAGATAATTAGAGTCGAATAAGATTAAATTCTATTTAGGGTATTCAAACAATTTCACACCAATTCAATCATAACACAAAATCAGTCATATCATGAATTTAGATATTCAAACACCTGCATAAACTACTTATAATCACAATCATACACAATCCTAAGTCTTCGAGTACCATACAATAATACTCCAATATAGTAAGTAATAACTTAACTTACTTGGAATTTTCATTCACCTAATCACTTATTTGCAAGTAGTCGATTCATCTCCAGGTATCCTATCATACAAATATGTTTTTTTAGTATTTATACTTTAATAATTCATATTCTAAGTTATAATTTAACTCATTTCTTTATATATACCTATTATTTACTAAAGATTCATTTTACCTTATTTCGAGATTCGGTTTCTAAATTAGATTCCAATTTTAGTTCTACATTGTCTCTGACAACAAGGAATCATAAATATGCTCGAATCCTAATGTGAAATCAATCACATTAAGCTCAAGCATTCTAATATCATATTGAATCTTAATTTAGTGTTCTAAAATATTCGATACACTTTAATCCTAAATATGCTCGAATACTAAATTAAATTCTAATTTTAATTCTTCATTGTCTCTAACTACAAGTAATCCTAAATATGCTCGAATCCTAATATGAAATCAATCACATTAAGCTCAAGTATTCTAATATCATATTGGGTCTTAATTTAGTGTTCTAAACTATTCGGTATACTTTAATCCTAATTAAGGTATCGAATTTACTCTCGATGTGAGAAAATCTTACATTTTTTATAAAATTGCCTAAAATTAAATTTTGTTTCAGATTTATTATATACCGATTTCTATTATTATATTATCTAAATATACTTAATTTTTCATATTTATTAAATTTCCAATTCCACATATTCCTAATTTCCTACGATTACTACATAATTCCTATATTAATTACACTTAACACTCCAAAGGCTAGGATTAGGTTTCCACATCAGAGATTAACATCCCTAAATATTTAATGACCATCTAAATCAGTAATTGATCACTTAATCACCTAATTAACCTAAAATTACCCAATTTTTCCATCATTTTAGGGTTAAAAATTTACTTAAAAGTTTCAAAAATTAAATTTAATAAAATAAGGCTTCATAACATTGTTCTATATCACTTAAGCATTCTATAGAAAAAATTTAAGCTCCAAACTACACTTCTAAGCCTATTTATTTCTAGTTATAATCATGCTAGATTTTACTTAATTTCTTAAGAACCCTATATTTGCAGACATGATTAAACTTAATCACTATTTTTTCCCAAATCTACATACAGTAAAACCTCAGAATAATAAATTTCATAATTTTTTGGAAAAAATAAATAATTTTAAGAAATTACACAAAATCAAAGCAGATATGAGACTCACCCGGTCCAATGGCTTTTAGGCTTCTAACACCGATCCAAGTGTATCGACTGGTCCAGCCGGTAGGTTTGGAGTGGGGTGGTGATGGTGGCTCGGTTCCAGGTGGTGGTGATGGCTCGGTTCGATTCACTAGCCCTTATTGCACAAATTTGCTCAATAATTTCCTAAACCCTAATTTTCCTCTTCAAATTTCAATGCTCTCAATTTTTTCTAACCTATAACTGTCCAAATGAGTTTTTAATTTTTCTTCCTATTTATAGAGCTTTGTAATAATTATTATGCATTTAATTGTACAAGACATGACCTAAATTCCTTCAATTTTGCATTTTGTGTTGCTTTTTTTTTATTGCTTAATTTTTCTTCTTCACTTCCTAACCTGCCACAACCAAATCCAAGTCATTGCCTATTCTTATGATTTTTTCTAATTTTTTCTTAATTATTTAATAATTTTTTTAATTATTTATTAAGTTTCTAGCTAATTTAAGTAATTTCACGTATTTTTATCTACACGTAAATACATGTGAGGTACATGTGAACATTCCTAATTATTATTTAGGTCATTATATGATTTTTAGTATATATATGATCTATCTCTAGTAATTTATTAATTATTAGATTATATTTTTTGTCTTTTTGATAATTAACAAGTATTATACTTAAAATTCGAAAATTTTATAATCTCTTATTTTATCACTTATTTTTTTAAATTCAAGTTTACGAAGTCATTTTTACTAATATATCTATCTATAGTTTATAATGTAGGTTTGATCGAATTCTTTAACCGATTATCCTAAACTTTGTGTACTAAATTCAATCCTACGGTCACTTGACTTAACTTTAGGATTTACATTCTTTATTACTTTAGATTAATATTTCCAAGGGTATTAATTTAATATTTGGTATTGTACAGGAAAATCAAGATATTGCCTGTATAATTAGATATAGGCATAATTGGTGAAGGTTATTGTAAGTTTAGAGATAAATTGTAAAATCTTTTCAAATTTCGATTGATCTTTTTAAGAGAATTTGTTATTCTTTAATGTAATCTTTAATTATATTATTGAGAAGAGACTCTAATAGGTAATTCAAACATTAGGATTAATAAAATGGAGAAAGTCATTAACTGTATTAGAGAATTTTCTTAGTCAAAAAAATTATAAATTGAATTAGATTATCTTTTGTTGAAGTCACATGTGTAATTCTAAGGGAAATAAGATCTAGATACATAATTGAATCTTCAAGTTAATTTTTTGAATTAATTGCTTTCTTGTTAATTTCTTAGTTAAGTCTTGATTAGTTGTTAGGATAGTTTTTAACGGTAATTTAGTTTAATTTCTTTTAGTTTCTTGAATCAAATTTATCAATTGGATAATAATAAAATAATTAGTATCAGCAATCATAGTCCTCATAGGAACAATATCCGTTTTTCAAAGAACTATACTACTATCGGTAAGTGCACTTACTTGATATCAACAATCTTGTTTGTTATGTTATGTAAGCATGCTTCCGTCTTCGTCACACTTACTAAGTTGTGATTTGCTCATATCCTTATAAAACCTTATTATAGGTTTAGAGTAGGTTGCAACATCTCACATTCTCACCTATACCGGATTAGTAACTATTAGGCGAGGGTATAAGGATTAATGAAATTATGACTAGAGTTTGAATTTTCTTTGATGTCTTTTGTACTTTAGGAAGACTATTAGACTACTTGAGCAACTCAATAGTTTCCATTTGATAATTTGCATGTAAAATTGGAAATAAAATCAAGGTTTTGCAAAAGTTTTCTTATAAATAAAAGTTATGTATTTTCAAATATATGTTAAGAATTTATTTTACCAATTTTGTTTAAAAGTGGCCTAAGTGCTATTATACAGGTTTTACTTGAAAATAGGTCTAAACTGGATGGTTCAAAGTAGTTTAGTCGATCATGTCTTATGTAAACCAGGTATTTGATAGAAGCTGTGAAGTTAGCTTCTATTTTATGATGGTTTACATAATAAGACTGTTATAACTTCACCTATTTGGGTCATGACAACACATGTTATTAAGCTTTTGCAAATTGGTGACTTAAGTTTAAATTTTTAATAAATAGACAACTGAGTTTCTCAATTTTATGTTAGTTGTTTTTTCAATGCAAATAGAACTTTTATTTATTTAGATTGGTAGTAGCCACGAGTAGTAACATAACTTAGGGCTTGCATAGTATTGACAAGAGTTCATAACACTTTGAAAAAAGCTCCCTATAGGTAAGGTAGTAAACTGAATGCTAGATTGCAAAGCAGTTCCTTTCTTAGCTAACAAATCAACAGCTTGATCATTCTCTTACTGATGTACCTGATACTAAAGTTGTCAAATCTAATGTTATATTCCCTGCATAACATAATCACATCAACTACATTAGTTTCATCGGCTATTTCATTTTGGAATATTGAAATTGCTTTAAAGCAATCATTGAATTGAATAATATTCTTTTATAAGTATTTGAGAGAAATATTTAAAGCTTTAGCAATTCCTCACAATTCAGCTTCAAGAAGAGATGTAAGTGCTATTTGTTGTGCATATCTAGTAGAAAGGTACCATTGTTGTAAAGCATAATTCCACCAATGCTAACTTTTTGCCATTCAAATTTGATAGAGGCATCTACAAAAATGAAGGTTGTGTTTATTGTGTATGTACAGAGTAGTATGAATTTTGTGTCATTAGGAGTTGATAAGTTTATTAGGCTGCCTTTCTAGTTATCACTTCTTTTAACTGCCCAAAAGTCTACAATTGAGATTTTTACCCATGAGGACCACCTTTGTATTTTGTTGGGATCCTTGTCTTCAAAAATACTATCATTTATATGTTTCCAGATTGCTCATAGAAAGAATAAGAATTTGGTTTGCTAAGGAATTTTTTCGACTCCATTCCTATCTTTGATCTTGGTAAACATCCATTCTATTTGATATAGAGTTGCAAAGGTAGTGAAAAAGAGCCTAAGAAGGCTATGAAATTGTTAACCAATTGCCAAAGTTGCCTAATCTTTACATAGTCCTTAACGATATGATCAAGAGTTTTGACATGTTGCTTATAAAGGACACATAAAGTGTTCAGTTAGATACATCTCCTATTTAGCTCCTCTTTTGTTAGTAATGAATTATGTAAAATTCTCCAGATGAAAGTTTTAATTTTTAGGATAGTTAACATTCTCTAGATCTAGGCCCATTCTCAAATAGTACTGTCAGGCTTATATTCCTCTTTCAAAAGCTGTTTATTGACTGGCATAATTGAAAACTTGCTACTTTCGCCTAGTTTCCACACAATTGGTTCATTTACATTTGTCTTAGAATTTAATATCACATTACCCAGCTTGTTGTTTTTGTGGAATTCTGCCATGTGAAATCCTAAACGGTCTTCATCCCATACATTAAGAGTCAACCAAACACTACTAGTAGTTAGATTAGAATGGTCCTTAGTTAAAGGTTCCTAAGGATACCTTCATTACACCAACTATGCAACCAAAATAGTATTGTTTTTTCGTATCTAACGGTTATTTTTGCACGTTGCTCTATCCATTTCTACTCTTTAAAGATGTTTTTAACCATGTCAATAGCATTTATAGGTCCTTTGTCCCTTTTACTCTATTTATATTTATCCTTTATGATCTTTTCCCTCAATTTTTCACCGTAGAGGGCTTGCTAAGCCAACTTTATCAAGCATGCCCTATTCCTTAGCCTAAGGTCATGCAATCCTAAACCTCCATACTGCTTTCCTTCTTTTAACAGTCCCCAATTCAACTAATGTATCTTCTTTGATTGTTATGTTGAGCCTTAAAGGAAGTCCTTTATCATCATTTCTATTTTTGTCAAGACGAAGTTGGTAACTTAGAGAGCTAAAGGTAATAGCTTATTGTACCTTCCACCACAAATGATACAGGAATTTTCCTACTAGTGAAGTTAAGTAGTTTGGCTTTCATACTTATCAATTTCCCTCTAATTTTTTTCAATTAGGAAACTCATATCCTCTTTTGTCGTCCTCCTTATATTGTTTATAAGCCTCGTAATTAAGTGTACAAGGTTCGGTCCATAAAATGTAAGGTGATTAAGTAAGTTATCCAATTAAGCCTAAATTTTACAACAAAAATAGAAATATTAGTAAAAGTGATCTCATGAATTTGGATTTACAATAACAAATAATAAAATAATTAATTATTATAATATTAAATTATATGTATATTATTCATTATTTATCGGAAACGTATAAAATGAGTTCCAATAATTAATAAATCAATAGAGATAAATTATATACATACTAAAAACCATATATTTATTTACGTGTAAGTAAAAATACAAGATAGTAAAAATACGTGAAATTACTTAAAATACCTGAAATATGCCAAAATAATGCTAGATAATTAAAGAAAATCCATAGAAAATCAAGAAAATTGCTGAAAAAAATGTGGAAATGGTCTGGAATTGGGGCGCAACAACTTAGAAGTGGAGGATGGAAATTCAACCAATCAAATTTAGACAAAGAGAAAGTAAAAAGAGAAAGGATAACGGACAAATTGCACTAAATAATTCACCAACTTATCTAAACCATCCTCTAAATCGAAAGACAACCATCTAAAATTCATTTTGGCTATATTTGAATTCGAGAAAAATTTAGGGAAAGAAGAGAAGAGGGGAAAAACTAAATTTACCAAAAATTAGAAGGTTAGTGTGCAATTAGGGCATGTAAGGAGAACCTACAGCTTAATTATACCCTATATCAGAATTTAAACCAAATTAACACTAAATCATAAAATTTAACTTAAATATACCCTTTTACCTATTATTTCTTTATATTTATTTATTACATAATATGCATAATAAATAAAACTAACACCTCAAACTCCACAAATACTATCTTACATTAGCAATAAATATCTAAGGATATCTAATTTCATACCAAATTAGAATTTTTACCAAATTAATATTAAATCACAAAATTAAGCCCACCAATTGCCCTTTATGCATAATTTTAGGGCCTAAAAATTAAGTAAAATTTTAGAGAATAAATTTTTAGAATAAATCTTCATAATACTATCATTAATATCCTAAATAGTCTACAAAAAAAAAAATTGAAGTCAAAACTACACTATTAAGGTCATTTAAATCAAAATCGAAAACTAACTCAAGTTTAGGGATTTCTTAAGTACTGTATATCCCGGAATTAATTTTATCAAATTAATATTTTTCCCTAAATCTATATATAAAAATACCTCATAATACCAAATTTCATAATTTTTCAAACATATATATATTTGGTATTTTTAATAAATTAAACAAAATCGTGCAGAGAAATTGGACTTACTATTTGAATGGCCTCTAGCCACCAATGGTAACTTCACCAATGTCGGCAGCTATAGGCGATGGTCATTTTGATCTAGGTTTTCACTCTAAGACTTTAATTGCACTATAATTTGTTAACTTTTTTGTAAATTTATTCTTTCCCCTCTTTTCTTCTCTCCCTATTTTTTTCTAAGCTCTAAACTGACCAAAATAAATTTAAAATGGGTGTCTCCCAATTTATAAAGTAGTTAGATATGTTGGTGAATTATTTGTTACCAAATGTCCCTTATCTTTTCTTCTTTTTGCTTTCTATTTGGCTTAACCCTATTTGTTGATTTTCTTTCTTTCATTCCCAGCATACCATGCCCAATTCCAAACCATTCTACATTTTTCGTGAATTTTTTATTTTATTTTTCAAAATTAATTAGTAATATTTTAGCTTGTTTTAAGTATTTTAATAATTTCAGGTATTTTTATTGATATGTAAATACATATATAGTACAACTAAATACTCCTAAATATTGTTAATGTTATTTGATGATTTTTAGTGTGCATATAATTTATCTATATCAATTTGTTAATTATTAGAATTTGTTTTATATATTTCCGTTAAATAACAAGTAATATGCATATAACTTAATATTATAATATTTAATTATTTATTTTTTAAAATCCAAACTTATACAATCACTTTTACTAATATTCCTAACTTCATTATAAAATTTGGATTTAATCGAACAATTTGCTCGATCGCCCTAACTTTACGTATCAAACTTCGAACACCCAATTATAGGGCTCACAAGTGAGAACTATATTGTTGCTAGGGCAGAGCCAATTAGATTATTCTAGCTCATAGGGAAGTTTAAATTCCTTAAAGCTACTCTAATGAAGCTCCATTCCATTTGATCATACGCCTTCTACATGTCCAATTTGACTATCATCCAACCCTTTTTCTCTTTCTTCTTACTACATGTATGCAAGATTTCTTGTAATAGAATGACATTTTCATTTGCACTTCTACTCAGGATAAAGGTCCCTTAGGCAGGGCTAATAAGGGAGTTTACGAGAGGCTTGATCCTATTTACCAAAATTTTCATTATGGCTTTGTACAAAGTTGTGCAAAGGCTTATAAGACGGAGGTCCTTTAGACAATTTGCACTTTGGGATTGAGACCGACAGAGTCTTATTGATCTCACTTGGTATTACCTTAGTATAGAATATACCCTTAATGAACTTAGTGATAGATTCACCTACTATATCCCAACATTTTATGTAGAATATAGCACATAACCCATCATCTCCTAGTGATTTCCTTGGTCCCATATCGAGGAAAGAATTTTTAATTTCCACGGTTGTCAATTCATTTGAGAGTCCTTATTTCATGTTTCCAAGAGGCCCCTTCTAATACATCATAATTGGCATTATTTAATTGAGTTACTATATGCTACACGTAGATAAGGTTAGAGTATAATTTCACTAAATGAGATTGGAGTTGAATCCTATCATATATCCAATTACCATACTGGTCATAAATTGTCGGTTTCCTTCTTCTAACAACGGAGATACTAGGGAAGAATTTCGTGTTCTGTTCTTCTTTCAAGAACCAGTTTGTTCTCGAATTTACAACCATAAGTTACTTTCCTGCTTCAATACTTGGAAGAGTTCTTTCCTTAGAAATAACTCTCTATTAATGAGATTTTAAGATGGTGTCAAGGTTAATATTCTTTTTGTTTGGTAGATTTGGTTGGTAATGTTTTTCTTCCTACAATGCACGATACCAAACTTACTTTTATTCCACTCCATCATTTGCTATTATAGCCACTGAATATCAATAACCACTTTAAAAATGTAGATATGACCAGCAACTGTTTAGTAATGATCTGAATTGTGGATAATCTAATCACATTTCTTGTAATCTAAATGGTCTTGTATAACTTACAATGAGTCTATTTCCTCTGTGAGGATGCGTGTTAAGTGTCACAGCTTGAATAGAAAGAGTCATAATAATCTTGTCATGTAAACTAATCTAAAATAAAAACTGACCCTACAGCTACTATCGTAGATACAGTTCACACAAGGCGCACAACTCAACCAGCTTAAAACGTCTGTTCTGACACCTGTTAATAACTAAACCCGTGGTAGAGCTTTTACAAAATACTTATTCTATACAACCTGTTGGCTAGTACCACAACAGTATGTATACAAATGTTTTACGTCCAAAGGTAAAGTTTACAATTAGAGTTTATTAAGAACCACCGGTTTTGCAGTCTATATACAATAAGTTAGGAAACTAGTGGGATCTCAGGAAATTCTCAATTAGTTTCCTTAAAAACTCAAAGACAAAGTCAAAATCCCAGGTTCAGTTGATTCCTCAATCCTCACTTTCCCAAACAGTAACACACTAACTTAGGAACAGTGGTATCTGAACATCCTAACTTCACTCAGTACCTGCAAAAGTGTCTATAGGGATATAAGTACAACTAACTTAGTAAGTGGGACGAAGTCAAAAGAGTACTGTACAAATACAAATAAGGTTAATAATGATGATAAAATGCAATGCAATCAAACAAACGAAACATCGCACAATGTTATCCGGTCTACTATGAGGTTAAAGAAATTACATCCGCTCCAACCTGGATTGAGAAGTTTCATCGCGGCTCAAGTCAGACCAAAACCAAGCTTGTGCAATAGAGAACACCCTCCTCCCATAACCGCCTTCAAACTATGGCCCCCAACCTTGCTGTGACCTCCTCTCCTGTCACTTAATTCGATTAAGGGTGGGAAAAAGACTATTTCAGCCATCCCCATTGAAGGAAGTCGGTATTTGGCCTGATACTCTTAATTGTTTCCCCTAATAGGTGTTATGCATATCCAGTTTCATTTTAGTCAAATAAACGTTAATTTTAATCAGGGGTGGCCAACAAGTTCACACAATACAGAATCTATGTAAACATGCAGAACAGCATACCAAGGAGTTGAACTCCTATCATAACCGAGCATCATCCACATACACAGCATGTGCATAATCAACTAACTACAAACACAATAAGAAGTACTTTTAGGTCTTCGGATACTTTAAACAGTACCTAAACAAGTGGTGAAGCCATGATCCCAACTTACTTGTTTAGACGTTCGCTATTGCTGACTTAAATCGTTAACCATCTTTGTATTGGAAGATCCTGATTATATAAAAGACCCAAATTCAGTTTTCATAATAATCACGAAAACATTAGAGTTTAATCTAAAATGGTTATATATATATATTATAATTATTTCTATAATATATAGTCGTATTATCACTATATATAGAATTAAGTTATTAATTGTTGATACTGTATATCATATGTACTACTATGTATTATATATTGTTTCGATCGTATTGAAACGTACTTTTAATTTATTATTTTACGTTTTAATTCTGATAAGGTTACCGAAATACGTACATTCTTGAATATAATAAAGTTATAAGGTAAATTACTTAAGATTGTCCAATTTTAACAAAATTAGTATCTTTGGGTTCATATAGACCTAATGACACGCTTTACGAGTTCTATTTCTAGAGACGACTTTTAACGGGTAATTCGAGTTTTTAATACAGTTATATGTAATTATATAAATATGATCGTATTATACGTAATTTACATTATTAAATTGTACTTTATCTAATTTGTCCACATATTGTTACAATATAAGTATTATCCAATTCTAATATAACTAAAGTGTATTCCGACCAAAAAAATATTAATAAATATAATAAAAATATTCATTTAATCCAATCTGATCAGCAATCTTATATATATTTTTTATTTAACTATTTAATTCATTTTAGTTTTTAATATTAAAAATACACCCCAACTTGTAAATTAAGCTATTTTACTTAGTAAATTTGAAATAATTAGTTTGAGTTACCAAATAATTTCTTGAAAATTTTTATAGACTCCTAAAAATATGGAGAATTCAGTTATCACCTGGTTTCAAATTTCCGACTTATTGCCTATATATTTGTATTGAAGATTTTACCCCTAAATTATTATAAACTACCCAATTATGATTCTTTTTTCACCAAATAAATTTCAATCTGACTCAATACTGTTATTATTTATTATAGATCAGTACATATCCATTTCATCAATTAATAATTTTATTCTATTTTTGACCTATTTTCAAGCCAAAAAAATGCAATAAATATTAAAAATATTCAAATCAAAATTCAGGCTATATAGAAATTATCTATATATCATACATATCCTACACAAAAATTTTCAGCTAGAAAATTAGCACATTTATTTACAAATCTAAATTTGGATAAACAATAGATTTCTTAAGAAAGTATATTAAATATGGCGAATTTTTCAAAAATAAAAATATTACGTGAAAGCATGTTCAAAATAACCTAAGTACAGTTTTTTTTCATAATTTTCTGGGTAGATTTACTAATTTTTAAAAATTATTGAAAAACGAGATAGGAATTTGACTTTCCTGTTCTTGATGTCTCCGATAGCCTGCAGCGGTTGGGTGGTTGTCAAATGGCTTGCACGGTAGGTGGACCGTCTAATGTTGGCTGGGTTTCACAGCAGATTCAGGGTAGGCTTGGTTTCTAACCTAGCACAAGTTTTCCTTTGTTTTTGTCTAATTTTCTTAAATTGTTTTATTTTCCAAATTTTTTTTCTCTCTATTCTTGGATCCTAATTGCTAAACTGTTGCTAATCTACTGAAAGTATAGTATTTATAGAATTTTTTTCACCGCTTAGGAATTTTTCTTTGTTTTTTTTTTTTCTCCATTTAATGAAGTAGGAGGTATCCATTTTTCCTCCGACTTTTGAATCATCAAATTCTTTTCTTCTACAATAGCCACGGCAGCATCCAGCAATTTCAAGCGTTTTGGAGTTGATTTGAATTAACTTTGATGTAGTTTAGTTAAATAATATATATATATATATATGTTCTGTTAAAATTAGTTATTTACTTAGTGTATAGGTTTATACTCTATATAAATATCACCTGTATTATATAACCTTACTCATATAATTAAATTTCTAACATATCTTTTATTTTTTTAGGATATGTTCTAAAGTTAATTTCATAAATTCAACACAATATATATATATAATTACATAATTTAGGATTAATTTACGGGTACAATTATTTTTTATACCGGGTATACTCATAAAATTACATGTATTTTTATATTGTAAACTATACTATATTATCTCATTTTATAGCTCAATTAACATATCTCTAAGTTATTGTCATAATCTAAGCTTGATTTTAGGAATTTCGAGTATTTTAATGCTATATTGAATATTCCTACTTTTAAGGGCAAAATTAGGATTTTGGATCATTATTTTTAAAATCTAACTTCATTGTATTATCTCGACTAACTTTTTTATTCTAGTCGTAAAGTTTAGACTCAATTGGATAAATTTACCTGAAAATCCTAAATCTAAGCTCGGTTGTCCTAAACTCAATTTTTGAGAACTTACATTAAGCATGCATGAAGTACTTTCCTAAGCTCATCTATTCAAGTTTGGATGAGGTTGGTGAGAGTTTACTGCAATTAGACCATGTGAATCTCTTCCTTAAGAATCCTAAATCTTGCTTTCCATAGGTATTCATGCAATTTTGATACTCTTAGGCTCTATTTTGATTAACAGTCCCTACCTCCTCCCATACCCACCCGTCTCCCACAACCCCACCCCCCACCCCCAAAGGCCCCTAACTTTTTAGATGAGTTCAAGATGTCATTGAAATCATCTAAAATGATCTAAAGGCCATTTAAAGATTCATTTAACACAATCAAGTCTTGCTAAAGAAGTTTCCTTTCGTTATATCTTGAATTAGCATAAATTGAAGAAATATACCATTTTAGATGAAAGAGAGGCACTTGAACTGAGATTGTAATTTCCTAAGACCCTACATGTATTTTGCTCACAATGGCTCTTTCAGCATACCATAAGACCATGATTCCACCACTTTGGCCTGAAGCTTCACAACATAACATATGGTAATAGCCCAAGGCCCCTTGAAGATTAATTGCTTCTTGTTTATCTAACTTAGTTTTAAGTAAGTAGAGTCTATTTAGTTCATTCCATTAAATAAGTTGTTCAATCTCTTACCTTCTTGCACCTGAATATACCCACCATACATTCCAAGAAAGGACCTTGAATGGCATTCTTTAGAGCATAATATTATCTTGTATCATAGCTTTTAGGTTAAGAAGAGTGGCTATCATATTGAACTAAGCATGCAAGATAGGCATCTCATTGCTTCCTCTTACATATCTGTTAATTTCAATTTGCATCCAGCAAGGTCTGGCCAGATTAATCACCAGGGTTGATGCAATGTCCCATAGAGGATAAATCCATTGGTTGACAATCCCCTCCATTAAGCTCACAATTACTGGAATTGTTAGGATTTGGACTAGGATGATTGAGTAGAGGTAGAGAAGTTCCATTAAGGTTTGTACAATTAGTTTCCATTTGATGAGAAAACTCTATAGTGTTAGTCTCATGTATCTGTTAATTTCAATTTTATGTTAGTTATATATAAGGATGCGTGGCCTTATTTTACTAGTTAATAAAATCATTAAATAATTCGATTAAATGATATTAATACATTTCAATTTAAAAAAAGAAAAAAACTAGCAAGAAAACTAAGTGAAAAAATTAATATTATACTTAAAAAAAAACACATAAAATAGGGTCCTTTAAAAAATAATCACAAAAATACTACACTTAAAATTGGTTTTTTAAAATGCAAATCTAAAATGTACTAAAATCAACTTTTGAAAAGCCGGATACTTGAATTTTAGCATGAAATTGGCTTTTGAAAAGCTAATTGCATTTTGTTTAAAGAAATAAGCATTTTATTTAATTATACCATATTATTGTTAAAGCTATAGTGTTGCTTAGCAGTGAGGTTTTTGTGGCTATTGGCTAGTGATCCTTTGTTCAAATCCCAATGATGAGATACTTTTACATTAGACATAGCTTTTTGGTTTGTTTTAGCAAAATAAATGGTGTTATGGGAATTAAATCCAAGATATTTAAGTTAGAGCCCAAAGTATTAGCTACTACACCAAATGCATGTTACCGGCTACTTAATTGCACGTTATTATATTAAATTCTTCTAAAATCAATTTTTCAACAACCAATTTTAAGTTCAATGCTAAAAATCAACTTTTTAAGGTGTGATTTAATTTTGTTTTAAATTCATATTTTGAAATTATTGATTTCAAATGTGGTATTTTTTTGGATTATTTTTAAAAAGAGTCCCATTTTAGGGTTTTTTTTTTAATATAACATTAATTTACTCTTCCTAAGAAAACCTACCAGAATATTTTTCAGCCACTTATAAGGGTATGTAGCCTTTGTGGAAGGAAGAATCATGACGTAATTGGTTTTCTAATTTATTTTATTTTTTTTTTCAAATAAAAGTTGTTGATAGCCACCTATCATCCTAGGAGGACCACATCAATAGAAGGTCGGCAAGCTACTTCAACTTGTAGGTTGCAACCTATTGTCAAACAAAGTGCTACTCTAGCCATGTTAAGGTTAGGGGAGGTGGCCAAAGTGACCTTTTATAATATTTTTCAACTTTTTTTTTCAATTTTTTATTTAATTTTAAAAACTTGATTTATCTTTTGATATATTTTTTTTATTTTTTAGTTTAACTTTTGTATAATTTTATATTTTTTTCTTTTTATTTTTTAGACTTTTTAAAATTTATATTTAGTTTTATTTAACTTTTTAAAGTATTTTTCTTTTTCTAATTGTAGCTAACAAAACATGTTAGCACTACATATCTAAAAATTTTGGTACCACATGTTAGATGATATGCCATTTAAGCTTAAGTTAATGGTGTTGTAACAACAAGGTAATGGAATCTCTTATTTGAACTAATACAAAGTTCGATCATCTATTTGAATTTGCTCTCAAATGTTAATATCCTATAATTGTTGTTAAAATCGCGATTCTATGAATTTACAATTTTAGGAAGCTTTTTTAAGTTAATTCAAGTGTAGAATCTTTTTTTCTTTTTTTGTAAAAACTTATATTTTCAACTGGTTTTACGTATTAAACTTAGTAGAAACTTACGCCATTAGTCAAGTTTACCAATTTTACATATATAAGTTGAGTATACTAAAAATAGAAAACATATACTAACCCATTAACTATTAGAACATTAAATCGTTTTTCTTATCCAATTCCAACCTTTTTTCCTCTTTCTCTTTCCTTTTCTGCTAATCCCTTGTTCAATATTCATAACCTTAGTTCCAATTCCAACTCTAATAGAAATATTTATAAAAAAAACTATATATTTAAGTTTATTTTATTAATAACTCAAACAGAGTTAAAAATTTTGATTCTTCTTCAAGTTATTGCTTTTTAAACAAAATAATGAAAAAAAAATTAGTTTCAACTCTACTTGTGCTTCTTCCATAAATTTTAGATTATAGATTAATAATTTTTTAATAGAAAAAGAACTAAATTTCTTCATTGCCATCATATATTTCAAGTTATCTATAATTATTATGAAAATATCTATTATTTTTTTAAAGCTATTTTATATAGGTTATAAAAACTTAATTTTCTATGTTTTAATCTTATATTCTAATTTTACAAACCCTCTAATAATTCTAAGTAAAACTCGTAAGTTTGAGAACATTTACGATGTAATTTTTCCTAGTTATTTGTAGTTGTGTGTACTTTAGTTTTATTTATTTTACTTTCAGTTACTTTGGTTGATAATCATAATGTAATAGAATTTCTTTTTCCTTTATTACAAATGGCATGCCATTTAAGTGTAAAGCAGTATTCTGTATGGACATTACATGGCCAAAATAATATTACTTTTATACATTCTAGGTTTAATTGGATGATTAATTAAATCTTAGTGAATGACATACCAGTGATGTATATATTTAAAATCTAAACTTAATCTTACAATATTTTCATTATACTATCACATAAAAATGTGCTTATTTATATATATATATATATTCATAAATTCCATTTAATCAATAAACAATTAATACAAAGCATTAAAAAAGTTCCATTTGATTAAAAAATTAATACATATAATCATTACTATTTAAGCATTGTAAATTCAATTTTCCAATCCTTTTTATCAAATTATTTGTTAATTAAATGAAATTTATGAAAATATATAAATAAATAAATTATTATGTGACAATATGATGGAAAATTTGTAAGATCAAGCATTAGATTTTAGGCATATACATTGCGGGTGCATTGTTTACTAATTACAATGTGAAAACAAATAATAATTAATGGCTTAGTAACAATATATATAAGCTTCTAGTATGATTATGGAGTCGAATAAAAAATTAGTGGCTCTAATAGTATAGATAGGAAGATAAGAGAGAAAAAAATATAACTAAAGCTTAATATCATGATTATAAAGTCAAAGGAAAAATAAGTGCCTCAAATAATATAAATATGGTAATTGTGGAGTCAAATAAAAATTAGTAGCTCAAATAATATTGATAAGAAGATGAGAGAAAGAAAATAACATTAAAACTTATACTATGATTGTGGAGTTTAATGGAAAAATTAGTGACTTAAATAGTATTGATAATAATATAAGAGAAAAAATAGAATTAAAGATTATATTATGAACGTGGGATCAAGTGAAAAAAACTAATGGCTTCAATAGTGTAAAAGATAAGAAGATGAGAGAGAAAAAATATAATTAAAATTTATATTATGATGATAGGGTCGAATGAAAAAGTTAATGGCTTAAACAATATAAATAAGAAGATGAAAGAGAACAGATATGATTAAAACTTATATTATGATTGTGGAGTTAAATGAAAAAATTATTGACTTAATTAACATAGATGGATGTGGATAAAAAGATGAGAGAAAAAATATAAAATTCAAGTTTACCTTAAGATTGTGGAAGTCAAATAAAAAAATAGTGACTTAAATAATATAAATCAGATGAGAGAAAAAAAATCTAATTAAAACTTACATTATAATTGTAGCGTTAGATGAAAAAAAAAAAATCAAAGGCTTAAATAGTATAAGAAAAATATTAGTGGCTTCAATAGTATATATAAGAAGACAAGAGAAAATAAAAATAGAATTAAAGTTTATACTATAATTATGGAATTGAATGGAAAAATAAATAATGGCTTAAATAGTATAGAAGATATTAAAGGGCTTTTGAAATAAAAATGATATGCATCACGTGCCAGTTAGCTAAAAATGTTAGCTTGTTTAATGTCCTTAAAGAAATATAATAATGTTGATACACAAAAATTGAATTAAGTAGCAAATTTGACATGTAGAAAGTTGGGGTATGTAGTTATATAATAGTCTAAAGTTAAGGATTTAAATTTAGTATTAACACTTGTAGAGAGCTAAAATTGCCCTTTTTATTTTTTTTTTAGGCTTAACTTCTTAAGTTAAGTAATGGGTTTAAGGTTTTGGTTCCATATTAGGATGACTTAAGGAAAATTGACGTAGCAAGCTTAAAATGGAGATCATTAGATTGGTCCATCCACCTTTAACTTTTCTCAAGTAGGCTCATTCATTCAAGAGGAGGTCAATTGGCCTTAGATGTATTAACAAGCTCATTTAAGATAACCATAAAATGAGCATCCTTCATATCTTCTATTGCTTATTAAGATGATCCAATGGATGTCGCTATGTTTAAGAGTCTATAAATGTTTAGTCATTTCTCCTCATTTGTAACTTGTAGAAAAATTGAAAAAACAACATTTTACCATAGGAGCCTTACTCTCTAAGATTAAATGATCAATTCGGGTAAAGGAAGTGATCTTAATTACTTGAACTACAAAGTTGATGCCTGAGGTTCCATGAGGTTCTTTTATCTATCACTTAGTGCATTTGAGATTTTGAAATTGTTCATTTCTTATAAGAGTATTAACAGTTCAGTTTGGTTCAATTTAGGAGTCAAATTGCATTTGAAACAATTCAGTTCAAATACTTCATGAACTAAACTGTTTACCAAACTACTTCAATTTGAACTATTTTTAAAAATACCATGTTCTTTTTTATAACATTAGTAATTATCAAAGTTTCAACCAACATTGATGTCTAGATTGAGGAATATTATAAAAGAATTGATGTTGTATAACATTATATCATAGAGACAATACATCTTAGATAATACTAAAAGCGCATGAGTTTGTTAGAGATAAGAGACAAAAGTAAAGGAAATGAAGTGGATTATAAAGGTTGAGAGTGAAATGAAAAATGACTAAAAATGGAAAATAGGGTTAAATTGAAATATTGACAGGGTTTAAAATTAAAAAAATATATATTGCTTATTTTTTTATCTTTTAGTAAGAAGTGGTTTGGTTTGATTCGGTTTAACCTCCTGAATTGAACCTAAAAACCATTTGGACCTTCTTTGATCCAAATTGCAAACCAAATCAAAATATAAAAGAATAGCATTTTTCAATTTGATGTGGTTTAACTTTCAATTCAGTTTGATGAACAACTCCGATTCCTACTCCCTATCATTATCATACAGTTCTTTGAAGCCACAAATAGCACGAAACACTAACAACAAGTACAGGACACCTTTTGTTGGAACCCATTAATCTACAACCCTAATATTGGGCATATAGGTATTATTGTTAGATGAGTAAATATATACTTTTTTTTCTATTGAATGTTTAATTTTATATATGATACAATAATTTGATTTTACTTAAAAAAGTAAAATTCATGATTATTTAAGATATAGTAAAATATCTCATATTGGTATCATGGCAATCTAATATGATTCTAGAAAAACATAGTCACCCCTTTTACTTCAATATCTCATTTTCAACATCAAATATAAAATTTCCACTATATGTTCAATTCGAGCTTAACTCAACCCTAAAGTTTAAATGTCCTCAAACTAATATTCAAAAATACATTTAAACATTTATATATTACTAATAGATCCAATACTTATTGATATTTTCTTCAATCTTTTATTTATAGATATCAACAAACTTCTCATCATCTGTCATCAGTAGCTTTCCTTCTAAATTTTACTTTAATCATATCCTACAGTCTTTTAGATTAATATCCTTCTTCTAATATAAATTTAAACTGACAAGTGATAATAATCCCAATTACCTTAAATCCCTTGCCATCCACTAATTTCCGACTTATAAGGATTAAACACCTCAATATCATTATTATACCTGCATTTTATTCATTTGTATATGCCTTATAATAATACTCATCAACTAATTCTTTTATTCATATTTATCATCATTCAACTAAAATCAAGGAAGAGTCCTTCAATGAAATCATTACTTATCTTCTAATTCATTTAAGCATGGATCCTTAGATAACTATCTGTGATCAACATTCCTTATTATCCTATCATAATTAGTTTACTAATAGATAACCGTTTTATAGAATTCACTTTCTAGAGGGTTATGTCTTTCTAAATTGATTTTTGAATAACAAAGTAACTTTTGATTAAAAACCTTAATTATCTCCAAACTTTTTGTCTTAATTCCATTCCCACTGTCATGTGTTACTCATCCTACTACTATTTTAGGGCGTCTGGATACATATACGATCATAATTTACCTGACAATCTTACTTCTTCACTCATATGCCATTTAACAATCATCCATCTCTTATATTCAAACATAAGTGCCACATAATAATGTCATTTAGTTTACCTCGACAAGACATAAAAATCTTACTATCCACTTCATACTTATTTTGCTTTCCTTACACCAGCTCATAACTCTAAACATATAATTCTTCAATTCATGATTCATTAAGGGTTAAAAATTCATAACTTAATTATAGTCTCATAGTACCATTTCTTCTACCGTTTTTACACATATAAAGGACTTCTTCAATTGGTCACCTAAAAAACATCCGATCCTTTTACACCCTTAATCACAAGTACATAATGCATTACAGTATATGTATATATCCAAAGAATTCACATTTGTCAAGGAGCATAACTATATCCATTAAAAGATTGAAATGATGTTCACTTTTATGATTAACTAATCGTATGATCAATTCTAACTCTCGACAAAATATAACCAACTATAATATTGTATCCATCATTTAAATCACCGATATCAATAATTTGTTTAAATGAATTCCATCACCATTATCCTCCAATTTAATTATCATCACCGCTTATTAATTTAGTACTCTATACTATAAGCCCCATAACAAACCATTCGAGGTTTCGATCAGTTGAAAGACTCGATCGAACCTAAATTATAAAGTAAAGCTAGAAATATTAGTAAAAATGACCCCGTAAACTTGAATTTAAGAAAATAAGCAATAAAATAAAAGAATATAAAAATTCCAAATTTTAAGTATATAACTCGTTATTTATCGAAAATGCGGAAAATGCATTCCGATAATTAACGAATCGCTCGAGATAAATTATATGTATATTAAAAATCATAAAATAACCTAAATAATATTTAGGAATATTTATTTGTACTATATATGAATTTACATGTATGTAGAAATATGCGTAATTACTTAAAATACGCGTAATGTGCTAAAATCATATTAAATAATTAAAAAGAATTCATAATTAATTAAGGAAAAATAAAGAAAAATCAGGAAAAATAAGGAATGGTCCAGATATAGGTCATGGTAGCTGGGAAAAATAAGAAAAAAATCAGCCAATTAAATTAAGACAATACAAAAGCCAAAAATTAAGGGATAAGGCAATTGTCTTATCCAATTTAATGCACAATAAATTCCCTAAAGCTCTATAAATAGGGAAAAAATTTAGAAGTTCATTTGGACAGTTAGAAATGAAAGAAAATTTGGGAGAGGCGAAAATTGAGAGAAAAACCAAAGAAAAAAAAAAGAAAAGGAAAACTGTGTAGTTAGGGCCACAAAGGAGAACTCAGACCCGACGAGCAGTTGGGAGTGGATAGCCACTACCACTACATGGAGTGGATAGCCACTACCACTACATGGTGGTGGTAACGCCGAGGTGGGCCGACACACCCATGGCCACCGGCGGTGGCCGAAGCCACTCAAATCGGTGAGTTCGATTTTCAGCCCAATTTTGTGTAATTTTGTAAAAATAGTAAATGTTATTAGAAAATTATGAATTTTGTTATTCTGGAATATTTTTTGTATTTAGTTTTTATGAAAAATATTATTTTGATGAAAATATGTCTCGTAATATAGGTTCCTTAAGAAATCGTGCAAAATCGAGCATGTTTCGGTTTAGAAGTAAATGACCTTAGGAGTGTAGTTTTAAAACCAAAATTTTTGTGTAGATTACTTAGATGATATAGAATAGTGGTATGAAGCCCGTTTTAAAACATCAAATTTTGAAAATTTTAGATAATTTTTAGACCCTAAAATGAGGCATAAAATGAGTAATTTAGGGTTAATTAAGGAATTAAATGGTTAATTACTGATTTAGTGAATAATTATATGTTTTAGGATGTTGAAATCTAATGGAGTATGATACTTGTAGCATTTAGGGTGTTAGATGTAATTATTAGGTTAATTATGTAGTAAATAAGTAATATGGAAAAATAGTACATTTTAAGTTAATTTTGTAAATTAGGGTAATTAGGTGTAAAATCTGATTTAGAATGAATTTAGACATTTTGAAATGATAATTGATGTTGGGAGATAATAATTAGAGTAATAAAAATATTAGATGTGTATTATGTACATAATAGGTGATAATACATAATATATAATTATTAAAAATATAATAAATAGAAAATATTAGAATAAAAATTGATATTATGATAAAAATAAAAATATACAATAAATCTTATAGGAACCTTGAATTTATGTAATTATATGAAAAATGTAAAAAATTTCTCACATCAGGAGTGAATTCGGTACACTAATACGGATTTAACTGTACCGGGTGAAATAAAATACTAATTAGGGGTAATAATGATATTTAGGAAATCGGGAAGTAATGTAATTAATTTCACATTATGGGTTGAAACGAATTTCTAGGGTTGAAGTATAAAACACTACTTAGAAATCGAACTACAACCTAATTTAGACTGATGCAAAAACTGAACCCGAACCTAACCCTAAACCTAGAATAATTATAAAAAACTTAAGACCTATATAATTAGACATATTAAACCCTAAACAAAACATAACAATAAGCGTTATAGGATAAAATGAACCTATAATAGTTATATGAAAAACTGAAACCACGTTTATGTTATAGGGATGATCGGCGATGGCCTGAGCAAGTCGGACCTCGAGTGATTGAGCGAGGAGTCGAGGCAAGTTAGGATTAATACAATACTATATTTTGGAGGCTTGAGATTATGTTTGGTTGTGCTTGTTAGATAGTTGGATGTGTGCATGTGCTTAATTATGAGTTATGCTATGATTCTATCGGTTGTCCTAGCTTGTATTGTATGGTTTGTATGAAATAATTGATCACCCTAAACTTGATCTAATCAAATATATGACTTATAATCATAATCGGACCTACATGGCAACCTATTAGGGGAACTTAGGACTCTCCAGCCAAGTACCGACCCCTTCGAAAGGGGTAACGCAGGATTGCAATTGGTCTCTTCTTCATCCTTAGCCGAACTAAGTGACAAAAGAGGAGGTCGCGGTGAGGGTGAAGTCAGTGGTTCAAAGGTAGTCGCGGGAGGAGCGAGGTCTCCATTGCACCGGCCTAGGTTTGGCCATGAGCTGTTGCATTAATGGTAACTCCTCAATCTGGATTAGAGCGGGCACAATTTCTCTAATCTCACGACAGGCCAGACAACGTCGTGCGATGGCATTTGCTTGAACATGCATTGCACTTAATAAGTTGGTTGATAACCTTGTTGTGTTTATGGTATAGTTTTAAGTCCTCCATCCTAACTTATTGAGCTATGGTTACTCACATCCCTATAGACGTCGTGCAAGTACTGGCTAAAAAGCGGCAAACAACTACTCTGAAGCTAGCAACTGCTAGATCCTGGGGAGTGAGGAAAAACATTTGAAGAACAAATATATATTTTTAAGGTTTAAGTTATTATTGTTGAAAACGCTAATTGTAATAATTGAATTCTATTATATATATATATATATTTCCTCACTTTCTTAGGTAATAAATTATAAACTGTTTACTTTAAAACGGGTAAGTCGTGGACGTCTTGTATAAATCAGGTCTAAGGTAGCGGTTGTAAGGCCAACTTCTATCATAGGATGGTTTACACGGCGGAGCTGTTACGACTCTACCGCTTCGGGGCGTGACATATACTTCAATAGAAAAATAAAAAATAATAATCATTCCATATACCTTATCATTATCAAACTCTTCAATACCATCATCATCCATTATCTTGTACACCGCATTCTCATTTTGTACAAATTTATTCCTAAATTAGGTTTTGATTATACTTCTAGTATAGGTTTTGATTCATTTTTGAATCAATTTCTAACATTTCCCTCTTAATGTTTTGTCTTTCTAAGATCCTATTCTACACCACGTTTTATTTCACTCTCTGTTATACTACCTCATATTTATACTAAGCACTAAACTGAGATCATCTCGAAAATTCTATAGGTTTCCAATTTACCTTAATCTACAATATATATCACCATATATCTATTGTTCCAAAACTCAAATAATCTCCATTATTTTCTATAAGTCTAATCGATTACAACACAACTTCATTAACAAACTTCTTAAAAATCTCATCCACAATATTAACATATTCCAACCAACCATTTTAAACAATATACTTTATATCTTAACTCTGTATTGGATCAAGGATTTTCCTTAGTTCTACCTAAATAACTTCAACTAACCACCAATCCTCCATGATCCTCCATATGATCCCATTACTAAGGTTAAATTTGATTAGCGTTTATCTTAGTTTAGTGTTATAGTCACTATTTATTCTATAATTTATAGTACGATACTTTAATGTCCACTTATTTTTACCCACTCTCAATGTACTCCTAAAATATCTATTTCTTTTAAATTGTTATTTTTGAAAGCGAGTTTACTAGAACTTTGGTCCGATACCAACTAAGAACCGTCATGCCCCAAAGTGACAAAGTCATAACAGTCCCACCATACAAACCATTCTAAAATAGAAACTAATCTTACAGCTGTTATCTTAAACTTGATCTACATAAGGCATCAAGGACTAACCCGCTTTAAAGTAAACAGTTTATAAATTAAATAAGTTATTTACCTAAGAAAGTATGAAAATATATATAGATATTAGGATTTAAGTATTACAAATAATGTTTACAAGGTTTCATTGCCCTATACTTCCTAAATTATATATTATTTAAAAATGAAATATTCAAAATAAAAGCTAAGATCTTGACAATATATATCTATTCTTCAGATGTATTTCCTTACTTTCCAAGATCCAGTAGTTGCTAACTTCAAGGTAATTGAAATTTGCTTCCTAGTTAGCACCTACAACAAAGTTTATAAAGATGCGAATAACTACAGCTCAATAAGTTGGAACGGGGACTCAAAATCAAACAGCAAACACAAACAAGATTATCAACCAAATTATTAGTTGCAATGCATGCTCAAGCAAATGTTATCGCACGACGTTGTCCGGCCGGTCGTGAGATTAGAGATTAGAGAAATTGCACCCCTTCTAATCTGGGTTAAGGAGTTTCCATCATGAGATTAGAAAAATTGCTCCTAAGCTTATGCAATGGAGACACCGCTCTTCCTACGACTACTTTCAAACCATTGACTTCACCTTCACCGCAACCTCCTCACCTGTCACTTAGTTCGATTAAGGATAAAGAAGGAACTAATTATATCATCCAGTGTTGTCCCTTTCGAAGGGGTCAATATTTGGCCAGAGAATTCTCATGTTCCCCTAATGGGTTGCTACATATGTATGGCTTAGAATTTCAAGTCATATATTTAATTAGGTCTAATTTAAAGTATTTAATAATTTCAACAAATCACATAAATACAAGCTAGGATAGCAATCAAAATCATATCTTCAAACTTAGAGACAAGCACATGCGCACAGTTAGCTATCTAACGTGTACAATCATATACAGTTTGAAACCTCCAAGTACTACAATTTAGTACTTTGAAATACAACAACATGTTAATCTCAACTTACAAATTATCCTTTGTTGCTCATTGGTCAACTCATCTTTGTGTATCCTATAATAGATAACATAAATGTGTTTTTAGTATTTATATCTTGATGATATGTATATGTATATATACTCTATGTTATGATTTAACCTAATTCTTCACAAATACATAATAGTTATTATTAATTCATCCTAAGTTAGTTTTGAGTTCAGTTTCTGAATCTGGTTCTGATTTACGTTCTAAAGTAATTCCAATTAAGGATATTATACATAAAGCCTAAAAATGTGATCCGAACACAAATGTGAAATTATCATGTTAGGCTCGAGTATCCTAATTATCACTTTTAGTTCTAAATCAGTATTCTATTTTACCCGATATATTTAAATCCTTATTAGTATATTGAATTTATTCTTGATGTGAGAAAATTTTACATTTTTCATATAATTACCTAAATTTAAGTCTCTTACCGAATTTTATATATTCCAATTATTACTATAATATCAATTTTTATTCTAACATTTTCTATTTATTATATTTCCAATTTTTGCATATTTTATATTATTACCTATTATGTACAAAATACACATCTAATATTTCTATCACTCCAAATATCATTTCCTAACATCGATTAACATCTCAAAATATCTAAATTCATTTCAAGTCTTATTTTACACCTAATTATCCAAAATTACAAAATTAACTAAAAATTTAGCATTTTTACCTATTACATATTTACTACATAATACTCTAGTAATTACATCTAATACCTTAAATGCTACAAATATCATATTTCATCAAATTTTAACATCCTAAAATATATAATTATGCACTAGATTAGTAATTATCTATTTAATTACCTAATTAACCCAAAATTACTCATTTTATGCACCATTTTAATGCCTAAAAATTATCTAAAAACTTTGCAAATTAATTTTTGAAAAAGGTTTCGTAGCACTGTTCTATAATCCTTAAGTAGTCTACTTAAAAATTTTGGATTCAAAACTACACTCTTAAGGTCATTTATTTCTAAATCGAAACATGCTTAATTTTGTATGATTTTTTAAACACTATATATCACAGGACATATTTTTATCAAAATAATATTTTTTATAAAAACTAAATATAAAAATATTCTAGAATACCAAATTTCATAATTTTCTAAACATATTTAATATTTTTAACAAAATATGTAAAATCAGGGAAAAAATTGGATTTATAAAAACTGGTGTCTCCGGCTACCAAGGCCTTTTCAGCCAGCTTGGGCACTACTACCACAGTATGGTAGTGGCGACAGTCCACTCCCAAGTGGTTGTCTGGTTAAGGATCTCCTCTAAGGCCTTAAATGCATAGATTTTTGTAAATTTTTTTTTGAAAACCTTAATTTTCCCTTTGTTTTCAACTCTCTCTAATTTTCTACAATGCCAAACGTCCCAAATAAGCTTCTGTAAAATTTTGGGTATTTATAGAGGTCTTAGCAATTTTTTGTGCATTAAATTGATATGAAAATTGCCTTATCTTATCTTCTTTTTTTTCACTTTCTATTTGTTACATTTTGATTGGTTAATTTTATTTCTCCATTTCCAAGCTGCTACGATCACTTTCTTGAGATTTCCATAATTTTCTTGATTTTTCCTTAATTATTCATGCACTTTCTTTAATTATTTAACATTTTTTTAGCCTATTTCACGTATTTTAAATAATTACGATATTTCTACCTACATATAAATATATATGGTATAAATAAATACTCCTAAATATTATTTAAGTTATTTTATATTTTTTAGTGTGCATATAATTTATCTCTAGCGATTCGTTAGTTATCGAAATATATTTTACGCATTTTTTATAAACAACTGGTAATATACTTAAAATTTGAAAATTTTATATTCTCTTATTTTATTTCTTATTTTCTTAAATTCGAGTTTACGCGATCATTTTTACTAATAATTCTAGCTTTTTCATAAAAATTGGGCTGAATAAAACAATTTGTTCGATCGTCTTAAATTATACGAGTTAAACCCCGAGTAGCTAATTATAGGTCTTACAACTATGTTAGTGAAGCTTTGCTCTCAAGGATTAAGCACCTCATCAAGCGAAGAATGCCTAGGTTCTTACTTAAAAATTGGTAAGTTGATGCTTTAAAACCCTTTTCCTTGTCACATATCCCAACTAGTTACTAAGATGACTTATTATTATATTACATTTTAATAATTTTAAAAATTAATACCTAGAAATTATAAATTAGGGGCCTAAGTAGCCCAAATCTCTTTGATAAGTTTAGTAAAAATAGCAAAAGAAAAATCATACCTTCTACATTTTGCTTAAGTTTCTACATGAGCTTTTCGGCTTTTTAAAAATAAATCAAGAAATTATTCCAAGCTAAGGACTCATATTAAAGAAAAATATTTGATAACATGAAAAATAGATTAATTCTTAAGCTAAGACATAAAGAGAAAAGGCAATAAAAATTCGATGCCATGTATTAGGAGCATAAATGAACCAAGCTAATTCACAAAGTATAGGACTTTGGCTCAAGGTTTACTTGAATTTAACTTGATAATAGTTGAATCAAGTTCAAGATCAAGCTATTCAAGTGGTAAATAGAGTCAAGCTTAAGCTTTTAGATATTAAACTCGTCAGGCTCATGAGCCTAATTAAGCTTGGTAAAAATTTTAATTTATTTTTTATCTTTTACATATAAGTGGGTCTGAAGTTATTTAGGAAAAAATTATAAAAACTCTAGTTTTTAATCATGCCAATTCAAACTCAAGCTTGTCAAATATATCTTCAAGTTTAGCTCAAGCTTGTCAAATAAGTTTGAGCTTAAAATTTAAAATTCGGTCAAACTTGAGTAGAGCAGGAGTTTCTTGTTTTTAAGTCAAGTTTAAACTCAAACTCAATACTATACTAATTCAACTTGACTCAATTATACTCCAAATATAAGTATATATATATATTTATAATTAACACATGTAACTTGTAGAAGGAAAAACAAAAGGCCCTTTTTTGGTTCATTTTAAAAAGTTAAAGGACTTCCTTATGCTTATCTCATAAGTAAACTCAACTATATTTGTGGCATTTTGTACAACATTCTTTCGATCCTATACTTTCACATTCAAATGGATATTAAACCTATGCAATACACGTATATATATATACATGCATGTATGTGCATACATATTATTTTTCTTCATGTAGAAGAATTTGTAATGATTGTCTTGATGGTTGTGAAAATTCCCTTGAATTCGATCGTCTAGTTTGGACTTGGGTGTAGATCTACAAAATAAAGCACATAAGTTAAGAGTACATGGGAGGGGGCTCTAATATATACAATCAAATGTGGAAATCGATTATGATTTTCAGGGGCCTAAAAAGGATAGAGAATCTATGATAAAGAAGCCGATTCTTGTTCATGAAAGCATGCATATGGCTTTATAGGTAGAAGACAACTCCTAAGATCTGGCCATATGGATGGTGATCCTCCTAAACTAATAATTATTCCCTTTAGGTTGAGATAGGTGGATGGTGGATCTCGCTCAGTAAGTATGGGTCCTCTAAGCGGTATAGGAAAAATTTAGGTCCGAACAGGTGGTATGGGATCTTTGCTTCTATGATGTATCTTTAGGCTTTGCAGTGCTAGAACTATTATGCCCTGAAATTGTATAGTCGTAACAGTCTCACCGTGTAAACCATTCTATAATAATAACTGACCTCACAATGCCTATTATAGATATAATTTACATAAGGCATTGACGACTCCTCAATTTGAAGTAAACAATTCAATTAAGAATTTAGCTAGAGTTACAGTCAATTTTAAAACTTTAAGTCAATATATGTAATTATATGTACATTACTGTAGAATTCTCAGGTAGTTCTACATCATAACATAACAGTTAGTTGGTTTACATATCAAATACCAGTATTTCAGTCTTATAGATACTAATGAGACTCTAGACATAAATTAACTATTAAGCAAATTGATCCTCACATCCTTGGGCTTCAAAAGAGAACTAACTTTTGGATAGTTGTAGAGTGGCATATTAGTTAGAGTAATTAGAAGTCAAGACCTACAAAAGAATCTATATGGGTATGAGTAATTACAGCTCAATAAGTTGAATTAGAGACTCATGATTGTATACAAACACAAACAAGATTATCAAGCAATTATTTTCATGCAATGCAACAAGCAAGTATCATCACACAATGTAGTCCGGTCCATTACGAAATTAGAGTAATTTCATCTGCTTTAATATGGGTTAAGGAGTTTTCATGTTATACAACAGCTCACAACCAAACTTAGGTTTGTGCAATGGAGACACCGCTTCTCCTAAGACTATCCTTTGAACCAATGCCTTTATCCTTACCACGACCTTCTCTCCTATCACTTAATTCGGCTGAGGATGAGGAAAAAACCAAATTACTATCCAACGCTATCTTTTTCGAAACTGTCGATGTTTGGTTAGAGCATCCTAGTGATCCTCTAAAGGGTTGCAATGTATGACAATTTAAGGTATTAGGGTCGATTAGGATTAGGTTCGAGTTAGGGTGTTCAGATAATTTCACACCAGTCCAATCATAATAATAATCAATCACAACAAAAATTCCAACATGAAGTCAAATACGCAAACACATATATAAAGCTACTTACAATCACAGTCATACACAATTCTAAGTTTCTGAGTACCTTAAAATAGTACTCTAAATACGGTGAAGTAATAAACCCAACTTACTTGGAATTCTCGGTCGCTCAATTATTCAATTGCAGGTTGGTTCGCCTTCGCGTATCCTATAATATAAATACGTCTTTTTATTACTTATACTTTGATTATATATATTTTAAGTTATGATTTAACTCACTTCTCCAAATATACCTATTATTTACTAATGATTCATTCTACATTAACTCGGAGTTCGGTTTCTAAATTAGATTCTAGTTTTGGTTTTAAATTGTTTTCAACTACGAGGAATCCTAAATACACTCGAATCCTAATGTGAAATTAATCACATTAAGCTCGAGCATTCTAATATCATAGTAAGTCCTAATTTAGAATTCTAACCTATTCGGTACACTTTAATCCTAATAAGGGTACAGGATTTTACTTCCAATTTGAGAAAATCTTACATTTTTTATCTAATTACCTAAAATTAATTTTTGTACCAAATTTATTTTGTACTGATATTATTATTATATTATCCAATTTAATCTATTATTTCCTGTTTATTAAAATCCTAACTTCACATATTCCTAAATTTCCTATAATTAACATATAATTCCCATATTAATTACAATTAACACTCCAAATGTTAGGATTAGGTTTCCATATCAGATATTCACATCCTTAAACATCTAATTACCCTCTAAGTCAGTAATTAATCATTTAATTACTTAATTAATCCAAAAATTACCTATTTTTCTCATCATTTTAGGGCTAAAAAATTACTTAAAATTTTCTAAAATTAATTTTAAAAAAATGACTTCATAGCATTGTTTTACATCACTTAGATATTCTATAGAAAAATATTGAGCTCCAAACTACACTCTTAATCCTATTTATTTCTAATTCTAAACATGTTCAATTTTGTCCAATTTCTTAAGAACCCTATATTTACAAACATGAATAAACTAAATCACTATTTTTCTCTAAATCTACACACAATAAAATATCGAAATAATAAATTTCATAATTTTTTAGGCATAATTAATAACTTTAAGGAATTTTGCAAAATTGGAAGAGATTTGAGACTTACCTGGTTCAAGAGTTTTTTGGCTTCCAACACTGGTTTAAGTGTGTCAGCCGGTCTAGGTGGTTAGTTTGGAGTAGGGTGGTAGTGGTGGTTCGGTTTGGCCTACTTGCCTTAACTCAACAAATTTGGAAAAAAATATTTCTAAAACCCTAATTTTCCTCTCAATTTCGGTTCTCTCAATTTTTTTCAGCTCCCAACTAACCAAATGAACTTTGAAAATTTTCTTGCTATTTATAAGATCATGTAGGAATTGTTGTACATTAATTAATACAAAATAAGGCCAATATTTCTTCATGTTTACCTTTTTTGTTGCTTGATTCTAATTGGTTCTTTTTTTTTCTTACCTCCCACGATTGCCATGACTTGATCTAGAGCATTCCCCATTTCCTTGATTTTTTTTTTTTCTGATTTTTCCTTAATTTTTTTATAATTTTTTTTAATTATTTAGCAAAATTTTAGCTAATTTTAGGCAATTTAGGTAATTTCGCGTATTTCTACTTACACATAAATACATGTAGGGTATAAGTAAACACTCCTAGATATTATTTAGGTCATTCTATGATTTTTAGTATATATATAATTTATTTCTAATGATTTATTAGTTATTAAAATGCATTTTATGCACCGATAAATAACAAATAATATACTTAGAATTTGAAAATTTTATATTCTCTTATTTTATTACTTATTTTCTTAAATTCAAACTTGTAAGGTTACTTTTACTAAAATTTCTAGCTTTAATTTATAATTTGGATTTGATCGGATCCTTTAACTGATCGTTCTAAATTTTATGTACTAAATTCGATCCGACAATGACTTGACTTATTTTTAGGGCTTACAGGAATTTAGAAGGCATTCTTGGTGTCCCAAGGATCATCCTCCATAGCAAGAAAGCTTGATAATAGCCTTTATGAGACTACAGGGATGAGCAAAGACCTACAAGGTGAGATTCATGTATAACAAATCGCATCACAAATTTCACTAATCACACTCACTAATTAAATAAAATTTCACTTACAAACATTATTATTAGGGTTAAGTACATTTAGAGCAGGTAGGGTATAAGGTCCTATTAATAACTCTATCCATACCTATGATACCTTAGAATAGTACTTGCAACATTATAGAACTACTTTGAAATCTAACCCAATAAAACCAACAGGTTATATAATACTTTATGAAACTTGCAAATTTTTATGTAATATTTTATGGTAAATTTTCAATAACACAAATTTGTTAATATTTCCATAACTTTTTGTTCATTCAAATTGCGTAAAAGTACACTATCTATGAGTTTTAGAAATGTAACATTGCGTAATCTGACTCACATAACATTCTAGATAAAAAGTATAATTATAGAGAAAAGGTAACAAAATAAAACATGCATGAAAATGACATACCTCTCTAATTGTGCAAACATCATAATCTATTAGAAAATTTAGTTTGCTTACTTAAATATAGAGAAAGTTACTTTTTTATAGTCAAAATTTTAAAAAAATTACCAAAATACAAATTGCATAAAAAAAAATTTACCAAAATACCAACATAAGTAATTATAAGTATGTTTTATCTTCAAAATATGATATAAGGTCTCTTCATTTTTAAAAAAGTAATATTAAACTTATATCGTATTTCACAAATACTATATAAGTACAACCTATATCACACTTATAAAATGCAATATATAAGGTACAGCCTTAGGCTTTTTTTTTAAAATAAAATGATGGTATAAAGTTTATATCGCATTTTAAAGTGTGATATAAGAATTACTTTTTTTAAGTTTCAAGCCTATATAGCATGTGCAAAATATGATATAAGCCTTAATATATAAACACGGTCAATGTTATATCACACTCAGCAAATGCAACAAAGGAATAAAACTTATATCGCATTCATTGATACTACTTTCACCATATCACATTTTTTAGACATGAGACTTTTGTAATAAGGTATATCCCATTTTTTAAATGCGATATTATTATAGTATTTTTGTAATTTTTTTTTATGCAATTTATATTTGCATAATTTTTTTTTAAATGTTGGTAGACATGTATCCAATCCCTTAAATATAACACTAAATTTATCGTAATAAGTCTAACATTTGATGAAGAATATAGAAGTAACGGTAAAGTTAGTAGTGAGGAATAAATGTGACGAGAGGGAGAGAGAGAGAGAGGTGGAAAAATGGAGTAGAATATTTTTCTCTATATTTTTAAGAATGTTAGGCTCAGGTTATAATTTATTGTTTATTTCGTTTTTACAGGTAAAAGTATAATATTGTTTTATTATTATTATTATTATTATTATTATTATTATTATTATTATTATTATTATTATTATAGTACTTTAAGATGGATATATATAGTAATTTTTAGATGGACATGGAGTATTAAGATATTGCATCATGCCTTACCTTATGGAACAAATATTAAAATATTATAATATTAAAATATTATAATTAGATGGACATGGAGTATTAAGATATTGCATCATGCCTTACCTTATGGAACAAATATTAAAATATTATATTAATGTCTACCGTTTACCTTCATTATTCATCCAACACATATCATGACGAGTACGGTAGGTTATCCGCTCATTCCGAATCTTCCGTTGCTTTATGTGATTGAACGAGTTGCATGTCTAAATCAATCGCAATGCAAATGCGCGCTGATTCTTTTGCCCCATGTCCGTAGTCTAGTAAATTGTCGGTTCTATGGTTTCATGGAGTATGGATAGAGCCTGCCAACTGCCACGTTATTATGGTTTTTCGGGGTGGTTTGTTGAAAAAAGCCAAAATTTACTATAATATATCGTTAAATAAAAAATAAACTGTTAAATTAAAACAAAATAATTAAAAATTATGGGTCAAGGGTAGACTCTCTTCTCCCACCCTAAATCTCCTTAAAAGCAAAATAAATAGATAGATAATATATATCACATTTACATGTGCTATATAATTTTTTATTATACTTAAACATATAATAACATTAATAATAAATTTTTAAATAATTATTTACTATCATAACCAAAAATATCTATATATTCAAATTTAATTAATAATTATATACCATAAGGTAACATATGATATGTTTTTATATATAGTGCATATTATCCGACAATCTCTGGAGACTTCGAGCTTCGTTTCAATCACTTGGCGTGACGCTTCCTGCGGACAAGATCTTATCCGACGGCAAGGTCGTACCACTTCAACCATTCACCATTAGAGCCTGCATCCACTGCTTGCATCGTTAAGGATATATACGCCAAAGACGAAAGAGCTGCATCAGGGGTAGGAAATTTCTTTATCCCAATCTGGTTAGGCATAAATATCTCCCTCGCCTTTTTACTTCGAAGAAGCCTCAGTTATCATGCAAAGCCATGTTAATGGTGCGGCTCCTAGCATCTCAAATAACTTAAATTATTCAGAAGGTGATTGGTAGATAAGAGAGTAGATCATCCTAGGACATAATAATAACAATATAATACGATTAAAAACATGATTATAATAGAAATAAAACTAAAAAAATGATATAATATAAAAAACATGATTATAACACAAGTAAACAAAATCGTTATGTAAACTAGTTATTAATGATCCTGATTTAATTTTATGTAACTTTAACAGTATTACAAATTCAAGATAAAATAAGATACAAATCCAGTCCATTTCTCCCCCCAATGGTCGAGAACAGTGCAATTAAGAATAAATAGAGTGGGTCATTTGTGAAACCGGTTCGACAAGGTCCAGTCCATAAGGGTTAAAGTTGAATAAGTTGGCCTGCTTTGGCACAATAATAACGCGGCATTCATTCTAACCTAATTTGTCACCAGATAGTAAATTAGATGGGTTAACCATCAAATACTACTCATGATCATTATAATCTAGTACATATCAACTCTCCCAAATAAATGAGTAAACCATCAAATCTTTTCCATGTATTCATAATTTTAAGTCGATTTTTGTTACATAAGCAGAAATTTTAGTGCATATACTAAAACGAAATGATTGTAAGCTCGTACTTATACAAATTGATTTTGAACAAACAATTCAAGCTATATGTAAAGATAGTTCGATCACAACAATACTTCATTAATAAGTTTTTTAGAAGTTAATCGAGAATACTCTGTGAGTCCGAAATATAAAAATATAATAAAATAGTAATATTATAACTAGAAATAGTCAATTTTACTATATTATATTATATATAAGAGAAACGCACTATTTAAATAATGAAAATTAACTAAAACTTAGTGATAATTTTTTTTTACTATAGAATTTTAGAATGCCATAACATAATAAGGAAAAGAATAAAAAAGTGCTTAATGTTTTACATTTTTATGAATCAATTTTTAACTTTTTATTTAGTCCATTTTAGTTATCAATCTTTTTAAATCATATAAAAAAAGTTCTTCTATTAATTATGTTAAATTTTCCATTACGGTGGCCAAGTATCAGCATATAATTGGTCAAAGTACGTATAAAAAAATCTCTAACGTTTATCTATATATACGAATCAGTACTTAACCTTTTTCATTTAATTAATCTTAGTCCTCAACATGTCCCCACATAACAGAAAAACTAACGAAGGGACTTTTTATAAATTTATTAAAAAGTTAAAGACTAAAATGGATTAAATGAAAGGTTAAAGACCAATCCATATATATAGATAAATATTATGGACTTTTTTGTACTTTTCCCAACATAATATGTGAAAGTAGTATATGCGCTTTGGATATAATTATTATATATAAATATATATCCGAAATTACTTAAAATATCCAAAAATATATATAATTAGCTAAAAATCAATAAGAAAAATAATGAAGATAGTGAAATTAAGTGGCATTTAGCATGGTTTGCTCCAAGATAGTTGTTGATAAAAAAGAAACATCAATCGACACTTAAATTAACCAGTTGAAACAGGTATGAAAGGCTTTTGGAGAGAGAAAATCTCCTTTAAGCTCCATGCAACTTAGGAAATATCATTAATACTCTATGTGAAATTCCCCATGTCTTAGGATTCTAAGAAAATTTGTGAAAGCAATAGAAGATAGAAGGAAAAATCAAAGGAAAATGGTACAAATTGAGTAAATCATTAGTGCACAGGATCAAGGAGCTTCTAGTTACGAACCACCACCACAGGCTTGTAGTAAGGGCAATCTTTGGTGGGGTTGACATAGGGGTGTCAACCACTAGTTTTCAAATGACCAATTTTTTGTGAGTCCAAAATTTTACTCGGTGTTCTACAATTTTTTAAAAATGCTAAATTAATCTGAAAAATATGAAAAATTTTATTTTGAGTTATTTTTGCATGTACAATTTATAAAAATATCGATTTATAGACATATATTGTCCTTAAGAAATTAATAAAACTCACGTCACTTTTGAAATTGTTTTAAATAATCTTATTAGTGTAGTTTTAAGCTTGAAATTTTTCTAAAATATCACTACAATATATGGAAGAATGCAATGAAGAGATTTTATCCAAAAACATTTTCTTTAAATTTTACAAATTTTTAAGCTATTGTAATAAAGGAAAAGTTTTATTTTTCAAAGTTCTAATTTGGTTATTTCTTAAGAGATGATTTACGCTTGTTTTAGGGTTAATCTAAGATGTATCTTATTGTGTTGAATGACATGAACTTGAGTGGATTTGAATAGAAGTAAGGATATGGTAAATGATAGTTTTGGACTTGTTTTACTTAAAGGAAAGTATGGGAGTGAGGAGCAAAAGGGATGATATGTTAATAAGGTTGGTGAGAAGTTGAAATAATATGTATTAATGAGGTTTAAACTGAAAAGAACGTATTAGAGTGAATAACCTAGTGTAAATATGTAAGTTTAAATATGATCAAAGGGTTCTTTAGAGGATTTGTCAGAAGGTTGGCTAATATAAGAAGCTTAGCTAAGATAACTTCAGAGACTTAGTCAGAAGGTTACTAATTAGTAGGACTTACATTAGACACTTTGTCAAAGGGTTCATAGACCAAAACTTTGTACTACACATACATGCAAAACCTTATTTAAAAACTTCACCACTAATTTGAAACTTAACACATAACTCAATAAACTTACTTAAACTAAATCATACCCACATCTAAAACATCAAAATGAATTCTTATACTTTACATTTAGAAAAAACTAAAATAATGTGTTGACTATTTAGGGATCTGTGAAGGAGTCGAACATGAGACGTATGGTTCATGCACATCGACATCAAGTAAGTTGGGAATGGTACTTTATGGTATGTTGAGGTGTAATTCAGGATACTTAGATGAATGAGAGTACTTATTTGTGATTGTAGTTAGATTATTTGTACACATGTTATGTGTATATTTAAAATATTATTTTATTGGTTAAAAGATGAACTCCTTGTGGTGTTTTCTGATTAGCATTACATTGATTGGTTTGTCTTGAACTTGATTGATCACCAATAAATTAAACTAATCTTAACTTAGCATAAAACTTTAACCTGACATTCATGGCAACCCATTAAGGGTAACTAATAGAATGCCAAACCAAATGCCAACACTTCACTAAGGATAGTAAAAATTGTCCCTTTTCTTACATTTAATTGAACTAAGTAACAGGAAAATAGGTCACAATAAGGTTAGCAACCATGGTTCGAAGCATGTCTAGGGACAATAGCGATCTCCATTATACAAGTCTGGGTTGGTCTGATAATATCGCATTAAAACTCCTCAATGCGGATTATAGCAAACGCAATTACGCTAAGTTCACAATGGACTGGTTAAATATTGTGCGATGAACTTTCATTTGCATGTTGTATTGCATCTAATTATTGATTAATAACCTTTCTTGCTTATTGTACTCTTATAACATTGTCCCTTCTTACTGAATGAGTTGTACTTATACTTCTATAAACTATTTTGCAAGTGCTAACCGGTTCTTGAAGATGCTACGCTCTAATCATTTGCAAGTTAGTATTTAGCAAGTCAAGGAATGAGGACTTGAAGACAGATGGATCATCCAATCTTTTTCTTTTTTGTAAGAAAGCTACATAGGTCTTCTTGAGAGTCCCTATTGTTTTTGAATTGCTAACTAATGTTATATGTAAATATAAACGTATCCAACCTACGGAGTTATAAAGTTCTTTTGAAAATTGAATCTTTTTATGCAAATAAATATGTATTTTGAAAGAAATAAACTACCAATAATTCAATAAAAGTGTTTTACAAAGCTATTCCATAAGTTCTATATGTTACAAATTCTCATTTAATTATTTCAAAGTTGGTTAAATCTATGGTAGTGGCTTAGGGGTTAGTCTCTATCTTATTAGATCAATTTACATGGTAGGACTATCGTAACTTTTAGCGTTTACAACGTGATAATAATCCCAAGAAGTGATTTTCCATTATCGGATGTAAGGTATTATGTAATGCTCAAACCTAGCAATCATTTTCAATAAAAAAAAAAAAAAAACTTTTCAGTAGTGCCATAACTCATAACCTTTTCAATATTATGGTGGTGCTTTTTTATATTTTTAGTTTTAGTTTTTATTGTTTTGGGACGTAAATGTTTATCGTAACAATAAAGGAAAAAAAAAGGATGAAAGTAAAAAAATTAAGTACCTATGTAGATGAGAAAGATTAAGTCAAAGAATAGCATAAATAATAAGGAAGAAGATAAGACAAATTAATAGACGACCGATTATCGACAATTTTATTTTAACATATTTATTTGAGTTAAGATAATATTAGATAGACAAAATAAGGGGTAAAAAAGAAGAAAAGAAAGTATTCGATTAATAAAAATATTATTTATCTTTTTCATATGGCACTAATTTGAGCAAGTCGTTTGATTAATTAAGAGACATGTGTTAATCCTTAATCAAATTAGAGTGATGCTTGATCTTAGAAGTTTTTTTTTTTCCAAATGATCTGACATGCATTAACTTATACCTAATATGCATTAGGTAGTAACCCTGATGGTAACACTTTCAATGAGTATTATTAAGAATATAAACGAGCTAAATTATTTTTAGGTTATTTGAGTTTGACTCAAAAACAGTCAAATCGGGATCAAGCTCCAATTATGCAAATACTTGAGTAATCAATCAAGTCAACCTCGAAATTCATAATGTTTACCTTGATCTAAGCACGAGTTAATCAAGCTCGAGTCCACTATAAATATTAATTGAATTTGAGTTAAGTCTTAATATTAATATGATTATAATTTGAGCAAAACATATTTTAGATAAATTGTGTTTGGACGAGCTTAATCAAGTTATGTTCAAAGTTCTTGAATACTACTTCAAGTTAAATTTGAGCTTAAAACTTTTAAACTAAATAGAACTTGAACTTCAATTTAGTACTAAATAAAATATTTAGTAATTTGAGGATTTTGGAAGTAAATTGAATTTTTCGGGAAAACTCATACGGTACGTTCGATATCAAGCTTAAATTCCCCCTACCTATATTAGGTGAAGCCACTATTTCTATCTTGATTATAAGCCAGAAGTTGGGTGAGTGGAAATTTAAAAATCCCCCCAAATAAACTACGTTGCAAATAATGCTATAATTAATGGTCCCGAATAAATTAATAGGTTTACCTCCCCGTGTCCTAGAGTTCCGAGCAAAGGTAATAAACATTTATGACATTACATGCCAAAATATGCCAGCTCATGCCCCAAAAAAGTGCATTACAGCTATCATCCACGATCCCAAGCTTTAATATTTGGAATTATTTAACCGATTGCTTTGGTTTGACTCTCAACAGTCAATCCCCCTAATTCCCACCTACCCCACTTCTTAAAAATTATATCCAATGTCTATTTTTTCCTGCTAAAAGGACATTGAATGTTACTACAAAATTTATAATACTAATATCGACCGTCCGATAACATAAGAATTTAATTATATTTGATACTATTTAAAGCGCACATCCGTGGTACGTACACCAAAGTGCCTACCTTACAGCTCATCCATAATCCCCACTATCATTTGGACTAGACAATTAAATACTATAAATTTGAGTTAAACAATTAAACAATATAAATCGGATTCGGTTATTTGATGATCCCATTCCATCATGCAAATCTTTTTTTATAAATTCTAGTGAATAATACAACTGCACTATGTATACATAAAATAAATTATAATATTAATAGATGAGAAAGAAAGAAAAAGATGAGGGTTATAAGAAAAAAAATAAGAGGTAATGGAAATGGTGGGAAGAGAGAGAGGGGGATTGGGGTAATGTAAATGTTGGAGGAGGGAGGGAAGATTATATTTAGTTAAAATTTGTAAATTATTTTACATCTATAATCAAATATATTTTAAAAAATTATTCATTAATGATCAAAATTTTATTTAAAAGGTTGAATAAATAAATATAAATAAGATTTTGTTTCAACAGTTATTTAAAACTCTATCCATTTTAATAATATAGATATATATATATATAAAAGGAAAAGTGCAAAAAAGTTTTCAACATTTACATTATTTTCTATTTTAATCTTCAACGTTTCAAAATTTTCATTTAAATCTTTTTAATTGAATGTTTGATTTTAAATTAAAAAAAATACAAAAAAGTTCTCAACATTGATTTCTTTTTTATTTTAATCCTTAATATTTCAAAATTTTTATTTAAATCATTAACGTTTACAAAAATTTATAAAATAATCCTTTTAACTTATGATATTAAACTATCATTTATACATTAATAGGAAACAACATTTTGTCAATCCTTATATAAGTAAGGTTATGCAATCCACTTTAAAAATATAGGTAGAGCAACCTACGTGGGTGGCTATTCTTTTGCCAAATCATGTTGACTAAATTAACGATATAAATTGAAATTAATTAAGATATAAACCATGATAACTAAATATTAAATCGAATATATAATTTGATAAGATAAAATTTTAAGTATATAATTATAAAAAGTGATAAAATTGAAGTATAAATAATGACATTACCTCAATAAATAATATAATAAAATATTAAACATCAATTAAGGTATTTAAAAAGTTATAGAAAAATATTAAGAAATAATGAAATATTATCAAAAAATTGGAAAAATAAAAAATATGTAAAATTGAAAGAAAAAACAATTACTAAGATAATATATATATACATATATATATTAATATTAATTTTAAAATAAATTAATAAAATAAAAAATGAAAAATATATATATAAAGAAAACTCAATCACCTAAAGGCATGGGAAAGCTAGCAATTTTCACTAATTCAGTTTAAAATTAATATTAATATATAAATGTATCTAAGTATGTATATATATATATATATTACTAAATGTATTATCTTATTAAATTTTCTTATTTTTGTAGATTTTTTATTATTATTCATTTTTTCAATTTTTTGATAAATCTTCATTATTTCTTAATATTTTTGTATAAATTTTTTAATTAATTAATTTTAATAATTTATTATAGTAATTATATAAAAGAAATACAAAAACTAATAAAATATTACTACATATCAATATATAAATAGTAATTTAATGTTTTTAGTTAAAAGGACTACTCTATAAATTTTTTAAATGTTAAAAACTCATGAAAATTTTAAAATGCTAAAAACTAAAATAAAAAAACATGCAAACATTGAAAGTTTTTTCATACTTTTCTAATTTAAATTATTTGTAAACTTTTGTAAAAGTTGAGAACTTCAATAAAAATTTTAATACATCACGGATCGAAATAAAAAGCAAAATAAATATTTAAGGAATTTTTTTTTTTACTTTCCTATAATAAATAATACCATTCAAATGATAAATTAAACATTTCATTGGCAAGAAAAAAAAATGATAAATTAAACAGCTCATTAGAAAATAGAATATTGCTTTTTATTTCCATGAGATATTGACAATAGATTATATAATTACAAGGCTTTTACAAATACCATGAGAAAAGCTGTTTGCAAAATCGAAATAACAACATGGACATTGGACACAACGATAGAGCACAAATGTCGTAAAAGACCAATCCTTTTCTATTTAATAGAAAATTCAAAAATTTAACACAAGCCACACAACCTAAAAACAGCGCTTGCCTGCCTATCCACTCTCTCTCTCTATCTCTCCCTCTGTACATATCTTTCACTTTCAGTTTGTTAGCAGCAAAAAATCGCTAAAAACTAAGCGATGGAGGACAAAATCCATCTACAACTCCAAGACATAAAACGACGCCGCTCCAAAGCATGATAACTAAAGACTTAAAAAGAAAAAAAACGAAGCCCAAAAATCGAGTAAATCCTGTGTGGTGGTATGACGCCACGTCACAGTAAATCTTGGTCCGGAGACAACTCCTTCCGCAGTCGTTGAGAAAAAAGCCTACAAGCGTCCATACTCAAATCAACGGCTGCTGCTAACGCCACGTGAGCAGCTGCATCCTCCGTGCAGTTCACGTGCTGCACACCCACCTGCACCGTCGGCTTACTACACTTCCCTTCCCCCTCCACCCCAGCGGCCATTACAAACCCTCTGTACATGCAAAACGGCCACAAGCTGTAGCCGTAGTCCCCACTCCCCCGTGGACTACACGCAGGCGAATTCTGGTTGCCCACCGAGCTGCCACCCATATCGATCACAAACTTCCCACCATTTTTTGCGCTCAATGTGGATTCTGCCACCACAACCCCTGTTCCAGCCGAGTCAGGGATCACTTCAAAGCGGTATCCAAGTCCATCGGACGTCCCGCGCTCACGCCATGCTTCAAGTCTTCCCCAGGGCTTCCACGTGCCATCGCCCGGGCGAAGAATCAGCCAACAGCCAGGGTTGGACCGGCTGACACGATCCGAACCGGGAGAGGCCACAAAGGGAGTAACCATAGAAGCTAAAGCTACAGGTGAACCGGATAGATCATGGACCGTAACGGACCAGCCTTTGCGCTCCCTCCCCGGTCTTTCCCTTTCGCTCCCAAATGATGCTAGCCAATTTCTCGAGCAACTCGGCTCCATCGGTAACGATCTTTAAAAACACACGAAGATAAAAAAAACCTAATTAATAACTAAATAAAACTACTACCTCACTTTAAACTTATACAAAAATGAAATATCCACAACTATTAATTTCAGAATAATTCGTGTCATAGCAACAGATTATAACCCATGAAAATTTATGTTCCTACGTAATTTTAAAGGGTCAATTATAAAATCCTCTAACATTTTCGCGTTTTTGCAATTTACTAATGTTTTGTTTATCTACATTAACCTAATCCTCGATTAAAAATTGGCACGTAACACGTGTGCCTCTCCTTCATAAAACCCTAAAAAGCACACTTAAGAATGGACACAAATTATTCCTTTTTTATTTTAATTTTTCCAAATTTAAAACGAAAAGTTTCAAATAATGTGAAGCGAGGACTATTTGTTTAAATAGGGATTAGAGTCCTTCTGAGTGAGTGATTAAGTTCAAATTTTCAACATTTATCAAGAAACACCAACATCCACTTTAACTTTGCTGTTCTTTTCCTTAAAAAGAAATTAAAAAAAAAAAAAGTAACAAAACAACCAACCAAATTAACCTATTAAAGTGTCCACAATATCCTAACACAACCAACTTTACCATGCAGATTATAAACACTTTATCTTCTCTATCAACTAATAGTACAACAAAGTGATTTTTATTTTTTTTTTTGGGGGGGATAAAAAAATGAAATAAAATTCATTTGAAAAACTGGACTGACCTGGACCGGTGATTTCGGTCAGCTGAGGACCGGAAACTGAACTTGCAAGTAAAAACGGGCTGTCTTATATTTCCTTGGATCTGGAAAACCTGAGGACTACATTCGGGTTCACCATCGAACTGAAAAACGAATCTCGGGTCCGGTTCAGCCTTCACGCACAAAAACAAACTAGACGACGCCGTTTCATTCTTCCCGTCCCCTCTCCCAAAACTAACCCAACCGTTATGAAACACTACAGCCTTAGAGTCCGCACCCACCAGATCCAACGGCACGGAGACCTTCCCGACCAGCCTCCCGGCACTGACACCACAGCTGGTGCCTCGCCGTCCAGCGTAGATCTTAATCTTCAAAGAGGCTTTAGGTTTTGTGAAGAGAGATTTTCCGGCGAGTTTCTGGAGGTCGGATTTGGAGAGGTGGAAGGTGACAGTGGCGGGAGTGTAGTTGCTGTCAGTGACCGCTATGGGGGTGGGGGTCGCTATGGCGGCAGTGGAGGGAGGAATGTGGGGAATTATGGAGGTTTGAGGAGGGTGGTGTTTGAGCTTGATTTTGCAGAAGCATGGGGAAGAAGATGGATGGATGGCGGAGCGCGTGGGTTTGGCGGCAAGTGGGATTTTGAGGGCGAGGTTAGTAACAGTGAGACGGACGAAAGGGCATGGATCCATAACGAACTGTTAAAAATTACTTTAACTGGTTTAGGGCTAGGGTTTGTTATGAAATAGAGTTTTGGTTTTGCATGTTCTAGAGAATTCTCGATTGAGTGATCCTGTGTGTGTGAAGAGAAAGTGTAGTGGAGGGTTTGTCTTGTTTTAGTTTCTCTCTCTACGTTGATGCAGCTCTGATTTCTGTACTACTTCACGCACCAGAGAGAGAGAGAGAGAGAGAGAGAGAGAGAGACGGTAGGCATAGCTTACATTGGAAACCATAGGGGGGAATTCAACGCCAGGCTGGAAATAGCTGGAGGACAGCAAGTTCAACTAAAATCTCTCTCTTTCTCTCTCTCTCTCTCTCTCTCTCTCCCTCTTCTTTCGCTTTCTCATCTAGCCGTACAAGTTGAGGTAGGAAAAAATGTAGGTTGAGGTCGAGTGGGAATGCGCTTTTCTATTTTCTTTCTAATTTTGTAATGGGATTTTTAATTTTAATTCAGGCATTTAATAATAAATTAATCATATGTTTATTTCTCTTGGGATGTTCGCAGTTCTTTGCACGTATTAGGAATATTGGGATAAATGGAGTTTAATATTCCGTAGGTTGCTGATAGGTAGTGGAATGCGTCGCGTCCAAAAATTTTCAAGATTATATATCGTTTGTGTGTTATAATGAAAAACTGAATATTAGAGCATCTTTATCTGGGTCTTTCCTTGCGACCCTAAATCAAAAATCTTATTTTTGGAGATTTTTAATGAATGAAGGAAGACTTTTAGTTAACCTTTTAAAAGCCTCAAAAAGTAACTTTTTTTTTTTACTTTTTATTATTTTCATATAATATTAGTTTAAATTTATTTATTATAATATTATAAATAATATTAATAAATATTAAAAAATTTCATTTAAAAATTTTAGTTATAAAATAAATGTTTCTTAACAAAAATATTCTTAAATTATTGATATAGTATTTAGAGATTTTAAATTTCTCTCATTCACGGATATTATTTGAATTATTAAAGGTGTTTGCTATGTCACAAAATTAGGTGACTCCCTATATTTGAGTTGTTTCTTATATCCCATCTCTAGCTATAGTAATAAAAGAAGATAACCTCTTTAAGAATGACATGTAAATCCACCATATTAATCTTCTCTTATATTTTTATGGGATTACAACCATGGTCTGTTTATTTTGAGGTAATGTGTTACCTTTCATCATGCAATACTGAGTTATTGAGTCCAAAAATTTCTGTTCCATTTATTTTTTAATTATAGTAGGCCTAACTTACCTAATAATATAACACACGTGACTAAAAATTAAAGGGTTTTATATTTTTAAATAATCTCTAGTAAATTTTATTTTAGGAGTCGCTATTCACTGTGCTAAAAAAAGGCAGGTTAAAAATTGAAATTGAACGGTTGGATGGGCAAAAAATAAATAAATAAATAAGAATTGAATAGATGGACCAATTTTTAACTTAGGCCACTAATCAATTGGAATAAACAGGAAGTGATGGGTTCAAGAGCTACTTATTTTAAAGCTTGTAAAAGAAAAAACCCATATCTTATTTTGCCATAGGGAAGAAAAGGAAGAAAGGAAAGGAAAACTATCTAAACATAGAATATTGAATTTTTTTTCAAAAATTTCCTTTTTGGATATAAATCTTTATTATTTATTATCTTACTTAGAAAAGCCTTACTTACGATTTCTTCTTTCGAAAACCTTGTTTTTAGAATTTTCAAGAATTTCTCCAAAATTCCATTTTTTTTTTCCAAATGTTTGCTTTATTCTTGAAACATTTATTTTAATCTTTGAAAATTTCCTTTTTTTAACTCTTACTTCTTGTAAATGTCATTATTATTTTCTTTGAAACTTTATTTTTCAAAATTTTTATTTTTTCTCAAAATTTTCTATTTTTAATAAATGTTTATCACAACATTTTCTTCATTTTTTGAAAATTTCTTTATTTTTCAAAAAAAGTATCTATTATTTACAAATTTTTTTTATTTTCCAAACCCCTATATTCTTTATTACATATTATTTTTCAAAAGGAAAAACTTATCTTCTAACAACTGTTTATATTCATTTATAAATTTACATGATATAATAGAATAAATAGAAATAAAGCAGATAAATAGGCCGACCCTCAATGAGCTAAGATGGAGGCTAGAGATCAAAATGGGCTATGGCTGTTGAGTTGGGTTTCGATTGGGATAAAAAGCCTAAATGAACAGCAAGATGTCATTTGAGTGGCATAGTGGTTAGCAATTGTCAAGCGGTGTCTCCTCCTTTAACAATCAATACCAGTCCTACACTAACTGATCGTGGCCGAAGGGGTCATTCGAACAACAGCCTTAGGTGTTGGTTTAAGACATTTATCCCACGAAGTTCATGCCGTTAGTTTGACTCCCACAATATCGTTGTGAGAGAAATGTTTTTGCTAGTGTTCTTGTACGGGGATTATGGAAAGGGAGTACGAAATGATACAAAATCATGCTAATAACCTTTCGTGATTTACCGGAAGATTTTCAATTATTGGACGAATAAAATATCTGTTAAATGATATTAAGGAATATGGTAATTTGATTGTTATTAATAAATTTTTTATTTGGGTGTCGAGTTATAATAAATCGATATTGGTCTTTAAAGGGATTTGTGTTAGGGCCAAAACTATGAATTCAGCCCAAAGCTTACTCAACAAACTCTTCTCAATTAACTGTAGCTCTTTACTCAAATGCAAATGTTGTCTTCTCTGTCATCCTTTTCTAGAGGCTTCTCAAGATACGCGTAACTCTCATTCTTCCTTTTGTTCTCTTTGTTTACAATATCTAAATTATTGATCTTTTACATATCTATGATACTAATGATGTGTTTTGATAATTTATGATGCTGGTTTTTGAAATACATGACATTGGATGGTGAATAGATGAAAAGAAGATGGTAAAGATGGATCAAGATGGTTGATTTGAGATAGCCATTCTCCATTAGGTAGAAGACCAATTTCTTTTAGGGATGTAATTCAGAAACCTTTCTCTAATTTTATTGTTTGCCTTCTACACTAGAATTTGTTACATTGTAGTGTTCAATTATCATTTTCTTCCTAAAATAAGTTGTTACTAATACATTTTGTAACTAAAATTTTCTAAAAACTATTACAAAGTACAAATGTTTTGACAAATTGTTTCCTTTTTCGATGCATGTATAATTCCCCCATCCCTCCTCTCTTTTCATAATAACCTTGTCTTAAAGTTTAAAGTAGAAAGAGATCCAATCTAAAAATATGAAATCAAACTTCGAAGGTCTTGTATTTCATGTTTTATCCCTTTTTCATTTTACTAAAGGACTATAAGTGCAAGTCCCTTTTTTGTTTATCATGAACCTTGTATAACACTAATTATGTATGAGAAAATAGAATAAAAATGGTAATGTATACAATATAAGGTAAGTAGAGCTGTCGATTAAGTTAATTAAATATAATGCATGAATAAGCAAATATCATTTACGATGTTGTCTAGTTTGTTATGAGATTAGTGAAATTATACTATTGTAATCCGAGTTTAAGGAGCTTTCAAATAAAACCATGCCTTTTATAGCCAAACATGAGCTTATGCATGGCTAGTTAAGAATTAGCGAAAAATCTTGATCATACCCTAATAGATTGCAATGCACGGTAGGTTAAGAATTAAGCCAAGTATAGTTTAGTTCGAGTTAAAGAGTGATTGACTTGTCCAATCAAATTTGGAAGATTGCAATCAAGCACAACACACCATCTGAGATGTAATTAAAGATAAAGATATAAAAGCATGTACACAGCTGACTAGTTGCAAGCACATAAATACACACTTAATACTCCAGATATTGTGAAATGACACTTTAAAATATGGTAAAGTATTGATCTTAACTTAGCTGAGTTGCTCATTGCTCAACTATCTAAGATTATTCATTACTCAACTAAAGGTAACTGTAGTGTATTTCTTCATTGAAAGTTCCTATTATAAATGACACTTTTAGTACTTATCCAACTTATAAAATATCTTCTTCTTTTTTTACTAATCTTAATGTTAAGTTTACTAGTCCAAATTTAGGAAGTGATTATATTTAAGTGTTCAAGTTTTAGACTTATTATGGATCAATTCCTACTTAAGCTATCATATGAGTTATCATCTAAATCATCCTCTTAATCTAGTTAACTTTAAAGTTCTTAAAAACACCCTTTGGCTACTCTTTGAGTTTGCCATAATTGCAAATCACATAAAAATATCCTCCGATTCAACTCATTAATGAGTTTCTAGTGTAATATTTTACTTAATGATCCTCTGAAAAATCCTCTCAACCACAACTAATTCTCCTTATCTCTCTACATTTCCAATTAGGATCGTTAACAAAACATCATTTACAACGTTAGTACATTCCCTAATTCAAAGGAAGCTCATTTAACTTATTAGTTATACCAAACTCCATGGTTACATTTTCAAGAATTTTATTTCAGAACTCCCATATACTTGAATCTTCCCTACCAATCAAAATTATTCACACATCTCCATTCAACATAAAATTATTCTTCAAGTCTTGAAAAACTCACTTTTAACATAATTTTTTGAGCCAAAAGATTAACAAAAATTCAGAAAATAGCTTTAATGATAATATTTACATAGCAACACTAATATATCATTAGTAATTTTCAGAAAATTTTTAAAGTGGAAACAACGTCATTAAGGGTTTTGAAAACAACCTCAAAAATCACTCAAATTTAATACTTTCTTAAGAGAGATACATTTAGCCACCTAATTTTAATAAAATATATTTTTTCCCTAAATCTTACATAAAAAAAAAACACTTAGGAAAATATTTTCCCATAATTTTCTAACTTAACTTGGTAAATTTTTAATAATCAGAGTAAATTGGACAACTCATCAACGATCACTATTTCGACCACTGTGGAAGGAAGAGGCAACGTTGTTCACTTGCATGGTGGGTTTCCCTTATGAACTCTTAATAACTCGGTTTTGCTTTAATATTTGGAAAGATTTCCTTGAGACCCTCTCAAGCTTTTTCTAGAGCTCTCTATATTCCTATACTTCAAAATGAACTATTAAGGTGGTGATTTGCTTAAGTAACCAAGCCTGGGTCGGTTGGGATTATTTTTGTCTAACAAATGTCCTAACTTTATCCATTTTGGTGTTAATATGTGTCCTAACCTAAGCTTACTTGTTCTTAAATTAAACTGATGCTTAGCCACCCCTTGACCATAATTTTCGCTGTTGCCACGTTTTTGTTTCTATAATTTTTTTTAATTTCCCTAATTATTTAGCATATGATTGCGTTTTTAGGTAATTATGGCTTTTATACACGTATATTATATTTGATATACATAAAATATCCTTAAATATTATTTCTTGTCATTTTATAACTTTTACTATTCACATAGTTTATTTTTAAAAGCTCACTGGTTATCAGAACCTATTTCATCTGTTTTCAATAAATAACAAATAATATATTTATAATTTAAATTTTTAGTTATATTATTATTTTATTTTTTTAAATCTGGGGACCATTTCTACTAATTTTTTTTAATCTCATCGTAAAAAAGTTCGATATAATTGGATAACTTTGGTGATCAGTATAAATTTTATATACCACATCCGAACAACGTGAGCTTACCTGAAATTTTTTCTTGAACGATTAACTTCTGTGACATAATATGGATGTATTAATACTGCGTAGTTTGCCCAGCCATATCAAAAAGAAGAAAAAGAAAAAGAAAAAACTCATTACAGTTTAATAGCTTGGCTTTTGGTTCTTTATGGAGTATATTTTATATTGTATATTATATATCTTATATATATATATATATATATAATATGGATGTATTGGTAGACTAAGATACATTTCCAGACTGGCTCGGAATCAAACTCAAACCTGTCGGTTCCCAGTTTCCAAAACGGGGGACTAGACCTTGACTGAGCAGCTTTTTTAGATTTACCGGTTCAATTAGTGGTTTAAAGAATCGTGAAATTAGAATTTAAAAAAAAAATTAATCTCAAAAATGAAAAATAAACTAAATTTTAGAATTTAAATAAAAATTATTTGAGTATAAGAAAAATGTTATCTTTAGCTTATTTTATAATATAGTTATTTTGATATATACACTTATTTATATAAAGTCATATCCAACTAGATTATCATATTAGCAATATAAGATAAAAGATATAAAAGTTACAAAAAAATTTAAAAAATAAAAGTTAATCCCACATTGCTAAAAATGAAATTAGTCGTTTGATAAAGGTTTATACATATCAAATTAAACAGTTTTTAAAATTACATTTATTTTTTTAATAGCAATGCATTAAATATTGTTAATGGGAAGTGATTTTTTTCCTATTACATGGAATTAGTTCAAATTTTTACTTTTCATTATTAATTATTTTTTAATTTTAAATGTATTTTATTTTATCATTTTTCATTATTTTCTTTTCAATTTGATTCACATTGTTTCATTTTTATATAAGAAAATATGAGATTCACGTTATCATTAATCATTTGAGATAGCATTCAATATGTATGTATATAGATTTATCCTTCATCTTTTCCCATTTTGGAGTTTCGATAAAAGAATTCCTATACCAAGACAACATGCTCAACTTCGTTTATTAGAATAACTTCCATTGAGTCTCTACATCTATCCTTTATCCTTTTTTAATTCTTGTTTTATAAATCTTTTTTTTTTCTTGCTTTTATGAATCTTTGTTGTTTTGTTGGTTTTCATAAAACAGGATTTGGTTCAGGATTATCCATTTTTTGAATTCTAAGGTTTTCCTGAATTTGAAAGTTATCACTTAGTAGGTTTCCATACTAAGACTCAATCTAATTAAGTCCGTAATGTCTACGGATTTCGCCATATCTCTCACTTTTTTTCTATTTATGCCGAAATTGTTTAACTCATTAGATACCTATTTGATTTCTATATAAACTATAAAAATTAGAGAACTATATTAATCCAATCAAATCTGAATGATTCTAGCATTTCTATATCTGCACTTCAATATTGATTCATAGGATCTATGCCACATAACTTATATATGCCTCTTGTACTCTCATTTTTCTCATACAATTTTGAATACTCAAACGATCAATTCTTTTTTTTTCATTGCATTTTTTAATTTAAATAACATTTATTTGACATTTTTTTACTATCTCAAGTTTATTACTTTTCATTTTATCACTAATATATTTTTTTTTTATATTTAGAATAGTTTATTCCATAATTTACTTTTCTATTACCTAAACTCAAATTGATAAGTATAATCGAACTAAATCGAATTTAGTAATTAAAGGAATATAGAATTTCCGAATCAAAGTAGAATGTTATTCTATATTTTAGAAATTATACATTTGGTTCTATAGATTAGAATTCTATATAAAGTCGAGTTAGACTGATTAAAAAAAAATGGAATTCTCATTTATTTCGAAATTAATGAAATAAATGATACGTTGTACCTATTATGACTAATTAATATGTTATGTATAAAATACACAAAATATTTCATTTATATGAAATTTCTTTTTTTTTTTTTGAATTCTCTTATAGAAAGAAAGCCCGTACTAAGGAAATGATAAGAATCAAAATGAAATGAAAGATATAATACAAATAAATGGAATCTCGACCATACTGAATGAAACATTCTTCTATTGTTATTTCGAATAGAAAGTTGGAAGTAGAAACTAAAAATGAAAAAAGAAGAAGAAAATATTACTAATGAAGATGAAAATTAAGATATTAATTGTTGATAAATAAATAATTTATAAATAGATCGACATTATATACCACTTTATAATTAAATATCACTATATTAATAGTTATGCTTTATTTCATATTTTATAATAATTAAACTCATTTGATTGAATTTAATTGAAATTTTATTTTTCTATATTCAATTCATAGAAATCCATATTTATTATTAATAGATATTATTAATAGTTAAGATTAATAGAAAAGATCCTAAGAGTTTAGTAAATTCATGTACAATGCTATTTCAGCTTGCTTGCTTATGTGATAGTCATTTGTTTGATCCCAGGTTTTTCTATTTATTTTGATTTTTGACATGCTTGATATTGATTTGGAAATCAAAGGACATTGAAAAGTCTTTTTACCCTATTTTCCAAAGGTCACTGATTTATATCCATTATGTCCTATTTCAATTTAGAATAAAAGAGGGAGAAGTTATATATATTCCTATAGAACAAATCAATATCCCAACCCTTTTTTTTGTATTCTCTCTCTCTCTCTCTCTCTCTCTCTCTCTATATATATATATATATATAAAGCAAAATCCGGATATTGATTGATTCAATTCATCTCTTTATTCTTTAGAATACAATACTTCATACATACTGCACTTCATTGGAATTTCACTTTTTTGTTTTTTTATCATTTAGTTCAGTTTTATTTCAGGTTTATGAAATTTCATTAAAAAAGGAGTCTTTATATCATCTTACCGAGGTCTTCATTTCAAAAAAATATACCATCTAGGGTCTTTACCAAGACTAACTAATAAAAGCCCTTAAGCAGGAAGTGATCTTAGAAACCAATCACACTTTGAGAAAAAATCTCAATATCGTATTCATTTAGAAGAAAAACAAAAATTGCATTTTGATTATGGCCTTATAGAACGACAATTACTTAAATACGTTCATATCGCTAGAAAAGCTAAAGGATCAACAGGTTTTACTACAATTACTTGAAATGCATTTGGATGACATCCTTTTCTAATTTGGTGTGGCTTCAACTATTCCTCATGCCCACCAATTAGTCAACTATAGACATATTCTAGTTAATGGTTGTATGATAAATATACCAAGTTATTGCTACAAATCACATGATATTATTATGGTGAGAGATGATAAAAAATCTAGAACTATGATTCAAAATTATCTTGATTCCTACTCCCATGAGGAAGTGCCAAAACATTTTACTCTTCATCCATTCCAATCTAAAGGAGTAGTCAATCAAATAATCAATAGTAACTGGATCAATTTGAAAATAAATATATTGATAGTTGTAGAATATTATTTTTGTTAGACTTACACCTATTAGAAATAAATAAAATAAGAAGGGTTTTGACAATTTTACCCAATAAAAAAGGATGCAAGGTAAGGGATAAGGATCCTATTTGGGGATCTTTCTCCCATTCATTTATCATTTATCAGTAAGGAGATTTCATCCCTATGATTTTCATTCTATTACGTATGTATAAGGAATAACAAATCTATATCAAAGAAAGTTCTAACTTTTAGAATAAGGATATGCGTTGTTATTTGATTTGATACATTGGGGTTAATAACATTGGTAAATTAGTTGTAGGCACCCTTGGTAAACAAAAAGCTACATAGCAATTCCAATGTTATGCCTTGAACCACTTGACCATCTCTCCTATATAATGATTATGTGTCAACAATCGAGTGAATAGCGAGTCATTCATACTCGATTCTCAAATAGTTGACATAATTAATTAAATTAGAAATCTAAAACTAAAAAATAGAAAACGAATAGAAATAAAATCTTTTCATCACATCAATTTCCCTTAAAACCAGTGGACGTGGATAAAGATAATCTTTTTTTTTTAATGAGTCTGTTTTTATGTTATTTCGTACTATGTAATTCCTTTTTTAAGGGATGATTTTCTTTCTTACAAGGGGTAATGAAAAGAATTACAAAATGAATTACTATCTATGCTTAGATTGAGGATAAATGGAAATTTTATTGATAAGACCATTTTGATTGTAGCCAATACCCTATTACGACTAATTTTGACAACTTCAAGCAAAAAAGAGGCATTTACCTATTATAGAGACGGTGCAATTTGATTATTATTTTTTCGATTTCACTTATCTTTTTCTTTTCAATTTTAGTTATTGCTTTCAGTCTTAAAAGAAAGATACATGATTCGGAATAGAAAGAAAAAAAGCTATTGAAATAATAAAAAAAAATATCTATGCCTTCTGAAGGTGAGGTTTGTCAAAAAAAAGAAAAGAAAAAGAAAGAAACAATCCCTTCCATTGTATCCCCAATCAATATGCTTTAATCGTCGATCTAATATTAAATGAAAGGTTACACTTATGAGTTATCTATTGTGGAGGTTAACCCTACTCCATTAGTAACAATAAGTGGCATAAAGGAAGAAGCACTATGCCTAGAAATCAATAACAAAAAAGCTTTCTTATAAATTATCCCCTTTCCTTATTGAATTAAGATCGGACTTAAGAAGAATGGTTGGGCCAACAAACATCCATCTCATTCGTATTTTGGCTACCCATAGAACTACCAAAGACTGTTGAAGTTACAAATTCTTGAAAATTAAGGGGCCTAGGGACAAAGAAATTGAAAAGTTACCATTTTTTTTTTAATCTAGTATCAAATCAACATTTTGATGGTAAGAAAACATCCTTTGCAAAAGGATTGGTTAGAAATTTCTTGTAAAAACACTAGCCCTGCTCAATTAATAACGAGAATATTTAATTTTTTTTATTCCACGTATTATTCTTACTATGCACATAAGGGAAGAGCCATATGAGGTGAAAATCACACTTACGATTCTAGAACAAATATTTTTTGAATAAAAGACGACCATAATAGATCTCAACTCAATCCAAAGGAAATTATGTCGAAGCTATTATACCCTGAAGTTACAGAGTCACAACAGTCCTGCTATGTAAACTATTCTATGATAATAACTGGCCTTACAATACCTATCATAAATATGATCTACATAAGGCGTTGACGACTACTCGCTTTGAAGTAAACAGTTCAATTAAGTGTTTAGCTAAGTTACAATAATTATAAAAAAAATTTTAGATCAACATACATAATTACATGTACATTCCACAGAACTTTACATTCCACAGAAAATTCTACATTAACATAGCAGTTCACTAATTTACATAACAACTATCAGTTTGTCATTCTTAAGCTATTAAGGAGACTCTAGCTATATATCCATTACTAGGTGAATTGATTCTTACATCCCAGGCTTCAAAGGAACTGACCTTTGGATAGTTATAGTGCGGCATAATACTCGAAGTATTCAGAAGTCAGGACCTGCAAAAAGATCTATACAAGTATGAGCAACTATAGCTCAGTAAGTTAAATTGGAGACTCATGAATGTATACAAACATAAAAAAGATTATCAAGCAATTATTTTCATGCAATACAATGACCAAGTGTTATCACATAACGTAGTTTGATCCGTTGTGAAATAAGAGAAATTTCACCCACTCTAATCCGGGTTAAGGAGTTTTTATGTTATGCAACAGCTCACGACCAAACCTAGGTTTGTGCAATGGAGACACTGCTCCTCCTAAAACTATCCTTCGAACTAATGCCCTTATCCTTATCGCAACCTCCTTTCCTATCACTTAGTTCGGCTAAGGATGAGAAAAAAACCAATTTACTATCCATTGCTATCTTTATCGAAGGTATCGATGTTTGGTTGGAGAATCCTAATGATCTCCTAAAAGGTTGCAATGCATGACAATTTAGGGCATTAGAGTCGAACAAAATTAAATCCATTTAGGGTGTTCAGACAATTTCACATCAATCCAGTCATAATACATAATCAATCATAACACAAATTTCAACACAAATTTAGATACTCAAATACATGCATAAATTACTTACAATCACAATCATACACAATCATACATAATCCTAAGTCTCCGAGTATCATAAAATGTACTCCAATACAGTAAGTAATAAATCAACTTACTTGGAATTCTCAGTTGCCTAATCACTTAATTGCAAGTCGGTTCGTCTCCGGATATCCTATAATACAAATATGTCTTTTTAGTACTGATACTTTGATAATTCATATTCTAAGTTATAATTTAACTCATTTCTTGATGTATACCTATTATTTACTAATGATTCATTTTACCTTATTTCGAGGTCCAGTTTCTAAATTTGATTCTATATTGTCTTTAACTCCGAGGAATCCTAAATATGCTCGAATTCTAATGTGAAATTAATCACATTAAGCTCGAGTATTCTAATATCATATTGGGTCTTAATTTAGTATTCTAAATTATTTGGTACATTCTAATCCTAATTAGGGTACCGGATTTACTCTCGATATGAGAAAATTTTATATTTTTTTATACAATTACCTAAAATTAAATTTTATTTTAGATTTATTATGTACTGATTTTTATTATTATATTATCCAAATAAATCTAATTTTCATATTTATTAAATTTCCAATTCCACATATTCCTAATTTCTTATAATTACTACATAATTCTTATATTAATTACACTTAACACTCCAAAGACTAGGATTAGGTTCCACATCAGAGATTAACATCTTTAAACATCTTTAAACATCTAATTACCATCTAAATCAGCACTTAATCACTTAATCACCTAATTAACCCAAAATGACCCAATTTTTCTATCATTTTAGAGCTAAAAGATTACTTAAAAATTTCAAAAATTAAATTAAGGAAAAGGCTTCATAGTATTGTTCTATATCACTTAAGCATCCTACAGAAAAAATTTGAGCTCTAAACTACATTCCTAAACTTATTTATTTCTAGTTCTAATCATATTCGATTTTGCTTAATTTCTTAAGAAACCTATATTTTCAGAAGTGATTAAACTTAATAACTATCTTTCCCTAAATCTACATACAATAAAACTTCAAAATAATAAATTTCATAATTTTTTAGGCAAAATAAATAAATTTAAGAAATTGTACAATCGGAGCAGATGTGAGACTCATTCGATTTGATGGCTTTTGGGCCTCCAACATTGGTTCAGGTGTATCGGCCGATCCAGGCGGTAGGTCTAGAGTAGGGTAGTGGCGGTGGTTTAATTCTTGGTGATGGTCGTGTATAGGTTTGGTACACTAGCCCCTTCGGCATAAATTTGCTTAACATGTTCTTAAACCTTAATTTTCTTCTCTAAATTTTGGTGCTCTAAATTTTTTCTAACTTCTAATTATCCAAATGAGTTCTATAATTTTTCTTGCTATTTATAGAGTTTTGTAGTAATTATTATGTATTTAATTGGACAAGATATTACCCAAATCTCTTCAATTTTGCCTTTTGTGTTATTTGTTTTTGATTAGTTGATTTTTCTTCTTCACTTCCTGACCTGCCACGACTAAATCCAAGTCATTCCCTATTCCTCTGATTTTTTCTTAATTATTAAATAATTCTCTTTAATTATTTAATAAGTTTCTAAATAATTTCGCGTATTTTTATCTATACGTAAATATATGTAGGGTACATGTGAACATTCTTAATTATTATTTAGGTCATTCTATGATTTTTAGTATACATATAATCTATTTCTAGTAATTTATAAGTTGTTGATTACATTTTCACCTTTTCAATAATTAACAAGTATTATACTTAAAATTTAAAAATTTTATAGTCTATTATTTTATTATTTATTTTCTTAAATTCAAGTTTATGGGGTTATGTTTACTAATATTTCTATTTTTAGTTTATAATTTAGGTTTGATTGGATCTTTTAACTCATCATCTTAAACTTTGTGTATTAAGTTCAATCCTATGGTCATTTAACTTAACTTTAGAGCTTACAGAAGCTTTATAGAATTACTATGAAGCTATACAACTAGAAATTGATCCTTATGATTGAAGTTGTGTACTCTATAACATAGGTCTTATCCACATAAGTAATGGAGAACATATAAAAGCTTTGGAATATTATTTTCAGGCGTTAGAACGAAACTCGTTCTTACCCCAAAATTTAATAATATGGCTATGATCTATCATTACGTACGACTATCTCCACTATAGAAAGAAAAAGCAAAAAGAAAAAAACAAATCCGCTTGTAAATACTAGAAAAAAATTCTTAGAAAAAAAGGATTTCTACATATACATCATCCAAAAAATGATTTTTATTAGCTATAGCAAAAAAAAAAAAAAAACAAAAAGAAAAAAAAGAAAAAGGAACTTCATATCATAGAAGTTAAAACATGAAGAAGTAGATATGCCTAGATACCTTATTCTATGAATAAAGAATTCAATTGATAGAGAAAGCACCGTAAAGATCCATTAGTAAGGTTTTACATCGATCCAATAAGAACCACTTATTTTTTTATGATATAGATAAAAGAGAAAAGTTAAGAATTCACTTATGTAATAAAGTCAATCCCCTAAGGTATTGGGTAGCGATGTATCATTAGATCCCAAATATAGTAAGTCTTTTCTTCATTATAAAGAAAAGTCCTTTTCAAAGATTCTATATAAATTTCTCTATAAAAGCGAGATAGTTACCTTTCAGAAAATTCTAACGACAGTGGAAATACATATGCTTTTTTGAAAGGTAGGAGAAAAGATAAAACTTTTAAAAAAATGGATTAGTAATCAAAACTTAAGTTTGAAACTCATGGAATTAATTTCTTTTGGTTAACTAGAGAAAAAAAAGGGGATACATGTATGATAAATCTCATTCACTTAGATATGGTAGATTAAAAAATAGGATACTACAAGAATTGAATGCTAAGCTGTATGAGATAGGAAACTCTCAAGTACGGTTTTAAGGGAAGGAATTAGCTCACCTATTCCAATCGGGAAGAACAAGTCATTCGACAAGAAGATTCTAAAATCTTGGAGGCTTGGCTCGACCAAGTCGTTGAGTATTGGAAACAAGCTATAGCTTACTCTTGGTAATTATATTGAGGCTCAAAATTGGTTAAAAACTACGAGGTGTTTCGATTAAGATCACTCTTTTTTTTTTCTATATAAATTAATTAATTGTTTTTTGTTGGCTTCATCAATCAAATAAAATGAAGCATTTATTTGGGAAAAATCAATCAAAAAATTTCATTATATCCCCTTTCTAAGATCATTTTCAATTTTGTTTGGTATCTTTTTTACAGGTAGAAAGGATACGCAAATACAGTATCAAATATCTATTTTCTGCTATTAAAACTAACTTTCTAATAAATAAATAAAGATACTAGAATATTTTATTAGTAATAACTCCTTATGAAATTTTGAATACCACAATAATTAATATGTTCGCTAGAATGGAAGACACCACATCTAAGAACTTTTATTTGAGATATCAATAAACAAACTTGAAATACATGCACAAAAAATTGGTCTTTGAAAGCGTCAAAAAGGTTTATAAGATTAAAAAAAAAAAGTCTGTTGAGCACCTCATGGTTATGTCATAATAAATCCGAACACTTGCTACGGATCAACTTCCAGATTATAATTGCTCTTGTGAATATTTAAATAAAATAGATAAGAGATATAAGATAAAGAAACTAATTCGAAACATCTCTTATAGGTTCACTAATTATTTAACTGTTAGCAAGTTTCTTTGTATGTGTTGTCCGAAAAGAGGAGGACTCAATGATTATTCGTTCACCAAAACCAAAAATCGAAATTTTGGTAGATAGGGATCCCATAAAAACTTCTCTCGAGGAATGGGCCAAATAAGATCATTTTTTAAGAACAATAGCTAAAGGACCTAATACTACCACTTAGATCTAGAACCTACATGTTGATGCTCATGATTTCGATAATCATACAAGCAATTTGGAGGAGATCTCTCGAAAAGTATTTAGTACCCATTTCAACTAACTTTCCATTATCTTTCTTTGGCTGAGTGGTATGTATTTCCACAGTGCTCGTTTTTTCCAATTATAAAGTATGACTAAGTGACCCTACTCATATTGGACCTAGTGCCCAAGTGGTTTGGCCAATAGTAGGACAAGAAATATTGACTGGAAACGTAGCAGGGGGTTTTCGAGGAATAGAAATAACCTCTAGTTTTTTTCAAATTTGGCGAGCATTTGGAATAACTAGTGAATTACAACTCTATTGTACCATAATTGGTGCATTAATCTTTATAGCCTTAATATTTTTTCCCAGTTGGTTCCATTATCACAAAGTTGCTAAAAAATTGGCCTGGTTCCAAGATGTAGAATCTATGTTGAATCACAATTTAATGAGGTTATTCGGACTTGGGTCTCTTTCTTAGGCGAAGCATCAAGTACGTGTATCTTTGCCAATTAATCAATTTCTAAACGCTAGAGTAGATCCTAAAGAGATCCCACTTCATCATTAATTTATCTTAAGTCGAGATCTTTTAGCTCAACTTTATTCCAGTTTTGCCAAGAGAGCAACCCCATTTTTCACCTTGAATTGGTCAAAATATGTGAAATTGCTTACTTTTCGTAGAGGATTATATATAATAACTGGGGGTCTATGGTTGATGGATATTGCCCATCATCATTTAGCTATTACAATTCTTTTCTTGATAGCAGGTCACATGTATAGGACCAACTGGGGCATTGGGTATGGTCTAAAAGATATTTTAGAGGCTCATAAAGGTTCATTTACAGGCTAGGGCCATAAAGGCCTATATGAGATCCCAAATACCTCAAGGTATGCTAAATTATCTCTTAACTTAGCCATGTTAGGCTCTTTAACAATTATTGTAGCTCACCATATGTATTCCATGCCCCCTTATCCATATCCAGCTACTGACTATGGCACACAACTATCATTGTTCACGTGTCACATGTAGATCGGAAGATCTCTCATAGTTGGTGCTACCATACATACAACTATTTTTATGGTAAGAGATTATGATCCAATTACTTGATACAACGATCTATTAGATTGTGTCTTTAGGCATTGCAATGCAATCATATCACATCTCAATTAGGTATGTATATTTTTAGGCTTTCACAGTTTTGGTTTGTATATTCATAATGATATCATGAGCGCTTTAGAGAGCCCTTAAGATATGTTTTCTAATATTGTTATTCAATTACAACTCGTCTTTACTCAATGGATACAAAACACCCATACTTTGGTACCCAATGCAACAACCTCTAGTACAACAACAAGCATAAGTTAACTTGAAGAGGTAGTGATTTTATGGTAGTAGAGGTAAGGTTATATTGTTACCTATTTCACTAAGAACCGCAAATTTTTTTGTACATCATATTCATGCATTTACAATTCTTATAATGATATTGATAATCTTAAAAGGTGTTCTATTTGCTCGTAGCTCTCATTTGATATCAAATAAAGAAAATGTTGGTTTTTATTTCCCTTATGATGGTTTTGGAAGAAGAGGAACATGTCAAGTGTCCACTTGAGATCATGTCTTCTTAGGCCTATTTTGGATGTACAATGTAATTTCAATAGTCATATTTCATTTCAATTGGAAAATGTAGTTAAATGTTTGGCAAAGTATAAGTGATCAATGAATGGTAACTCATATCAAGGGAGGAAACTTTACACAAAGTTCCATCATTATTAATGGTTGGCTTTGTGATTTTTTATAGGGACAGGCATCCCAAGTAATTCAGTCTTATGGCTCTTCATTATCTGCATATGGACTTTCTTTCCTAGGTGCTCATTTTGTATGGGTTTTTAGTTTAATGTTTCTATTCAACCTCTCTCTCTCTCTCTCTCTCTCTCTTAATTCGTGGTTCTTAAACCACTAAGTCCACGGGTCTTAGAAGTTGATTCAATGGTTTGGCCTTACAGGTTTAACCTGTACGATAGGGTTCGTATTGGGTTTTGGACCCAGCGGGGTGGTTTTGGGTTGAGTCATAGTTTAGACTTAGCCTGTGCCTAAGTTTATGTATTGGTATTGCATAGTATTTGATGAGTTCCTAATTATACATATTTTACATAGTAATTTTTGATAATTTTCGATAATTTTGTATGATATTTTTGTTTATTTTTAAATAATAATACTTAATTGAGTAAAATTTTATTTTATAGATTTTGAAATGATTTACATAAGAAAATGAGAAGATAGAAATGAATTTCATTCAAATTAGAGCTAAAATGAGCAAGTTATTAAGGTTTGAAGATCAACACAATCGAACGATACGATTATGTTGTTTTTAGGTGAATTTGGAGCTTTTTTTCAACTATTACAACCAAGGACATGACCAAAAGATACGATTGTGTCCTCAATTATGTCTTTTCTAGTTGACCTTTTTTTTTTTTATCTCTTCTTATATAAAACCTTGTTAGGGTTTGCTTAAGAGAAGAACTTTTTTCAACGAATTTTAGAGAGTTTTTGAGGTTAAGAACATTTAAGAAAGCGAGGAGAAAAGAAGGCTTTAAGATTTAATTTTATTTGGATTTTATGATTCTTTCTTCTACTCTTTTCTATACTTTGCTTTTATATTCTTATTTTACGACGTATAAAGAGTAGATCTTTGGTATGTAAGTCTTATGGAACCTAAACTAACTTATGCGACATGATTATTATTTAATAAATTTAATTCTTTAATATTTTTCTTGATTTAACTATTTATGTTTCATGATTTAGGTTATTATTTCCGCAGGTAGTAATTTAGAGTTTGATATCTTATAATAGAATCGAGAGATTTCTTATAAGATTAGATCTAGGTATAATTGATAAGGATTATTGCAAGATTAGAAATAATTTACAAAATTCTCCTGAAATTTTGAATCAAAGCATAGAGAATTCATTGTTTAATAATACAATCTTAAATCATGCTATTGAGAAGAAATTCTAATAGGTAGTTTTAGGGTTAGGGTTAATTGGATTGAGAAAGTGATTGACTTTAGTAAAGAATTCTCCTGATTAAGAAAGATAAAGGAATAAATTAAATTATCTTTAAAAAAATCACATACTAAATCTAGAAGAAGTAAAGATCTAAATACGTTTTTGCGAATCTTGAAGTAGTTTATAATTTTATTGCTTTCTTATTTAAGTTTTTGAATAATTCCTAATTAGATGTTAATCTATTGGTTGCTGCAATTTAATTTAGGTTTTTTAAATTTCTTGAAATTTAATTTGCCAATTGATAATAGAGACCTAGCAAGTATTAGTAGTTAAAGTTTCCGAAGGATTGACATTCAAACTTATATCCGTTATATTATAAACCGATAGGTGCACTTGCCTATATTAGTATGCTCAGCCGTATCAAAATTAGTTACAAGACACTATAAGCCGTATGCTATTTGAATATGCATATAATAGTTTATACATACATTATATATATATTATGGCATATGTTAAAATATATTATAAATTAATTGTTTAAATCCCATTGATACAAAAATTCTAAAGTACATATTTGTCATTATTATTTTCTACACTATGCAGGTTTGTTTGTCTATGAATCACCATTGAATACGATATACCGTATTATATACGTGTATATATTAAATATTATGGTATAGTTATAATATGCTAGATAATATATGTTGTATATCATACATAGTATATATAATATATATATATGTATAATACATGCATGTGCTTATACTATATATATTATGCCTATATTAAATTACTTATGATATATATATATATATCTACTATGTATTAATTCAATATATACATATTTGTATAGATATTGGTTTGAATATAACATAAATATAAAAATTTGTATAGCGCTTCTAGCATATATGCCTAGTGATTCCCATTAAGTAATCAAGTTTGGGTGGATTAATTATTTATTGAAAATTTTATATATCATATATGTGTGTTAACGTTTTCCCATTCTTAGTGAAATTAAGTGACAGAAGAAGAGGTTACAATAAGGTCGGGATGTTGGTTCAAAGGTAGTCAAGAAAAGAGTAAAGGTCTCCATTGCACAAGCTTGAAATTGACTATAAGGGGGCATCGTAGCCTTTATGATTTGCATTGTAGCCATTGTATCGCAACTTTTCAACCTAGGTTAGAGTAACCGTAATTTCTTTAACTTCACGACAAACCGATTAATGTTGTACAGATGACACATTACTTGTTCATACATTGTATGTAATAATTGATCGATAACTTAGTTGTTTTGTTTAGCTAGTATACACTTTTTCCTCCTACCCCTTACCAAGCTATGGTTTGCTTACTTTCCTATAAATTTGCTTGCAAGTTCTGATTAAGCATGTTACATAATGATCATCACCAAGTATGCAAAGGGTATAACCAGGGCTTGAGCGAGAAGGAACAGATATTAAACTGTATTTTTGAAATTTTTTGGTTTCTTAGGATCAATTAGATCTTTTGAGCAATCTAATAGAATTCCTATTTTTGAGTCATGACACATACTATATATTTTTATAAATATTCTATATCTAGTCTTATTCACAAAACTAGGCCATGGCCCTTCTCGATTACCCATTGACCCCATCCAGGTAAGTGTCCTAAACTTGGAAATATATGTTTGTTATTTATATACTTATTAGTATATTTGCGGAATTGTAAATGTTTTAAAACGGTTTGTCGTATGAGCTTAATATATATATATATATATATATTAGGGTTATGTCAGGGATTGAGGGGATAGTTTATAACATAAAATTGATATACATGGTAGATTGCTACGGCTTGACAACTGTCATGCCCTATGTGCTTATATCATGATAGTCCTACTGTGTATACTAACGGTTGATGATAGTATATGGTCTATTAAGTTTTCATGATTTTTATACAAATATATAAATTTTAGTGAATTTTTGAAGAAGTTAATTAGATATTTTAATAATTTTCTAATATGTATAGATTCATGGAAAAATTGTCATGTTTTCATAACCTAAGACATGTGTCCAGCTAATTTTTCAATATTTTTTGCCTCTTGTTTAATGTTTAGTGAATTTTAGAAGAAGTTATCAATATATTTTAATAATTTTATGATATTTTCAAATTTTATAAATTTTTGTTGATTTTCCTTAGAAGTTGTTGAATATTTTTATGATATTTCATTAGTTGTTTGACATTTGTAGAGTTAATTTGATAATTTTTAGGTATTTGATAAGGTATTTTTATCATATTTTAGCATTTTACCTAATTATTTAATTTACTTTTTTAGATATATTCTTTATTTTATTTGGGAACAAGTCATGATAATGTCTTATATGTAAGGAGCATAGATCATTGACATGATTTTTTTTCTTATTTATTATTTATTTACGTTACTTTATTACTAGTTTACTATTTATTATTCTATTTTTACTTTTTTACTGCTTACTTTTAACTTTAATAGGAAATTGATCCCCTTTTTTTTCATTTTTTATCATCTTCAATACTTAGTAGATACTTTATAATTAATGTTTAATTAATCACTTTTATTACTTTCAACAATATCCACCTTCTATAGCTTATATATATATACACACACATAAGTTATAACATTAATTTTAACTTTCTTTACTAGGTAATTATTAAGTTAAATTATTCTTAATCCCCTAAGTTTTCTTGTTTTACTAATACAATTTTTACTATCAGTTTTAGAGCTTTCTAATGTTGTCAACTCTATAGACCTTAATTTTATTGATAGGTTGATGTTTTTAGTCAATTCTCATATTTTAAGGTTATTTATTGGTAATTGAATTTGTAAGAACCTAAGATTTGGAGTTTGTATCGTTATATTTGCTTAAACAAGTTAGCAGGCCTTACAACAACTTTTAGAGCGTGACATTATATATATTATACATCATGGCATATGTTAAATTATATTATAAATTAATTGTTTGAATCACAATGACGGAAAAATTCTAGAGTACATATTTGTAGTTATTATTTTCTACACTATGGATAGTTTGTGTGCATGCGAATCACCATCAAATACGATATACCCTATCGTACACATGTATGTATTTATATATTAAATATTATGGTGTAGTTATACTATGCTATATGTTATATGTTGGATATCATACGTAGTATATACAATACATGTGTATAATATATGCATGTGCTTATACTATATATATTACACCTATATTAAATTACTTATAATATATTATATACTATGTATTATTTCAATATATATATTTATATAGATACTAGTTTAACTATAACGTAAATATAAAATTTTATATAGCACATCTAGCATATATGTGTATTTGTCCCCATTACACAATCGGAGAATTAATTATTTATTGAAAATTTTAGACTTTCAAAAAAATTTTCGTTTTTTATCGCATAAAGAAAGTACAATGAATCCCTAATATAATTAAGCTCAAGTAAATAAACAACGCCGCAAATAAAAGGATAGAGGAAAAAGAAGAAGAGGCCTAAAGATTTCAAGTGATTTACCTTGTGCATACGTTAACTTTTCTAACTTCACCACTAAGAATCTAGCCATCCACAGGTATCGTTCTACTAATTCAAATCAACAAAAGAGAGTTACACAAGAAGTATAACCTCTAAGGCTACAAACTGCACTATTTTGTCTTAACCACTAGCTCTCATGGTGCCTAGTTTTCACTTTCTCGAAAGTAATGATTCCCGAAAGTAATGAAGAAAGAACAAATAAAGATCCTTGAAAAGTTTAGCACAGGAAAACTCCTTAGTTCCCCCGAAGAATCTTCTAAGTATGATATAAATAAGATAGTAGCACAACCATGTGAGTTGCAGTCTTGCATATAATTGTTGAATTTGTTTTCTCTAATCTCTTTCATGTGTATCCTCTTACTATTTTCTTAAACATATTTTATATACCAATGTTTTCTCCGACGGTTAACGAAGAAGGCTTCAATTCGGACTTTTAATGGAATAGTGGGATAAATCTTCTCTTGAAGAAAATCTCCTCTTGTTGTTAATCCTTCGAAAAATTTGGTCATCTTAAAATTTGACTTTTTTAATAATTAAATTTGAAATTATGGGCGATCCTCTACTTTGGATAAAATCTCCCAACCACCAGTCCTTGTGCCTCGAATAAATCTTCCATGGATCTCAGAGACATTTGAATTAAAATAAAAAGAAAAAAAAAAAAACCTTCAAGCATATCCTTGAAAATCTTCTAACTTAATATTGTACTGCAACTTCCAAATAACCTTCTAACTTGTTTTGACTGAATATATTTTCTGTATCTTTTTGATAAATAACCTTATCTTCAAATCTTCCAAATGATCTTCTCAATATACCCTTATCAATTTATTCAAATAAAAAACATATTTTTGACCTCTTTTGAAAATACATCCAAAATGTCTTGAATTTGTTTGATCTTATAACTTTTTAGATAGGGTTCCTAAATTCTAACAATTATTTGTTTTTGAGTAAACCTTTCAAGTTTTAAATGGGATATTCTAAATGTTGAATTTCCTTCATAATCGATTAAGTTAGTTAGATTCTCGAGCAAAATAATATGAAGCTCAAGTTTGATCAAAAGTAGTAAATTCGGTGAAAAACTGAGGTTAAAAGTTATTAAACCATAGTTTCGATGTACTTTGGTTATTGAAGACCTAAATTTATAATTTAGTTTACCTTTTGGATCGGTTGGTGTAATGGGTTCATCCATTTTATCATACTGAGGTAAGAGATAAGAGTAATATAAATAAACTTTTCTAAAGTTATCAATATGAAATGGTCATTGTTTTTAGATTTTATAGAAACTCTTATTTATGATATTTCTATAATGTTATCAATCGATAGGAGATTTTTGAAAAACATGGAAAAATTTTCTCAAAAAAGAGTGTAAAGATAATAATAATTAAAAAATATTCTACTTAACCTACAAATTTATGTGCATATGTCTAGCGAGACTAGTCTCGATTTTTTTTTTTCCCCCTTTCTTTTGCCGATTACATAATAATCATGATACTCGACTATACATTGACTAACGAAAATCAGAATAGGTGGGCTCAGTAAGAGCCCAAAACTGCAAACCATTGAACTTATAGATAGAAAAATGGCCCAACAATAATATAATACGAGAAACTAAACCCGACCTGAAAACCCAATTCAATAGCACAACCCGAAAACTGCCCCGGATAAAATGCTATCCATTACTCGACAAGTACCCACCAAACAAGCTCTTCACATCCAAAATCCTTCGAAAGTCTCGAGAATGTCCATCTCCGCGTTATTCGGCAGTCCACTGGCGGTTGCACTGCCGTCCACCATCAACAAGGTGGCGCCACCCAGAATTGTGGGCAATGGGTATCGAGGCGGTGGGATGGTAATAGAGGGCTCGTCAAGGCCGAAAAAGAAAGCCACCGCCCATCACATGAAGACACGCCCACGAAAGACTCAGCCTTGGGACGTCAAGCGCAAACCAACAGTGTACCCTCCTCTGCCTCCTCTTCCACTTGATTGGACTCTGGTGTCCTCTGATGGCGGAGTGGAGGCATCTAGCGGTGGCAGTGGAGGTGAGGCGAGCTCCCCGGTAGCGGAGGCAACTTGAGATCGGGTGCGTTTTATGTTTTTATTTTTTTTTTTAACTTTTTCCTTTTTTTGGGTGTTACGTTTGTGGGTTGTTTGAGTACAATGAACAGGAAAAATTGACGTGCTGTTTAATGGAGAATTTGTGGGAATCTTGAATTTTCAGCTTGAGTAGAAATGTGGGTTGTTACTCTAAATCTCGTTTTAAGTTTCGACTTTTGAGTTTGTAAATCTGGAATTCGAGTTAAGCTTAATGGGGTTCTTTCACAATGGGAAACGCTTGCTGATACGGAGAATAACTTGAAAAACAGGTCAGACCATGTCTTCTTTACTTTTAATGATATGCCACTGCATAATGCTGATTTCTTCTTCCTTTTTCAATCAATTCGGTAGTTTTAAGCTCATGACTCATGAACACATAAGCGCGATTATAGCATTAAGATTTAGGTTCTAACTGTCTAAGTAATGGGGATCTTCCGCTTTCTACTTTTGTTTCCGAGCAGTAAATAGCCCTTACATTCGTTTAGTTTTAGCGTTTGCGTTTCAGGTTTAAATGCATTTTAATATTTGAACCTCAATTATGATTGATTTCATTTTCTAAACAGAAGTTATTTTCTAAAAAATTAGTTTTATATTATCCGTAATTAATAAATTACTCTGAAAATTAAAAAAAAAAAAAAATCTATTGGCAAGTGCAATGGTACATAACTTTTGTGTGCAATGTCCCATTTTAGCAAATTTGATATTGATGAACAGCTCCTGATGTTCATTTGAAAACAAGTTCTAGTTTGTACCCCAAATTATTCGAATTGGGTAATATTTATAATGGTTGGAGCTGAGTAAAGTTTAGCGGTGATCATGATAGAATTCGTAGGGTGTTGAGAATATTAGATTGAAGATTCTTACTTTTATATGGAGTAATAAATTTGAAGAATATTTAAATTGGGTGCTGTTAGCGGAGATAGTATTTGATTGTTATGAGTAGAACGAGAGAACAAAGGTAAAGATGGCATCGTTGGTTCTACTAGCTACATTAATCTCTTGTGAGGTAAGTAACAAGCGCAAAGGTATAATGTGATGAAAGAAAAGTGAGGACATAGGCTTTGGCAAAAAGAGATTGATGAGTCATAAATCTTTTCGTGATTATTATAGATAGAAGATACTACTTGAGTTGTAGCCCTTGAGATAGGGAAGAGGAGTATAAGGGAATATGTGAAGGAAGAAATTTAAACTTTGCTGCCTAAGTGTGAGCTTAGGGAATCTCCAAAGGAATCGATAGCCTAATTCATCAAATGGGCCTAGATTTAATATAATTAGTTTTAAATTACAACCATAGCAAAACCTTTGGAGGATGTTATTAAATTAGTAGGTTGAGTTGCATGACATCAATGGAGATAAGGGTAGTTTTCAACTCATGCAAAAAATCAAATGATGTAGAAGCAAAACTTACTATTAAGATTAAGGAGAAAATTGTATGTGAAGAGAGTTATGATATTAAAGGTGTTGAACTTAAGGTTTATTAATTTGATTTTGATGAGAACAAAACAAAATGTATATATCTAAAATATTGTTTTTTAAGAAAACAAAACAAGTGGATGATTGAACTAAGTATTATTTGATTATATTAAGACAATTGAATAAAATCAATTAGTTTGTTTAATGATTAATTATATCAATTATCTCTATAAGAATGTAAAGAGTATTTGTTTATTATATATGAAAAGAATTTTTAAGTGATATTAGCCTACCGTGTTGCCAGCTTAAGATAAAACTAGGCCGACGGTATAAAACCCAGAAAAACACAAAGAAAAGCTCATTAGCTTGGAGGAGTTAGCTTGCTGGTAGAGTATTTTTTATTAACTTACTGATAGTTCAAAGTACCGATATGTCGGTAAGTCAGTTTCAAGTATCCGTTGGAGTATTTAATGCGTAGCAATGGAAAGAATTTAATGAGTTGTTATAAAAGCTTAACAACCAGACCAAAGGTTTAGAAGATCTAATATTCTACTATAACTTAAAGACATTCTCTTACATTCTTGAGCTTATTTTCACTTCTCTTTGGTTTCTTGTACACTTGTTTGCTATCAAACAAAAAGAGATATAGTTATGTGTTTAAAAGTTCTCAAATTTGTAATATTGAGTGAAGAAAGCGATACTCTTGAGTTAGTTATGTGTAAAAGAGATTGTGTAAGCTTTTATAGCCTTTGGAGCAATTGGATTGTAAGATTAATAAAGTGAAAGTGAAGTCTTCGGTTAGAGGCATTGTGTGTCTATGGAAACTAGGAGACGGTCCGAATTCCACGATAAATTTGAGCTTGATCTTTTTTATCACTGTCTCTTTAATTTCCATATTTATTATTATTCTATTGTTATTTTGATTACTCTTATTATTACATTTAGTCATTTATATAAAAAAAGAATTGAAATTTGTCTTTAAACTTAATTCACCCCCTCCCCCCTCTTAAGTTTAGCCTAGTATTCTTCAATTGGTATCAAAACCAGTCTCTAATCACTTGGTTAATTGCGTATTATAGTAAAGATCATGGCATCTAATGTATTATACTTCTTAAAAGGATAAGCAATCAATAGACCTCTTCTCTTAACCGATAGCAATTATCCATATTAGAAGTATAGGATGTCCATATTCTTAAAAGCATAAAATAGACTACTGTAGCGTGTGGTTAACTAAGGACCATTTAAGATAGAAAGAAAAGAAAAAAAAGATTACTCGGATAATTATTGGAAATTACTTTGACCTAAATAAAGTTGCCATGAATATTTTGCATCGTGTTATAAATGAAAATGATTTTAATAGAATATGTACATGTAAAAGTACTAAAGGAATATGGATGAATTACAAAGCACATATGAATGAACTAGTAGAGCAAGAGATACAAAAATAAGTTTATTGTGTGGACAATTTGAAAACTTTAAAATAAATTCAAACAAAACAATTGATAAAATGCATAATAGATTAATCAATATCATCAATCCTTTGAGTGTTCTTGGAAAGACATTTACTAACCTTAAAATAAATTCTAAAATTCTTAGGTCTTTTACCAAGAGATCGGGAAGCTAAAAGAAACGCAATCAAGGAAACTTATGATCTTAATGAAATTTCAAAAGAATAACTCCTTAAAACACTTAAGACACATGAGATGGTAAAGAAATAAGGAGAGAAGTCTAGAAAAAAAAAATAATAATTGCTTTAAAAGTTACGGAGGAGAACTCAAGTGATGAAGAAAGTGAAGACGATGATAAGGTTACAATGTTGGCAAATAAGTTTAGAAAGTTTATGAAATTCAATAAAAGGACAAAGAAGGATAAGGATGGATATGGATTATCTTCTAGGTTCAAGAAGGAAAAAAGAAAAGTTATCAAATGTTACAATTGTCAAAAGTCGGGATATATTTAACAATATTGTTCATTGCTTAAGAAGGCCGATAAAGAGTCTAAAAGGAAAGTTATGATAGCAACTTGAGTGATGGGGACTCTAATGACTCCAATAATGAAACTTACTTCATGGCTCTCAATGATGATAAGGCATGCTCTCCTTTACATGATTCCTCTTTTAATGAACTTAAAAGTATATATAAGGACTTATTGAAAGAATTTATAAAAGTGCAAAAGAAGAATAAAGTATTGAAGTAAATGATGAGTGAAGTAAGTAATGAGTTTGATACTATAAAAAATGAATACAATAAAGTAGTTGATACAAAAGAAAACTTAGAAGAAGACAATGAATATTTGAAAATTGAAAATGAGAGATTGATAAAAGAAAATATAGAAATAAGTACTAGTAATAATGAGTTAATAAATGAAAATAGCAAATTAACAAAGATTAATAAGAATTTTGAAAAGGAAATAAAAGAATTGAAACTTAAAGGAAAAAATAATGAAGGTATGATAGAGAAACTAAGTCGACTTGAAATTGAAATTGAAAATTCACTTCTAAGAACTAGCTTAGATGACTAAAGAAAAATAATGGCAAAATTCATAGATGGAGAAAAGAATTTAGATAAAATCCTTGGAACACAGCGACTAGGATTAGACAAAACCAAAATAGGTTATATTAAGGAGAATGTGTATAGAACATACAAAAGTTATTTTGTTAAGGCATCAAATAAAACTTATAACTATTGTAAAAGATATGGTCATATTGCTCATACATATACATTACGTCGTAATCTCCCCTTATGCAACAAAAATAAAATGGTTTAGGTTCTTGAGGGACAAACTTATATTACAACAACTAACTCCAAAGGACCTAAACTAAAGTAGGTGCTAAAGAGATAATCGTTTGTTTTGTAAGATCCTTCAAGGCACAACGACAAATGGATCTTGAATAACGGTTGCTCAAGACATATGAGTGGAGACACATTCAAGTTCACATCTATAGACTTGAAAGATAAAGGAAGCGTGACCTTCGGAGATAATCGAAAAGCTCATTTCATTGTTGAAGGTCACATTTGCATTAATAATGATCTTACTATTAAGCATGTGTTACTTGTTGATAATTTAAAACATAACTTATTTAATATTAGTCAATTGTGCGATATACGATATAAAGTAATTTTTCATACATCAAAGTGTTTTATTGAAAACATTAACAATGACTAGATCTGTTTTAAGAGGTATAAATGAGGAAACATCTGCAAAATTGACTTCAACATGTTTTCATGCTCTCTTAAGACTTGTTTATCTACTCAAAATAATGATAGTTGGTTATGGTATAAAAAGTTAGGACATGCTAGTATGGATATCTTATCAAAATTAGCTAAAAGGAATCTTGTAAAAAGATTACCTAAGATTAATTTTGATAAAGATGAAACATATCAAGCATATCAATATGGTAAACAAACCAAGTCACCTTTCAAATCTAAAGATGACATCTCAACTTTTAGGTCATTCTAACTACTACATATGGATTTATTTGGTCCAACCCAAACCTTAAGTTTGAGAGGAAAAAGATACACCTTGGTCATAGTTGATGATTTCACTAAATACACTTTGACCTTCTTCCTTGCTAACCAGAATGAAACTTATCATGTGTTTTTGAACTATAGCAAAAAGGTTCAAAATGAAAAAAAGGTTTTTCTATTGTCTCTATAAGAAGTGACTGTAAGCCCTAAAGTTAAGTCAAATGACTATAGGATTGAACTTAGAATACAGAGTTTAGGGCAATCGGTTAAAGGATCCGATCAAATCCAAATTATAACTATGGATAGAAATATTAGTAAAAATGATCCTGTAAACTTGAATTTAAAAAAATAAGTGATAAAATAGGAGATTATAAATTTTTTAAATTTTAAGTATAATAAATGTTAGTTATAAAAAAGGTGAAAAGTGTAATCTAATAACTAATAAATTACTAGAGATAGATTATATATATACTAAAAATCATAAAAATGACTTAAATAATAATTAGGAATGTTCACATGTATCCCACATGTATTTACGTGTAGATAAAAATATGCGAAATTACTTGAATTGTCTAAAAACTTATTAAATAATTAAGAAAAAAAAAGAGGAATAAGGAATGATGTGAATTTGGTCGTGGTAAGTCAGGAAGTGAAGAAGAAAAATTACCTAATCAAAATCAAGCAACACAAAAGACAAAAATTAAGGAATTTGAGTAATGTATTGTTCAATTAAATGCACAATAATTACCAGAAAGCTCTATAAAAATTACAGAGCTCCTTTAGATAGTTAGAAATCAGAAAAAAATAGAGAGCATCAAAATTTCAAGAGAAAAACTAGGGATAGAAAAAAAAAAGAAGGAAATCTGTGCAGTAGGAGTTAGCGAGCCAAACCTACACACCACCACCACTTGGGACCGAGCCACTACCACCACCCCACTCCAGACCCACCGCTTGGACCAACCGACACGCTTGGACAGGTGTTGGAAGGCCAAAAGTCATCGGATTGGGTAAGTCTCTTATCTGCTCTGATTTTGTATAATTTCGTAAAATTATTTATTTTGCCAAAAAAATTATGAAATTTATTATTTTGAGGTTTTATTGTATATAGATTTAGGAAAAAATAGTGATTTAGTGTAATCACGTTTGAAAAATATAGGGTTTTTAAGAAATTAAACAAAACTGAGTATGATTAGGATTAAAAATAAATAGGCTTAGGAGTGTAGTTTGGAACTCAAATTTTTTCTGTAGAATGCTTAAGTGATATAGAATAATGTTATGAAGCCATCTTTTAAAATTTAATTTTTTAAATTTTTAAGTAAATTTTTAGCCCTAAAATGATAGAAAAATTGAGATTTTTGGGTTAATTAGGTGATTAAGACATTAATTATTGATTTAGATAGTAATTAGATGATTAGAGATGTTAATTTCTAATGTGGAAATCTAATTCTAGCCTTTGGAGTGTTAATGCAAATAATGAAGGAATTATGTGGTAATTGTAGGAAATTAGGAATATGTCGAATTGGAAATTTAATAAATGTGAAAAATTAGGTTTATTTAGATAATATAATAATAAAAATCAGAATATAATAAATCTAAAACAAAATTTAATTTTAGGTAATTGTATAAAAAATGTAAGATTTTATCATATTGGGAATAAATCCGGTACCTTAATTAGGATTAACGTGTACTGAACAGTTTAGAATACTAAATTAAGACCGAATATGATATTAGAATACTCGAGTTTAATGTGATTAATTTCACATTAGGATTTGAGCATATTTAAGATTTCAGAATCAAAACTAGAATCTAATTTAGAAACCGATAACCGAAATAGGATAGAATGAATCATTAATAAATAATAGATATATATGGAAAAAATGAATTAAATTATAACTTTGAATATGAATCATTACAGTATAAGTACTAAAAAGACCTCTTTGTATTATAGGATACCCAGAGATGAATCGACTTGCAGTTAAGCGATCGAACGACTGAGAAATTTCAAATAAGTTAGGTTATTACTTACTGTATTAGAGTACTATTTTGAGGTACTTGGAGACTTAGGTTTGTATATGGTTATGATTGTAAATAGTTTATACATATGTTTGATGTATTTGAATTCGTGTTGAAATTTATAATATGGTTGATTTTGTGTTATGATTGAATTGATGTGAAATTGTTTGAGCATTCTAAATGAAATTTAATCTTATTCAACTTTAATGACCTAAAATGTCATGCGTTGCAACTTGTTAGGAGATCATTAAGATTCTTCAACCAAATACCGATCTCTTCGAAAGAAATAATGCAGGATTGTATAATGGTCCCTTCTTTATCCTTAGTCGAACTAAGTGACAGGAGAGAAGGTCGCGGCGAGGGTGAAGTCAATGGTTTGAAGGTAGTCGCGGGAGGAGCGGTGTCTCCTTTGCACAAGCCTGAGTTCGGTTGTGAGTTGTTGCATAACATGAAAACTCCTCAACTCGGATTAGAGCAGGTGAAATTTCTCTGATTTCGCAACGGACTAGACTACGTTGTGTGATGACACTTGCTTGTTGCATTACATGAAAATAATTGCTTGATAATCTTATTTGTGTTTGTATACATTCATGAGTCTCTAATTCAACTTACTGAACTTAATTGCTCATACTCTTATAGATCCTTTTGTAGGTCTTAATTTTTGAATACTTCAAGTATTATGATGCTTTACAATTATCCATAAGATAGTTCTTTTGAAGCCAGGGGTGTGAGGATTAATTTACTTAGCAGTAGATATATAGCTAGAGTATCCTTTGTAGTTTAAGAATAAAAGACTGATAGTTGTTATGTAAATTAGCGAACCGTTATGTTTATGTAAAGTTTCCTAAGAAATTTTGTAGATTTTACATATAATTATGTATGTTTATTAAAAATTTGTGATAATTACTATGTTTGTAATTAAACACTTAATTGGATTGTTTACTTCAAAGCGAGGAGTCATCGATGCCTTGTGTAGATCGTGTCTATGATAAGTATTGTGAGGCCAGTTACTATTATAGAATGGTTTACACGGCGGATTGTTATGACTTTATGACTTCGGAGTATAACAGTGACCATGAGGGGGAATTTGAAAGTCTTGATATGGAAGATTTTTATAATAAAAATAGAATAGAACATATATACTTGGCACCTAGAACTTCACAACAAAATGGAGTTGTTGAAAGAAAAAATAGGATCCTTATAGAAATGACTAGGACCATGTTTTGTGATAATAACCTACCTAAATATTTCTTTACTAAAGTCGTCAATACAACTTATTACATATCAAATCGTGTTTTCATTAAACTAATTTTTAAGAAAACCCCCTATGAGCTTTGCAAAAACAAAAGACTTAATATATTATATTTTCATTCTTTTAGAATGAAATGTTACATTCTCAATAATGGAAAGGAACAATTAGAAAAATTTGACTCAAAGTCAGATGAAGGTATTTTTTTTTGTTATTCTCTTACTAGTAAAGCTTATAGAATATATAACAAGAGAACACTTGTTGTAGAGGAGTCAATTCATGTTGCATTTGATAATACTTGTATATATGAAGAGTCTAATGATGAAGTAGAAAAAATTGGTGCTCATTTGGACAATCTTGGTTTTAACAAAAATCAAGCCAACTCAATTGAAAAGGAATTCTCTAGGTAAAATGAAATCATTAACAACTCTTAACTTTGATTTAGCTAGAGAATTGAAGTTTATGAAAAATTATCTTAAGCAATGTAGTGTTTGTATTTTAACTTGAATAAAAAAATGTAGATGAAGCTTTAAAAAATGAATTTTGGGTTTAAGCTATGTAAGAAGAGCTAAATCAATTTACTAGAAATGAGGTATGGAACTTAGTATGTAAACCAAAAAATAGACTAGTTATTGGAACAAAATGGGTTTATGGAAACAAACTTGATGAAACTTGTATAGTAATTAGAAACAAGACTAGGTTAGTTGCTAAAGGCTATAATCAAGAAAAAGAGATAGATTCTAACGAAACCTTTGCTCCAATTATAAGTCTAGAAGCCATTAGGATGCTTTTAGCATTTGCTGCTTATAAAGACTTTAAACTATATCAAATGGATGTTAAAAATGCCTTTCTAAATGGCTTCATTAAAGAAGAGGTATATGTAGAGCTATATGTAGAGCAACCATTGGGTTTTGAGGATAATGAATTCCCAAACCATGTATATAAACTCAATAAAGCTTTATATGGATGAAAGTAAGCTCTAAGAGCTTATTATAAAAGATTAAGTAACTTCTTGATAAAAAAGGAATTTACTAGAGGGAAACTTGACACAACTCTATTTATTAAACAACATAATGATCATATACTAATTATTCAAATATATGTTGATGACATTGTGCTTGGTGCCACTCACATGGATTTAGTTAATGAGTTTGTCCAATGTATGAAAAATGAATTTAAAATGAGTATGATAGGAGAACTTAACTATTTCTTAAGCCTTCAAGTTAAGCAAACCAAATATGGAACCTTCATTAATCAAGGTAAATATACTAGAGAACTCTTAAAAAGGTTTAAAATGGAAAATTGCAAGACTAAGTCAACTCCAATGAGCACCACCCTAAAACTTGACAAAGATGAGAATGGAAAAAATATTTGTGAAAAGATGTATAGGGGTACGATATGAAGTCTTTTATATTTAATTGCATCTAGGTCGGATATCATGTTTGTTGTGTGTATATGTGCACGGTTTCAATCTTGTCTTAAAGAATCACACTTGAATGCGGTTAAATGCATTTTCAAGTATCTTGTAGGCACTATTGAAATTGGCTTTGGTATCTTGAGTTCACTTCACTTGATTTTATTGAATATTCCAATGTTGACTTTGTTGGTTGTAAAGTTGATTGGAAAAGCACTAGTGGAACATGTCATTTCCTTAGTAATTCATTAGTATCATGGCACTCAAAGAAACAAAACTCAGTACCACTTTCTGTTGTTGAAGTTGAATACATAGCAGCCGATAGTTGTTGTGCTCAAGTATTACGGATGAAGCAAACTTTGCTTGACTATAGTTTGACATTTACCAATGTTCCAATAAGATGTGACAATACAAATGCTATTAACTTGATCAAAAACCTAATTTAACATTCTGGGACTGAGCATATAGAAATTAGCCATCACTTTATTTGTGATCATATGAAAAACAATGATATTTGCTTAAAATTTGTTGATACTAACAATCAAATAGCCGATATCTTCACAAAACCCTTAAGTGAGGAAAGATTTTGCACTCTAAGAAAAAAATTAGGAATGATGTTGCAAGATGAGTGCTAGATACATAAGAACCAACATGGGCTTTTTGAATAAAATTAACTTGCTAAGTAAGTTGATTGGAAACTATCATGCTATATGGTATAAGAAACATGATCATATGACTTTTATGTATTAAATATTACATTTAACTTATTTTGAGTACACTTGAAGTCATTCATACTTATCTAAGTTTATATATGCATAAAATTACCATGCATTGGTTTTTGTACCCAAAATCGAGGCTTACATATCTATTTTCATCCCTAAATTATGTTTGAGTGGTCAAATAAGCTTAATTTGAATTTCGTGCATGCTTGACCTCTGTAGACGCTTTTTAGGTTCTATGTGCAAAATGGAGCATTTCTTGCTTATATAAAGTTTGCTTAGCTTGATCATGTCTCCTTTGTATCTCTCAATGTCTTTTAACATATTTAAAACATGAACTTTTCTTGAACATTGAGAAAGGATCTCCACTTGCTCTCTAGCCACTTGCATGATTAAGGAACTCAAGTAGTCATTTCACAATTTGTAGAGCCTTAAAGCTATATTTTGTGCCTACTATGCTCAAACGTACATTTGAAATTTGCTTGACTTGTTGGTGTGTAAAAACTCAATGTTTATGCACCTATTTTGCTCATACATGGACACTTTCATTTTATCAAGAATTACTTGGCTCTATAGATTTGATTTGGATAAGTCTTGGCTATCTAGTTAAGCATTGAGTTTTTCAAGCCTTAATGAAGTCAAATAAACTTGTTTGAAGTATTAAGATGTTCCTTGAATCTCTACAAATTAAATTGAATTAGTTACTTTATTCAAACAAGTGGTCTCTACTGTTTTTCTGCAGACAATTGGCATGCTGGTTAAATAATTCACTAGCTTGCCGGTATACCTGCGTTTTTAACAACTTGATTTTGCTTCTGTTCTCTTAGTCGACATTTTTTTTGTTTTGTGCTTATAACCGGCATTCAATCCATATCATTACCGGCATGCCGGTATACTTTACTCCTAAAGCAATTCATTTTACTTCTATTCTCTTAACCGACATGTCGGCTCATCTAAATACCGGCAAGCCGGTTATTCAGTTGGCACCAAATCTTCCTCATCCTTCTTTCGCACCATCTCTTCCTTATCCTTCTTCCATAAAAACCTCTTTTCTCCTTCCTCAGACCCTAACCCATTTCTCTCTCTTTGATTCATCTCTTTTCCTCCATCAATCAACTCTTTACTCTCTCCTCTTTCTCTTTCTCTTCATCTTTCATCAATCTTCTCTCTCTTCACTTTCTCTTTCTACCTATACCCTTCAAATTGTTACGCTGCCACATATCGTCAACCCGCCTCCACCGTTACGCCAGCTTCCATCACCCACACTCTCCTCCTTACCATATACATCCATACACATCTACACCTTTTTAACTCTCATGATACCGTGTATTGCTCGTAGTTTAGCATCCCTGGCCTATAACAACTACCTCTTTCCCTCTCAACAATACTCTCAACGCTTTGAGAAATTTGTCAATCTAAAGGTCGATACAGGTATCGTTTATCCACTAGAGGTGCTCGAGGAATTTTGCATTGCCGCCTTTCCCAGGATCATTACTAATCATGTCTTTGATATCCATCGGCTTCTTCATGAGGTACACGATGATGTTATTAAATATTTTTATTATAATATGTCAGATTCTCTAGATGATTAGTGTAGACCAAAACTGAAAATGAAACCAAGTGATGAGTTATATTGTAGTGTCCTCTATACTTATGTTTATGGTACTTTGATTACTATTACGCCTAAGGATATTTGTGGTCTTATTGGTGCTACTATTGGTGGGGTGGAAGTAAATGTAAATTATTATGGGGCAAAATTCTATGAGAGAGTCTTTAGATTTAAAGGCATTGAAGCAAATTAGGGAAAAATAAAAAAATTTGGCTACCATCCGCCTTAACCATAGGACAACTATCCTCTACCATATTGTCATTCACAATAATTATCCTTGTCGAAGCCAACAATCTAACGTTACCCTATAGGATTTATGGATTTTGTCTTATTTGATAACGAGTAAGCAGATTGATTTTTTCAATATTGTGGTCTAATGCTTTAAACATGTAACCGACATCCCATCTCAAGCTTCTTTTTTTTTTTTGCTTTAAGTGATTGATTACACAATTGCTTATAAGAAAAGGTGTTTAGTTTCCTTCCTCCCCCCTCCCCCCTACCACCACTACGGGTAGCTCAAGTCGAGTAGCTAGAATTACTTGATGTTTGTAGGGGGATTTGAAAGAATCAGGAAACAATTGGGTTAGGCAAAAAGACCTTCCTCCTCTTAATCTTGCCTTTACACATGGCCCACAGGAGCCTATTACTTCTTCTGATGAGTTAGGCAATCCTAGTGCTCATACTCACTCTAGTTCAGCTTCAAGCAGTGTTACTACTCCTCCACCTAAGGGTTCTTCTCACCAGCCTCCACTTGACTATGGGTTCCCTTCTTTTGATCCGACTACTCCTCTGGCCTCTCAACATCCTTTTTATCAGTACTCAAAGATGCGCTACAATTAGCTTTGGGAAGACATTCACGATCACTTACATAATAGGTTTTAGGGACTCTATTGTCATTTCTAGCTAAACTACCATTATCCATCTTACCCTTTTCCTCTTCCAACCGAGGATGATGATCCTCCTACTACTTAGTCATGCACTTAAGCTTTTTATCATTTCTTTGCTCTTTTTGTTTAAAGAACTTCGTCTTTAGCCACTCCTTCATTTTGTTGTTGTTTTGTAAACTTTGGTTCTTGATGGGCTTGCTCTTTATATTGGTTGTTTATGACTTCTTTTGAAAAATCTATTTGCTTCTTTGCTGTTTTGTTTAAGGACTCGGCCTTTGGTTACTTTATCTTTTTATGTATTAAGAACTTTGGTCCTTATTGGACCTACTTTTACTGTTGGATATTTGTGGCCCTTGTAATCTCCTTGCTAAACCTCTTGTGAACTCTTGTTCTAAATGAACTTGCTTTGCTATATGTAGTTATCCATTGTTGGTTGTTTTCATGCTCTTTTTGAGCCTTATATGTTTTTTATTTTCTTCTTGCAGGGAGTATATTCTTCGGTATAAGTCAGAACTTTGCCAAATTTTCGGCTAGAATTTTCTTCCCTCTTCACCGCCTGGATCCTCCTCCTTTTGATGAGGCCAAAGGGGGAGAATAATTCAAGTCATCCACAATCATTCATTAGTTAATTCAAGTCGATAATCTAAATTTTTTAATGGCCTAAATTGGATATTTTTATTAATTGGTTAATTATAAGTAAATTGGATAATGGTCATTCCTTGTTAACTCTTAAATAGATACATTATAGCTTTAGCAAACTTATCATATCAACTTATCATGAAAAAGATCGATTCTTACCATTTTTATCAATCTTATTTAATCATTGATCATCTTGAATTCCCCTGATAAATTGAGGGGGAGCTCTGAAAAGAGTTTTGTTCTCATTAAAAAGGGAAAGATTATTGAATTTAGGATTTATTAATTTGATTTTGATGAGAACAAAACAGAAAGTGTATATCTAAACATGTTTTTGAAGAAAACAAAACAAGTGGATAATTAAACTAAGTATTATTTGATTATATTAAAATAATTGAACAAGATCAATTAACTTGCTTAATGATTAATTATATTAATTATCTCTAAAAGAAATTTAATCTTTTGAGTGGTGACCAAATGATTTTGAAGTTAGAATATAAAGAGTATTTGTTTGTTGTGTATGAAAAGAATTTTCAGGTGCTATTTAGCCTATCGTGTTGACGGCTTAAGGTAGAACTAGGTTGACTATATAAAGCTTTAAAAGTACAAAGAAAAACTCACTGCCTGGAGGAGTCAGCTTGCCTGTAGAGTATTTTTTACCAACTTGCTGGTATTCAAAGTATCAGCATGCCAGTAAGTTAGTTTCCAGTAGCTAGTGGAGCATTTAATGCGCAGCAATGGGAAGAATTTAGTAAGTTGTTATAAAAGCTCAACAACCCAACCAAAAGTTTAGAAGATATGATATTCTACTACAACTTAAAGACATTCTCTTACATTCTTGAGCTTATTTTCACTTCTCTTTGGTTTTTTGTACACTTGTTTGCTATCAAACAAAAACATACATGGTTATGTGTTTGAAAGTCCTCACATTTGTAATTTTGAGTGAAAAAAGTGATATTCTTGCGTTAGTCGTATATAAAAGAGTTTGTGTAAACTCCTGTAGCTCTTGGAGCAATTGGATTGTGAAATCAACAAAGTGAAAGTGAAGTCTTCGATTGAAGACATTGTATGTTTGTGGAGACTATGAGGCGATTTGAGCTCCACGTTAAATCTAAGCTTGATCTTTTTTATCCATATCTCTTTAATTTCCGTATTTATTATTGTTTTATTGTTACTTTGATTACTCTTATCATTATATAAAATTAAAATTTGCTTTTAAACTTAATTCATCCCCTTTTGAGTTTAGCTTAATATTCTTCAATTGGTATCAAAATTAATTTTTAATCGCTTGCTTAATCATATATTAAGCATTAAGCTTCTTGGAAAGACAAGTAATCAATAAGTTTCCTCTCTTAACTGAAATTAGATTTAGTTTTCAAAATTAAGCTTAATCACCAATAAATAAATTAAATTGGATGTATTTTACAAAAATAGATAATTCAAGTTATAATTTACAAAAAAATGAAAAACTAAAGTTTTTACAAATTTTACATTGCTTCAAAGATGTTCGTAATTCATTTTAAAAACATTTTAATGTGTTGGTTATTTTTAATTTTTGAAAATTAGCTGAGTTTATATGTTAATTTATTTATTTTGACTAAAAAATGTTCCAGAAAAACAGCCATAATTTTGGGTTTTTTTTCTTTTCTTTGAAAATTCTAGAAAAATATTATAATTCTAGAAAGGGTAGATTAATTTTTTTTTTTTTTATTTTGAAAACAACTTTTCTAAGTGCCAAAATATTTTTTTTTATTTAAATAAAACTTGCTTTACATATATTGACGTTTTTTTTTCTTTAATTTAGATGAGTTAACAAATAAAAGAAATAAAGTAAAAAAAATAAATAAATAACAAATAAAAGCTTGAGTAACCGAACCAAAACAATGACCGGACCTGATAATGGATGCAGGTTGGTAGGCCTTCGATCCGAGTCGAGTCGAACACAAGAAATCCAGATCGCACCTGGGAGCGTTGGGGTGATTTGATTCCGGCCTATGTGAACACCAAAACAAGCGAGAAACAATTTTTTTGAGTGTTTCAGATTGCAGAATAAAGGGTTAGGCTTAATGCCGTAGTGAATAGTGGTCATTTTTAGGGTTTTCAAAAACTTAGCCGTGATTGTGTTCGTGGTGAAACTGAGGACGGTGGTTGCCCGTGTTGGTGGCTTGAAGGATAGAATCGATGGAGCGAAGGAATGGTGGTGTTGTTAGTTTGAGTACATGTCGAGTGGGGTTGAGTGAAAAAGTCCGAAAGAGAGTGGCATATGGGTGTACGTTGGTGTTGGATTTTACTGGGTTCGGTTCGAATGTGAAGGGGCCGTGTATGGGCAGTGGCGGTCAATGGCTATGTAGATTTGGGTTTGGTTGAAGCAACGTTGCAAGTCGCAGTAACGGTAGTCAGGAGTGAGTGCTAGACTGTCGTTGGTCGTAAACGACACCAAGAGTTTGGAGCTGTGAGTTCATGCAACCGTGGACACTCACTGGGATCTCTGTATGTTTGGTGTTGTAGGCATGGCAAGGATGGAGATTGATGACGGTCGTCGAGTTGTTGGGTTGTGTCCGACGGCTACTGGAGAAGGCATAGTATTGGGTCAAGTGTGGACTGTCGCGAAGTTGCAACGGTAGATGGGGCTTATGCGAACTGTGGTGTGCATGATTGTTACTGCTGTTCATGGGATGTGGAGTTGATGTTTGCTACTGTGAAGTGCGGCTTGGTGCTCCTACTGTGTGGAGTTCAGCAATGTGAGGATGTGCGCTACAATGGAGTGTGGCCATGCGAGAGACAGAAGACTGCGGTCAAGGATTGGTGTGTTTGCTATCGTAGTTAGGCTTGCTGTGAATGGATGGGAGTTGAATTGGGGTTGGGGCTGCGTTATGACGATGCAGGTTACAGTAGTGTGTGTGTGTGTGTGATAGCAGTGCTTGCCGGTGTTGGCTTGCATAATCACCATTGATTACAGCGTGGGTCGTGCGTAGAGGCTAACAGTATAGAGTGTGTGACTGCTGTTGTAGTGGAGAGGCTGGAGATGATGCGCGTGAGAAGGCGACTAATGGGGTTGGACGATAGGTAATTGAAAGATGGAGTATGTTTTGTGTTTTTTTCTTTTTAACAATCCACTCTCGATCTCTAGCTATTCTTCACTATTTATATAACTTGAAAACGAATCTTTTGGATTAAGTCGAATCTAAATTGATAAAAGCTAGATTCGAATCTTTACATATTTGAATCTTATCGGATTTAACGGTATCAAATTAAATTTGTTGTCTCCAATAATCATTTAGCTATGATTCTATTAAATGCAAATAATAACAACTGTAACAACTTAATTCGATTTGTTTTAAATTAGGATTCTAGAACACCAAATAATTTCTTCTATTGATCTTTAAATTTTTCTTTTATTTATATATTTAATCAAATAAATAAATAATTGATTAAAAATAACCTCAAACTAAACTTAAGTAAAAATTAAAATCAGAATGGACCAAAACCTATTGATAAATTAATTTGACCCTAAATGAGGTGCAAAAAATTCTATGACCTTAAATTAAGTTTTCTAAAAATGATCTATAGCTAAATAAATTAAAGTTTTCTTTTCATTTTTCTATTTTAAATTTTATAAAGGACCATTTCTCTAGACAATAAATAAATAAATAACTAAAATATAAGAAGGTAAAAATAAGATATCTGCACCTGTGTCTTTTTTATAGTGATGTTTGAATAAAACTTTGTTACAAAAACAATGGAGACACAATTTTGACCTTTTGGATGACTTTATCCTAAGAAGTGCTACAACTGACTAGTTAGCTTAACACGTCTCCGGGATCAAACACACAAAAAAGCACAACAACAAAATAAACAAAAAACAAACAAGGAAAAAGTTAATAAAGTCCAAGCAGTTACCAAATGAATATAATGCACCATTCTATCCTACTCGGTCTACAATTCGCCGAATATGATACATCGGTCAAAACTAAAGAGTCATTCGCCATTATTCCTTATTAAATGGAATAGATAAGAGTTAAATGATAATACGAACACTAAAATTGTTCAACGTGGATAACTCTAGATTAACTAGTTGAGTGTTTGCATACAAGAAAATAAGGGTTTATATAACCATCCACTTGCATATATGAAAAGACAAAAGGGTATTTTACAATTAGATTACATAAAAGGGGTAAAGAACATTCAATAAAGAAAAGAAATAATTATTTTGGAATATTATATCAAAAAGTACGTATTGCTTGATGACTAGACATTAGGAATATAATATAAAGTAGACGGAAGTAGGAAAACATTGTAGTTAAGGGCCGACATGATCTAGATTAAGTCAAGGGTCAATTAATCTTGTAACAAAGTTATCTTTATTGGCATCAAATATCTATGGTCGGTTCGGCAGCTTGACTCGGAAAGTCTTGGGCTATCTTCTGGAATAAGGCATCGTTGTTAGGCAAGAGCAGATCTGATATATGTAAAGATATGATAGATTGGTCAACAAGAGATCAGTTTGGCATAAGGATCCCCGTCTTGGCTTTGGGTACTTGCTAGTATTCTTTGTGCAAGTCCTTGGAGTCCTCTAGGTTGGCTACAAGTAATTAGTCCGGAGGCCTGATTCCTATCATTTACCTAAGGGTCAAAAAGATTTTCTTTCAAATCTAGAGGGGTTTCTGCTTCTTCTTCTAAGGTATACGTGGGGTCTTCTTCTGTTGGTTGGTGAGGGATTAGATCGGACATATTGTAACACGAATTGTAACCAAGAACAGATAAGGCCGGTCATTGGATGAGTCCAAACTTGCAAAAAGCTCAAAAGAACTAATGGAAGAGAGTGCAAAAAGGAATGAATGACGAATAAAAGTTAAGCAAAACCTACGAACATCTTCAGAAAATATGACGTACTAATGGAACTTCTGAGGACTTACAGCACAATTCCATATGACGTACAAATTAGTTCGGTGAGGTTACTCACCACTTAGCCTTACTCAAGGATTAGGATAAGAGTGATGTCAAGAGTAAATAAACAATGTTTACGTAAAGAAGAAAATACTCAAGTATATTAGGGATAATCTGTCTTTATAGCTACAAGTACAAGAGAATTTATATCCATAAGTTAGGGCAACCTGCCTAAATAAGAAAAGACAAAAGGGCATTTCCTAATGAGGTAATGTATGAGATATAAAAGGAGTAAAAATGGATATAAAAAAAATCATTGGTGTAACAGATTCTATACATGATATTGTATACGTGACGTTGCTACATTGGTGAGTTTGTTAGAAGATGTGGACAAAAAGTATGGACTGCTAGCCTGTTCGAGCAAGGATGGCTTCATCAATCCAAACTCTCTCTTTCTCGGCTTCTTGGTAAGAAAGATACCAAGTAATTGGTCTACTCAGGCGTGAGTGACTAATTAACAATTTGGCGTATTATAGAAAGACGGGTAGTCATACAGCTCGACATGAAGGGTAACTTAGAAAAAAATACTCGGCCTCGGCAAGGGGTGGCTGTTACACCCCAAAGTCACAGAGTCGTAACAGCCCCGCCGTGTAAACCATTTTATGATAGTAACTGACCTCACAGTACCTATCATAAACATGATCTCCACAAAGTATTAACGACTCTTCACTTTGAAATAAACTATTCAATTAAGTATTTTGCTAAAGTTATAGTAATTATCAAGAATTTTAGGTCAACATACATAATTACATGTACATTCCACAGAACTTCCCAGGAAATTCTATATTAACATAACAGTTCACTAATTTAGATAACAACTATCAGTCTTTCATTTTTAAGCTATAAAGGAGACTTTAGCTATACATCCATTACTAAGCAAATTAATCTTCACACCCTAGGCTTTAAAAGAACTAATCTCTAGATAGTTTTAGGGCAGCATAATACTTGAAGTATTAAAAAATTAGGACCTATAAAAGGATCTATATGGGTATGAGTAACTACAGCTCAGTAAGTTAAATTGGAGGCTCATGAATGTAAACAAACACAAACAAGATTATCAACCAATTATTTTCATGCAATGCAATAAGTAAGTGTCATCACATAACGGAGTCCGATCCGTTGCGAAATCAGAGAAATTTTACTTACTCTAATTCGGGTTGAGGAGTTTTCATGTTATGCAACAGCTCATAACCAAACCTAAGTTTGTGCAATGGAGACACTGCTCCTCCTAAGACTATCCTTCGAACCAATACCCTCATCCTCACCGCGACCTCCTCTCCTGTCACTTAGTTCGGCTAAGGATGAGAAAAAAACCAATTGCTATCCATTGCTATCTTTATCAAAGGTGTTGATGTTTGGTTGGAAAATCCTAATGATCCCCTAAAGGGTTGCAATGCATGACGATTTAGGTCATTAGAGTCTAATAAGATTAAATTCCATTTTGGGTGGTCAAACAATTTCACACCAATTTAGTCATAACACAAAATCAATCCATTACAAATTTCAACATGAATTCAAATGCTCAAACACATGCATAAACTATTTACAATCACAATCATACACAATCCTAAGTCTCCAAGTACCATAAAATAGTACTCTATTACAGTAAGTAATAACCTAACTTATTTGGAATTTTCAGTCTCCCAATCACCTAATTGTAAGTTAATTCGTTTACGAGTATCCTATAATACAAATACGTCTTTTTAGTACTTATATTTTAATGATTTATATTCTAAGTTATAATTTAACTCATTTCTCCATGTATACCTATTATTTACTAATGATTCATTCTACCTTATTTCGGGGTTCGGTTTCTAAATTAGATTCCAGTTTTGATTTTACATTGTCTCTAACTACGAAGAATCCTATATATGCTTGAATCCTAATGTGAAATTAATCACATTAAGCTTGATTATTCTAATATCACATTGGGTCTTAATTTATTGTTCTAAACTATTCGGTACACTCTAACCTAATTGGGATATCGAATTTACTCCCGATGTGAGAAAATTTTACATTTTTTATACAATTACCTAAAATTAAATTTTGTTTCAGATTTATTATATACTGATTTTTATTATTATATTATCTAAATAAATCAAAATTTTCATATTTATTAAATTTTCAATTCCACATATTCCTAATTTCTTACCATTACTACATAATTCCTATATTAATTACACTTAACACTCCAAAGACTAGGATTAGGTTTTCACATCAGAGATTAACATCCCTAAACATCTAATTACCATTTAAATCAATAATTAATCACTTAATCATCTAATTAATCTAAAATTACCCAATTTTTCCATCATTTCAGGCATTCTATATCACTTAAGCATTCTACAGAAAAAATTTGAGTTCTAAACTACACTCCTAAACCTATTTATTTTTAATTCTAATCATGTTCGATTTTGTTTAATTTCTTAAGAACCATATATTTTCAGACATGATTAAATTTAATCACTATTTTTTCCTAAATCTGCATACAATAAAACTTCAGAATAATAAATTTCATAATTTTCTGGGCAAAATAAATAGTTTTAAGAAATTGTATAAAATCGGAGCAGATGAGAGACTCACCAGGTCAGATGACTTTTGGGCTTCCAACACTAATCTAAGTATGTCGGCCGGTTTAAGCGGTGGGGTGGTGGTGGTGGCTTGGTCCCAGGTGGTGGTGGTGTGTGGGTTCGGTTCACTAGCCTTTACTATACATATTTGCTCGATAATTTCCTAAACCCTAATTTTCCTCCCTAATTTTCCTCTCTAATTTCAGTGCTCTTACTTTTTTTTAACTTTTAACTATCCAAATGAGTTCTGAAATTTTTCTTCCTATTTATAGAGTTTTGTAGTAATTATTATGCATTTAATTGGATAAGATATTACCTAAATTCCTTAAATTTTGCCTTTTGTGTTGCTTGTTTTTGCTTAGTTAATTTTTTTTCTTCACTTCCTCACTTATCAAGACCCAATCCAAGTCATTCCTTATTCCTTTGATTTTTTTTTCTAATTTTTTCTTAATTAGTTAATAATTTTCTTTAATTATTTAATAAGTTTCTAGCTAATTTAAGTAATTTCGCATATTTTTATCTATACGTAAAAACATATGGGATACATGTGAACATTCCTATATTATTTAGGTCATTCTATGATTTTTAGTATACATATAATCTATCTCTAGCAATTTATTAGTTATTAGATTACACTTTTCACTTTTTCGATGATTAATAATTATTATACTTAAAATTTAAAAATTTTATAGGCTCTTATTTTATTACTTGTTTTCTTAAATTCAAATTTACGAGGTTATTTTTACTAATATTTTTATCTATAGTATATAATTTAGGTTTGATCGGATCTTTTAATCGATCATCCTAAACTTTGTGTACTAAGTTTAATCCTACAGTCATTTGGCTTAACTTTAAGGTTTACATCAGCTGGAATAGAAAGATTTGTCATGCCAATCTCTCTAGTCCTCAAGTTCGGCTGTAGGTCAAAGGTCTGGTAGCTTGATTCTCATCATTCCCTCCTGGTTGTTTTGAATTTAGGATTAAATCTGAATAGTCTTCCTTTAATTCTCTGTCAGGGTGATAAAGACTAAGGTTGGCAATGTTAAAGGCATCGGAAACCTCATAGCCCTCGAGTAATTCCAACCTGTAAGCATTATCATTGACTTTTTGAAGGATTCTAAAAGGTCCTTTCACTTTTACAGATAATTTGTTCCTCCTCTTGTTCGAGAACCGTTACTTGCTAAGGTGTAGCCATGCTAAGTCTCCCTGCTAAAATTGTTTAGCCATCCTACTTTTGGCCCTTTCTCACGTTCTTTTAGCAGCTTGGTCGATGTGCCAAGTGACCTTATCGTATATGTATTGATGGGATTGTGCTCTGGCCAAAACATCAGGCTCCTCTTGTACAGGTACTGATATAGGGGTGTGGTCAAGGGGCAACTTAGGATTGAATCCATAGATAACTTCGAAAGGAGTTTGTTTAGTAGTGTCATGTATTGTTCGGTTGTAGGCGAATTCAACCACTCGCAAGCAAACGTTTCAACCAGCCAAGTTCTTACCTACTGCAGCTCGGAGCAGTGATTTCAAAATGCGATTAACCACCTCTGTTTGGCTGTCAGTGTAAGGATGACATGAGGTATTATTGAAGAGTAATTTGGTCCCCAACCGACCCCACAAGGTTTTCTAGAAATGGCTCAAGAATTTCGGATCTCTATTAGAGACTCAACTTCTTAGTACGCCATGTATCCGCATAATCTCTTGCAAGAAAAGAGAAGCAATAGCCGAAGCATTATTAGTTTTAGTGCAGGGTACGAAGTATGCCATTTTACTCAACCTATCCGCAACAACCGTTATAGAATTTTTGCCTCGAGTAATTCGAGAACAAAGTCCATGCTTAATTCAGTCCACGGCCTTGTTGGAACAGGTAGGGGCATTACTCTCCTTTGCTTGGCATAGCACTTTGCCTTCTTGCATACAGCACAGCTTTCAACAACTCAGTGTACATCCATCTTCATTCTTGGCTAAAAGAATTGGCCATTTAACAATTTATAGGTCCTTTTTTTCTCTAAAATGTCCGGAGAGTCCACTGTAAGTTTCCTTGATTAATGACTCCTTTAGGGAATAAGTCGGCACGCATAATTTTTCGTCCCGGAACAAGTAGCCATCTTCCACATGATACTCATCTATTGTCCTCCCATCGATGCATTGCAAAATTATGGGTCCGAAGTGCGAATCCTCAAAGTACTGTTCTTTGATACTTGTAAACGCAAATAGTCCGGTTTGCAGCTCTGATAAAAGCGCATATTTCCTCGAAAGAGCATCTGCAACTATGTTACTCTTTCCCTACTTGTACTTTATTACAAAATTGAATCCAAGGATTTTAGAACCCATCTCGTTTACTGCTTCGATAACTTAGTTTGACTTCAGAGGTACCTTAGCGATTCATGGGCAGTATATATGATAAATTCTCTGGCAGTAAATAGTGTTACCATACTTGCAGTGCTCGGATTAGTGCCAAAAGTTCTTTGCCATACACGGAGTAATTCAATTGGGGTCTTCGGAGCTTCTCACTGTGGAAGGCAATTGGTCGGCTTTCCTGCATTAGAACAACGCCTATTCTAATGCCTGATGTGTCACATTCTAGCTAAAATTTTTTGTCGAAGTCAGATAGTAATAACACCAGGGCAGAGATGAATATTTCTTTTACCTTAGTAAAGCTCCTCTCTTCCCTTTCTCTCTATTGGAAGTCGGTGTTTTTCTTCATTAGTTTAGTAAGTGGTGTAGTGAGGGTGCTCAAATTCCTAATAAATATTCTGTAAAATGAAGCCAGTCCGTGAAAACTTCTCATGTCATCAAAAGTAGTAGGAGTTGGCTACTCGACAATTGCTCGGATTTTCTCATCATTGACTCGCAAGCCTCCTCCACTAACTACATAGCCCAAGAATACCACCTCCTCTTAGTAAAAGCAACACTTCTTTATATTACCGAATAGTCTCTTGACATGAAGGATGTCCAGGATTGCTCTGAGATGTTTACAATGACTCGACATGTCAGTACTGTAGACTAGGATATCATCAAAGTACACCAAGACACACTTCCCTATGAGATGTCTCAGCATATGGTTCATTAGTCTCATGAAATTGCTTAAGGCATTCGACAAACCAAAAGGCATGACTATCCATTCGTAAAATCCATGTCGAGTTTTAAATGTAGTTTTTCACTCGTCTCCTGGCCTCATGCGGATTTGATGGTAGATTTAAGATCAATCTTGCTGAAAATCTTGGCTTCACTGAGTTCATCCAACATGTCTTCTAGCCTCGAGATCGGATACTTGTATTTGATCATGATCTTGTTCACAGCTTGACCACCTACACACATTCGCCAATTTCCATCTTTCTTCGACAATAGAAGTGTAAACACAACACAAGGATTGAGACTCTCTCTTACATAGTCTCTCTCCAGCAACTCATTAACTTGACATTGGAGTTCAGAAGGCTACTCGAGATTCATCCAATAAGCTGGCTTATTCAGCAGTACAATACTGAGTACTAGATCAATATAGTGCTCTATTCCTCGAGTTAGGGGCAACCCCTCAAGTGATTGCTCTGGAAACAAGTCAGCATATTCATCTAACAACTCCTTGATTTCCTAGGGTAGCTCACCCCGTTCCTTCATTTCCAACAATCGCTTGACCAATAAGAGGGTCGGCTTATCGGCATTAATGGCCTTTCGAAGCTTGCCTTTACCCATCACCAGAGCCTTCTTCAATTTGCAAATAAGTTTTATCTGTAACTTATTAACTTCTCTTGGCGGCATCGGATTCAGTGTGATCTTTCGATCATCCTTCTCGAACATATACGTATTCTTGTAGCTGTCATGTATAACTCTCCTATCAAACAACCATGGCTTACCCAGCAACACGTAGGAAGCGCACATAGGCAGTATGTCATAGAGAATCTGGTCAAAGTTATTCCCTATAGTAATCGCCAATAGTATTTGCTGAATGACATGTAATGCTCCTTTCTTACTCAACTAGTGCAACTTGTATGGTCTTGAAAGTGCAATAGTCAACAACTTCAATTTTGAAACAAGATCGGTTGATGCTACATTGGTGCAGCTTCCACTTTCTACGATGACGGTGCACACTTGATCATTTACCTTACAGGTGGTATGGAACAAATTCTCTCTCCGCTCCTCCTTTCACGAGGGTTCCACGTTCATAGTACGTCGGACAACTATGAGTAATTTGTCCAAGTCCTCAGCAAACATGTCCTCCTTAATCAACTCTTTTTTAACATTTTCTTTCTCGATAAGGACCTCTTCCTCCTTGGGTTCTTCATCCGTACTGTCTAATTTTAGCTTCGGGACGTCTCCCTTAATAACTATTGTTCTACAGTTTGGATACTGAACAACCACATGTTCGAACCCTTGACACTTGAAGCACTTGATCTAGCTCACCTTCCTGCCAAACCCTTGCCTTTTCTCATAAGTTCGGGTTAGCACTTTACCATTAGGTTGGCCTTTCTGCTCTACTCGGACATTAATCTTTCTATTCGGCTTTATACTCAACTGAGCTTGATGACTTACCTATTCGGGTTAGCTAGTCGGCACCCTAGCCATTAGTTGGCTCCTCTTTTGTCTTTTTACTCACTGGGTAATCCTAACAACTTTATCCATCTTGTCAAATCATTAAAGCTTCACAATGTCTTGAATGTCTCCTCTCAACCCAGTAATGAATCTTAAGACTGTTCAAGCTGGTGGCTCCTCTACTTTGCAACGTATAACATACTTGTCAATAGTTCGGCCTCCCAATCTCAGCTTCTAAAGTTGAGTGAAAGTATCTTAAAGATAGGTTTCCGGCATTAATCTGTTCCTAAGTATTATCTTCATCTTTGGCTAAGTGTTAATCTCTCGATGTCCCTCTCGTCTCCTCATGGCCTAAAAATTTTTCTACCACATGGCAGCATATCCGAAGAACTCAACAACAACAGTTCTTACCTTTTCATAATCCTTATACTAACAGTAATCAAATACATGCTCCACCTTCTCTTCCTATTCTAGATATTCATTAGCATTCCCAAATCCATTAAAACTTGAAATCCGAAGCTTCACATGATCGAATGCTCTAGGGACCCGTACACGCTCTTCTTCAAAATACTCCTCTTCTACCTCATCTCCCATGCCTACCAAATCAATCCTTCTCCTTATTTGTTTGCTTACTCCTCCACCTCGAATAGGTCGAGTTAGGTTTTAACCTCTAACAGGCTGAGTAACTTGTAAGGTGTTTTGCGTGGCCTTAGTAAGTTGGCAAGACAACGCATGTATGGCTTGAGTTAAATTCACCAAAAGGTTAGCTATCTTATTAAGTTCCTTGTTGGTTCTTTTGGGGGTTCCTTAAGATTGTCATCCATAATGGATAACTCCACTGTCATCGCCAATACCAACATTCATATTTTGGTCAATCATTTTTCCTCACAGATTCAAAGCTTAAACAAACACTTTAGGAAATTAACGGTTAACAACACAGTGCTCAAATGAACACAGTAACTTGCTCTGTTTTATATACGCAAAACAGAGTATAATAGAACTTCAAAAACATACATCAACTTGAACAAAACCTCTTCTTCGATACCAAGATGATACAAAACATAGCCAAGAACAGATAAGACCGATCGTTGGATGCATCCAAGCTTGTAGAAAGCTTGAAACAACTAATGGCAAAGAGTGCGAAAAGGAATTAATGACGAATGAAAGTTAAGCAAAACCCACGAACAACTTCAAAAGATATGATGCATCAATGGAACTTCCAAGGACTTATGGCACAATTCAATGTAACACTCGAATTGATTTAATGAAGTTACTCGCTACCTAGCCTTATTCAAGGTTTAGGATAAAAGTGATGCCGAGAGTAAGCAAATAGTGTTTATGTAAGAAAGAAAATACTCAAGTGTATTAAGGATAATCTCTTTTTACAATTACAAGTACAAAGGTATTTATACCCATAAGTTAGGGCAATTTACCTAAAAAGGAAAATACAAAAAGGGTATTTCTTAGGGAAGTATTGTACAAGATACAAAAGAGGTAAAAATGGATATTAAAAAAAATCATTGGTGCAACGAATTCTACACATGATACTGTACACGTGATGATGCTACATTAGCAAAGTTGTTAAAAGATGCAGACAAAAAAGTACAGACTGTTAACTTGTCCAAATAAGGATAGCTTTGTCAGTTCGGACTCTCTCTTTCTCAGCTTCTCGGCAAGGAAGATACCAAGTAATTGGTTAGCTCGATTATGAGTGAGTAATCATCAATTCGGCATACTACAAAAAGATGGATAGTCATATGACTCGGCATATAAGGTGACTCAGTAAGGAAGTACTCAACCTCAATAGAGGTCAGCTAGAACAGAAGGATTCATTGTGCCCGTCCCTCTAGTCCTCGGGTTCGGCTACGAGTCAAAGGTCTAATAGTCTGATTCACATCACATTGAAGGTGGAAGAAACACTGTAGCCATCAAGTAACTCAATCTGGTAAGCATTGCAGTTGATCTTCTTTAGGATTTTGAACGGACTATTTGCTCGAGGAGATAATTTATTTTGTCTCAAGTGTGGGAATCATTCTCAATTAAAGGGGTATTCATACTAAGTCTTCTGGGTGGAAAGAAACAGTTCGATAGCCTTGGCTACGAATTTCTTGCTGTCTCTGATTGAATTTGACGATCTTCTTGGTTATAAATTGGTATAGTTCATGCAATTCTTAGGCTCGATCAACTCCAGATTAACTTTCTTTAGTACTTGCTAGAGCGCCGATCATATCCAAGGGAATAGTAAGGTTAAGGTCATAAACGACCTCAAATAGGGTCTTCCAATAGTGCTATGGATAGTTCAATTGCATGCAAACTCTACAACTAATAAGCATAGATTCTAATCCCTCAAGTTCTTTCCCACGACATCTTTGAGTAGATTGCCTAAAGTCTTGTTTATCACTTTAGTCTGGCCATCAATTTGAAGGTGGCTATTGGAGCTGAATATGAGTTTAATTCTAAGTCTTCTCTAAAGAGTCTTTTAAAAATAGCTAAAAAATTTGTGTCCCAATCTGAGATAATAGTCTTCGATACCCCAGATAATCAAACAACCTCATGTAAAAACAAAGCAGCAATATATAAGTATTGTTAGTCCGATGGCACAAAGTGAAGTACACTATATTACTGAAACGGTTTACTACAATAAAGATAAAATCTTTGCCTCTAAATGTCCTGGGCAACCCTAGGATAAAGTCAATGTTGAGGTCGGCTCAAGGTAAGGTGGGTGTTGACAGCGGCATGTATTCTCCATAGGTTTTCTCTTCCCCTTAGCTTACTTACATACTTCACAACTACTAACTACCTTATAGATATCTTTGGCCAAACCTAACCAGTAAAAGTTCTCCCTCAACAAATTGACTGTCTTGGTCTCCCTAAAGTGACTTGATAATCCTTTACTATGAGCTTCCCTGATCAATAGCTCATGCGTAGAACAGTTTAGTATGCATAGCCTTTGATCCTTGAATAGATAGCTTTCCTTAAGATAATATCCCTTAACAGCAATTCCATCCTTACACTGTTTTATGATAGGGCTAAAATAAAGATCATGAATGTATTACTCTGTAATGAGTGAGAATCCTAATAATTTGGTCTGCAAAGTGGTCTGCAAGGTTTGCAGTTATGATAGAGCATCATCGACCATATTTGCGCTTCCCTTCTTGTGTCGGATGACGTACAAGAAACCTTCCATAAATTCTAACCACTTGGCTTGCCTCTTCGGAAGCTTGTTGTTACTCCTTAGATACTTTAGAGATTCATGGTCTGTATAAATAACAAGCTCTCATAGTAGCAAATAATGTTGCCAAACAATAAGGGCTCAATAAAGAAAGTACAACTCTTTCACATACATAAAATAGTTCAAGGCAAGACCATTAAGCTTCTCACTATGGTAAGTGACAGGTAATCGCTCTTGCATCAAGATAGTGCCGATTCCTACTTCCGATGCATCACATTCTAATTTAAAGGGCTTGTCAAAATTTGATAACGAAAGGACAGGCACCGAGGTAAGTTTCTCCTTGATCTCCCTAAAGCTTTGCTTAGCTCAATCATTCCACCTAAACCCTTTGTTCTTTTTTGTCAACTCAGTCAAGGAGGTGGCTATGGTACTAAAGTTTTTGATAAATCGCCTATATAAAAAAGCTATGCCATGAAAGCTTCGAACCTCAATGTCATTCTTTGGTGTCGGTAACTCAAGAACAGCTCAGATCTTCTCCTCATCTACCCAAAGTCCTTCCCTTAACACTACAAACCCGAAGAAGATCACTTCTTTCTAGTGGAACGTACGTTTCTTCAAATTTCCATACAACATCTTAGTTTACAAAATGTTAAATATTTTGCGAAGATGTTGAATATAGTCATTCGGGTCGACACTATATACAAATATGTTATCAAAGTACACAACCACATATTTTCCAATTAGATGGTGTATTACATGATTCATTAACCTCATGAATGTATTCAACGTATTAGTAAGTCTGAACGGCATAACTAACCATTTATAGAGTCTATGCTTAGTCTTAAAGGTAGTCTTCCATTCATCACTTAGCCTCATGTGAATTTGGTAGTAGCTATTTCGCCAATTAATCTTTAAAAATATCTTAGTGCCATGAAGCTCATCTAATATGTCATCGAGCCTCGGTATCAGGTATCTATTCTTGATAGTAATTCGATTGACTGTTTAGTTGTCTATGTATATACGCCGTGTTCCATCCTTCTTAGGAACGAGCAGAGTTGGTATAACACAAGGACTTATGCTCTCCCTTACATATCCTCGTTTTATGAGTTCATCCACTTGTCTTTTCAACTTAACAGCTTACTCAAGGTTCATTTTATATGTAAGTCAATTTGGTAAGATGACGCCTAGCTGTAGATCAATACAGTGCTTAATGCATCAGATTGGAGGTAGTCCTATAAGTAGTTCTTTAGGGAACAAATTGGAAAACTCACTTAGCAAGCTTCAGATTTCATCAGGGATGTCCTCTAAATCTCTTGTTTCCAACAATCTTTTGATCAACAGGAACATAGGTGCTTCTACCTTTTCGGCAACTCAGAGCTCTCTTCGACTCATCACTAAGGTATTCTTCTTATTAGCTCGGGTGAGATAATTGTGGGTTTCATTTACTTGGGACAGGTTCAAGGGTTGCAATACAATCTTCTTTCCATCCTTAACAAAGGTATAAGTGTTCTTATATTAGTCGTGAGTAATACATTAGTTGAACAACCAAGGTTGTCCATGCAGCAGATGTGAAGCTCCCATAGGGACGACATCATACACTACTTCATCTTTATACACACTCTTAACACTAAATGGAACGGTCACTTGTTCAATCATGTGCAAAGCACTTATATCATGAAGCCAATGTAGCTTATAAGGTTAGGGATGCTTTGAGGTCAGTAGACCCAACCTCTATACAAAGGACTTTACAACAACATTAGTAAACTTCCCGCATCCACAATGATCATACATAATTGGCCTTTGATGGTACACTTAGTATGGAACCAATTCTCCCTCTGGTCCTCCTTAGAGTTCAACAAGGAACATAGTACTCGTCTTAGGACTAAGGTTATCACTTCTACCTAGTTAGCATAGATATAAGTCTCTTCTTCCTCTTCGGCCTCGAGTTTTCCAACATCTTCTTCTTTTTTGGGCTCACTCTCATTGGTACTATCTACTATATGTCTTCGGAGCACCATGAAGCGTCGATTTGAATACTCAACGGCCATATGTCCAAAGCCCAAGCATTTAAAGCATTTCATGTCACTGCTCTTTTGTCTGGAGGTTTGCCCAATCTCATAAATCTTCAGGGTTGGCCTAGCTTCGATTCGGCCTTGCTAGCTTACTTAGCTATCATTAGAACGATTGTTCCTATCTTTAGCCCTATATGACCTCCTCAACTCTACTTGAACAGGTCGGCGCAGATTGGGCATCAAGAGAAGGTTGGCCCAAGTTGGCTCAGAGCACTTCTTTATTTTTCAACCCTTTACGCTATTTTTATCACCTCTTCCAAGGTATAAAACCTTTTCACTTCCATAGTGTTGCAAATCTTAAGTTGAAGTCCAAAAATGAACATCAACATAGTGCAAGCCTTGGGTTCTTCTACGTTAGCCCGAGTCATAAGCATCTGGAACTCTTTAACATAGTCATCAACAGATGAGCTTCCTTGGCGAAGCCCCTGTAACTTTACAAAAATATCTTGTAGATAAGTCTTAAGTACAAATCTACCCCTTAACAACCTTTTCATCTCATCCCAAGTTCTAACACCTCAGCTTCCATCTCTTGTTCTAATTGCATTCAAATTCTTTCACTACATAATAGCATACCCAATAAACTCCAATGCAACAAGCCAGACTTTGACAGCATGCTTATGCCCGTAACATTTAAACACCTTCTTGACCTTCTCTTCCTATTGGAAGTACTCATCTACATCTCCACTTCCATTGAAGGGCAAGATTTGAACCTATTGTCTGACCTCCAAGGGACTCGGAGTCCTCGTCCCTGTGCTTGGTAATAGTCAACTTCTTTTTCTTCCTGCCCAAACTCTTCAACATCCAACTCCTCATCATCTTCCTTAATCTCCTTTAACTTTAATCTTCATCTAACAGCTCGGTCTGTTAATCCTGTAGCTCGTTGCGGTTGAATTGGGTGATTAGTTTGATTAACATGGCAATGGTGTCTCTTAGGGGAATTTTCTTGTAGGTTATGGTGATGTATACCATAGGGTTGTTGTCTATTAACTTGTATTGTTGTGACTAGACTCTCAATAACGTTTGTGAGTCTGTTAAGTTTGTTATCAATTGACCCTAAGGTATTACTATCCTTATGACCATAACTAGGTTGAGCACCATTACTCTGATTATTAATAACTCCCTAAACACTCGAATTTGACACGGTATAATACTTCTCAAATGAATTAACAACTCGCTAACAACTCGCTAACAACTTTAATACCTGATAATCTCTCAAACAAAATAGAACAGAAACTTGCTTGCTTTGTTTTCGTAATGGAAAACAAAGTAAGAGCAGAGTAATAACGAAACTACACTTACTTACACTCAAATACACTGTGGTAGCTACGGAGGGAACATAGTAGCCACCAATAGTAAAGCAAACTAAGACTTCACACACTCCCTCGCGGAACTGTGCTCTGATAGCAGCAAAGCTAATGTGTCTTCAGGGTCGAACACACGAAAAAGCACTACAACAAAGCAAACCAAAAACAAACAGGAAAAATGTTAGTAAAGTCTGCGCAACTAGCTAATCGATATAATGCACCACTCTATCCTACTTGGCCTATAATTTGCCGGATGTGACATACTAGTCTGAATTGAAGAGTTACTTACCAATACTCCTTAGTAAAGGGAATAGATAAGAGTTGAATGATAATGAGAACATTAAGATTGCTCAACATGAATAAGTTTGTATTAACTAGTTGATTTTTTGCATACAAGAAGGTGGGTGTTTATATATGTAGACATCTAATTTTTGCTCCTCAAAATTTTTGTTTTTTAAATAAGGTCCCAATTTCAAAATAAAAATAAATAAATAAAAAAAATTGAAAAAAGATAAAAATACAAAAAAAAATAAATAAATAAAAAAATTATAATGATTTTTTTTTAAAAAAAAATTAAATTGTTTTAGGTTCAATTGATTTAATTCTAGAACGGATCGAATAGCTTTATTTTAGAGAGTTGTTTGGTTTAAGTACAATTTCATTATACTAAATATCAAGGTACAAGCCAATAACCTAATGGATATGTATTACAGTATTGATGTTGGGTTAGCTTAAGGTCACGGGTTCAAATCTCGCTAGGTATATATGTGTCTTTTTTTTTTTCATTTTATGAAAATCGATTGAGTTTACATAATTCAAATATAATTCAATTTTTTTTTAATCTAATGCAATAAAGGTTTAAAAGGTTCAAATCCAGTTTGATTTTTATCAAATCGGGTTTGAATCGATATAAATGATTTAAATCTAATTTGATCAAATTAGATTAGGGTTAATATAAGAGATTCGATTTGATATGATTTAAGGATTTACTTTCCGAGCTTTATAAATACGGATCACGGGATATAAAATAGGTAGCTTACACACTCGTTACGAAGGATAAAAAAAATTCCACTACACATCTTGCCGAACTAATCTTCATCTACCGCACACATCATCCAAACCAAAAAACACTCATTCTTTTAGGTATATTAGCATTTTGTAAATAGCCTTTCTCATTTGGAATAAATAGGATTTAGATATTTTCTTTGTTTAATCTTTTATTTTTCATCATTTAGGATTCCTCATTTGTAAATAGACCCTCAATAATGTTAATCTATATAAAATATATAGGCTTGTGCATAGAATTCTAGGAAAGCAATTATCCATTTACAATTCCATCACTCGGTCTTTATAACGTAGAAGTCCTAAATTTTCCTCTCTCTCTTTAAAAAAGAAAAATAAAGAAGTAGCTAACAATCATAAATCCTTATGAGGCTCAGGATAAACACAATCACTTGGCCCATTAAAGTAACTAACCTAAACACATCCACTTGGCCCGAGAAAGTAACCAACCAAATACAAACCCCTAGCCTATCAAGATAGTCGAACCAATTCAAAGCCCCTAAGCCATCAAGTCTAACCATGAACCAAGTCAAAATTCAAGACCATTAAATACTATCCTGAGCTTGATCTTCGGTACAAACAAAAAAGGGGCAATTCATAGTCCTTTCCACTTCAAAAAGTCATTAATGCCGGCTTATTCGAACTCTAAAGAACTTGACCCAAAATCACATATGGAAGCTTAAGGGCGTTAAGACCTATAAGTCTAGGGTATAGGGCATTTGGGCATTTGGTCTTTGAAATTTCACAACTGGTGCATGGGAGCAAGGTCAATCTTTACCCTACGGTAAATCAATCCCTACATAGGGAATTGGTAACTCACTTTTAAAGGTTTAGAATGAAAATAGTTAAGCTATATCTCATATACAAACCCTTAAACATTGTTAGAGATGAGAGACATCATGGTGAGGATATTTTGGACTCATTCCTTAAAAGAGATCCGTTTTGAATTTGATACACAAACCGAAATAAAGTTAAGCATTCATTTTCAAATCCCAAACACAATTATCCTTTGTTAACCCGGTTGAACCGATTTGGAGTCCTTTCAAATGTAAACCCTGTCAAGAACCACCCTACAGTGGGGCAATTCGGAGGTTAAGGTCATTGATTAGAAGAGAAGGATAAAACTTATTTGTACTTACCTTAGAAATAACAATTCAAGGATAGTTTTTGTTTTCAATCAATCGTTTCCTTTGAAGAAGAGCTAACACTTTTACAAACACCTCAAAGACCACACATACTTTACCCAAGCCCATATACTCTAAACCTATGGATTTTAGGGCCTTGAGTCATTTAGAGACAAAAACTTGGCAAAAGAGATAGTTATTTTTAGGGAGAGAAAAGAAAGAAATGAAATGAAATGAAAAAAGAAAAAAAAAAAGAGGAAGAAAAGAAAGGAAAAAAGACAAAAGAAAAAGGAAAAAGGAAAAAAAGAAAAGGAAAGAAAAAACCTAGAAGAAAGAAAAATGAAGAAATGCCCAAACATTGGGCTTGAGAAAAGCCCCAACCAAAGGAAGCTCTGAGGCCCAACTTGCTACAAAAACACAAAGTCTTGAGTTGCATTTCCAACAAAAAACACAAAACCCCATATTCATTTCAAAATCGCATTCTTAACTACAAACCAAAAACCTCATATCCATTTCAGAATTACACTCTAAATCACAAACACAAAACTTTTCAATCCACTTGAATCTCAAACATAAAACCTCCCCACCTACAATACTTTCCTGCTCAAAGCTCTTCTAATCTTGAAGAGTAAATTTTTGAAATTAGGGTAACTACACATCTAGTTTTTTCCAAGGTTCTTAACTTGTACACTAGAGTTGGATAAAAGTATTTATTTTAAAACAGGACCTTTCATTAATTCTTTTTGAAACCATTTGACCAAAAGCCTAATTCATAATGTAGAACCTTAAAAGACTTAACAGATTGATCAAGGTATATCACTTGCAAATTGGACCATAATTTTTGGAATAGTAGTCAAGGGCGAAATCTAGATTGAGAGTGCGTAAGGAAGCCTTTTCAACTGGACTAATCATGAGTTACCTTTTCGTTAGAAAATGAATGTTTAAGGCCTATCCAAGAAGCTTAGTGTCAAGGTTAGAAACTAGAATAGATATGAGATACCCTACATAGTTAACAAGGAAGGGGATGCTTATAGCACTTGTTCCTTAGATAGGGATTTGTATCTGTTAAGTAAACCTTCAAGAAAAAGAAGAAAATAAAAGAAAGGAAAAGAGAGAGAGAAAGTAAAGTCTTATTATAAGTTTATTCCACCCATGATGGCCCTAATAGCCAAATCTTTAGTTCATGTCATCTAACTAAGTCATTCTCCTTGGTGTTGTTTTTAATGTCCATTAATCCTTTTTCAAAATAAAGAACCTCATCCCCGAAGCCTTAATTGTCTTCATCAATGTCTTCCTTTGTAAATTTCTCAAATCAAGAGTTTTTTTTTTTCCAAATTAGTTATGTCCTCCAATTTTACTTTTTTCAACTGTCATATAGAGTTTTAGTGAGTCTGCAAGGTGCTTGCCCTTTATACATTCTTTTCAGGGATTTAGCCAACTCTAGAAGCGCTTTCCCATCTCATCCAGTTTAGGGTTTTAGTCAATTCAAGGAGCGCTTTGCCCATCTTTGTTAGTCTGCTAATTGGAGCACCATTAAGTTCTCTCATTCTTTTAGGGTCTTAGCCAACTCTCGGAACACCTACCCATTTTATTCAGTTTAAGGCCTTAGCTAGCTTAAGGAGCGCTTCATCCCCCTTAGTTAATTAACTCATTGGGGTACGACTAAGTTTTCTCATTCTTTTAGGGTTTTAGCCTACTCTAAGAGTACTTACCCATTTCATCCAGTTTAGGGCCTTAGCTAGCTCAAAGAGCGCTTCGCCCGTCTTTGTTAGTCAACTCATTTGTTTTTATGGTAAAGTTTTATTTAAACTTTACTATAAAGATAGACAACTATAGATACCCAATTTTTGTCCTTTATAATTTTTGTTTTTTTAATAAGGTTCGTAATTCCAAAATAAATAAATAAATTGAAAGATGATAAAAATACAAAAAAATGAAAAAAGAAAAAAATTATAATGATTTTTTTTTAGATTTTTAGAAAATAAATTGTTTTAGGTTCAATTGATTTAATTTTAGAATGGATCAAATAGCTTTATTTTAGAGCGTTGTTTGGCTTAAGTACAATTTCATTGTACTAGATATTAAGGCAGAGATCAATAGCCTAACTAATAAGCATTGGAGAATTAATATTGGGTTAGTTTGAGGTTATGGGTTCGAATCTCTTTAGGCACATATGTGCCTTTTATTTTTTTCTTTCATTTTACGAAAATCAATTGAGCGTACATGATTCAAATTTAATTCAATTTTTTTGAATCTAATGTGATAAAGGTTTGAGAGGTTCAAATCCAGTTTAATTTTTAACAAATCGGGTTAAATCGATATAAATGATTTAAATCTAATTTGATCAAATCAACTTAGGTTCAATATGAGAGATTCGATTTGATATAATGTAAGGATTTACATTTCAAGCTTTATAAATGTGAATCGCGCAGCCTAAAATAAGGGGCTTACACATTCATCACAAAGGATAAAAAAATTTCCACTAGGCATCTTGCCGAACGTAGTCTTCATCTACCGCACACAACATTTATAACAAAAAAAAAAAAAAAAAAAAACTCTCTTGACTCTCACCAATACCCATACACCGACCTCAATCACTATCCAACAATCTACTGCTCCGTCCATCCTCAGCCATTAATACCGCTACTTCACTGATCATAGTCCACATCATCGAAGAACAAAACACACTGCCCTGACCTGCTGCTGAACACGCACGAACACAATCATACAGCAGCAACATACGTTCTGCGTACAACTACTGCTCTTCCATCCTTACGCACGCTGTCTTCACTACAGTACACTCACGGCCCACAACGACGTGACTACCATCCTCACCCCTTGTCCAATATCACACAAACAACAAACCATGCCCTCTCTACTCAGACCACTACTAGCAACTGATCTTCAAAATTAAAAGCCCTTACCTCTGACGCACATCCATCCATGCTTCACTTGCAACAACACTAAACCAACCCTTAACGTCTTCATTTATGTATGTCACTGAAGCTTCACTACAGCCCCTGACTAAGCTACACACAGCACTCGTCCAACACTACAAGCCGCACGATCGTGCAATAGCGAACTCATCAAACTCCACTGCAAATCTTACAAATATGTCCACATATGCTACTCCAATCAACAAGTCCATCACAAGATCACCAACATGGTGCACATATTCTCTTCGTCAATCGCGATCGCCAACCAACTCCACAATGCAGGGATACCCTCTCCTTCGCCTACGCTGGAGTTCATCGACCATAACAACAGTAACGTGCTATTTCTAACCAGCATCACCAACTATGCATCCTTCGTCATCGCCATCCTCATGCGAATAGCGCCTATGCCATAGCACTATCATTCCAACACTGATCGTACACGTCCACTGCTTCGTTGCTCCTTCACTAAATAAGTTCAGGTTCCGTTTTTTTAGATTTTATTTATTTATTTATATTATATTATATTATATTATTATTAGATCCTTATTGATTTAACATAGGGTGTGTATATATATATATATATATATATATACATATACATATATGTGTATATATTAGTTTAGAACATTTCTTTTAGCATTAGTTTTCTTTATTATATAAATTAAGTATATTATATTGATTTAAGTAGACAATTGTTTAATAATAGTATTATAGATATAAATATATATATGTATTAATTTAGGGATTATTAGAATTAGAGTTTTTTTTTTTAAAAGATTCATTACATAAAAAGTTGTTTTTTTTAAAAAAAAATAAAAATTAATAAAAAACCCTTAAAAAAAGATTTTTAGAGGATTTTTTTATAAAACCAAAACACTCGAGAATTATGACCCTTTTAGATTTTTTTGAATAAATTGAATCAATTAAAACATAAAGTCGATTGGTTTTCGAAATTAAAATCAATCAATGCATTAAAGTTTTTAGGAAAAAACTGCAATTGTTTAATTCTGACTAGTGGATAAGTGGACACCTTTGGGATGACATTAAAATTTGTAGAGACTTAGTTTTTTTTTTTTTCTTTTAGTTTTTTTTTCTTAAAAAATATTTAAAAAGTATAATTTTGATAAATAATCTTAATTTCAGAAAATAGATAATGATATCTATTAAGGTTTAATAGGTTAGCCCCCAAATTCGAAATCTTCTGGTTTTTATCAAATTGAAATCAAAGATCAGTTGTCAAATTATAGTTAATCTACCCAATTGATTATGATTTTTTTTCCTTTCCCGAATCTAGGCAGGTGATGACTTCAAAAGTTTTTTAAAAAAACTAGAATTTCCTAATTTTTCTAATCAAGGATTAATACTGAATGGGTTAGAGTTTAATATTAATCAAAAAATGGGAAAGGCAATAAGAAAACCGAAAATCAGGCTTGACAATATACCCATCTACTGATTACTTTACATATATAAAAAAATAAAAGGGTATTCTATAATTACGTTACATAAACATACTAAAAGAGGTAAAGGAGACAAAGAATATTCAATACAAAAAAGAAATAATCATTTTGGAATATTGTGTCAGAAGGCACATGTCTCTTGGTGACTGAACATTAGGAATATGATACAAAGTAGGTGGAAGCAAGAAAGCATTGTAGTCAAGGGCCAACATGATTTGAATCAGGTTAGAGGTCAATCAATCTTGTAGGGAAGTTAGTTGTATTAACATCAGATGTCTGTAGTCGGTATGGCAACTCAGCTTGATGGTCTTGGGCTGTCTTCTAGAATAAGGCATAGTTGTTGAGCAGGAGCAGATCCGATATATGTAAGGATCTGATAGACAGGTCGGCAAGAGATTAGTTTGACATAGGGATCCCTGTCTCGGCTTTAGTTTCGAAAAGTGGTGAGATAATGCCCGTAAGAACCCTAAAAGTATTAAAAATAGGGTAGCGCCCTTTGAACTGGCAAGCACCCTACGCGTTATGAGCTGGCTAACCCTAAAAGATAACTTGGTTATGCTCCTCTAAGCTAACTAACCTAAGTAAATGGGAAAACTACAATATAAGCTTACTAAGACCCTAAATGAAAACCCAATCGTACCCTTCTAAGCTGACTAACCTAGGTAATTGGGTAAAGCGCTCCTTGAGTTGGCTAAAATCCTAAATGACAACTTGATTATGCCCTTTTGAGTTGACTAACCTAGGCGAAAGAGTAAAGTGCTTCTTAAGTTGGCTAAAATCCTAAATAACAACCTGGTCATGCTCCTTTAAACCGACTAACCTAAGTAGGAGCGTCTCTGAGGGATTAGCAACCTTAACTAAAAAGTATATGAAATATAGTTGTACCCCTTTAAGCTGACTAACATAGGCGGGAGTGTTTCTAAAGGACTAGCAACCTTAACTAAAAATCAATTTAAAACCTAGTCGTAGTCCTTTAAGCTAACTAACATAAACAAAAACGTCTCTAAGGGACTAATAACCTTAACTGAAAATCAATTTAAAACTTAGTCGTGCTCCTTTAAGCTGACTAGGCGAGAGCGTCTCTAAGGGACTAGCAACCCTAACTGAAAAATTGACATGAAACCCAATTATGCTCCTCTAAGCTAACTAACATAGGCGATCGGGCAAAACAATCCTTGAGTTAGCTAAAGCCCCAAATGAAAATTAAGGTAGGTCAACACTTTATGAGCTAATTATAACCTAAAAAAAAATGCAGATTGGGAGATTGCTTTATGAGTTAGTTAGAACACTAAAGAAAATGTGGATTGAAATAGCACTCTATGAGCGGGCTAGATCGCTAGATGTGAATCGAGACAACGGTCTATAAGTTGGATAGAACCAAAAATGAGATGAGCAAAGGGTAAGCATCTTACAAGCTGACCAAAAACCCTAAAAAGCAAAACTAAGGGATATAACCTTTTGAAAAACCTCTTAACTTGAGAAATTTACAAATGAGGAGTTTGGTGAAAACCATTTATGACAAAAAAGGCATTAAGGATAAGATTTCTTGACTTGAAAAAGAATTAATGGACATAAAAAACTAAATCAAAGAGAATGACTTAGAAGTAGATAACATGAATTGAAGATTTGGCCATTTGGGCCGACATAGATTTGGAAATGGATGGAAAAACTTGTAATAAGCCTTTACTTTCTCTCCCTCTTTTTCCTTTCTTCTTATGTCTCTCTTTTCTTTGTCTTTTTTTTTTTTAGAAAGTTTGCTAATAGATACAAATTCTTATTTAAGAAGTACTATGACTATATCCTTCCTTAGTAACCATGTGGGGCATCTCATGTCCTTCTTAGCTTCTGAAAATGTCTCCTAACCTTGATATTGAGCTTTCTAGTGGGGCTCTGTGATTTTAAACATTTATTTCCTAAAGTAACTCATGATTAGTCTAGTTGAAGAGGACTTCCTTACTCGCTCTCAGTTTAGATTTTGCTCTTAACTACTATTTCAAAAATTATAATTCAATTTGCAAGTGATACACTTTGATCAATTTGTCAGGCCTTTTTGGGTTCGGTAATTAGGCTTTTGGTTAAATGTTTTCAAAAAAGATTAATGAGAGAGCTTATTTTGAAAGGAATACTTTTATCTAACGTAGGTGTACAAGTCAAGAAACTTAGGAAAAACTATAATTGTGCTTATTACAATTTCAAAAACAATTTTTATTTTAGATAAATTATTCTTTAAGATTAGAAGAGCTTTAAGTAGGGAAGTATTGTGGGAGAAGAGGACTTATGTGATTCAAGATGGATATGAAGGTTTTGTATTCATGATTTAGAGGGTAATTCTGAAATGAGTATGGAGTTTTATGTCAGTGGTTGGAAATGTGATTTAGAACCTTATGTTTTTAGAGCAACTTAGGGTTTTAAGCCTTCTTTGGTTAGGGCTTTTCTTAAGCTCGATGTCCAGGCTTTTCTTTTTTCTTCTATTTTTTTATTTTCTTTTCTTTCACTTTGCCCTATCATTTCTTGATTTTCTCTCCCCAAAGGCAATTATCTCTTTTGTTGAGTCTTTGTCTTTAGATGAATCGAGGCCTTAAATCCATTGGATCTAAGTGTATAGGCTTGGGTCAAGTATATGTGGTCTTGAGGTGTTTGGCTCTTCTTCAGAGAGAACAATTTATCAAAAACAAAAGCTATCCTTAACTAGTTTTATACTTCTCTCCCAATCAATAACCCTAACATCCAAATTGCCCTATTTTATGGTAGTTCTTGATAGGGTTTACATTTGAAAATACTCACATTCAAAACAGACCTCTTTTAAGAAATAAGTCTAAAAATCACTCGCCATGATGTCTCTCATCTCTCAAAGTGTTTAAGGATTAGTGAGTGAGATGTAGTTTACCTCTTTTCATTCTTAAATTTTTTATAAAAAAAAAATCGAGTTACCAATTCCTTATGTAGAGATTGATTTGCCACAAGGTAGAGATTCGACCTTGCCCTCAGTTCCTTGAGACATGCCTTATTGTGAAATGATACATTTCATTCAAGTTCAAAATGAAATTTTAAAGACCAATTTCCCTCTACTTTTTGCCTTCTCACTTAAATTGTCCCAGACTCATAGGTCTTAATAACCTTTAGCTCCTTCGTATCATTTCGAGCAAGGTTCTTTAGAGTCAAATGAGCTAGCTATAAGTCCCACAATCAACTACTTGAAGTTCGGTTCATAAAATTTAGGGTGATCAAGTAAACTATCTAATTCGACCCAAATTCTACAACAAAGTTAGGAATATTAGTAAAAGCAATTCCGTAAGTTCGAATTTAAGAAAATAAGATAATATAAAATTTTTAAATTTTAAGTATATTACTCATTATTTATTTGAAGTTCGGTTCATAAAATTTAGGGTGATCAAGTAAACTATCTAATTCGACCCAAATTCTACAACAAAGTTAGGAATATTAGTAAAAGCAATTCCGTAAGTTCGAATTTAAGAAAATAAGATAATATAAAATTTTTAAATTTTAAGTATATTACTCATTATTTATTGAGACTGCGTAAAATGCATTCCGATAACTAATGAATTTCTAGAGATAAATTATATGCACACTAAAAATCACAAATAACTTAAATAATATTTAGAAGTATTTATTGATACCAAATATGTATTTACTTGTAGATAGAAATATGTAGAATTACTTAAAATACACGAAATAAGCTAAAATAAGGTTAATTAATTAAAGAAAAACCAAGAAAAATAAAAAATCTCCAGAATTGAGGCATGGTAGCTTAGGAGTGAATAAATAAAAGCAACTAATAGTAATTAGCCAAACAAAAAGTAAACTTGGAAGAGACTAAGGACGTTTGACAACTAAAAACTGGGAAAAAAAAAGTCAAACCAGCTCTATAAATACCTCAAAATTTTTTAGCTACTCATTAGTCTAGTTGGGAGAGTAAAAAAAATAGAAAGAATCGAAATATTAAAGGTTAGGGTTATTTACAAAAAATCTGTACAATTAAGATTTTAAAACAAAAACCTCACTCGACGGCCACCTGGAAACAAACGGACACCACCGCCCAACTTAGTCGACATACCTAGGGCCGTCGTTGGTGGCTGGACTCTCAACGGCTAGGTGAGTTCGATTCTAGCCTAATTTTGTAAAATTTATTAAAATTATTAACTTTACCCAAAAAATTATGAATTTTGTTTATTCTAATGTTTTATTGTATTTAGATTTAGCGAAAAGTAATCATTAATTTTAATTATGTCTGTAAATATAAAGTATTTCAGAAATAAGCAAAACCGAATATGTTTATGATTAAGAATAAATAGGCTTAAGAGTGTAGTTTTGAGCTCGATTTTTTTCTGTAGATTAATTAAGTAATATTGAATAGTGCCATAAAGGCCTTTGTCAAAAATTAATTTTTTAAATTTTTAAGTAATTTTTTAGCTCTAAAATGATGAGAAAATTGAGTAATTTGGGACTAATTAAGTAATTAAATAACTAATTACTGATTTAGAAGATAATTAGATGTTTATAAATGTTAATCTCTGATGTGGCAATATAATCCTAGCATTTGGAGTATTAATTGTAATTAATATGGGAATTATGTAGTAAATGCGAGTAATTTAGTAATATGTGAAATTGGAATTTTAATAAATATAAAATAATAGGTTAAATTGGATAATATAATAATAATATCAATAAATATTAAATTTGGTACAAAAATTAATTTTAGATAATTATACCAAAAATATAAAATTTTCTTATATCGGGAGTAAACTTAATACATTAATTAGGATTAGAGTGTACCAAATAGGTTCAAACGCTGAAGTAAGACATAACATAATATTAGAATACTCGAGTTTAATATGATTAATTTTATAGTAAGATTCGAAACGTATTTTAGGACTTACATGTAATTAGAACCAATTTAGAACCTAAACTGAATCAAATTCAGAAATTGAAACCCAAACTAATGTAAGATGAATCATTAGTAAATAATAGGTATATAAGATGAATCGAGTTAAATCATAACCTAGAATATGTATCATCTAAATATAAGTACTAAAAATCATATTTATATTATAGGATAGACGAAGATGAGTCAACTTCTAACCAACTAAGGAATTGAACGACCGAGGATTTCAAGTAAGTTTGGATTAATACGTTGCTGTATTTCGGGGTATTAATTTGTAGTACTTGAAAGCTTGAATTGTACTTGATTGTGTTTATTAGATAGTTAGTTATACACATGTGCTTATTCTGAGCTATTGATTATGATGCTGATTTGCTATTTCACTTATATTTGTATGGAATGATTGATCATCCTAAACTAGATCTAATTAAATATATGACCTGTAATCATAAATTGGACATGCATAGCAACCCATTAAGGGAACATTAAGATTCTCCAACTAAGTACCAAGCCCTTCAAAAAGGATAGTACTAGATGACATAATTAATCCTTTTTTCATCCTTAGTCAAACTAAGTACGACAGGAGAGAAGGTTACTAAAAGGGTGAAGTCAATGGTTCGAAGATGCACAAGCCTGGGTTTGATTGTAAGCTGTTGCATTAACGGAAACTCCTCAATCCAGATTAGAGCAGATGCAATTTCTCTAATCTCATGACGAACCGGATAACGTCATGTGATGGCATTTGTTTGAACATACATTACAGCTAATGACTTGATTGATAATGCCGTTTGTGTTTGTTGTATGATGTAAGTCTCCATCCTAACTTATTGAGCTACAGTTGCTCACATTCCTATAGATTTTGTTATAGGTACTAGCTAAAAAGCGACTTATAATTATCTTGAAACTAGTAACTGCTGGATCTTGAGGAGTGAAGAAATACATTTGAAGCATAGATATATCTTTAAGGTCTTAGCTTTTATTTAGAATCTTTCATTTTCAAATAATGTATTATTTAAGAATTATAGGACAATAAAACCCTATAAACATTATTTTTAATACTTAAATCATAATGTATGTATATGTTTCCATACTTTCTTAAGTAAACAACTTATTTAATTTATGAACCGTTTACTTCAAAACAGGTTAGTCATAAACACCTTATGTAAATCAGGTCTAAGATAGCGGCTGTATAGTTAGCTTTTATCTTAGAATGATTTATACGGCGAGATTATTACAACTCTGCCACTTCAGAGTGTGATACCAGCATTGACGTCTTTTGAGGTGGAAGGGACTATGAATTGCTCTTTTTGTTTGTATCAGGGATAAGCTCAAGATGGTGTTTCATGGCTTCATGTTTTGACTTTTTCATGGTTAAACTTGATGGCTCATAGGTTTTTAGTTAGTTTGACTACCTTAATAAGCTAAGGATTCGTGTTTGGTTGGTTACCTTAACAAGCCATGTGGTTGGTGTTTGTCCCAAGTCCTATGACGATTTGTTGCCGTTACTAACTTCTTCTTTGTTTTTCTTTTCCTTTCTTCCTTTTTTTTTTTTAGAGAGAGAGAGATAAGGCTTTGTTTTACAAAGACCAAGTTATCAAATTATAAATGAGAGATTGCTTTCTTAAGATTCTATATATAAGCCTCTAGAATTTATTTACATATAGAACAACATTATTGAGGGTTCATTTACAAAAAAGGAATACTAAAGAATGAAGAATAATATACTAAAAGATCATGGAAAAAAGAAACGAAGAAAAGGGTACTTAACATTATGCTCAATTATTATTTAATGGAACCAAAGATCACTTCTAAATCCTATTTATTCTTAATGAGGAAGCTTATTTACAAGTTGCTAATATGTTTGAGAGAATGAATATTCCTGGCTCATAGAATACTTAGCAAAATGGCAACTACTTAAAATTATTTTACATGATTTATTCTTTTTGTTTTTTTCTTTTCACTTTTGATCACTTAAAAACAATAGCAAAACGTAATTATTTATGAACTTAACTTTTAGAAATGAGGACATAATTATCAAGCATGAATAAGGACAACAAATGTAAAATGAAGACATACAGATGTAAGGAATTAGCGATCAAATAGTACTGTGGCAATATTAGGTGTTTAGGGTTGTAATTGTATCGAAATTCCATTATTATAATAAATTTACAAGAAAGATGTCATATAAAAATATAATTTACAAGTAATTTTTACATTTACAAGGATCTAATTTACAAAATAAAATATAGGGAAACAATAAATGAGTTATATACAAAGAACTAATATACATGGGAAATTACATGGATAATATGGGAATTCCGACATAATATCGATCCTCTGATAACATGCCCCATTATTATTTATTTATTAGTCAAGGTTTGTGTATGCAATTAAGATGGGTTTTAAAGGTTCTCAAGTTTTGTAACTTCATACGTTTTCAAAATAATAGTTTTTTAATCACATCAAAACTTAAGTAAAATAGTCTGATCGACTTCGAAAAGTGGTTGCCCAACAACATCTGAAATTTACACAATAAGCCCCCTCCTAAGGTCCTAGAACGGCATAGTTTGGATTGTATCTACCACACATATAAATCACAAAATAAACCCCCCAAGAAAGCCACATAGGTAAGTAGTGACAAAAAGGGCTAGTACAACAATTTATATTTTACAACAAAAAGAAAAGGAAATATACATGCACAATTTACAACTTAAGATATTTTTTTTAAATAATCTTAATTTCGAAAAAAATTTAGTGGCTAACGTTCCTAGTGGAATCACCAAGCTGTTAAGCCTAATTTTTCAATTTCTTATTTTAATTTCATTTCCCTTAACTTAATTTAAACTAAACCCTATAACTACTTAGTTTAAATTCTCGACTAAAGTTAAAGAAAACTGGATTTTTTTATTTTAAAAAATTTTAGAGCCACCACCTGGTAAGATCGAGAAAGATGATTAAAATAAAACCAATTAAGCAAATCGATTTTAATTTAGCTACTAGTCTATGTTTAAAAAAAAAATTAAAAAAAAAAGCATTTAAGAAACTAGATTTCTTAAATTTAGAGGCTACCTTATTAAACCCTTATAGATACCACTACTAATTTTCGAAAATAAATTTAATTTTCAAAATTACCTTTTTTTTAATAAAGCTTAATCACCAATAAATAAATTAAATTAGATCTATTTACAAAAATAGATAATTCAAGCTATAATTTACAAAAAATGCTTTAATGTGTTGGTTTTTTTTATGTGTTAATTTATTTATTCTTACTAAAAAAGGTTCTAGGAAAAGGGTCCCAATTTGGGGTTTTTATTTTTTTTAAATTCTAGAAAAATGTTCTAATTTTAGAAAGGGATGATTATTTTTTTTTTTTGAAAATGAATTTTCTAAGTGCCAATTTTTTTATTTAAATAAAACTTGATTTACATATATATTGACCCTTTTTTTAATTTAGATGAGTTAACAAATAAAAGAAATACAATAAAAAACTTGCGGTGACCGAACCAAAACAAAGACAAAACCTGATTCTGGATGCGGATCGATATGCCTTTGATCTAGGTCGAGTCGAACACAAGAAATCCGAGTCGTGCTTGGGAGCCTTGGGCTGATTCGATTCCGGCCAATCTGAACACCAAAATAAGTGAGAAATAGTTTTTATGTATGTTTCATGTTGCACAATAAGGGGGTAGGCTTAACGCCGTAGTGAATGGTAGCGGTTTTTGGGGTTTTCAAAAACTTAGCGGTAAGTGTGTTCATGGTGAAACTGAGGATGGTAGTTGCGCTTGTTGGTGGCATGAAGGATAGAATCGATGGAGCGAAGGACTGGTGGTGTTGTTAGTTTGAGTGTATCTCAAGTGAGGTTGAGTGAAAAAGTCTGAGAGAGAGTAGGACATGGGAGTGCGTTGGTGTTGGATTTTACTAGGTTTGGTTCGAGCATGAACGGGCTGTGTATGGTCAATGGCCGTATGGATTAGGGTTTGGTCGAAGCACTGCTGCAAGTTACAGTAGAGGTAGTCAAGAGTGAGTGCTAGATTATCGTTGGTCGTAAATGACACCGAGAGTTTGGAGCTATGCGTTTGTGCAACCGTGGACACTCATTGTAATCTTTGTATGTTTGGTGTTATAAGCGCGGCTAGGATGGAGATTGATGACGGTCAGTCGAGTTGTTGGGTTTTGTCCGGCGACTACTGGAGAAGGCATGGCCTTAGGTCGAGTGTAGACTGTCGCGAAGTTGCGACAGTGGATGGGGCTTGCACGGACCGTGTTGTGCATGACTGCTACTACTATCCGTAGGATGTAGAGTTGATGTTTGCTACTATGAAGCGCGGCTTAGAGATCCTGCTGCGTGGAGTTCAACAATGTAGGCACATGCGCTACAATGGAGTGCGGCCATACGAGAAATAGAGGACTGCGGTCAGGGATTGGTGTGTTTGTTGTCGCAGTTAGGCTTGCAGAGAATGGATGGTAGTTGAATTGGGGTTAGGGCTGCGTTGTGACGATGTAGAGTACCGTAGTGTGTGTTTAATAGCAGTGCTTATCGGTATTGGCTTGCACAATCGCTATTGATTGCAGCGTGGGTCATGCGTAGAGGCCGACGGTTTAGAGTGTGACTGCTGTTTTAGTGGAGAGGATGGAGATGATACGTGTGAGAAGGCCACTGATTGAGTTGAACATAGGTGATTGAAAGGTGGAGTGTGTTTCGTATTTTTTTTTTTTTTTTTATGATCCACTCCCAATCTTTTGAATCAATTCAAATCTAAATTAATAGAAGCCAATATAGATTTAAATCTTTATGGATCTTTATTTTGTTGGATTTAATAGCATAAGTTAGATTTATTATCTCCAATAATCATTCAACTATGATTCTATTAGATCTAAATAATAACTCCAATAACTTAATTCGATTTGTTTTAGATTAGGATTCTAAAACACCAAATCCTTTCTTTTGTTGATTTTTTATCAAATAAATAAACAACTAATTAAAAATAACCCCAAATTTAAACTTAACCAAAAATTGAAATTAAAATGGACCAAAACCCATTAATAAATTAATTTAACCACAAATGAGGTGCAAGAAATTCCATGACCCTCAACTAAGTTTCCTAAAAATGATCTATGGCTAAACAAATTCAAACATTCTTTCATTTTTTATTTTTTTATTTTCAATTTTATAAAGGACCCTTTCTCTAGATAATAAATAAATAAATAACTAAAATATAAGGGGGAAAAAATTGAATGTCTACATTCCTATGCATGAAATCTAATAAAAACACCAAAAAATAACATATTTTTATTATTGTGCACATAAGGATTGTGCTTGGAATTGAATCTAAGATTTAAAGTGCATTACTTACAGTCTAAGTAAGATTATATTTCACATGAGATATCACAATCTCCACATTTTGAACACACGATATTCTTGTCGCATAACCTTATGGTTGGGACCTATTCTTCCCCCTTTTAGTATGCGATTTAGTTTACTCTTATCATTCTTAGCATATAAGTTATTATTAAAGCATACCAAGAGTCACACCTTAGTGTGATGCTCTTCACTCTCTTGGGATCTTTGCTCTAAATCAAAATCAAGTCATAGTAGGCCCCACTAGCTTCCTCTTGGTTTGTATTTGAATTGTCTACTTATTAATAAGGGTTAACTTTGATACTATCTATGACATTGTAAGTTAAAAATAGTTAATAATGAAGTCAACAAATATTAGTAGCTTTTAACAACCACTTGCTCCAAAAGTTTGTTTAGATAGTATTGATATGGCATTTATTATTATGACCTTATAAACAAGTACTGATTCTTTCTTTTAATCTATGCAAGATTCATTATACATGAGGTATTAAAGTAATAGTATTTTATTTCTAAAAATATAAAAAGACTAAAAAGGATAAAACAACATACCTAAATAAATGAGCAATTCTCAACTATGTTTTGACAATTTGTAAATAGTTCATGCTTTCCAACAATTCTCTATTTATAATCATACAAGGGCCCAATTTACAAGTTATAGGATCACAAGATTTGAAAAGTCAATATGTAGATACTACAACGATATAATAAAATATTATAATGTAGGTCCTGTCTAAGATATGAAGAGAATGGTAAATCGATATCTTTTGCAAAAACTAAAACTCTTTAGATTTAAAACAAAATCCTTCTTAACAACTTAAATGGTGTGATAAGAAGTTGAAAACTGATTGTTTAACTTAAGGCACGAAAATAAAAACACAAACAAGATAGGTTAAAAAGTAAATAGAGTAGGGGGAAATAAGAGCAGTTATAGAGTTTCGACCTTTTACCTATTATTCTCTTTTAACTCTACCACTTGGGATTTGATCCTCCTTATCATATCGTTCCTTTAGTCTAATCTTTTCACTAAACAAAGATCAATAAGAGATTATAAGGATATCTAGTCATTTTTCTGTCCCATCTCATTAGCTTCTTCCTAAGTTATATATAGGACTCAAAGAACTCTCTAATTCTCTTACACTCAAATTACAATGTCAATAACGTTTACAAAGAAAGTGAAACGATACAATCAAATAACTCTTTACAACTTTCGCACAAATGCTATAATAATGAAATAATAAAATTATTTTTAACTAAGTTTCTAACAGAGTCCATGAGAGAGATTTTTGAATTTCAGTTCTTATCTTAATTCACTTTTTGTCAATCTAGTGTAGTTTCAATTTATCTTGAACCAATCTTCCCTGCAATAACTAGAAGACGGCTAGTTCCTGATATTTCTCCAATAAGATTTTATTCAAATATAATTGGTTTTGTTATTGGAGAAATATCTCGTGAAAATAGAAACCAAATATTTGAAAACTTAAATCAAACTGATCCTGATTTGTTTCTTTGCTAAATTGAGTCATTTGACAATTCCTACACTTGATGATTTGCTCCAATCCTCTTTTGATTATGTGGAAATTAAGAAAAAAAAAACTTAAAAAGTACACTTCAAATATTAACGATAAACATGGAAAAATATGAACAAATCTTCATATAACCTGTTCTTTAAGAAATAGTTCGACACTAGTTGTCTATTATCTACTGTAAACAAATTTGTTCTCTTCTTCAATATCTCTATATAAATTTTGTCATAAAATTCTCGAAAAAAATCAGGTTGATTTTATTCACAACATCCAATCTTATCTTCAGCAAAAATATCTTAGAGTTTCTAAATTATTTCCAACAAACTAAGCTATAACTTTATCTTGAGAAACTTGCTAAAATCTGTACTAAAATTTAAATTTTTTATCATAACTTTATCTAATAAATCCTTATATAAAAATTTGAATTTTATTTGAAATTAATATGTAACTCTAATGCATCAAATCCTTGTTCGCTTAAATGTCCTTAATGTTTTTAAAACTTGATCAATCTTACTAAGATTATCAAAGAATCTTCTTTCTAAAAGTATATTGTTCAAACCTTAATTATCCAATTTACAAATCTAATTCTTTAGCATTCTTTAAAAATAATCGAACTTAAAATCCCCATGGACTTAACCATTTTAATTAAACGAAATTGAGTATATTTTTCTAATATATCCAATAAGATGAAGTTAGGTCTTCTTACAAATTTTACAAATTTGTCTAACTTAATTTATTCAAATTAGTCAGAAAATAACTTACGAACAACAACTAATCTCAATTCTATACATAATTTGTTCTATTCTTTTGTTGATATGCTTTCTTACATACATTCTAACCAACATAATTCCAAACTTATCTTCTTTCCTAACAATTCTTTTCTTTAGGACATCCTATATACTCAAAGAACTAGTTAAATCTATTTATATTTTTTTATTATCATCAAAATATATTAAGGAAAAACTCAACAATATATTAAAGTGCATTGTACTACAAATGTAAAGTTCGCGTTACAAAGTCAAATGATACTTGATTTGCAAGTTATACCATTTTAAATTTTATCGAATTTGAGCAATTTGATGACATGTATTAGATCTTATTTTTAAATAAAAGTACATGTCACAAGTTTTTTAACGATATAAAATTTGCTAAAAATCATATATTGCATACAAAGGTTATGTACTAGTGAAATTACGGTCACAATTTTTTTTTTAATTTTCTTTGAAATGAGGATGAAGAGCATAAAAAATTCATTGAATAAATTGAGATATCATGTGAAGGACTTGGCATTAGTGATGTGTCAAGAATAAAGCTTATTACATTGCTGTTAGTAAAACTTTGTAAATTAAGATATTAAAATGTAAAAATAAGGTAAGAGGAACTCAACTTATACGTCTAGGCTCTTTTTTTGCCCTATGGAAGGAAGGAATTAGCTAATGCATAAAATTGGATCAATTAAGAGGAGAATAAAGATTATTGGAAATGAGCAATCAATTGGTTTTTGGTTCCATGTCTAGGTGAATAAAAATATATTGGAAAAATAATCCAAGGATTAATCCACTTATCAACCATCCATTTGATTGTTAAGTACTATAAAATATCAAATATTCAACAGGACAATGGAAAAACTAGCCCCACTTTATAAGACGTCGATATAAGTGGAGTTGAATTTATTACTTTGTCCTAATAAATAGGATCATATAATCTATTCAAAGGATTATGCATACTATTTAAAGCTATAAGACTATTCGGATAAATATTTATTATAATCTAAATTGGTCTCATTTTTATTTGTTAGGAGATCGGTCTCACCATTTATTTTATATTTATTTAAATATGAATTATTAAACAAACTGTAAATTTAATTATTCATATTTTTAAAAAATGAAAATAATTGATTGAATGAAGTGGGGGACTAATCCCATTTAGCTAGAGGGCAGGGCTATATTTGGAAAGCCACCTTGCGCCCAAAATTGTAACTTTTCCACGGGATGGTCTATCACGATGGTCTTCCTTCTGCCACCAATCTTAGATACATCCAAAACAACATAACCTTCTGTTGTCCAATATGCCAAAATCCATCAAATGCTAGCCGTGTACCTGCTTCTTTGACTAGCTAAAACATAGCCGCCTCTAATCGAAAAAGGACCAAAACCGAGCCAAACTACTTTCGGTCAGTCATATTTTCTCTTGCTATATGGATAATCTGGCATGATTAAAATACTTTGTCTTTTAACCAACAACAAGGCCCGTTTTTGCTAATCGAAAGGATAAAATATTACATTTTTGGCCATATAACAAGAAAAAAAAAAATGATTGTATAAGGGGGAAAACAAGGCTGTAAAATGGACTCCATCAAGTGAAGGATTGATCAAAATAAAGCTTCTTGGTCCCGTAAAAATATCCATTGAAGGAGTAAGAGGGAAAATTGATATTTTATCCGTAAAAATCGACATCTTATATGTAGAATTTGGGCTTTATATTGAAATTTAAAACTTAATGCAATAACTACTCAATGTTATGTCTAGTACTAGTACTTGGAAATAAATTGGAATTGCATCGCAATTTATGATTATATTCCTTTTAAAAGTATAATCTAAAGATAAAATCATTATTCTATAAAATTGCGATACCGTTTTATCCTTATTAATTGTATTAATTTAAAATTACTTATTTAATCTTTAAAAAAAATTATAATAGGCAATAATTATAAACATTTTTTATGATAAGTAATGAAATATTTTCAAACATTGGGAATGATCCATCGTTCCAATCCTTACTCCGTCCTGTTCGCAAACCTAGTAAACTTTATTGTTTTTGTCTCTATTTTTCTGAATGAAAGAAAAGATTATGAAGAATCTATCTGTATTTGCATTGTATTTACGTATTCTTGGATGATCATATTCATCCATGTGTGAACTCTTGAATTCTGTGTACAAACATGGCTACTTTTGAAAGAGTCCATCCTCTAACGTATAAATTTAATTGGTCAATCCTCTCTACCGTTGGATTTTCAGGTTTTAAGTACATACAGTAAATTACAGGATTTCACATGGCAAAAAGAAAAGAAAATTTCTGAAACCCGCATCAAAAACCTAGGAAGAACAGAGTCCCATGCACACGAGATAACCACCGCGGGCAAGGTCAGGTGATGGTATGCAAAGGGAAACAGCAACAAGGTATCACATGCATATTTAATGTGTGTCGCCAAGCCGGCCACTGGATCATATTTAATGCGTCAACTTGACGGAAGCACCTAGAAACTCCACTCTCCACAGACATTACCACTATCGTATGTTTTTCCTCTCCTACCTTTAATAGGATAAGGAATTCAGAATAAAAGTGGAACCACAAAAGGGAAAAAAATCCTGATTCTAGAAACTGTTGTGAAGAATTAATTTTAACCTGAACGGTGCAAGATTTTATAACTCTATTGCACAAACTAGAAATTGCAAGTTTATTATAACCATATTCCATTCCAGCATTTCTAGTTAAAAGAAGTGGCTCATAAAATCAGCATACTGTAAATGTAACCTAGAAAGTCTCTTTTTTCAAGTCTAAATTTCACTCAAACAGCCAGCCAATGCCAATTACTCAAGAATAAGTAAACAGATGGTGCTGAAAGTGAGAACGAGTTGGGACCCCATTGAAAACAAAATTCCTTAATACAACGTTAATGGCCATTCGTATTATTCGACAGCTCAAATAGTTAAAAAAAAAAAAAAAAAGAGAGAGAAAGAAAGAAAGAAAGAAAGGAAAAAAAAAGGATTAACAAAAGAACAGGGTGGGTGGGCAACTGCGTATACATGATGAATTCCTAACGCGACGCCATCGTGTCAGTAATTACATAAGGCAGAAGGTTGTAACCTTTTGGCTCTTTCTCACATGTCCATGTCCACCGCACTACTTTCATTTGGAAATCAACCCCCACTGTCTGTACAGAATTTGTTAATATGCCGAAGCATGCATATCCCAAACCGAACATAACTAATAATCACCGCCTTCCGGGACTTAGACGGACCTTTTCCTATACTTGCTCTGTACCAGGCTCAAGAGGAAGTCTGTGAATATGTGCTCATATTCTGGCATTTTCCCATAACCTGCAACAATTATATAACATGCTCAAGATCCATGGACCTTCGATAAGCACTCATGCAATTTCAGCATTATGTTCATTCCACTAGCTTCCAACGCATGCTTTAAAAAGGGTTCTTGATTATTGACTTTATGACGAGAACTAGACACAATATGCTAGCGGGGGAAACAAGAAATAGGAAATATGTTCACTTGCCTGGAAAATAGTTGATATCAATGACATAAAACCGATCCCTTGTTGCAAGTTCTCGAATAATATCCAAATTGAACAGCCGAAGTCCCTACAAGAAACAGAATAGCAAAACATATAAAAGGGATCATGACATAAAACAACTGCAGAAAGCACCAAATAGAGATAGATGAGCTAACCAATCTCCGACGAAGTTCTTTGGCAAATCTCTCAAGCAAGGGACGTGGTGGAAGCTCTACAAAAATAGAATAAGTGTATATAAGCAAAACGCAGAAACTCAAAATGAAATAGACAAATGATGCTGGTAATTGGAGAATTTTGATGTGGAAAATGATGCTACGGCCAACATTTCATAGCAAAACTCAATAGCTTAATTTCTTGAAGCATGTCCTGTTGCCCTGTATACCAACTATATCACCAGCTAAGTATCAGACCCAGGGGTATAAGATTACTGGATTTTGAGAATTTAATTTGGAAAAAGTGTCGGCCCATATATCACAATACTTTTGATGTAGGTATTTGATGAATCTCTTGGCAGGTTTCATGGACAGAAGATAGATGTATACATCATGACCCCAATATACTTTACAACACCGCAAGCATCTAGTTCTGTAACACTGAAAGATAAATGGATTTTTAAATGAAAACTAATTAACCCAAAAAAAAAAAAAAGAGCAGGCAAATTTTCAATGTGAAAGCATGCACCTAAGCAACAGCAGAAAGACATATCCATGATCAACAACTACACAATTTTCTTAACCTGATGGAAATTAACTATTGACAAATTTACAACATGCAGCAAAATCATCTGGAAGTTAAGTTGTCATGCTTTAGAAGACAAAATCACCAACCTCCAACGCTTGGATCTAGATCTGCATCATCTGCAGAAGCTGCTGCACATGAAACCCTGGGAAAGCGTAACACACCAGCATTCTTGGAGAGCTCCCTTTTACTGACATCAGGCAAGGAGAAACGTCTGACAACCTTAATTGCATCCCCAACAATGTAGACCTTGAAGAGAACACCGCCTAAAGAGAAGTAGAGATTCAAACACTTCAATTTATAGTCCTATATTAAACAACTGAAAAATAAGAACTCTCATGTTGGGTAAAAACATACCATGGTTGACGAACTCCTGAAGAACTAAGGGGGGCTCGAGTTTTTGAAGTGAATACTGATCATAAGCAAGTGATAGTTCATGTGATTTAGCACTTCCATCTGCCACCAATGGCTTAGCAACTAGAAAATAAATAAATTATGCAAAACTCAGTCTCCAATACCATTAATTAACAGTTGATGGCTGTCAGTTTTCAAATGTATTTGACAAAAGAAGATGACATGTACTTTTTTTCTCCTCATTTTGCCATGATAACATCACTACTTTGCATACTATGGGAAAAAGCCCAACCTACTGCAGACAGCACACACCCAACAGAAAACAAGAAAAATAATCCAACTTACCCAATGGAAGCCTCAGCCCAGCTATGCTAACAGCATCTGGGATGGAGGAAGCATCTTTTTTGATGACCAATTGCTTGGGGACACCAACTGTTCCTGCATAGTTTACAGAAAAACTCTCAAACTCCAGAAATATTCTATAGCAGGCCATAACAGAGGACAGCTATTGCTTCCTATCCGCAGTCAAAAAATGGTCAATAATACATAAAACTCAATCGCTAACTGTCAATTACTACCATAAGGGTCAGAGAAATTCATGTCAGCAACTTCCTGAAGCATAAACTGGCGGTTGCGCAAATGCTGTATGGCATCAGGAGGATCAAGAACAGTCACCTCAGGATGTGTTTGCCTATAATCCTGCAGGTTTAGCATCAAGTAAAACAATCAGATTACAAATCACTCTCGGTTTGCCATGCTGGAAATACAAAAATCAAGCAAAGATGCAACAAGAAAAAGATAGAAATCAGAAACAGAACTGGCCATGACAACCTAAATTGTGGTGAAAGATTTTAAACGGCCCATATTGAACGAAAAAGGCTCATCAAAACTAGAGCTCAAAATCATATTCTTGACAGGATAGCTTAGAATTAGATCCCTACCTCCAACCCTAGAATTTTTACTATTAATCTGTATAACAAAGATTCAAGATAAAACAATTTGAGGTCAACCTTCACCACAATACATCCAATAAACAACAGGTGTTAGGACAAACAAAATAAAGTAGGTACCAGCCAACATGTAAAGGTTTTACTTTTTTATTTTTTTCTGCCCTCCTTTCTTTCCATAGATAGTAAATAAGGTTGACAAATTAGGTAGACAACAAGAGGATGAAATTGTTTTGAAAAATTAGACAGAACATCAAAAAGTTCCAAGCATGTAATGTAACATCAATCTCACATTAGCAATAGCATAAGTAAACAGATGATGCTAGAAGTAAGAATGAGCTGAAACCAATTGAAAACAAAATTCCTTGTACAATCTTAATGACTTCATTTTATTCAACAATCCCAAATGTTAAAAAAGATTGACAAAGAACAGGGTGGGTGAACAACTGCGTATATATGATGAGTTCAACAACCTAAATTATGGTGAGGATTTGTTAAACCGCATCCATACTTATCATAACAAGTTTGTCAAAAATAGAACCCAAAATCATATCCTTGAAAGGATAGCTTAGAGCTAGAACAACCAAAATAAAGTAGGTACCAGCCAATATTTAAGGGTTTCATCCTTTTTCCACCCTCCTTTCTTCCCATAGGCAGCAAATTAGGTTGACAATAAGAGGATGAAAATGTTTTGGAAAATTATATAGGACAGAACATAAAAAATTTCCAGCATGTAACCCTCACTTTACCAACTTCAATATTAGAAAAGAATCAAGTACCAATTAACATAAAAAACAAATACTATCCCATACTTTAAATTGCAATAGAACCTAACAAATCTTTTTGTTCAAAGGATGAAATATTCATAAATGCATTTGCACATTAAATGCACATGCAGTAGTCCTAAAGACCGCAAAGAAACAACATTTATCCACCATCCGTTCACTATGCCGAAATTCACGAGAGTCAAGGACCATCGTCTAGATGTTATGACTAATTAGAAAAGGGCCTATGCTCCACATATTAAGCAGCACACAACATGAAATCCACCAAGAGTATCTTTTGTTATAATTGAACCCAAGACCTCATGCAAGTGCTTGTTGAGCCCTTGACCACTAGGCAAGCCCGTTGAGGGTGTTATAACTTCATTATATGTCTTATCATTTTTTAAATGTTGCCTTGAAGTATGTCTTTGCACATGGTCAAACCATCTGAACCTTCCTTCATTTTCTAATATGTTGGTGCTACTCCACCTTAAGATGCATAAGATTAAAATTTTATCTAAACCCATGCCTTACTCTAAAACCTTATTTCTTGGTCTAAAAATACCTTGAAGGCAATTTAAGTACCAACAGTATAAACTGCCGCCAATAATTTGCAAAAAGCCAACATATATGCATAATAGAAGAAGCAATAGATAGGTAGACCTACCTATCTTAACAATACTCTCCGTTGAGAGTGTGGCACATAAGATAAATGAGATCGCATGTTCCCCACTTAGGAGATCACATGGTTCCCCTTATTTTATGTGCTACACCATGAAAGAAGAGTGTTATTTTGCCTAAAAGAAGATAGTAAAATGGAAGACACACACAAACACATATATACAAGCATGGACTAAAGTCTTGTCCACTAATATTTCATGGACCTTGATCAGCAGAAAACCATATGATCAACTACAAAGGATGCGCAAAAATACCTCAAGGCTATAGATAACATATTGTTATGAGCATCTTAAGATATAGTGACACTGAGAAAATCATTTTATGTTGACTTGGACAAAAACTTTCTACTGTCAAACTAGGGCCTACATTTATCAATCTCGTGGAGCTTTTTGTGAGAATTGATATGAATTTCAACACGAATTGAGGCATCTCTTTTAAATATATATAGAATACCAAATAAATTAGATTGAGACTGATCGATTCAGATATTTAATATTGTAGTTTTTTTACTATGTACAGCAATGGATTAGAATGCAAGTTGAAAATCCAAAAGAATCCATAAACAGAATTTGTTAAAATCACATGTCCTTTCCAAAACTATCTGTCCAGTTTCCAAGGAGACAGAAAATGTCCTAGCTTCCCAGGACAGAGAGGTTTTCAATATGAAGGACTGCATAAGATTTGAATACACCAAATAAAAAGTCACAATAGATTGAATCCACTCATCGCCATGTCCATATAGGGGCACTGATGAAGAATTCAGCTTTTGGCAGGCATATTGAATCAAGAATCGGAGATTCTCAGGAAGCACTCCTGATAGAAATTCCAACTATATGCCCCAAGACGGCTCTTTTAGATTTAAAATCACCAGGTTAGTCTTTAAAAGATTAAAGAGCAAATCTAAATGGGAGCCGGTTAGCCAAAACAAAAATGGGAGGCTAGTATTGGAAATATCGTATGTGCCTGGTACAGAAGCAGGGAAACATCTAATTTTTATGCCGATGTCATGAATATGGGGTTTCACTGTACAAACAAGGGCCCGGTCACCCTTTATAGTCTCAGTGACCAACCCAGGCAAATAACCAGGAATTCAAGCCAAGCTTAACTGGACTCAAGGTTTGTTTGCAAAATAATGTTCACAAAACCTGAGGTAATCACCCTGGATATAAAACCATCCAAATCAATTCGAAAATAATGTTAGGAAAACCTGAACAAATCAGTTAGATGGCCATGGGAGTGGGAACATCCTTGCTGAAATCCCGAGGCCCCCACCTCAACTATGAAGTCATGATTCATGATGGAGGAAAGAGCAAGTATGCACGCTGCAAGTTATGTCACGCACAAATGAGCTTAAACAATAAATATTCTTGCCACTGCTTAGGGCTAGTGACTTCTTTGGTTTAGACAATCATATCCAAGATAATACATGCCTGAGACATCTTATGATATGACACAAGACAAACAAGTCCAAGGGAAAAATAGGGATGAGTAAGGCCAGCCAGTCCATGATACTAACCTCAAGAATCTGGCGCCATTCTCTTCCTGTTAACTAATAAGGGGAAAAAAAAAGGACACCACGTGAATTAGAGATTGGTCATATTTATATATAAATCAGAAAAAAATACAGTGACGTTGCTTTGTACCTTGTGCAAGACAATATCAAAAGGCCCTTGTTCTGAAAGAGACCTGTTTTGATCAATCGCAACAAATATAATTCCCTTGTTCCTGCATACAATGAAATTTAAACTTCAATAACATGCAAACAAGTATGTTCCATCTACATAGACAATTGAATTCACAAAACTACTTGGTTCCTTTTTTTTTTTAAGGCAATTGTTAAAACATATACAAATTGTTTGATTCTCAATAATGAGACAAGCATGACAAATACCTAACGTACACTAGCACTACCACACAATGTAGACAGAGCCTTGACAAAAAAACTATTGAGTGAAAAATCCCAACATACTAAAAATCCTAATTTAATTACAATAAATGCCATCTTAGTAGAATCCGAGCAGAATATCTACTAGAAGATACTAATTGCACATTCAAACAAAAGGCAACCCTTCATAGCTTTTGGGGTAAACATCAAATCCTTTTCAAGAAGATTCCAATTTTCAGTAATTTCATTTCGTTGCCAACCAAACGAAAGTGACAATTATGGCCTAAAAGGAAAATTCCAATTCCAAAATCTCCACTCCACGATTCACCTAATCTCATCATTATTTAAATAACACTCACCGTCCAAAACTTGCTAGAAAAAATCTTTTAAATGATAAGTCGCTCGCAGCCACACGTTAATCACATTTTCTTCAAAAGCAATACAAAAGTAGCACATTTTCATTCGAAATCACCATGGTAACTATTTTAAGACATATCAAATCGTCAAAATGTACAGAACCCAGTAATCCTAAAACTACAAAAATCACTTCAATGATTAATGAAGTCCGTGTTTCAGATATTCCAGTACAAACAAAACCTTATGGATAGTTCGATGTCCACTTAATTTCGATAAATTACGTAACAACCCAAAAAACAATCAATTTTTAAGGAGATCATTGACAGATCAATTTTTCAATTTGATTAATCAAATTAATGAATTAAATTAAATTCGTTTGATCATTGACATTATTACCTAGCTAAACCTTCAAGTTTAGGTTGTAAAAAACTCTTAGTTTTCTTAGAAGTAAGCGCATAACCGACAACCGCAGATTTCTTTTGAAATCCCAACCCTAACCCTAGGGTACAAGCGTCCTTCCCGTACTCTTCTTGTTCGTCTTCTCGACTACCCATTTTTTTCTCACAGACCATGTCTAGATCTTCCTCTTTTAACAACATGGTACCTTTTTTTCGTTTCTTCTCTCAATGACCCAATCCTACTAAAACCTCAAAAAGTACAAAAAAGGCAATCTTTTCTGTCTTCTACGGAAAGACTAATATATGTGTTCTTGGAGAACAGGGGTACGGTCTGAGTTACACGAGAGGGAAAGAAAGCGAGAGAGTGGAATGCGGGTAGTAGGGTTTGAATTCGTATGTCCTGGTCTCGTGTTGTGTGTTAGGGCAGATCTAATCGAGCTTCACGAAAATGGCGAAATGGTTGCAGAGAGAGTCGGCTGGCCAGGGAGAGAGAGGAAAGAGAGAGAAAGAGCGAGAGAGTACAACGAATGCGAGACAGGAGATCGTAAATATATAACGTAAGAGATGAGGTTTTCAGATATATAAGCGAAAAACCATGAATAAATAAATAAATAAATATCGCATACATGATTTTGTATTATATATGTTGGTGTTTAGCTGTACACCTGGATAGTGTTCGTACCATATTACTATTACTGAATTACTATGCTATGATGTTGTGGTTTTTTTTTACCCTTTTTTTTTTTCCTCTTTCTAAACGCTTAGCTATTAAAATAATATAATATTACGCTGAGACTGTGGACAAGTGAATATTAAATATATCACATGCTCCGACCACGTCATCGAGAGTATTATTAAAAGCTATTCGATTTATCGAACCCGCTAAAAATATAGTGTTAAGTTTTAAGATATAATTTAAAATTTTTTAAGATTTAAAATTAGATTTTTATATTATAAAAAAATTGAATAAGAAACTTAATTTAGCAAAAAAATATATATATTAATAAAAATACTTACTCTTAATATATACAATATACATATTTTATATTGTATAACATATTTAATTCTCAATTTTTATTATTTTATAAGTTAGTAAATATGATCTTAATCTTACTTAACTTCTTCCATTTTATTCTCTATTTAATTTCATATAAACCTTATAACAACTCATCTTTTTAGAATCTTTTGAATCTTATAAAAACCCATCCTTATAAGTTCAAGAACCCTATAGGGTTAATTTTAGAAATCTTATACGGCAGTTTGGACTTCACCAAACCCATTTTAAACCCACCCCAGTTACATCCCTAATTTGCTCCCTTGCAACTTTTATTTATTTCAAAATTTATTGAATTCAATGATTATTATTTATTGATTCATTATTATTATTATTCTTTGATTAAAAAAAATTTAACGTCTAACATTTTTATAATTTAGTCTTTAATCTTTTATTTAATCCCTCTCAATCATCAACCTTTTCAAATTATATTAAATAAGTTATTTCATTAGATTTTGTTAAATTTTCCATTAAAGTGGACACCTATCGACTTAACAATCCATTACTACATAATTTTTAAATAAAAAATAATAAAATATTTTTTAAAAAATAATAAAAATATAAAGAAAAATGATATAAAATAAAATGAAAATATGCAAAAACAAAAAAAAAACCCTTAGTAATGTATATAATAGTTAATATATACATATATATTAATATTTATTATAAAATAATTTAATATAAAAAAATCAAATTCAGTTACCTCCTAACAATGGAGCAGTCAAAAAATGACTAAACTCAAAAATGGATTACAACCCACTAGCGATTGTAGATAGTCACAGACCCTTAGGAGAGTATCGAGTTATTTGTATATTTGGGGGGGAATGCGTGTAGCGAGAGGTGGCATAAGTAGCCACCCATTTTTCAGCCATCCTAATATTAAAGGGTAACAACACGAGATTTTTTTATTGTTTTGATTTTGTCAATATATTGATTTATGTTAATTAAATATTAATATATATATACAGATGTATATAAATATATATTACTAAATAATATGTGTGTTATTTTTCGGACTTTTATATTTATTTATTGTATTTCTTATTATTTTTATGAATTTTAGTTATATAATATATATTATTAGTTTATTTAATTAAATTAATTATTTAAACAAATTAGATTTCTATATGTCCATACTTAATAGCAAAACTAACAAAAGGACATTTTGTAAATTTATTAAAATATTGAGAATTAAAATAAATTAAATGAAAGGTTAGAGATCGATTCATATATATATATATATATAGATAAATGGTTTGAGACTTTTTTATATTTTTTCCTTATTTTTTTTTTTTAGTTTTATGATATAACTTTCGGATAGTAGTGTAAATAAACCAAATGGATTTGCAAATTACTCGAGTTGAACTCAAGTTTTACTTGAATTTGATTTGGCATCAAACTCGAATTTAAGCTATTCGAGTAGCAAATCAAGCTAAACACAAAGAGCAAATCAAGTCGAACACGAGCTTTAGCTTTGAAATGCTAAGCTCATTAGGTTCACAAGTATAATTAAGCTTAATCGACATTACTTAATTTTATTTTTATTTTAATTTTATCTTTTAAATATACATGAGTATGAAATCGTTTAGGAAATATTTATAACAAAATTTGAGCTTAATCTAACCGAACTCAAGTTCATTACATATATCTTCAAGTTAAGTTCAAGTTTAAAATCTAAAACCTGTTTAAACTCGAGCTGAGTTAGAATTTCAAGTTTTTAAATCGAGTTCAAATTCAAGCCTAATACTATACTGATTGGGCTTGACTTAATTTATCCCTAATCGTAAAATGAATTTTAGGAATTTTTTTATTATATTTTTTTCTTCTTCTGTTTTTTGTGTTGTATATTATAAAAAACATATGTTTTCACATTGGCTTTCATCTAATATTATATGGAATACGTTGCTTATCTAGATTATCAGGTTAGAACTTCTCGTATGGCTGTCCAACACAAAAGATAGGGTAACGGCATTTTTTATGTCAAAGAATTAAATTATATCATCATGTGTAATATTTAAGCAACTTATTTAGTAAACTCGTGTTTAATATTGCGTAGTTTTGGTGTTCTTTTTAGTATCCACGATTTATTTATGTACATTATAAAGTATATTAAAAATGGAAATAGAAGTTAAATATGAAACTTGGCCCATAATTTTAGGATTCATCATGCAAATGCGTTAACTACTACGTTCGATCAGACACCAACATTATGGAAGTAATCTTCTCACTTGTGTTAAGAAAATAAAAGTTGATTGACGAAAGTCAAGTGAGAAAGCAATAATACGTAACTAAGAATATTTCATCTAAAATAGTAACAAATTAGTATGCACATGACGTAATTACATGAATGAATGTTTCAAATCTATCAATTAAAAACTAAATTAAAATGATTGGATATGTATCAAACTATCAAAGTATATATGGGAACAATTCAGGAAAATTGAATGGCAGTGCGGTTAATTATAATCGAAACTTATAATCTATACAAAAGAAAGATTTGCATATTTTATCAATATCAAAACTTTGATATGTACTTAACAAATGGGATTTTTTTCACTTTACTTAAGTGTATTTTTTCAATAAAAAAACCACCCTTTTTTATTGAAGTGTATTTTTAGGGTGGTTTTTCTATTGAAGTGAACTCTTTTTTTTTTTTTTTTTTTTTTTGTACCTATAAACTTTATTTGAATTTGAGACTACAAGTTGTACAATGCTAATAGTTAACTAAGGATATAAATATATCCTTATACTAATCCAGTACAACAGAAGAGAAAACACATAACTATTAGATAGATAAGTCTCCTTCGCTAAAGCATCAACGATTTGATTATTTTCTCTTTAGCTATATTGCATCACACCCTAATCAAACTTAAAACAATTTATCCCTACATAGTACAACGTTGTGCAAAAACCGACTATCCACATTACAGTTATAAATAGTATCAATAGCTTCAACACAATTAGTAAAAGCAATAACAAATTTTAGCCATATCTCCAAAGCTAAATTCAATCCTATGGCTATACTCGATAACTCAGCTTCCATTGGCAATATAAACGAGATTGGTTGTGCAAATCCAACTATAATTTGACCCAAATGGTCAACTATAATCCCTCCAATTCTAGCTCGTGGAGGCAACAAATTAATTAATGCATCTGTGAGCCCTAAGCAGTGGACTTCAACTCTATCTTCGATTACCGGTCCTTGATGCTTCAATAAAATTGCAGGCTTTTGGATCATCAAATTCCTTTGTCGAAGTGCCTAACATTTGCATCATTGATTTGTGCATACTCCACCCAATTAAAACTAAATTCTTTTGAAAGGATAAAATTCAGATGCTTTTTGTGTTTCCAAATTCTCCACAAATGCCCAAATTTTGTTTGCTTTTGAATTTAGTTTTATCCATGCAATCGGCGTAAATTGAAAGAATTTACAAACTTTGACTCTCCATTTAACTGAAGGCAGACTTTTTTTACAATTGTGTGGCTCTTGAATATATGTTCTACTTGGTCCTCCATATCATAGAAAAATGGACATATGTTTTGAACATTTAGTCCTCTCCAGATAAGAGCTAAACATGTTGGAAAAGCATCATGGCAAAATGTGAATTTAATTTTCCTTATGACATATGTTCCTAAAGAGGCAATTAAAGCAAGCAAACATAGCAATCCTATAAACCTATAGAATACCAAACAAACTGATATGCAGAAGAGAGAAATAACTAACGGTAAAGTTGCAATAGAGTATGAGAGGATCACAAAAATGATTTAGTAGGAATTGAAATTTGTGTTATAACTATCCACTTCCGTCATGTACATCACGTTATATTTATATTGTACAAGATTGTAACTAATTCTAACTCATAACCGCCATAATTAATAACCTTTGAGTTAAATCCTCTAGCTAGAACATAAAGATAATGTATGCCTAGCTTAGAACTTGAATCTTGATAGGAAGAACTAGAAATTGCTTTAGTAAAATAGCCAGTAAGTTGATTTGTTGATGAGATCGGTAGCAAATTGACAATGCCTTGCTGTAGTTTTTGTCTAACAACATGACATACATGCTAAATATGTTTAGTACTCCGATGAAAAACAAGATTCTTAGCAGATAAACAATCCACTGTATTTCACATATAATAGAAGCTAACGTTCAATATTCAGCTTCTGAAGATGATTAAGACACTGTTGTTTGCTTTTTAGAGGACCATGAAATTAAGGATTGGCCTAAAAATATACAAGAACCAATAATAAACTTGCATGAGTCTAAACAAGCTATCCAATCAGAATTAGAAAATGCCTTAATGCAAAGATTGTTGTTGAAAAGAAAATACCATGATTGGTGATGATTTAAGAACTCGATGTGCTACTTGAAAATATAGTTCAGTTGGACAATCTAGAAAGTGGGACAATTGCTGAACATTGACAGCAATGTTTGGTTGTATATTTAGCAGATAAAGTAAAACATCGTATTAATTTTCTGTACGCATGTAAATCAGACAACAAAGAAGAACTATCTTTTTTTTTTATTATTAATCTAGTACTTGGTAATATGGGAGTTTGCGCTAGTTTAGCACATTTAAAACTAGTTTCTTCAAGAAGATCAGGTAATACTTCTTCTGACAAAGATTAATATTAGAATTCGTACATGCTACTTCTAATCTAAGAAAATATTTAAGTTCTCCCAAGTCCTTGATTTTGCATGTATAGTGCAAACTTTGTCTGATTTGATGAATTAAATCCATGGATGTGCTCACAACAATAATATCATCAATGTAAACAATGAGAATAATGAAATATCAACCATTAGTCCTGTGAAACAAGCCGTAATCAGCTTGCGATTGTATAAACCAATTAGGAATTGTCATATAAACTTATTCATCTAAGTTTCTATGCTAGAATGCATTATTGATGTCCAATTAATGTAAAAACCACTAATGTATGGTTGTCATCTTAGCTACTGGCTAAAAGTATCAGGATAATCAAGTTAAAGTTATAGTACGTATCCTTTCGCAACTAACCTAACCTTATGTCTTTTTATCAACCCATCAACCTTGTATTTGATTTTATATACCCATTTGCATCCAATAAGAGTCTTACCGAGTGGAAGGTCAATTATATCCTAAGTTTTGTTAACTTCTAATGTATCAATTTCAGCCTTCATAGCATCATAACACTTTAGAGTTTTAATAGCTTTATCATAAGATCGTGGTCTTCTCAATTTGTCAATAACTATAGCAAAGCAACTATGATAAGGTGGAAGACGGGAATATGATAAAACATTAGCCAATGGATGGGGATTAGTTTGTGAGATAAAGTTACATTTATAATATTGTAAATGTGAAGGCATTTTTATAACTTGTGAAGATCTTCTAATCAACTTTGAAGACCGAGCATAAATAGGCTATAGATTTTCTTGAGAATAAGATTAATCATTAATAGGAATAGGCTGAACAGATGTATCACAAGAATGTGAAGGAATATCATATATTGTTTGGGAGGATAAAGGATATACAATATCATCTTATGTATTATCTTGAATCCATGATTTATTGGGAAAAATAGATTCATAAAAGACAACATCATTGGAAATGAAAACTTCATGCCTCTATAGATCATACAACTTGAATCTCTTAACATTACAAGCAAAACCAAAAAATACACATTAAATGGCACAAGAATCAAATTTGATTTTAACTTTGTCATGCCATGAAGCATAGCATAAGCATCCAAAAACCTTTAAATTATCATATTTAGGGCAAAGTTTTGAACAACTTTTGATATGGGTTATCATTGTTTAATGTTGTCAAAGGAGTTCTATTTATAAGAAATACCGCATGTGAAATACAATCTTCCCAAAATTTAATAGGCAAACTAGCTTGTATTCTCAACGCTTATGCTACTTGAAGAATATGTTGATGTTTGTGTTCAACTACATTATTTAGTTGTAAAGTTTAAACACTTGATAAATAATTCATTTTGATTCATAACATTGAAGCATGAAGAATTCCTTACCATTATCTATCCTAACAGCTTTAAAATGAGTATTAAACTAAGTTTGTACCAAGTTAATAAAATTGATCAATAAGTTTCATGCCTTAAATTTATACTTCATAAGAAAAACCATGTAGCACTACTAGTCATCAACAATTGTCAAAAAATAATGCTAATTGTGTTTATTGTTGCTTTTTTCATTGGCTCCCTAATATCAATATGAATTAAATCAAAACATGAAGATATATGAATATCACTTAAAGGAAATGGCAAACATTTTTTATTTGCTTGATGACAAATGTTGCAATGATCTATTGTTTTATCTAAAGAAACATGAGGATTCATTTTAGATAAAAGCTTCATTCTCTCGAAAGGATTGTGACCTAAACGATAATGCCATGTATGGCTCTTATTTTTAATTCTATTGTCAAAATTACTATTCTTGAAATGAACATGTGAAGGCCTATCTGCAAAATTTTTAGGAGAACAAGCTCTGACTTTATGACTTGAATCCAGTTAGTATAATCCATCCACTAGACTAGCACATTTAATTAATCTCCATGTTTGTAAATCTTGTATAAAGCACTTGGAAGAGGTGAAAACAAGACAACATTTGACATTACTTGTCAATTTACTTGTTGATATTAGATTGAAAGAAAAATAAAGTTCATATAAGACTTCTTACAATTCTAGTATTGGCCCTAACTTATGTAAGCCCTAAAAATAAATCAAGTAATCGTAGGATCAAATTTAGTATATAAAATTTAGAGTGATCGGTCAAAAGATCTTATTAAATTTAAATTATAAATTAAAGGTAGAAATATGAATAAAAGTAACCCTATAAGTTTGAATTTAAAAAATAAGTAATAAAATAAGATAATATAAAATTTTCAAATTTTAAATGTATTACTTGTTATTTATCAAAAATACATAAAATGTATTTCGATCACTAATAAATCATTAGAGATAAATTATATGTATACTAAAATCATAAAATAACCTAAATAATATTTAGGAGTGTTTACTTGTACTCTACATGTATTTACGTAGAGGTAGAAATACGCGAAATTACGTTAATTGCCTAAAACTTGTTAAAAAATTGCTAAATAATTAAAGAAAATTATAAAAAAATCAATGAAAAATCATAAAAGCAGAGAAAAATTTAGAAAGTGGTCGTGGTAGGTTAAGAAGTAAGAAACAAATATTAACTAATAAAAACAAACATATAAAAAGGCAAAATGAAAAGGATATAGGCCTTATCTTATCTTAATTAATACACAACAAATCCTATATGACCCTATAAATAGTAAGAAATTTTTCAAAGCTCATTTGGTCAGTTAAGAGCTAAAAGAAATTGAGAGAACCAAAATTAAGTAGGAAAATTAAGGTTTTAGAAATTTTGTCCTAAATCTGTATAGATAAGGCAAGTAGATTGAGCCTACACATCAGCACTACCTAGAATCGAACTACCACCACCCCACTCCAAACCCACTACCTAGACCGGCTGACATATCTGAACTGGTGTTAGAAGCCAAAAATCTCGTGAACCAGATGAGTCTCACATCTCCTTCAATTTTGCAAAATTCTTTAAAATTATTTATTATGCCCAGAAAATTTTGAAATTTATTATTCTGATATTTTATTGTATGTAGTTTTAGAAAAAAATAGTGATTAAGTTTAATCACGTCTATAAATATAATATTCTTAAGAAATTAGATAAAATCGAATATGTTTAGAATTAGAAATAAATAGACTTAGAAGTGTAGTTTGGAGCTCAATTTTTTTTTTTCCGTAGAATATTTAAGTGATATAGAATGGTGTTATGAAGCCATTTTTCTAAAATTTTAAGTAATTTTTTAGCTTTAAAATGATGAGAAAAATGAGTAATTTTGAATTAATTAAGTGATTAAATGATGAATTACGAACTTAGAAGGTAATTATATGTTTAAGGATGTTAATCTCTGATGTGAAAATCTAATCCTAACAATTAGAGTGTTAATTGTAATTAATATGAGAATTATATGGTAATTGTGGAAAATCTAGTAATATGTGAAATTGGGATTTTAATAAATATGAAATAATTGGTTAAATTGGATAATATAATAATAATAATATCAGTACAAATAAATCCAGTACAAAAAATTAATTTTAAAATTTTCTCATATCGAGAATAAATCCGGTATCCCAATAAGATTAGAGTGTATCGAATATATTAGAATGCTAAATTAAGACCTAGTATGATATTAGAATACTCGAGCTTAATGTGATTAATTTCGCACTAGGATTCGAGCGTATTTCGGATTCCTCATAGTTAAAAACAATTTAGAACCAAAACTGGAATTTAATTAAGAAACCGAACCTCGAGCTAATGTAAAATAAATTATTAGTAAATAATAGGTATATATGAAGAAGTGAGTTAAATTATAACTTACAATATGTATCATCAAAGTATAAGTACTAAAAAGACGTATTTGTATTATAGAATACCTGGAGACAAACCAACCTGCAATTAAGTGATTGAGCGACTGAGAATTCCAAGTAAGTTAGGTTTATTACTTCACTATATTTGGAGTATTATTTTTTAATACTCAAAGACTTAGGATTGTATATGATTATGATTGTAAGTAGTTTTATGCATATGTTTGTGTATCTGACTTTATGCTGGATTTTGTGTTGTAATTGATGACTGGTATGGCTAGATAGATGTGAAATTGTATGAATACCCTAAATTGAACCTAATCTTAATCGATTCTAATACCCTAAATTGTCATGCATTGCAACCTTTTAAAAGATCATTGAGATTCTCTAACCAAACACCGACACATTCGAAAAAAGTAATGCTGGATAGCAATTTAGTTTTTTCCTCATCCTTAACCGAATTAAGTGACAGGAGAGGAGGTCGTAGTGAAAATAAGGGCATTAGTTAGAAGGATAGTCTTAGGAGAAATGATATCTCCATTGTACAAACCTGGGTTGGTTGCAAGCTGTTACATAACATGAAAACTCCTCAACCCAAATTAGAGTAAGTAAAATTACTTTGATTTCACAACAGACCGAACTACATGGTACGATGACACTTACTTATTGCATTACATAAAAATAATTGCTTGATAATCTTATTTGCGTTTGTATACATTCATAAGTTTCCAATTTAACTTACTGAGCTATAGTTACTAATACCCGTATAGATCCTTTTGTAGATCTTGATTTCTAATTTCTTTGACTAATATGCCGTCCTACAACTACCTAGAGGTTAGTTCTCTTTTGAAGCTTGGGGGTGTAAGGACCAATCTGCCTAATAGTTAAGTTATATCTAGAGTCTCACAAGTATTTTTAAGATTGAAAAACTAACATTTAATATGTAAATCAGTTCCTAGGAATTCTATGGAATGTACATGTAATTATATATATATATATATATATATATATTGACCCATGGTTTTAATACTTACTGTAACTTTAGTTAAATTCTTAATTGAACTGTTTACTTCAAAACAAGGAATCATCGACGCCTTATGTAGATCATGTTTATGATAAGCACTATGAGGCCGGTTACTATCATAGAATAATTTATACGGCAAGTCATTGCAACTCTGCGATTTTGGGGCGTAATAAGTTAACAACTTCAACATGAGTAATTTGACCTTAAGATTCGTTTGGCAGTCAAACAAATACATTCTTAATTGCCTTATATTTAGAGTAATGACTTAAAGAATAGGTAATATGATCACTTGTGCTTGTACCCAAAATTCGAGTATTTTTATTTAAGCTTTTAGTTGATGAACTAAAAGAAAGATGATCACCTATATGAATCTCTTCTTTTTCAACAAAGTTTGTTGTTAGAACATTGGCTTGTACTACTTCATGAGCAATATCTTCTTTTGGTGAAGATTTAAGTAATTAAAACAATTTGTTATATTGTTACCTTATGAGAGGTAATTGCACAACATCATCTACTTCACTTTGTGAAAACTGATCTTCTTAGTGCATCACTTCAATTTTATTAATTCACCTATGTGGATCAATTTTTAATCCCTTGAAATTTAGAGGATATCTATACTTCTTGTAGCATTTATCAATGGCATGTCCTAAATTACCATAATAAAAATAAAGAGGCTTCTTGTTGGTATTGGAAATCCTAGGTCTTTTAGTTGAATTACCAACTTACTGTTAATATGAAGGTTTAGTAGCCAAAGTAGATATTGAAGTAACATCTTGCGACACGATACTATTTATTTGCCTTTCTTGTTAAATAACAAGAGAAAAAATTTTGTTTACGTTTGGTGTTTAGTCAAAGATCTATCAAAAGAATTTGTGTTTTCATAGTTAAGAAACTGTCATTTAATCCTTTTAGAAAGCAAATAACTTGGTCATTATCATAATATTCTTTCACAAACTCCATTACCGTCACAATTCGAAAAAGTCCTTGGAACAAAAATCTCATGCCACAATGTCTTCAATTGAGTACAGTAATCCATGATTGAAGGACTGCCTTATTTAACGCTACAAATTTCTTCTTAAAGCTCAAATATCCTTAAGGGATCACATTGAGAAAATTGATTTTCTAAGTCTTTCCTCACCTCATATGACGTATCAATCCAAATAAAGCTTTGAGTAATTGATTTGAAAAGTGAATGCATGACCCAAGATAATACCATGATATTGCAACGTTTCTAAGCTAAGAATAAAGGATCATCCTTCTCTAAATAACAAATGCGTTTGTCTACAAACTTCAATTTATTTTTCAACAAAAGAGCTGTTTTTATGGCATGGCTCCAAAAATGATAATTCGAGCCATTCAGAATAGATGAAACAAGAATGAATAGATAAAAAAAGAATGAGTAACGAATTTTCATTGGGATGTTGATAATATAGACTTGAAAGTGTTTCCCCCTCTTTCATCATTATTTTGGCTTTAATACCATAACAAACAAATTGATATGCAAAAGGAAGAAAGAACTAACAGTAAAGTTAAAACAGAGTATGAGGTAATCACAAAAATAATTTAGTAGGAACTGAAAATTGTATTATGACCATTCACTTCTGTTTTGTACATCTCATTATATTTATTTTGTACAAGATTGCAACTAATCCTAACTCCTAACTATCATAACTAATAACCTTTAAGTTAAATAATTAATTGTGTCATCATAGAATGGATTAGGTGGATAAATAACTTTCTTGCAATTTGTATAATCAATTTGATGAATCCATCCTAATGCAAGACTTTAAATGAATTTCCATTACATGTAAGGATAACTTTTTGTGATGTGATGATGATAATTTGTTATTTGAGGATGGCATTTTGTATTTCATTTTCAATATGGAGAAAACGATGATAATTGATGATAAGTACAATATCATTCTCAATACTTTAATTTATTTGCATATAATCCCACATTAACAAAAACTTCTCGCTTCACCAAGTTAAATAGGGAAAATGAAATTATAATTCATAAGGAATGAAATTAAGCTTTAAATAGCTATTACTTCATTTGGTAGGATAAAAAAGTAAAAAGGGAACAAAGATGCAATAAAAAATAAAATGAGTAAGTTGCCCTTATTATATCTTCTTCTACAAACTACCAGTCCCTCCATTAAGACATCGGCATCATGGACAAGAAATGATGACCACAAGTAAAGAAAAAAGTAACATTATCAATATGGTTTTAGATTAGAGTGTTCTTCGTCAACCAGCCTCTATCTGTCTCTCTCTCTCTCGGATGACCTCCATAGGACCTTTATGGCCAAGAAGCTTTCCTTCATCTTATTTTACCACCTTCGTAAGACCAAAACACATCAAAACCTTAGACTAAAAATAGTCCAATCCCTTCCCCTTAAGCACTTAATTCATTGTCATCACTTACCCTAACTCCATCTTCATCTTCCACATACCAAAAGCCCCAAATTCTTGATAAGTTTACCTATTACAAGTTAATATCACCATTAAAATGTCATCGAACCTGCAAAGCAGGACTTACAATGGTGTTTTTCATAATGGGATGTACATAGGTCTTGTATCATGGATGTAGTTATGGTATTGGGGGTATATGTTATGGTGAATGGTATCGCCTCTCATGTTTGATTGAGTAGGTCTTGTGTATCTCTCAGATCAAGTTGCAGTTAATATGTTGTATTTCTCTCTCTTGGTTTTGGGTAAGCAATGATGGTGGTGCTATGTTAGGTGATGATGGTAGTGGTGCTATGTTGGAGAGAAAGAAAAAAACAAAGGGTAGGCAAAGTGTTTCTCTTTTCCATTTTTCTTATAATGGCAACTTTGCATTAGGGGAAGGAATGGCAATTCATAAATTTTAAGAATTACAATTGTTAAGGAATTAGAATTATGGGGGTGAGGGGGTTAATAATGTAATAGCTAAGATATCTTGAAACAACTGTTGTCTCAAGAACTAATTGGTGTAACATGATAATTGAAACGGCGCAACAATAATAAATATTCTAGGCCATAAATTATGCACAAATTTAGTTAATGAACCTTAATCTAGTAATATTCTTTCAACAACAATAAATAACCCATTCATTACTCTTGATAGGAACCAAAAACCAAGCTTCAAGCATCGATATGAGTGTTGGGATGCTGACTAAGTTAAGTCAAGACTTAGTCCACATTTTTTTCTATCCTACCATTAGAAATTTGAGCAAAATTTTCATATCTAAATAGCACTCTAGAATAATAGCAAGCAGCCATGATGATGGTAGAAATAAAAAAGAAGCTTATGCAAATGGCAACTGAGAGCTACCCAAATGAGACAACAAGGTTTATTGACTTAGGAACAAATCAAGCTCCCATCTAATTAGCATATAGGTGGTTTCAAGCATTATGCCTAATTACTACATCTTCAATTATGCGCTTTGTTTTAATATTATGACGAATTTACCCTTTTTAAATTTTACGACATTATTAATGGGTTTTATTTTCCATTTATAAACATCAAACTTGATTTGTATGGCTGGATAGTTTTCTTTCAAAATTACATGTTCTTATCAATCCCATCATCGGATTACAGTGAACGCCTATTTTATCAATCTCTTCGAAATTGTTGTAAACAATTCTGATTACTTCTAAAGAATTACAAGTCATATTAATTCATAAATTCAATCACCCTAGTTTAACTTTTAAATTGGTAAGTCACATTTGTTGAACCTAAAAGTTCTTATTTGTGATTTTGATGAAAACAAATCTATACATGTTATGACTAATCAAATATTGTTATAAACCAATTTGCAAACTCTTACAAAGAACTCTATCAATTATACCTTTTAAAGAAATACAATTAGACATAGAAATATTTTTGCAATTTATTAAAATTGATTCTAATGTTGTTGAAAGAAGAAAAAGTATTAAGTACTATCCAAATGTATATTTTTAACTATTTCAGTATGAACCATTTGACTCTTCGGGCATTCTATGATCAGTAGTAAGACATGGACTGTGTGGTTGATAGTCTTTGAACCGTGTAGCTGATTGATGAAGATTAGTATAATGTGTTGGACCGTACGGCTGGTGAAGCATGGACTATCTGGCTGGTTGATGAAGGTCAGTAAGCCTTGTTGGACCATGTAATTGGTGACTTGATGACCGCTCGAATGGTTACATCATTTGAATGGGCCGTCCAATCGGTCCCACTTGAACCATTCAACCAATCTACACAGAAATTAGTAGTTACAGTGCATTTAATGCAAGTTGAACGGGACCAACAGTTAGATTTTTGCAAAGGGATATAAATGTGACTTTGTGAGCAGATAAATGATAATTAATGGAGCTATATTCTTGCAATTATTCCTCTTGTCTACTTGTACTTCATTTCAATTGTCTTGTGCTCATTATTTGTAATCTTTTATAAACCATGGTATAGTGTTTAGCCTCGTATTTGCAATTTTTATTCAAGAGAGTACTATACTAAGTGATAATGAGTAGTTGTGATTAAAAAGATCATTAGCGTTAGAGATTAGGTGTATAGGCACTTGCACCTTTAAGATTGTTATTAAAGCATTAGATGATCGTAGAGAGTAGGAAGTGGTCCAAACTTTATGTTAAACTTCTGACCTTGATTTCTTTATTCTTATCGTTTTTGAGATTGTTATCAACAAAAATTGTGTGTGGAGAGGGGATGTATTATTTTTAGTGTATGTGGATGAGTGTGTAGAGAGGGGATGCATTATTTTTAGGAGACAACGTAAGTGCTTATTTGTTTGCAACATTTCTGGTTTTTTTTCCCTCTCTTATTTTAACTATTTTACTTACGTAAAATCTATAGTCCCAGCAGGTTAGGCACTAGTTCTTGAATTAGCTTTTTTTATTTTTTTTGTTCAAAAAAAAAAATTGAGTCCGGTTTCCGACACCGTTGAGCCAGTTCGAGATCACTTTTGGATTTGGAACTCATCCATGCTTTCCTCTAACCCAATAAGTTAAACTATATCTTTTCACTAATTTCTTTATTAGTTTAAAAAACCCATGACTTTGTAGTTCATTTTTGTCTTATATACCAAAATTTGAATAGCCAATAAATAAATAAATATATATATATATGAAAATGAAGTGAGTATTCTAAAATTGGTATTTCGATTGTACTTCCACCGATCACAATGCAGTATCTAAGCACATTAATCTACCAAATACAAGTATTTATCATCTAAACTGTTAGAGGTTCAATCATAAATGATTGCGATTCCCTAAAAATAGTAAAATTGAGACAGTAGATGCACTCTTTTGCTTTCTTGGTTGTTTATTTAGGAAGCTAGTAAGCAACCGTTGTAATATTCCTTTTTTTATTTATTTATATTTCTTCTCCCTCTAAAAATTAAACTAGTCTATGTTCTTATAGATCAAGACCACGTCTGGTCGTCCAGGATTCTAGTGCCTACGTACCAAACCGATAACATGACCTAAATAAACTACTTTTTCCACCATTTGTTCTCTGTCTGTGAATCCAATTTTATTATTTCATTTTTAAGAATAGAGGATCTATTCATTCACAAAAGCTCACCTTTTATTCTATATATATACTTGTATGTTTTAAAAAAATTCTCAACTTATGTTGTCCCTCCATCATGATTTTCGCTAAAATTTGGAAGCGAATATATGTATCCATTCGCATCGGATCTGTCAGTGATTGCATGCTTAATGTAAGAAAAATAAATAAATAGCAGAAGATGGATCAAACATGCAAATCACAAAACCCTAGTTATGGTGAATGGTTTCATTATACTAAAACATCACGTGTTTTGGTAAATAATAAATAAATATTAATAATTTTTTATTATGTAAAAATATGGATTAATATCATTTATATTTATATATATATTTAAATATTATTAATATTTGTTTACTGTTTATCAAGTCATGTAAGGTGTTATGGTACTAATGAGTTTTTTCTTCCTAGTCATGTCCATCCAATCCATGCTATCATCTGTATATTACACTCATGTTTGATTAGAGTACGTGTAGAGAAACAAGAAATGGAGTCAAAACAAAAACTGGACTGTTGGACAAAATAAAGGCACGTTGATCTAACAAACTGGATTAGGATTCCACGTAGAACTTTCTTGACATTTTGCATAGTAAAGCATTTATTACAATAAGAAATTAAGGAACCTATATATAAGAAAAAAGAAACCATACGTAATTGCCGTTGGATTTGCATGGTGCGTCTCAGTTTCTCACCCTCATATGCACATTGAACACAGCTTTTGTGACCACAGTATGGCCACATGTGTACAGGCGTGTCAAAACCTTATCCCACCCTCCCACCACCAGGGTGGACTTTATCAAACCTATATAACGACTGCCCGCTATTTTATTATTTTTTTTAACGCACATGTCGGGACCATATTATGTTGATCACATACAAGTCAGTAGTAGCACTCGACCCTGATTACTCATACCTGGAAATCCCATTTTTCCTGCAATTTTGTTTTTTTTTTTTTTTTTTTTTGGTTTTTTCTCCCTTCTGCTCGGCCAAAGTGGCATTGACATGCTATATTTTACAGCAAGGACTAGGAGGTGAATTGATTATATTCCATTTCATTAAAAAAAAAAATTTAATATTATATATGTAGTTGTGGAGGCTTCGGCTTACAGTGTTATCTTATATATGGATTGACGATTTGTAGATCGAATCGGAAAATAAGTTTCAGAAGATTATTTATTAGGTCGACGTTTTGAAATAAATAAATAAAAAAAAATTCTATATATTTTATACGGTTGATACTCACTGCAGAGTAAGTGTGTGGGGAAAAAAAAAGTTTATCAATTAACAACGAAAAGCAAAAAAGGTACTTATAAAATATAGCACGCATGAGGAAGGTCTTTTAATTGTGATGGTCTGATACCACACAGAAGCTACTCCCATCTGGTGCCTTATAAAAAGTCTTAAAAACTCTTCTTCTAATACCTTAGAGGCAATTGTTACCACGCTGAATTAATCCCTTAGGTATGTCAGACCAGGTTGTAAGGCTAAACTATCCCAGAGCAGGTCTTAACCGTTAGTTCATAAGTCGACGACGTTTGAAGCTACGGTTTTTTTTTTATATATATATAATTAATTCCTTTTACATTTTTCATGCACTACCATTAATAATTATCATATTTCTAGTTTCCTATCAAATTATTATAACACTTTATGCATACATATATATTATATGTATTGAAGTGTAAATGAATCACCATTATTTTCGGTTCAAATTTTATTCCGTTTTAAAATAATTAATTTAGACCGTCCAAGCTTAATGTTAGTTTAATATTAAAATATTGAGTAATGTTAGATAAAGCAAGATAAGTTGTAAAGGACGAAGAATTTTTATTCGAATATCAAAAATGAGAATATCTATTGTATGGAAAAGAGATGATAATGATTGATAGGAAAAATATATATGTAATAATGTAAAAGAAATAATGTGTTAGAAAAGAGAAAAGTAGAAGAAGATGTTGCGAAAGAAAGAATTTTCTTTTTTTATATTGCTAAGCTAGACCTGACAAACCAACCAGTCAATTCAACGAGTTTAGTTAATTGAACCACTTGGGCCGTTGAGGCGCATCGGATCTTAGGTTGATTCATACCCACTACACCTTGGAATGGGCCAGTTGGATTATTTCAAGGTTCAGAACTGGCCATTGCAAGGTTTACATGCAACAACAAGCTATTAAAGACTTCTAAGGCAAATAATTAAATGTTCAGTAGATGGATCTTTAACGATTTCTACAATAACTTGCTACTTATATCTTAAAGAAGCATAATTTCTTCAAGACATAAAACTTTACGAAGAATATAGTTTGTTTAAATATTGATACAAATAAACATGTTGAAACTTTTTTCTTGTGAGTTTTGCGTATGGTTCATAAATTATATGTGTGATCTATAATCACCAATAATATTGATCTTGATGTCCTTAAAAATGGCCTTGAATGTCTTCTTATAAAGGTGTATTTTACACCAGGTAGGTGATAATAGTTAAAATATTCATTTATGAAATTGAAGAAGCAAATTTGCTCTACTAAAATATTGCACTAAGTCTAGCGTTGATTTACACTTTACCCCTTAGGCTATATAATAGGGCTTAAGAAGTCTAGCCAGTAGCTAGAATAACTTAAAGAGAAATAGCTTAGTTGGCCTGAAATAAGAATTGTTGAATTGGCTTGTCTGCTTGCAAAATTTCTCAAGCAGGCTTATGTATTCATGAGGAAAACTACCGACCTTAAGCTTTTTAACAAGCTCATTTAGAGTAACTCCAAAATGAACATGCTCCATCTAATCCATTAATCACTAAGATGATTGGATAGAAGTCATTGGGCCAAGAAGTCTATAAAATACCCAACCATTCATCCTCGTTTGCAATTGTTAGAGAGATGAGAGGAATGATATTCTATTATGAAACATTTACTCTCTAAGATTAAAAAGCAATTCAGATAATGAATTGATTTCATTCATACAAGACTACAAGGTTGTGTCCAAGGTTCCTTATGTTCCCTTGTTAATATACTTTTAGTCATCCCACCAAGCATCATTCTCAAATCATATCTCTAAAGCCACGTATAGTACAAGACTCACGTTATATCCACATGTCCTAACCCCAACTTTCTACAAAAATTTATATGAATATATATAGTATTAATTGAAAAGAGGTTCCTCTTAAGAATTATTTTGTTCATGTTTCCTTCATCAAATTGATACTTTCTAAAAAATGTTTATCTTTCCCTTCAATTAGAATTTGAATATAATTTAGAAAATTATTTATCTAATTATATATTATTATAATGCAAAGGAATATTCTATAGGAGGAGGCAATTTTTTGAAGAATTACATATATATTTTGAAAACAATATAACTAAATTTCCTTTCCAAAAACTCATATAAACATATTTTAGAAATTTCATTTATGTTTGCAAAGATTAGATTGAACTTATTTTATAAGTTTGAGTTTCTTGATATACTTTCCAGAAGTAGCCTTAGATATTTCACTTGGGCAGGGTAGCAAAACTCGTGACAAAATTTGTGCAGCTATGTGAATTGCTTGTCTTTTGCAATATTGAACTTTGAAATAATCCTTTTAAACATTTCTTATTAACCTAGTGATCAAAGTAGGATGGTTTACGGTAGGAGTAGGAACAAGAGATATTGGTGTAGTATGAACATGATATGTGGGTTGAGAGAAAAAAGATTAATCAATATGGATATATTATATTTTGATTAATGATGGATGAGTATTAATAATATTTAAATATATATGTGATTGGTCCATTAACACGTTCAAATGATCTTTTTGAATATTCAAATTGTGATATTGCTGAGATTGCTCGTAAAGTCATTCATGATGATACGGCTGCTAATGGGACAAAGGATTCAAAGGAAATATTCAGCAAGAATAGTTGAGAATACCGATTTCGAGTCCTCTGCTTGTTGCTATCATGGTAGATGTGGCCATGAGGTTGAAGAAATTCGAATCAGGGCTGGCGAGTCACTAGAAAAAACATATGTCAACAACTTGAAGCCCCCAGTTTAGATTCGATGATTTTTGTCTATTGGATGTAGTCAAGGTTGTCAAAATTTGTGAATTCACATAGAATTGCTAGAGGATTTATAAAATTGGAGTGTAGAATTAAAACATGGAATTATGAGTTTCTACGATCAATGTGAACTAGCTTTTGAAATTTGTAAATATGTTTACAATAGTCATAAAAAATTGAAATACATTATGTGGATAAAGTAAATTCAACAAGAATATTAGTCACAATATAAGTTATAGTATATATAATCAAATATAAATAATTACGCTAGTGCATAAAATAATAATGGTGGTGTTATTTAAATCATACTACAACATAAATGATTTTGATAAATAAAAAATTATGATAAGTCATTAATTATTAGTTGGCTTATCACCATCAAAATCTCTCGTAAGTATTCTCATCATCAAGAAAGGATTCAATGGCATCAACACATGTGAATTGATAAATAGCATATAAATATTAATTGAATTTTTATATATGAATATATAATTGATACTTTTTAAAAATGTATATTCCTTTATTTTTAAATATCTAAATATTACTACATATGAGTATCATTGAATTTTTTTTCTCATCACCAATATCATCATAGTTATGATAATCAACATCATTGATAACGTTGTTTTTGGTTCTGCTAAGTATTAATATCTTTTAATGCCAAACCTTTGAAGCAGTCAATTATACTTCATCGTCAATGACAGCAACGTCATGAATTTCAATTGTTTTTCCTGGTAGCCAATCAAATCCAAATCGAGATGTCATAAACCTGTGATTCTATTGAATGATTTTACTCATAATTTTATTACGAACCCATACTTAAGCAATTTTAATCGGTCATAACTTAAAAGAAATTTTATAAACTCATAAAATTGTATAAATTAACTATCTTGGACTCCTGAAATAACACATATCTTGAATTATAAAATTAAAAAGAAGGAGAAAACTCAAAGGATAATTACATTAATGTTAAAGCTAATTATATCAGATGATAAATCTAGATTTCCCATTTATATATATATATGTATAATTTGACTTCCACTGGTTGTTAAGAGATTTAAGCCAAATCGGGGGTGGAAAAAAAAAATAAAGCTTAGAGGAAGATATGCATAGAACCAAAAAAGAAATATCATCAATAAAACTTGATGAAGCCATTAATCTAGCACTTAAAATCTCGTTGCATTCCATCTCTATCTAGTCGCATATGTAGTACCTTCTGTAACATAGCTAGCGAATCGAAGTCTCCAATCCTATGTTATCGATAAAAACTTTAAAATATGCCTAAGATTTTGAATTGTGAATTTAGAGTAACCAAAAAAGGTCATGAAAACGAATTTTATTTACCATTGATAGGTGCTTCTTGAAGAGTTCAGATATATATCTCCCTTATCAACTATTCTTTGTCTAATTTATCTAATATATGGAGACTCCCCTTGAAAACAACAACAACAATAATAAATAAATAATGAAAACGACCAGGCGGCAACCACATCAAAACATATTGAAAAACCTTCATATGGTCGCATATTTTATCTTGCTGCGCTTGCAGATATTAATTTGCTGAATTTTTGCGATAAAAAATCGCAAATTTTGTGAGGTTTCATTTTAATTAATTCCGTAGTAAAATTCTCTGCACAAACACACCGTGCTTTGTAGGACATGTAAAAAGATAGGACTTCTGCTAAAACTTTCACGTGAATCATGTACATACCAACGGTTTCATGCAATATTGTCCTGCTGCTAACAAAATCAAGATTAGAGTTATTTCAAGCAAAAGATCTTTGGTGATGATTATGACTCCACAAAGCCCGCAATAATGAAGACAAAGAACTCAAGAAAAAGTAAAAATAACTTTTTTTTCTTTTTTTTTTCAAACTAATTATTCACACGGTTATTAGCAAAACAAAACTTAAAACAAATTTAATGAAGCTATAAAAAGAAAAACAAATTTCCTTTCACACTATTATATTATTCTTTAAAACTTTACAAAGAAAACCTAAAAAAGTATGGCTTTTTGAAAAGGAAATCCACATCAATTTCAAAAGTCACGCGTTATTTTTGCTTTTCCCATTTTAAAAGCTCGACGTGAATCAAAGTATTAAAAATTCATCACTGACATCATGTAAACATTGAAAATAATGCTAAAAGCCAAACGTGGAATCCGGACATAGAATTAGGAAGTTATCTACTCACCTATGAAGTGGATTAGGTTGGATCGAAATAGATAATAATGATTAATGGACAATATCAAATTGTGCATTTAATATCGTTAACTAGACAAAAAGTTGGGCCTTCTTACTCGCAAAGATCCAATTGCTAATTGAGGCCCCTAACTTTCTCTTGGTTCATACACATATATATATTTATATATATAATATAATATGGTCATAATGGGGACTCAAGGGTCAAGATTTAAGTGCCGATAGTAAGCTTATGCCATCCATTTTATTTGTAAATTGCGAGGGACCACGTACTTGATGACAGATTCGTATTATTTCTAAAATAAAATTTGGTTAAGTCTTCTAAGCAATTATCGAATCCATATGATCCAATAGGCTACTAATCTTAAATAAATATGAAATGAACCTTTCTTTATCACTATTTCTTTACTCGGTCGATCTCTAGATAGCAAGAAGGCTATATACAATGCCGGACACCTGTACCTTTAAGATTCTTGATTTAGGTGAAGCACTTAGTTTAGCCCCATAGGTAGGGACGGGTTACAGTTCTGCCCTTTCGAATTAAAAAATATATATATATATTATTATAATGGAGGAATGTACGTACTATATATATATATATATATTATAAAATAAATTTTAACATAATTTTGAATATTGCTCTATCATCTATATGGCTTGGTCCGTCCTTGGCTAGTGCGAGATATTTAACTCTTCTGGATGTTGTTGATGATGTTATGCGTTCCGCAAAGAAGAAGGGAACAGTAGGACAGGCTTTTTATATGGGGGCATGTGCTCCACAAAGGGCAGTTGTTTGTTTTTTTTTTTATTAGAGGGGACGGAGGTTGAGCCTTTTTCGATAGCACTGAAAAATGATGACGTGTTGCTCTAGTGTTATCGCTTTTCACTCCCCGACAATGGGGACTACAATAGGGCCAAAAGTTGAGGAATGGAGGTAGGGTTTGACAGAGACATCCTTCCGATCTTGAGGGTAACTAACACATGCGAAATTGAGTGGGCCATATTAAGAAAATAATTTAGTACATTCGTTTTATGGAATTGGAAATTTCTAACACAACATTATTATTGTAGTACAAACACGATAATATTACGAACGAAATTGTAAAAATAAATCGGTAAACTAATACGACAAACAGTACAAAAAACATGACATAATATACAAGGTCCGAACTACAATGCATATAGGGAGACTGCAAAGATGACTGCTCATGAGTCAATGAGCTAGCTAGCTATGTCATAGAGTGAGCTATATTGTATATGTTATCGTATATACAATTCCCTCAGACAAATTTAAAGTCAATCAAAATTTGACGGTGCGGCACATAAAGTTTAATAGACTTAGTTGGAATGATTATTCAAAAGTGTAACCCCACATGCATTAGGTAGAAGTATATAATATGTCTTTATATATAATTTATATTTAGAAATTTTTTAGCATGCTACTTTTCTTTTGGTAAATAACTCGTCATCATTTCGATAATTGATTTTCAAATCAATTTAAAATCGTAGGTCAATTTTTTATTCTAGTGATAAAACTAAAAAAGTCAAACTCATTAAAAATATCTTAGAATGATCTTACTTGAATAGGGACAGTGAGATTAATTTTTTCACTCTTAACCTAAGTCAATTCTTACATGAAAAATAAACTAAGAAAGGGCCCTTTTAAATACTTTTAGGCTTTATGGGGCCTTGATATTGACCTTAAAACATGCTAATTTATAAAAAAAAATTATTTTATTTCTTGTAAGCCTTCAGGCTTATTTAAGTCACTATGCAAGCCTATGAAAACTAAAAAGGAGAAGAAGGCTTCCACATCAATCATTGGATCCTCAATAGCAATCCAATAATAACATGCAAACCTTAATCTCAACAATCTATCTTGAAGCCATACAATGGTTAATATTAATCTCTAAAATCTATAAATAGGGGGTTAATCTTCTCATTTCTTAACACTCTAAAGGCTAAAGGTGTGTAAGTAGGTTTTGGTCCACAAGTCAACCCATTTAATCCATTTTTAAAACAGATTTAGGTCAAGGTTTTTTTATCTATTTGTAGACGGATCAAATGAGTCTGGCCCATTTAATCATGGGCCAAAGTTGGCTTGTTTAGGTCAGTCCATTTAACCCAATTATACCTTTGGCCTACGAGTGAACCTATTTAACCCGTTTTTTAAACGAATTAGAGTAAAGATTTTTTTGCTCATTTAAAAAGTAAGTGAAATGAGCTTGACCCATTTAATTCATAGGCCAAAGTGGGCCGGACCGAGTTGATTAGTTTAACTCACTTGTATATCTCTATTAAAGGCCACTAAGGTTGAGATGAATATCGAAACACCTATGAAAGATCAAACTACATAAGTTGTCAAGAACGGATTAAGAATTTTCAAGAACATAGAGTTTGATCTATAATCACTCACACGCGCTTAAGGCATCGTGTATGCTCGTTCCTCCTCCAATGCCTTCTTCCTTTGACATCCCTCTATGTATCATCAATTCAAACTTATATAAGGTTGATTAGAACATCTATCATATGTGATGGCAAGCTATAGTAATCCTTTATACATTGTCAACTCCATTACCATTAGGAAGAGAAAACTAGACTAAAATGACACCGATGATAAAAGGATTAATAAGAATAGAGCTCTAATCCTCAAATGAAGCTCTAATCCTTAGGTTGAGGCTCTAATCCTCAAGAGACTCATCTTTAAATTGTTGAGTATGTTCATGTGATAGAAAAGAATGTCACACTTGTAGCTGTAGTAAAAACACCTGCTATAGACACTTTGTTGATGATTAGCACCATGTAAGCGAATACTTATGTTCTTACCTAATTCATGACTTTGTAAATGTAGTTCCTGCTTGGTATGGTGACTGCTATGTTAGTGTGAATGTTACCGATGCATAGCTTGTGATGGTTTTATTAGTACTACATGCATAATTTACTAAATTTGCACCCATTGTTATTACCATACTAGAAGGTGCATAGCACAACATTCAATAAGGTACTTAGCATAGGCAAATTAACCAAGTCCTTATAAAAGATGAAGGGGCATCAAAAGAGGAGGGACTATAGTCATTGTTACCCTTAACTTAAGTTTGCCTACTACAATAGAAGAAACAAGGATATATCTTAGATGGTCTTCCTCTTCTAAATGCAATGTGCAACCCATTGTAAGTGACATGGTTGCTTCTCACAATGCATTACTAATGCTTTAAATAGGAGATAATCTTACATTAGTCCTTAGTTTATTAAGTTCAACAAAAAGTAGGGAATGTTATGAAGTATATCCCTAATTTTGTCAAAATGCTTAAAATATATAGACTTTATGATGATCTCAAACTTAATGAGTTCTCTAAGTCCTTAACAAAAAAAGGTATACACTTAGTATATCAACCTACCTTGTAATTAGTTGACTCATGGGGAACAATGTATTAAACAACACAAGAATGAATAACCGTTACTAACATGAGACGCATTAAACAACATGTAAGAAAGATCTCATTGACTATATCGAGCACTCTAAGGAGCACTCACTTAACATCCAAGGCATTTGTGATAAAAAAAAAACTTGTGAAAATCTACATTTGAAGACATGTTCATGGAATATGTTATATATCTTGAAAACCTGTCATCGAATTCCTTTGCAACATTAATGGATGCTTAAAGGACCCATAACTCAATCTCTTAACAAAAGATGATCTTGGAGGGAAGCAAAGGCCTTCTATGAACACCATACATAGAAGAGAAGGATGTAATAAACAAACCCCTTATCACAAGAGTGGAAGAAGAAAATTCTAAACCTTTAATACAGCTAATCTCCATAGCTTTAAGTAAGAGTATGGTTCCAATCACAAGCACTCAAGCAATGGTTTTGGTTATGAAGGTAGAGATTTATAGGGGAATTATACAAAGCAAAAAAGGATGTTTAAAGATTATATGTGGTTAATGGATAAAAAGAAGAAAATGATCAAGGTTTGATAAGGTTTGCAAAGAAGAAAGGGCATAATGGTAAGTGATTGGGATTTCTTCAAGTTGTGTGAAGTGATAAATAGGTTGCATGAGATCTAATGAGAGATAATGTGGTTGCTCTATAGATAACTATGTATACAAAAAGTTACTAGGACAAACTAATGATACAGAAGCACACCTTACGAAGAGTAGATTAATTTTACTGAGTTTATACTTTGAAAATAGAAAAGATCCAATTGCAGTTTTGCCTAATTAGTCCTTTTTGGATTGAGATTCATTTAATTTGTTTTGTAATTAATGCATATTTTAGGTGAAAGGAGGTTAAGCTTCTTAATTTACCCTTGAGGACAAAGGGTTTTTCTAAAGGGTAAGGAATGTTACATGATAAATATTATATGGTAATTAGAATATTATAGTTAGTATTTAGAATTTAGAAATACTATCAAATAATATATAAAAAAAGAAGAAGAATAGCATGTGTTGTTACATACCAAAATATTTTAGAAAGTTCTTATAAGTTGTAATTTTTTTTTTCTTTACTAAGTCTTAAGGAGAGCTGTTGTTTAGAAATTATGATTATAAAGTCAAAAGAAAAGAATTTCCCCAAAACTGTTCATCGTATTCGACAAAATCTATGCTCTATATTTGGAGATTGAGTTCCAAATTATTCCCTTCTAAGCATCATCCCAAAGCATACTCATTTTGCAAATAAAATATATTAATAAATATTTTGTCTAGCTCTGTCCTTAGAATTATATACACTAAGCCTTATCTATACTTACAAAGATAGACCATCTAAGTTAAATTGATTAGTAATACAAGAATAGTACATTAGAGTTAAGTATCTATAATACCCTATTCACTTTAAGGAATGGAATAAAAGGTGAATGCATATCAATTACCATGGAACGTAATAAGGCTGTAATAGCCTATTACATCGTTTAGTTGAACAAAAAACCATTTAAAGAATAAACTCGCAATAGAAGCTTAATGACCATATTACCCTTAACAACTAGTAAACCAGAATACCGTAGGAAATTAATTAAAAAATTCACTACAACCCTCCTTCTCCTTAAATTTTCTCTTCATGCCCAAAATGGACTATAGAAATCGGTTGACTTCTATTACCATAACAATTGCTCCTTAGACAAATTTCCTTAGATTTGCTCTTCGCGCCAACAATTGAATCTCTAAGCATAGATCGTGGTGACGGACAATAGCAACCATAGATCATGGCACAGCTAACAACGACCAAACAATGCACTACTTTCGACTACTTGTTAAACAAAATAAGTCACTCACAATCGAATCTCTAGCCATAGATTCGAGATACCTACAGTCATTACTATTGAAACACCATAGACACCAACACACAATCCATAAACACTACAATCTACATCATCCCTTTAGTTTTTCATAGATATGGATACCTTCGATGATAGGAATCAACTTTTCAAACCAATCACGTATAGTTGAGTTAAAGGACTCACATAGGGAATCTTAGCTCAAAGCCCTATCCAAGACAAGAATTCCTATCTGGACCTCTAAGTTTTACTCTACTACTGACCTGAATACCGAGCTTTCATGTACGCCAGCATAGTTCCTGAAGCTACAGAGTAGACGTACTAACCTGCTAAGCATACAGGCTAACTTACTAAGCAACTGAGCCATTACATAAACAACATCTGAGTGTACTAGCCTCAAATGACTATCCAAGCCAACTATCGACACTCGATCTGGGACTAAGCTAAATACTTTCTAGTGACTGATTGACGTAGCTTCAGCTTAATCCAGATTAAGCTGGCCCTAACTACGGACTCTCTTTTCTTCATTTCATTCGGATTGTACTATATTTCATAGCGTTGGCCACTATATGATGCATGTCTTCTAGCACAATATTCCAAAAGGATTCCTTACTTTTTTGTACTGAATATTCTTTGTCTCTTTTACCCTTTTTAGTATATTTCATGTATTATAATTGTAAATTACCCTTTTTCTTTTCATACGTGCTTGTAACCCTAATGGGGCTAATATATGAATCCCATTTACACGTGGACATAACCTAATCAGCTCTCATTATTAGAATGTAAAAGTTCCCCTTTTGAGCAATCTTAGTGTTCTTATTATCCGTTTAACTCTTTTTTATTTTCTTTAGTAATGAGTAGTGATGAGTGACCTTGTAGTCCGAACCAGTGAGTCATATATGGTAGATTATAGGTCAATTAGGATCAATTGGTATATCATATTCAGTTGGTTACTTCCCAGACTTTGCTAGCTTTCTTTTGTTTTCTTTCAATTCTCTCAGCTATGGTACTCCTTTGTATGTGCGACCCAGATATAAATCAGCTTTACTGGTATCAAAGTACAATTTTGAAAGTGAGTGTATAGAGTTGTAATAAAGTTTTGGTTCGTGTTTACTGTTAATGGCTATTGTGTTCCTTCCGTAGTTGCTTTAGTGCATTCATATGAAGTAAGTTCTACAGTTTTGAGCTATATAGTAGAAGTTCTTGTGTTGGTAAGTGCGGTTTTTGTTATTACTCTATTCTTCATTATGAAAATAGAATAAGTCAATTCCATTGTGTTCAAGTGATTGTTGGGTGTTAAAGTTGTCGTGTTTATACAATTATGGAAAGTGACTAAAAGTGTTTGTTGTGTATTGTATTGCTATTCTACTAAGAAAGTAGTACATCGTGTTGGATTCAAGTGTTTAAGGTATTATAAGTAACGAGAATAATGGTGATCAACCTAGCCGTAGTCATAATAGTAGTAACACTATAGGATCAGTTAATAATAAACTTAACGGACTCACTAATCTTATTGAAAGTCTAATCATCATGATGTAAGCTAATAGATAATAACCCCAAGGTATGCCACACCATAACCTACCTGAAAATCTTCTAAAGAGATGCTATGGCCAAGGCGATCAAGCCAACCACCCAGTTCAAACCCACCAAACTGGAGGAGTTGTAAACCAAGTTGTTAGAAGAAGGTTAGAGTTGGAGGAGATTAAGGAAGAAGATAAGGAAGTAGATGTGGAAATTGATGAAGAAGAAGAAAAAGAAGCTGAATATTACCAAGTATAAGAGCGACGACATCAAGCTCCTCGAGAATTAGACAATGTTAAGGTTTAAATCCCATCCTTTAGTAGAAGTGGAGATGCCGATGAATATTTGGAGTGGGAAGAGAAGGTGAAGAAAGTATTCGATTATTATGGATATACAAATGTTGTTAAAGTGTAACTTGCTGCACTTGAGTTCTCTAAATATGCTATTATGTAGTGGAAGAATTTAAATACAGCTAGAGTAAGGGATGGGAGACAAGGAGTAAGAACTTGGGATGAGATAAAGAGATTGTTGAGGGGTACATTTGTGCCCAACACCTACTTACAAGACACATTTACCAACTGTAACAACTTCAGTAAGGAGGTTGATATGTTGATAACTATGTGAGAGAATTCTAAATGCTAATGATCTAAGTTGACGTAGATAAACCCAAAGCTCGTATAGTGTTGAGGTTCATTTTTGGACTTAATAATGAGATTCGCAATATTGTAAAAGTATTGAGGTTTTATACTTTAGAAGAGGCAATTAAGATAGGATAGAGAGTTGAAAAGTAGAGAAGAAATACTCCGAACTAACCTAGATCAACATTTTCTTAAGTCTTTGTTCCCTACCAACCCACTCAATCTGAGCCAAGGAGATCTTCCTAAGCCGAGGAAAAAAATAACCGACCTAATGATAACCAAGCAGGCCAATATGGCCGAGTAAGCTAGCTTAGCTGAATTGAGGTTAGGCCTACCCTAAGGACATATGAAAGAGGATAAAAGTTAGGATAGAAGACTAACAAGATGAAGTGTTTTAAATGCTTAAGCTTTGGACACATAGCTATTGAGTATCCAAACCGACATGCCATGGTACTCTAAGGAGATGTAATAGATAGCATCGAAAAGAGTGAATTCGAGGAGGAGGAGAATGTTAGGAAGATTGAAGCCAAGGAAGAAGAGGAGACCCGTGTCTATATCAACCAGAGAGAAGTAGTGACTTTAGTATTGAGTTCTCTACCAAACTTCGAGAAAAACCAGTGAGAAATTTTGTTCCATACGAAGTGTATCATCAAAAGATAACTATGTACTATCATAGTGGATGGAGGAAATTATACTAATATCATTGCATAGTCTTTTATGTAAAGATTAGGTCTGTCAACCTCCAAGCACCCTTGACCATATAAGCTACATTAGCTTCATGATAGGGGTGCTCTACATGTAACGGAACAAATGACTATGCCATTTAATGTTGGAAATGTTTATAGGGATGAAGTAATGTATAAGGACAAAGTAGTGTATCATGTCATCTCCATGGGAGTTTTACATCTATTATTAGGAAAAGCTTAGCTGTTCGACTGACGTGTTATTCACGATAGATACAAGAACACCTATACCTTTGTTAAGGATTGAAAGAAAATTATACTGCAACTCATGATACCAACTCAAGTGAACGAGACTTATAACCAACTCACCCATGCTAGTAAGAAGAAAGTCTTAGTAATTAGCCAAAAACAGCTCTGAGCTATTGAGAAAATTAATAGACTTATGTTTCTATTGATTAGAAGATTTTGTTAGATATGAGATATTTGAAAGATGTACTTGATGAGGTCTGAAGCTCGATAGATGAATTTTCCGACCTATTTCCTAAAGAGTTGCCTAAAGGACTACTCTTGGTCTAAGGCATAGAATATTGTATTACTCTATAGCTAGGTGTAACCCTACCAAATTGACTTATCTATAAAATGAAGCTCAAGCAGGCTTGTGAGTTGAAAAGGCAAGTAGATGAACTCATAGGGCAAGGTTATGGAACGGAGAGCATGAACCCTTATACTATACTAGTTGTAACGGCCCAAAACTTGAGGAGGCCATAACTCGCCACGTATCCCAACCTATCAGGAACACATTAAGACTCTAAAACTAATTACAATCTCTATAATAATTTATAATAATCCTTCATCATACATAAAACAACAATTCTCCAAATATATCAAATCGAGTGACTCATAAACGAGTCACTTTAGCCACAAATATACTAAACAACTAGATTTTAATATTCTACGATATACAAAACTAACTACCGCTCTTTCCCAACCCAATGATAAAAATCTATACTTGTAAATTATCGATTTGACCTGCAGCTGTAAAAATAGAAGAGTGAGCCGAAGCTCAGTACGGGTACACAAATACATACGAACGTTAAGCCTAAAACATACACATGCATAATATGCAACTATAATAGAAAATAAACAAATATCAAGTTAATTATCTTTAATTTAAGCCAACAACTAACAAAGGAGTACTCATGATCCCGCCACACCTTGATCTGTATCCATATACATAGGTGGATATAATATAAATGTTCTTTTAAGTTCTTTACGCCTAGAGTTCAAAGTCCAGAGACCAAAAACCTAAAATTTTAGTTGTGTCATCTCACATGAAAGTTTACTAAGGAAATTTCACATATGATTAGCGGTTGCTCCTTTAGAAAACTACTGCTGTGGGCCTCTAGAGAGAGCAGGTTAAGCAAAATTGGCAAACTAAATTAATTAGACCTAATATAAATTTAGTCCGGTTTGATTACTAATTCTTATCAAACACAAGCAACATTAACACCATCTACTTGGAATTACTCCAAGATCGGATACAATACTCTGATATCAAACTCGAACAAAAATCAAACCTCGATAAAGGAAATCGAACACCACAAATTTAGAAGAAAACAAGTAACACGTTAACCCTTAAGTATCCTAAGACCAAGTCCTGCCTAAGAATTATCTAAGAGCTTATAATCTATTTAATTAAGGTCCCAAAAGAATTTGTTGAGTCAAATAATAATATCATAATATGATTAACTAAAAAAGTGATATAACTATATATATAAGATCACTTTTTTAGAAACTCGTAAAATACATAATATATATAACATATCTATATATATAAAAGAAAGTATAAAAAGAATACATTACTAGAGTATCAAAATATATAGATTATCAAATCAATATGGTAAATAAATAATACGTATTGAATAAAAAAATAGTATGATTCGTAGAAACTCATAAGAAATGACAAAATAATAATAACAAATAAAGCAGACATTTTATGTCTAATATAATATGCTATACGTTGATAATATTATCGTGATAAAAATACTTAGATCATAATACTGTTGAAATAAAAAATAAGACATACTAATAATAGAATAATATCACAGTAATCTAAAGCAACACCGAGACTTACGTAGAATACTATCATTACCATACTTTATAAACAAATAGAAAATAGTGACCCAACTTGAATATAATAGAAAATAAAAATTTAGCCCTAACATATATATCTAACTGATACTCTAAATCATGATAAAATATATTTAACAGTAACTTTTATATAAAATAATACTATTTAACATGATAATCGAATAGTAACAAATAATTTAATTCAACACTAACAATGGAAATAATAAATAAATCAATAATAATAATAAAATGATATTCTATGTATATGTTACTGAATATGAAATCGAAACAGTTCACAAAATATAACTGAGATGGAAACACCAGATGACAACCAACAAGAACCTATCATAAATAATAATACAAAAATTATAATCCGTAAAATAATATATTCAAATAATTAATTAATAATATTTACGAGATTAACTTGGAATGTGTGGATGACGGGAATAAAACCAATTTTTGCAAGGAGGTCAAGAGCTTGAAATGTCCAAATTAAAATTAGCGAGGGTAAGTGTCCAAGAAGAAGGGGGTTGGGGATTTTCGACATTTTGGAATTAGGGAAATGGATTTAGTTAGAAGGAAGTCTGGTGATAGGGAGAGATGGGGCGAGAGTGAATTTAGCTGACAAAGGATTTTGGGGAAATTTCGGAGGTGGGGTCGGCATTGAAGAAAAGAGAATGGATGTTGATGAGAGGAAGAATGGAGGGGAAGGGAATGAAAGGAAGAAAAAAAATGTCGAAAGAGAGAGAGAGTGAGAGCCGAGAGAGAGAGAGACAAAGCTTTGTAGTTGGGGGGAGAGAAAAAAAATATATGAAATAAGGTTTAGGATAAGGTTCCAGAATATTTCGGAATGAAAGATGGATTCATACCTAAAATAGAAAGATAAAGAGTTAATTGAGATGAAAAAGTATAGTATTTAGAAAAACAATCATATATGTAAATATTGTAATGTAAAGTATTAATAAAACTCTTATATCCTATACGTAAAATATAAAATTTAATATACTCAAAAGTACGTAAAATAGGAATTTTAAAATAATCAAATTGGGACCTAAATTTTTTATTTCTAACATTAGTAACTTAAAGGAGTTTAAGATTTAATTAAATTGCTAAACTAAATGGGATGTTTCATTAGCTTTACTCGTCCTAAAGAAAGATAGTTCATGGAGCATGTGCATCAACAACTAAGTAACCAACTAAATCATTGTCAAGTATAAATACCCGATATCGAGGCTCAATGGTATGTTAGATAAGCTTCATGGCGCTAAGGAATTTTCAAAGATTGATCTGCAAAGTGATTACCATTAAATTCGCATGAAACCAGGTGACAAATGGAAGATTACTTTCAAGACAAGACATGATCTCTATGAATGGTTGGTTATATCGTTTAGACTTACTAATGCGTCAAGGACATTTATGAGGCTTATGAACTATGCGATGTGTCTTTTAATCAGATGATATGTGGACGTGTACTTTGATTATATATTGGTGTACAGTACCAACCTAAACAACCATATTCAACATCTTCGAGCAGTTCTTGATATTTTATAAGTCGAGAAGTTATTTGGGAACTTGAAGAAGTGTACATTCTGTTAAGATGAAGTGGTTTTTCTTAGGTATTAGTATCTAGAGAAGGAATCTGAGTTGATGAGGAAAAGATTCGAGCTGTCTTGGAGTGACCAATGCTGAAGCGTGTTACTGAAGTACAAAGTTTTCATGGCCTTACTTCTTTTTATAAGCGATTCATTAAAAACTTCAATACCATCATAGCTCCTTTGACCGAGCTGACCAAGAATAGTGATGGGTTCAAATGGAGTGACTAAGCTGAGTAGAGCCTTAAAGATATCAAAAGGAAGCTCACCTCTGCCTTTGTTCTGTCATTATAGATTTTAACAATCCTTTCAAACTATAATATGATGTGTTAAACATTGGAATCAGTGTCGTCCTGATGTAAGAATGGCAACCGATTGTCTATTACAGTGAGAAACTTAGTGGTGGTGTTGCATTGAACTATTCTGTGTACATATAAGAAAGTTGTATCCTTTTTTTCAAGCTCTTACTGTCAGGCAACATTACTAATTGCCTCAAGAGTTTGTTATTTATACCGACCATGAGTCATTGAAGAATTTTAGAATTTAAAATAAACTTTTAAAGAGGTAAGCTAAGTAGCTAGAGTTCATGGAAGGTTTTCATATGTGATTCGGCATAAGAAGAGAAGCACTAATGTAGTTGTTGATGCTTGGTTACATTGATAAACCTTACTAACCGCTGTATAGACATAATTACTAGGATTTTTACTTATCGCTAAGCAGTATGCTCGTGACCCCCATTTGGGTTCCATTCTTGAGCAATGTAGAGAAGGAGTTGCTATTGGAGGATATTACCTCAAAGATGGCTATCTATTCTAGGATTGAAGGTTGTACATACCGAACCATTCCATGTGTGAGCTGTTAGTTAAGGAAGTTCATAGTACTAGATTATCCAGTCATTTTAGAGAAACTAAAACAGCTAATTTGTTGAAAGAAAATTTTTACTAACTTTGTTTGGTCAGGGATATCCATAAGATAGTTGGTAGTTATGAAGTATGTAAAAGAGTTAAAAAGAAGAGAAAGCTCCACTGAGAGTATATACCTTTGCTAACACCAACCTTACCATGGGTTGACCTTAGCATGGACTTTCTCATATAGTTGCTTCCAAGGGCAAAGACTCGATCTTTGTTATAGTGGATCGCTTAAGCAAAATAGCACACTTCATTCCATACCATTGAACAAATGATGTTTTATATATTGCTAATTTTTTTTTGTAAGAAGTTGTCTGACTACATGGAATGCTGAAAACTATTGTTTTAGACCGTAATACTAAATTCTTGAGTTATTTTTTGAAGGCTCTTTAAAGAAGACTTTGGACTAAACTTGTGTTTAGCTTTAATAGCTACCCTTAAACTGATAGCCAGACTGAAGTGACAAACATGATGCTAGGTAACTTACTCAGAGTTGTCATGAGAAAGAACTTAAAAGATTGGGATTTGTGTTTGCTAATTGTGGAGTACACATACAACCAAACTGTCCATAGTACCACTAGAAAGACTCTATTTCGAGGTTTTCTATGGCCTCAATCTTACTATTCCACTAGATTTGATCAATACCCTTATAGTTGCTAAAGATAGTTAATCTAGAGTTGACTAAGCCCAAAAATTGCAAGAGCTACATCAGTCTGTAATGAAGAAGATCTCAAAGTTCAACTAGAGACAACAAGAGATTGGTAGATGATGCGGACGAGCTATTTCTTTCAGATCAGGAGACTTTATATGAATTCACCTTAGCCAAGAATAATTTCTACACCTGAGATAGAGTAAGCTATCTTTATGAGCTGATGGTCCATTTAGAGTCCTAAAGAAGATCAACCATAATGCTTACCAGATCGAGCTGCCTAAGAACTATGGTGCTTCATCCACTTTCAGTGTGTTCAACCTGATTCCCTACCAACCATAAGAGGAAGGCCTCGTAGATACCTAAGACGAACAAGAGTCTGAAACCACTTCAAATTTGGGGTCAAATCTTTCCAACCCTTAAGCAAATGATGGGAATCAACTTTCCAGACCGTTCACACACAACCAAGCTAAGAGACTCTGAGGGCTCCCGCCCCATCCAAGAAAAGAATTCCTATCTTGACCTCAATATTTCACTTTATTACTAACCTGAATACTAAGCTTTCACGTGCACCAGCATAGTTCTTGAAGCTACTGAGTAGACATGCTAACTTGTCAAGCAACCATACCATGATACAAACAACATCTAAGTTTAGCAACCTCAAATGATCTTTTGAGTTGACTACCGATACCTAATCTTTGCCTAAGCCGAATATTCTCTAGTGACTGATTAACTGAACTTTGACTTAATCCAGATTAAGTTAACCCTAACAATGGACTCTCTTTTCTTTATTTCATCCTGATTTTATTATATTTAAAAGCACTAACCACTATACAATACATATCTTCTAGCATAACATTTCGAAAAGATTCCTTACTTTTTCGTACTAAATATTCTTAATCCTTTTCACCCTTTTTAGTATATTTCTTGTATTCCAATTATAAATTACCCTTTTGTCCTTTCATATGTGCTTATAACCCTAATGGAGTTGATATATAAACCCTATTTGTTACACATAGACATAACTTAATCATCTCTCATTATTAGCATATAAAAGTTTACCTTTTGAGCAACCTTAGTGTTCTCATTATCCTTTTAACTCCTATCTATTCCCTTTAACAAGGAGTAGTGTCGAGTAACCCTATAGTTTAGACCAATGAGTCACATCTGACAAATTGTAAGCCGAGTAGGATCTATTGGTATATTATATCCAGTTGATAGTTGCCTGGACTTTCCTAGCCTTCTTTTGTTTTCTTTCAATTCTCTTCATTGTGGTGCAACTCTAAAGATGTATCATTTGATTTGTTAGACCTTACCATGAAACCATAGTCCACATCCTCCCTTTTACCTTCACAAATTCGAACACCCTTAGTCATGATAATGGTGTATGGTGGTGGTTGCCAAAGTTTAGTCTTCTAATAATGCTGGGTAGGTGAGTATTGTAGTACATTGTGATGATGGTGGTTGTGTGTTATAGTGACTAGTCTGGTGAGTAGAGAAGAAGAGGGTAAGTGAACTCTTTTTTGAATGAATTGGGATTTAGAGGTTTGGGTAAGGAATTTTGATTCCTTGTTTTCATGAATCACAATTCCTAGGTAATGGGGATTCATTAATGGGAACATAGTAATAGAAAGAGAGTAAGGAATAATGAGGGGATAGAATTGCCATACCCTTTAAGTAAACTGCCTAAACCTCAAGTAAGATTTTTATTTGTTTCTTATTTACTAAGATGTTCTAATCTCTTTAAAATTCGATCTTGGAAAAATAGGCTAAGAATCAAATAATCATCAACAAAACCTATTCCATTATAATGCTAGGATCTTGTTTTTTTACACAAACTTATTATTCTCTCTTTTACTAAAATAGTATGATCCCACATATCAATACAACTAAATAAAATATTCTCATTCCATCTTTATTCTTTGAAAAGTACCACATATAGATTATCCATCAAACTTCAAGAAATTGGATTTCAACAATATCTACTATTTGCTAGTTTATAGTTTTAATGATTTAATTCAACTCCTAACTATATAAACTTGCAATTAGTATCTACAGATAAACTCAAAAAGTCCTTTACTCTTACCAATTTCTACGGTATGACACTTGATTGCCAATTTTAAAATGATTTAAAAAAATTCTAATATTTTTATCAACTTTTATAATTTTATTGTAAGGTTGCTATTAATGATCAATTACATGCAATGCACATGTAGCTAATCTTAAAAAAGTCTTGATCAGATGACAAGTCAAGGTATGATATTAGAGAGACATAGGAGGATGAACAAGCAAGATCGATGTCTTGTAATGCGTCGACAAGAGGTTATAACAAGTAAATTCAATAAATTTTCTTGATATGTTCTTAAATAATTTATTATTTGATCTTCTTAGGAGAGATTTTAGTAAAACTTTCTTGTTTCTCTTAAACCTTGTAAAGAGTGAAATGTCTCTAAAATGAGAGGATTAGCCTCCTATTTATAGATTTTAGAAGTTAATCTCGATTGCCGAATCATCCTAAGATCAATGGTTGAGAATTGTTGTTGCTAGTAGCCATTGAATTACTCATAATGATTGAAAGACTCATATTAATTCCTTCTTTTCTTATGGACTTGGGTTTTGGAAATGGGCTTGTATAAGCCTAGAAGGCTTATGAAAATAAAGAAGGCTTAACTCCTCATTAAAGGCATATTCTTCAAACAAGGTTTATTTTAGCTATTTTAAGGTTTACAAAGGTAATGAAGCCTAGATAAGCTTTGAAAGATTTTTTTTTTCTACTTTACGTAAAAAAAATCAAGGCCGAGAGTGGAACAGAACCAATTAAGCAATTCATGTTTCAAGCCTACAAAGCTAAATTTCTTTAAAACATCTTTTGCTAAGTCCAATTTCCTAGACCCTATAATTAGTCCATTAAACCGGTTCGTAGCATTAAATTGGATTAAAAATCTAATTACCAAAATGACCTTTTACAATAATTCAAAATTTTTTTAACAATAATCTCTAGATTTTATCATTACATGTCCCATCGCCCTCTATCATCTTGCTATTGGCTAATATCCAATGACCATAAGTTGCCGCAAATGTAAGAATAAAATAAGTCTACATGAATTGATTAATTCTCTTGAAATAAAAACAATATCTCCAACTAATCATCAATAATCTATAGCCTTTCATCCGAAGCCCAAATCTAATGACATGAGCATGAGGAAAGAAAAGTGATGATGGAGCAACAGGGAAATATTCAACCCTTTCTTCTTTTAGAATCACTCATTATTGGAGTGGGAGACAACTGGTTGATCTTAAAAAAAAATTGTGTGCCATCCTCCATATTTTTTTTTTCTCTGTCTTTCCTCCTCGTTTGGATAAACGGGATAGACCGCAAGAAGTAGAAGTAGAAATTCTTAGTTAGATTGGCCAATAATTTATATTTTAAGTGGACCTTGTCTTTTGATGTGATTCTACGTGTCGTATGTATTTGTAATTTGAATCTTTTATGTTGCCTGTATTGATATTATTAACTGAAATGGGTTACCTGTGGTCCTCAGACCTAGAAGTGGGCTCAGGGGTGGAGATTCTCAAACTTTGAAGGTTGCCCAAAAATAGTTTTTAACTTCTTTAATGTGCCTTTTATATGAGAGTTGGATAAAGATGAGAGAGTAAGAGAGGAACCAATGAGGAGTCTAAGTCTAGATTTTTCCAATTGCCAAATACATGTGTAAGAAAACATAAATCTTCTTAACTTGGATGCATATATGTTGTCTTACGCTTGCAAATTAACAATTAAGAGAATGTACTGTTTTATATACTATTTACATTCTCTTAATCTAAGTTAGTGAACTGTCCGCTCATCTCGTATATAGACCTGTTTACTGAGTCGAGTCGACTTGGAACCAACTTTGAACTGTTGATTCACGGGTGTGCAAAAAAATGAACTGAACCGACCCTTAAGGAGACAAGTTTGGGTCAATTCACTTGAATCCGCAGTTTAAGACACAATTCAATAACCCTTGAACTATAGGACCTTTGTTTTATTTTTTTTCCAAATTTTCTTTAATTATTCTAAATAATTTGGAACTATTCATCTTTTTTTTTTCTAACTAAATTTAAAATTGTACGACATTGCTTATGAATGAAAAAATTTATTTTCCGTTCAATTTTTTTTTTCAATTTCAAAATAATTCATTTAGAACATATGAGTATAAATATGTAATGTTATATTATATATAACATATTATGTAGTATATTATATATAGTATATATGTATATTATAGCATATATATAGTATATTAATTATTATATATTATATATACTATATACTTATTTGCATTATATAATATAGTATATATATTATATTTGGATTATATATATATAGTATATTATATATTATTTATATATACATTTTTAAAAAAATTTAGATTGGCTTAACCCTGAACCAATGGCCTGAATCACCGTTCAAGGGCGGTTCGTCTCACTAGTTTAATGACCCGTCAAGCTTGTAGGTTGTCATGGTTGAACTGTCTAAGCTCTTAAAGTTAGGCGATTTAACAATCAGTTTAGATTTGTCTAATGCTAGCTTGAGCTAATTCAATCGTCTAATAAATCAATTATATATCAGTTTACGGTTCAAAACTAACTCTTACATAAGTCTACTTGCACATATTTAATCATTTTCAAATAAGCTTATCCACCGATTGGCATATAATAGAAATTGCATATTTTCTGCTTTTTTAATCTTTTCTCATCTCGATTTTAAATATATTTAATATGTTACATCCATTATCATCCACTCTAAAGGAGATACTATTTCAAAGTATTTTTCTATTCTTTTTGTTTTAAATATATACTTTTACATATTAAATCTCATACTCTAGATTGAATTGATAAATTAGCGTAAACTTGCCTCATTGCAACATTTAAACACCAAATTGCGACAGCCTTTATTCAAAGAGAAACCACGTGGCATAATGTAAATTGTTCTTCCTCTTATAAAATGAAATCTCAATGTTAGTGTAATTTGTATACAGTGGATGAAGTCAATTTTGATATACTTATTATGAATAAAAGTTATAGGATAAAATAAAGCATGTTTAGAATAATAATAAAGATAAATTATTAGTGTGAATTTTATGTTTAAAATTGCAAATTGTTCTAAACCGAATAAATGTATAGAGTGATATAAATACTTAGACCAATAAGCGATACAAAATTGAATAAATGCACCGAACGTGACTTATCATTAGAAAATATCATATTTTTAATATCACTGAACCTCTTTATATAAATAAGTGTAAATAATTCTGAACTTGAGATCTTTATATATTTTATATATGGAATATCGGGTGTTGATACTATGAAGTAGTCTTATTTTAGACCGTAAATAATACGGTTTTAGGATTTAATGATATAAAGATGATAACGATGATTCTAGTTAGAATTTTTCTTTCTTGGATTTAGAGAGACAATATCCATAGCTCCTTAGGTGGCCTAAATTAAAAGTGCCTCATAAGCTACAACGACCTTCAATAAAATATATTAAGTTTAAATTATCTTAGAGATTAAAGTGGAGATCAAGATAATGTTGATAACATAGCATACAATGGTTTAATATAGGTATCATTTAACGTAGAGATTCAATGATGCAATGATTAGTACCATTCGATTTTGTTGGATGGCCATAAATATTGTTATACGATTACCTTGATTTATATCTAAATAAATACTGCTTTTGTGTATGGATTCTTAAAAGGTTGCATACAATGGTTTGATTAATAGAAATATGATGATTCATCGGATATTTTAGTGGACACTAAAATAATGATAATAGTTATTTCAAGATCAAAATTTATTCATTTCGGAATAATATAACAATAACTTTATTTAACATTTGTCGCACATTAAAATTATTTGTTATTGTAGCCTAGTAACATTGTTATTAGTCTCCTATTAGGATATATCAAGGTTTAAATCTCTCTTTTTCCGTGATTGGACCAAAAAAAAAAAGAGAAAGAGGAAATAAAAGGTTAATTGGAAGAACAATGAATCTAAATGTACTTGATAGTTATAATCAAATTAATTGGTAAATATAGAAACGTTATTGATTGAAAGTTGAAACGCATAACAGCATAATAATATGAACGACACTGCATATTGACTTCAAAAATTGAAAAGTTTCTTTTAATATATTCTTTTAGCTTTAAAATATTGTTGGTTTTTGGGAAAGGGCATAAATTGGTTATATAGAGTTATGTAAAGAGTATTTCTTTCTTTCAATGGTAACTGTGAAAATATTATTAGAAAAACAAAATAATTCCACAAGCATATATCAACTTTACATTTATAGTTTTTATTTGCTTCCTAAAATTATTATCCCAATCCAAATTTATTTACCAATATAATGTTTAAAATTAGTTCTTATTATTGTGTGTGAATACAAATAGAAGAATATATTTGAAATCCTTATAATAAATAAATTTTGTAATAGGGATGTAGCTTACGTAAATACCATAAACAGAAGGAGAAGGATATTAGTTAGTAAGAAAAAGGTATTCTCTTGGAAGCTTTATAATTTATTTTCATTTTATATGCAATATATGGATATTATAATTGATTTTATAGAAAATCACAATTTTTACCATGAATTCTAACACTGAAAATTTAACCTAATAAGCCATGAGTTAAAAGCATTAGATTTTCATCTTTTAGATGTCTAGTATTTATGTATGTATTTATATATCTAAAATTCACTGGTACCTATAACAATATAAAGTTATTGGTACGTTTAATTTGTCACAACAGCCCAATTAGCTAACTATTAATGGTTAGTTGATGTAGTAAAACAAAGGCAATGTAATATGATTCAAATTTTCATCCAAAATAATAAATAAAACTTGTAAATATTATATGTTTAAATGTTGAAGTTTATGGAAAAAGAGATAAATCTACTAGTTTATTCACCCGGCTGCTTATCAAGGTCTAAGTATTCGGCAGAGTTTATAGAAAGCTTGAAATCAATGGGATAGATGAGATGCTTATGCAAAAAAGATATGCATGATTAGGATTTTACATCATCAATCCCGATCCAGGAGTTCTTTATCCAATCTTCAACAAATATCACCAAAAGCACACTCATGTGTTAATTTAGTGAATTAATGATGATTTGTTTTTGTTTGTTTCATATATATAAAAGATTTCCACATATAACAAAGTTTTTATGATTAAATGGATAATATATGAAGATGATAGCAGACTTAGGTTAAAGAAGATAAAAGAGTGCATGAAAATTGATGAGCAGCATTAGGTGTGGTTGATGTTGGAAGTAATTTATATAAAAAGAAAATAAAATTTTATTTGACGGTGAAGGAATTTCAATCTAACATACAAAATCACCAAATTAACTCTTTTCTTTAGTTAGTTGTAATTTTTTTTTCCATAAGTTGTGACTTGTTATACATAACATATTTTATATCATATTTTATTCAATTACCTTCTTTCTTTTACCACTAAAAAGCCCTTGAATTTTCCTACTAGAGTGCTTACTTGGCTACTTTTCAAGTAGAGTTATTAATAAAAAAGAAGTTTTAATGGAAAGAGTTGGCAAATCATATGTTGATTTCAAATGAATTGCTTGCTAAAGCCTTTTCTCTTTCAAAGCATATCCTAAAAAATTCCTCACATATTTCCTTAGTCCAGTAAAGTTATTTAAAAAAAAAAAGGTTATACGTGGAATGTGCATTTGCTACTCTACATGATTAAGCCAATACTAGCTCTTTGGAATCCACATCATGCTTTGTATAAACATTCATAGTTTAGTTTTGTGAAATGGAATGAAGTAGGAATAAAATTGTAATTCATGAGTAATAAATGCTATATTTAGTTTACAATAATAGAATATTCATTATTTTTTTGCCTATCTTATTCATTTTCAACTAACCAAACATAATGTAAATAAAGAAGTAACAGTTAGTGCTTTGTTTAGTTGTACTTTGAATGGCATTTATAATACATTATATATTAGAAACACTAACATACCTTTATGGTAGTCAAATTCGAATTTCATGGATATATGTAAAAATAATACTAGAAAGACCAAATAATAAATATTCATTTCATCATATAAAGAAATTCCTTGAAATGGCGATTTTGCCAATCCAAAGCAAAAATAAGAGTATAAGGGATAAGTTGTCATTTTATTTCACTCAAAGTCAAAAAAATATGTTCCTAATGACAAAAAATCGAAAAGTGGATTAGTCATAAAAGATTTGGAATTAGCAATAGTGGTTTTTTTGTGTAACCATATTATGTATAAAGGTGAAACATATATCTCTATTTTAGGCACACACTTCGTAGACACATGTTTCTATAATATAACTTTTAAGTTATTTCTATTTGATCTAGGTACCTTTCAAATAGAAAAAATGTTTTTAGATAACATCAAATAATAGTATGTATTGTACTTAATGTGATATACTGGTTAGAGGGTGAGCAAGTACATGGTAAAGAAGATATGAGGTCCTACTCGAACCCTAGCTTGTAAGTGTAGGTTCCAAGTTTCTGTACTAGGAACCTATCTTATGAAACATGTATTTTTTTTTTTACTTTATCTTCATTAAAAACTTTGTGTTGAACACATAATTAATATGAAGATCATAACAACATTATCGCTAGATCCATTCATAATAATTTGCTTGATTATGACATATTTTAAATTAAGACAATATAAAACTTTTGTAAATAAAATAGAAAATATTTGTGCAGTTAGAAATATTCACTCTTAGTTAAATCATGCTTAAATTTCTTTTGTTTTTTTCTTTTTAAATCACTTATAATAAAGTTTTTATCAAACCATAAGATTGTTATACGTAGAATAAAAAAATCATGTGCATGTAATTCTAATATAATATATTGGATGATAATTTAAGAATTGATATATTTTTAAGACCTTATTAAACTAGAGTTAGTAAAAGAAGAGACGGTTTTTACCAAAAAGAATAAAAAGAGAAAACGACTAGATAGTAGACAAAAACAACATATAATTTTAGAATTTTATTATAAATTGAGCTTTTATTATTTTCTTTGATTTAAAAAAATGATATTTTTAATTTTTTATTTATTAGTATTATTTGATTATTATTACAAGATGGGTATAAAACACCATAAAACCTATACTATGTATAATTTAAAGTACATGTTTTAAGGTAGGATATAATACCTTAACTTTATAGCTATACCTTATTCTATAAAAGTGAGTTTTAGAAAATTATTATCTAAAACCTACAATGTAACTCTCATTATTTGTCCAAAATCTACCTTATAAAGTAGGGACTAAATAGCTATCTTATAAGAGAGGGTTACTTCCTCAATATGGGTTAATAAGGGAATCTACTAAATAATCTTTCAATTTTAATTGTAAATCTTCTACATGCTTGTTAATAGAAATATAAGTACGGTTATACACTAGTGAAGTAGCCAGTTCTATAACCTTCTACGTTCTTGATTATTCTAACATAAAGAGAAACATAATTTGTCGAGTAAATACTTTGCAATTATAAGCTATGTTTTCTTTTCTAATGGACATAATTATTCAAGCAAAGTTTTGTAAAAGCTTAAGCCAACCATTATCCACCAAAAGCAATGATGTAGACCTTGTTATATAAGCTAGTATTTGTAAAATTAATTGATGGTCGACTACATTTAATTTTTTAAATAAAGTTGCATGCAAATGATTGAATTATATAAATTGAATAATGGATGCTCATCTTACGTCCACGTTACTCTATTCTTAAGTTCAGACAAATGGATTTGATAGTAAATTTGAATCTAGAGGCTACTAAACATTTGATGATTACATATTATCCGACTGTGTATTACAAACTTATAATAAATTTATGAATACTTTTTGAGTATGAATTATTCTTCTGATAGTTTAGGGAACTAAGTGAATAATTATGAATAAATAGGAAAATTACGAACGTAAGAAAAAGTATAAGAAGTTTGTAATGCCCATTTCGATCATGAAAATTTATTAAGAAGTCGATGTTACAGACTTTTAAGCAAATATATGATTTTACAACATTTCTAAGTTTATATAAGATTTATATGAAAAATCAAGTAATATATTTACTTTGAACCAAATTATGAATATAAGAAAAATTACAATTAGTAAAATTACATCTTTTGATGAAAAGTTATGAAATTATATGCTACTTTAGTACTTTCCCTTACATCGTTATTTTTATTTTATTTTTTTCCGTTGTTTGGCCAGCTAAACAAAATCCCTATTAGTTTACAACTTTCTAAACCTGGTAACTTGACTTAAAAACTCATATTTTACTTCATATTAGTTATTCATAATTTAAAACTCTATACCTTGTGGAGTGGTTGTAAAAATTTTACTTTTTGTTAAGATTTTAAGGGAAATCATTTCATATTGACATTAGAAACTTGTCGATATATTTACAGTGTTTCTCACACAGGTTCTTAAAAATACTATAAGAATTCATAATTTTATTGTGGCTTGTAATTTTCTTTCCTTTTTTTTTTTCATAAAATTACTTCAGTGACTATTTACTCGTGAAAAGTACATAACACATGACTAGAAAAGGATACTTAAAATTTGTTAAAACGTATCATTTACTACCTATACTTTAAAATAATCAATTTATTAAATAATTGAAGTTTTCATGATCGTTTTTAGTACTTGAACTAATTTTGCTAAATCTGTATATTAACATGAAAATAAAGACGAATTAGAAATTGAACATTTTAGTTATCTCAAAGTTAGGGAATAGCCAACTATCACTTATATAAAGTTACACAATCCTTCAACCAAAGAACTATCGGCTATCTTCTAGTTTAGAGGTAGCCATAACTCTTAGTTAAAACGAAGTGGATGGTGATAGTCGTTTTTATGCTCGACCGTGACACTCAGCAAATTTTGATATCAATCTATGATAGATTGATTCTCCAAAACACATGAATTTTGTTAGAACCCTCCATTTTCGAATATGAAAAGAATCATGCACCACTGAAGGTAAAGGACAACTAGATAATAAAAGAGAAAATAAGAATTGAAAAACATAACAGATAATCGAAACTAACAATGATGAAAAGACATTGCACAAAGAAAAAGGAAAACTAAGAATTTAGCGTATGACATTAGACGATAGGCATCAAAATATTAGGAAGAAAGATGACAAACATAAGTAAACAACAGAAAAATAAGGAAACTATTATAAGAAAACGAATCCTAATGTAGATTAGGGGAAGATTAAGGAGAAGACCTGGATTGGCACCAGAACCGGTATAATGATTCCGTGAGAAGAGATTCTATAACACACATTTATTCTTTTAGGAGTTTATTAAGTATTTAATTTTGTGAGATGCATTTATATGCAGTTACACATCCATTTCTTTGTACTTTATTTTGCCAAATATAAGATTTGAAAATGGTGGTGGCAAAAGGATTTCAAAAAAATGAAAAAACAAGCAAAAAGTGGGCTTTTATGGTTGGTCTTTTTTTTTTTTTACAATCTTTCCTCGAAAAATAAAAAAATAAAAGTATAAGTATATACAACTTCTTCCAAGATTAAATACTTATCAATTATAAAATCATACCTATTTACCTTTTACTTTTTAAATTTTACATAAAACAGATAAAGTTGGCCCTTTTTTTTTTCCGGTGAATAATCTAAATAATTCTTAAAGCCTTTTTCCCTTAAAAAATACAAGATTTTTCATTTATCAACTCTCTTTTCCAAACTAACATCACCACTGTAGTAGAGTATGGAGGGGAAAGGAAAATAACATGTTATTTTTTAAAAAAGCCCAAAAATACTGTTATTATAAAAGTAATATAAAAAATACCATACTTGAAATTGGTTTTTTAAAATGCGAATTTAAAGTGTATTAAAATTGGTTTTTCAAAAACCAAATGCATGAAATTTAACATTAAATTGGTTATTTGAAAAGTTGATATTATTTTTTGTAAACTACATAATTATTGTTATTTTGGTGTTCACTAGTAGGGAGGGTTTGGAGCTTTTATTCTGCACACTTGTGTTCAAATCCCAGAGTTGACATATTTTTTCTTTTTTCTTTTTCACTAAGTATAACTTTTGCTTGTTTTTTAAGGTAAAATAAAAGAGCCTTACCCAAGATGTTAGACTTACAATCCAAAGCACTAGCTACTACACCAAATACATGTTACATGCTATTTAGTTAAACATTATTATATTTAACTTTTTTAAAATCGATTTTTCAAGAGCCGTTTTTAAGATTGATGTTTAAAATTGATTTTTGAAGATACAATTTTAGTTTATTTAAAATTCACATCCTTAAAACCAAATTTAAATGCTGTGTTTTTGGGATTTTTTTGCAACTACATAATTTTGGGATTTCTTTTAAATTTTGCATTATTTATTTTCTTTTGCAAGTATGGAAAAAGAAATTTATCAAAATACTAGGACAAAACATCACATAATTTTATATAAGATTTTAAATAAATATAAATTAGATATAAAATACAATAGAAAACAACATAATTTTATATAAGATTTTAAATAAGATATAAAATAAAATAGAAAAGAACAATGAAAGGAACGTACAACCCTAACATGAGCCATGTCACTATTGAAGTAGAAAACCTCATTCTAAACTTAACCGCGAAACAAAGAATTAAAATTTCAGGTTAAACCAGTGGATCATGCTTTTCTCCATTTGATGCGTATCTCTAACCCATTTGCACTCTCCGATTTACTCCCATTTTATTCCACATCCGGCCACCCCACCGAGCCGAACAGCACGGTAACCATAAGCCCGAAAGGCCCAAACTCCAGACTCGGGTATAGTGGCTGACGACAATTTCATGTTCTCAATAAAATAAAACAAAAATTGTTTTCCTCAATTTCCAATTTTCATTTTACTCAATAACATAAAACCCTTTTGAGAGTTTTTGCTTCATTTTTCCCACCTAAACTAACAAAACCCCCAAATTTCCTTTCCGGGTAAGAAAAAGGGTTTGTGCTTAAACGAAACCTCCCAACAAACTCCTGTGTCGTCGAACGCTGAATCTTCACTTCACATTTCAAGTCCCAGGTACATTGAAATAAAAACCCTAAACTCTCAATGCATCTAGGAGGAGTTCGTTGGGAACATATTTTGTGCTCTTTCATTTTTAATGGTATGAGTTTGTTTTTGGCTTTCTGGCTGAATGCATGGATGTTGGGTTTATTGTTTTGTGGAGAATTTATTATGAAGAGAATTTCCACCTCTGATGGGTGAAAATTGCTTTTTGCCAACTGGGTTTAGTCTAGGAATTACTTATTTTGGGATTATAGTGTAAAGATTGGTGCTTTGGTCCCATTTAGTGTTTGCTAGTTGAAACGTGGCTATTGCTGAAAATTATGCAAGATGGGCAAGAGTGGCAGATAGTGGTTAGCTGGTTCCAACGCCAAGATTTACGGTGGTCTTTGTTGCTCGTGAAATGTAACTGATTCTTGAGAATTTGCCAGGAGATTTTGATTGATAAACGAAAAGTGATGAATGAACAAAGCCATCTTCATAGAATGAATGAATAAGTAGTGAAGACTATGATGCGTCGTTTATGTAAATACAATTGGCGAGTGCAGACACTCTTAAGGTTCTAATGCTCTGTACCAAGTGCAGAGAATTCTTAAGTACTGCCTAATGTGAAGAAAGCTAGTAAGTTGAAAGGTGTTCACTGTTGAGACTGCCACCCCTTTTCCTCATATCTCATTCCCTTGTATAGAGAATGGGTGATAGCTTTTAGGTTTTCATTTGAATGTACCCATGATTATGGGTATATCTGCCTTCAATGGCTCTCCCTTAACTTGAAAACTACCGTTTATTTCTATCCACTATTTATTTCTATCTATATCATAAATTGCCCATGCCAGACACCCGGATTTCTCTCAAAACAGCAGATTTGTTCTTGTGGTAGCTACACACATCCTGTTTCCAAATTTACTTTTGGAAATTAAAGATAATTTTTATGAATGGGACCCCTCTCTTTGTCAAATTCAATTCTTTTTTGGTTCTGGACTTGAGCAACACTATTGCTTTCTTCTATTCTGCTTAGCATTGTTGATTATGGGGTGAAAAGGAAGAGACATGACTCTATCTCTATTCCATAAGTTTCTATGGTCATCCTTCCATAGGCAACATAGGCATTAAGAGTTTGTGATATACTCTTATACCGATTTAAAACTTTAGAGTATTTTTGTTCCCAAAAGATTGATTTCTGAATCTGGGTAGCAGGAAATGCACCATGGAATTAAGAATGTACTCAGTCAAAGGGATGGTCTTTGTAATAAGGGAATCTGAACAAATTGGGAACTATTTCCAGGACTTTCTGTCCTATCAAGGTAACTACTATCAACTATCACCATGGGCTCTGTTCACCTCTGACTGCCACTGGCTGCTGGCTATTCGACAGGCCACCACAATTGATAGTCAACACTATTCAGCATCTAGTACCTGCATCAAATATTGCAAAATAAATATTGCAGAATTAAAAAAAATATTGGAAACTAAGATCTGGCTAATTTCTTGGATGAAATTCTTATAATGAAAGTTTCTCCAAGTCAAAATGGTTAATGAGAAGAAAGTTCCTGTACTTTGAAAGTTTTAGGTAGATGTAACATTGGACTTCATTTGAGTCTTCGAGACTTGCATAAAGTTGCTGATTCTTCCTGGGGGTAGTTATTGATCTTTTCTAGGACTTAAAAATCGTGCAGTTGCCTCATGCATGGTGCAAGTTAATAAGCTTGTTGATTTTGTTGTAATGAATAATGAATAACCATTCATAATCAACCTTGGTCAGAAAGGAGTATGTTCAGTTTTGTTGTTGGGGACTTATTGGAATTAGAAGTAAAATGTTCATGAGAGGTCCGCTTTACCTTTAAGGAGGATGGTTCCTTTTCCTTGCGATTTTTGTAAGTTGGATAGAATCTACTTTTCGATCTAAAAGATTGGGTAGTCCTGTTGATCTTTATTTGCTGCCAAATTTTACATGTTTTTGGACTTAATTGTGATGGTACTTTCTTGCAATAGAGCAAGCAAATTACTATATAAGCTGTCTTCTAAGTCCCAACACTTAACCACTTGATCTCAGTTTTAGTGGAATTTATATGAATTAAATCATTCATATTTTATATTGTTTAAATTTATAAATTTTTGCAAATCATGAATGTTTGTTGTCTTGGTAATTATTAATGGTTTGTTAATGATGATGCATTAGGTCTACTGGATTTTCCACTGACATGTCTATGTCATTGACACCTTCCAAGAGACCCAACGATCGGAACTTCAAGGAGCCAAATAGCAAAGGAAAAAAGAAAAATAAAAAGTCACAGAAGTTACCGCCAGGAAGTACTGTTGTCAAAGTACTTTGTCCTGCTTCAAAAGCAGGTAATATAATAGGAAAAGGTGGTGCTGTCATCTCACAGATTCGTGAAGAAACTGGTGCTAAGGTTAGAGTTGAGGAAACTATACCTGGATGTGATGAGAGAGTAGTGACTATTGTGGGCTGTGATGGAGAGCTGGGAGAGGCCTCTGACCACACTCAGGAAAATAATAGCAACAAAGTAGATGCAAACGAAGAAGGTGAAAATGCAGATGAACATGGAAAAGGCAATGAGGATGCTGAAAATTCAAGATCTAAGAAAGGGCCTTCATCTCTGCAAAAGGCTCTCCTACGTGTTTTTGAAAAGTTGGTTGAAGAAGAAAATGAGACTGACAAGGGTGATGAAAATGGAAATAAGTCCCCTTCTATAGTTCTGAGGTTACTTGTAATTTCCAGTCAAGTAGGGTGCATTTTAGGAAAAGGTGGGAATGTTATCAAGCAAATGTCCACTGATAGTGGAGCACAGATTCGGATTCTCCCCAGGGACAAAGTCCCTCTCTGTGTGTCACCTTCAGATGAACTAGTTCAGGTATTTGACACTGTATTCTATATGTAAATTATTTTTCTTTAATGAATAGAGCACTATCTAGCATAATCTATAACTTTACATTAGCTAATAAATCCATTTCATGTGTTATTTTAGAAGAAAAAAGATTAATTTTGGACAGTCATCTTGCTTTCCTGAAGCAGCAAGATCCGCAGTGTGAAAAAGATGGCTGGTTTTCTCATCACGTGAAAGCTGTAGTCCCCTTTAATTCCCTAACCCATGTTCTTGAATGCAGAGTCACACTAATGCAGCTATGCAAGCAACATTTTTCTTATGTGATGAAACATAAAATAGATTTTTTGTTACTCCTCTAGGGAGTAAGCGCAAGAGAAAGTTGATGTAAGAATGACCTCATGTTCTGATATGAATTCCCTAGCCCATGTTCTTAAATTCAGAGTCACACTAATGCAGCTATGCATGCAACATTTTTCTTATGCGATGAAACATGCAATAGATTTTTTGTTACTCCTCTAAGTAGTAAGTGCAAGAGAAAGTTGATGTAAGAATGACTTCATATTCTGATATGAAATTGAAAGGTGCCAGCATTAATCCTGATTGTTATTCTGGGTTAAAGTATTATTATAACTCTCTAGCATCTTTTGCTCAATTTGTACAGTGATAAGGTCTTATAAGCTTTACTGATAGAACCTTAACTTATGGAACTTCTTGAAAATCAGGGAAATGCTGTTTGTCTATTGGAAGTTCATTATGCAAAAGGTACCAAAAAAATCAATTCGTACTCTGATAAGGTCTTATAAGCTTTACCGATAGAACCTTAACGTATGGAACTTCTTGAAAATCAGGGAATGCTGTTTGTCTATTGGAAGTTCATTATGCAAAAGCCACCAAAAAAACCCCATGATTTTTCACGTATGTATACTTACGTCATAACATTCTAAAAGTTGGTTATCAAAAATGAGGGAATGAAACTGAGGTCCATCAAAAATTGATTTACTATTTATCACACATACACAAAAAACAAAAAAAAAAAAGGTGAATTCACTTTCATAAACTGCGTCAAGGCTTCAAAAATATAACTTGCAATAGTAGTTGGGAGGTTTAAGCCCGCTTTTTTCAGAATTAAGTGGTAAGTACACAAACATAAAAGTTAAAGGGGTCAAAGCTATTTATTTTTCTCTGCTATTGCCATGTCTTTCAACAGCTCATTCCAGTGTAGTCAGTGACTACTCAAGGAAAAAGGGAAAAAAGACTACTATGAAGTATTTGTATCTACCAATGGACTCAAGCAAGCATTTATTTTGCTCAGAATTTTTCATTGACTCACTACATTTTAATGCTATAAAGTTCCTATGTCTTGTGACCAATTAATACTGCAGATTACAGGTGAAATGGATGCGGTAAAGAAGGCTATACATTTTCTTTCTCAACAACTTCTGGAAAATCCACTGCGAGATCCAGGGATGTATCTTGCCAATCCTGCTGGGTCATCATCTCATGCACGAGGTCAATCCTTTGCAGGTCGAGGTGCACCATTTGCTTCTGGGCCTCATGATGTTTTGGGTGGTGGGCATTCCCTTGCACCTTCGATGATACCTAGATTTAGCGAAGGTGGGATCCCCAGTGGAGTAAAGCCTTCTCACGAGATGCTAAGCTTTCGTTTGCTATGTCATCAAGAAAGAGTTGGTGGTATTATTGGAAAAGGTGGAATGATTGTTAAAACACTTCAGCAAGAGACTGGATGTGAAATCAATGTAGTGGAAGGTGCTTCTGATTCAGAGGATCGCATCATTGTCATCTCTGGTCCAGTGGTAAGGTTTGAGTGTTTCAACTTGATCACGTACTAACATGTCCACTTTTTATATAATACTACCCTTTTAGGGCCAAAAATAAAAAAAAAGAAATGTCTGTGTTTCTCTCCTCTGATCTTATTGAGTTGATTGCTGCAGCATCCAGATGACAGGATTTCTGCTATTCAAGATGCAGTTCTTCGTGTTCAGGCCAGGATTGTCAGGGCAGTGCCTGATAATCAGGAGAGCCCTGCAGTGGCGAGGATTCTAGTTTCATCCAATCAAATTGGCTGTCTTCTTGGCAAAGGTGGTTCTATTATAGCTGAAATGAGGAAATCATCTGGGGCTTTTATTCGTATTATGGGAAAAGATCAGATTCCAAAGTGTGCTTCAGAAAATGAAGAAGTAGTTCAGGTTTGTTTCAGGAAACTCTAGAGATGGATTATGAATTGATCGAATGCTAGCACCTGCTGAAAATTTACCACTACTTTCTATTATTTAATTTCCAAGAAATGCCCTGTCTTATCACCTAAAAGAAAGAAAAAGAAAAGGAAAAAAAAAAAGTGCTTAGAAGTCCACTCTATTGCATTAGTATTTTTTGATAGAAGACAAGAACTTATGAGGAAAGGTGAAAATGGTGAAGTCTTTTTCCAAGGAAAAGTAAGTATGCTGTTAAGTTGTTTGTTTGAAAGAAAAGTAAGTATGTTATTTTATTTATTCTATTTTTTTAAAAATGAAAATTACCTATATTGGTCAAGCTTGCATGTTGTTGTGGCCCTAGGAGATGGCTTTTGGTTGAAATGGAACAGGAATCTCATACAAATATGTTGTTTAGACTAAGATCCATTACCTATGCAATTCTTAGGATGATTTTCTTCAGGCATCTGTTAGGACACTTCAAAGACTATTTATATCAAACAGATGTAGTGGCAACCCAAAAGAACATGGTAAGAAACAATCAGGAATGGTATGGCATAATTAGGTATAAGATAGGATATGATCTGTGATAGAGTGCAATGGTGAAGTAGGATCCTTGCAGCAGATCTCACCTGCAGTAAATAAGGGTTCAGTGGTCCTTTCCTCTTTTCTTCTTGTCATTAATTAATTTGTTTCTTTTTTAATGATGCATTTATCCATCCATTTTACAACTCCTAAAATCTCTGCTTGATGTATGGATTTATTTGTAGAATTAAAGTGATCGATATGTGTAAGGACCCACTACCAATAAGTTTCCTTCTTGTGGGAAAGGCTGTTAAAAATGGTTCAGTCAATGGAGCAATTTGATCAGTTGTATTAGAACTGGTTACCCCTAGATTTGTCGGGCTAAACTTAACTGACCATGCAAAAGCCATATTTAGTTGTTTGGTTTGAAATACTATTTTGTTTAGTGGGATATTAGAGATCAGGTAGGGGGACTGCAGATTTCTTTTGGACAAAAAAAATGAATTTACAGGAGGAAGTAGGGGAAGAAGGACCTTTGTTTGACTAAATGCATAAGCAACCATGACTCAACAAAAGTTGTATCTGTTGCCTAGAAATGTTACAAAGGTTCTTCTTTCGCTATCAGTTAAGAGGTTTTTTGACCAAAGATGCCTCATAAACCTGCAAAACTGTGAGAAGAACAGTCAAATTATATTTGAAAATCATTTTTTTTTTGGGTGAGTAAGGTAAATTTTATTGCACAAAAATTGTATATAAGGTGTGTATAAGGAATCACAAAACTATTATTCATACCTAGCGTCTAAATATATATATATATATATATATATACATACATACTAGGAACTAATAGAAGATCAGAAACAAAACTATGATCTGACTATAATATGCGTGCTATAACTGTTCTGAGTATGGTATCAGTGCTATTGAGGGTTCCATTCACGCGTCTACCACTCCTTTCCTTCCAGATATAGTAACACCCGACAGCAAAAGCTTTTCTTTGAACTGCATTGGTGCCTCTTAAAGCAGGATGATTCATAAAAGCTTCCAGCCCATTTGCTTCCGATGGCTTGGTTGTCTTCTAATGCAAGACGTTCTCAATACCTTTCCACACAGATTTTGCGAAGTTACAACCTGGGAATAAGTGTTCATGTTATTCTTCTCCACTTCAGCATAGGTAGCAGCTTTCCTTTATAATATCCCATTGAACTAGCTTGTCCAAAGTAAGCAGCTTATTTTGTGCTATCATCTAAATAGTCGTGGAGTGCCCTGGTGCTATACTTTTATACCATACTAGGGAGACCCATGTCTTTTTGCTCCTCTAATTCTAGCCAAGCAATATGCCTCCCTAATGGTTAATAATTTTGATTCTGCTTGTATCCACACCATTTTATCAGAGGATCTCATGTTTGGTAGTAATTATGCTAGGTTGGTATTGATGACATTCCATGTCTCACCTTTAGGCCAACACCATCTTCCTCCTAAGATAAAAGAATTTAGGAGGGTGTCTTTGGTAAACCCATATGTGGCCCTTGTTAGCTCATCAATCCAGTCCATTAAGAGACCTCTAGGGTGCCAATTGTCGTACCAAAAATAAATGAGGCTGTCATCTTCAATCTTCCACTTGAGCATCTTTTTAGTTAGCGGTTTTGTTTGGAGAATTTTCCTCTAAGACCAAGAAGTGTCATTTGGGATTTTTATGCTCCAAAAACTTTTGACCTTGATAAGTTCACTTTTAACTCAAGCTGGTCAAAGAGTAGAACCATCATCCTCACGAAGAGACCAAATGTGCTTTAGTTGGATGACTTTATTCCAAAGTCTAATGTCTATGATCCCTAACCTGCCCTTGTTCTTTGGTTTGACTACTCACTATTGGCTATGGTTCGAAAGATTGAACACTTGACTTATGGTTTGGTTCAGTGTATTGCAAAAATAAAACTAGAAGTGTCATGCTCAATCCTGTTATAACTCAGTTTCCTAGAGCAATACCAATATGGATTTTTATTTATTCTTTTTAGATTAAATTGAACTAGTTAAAAAAACACGAACTCAACTTCCAAACTATGGAAGTTTACAAGAGCATAATCTGCTCTCTGCATTTTTGCATTGAGATATATCTATTTCTACTGTTTTGACTCTATTTATAATGTCCAGCTCTTGACTAGCAAGTTCTAGTGATACGATCCCTAAAGTTCATAAGCCATTGTTAAGGGTGGATAGGAGGCATATGTAGTGTGGATGTTAGAGTGTGTGTGTGTGTATTTTTTGGGGTGTGTGTTATGTTTTTTCTGTTGTGTGTGTTGTTATGTTGTGTATTGTAGTGTTTGCTGTGTTGTGGTGTGTAGTTGTGTCACTGTGTAGTCTAGAGCAGTGCTGTGTTTTTCTCTGTAGTGGCATGTGGTGTGAGAGTAGCAGCGGGGTTGTGAATAAATAAGTGGAGCTGATATAAATAATAGCTGATATAAGTAATAAGGGAAGTATTAATGAGTGGCAGTTTGGCAAATAAAGGCAAGAAGGCCTGATATAAATAGAAAAGTCAGCTCAAGGGAGGGGTTTAGTTTGTCCTCTGATCAGAAAGAAAGAAATCAAGCCCTAGCAGAGAGCTTCCAGATATGGAAGTGTAGTCTCTGGGCAAGTTGTTGCTCAGGAAGTATTTTCCTGAGGTCATTCCCTATTATTCTTAGCTTAATTTCATCATTTCTTCATAACAAACCCATGGTCACAACAGCTAGAAACTTCTAGAACTATCTAAAATATATACAGCAAAGCAACTAACCCACTAAACAATCAGCTAACTAAAACAACTAACTTCCAGTAAATACTGAGGATTTTTATCAATACATCCCCTCTCAAAATTGCCTTGTCTTCAAGTCAAGTATAAAAAATGTCAAGTAATGGCTTCAGCAAGCTGTTGCAAATGTTGAACATAGTGGCGGAAGAACCATTGAGTAAAGGTCACATAACCCCTAAACTTGCTTTAGCCAAAAGAAAACAACTGGTGTAACATTTGAGTTTTGAATAGGCGTGAATATTTTTGGTGTGAACATGATTGTTGAACATGTGCTGCAAAATGACTAAGAAAGGCACTGACAATAGTCGCAAAGGTGGGACATGATATATGAAAAGAAGTCACAAAGAAATAAGTCACATGTCCTTGAACCTTCATATCACCCTTCACTGCGTCTTGAACCTGCGCATGGTTTTCAATCTTAACAGAATAGGTTGCTTCTTCACGAATTAGAGCATGTCTTCCTTTACATCAATGTTCTGTGGTACCATAGAAGATGCCATTGTTGCATAGCCGTCTGCTGTCATCAGTGATGGGTAGAACGAGAAGTAATTGTTCAACTGCTTAGCCTCAAAGCAGATGTCAGCGAAAGTGATGTACAAGTCACCATAGGATCAAGACCTAGGTTTTTGCCTTGGACTGTATTGCTGCCAAATCCTTCATTCGCATGGTTGGGGTAATCATCATCATACACAAAGGGATCAACCGTGCAAGTTTGAACACCATCAAAAGTACGATCGTCATTGTGATTGTGAACACTATTGTGATTGCGAGCACCATCATTCCAATCATCATTTTGAGCTCCACAGGAAGCAGTCATGTCATGAATGTGAGAGAAGTCGCGATGTTAAGTGTGATCATTGTCGCAAGCACAATGGCAAGGTGAATGCTGTGAGGAGTGCAGCGTAATGTTGATGCGACTAAAGCAAGAAAATACAAAAGGATGATGAACAGAGAATTGCTCATATGGAAGATGAATTGATTGAGTATTATAGATGATGACCATAAGTTCGTTAACAACTAATAGCAGTATTTATACTTGTAGTCTCAGGTTTAACTAACTATCCTGATGTTTACAAAAGAACTAATCAGATATAAACAAGTGTCAATCAACAGACCACTCCATGTGGACAGGAATGATAAATACTTCAGTTCACTGCAGCAAGATAAATAGCAGCATGTTTAGTCTTCACATCCCCCCGTTAAGTTGGATTGGATTGAAGAGCCAACTTGGAACAAAAAAATTTTAGCTGGCATTCCCCTAAAGCCTTTGTGAGCAAATCAGTAAGTTGATCATTGGACGAAACATGGACCAAATGTAAAAAACCACAAGCTATGTAATCTCGAATAAAGTGAATGTAGATTTCTGTGTCTGGTCTGACCATGTAGACAGGGGTTATTAGCAATAAGAATAGCGGATTTGTTCTTACAATATGGTGGAATAGGAAACCAAATTGAAACACCAAGATAATGAACGTTGTGTGACTGCCATAAGACTTCTTTAGTGGTGAAAGCAAGGCCTTTATACTCAGCTTCAGTGGTGGAAGCCGAAACAGTGGGTTGCTTCTTTGTTTTCCATGACACTAAGGCTGATCCAAGCAACATACTAGACCCCCAATCTGAATCAGACCGTGCATCAAGTGAAATATCATTTGAAGAAGGATAAAACAACCCAAGGTTTGAAGAGCCTTTTAGATAATGAAACAAGTGAAAGGGAGCCTCTTGATGAGGAAATCTTGGAGCTGATAGAAATTGGCTTAGATGCTGCATCGGAAAAGAAATAAATCAAGTGCCTATAAGTGGTTGGATCTTAAAACAAGTCACCCGAATCCCTGTCCAAATGTAAATTTCTTTGCGTAGGAAAAGTTCAGGCTTGCAACCTGACATACCCACATCTGTTAAGAAATCTAAGATGAATTTTCTCTGGTTTATTGGAATGCCTTAAGGAGTGTGACATAATTTCAAGCCGAGAAAAAAAAGAGCAAGTCCAATATCTTTAATAATGAATTGCTTAATATCAGAAATAAGTTGAGCATTTGAACTTGAAATCAACATGTCATCAACATAAAGAAGAATACCTACAAAACCATCAAACCCTTGATGAGTAAAAAGAGAGTAATCGTGTTTAGATTGAGTGAAGCCATTAGAAATCAATAACTTTGATATCTCTAAGTTTTATTGTCTTGAGGTTTGTTTAAGGCTATAAAGAGATTTCTTAAGCTTTTACACTTGGTTTGGCGAAGCTTTATCATAACCTTTAGGTGGATGCATGTATATTTCTTCATCTAGAAAGCCATGAAAAATGCATTAGTAATGTCAATTTGATGCAATGGCCATCCATGACTAGTGGCTACAGCCATAAACACTTTAACACTTCCTAACTTTTCCATGGGAGAAAAAGTTACATGATAATCTTCTTCTTTTTGAGTGTACCCTTTTACTACAACCCTTGCTTTATATCTTTCTATTGTACCGTCCGACCTATACTTAACTTTCTACGGCCACTTGTATCCAATAGCTTTTTTTCCTTTAGGCAAATAGGTCAATTCCCATGTGTCATTACACTCAAGGGTATCCAATTCCTTTTTTATTGTATCCACTCACTTCTTCTCTTGAGCTGCCTGCAAATAACTTTGTACTTCGAATGGCTTTCTTTCCCTTTGGCAAATAGGGCAGTTCCCATGTGTCATTACACTCAAGGGCATGCAATTCCTATTTTATTTCATCCACTCACTCCTTCTCTTGAGCTGCCCGCAAATAACTATGTACATTTGCTAAAGATGTAATATAGTCATGCAGAAAATGAGTAAAGGTGAAGTGGGTAAGGAGATGTGTCTGAAGAAATGAAGCTAGCAATAACATTTGAATTATGATGTGTTGTGTGCATGAAATCATGCAACCATTGTGGAGTTTTTCTCTACCTTGTGGATTACCTGATATGTGACCATGCTGTGTTAGGAACCTGAACAGTAGGAGAATTAAAATGTGAAGGCTGAGCTGAATTAGAACTGTTTACATCAATGGAAACGGATGGATTATCAGAAAACTGAACAGTGGATGGTAATTACTCGAACAGAACATGATCTTTAAGAAATTACTCAAAAAAACTATGAACTGTAGAAGGATCAAATTGTTAGTAGTCAGGAAATGCATACTCATAAAATATGACATATCTTGACACAACGATCTTCTTTTGACTTAGATAAAAAACTTTATACTCTTTTTGTCCTTGTGCATAGATTAGGAAAACTCCTTTAACTCCCCTTGGCTTAGATTTATCTTTAGGAGTTGGTTGTTTTCTAATATAACACAAACACCCCATGATCTTCAAATTTTCATACCTTGGTTTAGATCCATAAACAATTTGATGTGGCGTTTTCCAATCTAAATTATCCTTTGGCATCTTGTTCACCAAATATGTTGTTGTAAGCAAACACTCTCTCCGAAAGCATTTTGGTAATCAACATTAATTCTCTATGCTCTAGCGACATCTAAAAGATGCCTATATTTCCTCTCAACTTTACCATTTTGTTTAGGAGTATAGACTATACTTCTTTGATGAACAATACCTAAGGTGTTAAACAAAGTTTTGCACATGAAGGATAAAAATTCGGAGCCATTATCAATCCTTATAAATTTGGGTACAATTGAAAAATGATTACGAATATAATAAAGGAAATGATGAATAATAGTATAAACTTGGTGTTTCCGCTTCATCAAATATGTCTGAGTAGATCTTGTTTAATCATTTATAGAATACTACGGTCGAGAAAAATTTGGCTTAAAAAATAGACTCAATACTCTATAGACCCAAACATCAACATGTATAAGTTGGAAAGGAAAAGTAGATTTATATAGACTTCTTGGAAAAGAAAGCTTGTGAAACTTGGGTTGCTGACGCACATCACAAACAAAGTCTTTAATGCTCAAATGTTTACACGAAACCAAATGTTGCAATGTAGAAAAAAATGGCTAACCTGTGCGGGCATGTGACAAGTGAATATAGCTAGTGTTTACAAGTGAATGAAAACTAGAAGAGGACAAGCTACTGTTCAAATGAGTGACATCAGAATTACATTTTTCTCCAGTAGCCGAGTGCAGCACATACAATCCACATGATGTATCAGCTGTTGCTACACGTTTGTTACCATTCCGGTCCAAGAAGATACAAGAGGATTGGTTAAATTTGACTGTGAGGTGCTGATCTTTGAGAAGTTTTTGGACTGAGAGAAGATTATGTGTAAGTTGGGGAACAAGTAGACCACCATGAATAGTGAATGTATCATTAATACGAACATGACCTGCATGTGTTACTGATTAATGCCTACCATTGGGCAATTGAATATAGATGGGTTTGTTCAGTCTATGAAGTTTATCAAATATGGTGGAGTGAGGTGATATATAATTTGTAGCTCCTGTATCAATCACCCTAGAACAAATATTTTTATTTATAGAACTAAAGGAAGATGTTGGTATAGAAATACCTGAAGAATCAACCATATTCACAGCTGTCTCATGTATCTTGAGCTTTCATCATTGGAAACACTTCATGACACACACTTTCAATCAAGCTTCTATTAGCCATGAGCTTGTCGCATGACTTTCCAGAAATATCATCAACACAAGAAAAGGGAGTTTCAAGTTCTGCATCAGCCGTATTAGTTTTGCATAGGGAAGCTGAAGCCCCGTTATTGAACCCTTTTCCTCTAAAATTCCTCTTTCCCTTGTACCAGTCTTGTATCTTATTAATTGAAAACAAGTTTCTATTGTATGATTTTCACCCTTACAGTTTTTACAAAGCAATGTACTTTTCTGTCCCTTCTATCTTCTGTTATCAGAAAATTGCTTTCTACTGTCTGCCTTATGGACCATATATGCTGAATTATCCAAGTCTATTGACAAAAATTGAAGTTATCTCCCTTTGTTTTTCTACTTGTTGGAGTAGATAAAATGCTTTATTCACTGCATAGTGGGTCCATTGAAGGAATCTGGTTTCTAACACTCTCATAGGCATCATTGAGACCCACAAAAAATTGAATCAGCTTATTATGCGACTCAAAATCCAATATTTTTTCCTTAAGACTGCAAGTACAACATGATAAGTATCCACATTCACAACTAGGATAACAGTTTATAGCTTGCAATTCATCCCAAAGCTTTTTTGACCTATTGTAATAGGCACCAGTAGATAGATTATTTTGGTCACAATTGCTTGTCTCATGTTGAATTTGATACACAAGAGGGCCATTTGCGATATCATAATGCTCTGTCACTTTTATCTACAATTCAAATGCGGATTGTGTGTAAAGAAAGCCTTGAGATAAATCATTGCTCATTGAGTTAAGTAACCAACAGCACGCCATCAAATTGTACCTCAGCCACTTAGTAAAATTTGGTGAATTGGCGGCTGGTTTTGATAGCGAACCATCTATAAACCTTAATTAAGTTTTGCACCTAATGCCATCAAAATAGCCCTACTCCATGCAAGATAGTTGGATCCATCAAAAACTATGTTTTGTATACTTGTCCTAGGGCTATCAGATCTATTAAGGAATAACAGATCAGTCATTGATTGATCTACTGTATTATTCATGTTCTAAAAAGTACCGGAGCTTGGTACGAGAAAATCTGATCTGATCTTGAAATGAACGAAATGAAATTGATTAAGAGATTGAAGACTTACTGAGCTTTGATACCATGTGAAGAGCGCAGCTCTAATGTTGATGTGAGTAAATCAAGCAAATCCGAGGAGACAACAAACAGAGAATTGCTCATATGGAAGATGAACTAATCAAGTATTACAGATGAGGACCATAAGTTCGTTAACAACTAATAGCAGTATTTATACTTACAGTCTAGAGGTTTAACTAACTATGCTGATGTGTACAAAAGAACTAATCAAATATGAACAACTGTCAATCAATAGACAACTCCATGTGAACAGGAATGATAAATACTTCAGCTCACTGCAGCAAGATAAACAGGAGCATCTTTACTCTTAACAAATGCAAGTTGGAATTCACAACTAAATTTGGTTTGTTCTCCCTTGATGTTCATTTAATAGCACCTTTGACATCTTATGCATATCTTGCAACGTGTTATGCATTTCTAGTTGAACTTCTATCATTGAAGAGATGGCTAACAATAGCAGGAATTTGCATTTGAAGATCTGCCATTGCTGATCACTCACAACCATAGATGCTGCCAATTTTAATAACTCGGGTTCCAAGAGAAATGACAATTTTTTTTTTATTGAATTAGTAAAGAAAACACAAACACAACTTCCAAACTTGGAAGTTTACAAGGGCACAATCTGTTCTCTACACTTTTACATTGAGATGTATCTATCTTGGCTATCCCTATTTCTATTATCTAGACTATTTATGGAGTGTGCAGCTCTTAACTAACAAGCTTTAGAAACTTCTAGAACTATCTAAAAGAATACGATAAAGTAACTAACTAAACAGTCAGCTAACCACTACAGACAGACACTCATTGAGTAACAATTAATATGAGGAGTTGTATCAAATCTTATATACTAAGACATGTTTAAAAACCTAATGAGAATGTTTCAATAATAGAGTTCTGTATAAATGTTCTGAGGATTTATTAATATGGATTCCTCTTGTAAAAATCAAATATGTGTCCAACCTCAGTCTAGTCTTTAGATGAATGATATGGACATTCTTGTTTAGCTTATCCAAATAGTTATATATTGAAAGAAATGAGGCTTCCATCTAATATTATGTATAAAGTGATTGCCTTTATTGCAGCAGTCATTGTTCAAATGCATTTGTTGATATCTTATTTGTAGTTTTGAGTTTCTAATTTCATCTGCGCCTATCTATTCTATATTGATGCATCTTACTGAGTTAGCCCGCAAAAGAAAGTGATTAAGTCTTATATTGCTATACAGGTGGTCCTTCATTGTGGATACATTTTATGTTCTTATTGATACTAAAACACATTTGATGTTGAAGATTCATGGTTGTTGCTATGCTTGTGTCTTATATCATTCATATTTTGGCAGATCAATGGTGACTTTGAGGCAGTTCATGAAGCTCTTCTTCAGATAACACATAGGCTAAGGCATCATTTCTTCTATGGATCAACTCCTATGGATCGCCTTCCAAATCCTGCTCTTTTAGAACCTTTGCCTCCGCTTCCTCCATACATGGGGAGGGACCTATCCCCTTCTGGAATATTCTCTAATTTTGGCCACCCTCATCACAAGTTTGATGCTGTTGGTGTCCCACCTGGTCCTTTCTATCCACATGATGATCGACCTCCTTTTATGAACAATGTTTTTCGACCTGGTGTGCGCCCTCTTATACCTGAAAGACAGCATTGGGGTCCTGAGGTATTACTCTGTGGATCTTTCTGAATAAGCTTTTAGAGGCCAGCTATAAATGAAGTGAACCTATAATTGATGGCTTCCATAATTACTAAAGCAAAGGAATCTATTAGGGTTCAATTTCTTCTAAGTTGCTTTCAAACTTGTACCTTCTTGAGCTGCTTCTGCTTTTCCAAGATATGAAATGGAATTAATTGTTACCTGATAATTCTCTTCATGTCTGGGTCTGAAAGAACTCTCGCAGCATGATACTGACTATACGTGATGTACATTTGCATCAGTACTGGAAGTCCTGAAATCATACATATTTTTCAATCTGGCTTGCAGGGGCTTAACGAGGGTGGTCGACCTTTAGGATTTTCTGATTTTGGAGGAGCAGCCCCAAGAAGAATGGGATTTGGAGGGTATGTATTCTATTCTCACAATATTACATCCTTGGGTTTTAATACCAGAAAACATGCATTCTCATTTCTAAGTTAAATCCTTCGATTCATTTAGGGGGAACCAACCAGCCATTATTACAAGCACTACGATCGAAGTTGTTGTTCCTCGGTCTGTCGTACCTGCAATATATGGGGAAGATGGTGGCTGCTTAAGACAAATCCGCCAGGCAGATTTTTTCCATCCTTAGTTTAAATCAACTACTCTTCTGTAGTTTATTGTTACCACCAGCCACTTATTTTGCCTCTTACCATGATCTACGACTGAAAACTACTAAATTATCACATCCATTTTTGATTACTTGCGCTAATGCAATAACATACGTTAAAAAAAAAGAAAGAAGGGGAAACGTTTTTGGTGAAACAAACGTGCCCTTAAAAGAGGCATATTGTTCATGGCTTTCCAAACTTATGCTATAAATCAAAGGCAATGATCCAGCAGCAATTCATCTTTTGCCTTAATATTATGTGATATTTGGTCAGAGATATTGTATATTTATCTTTTAAGAAAGAAGTTGGTTCTTGTAAAGTTAGCAAGTGCTCTCTCCATATTTGTGCATCCAATTCTTGTGTGCTGAGATATTCACCATCTTTCATTTCATGGGGGTGCTGCATGTGATTACAGCGTTTTAAGGCCATATTAATCCTTTGAATGATGACAACACACAAGCATCATAATTATGTTTGCAAACTTATTATAATAAGCTTCTGTCTCAGGTGACAATTCGTGTTGGTAGTTCTTGTTTTCTTATATTGCATTGGATCATATCATATCATGGTCAAAACTACATAAAAAATGGATTGAGAACACAAATAATTTGTTTATATTGCAAATATATTAATTCATGTCATGATCATGCTTGGCGTGCCATGTTGTTTTCTTGTCTCTCCAGTTGTGTTTCTAATTACGTCATTTTCATTTCTGTACAATTGTGTTACATTAGAATTTGTCATTTCTTCTTCTATTTGATTACTAGTTGGTCAACATTTTCTTTTGACATTTGTATGTCTGACCTATGCTGTTAATCCTGTTACAGATTTCTGATGCGAAAATCACAATCACGGATCCTAAGCCTGGAGATACAGAGACGATCATTATAATATCAGGGACACCAGAACAAACTCATGCTGCTCAGTCTCTAATACAAGCTTTTGTTTTAAGTGAAACAGAGAAAATTTAGTCTTTTCATAGAGGCATTTTCTGGATTTGGAACTGACATGAGAACACAATCTGGATGTGATATCACTGATTGTTATTTCACTTCAAAATTTTTGAAAGGTATCAGTTTGGTCTCTGCTAGTTAAAGGCTGCCACTGTGTCTTAATATAATTAAATATTTTGGAGGCTGCATGTTGCTGAAATGTTGCAAATTGGTCAGATTTTCTAGTTAGAGAATTAGTTAGGCTTTTTGCCAAATTAGTTGGATTGTTAGAAGGTGGTAGGTTATTGGCCAGTACCATGAACAGCCTTCTTTTTTTTTATTAAAAAAAAAAAGAAAAAGAAAAAGAAAAAAGTAAGAAGAAAAATTGGGATAGGCATGAAAATTGAGAGCCTTTCTAAATTTCTCTCTACTCTTTAATTCTTGGTGTTAGTCTCTAATTTGAACTAAAGACAAATTCATTGTTTTCATTTCTTTCCTATCGTTTTCAACTTTTGATCCAAGTGATAGTATCATGTTTGCAGTCTTGTTAGCTTGTAATTTCTCATTTAAGTAGGGAGCAATTGACTATTTGGTTAAATTCTGGGAGGCTTCAACCTTGGATAATTATCTAGGTTAAGGGTCAAGTATGTTAAATGAGATCCAGCCCTCTGTGCTTTGTTCATGAATGAAGCTCCTGAGACAATTTTGTAGAGATGGGAAGTTGCTTGAAGGTCTTAAAGTGAAAATGTCTGCTGGCATTTATTCTCGGGTGCATTTTGGTTAGATAACTCTTGGCTATATTCTTCTAATTAATCTCTTTTTAAGATGATTGTTCTATTTTATTTTCTCATATAAGCACTTGACAAGCTTTATTCAAGAGGGTATCTTTTTGGGTAATGAAGGCAGGTTTATCCTTGCTGGGTCAACATATGCACTGCTTTGGGAATAGCTGGTGGGGGGAAAAAATCCCATTAACTGATATACAAATTCAATTCTGCTGTCAATGAAGTTAAGGTTATTTGTTGGAGTATTCTGTGGCTTGCTTTTATGTTTTGTATTTACAAAAAAGTTATGTGTTGGATTTATAATTTAGAAAAGAAGAAGCAGGATTTAGTTTTGGTTCGTTGGTTTCTGTTTTGGGGTGATGGGATGATGAATTTTGGGACTTAAAGCTATTAAATTCTGTAACATGCAATTACTGAAATGAATTCTGTATACAAGACAGACCTAATTATACTCTATACTGCGTTATTTTGATTTTTATCCTTTTTTCAAGCAAAAAGATAGAAAAAAAGATTTGTTATGATGACTGAGTAGTTGGAGCCACTTTGTCGATGCTTATGGAGAGCGTTGCTTTTTCAATGGAAGGTAAATAAGATTAACCGCTATTTTGCAAGGGCTTAGTTGGATGGGTCCTAAATGGGGATGGTTTAAAATTAATATAGAAAGTAGCTGGGTTATCCGGGATGTACCTTGACACTATTGGCTCTCCGCAGGGTGCTTTGGCAAAGTTGTGGGCTGTTGAAAAATTAGTGTGAAGGGTTAGTTTGTAACTTGGGTAGTTTTTGTGAATCTTGAATATGTACATATGTGGAGTCCAAGCAATTTGTAGAACGGTTGGACTTGTAGGGAGAGAGAGAGAGAGAGAACGCTGAGTTCTTTCGAGAAAACCACTTTAACCTCCTAACGACCTTTTTCGAGGGAACCCTCTCCTCGAAACGCCTTAACCTCCTCCTTTTCCCTTTTGCTCAAACCGAGCTAGGAGGCTCAAGCAATGCCCTTATAAGAAGTATGGCATTGCTTTCCCTTCAGGCAAAAAAGTAAAACTATGGTTCTCTCTCCCATGGACTGCAACCTCGGAGAAAAACCTAGCAAGAACAAGTCCACACCTGAAGGTGATGGGTTCTCTGTCTGAACCTTAAAAAAAAAAGAAAGGAAAAGTTTTAGCTGGTACTAATGACATTTAGACACATTAATTATGGTGGGTTCATATTTTTATGTGTTAATATTTTTTATATTTAATTACTGCTTATCAAAACATAATATATAGCATATTAGAATTGTTGAAGTTTTTCTCATCTTTGATCGGCTCTCTTTAGGGAAAAATACAATAGTTCTTGTTGCTATTGAAAAAGCAAATATCACCTTTAGCCTTGCAAGAAGTAAATGACCTCTTGGACTAAAAGGAAAAGCTAAACAGTCAATTTCTCATTGTTCAATTCCCAAAGCGAAACCTACTCGCATTGTGATGGCGTAAGGGGCCGAGCGTCGGGAGCACATGTTGTGGGCTATTTTCTTCGAAGGAAACTTCCTTTTTCTTTTTTCAAAGTTTTGCTCTTAGAAGATGGAGGGATTATGGTATTCTTAGTGTCGTAGGTAACGTAAATGACTTCTTGACCTTTTGGTCCGTAATAGATGATAATAATCTCAATGAGGAGAAATTTACATGTTTATCGTAAAAATTAATAAATATTATGTAAATATCAATTGTATTAAATCAATTATAAAAATATTATGACATATTAATATTGCATTTGTCATTTACGATACATATATTAATGTTGAATATAATAAACACAACATAGGCATATACAGAAAAACATAACACTCAAGATGTTTTCACTTGGTTTTGAGCCTCAGGCTGACACATTGTAACAAGTGCCTTAATCATTGCACCAATGTGTTATCTTTGTCATATTTTTAATATAAATAATAAATAAAATAATAAAATTGTATGTATTAAATGCGATTTAATAAAGATACATAATTTATTAAATCGTAATTTATAAATATAAATTTTTTATAAATTATAATATTACATTTTTAAGAAAATGATTTAGTGTCGGTAATTACTAATTAGATAATTAATTTTATTTTATTTGAATTTATGCAAAATTTTCTTTTAAAAAGGAATGGTAGAGATGTATGTATTCAACCCTCTCAATGCGATCTTTGAAAAGCCTATGTACTTTTCACAACACCTCCTCATCCAACAAAAACGGAGGGTTGGCATGTCGTTGACGAAGCGATAGCCCACTAACATTCCGACTTAGGTTTTATTTTCCGGAATTCCACGTGAATTTTTGGTCTCTTTGAGATAAGCTGCATAGCCAGTGGAGTTGGAGTAACCCTCCTTGTCGATACCCTTAAGGTCCTCCACAGAAAATTAAGAGAGAGTTCAAGTGGAAATTGACGTAAATGATGGTTTTGTGTCTAAAGTGGAGGTGGGATGATGGTTCCTTGGTAGAATATCCATGGCTACCACCTAGATTAGATGTCTGGATGTAAAGTGTTTGGAAAATTGTGTAGATCGAGTCCAGGGATTCGAGCCAAAGAGGATGTTTCATCATCTAAGAATAAAGAATGGGTGAAGGTCCAAACAAAACACAACCCTTAACTCTTACAAAATAGTCCAACGAGGAGATTTGTTTTTCACTGAAAAATGTGGCTTCAGTCCTTGTTCAGGTGACGATGGGCCTTGTAGTTGAAGAATCTGAGTCTGAGGCTCATCTCCTTTCCCAGTTTATCCTCTTGGAAATCCAAATCTTCGCAAGCCTAGTGTGCCCTGTGCCTACTTATGTTTCCAATACTCCTTAACAGAGTCTAAGTGGGTCCAAACCTTCATCGACAAGGTGTTCAGTCAGTAGATGTAGATAATATGGGGGTTGAGGTAAAGGCAACAACAGCAGCAGAAGTGGGTATGGAAGAAAACAAGCAACTGGAAACTCTAATGGTCCCTAAATTATATGGGGAAACAGAGACCAAGAGTAGTGGTCGATTCGGTTCCTCTAACTCTTACATGTCGAGGTATAAGAAGAAGAAAGAGAAATTCAAGTGTCAATGTTGGTTTTACCTAAACCATGTTTCTTCTTTCTTTCTCTCTCTCTCTCTCTCTCTCTCTCTCTCTTTTATTTTTATGAATATATCAACATGGAATATTATGGGTCTTAATGACCTTATAAAGTGCTCAGAAGTATGCAAAGTTTGTGTACAGAATAGAGTATTATTGGGGTTGTTGGAAACTCATATAATCCAACAAAATGAAGACTCTGTGAAAAGTAAGTTACAAGTGAATTGGTTTGCAATAAGCTTGGCTGCTACAAGAAGTATATGGCTAGCCTGGGATCCTGGAATTGGGATATCTAAATTGAAAAGGATCACTCACGATGCATACACTGACATTGTACCCTTGTCAACCCAAAAACTTTGTTCCATGCTTCCTTCGTTTATGGGTTTATCTTAGGTATAGAGCGTAAGGCTTTTTGGAGGGAGAGCTGGACCTTGAACCCTGCGTTGATCGATAGGCGTAGGTAGTCGCTTCGGGATTTTAATATTACTATGTCGGTGAGCGAAAGAAATGGAGGAAATGCTGGACTTATTTTTCCTATGCTTGATTTTATAAATTTTATGCATGAAATGAAGTTGCATGGTCTTCAAAACGCCAGCAATTGTTTTCTTTTCTTTCTTTCTTTTTTCCCCTCTGTTGCCCGAGCAAACAGGCTAATAACTTGATCCTAAGGAAGCTAGATAGGATTTTGGTATACCTAAGCTAGTTGAAAACTTTTCTCAGATATGGTGCTAAATTATCTTCTTCGCACTTGTCATGTCATTTGGTGGGAATTATAAATGTTAATCTTGTCAATTGTCTCGGTTCTTTGGAGCAAGGAGTTAAAGGGTTCTAAAATGTTTTAGGTTATAGAAAAACTGAAGCTCTTTAAGAAGGGACTAAAAGTCTTAAACAGCTCCACAGGGCCCCTAAGATCTCCTTAAGACAGAATAGGAATGGTTTTCATTACTGGATAAGGGAAGATGGTGCTAAAATTAAAGGTGATGAGAATGTGCATAAGGAAGTGAAGACCTACTTCTCAAATTTGTTCAAGGGTAACACGGTTTTGTTATTCTAGTAGATGAGGAAGATTTCACCACTTGGAAGTTGTCTCAAGACTTAGGCGAGTGCTTTCGAAGCTCCTCTCACTGATGAAGAGATAGAGGTAGCCTCTTCTGTCCCAAAAAAAAAAGAGAAAGAATAATAGCCAAAGCTTGATGGTTTTCAGCTTGGTTTTTTAAGGAAGCTTGGAATGTTATTAGTCCTCATTTAACTTTGGATGTTAAAAGAGTTTCTCTCTTTGGGGCATTTATTAAGGGAAGTTCATAGCTCTATAATTTCTTTTGTTCCTAAGGTTGCTAACCCGTTTGGACTTTCTAATTTCAGGCCTATTTGATGTTGAAATATTATCTACAAGGCTATCTCAAAACTAATTGCTATGAGATTGAAAGTTGCTCTCTCTTCCCTTATTGGTGAGAAGAAAGCCGTGTTTATACCTAACTGGAAATTTTCTAACGATATTTTTATGGCAGAACAACAAGTACATGGCTAGCATACAAACATGGGTACTCCTAGATGCACTATGAAAATGGACATTCAAAACCATACGATTCTATTAGTTGGGGTTTCCTTGGAAGTAGTTCTAGCTGGCATGAATTTCCCTTTTCCTTTTATGAACCCGTTGCCACAATGTTTCACTTTGCCCAATTTTTCTATAAATGTCATGAAACCCGCATGAATTAATGCTTTGGACTTCAACTCATCAAGTTAATAGTGGTTCTCCATGCAAGTCTGCTGGGTATTTATGATCATCTTGCTAAAGAAAGTCATCGACAACATGGATGGGTTAATGGGAAAAATCTTATGGAGCGACCAACTAAATGTTTTAAAGGCCAAAGTGAAATGGGATGTGGTTTGTACTTCGTTGTAAAGCGAGTAGATTGGGTAATCCTAAGTTGATCCCTTAGAATAAAGTGGCCCAAATTAAGCATATTTGGTACCTTTGTGGGTAATTGCTTAAAGGAGTCTTAGATTCACTTACACACTTATCTCCTTAGAGGCTCTTCATTTTGCGCCTCCAAAATCCCTTCGACTTACCCATGGAGTCAGCACAAGCTTTTGAAATTACATGCTTCAAATCGATATCTTTAGGTAATGGTCTTTCGATCTTGTTTCTGTCGGATTAATGACTGCCCTTGGCCCCTTTGGACTTTGCTGTATTAGCAAAAGAGAAATTTCAAGATCGGGCCTTCCATTGAATGCTCGTTTTTGTTCTATAACTGAAGGCAATTATTGGGCACTCTCGGCCGATTCTTCATGGGACGGTTTTGTTATTCCCTTAAACAACTGTCCATCTTTATATAAAGCAAACCGACTTACATGGGCAAAGTAGGTTTAGGATCTTTTTCCATCAAAAGTGTACACATCTCGATCCACCGGCAAGGGAGCTAAGTTCCTTGGGGTAGAGATGTTTGGAGAAAAGAAGTCGACCTCCGGACATTCCTACACCTTATGGTCGGCATGGCTAAAGAAGCTTTACACCATGGACAGATTACAACAACGGGGAGTAGTTAGCTTAGCCACCCATTCTCTCTGTTTTTCTGCTGGTGAGGACCATCATCATTTGTTTCTTAAATATCTCCTTTCTCTTTAGCAGTTTAGAGTGAAGTGATTATGGCTCTTCAATGCCCAGCCTCTTTCATTTCGTCAGGGTCTCGTAGCTCTGGCTTCCTCCAAGCATCCCAAAGTTTTTTCTCCTGTAGCGACAGTACATTGCCTATGGAGGGCATGTAATACAACGAGTCATGGTGCTGTTATCCCTTCTCGATCAACTCTAGTTTCATCAATTGTAGCTTATACAAATTTTCGTGTATTTTCTTGATTGGTTTTCACTGGTTTCCCGATTAGTTTTGGAGAAATCGTTCTAATTAAATAGAATTTCGTTCTACCCTTCTTGCTTGACAATTGTTTGTGAAAGAAACGATCGATATTAGACGTCAAGGCATGCTAACTTGCTACGAGCCCATGTCTATACTGTTCAGGTTCACTTTTGATATTCCTCATCAGGCTTCACCTAGATGGATGAAAATGCATTAATGGAGAAGCTGATAACCTGAAAATTTATATTTATCAAATCTCACTTTCCGGCTTTGCTACCACAAGTTCTTATACGGACGTTATTGTGTCTTCAAGCAGTACGGCAAGCATACACTCAATAATGATTTTCACTAAACAGGTTCTTTCCACTCCGTTGCAACCTCAAGTCAAAGCCATAAATAACGCACGCTGTTTGGTCTAGGACTAGGAGGGCTGGTATATCTTTAGATCCAGTGCCAAGCCAACCCCTGAATTGATCTGACAAAAGCTACCGGCAAAAGAAAGCATATGTAATCCAAGGTATTCTATCGGTGTTAGGGGTAGGGGGAAAAAAAAAAAATCAGATTGAATCGATAAATTGAATCACACTAAATTAAAAATATAAATTTTTTTATAATTTGGTTTATAAAATTCTCAATATAAATCAAACCGTAAAATTTTGATTAGTTTAGAAGGATAAATCGCGTTAATCTATAAAACCGAAGAAAACTATTTTATAAAAAAATATAATAATATTTTGTTACAACTAAAGAATTTCTTCTATTATAATATAACATTTAAAAGAACTTTTAATTTATATTTATTAAAATATACATATATTGAACTTTTAATAACCATAAGGTATAAATTATATATATATTTTTGACTCAAAATTTATACTAATGGCATTTTTTAAAATAAAATTAACTGTTAATAAATATTTGAAAAATTTTAGCCATATTGATATTAACTTCATCAACCTCTGTTATTGTATTAATATTTATTATTATTAAATAAATTCAATATTTTACATATGAGATTATATGGTAAATATACTTTTCTAAATTATAAGATATATTTTAAAAAATTTGTAATTTGAGTTGTATGGTTTGATTTGAAGTTGAAAAAAGTCAAACTGTATTTTTATGGTTTGGAGAAAAAAATGGTATCAAACCAAACTAGTCCACTCCATTCCAACCCCCATCTCGTGACTGAAAACTTGGGCATTCTTTATTGCCAAAAACTGGGTGCATTTGAGACATGCACACATAAGAGTTACCACATTGTTTAACTCTGAATTTACTGGTAAAAATTTCGTTGGGATAGACCATTTGTTATATGAACTCCAGGGCAAACGTTGGCAAAATCAACGGTGCAAAATGATTTCGATGAGGAAATTTACCGGAGCATTATTTTTGAGATTTTAAAAAACTTTTGTTTTTTCTTTTCTAATGAAGTTACTTTTATATCATTGTGGAGGTGGGATAAGATTTGAATATTTCCTTCAATACTTTAGACACCTTTTTTGTTTAATAACCAAGCTAAAATTGTAAACTAAATATTGGATAAAATATTTTGTCTAGCCTAATCTAAAAAATTTTATACAATCAAATGACACTGAATTAATTTTAATTTTTCATTAGAATAATGGCCCTTTATTAGAAAAAAGAAAAAGGAAAGTGGGAAATAACTAAAGAAAGTTACATAGAATATAAGTATTAAAAACAATACAATATCTATATTATTAATTTTTACTATTTTATACAACCAAATGACACAATCTCAAAAATTTTATACAACCAAATGACACTTTATTGTTTTAATATTTTGTTTTATTTAAGTTTTACTAAACAACTAACATACTAAATAGTCATTAATAAATTATCAATGTATTAAGGTTATTATAATAAAAAACTCTGTCTGTAAAAATGGTATCTAACCCATAAATCATCAACCAAAAATGGTATTTAAATTAAAAATTTTCCATCAAAATGATAGCTTCCGGTTATAACTTTAATATCTATAAATCTTAATTATTTTTTCATCAAATTTCCAATTATTGCGATATCCATATCTCCTATATACTAAAAATGTTTTATTATTTGTTTATTGTTATGTTTAATTATAATAATTTCATAAATGGTTTATTTGCTTTTAAAATTATAGTAAAAGAAAAACTATTGATAGTTAATTTTTTTTTATTTATTTAGTGATATATTTAATTGTACTTATTTTACAAATAGTTTATTTACTTATTAAAATTTTAGTAGAACATGAAATTTATTTCACAAATGGTCATCATAAAAAAGTAATTGTTAATTAAACTATTTGTTTATTAGTAATATATTTAATTGTAGGTATGAAATTGAAGACGGATTCGGATTGGGCAATGGAAATTATTAGAAATATCGATATAGGAATATGATATTATTTATTATGCTTTTTACAAAAATTTAGTCTTTTGCTAATATAGTAGTTTTGCTATTCAAAATTTTTAGAGTTACATGAGATAATATTTAAAAATTTTTGAAACTAGAACCTATGCTTAAATATTTTTTCTTTCCTTATCTAATTCTTTCTTTCTTTTTTTTTGCTATTCTATTTTTATACTAATTTTTTATTTATTAATTTTCAAATGATTCAATAATATTATAGAGAAATCTACTCTATATATTTTTTTTGGAAGCATTTGTTTAAGAAGATTTTTTTTTATTTTAATAATGACTATTTTGGTTATGGTCTCTTGTAAAGGTAATTGATATGGTGGACTATAAAGAATGTCTATTAAGTTTCTATTATTTAGTGTTCCTTTATTATTTTTATCTAATATTTGATAGCATATATTATTATAGCACATTTTTTTACTTTAATTTTTCTTTTCCTTAACCTATAGTTTTAAATTTATGCATTGGAACTGAGTTGTTTATTTCTAAGTATGATATGTATAGTTGCATGCATAAAGATAGCATGTAGTAATATGATTAAAAAAAATCTAAAAGATTGCTTTTGTTTTCTCTTTATATAATACTAGTAGATACTATACCTATTATGCATGTGCAAATTTAACATTAATGTGTGAAATCTAAATAATTTTATATATAATTATTGTTTTAAAAAGGTTTTGTATAAATATGAGGAATATTATGATGGTGATTGAGAGGTTCCTATAATTATAAATTAAGATATTGATAAATATAAATGTTGGGTAGAGAAAATGATGAAATTAGTGTACTTACGATTTTGATAAAAAAAATGACATCGATTTTATTATATAGATTATTGCCTTATAAAAATTCTACATAAGTAAGTGATCGAAGAAGAGATAAAAAATGAAATAAAGAAATAATATGCAAAAGTAAAATTTTTTATGGCAATCAATTGAATGTAATATAATAAAGAGGAATGAGTTTTTTTTTTTCTTGGGCCAAAAAGAGGGCGAAGCTTATATAAGGGAGGGAGTAGTGCAAATTTTACAAAAATAAAAAGAAGCATGAATCGGAAAAGAAAGTGCATGAATTGAAAGATTTAAAACTTTAAACTAGGTGTAAATAAGGGGAAAAAATAGAGATTAGGAGTATTACAACTTTATCCATGATTCCAGTAAATTCGACAATCAAAGTAATCAAAATTTAGGCAAACTTTTATTTTATGAATTTTTTTTCAAATAATATACAAACTTTTATGGAGGCTACATCATAAGGAATGGATATCCCTATGTGTGCATATATATAATATAAATTAGAAGTTTGTATATTATTTGGAAAAATAATCAATAATTTCTTCCTTTTTTAAAAATTTTTTGTACTAATTTAATTTTTTTATTATTTTAGCTAATTAATATATGTATATATAACTGTATTATATAAATAAAATAATAAATTATGACGATGTAACATGACCCGAGAAGGATGCGTTAGTTATTATTCTACGTTAGTATTCAAGTTGGCAAAAATAGGAGGATAAGTGTTGTATTTTAAAAAGTGGGATGTTCATGTTATTTAGAAAGTTTATAAGAGTAGTCGATATAATTTATCCAACTAATAAATGTGCAATAAATTATTTAAGAAAGTTAATGCATTTTCTATTCTATATTAGTAAAGCCAAACTCATTTTTTTAATAGTCAACAACTAATACTTTTGGTGTTTTAATGCATTTAACATATTCTTATACAATTTAATTGTATGTTTTCCTTTGATTTGTATGATTACAAAACAGCATTAATTACTTATTTATTTTTTAACAAGGAGGATACTTTTATCATCATAGCCAGCTTATAACAGGTAATAAAATCATCCTACATATTACTATTATTTTTGTTTTCTATTGGACACGGATATTGAATGTATCACTATTATTGGATTCATCTACTTTTGGTGCATCTAATTTTTTCCTTTGGTTCTTTGAAACTATAATATTTTAATCTATACAAATTTCATTAATATTGAGCGATGCAAAGTGGAAAATAATTATCCTAGTTACATAAAATTATTTTTATGTCAGTAATGTGAATGTATGGTCCGCTAGTAGTTATTAGATACAAAAATATGAGGTATCCAAAATTGATTTTTTTTGTTACGTTAAGATATATCAAAATATAAAACAAAATTGAATATGATTCTTGTGGCGAAAGGAACAACATTAGCACGGTAATACGCAGATGTTTTTAGTTTAATTGCAGCAGAAAGGGTATTATCTCATATTTCTTGGGTCACGTATGTTTGCTTGCCTGACTTACGTTACGTCATACAATGGTAGTGTGCAGAACAGCGTGCGACGGCACATGCACGGAAGTGATTAGACTCCAGCAAAAAGCCTTTGTGTCTAGAAACGGATAACATAATGAAGAAAGCAGCACATCGTGATGCTTCCAAATTTTAACTTCCTAAAGCTTGAAGTGTCGAGCATTTTTCCACAAAACTAATGTAAATAATTCTTCCACTATCGTCCTTCTTTGATACAAAAAGATACAGATGCGAAGTCAAAAGAATTTTTAAAATAATAATGTGGATGCCTCGAAAGAATCGGAATATCTTAATATATTTGTTTCACGTGGAAATACATTTATAACTAAGACTAGATTACCAATATATATATATGTATGTATGTATGTATGTATGTATGTATTTTCTTTTCCTTTAAATATTATATAACGAATAATAAAGGTTTACTACGTCGTTTTGCCTCAATAATACGGATAAAAAATACGGATAAAAAGTTAAAAGAATTCCAATCCTAAAACACATTATCCCAAAGCCAATGTGATTGTTAAGGTCACACTCCACTACGAAACTTCATTATTAAGCACGGCATCATTGATATGCAGTCAACATATTATTTATATATGTGTGTGTGTTTTCTGCTTCCCTAAATCCTAAACGCGTGGTGCTTCTTCTTCACCTGATAAGCAGAGATGGCGAAATCCTTGATCTTATCATTATTCTGCGTCACTCTCCTAGCTTTATCCGGTAAATTCATCTGACTTCTCTTTTCATATCTTCATCTACCTTACATGATCGTTCACACTTGTTGCCATGTCCACTATGGGCTTTATTAATTGTTCATACTCATCTAGTAGAACGAACTTGCCAAAATAGCCAGCCGCATCTTGTCATGCCATTCGGAGTCTTAGGGCAATTTAATATAAACTGCAGCTAAAAGTACTACCAATTACTCAAGGATGATGAGACTGTGAAACACGTATATAAAGATAAGGTAAGAATAATAAGTACTGGGTACCTGATACTTTTCTATACATGTTTCACGCTCTATAAAGAGCGGATTTTACATTAAAATGTTACATCTACATCAAGAAATTACTAAAACAAGGGTATATTCCCCTAGCAAATACTGTAAAATGAAAGACAAAATTGAATCAAAGTTTTAGTAGTAAGGAACTGTATTTGTAACTCTTCAGAGACAACGACAACGTGCTAGTCGGCAATCAGAATATATAATTTCAAAAGTTTTAAGAGCAGGTGAAGCTATTTTAATTTATGGGAAAAACAAACTCGATGTTACGTAAATGATGCTAATCATCGTTCAGTCTTTTGTTATCGTTACATGTGAAGGACATGTACTATGGGTAGAAGGAAAGGATTGCAACAAAGCTTGGTACTGTAAAGGAAATGATCGTTGTCGGGAAGACTGCAAAAGACGGTTCAATGGATTGGGCATGTGCGATCTGTATACCGCTCCACCGGTTCCAAAGCAGTGCTTTTGTGCATACAAGTGTTGAATGCTGTCTTCAATCTCCATAAACCTGCAACAAATAAATAAAATGCTCCTTATTTGTACTATACCATAGCAGTGTGTTGTTTGGTCATAGATCTTCTTGAATTGGGGGAAGGGACTTCTTCCGATCGGTTATTGTGAAATTGGTGATGCCATGTAATTGAAGTTTGTGAAGATCATGTTCCTGTTTTGTAAGAATTTCTCCTTAAAAATTCAGAACACCATGTATAAAAGATCATGCCATACGTACCCTTAGTTTTGAAGCAAGAAGAAAGATGAAACACCTCCAATTAAAGTATTATTAAGTTTATTTAAGTCATGTCAACAGAAAACCTATCATAGTAAAGGAAAGTTTTAATTTTTTGCATAACTCCAGATTTATTTTAAATTTTATTTTATAGAATAAATATTTAATTTAAAGTTTCAATAACATTTTTTTAAATTACTTATTTTAGGTAAGCATTAAATAGGTTAATTTTATTTTACAAATAAAATATATATATATAGTATTTAGTATACCATATCTTACTATATTTTAGATCATGTCCTAATTTCTTAATATTATTTATTCCCATTCTAATTAAATTTTATTTTCCTAAATTTAATTGGAGACATATCGAACTAAACCTTACCGCATTTTCATTTCTTCTCATCAGCCGCAATCCTTTTCTCTCCCTCTCATTCCCTCATCCTCACCAGATCGGACCCCACCCCCTTCCTCGCCTCCCCCACTTGTTTTTGTCTTTTCCCCACCCCCATTCTTATCTTTCTTTCTCTCGTCTCTCCTTGACCCCCGTCTTTCGATTTTCCCAACCCAGCTCTCCCTCTTCCTCGCTCTTCACTTCCTCCTTCGCCCCAACCATTCTCTCTCTCTCTCTCTCTCTCTCTCTCTCTCTTCCCCTACTCTCTCTCTCTCAACTAGTTTTTCTTCCCCACCGCAGCAACTCTCTCTCTCTCTAATACTCTACCCTTCTCAATCTTGTCTTCCGAAGTGATTCCACAACCACTGCTCCGCTCTCTGTTTCCGTATCCGTATTCGCTTGTTCGTAATGGTATAGTTAAGACAGGATAGTAAAGCCCGAAGTGATGAAGGAGGATGCCTTAATGGAGCCGAACTTAGACATTCGCGATTCCTTCTACGCACTGCAACGAGATGGCCATTTCCATTCTCGGTGAGTTCTGTACATAATTCATCGATTCGTCTCTATACTCGTGTCGCGATGATCAAAAAAAGTTTCTATTCCTATGTCCATTTGCTATGTTTTGGCTATTCATTCCATGAATATCGTTGCGACTTCATTTTCTTTCATTTCCGACTTTTGTTCCTAACCTCCGATTACATCTCCAGTGAACCACCTGAGCATCTCACCGAGTCAACTCAACTCCTAGTTTCACGGTGCTGCTAAGTTCATGTAAGTCCCTGTCCATAAGCCATATCTTTACATAATAATAGTAGGTATTATTGTTAAATCGTTATTAATTAATATTTGTAAGTTTGCCATATTTAGTTACAATGTCAGCTTTTTGGTGTTGTATATGTGTAATATCATATGTTTAAGATGGATAACGTTATAAAACTTAAGTAACAATCTATTGGGGAAGTGTGATTTGAGTATTATAATATTGATTACTCCATTTTCATACATTGTTGAAAGATCCGATACTCATATAGTATTGAGGAAGTGTCAATAATAATAATAATAATAATAATAATAATAATAATAATAATAATAATAATAATAATAATATTTTAATACTACCTATCGTTACTTAACTAATGAAAAATTGCTTCGTAGATATATTAATAATAATGTACGGTAAAATGTATAATTGTTGGCATGACCATCTTACCTTTGCTAGGAAACTATAATGTGTTGGAATCTAATTATAATGCTATAGTATTTAAGTTTTACTTTAAGTTGTTATTTGTTAAAAGACCAATTCGAGAATCATGGAAGACAACGACCTTACGTTGAAGCTAAGAAGACGGAATATGTCTTACTAATGTCGGATACTTTTACGTTTACCACAAGATATGTATAATTAACATATGTTAGTAAAGGACTCGTGAATAATAAATGGGTTGAGATTGATTTTAAGACTATCTAAAGGTCAATTCGCTTTTATTCCTAATATCAAATAGATTTGTGCTGGAGCTCAAGATTCTCATTGGATGGCTGGTTAGCGATAGTCGGTATGGATTTTAAGTTGTGAAATTTCGATTAACGATTGCTAAGTCCTTCTAGGTATGTGGTGCTTGTGGGGTTGCGGTTGTGGTTGCTGTTGCGGTTGTGGCTACTGGGTTAGAAACGATCTAATCAAATTAATTTATATTTAGCCTAAAAGAATGGATTACTAATTGTGTTTGACCCGCTCGTTCTAGAAGCTCGCAGTAGTAGATCCCTAAATGAGCAACCATTGATCATTTGCGAGGATTCCTTAATAGATTTTCATATGGGACAATGCAGCTAGAATATTAGGTTCTTAGTTTCTAGGCCTGAAAAACTTAAAAGAAAATGTATATTTATATCCACTTATGTATTCAGATAAACATCAAAGTGTGGTGAGGTCATGAGTACTCTTATATTATATGCTGGTCTAAATTAAAGATAATTAAACCATTGTTTGCTTATATTTTGTTATAATTGCATTATATGTTTTAGGCTTGACATTCATGTATTTTTGTGCACCCGTATTAGGCTTCGACTCATTCTTCTTCTTCTTCTTCTTTTTTTATTTTTTTTTTTACATTTGCAAGTCAATTCGATAAGTTGCAATAAGTATGTATATTGTTATTATTGGGTTAGAAAAGAGAGGCTGTTAGTTTTACATGTTGTAAAGGATCAAAACTTGGTTATTTAGTATGTTTGTGGTTGAAGTGACTCGCTTGTGAGTTACTCTAAGTTGTGCACTAGAAAAATTGTTGTTTTGTACATGAAAAGTGGTTGGTACAATTGATTATAGAGATTGTAGTTGGTTTTAGAGTCTTAACGTGTTCCTAAATGATAAGAACACGTGGCGGGTTGTGACGCTCTCAAGATTTAGAGTGTTACAAAAGAACTTCATTAATTGGCATTAGAGAGCCCTAATGTCAAAGGTTATCAATAACCAAAATCAAGAGATTGAGGTCGATTGACTTAATCCACAAAAGATACATCTCTTTCATATCTAAAGTTAAAACATCTCTTTTACAAAAAAGAATCTCTAATGAGAACTGTTATTAGTTAATTTTGGTTGCAAGTTTGGAGGTTGTAGATAATCTATAAAATGAGCAAATATAAGCTTCAAGGACCACTAGAGAGGACTAAGTGATTTCAGCATGGCTACTTTAATACTTAAGAGTGAAAAGTTCCAAAATCCCCTTATCTATGAGGGATGCTTAGTATTTATAATCGAGTTTTCGAACATGTTCTTTGAAAGTGGATAACATTTATAAGATACACTTGCTATACTCTAAAGATATACTCCAAATTTTACGGAGAGGATCTTGAGCAAATATAAATACCAGTTGTGTACTTTCTTAACACTTATCTTACTTTCTCATGATTTTATAGAACAAGCTTACACAATACAAGCTTAGCGACCTTAGGTTTGAGATGTTGGGGAAATTAGGGAATTAAACCATCACTTCCTAGTGAAATCGATCAAGCTTGTAAGAACTTAGTTCAGGCAATAGTAAGGTCATCCTAGTATTAGTGGCCTTGGTGATGAGCTCAAGGAGGTTAAATAAGCCTTGAATAGATCAGTATAGGTTTGTTAGGATTAACGCATACATTAAGGAGATCGGCTTAGGCTTGGAGGCCTATGTTCGAAATGGCCTATCAACAAGAATGAAAGCTTATTAATTGACCGGAAAGCATATGTCCATAAAGGGTAAAATCTAATAAAATAAAATGGGGAAAAAAGCAAACAATTGATATTGATGATTTCTTTCTTCTTAATTGAGGGCTTTCAATAAGATTAACTAATTAGGGATTTATCTACATAAGCTAACTATTTGGGTTCAAGGTATGCACAAGCTAACTAATTGCATCTTTAAATAAGATGTAAATGAGCTAAGCTCATAGATTGATCAAATAAATAATTTAGCCCCAATTGATATGTCTTATCATTCTATAATTATTCAATTTTAACTTTATACAATTAATGGTAACATAAAAAATTGGAAATTTTCATAACTTTCCTACACTTGCTCAATAATGATTGTAATAGCTATAAATCAAATAACAAACTCAAATATGGCCACATTTAAGTCTAGTATAATTTGAGAGTGCAACTTAAACACAATTTAGACTAATATGAATCAAAATATTGAACCATGTCATTACATTATTATTATCCTAGAACATTCCATGATCACAAATATTATGACTAATATTAATATAGATTAAGATGCAACAGTCTAGCAGGTAAAAGCCATAATAAGAAATGTACTAATTTCTTAGAAGCACATTATTCATCTTCAAAATAATAAATAAGACTTGAAAACAAAAATATATATATATATATATATAATGACATATATCACAATCATAAATGCTTATTTTGAGAAAATTACAAATTCTCAAAGCATTAATAATGTGTAATTTGACAGAATTATAAGTATCTATGTGAAAAGTACCTCAAAAATTTATGATCTACTAAAAGCAAATGCAACAAATACAAAATTACAAGTAACATTAAGTCAACATATCAAGAAACATAGTTAAATAATATCTTCACTAACCAAGCAAATCAAATGACTATAGAATACCTATGTCTTTGAGGTGTCTTTAGAATACAATAGATCTTAAACCCTTGGTCAATTAAGTAGCAAATATAACTTCAGTATCTATATGTTCAATATTAAAAATGATAAATTCGTTCTCACTTACCTTGAGATAGATATATTGATCAATTTTGTTTCTAATAAAACCAAGAGGTGTAACAACATCATTACACTTTGCTTCATATTAAAAGGTTCATTACATGGTATATAAAAAGTATTTTTGAAACAAATTCAAATCAGTCTCTAAATTTAAGTAAATGCATCATATGAACTCGACATTAATATTGACATTACATCCTATTGTTAGTTTAACTTCACGTTCACTTAGTTTCCTTTTGCTTGTAAACCTCTATAAGGTAATAGTAACATTGATTTCAACATTGTATCCCGTTATTGATTTAAATAAGCAAAAAATGCTCTCTCTTCTTCTAAAAGCAGAAAGTTTCGAGGAATGAAAGGAAAGAAGAAAGAGTGTGTAGTAGTTTATAATTTCCTTGTTTATAAATTCCTTAAGTTTATTGATCTTTCAAAAGGAATGTTGATGTATTTGTGGGATTGTATATACAGAGGTCGTACCACAATGAAAGGGAATGAAAGAAAACATAAGGGGAATTAGCAAATTCGTGAGCTACTTAGTTGGATATAATACACTAACAAAATTCTACATAACTTACAATTCACTGGATGTGACTCACCGATCCGAATTATAAGATCACGCGCCATTACTTCTTGCTAAAGGGAATACATAAGAGTTAAGAAATAAACGAGAACATTAAGGTTGCTTAGGAAAGGAAACCTGTAAAAAGTAATAATGCAATAATGTGTTATTTGTGTATAAGTAAATGGGGTTTATATACTAGCCTCACTAGAGTTATGAGGAATACATAAAAAAGACAAAAGGGTAATTTACAAATAGAATATAAGAAATATACTAAAACGGGTAAAATGGACAAAAAATATTTTGTACAGAAAAAGTAAGGAATTTTTCTCAAATGTTGCGTTAGAAGATACGTTTCAAGGGGTAATTGGAAGCTTATAGTATGGATGGCTAAGTTACAATGAATTTTGAGGTTGCATAAACAGTTGCAGGATCCTACTTAGACGAGGTCCGAAGAGAGTCAACAGTTAGAGCTAACTTGGTATAGTTTAAGTCAGAACTCGGGTACTGAAGGGCGTTTTGATCCTCTCCAAGTCAGGTGTCTTGGTAGCTCGGCTTAGTTTGACATTTGAAGTTGATCGACTTAAACATAGTCTAGATTATGGTAACAGCTTGGTAATAGTCATGGTTACTTGGCAGGTTGGTATGACTGGTTGGAAGCTCAGAAACTATGTTGTCACTTACGGGAGCTTTGCACTTGGGTCGACGATAGCGTAAAAGATGGAGATCAGAATAGGATTATTAGTCTCAAATGGTGTTTTGAGCTAGTGTTTCGAGCTAGTATTTCTCGTATAAGTCTTTATAGTCCTATAACTCAACTATGTATGATTAGTTCGAGGAGCTGATTCCTATCAAATGTAGAGTCTAATACTTTAGTATTCACTTAATATAATAAAAGATATATGTTGTTATGGGATTTTAATAAAGCTGTTGAGGTTGGATGTAACTTGAAAAATGAGCTAACGTATACTAAGGATAGGCACTAGAGGTGATTTTAGCATAAAAATTTTGATGTTTAAGTTGTTTAGGTGTTTAGAGAAGGAAAATGCGTATAACATAAATGAGAGAAAGTAAGAGTAGGAATCCTTTGTATATAACCTTGATTTTTTATTTATAAGTGTAGTGGACAAGTTATTTGTAAAAGGAGATAATGATCTTGAGATCCTATTTTTGGTTTTGGATTTTTTAGAGAAGATTTTAAGACAAATTGTGCTAGAATTATTCCCACCTAGTCTTCTTTTAAACTTATAAGCAAGGCCTAATTGATTTGAAATCTATAAGCCTAGGTTTTGAGGAGAAGGTTGGAGATAAAGGCTTGGAAGATGTCTTATAATAAGGTTGGTTATACTTTGGTGAGATTGTACTTAAAATTAGGGATTTGCTAGGACTTTAGCAAGGTTAGCCAAGCTTTGGGGAGCTCGCCCTGACTGCAAAGAGACTGATCTAAGCTTTGTGGACTTAGTCCATGCTTTAAGGAGGTTAGCCTAGGATTGAAGGATCATATCCAAAATAGTCCATCAACAATATAAATACAAGGAAATAATGTTACACCATAAACTGGAGAGTCATAATAGCCCTCATCCTGTAAACCAACCTAAGCTAGAAGCTAGTCGCTAGTCGCTAGTCGCTAGTCGATAGTCGATAGTCGATAGTCGATAGTCGCTAGTCGATAGTCGCTAGTCGATAGTCGCTAGTCGCTTTAGCTGCTAACAAAGGTATAGCTTACTCAAGACGTTTGTCGCTTTTAGCTATCCAATTTTGAGTCTAACAAATATCAACCTATGATGTAATACTTCAAAATAGCTTTGGAAAATAAACTTATGGCTAAAAAATCGAGAAATCAAGCTTTACAAATTATTTAGAGTATAAAATCTCACTTTTAACATAAAGTTCTAGAAAGTAAATTTGTCTAAGATAATAAAGTGATTAGAAAATGGCTTATAAAAAGTCACAGGTTTATAGTGTAAGCCCTACAATTAGTCATTCGAGGTTTCGATCGGTTGAAATACCCGATCGAGCCTAAATTATAAAGTAAAGTTAGAAATATTAATAAAATGACCCCATAAGTTTGAATTTAAGAAAATAAGCAATAAAATAAAAGAATATAAAAATTTTAAATTTTAAGTATATAACTCGTCATTTATCAAAAATGCGTAAAATGCATTTCTATAATTAACGAATCGCTAAAGATAAATTATATATATACTAAAAATCATAAAATGATCTAAATAATATTTAGGAATATTTATTTGTACTATATATGAATTTACATGTATGTAGAAATACGCGTAATTACTTAAAATACCCGAAATGTATTAAAATAATAAGAAATAATTAAAGAAAATTAATAATTAATTAAGAAAAAATAAATAAAAATTAGGAAAAATAAGGAATGATCCAGAATTGGGTTGTGGCAGCTGGGAAAAATAAAAAAAATCAGCTAATTAAATTAGAACAATACAAAAGCCAAAAATTAAGGGATTTGGACAATGTATTGTCCAATTTAATACACATTAATTACCACAAAGCCCTATAAATAGCAAGAAAAATTCAGAAAGTCATTTGGACAGTTAGGAATCAGAGAAAATTAGGGAGAGGCAAAAATTAAGAGAAAAACCAAAGACAAAAAAAAGAAAAGGAAAACTATGTAGTTAGGGCCACAAAAGAGAACCTAAACTCGACGAGCGGCTGGGAGTGGACGGCCACCACCATCATACGGTGGTGGCAGCACTTAGGTGGGCTGATACGCCCATGGCCATCGACAGTGGCCGGAGCCACCCAAATTGGTAAATTCGATTTCCAGCCCGATTTTGTATAATTTTGTAAAAATAGTAAATATTATTAGAAAATTATGAATTTTGTTATTTTGGAATATTTTTGTATTTATTTTTTAGGAAAAATATTCTTTTGATGAAAATATGTCTCATGATATAGGGTCCTTAAGAAATTGTGCAAAACCGAGCATGTTTTGGTTTAGAAATAAATGACCTTAAGAGTGTAGTTTTGAACCCAAAATTTTTGTGTAGATTACTTAGATGATATAGAACAGTGCTATGAATCCCGTTTTCAAAAATTAAATTTTGAAAAATTTAGATAATTTTTAGGCCCTAAAATGAGGTATAAAATGGGTAATTTAAGGTTAATTAAGTAATTAAATGGTTAATTACTGATTTAGTGAATAAGTATATGTTTTAGGATGTTGAAATCTGATGGATTATGATACTTTTAGCATTTAGCATGTTAGATGTAATTATTAGGTTAATTATGTAGTAAATAAGTAATATGGGAAAATAGTACATTTTAAGTTAATTTTGTAAATTAGGGTAATTAGGTGTAAAATCTTATTTAGGATGAATTTAGACATTTTAAAATGATAATTGATGTTGGGAGATAGTAATTAAAGTAATAAAAATATTAGATGTGTATTATGTACATAATAGGTGATAATACATAATATATAATTATTAGAAATATAATAAATATAAAATATTAGAATAAAAATTGATATTATGATAAGAATAAAAATATAGAATAAATCTGATAGGAAACTTGGATTTATGTAATTATATGAAAAATTTAAAAAAATTTCTCATATTAGGAGTAAATTCGGTACATTAATAAGAATTTAATTGTACCGAGTGAAACAAAATATCGACTAGGGGTAATGATGATATTTAGGAGATCGGAAAGTAATGTGATTAATTTCACATTATGAGTTGAAACGAATTTCTAGGGTTCGAGTATAAAATAATACGTAGAAATCGAACTAGAATTTAATTTAGAAATCAATGCGGAAATCGAACCCGAATCTAACCCTAAACCTAGAATACTTGCAAAAGACTTAAGACCTAGATAATTAGGCATATTAAACCCTAAACAAAACATAACAATGTTATAGGATAAAACGAATTGATAACGGTTATATGAAAAACTGAAACCACGTTTGTGTTATAGGGATGATCGGCGATGGCCTAAGCGAGTCGGACCTCGAGTGAGTAAGCGAGGAGTCGAGGTAAGTGGGGATTAATACGATGCTGTATTTTAGAGGCTTAAGATTATGCTTGGTTGTGCTTGTTAGATAGTTGGATATGTGCATGTGCTTGATTATGAGTGATGCTATGATTCTGTCTGTTGTTCTGGCTTGTATTGTATAATTTGTATGAAATAATTGATCACCCTAAACTGGACCTAATCAAATATATAACCTATAATCATAATCGGACCTATATAGCAACCCATTAGGGGAACTTAGGACTCTCCGAACAAATACCGATCCCTTTGAAAGGGATAACGCAGGATTACAATTAGTCCCTTCTTCATCCTCAGTTAAACTAAGTGATAGGAGAGGAGATCGTGGCAAAGGTGAAGTCAATGGTTTGAAGGTAGTCGTGGGAGGAGCGAGGTATTCATTGTACAAGCTTGGGTTTAGTTGTGATCTGTTGCATTAATGGCAACTCCTCAACCCAGATTAGAGCGGGCGCAATTTCTCTAATTTCACGACGGGTTAGACAACGTCGTGCGATGGCATTTGCTTGCACATGCATTGCACCTAATAAGTTGATTGAAAAACTTGTTGTGTTTATGGTATAGTTTTAAGTCCTCCATCATAACTTACTGAGCTGTGGTTGCTCACATCCCTATAGACGTCATATAGGTACTGGCTAAGAAGCGGCAAACAACTACTCTGAAGCTAACAACTACTCTGAAGCTAGCAACTACTAGATCTTAGGGAGTGAGGAAAAATATTTGAAGAACAAACATATATTCTTAAGGTCTAAGTTTTGTTTTATTTTATAATTTTTCATTTTTGAATAATGTAATAATTTAATTATAGTGTATATATATAAATTTTCTCACTTTCTTAGGTAAATGATTTATTTATATTACAAACTGTTTACTTCAAAGCGAGTTAGTTGTGGACGCCTTGTATAGATCAGGTCTAAGATAGCGGTTGTAAGGCCAACTTCTATCTTAGGATGGTTTACACGGTGGGGCTATTACGATTCTGCCGTTTCGGGGCGTGACATATAGAGCATAGTAACCGTATCCATAATTAACAGCTAGAGGGTCATTAATAGAGACCCCATTAGTTTTCATATAAGTTAGTAAATCCAAGAAGTAATTAAGAACACAATCCTTCAACCTTGAATCTCAATCCCCGACCCTTTTTTCTATTCTTCTTAGGACTTGGTGTAATACTGATGAGTTTACTGGAAATCTGCAAAATAACTATAAATGAGTGAGCGACAACTTACTTAATAAGTAAGACGGAAACAATAACACATATCAAACAGCAATTAACCAGGGTTTTCAAGTAAGGTTAATTAGATGCAATGCATGTTGAAGTAAATGTCATTGAATGATGTTGACCGGTTGTTGTGAGATCAAAGAAATTGCCCCCACTCTAATTTGAGTTTTGAGGAGTTTCACGCCGTGAACTTTACAAATCAGAACCAAATCGAGGCTTGTGCAATGGAGAAATACGCTCCGCTTGAGACTTCACTTTGAGCCACAGTCCCCAACTTGCCGTGATTGCTTCTCTTGCCACGTAGTTTGACTAAGGGTGAGAAAAAGACTATTTCTTCTATCTTTATCGAAGGGTCCATATTTGGCTTGAGAATCTTAGTCGTCTCTCTTAATGGATTGCGATACAAGTTTGATTAGAAGTTAGGTTAAGTTTGACTCAATTTGCCTCTTAAGGTGATTAAGCAATTTTCATACAATTTAATCAACATAATACTATAAGGTAACTAATACATAGAGTCTAGCACTTCATAATAGCAATACAATATCTAAGCACATACGCTATACATACACATAGTCTAATAACTTATAATCACAAACAAGACACATACTAAGATCTTTAAGTATTCTTAAGTAATATTCTAGAGTACGGTGAAGTACTAATGTAAGCTTTGTAACCTGGTGTTCAAGATTCGATTCATAAAGTTTAGGACGATTGAGTAAATTGTCTCATCAAGCTCAAATTTTACGACGAAGTTAAAAATATTAATAAAGGTAATCCCGTGAGATTGAATTTAGGAAAATAAATAATTAAATAATATAATATTGAATTATATGTATATTTCATGTTATTTATCAGAAATATATAAAACGAATTTCAATAAATAACGAATTGATAAAGATAAATTATATGTATATTAAGAATCATAAAATAACTTAAATAATATTTAGGAGTATTCATTTATATTATATATGTATTTATGTGTAGGTAAAAATACGAAAAATTACTTAAAATATCTAAAATATGTTAAAATATTATTAAATAATTAAAGAAAATTCATAAATAATTAATAAAAAATCAAGAAAAATATGGAAAAGTGAAGATTATTTTAGAAATGAGGCGTGGCAAGTTGGAATTGAAGAAGAAAAAGTTAACTAATAAAAACAAGACAAATAGAAAGTGAAAAAGTAAGAGATAAATAACACTTGGTAAGGAAAAAATGGAACAAAAATCTCAAACCCAACTATAAGTTCAATAAACCATTTCCTAAACCTCATTTGGTTAGTTTAGAGCTTAGAAAAAATTAGGGAAAAGAGAGGAGAGAAAAAAGAATTTTTAGGAAAAATTAGAAAAATATAGTGCAAATAAGACATTATAAGGGAATCAACAACCAACAACAACCTAAGAGTAGACGGTCACCACTACTGAATAGTGGTGGCAGAGCTCAGATTAGCCAATACAGCCAAGGTGCTCGACGGTGGCTGGAGTTGGCAACATTGGTAAGTGTACATTTTCTTTTGATTTTGTTTAATTTAATAAAATTATCAAATATTATGGAAAATCATGAAATTTGTTATTTTGAAGTATTTTTGCATGTAGGTTTAGGAACAAATGTTATATTGATGAAATTAAGTCCCTAGATGTACAATACTTAAGAAATCTTTTAACCTGAATCGGTTTTCGATACTGATTTAAATAACCCTAATAATGTAGTTTTGACTTCAAATTTTTGTATAGACTATTTAAGATATATATTATAGTGCTATGAAGAGTTTTTCCTAAAATTAATTTTCTAAATTTTTATTTAATTTTAGGCCCTAAAATCATGCATAAAAGGTAATTAGTAGGCCTAATTTTGTGATTTAAGGTTAGTTATTGAAAATTATGATTTAATATATTATTAGACATCCTTAAATGTTAATTACTAGTATAGGATGATATTTGAAGAGTAGGAGTTGAAGTGTGTGTATTATGCATATTAGGTAATAATAAATGAATAATAAGTAAAAGTAAATAATTAGGTTAATTTTATGATTTAGGGTTATTTTTGTTTATATTCTGATTTAGGATGAATTTAAATGTCTTGGAATGTTAGTTGATGATGAGAGATGTAAATTATAGTATTGGAGAAGTTAGATGTATGCTTTTGTTGTAGGTTAAGTAGTAATAGGTAATAATAGAAATATGAAGATTAAATAAGTGAAGAATATTATGTTAAATTGATAATATTATAATAATAGGAGAATATTATAAATCTGGTTTGAAAGGTAAATTTAAGAAATTATGCGAAAATGTAGGTTATTCTCACATTGAGAGCAAATTCGATAACTAAATTAGGACTATAGTGTATCATATGGATTAGAGTACTAGTTAGAGACCAAATATGTTATTTAAGATACACAAGCATAATGTGATTAATTTCATATTATGGTTCGAAATGATATCTTAAAATTGCATACAACACCCGTAGTTGAAACTGAACTAAAACTTAAATTGGAATTGGATTTAGAAATTGAAACATAACTCGCACTTTGAGTAAGCAAGCGAAACTGAAAAATTGTGAAAGACTTAAAAACCTGAATAATTAGGTGTAATAAAACCCTAAATTAAAGATAATAATAAGAATAAGAATTATGGAATAAAACCTATTTATGGTAATTATGGTTTAGAGTACTAGTTAGAGACCAAATATGTTATTTAAGATACATAAGCATAATGTGATTAATTTCATATTATGGTTCGAAATGATATCTTAAAATTGCATACAACACCCGTAGTTGAAACTGAACTAAAACTTAAATTGGAATTGGATTTAGAAATTGAAACATAACTCGCACTTTGAGTAAGCAAGCGAAACTGAAAAATTGTGAAAGACTTAAAAACCTGAATAATTAGGTATAATAAAACCCTAAATTAAAGATAATAATAAGAATAAGAATTATGGAATAAAACCTATTTATGGTAATTATGTGAAAATCAAAACAACATTTATATTGTAGGGATTACTGGCAATGGCTTATGCAACTTACACCTTGAGTTAGCAAGCGAGAAGTCCAAATAAGTTGGGATTAATATGTTACTGTATTTTCGAGTATTAATTTGTAGTGCTTGAAAGATTAAAATTGTACTTGGTTGTGTTTGCTAAATAGTTGACCATATGCATATGCATGTTTTTGGATTTAATTGTATAGTTTTGGTTTGATGTTCTGGATTGAAATTGTGTGGTTTGTATGAAATGCTCGAATACCTTAAACTGAATCTAATTGAATATATGATTAGTAATTTTTAATTAAATCTACATAGCAACCTATTAGGAGAAACATTAGGATTTTCCGGCTAAATACAGACCCCTTCAAAAGAGATAGCGTTAGATAGCATAATGAGTTTTATTCTTCATCCTTAATCAAACTAAGTGATAAGTGAGGAGATTGTGATAAGAGTGAAGTCAATGGTTCGAAAGTAGTTACGAAAGGAGTGGTGTCTCAATTATACAAGCTTATATTTGGTTGTGAGCTATTGCATAATATGGAAACTACTCAACTCAAATTAAAGCGAGTATAATTTCTCTAATCTCACGATGGACTGAACAATGTTATGTGATGGCATTTACTTGTATATGTATTGCATTTAATTGATTTGATTGATAATCTTATTTGTGTTTGATGTATAGTTTTAACTCTCCATCCCAACTTACTAAGCTATTGATTGCTCGCATCCCTATAAATGTTGTTATAGGTGTTACCTAATAAGCGGCTATGTAATTATTTAAAAGTTAGTAACTGCTGGATCTTGAAAAGTGAAGATATAAAATTGAGAATCAGATACACTATCAAGTTTGGATTTTATCTTTAAAGCTTTTAATATTAATTTATGTATTACTCAAGTAAATAATGATTAAGTTACTAAATCCTATAAATATACTCAAATTATTTAGTGTAAATATGTACTTTTCATAATTTCATAGTGAAATAACATGTTTAATTTATAAACTATTTACTTCAAAGCGGATTAGTCGTGGACACTTCGTGAAAATTAGGCATTTACTCGTATATGTATTGCATTTAATTGATTTGGTTGATAACCCTATTTGTGTTTGATGTATAGTTTTAAGTCTCCGTCCCAATTTACTAAGGTATTGATTGCTTGCATCCCTATAGATATTGTGATAGGTGTTAGCTAAAAAGCGGCTATGTAATTATTTAAAAGTTAGTAACTGCTGGATCTTGAGAAGTGAAGATATAAAACTGAGAATCAGATACACTATCAAGTTTAGATTTTATCTTTAAAGCTTTTAATATTAATTTATGTATTACTCAAGTAAATTATGATTAAGTTACTAAATCCTATTAATATACTCAAATTATTTAGTATAAATATGTACTTTTTATAATTTCATAGTGAAATAACATGTTTAATTTATAAACTATTTACTTCAAAGCAGGTTAGTCGTTGACAATTTGTGAAAATTAGGGTTAAGATAGCGACTGTAAGGTCAGTTTCTATCTTAGAATAGTTTGTACAACAAAACTATTATAACTTTACTGCTTTGGGGCATAACAACTAATCCTACTTACCTAAAACTTAGTTGTTCACTTATCCATTTTCAAGAATTCCCTATATGTTTAGTTAATTTGTTATATTAGTAACTATATAAGACATGGAAAACCATTTACTTGCTCATTCCATAGAAATCAAGTTGATATGGAACTAAATTTATAAGTTATGTTGGCATTAATATAAGGAATTAGAGTCATTTCATTAAGGAAATATATTTTTGATACCCTCTAAGCAAGTCCCTGAGTCAAGAGGCCTTAAAATATCTATTGGAGAAACTTCTGAGATATTCTTTGCACTATGTAGACATTAATTTGCACCACAAATTTAGCCTTTGCATCAATATTTGAGGTTGGTAAATCACTAAAATTTCCAATAAACATCTTCTTAGTTAAGTTCTGAGTTAAGTCACCCTTGAAGTTCCTAAACTAGAAGCTTCGGAATTATCCCCTAATCTATATCAGAATTATGGTTTTATAAGATTATTCTCTAAATCATCCTTTAAGTCTAAATTACCTTCTAAAACAATTTATGAGTGTTCAAATATCTATAATTACCTCAAATACTCTTCTGAGTTCCCTTTTTATTAAGTTGTTGCGTTAACTAGAATTTAAATTTCTTAACAAAAACCCTTGGAGGTATCCTTTGAGACTAATAACTTAAAAATTCTTAAGAATGCTCCCCCTGACTTAGCCTTTAAGATTTCCCTGTTTTGTCATTTTCTTATACTCTTGCCTTTAATTTAACTTCTGAATAAACATTTAATAGAACATATGCTTCCTAACTTCCTCTAAGATATTCTCTGACTCTATTAGTAACAGAGTTTTAAGAAAATCATCCTATGAATAAGCTTCTAAATTTTGGTTCTTATATTTTATTCGTAAGTCTTGCTTCTAACTTACCCTCTAAATACCATTCTAGTGAAGAACTCTTCATAAAATCCTATGAGTTATCCTTTCCCTATGTTAAATTTTGTATATATTTTGTTGATTTATCCACCTTTTCCCCAAAATCTAATAAAGATAACCTAAATAACAATTAGCTTACTTCACAATTTTATCACATCTCAAATTCCTGACGTAACACATCATCACTGTCTACCATTTCTTCAAGTTTACACAGCACTAACTATACATTTTAAGTCACATATTTGTAATTTTTCTAAATAAAACCCCTTTCAATAACACCCTTACACTACCATATACATTAATAATTGTAGATACCTCATTTTTATCACCGTTATGATTTTTTTTATTGGGCAAAGTTAAAAAAATAAAAATAAAAAACGAAAAAAATATTTAAAAATATATATAAAAAAAGAAAATTGAAAAAAGATATATGAAGTATCAAGTCAATTAAGTCGTTTAGGGTTAGATTAGATAATGGTTGAAGATGTACATTCAATTTAATAAGTTTTGAGTCTTAAATAGTCAGGTTTCATTAAAATACTTTTTAGTCCAATTCAATATAAAGTAGATTTTTATCTAACTTATATTAGGCTAAATTAAGATGGATTGAATCGGGTATAAGATAAAAAGCTCAAATAAGTGTGAGGTTTTTAAAATTGGATTAAATCTTTAATGAATTTAATAAATTCAAATAGAGTATTATCGTATGTCATGAATATTAGATTTTTTTAGAAATGAATCTTCACAACAAAAAGATCTAAAAGATTTATGTTTAAGGCCTATAAATAGTGGACATTGGCTTGTGAAAAGTGCGCGTTTTCACAATTCATAATTACATAAACTTACACTCCAACCCCCGCACGTCTTGCATTGTCTAAACATACATCATCACTCCATACGTCTAATACACGATCTATAATTCACACGTACCTAGGACTCATTTACACGACACATTCACTCTTAGGAATTCACTCATGCCAACTAGAGTCACACGCTTGCCACAAGCACTTCACAATTGTCACGCCCTGAAGTGGCAGAGTCGTAATAGTCCCACTGTATAAACCATCCAAAGATAGAAGTTGGCCTTACAACCACTATCTTAGACCTGATCTACATAAGGCGTCCATGACTAACCCGTTTTGAAGTAAACAGTTTGTAATTTAAATAAGTCGTTTACCTAAGAAAGTGAGAAAATTTATATATATATATATATTTTAATTCAGCTATTACATTATTCATAAATGAAAAGTAATAACATATGTGTTGATTCTTTAATGCTTTTCCTCACTCCCTAGGATCTAGTAGTTGCTAGCTTCAGAGTAATTGTTTCCACTTCTTAGCCAGCACTTGCACGACGTCTATAGGGATGTGAGCAACCACAGCTTAGAAAGTTAGGATGGAGAACTTTAAACTATACCATAAACATAACAAGGTTTTCAATCAACTTATTAGGTGCAATGCATGTGCAAGCAAATGCCATTGCATGATATTGTCCAACCCATTGTGAAATTAGAGAAATTACACCCGCTCTAATTCGGGTTGAGGAGTTGCCATTAATGCAATAACTTACGACTAAACCTAGGCTTGTGCAATGGAGACCTCGCTCCTCTAATTAGTATTTTATTTTACCCGGTACACTTAAATCTGTATTAGTGTATCGAATTTACTCCTAATGTGAGAAATTTTTATATTTTTCATATAATTACATAAATTCAAGTCTTCTATCGGTTTTATTATATATCCCTATTATTTATATAATATCAATTTTCATCCTAATATTTTCTCTTTATTATATTTCCAATAATTATATATTATGTATTATTACCTATTATGTATATAATACACTTCTACTATTTCTATCACTTTAATTACCATCCCTAAACATCAATTATCATTTCAAAATGTCTAAATTTATCCTAAATCAGATTTTATTCCTAATTTCCCTAATTTACAAAATTAACTTAAAGTTAACTACTTTTCCCTATTACTTATTTACTACATAATTAACCTAATAATTACATCTAACACCCTAAATGCTACAAGTATTATACTCAATTAGATTTCAACATCCTAAAACATATACTTATTCACTAAATCAGTAATTAACCATTTAATTACTTAATTAACCATAAATTACCCATTTTATACCTCATTTTAGGGTCTAAAAATTATCTAAAATTTTAGAAATTTGAATTTTCAAAACGGGCTTCATAGCACCGTTCTATATTATCTAAGTAATCTACACAAAAATTTTGGACTTGAAACTACGCTCCTATGGTCATTTATTTCAAAACCGAAATATGCTCGGTTTTGCATGATTTCTTAAGGACCATATATTACGAGACATATTTTCATCAAAATAATATTTTTCCTAAAAACTACATACAAAAATATTCCAAAATAAGAAAATTTATAATTTTCTAAGAATATTTACTATTTTTAACAAAAATATATAAAATCGAGCTGAAAATCGGACTCATTGATCTAGGTGGCTCTGGCCACCGCCGGCCGCCGTGGCTTTATCGGCCAGCCTGGGCACTGCCACCACCGTGTGGTAGTGGTGGCCGTCCACTCCCAGCTACTCATTGGTGTAGGTTTCCTTTGAAGGCCCTAATTGCATAGTTTTTCTTAATTTTTTTTAACCCAAATTTTTCTCTCAATTTTCGCCTCTCCCTAATTTTTTTTTTTATTTCTAGCTGTCCAAATGAGCTTTTAAATTTTTCTTGCTATTTATAGAGTTTTAGTGTAATTATTGTGCATTAAATTGGACAAGACAATTGCCTTATCCCTTAATTTTTTACTTTTGTGTTGTCTTAATTTAATTGGCCGATTTTTTTCTTATTTTTCCTAACTGTCATGACCCAATTTTAGATCATTCCTGATTTTTCTTTATTTTTTCTTAATTAATTATGAATTTTCTTTAAGTATTTTGTATTATTTTAGCACATTTAACGTATTTTAAGTAATTACGCGTATTTATACCTACATGTAAACTCATATATAGTACAAATAAATATTCCTAAATATTATTTAGGTTATTTTATGATTTTTAGTATACATATAATTTATCTCTAGCAATTTGTTAATTATCGTAATACATTTTACACATTATCGTAATTATCATAATTATAGTATTTTATTTTATTGCTTATTTTCGTAAATTCAAACTTACGGGATCATTTTTACTTTATAATTTAGGTTCGATCGAATTTTTCAACTGATCGAAATTTCGAATGGTTAGTTGTGGGGCTTATAACAATCATGGCCTTGTTTACATCCACTACACTTTATGACCAGGAGCACACACACACGCCACATGATCGTATGTTTGATCAAGCTACGCTTCACAGCACATTGACACACAATACGAATAGTCCAATCACACGGACGATCTAATTGTGATGATCCAACGCGCTTAGGTAATTGGGTAAAATATTTTTGTTATTTATTTATTTATTTATTTTGTTAATTAATCCCTTTATTTTACTAACTTGTTTTTTTTTTTAGTGCAGGTTTGTAATATTAGTTATAGTATTTTCATCATTGTTTTCTTTAGTTTTAGTTGTTTTAATAAAAAATAAACAAATAATGAAATAATAACTTATATTAACTTTTTGTTGCATGATAAAATTTTTAGTGTCATTAACTTTAATATTTTTGCAAGTTCTTATATCAATTTCAATGGATTGATTATTTTTGCATGCTTAAGATTGAAAGTTGCATATTTATTGCTAAAATTGTATTTTTAGAAAATTACATCATTTTAGAAAAATTGCAACTTCTTTGAAAAATTTCATTTTTGTTGAAAATTACATATTTTAGATATAATAACATATTTTGTATCTTTTGGATAAAATTTACATATTTCATATCTAGATCACATATCTTAGAAGGTTAAGATATGATTTGTATACTTTCTATTGAATTTGCATTTTTTTTAATTAAGCATGTTAAGAATTTTTAGTGAAAACTGAATCTTATTACTTAGTTAGTTTTTCATAAAATAAAAAATCTTTAGTTGACTTCTTTTTCATGATTTAGATATTTATTCCATGGTTAAAACATTTTTTTTCCATATTTAAGCATTTGTGATACGGTTTAGACATCTTTTCCATATTTAGGTATCTGTTTTATGGTTTAGACATCTTTTCCAAGTTTAAACATCCATTCCATGGTTTAGACATCTATTCCATATTTAGGTATTTATTCCATATTTAGGCATCTGTTCTATGGTTTAGATATCTTTTTTATGGTTTAGGTATCATAACCATATTTTCCACGTCAATTGCATATTTCATGAAAAATTATATTTAAGCATTTTAGGATATTTTAAAAATGTTTTGTCACATAGTCAGTTTTTCCTAAAATAAAAATACTAACATGGAGTCTTTTTGAAAATTAAGTCTTTAAGTGATTATTTTTGGAATAAAAATTAGTTTTTCCTTTTTATGATTTTAATAAAAATAAATTGGTTAAAAAACGTGAACTTAACCCGTTTTGATAAATAAAATTTATCAACCCATTAAATCTTTTCTAGGCAAATGAGAACTATGGTCGGTTTGATCTTGATTAGCAAGTATGTAGATAGCCGTAAAATTTGTAAAATACTTTTGTATTCTTTTCATTTTTTAGAGAAAATTCGTCATAAAAATAATTAAAAATTTCATTTTTACACATTTTTACATCCTTGCATATTTTTGTATTTTTAAAAAAATTTATAAAATAAAGGCTCATTAGTTAGTTTCTTTTAATTTTTACATAGTAACTTGGTCTTAATAGGTTAGCTTTTGAATTTATATTTTTTAGTTAAATTTTTTGAAAAATAATTCCTTAGAAAATCTGTAAACTAATGTCTAAATTAGGGTTTTCCCACATAAAAAACTTAATTTAACTTTTTACTAGTTTAACTAGTTGGCGACTTTAAGTTATTTTTGAAATATTTTTTAAAACATTTTTTAATGAAAAATGTTTTTTGTTAATTTTATATTGAGTAACTTATATTAAGCGGGTTAGGTTTAATATAGGTTAAATTAAAGAAAAACAAAATAGGGCTCGACAATAACAAATAGAGCTTAGAATCTAAGTGAGTTTATTAAGATAAATACATTTATTTTTGCCAAAAATACTATTTTTAATCATAATTTAGGGCTAAAATTCATAAAAATTATAGAAAATAATTTTGTTAAAAATTTCTTCGTAGAATTTTAGTATAAACATATGAAAGTTCATAGAAAAATTTTACAGTCAAAACTATATCATTAACCTTATTTATTTCAATATATAAAAGTGTTTGATATCGTCGATTTCTTAAGCAAGTATGAAAGTAGTAAGGAATAAATTTTTCTAATATTTTTTGGATAATTTTTATATTTTTAATAATTTCCAAAATTCGGCTTGAAAATGGAACGTCACTAGAAGTAAGAGCTTTAGCTACCAATGGTGGTTGCCACCTTATTGATCAGCCTAGACGATAGGTTACCATTGCCTAATGGTGGCCACTTGTTCCTAGCATTTCTTTAATCGCACATACTATATTAAGTTCAGTTTGTACCCAATTTTCTGTATAATTGTTCTAAATTTCTTCTTGTATTTTCTAATCTCCAACTTAATTTTCCCAACTTCTATTTGCACATAAGATTATGATCGAGAGTTTTCCTAGAATTTCCTTAATCTTTTGGGTAGGTTTGATATTTTTTCTTCTCTCTCTTCTTTGATATTGATTATATATATTGCATGTTTTGCCATATTGAATCCTTCACACTTGTCTTCATACCTCCACTTATCCAATCCAGGAAATAACTAGCTATCTTATAAATTTATCATGAATTTTTATTAGTTTCCTTTATTTATTTTACCTTAATTTGCGCCTCATTAGGTAATTTGGATAATTATGGGTATATATTATTATATAAAAATTAGAAATGAGATATACATAATTACTCTACACGTTATTTTATGTTACGTAATATTTTTATTACATATATAATTTATTTCTAGATATTTATTAGCTATGAAGACCCATTTGACATGATTTCGATAAATATTGTATAATATAGTTAAATTTTACTAACTTAGTCATATTGTTATTATTTTATTATATTTTTAGTATTCAAGTCTATGGGTTATCTTTAACTATTATCTCGATTATACTCGTAAATTTTTTAGTCATTTAGGTTAGTTCTACTATTACTTTAAATTACTCGCTCGAACACTACGTAAAAATTGCTGGGCTCACAAATAATAGTGGAATGATTAATGCTTACTCTTGATAATTGTTCTAAAATCCACATCTTTTAACTAACTTTCAAAAATGATCTTTAGGATAAAGTCACTACAAAAACTCGAATTTTCCTATTTTTTTCATTTTAGTACCTAAACTTTAAATTTGTTCATTTCAATATCTCAATTTTTTAAATGAGACAAATTAATATTTTTGTTACAACGGCCATTACAAAGAATACTTATTTGTTTTGTTTTAAAAAGTTGAAGTACCAAAATGAAATAAAAAATAAAAAATAAAGTTTCAACACTAAAATTGAAATAAAATGAAAGTTGATGTACTTATATTATTATTGTATTATTTTATAATAACAATTGTTATAACGTAGATACGAACTTGTCTCATTTAAAAAGTTGGAATATTGAAATGAATAAGTTTAAAGTTTAAGTATGAAAATGAAAAAATATAAATTTTCAGGTATTTGTACTGGTTTTATCCTAAAGATCTTCCAACAAAGTTAAATTTACATTATATTTGGCAAACTTTAGAAGAGATGAAATATGTAAAATTAGTAGAAATAAAAGGAAAGGAAATGGAAATAAAGGAAATGTTAATATTATTTTGTATTTGGACATTTAAGAAGGAAATGAGTGATTTAATGGATTATATTACTCTTACTTTTAGTTGATAAATATATATAGTAAGGGTGTTTTTATAACTTTAATTCATTTCCACTACATTCTCTCCAACATGGGAGAGAAACATGGTAATTTTAAAAGTGGAAAACTTTCCACTCTTTCCACTTTATTTCTTTATATTTTCACCTTCATTTTAAATTACTAAGCATAAACTTTGCACTCATTTCCATAGGTTTTATTTGATTTTTACCCTTCCAAATTCAGTGTTAGATTTAGTATTCATAGACATAAAATAAAGTAATTTTAAGAAAGAAGAAGGATGTGGAGTCCAAAATTCCTATCATTCTCTTAATAGTAGATATAACTATAAAAGATAATGCCTTCATTTTTAGCTAATAACTTCTAGAAAATCCTCTGATAAAATCCTTGCAGTTTGTGTTGATAAATTTACAATGGCATTCAAGGGCATATAAGTAATTTTAAGGGATAAGAGGGCTGCGGATATGGATGGATGTAAGGAAATGAAATGGAAGGAAATGTAGTTTCCATTTCAAGTTTGGTTTAGATGGGAACCGAAGGAAATCAGAAGAAATGTTTACATTCTATGTTATAGATAAATTAAAATGTGCCTTTATAATATTAACTATGCTTTCAGGGGTATTTTTATAATTTTTCTAGATTTTCACCCGTTTCTGTATCTCTTCAAAGATGAAGAGAAATAAATTTACCTTAAAATAGGAAATACTTCCATTAATTTCCATTTCTACCGTTCTCTACCTTCATTTGAATATCCAACATAAAATTTTCTGTGATTTCATTCTATTTCTGTAACTTTTCAGCATTTTCATCCTTCCAAACACGGCGTAAATGAACTGTGGGCCTGTGGCTGAGCAGTATCTGAATAGTGACACGACATCATTATTTAAGGAGTAACGGTCGAGTTGATTTCATGCAATTACATTCTTAATTAATAATTGTCAAGGTAGAAAACGGTTTTTATTGATGGGAAAGTTATGTATGTTTTAATAAAATGTGAAGAAATAGGAAAAGCTCATGTACTAGCTGTTTCTTAAACATGTTTATATTCATGAATATCAAGAGATTAGTATTTATACTATTAGATTATAACGATTTTCATATTTAAGATTTAAAAGTAATCAATTTTTTCTCACTTGATTATAAAAATATATAAATTTCCTATAAAACATGTGGAGCAAAATTTCATTCTCATTATCATTATTATTATTATTGTGCGGACATACTTGGTGAGTGACATCATTTTTTTTTCTTTTCTTATTTTTTATTTTTTGAACTTCAAGTTGTTCAATATTCATTTTATCCGAACCATCTTGCAATATGGGTTCAAGCTATTCAGGCTCCATATACGTAACACATGTAGAAATCTTCTACGATAGGTTTATGGACAATACACAATCAATGAAAAATATGATTACCCAAATTTACTTGAAATTTTTTACTAGGAAAGTATATTTTTCATTATCTAAAATTTAACTTGATTTAGAAAACCTTATTGGTTTTTAGTCTTTTCTGAGGATAGTTACTTTACGCGGTTGCCTTATTTGTTGGATGAATCTTCCATGAAAATAAATTGATGATATCTATATGAACAAGTATGTTAACATATTTTCTTTCCCTTTCCTACACAAATGGAATTAAAAAATAAATAAATAAAGAACAGAACAATTAAATTCCTAGATGATATATATATTTTTCTTATCACTAAATTCCTAGATAATATATATATATTTTGCTTATCACTAAATTCCTAGATAATATATATTTTGCATGTTACTTAATGTTTCCTAGATAATACATAAGTAAGCATAAATTATGTATATATTTTGCATGTTACTTAATGTTTCCTAGATAATATATAAGTAAGCATAAATCATGTTTACTAGATAATATATATTTTGCACATTAATAAAAAGAAGATTTTCGTAAAGGAAATTTTCAATTCTCCACGTTTATCAAGTGGAAAGGCCATTGCCAATTGGGTAAACATTCCGACCTTGGAAAATGAAGTGAATTCCTCTAAAAAAATTATTGAAAAATTGAAAGAAAGGATTTAATGGTTTCGTGCTACCATCAGGCTCTTTGACTGGTCGAGTAAAACAATTAATTCTCTGAAACAGGAATCCACGCAGAAGTTCCAAAAGAATAGCCGACCGACTTAGCCAAAACTGAACAACTTAAAGTAAATACTTGGATGATCGTTGCAAGAGAAATTCCATCCTTTACCTAAACCTATTTATAAGTCGGTTTTAAACTGTAAATTGACTTGAAATCAGTCCTATTCGATTTAAGATAAGCCTGAATTAGCTTTTAAACCGTCGAATTTTAAGAGCCCATTCGATTTAACCATTTAGGCTTGCTGAATCTACAGGTCAACCTGCTATTTAACCGGTAGTTTGCTTTTTTTTTTTTTTTACTAAATACAAAATATTTTCATCTTCCAGTTAAAAACAATTAAAGGAAAAAATATAAATGATTTTATTTCTCTATAGCAATTTACAATTAATAGTGGCGTTATATTTCATATCTATACTGTAGTTTATAATTCCACGACTAAGGAAAATTATTTATCTATTGCAACTTTTCTCACTTTACTTAGCATCACTAATTATTTCAATATTCTATTAATATTAACTTCATTGGGACAAACCTATTATCTCGAAATAGAGTAAAATTTTAATCAAGAATATTAGTTAATTGTATGCACAGTATTAGAACTTATTTTTATGAAGAAAATCAACTAAAAAATTAATATAAATAGTAAAATTAAAAAGAAAAAAGGAATTGGTTTACCACACGAGTCAATCATGGTTTATCCATAAACTAGCATGTGAATTTACAGTTCAGAATCAATTCAGGGCCAGTCGAGCCTATTGAATGGGTCTACATTCACCCATACATCTAAAACGTCACTCATACATGTTACACATACATATATATATGGATGATAACTAACTATCGATATTTGGATAAGTATAATAACAATTTTTTTATTATTTTTTAGAAGATTGGTTTCATCATATATTACTCTTTTTATTTATATTCTTTTAAATCCTTACCACTGAATTTAAAGATTCAAATTTAAAAAAAAAATAAAAAAAGTAAATTATAATATAGAGAGCTATATTGATCTTGTCAAGATAAAATACGAGACTAGGGAAGCTTCCAATAATAATAATAATAATGAACAGTGTCCCAGAAAAAGAAAAAAGAAAAATTACTACCCTTATTTTCAAGTACTATTAAATATCAATTACGAAAGTAGACGCATAGTATGAAGTGGAAGCAGCAGGTAAAACGCTGGGAGTAAGAAAATGAAGAAAAAGATTCGGATCTACATGACAAATAATAGTTGTCCTTCCTTGAATCTCTCTCCTAATTTGTAGAATGTTTTTCGCAAATGTATGGCCCTTGTATAAACCAACATCCAATAACCTATAAACAAGCGGATCTAGGGCTTTGAACATACACCACCAAAAAGATAAGCACCACCACTTACGGTGCATAAAAGCCCACCCCCCCCCTTCCATTTCTCTCTCTTTCCCTGAATGGTATCTAAATATTTATTGTCATCTGCCGAGAGCTTGCTTCCATATTTTGACTCCCAATAGCACTATTTTGGCTGGTTGTATAAAATTTTGCTTTATCCACTTTTTTCCTTTTTTATTTTTAAGTCTTTCATCTATTTATTGAAAAAAAAACTCATGTATCGAAGGTAATAATAATTATTACCCTTAGCAGTGTTGTTTTGCATATAAAAGGAGGTTGCCTATCCTTATATCCATAAGGTACGGTGATTCAACAAAGCAATATTCCTGGTATGACTTTCGTCTCTGGATACAATAATCTATTAACTTACCCAGGTTCCCTCCTTTCCATTTTCTTATAAAACCTCGTACCCACCATTTTGTGTCTGTATTTTCCCAGAATCCACAGAGAGAGAGAGAGAGAGAGAGAGAGAGAGAGAGAGAGAGAGAGAGAGAGAGAGAGAGAGAGAGAGAGAGAAATGGATGCTGAAATACAAAACCATAATAAGGAGACCAGCTTGTACATCGAACGCAACGTACCAGAATTCCAGAAGGAATTAGACGATGACGGTCGACCCAAAAGAACTGGTACGTAAAGGAAAAGAACAAATTAAAATAAGAAAAAGGAAAAACGTTTAGCAAATCTGTTTGTTAAATTACATGTCACGTATGACATATACGTACACGATACATGCAACTGAAAGATATGTTTCACGTAATTCCTGCGTTCCATTTCTCACTTTTTACAAACATCAATCCAATATTATCTTTGTCTGATCGAAACATTGCTATATCTAAATCGCAAATACATCCATTTACTTCTTATATGAAATCCTCCCCATAAAGGGAACAAAAAAAAAAAAAAAGCTTTCTAGCCCTTCATTATCATTCTTTTCATAATTTTTAACTATGCTGTTTAATAGCAAAATAGGAAAACAGGATATAAGAACACAATTTTTTTTTTAATTATTATATTCATATCTAAAAACTGAATTTTAAAGATAAACTAGAGCGAATAGAGCAAACACGTAATAAGCGTGTATTTTCAGCATAAGGGAAAAAAAAAAAATTGGGAATCGGCCATTATATTGGTAATTTATTATTTTATTTTCGGATATCGGACTATTTTCTGATATAATTGGGTGTGGAATGAAACATGAAGGGACGGTGCTCACGGCAAGTTCACATATCATAACGGCAGTTATAGGATCAGGAGTGTTGTCACTGGCATGGGCCGTGGCCCAATTAGGATGGATTGCTGGGCCTGTGGTTCTGTTTGCATTCTCCTTCGTGACCTACTTCACGTCCACTCTCCTCGCCGACTGTTACCGCTCGCCGGACCCGGTCACCGGAAGAAGAAACTACACATACATGGGTGTCGTGAGAGCCAACTTAGGTACGCATCGTCTACTCTATTAATTCCGAACTTCAAACTTAGAGACACATAGACACAGTAAATTAAAAATTGTAAGTTTTTTAACGTTTACAATGTATATGTCGATGTACATTGTTCATGTTGTTTCTCTTGTAATATAAGGAAATTTTCTTTGCGTGCCTTTTGAAGGGAATGTTATTTACTTTCTTTTTCTTTTGGACGTAAATAAGGAAATTCTACTTTCTTTTTTTGAATACATCTTATATGTAATAATGTGAGGCTTTTATGCTACTTTATAAGATTAATCGCCATTCTCAGGTTAATTAAAAAAAAAATATCAAATTTTTTATGACGATGTATTTAATTTTCTTAGATTTGCCAACCATTTATTCATGTAAGAGGAGAATCAATCTGTATTCCATCATGTCTGGTTTTTGTATACTTGTGTTAGTTCCTTCTAGAAAAAGTGAATTAAACTTAAAGATAGACAGGGCAAATTATACATAGAAGAAAAATATCCAGCAAATCTTTCCTTCTTTAATTTTTTTAATTTTCTCTCTCTCTTTTTATGTCCTTTTTCCTTCACCATTTTCCCTCGTGTGTTTAACTAATTATAGTTATTAGAGTACTAAAAATCCTAACCTGTAAGATCATGTGCAGGAAGAGATGATTCAATGCTAAGGTCCCTTTTTGAGCCCTTAGGCATTATACGAAGAACTCTATTTGTTAAGTTCTTAACTAAGAATTCTAAAATGTTACCATTATTTTAGTGTTTTTTTCAATTTAAAGTGGATAAATCTTTAATAAAGAGACTTTCTTAGAATAGTAATGTGGCATCTAAAAACCGTGAATCTTAGCATTGTAGATGCTGTTAGCGTATAAAACGGAAAAAAAAAAAAAAAAAGAAGAAGCATATATGTATATTCAGCCGGTTGATTTCCTTTATGTGATTTTTTTTTTAAACAGGAAAAAAGGAAGTGATCTTATGTGGAGTGGCTCAATATGCAAATCTCGTTGGTGTCACAATTGGCTATACTATCACTGCATCTCTTAGCATAGTGTAAGTATCGTAAAAACGGTCGATTTTATTGATAAATAAAGTCATACGTTATTTAGTAATATTAATTAATTATTTTTTTTTCTTATTATTGAATTAAATTATCAGGGCAGTAGCAAAAACCAATTGCCAACACAAACATGGAAAGAATGCAACATGCAACATTCATAGCTACCCATACATGGCTGCCTTCGGAGTCATCCAACTAATTCTCAGTCAAATCCCAAACTTTCACAAGCTCGCATGGCTCTCGATTCTCGCTGCTATTATGTCCTTTACCTATGCCACAATAGGTGTTGGGCTGGCCATTGCAAAAGTTGCAGGCAATAATCATTCTTCTCTTCATTGCCTATGCCTTAAAATATTTTCTTAAAAGGATGTTAGCTACTATCTTTAATACTATGAAGATGAGTTCCTTTCCCGCTCATAGTAATCCACATGCATGAACTCGACATTAGAAATACCCTTCTTTTTTCTTTTCTTTTTAACAAAGTGTACTTTCATTTATGATCATTGGTAAAAAGTTTCATACATTTGAGTATATCTTCTAACATAATTCTATAATAATATTTCTTTTAGCAATTTAAACATTATTTTCAGATGAACATCATTGTTAAAAAAATTCAGGTTTTATATGTTATATTTTATAAATGTTTTCCACATTTTGATTTCTTCATAAAGTATATGATTATTAGTAAGTATAGTAATAAATGATTAAGAAACACTAATAAGTTGCGTTAACAAGTTACTCTCTTTCAATGGCTTTTTATAAATTGATTTATTTTTATCTTTTTTTTTTTCTTTCTTATCATGAGTTACCTCAAGCGCTCGTTAGTATAAAATAGGTAAGATTTGTTATATGTAGAATTAGTTGTAATTTGTAATTTTTTCCATGTGACAACTACTATTTTTTTTTCTTCTCTTTTTTTCTATATGTGCATCCTAATATTTAATATATTGACAAAGTAAAGCATTTTGAGCTAAAAGGTTGATGTATTTATGAGCGAGTGGATATAGGATAGATAAGATATGAGGTCTTATTTATAACCTATTCTGTAGGTATTAGTTTACAAATTTTTTGAATCATAACTTATTTGTAGTATTTTGGAATCATCATGGAATATATATTGTAAAGAACTTATAAGTTCTTTGTGACACACATAAAATTTTTCAATCTTCTCATAAATTTCAACTTCACACATTCTTTTCATAACAAATTCTAGCTATATATTTGTTTTCCTTAGTTGCAAAAGATTGGTTTTAAACATTACATGGAACCTCAATATTAGAAAATGCATAAGGTTAGCATACGATATTGTATTGGGAAGAGAAATTTCGATGTTGACGCAAACATTAGGATGTAATACTTTTTTCTTTTTCAATGCTATTTAAAGGTGGGGCACACCCAAGGACATCCTTAACGGGAGCAACAGTTGGAGTTGACGTGTCGGCATCAACGAAGGTGTGGCAAACTTTACAAGCAGTTGGGGATATCGCCTTTGCTTATGCTTATTCCATGGTTCTCGTTGAAATACAGGTTAGTCTCTTGAAAAAAGTTATATAATATAGCATCATCTTTATTCCCCCAAATCTATTGACATTTCTATCTTGTTATTTGCTTTATCAGACATGTATCAAGGATAGATTACTTGATTTAAAAGATGCTTATTCCTTAAACAGTTCTACAAATTAAGAAGTCATTTTGCCTTTATCTTCCCACTAAATTTATTTTCTTTTTCGGATGAATAATGTAAATGAAAAATTGTGGAGTAGGAAAGGTTATTAATCAATGTAATATGAAAAAAAAAAAAAACTTGGATTTGAGTTCATATCAAACATCAAATAGAATTTTATTTATTTTTCATTTGATTCGATTATCAATTTGATGAATAAGAACCATGTTTCTTAATAATGACTACCATGAAAAATATACATTATATGCGATTTGAGTATAATTCTATATATAATTTCTCAATGAAATTTTGAGAATGAAAACTAAAAAACCAAGCAAACAAAGTTCCACAGGCACACGCTTGTGCATATATATATATCTATTATATTAAAAAGAAAAGTTCTTTTTGACTGTCTTTAATTGATTATTTAATATGTTTAGTGTTTAAATTTATATTTTACTAACTGCCACCTTTAAATTATGCACACACTATATTGCACATGTTCTTTTGACACATCCATAAACTGATAACTGTCTCTAGGCTTTATAATGTTTCCATGTATATTTTTTTTTTTACGAACAAGTTTTCAGTATTTCATAATGCTTCATCCCACTAATTGTATTTCCAACAAAAATCTATTACATTTAATATAAACATATATTTTATATTTTTTATAAGTAATATCATAAGGATTAAAATTTTAAAAAAAATAATATTACTTTAATATTATAAATTCATATAATTATCTTTACACCCGTAACATGGTATATCATCCACTCATATATATATATCTATATATATATATATATATATATATATACTCTACCCTTAAATGTCGGATCATGAAAAAGAAATAAAGGGAAAAACCTACTTTTGGAATGAGGGAATCGGAATTTGGCATCAATCAGCATGGGATGCCTAGCTTTTCCATCTTTTCCATGACATCTAACATATTAGGTCCCCACACATGTTTCCTTTAATTTTCATATGCTCAAATCTTTTGACATTTGTCTTTATCTCACTTTTCGAAAATGGAGAGATAATAATAATAATTATTATTATTTTGAATCATTCTGCTTTTAATTAACTAACTTATAATTGGAGTTTGGTTGGGCGCGTTGGTACTTGCATAAGCCAAACATGACCCATTTAACATAGAAAATGCATTTTCATTTTCTGAATCCTTCAACGTGTGCTCAATTTCGTGTAATAACGCTGTCATATTTTGAGCTAGGGATCTGAATTCAGAATTAAACTCTTTACCATAAAAATACTTGTTCAGAACCATATGTAGAGAGGTTGATTTGTTCCCTTTGTTAAAACCGTATGAAAATACACATTTTTATATTATAGTAGTTTACTTCTACAAATACAGGCAACTGAATTGGTTCTACGCAATTCAAAATGACTCCACAATCCATCGATGGAATTGATTTTGCAAATTTGAAGTAGTTATAGATAGGATCATAACATATAATTATAATTATGTATATATATAATGTATGAAATAATCATATAAATTCGCAACAAATATATTGATATACTCATGTGGTTACATTTAATAATTTTAATAAACTATATATAATTGCTCATGCCACGACTATATCGAGAATGCTTTAGCCTTGATAAAACCTCAAAGAAAGTCATCCATGGTGAAATCCAGTTTCCCTTTGAATTCTTTTTCGGGTAATTATTGTCTTGCAACCGTCTAAAAATTTATGGTACAGGGTAGGATCTTACTGTTTTGTTGTTATTATACAATACAATATATGTGTTTATATCAATTTTTCTACGATTCTGTTTATATTTTATTGTTATTATATAATACAATATATGTGTTTATATCAATTTTTCTACGATTCTGTTTATATTTTTTACGAGACCATATCACACTCTAATACACCGTTAATTTAATATTTATTAAATTTGAATCAATAAGTTAATTGTATTTTCTATTGTCTAAATCTAATAGATAATAAATAAATGGTGAGATGAAAGACTGAACCGGTCCCTTTAAAATAATTAATTGGAACTTAGAAGTTCTTTTATATACATATTAATACTTTAATATAATATATTTTATGCATATTGAATGGTGTGCTATATTTTGACTACTATATTATAACTAACATTGCTATTTCTATAAGAGGGAATAATGAGAGCTCCTATTATTTATTAACTGGGCATTCTGATATTACTTTTCTCAAATTTATTCTAAAAAACCTATAAGAAAACTGAAATAGAAAAAAATTTAAATAGAATAAAATTTCTTTTGAATTAAATAGTATTTTAGTTAAAGTTAGAAATTCAATAGTTAAAGTTATATAGATTTTTAAAATATTTTGTAATATCTTTGCGACCCTATATTTTCTCCCGTAATCATAGTATTGAGCTTTACAATATTTTAAAGTATTTATTTCCAGAAACCATTCGTTCTACCTTTTTTCTATCTATTTTGTTTCAAATAAGAAAAATTTGACTTGGATTAAATGAATGGGTATACAATCGCAGGATACATTGAAGTCGAGCCCACCTGAGAACAAACAAATGAAGAAGGCTACTTTAGTTGGTGTCACCACGACTTCCTTGTTTTATGTCTTGTGTGGTTGCATTGGTTATGCAGCTTTCGGGAATACAGCTGCAGGAAATCTCCTCGACAACGAATCCATCCACCCATATTGGCTCCTTGACATTGCCAACATTTGCATTGTCGTTCATTTAGTTGGTGCTTATCAGGTAACAACCCACCACCTCTTTTATATTCATTTTACAAGAATAAGAATAGAAATGGATCTTCTCCATTTAATTTTTCTCGATTTACTTCCTTAAAATATTACCATAATAATCAATATTTAAGATTAAAAAAAAAACAATAACATTATAGTAATATCACATATGGTTTATTATAAATGCTATTAACAATTTTTTACTGGATTTCTTATTGCAAATGCTAATAACATCATGGTAACCCCAGGTGTTCTGCCAGCCACTGTACGGTTTCGTGGAAAAACTATGCGCTGAGCGCTGGCCTGAAAGCGGTTTCATAACCAGGGGAATAGCAATCTGTGGAGGGTACAAGCTCAACCTTTTTAAGCTGACATGGAGGACGGTTTACGTCATTTTTACGGTGGTAGTCGCAATGATACTGCCTTTCTTCAATGCCTTCGTGGGACTTCTAGGAGCACTCTCTTTCTGGCCGTTAACCGTCTACTTCCCAATAGAGATGACCATAAAAAGAACAGGGATCCCCAAGTTCTCATTCACATGGACATGGATGAAGATCTTGAGTTTTGCTTGCTTGATCGTTTCAGCTGTAGCTTTTGCTGCATCTGTTCAAGGATTGGTGGTTGCAGTCCGGAAATATAAGCCTTTTCAAAGCTAAAGCCAAGCTTCCTATTTCTTTTTTTTCTTTTTTTGTATTTTTGCAATCTGTAGTAGATAGAGAGCACCCCTTTTTAGTAGAAAGGATCGGGTGGTGTGTGCTAGAATAGACAACTGCTTCAAGCAATATTTCTGATAATAAATAATCATGTAACTAAAGATCCATTTGGAAGTTATGTCCGATGATATAATCATGTGGGTTTACCCTCAAAAACTCTAGTCATAATATAATATGCTTGAAGAGTGCTTATTCATTTTGTTCAATCCTCTTGAATCTATATTGTGACGAATTATATATATATATATAGATATAATTTGACGTCTCTATAATTTCCTTAAGATACAAATTAACTGTTGCTGTTAAATTCACTCAAGCGGGACCTTACTTTTTAACATATGCTAATGTTATGTTGTACTGAAATTATGCCGCTCAGGAGCTGCTGCTGCTATTGCTTCTGCTTTTGCGCTCAGTAATAAGTTGATGATGGAGCAAGCTCATTCTACACGGACTGTTGGTGACATGCTTTGAAGGCCACTTACAACCGGGGGCAGTTTCAAAGGCAATTAAAAGGATTCATGATGTTATTTATTGCTACTGTTGTGGGATTGATGAGGATGGTTCCATTAAATGAGCGAATGGTTTTCCTTTGAATAATAACATGAGGGGGTGTTAGGGAATGCTTGTTTACGGAATCAAGATGCAGTGAGGAGGAGGAATAGTGGGGACTGGACTGGATGAGAAATGATAGCCACATGATCCCAGTGGAGAAGTCTCAGTGAACACTGGTTTATTCTTGCTCATTGAAGGAAGAATTAATTTGGGGATTTAGGGAGTGAAGTGAAGGTTGCAGCTGGGTGTGGAAGATTCTGACTATTCCTAAGATTCAGTTCCTTATGTAGAGAATTTTGCACAATGGTTTTCCTACAAGGGATAATAATTTAAAGACAATCGGGACGAACTTGGACGAAAAATGTGTGTTTTGCGGAGAGTTTGAAGAGAATGTAACACATTTGTTTTAGGTGTGTGGTGTAGTCAAAGTCAAGAGATGCTGGATGAGGATGAACCCTTCCTAGATTTTCTTTACCTTAGCCTGTTTCAGATCTAAAAGTTTTGGTTTAAAAGGATTGGTTGGTTAAAGAATTGGAGTATAGGGAGAAAAGACTTGGGCGGTGGATTTCTTGTTCTTGGTTTTGAGCATTTGGAAGAAGAATTGCTCCTCATTGCAAGCAGAGTTATGGAGTACCATACTGCTGCGGATCTCCTCTCCTTGCAAAGGAATGAACAACTTGGCATGAAGAATTCTGTTTTAATTCTTTTTTGTCAGGATCATCTGTTAAGTTTTGGTTTTGACAACTATTTCCTGTTTTGTATTCTGCTTTAATGGAGTGGTTTTAACTTAAAAATTATAAAAAAAAAAAAGTTAAAAAAAATAAACACACTTTCATACGTGAAAATTTTCCTTTCAATAAATAAATTATTGTATATTAATATCCTTCAAAATTCCTTCATATCCTTAGCAACCTATCAAAATCATTTCCTTTCATTTTCCAAAGAATCTTAGGCTAATTAATTATTTGCTTGAGCAGAATTATGAGTTATCTTGAAAAGCTGACCTTGTTTAACCACTATTATAAAGGATGCCAAAGCTAAGAAGCAAATATTTGATTTCAACTATATATTTTAGATATTGTGTTAAATTTTTTTATTGAATGTACACGAGCTTATTGGTGCAGTATTTTCTTTTAGTGATATAAGTGTATACTCTAGTTACAAGTGAAAGAAACTTTTGAGATTTTGATTAAATTATTATGACGAGGAGAACCTAGTCATTGCAACAATGTAGTTTCTTCTTGAAATCAAGAGACTTGTGTAAGACCAAAAATACTTGTTCATTTACTTATTTGTAGATTCCTAATAGTTGAGTTAGTAGAAAATGATTTGTTTACTCATTTCTCTTATCTATTCTCTTAATTACTATTGTTTGTTTGCTTGTTATGATGGCATTTTACTTTCATATCAAAGTAAATGGTACTTAAAAAGGAAAAGTTGTAAAGAAGAAAAAATATTTTAAGTAACCAATTCAATCCCTTCTATTTATACATATTAAAACTTTCAAGAACTAAGACATAGACATAGGTTTAACCCACCCCGAACTCAAACTTGAAATCAACGAGTTATGGTTCCCAAATAATGGAACCATAATCGGCCTCACAACATAGGTCTATCGAATCATTAGGTCTCAAGGTGGTTTTTAGACCTGTGAATAGTTAATATTCGAATTTGTCCATTTCACATGTTATTTAATAATAGTAATTTTGTTCGAAAATATATATGCGATTATATTAGAATTTATTCTAGAAAAAGAAAAACAATTTGAAAATTATTATATATATATATATTATTTCATTGATGGAGGTTACAAATTACACAGTACAAAGATATTTTACAAAAATAAAATTACATGTTGCAATTTGAAAATTTAAAATGTTTACTATGAAGATTTGAATAATTGTTCAAGAAAACATAAAGGTTAGGGGGAAAAAAATTCTAAATTATAAGGTTGCTCTATAGATGCCCACATAACCTTTAGCTGAAATCAGACCCTCATAGTTCGGTAGTTTATATTTTAAAAAACTTTAGTGAATTTGTCAATTTTAATTTTCAAAAACAAAGGCAAGTTTATGTGTTTAACCAAGTTATTCGTATTGACAAAAAATCCTAAAAAGTTGTCTAAGTTTTGCTTGCCCAACATTTTAAAAATGCTAAAGGTGATATCCTAATTTTGAAAACAACCGAACTAGTTTTTTTGTAATTATGAAAATACCTTGTTTAAGTGTCAAAATTTTTTAAATTTAAAGTTAAAGTAATTGATCACTTTCATCTCGTTAATGCTCCGGTGTAGTTCCTAGTTTACTTCCACCTAATGCTTTAAAATCGATGAAGTATTCATCATCTTCATTGGATATCTTGTATGGTTCTTACTTGCGCCTTTCTATTTTTGCCTAATTTTCGATGCAAGCAAGGGCTTTTACAGTTAATATTAATAACAATGGTCTAAAATTAGTTTAGCCATGCTAAATGTATGTTAAACAGCAATCGTTAATGTTGGAGTTGCAAGGATATGTCATGCCATTAGAGAAAGAATTAGAAATATTTTTGGACACCTCTTCTACCAATCATGAACATCGAAGTCTCAAATATGAATGCTGTCACTACCAAACTTAAAAGTTATGTTAAGGTAGTTGTCAAGTTTCGTTAAGGCGTTGCTAGAGTCTCTTTACCTTTTCAACCTTTGTGATTACAGATGATTAGCAATAGGCAAACCACCAATACTATTCGTTTGGGAAGTAGTTAAGGCAACGGACAAACTGGAACTTGACCACCATGAATGTATAAAAAATGTTAGAACAACTCATATAATACATGGTTCATCTGATGAAAGACACTATCTGTAGAAATTATGTAAGCACCATACATGTTAAAGAACTTATCGATATACTCATAATAACAATTTATATAATCAGATAGACCATTGAATTTAGTATGAGGGTACAATACAGCAATAAAGATATAAATATCAGAAATATCTTTACAATAAGCTAACCATTTAGCACACATATCATTAATAGATTCCATTAACAGAAACATGCAGCTTGAAAACATTCCAGAAAGTTAAGATGGCAAAACTCGATACAATCACCTTATTGTTCTTCTTAATTTTCCTCACTCTCAATGGAGAGTCGTTCTTTTTCTTTTGTCTTTTTTTTTTTTAATACGAAGGTTATCAGACGTTAAAAATAACGTTATCCATTTGTTTATTGTGCATACTTTGTCATTGTCACCTTTAAGGGACATATAGCAATTGTTAAAGCAAAATATGCTGACATTCGGCTGGTAACTATGAGGATGAGGCTGAATGTTTGGAGAAAAGTGCTTCAAGGTTCAACGGAACTGGAGTCTGCCGATATCCTTACATACCATTCCTTCCATGCACTGTTAATGTCACTACAATTGCTGAATTCGGTCCTTATATCTATAATATGTGTAATCACTATCTACTTTTAGATTTGATATTGTCTTGTGATGAGCACTGTTATGTATAAATGGATGGAATATATGATGGAAAATGAAATATACGAGGAAGTCTTTATGGTATTAATTATCGTGTAGTGGAGAAATTTGCAATTTTAATGGACAAAGCACAACAAAGTTCTAAACATTGAAATAGATTATGAACTAAAGATGATATACACAATAAAAGCAAAAAATTATAAAATAATTGAAAAACTAGGAAAAGTATGGATATCAATAAAAAAAATAATTTAAACAATTTAATAAAACTTATAAAAATATATCTAATAACCTCTTGTATCGTTAGATTAAGATGAGAGTCTGACACTATTAATAAAAGAAAAAGGCATCACATCAATTTTAAAAAAAAAATTATTCAATATATAATCACTTTCTTCTCTTTAATTGATTACAAGTGTAACCTATTTATAAATATAATACGACCTGACATTCTAAAAAACTAAATCTTAATAAATTTAAATTCATATCTAAAGTAAAAAATACTTATCTAACTAAATTACAAAATAAAAGATATTAAAAACATCAAATATAACCTAATATAAAGTAAAATCTACACAAGAAATATTATCATTCTACATCAACTCTTTCTTGGTCCGCATCAAAAGAAGTATAAATTTCAATGATGCTATATAGAATTAAAAACAACTTACAAATTTTATATAGGTTAAAAAATGCTGTCCTATATTACCAAATCATGTGATTAATCTTGAACTTCCATTAAAATTGTGAGATTAAGGATAATTATGAAGTTTTGAGTGTGATGACAGAGTAATTTTATCCAATGATTTGCAAAAGAAGTTTTTTATTTTAATTTGGAATTTATTTAAGATGTTATTTCAATGTGTTCATCAATTTACAAAGTTTACACTACATATAATAATATACCATAAGAGGATATCTTTTATTGGGTTAAGTTGCACCAGTTCCGATCAATACGCACAAGGTTCCAATTTGAATCTGGTCAAAGAGGCGAGGTTCATTTGGATATCCAGTATTTTCAACCCGCAGTCTCAACAAGTTCTGTCTTCCCGCCCCACCCCCCACCCCCGCCGGGCCGCTCCGGGCGCAAGTTTAAACCTTGAAATTTCTTGTTCGATTCTCACCTTCTTAACTACAATGTTACCAACTCAAACGGAGGAACTTCGCACACATCATTATGCTTCCAATCACCATCGTGATTGTCGTCACTGGATTTGGAGGCATCTATCGATCGAGGACGTCGAAGCACAAGATTGACAAGTCTTAACCCATTAAGCTCATTGCGTCTCAGTTGGCTAGTCTTTGATCACTTGCAATGCTATGAGTACACGGTTTTCACCTTTGAAAATAGAGTAAATCTCACATTTGTGTCTAAACATTACTAATTTTTTGCAATTAACTAATTGAAAATTAAAAATATGGATCTCCAATCTATAAATTTTTTGAGGTTACTTATCTTACCTGGATGGTCAATTACAAAAATAAGTATAATTGGGATAATTAATTGCAAAAATAGATATAGTCAAATAGCAAAGTTATATCTTTAAACTCTAGATAGTTAATTACAAAAATTGGTAAACCACATATATTAAATGTGATATTTACTCTCTAAAAAATGATTTTTCATAACAAAAAAAAATTGATAAATGAATTGGGTTTTATAATTTTGTGCATACCGGTGGGGAAAATCCTATCCACAAGAGTAAGATCTAAATATAAATCATGAAACTTCTTTTTTTAGCTAGATGAGTTATTTGGAATGTTCAAATAAATAATTTATCTTGGTATCTTTTTACTTTTGGAGAGACATAAGTGTAAAGGTTCAACAATCTCTTAAAGATAAAATTGCTTTCAACTTAAATGGGTGGAAATATGACCTTTTATAAAATCTATAGCATAAGTTATCCCAACTTATCCAAGAGAACTAAATTGGAGGAGATCAATGTTTGAGAGTAAATTCGAATAAAGGATTAATAATTCGAAAATTTTAAATAAAGGATCAATATTTCATGAAGTTTTTCAACTAAGAAATCCAATTATTATAAGACCATAATATAAAATAACCATTATATGAAAAATGTTTAAACCAGTTTGTAAAATATTGATACCTTATTTGAATTTTTTAAAACACTAATCTCCTATTTTAATTTGCCACTAGACATTGATCCCCTTCATTATAATTCTCTCTAACTTTTTTTATAAACATTTTAAATCTTTTCCCAAAGAGATGGTGTAAGGAAGTTTTGAGCATGATAACAAATTTTTGGTGAGGAGATTCTAAAATGAGGAATAAGATTCACTAAAAGAATGAGGAAGTTTAATGAAGTCAAATTCTATCAAAGGTACTAGATCTAAAGATTTACAGTATTTAACCTTTTTATTTTAGGGAAATTAGATAGGAGGTGAATAATAAACCATAAGACATTGTAGGCTAAATTCTATAGAAGCATATATTTTCTTAGATATAATTTCTTCTAACAAAAAGAGGGAGGTAGAGCATCATAGGCATAGAAAAACATTTTAATAGAGAGGGGGTCTTGATAAGCTTTAAATTAAATATAGTTTATTTGGTGATTTTTTATGATTTTCTCTTGAAATTTGAGTTTATTTTTAAATAATGATACTTAATTGATTAAAATTTTGTTTTTTAAGTTTTAAAATGATATACATAAGAAAATGAGAAAATAGAAATAGGTTTTACTCAATTAGGAGTTAAAATAAGCAAATAATGAAGGTTTGAAAATCAACGTAATTGAACAATATGATTGTATTGTTTCTAAGTAATTTTAGACCTAATTTTCACAACACAAAGACATGATCCTATCATTTCTAAATTTAAAGAAAACAAAGAGAAAAAAATCGATCACAACTAAGTATACAACTAGGTAAAATGCCCTTAGTTAAGATAATTTAATAATTTGTTCAAGTGGTAAAAATTCCTTTTAGCCATGTCGTTAGTATTCCACATCCTAATAGAGAAAATCTCAATTTATAAATTTTCAAATAATTTTAGGCTTTTTTTTTAAGTTTGTCTTATAGTATAGATATCTAATTTAAAGTTCCGATAATATTTTTTTTATAATCTTTATCTTAGATATACATTAATTATAATAAATTTTATTTTACGCATTGAGCACAAGGATTTTATTAGTACTTTACATTACAATATTTTTATATATAACCTATTTTCTTAAATATTATATATATTTTCATTAATTCTTTATTTTTCTTTTATTATATAAACACACCCTAAATTTTAGAAAGTTGATCTTTTCTTTTCCAACGGCAACCTATTTCACATTTTCTCTCTCTCTCACCCCATCTGCAAATCCATCGCCACCTGTTTCTTTTTCTTTCTTTCTTTTTTTTTTTTCTATTTCCCTTCTCTTTTCTTTTCTTTTCTTTTTTTTTTTTTTCTATTTCCCTTCTCCTCCATTTCAATCTCCTTCTCGACGCCCCCACACCCCACCTCAACCCCCTGGGGATTCATTTTCTTTTCCCCTAACAAATCAATCCCGTCGGCAACGTCAGGACGCATTCCATCCTTTTCGCAATTCAGTTCCCACCGTCCCTATCCAAATACTGACACCGGACCCCACCCCTGTATTCATCTATCCAGCCTCCATTTCCCCCCTTCAATTTTTACCAAACATCTCGTTTCTCACTCTCGGTCCCACCCAAATCTCAAGTCCCCTGTCAGCAACCATTTCTAAGCTCAATTTATTAAACAATCAACTTATCCTAATTCCTTTTGGCTTCTCACTCACCATTGGTTTGGTTTATCTCTATTTTCCAACGTTCCAAGTTAACCCCATAAATATTATTAATTGATTATTTAAGTATATTATTTTATGAATTATAATTTCTGTATTATTGTTTATGATAAATTTTCACTTATCGTCATCCGGTATTTTCATCTCAATTGTATTTTAAGAGCAATTCCAATTTCTTGTTCGATACCATATATATAAGTATTATTTTTATTTATTATTTTCTATTATTAGTATGGAAATAAGTATTTGTTTATATCTAATTCCTGATAATAAGTTATTCAATTATCATGTTATATAATATTATTTTATATAAAAGTTATTGTTTAATATTTTATCATATTTTGGAGTATTGGTTAGATATATATATATATATATATATATTGAGGCCAAATCTCTATTTTTTGTTGTATTTAGATTGGGTTACTATTTTCTATTTAATTATAGAGTTATGTTAATTATCGTATTTTATACGTAAGTCTCGAGTATCGATTTGATATACTACGATACTATTTTGTTATTAATGTGCCTTATTATTAACATTGATGACATTACGATCTAAGTATTTTTATCACGATAGTATCATGATTGTATAGTATATTATATTATTTGTTTTGTATGTCCATCTTACTTGTCGATTATTGTTATGCCCTACCTTACAAAAGCTTACGAACTATAATATTTTCCGATTAAGTATGCATTATTTCATTACCGTATCGATTCGATAATTTATATATTTTGATACTTTAATCATATGTTCATTTTATATTTTCTTTATATATATATAAAATGTACTATATGATTTACTATACATAAGTAATCTTATATAGTTATATCAACTTTTTAGCTTAATCGTATAACATTATATTTCTATTATGGAATTATTATTTAATTCGACAATTTTTTTCAAGACCATAAGTTCATAGATAACTCCTAGGTAGAACTTAGTCATAGAGTGCTTAAAAGTTAACATGTTACTTGTTTTTCATTTAGATTCGTGGTGGTGTTCGGTTTCCCTTATTGAGGTCTGAGCTTTTGTTTTGGGTTATGAGATTAGAGTCTCGTTTTCGGTTGTGAAGCGATTTTAGGTATGTAGTGCTTGTTTGTATAGTTGTGCTTGCTAGGTTTGAAAAGATCTAACCAGATTAATCTATATTAAACTTGAATCATTAGTTTGATGATTTTGCTTGACCTGCTTGCTCTAAAGGCTTACAATGGCAGTTTGCTAAGAAAGCAACTATTGATCATATACGAGGTTTCTCTAGTGGACTTTTCATATGGGATGCTACAACTAGAATTTTAGGTTTTTGGTCTCTAGACTCTAGCCATAAAGGATTTAAATGAAAATATATATTTATATTCACCAATGTATATGGACATGGAATAATGCATGGCGGGGTCATGATTACCCTTGTATTGTATGTTAGCCTAAATTATAGATAATTAAACTATTATTTATTTATATTCTGTTATTGTTGCATTATATGCAAGTAAATGTTTGGGCTTGACATCCGTGTGCATTTATGCACCTGTATTGGGCTTTGGTTCCTCCATTTATTTTTACAACTACAGGTTGATTCAATAAGTTGCGATGAGTATGGAATTACTATCCTTAGGTCAGAAATGAGAGGCGGCTAGCTCAATATGTTGTAAGTGATAAGGTCTAGTTATTTGATATGTTTAGGGCTTAAGTAACTCATCTGTGAGTCATTTGAATTGATGTATTTGGAGGATTGTTATTTTATACTAGATAAGTGGATATTACAAGTGATTTTAAGAGAATATAGTTGGTTTCAAAGCCTTAAATGTGTTCCTGAATAGCAAAAACACGTAGCGAGCTGTAACGCCTTCGAGTTTTATGACATTACACCAGCAGATATAGTTATGTCCCCAATCGTGTATTTTGCAGCAATCATATTTTTTTACAATGTCTATATAAAACCTCTTTAGGGTTTTCATAATAAAATATTTTGGCACGACTTTTTAAGAGTTTTTCAAGAACAAAACACTCAAGAGAGTATAGTGTATAAAGACATCAAGATTCAAGAACCACCTTATCGAACTCATAATTTATTCTTTCTACCTTTCTTTAGTTTTTATTAAAGATCAATCTTTTATCATGAGTAGGAAGTAGAACTTTTAGTATCTAGGTTTCGTGGAACCCAGATCTTGTATGTAATGTGTCGAAGTTGCAGAGTCGCAACAGTCCCACCGGATAACAGTCCTACCGGATAACCATCCTATGATAGTAACCGGTCTTACAGTGCCTATCATAGATATGGCCTATCATAGACATGATCTATACAAGGTGTCGACGATTCCTCACTTTAAAGTAAACAGTCTAATTAAGAATTTAGCTAAAGTTACAGTAATTATCAAGAACTTTAGGTCAACATATATAATTACATGTACATTCTACAAAATTTCCTAGGAAATTCTACATCAAACGTAACAATCAGCTAATTTATATATCAACTATCAATCTTTCATTCTTGAGCTACTAAGACTATAGATATATATTAACTACTAAGCAAATTGATTCTCATACCCTAGGCTTCAAAAGAACTAACTTCTGGATAGTTGTAGGGTGGCATATTACTTGGAGTATTCAGAAATCAAGACTTGTAAAAGGATTTATATAGGTATGAGCAACTACAGCTCAGTAAGTTGAATTGGAGACTTATGAATATATACAAACACAAACAAGATTATAAAGTAATTATTTTCATGCAATGCAATAAGCAAGTGTTATCACACAACGTAATCCCATCCATTGTGAAATCAGAGAAATTTCACTCGCTTTAATTTGGGTTAAGGAGTTTTCATGTTGTGCAACAGTTAACAACCAAGGTCAGGTTTATTTAATGGAGACACTGCTCCTCCTAAGACTATCCTTCGAATCAATACCTTTATCCTTACTGCGACCTCTTCTTCTGTCATTTAGTTCAGTTAAGGATGAGGAAATGACCAATTTGTTATCCAACGCTATCTTTTTCGAAAGTGTCGGTGTTTGGTTAGAGAATCCTAATGATCCGCTAAAGGGTTGCAATGCATGACAATTTAGCCCATTATAAATTAAGATTAAGTTCCATTAAAGTGTTCAGACAATTTCACACCAATCCGGTCATAATAAACAATCAATCATAACACAAATTTCAACACGAATTTAGATACACAAACACATGCATAAACTACTTACAATCACAATCATATATAATCCTAAGTTTCCAAGTACCTTAAAATAGTACTCCAATACGATGAAGTAATAAATCTAACTTACTTAGAATTCTCAGTCGCTCAATCACTTAATTGCAGGTCGGTTTATCTCCGGATATCCTATAATACATATACGTCTTTTTAGTACTTATATTTTGATAATACATATTCTAAGTTATAATTTAACTCACTTCTCCATGTATACCTATTATTTACTAATGATTCACTCTACTTTAGTTCAGGGTTTGATTTCTAAATTAGATTCCATTTTTTATTCTACATTGTCATTGACTATAAGGAATCCTAAATACGTTTGAATCCTAATGTAAAATTAATCACATTAAGTTCGAATATTCTAATATCACATTGGATCTTAATTTAGTGTTTTAATCTATTCGGTATACTCTAATCCTAATTAGGACACTAGATTTACTTCCGATATGAGGAAATCTTACATATTTTATCAAATTGCCAAAAATTAATTTTCATACGAGATTTATTATGTACTGATTTTATTATTATATTATCCAAATTAACCTATTTTTTTCATATTTATTAAAATTCCAATTCCACATATTTCTAATTTCCTACAATTCCCACATCATTCTTATATTAATTACACTTAATACTCTAAAGACTAAGATTAAGTTTTCACATCAGAAATTAACATCCTTAAACATCTAATTACCTTCTAAATTAGTAATTAATCATTTAATCACCTAATTAACCTTAAATTACTCATTTTTTAAATCATATTATGGATAAAAAATTGCTTAAAAATTTCAAAAATCAATTTTAAAAAAATGGCTTCATAGTACTGTTCTATATTACTTAAACATACTATAGAAAAAATTTGAGCTCTAAACTAAATTCCTAAACCTATTTATTTCTAATTCTAATAATGCTTGGTTTTGTTTAATTTCTTAAAAACCCTATATTTACAAACGTGATTAAACTTAGTCACTATTTTTTCCTAAATCTACATATAATAAAACCTCAGAATAATAAATTTCATAATTTTCTGGGCAAAATAAATAATTTTAAGAAATTTTACAAAATTAGAGAAGAAGTGAGACTTACCTTGTTTAATAGCTTTTTGGCCTCCAACACCTGTTCAGGTGTGTCGGCCAGTCCAGGCAGTGGGTTTAGAGTGGGGTAATGGTGGTGGTGGTATGTGGGTTTAGCCTTCTTGCTCCCTTTGCACAGATTTGGGACAAATTTCTAAAACCCTAATTTTTTTCTCTTGATTTCAATGCTCTCAATTTTCCTGAGCTTCTAATTGTCCAAATGAGTTTTATAAATTTTCTTACTATTTATAGGGCTTTAAGGAAATTGTTATGCATTAATTAGACAAGACAATGCACAAATCTCTTCCACTTTACCTTTTGTGTTGTTTGTTTTTTATTGGTTAATTTTTTTTTCTTACTTTCCTTGCTACCAAAACCAAATATGGATCATTCTCTATTCCTCTAATTTTTTCTTAATTATTTTATAATTTTATTTAATTATTTAATAAGTTTCTAGCTAATTTCAGGCAATTTAGGTAATTTTGCGTATTTTTATATATACGTAAATACGTGTGGGGTATAAGTAAACGTTCCTAATTATTATTTAGTTCATTCTATGATTTTTAGTATACATATAATCTATCTCTAGCAATTTATTAGTTATTAGTTACACTTTTCGCCTTTCCGATAATTAACAAGTAATATACTTAAATTTTGAAAATTTTATAATCTCTTATTTTATTACTTATTTTCTTAAATTCAAGTTTACGGGATCATTTTTACTAATATTTCTAACTATAGTTTATAATTTAGGTTTAATCGGAACCTTTAACCGATCGTCTTAAACTTTGTATACTAAATTCAATTCTACAGTTACTTGGTTTATCTTTAGGGCTTACATAATGCTTGGTTTTATTGTATCTAATAAAGATCTTTATTCTTCTTGAATCAATTATGTGTGCTTACATGTTTTAGATTGATAATTATGCAGGTTATTAATTTAAATCTAATATTATACAAGAAGATCAAGAAATTTCTTGTATAATTAGATATAACATAATTGATGAGAGTTTGTACAATGTTAGAGATAAATTGAAAAATTCTTCTGGATTAATAATATTATCTTTAATATTATTTTTAAGAGAATTTGCTAAGTGTTAATACAATCTTAAATTATGCCATAGGGAAGAGATTCTATTAGATAATCTAAAGATTAGGGTTAATAAGCTTGAGGAAGTTATTAATTTTAAAAGAGAATTCTCCTGATTAAGAAAAGGTAAAAATTGAATTAGATTATCTTTAGAAGTTGCATGTATAGATCTAAGGAGTCAAGATCTAAGTATGACGTTAAGTCTTGAATTAAATCTTTAAAATTTTGCTTTCTTATTTGGTTGTTGAAAATTTACTTTATTTAATTTGTTGTTACAATTTTAATTTAAAGAATTGAATTCTTCAAATTAAATTTATTCAATTAAATAATAGAATTAAGGTTAATAATAGTATTTGGGGTCTTTAAGGAATTGACATTCGAACTCATAGTCGCTTTATTATAATTTAATAGATGTACTTACCTCATATCAGGGATTATTGTAAAATATGGTGAGTAAAGGTAGGTGATAAAGTGGAGTATTAATGAAGTCCATAAGTTAACAAGTAAGACAGTAGATATTAGCTTTCTAGATCTTAAAGTCCAATATGTAATTAATTACCACTCCTTAACCTTAAATTCAAATAGTGTTTAACATCTCCTCTCTAATGTTAACTTGTAAGCAATCATGCAAATTCCTTCAGTTTCAGATAGAACTAATGTTAGGTTGGTCTAGCTGATTTTTAGAGATGGGAATTTTCATGTGAAAACCAATTATTATAAGTTAGTAAGGAAAACTTATACTAAGATAATGCTATTGCATCAACATCCTTTAGAGTAGACCCAAAGTTATGGAAGTTAATTTGGTTTCTAGATTGTAAGGCTAACAAAACAACACTTATGGAGATTGTATACAAATGCTTGAGCTATTACATAACTTCTTGTACAAGAAAGTGCAAGCAAATGCAACATGTTTTCATTATAGCTATGATAAAACTATGGAACACTAGTCTCTTTATTGCAATTGGGTTAAGCTTCCCCGGTTTACTTACTATTAGATTAAAATAGATGAGCAAAATACTTGAAGAGTCGATAATTGGCTTGATATGTAGATGTGTAACGACAATTGTTTAACTTTAGAGAACATGGCTCTTTTTTATCAAATTTGCAGTAGTCTTTTGGAATATTTGAGAGCGCCGAGAAAAATGTTTCTTTGAAATGTCAAGCTAAATTTGAATAAAGATATCGAAATAATCAATTTTGAATTGAGTGAGATCTAGATGCGTAAAGCAAATATCTTTAGAGAAGTGCATATCTCAAGCTCAAATCAACACCTATAATTAAAAGTTCTTAATTTTTAGTGTTTGTGCTTTTATAAGGTCAATTGTAAATGTTTGAAGTGAAGTAATACAAAACTAGGAATGGGTATGGTAGCTTATGAATCATGATATCATCAAAATAAATTGTGATGGGTTAGCTAATACGTTAACAGGTGATTGTGGAACTAGTGTTGTTTACCGATATTTAACTAGTCATGCGATCAAAGCCTCAACATTTCACTAAAGAGGTTTAAATTGTTTAGTAACAAAGGCAATAGCAATCTATAAGGGACTTCTTTCCATTTAAAGACAAAGATAGAATAAAATTTTGATCAACTTTCTAAGCTTGTTTTTTCTTCTATGATGTCTAATAAAGTTAGTCATTTGGAAGATGAAAGGGATTATGGGTACCATCAAATCTCCTAAAAAAATTTGTGAAGGTTATTATAACTAGTAGTGTAAATATTAGTATCTCAAAGAAATGAATCGGATTCAACTCTTTCATTTCCCAATAATTATAATATATATAGTTAGTAGAAAAAAAAATTGTTTTCTTCTCAATTTGTTTTTATTTTTACGAAAGGAAATGTAAGTGTTAATTAGGTTGCTTTTGAATGCAAAGGATCTATTGTAGTTATTATGTTCATAAACCCCATCCTAATTACTTTATTTGTTATTTTTAGACTCAATTTCCTTTCCCCTATATGAAGTTTATTTAATAAATTTATTCTTTATTAATCAAAAAAGGAAAAAAAAAATAAACCTATATAAAATAATATAACTATCCTAAGAAATCATCAAGGTAGAAAACAACTCAAAAGTGTGTGATCCCAATTACACTATCCTTTAGTAAATAGACTTAGTGTCAAGTTGAAAATTTCGCTTTTCTCTTTTCTTAACCTAATTATACAGGAAGCCCAACCTTCTTAATATGAATCTCTCGACTAGATTAAGAAAAGTTTTTATAAAGAAATATTTTTTGAAATGGAGTCACCACCCAATTGAAATCAAGAAAAAAGTAGAATTGTAGCCTATGGGTAGATAAACTCTAATTCCAATTACTGGCCTATGGTTTTTTCTTAAAAAATTTTAGAAAAATAGAAATAAAAAAATCTTAGGTTCAAAGGTTAACTTATTAAAACACAACGGTTTCTGTAAAAAAAGTCCATGAAATTGCTTAATGGGCCTTTAATGTGTTTTCGAACAAATTAGAATTTTAAAAAAATAAATAAAAGGAAAGTGCAAAATTTTTTATTATTTTGGGCTACCCGAAGTGTATACATACCCACAAAGATGGATCAAGCCCATGTAATTCTTAATTAATAAAAATTTTAGTTTGTTGGTTTATTTTATTTTTGAAAACTCTTTTTTCACTTTAAGCTTATTAAATTTTATTAATTTCGAAAAAAAAAGGTTTTTTTGGTCCATATTTGAAAACTTCTAAAAAAACTTCTTAACTTTGGAAAAGGCTAATTTAGTTTTTTATTTATGAAAAAAATTTAGAGAAAGGCCATCTTTATTTGAAAACAACTTTATTCAAGGATGACAAAACATATTAACAAGACATACATTCGAATCACAACAATTATCAAGACAAAGAGAAATTAACCTAATCATGTAAGCTAATTATCATGCAAAACAAATATAATATGCAAATTTATTAACCTAACATGTTAATTTATTAGAATGATAACAACTAAAAATGTTAAAATGCTAATTTAATTATTAGAACATAAGGTTTCAATTTATTCGTTAAAACTAATTATCAACTAAAATCTAAGCATGCTAATTGTCACACCCCGAAGCGATGGAATCATAACAATCTCATCGTGCAAACCATTCTAAGGTAGAAACTAACTCTATAGCCTTTATCTTGGATCTGATTTATATAAGGCATCTACAAGTAATCCATTTTGAAGTAAATAGTTCATAAATTAAACAAATTGTTTGCTTAAGAAAGTATGATAATATATATGTTAGGATTCAAATATTACAATTAATGTTTGCAAGGTTTCATTGTATCATATTACCTAAGTAAAACTTTATTCAAAAATGGAAGATTCTAAAATAAGAATTAAGACCTTAAAAATATACCTATTCTTTGGATATATTTCTCTACTCCCTAGGATCTAGCAGTTGTTAACTTCAAGGTAAATATAGGTCGTTTCCTAGTTAGCACCTACAATAACATCAGGGGTATAAATAATCAACAGCTCAGTAAGTTAAGACGGAGACTTAAAACTATAAATCAAATACAAACGGGGTTATCAACCAAATTAGTTAGATGCAATGCATATATAACCAAATGCCATCACACAACGTTATCTGATCTGTCGTAAGATTAAATAAATTACACCCATTCTAATACAAGTTAAGAAGTTTCCATGTTATACGATGGCTCACGACTAAATCGAGGTTTGTGTAATGGAGACATCGCTCCTCCTACAACTACCTTCGAACCATTGACTTCACTCTTGCTACAACCTCCTTACCTATCATTTAGTTCGATTAAGGATAAAGAAGGGACCCATTATTCTATTTAGCGCCATCCCTTTCAAAGGAGTCAGTATTTGGCCAGAGAACCCTAATGGGTTGCTATGCAGGTCCAATTTAGATTTCAAGTCATATATTCAATTAGATCTAATTCAAAGTGTTCAGTCATTTCAACAAATTACATAAATACAAGCTAGAGTAGTAAACCAAAATCATATCATGAAACTCAGAAACAAGCATACGTACAGTCAACTATTTAGCAAATGTAACCAAGTAAAATTTTAAGCCTTCAAGTATTATAAATTAATACTCCAAAATATAATAACATATTAATCCCAAGTTACCTAGACTCCTTGCTTGCTCACCCAAGGTGCGAGTCGTACAGGCCATCGCCGATAATCCTTATAATGCAAATGTTGTTTTAATACTGATATAACTATCTTATATAAGCTTTATTCGGTATTTCTTTATCATATCTTTTGCTTAGGATTTTATTATACCTAATTATTCAGGTTTTTAAATATTTTACAATTATTCTTAATTTAAGCTAAGTTCTAATTTAGTTTTCGAATTAATTTCTAAATTAGGTTTTAATTCAATTTCTAATTACGTGTTATATAAGAACCTTAAAAACTTGTTTCAACTCATAGTATGAAATTAATCATATTATAATCAAGTATCTTAAATATCTTATTTGGTCTCTAACTCGTATTCCAGTCCATACGGTACACCACATTCCTAATTTAACTACTAAATTAGCTTCTAATGTAAGAATAACTTACATTTTTGCATAATTTTTTAAATTGACCTTTCAAATCAAATTTATAATATTCTCCTATTATTATAATATTATCAATTTAACTTAATATTCTTCACTTATTTAATTTTCCTATTTCACATATTGCTTGTTATTACTTAATCTATACATAAAGCATATATCTAACTTCTCCAATACCATAATTTACATCTCGCATCATCAAATAACATTCAAAGACATCTAAATTTATACTAAATTAGAATATAATCAAACTAACCCTAAATCATAATTAGTCTACACAAAAATTTTGAGCTCAAAACTATATCCCTAAGGTTATTTATTTCTAAATCGAAAATTAGTTCGAGTTTAATGATTTCTTAAAACTAATATGTCCCGAGACCTAAATTTATCAAATTGATATTTTTTTCCTAAATCTAAATACAAAAATATCTCAGAATACTAAATTTCATAATTTTCCACATTTATTTAATGTTTTTAGTAAATTAAACAAAAATTGGGAGGAAATCGGAACTCACCGGCGTTGCTAGCTCTGGCTACCATGGCCTTATTGGCACCACCAAGTGTGGGGTCTACTATGTGGTGGTTAGTCTGGTTCCTTCCTAGGTAGTCATCAAGTTTAGGTTCTTCACTAAAGGTCTAATTGCATACTAATTTTCTATTTTTTGGTAAATTTAGTTTTTTCTCTCTTCTCTCTTGTCCCTAATTTTTTCCAGATTCACAACTGACCAAATGATTTGTAGAAGAAGGTTTCTGAATTTATAGATGTATTTGGATAGGTTAGGGAATTATTTGGTACCAAATGTCCCTTATCATCTTCGATTTTACTTTCTATTTGTTTAATTTTGATTAGTTAAATTTCCAACTTCCATTACAAGCCTTCTATGCCACATTTTTGGACAATTCCATACTTTTCCATAATTTTCTTGATTTTTCTTTAGTTATTTATGAATTTTCTTTTATTATTTAGTATTATTTTAACATATTTCAGGTATTTTACATAATTTTACGTATTTTGACCTACACAAAAATACATATATGGTATAAATAAATACTCTTGAATATTATTTTATAATTTTTATTATACATATAATTTATCTATATCGATTCGTTAGTTATTAGAATTCATTTCACGCTTTTCAATAAATAACGAATAATATACATATAATTCAATATTATATTATTTATTTTCCTAAATCCAAACTCATAAGAACACTTTTACTAATATTTCTAACTTCGTCGTAAAATTTGGATTCGATCGGATAACGTACCTAACCACCTAAATTTCATGAACCAAACCCCAAACACTAGATTGTAAGACTTCCACCAATTACCAATCTTACTATTTATTAAAGCTCAAACATGCTAATTATTTTAATAAATTTTAATCATGACAATTATTTATTAAAGCCTAAACACATAAATTACTTATTTATTTATTAAAGTCTAACTATGCAAACATACCACTCATTTTATTTAAAGTTCAAGCATATTAACTAAAAAAAATCAACAAACATAATATAAAGAAAATGAAAATCAATATATTAAATATCATACAAAAACATGTTATTCAAGCAAAATTATAACTACCAAAGATTAAAATACTTTTTTATTATTTTAAATATTTTGGATTTTTTTTTATCAATAAACAACATAATACAAAAAAAAGGAGGAAAAATTACGTTGCATACACAACGGATCGATGGCCAGTTCCGGTTGGTTTTAACTAGTTCTTGATGTAAGGCCAATGGCTCCTAACTCTCAAGAGGCTATTATATGAACTCCCTAAGCCAATTTCTAGAAAACCTAAGCCTATCTCCTACAATTTTAATAAAACTTTAAGTTAGTTATGAATAAATTCTAAAAACTTCACACTTAATTCAAATTTATATTACTCCCTTCAACTACGAAATTGAAACAATTCACCTACTGAGCTTTATTTTGGGATGAATGGAGAATATTCCTCCATTTTATCTCAGATCCATTTACTATAAAATGAGAGCAATTGAAGAGAGAGAGTAGATTTAACATTACGAACACTTAGAAAGAGAAACTATCAATTGCATGTAATATGATGATTTATAATGTTTGGGAGTTATTTAAATGAATATTAGGGATCTCTATTTATAGCTCTAAGCCGAAAATGATGCTTAAGAAACGTCCATGCGAGTGAAAGATCACATCTTTATTGATTGGACAAGTTTTTGAATGTGTCATGGTTCTCTCCATTTTTTATCTAATTTGGAAGCGATTTTGCACAAAATAATGGAAATTAAAAGTGCACACAGCTCATAGAAGATGTCCTTACTTGTTTGATGTCGAGTTATATCATTAATTTCCAAAAGAAATCACTAATTTTGCTAAAATAAGTAAGGATGTACAATCTGGGTATTTAATGGTCATCCAATTTTCCCTTTTTTATTTCTCTTGTTTCCCTAAATGAAAATGAAAAACCTAGAACTTCCCAAATATGAGACTTTCATAGCTTTCGTTTTCATATTTTTTCATAACTAAAAAGTTGGTGAAATTAAGTAAAAATTACATGGATACACTTACCATTTTTGTAGGAAAAAGAAGCTTAAACATACTAATGTAATTCGATAACCAGAGAAGGAAAGAGAGAAGGAGAGTTGAGTTTGATTAACTCATCGCCATGTGGCAAAATGTGGTGATGCTACATGACACCTAAATACAAGTACCATGTAGCACCACCTTAGTTCAATACATGGCACCACCACAACTTATTCCCCCTTTTTTTTTCCCTTTTTTTTTTCTTTTTCCTTTTCTTTTTTTTTTCTCTTTTCTTCTCCTTGCCTTAGTTGCTTTCTGATCGTTGGTGCATTCTTCTTCTTCTTCTTCTTTTCAAAAAAACTAAATAAGACCTAATTAATTATTAAAAATCTAAAAAATTATACTTCACTTCTCAAGTAAATATGGAGTTTAATAAATATATGTACAAAATATTTTCAAATTTTTTCTAATTTAATCAAATTAGAAACTCACTTTTTACTTGTGTTCGACCTTAATTAAAGACTTCAAATGGCCATAAAATGCTTGTTTTAACTCTAATTTAGATGCAATTAAAAACTCACTTGGAAAAGTATAATTCTAAAATATTTTAAAAAGCGTAGTCCGAAGTAGGCTAGAAAATTTTGATTTTCAAAAAATGTCCATTTTTATCTAAGATTCCTAATTCAATCAAATCGCATATACTTATTTTAACTCTAGAAGTTATCTTTGACCTCAATAATGATTTCCATCTCGAACAGGCCCAAATGGATGATCATGCAACACTTTTTATATATTTTTTATATTTTCAGACTTTTAGATTTTCTCATTATTTTGTTTTTTCCTTTTTTTTTTTACTTTTCGATTTTTTTTCTTATTTTTCAATTTTTTACTATCTTTTCTTGATTTTTCAACTTTATTGGCATCTTCCGTTTTTTATATTTTTTAGATTTTTCATTTTTTTTTTGGATTTTTCATATTTTGGCATTTTCTAAAAAATAGCAGATTCTAAATTAGAGATAAACCCAAGGAGGGAAAAAATAGGAAATCTATGACTGCCTCTCCTTGTAATAAAGTTTAGTGAAAACTTTACCATAAAAACAAAAAAGGAGACTCTTGTAAGCCTTACAAAATTTCAATAACCCAAAAGCAGAATCAAATGAAAGAGTCCTTTGATAGTCCTTAAAACTACCCCAAACATAATAATAATATCTAAGTAAATGAATTAAACCCCATGTGTTCGACCAAAATCCTAATTGAAGTAAGCTTTAAAAACTTAACTAAACAAGTACTAACCTTAATACTTGAAAAACCCTAGAACAATGGAAAAACCTTAAAAAGATCAGCTAAGCCTAAATAAGTGATCAAAAACCCTATCGTCACCAATAAAGACTAATAGTAAGGTTAAATTGATCAATACAAGTGATCAGTAATATTAAACAATTCAAACCCTAACTTCCGAGCTCGTATGTGAATCAAATTACTATAAACGAGCACCAAACCTTAAGGAAACCTTAAGTACATGTGAAAGGCATTTAATTTAGCCAAAGTATAGTGTCAAAGCCTAACCAAACCCTAAACACATCCTAATTTCACTTAATTATCCTAATCATGCCTAATCACCACCAATTACCCTAATCAAACCTTAATCCTTAACTAATCCCATTACATCTTGATTAGATACAAATCAAACATAATTAATAACCAAAAGATAAACTCTTAACCCCCTTTTAAAATATCTCATACCCTAAGGGGACAAGATCTTGCCTAAATTGACAAAAAACATACAAGGTACATGGTCCTCATTTTATACCTTATCCTTAATTTCTCAAACAATCAAAGCTTATCCCCCCCACCCTCTCTCTTTGCCATGACTTGCCATCCCCATTTCCTACCCTCATTTTAATTTCTCAAACCCTAAACACATTCTCAAACTCTCTTAAAAATCTAAACACACAAAACTTCTATCCTTCTTTTCACTCTCAACCAATACCAACCACCCTAGTGCCAACCACCATAACTCTACAACCATTACTCTAAATCACTCTACGCTAAGTCCCATGCCTCACACATACATTCCCCTTGTTAATCGACACACTTACACCCCCTCACACATACTAAGGATTATGACACACAACCATAAAAGGAGGCCTTCCACACTTTACTCTGGTAAGAACTTAGGTTGGGTTTTTAACTAGATACTTTGCAAAATAATGATAGATACTAATATTTTCTTTGCTAAAACTTATTTTACAGTAATTCCATAGAAGTTTTAAGGTATTCCAAGAAGGTCCACAAAGGTTAGTACAAGAAAAACCCCTTTTAGTAGAAGTTGTAACACTATTAGAAGAAGTTGTAACACTATTAGACTAAGTAGTGTAGAGTAATGTAAGTTTTAGTACAAAATCTTCGAGTAAGGTGATGAAACCCCTACTCCCCATGCATGCTGCCCCTTGTATATTCTCTCACATACATTTTCACACACTTTTATGAAGTGATTAAGGTTTAGATTAGTAGAAACATAGGTTACTTAAGTTAAAGTACCATAAATATCAAGTGTTGCATGAAAATAGAAAGTTTGACCCTAGAAATCACTCTTAGTTGCCACTTTCATTGAACTACCAAATCTAGAACTTTTTGTTTAGTAGCTTAATAACATGTTTATTTAGTATTAAGTATGGTTTAGGACTTAATTAAATAAGCTAAGTAAGCTAAAGTATGGTTAGGACCCTAAACTAGCTTAATTAGTGATTACAGGCTTAAAGATGGTGTTAATAACCCCAAGAACCATAATGAAAAAATTTGTAATTACATTAAAAATGGGTTAAACGTAAGTCTAATATTGGGCTTGATTTTAAAAATACAAGTAGGCTTGAGCCCAAGACCCTAAATAATGATATAGACATAAAAAGCCTAAAACAAACAATTTTAGAGCCCATGTAGCTAGGTGGATAAATCTGAACCTTAGGTTAAAGGGCTTAGGAAGAGTTATTTAGAGAGCGCACAAAACCCAAAAGCCCATCCAAGACACCCACCATAGGCCCCTTACTAATTGAGGGCCCTAAACTTAGGAAAAAGACCCATCTAGACCTATAAGAGCATTGCCAAGACCCACTTTAAAATTTTAAAGTGTTGGGCAAAAAAAGCCCTTTTAAAATACTTAAAAGAAGCCCAAAATGATTAAATATAAAGCCTAAAGTCAAAAACTAAGCCCAAAGCCCAAAATTAGGCTCAAATCCTAAAGTAACCTAACTCACCACTTAGTTCCACAACCTTGTAGGGCCCAAACCGAAAACTTACTAATCTAGAAACTTAAAAATAACTTCACCAAATGAAAGAACATTCGAAAAGAATGAAAACGACTATAAGATCACCGAAATTGGAGTTAAAATAAGCAAGATATGCCTGAATTACAAAAACAACTAACTTCGGGTTAGTGAGTGGTAAGCCTAGTTAATTGATACAAAATAGAATACTCATAAAACTTAGTTATATTCTTCAGGGGATGAGGAGTTTGACTTGGACATAGTAGACGATTATTGGAACTGCTGAGCATCATAGCCAAGTGAGTACATCGCCCCTACTTTACTTGTTTGTACTTGTAGTTAGCAAACCATTTAATTATGTCAAGTAATTGAATCTGTTACATAATTAGGGTGTATGGGATACCATATGTGCTTGATATGGTTGAACTTGTTTGTAAGGTATCTTAAGATTATATAAACTTATATGCTTACTGCATTAAAGCTTAAGATCTTAGAGTATCTGTATATAATGATTGGTCACCCATAAACCGGACTAATAAATATTCAACCCCTAATTAAACCGATCATACATCGTATCTTATAACATGATAATAAGGGTGTCAGCATCATGTAGTAGAATAAGGGATCATGCTTAGTAGATCCATATTGTATTTTGTGTATTGAAAATTGTTTTCATACAACATACCTTGTATGACATGTTCCTACTTCGACCTTTGGAAACTACTTGGCTCCAAAGGGTACCTCCTTTTACTTAAGGCCATACCGTATCTACTGTTGAGGATGATATTGATAACAAGAGACTTCAAATTAGACGTGGATACTTGGATCCTGACATGCTAAACTACTTCCTAACTCAGGCAACGATGGGCATTTTGACCGTATTATATACAATTACCGACCAACTGTATATATTTTTGCCTTACGTATGTTTGACTATGTATTCATGTGCTTGCATAATAACTTACTTGATATTCCTTATTGTAGAGTAGATAGGTAAGTTACTCACTAAGCAATGGAGCTTGCCCTCCTATAGTTTATTGTTACAATAGGACTTATGGCTAAAGCCAGGTTGTTGGATGCCTGAGGTCAGTAGCACTAGCTTGAGATTTTGGGATGTGAAGAGAACAAGAGCTCGAGTGAATGATTTATTTATTATTGAACTCTCTTTATTTTCAATTATTAAGTATTTTTAGTTTTTTTAGTAGCTCTAACTACCTATGACGATATATCTTAATACTGTATAACTAATTTATAGGAAAACCTAATATCCCCACTTAGCTATGATTATGTTAGTAATTAATTAGATAAATTAACTTTAATTTATATGCTCCGCTATTACTTAATGCTAGTTACTGGGAGAAGGTTTTTGTTGTGTAATGCTTCGTGTAGGATGCCGAAGGCCCTTGATCAAGGAGGATACTTGATCTCAACTCTTCACGTATTACATGGTGATACTGCCACGACTCTAACCCCTATCTAGGTTGTAACAACTCCATTTTTGCCCTTATAGAAGGAGGAGAGTTTGAAAAAAGAAGTTCTTAACTACCTATAGAACAACCTTCCTTGACAATTTATTAATCAAGAGAGGTGGAAAGAGATATTTGCAATCTATCTTAGTAAATCCTTTTGACAAGATATCCTTTCCTAAAAAAAGCAAAAGGAGTTCCTTACGATCTATCTCAACAAGACCCTTTAACAAGATATTTTTTCCTAAAAGGAATGATAGTATTGAGGCTATCTGAAGGTAGTACTTTTTCCTGTCTATTTTAGTAAGAAACTTTGGCGAGATGTCTTATCCTAAAAAAGCAATAGCACTAAGACTATTTGTGAGTAAGACTTGTTGCAGTCTATTTAAATGAAATTATTTTGGTGAGATGTCCTATCCAATGTAAATAATGTAAAAACTCTATTTTTGTTACCTTTTTGTTTTGAGTTATATTCTTTTTAAGGTCAAGCTTATTGAAAAATAAAAAAAAAATTGAAAAATATAAAGTATCAAAAGAGTTTAACTTAAGTTAATCAATCATTTAAGTTTAGATAAAGTAAAGTTAAAAAATATACGTGCATTTTAATAAATTCAAAGTCTTTGAAATATTGAACTTCATTAGAAAAATAGTCAAGTAAAATATTTGAGCTCATACAAAGGATATTTATCTAATGTAAAATAATTTTAACTGGACTAATTAAAAATAGACTCGAGATTTATTAACGATGTCTAAAAAGTCTTTAGCATGTATATTTTAGGCTATATAAATAAGCTAGGATCATTTAAAAACAATATGGGTTAAGTTCGATTTAGGCTTGAAAATAAGAATTAAAATTAGGCCTAAAAGGAATAAGTTAACTTTAACATGTGTGCATTATTTATTTAGAAAAAAGGCTTAGTTGAGTTGATCACCTACATGGATTGAGGGGCTTGGAGATCAACTGTTTGAATCTCATGGAATGCATAGATGTGCATTCGTTTTTCTTTATGGTCTCTAAGTCACATGATGAGCTATTTTTCCTTCTTCAAGAATTTTTTGAGGAATAAACAGAAAAGAAAGGGAAATTAGATAAGCTTTCAGGAACTAATTTAACACCAAATCTTACTAAATCTTTGTTAGTTTTTTTTTATTTGATACGAATTTACAAAATCTTTATCAATAAAAAATTTAGTTGATTCACGCTCTTCCATGGTAGATCTATACTAATCTGTATGAGATTCAAGCTATGAATTTAAAAAGGCTTAGGATAACATGATTAAGGGACAACTAATTTCATGACATGTACAGTGCTAGAAAGCACACCATCTTCGTTGTCTTTCAATTCAACCAATAGTAACCATGCCTACTGCTATAGAGTTTTGTACTTCTATAGTACAAATTTTAGGAAAATATACCCAAATGGTACGTTCTCGGAAAATTCTACAAAACTAACATAGTTCATCGTTTTTTATAACTGAAGGCACCTTAGTGAGCACGCCTTCCAGGGTCTAAGGAAGGCGCAAAGAAGGTATGTACCTTCAATATCCAAAGAAAGCGCTCCATATTTGTGCCTTCAATTTATTTTATTTTCTTATTTATTTTTAAATTTTTTTATTTTAATAGGTAAGCTATTATATAAATGCGTATCCCTTTCATGTGCCTTCAATATCCAATAACGCGTATCTTGAATATCACTATTATGCACATTTAGTTGACACTTAAGACTATTCCTCGCTAAATACTTTGAAAATGACAAGTTAATTGCTAATTCCAATTCTAAGTTAAATTTACGTTTTACATTACCTCTCGTTAAGTGTATTTCCTACTAGAAATATTAATATAACGGGTCGGTTTAAATAATTTACTAACTCAACCTATTAAAAGCAGCTATAGTATAAAGAATAAGTATATATATATACAATAAACAATTAATATTAAGGAAATAAAAATATAATATGAAAAATAATTTATAAAAACCATATACACAGTGAGTAATAAATGTCTATAATACATAACAATTAAACTGAGTAATACAAATATAGTTATTTACAACTATCTCTTCCTAGATCTAGTTAATTGTTTTCCAAAATGAGCTAATAATGATGGTTTGTGAATGGATGGACCTTTTGATGACTGAGGCTCACATGGTTGAGGCTTAAATGGCTGTAAAGGAGTATCAGCGAAATCTACATGAGGAACTGAAGTAGGCGGTTGTTACACCCCGAAGCGGCAGAGTCGTAACAGCCCCGCTGTGTAAACCATTCTAAGATAGAACTTGGCCTTATAACTGCTATCTTAGACCTGATCTACACAAGGCGTCCACGACTAACCCGCTTTAAAGTAAACAATTTGTAATTTAAATAAATCATTTACCTAAGAAAATGAGAAAATATATAAATTTATACACTATAATTCAGTTATTATATTATTCAAAAATGAAAATTCTAAAATAAAAACTTAAACCTTAAGAATATATGTGTTTGTTCTTCAAATATTTTTCCTCACTCTCCAGGATCCAGCGGTTGCTAGCTTCAGAGTAGTTGTATGCCATTTCTTAGCCAGCACTTGCATGACGTCTATAGGGATGTGAGCAACCACAGCTTAGTAAGTTAGGATAGAAGACTTAAAACTATACCACAAACATAACAAGGTTATCAATCAACTTATTAGGTGCAATGCATATTCATGCAAATGTCATTACACGATGTTGTTCGGCCCATCGTGAGATTAGAGAAATTGCGCTCGCTCTAATCCGGGTTGAGGAGTTGCCGTTAATGCAACAACTCACGACCAAACCCAGGCTTATGCAATGAAGACATGGCTCCTTACGTGACTACCTTCAAACCATTGACTTCACCCTAGCCGCGACCTCCTCTCCTGTTACTTAGTTCGACTAAGGATGAAGAAGGGGCCATTTTGCAATCCTACGCTATCCCTTTCGCAATCCTACGCTATCCCTTTCAAAGGGGTCAGTATTTGGCCAAAAAATCCTAGGTTCTCCTAATGGGTTGCCATGTAGGTCCAATTATGATTACAGGTCATATATTTAATTAAGTCCAATTTAGGATGATCAATCATTTCACACAAATCATACAATACAAGTCAAAACAATAGACAGAATCGTAGTATCACTCATAATCAAGCACATGCATACAATCAACTGTCTAATAAGCACAACCAAGCATAATCTCAAGCCTCCAAAATGCAGCAACGTATTAATCCCAACTTACCTGAACTCCTTGCTCACTCATTCGAGATTTAACTCGCTCAGGCCATCGCCGATCATCCCTATAACACGAACGTGGTTTCAGTTTTTCATATAACTATTATATGTTCGTTTTATCCTATAACACTTATTATTATGTTTTGTTTAGGGTTTAATATACCTAATTATCTAGGTCTTGAGTCTTTTACAATTATTCTAGGTTTAGGATTAGGTTCGAGTTTGGTTTCCGCATCAATTTCTAAATTAGGTTCTAGTTTGATTTCTCAGTATTGTTTTATACTTGAACCCTAGAAATTCGTTTCAACTCATAATGTGAAATTAATCACATTACTTCCCGATCTCCTAAATACCATCATTACCTCCCGATCTCCTAAATACCATCATTACCTCCCGATCTCCTAAATATCATCATTACCTCCCGATCTCCTAAATACCATCATTACCTCCCGATCTCCTAAATACCATCATTACCTCTAATTAGTATTTTATTCCACCCAATACACTTAAATCCTTATTAGTATATCGAATTTACTCCTGATGTAAGAAATTTATACATTTTTCCTCTAATTACATAAATTTAAGTTTCCTATAAGATTTATTGTACATTTTATTATTATCATAATATCGATTTTTATTATAATATTTTCTATCTATTATATTTCTAATAATTGTATATTATGTACTATTACTTACTATGTACATAATACGCATCTAATATTTCTATTACTTTAATTACCATCTCCTAACATCAATTATCATTTCAAAATGTCTAAATTCATCATAAATCTGATTTTACACCTAATTACCCTAATTTACAAAATTAACTTAAAATTTACTATTTTTCCCCATTACTCATTTACTATATAATTAACCTAATAATTACATCTAACACCCTAAATGCTACAAATATCATACTTCATTTACTATATAATTAACCTAATAATTACATCTAACACCCTAAATGCTACAAATATCATACTTCATCAGATATCAACATCCTAAAACATATAATTGTTCACTAAATCAGTAATTAACAATTTAATTACTTAATTAACCCTAAATTACCCATTTTATGCCTCATTTTAAGGCTTAAAAATTATCTAAAATTTTTGAAAATTAATTTTTGAAAACGGACTTCATAGCACTGTTCTATATCATCTAAGTAGTCTACACAAAAATTTTGGGTTTAAAACTATACTCCTAAGGTTATTTATTTCTAATCCTAATCATGCTCGATTTTGCGTGATTTCTTAAGGACCATATATCAAGGGACATATTTTCATTAAAATAATATTTTTTATAAAAACTACATACAAAAATATTATAGAATAACAAGTTTCATAATTTTCTAAGAATATTTACTATTTTTACAAAATTACACAAAATTGAGCTGGAAATCGGACTCATCGGTCTGGGTAGCTCCGGCCACCGCCGGCCGCCATGGCCTTGTCAGACGGTCCAGGTGTTGCCACCACCGTGTAGTAGTGGTGGCCGTCCACTCCCAGCTGATCGTCGGGTCTGGGTTCCCCTTTATGGCTCTAACTGCATAGTTTTTCTTATTATTTTTTCTAACTCTAATTTTTCTCTCAATTTCATCTCTCCCTATTTTTCTCACCCTCCAAACTGACCAAATGAGCTTCTAAATTTTTCTTGCTGTTTATAGAACTTTAGGGAAATTATTGTGCTTTAATTTGATTAGACAATTGACTTATCTTCTTCTAATTTGACTTTTATGTTATTCTAATTTAATTGGCTAATTTTTTTCTTATTTTCCCCAGCTGCCACGACCCAATTCTAGATTATTCCTTTTTTCTAATTTTTCTTTATTTTCCTTAATTAATTATGAATTTTCTTTAATTATTTAGTATTATTTTAGCACATTACGCGTATTTTAAGTAATTACGTGTATTTCTACATACATGTAAATTCATATATAGTACAAATAAATATTCCTAAATATTATTTAGGTTATTCTATGATTTTTAGTATACATATAATTTATCTCTAGCGATTCGTTAATTATCAGAATGCATTTTATGCATTTTTGATAAATAACGAGTTATATACTTAAAATTTGGAGTTTTTATATTCTTTTATTTTATTGCTTATTTTCTTAAATTCAAACTTACGGGATCATTTTACTAATATTTCTAGTTTTACTTATAATTTAGGCTTGATCGGATCTTTCAGCTGATCGAAGCACTGAGTGACTGGTTGTGGAGCTTACAGCGGTGATGGAGGTAGTTGGGTGTCGGCCTCCTTTATATGTACTATTTGAGGCCATCATGTACTACGTTTACGGGAAGCTAGCGATGTTGGCTATGGATACATTTACACACGAGCATTAGGAGTTTTGAATGAGGTATGGCTCGAACTAGAAGCATAAGCAGGTGGTACACGGCTACCAATTTCGCTTAAGTTGATGGAATGGCGAGATCTCGATGGCATGGAATCAACATCATGTCCCTAACCACGTATTTGTGTTAGTCGACTACCTTTTATGCAAACTCTAGGTCCTGCACACGATGGAGGGGCAGGTACAGGAGTAAGGTTAGCTGGCTAGTTGGGAAATAATATCAAACTGTCGTGCTCATCAATATGGTGAAGCCCACCATTGATGATATGATGAGCAGCATGGACATCATCTACTAACCTCGCTCGATGTAGAGTATCCACCTACAATTAATGAAATAGTTTAAGTTATATTCATATAAATTACTTTGGGAAAAAATAAAATAAGATAAATGGAAGGAAACCTTATCAAGTATCTCATCACAGCCCTATGATGGGTAATATATCAACGTGTATGATCCTTATACCAGTTATGGTAAGCTGGATCGACACCCTTTGGTTCCTGAATATTGACAACCCATACATGGCAGTTTACCCAGGTCGATATGTATCCCTGATAGGCGATTGACCAATCGATGTCTGTCGTACCTCTAAGGTTGATAAAATGTAGCTCGTCACTCGTACGAACGTCGATCGGTATTGTCTGAAATCCTCCAAACTACCATAAAACATGGTCGAGAAAATAGAACTCCACAATGTGGAAACATATCAATCTGGCCGTCCAGATTAGTCGACTAGCACTGTAAAAAGGTGGTAAGAGATCAATAAGATCATTCGAGTATGGCTCTCACACGGCTTACATGCATTTGCAAAGAAAGTGTATTAATCATTCTTAATTTTTCAATAAAGATTAACAATAGAAACAAAATTGAAGAAGCACATACCTGTCTACTCATCTGCAGATCAAATGCTGTCCAATACACGTCTACAATTTACATAGCATGATGTGTAGTGTCTCATGATATGGCCCACCTAGCAGTTAGTGGTAGGCCCTCCAGTATGGTGAAACCAAACCTAGTCCATAGTACAATGTAGGGGAAATGATCCCATGCTCATATCTACAGTAGTATGGTGGCGCCTCCAATTTCTTGCGCTCTTGATTGTACTGCCTTACATAGCTAGCAATACAGCCAAACCAAACAAGTTGATCCCCAACTGAACGTTGCTGCATATTGGAAATACTCCAAATGGTAGGAACATCATATGAACAAAGGACGAAGATTTATCCGTAAATAAAAATCCACCAAACAACTGCAGAATGTATGCATAGGTGTGCCAACGAATGATCTCCTCATCTGCACCTATAGGAAGAACGCTAAGTCTATCCTGTAACCAATGCAAAATAATGCATCCCCCTCTACTAATACTGTCGAGAGGGTAGTCTCCTAGCAACTCCCTAGCTATGTGAGGCCATATTAACTGTGTAAGCCTAGTTACTCCAGTCCCATCTACACAGAGACCGAACAGAACCTCTATATCCTATAGCGTAATCATCATCTCCTCGTGTGCCATATGGAAGGTATGGGTCTTGGCTCTCCACCTCTTAACTAATGCCGTAATGAGGTGATAATCAATCTGAATGAATGGCAGCCGTATGACCCCCAAGAAACTAGCATCGGCAAGGTGGGTCTTAAAGCGATCATCTAATGATATTTGGGACGTACCCTTCCGTAAGCTAGACTCTACTCGACGAACCATAATGTGCTCGCCTCTCTGTAACATTAGATTCAATTTTAGTACAACACTATAAAATTATTGAACTGTACAGATTAATAGATGATTTAATATGAAAACTTACCCAATGATCCCATACGTCATGCAATCGATGTCGTCCCTAACCATGCAATACTAACGGGTCACTCGGTCCTGGATCCATGTAACCTACAAAACAATAAAAAGGTATATTGTGTCATTGACTTGTGAAAGCATAACATTATATGACATGTAATTTAATGTAAGAAAACAACACTTATATAACTATTCATAATGTTTCCATTAAGCTGAGGACACCTTCTCTTATTGTGTCCTTCCATTCTACATACGCTACGCTTACTCTTATCGGTAAGGTCCCTTAAGTCTGTGGCCTTTCTCTTTGTATCCCAAACTCTCTTTCAAGTCATATTATAACTAAATATATTTAAAATGTTTGCTTGCAAGTCTACATTCTTTATATCAGGATTCTCTTTAACATTAGTGATGAAGTAATTGGCTATAAGTCTACTATCTATCTGTCTATGGTTTTGCATCACATCGGGGTTGACACAAGTGAGTCGATCCTTAAAAATTGTTATGACGAATAGCCCCATTAAACTTTTATACGATGCCTTTAGCTTCCACTTGCATCCAATATCCTTCTCTCTACAATAGATAACCCATAAGTTCAATTTTAATTGATCAATGTGGTAGTCATAATGGTTCTTAATGTGATATCTTTTGATAGTGTCAATAAGCTTATCCTTCATACTAACGCGTTGTCCGACAAATAAATCAACACTGTCAACCTATATACTACTCTCCGCCTCTATCTCCTCCTCGAATTTCACGTAACCACTATCACCACCAATATTCATATATAGAATTAAATCTCTAACATGGGATGTCAACATCCCAGGTTGATTATATTGGGGAGCCATCTTAATCCTTTGGCTAGCAGTAAACCGAGGTACAGATGGAATGCTGGTCAATATATACTCTAACGTGGTCGCATAATCTATAGTATTTTCAACCTCTACAATTTCATCATCTACATCATATTCAACCCCTACATGCTCCCTTTCAACCTCAATTCCAAGTCCCATTGGAATCATATCTTCAACTGGGTCGTAACCCGAGTGATCTTATATGATTTACCCTATTTCTGTATCAATTGCCTCTTCATCCACACCACCCTTACCAAAAGTGAGGTCTTCAAATGGATAAGTTTCTGGTTTACCATACATAGGGTTATCTTCATTGGTTTGCTACACATGAGGTTAAGAAATATTGGAAGACCCAACTCGTAAAGTTTTATCAGCAATAGTCTTGTTAGGCTGACTGAAAACCCTAACATATATCTCTTGTATCCGGTTTTCTCTAAACGCGTCAGTCGTTTCTATAAAGTTTTCTACATCATCATCATTTGTAATGGCCATCAGAGTATACAAAACACTTCCCTCATAACAATAAGGATATCGATGAACAAGCTCAACCCTACAAGGATTAACTCCGATACTCGTACAGATTCGTTGGAGAAAATGGTTATAGTTGGAATCTTTCCACATCTTCAACTTTTTTGCTAGGTCTCTATCATATTGTGGATCATTACTTCCATTTACAATATTCCCACCCATATACACAATTATCTTCACGTAATTAGCTATTAACAACCCGTTGAATCATGAATGACAAAATCAATAAAGTCTATATGATTTTGCACGGTTCGTAGCACCCACACAATTTCATTTCTCGGTAGGGCATCATAACTTCACACTATAACTGTAAGCTCCCACAAGACTTCATTTTTCGGTGGGACCTATCATCACACCTATACAATTTAACTTCTCGGTAAGGTATCTTATCACACTCTATAAATTTACAATATAATTGTAACCTCCCATACAACAATGTTTTTCAGTGGGGTATCTCATCGCATCCACACAATTTCATCTTGGTGGGGGGTGTCATCGCACTTACGCAATTTTACTTCTCGATGGGGTATCTTATTACACTCTATAAATTCACAATATAACTGTAAGCTCCTATACGATTGTGTTTTTGGGTGGGACGTCACATTATGCCTATACAATTTCATCTCAGTGGGGCATCTTATTGCACCTACAAATTTTTTTTTCTCAATGGGCCATATTATCACACTCTATAAATTGATACTATAACTGTAAGCTTCCACACAACTTCATTTTTTTGTAGGGCATCTCATTACACTTGCACAATTTCTTTTCTGTAAGGCGTGTCATCGCACCCACACAATTTCATTTCGGCGGGACATCTTATCGTACCTATACAATTTTACATTTTAGTGGGACATCTTATCAAACTCTATAACTTCATACTATAACTTGTGCGCTCCTACACAACATCGTTTTTCGATGGAGCATCTCATCATACACACACAATTTCATCTTGGTGCGGCGTGTCATTGCACCCACACAATTACATTTTTACGTAAACCAATTTATCTCACACTATAACTATAATCTTCTATACGATTTCATTTTTTAGTGTGCCGTAACTAATATATCGATAAAATCACATACCATATACGAGTCACATATATATATTTCTACGTAACCATCACAACTTATATAACTACAAAAATTATACATAATACAAAATTAAGAATAATAAACACAATTAAACATGCATATTACGAAAATATAAATACTACAAAAATGATCATGTAACTACATTTTACATGCACAACATAAATATAGCTGTAAATACAATGTAATTAATAATTTAAAAAAATTATTCCGAAACAAAGATGGTAAATAGTTACATACAATATTGCTGAGAACGCTGCTGCTCAGAGAGAGAAAATAAGACCAAGCTATCGCTTCAAGGCAGAATATCAAAAGTTTTCTAGGTTTTTAATGTTTGGAAGTGGTACGAATAAAGGGGGAAGGCAGAAGAATATTATAAATACTGAATGTAAGGCACGTAGGAGAATCGCGCCTTGCTTACAACACTGAAGGCGCATTCTTGCCTTGCGCCTTCCTTATTGTATGGAAGGTACGATCTCTCTATGCGCATTCCTTATTGTAGGGAAGGCGCAATCCCTTTATGCGCCTTTCCTACAACATAGGGAGATACGCTTACGCACGCCTTCAGTTAAAAAAATAATGAAGTACGCGCCTTCATTATGCTAATTTCATAAAATTTTTCGAGAATGCACCATTTTGGTATATTTTTTTCCAAATTTGTACCATAGAAGTACAAAAATCCACTACTATACCCAACATCATACCACTCCTACGTACAATCCACACCACATACTGTCATGGTACGTGATCTCTACGGCTAACCCCATTGATTGATAGCAAACAGTATGGAACCAATAGCAGAACCATACCTAACTTAGCCTTAACTACCTCTTTACTATCACAATCACCGATGTCCCTTCTACGCCAGACCCAATACCCATCGTCATCCCCATATGCACATCACTATGGCTTCGGTATATACAGCAGTGACCACTCACCATCCTCAGCCAACATGACCATACATAGTAACCTTCTTCGAAACACAACACACGCATAGCATAACCCTAACTTGATGCTTAACCAATACCACCCATGACCATAGACGGGAACCACTCCATACTACCAATCGAACCAAACCTACAAATTAGGCGCCCATTGTGATTTCTCTCTTCACCCACACTCACACAAACTCTCTTTCATTTAACAGTAGTGGCAACACCTGGTTGTACTAATAATAGGGTTGTTAGAGGTGGTGGCCGAAAGTCCAATTTCTAATCCGAAGCTTGTTGGTGTCATATGTCATGATGAAGTGGTCTAGAGCAGGTCAAATGGATTGAAATTCGAGATATGCACGAATTATTAATTATGGATTACATATGCTAAAGTGAAAATAAGAGGATTAGGAAGTTTAAGTGATAATGGTGAGCATGGGCACGTTGAACCTATTGTATGATCATGTTTTATCATACTTGTAAACTAGAATAGGATATTGGGGCAAGTTGCTTAAAGTAAACTTGTAATTTAAATTGTTCGGAGAGTTCTTCAAATGGTTGATCTGGAAAAAAGGTGACTTAAAAATCCTAGTAAAGATGCTTAATTAGAAGGATAATTAGTGTAGGGACCTTAAATATAACTATGTCAGAATGTTGGTGGGGATGATGTTTAGTAAAAGAAGTATGGTGGTGATGACTTCATAAACATGTTCAGAAAGCTGGTGAAGGAAAGAATATTAACTCTAAATATGTTGGAGTCTTGTTTAAGGAGTTGTTAGGTGAAAGAAGTATGATTATAATGATTTTAGAGACTAGACTAAAGGGTTAGCTAATTTAGAAAACTTAGATGGAATCACTTTAGAGATATTTTCAAAGGGTTAGTCTATAAAGAAGGGACCTAACCTTTAGTTCAAAGAGTTGATTGGTAAAAGGGACTTAACTATACCCCATCAGACTTGTTTGAGAAGTATATGGTAAGGGGAATGCAATTGAAATGGCTGCGAAGACTTCATCAAGGATTAAATGGCATGAAATGATTAGAGAAAATGACTTTAGAGGCTAGTTCAAAAGTTATATAGAGCAAGCATTATAATTGGGATAACATCAGAGACTTGGATGATGGGATTACTAGTCTTCAGATGCACATCCAAAGACTTCATCAGAAGATTTTGAGATTAAAACATGATACTAGGCGAGCTTTCAGAACCTTGTTTCGAAACTTCAATAGTAAGATAAAACTTAATATTAACCTTATATGACTTATTAAAGATAAGTCTTAACCACACTTAAACTATTTAAATAAATTCATCTACCTTATATTAAGTGAAACTAATGTCATTGTATTGAATATGTAGGGGAAACTAAAGCAAACGAGATTAACTATTGGGATCGTCGAGTGTTACATGTCTAAGTAAGTAGGATCAATGCTTCCCCACACTTTAAAGTAGTATTTAAGAATACTTGAAGGCCTTAGTATGTATCTTACTTGTAAGTGTAAGCTAGTAATCTATGCAGGTACGTGCTTGAATATTGTATTGCAGTTATGGAGTGCTGGATTGTATATATTGGTTGCTTTGAATTATTTAAAATTTCTTGATCACTCTAAAAGTAATTTAACTCAAACTTGACTTTACTTCTAACCAAGCATGCATTGCAACCTACTAGAGGAAAACAATTAGGAAGTTTGGGCCAAATTTAGACTCTTCAATGAGGATAGCATAAATAGTCATTTCCCCACTCTTAGTCAAACTAAGTAACAGGAGAGGAGATCGCAGTAAGGTTGGGGACCATGGTTTATGTTACTCTCCAAAGTCACAAAGTCACAACAGTCCTGCCGTGTAAACCATTCTATGATAGTAACTGGCCTTATAGTGCCTACCGTAGACATGATTTACACAAGGCGTCGACTACTCCTCGCTTTGAAGTAAACTGTCCGATTAAAAGTTAAACTACAATTATGATAAATATTACAAATTTCTAATAAACATGTATAATTATATGTAAGTCCACAGAACTTTCTAGGAAATTCTACATATTCACAAATGTTCACTAATTTACATAATAACTATTAGTCTTTCATCCTTAACTATAAAAGACACTCTAGCTACACCTTATTACTAAGTAAAATGATCCTCACACCCCTGGCTTTAAAAGGACTAACCTCTGGGTAATTATAGGGCGGTATAATACTTGAAGTGTTCAGAAATCAGGACCTACAAAAGGATCTATAAGGGTATGAGCAACTACAGCTCAGTAAGTTGAATTGGAGACTCATGAATGCATATAAGCACAAACAAGATTATCAAGCAATTATTTTCATGCAATGCAACAAGCAAGTGTCATCACACAACATAATCCGGTCTGTTGTGAAATCAGAGAAATTTCACCTGCTCCAATCTGGGTTGAAGAGTTTCCATGTTATGCAGCAGCTCACAACCAAACTCAGGCTTATACAATGGTGACCTCGTTCCTCTTGCGACTACCTTCAAACCATTGACTTCAGCCTCGTCACGACCTCCTCTCCTATCACTTAGTTCGACTAAGGATGAAGAAAGGACCATTTTGCAATCCTACGCTATCCCTTTCGAAGGGGTCAGTATTTGGTTGGAGAATTCTATGATCCCCTAACGGGTTGCAAAGCATGACATTTTTGGTTATTAAAGTCAAATAAGATTAAATTTTATTTAGGGTGTTCAAGCAATTTCACACCAATTCAATCAATCACAAAATCACTCACATTACAAATTCAGCACGCATTCAGATACATCAAACACATGCGTAAACTACTTGTAATTACAACCATATACAATCCTAAGTCTCCGAGTACCATAAAACTAGTACTCTATTACAATAAGTAATAACTCAACTTACTTAGAATTTCTCAATCGCCCGATCACTTAGTTGCAAGCCAATTCGTCTCTGAGTGTCCTATAATACAAATAGGTCTTTTTAGTACTTATACTTTAAGGATTCATATTCTAAGTTATAATTTAACTCTTTTTTCCATGTATACCTATTATATACTAATAATTCTTTTTACTCTATTTCGAGGTTTAGACCTTAAATTGGATTCTAGTTTTGATTCCTAAGTCCTAAATATTCTCGAATCCTAATGTGAAATTAATCACATTAAGCTCGAGTATTTAAATATCTTATTGGGTCTTAATTTAGTATTCTAAACTATTCGGTACATTGTATTCCTAATTGAAGTATCGGATTTATTCCCGATGTGAGAAAATCTTACATTTTTATACAATTACCTAAAATTAAATCTTATTTCAGATTTAGTATTATTCTGATTTTTATTATAATATTATCTAAATAACCCTAATTTTGTTAGATTTATTAATTTTCAATTCCACATATTACTAATTTCTTACAATAACTACCTAATTTCCTAAATTAACTATACTTAATACTCCAAAGGCTAGGATTAGATTTCTACATCAGAGATTAACATCCCTAAACATCTAATTACTATCTAAATCAGTAATTAGTATCTTAATCACCTAATTAACCTTAAATTACCCAATTTTCCCATCATTTTAGGGCTAAAAATTAACTTAAAAATTTCGAAAATTAATTTTAGAAAAATAGCTTCACAGCACTATTCTATATCACATAAGCATTCTCCAGAAAAAAAAAATTGAGTTCCAAACTACACTCCTAAACCTATTTATTTCTAGTTTTGATCATACTCGGTTTTGCTCAATTTATTAAGAACCCTATATTTTCAAACGTGATTAAACTAAATCACTATTTTTCCTTAAATTTACATATAATAAAACCTCAGAATAATAGGTTTCATAATTTTTTGGACAAAATAACTAATTTTACGAAATTATACAAAATCAGGGCAAATAAGGGATTCACCGGTTCGATGCTTTTTGGCCATCCAACTCCGGTCCAAGTGTGTCGGCCGGCCTAAACGGTAGGGCTGGAGTGGCGTGGTGGTGGTGGCTCGGTCCTAGGTAGTGGTGAGGTGTGGGTTTGGCTCATTAGCCCTAACTACACAGTTTCCTTTTCTTTTCTTTTTTTTCTGGATTTTCTCTTGAATTTTCGAATTTCCCTATTTTTCTCAGATTCTAAACTGTCCAAAGGAGTTCTCTGAATTTTTTTCCTATTTATAAACGTTTTTGGTAATTAATATGCATTAATTGGACATAACATTGCCCAATTTCCTTCATTTTTGGCTTTTGTGTTGCTTAATTCTAATTGGATAATTTTTCTTTTTCAGATCCTGACCTGCTACGACCAGATTCGCATCATTCCACACCCTTCTGATTTTCTTCTAGATTTTTCTTAATTAATTTAATAATTTTCTTTAATTATTTACTAAGTTTTTGGCTAATTTAAGAAATTTTACGTATTTTTATCTACACGTAAATACGTGTAGGGTACATGTGAACATTCCTAATTATTATTTAGGTCATTCTATAATTTTTAGTATACATATAATTTATCTCTAGTGATTTATTAGTTATTTGATTACACTTTTCGCCTTTTCGATGATTAACAATTATTATACTTAAAATTTGAAAATTTTGTAGTCTCCTATTTTATTACTTATTTTCTTAAATTCAAGTTTACGAGGTTATTTTTACTAATATTTTTCTCCATAGTTTATAATTTGGGTTTGATTGGATTCTTTAACCGATCACTCTAAACCTTGTGCTTTAAGTTCAATCCTATAGTCTTTTGACTTAACTTTAGAGCTTACAGTTTAAAGGTAGTCTTGGGAAAAATGTGTTTCTCCATTCCATAAGCCCTAGTTTGGTGACTGATCCGCAAGGTAGATAGCGTGAAACTCTTCAAAACCTAGATTAGAGTAGGTATAATTTCTTTAATCCACAACAACCAGTCAATGTCATGTGATGGCATTTACTTGAATATGTATTACATTTAATTAACCTTGCTTGAAAACCTAGTTGTTCTGTATTGAATATATGCTATTGTCTATGTCCCACTTACTAAGCAAATTGTCACTCATTCCTTTATAGTTATTTTGTAGGTTTCTCAGCAGATACACTAGTACTACTCCAAATTCTAAATGTATAGAGAATAGGGTTAGGAGTGAGATTCAAAACTAATTAGTAGGATTCACATACTGTTTATTAACCTTTAGGAAAACTAATAGGGTCTTTATAGGTAGCCCTCTAATTTTCATCTATTGTTATCTGTACTATATTCTGTAAACCTGTGAACTTTTACAAATTCTTATTATGTCATTTTTCTAGAGTTATTCATGAAACTTGATTTCTTTTCAAGATTTTAGGCAACAAAATCTCTTTCAAAAACTATTTTAGGAAGTTGCACTACAGGTTAATATTAAATAGATATTGAATTAGATGACTCAAAGCTGTGGAGTGGTAAAGGCTTAATGTAGCTAAAGTAGCTAGCATCTAGTTTAGGTTAGTTTACATGGAGGAACTGTTATGACTTCCTAGTTTAAGGTATGACAGGGGGCAAATTACATCTTTTATAACAATTCACGTTTGATTAAAATTTGCATTTTTGCATTCTTTGAGAAAATATTGTATCTTTAGATAAAAATTACATTTTTAAAAAATTAGGTATTTTAGGAATTTTTCTAGAAGAAAATAATATTGTCGACTAGTTAGTTGTTCATAAAATAAAAATCTTTAATTGACATTTTTTCCATGTTTAGATATATCTTCCATGGTTTAGGCTTTTTTTTTCCATGATTTAAACATCTTTTCTATAGTTAGGCATCTTTTTCTATGATTTAGGTATATTTTTTATAGTTAGGCATATTTTTCATAGAAAATTTTGGTCACCTAAAAAATTGCATATTTCATAAAAATTGTATTTTTAGGTCTTTAGGGTTTTTCTTGAAAAATGAAAAATTTTATCACTTAATTTAAAAAACAATAAAAATCTTAATTTGAGACTTTTCAAAAGTTAGGTTTTTAAGGTTTTTTTCAAAATAAGAATAAAATTAGGTTTTTAGGGATTTTTCTTAATTAAAATAAAATGATTAATAAATGTAAATCTAACCCTTTTTTTAATAAAAAGAATCAACTCACTAAATTTTTTCTAAAAATGAGAACAACGATTAATTTGATCTTGATTAGCGAGTATATAGGTACCGTTGGGGAAACCATAAAATTTGTAAAATATTTTCTTTCCTTTTCATTTTCTGGAGGGAAAACTTGTAATAAAAAATAGTTATAAATCATTTTTATGTATTTTTACATTTTTGCATGTTTTCATATTTTTAGAAAAATTCCAAAAAAACAAAGGCCCATTAGTTACTTTTTAAATTTTTTACGTGGTACCTTTTGACTTAATAGGTTAGCCTTTGAACTTATTTCTCTGATCAAGTTTTCTAAAAATTTATTTTTTAGAAAATCTGTGGATTAGTGACTAAATTAAAGTTTTCCTACTCGAAAACTCTAATTTAACTTTTTACCAATTTAATCGGTTGGCGACTTTGAGTTGTTTTTGAAAGTATATTTTTTAAAACATTTTTTTAAAGAAAAATATTTTTCTTAACTTTATATCGAGTAGTTTATATTAAGTGGACTAAACTTACTATAGGTTAAATTAAGAAAAACCAAAATAGTGCTCAATAAACGACAACACTAAGGTTATATAAAGGGTAAAAAGAACTCCTTACGGTCTTTTTAAACAAAAACCTTTTACCAAGATATTCTTTTCTAAAGAGTGATAATTCTGAAGCTGTCTTGAGACAGGTCTCCTTGCAGTCTATCTTAGTAAGACCTTTTAACAAGATATCCTATTCAACAAGATGACGACATTAAGTATAATACTTATTAATCATTAAAAAGGCGAAAAGTATAATTTAATACCTAATAAATTACTAGAGATAGATTATATGTATACGAAAAATCATAGAATGACCTAAATAATAATTAGGAATGTTTACATGTATCCCACATGTATTTACGTGTAGATAAAAATATGCGAAATTACTTAAATTGGCCAAAAACTTAGTATATAATTCAAGAAAATTATTAAATAAATTAAGAAAAATCATAAAAAAAATTAGAAGAGTGTGGATTAATGCAATTAAAGTCGTGGCAGGTCAGAATCTGAAAAAGAAAAATTAACCAATCAGAATTAGACAATACAAAAGCCAAAAATCAAGGAAATGGGGCAATGTCATGTCTAATTAATGCATATTAATTACCCAAAATGTCTATAAATAAGGAAAAATTTTAGAGAGCTCCTTTAGACAGTTAAGCATTAGAGAAAAATAGGAAACGTAAAAAATTCGAGAGAAAATCCAAAAAAAAAAAGAAAAAGGAAATTGTGCAGATTTGGCTTGTGAGCCAAACCCACACCTCACCACCACCTGGGACCGAGCCACCACTACCAGGGACCGAGCCACCACCACCACACCACTCCAGCCCCACCGTTTAAGCTGGCCAACACACTTGGACCGGATTTGGACAGCCAAAAAGCATCGAGCCAGTAAGTCCTTTAATTGACCCGATTTTGAATAATTTTGTAAAATTAGTTATTTTGCCCAGAAAATTATGAAACTTGTTATTTTATGGTTTTATTGTATGTAGATTTAGAGAAAAATAGTGATTTAGTTTAATTACGTCTGAAAATATAGGGTTCTTAACAAATTGATCAAAACCGAGCATGATTAGAACGAGAAATAAATAGGCTTAAGAGTGTAGTTTGGAGCTCAATTTTTTCTATAGAATGCTTATGTGATATAGAACAGTGCTATGAAGCCATTTTTTTATAATTAATTTTTGAAATTTTTAAGTTAACTTTTAGCCCTAAAATGATGGAAAAATTGGGTAATTTTAGGTTAATTAGGTGATTAAGATACTAATTACTAATTTAGATAGTAATTAGATGTTTAGGGATGTTAATCTCTGATGTGGAACCCTAATCCTAGCCGTTGGAGTATTAAGTATAGTTAATTTAGGAAATTAGGTAGTTATTGTAAGAAATTAGTAATATGTGGAATTGAAAATTAATAAATCTAAAAAAATTAGGGTATTTAGATAATATTAGAATAAAAATCAGAATAATACTAAATCTGAATTAAGAGTTAATTTTAGGTAATTGTATAAAAATGTAAGATTTTCTCACATCGAGGATAAATCCAATACCCCAATTAGGAATAACGTGTACCGAATAGTTTAGAATATTGAATTAAGACCCAATAGGATATTTGAATACTCGAGCTTAATGTGATTAATTTCACATTAGGATTCAAGCATACTTAGGACTTAGAAATCAAACTACACCCTAATTTAGAAATTGATGCAGAAACTGAACCCGAACCTAACCCCAAACCTAGAATAATTGTAAAAGACTTAAGACCTAGATAATTAGCTATATTAAACCCTAAACAAAACATAACAATAAGCGTTATAGGCTAAAATGAACCTATAATCGTTATATGAAAAACTGAAACCACGTTTGTGTTATAGGGATGATCGGCGATGGCCTGAGCAAGTCGGACCTCGAGTGAGTGAGCAAGGAGTCCAGGTAAGTTGGGATTAATACGATGCTGTATTTTAGAGGCTTAAGATTATGCTTGGTTGTACTTGTTAGATAGTTGGATGTGTGCATGTGCTTGATTATGGGTGATGCTATGATTCTGTCTGTTGTCCTGGCTTGTATTGTATGGTTTGTATGAAATGATTGATCACCCTAAACTGGACCTAATCAAATATACGACCTATAATCATAATCGGACCTACATGGCAACCCATTAGGGAAACTTAGGACTCTCCGGCCAAATACCGACCCCTTCGAAAGTAATAGCGCAGGATTGCAATTGGTCCCTTCTTCATCCTCAGTCAAACTAAGTGACAAGAGAGGAGGTCGCGGCGAGGGTGAAGTCAATGGTTTGAAGGTAGTCGCGGGAGGAGCGAGGTCTCCATTGTGCAAGCCTACATTAATGGCAACTCCTCAACTCGGATTAGAGATAGCGCAATTTCTTTAATCTCATGATGGGCTGGATAATGTTGTGCGATGGCATTTACTTGCACATGCATTGCACTTAATAATTTGATTGAAAACCTTGTTGTGTTTGTGGTATAGTTTTAAGTCCTTCATCCTAACTTACTGAGCTGTAGTTGCTCATATCCCTATAGACATCGCGCAGGTGCTGGCTAAGAAACGGCAAACAACTACTCTGAAGTTAGCAACTGCTGGATCCTGAGGAGTGAGGAAAAACATTGAAGAATCAACACATATTTTATTACTTTGCATTTCTGAATAATGTAATAACTAGGAAATATATTACGGAGAATTATTGTAAACTTTAATTGCAATAACCGAATTATAGTATATATATATATATTTCCTCACTTTCTTAGGTAAATGATTTATTTAAATTACAAACTGTTTACTTCAAAGCAGGTTAGTCGTGGACGCCTTGTGTAAATCAGGTCTAAGATAACGATTGTAAGGCCAACTTTTATCTTAAGATGGTTTACACGATGGGGCTATTATGACTCTACCGCTTCAGGGCGTGATAAGGGCTCCTTACGATTTATCTTAACGAGACCCTTTAGTAAGATATTGTATCTTAAACAAATGATAGCACTAAGGCTATCTAAATGATGGAAAGAGCTCCTTATGGTCTATCTTAACAAGGCTCTTTACTAAGATATTCTTTCTTAAAAGGGATGATAGTACTGAGGTTATTTGCAGGCAAGACTCCTGTAAGATATCATACCCAAAAGGAATTCGAAGAGTTTGGGCTCTTACGAGATATCCCACCCTAAAAGGAATTTGATGGGTCAATAATTCGAAATGTCTTTCAAAGGATAGATGGTGTCTAATGGGTCGGTGATTTGAAATTTTAAAGAAAACGGACAACGCTCCACTAAACAAGCGATCCAGATATTTTTAGAAATAAGATAGCGCTACACTAAGTAAGTGGTCTAAATATTTTGGAGCAAAATAGTGCTTCATCAACCAAGAAATCCATGAGAATTTTCAAATAAAACAACACTTTACTGAATAAGTGATCCATGGGAATTTTTGAACAAGAAAGCATTCTATTGAGTTGGCAATCCTAAAACTTTTAAAAACAAAATAGCACTCTACTAAGCAAGGAATTCATGAAAATTTTAGAACATGATATTGCTCCATCAAACAAGCAATCTTGAATTTTGAAAATGGGATACTGCTCTATCAAGCAAGCGGTTTATGGGAATTTTAGAACAAGACAACGCTCTATCGAGCAAGCAATCTTAAAACTTTTGAAAACAAAATAGCACTCCACCGAACAAGCAATTCATGGAAATTTTGGAATAGGATAACGCTTCATCCAGTAGGCAATCTAAAATTTTTCAAAAATATTAATTATAAGAAGTTTAGATATCTGGAATGGGCTTGAACTCATTCGACCCAATCAAAAAGGGGGGAATTAAATAGAAGGTGTTCCCTAATGTGATTACTATGGAGTAAACCCCTAAACTAACCTTAGATGTTTATTAGAAAGAGAAGACTTTTGACGCTTTGATCTAACTTGTATGGATAAGCTAATCATTATTTTGAATTTGCGCATTAAGTTTTGATCAAACATGGAAGATTTGCTAGACTAGACAAAACTGGTCATTGGAGCAAGTATCCATAATAAAGAGGACAGAATTGGAAACTATTGACAAAAACCTAGCCATTAAGGCTAAAAAAGAGTTCTTTAATGGACCTAAATTGAATTGTTCAAAACCTTGTGACTAAGGTTGACTCTAAGAGGAGAGGACTCTTTGAAGGTGGGTAGTTACCTGAATTGGGCTTGTGAGGAAGCCCAAAAGATTTGAGTTTGAAAGAAGCAGGAATGAAATGTTCTCTAAACTCTAAATTATTTTGAAAAATTATCCTTTTTTCTTAAAAAAAAAATTCTTTAAGAAATGTTTTTTTTTTTTTTTTTTACAAATGCTATTGTTAAAAAAAGGCAAATCTTGAAAAATAATTTTTTTTTGTATTATTAACAAGTTAGAGGGCCTTATGGGCTTTAAAGATTGCATATAAATGGTGGGCTTACCCTACTGCTTGATGGTCATTTGCTCTTTCGCATGTGTTACCTGAAGCTTGGGCTTAGGCTAGATTGACCTTGTAGGTTTCCAATGTCTTTAAATTTTCGAAACTTTATCATGGCTTTTTTTAATGAGATTCTTTTGTGTGTTACTCTTGTTGGTCTTCCAATACTATAGGCTTTGATCTTCAACATGGGCTAAATGACCTATTTGGATTACAAGTCTTCAAATCTTCTTATTTGTGAATAGGTATCCTATTCATTAAATCATCTTATCAAAGAGAGCTTCCTCGATCTCTCGATTCGGATTTCACTCTTGACTCTTTGTTACAAAAATATAGTCCATCTTACAAGCGATACACCTTTGTTATTCAGTTAGGTCTTTTTTAGACATATAATTCAATATGTGCTTCCAGTTAGCGGTTTCAAAAGGGATTGATGAATGGACCAATTTTAAAGAACTGTCTTCTCAATCATAGTTTATAAGTCAAGAACCTTTAGGAGAAACTAAAATAAGCTAGTCCCTATTTCCATCAATAATGATAATCCATTTCTTCTAATCAGGAGAGCTTCTTAAAGGTAGTGCTATGGAAAGGCCCATAGAATAGGATGACCCTTAAACTTTGAGCCGAAAGTCGTAAGCTTTGTCTTGTTGATGTGCTTAAGCTTCTTTAGGCTTCAAAAGGTGCCTTGAGACTTTGAGCTTTAATCGCCTTTTAATGCTTATTTCTAACTTGTTGCTTTTTCTCTAAGGATACAAATTGATGCCTCTTTCGTCCTTCTTTTTTTCCTTCTTATTTTGTTTTCTTTATTTTCTTTTTGCCTTTTTTTTCTTGATATTCTCTCTTTAGCGTTTTCCTTTCTCTCTCTTTATTTCTTTTACTCGTTTTAGGCTTCTTTTGTGGGCTTCGAATGGAGATGCCCGCTTCCTTTCTCTTTTTGAATGGCTTAAGCTCAAACTATGTGAGTTTTCTAGAATTAAGGTTCTTCTTCCTTCAAAAGAAACGAGTTATTAGTGGTAATGATTACCTATAAATTAGTGTGATTAAGACAAGCATAAATTAGTTTATCCTTTTTGTAGACACCTAATTTTTTGCCCTTCCATAGTCTTAGTTTTTATTTTTACAAAAAAGGGTCCTAATTCAAAAAAATAATAAACAAAAAGTTAATAAAAGATAAAAATTAACAAATAATGAAAATACAAAAAAAATAATAAAAGGAAAAATTATAAAGATTTCGTAGATTTTTAGGAAGTAATTTATATTAGAAATAATTAGTTTAATGTTATATTAATTTTAGTTTAGTTAAAAAATTTTAGTTTAGGAATTCAGATAGTTTAAATATAATTTAATTGTAATAAATATTAAGACACAAACCAACAGCCTAACGGATAAGTAGCGGAGTACTTAAGTGGATTTAGTTGGAGGTCATGGGTTTGAGTCTCAGCAACCGCACAACGAACATGAACATTCCTTTTATTACACGATCAGGTGAGTTTTCTTAATTAGATAGTTAGTTTTTTTTATTTATTACTTATTATTTGATTATGATTATTATTTTTTTTATTATCATGTTATTAGTTCCTATAGTATATGTATATGATTGCCTTAGTTTAGGAAATCTTCAACTATTTAATATTATACATACATTAGATTAGCTTTTATATTAGGTATATTTCTCGACGTTGTTAATTCGCTTAAGAAGATAATTGTTAAATAGAAATAGTGTAGATGCATATTTATATATATATATATATATACATATATACATTCGTCTAGGATTCCTTTAGAATTAGTTTTTTTTAGAAATTCTTATATAGGAAATTCTTTTTAGAAACAAAAATTAACAAAAGGAAATTTTTTTACAAAAAGATTATAGTGTTTTAAGGAGTCTTTTGATCACTTACGAGTTAGGGCCTTTTATTTATTTATTTATTTTTGAATAAACTAAATCAGTTAAATACGTAAACTCAGTTTTTTTTTTTTTTGAAAGAACTACGATCTTCTGATCCCAGTTAGCGGGTACGTAAGCACCTTCGGGTCGACGATAAAATATGTAATTTTTCTAAATTAAAAATCATTTTGATATTGATAAAATAAAAAATATTTAATTGACTTCTTTTCTATGGTTAGACATTTTTTTTCATAGTTTAGGTATCTTTTTCATAGTTTAGATGTCTTTTCCATAGTTTAGATGTCTTTTCCATAGTTTAGATGTCTTTTCCATAGTTTAGATGTCTTTTTCATAATTTAGATATCTTTTCCATTGTTTAGATGTCTTTTCCATTGTTTAGATGTCTTTTCCATAGTTTAGATGTATTTTTCATAGTTTATATGTATTTTCCATAGTTTAGATGTTTTTTCCATAGTTTAGATGTCTTTTCTATAGTTTAGATGTCTTTTCTATAGTTTAGGTTTCTTTTTTATGATTCAGACATCTTTTCTATGATTAGGAGATTTTTTTTTCTTTCTTTCTTTTTTTAATGTTTTAAGCATCTTTTTTATATAAAAGTTTCATCATGTAGAACATTGCATATTTCATACAATCTTTAGGGCTTTTCTTGAAAATAAAAAAATTATCACTTAGTTATTTTTAAATAAAAATTTTAATTTGGTGCTTTTCAAAAATTAGGTTTTTAGGGTTTTTTTTAATTAGGAATAAAAATTAGGCTTCTAAGGATTTTTCTTAATAAAAATAAAATGATTAATAAAAACGTAAATTCAACCAATCATTTTTTATAAAAAGAATCAACACATTAAAGTTTTCGGAAAGAACTACGATCGTCTGATCCCGGCTAGCGGGTATGTAGGCACCCTCGGGGCGACGATAAAATACGTAGAAACTTTGGTTTTTTTTTTCCTTTTTATTTTATTTATTTATTTTAAATATTATAATTGGAAAAATAATCCTAATTTCAGTAAATAAATAGTGGTACCCGTTAGGGTTTAATAGGTTAGCCCCCGAATTCAAAACCCTCTGGTTCTTCATTGAATTTGAAATCAAAGACCGGTAGTCAAATCGTGATCAATCTACCCAATTGGTTACAATTTCTTTTTCTTTTCCCGATTTCGGTCGGGTCACGACTCAAAAAATTATTTTTAATAAAAAACCAGAATTGCTCAATTTCTTTAGTCGATGATTAATATTAAATGGGTTAGGGTTTAGTATTAATCAAGAAATGAGAAATCAATTTTAAACAAAAACTAAAAAATCAGACTCGACAGTTTGGCGACTCCACTGGGGATTACTTAAAGGGCTAGCCACTAGAAGTTGCCGAAAATAGAATTATTTAAAAAAAAATGAAATAATAAAAAATATAAAAAGAACTTAAGTATGTTGTTTAATGTATTTATTTATTTTATTTATTTATTTTTACTAACATTTTTTTGTTGTTGCGGTTTATTTAAGGGGGTAATTTTGGTGGGTTTACTTTTATTCTACTTTTCTGCATCATAAATGCATGGTAGATATGGTCAGAACCAGGCCGTCTTAGGACCTTAGGAGGGGGGCCGTTGTGTAAGCTTCGGATGCTATGGGGTAACCACCTTCCGGGGCCGATCAAGCTACCCCACTCAAGTTTGAATGCGACCACAGAACCGTTGCTTTGAAAAAACGCGATGGTTGCAGAACTTGAGAACCTTTAGAACCCACCCTTTGTATTTCATGAATTTTTTTTTCCTTTTTTTTTTTTTTCAAAAAATTCACAAGAATCTATGATGTGGTAAACCTAAATGGATAAAGACAGTTGTGAAGTTGTAATTGTAATTATAATATTTCATTGTAAATAACTTGTAAAATTTTATATAAGGTTTAGATTACGTTGTAATTTTAATTTTGATTTTAACTAAGTCATAGTTGGATCAAATCAAGGGTCTTTTAAAGACATTCATGTCCACCTACCACATTGGCCCCAAAAACTACTTCAAACGTGGTTTCGACTCTTTAGCCTAGATAAACAGGAGTTTATTAAAAATAAGATTGGGCACATCCTCTCTTTATAGAAGATCCCATGAACATTACCTTAGTTGTAGACCTTAGTACATCTATTGGAGCCCGAATCTATCGCTTTTTTGTTTGGGCCAACATCAGCTGAGCCCAACCCTCACGGAGTAAATAAAAAACAAAAACATAAAAATAAAAAAAAGTAGCCAAACGAAAATAATCAAACTTGTAAAATAATAGTTATCATTGTGCCTAGTATTCTACCCACAAAAAATATTCATTCTTTTAGGTAAATTCAACATTTTGCAAATAGCCTTCTCCATTTGGAATAAATAAGATTTAGATATTTTCTTTGTTTAGTCTTTTATTCTTCAAAAGTCCTCATTTGTAAATAGACTCTCAATAATGTTGTTTTCGGCTTGTATATATTTCCATGAAAGCAATCTTCCGTAATCATCCATTCACAATTCCATCACTCGATCTTTGTAACACAAAAGCCCTAACTTTTTCTCTCTCTCTCTCTCAAAAAAAAAAAAAAGAAAGAAAAGAAAAGAAATAGAAAGAAAGTTGCTAATGGTTACAAATCCTTATAGGGTTCGGGACAAACACAATCACTTGGCCCATTAAGGCAGCTAACCTAAATGGAACTACTTAGCCTGAGAAAATAACCAACTAAACCCGAACCTTAGCCCATCAAGATGATTTAACCAACTCAAAGCCCATGAGTTATCAAGTCCAATCATGAACCGAGTCAAAACACAAAGCCATGAAACACTATCCTAAGCTTGATCCCCAGTACAAACAAAAAGGGCAATTCATTAGTCTCTTCCACTTCAAAAGTTATCAATTCTAGCCCATTCGAACTCTAAAGAACCTAACCCAAAATCAGATATGGAAGCTTAATGGCGTTAAGACCTATAAGTCCGGGGCATTTAGTCTTTGAAATTTCATAACCGAGGCATGTTCCAAGGAATTGGAGAGTAAGGTTTGTCATCACCTTAAGGTCAATCCATCCTTATGTAAGGAATTGGTAACTCACTTTTAAAAAAGTTTTGAATGAAAAGAGGCAAGCTATATCCTATACACTAACCCTTAAACACTTTGAGAGATGAGAGACATCATGGTGAGGATATTTTGGACTCATTCCTTAAAGGAAGTCCATTTTGAAATTGATACACAGATCGGAATGAAGTTAGGCATTCATTTTCAAATCCCAAACACAATTATCCTTTGATAATCCCGTTGGATTGATCTGGAGTCATCTCAAATGAAAACCCTATCAAGAACCACCCCACAGTGGGGCAATTTGGAGGTTATGATCATTGATTAGGAGAAAAGGATAAAAATGATTTGTGCTTACCCCAATAATAACAATTCAAGGATAATTTTCGTTTTTAATAAATTGTTCTCTATGAAGAAGAGCTAACATTTTCCAAATACCCCAAAGGCCATACATACCTTACCTAAGCCAATGCACTCTAAACCTATATCTATGGATTTAAGGCCTTGATTTATCTAAAGACAAAAACTTGACAAAAGAGATAGTTATTTTTAGGGAAAGAAAAGAAAGAAAGGAAACGAAATGAAAGAAAATAAAGAAAAAAGAAAAAAAAAAGAAAAAGAAAAAACTAGGAAAAAGGAAAATGAAGAAATACCCAAACATCAGGCTTGAGAAAATCCCCAATCAAAAAAGGCCCAAGTTACTCTAAAGACACAAGGCCTTGAATCACATTCCCAACCAAAAACACAAAACCTCACATTAATTCAAGATCATGTTTTCAACCGCAAACCAAAAACTCCATATTCGGTTCAAAATCACACTCCAAATCACGAATATAAACCCTTTCTACCCGCTCAATTCTCAAACACAAGACCTTCCCACCCACAATACCTCCGTACTCAAAGCTCTTCTAATTTTGAAAAATAATTTATCTAAGATAAAGATTATCTTTGAAACTGGGGTAAGCGCACATCTAGTTCATTCCTAGGGTTCTTAACTTGTACCCCCTAGGTTGGATGAAAGCATTTTTTTTAAAATAAGCCCTCTCAATTAACTTCTTTTGAAACCATTTGACCAAAAGCCAAATTAACAATACTGAACCCAAAAAGACCTGCAGATCGATCAAAGCATATCACTTGCGAATTGGATTGTAATTTTCGGAATAGTAGTCAAGAGTGAAATCCAGACCAAGAGTGCTTAAGGAAGTCCTCTTCGACTAAACTAATCGTGAGTTACCTTTTCCTTACGAAATGAATATTTAAGGCTTATCCAAGAAGCTCATCGTTACAAACTAGGGTGGATATGAGATACCCTACATGATTATAGCGTTTGCATTTTAAATAGGAATTTGTATCCGTTAGCAAACTTTCATGGAAAAAGAGAAAAAAAGAAAATGAAAAGGAGAGAGAGAAAGCGGAGGCTTATTACAAGTTTTTCCATTCATTTTCCAGTTTATAGTGGCTAAATTTTCAATTCATGTTATAAACAGTTTTCACCATATCCCTCATTTGTAAAATTCTCAAATTAAGAGTTTTTTTTCAAGTTGGCTATGTTCCTCAGTTTACTTTCAACTCTCAATAGAGCTTCAGCGAATCCGAAGGGTGCTTACCCTTTATCTGTTTTCTCAAGGATATAGCCAACTCATAGTGTACTGTTCCTATCCATATCTTCTTTAGCACTTCAGTCAACTTATGGAGTGCTACCCGGTTCATATTTTCATTTAAGGATCTAGCTAGTTCATAGAGTGCAGTCTTAATCTAAAATTTCTTAAGCTTCAGGCTGACTCCCAAAACACAATTGCAATTTATAATCTCTTAAGGAGCTAGCCAACCCGTAGAGCGTAGTCCCAATCTAGAGTTTCTTGACCTCCCAATCATTTAACTCACATAACGTTACCCGACTCAAAATTTCATCAAAGGATTTAGTAAGCTCAAGAAGCACCATCCTAATTCAAGTTTTCCTTCAAAAATTTTAGGTTTTAGCCAGCTCATGGGGCGCTTTGACCGTCTTGGTGAGTCAGCACATTAAGGGCACGATCCAAGTTTTCTTCAGATATTTTTAGGTCTCAGCCAGCTAATGGGGCGCTTTGACCACCTTAGAGAGTCAGCTCATTAAGGGCACAATCCAAGTTTTTCTTCAAATTTTTTAGGTCTTAGCCAGCTCATGTGGCGTTTTGACCGCCTTGGAGAGTCAGCTCATTAAGGGCACGATCCAAGTCTTCTTCATTATTTTTAGGTTTTAGCCAGCTCATGGGGCGCTTTGACCGCCTTGGAGAGTCAGCTCATTAAGGGTACGATCCAAGTTTTCCTTCAAATTTTTTTAGGTCTTAACCAGCTCATGGGGCGCTTTGATCGCCTTGGAGAGTCAGCTCATTAAGGGCACGATCTAAGTTTTCCTTCATATTTTTTAGGTCTTAGCCAGCTCATAAGGTACTTTGACTGCCTTGGAGAGTCAGCTCATTAAGGGCACGATCCAAGTCTTCTTCATATCTTTAGGTCTTAGCCAACTCATGGGGCGTTTTGACCGCCTTGGAGAGTCAGCTCATTAAGGGCACAATTGACTGCCTTGGAGAGTCAGCTCATTAAGGGCACGATCCAACTCTTTTTCATATCTTTAGGTCTTAGCCAGCTCATGGGGCGCTTTGACCACCTTGGAGAGTTAGCTCATTAAGGGTACGATCCAAGTTTTCCTTCATATTTTTAGGTCTTAGCCAGTTCATGGGGCGCTTTGACCGTCTTGGTAAGTCAGCTCATTAAAGGCACGATCCAAGTTTTCCTTCAAATTTTTAGGTCTTAGCCAGCGCATGGGGCGCTTTGACCGCCTTGGAGAGTCAGCTCATTAAAGGCACGATCCAAGTTTTCCTTCGTATTTTTAAGGTCTTAGCTAGCTCATGGGGTGCTTTGACCGCCTTGGAGAGTTAGATCATTAAGGGCACGATCCAAGTTTTCCTTCGTATTTTTTAAGTCTTAGCCAGCTCATGGGGTGCTTTGACTGCCTTGGAGAGTCAGCTCATTAAGGGCACGATCCAAGTTTTCCTTCGTATTTTTTAGGTCTTAGCCAACTCATGGGACACTTTGACCGCATTAAAGAGTCAGCTCATTAAGGGCATGATAACTCGGATTTTAAACATATTTCATAGGATGATTTTATAATATTTTCCTCACATTTTTTGGTTTTCTTGAAAGAAATTGATACTTAATTGAGTAAAATTTTGATTTCTAGGTTTGAACTCGTTCTAGGATTGAAAACGGAGAAAAGGAATCAAATTTCACTCAAATCGGAGTTCAAATGAAGAAGTTATGAAGTTTTGAAGTTGTGTAGAAAATTTTGCTTTAGTGCAGAAAGTTACACGACCTGAGGATACGGCCGTGTCCCAGGCCGTGTCTGGTGACGAAAACAAAATCTTTGTAATACATATATAAAAGGATATCTTAGGGTTTCAAAAAAGAGGAGAGACATTACAGAAACGGAGAGACACAAGAGAAAAGAAAGAGACTTAAGGAGAACATCAAGAAAAAGGGAAACAACATCAACTTCAAGATTAGAGAGATTATTCATCAATCAAAAGGGGGTTCCATGTTTTATTTTATATTATTGATGAAACTCGTTTTTAGATTCATTATGATAGCTTAGAATTCGAGTATTTAGGATTATGGAACCTAGGGTTTCATGTGATTCTTGGATTGATTTAGAAATTTCAATAAAGTTTCTATTTTTACTTGATTCAATTTTGTCATTAATTATTGATTGATATTTCTAGAATATCAATATATGATATTATGCATGTTAATTGAGAAATTGCATGTGTAATTAGATCTTTACATAATTGAAGAGGATTACATGTATACTTAGAGATAAGATACATGTTTCTTCCGGAAAGTTAATTAATTGTAAGGGAATTCATTATACATTAATGCAATTCTAAATTATATTACTAAGTGAAGAGATTCCGGTAAATAATTTAGAATTAGGGTTAATATGCTTGAAAAAGGTATTAACTTTAGTTGTGAATCCCTCCGGTAAAAAATATAGAAACCGAATTGAATATATTTTAAGCGATCACATGATTAACTCTAGGGGAAATAATTCCTAAATACGTTATTACTTTCTTGAAGTCGTTCTTGATTTTATTGCTTTTTCAATTGCTTAATTAAGTCTTATAATTAAGTTAGTTTGTTAATTTTAGTATTTTTTAATTAATTCAAACTTTCATAATTTTCCAGTTAAATAATAAAGCTAAGGTTAATATTAGTACTCGAAGTTTCTAAGGGATCGACTCGGACTCACATCTGCTATATTAAAACTGATAGGTACACTTGCCTCATATCAGGGCACGATCCAAGTTTTCGTTTGTATTTTTTAGGTCTTAGCTAGCTCATAGGGAGCTTTGACCATCTTGGAGAGTCAACTTATTAAGGGCACAATCCAAGTTGTCTTCATATTTTTAGGTCTTAGCCAGCTCATGGGGCACTTTGACCGCCTTGGAGAGTCAGCTCATTAAGGGCACGATCCAAGTTTTCCTTCATTATCTTTAGGTCTTAGCCAGCTCATAGGGCGCTTTGACCGCCTTGGAGAGTCAGCTCATTGAGGGCACAATCTAAGTCTTCTTCATTGTCTTTAGGTCTTAGCCAGCTCAAGAGGCATTTTGACCGCCTTGGTTAGTCAGCTCATCAGGGCAAGACCAAGGTTCTCGTTATTCTTTTTTAGAGATTTTTGCCAATTCACAAAGGCACTTCCCATTCCTTTGGATAGAATCCCAAGGCAAAAACGGTGTCTCTTTCGTCTTTGTGACAAAGTTTTGCTCAAACTTCACCACAAAGAGGAGCAACTGTAGACATCTAATTTTTTACCCTTCCATAGTCTTAGTTTTTATTTTTACAAAAAAAAAAGTCCTAATTCAAAAAAATAATAAACAAAAAGTTAATAAAAGATAAAAATGATAAAAATTAACAAATAATGAAAATACCAAAAAAAATAATAAAAGGAAAAATTATAAAGATTTCGTAGATTTTTAGGAAGTAATTTATATTAGGAATAATTAGTTTAATGTTAGTGTTAATTTTAGTTTAGTTAAAAAATTTTAGTTTAGGAATTCAAATAGTTTAAATATAATTTAATTGTAATGAATATCAAGATACAAACCAACAGCCTAACGGATAAGTAGCGGAGTACTTAGGTGGATTTAGTTGAAGGTTACGGGTTCTAGTCTCAGCAGACACCTATACTTTCATATCTAATTAAATTATATGAGTCTAGTTAAACTAGATTTTCAAATCAGATACAATAAATACGATAGGAATTGATTTAGGACTTTATAAAAGAAAAGAACAACAACATCAGGGCTGGGGGGAACTGAATTCCAATTCATTAATTCAAGTGAAAGTTCCGGACATAAGTCCGAATTCCAAATTTTGAATTCCCCATCCATGATCAGATACATTAGATTAGCTTTTATATTAGGTATATTTCTCGACGTTGTTAATTCGCTTAGGAGAATAATTGTTAAATAGAAATAGTGTAGATGCATATTTATATATATGTATATATATATACATATATACATTCGTCTAGGATTCCTTTAGAATTAGTTTTTTTAGAAATTCTTATATAGGAAATTATTTTTAAAAACAAAAATTAACAAAAGGAAAATTTTTTACAAAAAGATTATAGTGTTTTAAAGATTCTTTTGATCACTTACGAGTTAGGGCCTTTTATTTATTTATTTATTTTTTAATAAACTAAATCAGTTAAACACGTAAACTCAATTTTTTTTTTGGAAAGAACTACTATCGTCTGATCCCGGCTAGCGGGTACGTAGGTACCTTCGGGGCTACGATAAAATATGTAATTTTTCTAAATTAAAAAATCATTTTGATGTTGATAAAATAAAAAAAATCTTTAATTGACTTTTTTTCTATGGTTAGATATCTTTTTCATAGTTTTGGTGTCTTTTTCATAGTTTAGATGTCTTTTCCATAGTTTAGGTTTTTTTTTTTATGATTCAGACAACTTTTCTATGATTCATACATCTTTTCTATGATTCATACATCTTTTCTATGATTCAAATATTTTTTCTATGATTCAGGCATCTTTTCTATGATTAGGAATTTTTTTTTTATTTCTTTCTTTTTTTTAATGTTTTAAGTATCTTTTTTATATAAAAGTTTCATCATGTAGAACATTGCACATTTCATACAATCTCTAGGGCTTTTCTTGAAAATAAAAAAATTATCACTTAATTATTTTTAAATAAAAATTTTAATTTGGTGCTTTTCAAAAATTAGGTTTTTAGGTTTTTTTTTTAATTAGGAATAAAAATTAGGCTTCTAGGGATTTTTCTTAATAAAAATAAAATAGTTAATAAAAACGTAAATTCAACCAATCATTTTTTATAAAAAGAATCAACACATTAAAATTTTTGGAAAGAACTACGATCGTCTGATCCCGGCTAACGGGTATGTAGGCACCATCGGGGCGACGATAAAATACGTAGAAACTTTGTTTTTTTTTTCCTTTTTATTTTATTTATTTATTTTAAATATTATAATTGGAAAAATAATCCTAATTTCGGTAAACAAATAATGGTACCCGTTAGTGTTTAAATAGGTTGTTCCCCGAATTCGAAACCCTCTGGTTCTTTATTGAATTTGAAATCAAAGACCGGTAGTCAAATCGTGATCGATTCACCCAATTGGTTACGGTTTCTTTTTCTTTTCCCAACTTCGATCGGGTGACGACTCCAAAAATTATTTTTAATAAAAAACCGGAATTTCTCAATTTCTTTAGTCGCGGATTAATATTAAATGGGTTAGGGTTTAGTATTAATCAAGAAATGAGAAATCAATTTTAAACAAAAACTGAAAAATCAGACTCGACACTTTTTCTCCAGATTAATGACCCTACCTTTTGATTTCCCTAGTATAGGGTAGTTCTTAATAAGGTTTAATTTTTAGATCACTTCTTTAAAGGGCTCAATGGGGATGGTAAGTGATATATATTGTTTTTAGGACAAAGAAATGAATGTCTACCATCATTTCAACCTAAAAATCAAGTTCATGATAGAACTCATTTAAGGAATGAATCCAAATTCTTCACATTGATGTCGCTCAACTCTCAAGTGTGCTTAAGTTAAGTGTTTGAGACTTGGTTTGTCCTTTTTCATTGTAAACTCTTCAATTGGTGGGATACCTTTTACAATTTTGCTTTGACATTCCAATGGCCTTAACATTTGCTTGTCTTGACTTGATTTGCCCTAAACCAATTTGGTCAAATGTTCATCTCATGTTAGACTAGTTTTTTGTTTTTGAAAATGGTGCAACATACTGAATGCTTCTATTTTGATGGACATAGATGCTCTCGTATTCATCTAATAACTTTGCTGCCACTGCCAGGTCTAACTTATTTCCCTTAGAAAATGCCTCTTAATTGGGATGAATTCATTAACTTGGCTATGCAATTGCCTCAAACAGGTTTGACAGTTTAAGCTTGATAAGCTTTTTTTGAAGGTTTGTTCGTTTAACCCATTCTCTTCATGCCCCAATGATGAAGTTTTAATTCATTTTAGGATTTAGGTTTATCTCTACTATTATTGATGGCTTTTCATAGTAAGCCTTTCTTAATAGGCTTTACCTTCATCAAATTTTAATGGTCTCAAGGTAAATGGTAGATCAGTATTATTATTATTTTTCATTTGATTTGTCCTTTTTTCAATTATTTTATTGCAATATTTACAGGACACTTCATGTTATAGAAAAATTATTACAAAGAGATTTAGTGAAAAAGAAATTATGCCTACAGAGTTGTTGAATTTTATTAAAAAGACGAACAATATTTACATGACTGATAATTTATAAGACAACTGAAAGCAGTGAGATAGGACTATTTACAGCTTAGGATAAAGAGAAAGGCCCTTTTTTCTTTCTTTTTTTTTTAATTTATTTTTTTTAGGCAATTAAACAATTGTCTAACTAATAAAAGAGGTTAAATATATTGTAAAGGTGATAAACTGTTACAACTATTAATAAAGAAAAGCTCTAAATTTACATTATGATGAATTAAAAGGAAAACATAATGAAAAAGAGATTTCAATAAAGGATTACAAGTATTTAATAAGGTACATTATATCTCTTTCTTTAATTATTTACAAAGGCTTTATCAAATGGGTGTGGATCTTGTTACAGGGGTGATAACATATTATGTTACAATCTTGATGGTTTAAGGATTAATTTATAAGTTCTAAATGTTTCCGAGATTATTGACTATTTCACAACATGGTGGGTAAAAGAACATTTACAAGCTATGAGAAAAAACGATTGTAATATTAGAAGGATTCTTTTTTTTTCCCCAAAAAAAAAAAAGAATAGAGCTACAAATACTTACAAAAAAGGTTAGGATTATCTAAAGGTAATTTTATTTACAAGTTGAATAGGTTCTTTTTTTATTATTATTGAAGAAAGAAATAACATAGGTATATATAAATAAGGAAATAAATAATAAACCCCATAGTGAATGAGAAGCACACAAATGCAATGGTGGGCAATTAAATAATAATATAGTAATTATATCAAGTTATAACTTTATTAATACACAAAAGAAGTATGAAATGGGCTAAACTCTTGTTGTGCCTATGATATCTTTTTTTTTTTTTTGCAATAGGAAAAATGTTTACAAAATAATTCGATATTAATGAAGTTATAACTTTTATTTATTCAGAAAAAGGCCAAACTATTTTTGATTTGCGAGTTTATAAACATGAATGAAATTGGGTGGGTTCTAAAGTTTCCCAAATTTCAAAAGGCTTCACTTGGATCACTAGCCCATTTGGAACTTATTTACACAATAGCACCCCTCTTACGTTCCTATGATGGTTAGTTTGACCACATCTAAACATATGTCATGATTTTAAAAAGAAACTCCCCAAAGCCCAATGGGCTAAAACCCTTTTCTTTTCTTACATCACTAACACCCACAGTACACGAAAATTAAACTTTAAAAAGAAAGACCAAAGGTTATATTATTATTTTCTTAAAAAAAGGCCTAATTAACTTATCACATATTACTTTTATGGCTAGCCCATAAACCAGTTTCTACTGAAGTCACCAAATCTATTGAGCTAAAAATTTGGTTTTTCTTTTTTCTAAGCATCATTTACATTAAGCCTAGCCTGCTTAACACAAATCTTTTGTTTAGATTAAAAAAAACTTTTATAAAAAAATCTTTTTGAAAAGGGAGTTGTCATTCAACTAAAATCAGGAAAAAAGTGGAATTGGGGCCTACGTGTTAATAGACCCTAATTCCAATCACTAACCCATGGTTTTTTTTAAAAAAAAAATTTAGAAAAATAGAAACTAGAAAATCTTAGGCTAAGAGACGAACTTATTAAAGTACAACGATTTCCATTAAAAAAGTCCACAAAATTGCTTACCGGGCCTTAAATGTGTTTTAGAATAAATTGGGCTTTTAAAAAAAATGGAAAAGCGAAAAAAATAAAATTTTTTACTATTTTGGGTTACCTGAAGTGCTTCTGTACCCGCAAAGTAGAATCAAGCTCATTTAGTTCTCAATTAATAAAAAATTTAGTTTGTTGGTTTGTTTTATTTTTAAAAACACTATTTTCACTTTAAGCTTATTATATTTTATTAATTTTGAAAAAACGGGTTTTTTGGTACATCTTTACAAACTTCTAAAAAAAAACTCCTAAACTTTGAAAAAGGCAATTTTATTTTTTTATTTATGAGAAACATTTTATTTGCAAAAAAAAAAAGGAGAAAGCCCACCTATATTCGAAAACAACTTTATTCGAGCATAATAAAATACATTAATAAGACATACATACGAATCATAACAATTATCAAGACATAAAGAAATTAACCTAATCATGTAAGGTAATTATTATGCAAAATAAATATAATATGCAAATTTATTAACCTAGTATGTTAATTTATTTGAATGCTAACAACTAAAAATGTCAAAATGCTAATTTAATTAATAGAATATAAGTTTCCAATTTATTTGTTAAAACTAATTATCAACTAAAATCTAAACATGCCAATTACCAAGTATATTATCTATCAAAGCTTAAACATGTTAATTATTTTAATAAAGTTTAATCATGCCAATTATTTATTAAAGACTAGACACATAAATTATTTTTTTATTTATTAAAGTCTACTTATGCAAACATACTGCTCATTTTATTTAAAGCTAAGCATATTAACTAAAAAATCAACAAACATAATACAAAGCAAATGAAAATTAATATATTAAGTATCATACAAAAACATATTATTCAAGTGAAATTATAACCGCAAAAGGTGAAAATACATTTTCTATTTCTTTTATATTTTTCGGATTTTATTATCAATAAATAACACAACACAAAAAAGGAGGAAAACTTATCTCGCATACGCAATAAACCGGTAGCCAGTTCAAGTCGATTTTGACAGGTTTTAGACTTAGGGCTAATGGCTCTCAACTCCCAAGATGCTGTTTTATGAAAACCTTAAGCCAATTTTTGGAAAACCCAAGCTTATCTCCTGCAATTTCAACAAAACTTTAAGTTAGTTATGAACAAACTCTAAAATCTTCACACTTGATTCAAATTTAAATAACTCCCTTCAACCACAAAATTGAAACAATCCACCTATAGGGCTTTGTTTTATGATGAATATAAAATGTAGAATATTTCACTATTTTATCTTAGATCGATTTACTTTAAAATAAGAGAAATCAAAGAGAGAGAATGGATTTAACATTATAAACACTTAGAGACAGAAACAATCAATTGCAATTGCATGCAATGCAGTAGTTTTCAATACTTAGGAGTTGTTTGCATAAATGCTATGGACCTTTACTTATAGCTTTAAGTTGGGAGTAGTGATGCTCTAAAAACATCCATATAAGATCATATATTTATTAATTAGGTAAGTTTTTTAATGTGTCCAGATTCTTTCCATTTTTGGTTTAATTTGGATGCATTTTTGCACAAAATAATGGAAATAAAAATTTACACAGCTTATAGAAGATGTCTTTACTCATTTTATGTTGGGTTATATCATTAGTTTGCAAAAAGAATCACTAATTTTGTTAAAATAAGTGATGATGTACAATATGGGTATTCATTGGTCATCTGATTTTCCTTTTTTTTTTTTATTTCTTGCATATCCTTTAATGAAAATTAAGATATGGACCTTTTCGAATAGGAGATTCCCGAACTTTCATTTGCATATATTTTTTAGATTTTCTTCTGATAAAAAAGTGGGTGAAATCAAATAAAAATTACCTAAATAAACTTACAATTTTTGTAGGAAAAAGAAGCTTAAACATTCTCATGTAATTCGAGAACCAAGGAGGGAAGGAGAGAAGAAGAGTTGACTTTTGTCGAGCCTAATTTTTGAACCTCTCGGTTATTTTTATGAAATTAGGTTTTCTCTAAATCAATCAGTATTAAACCCTACCGTTTAATACCGACGCTCGACTAGGGTTTAAAGAAAACCATTTTTTTTCAACTTAAAATATATTGAAGTTGCCACCTGACTAAAATCAAGAAAAAGGATTAAGTTATAACCAATTAGGTTGATTAGTTATAACTTAGTTACCGGTTTATCAATAAAAAAAAAACAATTTATAAAACGATTCTTTTGAAAACCAGAGATTTAGGTTCAGAAGCTAATTTATTAAACCCTAAACGAGCACTACTTTTTAATTTTTTAAATTTAACTTCGCTTTTCAAATATACCTTTTTTAAATTTCTAAAACAACTAATTATAATACACGCGACTAAATTGATCAATGTACATAAATATCAAAAAATGAAAAAAAATAAAACTTTCTATATTTTAAGTCATCCCATACATATGTATGGGTACCTACGTACTCGCTATTCGAGATCAAACTTCCGTAGTTCGTTAACCGAAAATATAGCAGGTCAACTAATTTTTAATTTTGGAAAAATTATCGGGTTTACGTGTTTTATCCGTTTTAAGTTCTTTTGAAAAAATTTCCTAAGGGTCCTAAATTGATTTATTTTTGGAAAATCTAAAGCACCATAATTTGAAAAGGATCTGTTTTATTTTTATTTGAAAAATATGGTTTTCTAAATGGTAAAACGTTTTTCTTTATTATTTTTATTTATCATTTATTCCTCTAATTTTTATTTTTTTTCTATTTTTATTGTTATTTTTTTATTTTTGGATAAAATGTGAAATAAATAAATAAAACTAAACTAAATATTACTTCCTACTTTTTTTCTTTTTTTTTTTCTTTCAGTTTTTCTATTTTTATTCTTTTTTTTTTCCTTTTCATTTTTTTTTTATTTACAACAAACTATAAGAAATAAAATAAAACAAAAACAAAAACAACACAACAATTATTAAATAGGGTTGGACTCAAAACTACAAGATTCGGATCAAAGTTAGGCACGAGTCAAACTTAGGGGATCCGGATCAGCTTTGGGTCGGGTAGGTTCGGACTAAGTTGAATTCGGGTCGCGTCTAGTGACTAGAACGGCACGGTAAAGGCCGTTTCGGGGCGTCTTTTGAGCTGGTGAGGGTAATTTCGTGGTTTTCATATTAGACTCAGGAGGTCTAGGAAAGTTACCGCGGTGTGTGGAGGTAGTTTATGGTGTTCGGGTTAAAGTGGCAATGGCAGTGGTGTTTACGTATGTAAATGCAGCCATAGTGGTTACGTATCGTGTCGTAGGGTGTTTGGTTATGGGCTTGGGTCGTCTTCGTATATCGAATCTGAGAGGGTGAAGGGACGGAAGTGTAGTGGTCATGGCATTAAGGATGGCTATTCGGTGAGCAATGGGTCGAGAAGGTGTAGTAGTCCACTGGTACGGTCGGGAATTTGGCTACGGCGTACTCATGTGTGCAGGAGTTATACAGGGGACGAGCTGGGTGTGCGCTTTATCGCATGCTGTATGTGTGGGGTTGTGTGTAAATGGGTTCGGCCGAGAGAGAGGGTCATATAAGGGGATGCAATCTAGCCGTGTATGTTTAGCTCGAAAATCCAAAGGAGAGAGCATGGGCTGTAGAGGAGGGTATTAAGAGGTAGATGTGTGCGGGGGGGGTCGTGCGAAGGGTGTTGTGTACATGTATGAGATGAAAGAGAGATGGATCGGATAAGGGGGAGAGAGATTATCGTGGAGAGAGAGTGTGTGAGTAGTCAGCGGAAAGAGGGAGAGAGACAGTGGTTGACAGAGAGGGAGGGTGTCTCGTGAGTATTAGTCAATGGGTCCCACTCATGTGTGTTTTTAAAAAAAATGTCTCCCTTTTTCTTTGTGTATGATTGATTTATAAATGAGAAAGTGAAGAGTAAAACAGGAAAGGGAAGAAAGAAAAAGGGGGAAAGTAATTTTGTTGTCGTAATAAATCACAACGCATTACATTTCATAATTAGACATGTAGTCTAGTGATATTTTGATATGTGGCAATATTTAGATTTAAAAAAAAAAAAGATAAAAACTATCCTCTAATGAATTTCAATTCCCTGTCCTCTAACTTAATTCATGCGTTTAGTTCAAGTGTTTTACCAGTAAACCGTTGGTTTGTACCTTATTTATATGTGTAAATTACACATATAGACTAAGTCAGTCTATGTTAGATTTAAATCTAAGCTTAGATCCAACAATCCTTTGTTTAAATTACAATTCTATTTTATCTAAACAACCTAAAAATTTAATATTTTTTTAAATTCCTTACTTTCCTAAATTTTTCCAATTTTTTGTGTTTTTTTCTTAATTTCTTTTTTTTTTCTAGAATTCTTATTTTCTTTAAATTTCTTCATTTTTGGAGTTTTCTTTAATTTTCTTTTTTTTTTTAACTTTCTCTAATTTAGGACCCTATAACTTAATTTGAAAAATAAAAAGGACAAGCAAAAATTAGGTGTCTACAAGTCTGGTTAACTCATTGCCACTACGTAGCACCCAATCATTACCATATGGCCAAATGTGGTGATGCCATTAGCACCTAAATATGTGTATCACATTGCATCACGTTAGTTCGATATGTGTTACCACTTGACACGTATCACAGCTTTTTTTTTTCTTTTCATCCTTCTTTTTTTTTCTCTTTTTCCTTTTCTTTTTTTTCCCTCTTTTCTTCTCCTTACCTTAGTCGCTTTCTCTCCGCTAGTGCATTCTTCTTCTTCTTCTTTTCAAAAACACCTAAATAAGACCTAATTAATTATTACAAATCTAAAAAATTATACTTCACTTCTTAAGTAGATGCAAAGTCTAGTAAACATACGTACAAAATTTGGGAAGTTCTACAGTCCCATCCATGTTTTTTATGGGACTGATCTCGTCTATCATCTAACCATTAATTTATTATCAATTTAATCTAAATCATTGAAAACATAATCAGCTCGATGGTTGAGATTTAATAAATATAAAATCAAAGTTTAGATTAATGGCTGTATTGATCTCGTAAAAAAATGAACAGAACTATAAAAAAATCCATAAAATATTTACAAAATTTTTCTATTTTGACCAAATTAGGAACTTGTTTTTTACCCATATTCAACTTTTATTAAAATTTTCAAATAGCCATAAAATACTCGTTTTAACTCCAATTGAGATGCCGCTTAAAGCTATGATCTCTTAGAAAAGTGTAATTTCAAAATAATTTAAAAAGAGTAGTCCAAACAAGGCAAGAAAAATTCTATTTTCAAAAAGTATCTATTTTTATCCAAGCTTTCTAATTTGGACAAATCACATATACCTATTTTGACTCCAAAAGTCATCTTTAACCTCAAAAATAATTTCTATCCTAGACCAGCCCAATTAGGTCATCATGCAATAATTTTTATATTTTACATTTTCTTTTTGGACTTTTGAATGTTCTCATTTTTTTATGTTTTTAGGTTTTTTCTTATCTTTCAATTTTCTTATGTCATTTTGAATTTTTCAACCTTTTTGGTATCTTTCATTCCTTTCGATTTTTTTATATCTTTCATATTTTTTTTCTTCCAAAATTTGGATTTTTTTTTTCATATTTTTAGCCTTTTCACAAAAATAAAGGATTTTAAACTAAAGATAGACTTATGAAGGGCAAGAATGGGGTCTCTATAATTAAGATTCTAAATATGTCGACATTAATAAGCTTGTTTTAGCTAGATTTAAAGGAGTTAGCTTTGTTTTTTAGCCCTAAAATCCTAATTGAAACAAAATTCTACTTTTAAGTGGTTTATCCATGATTATTATCTATTAAGGGATAAATTTCTCCTACAAATTTCACTATTCTAATTAATATTAAGAATCATACATATGTCTATACCACAAAAATTAATATTAACTATATTAAGAATGTGAATCTTATAATCAATTTAACCTACATGTGTTCATGTGGAAGTTAAAATATAACTCTAGTCGACATTCATGAAAAACCATAATTTCTTTTGAATTAGGAAGTTTTATTTATGAAGTATTGATGATTAAGCACTATGTCAAGAGCTATAAATTTATGAGGGATAGTATTTGCAACCCTTTAAATATCAACGTATAGTTCATTTATAATCCACAAAACCATCATGCAAACACAATATCATTTTTTTTCCTAACATAATTCATTTTTCACAATATAAATAATGTATTAAACTTAAAATATGGACCGGAAATTTTGAGTATTGTCACTTAATCTAATGAGTCGGGCCTAAAATATCAATAAGCCTAACTCAATATTTCAATAGAGAGAATTTATCCCTCTGCACTATATGATATCCTAACTAATAACTTGCTAGTTTAAGAATTCTAATACATATATTAAAATTAGTAAGTGCTTTCAATTAGGATTAGCACCCATGGTTCCCTATAAAAGCCAACACCATTAAATCTATTTAAAAATTTGGAGCAATAAATTATTCCTCTGTAACTTGCAATAAAATTTAAATAAAATTGTCTTGTAACCTTTTTACTCTTAAAATAGGTTAAATTAAACTTTATTTTTCCTATAAACTTAAGTTTGTAGGTATGTTACATTATTTATCAAAACATAAAAATGGAGTTTTGAGATGCAAAATATTAGATATGGAATTGAAACTGCATATAATATATAATGGTAAGTAAAATTACAATGAACAAAATTCTCAAAACACTATGTTCCATGACCATAGTTACGGTGATATAACTAACTTTGAGATTCTACAGTTTTGTTCTTCATTTTGATGGGGTTGGTCCTGCCTTCATCCCACTATTCATTTTTATTTTATTAATTCTAAACTATTGAATTTACAGTTTGATTAATAGTTTAGATTTAAAGGAGGATAAATCAAGTGTAAGATGAAGGACGGAATTAGTTTTGTAGAAAATAAGGATGTGACCGTGGAAAAATCTTAACATATATCTAAACATATATAAATACATATACATTATTGATTAATTCAGCACAAGTAAAAAAATCTTTGAATGGCTTACAAGGGACATCTCTGACATGTACGATTGATCATAACTTGTTAAAATTCATTTCATCAACAACAAATATAACTAAGTAAGCCAGGTAATAATAGATATTACATGTACATGCAAATTTGCTTATAAAAATTGAGGGTAAAGAGGGACAACCAACTAACCACCTAAAAAGACAAAAGATTGTCGTGCCTTCAAGTGAAGCAAGTGTAATTCGTATGAGTTGTCATATAGCATGTGCATCTATTATAAGGCAATCACCTTGTAGTCAAAGTATATAAGATTTTATCTATGGCAACTGCTAAACCATTTAAGTACGTACAGATATTTATATAAGCCTATGGATATATATATATATATATACGTATACACATTTTTCATTCAAAAAGAAAAGTCCTTCCAAAACCATAAAGTCTCAATATTACCCACCAAATAAGGAGACCAAGGAACCATCAAACTCTTTGCATATCTAATAATGTTAGGTGCATTAAGCATCAAACCTGAATACACAATTACCTCAATTGTTAATACATACATAAACTATACATTATACATCTCAAATTCAACATAAATGTGTTAATAGTATAACTATGCCTATTTTATGAGGCTTTTGAAAGAAGAAGGGGGAAACTCTATAATTGAAATCTTATTTCATTCTGCTTCCAATTAACCTACAAGAGAAGACTAAGAAGGGGTAAGCAAACAATAGATTAATGGATGGAACTCTCATAACATGCTTTTATGACAAGTGAAGTAAGTTATCAAACATTAACATGCAACAAGACCATATGCAACGCGGCAACATACATGACCAATGGTCAATCATATGGACTTAAATTCAATTCCCTCTAAGATCGGGGGTTAGGAGACAATTTGATTACTCTAATAGCCCCAAGTTTTGAACTTGTAATTTTATAATAGCTTTTAGCTCTCAAATTCCTTTAACAAATTGGACATGTGTGCAACTAAATTGTTCAACCATTTACATACATAGAGAAGCTCACCCAGCTTCCCCATTTCTAAGTGGATAGTTTGATCAAACAATTCGACTCTATCCTTATTTGATGCCAACCTTTTGTTGAATTGTTGTACCCAATCAAAAGACGACATCTCTTAGTGCAACGGTAGTTTCTAAAAGCTAGGACAAGATAACATCATATAAAGAATCACCTCTATACAATCTTTTAGCTCATGGCATAGCACTATTGACCTTCTACATGCAAGACGTATGCTATACATAGCATAGCAGATTATTAAAATATCTAAGCCATTACTTAGTCATTGTATTAGCAATTAGGCAATCATTAGGACATTTAGCAAATCTACTAATCTACTAGCAATGTAGCTAAACAACAAGTAAAAACTTCGTTCCTTTATTAACAAGTCTATAACTAATAAACTACTCAAGCACATGCATCCAATCCTTTAACTTCTCTATACACAAAGTTTATATCCATATAAAGAAGTTAAATCCAGACTAATCCTAACAAGCACAATGAACATGTAATCATGGAGTACCCACTTTCTTAGACATCCTATGAAGCTAGATAAGTGATCTTTAGTATAAGGAATTGTAAAGTGATAATCCTTCTCAACTAATATGGCGAGATCACCTAGGATAATATGTACGTATATATATATGATTGATAACTTAGTAAGCAAAAGGAAACTTACCTATTCAATGTGAACCTTACCTCATATTATAAGAAGCTTGCTAAAGCCTAAATTCTCAATTTATCCCCTATAAGTGTCAAGTGATCTTATACAATTATTCATCCTTGAATCAATGATTTCCACTCCTCCATTAGTCCAACTTAATTATAGAATTTTTTTCTTACACATAATTTAAACTATTGTAGATACTCCATCTTTGCTTCCCTCCATTTATTGATTTATTTAGTTTTAAAGGGTCTTAATTTAGAAAAATACAAAAAAAAATAGAAAATGAAAAAAACCAAAAAAATAAAAAGAACAAAAAGGGAAAAATAGATTTTTTTATAAGGAAAATAAGTCCTAAGTAATTTTTTAGGTCACTAAGAGCAAGTCGTTTTTAGAATCGAATTACACATAGACAATATATCAATTGTGAGCATTATTCGAAAATACTAAGTTTTTCTAAAAATTTAATATTCAGACTATGGTTAATTTTAGATATTTTAGAATTGTAAAAATGAAATCAATTTAGCTTAATTATAGTTTCAAACAACGCCTTGATTAGACTTAAGTAGGTTTATTTATGAAAAAATCAATTTTCTAATTAACCACACAATTAATGAACCAAAATTCGTAAAGCCGTTAAATTGGGTTGGATTCGAACATATGCGTATTAGGCTTGCTTAGTTAATTCATTTTTAATTTATTGGGAATTGGTTGATTAGGGTTTGAATTCAATTTGAGCCAGTGTTCTTGTTTAAAATTCGATGAAGGGTGGTCGAATAGCTTATATAAAGTTGAATCACACTTAAGGTTAAGTACAAAAGCCAGCTTAGCTAGTAAGGGCATACATAAGTGACTAAGAAGACCTGGTTCGACTTTACATGAGTGTACAATGTGCCTTTTTTTTTTTCCTGCATTGGATGATTGTGCCACATGTTAGCCTTCCATTGGTTAACATTGACATTTTCCTCCCCTTTCCATCCCTTTCTTTCGACAAACACGCCTAATGTGCTCAAGTTTAACTCCATTTTTACCTCTTTTTTCTTCCTAATTTCACTAATTTAATGGTGAAATTATGAAGTAAATAAGAAGGATGACACATAGAACATAAAAGTATGTCTCAATACATTCATTTAAAGGGTCAAATTTGTATTCAAAGTTTTGAAAAACTTTAAAATTGCACCTTCTTCTCGGAGTCAATTAAGTATGATGGAGGATTTGTTGTTGGAAAAAGAAGCTTCCTTTGTTTATTTTTAAGGAAGAACAAACAATGAAGAAGCGTTTTTAACTAGAAATTGACTTTGAATCATTGTAAATTTCGAATCCTTTCTCGGTCAACACTAGAGCTTTAATTCTCGGATTCATAGTCGCCCTTGACTTTCCTTAAGCATTTTGTCATTTTGCAGTATAAGTAGAAGGTTGAGAAGGTTTCCCGATCGCCAGTTTTCACAATTAAGCTCTCTTCACTCACACACACGAGACTTTCTCTCTCTAGGATTCTTGGCCACGACCTTACTTTCTCTCTTTAGCTATAAGCGAAGGTGGCTACTACCACTAATAGGATCCCTAGTTAGTAAGCTCCCAATCCCTACTGCTCTTACACTTTATTGTGGCTTCCTAAGCCTCAAACAAACAAACAACCCTAATCGCCAGCTTCAACCACCATCGACCCTAGCTTGAGACATGATTCCAACCACCACAATTAGCAAAGACTACTACACCATTACAACCACTACTACCTAAAACCTCAGACCCAACCTTCCTTCAAGTTTCAATTGCCCCCATCGATGCCAACTATCACACTTCAAAGCAACAGAGTTATAATAGTATCGCTGTGCAAATTACTCTATGATAAAAGCGAACATTATAGCCGATATCTTATATTTGATTTACAAAAGGCATATACGACTAATTCGCTTTGAAGTAAACAATTCATAAATTAAACATGTTGTTTATCTTTGAAAATATAAAAAAAAATACATATTAGTATTTAAATATCTCAAGTAATGTTTCCAAGAATCAATAACCTAATCTTAATTCATTTTAGTAATACATAGATTAACATTAAAAGACTTAAAGTTAAGTCTTAAATTTCGAGAGGGCGATCGATCTTTAGTCTTATATCCTCATTCCCCTAAGATCCAAAAGTTGTTAGCTTCAAGGTAATTATAAGTTGCTTGCTAGCTAGCTCCTACAATATCTATAGGGATGTAAACAACTAATAGCTTAGTAAGTTAGGACGGAGACTTAAAATTATACATTAAACACAAACAAATTTATCAACCAAATTAGTTAAATGTAATGCATGTACAAATAAATGCCATTGCATGACGTTATCTGGTCTATCATAGGATTAGAGAAATTATCCCTGCTTTAATCCGAGTTAAGGAGTTAAGCGTATATTTCAATAGCTTACGACCAAACCCAAACTTGTACAATGAATACACTGCTCCTCCCATAATTACCTTTGAACCATTGACTTTACCCTTATTGCAACCTCCTCCCTTATCACTTAGTTTGACTAAGGATGAAAAAAGGATCTATTATGTTATCCAGCGCTATATCTTTCAAAGGAGTCGATATTTGGCCAGAGAACGCTAACCGTTTCCCCTATTTGATTGCTATGTAGGCCTGTTTTAAACTTATAAGTCATATATTTAGTTAGATTTAGTTTAAGGTGTTCTATTATTTCAAACAAATAACACAAATATGAGCTAGAATAGTAAACCAGAATCATATCATCAAACTTAAAAACAAACACATATAGGCATGCTCACAGTAAACTATCTAATAAACACAACAAAGTACAATCTCAAGCCTCTAACTACTATAAATTAGTACTCCGAAATATAATAACATATTAATCCTAACTTACCTAGACTTCCTGTTTGCTTACTCAAAGTGCGAATCGCATAGGTCATCACTAATAATCCTTATAATGTAGATGTTTTACTTTTCACATAACTACCATAGATAGGTTTTATTAAGTAATTTAGATTACGATTATCTTTAGTTTATGGTCTTCTTATATTTAGTGATTTAGGTCTAAGTTTGTTAGAATTACTTCTCTTATTCAGGTAGGTTTCGAATTTGTTTCTTATTTCGATTACGGTTTTGACTTTTAAATGAGATTTTAGTTTACCTTTTTCTTTTTATTACTTTTTGTTTATAAGTTTTTTAAAAGATTTTTAACCTTTTTCTTACAGTTTATTTAATGAGTATAACCTTTGGTTTAGGTTTTTGACTTATTATCTAATATATTTATATTAATCCTAATTTGGATTCTATTTCCAAATTAGAATATGATCCAGGAATAATTTACATTTTAACGTAACCACTTATACATATATGTGTATGTGTGTGTGTGTATATATATATATATATATATATAAGTTTTAAGTCATTAGTTTTTAGGTTAAGATTATAATTTCAATCAATTATTCAAATTCTATATTTCCTATAACCGAACTAGTTTTATTAATTGCTGATTCAATTTTTGAATTAGTTTCTGAATTAAGTTTTGCTTTAACTTCTAATTACTGTTTTTATTTGAAAACCTTGGGAATTCCTCCCAAACTACCATGTGAAATTCATCTAACTATACTTATGAATTCTTAAATCTCCATTTGAGCTTTTAACAAGTATTTTAGCTAGTACAGCACACTATATTCCTAATTTAACAGTCAAACTTGTTTTTGATGTGAGAATTTTCTACATTTTAATATAATTTCATAAACTCCCATTCCAAATCAGATTTGTATCATATTCCTATTATTATGATACCATAAATTTTTATCTAATATTTTCCACTCATTTAATTCCTATATATACATATTATATATTATTACATATTATACACCTATATTGCTTATTTAACACTTCTAACGCTACATATATTATTTTTAACTACCAATAACATGCTAAGATGTCTAATTATATTCTGAATCAAAATTTATATCTAATTATCCCTAAATCACAAATTTAACTAAAATATACCGCTTTACTTATATATTTAGTACATATTATGTATAATCCATACAACTAATACCTCAAACTCTATGAATATCAACCTACATTAGCAACTATCATCTAAATATATCTAATTACATACTAAATCAGAATTATTACCAAATTAACATTAAATTACAAAATTAAGCCCAAAATTTTACTTTTATGCATAATTTTAGGGGATAAAAATTAAGCAAAAATTTATAAAATTAAACATTAAAAAAAAATCTTCATAGCACTATAACATATATCTTGAATAGTCTACACAAATTTTGAGCTCAAAACTACATTATTAGGATCATTTATTTTAATATTGAAAACTACCTCGGGTTTAGTTATTTCTTAAGAGCAGTATATTCCAAACTCTAATTTATCAAATTGATATTTTTTTCCTAAATCTAAATACAAAAATATTCTATAATACCAAATTTCATAATTTTCCATATATATTTGATATTTTTACTAAATTAAACAATTTTGGAAGAGAAATCGAAACTTACTGATTGAAGGGCTTTAGCCACCAGTGGTGGCTCTACCCTTGTTGGCAGCTTCAAGCGGGGGGTCCACCATCTGGTGGTGGTGGCCATTCCTCTCCAAGTGGTCATCGGATGTAGGTTCTTTTTATAAGTCTTAAATGTACATTATTTTTTCTAATTTTACTAAAATTAGTTCTTCCTCTTTTCTCTCCTCTCCTTAACTTTTTGTTGATGCTAAACTGACCAAATGAATTGTAAATGGTTATCTTTTAATTTATAGGGCTGGTTAGGTGTGGTTTTGAATTAAATTGTGCCATTTATCCCTTATCCTTTTCCATTTTTACTTTCTATTTGGCCTAATATTATTGATTAAATTTTTAACTTCTATTCCTAGCCTTCCAAGCCATATTTTTTGACTTTTCTTGACTTTTCTATATTTTTCTTTAATTATTTATGAATTTTAGTATTTAGTATTATTTTAACATATTTTGCGTATTTTAAGTAATTTCGTGTATTTTGCATATACATAAATCATATATGGTATAAATAAATACTCTTAAATATTATTTATGTTATTTTATAATTTTTAGTATACGTATAATTTATCTTTATTGATTTGTTAGTTATCGAAACTTATTTTACGCTTTTCAAATAAATAATAGGCAATATGCTTATAATTTAATATTATGTTATTTAATTATTTTATTACTTATTTTCCTAAATCCAAATTCATGGGATCACTTTTATTAATATTTTTAACTTTATCGTAAAATTTGAGCTTGAGAGAGCAACTTACTTATTCGTCTTAAATTTTATGGACCGAACCTCGAACACCTAATTATGAAGCTTACACCAACCACCATGGCCCACTAACTACCTAACATCAAACCACTGCTAAACAATCGCCAATCATAGTAATGCTTAGATAAACCCTTAATGTCCAATAAAAACCACATGAATCTACTCCTTCCCACTTAAATTTGGACTTTGAAGTGTGTGGAGCACGTTGAAGTAACCCCCTAGCAGCTTTCTTCTTCTTTAACCCAGGTAGAGATCGCACTCGCACACTGATCCAATCGTTGGAGTTAGTTTGACCCCTTTCCTTATTTCCTTTTATCTTGTATTTTTTGTTATCTTTTTTTTTTGTTCATGTTTTAGTATTTTAGTTGAAATAAAAAAAAATGAAAAAAAAAAGAGGAAGGGGAAAGTCTATTTTTATTTTAGTTATCCACACTTTGGTCGAAAAATACTAAAACAAAATATATATATATATATATATAAAGAGAGGTTTTATCACTTAGAAAGATTTTTTTTTTTAAAAAAAAAGAATTTAATCAAATCCTTTTCAAATTTAGGACTTCCTTTAGAATTTTTCAAAATAAACGTTTAAATTCAGACCCTTTTCTAGATTTTTCTTAAATAAAATGTACATGGTTAAAAGATGTAAATTTGATGATTTTCCAAAATTAAAATTAATTAACAAACTAAAGTTTCACAAAATGAACTGCGAAAGTTTGATCTCGAATAACGAGTACATAAGTACTAATAGGAGACTGCAAGGCAATTTAAAATATGTAAAATGTTTATTTTCCCCCTTTTGTAAATTTTATTTCAATTTCTTATTTTTCATAAGTAGATGCAATTTTCGTTATTTATTTATTTATAAACAACTATTGTTGTTAGAAGGATATTTTTGAAAGGTAAAATTAAATTTGGAAGATTGAAAGTGATATCCATTAAGTATTTGATAGGTCAGCTCCTAAACTCAAATCTCTTCCTTTTAAACACCTTTTTTTTTTACGTAACCTAGTGTCTAAGTTAAAATCAATCTACCTAATTGATTTTTATCCAACTCTTTTCTTGATCTTAATTAAGTGGTAACTTCGAACACTTTTCAAAATAAAAAAAAAAAACCAAGTTCTTCTTAACTTTTAGTCGATGAATAAGATTATATGGGTTAGAGTTTAATACTGATTGGATTAAAGAAATAATATAAATTGAGAAAAATCCAAGCTCGATAACTATAAAGGTAACTTACATACTTTTTCTTCAAATTATCAAATTGTTTACTGTTAATCCAATTACTCCTACTACAATGCACAAACCTTTTACCAAAATCAATTACTTCTCACAAACTTTGGTAGAACTTGTAATAAAAAAGGAAGGAAACACTTACCACGCCATAATTACAACTTCCCTTAACACCAAGATAAAGACTACCTTAATTTCATCAATTTTTTCATTAGCGCTTGAAATATTTTGGAAAGAAATTTGTGCAAATAAAAGGAAGAGAAAAAAGAGGAAGAAAGAAATGAAACATTACTTAATTTTGAATATGTAGAAGCAATTTCTTAAAAGAAAGGACTTTGTGGAAGAGAGAAAGTAGGTTAGTCTATGTGTGAGCGTATGTAGAGTGAGAAGGAATGAGACATATATCTCTTTTATTGAATGGTAGTCCACTATAAAAAATTATTAGAAGGAGAAGGAAAACATTAAGGTTACGTTTGGTTCATCTTTTTTTTTTCCATTTTATTAGTATCTTTTTTATGTTTACTTCAATTTTGTGTTTGTTAAGAATAAGAAAAAAATGATGAAAATATAATTCCATATATACCCCTATTCTAAAACTAAATACCTAATATATGTAAAAAAAGTTGAATTTATCTATCATTTACTTGATTCATATTTATAAAAATACCAATTAAAATAATCATTTTCAATACACAATATATATATATATATGTATTCTAAATCTTTTCTCTCAAAAGTGTGTGAATTTTCATTTTCAAATTCCAATATTATAAGTCCTAAGTATAAGCTAAGTAACCATAGGATCGAACTTAATACATAAAATTTAGGGCGATCGATTAAAGGATCCAATCAAATCTAAATTATAAACTAAAGTTATAAATATTAGTAAAAGTGACCCTATAAGTTTGAATTTAAGAAATTAATTAATAAAATAAGAGAATGTAAAATTTTCAAATTCTAAGTATATTACTTATTATTTATTGAAAGTGTATAAAATGCATTTCGATAATTAATAAATCGCTAGAGATAAATTCTATATATACTAAAAATTATAAAATGACCTAAATAATATTTAAAAGTGTTTACTTATACCCAACATGTATTTACATGTAGGTAGAAATACATGAAATTATTTAAATTGCCCCAAATTAGCTAGAAATTTGCTAAATAATTAAAGAAAATTATAAAAAAATTAAGGAAAAATGAGAAAAAAATAAGAGAGATAGTGAATCATTTAGATCATGCCGTGGCAGCAAGGGGAGAAGAAAGAAAATATTAACCAATAAAAAACAAATACTTAGAAAGCAAAAATAATAGAGATATGGGTCTTGTTTTGTTCAAATTAACGCACTATAATTGCTTTAAGGCCATATAAATGGAAAAAAAAAATTCAGAGCTCATTTGGTTAGTTGGGAGGTAAAAAAAATATTTGAGAAAACCAAAATTGAAAGGAAAATTAATGTTTTAGAAAATTTTTTTTCTTAAATCTATGTAGTTAAGGAAAGTAGGCCAAACTCATACATTACTGCCACCTAAAACTGAACCACCATCATTACCCCTCTCTAAAGCGATTGCTTGGACTAACCGACACACTTGAACCGGTGTTGGAAGCTAAAAAACTTGTGAACTAGGTGAGTTTCAAATCTACTCCGATTTTGAAAAATTCCTTAAAATTATTAATTATACTCGGAAAATTATGAAATTTATTATTCTGATGTTTTATTGTATCTAGATTTAAGGAAAAATAGTGGTTAAGTTTAATCGCGTTTGTAAATATAGGGTTTTAAGAAATTGGACAAAACCGAACATGTTTAGAATTAGAAATAAATAGGCATAGGAGTGTAGTTTGGTGCTCAATTTTTTTTTCTATAGAATACTTAAGTGATATAGAATAGTGATATGAAGCCATTTTTCTAAAATTAATTTTCAAAAATTTTAAATAATTTTTTTTGCCCTAAAATGAAGAGAAAGATAGGTAATTTTGGATTAATGAAGTGATTAAATAATTAATTACTGACTTAAAGGATAATTAGATGTTTAAAGATGTTAATCTCTGATGTGAAAACCTGATCCTAATATTTAGAGTGTTAATTGTAATTAATATGGGAATTATGTGGTAATTGTAGGAAATTTAGTAATATGTGAAATTGGGATTTTAATAAATATGAAATAATAGGTTAAATTGGATAATATAATAATACTATCAGTACAAAATAAATCTAGTACAAAAATTAATTTTAGGTAATTAGATAAAAAAATACAAGATTTTCTCACATCGCTAGTAAATTTGGTATCCTAATTAGGATTAAAGTATACCGAATAAGTTAGAATACTAAATTAAAACCTAGTATTATATTAGAATACTCAAGCTTAATATGATTAATTTCACATTAGAATTCAAACATATTTAGGATTCATCGTAGTTGAAAATAATTGAGAACCAAAATTGGAATCTAATTCAAAAACCAAACCCCGAGTTAATGTAGAATGAATTATTAGTAAAAAATAGGTATATATGGAGAAGTGAGTTAAATTATAACTTAAAATATATATTACTAAAGTATAAGTACTAAAAAGACGTATTTGTATTATATGATACACGAAGGTGAACCAACCTGCAATTGAGTGATTGAGCGACTGAGAATTTCTAATAAGCTGGGTTTATTATTTCACCGTATTTAGAGTACTGTTTTAAGGTACTTAAAGACTTAGGATTGTATATGATTGTGATTGTAAGTGAATTTATGTTGTGATTAATGACTGTTATGACTGAATTGGTATGAAATTATCTGAACACCCTAAATTAAATCTAATCCTAATCGACCTTAATACCCTAAATTGCCATACATTGCAATCATTTAGGAGATTATTAGGATTCTCTAACCAAACACCGATAACTTTGAACAAGATATCGCTGGATAGCAATTTGATCTTTTCCTCATCTTTAGCTGAACTAAGTGACAGGAGAAGAGGTCGCGGACGAAGATGAGGGCATTGGTTCGAAGGATAGTCTTAAGAGGAGCAGTGTCTCCATTGCACAAATTTGGATTTGGTTATGAGCTGTTGCATAACATAAAAACTCCTCAACCCAGATTAGATTAGAGTGGGTGAAATTACTCTAATTTTGTAACGGACCGGACTACATTACGTGATGATATTTGCTTGTTGTATTACATGAAAATAATCGCTTGATAATCTTGTTTGTGTTTATATACATTCATGAGTTTCTAATTCAACTTATTGAGCTATAGTTGCTCATACCCGTATAAATCCTTTTGTAGGTCCTACCTTCTTAATATTCTGACTAATATGCCGCCCTACAACTATCCGGAGGTTAGTTCTCTTTTGAAGCTTGAGAGTATGAGGATCAATTTGCCTAATAGTTAATTTATATCTAGAGTCTCACTAGTATCTTTAAGATTGAAAGATCGATATTTGATATGTAAACCAGCTAATTGTTATGTTATGATATAGAATCACCTAGGAATTCTACATTAATGTATATGTAATTATATATATTAACTTAAAATTTTAGTACTTGCTGTAACTCTAGCTAAATTCTTAATTAAAGTGAGGAGTCGTCGACGTCTTGTGTAGATCATATCTGTGATAAGTACTGTGAGACTAGTTACTATCATAAAATGATTTACACGAGTAACTTCGGGGCATAATAGATATGTCAATTATCACCTTCATTTTTAATTATGAAACAAAAACAAATAAGATATAATTAAGACTGTTTTCCATATATTAGATTTTAAATAAATATAGATCAACACATAATAGATACAAATAAAATATAGATAAATTATGAAAAAAGAAAAAGGCAATCTAAACAGAACCTAAAATGGGCATAAGTTTTCCGAGTTCGGTTCATATGTTTGGTTTGGTTTGAGATAGAATAAGATAATTAATTAAACTAGGTTGGATAAATTTACTACTTTACCCTTCTTTTGAAATCATTTTGAAAGGCATTTCAATAAATGGATATGCATATCTTATAGTAGAATATCCTCTCTATTTTTAATTGTGAATGAGGTATTCTTGGAAAAGGATGAAAAAACAATTAAGAAACGTTATTTCAAAGTTGCTCATTTATTAAACTTATAATCATAAATTAACGGCATGTTTAGTTCGTTGAATTAAATAAGAAGGAAATAGAATTGCTATTACTTGGGAATGGAATAAAAGTATAATAAGTGGAGAATGAATATTACGGCGTTTAGTAGAACGTTATTTAATTATTATTACATTTTTCACTTTATAAAACTTGACCCGAGACAACTTATGAACACAATGGGAAATACCAAAATTACTCCTACTTAAGTGAAAAATAAAATATAAAAAACAAATTGAAATTACAAACAGAACTTTAGATCAAAGGCATTGCTTTTTGATATTACACCAATTTAGAACCCTAACCTCATTGCTAAAACACATCCCAATCACGAATCCTAACCTTAAACTTCAGAGAAATCACTGTAACCCAACATAAAGACCTCTATGATGTAGCATATTTGGAAGAAATGGGGAAAGGACTTAAGGCACAACCACAACGACCTCCTATGAAGAGTTCTGTGAACAAACCAACACAAAAAAATTGGTAGAAAACATTGTCTCTTCGTTGATTTGGTTTAGTTTGTGCAATAGCTACTATATTAATTGAAAAAGTAAAGGGCAACACAAATTGTACGTATATAGGAGAGGAAATACACTAGAACATTACTTCTTCGTGGCAACTTGACTGTGAAAGGAAGATGAGATTATGGTCTTGTCTCCTTTGATCTTTACCCGAACGTGTAAGAGGAGGATAATGGCAACTTGTTGTTAGTGTCCTTTTTTGGGAGTAGTAAGGTGATTCTCTAATTTGGATGGGAGCATTTAAGGAATAAGGATAGGGGAAATAAGCTATCATTGAGATTCTTTAGGTTAGGTGTGGAATGGGAATGTAACAGTTTTTAAGAATGGCAATTCATGGAATTACAATTACAAGACCTAAAAATCTAAGTGAACATAGTATTAGAGGGTGCATAATGAATGGGGTGGGGAAGGGAAATGGAGTTACCATTCCCCTTAAGTGAACATGGTGTAAATGTTGCATGTGATTAATTTTGGTGTTAATGTAAATAATACAATTTTATGTGTTATTCCACATTTCCTTTGCCAATTAATGGTTAGAATTGAATTATTATATAGTCCCTTAGGGAAAGGAAATTCCACATCCACCCTTGCAGACATCTATGTATGATAATGATGTAACATCCTTGGTTTAGTAAAGATGACTTGACTGATTGATGTTTATGTTCTAATAGGACCATTTAAAGTATATGGTATCTAGCGTTTTTACAATCTCGTTAGCATTCTTTACATATTCTAATCATTCGAGAAATTGTATTGTAAACAAAATTTGAGCAATATATACTACCTTCTGTTAATTATAAAAATGTTTCAAAAATTAAATAAGTTTTGTTGTTTATAGGTTTTAGCCGATAGAGCAATTGTATTGTTAGGACTTTAGGAGGGCATTATAGGCTTATTAGGCAAAGGATCTTGGGCCTAAGGAATCCTAGGGTCTAAGCTACTGCAACGTAAATAAGGGTAGTAGAATAGTTAGGGATTATCCTATGGAACCATTTCAATACTTAAATTAGTTATGTTTATAAAAAATATATTTTAAACCGGTAAAGTGCTAAAGTGTAAAGATAAGTATGCCTACCCTTGAGAAGAGGAAGATTAGAGTACTTATAGATAGGAGCTTAAGCTCCAATGAACTCATAACTTGTAACCTAGGACATCTTGTCCTAGTATTCAAGACTTAAGGTTGGTAAGACTTTTTGATTTAGCCAAAGTATGATTGTTTGGGGCCTAGTATTGTCTCCTCACATTTAATGCTTTGGAAGTATTGTATAGTAAGGCTACGTAGGTATTCGGAGAGAAGCCCCCAAATGTCATATCACATTTAATGAACTACAAATGTTGTATGGATGGGCATGTGGGCTTCCATTATAGCATATGTGAGTGTTACTGAGCTATTTTGAAAGGTTAAGGACATATGGAGTGTAGACTTCAAATATGCTCTTTTGGAATTAGGGAGTTAGCTTAAGAAAGGTTGACTTAGGCATTGAAAAGCTTAGCCCAAAGTTAGGAGAAGTTGCCTTAAGCATAGAAGAACTCGACCTTTGAATTGAAGCTGTTAGCCTAAAGGCCATACGCAAAACCGACTACGGACGAGTCTCATTATCTAGGCATGCACTAGTCCACCTATTGTAGCTATAAATCATAACTAGAAACCACTTAAAATTATTATGCAATTTTCCTTTAATGATTGAACACCTTGTCTTGAATCCTCATTTTGGATTTTTTTACGGTTTTGTCTTATTTTTTACGAAACAATACCACTCTTTATCTCACTATTAATTTATATTTATTTAAATCATAATCATTAAACAGTTCAGATTTAAAATAGTGTAAACGAGTTGTGAACTAAAGAAGGGCATAGGTACTCATCCCCTTGTCTACCCAACCCCCATCCCCATAAACTTTCTCATTGGGATCTTATGATATCATTGCGCATAAAGTAGCATTGTTAAACTTCCCTTGAAAAATTCCCATGCTTAACTATAATAATAAAAAAAAGGAGGATAGATAAAAATAAAAGACAAAGATAGACAAATAAAATCTAAATAATTTCTTAACACCTAATCAAAATAGTGGTCCGTTTGTGTTGGAATGACGTGTTAATACACAATCTATGGTTTTTTTTTTAAAGTAAAATACAAATAATTAAACTATTAATTTAACGTGGATAGGCTTTTTAAAATTTTAAAATATGATTTCGCCTCTTAAAATGTTCAATAGGCTTCAAATCCGTTCTTAAATGATTTTGGTCTATTCATACTAAAATAGGCTTATGGTCTAAAAGTATATGTAATCATGTCCTTTTGTACAAAAAAGCTCATGGGAGTTTATTACGGTTTTTTTCCTTTTTTTTTTTTAGTTGAAATAACTATAAATTAACACCCACTAATTTGTGTTCGTCAAGACGGAAACGACTATATATTGCATAATCAAATTCACGTAGATCTTTTTGTTTTCCATTTCTTATTATAGCTTTCCTCGGGACACGGGCTTATGCATGTCCTCCAAAATGAATTATCATAGCAGCAAATGTTTTTACACTTCTTTTAGGTTTGTTTTTTTTTTTCCAGTTTGAGTATTAATCCATGGAGAAAAAAATTAATAAATTAATTTACTACAATAAATTTATTTAATAATAAAAATTACGTATAAATAATTTCAAAAAAATAACGAGTTAGCCCTAAATTAATATTAGTCATAATAAACGATTTATATGAGTTACTCTAGAGATGATTTGTCCCATTATTTCTTACCATTCTCTCTTTTCTTTTGCCCCCAAGAGTGATCATCTCCAAAGATATTCAAAGCTTTGAATTCATGGATTCCTAGTGTATGGGTTTGTATAAGCACAAGATGTTTGAAAAGAAATTAGCTTTTTTTCATTTCAAAGAAAAATCACTTATCAACGATAAAAGTCACTTTTGTTACTTAAAGCATAAACCATTTTTGTCATTCGCTCCTAATCAATGACCTTGATCTTTGAATTGCTCCATTATGGAGTAGTTTTTAATGAGATTTAAATTTGAGAATTCTTTAAATTGATCAACGAGGTTAACAATGGATAGTTGTGTGTGGGATTTGAAAATGAATGCATAGTTTTATTTTAATCTGTGTATCAAATTCAAAATCGACCTTCGTAAGGAATAAGTCTAAAATGCCATTACCCTGATGTCACTCAAACTCTCAAAGTGTTTCTAAAGGTTAGTGTGTGGGATGAAATTCACCTCTTTTCATTCTAAACTTTTTTAAAGTGAGTTACTAATTCCTTAGGGAGAGCTTCATTTGCCCTAATGTTAATCAAACTACAATCACTTAATTAGAAAGGCATCAATAAGATAATTTTATTCCAATTGTTACAAAGCTAATAAAAAACATCTTTTCATGAGTTTATTACAGACCTCATAGAAGAGAACTTGATTCTTCTTTGCCCTTACCTTAACTTACTCCATTTACGAATTCAACTACTTAAGACGACTTGTGAGCTTGTTAGAACGTATTTGTATACTCGAAAGAATTGGAGCTTTAGGCAATTTAGTTAAACTACCTTCATAACTTGAAGAATGACCAACTTGTTGAAGTTTTAGCGGAATGACCCTAGCATCAATTAGGTCTTGAATCTTGTTCTTTAATCTCCAACATTTTTCAGTGGAGTACCCCTTTTGGCTCATATGATATTCGCATTGTGTTTCTAGGTCAAAGCTGTATGGTCTGTAATTTGGATAAAGGGCTTTACAGGCCAGGATCCTTGCCTCCTTTAGATGATGAAAGATTTGGGCCATTGAAATTCTTAGTTGAGTAACTTATCTTCTCCGAGGCTCTTGAGCTTGCCTTTTCTTACTTATCGTTGGCTCTTTTCTCTTTGTGTCGCTTTCATTATCTAGACTTATCGATATTTGATCAGTATTGGATATTGGGTGTTGAAATCTTTTAAGTATTGGGCCCATTGGCATTTCTAAGTCTGTAATGCTCTTCTATAATGTCACTACTTTTTCTTCTAAGTTTAAGAGTCTTTTTTTCATACTTAAATCTTGAGACACTTGGAGAATAGTGATTATGGGAAACAAAATCTGCAACTATTGGGCCATTTGACGTATCGTCTTTTTAGGAGGTGATCTTATCATCAGCCATGTAAACTTTATTAGAAGAATTCTTTACTAGTTAGCAACTTTTCTTTTCTTTTTCCCCTTGTTTGTGTGTGTGTATATATTTTTATTTTATTTTTTTTGTATGAGAGAAAAAGATAAAGTTTTACTTTACAAAAATTGAAAAAATAAATAAGCTAATGAATTTTATTTACACTTCCCTAAGGGGGAGAGGTGCTTGGTTAGATGAGTTCTATTAAAGCATTTAGTTACAAAGAAGGAAATACTGGAGAATGAAGAATCTTAAACTAAAAGAGAAACTCTTATTATTTTGAAGAATTAGAGTATAGAAAATAAAGGAAGAAGGCCTAACACTTATTGATGCGTCTTTGGGATTGGACACATGGAGAGGTACCATAACGAAGTGAGCCGAAAAGAAATAAAGAAAAGAAATTAACTAAGTCCGGGCAGCTACTGAATGGATATTACTCATCACTCGATCCTACTTGGCCTCTAATCTGCCAGATATGACACACCGCTTACCACTACTTCTAGTTAAAGGAAATAAATAAAAGTTAAATGATAACGATAACACTAATGTTGCTCAAGGTGAATAATTCTATATTGAAAGTTAAATGATACTCGTATGCAAGAAAGTGAGGGTTTATATACCTGTTCACTAAGGTTTTTTTACATGTATGAAAAGACAAAAGGGTATTCCACACTAGGTTACATAAAACATACTAAAAGGGGTAAAAGAGACAAAGAATATTCACTACGCAAAAAAAAAAAGAATCATTCTAGAACATTATGCTATAAGACACGTGTCGCTTGGTAGCTATATTAGGGATACGATACAACGTAGGTAAAAGTAGGAATGCATAACAATTAGGAGCCGACCTGATCTGGATCAAGTCCAGAGCTAATCAGTCTGGTTAGGAAGTCACCTGAATTGGAGTCAGGTACTATTGGTTAGTTAGAGTGCTTAGCTCAGCTAGCTTTTCCTAGGTTACTTTATGGGTCAAGACTTCACAGCTGGGCATGAGCATATTGGATATACGTAAGGATCTGACAGACAGGTCGGCTAGAGGTTAGGTTAAGGTAGGAGTCCCCATCTCGGCTATAGCTTAAAGCTAGCATTTTCCGTACGAGGCCTTGAAGCCTTCAAGCTCGGCTTCTTGTGATCAACCCAGGGGGTTGATTCCTATCATTTGCCTCAGGGTTAGAAAGATTTGTGCTCAAATCTGAAGTAGTTTTTGCTTGTTCTTTTGCGGCGCTTGTAGAGTCTTCTTTTGTTAGTTAATGGAGAATCAGATCAGATACATTGAAGGTAGAGAAGACACTATAGTCATCAAGCAACTCAATCTAGTAGGTGTTACAGTTAATCTTCTTTAGGACTTTCAATGGGCCGTTAGCTTGAGGCGATAGTTTGCTCTATCTTAAGTACGGGAATTGCTCTCGACTGAGGTGAATCCATACTAAGTCTCCTAGTTGGAAAGAAACAATTCGGCGGCCTCTACTACCAATCTCTTGCAATCTTTGAGTGAATTTGGCAATCTTCTTTGTTACGGATACGTGCAATTCATGTAATTCTCAAGCTCAATCAACTCTGAATCGACTCTTTTTAGTAGCTGCTTGGGTGCCGATCATGTTTAGGGGAATGGTTGGGTTAAGGCCATAGCTAACCTTGAATGGGGTTTTCCCTATAGTGCTGTGGATAATTCGATCGTATGCAAACTCCATAACTAGTAGGCACATATCCCAATCCCTCAAGTTCTTCCCTACAATAGCTCTGAGCAGATTGTCTAGTATCCTGTTTACTACTTCAGTCTGGCCATCACTAGTTTAGTCCTGAGTCTCCTCTAAAGAGTCTTCTAAAATTAGCTCAAAATTTTTGTGTCTTGATCTAAAACAATAGTCTTCAGTATTGCATATAGTCAATGTAAGCCCCAAAGTTCAGCTAAGTAACCGTAGGATTGAACTTAGAACCCAAGATTTAGGGTGATCGGCTAAAGGATCCTATCACACCCAAATTATAAACTATTGAGAGAAATATTAGTAAAAATGACCCCGTAAATTTAAATTTAAGAAAATAAATAGTAAAATAGGAGACTATAAAATTTTCAAATTTTAAGCATAATAGGTATTAATCATCGAAAATGCGAAAAGTGTAATGAAATAACTAATAAATTGCTAGAGATAGATTATATGTATACTAAAAATTTTAGAATGACCAAAATAATATTTAGGAATGTTCATGTGTACCCCACATGTATTTACGTGTAGATAAAAATACGCGTAATTACCTAAATTAGCCTAAAACTAAGAAAATAATTAAAGAAAAATACAAAATAATTATAGAAAAAATCAGAAGAGGATAAGCTACAACAAGATAAGGTCGTGGTCACCAAAAAAAAATAACCAATAAGAATTTGACAAACAAAAAGCCAAAAATCATGGAATTGGGGCAAAATCCCATCAAATTAATGCACATTAATTTCTACAATTGTCTATAAATAGGGAAAAAAACTCTAGAAGTCCTTTGGTCAGTTTAGGATTTGAGAAAAATCAAAACACCGAAAAAATCGAGAGAAAATCCAGAAAAAAAAGGAAAACTGTGCAGTTAGGGATTTTAAAGGGAACCCACACCAGACGAAGAGCTGAGAGTGGACGGCCACCACCACCACACGGTGGTGGCAGCGCCCAGGCCGGCCGACAAGGCCACGGCGGCCCGTGGTGGCCGGAGTCACCCAAACCGGTGAGTCCAAATTCCAGCCCGATTCTTGTGAAATTTTGTAAAAATAGTATATATAATTAGAAAATTATGAATTTTGTTATTCTGGGATATTTTTGTATGTCATTTGTAGAAAAAATATTATTTAGATAAAAACATGTCCCGTAATATATGATCCTTAAGAAATCATGCAAAACCGAGCACATTTCAGTTTAGAAATAAATGACCTTAGGAGTGTAGTTTGGAGCTCAATTTTTTTCTGTAGGATGCTCATGTGATATAGAACAGTGATATAAAGCCATTTTTTAAAATTAATTTTCGAAATTTTTAAGTTAATTTTTAGCCCTAAAATAATGGTAAAATTGGGTGATTTAGGGTTAATTAGGTGATTAGGATGTTAATTACTGATTGAGATAGTAATTAGATGTTTAAGGATGTTAATTTCTTATGTGGAAACCTAATCCTAGTCTATGGAGTGTTAAGTGTAAGTAATGAAGGTGTTATGTGGTAAATGTAGAAAATTAGGAATATGTAGGATTAAAAATTAATAAATATGAAAAAATTAGGTTTAATTAGATAATAAAATAATGAAAATCAGAACATAAAAAATCTAAAACAAAATTCAATTTTAGGTAATTATATGAAAAATGTAAAAATTTCTCACAACATGAGTAAATTCGGTATACTAATACGGATTTAAGTGTATCGGATGGAATAAAATGCTGACTAGGGGTAGTAATCGTATTTAGGAGATCGTGAAGTAATGTGATTAATTTCACATTATGGGTTGAAACGGATTTCTAGGGTTAGATCTAAAACATTACTTAGAACTCGAACTAAAAACCTAATTTAGAAATCGATACGAAAACCGAACCTGAACCTAACCCCAAACCTAAACTAATTATAAAAGACTTAATACCTAGATAATTAGGTATATTTAACCTTAAACAAAACCTAACAATAAGCGTTATTGGATAAAATGAACTTATAATATTATATGAAATACTGAAACCACGTTCGTGTTATAGGGATGATCGGCGATGGCCTGAGCAAATCGAACCTCGAGTGAGTGAGCGAGGAGTCGAGGTAAGTTGGGATTAATACGATGCTATATTTTGGAGGCTTAAGGTTATGCTTGGTTTTGCTTGTTAGGTAGAGAATGTGTGTATGTGCTTGATTATGGGTGATGCTATGATTCTGTTTGTTGCTCTGGCACATATTATATGACTTGTATGAAAGGATTGATCACCCTAAACTGGACTTAATTAAATATCCGACCAGTAATCATAATTGGACATGCATAGCAACCCGTTAGGGGAACTTAGGACTCTCCGGCCAAATCCGACCCCTTCGGAAGGGATAGCGCAGGATTGCAAAATGGTCCCTTCTTCATTCTCAGTCAAACTAAGTGACAGGAGAGGAGGTCGCGGTGAGGGTGAAGACAGTGGTTCGAAGGTAGTCACGGGAGGAGTAAGGTCTCCATTACACAAGCCTGGGTTTGATCGTGAGCTGTTGCATTAATGGCAACTCCTTAACCCGGATTAGAGCGGGCGTAATTTCTTTAATTTCACGACGGACCGGACAACGTCGTGCGATGGCATTTACTTGCATATGCATTGCACCTAATAAGTGATTGAAAACCTTATTGTGTGTATGGTATAGTTTTAAGTCCTCCATCCTAACTTACTGAGCTGTGGTTGCTCACATCCCTATAGACGTCGTGTAGGTGCTGGCTAAGAAGCGGCAACAACTACTTTGAAGCTAGCAACTGCTGGATCCTGGGGAGTGAGGAAAAATATTGAAGAATAAACACATATTTTTAAGGTCTAAGTTTTTTATTATTTTTCATTTCCAAATGATGTAATAATATAGAAAAGTACTATAGAAAAATATTGTAAACTTTAACTGCAATAACTGAATTATAACATATATATAATTCCTCACTTTTATAGGTAAATGATTTATTTAAATTACAAACTGTCTACTTCAAAGCGGGTTAATTGTGGACGCCTTGTGTAGATCAGGTCTAAGATAGCGGTTGTAAGGCCAACTTCTATCTTAGGATGGTTTACACGGCGGGGCTGTTACAACTCTGCCGCTTCGGGGCGTGACAGTCAAACAACCTCTTGTAAAAAAAAAATCAACAATATATAAAGCATCATTAGTCTGATGGTGCATGATGGCACGGAATGATGCGCGCCATCTTACTGAAGCGGTTTACTATAACAAAAATAGAATCTTTCCCTCTAAATGTCCGAGGCAATCTTAGGACAAAGTCTATACTGAGGTCGACCCATGGTAAGGTAGGCGTTGGTGGAGGCATATATTCTTCATGGGGTTTTCTCTTTCCCTTAACACACTTACAAACTTCACAACAACCGACTACTTTATGAACATCCTTGGTTAGTAAAAATTCTCTTTCAACAAATTGGCTGTCTGGACTTCCCTAAAGTGGCCTGAAAGTCCATCGCTGTGAGCTTCTCGGACCAACAATTCACGTATAGAGCAGTTTGGAATATATAGCCTGCGGTCCTTGAACATATAGCCATTTTTAAGATAATATCCTCCAACAACTAGTCCTTCGCAACATTGTTCAATAGCGGAACTGAAGTGAAGGTCATTAGCATACTGCTCAGTAATGAGTGAGAATCCCAATGGTTTTGTTTGCAAAGTGGTCAGCAAGGTTTGCCATCGTGACAAAGCGTCGATGACCACATTTGTACTTCCCTTCTTGTGCCAAATGATGTACGAGAAACCTTCCATAAACTCTAACCACTTAGCTTATCTCTTCGAAAGCTTATTCTAATTCTCAAGATGCTTCAATGATTCATGGTTAGTGTAAATAACAAACTCTCGTGGCAGCAGGTAGTGTTGCCAAACGGTAAGGGCTTGGAAAAGGGAGTACATCTTCTTTTCATACATAGAATAGTTCAAGGTTAGGCCACTTAGTTTCTTATTGTGGTAAGCAACGGGCTGTCATTCTTATATCAGGACTGCAAACCCCGCGAATTTAGCTTCCGAAGAATAGAAATAAACGTCCAAACTGTAGATGATTTCCTAAACTCAAAAGAGCCAATGAGATTTAAAACCGATTAAAATCTCAATCCAAAACCTAAAGTGGATACGAAAAACCTTAAATCATTAATTGAACCCCTAACCGCATACGAAGACCCTAAAACCTCGAACCACATCAAAACCCTAAGATAACGATCGAAGATTTAATCGCGTAAGAATATATGAAACCCTAAATGTGGAAAAAACATTAGAGATTGTACCCTAAAGTAATAAAAACCTTAAAATTATAACTTTAAGGATACAAAAGCACTAATTCATCATAATTTACCTTAAAACCCTAATTGATAATATAATGCTCATATTTTGCCAAATCATTAGTAAAAGGTTAGAGATAACCCTCATTCATGCTTATATGATTCAAATCCTCAAGTAATCCATTAGAAACTAAGATAATGAGTCATAGATTATATTTATCCCTTAAGTATGTGATTAAGGTAGTCTCACTTAGAGTTAGGGTTATAGTTGAAGATTAGGTTACATGGAGTGAACTTTAATGCTCAAATTAGTACTTTTTGCATTTGTTATCCAAATTAATTTACCAAATGAGATATATAAGCTACAAAGACCTAAAGTAAGACCTCATGAACCATTCTTACTAATCAATTCATCATATACCTCATTTCTTCTCATTTCCTTCATTTTTCCCCTAATTTCCCTTAATTACTACATTATGTGCACAAAATTACACATACTTAAGGAATGTTGACTAAGATAACACATGTTGACCAAAGTCCAAAAGTTGACCAAGTCAATACATGTTGACTAAAGTCAACATTTTGAAAAGTCAACAAAAGACTAAAGAGATAAAGAAAATATCTCTTCCTTAATGATGGCTTTTCTTTTCTATCTTTTTTATTTTTTTTCTTCCTCCATTTCTCCACATTTCTCCCCTTCTCGACCACCATCTCTCTTATACCCTTCTCCTTCTTCCATAAGCAAAACAAATAAAAAAAAAAAACAAAACAAATCAAAAGAAACAAAACAAAAACTACTTCCTCTTGTCGTGAGCTTCTTCTTCCTCTTTCACTTTCACAACTTCTCCTTTTGTTTCCATACTTTCAACACAACTAAAGGTATGTACTTAAGTTACTTTATGTTGCTTTCTATTCTTCATTAGTTAGTTAATTAGGTAGATTAGACAATTAGGCATGTGAAAAGTATGATCTTGAAGAAAAGAGCACAAAGTTCTCCTCTTTAAGTGTAGAAATCTAGGAATCATGAAGAAGAAGAAGGATATGCATGTACATATGTCCTTAAGTATATGTATAAAAGGATATGCTAAAAGAATACAAGTATAAATACCTTTGTACATAAGTATACAATATGTACATAACCTAAAATAAGGTATATACTAACTATATATACATATATTACGTCAAATATACTCTTAAAATACAAAAAGAATGAAATTGTGAAGCTTTCTTAAGGGGCTATATAAGGCATACGAAAATACGTATAAAAATAAGTATGTCACCGTATGCGTATATGGGTATATGTATTAGTATATATATATTAGTACATAAGTACACATATTAGTATATTATGAGTGTAGGTAGGTATATAACAAATGTATATGTATAAGTACTTAATAACATATATATTTACACGTAATAAATGGATTACATAAGCCATGACATCATCTAAACATTACATAAGCCATAACATCATCAATTGATTACATAAGTGATGATGTAAGCGTAGGTTTATAATAGAAGAAATAATATGATTACATAAGCACACAACATAGGTATATACACGTATTTAGAAGTCGAAAATCCCTTAAACCCTAATACACTTCCTAGATTGAATTAAATTTAATCAAGTATGTGGATCAGTAGCACTAATGTAAAATTTGCTTAGTGTAAGAATCAAATAGCTAATTCAATCATTAAATCCTAAACTAGGGCATAAACATAAGCGATAAGAATCATTAAACTTCAATAAGATAAAATTTCAATAAATTTAGTTCATATCATAAAACACGGGTCTTAACGTCCAAAACGGACATTATCGTGTGAATGTACGTCCGAAAAGGATGAAAAACGACTATAAGTTCGCAAATATAGGAATCAGAACAAAAAAAGTTACAAAATACATAAAGAAAGCCTCATACCTTACTAATATAAGAAAATAGTTACTATTAATCTCATGGAGTATGGTAACCCTATACACACTATACTCGGGTTAACCTTATACATACTATACTTGGGTTATATTGGAAGAAACTAGATAAACTACAATAGACTTTTAGTTAACTAAGGAGTCTGAATTCTCGGAACACTTATAAGTTTTACCATTTTGATTTAGGCATTCGATATCGAGTCTTGGAAACCCGAAAGGCTTGGAGAATGAGCAATAATCCAGGTGAGGGAGTTCTGATGACCTACTATTTGCTTGTGCGTGTTACTTGTATGATGTTTTGCTGTTTGCTATTGCTTGTATGTTTGAATAACTATTCTGTTTGTATGCCATCATCCGTGTGATCACCTTTTTAAATTGATAAATATAAATATCTGCCTAAACAACCGGTTCTACTCATCGCATGTCTATGACTTGGTAAAGGTATGAATGGAGAGTGCTAGCCTTGCAAAAATCTTAAGAAAAGTATTTTTGGAAAAAGCTTTTCTATCCGTAAACAAATTTTTACATGATCGCTGTAAGGGCTTGAGGAGCCATAAAGAGTATTTTTAACGTTAAGGCAAAGCTAGCATGGGTTCTCCACTTAATAGCGAGAGGACTCGCTTTATTGTGCCTATAAGGCCTTGGTTAAATTTTGGTTGTGAGAGGACTCGCATGTTTATGCCAGAGGGGCCTTGGAGGGTGGATAGTCCTAGTTTGGACTCACCCTATTTGGATTGAAACTTTTTTCTCGGCTAAGGTAATAGTCGAGTTTTGCCTAGTGGAGTGGTGCCCCTAGGTAGCCTCATGCGGGTAAGCTAAGGTGCCCTGTGCAGGTAAGTATAGGGGATAATCGAAGTGTAGACGACGTAATTCTATACCTTCCATAGTTCCGGACTCCTATGGATGTGTTGCTTGCATTCATCACGCCTGCATTCATTGTATGTAGATAGCTTGCTTGCATGTGTGATAATAATGTGTGAAAACTTGCTTAACCGGTAGTGGTGAGGAATGAACTCACTGAGCTGTTTCATGCTCATTCCCCCTTAGTTTCATTTGCAGGTTTACATACGATGGGATTGGGATATGTCTCGAGTATTGAGTGCGAGATGAAGATATGTACATTAGTATTAGAAGTAGCTGGGTATTTTTTTTTTATAATACATAGACATCATTTGCAGAAAATATTTATTTACTAAACCTTACTCTAATGCTAGTATATCTTGTCTTATTATTTGATAGGGGATACCGACTCTCTGCTGTTCTGAGGAACTGTAGGATATCGGATACCCATAGTTATTTATATTTGTATTCTACAGTAAATTGATTACTTAAAAAAAATCAGTAACCCTAGTGATTAATCATTTAGAGTCTTGCAATCTCTGACTTACAAGGCGGTTTTCATAGCATGGGTGCACACATGTTGTGGAAATTTTAGGTAATCCTACTAGGCCCCCTTTAGGATCCTGACAAGGACAGCACCAATTCCAACTCCCGATGTATTGCACTCTAGTTCGAAAGGTTTGTCAAAATCTGGTAGTGAAAGGACAGGTACCGAGGTGAGCTTCTCCTTGATTTCTCTAAAGCTTCGCTCAACTCGATCATTTTACTTGAATCCTTTATTCTTCTTTGTCAACTCGATCAATGGGGTGGCTATTGTGCTGAAGTCCTTAATTAGTTGCCTATAGAAAGAAGTTAAGCCATGGAAACTTCAGGCTTCAATGATGTTCTTAGGTATCAGTCATTTTAGAACAACTCAGATCTTCTCCTCATCTACTTTGATTCCTTCCCCTGACACTACAAACCCTAAGAACATCACCTCTTTCTAACAGAATATGCATTTCTTTACATTCCTATACAACTTCTCAACTTGCAAAATGCCAAATACGTCACGAAGATATTGAACATGATTGTTCAGGTTAACACTACACACCAATATATCATCGAAGTATACGACTACGTATCTTCCAATAAGAGAGCGCATCACATGGTTCATTAACATCATGAATATGCTTAGCGCATTAGTAAGTTTGAATGGCATAACCAACAATTTGTAAAGGTCGTGCTTAATCTTAAAGGTAGTCTTCCATTCATCGTCCGGCTTCATGTAAATTTGGTGTTAGACACTCCGTAGATCTATCTATGAAAATATCTTTACACTATGAAGCTCATCTAACATGTCTCATGCCTCGATATTAGGTATCTGTACTTGATAGTAATTTAGTTTACCGCTCGGTTATTGATGCACATACGCCATAAATCATCTTTCGTTAGAATGAGCAAAGCTGATACAACACAAGGGCTCATGCTCTCCTTTACATATCTGTAAGACCTACAATCAGTTACTTAGAGTTTGGCTTATAGAATTTAGAGTAATCAGCTAAAGGATTCAATCGAGCTTAAATTATAAAGTAAAACTAGAAATATTAGTAAAAATAATTCCGTAAGTTTGAATTTAAGAAAATAAAATAAAAGAACATACAATTTTCAAATTTTAAGTATATTACTCATTATTTATTGAAGATACATAAAATGCATTCTAATAATTAATGAATTATTAGAGATAAATTATATACACACTAAAAATCATAAATAACCTAAATAATATTTAGGAATATTTATTTTTACTATATATGAATTTACATGTAGGTAGAAATACATTTTATTACTTAAAATACGTGAAATGTGCTAAAATAATACTAAATAATTAAACAAAATTCATAATTAATTAAGGAAAAATAAAGAAAAATTAGAAAAAATAAGGAATGATCCAGATTTGGGTCGTGGCAGTTAAGGAAAAGAAGAAAAATTCAGCCAATTAAATTAGAACAATACAAAACACAAATTGGAAGAAGATAAATTAATTATTTAATCAAATTAATACACAATAATTCCCTAAGACCTCTATAAATACCTCAAATTTTTTAGAAGCTCATTTTGGAAGTTTAAAAAATTAGAGAGAGACAAAATTGAGAGGAAATTAAGGTTTTACCAAAAATCATAAAAAAAAAAAAAACTATGAAGTTGAAGCTTTTAAAGAAAATAAGACTCAACGAGCAGTTGGGAGTGGACAGCCACCACCACTACATGGTGGTGGCAGTGCCCATATGGGCCGGCACACTCATGGCCACTGACGGTAGCCGGAGCCACCAATTCTGGTAAGTTCCTATTTCTACCCAATTTTTCTTAAATTATTAAAATTATCAAAATTAGTTGAAAAATTATGAAACTTGTTATTCTAGAATATTTTTGTATTTACTTTTTAGGAAAAATATTATTTTGATAAAAACATGTATATAGTTCTTAAAAAATCATGTAAAACTGAGCATGTTTTAATTTAGAAATAAATGACCATAAGGGTATAGTTTTGAGCCCAAAATTTTTGTGTAAACTACTTAGAGGTTACAAAATAGTACTATGAAGCCCATTTTCAAAAAATAATTTTTGAAATTTTTAGATAATTTTTAGGTTTTAAAATGATGCATAAAATGGGTAATTTAGGGTTAATTAAGTAATCAAATGCGTAATTACTGATTTGATGCACAATTATATGTTTTAAGATGTTGAAATTTGATGGAGTATGCTATTTATAGCATTTGGAGTGTTAGATATAATTATTAGAATATTTGTAGTAAATATATAATAGGTAAAAATGATAAATTTTAAGTTAATTTGGTAATTTAGGGTAATTAGGTTCAGATTTTGATTTTGGATGAATTTAGATATTTGGAATGTTATTTAATGTTAGGAGATGATATTTGAAGTAATGGAAATATTAGATGTGTACATTATGTACACATTAGGTGATAATGTGTAATATGTAAGTATGAAAAAATTAATAATTAGGAAAATATTGGTTAGAATTGATATTATGATAATAATAGGAATATATAATAAATCTGATAGGAAACTTAAATTAAGATAATCATATGAAAAATATAAGATTTTCTCATAACGGAGGTAAATTCGGTAATTAAATTAAGATTCAGGTGTACCGTACGGACTAGAGCACTAATTATAGACTAAAAACGATATTTAGGATATCCGAAAATAATACGATTAATTTCATATTATGGGTCAGAATAATTTCTTAGGGTGTACATATAAATCTCTAATAAAAAAAAAACTGAGTCAAAAACCTAATTTAGAAATCGATGCGAAAACTAAAACAGAACTTAACATGATTTAAGAAGAATGGTAAAAGACTTAAAAACCTTGATAATTAGGTATATTAAACCCTAAACAAAAGATATCAATAAGCGTTATAGGATAAAACCAACCTTTAATAGTTATATGAAAAACTGAAACCATGTTTGTATTATAGGGATAATTGGCGATGACCTGAGTGAATTGGACCTCAAGTGAGTGAGCGGGGAGTCTAGGTAAGTTGGGATTAATACAGTATTGTATTTTGGAGGCTTGAAATGGTACTTGATTGTGTTTGTTCTGAATTGATGATATGATTTTTGATTTGCTGCTTGGCTTGTATTGTATGATTTGTATGAAATGATTGATTGCTCTAAATTGAATCTAATCAAATATATGACCTATAAACATAAATTGGACCTACATAGCAATCCATTAGGGGAAACCTAGGATTATCTAGCCAAATACTAACCCTTTCGAAAGTGATAGCGCTAGATAGCGCTAGATAGCATAATTGGTCATTCTTCATCCTTAGTTGAACTAAGTGACTGGTGAAGAGGTCGCGATAAGGGTGAAGTTAAGGTTTGAAAGTAGTCATAAGAGGAGCGGTGTCTCCATTGCACAAGCTTGGGTTTGGTTGTAAGCTGTTGCATTAATGGCAACTCCTCAACCCGGATTAGAGCGAGCGTAATTTTTCTAATCTCATGATGAGCCACATGATGTCGTGCAATGGCATTTACTTAAATATGCATTCACGAAAGGAACGGTGTCTCTATTGTATAAGCTTAGGTTTGGTTGTGAGTTGTTGCATTAATGGCAACTCCTTAACCCGGATTAGAGTAGGTGCAATTTCTCTAATCTCATGACGAGCCAAACAATGTCGTGCAATGATATTTGCTTGAACATGCATTGCACCTAATAATTTGGTCGATAACCTTGCTTGTGTTTGTGGTATAGTTTTAAATCCTTTGTCCTAATTTACTGAACTGTGATTGCTTATATCCTTATAGATGTCATTACAGGTGCTGGCTAAGAAGCGGCTTACAACTACCTTAACGCTAACAACTGCTGGATCTTGGGCAGTGAGGAAAAACATTTGAAGAACAGACATATATTTTTAAGGTCTAAGCTCTTATTTATAATTTTTCATTTCTAAATAATGTATTAACTAGGAAATAGATTATGGTAAAATGTTGTAAACGTTAATTGTAATAATTGAATTCTAATATATATATATATATATATATATTACTTTCTTAGGTAAATGACTTGCTGAAATCATGAATTGTTTATTTCAAAGTAGGTTAGTCGTGGACGCCTTCTGTATATCAGGTCTAGGATAGTGGTTATAAAGCCAACTTTTATTTTGGAATGGGTTATATGGCGGGGTTGTTATGACTTTGCCACTCTAGGGCGTGACAATATCCTTACTCAATGAGTTCATTCACCTGTCTTTCAGCTTAACCGCCTACTTAGGGTTCATCCTCTATGCAGGTCGATTAGGTAGGGTGACACCCGATTGCATATCAATCCAGTGCTTTATGCTTTGGATTGGTGTCAATCTTTTAGGTAGTTTTTCTAGAAATAGGTCCAAAAACTCATTTAGCAAGCATCGGATTTCTTCCAAGACTTCCTGCAATTCCCTTATCTCCATCAATCATCTAACCAATAAGAATATCGATTTACTGGCCTCTTCAACAGATCAAAGCTTCCTATAACTCATCGCTAGGGCCTTTCTCTTGCTAGCTCAGGTGAGTTGATTATAGGTTTCGTTTACTTGGGATGGGGTTAGGGGTTGCAATACTATTTTCCTTTTACCCTTAACAAAGGCATATGTGTTCTTATACTTGTCGTGTGTAACACGTCGGTCGAATAATCAAGGTCATCCTAGCAACAAGTGTGAAACTCTCATAGGAACGACATTGCACACTACTTCATCCCTGTATATATTTCCAACACTGAATGGCACAATCACTTGTTCAATATATGCAAAGCAACCTTATTATAAAGGCAATGCAGCTTATAATGCATAAAGGATTGTGTAGTAATATTTGTACAACTTCCTCTTCTACTATACTTGTGCATAATTGGCCTCTGATGGTACACTTGGTATGGAATAGATTTTCCCTCTAGTCCTCCTCAGAGTTCAACAAGATACTTAAGACTTGTCTTAGGACTAGGGTCATCGTTTCTCCCTAGTTGGCATAAACACGGGTCTCTTCTTCCTCTTCGGCTTTTGTCTTTAAAACATTCTTCTCCTCTTTGGGCTCACTTTCGTCGGTGTTATCTACTACATCTCTTCGAAGCACCATGATATGTCGGTTTGGACACTCAGTAGCTATGTGTCCAAAGCCTAAGCATTTAAATTATTTCACTTCGTTAGACTTTCGTCTAGAGGTCTGTCCTTTTTCATATATTCTCGGGGGTGGCCAAACCTCGACTCAGCTTGGCTGTCTTACTCGACCATGCTGACCTACTTAGCTATCGTCAGGTTAGTCATTCTTTTCCTCGACCTAGTATGGTCTCCTAGGCTCGGCTTGAATAAGTCGGCATGGTATTGGGGCTTAGGAGAATGTTGGCCCAAGTCGGCTCGAAACATTTCTCCTCTACTTTTCGACCCTTTGGGCTATCTTGATGGCGTCTTTCAAATTATAAAACCTTTTTACTTCTACAATATGACAAATCTCATACTTGAGTTCAGAAATGAATCTTGATACTATACGGGCTTCTGGCTCTTCCACGTTGGCTTGGATCGTTAAGATCTGGAGCTCTCTCACGTAGTCATCAATAGATTGACTTTCTTGGCATATCTCCTATAACTTTGTAAACGTATCTTGTAGATAAGTTTCAGGTACAAATTTGCCTCTCAACAACCTTTTCATCTCATCCCAAGTTTTAACAACTCGTCTTCCATTTCTTGCTCTAGCTGCATTTAGATGCTTCTACCACATGGTGGCATACTTATAAACTTTAATGTAGCAAGTTAGACTTTGTTCTCATCTTCATACCCATAACTTTCAAATACTTTCTTGACCTTCTCTTCCCGCTCTAAGTATTCATTTGTAACTCCACTTCCACTTAAGGATAGAATTTGTACCTTAACATTGTTTAGCCCTTAAAGGACTTGGCATCTTCAACCTTGTGCTCAGTAATAATTAACTTCTTCTTCTTCACCAAAACCTTCAATACCCAACTCTTCGTCATCTTGCCTAATCTCCTCTAACTCCAATCTTCATCTAGTAGCTCAGTTTGCTACTCCTCCAATTTGTGGTGGTTGAATAGGGCGATTGGTTTGATTGCCTTGGCTATAGCGTTTCTTAAGGGCGTCTTCCTATGGGTTTTGCCATTGTACACCTTGGGGTTGTTGCTTGTTAACTAGCATTGCGGTGACTAGACTCTCAATAAGGTTTATGAGTCTATCAAACTTATCGTTAATCGACTTTAGAGTATTACTACCATTAAGATTACGACTAGGTTGGGTACCACTGCTCTAGTTACTAATAACACCTTGAACACTTGAATCATACATGGTACAGTACTTCTCAAACGAATTAACAACTTGTTAACAGCTTCAATACCTAATAGTTACCTAAATAAGATAGAAACAAACTTATTTTGTTTTCGCAATAAAAAACAAAGTAAAACTGACTAACAACAAAACCACTCTTACTGTTACACCAACATACTGTAGTAGCTATTGAAGGAATACAGTAGCCAATAACAGTAAAGAGAACAAAAACTTCATACACTCCTTCGTGAAATCGTGCTCTAATACCGGCGAAGTTGATGCGTCTCCGGGGTTAAACACACAGAGAGGTAACACAACAAAGCGAACTAGAAAGAAACTAACGAAGTTCAAGTAGCTACCAAATGGATATAACTCACCACTCAATCCTATCCGGCCTACAATCCGCCGGATATGACACATTGATTTGAATTGAAGGTTATCCACTACTACTCCTTGCTAAAGGAAATAGATAAAAGTTGAATGATAACGAAAACATTAAGGTTGCTCAAGGTGAATAATTTTGTATTGAAAGTTGAATGATACTTGTATACAAGAAAGTGAGGGTTTTATATACACTAGGGTTGCTTTACATGTATGAAAAGACAAAAGGGTTTCTATACTGGGTTGCATAAGACATTCTAAAGGGAGTAAAAGAGACAAAGAATATTCAGTATGGAAAAAAAAGAATCATTCTAAAACATTGTGTTAGAAGACATATGTCGCTTAGTGGCTAGACATTAGGGATATGATACAATGTAGGCAAAAGTAGGAATGTGTTCAATTAAGAGCCGACCTGATTTGTATCAGGTCGGGAGCCAATTAGTCTAGTTAGGAAGTCACTTAAATTGAAGTCAGGTATTAATGATCAGTTGAAGAGCTCGGCTCGGCTAGCCTTTCTTAGGTTACCTTCTGGATCAGGACTTTGCAGTTAAGTAGGAGCATATCGGATATACGTAAGGATCTGACAGATAAGTCGGCTAAAGGTTGGGTCGGGGTAGGATTCCCCGTCTTAGTTATAACTTAGAACTAGTATTTTCTGTGTGAGCCTTCGAAGTCTTCGAGCTCAGCTTCTTGTAATTAGCCTAGGGGATTGATTCCTATCACTTATTCTTAAAACTTGACATTTATTCTAAATTTTGTAAATACGAACCGGAAAAACCCTAAACTAAGTCTCACAAATAAGACTCCAACATTTCATGGATTTTCCCTAATAACCTGTTCTAGAAGGGCCCTTAAGGCTCAGTTGTGAGTTTTAAAGCATTTAAGTTTTTCCTTTAGATAGGTAATTTCATCCTCTAGTAGTTTCTCATGAATTCTAGGGATGTCCGATAGCTTATCAGTTATTTGATTATTTGCTTGGTTATCCGCCATTTTATACCTAAACATTTCATAGCAAAAAATCAGTTATTAACGAAACAAAAGTATATACGTGGAAATATGTAGATGTTAGGATCATTTGGGTTAATATATTACTCTTTAAGTTGCAACCTTTCTGTTATTTTCAAAAACTGATAGCATTAAAACTCTTAAACATTAGTAGGGTTACAATTCCTTAGTAGTGTATTAACTCATACTTGAAGTGGAGTATATACAATTAGGGTAGGTTTTAAAAGGTCTTTAAACTTTGTGACTTCACTTATTTTTAGAAAGCACTTTCATTGGTCACATTAAACTTAAGTAGGGTGGCTTAATCAATTCCGAGCGGTGGCTATATCACTATACCCGGAGCCTACACAATGGTTCTCCCTCCTAGGATTCTAAGATGGCCTGAGTCTGACTACATTTATCCTACATTTTTTATGTAACGAATAACCCCCTCAAATCTCAATGTATGTTACACATAAAATAAAAACGGCAATAAAAACAAATTATATACATGAAGTTGACAACAAATAAATAAATAAATAAAGAACATGGGTATTTTAAAAAGCAAATTTAATTTCGGAAAGTTCCTAAGTAGCTAACAGTCAATAAGTCCCTAGTTTCCATTTATTTAGCTTGTATTATTTGATGATACCATATGAATCGCTAAAAATACTCGAAATTCCCTAAATAGATACAATTAGAGATTTTTTTTTATAGAAAAAATTATATGCTTTTATATGAGACTTAGGAAGATACAAGTAGCATAGAATATAAGATAAATGTCAAACTTTTTTATTTGAAATAGAAAATGGTTTACATATAATGAAATGCTTAGCCTTCATTGGATATTTATATATTTTTATTCTATTAAAAAAGGGAGCCAACAATTCCTAAAAAAGTAAGAAACCTATTAAATTATCAAATGTGGGAAATATTATATAATTTTATTATGTTTATGTGATATTATTCTTTTAAGGCATAAAAAAACTTCTTAATTTATTGATACTCAACAAAAGTTATAGAAATAACAAAGAAAAAGAACATTCCTATTCCATTAAATAAAAAAAAAACACCCTAAAACAATTTTTCTTGTTGAATTATTTTCTAGTTTTGTCACTACATCAATAAACTCTAACTAATATTTTCCAAAATTAAACTGGTAAAATTCATGAGTATGTAAAAGTACACATCTAAGCTATTTTATTTTAATTGTCAAGGATCTGTTTAGATTCATAATAAAATTTTCCCTTAATTTATCCCAAATTAAATAGACCGTTAATAAAACAGAGGAAAACCCACTACCCAGTACCTATATTATCAAGGGTTGGTATGATATAAAAAATGAAAGGAAAAAACACAAAGAAAAAATAATAATAAAAAGAAAAATGATCCTAAGAAATATCTATAACTCGAAATAGTTGAGTAATATATATTTTCTATTACTACTTAGCTTTTTGTAGATCTCTATTATTGTGAGAATACAACCTATTTCATTATTTAATGGTCTTTTCATTAAAAGTCCACAATTTGCCATGAGTATGTAAAAAAACAAGGTATATCAGAATTACTTAATTAATGTACGATAATTATATAACTTAATTATTCGTAATATGAGTATAAAGAAACAATATATATATATATATGTGTGTGTGTGTGCGCGCGCTTCATGATAAACTACCACTTACCCCAACTAATGTTTGTATAACTCATTAGCTCCCTATATTTTAGCTTTCAAAAACTTTATAATATACAATATAAAGCCTAATGGCATGCTTTAACTTAATAGTATAGACATTCAACTATTGAGTGGAAATATAATAAAAGTATTAATATGCTCCTATTCGGTACAATGTCATAATATATTTGTAAGGGTACTAATTCCCCGAATTTTAGCTTTTAAAAACTTAATCGTGTACAGTGTAAAGTCTGTTTATGAAAAAAAAAAGAAGAAAAAGCCAAAGCTTAATAACATATTGACTTAAATATAGATATTACACTATCGAATAGGGAATAAAACAAAAAAAAAACTCCCATCACATAACCAAACCCACTTATTACCGTCACAGCTACCCTAACACAATTACAATCCTTTGACATTATTGCACATCGTTGCAATCGCTACCATTATAATATCATCACAGCCACACCACCATTAAACCATTATCACTACCACAATTACCGACTTCGTTATTACCATTATCAACATCACGACATACTACAATCGTCAATATTATGGTGGTAATGGTAATGAATAATGTTGTTTTTTAGGACGGTAGGATGGTAGTGGTGGTGTCAATGCAAAGATAAGATAATAATGGTATAGTACTAGCGATGATATAAGGCAGAGAGATGGCTATGATGGTAATGATAATGATAATGAAGGTAATGGTACAATGGTGGTAGTATAACAATAAGATGATGGTTATGGCAATGTAAGAGAATAGTGATGGCAACAATGTTAATGGTAGTGATTATGCACTGTTGGTGTTATGACGATAGATTAATAATGGTGGTGTTATTGCAATAGTAGTTGTTTTATGGTAATAGCAACAATAAGGACAATGCTGGTGAAGGTCATTTAGAGACAATGATGATAGTGGCACAATGGTGACTATAATGGTAACAATGGTATTAGCCATTAGTAATAATGGTGTTGATAATGTAGAGTGCTAGTACGAGTGTATATGTGTTGGCCATAACAATTATAAGGCAATGTAGATGCGGTATGGTTGTCATGGTTGGGGTAACTAACGATGTTGATTGGACCAATAGTGTTGATAGTTGGTGGTGATTGGTGGTAATAATGATTGGACCAATAGATGGCAATGCCACGAAGTGGGTTATTATATAGTACTTGACTCGATAGTTATTCTATGGGACAATTTAAGGTTTTGGGATGGGTTTTAGCTCTTGTTTAATAACCTTATGATACTTCGAATCAAGTTTTAGAAATAAAATAAAGTTCAATAGAAAACTAAAGCCAATAAGAAACTAATACATAATAAATAACTACTAGCTATTGCATGTATATAGCAAATAAGAAAAATAAGATAATAAATTTTAGGATATCATAACCCTTCACTAAGTTGCTCTCTCTCATCTCTCACACTTGCCTATCCTCATTGTTGGGTAATCTCTCCACTCTCTCTTTAGACTCAACTTAGGTCTTAACTCTTAATTCCCCATCTATTCATGCAAAATATAATGAATGCAAAATCTTAACATAATTTAATTTTGCTCTTCATGCAAGTCCAATTTTGAAAACAAAGTAAGGTTTGTTTTTATTTTCAATGACTCTTTTATGATATTTTTATAAATTTCAATAATAAGTTATATTACCATGAAGAGCTTACTTATTTATTATAAAGCCTCATGTCATGATTGTGCATTAATTTTCTTGAAAAAGATTAATTAGCTATTGTGAAACTATAAGGTAATCTAGATTTCCAATCTAGTAAATATCTATTGGGGTAGATTTTGATTATTGGATAAAAGCTTCTGTATGAATTTGGAATGGGTTATAGAAAACCTTTATGAGATATCAAGTTAGCTTTGAATTTTATGAAATCTATCGTAAACTTATCTTGTGATATTCTTAAATTAAATTATAAAAAGCCTTTATGTGATATTAAGTTAGTTTTGAATTTTATAAAATCTATCGTAAACTTATCTTATGGAAGTGGATATGGAGCCATGGTGATAACTCGGTTGATATAAATATTATTATTATTATTATTTTTTAATATGGAACAAGTTTGAATCTTTTTTTTCTTCGTAACATATAGTTGGAAAAAAAAGGAAGGAAAAGGTGATAGGGAGAAATTATTCGGTGAAAGAAGTAATTTACAGCGGTTTTATTCAGAGAAAAGTGTAGTTATTATTTGATTTTTAATATCTCTATTAACAACTAACGGGAAAGATATTAAATTTTGAAGAGCCGGATGGTAACAATGTTTAAGAAAACAAGAAAATGCTGTACACACTAATCAATGGAGAGCTGAAAATTAAAAGCTGTCTAATGCACACTTTTCAATCATCTTCCATCTTTTCGGCGACTCACTGTTCTTTCTTTTGTTTTCTTCTTCTTTTCTCTTTTCCAACTCGAAACCCTAGAAATCATCGGAATGTGTTCACATTGCATTCGCCTGCAGATCTGACAAGGTAATATCCTCGTTCCTCAATTTTATCACTCTTTAAAATGCTTTTAATCCCTTATCCGTTCCATTTACGCTTAATTTTGATCCCAATATGCTTCTACATTGAAGTTGTGAGAGGAATTTAGGTTTTCTGGTGGCTTCTTTGGTGTGATTATGCTGAATATCTAGATTGATTCAGCTGGTGTGATTGTCGGTTGGAGATTGTTTTGCATTGTGTTACTGATTTAGCTTTTGTGTAGTTAAGATTTCCATCAACACCCAACACCCCAACCCCAACTTTTCCGTGTATGGAGAATGTGTTTGTATGTTATCCTGCTGTAGCGTATATTTTGGAAGATTGTGGATTTCTTCAATGTGGTCTAAAAGGTAGCGAATTGATCGTTGGGCATTGGCATTTAGATGATTGAGGTTTTTTTTCTTTAATGATAAATTGATGATAATTCGTCCTAGTAATTCATGCTACGATCTATTAAAAGGTAGTCTTTTCTATTGTCTCTAGTCTGTTGATTTATTAAGGCCAATTAGTTGTTGTCCTGTAAGTAGCACTTTTGTTTATTAAGGTGGCATTGAACTTAATTAATTAGTTTTCTGTATATTCGAGTTTTGTAGAATGCGACTAGTAACTCCATCCAATGAACTGGGGAATTGCATATAATTGTTAGAAAAAACTGTAATCCATCATTTTGATGTGTCGAGTTAACAGTATAATATTGTGCCTTAATTAGGCACCTGGAAATGCCTTGCTTATTAACAAGCCTTAGTCTTCAGATATTCTCAGATTGCAGTGAGCACGATTTACAGACTAGCTTATGTCAGGATCTGTGGTGTATGCCAGATCAGCTCTAAAAGAGAAGGGGCCTTTTAATTCGTTCATCAATTCCTTTCCAAGTTGGGGTTGGAAAGAAGTGTATTTAATCTTTCAATGATGTTAGACTTAATAATAACTACCTAGGAGTAGTTGGGATGCAAGATTGTGGGTGAACTACATATGTTTAGGCGTATTGGATGGTTTATTGGTTTCACCAATAAAAGCTTGGCAGCGAGGAGGTTAGCTGATGCCAAATCGCACCCGGCTAAGGTTAAGCCGGCTGTTATTATGGACACTGTCCAAGAGATCGCCATTTACGTTCATAGATTTCACAATCTGGACCTTTTCCAGCAAGGGTATGTGCTGATCATTCAAGCCAACTAGTTTGTATTTCTTTGGGTTTTTTGTTAACTGTACCCTTGAGATAGTTAAATGTTCTAGATAATGTATTTTAATCTGTTCCAGGTGGTATCAAATTAAAATTACTATGAGATGGGAGGACAGTCAGCTTGGTTCTCCAGGTACTCCAGCCAGGGTGGTTCAATATGAAGGTATTTTCAAGGGTGCAGTAGCTAATTTCTATCTGCTTTTTGTCATGGGTTTTTTTGTTTGGTTTAAGTATTAGAAAGCAAGTCATCTGAAAGTGAAATATCAGCAGAGTTGAAGGGTTACTAAAATCCCTACCCTTTCAACTGCGTCTTCCATTTTTATCTATTGATTGTAAATTGAAGTGGGTATTCAGGAAAAGATTCTTTAGTGAGGCTCTCGGGTAATGTTGGGGTGGGGAGGGTGGGAATTTTTGATCAGTTTTATTTTTATCTGCCATCTCAATGCTCTGACTCCTTTACCAGGCAAAACTAATATCTTCCTGTAGAAAAATATGCCTTATGATTTTTATTCTTTTTGTTTGTGCATTGTTTTGTCATAAGATTCTATAGCCTTATTAAGACCGATACCTAAGAAAAGCATCTTGATTGAGCTGCAGCTCCTGATCTTGCTTCTGAAGAAACATGTGGAATATGGAAGATTGATGATACGGACAATAGTTTCTCTACACAGCCATTCCGGATCAAGTATGCAAGGCAGGATGTTCCTCTGTCAATAATGGTGTCGTTTAATTTAAGTACACATCAGGTATGCCTCTCTCAGATCTTATCAAATATTTTCCATGGGTGGTCAGGTGAAGAATTATTATGACCAACCTGTGCAAATATCTATTGAGAATATTCCTGAAGGATGACATCCTGTGTAGTGAGCTGAAACCTTTCAGCTTGAGTAAAGTCATTTACTCATTTGAAGGAAAATAAACAAAGGGAAAAATGTCTCTGGTGTTTTGAAGATTAAGGCAGCCAGGTTAACAACTGAAAATTATTTCCTAGAAAATAAGAAATAGAAGACTTGCTTCCAAGATCCCGACTTCCCATTTTCAGGGTACTGGATTGAGGTGGCTTGCATGCGTATTGCTGGGTACTTGGTAGAAAATTTTGATGGAAATTAATGGCATGGCACATTTACACGATTGAGCAATTCCCTTTGCATTGTTTGGAGTTCTTGTCATATCTATTTGAGAAAGGCAGAACAGAACTGTTCCTCTTGACATACTGTGATGGTGTCATGTATGTTCCCCCCTTTTCTCCTTTTTTTTTTTTTTTGGTGGTGAGGGGGTGGGGTGTAAATGACAGCTCTTTTGATTCCTCCATTGGATGTCTTGTCTTCATTGTTCTGTTTGCATATATCACTTGATTGACATAAATACTCCACATGATCTTTTTTTTTTTGTTTTTTTCAGGGTCCACCCACTTCTGCTGTCATATTAAAATTTGAGCTAATGTATGCTCCAATCTCCGAGAAAAGGTAAGCAGCTGAATCTTATTTTTGCATAAAGGAAAGAACATCTCTTGCTTGATAAATTTGAGATGCATGGTGATTGTTTGTACTATATGGAAGTCCAGGTTACAGGCTCCTTTTGATGCTTGTTCTGCATCAGTCCACGAGTTCCGTATTCCTCCAAAGGCTCTTCTTGGATTACATTCATATTGCCCTGTCCACTTTGATACTTTCCACTCTGTGCTTGTTGATACAACTGTGCACATCAGTCTGCTAAAATCTAGTTCTCGTAGGACACCTTCGAAGGCACCCAGGTTAGGCATCACCTTCTATATCTACCTCATCCTATGCTTTCAATCATTTCAATCATTTTCAAGTTATATAAGTTTCTCTCTCAGTTGCCATAAATTTGATTTAATAACAGCTTCTAGTTGGTAAAATTTAAAATAAATAAATAAAAAGCTTCTAGTTCTCGTGCCTTTTTAATATGTTGAAATCTGATCATTCCAGAGGCTTGAATGCTAATAATCATGTTCATGATGAAGGGAAGGCTGGACTTGGTCAGGTACCTTCTCCTTTTCTATCATCTAGAAATTGTACCTATCACTCCCTTGCAGCATGCATTTGTCTCGTCCTGTATTTTGCTTCTTTTGGAATAGTTGCAAATCACTTAATCAAAGCTGCACGTTTTTCCACATTGCTGATTGATCAATCTCGCTGTCTTTCTTTACTAAAATTTTCAGTGATATACTAAGCTATTAAACTTGCTGATGAACTTACTTATTAATGCTTATGTGGTCAGTATTACAATAATTTGTACCTGATTATCATTATAAGGAAAGAAGGTTTGTTGATATTCTGTACCAACCAGGCTGCTGGCCAGTTAGCTTCTGAAGACCAAATCCAAGTTCTGAAAGCATTACTTGCTGCCAGGGACATACTACTTGAAGAGCTGCAAAATCTAAGCAAAGCTATTGATCGCAATATTGATATAACTGATGTTTCTTCAGACTTGGATGATAAAGAACTATTCGGTTTGAAGGCTGAATTAGGTATTGTGGATGGTCAAGCTTCGGAGCAAGGCAACCCACAGAATAGTGCTGAGGTCCTTAGCCTATAAAATGCTGCAGAATTTTTCATACTTGACCCATTTATTTGGTTGATTCTTAATGGCTTGGCAAATTTTTTCATGAACAGAAAATGAATCTTTATGCCTCATTTTCAAGTGGAGCGCTCCATTCCTTGCCTAGGGATGCCTTGTTGCATTCTTTTGATTTGCTAGGCAACCAAATACTATATTTATGGAATACTTTCTTGAAATTCCACAGGTTCGTCTCTTTTCTCATCATTCCTACTGCGGCCATTAGCTGTTTTACTTGTCTTCTGAACAAGCAATGAAATTTGCATTTTAGACAATTTTACAGCACACGCTCATAGTTGGTAGGTAGGGAGGGAGGGAGGGAGGGAGAGGGAGGGTAGGACGGAGGGAGATGGGAATTGGATTCCAACAAGGGGGAGGGAGGGAGATGGGGAGCTGATTGGTAGCCTCCCAGGATTTCTGGTTTAAGTTTGGCTTTTAGCACCATATTGTGACTGCTTATCAGAGCACTCTACTGTTACTTCATGTTTTTATGCAGGGCCAACAAAACAAACATTCTTGATTATTTACGTGATGCATGGGCTGTTGATCGAAGAGCTGAATGGTCTATATGGATGGTTTACACAAAGGTTGAGATGCCACATCATTTTCTTCATAGTGGGGCTGATGATCCATCTACACGTGGTACCCATAAGAGAGCTTCAAGTTTGTGGAAGCTCGCTGATGATGTAACAATTGGATCTCATATATGTTTATTGTTGTCTTTTTTGAGGAAACCATTGGTTTGATCACGGCATGACTTTAATCATCTTCTGGTTATTGCAGCCTGCCCAAAGTGCAGCTATGCGTGCTGAACTTCATCGCCGGAGTATTGCACAAATGAAGGTAATAGTTTGCACATTTGATGTCTTTTTCCTTCCTGTTCATCTGATGCTGCCTGCAGTTTGTTACAGCCAAAGTTCCATCTGCAGATAAACAACCGGTCCATTCAAGACATGCATATATTTGGGGATCCATCACGGATTCCTATTGTAATTGTAGAGCGGGTAATCAATGCACCAAGGCGTACATATAGTGTTAATTCTTATTTTAGTCACTTGGATGTGCATGATTCTTCAAGCTTAACCAGTGGACCTGGCATTGAAGCTGTAAAGAAGCCAACTGTTGCTGGACCGCAGCATGGTGGCCGAGTTCTGAAGATTGTTGTTTTTGTGCATGGATTTCAGGCATGTTTAGCTATCTTGAACTTCTGCCAAGGACCCTTTTTTCTTTTTTTTGGCCAACAATGTTTCATGTTACAACTTAGGAGGGAGACTCGAACCTGGTCCATGCTGTTAAGAGACTAATATTTATGCCACTAGATTACAAAGTCTTAACTTTTGCTACGAACTTTGGTCTTATTTTCTATTCTCGTCTAACTCATTTTCAGAATAACCAAACATAAGTTCATCCAGAAATATGTAAGTTCACACAAAAAGAAGCCTGGTTATTATTCACCCCATATCCCCAAAGCCTTCCCCCCACCCAACCAAAAAAGAAAAAAAAAAAAAAGGAAGAAAGAAGCTTGACTGTTATGACCATGAGTGTGACTAACAGCAGTTCAGTCCATCCAAGTAGGCAAGGTTGAAGTGCAACTCAAGATCAGTTAAACTTTGCTCCTACTGTCTCTTCTTTTCATAGCATAAGCATGTACCTTTGCTAGCTGTGGTTGCATGAGTGTTGTAAGAATTGAGTGCTGATCTACTTATGTGGACTTTTTGCATTCTCATCCTCCATTGATTGTAAGAGTGCTTGGAAGATTGTTATTATGAACTTTTGCAACCCCGTAATATTTGTGCAATTTACATCAATAAATTGCAAAACTGTTGTGTAATTGATTGACATAACTCAAATACTTAATGGGTAGTTATGCTTTCTTGCTGTTGCTTTTTATTTTGAATGTTGTCTCACCGTATGATCAAAGAAAAGGTTAGGTTATATGAAATATGTTATTTTAATCATTTCATCAAAATGGCTTGGGAAGTGAGAGCATGTTCCTTGCAATGGGATCTTGGATGATTGGCTTACTAGTTGACCAATTGATTTAGGTTTGGTCATATCTTACATAGTAAATTTTCTCTCTCTCTCTCTCTCTCTTTTTTCAAGTATAATTCCACATCATTCATCGATTTCATGTATTATGAGTTGTATCAAAATTATTTTATCTAAAGGTTTAAGCTTGTAGAAATGGTGTGGATTATTATGTAATACTCCCCCTCACTTGTGGGCCGAGATTTGATTGAGGTACAATAAGTGGACGATTTAATTAGACGGGGTCGACTGACGCTGTAAGGATTTGAACTTATGACCTCTACTTTAATACCATATTATGAGTAATATCACAACCATCATATCTAAAGACTCAAGCTCGTAGATACTGTGCAGATTTTATTTTTTTATAACACCATGGAATTGAAATTACTGATTGTTTAATAAGATGTATTGTAGGATCATGAAAGAAAATATGAGTTTTGTCCTTTAATTTCCTAAAATTTGATTCCACCACCCCACTAGTTATAAGGAATTCATGGGATTGAGAGTCATGTGCTCCTATTAAACCAAATGGGGGTGAATCATGTTGAGTGAGTTTGTTGTCTGGCATGCTTTGTTTCTTTTTTGCATGTCTTCTGCAATATCTTGGTTTCTAGCATGGGGCTGTAAGCTGATATTAGGTGTTAAATCAATCATTTGCAGGGAAACCATCTTGATCTTAGGCAAGTTAGAAATCAGTGGCTCTTGCTAGATCCAAAGATTGAATTTCTCATGTCAGAGGCAAATGAAGACAAAACATCTGGAGACTTCAGAGAAATGGGGCAGAGATTAGCACAGGAAGTGATATCTTTCCTTAAAAGGAAAATGGATAAGATTTCAAGATCTGGAAACTTGAGGAGTATCAAACTAAGCTTTGTCGGACATTCCATTGGTAATATAATTATAAGAACTGCCTTAACTGGTATTTCTTCTTATCCTTGGGCTATTTAACTTTTATAATTTTCTTGTGTGGGCCAGCAATATTCTACAATTTTGAGTAATGGAAACTTCTTTACTTCACTCTGCAGAGAGCATTATGGAACCATATTTGAGATACCTCTGCACGTATATATCGATCTCTGGTCCACACTTGGGATATTTGTATTGTCCAAACTCATTATTTAATTCTGGGCTGTGGATTATGAAAAAGTGGAAGGGTACTCAGTGTATTCATCAATTAACTTTCACAGATGATCCAGAACTTCAAAATACTTTTCTCTATAATCTTTGCAAGGTATTGATCTAATATTGTTATAACATATTTTTCTCCCCACACTTTGCCTCTACGCATTACTATAGAGATGTACAGATGCACACATACACACAGATACATGCATGTAACCCCATTTGTTGCATACGCTGGATTCATCTTACTCCACATAAGAATGCCAACATTATTCTTTGGGCAATACACAACTGCAGGAAATATCAGACACTAAATCAGTGTCTTTCTTTCTTTTTTTTCAGCAGAAGACATTGGAGAATTTCAAGAACATTGTCTTGCTATCTTCACCACAGGTATTACACCATCTTACATGTTCCAAACGGAATCTATTGTTTCCAACTTAAATTTTAGGGAAAAGTATATTTTACATCCTCAACTTTTGTCACTTTTCTAATTGAGTTCCCAACCTTTATATTTTTCTATATCAATTTTCAACATTTGCAAATAAGTCTTCTATTAATTTGCCGTTACATTTTCTGTTAGCAATGACCACGATAGCATCTTATTGGTCCACGTGTTTTAAAATAAATATTATAATAAAATATTTAAAAAAATAAATAAAGAGAATGCAAATAACCTTTTTAAACTTTGCTATAGATGCGAATTAAACCCTGAACTCTTAAATTATACTTTGAGACTCTTTAAATTTTGATAAATTAATAAATAACTCCCATAGGTTGAAAATAATCTTTTTAAACTTTGATTTTGGTGCATAAATATCGGCTAAACAAATAAAAATAATATTTTAAGACTTCTTAAACTTTGATAATAATGTAACTTTTTCTAATTGAAAATGGAAATATTCTTTATATTACCAATTTATTGAAATTTAAAGTCTTAAAATATATTTTAAAAGTTCGAGAGGTCAATCCACAATTAAGTCAAAATTTAGGTGGTTATTTGCAATTTCTCCTTTATAAATTAATAAAAGTTAAAAAAAAAGAGGAAAATTTATGAAAAATCTGTAAGATGAAAAAAAGTAAGATAATGTATATATGTACACACACACACAATGACGATGATGATGATATATACACAAAATATACATTTAAATATTTTAAAAGTAAATTAATAAAATAATTATAAAAAATTGGAAAAGTAAATAGAAAAAAGAAAAAGAAAAAGAAACATTACTACTGCCCACCCCAAGGCATTGGCGCTGTTGGAATGGCCATGCGACCCACTGAAAAAATGCGGGTTGCTAGACACTTAAAAAGGTTGTGGGTCCAATGACCTACTTAAAAGTGGGTGGTGACTCACTCTAATGGAGTGGCTGCAAGTAAGTTTATTTTATTTTTCATTTTTCTTTTCACTTTTCTGAATTTTTAGTTTTCATTTTGCAGATTTTTTAAGAACTTTTTAAATTTTAATTTATTTTTTATAATATTTTATTATATTATTTATTTTAAAAAAAATGTAAACCAATAAGATGGTGCCATGTGTCATTAGTAACAGAAGATGTGACAGCAAACTAATGGAAAACTTGTTCGCAAATGTTGAGGATTGAAATTGGAAAAAATAAAGGATGAGGACTCGATTAGAAAATTTGGCAAAGGTTGAGAATTGAAAATGTACTTTGCCTTAAACTTTATGCTGGTCATAGCCTCCATTCTTTCAAGGAAAATGTTTTCTCGGAAAAATATTTATCATATTTTCCTCTGTGTTTTTGAGGAAAACTACTGCAATCAGCAGAAAAGGTTTCTCTGGTGAAGTGTTAACAATGAATAATTCTGGAAAATGACTTTCCTTTTTTATTCCAATAAGTCATTCTCAAATTTCATTTGGACCAATAAAAATGATATATTACATATATTTATGTAACAAAATAATATTTTATTTATAACTATAATATAAATATAAAAAGTATCTTTATGGTTGTATAATAATAACTACATTGTATACAATATTAAAATATAAAAGATAATATTAAATTATTCTTGTATGTTACATATATTATGCTATGTAATACACCATATAAAACACATATATAATCCTTGTATGTTATATAGAGTAAATTGCACTTTTATTCTCCAAGTTTCTGTGCATTCGCACATACTCTCTTGTAAAAAGTCATTTAGATGCTCATAACACCCAGAAAAAGTGAATTTTCTTTCCCGAGGTGTTATTAAGATTCCTTTGAAAAGATCTTTAGTGATGGTTAAGTGTATAAGCTAGAAGGTAATATATATTGCAATATAACCGCATAAATGAAATATGAATAAATAATATCGTACATAATCCTAATAATATGCATTATGTAGTACTATTAAGTATAGGATTGTAAAATTTATGTTATATTTGATATAATTACATAAACATATCATATTACTTTCTCAATCTGTATCTTATCTTTATTATATATATTATATCTAATTCGTGTCTGTTTGAAAGTTAATGCTTTGAAAACTATAGGATTTGTATTTTATTTGTTTCATTTTCAAACTCACTGTTTGGATAATTTGTGTTTTTGGTATCTTATTGTAATTATTGTGAAGAAGGTGATTAGGAAAAGAAGTGTAGGAGATGAAATTTTGCTTGTTTCAATGTGAGCAGTTTAGGGAAATAAGTTAATTTATTGAAAAAAGAAAAGTTTAGTTCCCCGCAACCAGCGGATGGGCCATACAAAGAGGAAGGCGGTGGGGGGAGATGGGGGATAGATTATTCTGAAAAAAAAAAAAAAATGAATAAAGGATTCATTAGATATTTTGTTTCTTAGGAGGCATTCAGATGTTATACTTTTTTCTTTTTTGTTTTTGATTTTGTTAAACACACAATTTGAAACCGCTGCCAAAAAGATAACAAAAGACGCCAAGGAGCCAAAATTAAGAGGCCTAATACCATATAACAATTATACAATACTATATAAATGATATATAGACAATTTAGTTATACAAAAAATGGGAAAGCAAATAACAGGAAATTGTTTTCAATATGTTGTCACTAAATCACCAAGCAAATGAAAATTAGTTATGTTTCTTTCCAAGGAAAATGTTTTCCAAAACAAGTAGTTTCCAGTAAAACAAATACAAGCTTTACTTGAATCAATAGTATTCACCGTCTTTGAAGTCTATTCTAATTGAGACTTGAGAGACTCTTCTTGGTAATTGTATTGTCTCATTGCGACAATTAATACCATATACATTATAAATATAAATTATATGTTTATTATGATAAAACTAAATTTTATATGAAGAATTATTTTTATTTTATGCGTATTTATAAGTAAATACAATAAAAATAGTTGTTCTGGTAATTAGTGATTATGCATATGTAATTTGTTTTATAATTTTTTTTACCTATTATTTCTCCCCTTCCACGTTCTATCATCTCACCCATCTTTTTCCCCTTCTCTTGCATCTCCTAACTTTTATAATCTTCTTCTCTCCCCACTCTCTTTCCTCCCTCCCCTTTTCCTTTTTGTTCTCTCTTCGCTCCCTTTCTCACTGTCTCACCCTGCCTCCCTTCTCTCTTTTCGTTTTTCCCCTATTATTCCCTTCCCTCCTCTCTCCTTCTATTTCAGTGACACTTGTCCCCTAGAAACCAAATTATTACATAGTGTAATGGATAGATAATTCTAAATTTGAAAATTTAAAGATCTGCTATGAGGTACAAATTCAGTTTTTGCATTAATTGAGACTTGGAGCCTTAGAGTATTTGTTTATTTGCATTTTATGGGAGCATTGATTAATACGATGGCCAAAGGATTAATCTTGTGCTTCAAAGCAAAGTTCTTTCCTTTTCTATGCTCAGACTTCAGATTTAGTATGCTAGCGAGGACATTAGGCAATGTGGTATCGTACAGTTAATTTTTTATTTTGGGGGGCTTGAAAGTTAACTTGATGCCTGTACCTTAATATTCATGTAGCTAATATCTCATTTAGTTCAAATCTTTCTATCATAGTATTCATTATTTGCTTTATAACTTCCAATTTTTACAAATGCTCTAATTGTACTCCTCTAGGTCCATTTTTCCTATCAGTTATGTACCTTCATTTATGCACTGGGTGCTTTGATGTTGTAGGATGGATATGTTCCTTATCATTCTGCCAGAATTGAGCTGTGCCAAGCATCTTCCTCTGACCATTCCAAAAAAGGCAAAATTTTCCTGGAGATGTTGAATAACTGCTTAGACCAAATACGGGCACCTTCCTCTGAGCATCGGGTATTTATGCGTTGTGATGTCAATTTTGACACCTCCTCACAGGGAAGGAGCTTCAATACACTAATTGGGCGAGCTGCACATATTGAGTTCCTTGAAACTGACATTTTTGCAAGGTTCATAATGTGGTCTTTTCCAGAGTTATTTCGATGACTGGTACCTCCAATGGATACCTTCTGTTCTTTTGTCGTGGTCTACAACTCTTGCACTGGGCTCTGTTCAAAAGGCCTACCTCTAAAGATAGTAAATATGGATTGGTGGGCTTCAGGGCTGGGTTTTTAAACGGCCAAACCCAGAGCACAAAGTGGCTTGGTGCAGCATTGTTCGGGGCGGTGTATAGTATGCACAGGAGACCGAGTTAGTCGTTTTCATGGTTGTACTTTGATAGTGCTGCAGCCTTTTTTGGCCATTGATATTCGCTCTCTCCATGGCCTTTGAGGTATGATAGAGCTTGATCAGCCCTCCAGCTGACATAGAAATTGATTTAGCACAAAGAAAGTTCTGATTTATTAGCTCAGTGTATTAACCAGCATCACTAATTCATGAAATGAATTACTGATGGTGGATTAGATATTGTACATAGTAGGTACCCTGATTGGGCAAAAACTAGTGCTTTTCTAATTCTTCTGGCTTGTGAATTATGATATTGTCTCTAGCTATTTCTTCATCTTTGAAAACATTCAATACCAAGGAGAGCTGTCTTAGTGGCTATTAGCATTACATCAATCTGTAGTTGGTCTTCCACAAGTCAAAATCTGGAGTGTGGTGATTTTCACACGGCCTTCATGGATTTTTAGTGTCAAAATTGTAATTGTGGTTCTACTAACATTGATATTATTAATGATTAGATGGTTACATCTTGTGTCTGTGTAAACACGCAATTCGAATTTAGAGAGGAGTGGGCAGTATTTGTTTCCAGCATGTGGAAGGAAATTTAGCTAGGTCCTTGAAGCCTGCGTAACCGGATGCAAATTCATTTATCGTAAGGTCGCTACCTTGCAGGGCAAGGTTTAACAGCATGTTTAATCATCATAAATCGCTAATTCTAGTGTCGGTTATTGTAGAGCGGCTTGCTAAAATATTTCCCACTCCTAGAGCGAATCGTGTTCCTGAAAAAAAGTTCTATCTTGAGCAACCGAAATTGTAAAGAACATTCTACTTCAAAAGATCGATTAAAATTGGCGCTTAGCCACCTGTTTTGACACATTGCGGAAAAATACATATTGTTTTTCATCTTTCATCTTTTCTGGAACTGATATAAAACAAATCAAGCTGGTGTCCATGCAATGTGATATGAACAATGGGATCAAATCTATTGAGAAGCACCCATAAGTCCTATGATATAATAATTATACGAATGGTTATTGCAGTAGAGAATGAATGAACAGCTCCACAGGGATAACTTGAAACCATTTAGTTCCTCTTTCAAAACAAGATTGTTTTACAGAAAACAAGGGATCTGGCTGCCTGAAACCATTAGCTCATAGAGTCAGTTCTTTGCCGTCGTCATAATTTGGAAGTGTAACACATTTGAAGACTTTGCAGTTAGAACATAGCACATACCCAACCTGCAATGTAGTGCAAGTTGGTTAAAAAGAAAAGGTTAATTCTTTGCTGATAAAAATGATCCCAAGAAGATGCAAATGTAAAGCATACACTTGGATACCTGAAAATTTTCTCACTGCTCAAATAGAAATAATTCCAGAAAAAAACGTGACATAGTTAAGCCTATTATTCCGTAGGGAACTCTGAATACTAGCTTGATTTCCTGATTCTTCATTTCCTTTTATCCACTATTGGCTGGTCATGGAAATATTTGATTCAATCAATATACATTTTCCCTTTCAGAAGAGGATACACTTTGCATACCACAGAGGAGAGATCTCAAGCAGATCACCATCTAAGGAAGTGTAGACTATTGCAGGTAGGTATAAAATTAGCAGACTAGCTAGCCCTACGACTGAATGACATGCAGCAACAAGTCATCTTTCTGTCAACAGCCCCAAGTTGTGCTAATACACCATCAAGTCACCATACCGCATCGAACGTTACAACCAAGTGCAACTTTACGCTCTAAAAACTTCAACTCACTACAATGTGGCACCAGAATCTTGCCATAGATTGTCTTAATTGGGTACATACTGCAATTGTGACACTTCTTCCCTCACAAAGTTTTCACCACCATTTCCCGGAAGTCCTTAACATTGACATAATCTCTAATCTTGACCAACAAAGCGATGAAAACTAAAACAATCATCAAACCTCCTTTCTAAGTTTAGTTGACCATCCAAAATGTACTGCATGAGTGATGCAGAGATGAATACCTAACAGTTTCATTGTCTAGATGCAATGTCTGTTATGCAATTTAATAACCATGACGTTCAATTCAACCGCAATCACATAACAACAAGCTATAGCCTAGTCAAGCTATTCCATCTTTCTGTTGCATATATAATATGTGTCTCCATCTTTTATTAAATGTGGTTCGAGATAACAAGATGCATACTGCTGTTTTTCCGTGGTTCCACCACCTATTTGTATTCTCTGGGTTTGTACTTTATGCTGATTATTTATCGTGGACAAGATTGAACTCCAAGGCTTGATCCTAAGAAGGGATGTAATATATTCACATGTTATTTTATCTGCTTTAATTCTTATAATACAATTACATCACCAAACAATTATGAAGTAGACATAACTGCAGTAGAAATTAGGATGACATCTTCTGCACTAATGGCAATGGGTAAACTTCACCTATAGTGCTAGCTACTGGTTTGCTATGTCCTCAATGAAGATAGATGGGTAATGTCAATATGGTCGAAAGAGCAATATGAGGGAACAGATTGACAACTTACAGCTCTACAAGATGGACATCGACGATACATCCGCTTGTTTTCTGCTTTAACATTGGTCTTCTGTCCTTTGCAAAAATCACAAACTAGCCATCCTCTACCATTGCAAGGCTCGCACATGATCCCTGAATCAGTCTTCAAAACAACTGAATTGGTGTTAGACTTAGACCAGAGTTCTAATGAAGAAAAGAAAGAATGGCAGAAGTTGGCACGAAAACTAAAAAGGAAACTATCGTGTGTCGTGATCATCAAATTTAACATACTGGAGTATGATCTAAAAATTAGTTTGTTATTCTTGATATCTTCATATTAGCAACAATGGGTCAATAACCCTCTTTATGTTCAATTACTTTGGAAAACGACCTGCTGCCTAATTTTACGACTCGAACATTTTCACAGCAGGAGAACAGAAGGGTCGGAGAATATCTGAATAGGCTTCTCGGCTTTTCCAAAAAGATTAACATACAAAAACTACACTCAGGGTATCAGTTATCCACTCAAACTTGATTGAGATCATGTAGTTTTCATTTCATGGAAAAAATTGCAGAGGGCTTATTTGGTAATAGGCTTGGCCCAGATTACTGTCATGGATGGAGTCGGACCCATTTATTTAGTGGATGTTTTAGGAAGATTTTTGTTGATGAGCTCAAAGCTGGAATCATCGGATCAGTAAGAAACCTAAGAAGTAGATAGATATATAATAAAGTGCAAGGAGTCACATATAACGAATGCGTCCTGTCCATTGTGCATCAAAACGATCCAAAGGATATTATGAAGGCTTATCTTATCCATTGATCTCTGAAGTTATTCCATAGTCAAGGTCAGCCTCCGAAATCTATGAATAGGTGTCTTCTCCTCCTCATTGGACACATTAAGAAGATCTAAGATAAATAACATTGTGCTGCTGAAGGATCAAATGACGCTAAACTTTTGCTCAAGAACGTTTACCTATAGCATGTGCTAACAAGCTATTGAGACCGCCGTCCCTCCTCCTGGGCCTCTCTAATCACATCTCTCCACATGGCATTGGATAGTCATTTAAAGCGCCGCATCAGATAATGTGCACATAACCAACTATCAATGACATTAGCCCACACGAAAATATTACCGGCTTTGAAGAGAATTCATTTGTTGATGGAAAATTTTTTCAATTCAAATGAAAATGTTCTATTAAAAATTAGGACTGTAGTTTCCTGATTTAAAAATTTTCCCATGATATGAGTCATCTTCGAGATAGATATTAGCCATAACGGCAGCTTCCTGGGAAACCTTCACCTCTATCTATCTCCTAGACTACCACCATTGAACAAAAGTAATTACTAAATTAGCAATAATACTTTCAGCTACTCTCCAATGCTTAAAAAGTGCGCTAAACTAGAATCATATAGACTTCAAGCTACGACTCAATTGAAAACTTCTATTTCTAAAGAACTTGAATAGTTGGTTTGGCAAAAAAAAAAAAAAAAAGGAACTTGAATAGTTGAGGCTGAAGATAAACGCAAGTTTCAACAAGTAACTTGAGTGAGTGATGACCCCTAAATAGATAGCAATGAAGCTATAGAACGGGTTTAGATTTAGTTACCTGATCCTGAGCTTGGTAGGTGGGAACACAATGAGGTGGCTTCAAGAGAAACTTTGTTGCTTTTATTGGATAACAAGCTGAAGATGGCCAGGCACATGCATGGAGCTTTGCTGGGGCAGTGAAAGACATTATCATCACCATCATAACATAGGAATCCTTAATCCTGTTATTACCAGGCAACCTTCTATCAGCACATATCGAATTACATGCAATAAGCACCTTTTTCCTTCGAAATTCTGCCTTTCTACTACCAAATAGATGGGATGTTTATTATGGAAAAGGAAGTAGGAAGTAGGAAGTAGGAAATCGATTACTAACCTCGTCCTAGCGAAGTATCGAATTGAGATGTGCAGACTTCGGGGCACCGTCGGCTCGCACACAACGTTAGTAGAGTAAGTGGATATGGTTAAGGAATGGCTATGTGGCTTTCTTCTTTACTTTCTTTTTTTTTTTTTTTTTTCTTCTCACTTAAAAGTACACATTAGTAGATGGCATATTTGCATTGTCGGAGTAAGCACAACGATTCAGTACGGTTTCCTTTTTATCGAATTAAATATAATATAATGATATAATTTTTTTAAAAATTAAATCTAATTATATGGTTTGTTTCGTAAATTTTCGAGTCTAATTAAAATTAGTTCGGTTCGGTTCGGTTCAAACTGTTTATGTCAAATTTTTACTAAATATTTTTATTTCTAATAATATGTTTTCTTTTTTATTGAACTTTCATATATTTTCAATTAATTTCTCATATATTTATTATGTCAGTAAAAAAATTATACAAGATTTTAACAAACTCAACTTAATTGAATGGAGATAAAAGACTTACTCTAATAAATAAACAACGAGGAGGGAGAAGTAAAGTTACTTATCAAAAAACAATATGAAGAAAACAAAAGAAACACATTAAAGATTGAAAAAAAAAAAAACATAAAAAGCATCAATGTGAGACTCTTGATTTAAAAACATATAAGAAAATGAAAATTTCTAAATGGAAATTACTCAATTTAATCTTAACAATTTACCCAAAAATAAGACAAAGAAGAAGAAGATATGAAAATTTTGATGAAATCTATAAATATTGATGAAAAAATAAAAAAAAAAATAACAAAACAATTATATGAAATTATTTTTGTTTGACTAAACGGTTCGGTTTAGTTCACTTTTCTGAATTAAATTGCGAATCGTTTATATATAATCAAACCAAACCGTAACCAAACAATTTGTTAAAAAAAACTGCTTTTTTGTTCAGTTTATGAGAACATAACAGGTATAGGAACCACTGAAGGTACTAAAGAAACAAGAACAACAACTACTAATTCATCCGCTAATATATTTCTGAAAAGTCGAAAATTAAGTGATAAGAGTCCACAGTTTGCCCTTTTTTTGTCTAGTCCTAATTTGCATTACATGTGCAAAAAATATAAAAAAAGTTTGGACTTCGTGATATAGAAGAACACCAATGATATATATTAATAAAATTAAAACTATAATAATTGATAAATAAAATCATAGCAAATGATACAAAATGATAGGTGTATAGCTGGAATGATTTGTAAGGAATGAGCAGTAGTTGAGAAGTATGTATGATGTATTTCAATTCTTCTAGTAACTACTTGTAAATATATTCAATAGTTAAAAATATAGAATACCAATTATTAGTTATAAGTAGTTAAGAAAAGATTTGGATTTGAATCAAATCGAATATCTATATTTTTTTTTCAATTCCAATGTAATATTAAGTTTAGTTTATAATTTTTCTAACTTGAAAAAAAAAAGACAAAAACTGCTCAATTTGTTTCAATTCATGGTTTAAAGTAAGAATCTCAAAATGTTTAGGAGAAATACTTGTATTTTGATGCAAGTTTTCCTCACTATAATTAAAAAAAAAAAATGAAATTCCAAGACTAACAATTTGATGCTTTTCTCACAGACAACATTTTTCACAACTTACATAATCCATCAAAGCATTACACATTGGAAATACCTATTGAGTATGACTCAATTAGCATTTTAGACGTGTAAGTGGGGTTGCTATCGATGATTAATTGCGTATTATGCACGTAATGGTCAATCTTGGATATCACTTAATCCAATGATATGTGTATGGATGTAATAGAGAGATTCATGGGAGGAGGAATAGGTAAACTTGATTACTTGTTTGCATATGATAGAAGATGAAGCCTTGTGTTTTTCTAAATATTCTTGATCTTGATTCATTCTTCATCGAGTAGCTTATTTGATCTTTCATAGAGTAACTTTAATAAAGTTTCCACGTTTGTCTCAACCTAGTCAATGCTTAGAGTGATCCTAAATGAGAGGAGAAACCTCTTATTTATAGATCTTAGAGGTTAGTATCATTCGTTGAATTACTCAGAGATGGATGGTCGAGATTTGATATTACTAGCAATTGTTAGATTGTCTTGAATGATCCAAAGGCCGAGATTCACCCCTTTTTTCTCATATGGGCCATGAGCTTAGGCCTTGGGTTTAGATGGGCCTAATAACTTAAAATATAAGGAGAGAAACCCATCTATAATAACATAAAAACATAACTATCATTTAAATCCAAATAGCTCTTTTTGAGGTCGAATGAAGTCCAAATGGACTCAAAGAGATCTCCTTTAAGCCAGCTTCTTATACATAAGTCAATTGAGTAAAACTAAGAGTGGATTAGCTGGTTTAACAATCCTTATTCTAAGCCTTTCAAGCCATATATTCCTAAAACATCCTTAATTTGGTCCGATTTCTTGGACTTTGTCATTACCCATTAAACTAGTCAATGACATTAAATTGGGCCAAAAACTCAATTACCTAAATGACCCTTTATAAGAAATTAGATAGCGTTCAAGTTAACACAAAAAATAAAAAAGTATTACTCTTCATTTACTTCTGAGATCTATAAAATGTAAATGGAACATTCGGAACACTTGCTTTTACATCATTCATATATATTCTTATTAAGAAGTGAAAATATAGATAGTTGGATAAAAAAAAAATCATTTTATCTGGTGAAAGGCACTAATCAAATTTTCACTAGGTAATTAGCACAATTTTTTTTTTTTACCTTTCATGATATGATTTAGTTCATAATTTTTCAAATTTACGTTTTGGTTCAATTCCGTCTAAATTTGTTGTCAATCAATTTCAAATATAGCTTTGTTTAGTTATTTTTTTTTCATCATATTGGTGTCTTATAGGTGTTTACTTGAATCTTGTGTTTAATAAGAATATAATACAAAAAAGATAAAAATATAATTTCATATATTCCTTCCTTTTAAAATCAAATACTAAATAAATCCCAAACAAATTGAATTTATTTACCATCTACTTTATTTATATTTATAAAATTACTTAAATAATTATCTCTAATAGATAAAATATATATTTTTCAAATATTTTCTATTAAAAGTAATGAAATTTTCATTTCCTAATTCTGATACTTTAATTGCCCCCTTTATCATTATTATGAAATAAAAACTAATAAGAATCAAATAAGATAGTTTTTCAAACATTATATTTTAAATAGATACATAACAGATATAGATAACATAAATACAAAAAAAAAAAAAAAATCTAAACAGGACCTATAACTATTTTGTCCTTAATTTTATACTTTTTCTTTAAATTTGGCACCTCTATTATTTTACTTAAAGATTAAATAGTAAAACAAGGTTATAAATGCACAATTTCTAAAAATTTGGTGTTTAAATATACAATTCTAAAAGTAAGACACTAAATACAAATAAAGCAAACATAAGGTAGTGTATTTGCAATTTAACTAATTTACTATTACACATTTAATTTTCATTATTCCTCTCTTTTTTTTATTCTATTTGTTGTTTTATTAAAATAATAATTTAAAAGCATTAAAATGATTGGCATAAAAAGAATTGTAATTATAATATAACATGCAACTATAAAATGCTAAAGAAACTTTAAAAAATATTGCTTGCTAGTTGGAAATTTTTTATATCACATTTGATACATAAGAATGGTCTTGAATACAATGGAACGAAATGAGAATTGGAACAATAAATCCTTTACGTTTGGTTTACATACTGAAACGAGGTAGGAATAAAATTACAATTCTTCATAAATGAACTAGACAAGCAATAGTTATTCCTTATAATTATTTTGAGGTATTATGAATAGATATAAAAATATACTATAAAAGATTAAGGAATTGCTATTTTCTTGGTTCTATAAAGGAGTAGCAATTCCTTATTTTTCGACAATAATAATTTCATGGAATAGCCATTCTGCTAATCAAACGCAAAAATAAGTAGGTTAATGATTATAGACATATAATTTTAACCCTCTTTATTTTTATTTTTATTATTTTTCTTTCTTTTCTCTTTAGGCTCCAAATTAGAAAAACACAAAAAATTAGGAAATTAAAGAAAACCTAAAAAATTAAGAAATTTAGAAAAAAAAAAGGATCATAGAAAAATACAAAAATTTTCAAACATAAGAAAAGGTACAAAAAAAAAGAAAAATTCAAAAAGAAACCCTAAAGGATAAAAAGTTAGAAAATGAAGTTTAAAAATTTAAAAATTTGAAAAATTACAAAAAAATAGAAAAATTAAAATCAAGTAAAAGATTTTAGAAAATAACATGTTATTAGGACAGATTTTTAATTTTAATTTTGGTTTAAAAGTTGGGCCGTTGAATTTGGGCCGTTGAATTTGGGCTTAGATTTAAATTTAGCCCAAGTTGACTGAGTCCATATGTGCAATCAACAATTGATTGCATATATGAATAAGGCATAGGCTAACGGCCTAATGGTTAAGCATATAGACTGAGTTTGGGGTTTGAGTGTGAGGCTTTGGGTTTGAATCTTGGTAAAGGTAGGAAGGCCTTTTTTCTTATTTTTGTTTTCAATCGCATTAGAAACCATCACTTGTCAGGATTTGAGTGCGCTACATGTCTTGACATGTGGCAGGACAGGATTGGACGACATGCTAATGTAGTGCCACGTATCATGAATGATACGTGGCATGTCGAGGTTGGCCGGCACGGTTGATGCAGCACTGCGTTAGCCCATTTTTTTCCTTTCCTTCACCTTTCTTTAGATTTCTAGCACTTTTTTCTTCGGACTGCTTACTTCAGTACGATTTTTGGACCTATTCTTGTTGCAATTTCACCAAATCAATGGCAAAATTACAAGCTAGACATAGCTTACTGTGAATCGATACAAAAAACACGTCTAAATATAGTCAAAGGAGCATTCAATTTGAGCTCTAAAAATAAAAAAAAATAAAAACTGTTTTTCTAGGCATTCTTTATTAATCCAATATGAGCTTTTCATGTTTTCTAGGAACAATTCGAGAATAAAATGAGCTTCGAGGAGTTCATATGGACATACACAACCATTCTCGAGGTTCAAATTCAACTCCTAAGCTTTCTCTCTCTCTTGTTACTCTCTTTCTCTCTCTACCAATCTTTCTCTCTTCGAGTTCCTCTTTCTAGCCAAACCTGAGCCCAACCACCACTACAGTAGTGACCCCCACTCCGTCAGCTCCCTAACCCGACCACCCTCTACTACTGCTGTGTCTCCTAGCTACTCAACCAAATAAGCCACCATCGATCACCTTAGCCCCGAATTAAGTCTACGACCACTCTCCCCGTGTCCTTAAACCCTATACCACACTCCCCTTTCAACTCTAGCACCACTCGAGCAGCACCACTGACCGCCACTCACTAACACCACCCAAACCAGCCCCAAACGCTAAGGCAACCTCTCTACCCACCCCAATCCCAATCGGAAATATACAAAAACCCCCTTTCCCCTTCAATTTAGTAGCTAGATCAAGCTGAATCGTGCCTTGCTGCTGCTGTTGAAGAGGAACCTAAGATTCGGCTTGACTTGGAGATTCGACCCACGATTCGATCTAGCGACCCAAATCGACTTGCATCCGACCTGACCCGCAGGTCCAAAAGTCCATCCTGGTTTAATTCTTTTTCGGATTGTTTTTTATTTTATTTTATTTATTTACTTGCTTATAATGAAAATGTAATCAAAAAAGAAAAAATGAAAAGAAAAAGAAAGAAAAGAAAAAAAGAAGAAAAGAAAAAGAAGAAAAAGAAAAAAAAGTAATTCTATTTTATTTTATTAGTTCAATAAAATTAAATAAGATATAATAAGTAATAAATAAATTAAGTAATGAAATTGGATAAAGAAAAAGTAAAAAAAAAAAAAAAGAAGAGTGAAAATAAAATAAGAATAAATATTTGTTTTTACCACATCACTTAGAAAAAATTGATTTTCCAAAAACAAAAAAATCAACCATTTTTCAAATTACAACCCTTTTTAGATTTTTTTTCAAAAATAAAAATTTCAATTTAGAACTTTCATTTTTTTAGAAATTTTCTCAAATAAATCGAATTGAACTAAGAATGTAAATTTGGCATGTTGACAAAACTAAAATTAATTTAACCCTCTAAAGTTTTACAAAAAGAACTATATATGTTTGATCCCGAATAGTGGGTACGTAAGCACCTACGGGGCAATAGTAAAAAGTGAAAAAACCTAATTTCCCTTTTCCTTTAGTTTAGATTGTTTTGTTTATCCAATTAGAGTAATTAAAATTAAGTCTTGTCTTTCAAAATTAAAAGGTAATTTTTAAAGATTAAAGTTAATTTTGGAAAGTTAATGGTACCCGTAAGGGTTTAAAAGTCCTAAACCTTATACCTAAATCTTTGGTTTTAAAAAGAAAAACCGTTTTACAAAAAAATTGGTTTTAATTGATAGACTGATAACAAAGTTATAATCAATTCGCTTACTTGGTTATAAGTTAACCCCTTTTTCTCGACTTTAGTTAGATGGCAACTCTAACCCCTTTTTAAATTTAAAAAATGGTTTTTTTTTAGACCCTAGTTGAGAGTCGGTACTAAATGGATAAGGGTTTAGTATTGATTGATTTAAAGAAGACCTAATTTTATAAAAAGAACCAGGAGAGAAAAACCAAGTTCGATGGCTTGGCAACTCCACTAGGGATGTCAAGAGGGTTAACCATTCGATTTTCCAAAATTAAGATTAATCTCTAAAATCACCTTAAATGCAATTTATTTACTTATCTTTTTTATATATATAATTGTATTAACATTTTTTTGTAGGTTTTATGTATTTAATTATTTTGAAAGGGAAAGGGGGGGCTTTATTTTACTGTATCATGAACGCATGATAGATACGGTTGAACCCATACTGTCTTAGGACCTTAGGATGGGGAACCATTATGTAAGTTTAGGGCGTGGTGGGCCAACCATCCCTCGGGACTTATTAGGCGACCCCACTTAAACTTCGATGTGACCAATGAACCGTTTCTTTGTAAACATGTAAGGTCACAGAGTTTAAGGACCGCTAGAACCCATCTTTCTTGCATTATATTTCATGGGGTCAACGAATAACTAATAAAGTGGCAACATTATATAAAAAAGAAAAAAAATAATAATAAGATCCGGAGTTTCTTTCCCAGTATTCTTCCTAGAATTGATGTATATAGGAGGTCTTGTATATTTTTTTTTTCTCGTAATTAGTCTTTCCCTTGTAATTTATGCATTCTTTGTATTATTTTAGAAATAGCCAGCTCATCTAATGATAAGGTTTTTGCCAAGGAGATTCATGTCCATAAACCTACAAACCTGAAGCCCATACTCAGTCAATGGTTTCAGACTTTTAACCCAAGAGAGCAACAGTTCATTACCAACAAGATTAGACCCATACTCTTACTAGCCAAAGTGGAGGTTAACATCACGCTACTAAGGCCTTAGTCTATTTCTAGGAGCCCAAAGAAGTAACTTTTTAATTTGGATCACATCTGATCAGCTCAATTTTAGAAGAGTACACCCAACTACACTAAGCTCCTCCTGTGGATGAAATATATGTCCCAAAGCTCAATTTCGGCCCAACCTACATTTTTTCATAATTCTTAGGGATCCATAAGACTAAGATAAATGAGGTTGTAGATGATTGCAACAAACATGCCATCAGGATATGGGATTTAGTCCATTGGTTCTAGAATAAGCCCAGCTCCACCAAACAAGCTCTATTTCTTGGAAATTGGAAAGAAAACTGAATCAAGGCCTATGTGCTAATAGTATTTGCCACTATCTTGTTTCCAAGTAAGTCTCTTCTTATACACTTTAGGGTGATAGAGTTAGTGACTCAATTTTGAGAAGGTGAGTCTTACATTCCTGCCTTACTTGTTGAGTAGATAAGGAACCTTAATTTCCTTAAGAAAAGGGGTTGCGACATTATTAAGGGTATGGTTCTTCAATCACATCAAATGCTTTAGGTTGGACTTAATAAGGGAAGCATTTGCCAATAAGATTGATCTTATTGATTCTTTCGTCAATAAGATTAAACTACCAAAAGATATCTTTAACCTTCTCAGGATAGAGGTTCTACAAGATTTCGGAGTAGAAGACATACTATGGACTGCTAGGTGGAGCAATTACACTAAGGTCATACTGATTTGAAAAAAATTACCTTGCTGTGCCACTGATCAGAATGAGTTGGTGTACAGGTTACTACCAAAACACTATGGTAAGACAATTTGGAGGGATCCAAGACATAGTTCACAAACATTCATTAGAGGCATTCACTCTTAACCTCGAAGAGCCTTACTCTACAGGAAAGACATCCAAACTTTACAAGATTAAAGCTTGGTAGGACACCCGGACCATAAGTAATGGACAAACATCGGTTTACTAAAGAGTATTTATACAATCAACTTCATAAGGTAGGCATAATGCGATATCAGGCACTAGAAGTCCTTTAAACCTCCCTTGTGTACCCTAACTCTGAAATGGTGACCTATATGGACCAAATGAAAGCTCGTATGTAGATCTTCTATGATGAGAAAGACAAATGGGTAAACCTATGCTGAGAATCTAAACAAAGGTCGTACGCCCTGGAACGCCAACTGAAGATAGCCTAGAAGAAAATTCAAGAGTTTGTAGAAGAAAATGTCATTTAGCCCACATAAAAAAAGAAAATTAGGATAAATGAATTTGCACCTTTTCCTTTGTTTCATGTAATAACACTCTGGGAATCCAAAGATAATAAATGACTTGCCATTCTTTAAATCATTCGTTGATCCTCTCCTTTTCATCCGTGTGATTCACTCACATTTTATTCATTTACATTTTTTTAAAAAAAATTAAAATATCTATATATTAACTTGTTGAGAAGTGGTTTTAACTTAGGTCGCCAAGATAATTCCCAAACGTCAAACTTTCCAAAGAAGCCCCATCAAAACTCGTTCTTAAACCAGAATGGTTAACCAAGGAAACAACGACAACAACACCAATAATGGCAACCCCAAGGTTATTGACACCATAGAGTTAAGGTTCCAATCTTTGGAACGAACAGTAAAAAAAAATGCAGATCAACTGAGCTTTCTTGCTGACAGTATCTCTCTGCTTAGGTCTACAGCTCCATCAAATGAAGAGAGTTCTAAAACCTGATATGGAAAGAATACTGAAGCCCCACCCTTCGAAACAGAAGAAGCCTACCCTAAAGTCAATCAGGGCTTTGAATCCTTTGAAATAAAAGGGGTATTTCCAAAGGCTAACCCAACTTTTGAGCTGAATACTTACTCATTCTTGATTAACCCAAAGCCTGAAGCTAACCAAGACAAATTGAAAGAGCTTGAGAAGTAGTTAACTCAACAAATTACAGAAAAAGTGAAAATGCTCGAGAGGTATGATGGATTTGAGTATGTTGGCATAACAGACTTCTCTGCCTATGACTATATAAGCTTTTCGAAAAAGTTCAAAGTACCTAACTTTGAAAAATACAACGGGATTAGATGCCTCAAGCTACACACTCGGCTATATGTACGCAAGATGGGTAAGTATGTATAGTATGATCAACTCATGGTGCAGACCTTTTAGGATGGCCTGATTGGCCCTGCCTTAACCTAATATGCTCAGTTGGACCCAAATTAAGTGAATAAATGGGAGAAGCTGGCTAGAGCGTTCTATGAGAAATATAGATTTAACATTGAAGTGGCGCCAACAGTGACGAATTTAGTTGCCTTAAGGAAGAGGTATAATGAATCTTTCAAAAAATATGCTCAAAGGTGAAGGTCCCTAGCTACAAGAGTATCTACCCCTGTGATTGAGAAAGAGTTCACTACAACTTTCATTAACACTCTTGAGAGGCCTTATTTTGCTCACCTGATTGGACAAGCCTTTTCTAGCTTTGTTGAAGTAGTGGTAGCAGGGTATCAAATTGAAAGTGTCGTTTCCTCTAGCAAGTTGCAAGAGACAACAGATAGAAGACCACCCTCTATTAAACTTACTATCGGTAAACCTAGAGAAGCTACTGTTAGCATGGTCAACTCGAATGCAAGGCTTAACTTCCAGGTTTCTTTCAGGACAAATCCCCCACTAGCTCAACCATAGTACATAAGCCAACCACAGGTTAGCAGAGCCCCAAGACAATTCACCAAAATACTCGTTTTACTTAGTCAGGTGCTTAAGAAGTTAAGGAGAGATAATTTGTTGCTCCATTTTGAGGCTCCTAATGAAAGGTACAGGATGAGGTTTTTTGACCCTAATGCAAGATGTCAATATCATTTAGGGCAGGTAGGCTATTCGATTGACTCGTGCTAGAGGTTGGAAAACAAAATCCGAGACTTGATTGATGAAGGTACAATATAACTAGATTTTGTGGAGGCTCCTATCCAAATGTCAACAACAACCCCCTATTAAATCATGGGCCCATCATCAATATGATATCTAACCACTTAGAGCCTGTCATCAACATGATCCATCCCAACCAAGAACCTAAGATTTATAGATTCTACAAAAAAAAAAAAAGTTCTACAAGCTAAAAAGTACACTTTCCACATGCCTGTAGCCCTCGAAAATTATAAAGCGACCCCTCCTCAACTACCAGGCAATAAACTAAGGGCAATCAAGCTCGCTTGTAGGGGGGATCACTTGCTCCGGTAGAATCTATGATTTAAGAGAAGATTTGAAAAAGAAGGTCATGCTGGAAATGCCAAGCACCGAACAAGTTAAACATGAAGAAGGATTAACTGCCTTCACTAAGATGATCAAGTTTAGCGATCATAAAATAATGGACCAGTTTGCTAAGACTCTAGCATAGATATCCCTCATGAGTCTATTGATAACATCAGACCCATACCGAGAAGCTTTATTCAGAACACTAAGGGAAGTTAAGGTCCTTCGTGAAATCCCGGCTGAAAGGATTGGCTCTGTCACCAATTCCATCCTCACTATGGATCAAATTTCCTTCTCTATCGAGGAACTTGGCGAAGAAAGTACCCAACACATAAAGCTTCTATTCATAATAGTGAGGATAAATAACATCATAGCAAAAAGAGTCCTTATCGACAATGGATCATCTCTAAATGTCTATCTTTTGGCCACCTTGGATATATTGGGCACCGATATGAATGCTATTAAACTGAGTTCAATAACGGTAAGGGCTTTTGACGAATCCAGGAGAGAGATAATAGGGGAGATTGACTTACCAGTTGATATCAGCCCACAGATGTTTAACATTCCATTCCAAGGACCTTCAATCTGTTATTGGGAAGGCCTTAGATACATTTGGCAGGGGCCATACTGTTAACTCTTCACCAGAAAGTTAAGTTCATCTCTAATGGCCAGGTCATCACAATTCTAGGTGACTAAGATTATGAAATCTATAAAGAGATGGCCATACCCTATATTGATATAGAAGAACAAGAGGACTTTGGACTCCAAATGTTTAATGAGGTATGCATGATCACCAATCAGTAGAAGAAAGAGAGGCTAAAATTCAAAGAAGGTTAGTTTCGGACCTATAGGTTAGGATACATTCCTACCTTATTGGAAGAATTGCAAAGAATATAAGCCAGGGGTAGAAAAAGTAACAAGTTGTATCACACTTCGATAGCCTTCCCTTCGTTATTAGAAACTTTCATCTGGGCTGAAGCCTAAAACTTAAAGCCCACCAAAGAAGGCACTTCAATGAAGGGGCTGACCTATTCAACAAATCCCAGCACTTAAATAATTGGTTCTCCATCTCTGTGAATAATAATGAATCTTCTCTAGGGTAAAGGATGAATCACGATCTAGTATTTTCTAGAATTTTGTAATAAATTACCTTTGTTCTTCAAATGATTGTATTGGAAAGAAAGTTCCCCTAAATAAAATCGGTTTATTTTCCCTTTACTCCTACTTTACTTACACTTTTACATGCTTTTCTTTTTCTTCAGATCCTATGATCCGAATAAAGGCCATGGATACCTTGCGCAGATAGGTAATGAAATGAAAGTATTGATATTACTTTCAGCCTTGCTAGGTTAGTTTTCGGGAGTGATGTCAATGACCATAATGACGTACAAGAAAGCTGACAAAAAATGAAATGAGTAGAATTTCCGTTGACGAGCTAACCGAGATAATTAATGTTAGGACCAATGATAACCCTAAGGTATTGAAGATTGGGGGAAATTTGAAAGAAAATCAAAAGGCAGAGATTACCACATTACTATCCGAATATTGAGACGTATTTGCATGGTCTTATGACGACATGGTCAGATTAGATCCGTCGATTATAGTTCATCGTCTACCCACATGAGAGGATATCAAACCTAAGAAAGAAAAGTTAAGAAGATTCTGACCAAATGTTCTATTGAAAATCAAGGAAGAAGTTAGAAAATTATTGGATGTTGGTATTATCGAGGTATCTAATTATCCTGAGTAGGTAGCTAACATCGTACTCGTAACAAAGAAGAATGGAAAAGTTAGAGTGTGTGTGGATTTTCAAGACCTTAATTAAGCAACCCTTAAAGATAATTTTCCTTTGCCCCATATCGATGTCTTAGTCAATAACATAGCTAGAAATCATATTTTCTCTTTCATGGATGGATTTTCTAAGTATAACCAAATCCAAATGGCTAAAGAAGATAAAGTCAAGACAACGTTCATCATAACTTCGGGCATGTTTTGCTACAAAGTGATGCCTTTCTATTAAAAAATGCCGGGGTAACTTACCAAAGGGCCATGGTAGCAACTTTCATGACATGATGCACAAAGAAGTTACAGTATATGTCGATGATATGATTGCTAAATCCAAGGAAGGAGAAAATCATGTGGAAAATTTGAGGAGATTGTTTGATAAGTTAAGAAAATTCCAACTAAAGCTTAACTTAGAGAAATATTCTTTCGGAGTGACTTCGGGGAAATTATTAGGTTTCAAAATCAGCCAAAAGGGCATTGAAGTGGACCCTGATAAAGTCAAAGTGATAGTTGACCTGCCCCCTGCCACACATACTTAAAGAAATCAGAAGTTTGTTGGGCCGTTTAAACTATATAGCCTAGTTCATATCCTAACTCATAGATAAATGCCATCAATTCTTTAAATCATTAAAAAAGAATGCCAAGATTAACTGGGATGAAGAGTGCAAGCAGGCCTTTACAACAATTAAAGAGTACCTTATGAACCCTCCAATTCTGGTAGCTCCAAAACCCGGGAAGCCTTTATTCCTATACTTGACAATATTACTAGAGTCCATGGGGTACATGCTTGGCTAGAAAGATGAGGAAGGAAAGGAATGGGTTGTATACTACTTGAGTAAAAAATTCATTAAAGGGGATCAGAAATACTTAAAGATTGAAAGAACCTACCGTGCTTTGGTCTGGATAATGTATCAAATCAGATAATACACTCTCTACTACTAGGTTGAATTGTTGACTTAGCATGATCCCCTAAAGTATTTGGTAGACAAACTGGTTCACATTGGTAGAATCTCAAAATGGCAAATACTGTTATCTGAGTTCGACATTACATACATGAATTGGAATTTAGTTAAAGGGCAAGCTTTGGCAGATCAATTGGTAGAAAATCCCTCCAATAGCACTCCTTAAGAGGTATAAGTCAGTTTCCCCAATGAAGATGTCTTAGTGGTTGAGGGAAACTCTGATAAAGGAGAAGATGACGAGCCACCGAAATGGAAAATGTTCTTCGATGGTGCAGCCAACGTATCTGGGTGTAAGATTAGGGCAATATTAATATCCTGTGTCCATAAGGCTCATTTTCCCATACACTAATAATATTGCTAAGTATGAAGCATGCATCATGGGACTCAAGATGGCCCTAGATAAATACATTCAAGAATCAGAAGTATATGGAGACTTTTTACTCATTGTTAGCTAAACCTGAAGAGAGTACAAAATTAAAGATCCTAAGCTAGTGCCTTATCATCGGCACTTAACTGAATTTACGGAGAATTTCAAAGAAATCACCTTTAATCACGTATCGAGAACTTAGAATCAATTTGCTGATGCCTTAGCCACGCTAGCATGTATGATCCAAATATCTGGTGGAGTTGAGATTTAGCCTCTTACTATTGAAATTGAAAATAAGCCTGCCTTTTGCTTATCAATTGAGGATATAAACGACCAAAAACAGTGGTACCATGATGTTAAGACATTCCTACAACAAGGCGCATACCCTGAAGAGGTCTAGAAAAAGGACAGGAAGATAATTAGGAAATTGACTACTCAATTCTTAGTAGGCAAGTCTACCTTATACTGACGTTCATTTGACGGTACACTCTTAAGGTGTGTAGATGACAAAGAAGTTGAGAAGTTAATGAAAGAAGTACATAAATGAGTATATAGCCCTTACATGAATGGATACATGCTGGCGATGAAAATCATGAGGCTAGGGTATTATTGGTTAACAATGGAAAACGATTGCATAAAATACGTTAGGCATTGTCATTTATGCCAAGTTTATGCAAATAAGATAAATACCCCGCCTCGGGAATTACATCCCCTCTCGACACCATAGCCTTTCTCAATGTGGGGCATAAATATCATCGGCTTGATCACTCCAAAAGCGTTCAATGGGCATCGCTTTATACTAGTAGCCATTGATTACTTCAGCAAATGGGTCGAAGCTTTGTCTTACTTAAGTTTTACTAAAGGGGTCATAGTTAAGTTCATCAAAAGAGGCATCTTAGCCCGATACGAGACTCCGGAAACTATCATCGCTGACAATAACACTAATCTCAACAATAAGCTTATGTTAGAATTGTGCCAACAGTTTCGGATCATTCACAGGAACTTTACTCCTTATTGACCCCAAATTAATGGAGCCGTTGAAGTAGCCAACAAAAACCTTAAAAGAATCATTGAAAAATGGTTGTTACATATAAGGACTGGCATAAGATGTTACCCTTTGCACTCATGACCGATCGAACTTCCATTAGAACGTCGATTATGGCAACACCATACTCTTTAGTATACGGCATTGAAACAGTGTTACCGGTAGAGGTTAAGATCCCGTTGCTTAGGGTATTATCAGAAACTCAGTTGGAAGGAGCCGATTAGGTAAAGAAATGCATCGAGTAACTAAATTTGATTGATGAAAGGAGATTGACAGCCTTGTATCATAGTCAATGTTATCAACAAAGAATGGCTTGGGCCTTCAATAAAAGGGTACGACCCCGAAACATCAAAGAAGGAGATTTGGTGTTAAGAAAAGCTATCCCTAACGCACAAGACTGCAGAAGGAAATTTGCTCCCAATTATGGGGGACCTTATGTTGTGAAGCAAGTATTATTGGGATTTTGTCTTAAATGGATGGTCCAGATTTGAAAGACCCTGTAAATGCTGACGCTGTAAAATTGTACTATCCATAAGAAGTCAGTGGAAATTTTGCTCAAAACGCGAAAATACTAGTCATTTTGAATGTTACTGTGGTTTAATTTTCATTATCTATAAGTAAATTTGGTATCTTTTGCTGTTGTCATCATTAGAATAATCACCCTCTCCATGGAAAGGTCTAATTCCCTTTACTCCATTTAATCAAACCTATATACTGCAAACACAAGAGGAGTTAAGGAATGAGATCTAGAACATTAGTAATTAACAAAATTCTTTAAAATACTTTATTATGGATTGATCCCTCTCGATGGGGAGTTTTACTGTCTGTTTTTTAGGGGAATGCGAAACTCAAATAAGCAATCACAGTAGATGAGAATAAGGCTTTTGGTTCATAAAAGTTTTAAAAAGACAAAAACAGTGGGTCTTTTTTCTGTATCGGGATGATTTCCGTGACTTCTCCAAAAGAACAGCAAAGTCTCGAACATTGTACATCAAGAACATTAGGGTTGATAACAAGGGACTAAAATAAGAGATAGTAATTTTTTATGGGGGCTTTTAAAAAAGGTTTGACAGTTTAGGTGCCATCGACAAAGATTAGGTAAGTATTTCTATACAATGTTAACACACCGATTTTTGAATCTTGCACTTGCATTTAGACTAGTTGAGTATACCCAAAACCTTGGGTATAGCTTTTCTTCAGGGAACCTTCTATTGAAGTTTCTTTCATGGTGGTCTAAAGTTGGTTTTAGTCAAGAAAGCATCTGTAGGACCTTCTACAATTGCCAAATTTACTCCAAATCACCAAAACTCCATATTCATACTTCCTTTCACTTCAATTAAATTTAATGAAATTACAACTTCAATCCTAACAACTTACAAGGTTTGGGAAACTTTCTACATAACTCACATGATCTCAAACTTCACTAAATGGGGTGGTTTTCATAAATTTAGCCTGAAAAATATAGTTTTATGACAAAAACTAAACATCTACAGTAGCTTATGTACTGTATTTACTATTGATTATTCGGACTTTTTAACTAAAAAATAGCTAACTTACTCACTTAACAAGGATTAACCCTTGTAATTTTAAGCAAAAATCATAGAATCTAGCTTTGAGAAGCCTATCTTTTTAACATGTTCAACATTCCCCTTTAAAATCAAGAACATGTTGCATGCAACAATTTTTCACCTAAATAGTAATTTCTTGAAATTTTCAGCTTATTGGCTTTTTCACAAGTGAAAAATTCCCCCCTCACTAAAAATAATGATAATAAGTTTTAGTGAAACTTTTTACGTAACAATCTCATACGTAATATAAGGCGTATACAGAAAAAAATTAGTAAAGAAACTACATCATTTGGGTTTCTAAAAATTAAAGTGAAATTCGATTTCGAAGGTTCTGTTTCTTATAATCGATATATAAGAAGAATGAATTTCACAAAAATGAAAATTTTATATGAAAGTACACTTAAAATAATGCTAGATAAATTTTTCTAGAATTGTTTCAAGCAAAATTAATAATTTTTATGAATTTTTGAAAATCGAGTTGGAAATTGAACTCATTGGCAGCAAAAACTTCAACCACTAGCGGTTAAAGGGTGGTTGTTGGCTAAAGAGGGCACTACTTGCAAGTTTAGGTTGTGGTAGTTGTTCATTGTCAGGTGGTTTCTAGGTTGGTGAAACCCAATTTCGCAGATTACCACCTAATTTTCTAAAAATTCACTAAAAATCCCAAAAAAAAAATCTTACAAATTTTGCTCACTTTCCAAAGTATCTTAAGGCTTTAAAATGGATAAGGGGAGAGATACTTATAGCTTATAGGTTAGTGAAGTAACTAAGTGTATGTAGGACATGTAAGGAACTTTTAGACTTCCTATGCCAAGTTGCATTATTATCTTCTAAAATCATATGCAATTGATGGTTTTCACTCTAAAACCAGCAGCAAGAAACCCCTTGTTTTACAATAAACTAAGTTCATTAACTTCCTAAAGAAGTTTTCCATTTTATTTTATAATATTTAGTTATTTAAGGTTAGTTTTCCTTACAAATAGAAGCTTCTACTACACCTTCAACAACCCCTATTAATCCAATATACTTTGTCATTAATATTTTTGTTTTTATTATATAAAATATATATATATTTTCATTTTATTTATTGCTCTTCTTACATTTTTAGGTTGTTCCTCTAAATCTTCAAAAATTTTACTAATGAGTGAGTTAATTTTATTATTTTAACCTATAGTAACTTTTCAGTATTTCATTTCAAAATTAAATTTACAAGGTCACTTTAACCAACTTTCGAGTACCTATGGCTAAATCCGAACCTATGCGGACCAATTCCATAGGTGTCTTAAGTTTCTAAGTATTATCTCCAAGTTGTTGACTTATGGGATTTACAGGGTTACTATTAAACTCCATTAATTTTGTATACGGACATCACCTTTGATTATCAGATTGTTACAAGTTTCCCTTGTGAGCAACCTTAGTATTCTCATTATTTTTTTTTAGCTCTTATTTATTCCCTTTAGTAAGGAGCAGTGGCCAGTAGCCCTATAGTTAGGACTGATGAGTCATTTCCAGCAGATTGTAGGTCGAGTATGATTGATAGGTGTGTTACATCCAATTGATAGTTCCTTAAACTTTACTAGTCTTCTTTTATTCACTTTCAGTTTTTTTCATTGTGGTGTTTCTCCATGTATGTGACTCCTAAGATGCATTAGCTTAGCTAGTATCAAAGCATGGTTTTGAAAGGGAATGTGCGAAGTTATAGTGAAGCTTTTGGTTTGTGTTTACTGTTAGTAGCTATTATGTTCCTTCCGTGGCTACTGTATTCCTTTCGTGGCTATTGCAATGTGTTCGTGAGAAGTAAGTTATGAAGTTTTGAATTGAGTAGTGAAGATTTGTGTGTTGGTAAGTGTAGTTCCATTATTACTTTGTTTTTCAGTTTGAAAATAGAGTAAGTTCATTTCTGTTCTATTCAAGTAAGTGCTTGGTGTCAAAGTTGTTAGTGTGTGTTGGTAAGATTTTTGGGTAGTAAATAAAAGTAATTGTTGTGTGTTGTATTGTTAATCTGTTAAGATAAGTATTATACCATATCGAATTCGAATGTTTAAGGAGTTATTGGTGATTAGAGTAGTGGTGCCCAACTTGGTCGTGGTCATAATGGCAATAACACTCCTGGGTTAGTGGATGATAAACTTAACAAACTCATGAATCTTTTTAAGAGTCTAGTTACCCCAATGAAAGTTAACATAAAACAACTCTAAGGTGTGTAGTACCATAGCCAACCTGAAAATGTTCCATAGAGACGCTATGGCTAAGGCGACTAAGCTAATCGCTTAGTTTGACCTTATTGAGTTAAAGGAGTTGCAGATCAAGTTATTAGATGAAGGTTGGAATTAGAAGAGATAAAAGAGGATGATGAGGAAATAGACGTAGAGATTGAAGGAGAGGAAGTAGAAGAGGTTGATTATTACTAAGCACAAGAGCAAGAATGTTGAGCTCCTTGAGGACTTGAACTGTTAAGGTCTAAATTCTGCCCTTTAGTAGAAATAGAGATGTTGATGAATATTTAGAGTAGGAAGAGAAGGTTGAGAAATTGTTTGACTGTTATGAGTATATTGATGCTGTCAAGGTCCGACTTACTATACTAGAGTTTACTGGATATGCCATCATGTGGTGGAAAAATCTGAATGCAACTAGAGTGAAAGATGAAAGATGAGGTATACGACCTTGGGATAAGATGAAGAGGTTGTTGAGGGGTAAATTTGTGCCCCAAAGCTACTTGTAAGACACGTTTGCAAAGTTATAGGAACTTTGCCATGGAGGCTGAACTGTTGATGACTATGTAAGGGAATTCCAGATCTTAATGATTCAAGCTGATGAACCAGAGGCTCACATAATGTCGAGGTTCATTTTTGGACTCAAATATGAGATCCGTAATATTGTAGAAGTACAAAGGTTTTATACTTTGAAAGAGGCAATTCAGGTTACATAGAAGGTCGAAAAGCAAAAAAGAAATGCTCCAAGCCTACTTGAGGGAACATTTTCCCAAGCCCTTATTTCATGCCAACCTATTCATGCTGAACTGAGGAGACCATCTTAAGCCAAGAAAGAAATAACTGACTTGATGATAGTCAAGCAGGACAATAGGGCCAAACAGGCCAATTAAGTTGAATTGAGGTTAGGTTGACCCCGAAGACATAAGAAAGAGGACAAACCTTAGGATGGAAGACCAGCGAGGTGAAGTACTTTAAATAATTGGGCTTTGGACATATGGCTGCTAAGTGTCCGAATCGATGTGCTATGGTGCTCTAAGGAGATATAGTGGATAGCACCGACAAAAGTAAGCTCGAAGAGGAGAAGAATGTTGGGAAAGTTGAAGCCGAGGAGGCATGTGTCTATGTAAACCAAGGAGAAGTAATAACCTTAGTGCTAAGATAAGTGTCGAGCTCCTTGCCAAACTTGAAGGAAGATCAGAGAGAGAATTTATTCCATACGAAGTGTACAATCAAGGGACAACTATACACCATCATAGTAGATGGAGGAAGTTGTACTAACATTGTCTTACAGTCCTTTGTGTAGAAGTTAGGACTACCAACCTCTAAGCATTTTCAACTTTATAAGCTATTTTGGTTTTATGATAAGGGTACTTTGTACGTAACTGAGTAAATAAACGTACCATTTAGTATTGGGAATGTATACATGGATGAAATAGTTTACGATGTTGTCCTATGGAAGCTTCAAATTTATTACTAGGAAGACCTTAGTTATTCGACCAATATGTTATTCACGATGAATATAAGAACGCTTATGCCTCTATTAAGGATGGGAAGAAGATTATGCTACAACCAATGACATCGACCCAAGTGAATGAGACCCATAATTAGCTCACCAGAGCTAGTAAAAAGAAAGCCTTAGTGATGAGCTAAAGAGAGCTCTAAGTTGTAGAGAAGGCTGGTGAGCATATGTTTTTATTGATTAGGAGACTAATGGAGATGAGAGATCTGGAAAAAGTACCTGAATCGATCTGAAGGTTAATAGATGAGTTTTTAGACTTATTTCTTCAAGAGTTGCCTAAAGGACTGCCCCCAGTTCGAGGCATAGGGCATTGTATCGATTTACAACTAGGCACAACCTTGCTAAACCGACTTGCTTATAGAATGAACCCTAAGCAAGTTATTGAGCTAAAAAAGCGAGTGAATGAACTTATAAAGAGAGGATATGTAAGGGAGAGGATGGGCTCTTGTGTTGTGCCAGCTCTGCTCATTCCAAAGAAAGATGGTTCATGGCATATGTACATTGATAGTTGAGCTATCAACCATATCACTATTAAGTACAAATATCCAATATCGAGGCTTAATGACATGTTAGATAAACTTTATGGAGTCAAGATATTTTCAAAAATTGATTTGAGAAGTAGCTAGAACCAAATTCACACGAGGCCAGGTGACGAGTGGAAAACTATCTTCAAGATAAGGTATGGTCTCTATGAATGATTGGTTATGCTGTTTAGACTTACCAGTGTGTCGAGCACATTTATGAGACTTATGAACTATGTGATGTGCCCTTTGATTAGAAGATGTGTGGTCATGTACTTCGATAACATATTAGTATATAGTGCCAACATGAATACCCATGTTCAGCAGATCTGAGTTGTTTTTGATATTTTATGAGTTGGGAAGTTATGTAGGAACTCGAAGAAGTGTACATTCTATCAAAATGAAGTAATTTCCCTTAGGTATGTAATATTAGGAAAAGGAATCCAAGTTGATGAGGAAAAGATCTAAGTTGCATTGGAGAAGTCGACATCGAAGAATGTCATTGAGCTTTGAAGTTTCCATGGTGTTGCTTCTTTTAATAGGTAATTCATTAAGAACTTCAGTACCATTCCAAGCCCCTTGACCAAGCTGATGAAAAAGAGTGATGGGTTCTGATGGAATGACTGAGTTGGGTAAAGCTTCAAGGAAATCAAAGAGAAACTTATATTCCCTTATCCTATCACTACCAGATTTTGACAAGCCTTTTGAACTGGAATGCGATGCGTCGGGCACTAGATTTGTACTATCCTAATGCAAGAATGATGATTGGTTACTTACCACAGTAAGAGGCTTAGTAGTGCTGCATTGAATTACTCTGTATACAAGAAAGAGTTATACTTGCTTTTTTTTAAGTTCTTATTGTCTAGCAACATTATTTACTACCACGAGAGTTTATAATCTACACTAATAATGAGTCATTGAAGCATCTTGGGAGTTAGAACAAACTTTTGAAGAGATAAGCTAAGTGGCTGGAGTTTATAGAAGGATTTTCATATGTGATCCAATACAAGAAAAGGAAGTGCTAATGTGGTCACCGATGCTTTGTCTCGTCGGCAAACCTTATTGGAGTTTTATATGAATGTGGACCCTTTTCCAAAAAATATTACGGAAAAGGGCCCCTTTTGAAAAAAAAAAAAAAATACCAATATGGTATACTGAAGGCTCATGTGAAGCATACGCCTTCAATTGTGGTTAGGTTTTACACTGAACATATATTTAGTAAATGCACCTTCAGTAGCTCATCGAGTTAGGAGTTTAACTGAAGATGCATGTACTAGATGCTCCTTTAGTATTACACTAGATGCTCCTTTAGTATTACAATAAAGGCGCATCTAGTACATGTGCCTTCAGTATAAAATTTTCAATCACAATTCGCAATTAAAAATAATCGTTATTAAACGTAGTAATTTCCCCTAATCCCATACAATTAAGTAATGTTCTTTTAACCATAAATTGCAAACTGAATGAAAAATTTGATGCACTAATCAATTACATAAAATCACAATTGGGGGAACATCTCAACAAAGATAGTAAGTGGGGAAGAAATCGACGATGTGATGATCATCTAATGACCGTATGAGTCAATTACAAAAAAAAAAAAAATTGCAAATTGTAATACCGGGGTAAATAAACAATGCATTGAACTATAATCTTTGATGAAAAGTAAATTGTATTTCGAATAATTAGTATATACACAAAATTTATCTTGACTTAATATTAACATCAAAACAATGACCAAAAAAGGATGAAACAAAAGAATAGACAAAATATATTTATTAACGCCTACGCCATGTAAAGGTCCTCACGACACAGGAAAGAAGTGAACGCCCTCATCTATCCTATGATTGTATAAGTTGAAGTGGTGGATCGTTGAGATCAAGTTCCCTAAGAGAAATGGGTCGGCTAGAGGGGCTAGATGTAGTTGGGTGACACTCTTACTCATAGATAACTATGTAGGGGTGGAACATTGCTTTTGAGGTGCTGGTAAAGTTACAAGATCAAGATGTTGTTAGAAGTTGGGAGTCATATAAAAGTTAGATTTAGCTTTGGAGTTAGATTCGGCTCCTGAGGTGCAAGTAACACCTAACCCAAGGTATGTATTGTATCCCTCGCTGACATGCCTTAGGTCATCGGAATGATGCCTATGTGGTGAGATATTGTCATTGAGGTTTGCCCGATGACGTCTTGCTAAAGTTCTGTCTCTTCAAACTTTAGTTATACCCCTAGGTGATGCACGAAAAGCTGGCACATCCTCGTCAACAGGTGGTCCCTATTCCTTGCTGTAGTCCACATGGGGTGGCTTATGTACGCCCTCCTGTTGTGGGTGAAGGATGAGACTACTGTATTGCTTAATGAAATGAATTGCTCCATCTACAATACCCAGTACTGTAGGATAGTTAGATGCTAATCTTACACTCCTGAGCAAGTCCATTTGAAATATGTAGAAAGACAGTTGTCAGTATTTATGATAGTAAGTATGTGCGAGTGCAAAAAACAAATAGACGATTTTAGATGTACTTACCAGTTGACCGATGACAGCTCCGTGGTTTGTAATGTAATACTAGGTGATCTATCTATACCATTATTAGTAACTCTTGTCAACCCCTCGAAGACCTTGGATGTATATTAAGAATCCATGTCTTTGTCCCCAAGCCTGAATGTAAGCATAATATGTATTGATCCAATTAACATCCGTCTTACCCCGAAGGTTCAATTGGTGGAGCTGCTCAAAGGTATCGACCTCTTGTGGGACGGCCTGTAAAGCACTACTCAATGATGTGGAAGCATATGAGTGGTACCCGAGTAGTCCAAATGTGTCATTCGGTAATGAAAAAGTGAGGCAGCAATTGCAACAGCTCTTTCGTGTAAAGTTCTTAAACAACCTAGTGGGCACAAAAAAAATTAAAAAAAAAAATCAGTGAAACAACAAAGGTTATCACTTGCGACCAATAAAAAGGATAGTAAAGAGGATAACTTATCATATTATATTTATTGCATCGTCTGCATGTCAAATGCTGTGCGATACGCATTAGATGCTGAGTCGTATCTTACACTATCCTCCATCTAGCCGCCAATGGCTTATTCTTATCAATAATAAACCCATATCGACTAAGGGAGGCGACATATAGGAATCTATCCTAAGCCCAAATTTGAAGTAGAATTACGGCGCCTCCAAGCTCATATATATGGGATGACGAAGTAGAGCACAGCTGTCAGTACAACCATACTAAGCAAGCATCGCTTCAGCTAAATTGCCCAGCTACTGAAAAGTCCTCTAGCAATGGCAGGAACATCAGGTGAATAAGACTGGAGGATTTATCCGCAAATATGAATCTTCCCATAAGGCTGAGTATGTACGCATGCATGTATTGTCGAACCATCTTGTCGTCTGTCTCACGAGAAAGTACCTGGAAGTGCTCTTCTAACCATATCACAGATGAATGAGTACCCCTCATCTGAGTAAGCCTTACACCCAGTAGTCTTTCCCCTACATCAACCCAACTCTCCTCATTGTTTGTCTCTGTTCGACCTACCACTACGAACCCCTCAACTAGAAGTCCAAACTGGACCTTAACATCCTATAATGTAATAGCCACCTTTTTACAAGGTAGGTGAAACGTGTGTGTCTTAGGTCTTCATCTCTCAATAAGTGTCGCAATCAAATGCCAATCTAATATAATAAATAGAAGTTGTGAAACTCCCAGAACCTAGCCTCCCGTATATAAGGCTTCACCCTAGGATGTATAAGAATATCTAACTCATCCTTACATAACGACATCTTATTGCACCGTACTTATAATGCATATGTAGCTTCCTATACAAACGTTCAATGAAGTTAGCAAGTAACACATCTTTAATAAAAGACTTAACTGTAAATGATAATGACATTACTCACCTTACCCTCCCAGATGACCTGTGAACGGTGATTGGCCTACCTTGTAAGTATGCATAGATCAATAGGTCTTGGCTCTATTTATCTTGTGAACACATACAAACATGTTTAATAGACAAAAAAATATACATTATACTTATGCATGCATTATAATGTAATGCCTAAATAGAAAGGGAATATGTGCCGGCCCTATTATTCATCGAACACCTCTTCTTATTATGTCCTTCTTGCTCACATGTGCTTCCTCTAGCTTTGTCTAACCGCTTTCGAACGTCCATTTCCATGTGATATTGCTTATGCCTAGGTTTACCTTTCTTTCGTAATAAGTCAATGTATGGGTGGAGATAAAGGAAGCTAACTTGGAGCCAGTTCAACTCATCACCAATCCAATAGAAATGAGCTTGGTAACAATTTATTTGGTTTACTCATTTATACCATGGCACTATTGCCGATTTGTTGTCCACCCTTATGCTTGCTGCGGTAGTACACGTGTGGGGGTAGGGGATCTTATATATTTACCACTTCTGACAAGTGCATGTGCGGCCCCTAAAATCAATTATATGTGTCCTTTCTCCTCCCTTTAATCTTGTCCTCATCATTCAATTGTTAGTTAAAACCTCGAAAAGGCCGTTCTCGAAGCTAAGTGAAATGACTTGATGTACACTTGCTCGTCCCCTCCAAGTTTCATACATCTTTAGAGTGTAATCAGTGTAGATCTTGCCAGAATCGATTGCTTCCTTGGCGTCTTTATGCCTCTCCTCCCAATAAGCGACATCGTTGTAAAATATCTTCTTCACTAATACAATGATGGGTAATCTACATGTTGATTTCAAAATGAAGTTATAACTCTTGACAATGTTTGATGTCATGTATCTAAAATGGTAATATCTATCATATGTAAGAGTTTACCTATCCAAATCAACATTATCGAACTACGCAGGAGTGTCCTCCTTAGCCTGTGTTAACTTCTCCATGAAACATTTGAATTTCCTTTGTTGTGCCTGAACACCTATAAACCATATAAGTTTCTTACATAATTGGTTTTTGTGGATCGTGTTAAAGTTGCTAGCAACGTGCCGTAGACAGTATCTCTAAACTACAAACAATGGTTGCCAGCTTACTGATGGTTTCTTATACATACAATCAATACTGGATGCCCTGTCAGATATAAGACATAAGGTTTACCCTTGCTGGCCGACTATATGCACTTTAAGCTTCCATAGAAATCATCTTTAGGTTTCTGCCGATGTTGTGTCAATAAGAACAAATGCCAATGGAACTATTGAATTATCCCTATCCATATTATAAGCTACCAACAACTTATGCCCATACTTTCCTTATAAGAATTTTGCTATCGATACATACAATAGGTTAACGATATTTGAAGGCTTTTACATACTGCCTGAATGTCCAGAAAACCCACTTGAATTGGGACAGACCTTACTTTGGCGAACTACTCTAGCCCTAATCCATTTGTATCCCTGGATTGCTCAACTTTATTGTATTTAATAGTCTCGAAAACTTATTATACGATTTCACCCATTCACCATATACTATCTTAACAACTTTTCACTTAGTCTCAAAAACCCTTCTATTACTTACTGTGTATCGTACATAATTTGCATGTTAGCTACAATATCAGGTATTTTAACATTAGGGTTGTTCCATATACTATTAATGAATAACCTAGCCATTATGTTGCTGTTGAGCTGAGGATGATCCAGGTTCATTATCCGGTTTACACAAATGTACAAACCCTCTAGAATTGTTAGTTTGAAAAGACCCTCTACTTTCTTTAAACAAGCTTCGTAGCCTCTACTTACAAGCAGACCGCATATATAGTCGGTTTTGAAATGTTTACATGAAAATTACAATCATTCCTTAGGTGGAACAACTTCATCACATCTATGAGATCCTTCTTCGTGTTGAAACGCATAGCGACACTCAAGTCACTAGAAATACTGATGTTGTTTCATATTTCATTAACATCTCTCTCAAATTTTACGTAGTTGATGTCATCATATTGGCTGTTGTAAAATGAGGTAGGATCTCTCATAAGCCTGTTAATTGATTCATTTATTTGTAGAAAGCCTTCAAATTGCCTGTTGGACAATATTTCACCAATATGACGATGGGGCCTGCTCGGGCTGTCATTGCGAAATGGCCAGACTGACATATTGCTCCCGACAACATATGGCCTCACTTGGGCCTCTCCCAAATCCTCAATGTAGTTATCTTTGAGGCCAACATCATCTCATCAACATCCACATTTTTCGTATCCTCCTCATCATCGTCGACATTTATATATATGTGCATTCTCTCTACATATAGATCATAAGACTCTTCGTATTATAGGACCCAATACTTCATCAAGCTGTTCTTCTATTATATTCATGTGCTTGTACTAAGAGAAATCCATGTATAGTTCATTTGACCGATCTACATTTGTTTGCTCCGCATTGGTTATTATTGAATGCAAATTGGGATCTGGAAGGGTTAGATTGTTTGGCTCATGTATTTTAATGCTCGTCTTAGGTACTCGATTCCCTAATATATTTTATGTACACTTCTTGAATACTTCGTTTTTCAAAAGAATTCGCCATCTCAATAAAATCCTCAACATTCTCATCGTCTTTAATGGTCATCAACTTGTAGGCAACTCCTGCATAATGAAAAAAGGGATGCTTGTGCGCAAGTTCAGCACCACTCTAGTCAATTCTGGCGCATCCATAAATTCTCCAACTGAAATGAGAGAAGTTCGAATCCTTCATAATCTTTAACTTCTTAACGGGCTCCCTATCATACTCTAGCCTTCAGCTACCCATTACAATATTTTCATTCGCATAGACAATAACTTTCACGTAATCTGCCATTTCCGCCTTAATAATGCCATGATGAATTGAATATTTAGATGACATTAATAACTTCATCTACACATTAAGCAACAATTTTATAAAATGCCGTTAGTTATCTCTTTAAGTTGCATTGCATATTACTTAACTTTAACTTATTAATTTGACCCAACACAATACAAACGTAATATATATATATATATATATATGTAACAATTTCTACCTACATTCTAAAATTTTTCATACCCACATTTGTGTAACTTATTTACCACAATACAAAAAATGTCTTAATTTAGACAACATATAATAAATTTTCATGAAATATCAATAATTTACACAACTTACGGTACATCTATAATTACGAAATATGCGTAATTAAGTAACAATTTTTTTTAAGAAAAAAATTGCATAATGTCAGTTACTACAAAGATAAAAAAAAAATATCGTGGCTGCAAGTTATGAATTATTACTTGTTTTAGATGTACATCGGCATTAAAAAAATGGTATGGTACTTCAACTATAGGTTTCCTCGCATTTTTTTTATGTTTTAGAAATTTCATAAATTGATATGTGTAAGAATGGAGTCTAGCCATACGAATTAGGGTTTATATAGATAGTATACTGAAGGTGTATGCAATACATGCGTCTTCAGTTATAGAGAATAATACCGAAGGCACATGCATTACATGCCCCTTCAGTTTATAAAACATAAGTAAGTGAAGGTGCATATAGTATATATACCTTCAGTGTACCATGTTAATATTTTTATTCAAAAGAGGCCCTTTTCCGTAATATGTTTCGGAAAAAGGCTCATATTCGTATAAAACTCATCTTGTTGACCACTTTACAAACAAAGTTACTGTAATTTTTACTTATCACTGAGTAGTATGCTTGTAACTTCATTTTGGTTCCATTTTTAAGTAGTGGTTGTTGAAGGATATTATCTTAAGAATGGTTATTTGTTCAAAGATCAAAGATTGTATATACCAAGGTACTCTATACGCGAGCTGTTGGTTAGAGAAGTTCATAGTAGTGGATCATCTAGTCATTTTAGAGAGACTAAAATAACTAATTTGTTAAAAGCGAACTTTTATTAGCTAGGTTTGGCCAAGAATGTTCATAAGGTAATTGGTAGTTATGAAGTATACACAAGAGCTAAGGGGAAGAGAGAGCCCCATAAAGAGTAAATGCTCTTGTCAATATCAACCTTACCTTAAGTTGATCTCGGCATAGACTTTATCTTAAGGTTGCCTTAGACATTCTTAAGAAAAGATTCAATCTTTGTTATAGTGGATTGTTTCAGCAAAATGGCACAATTCATCATGTACCATTGAATTAATGATGCTTTATATATTATTAACTTGTATTTGTAGGAAGTTGTCAGATTGTACGAAGTTTGAAAGACTATTGTTTCCAATTGTGACACTAAATTCTTGAGCTATTTTTAGAAGACTCTTTGGAGAAGATTAGGAATTAAACTTATATTTAACTTTAGTAGTCACCTGTAGACTGATGGCCAAGCTAAAATGGTAAACAAGACGTTAGGCAACCTACTTAGAGCTATTATGAGAATGAACTTAAAAGATTGGGAGCTGTATCTACCAATTGTAGAGTTCGCATACAATAGAACTAACCACAGCACCACTGGAAGGACCTCATTCGAGGTCGTCTATGGCCTCAATCCTACATTCCACTAGATCTAATCAGTACCCCCATTGCTGAAAAGAGTCAACTTGGAGTCGACCAAGCCTAAGAATTGCAAGACCTACGTAATAGTTTAACCAAGGTCTTTTGAGCTTCTCGTTGTGGTAGGCAATTGATGTTTGCATTAAAATAGTACCTACACCAATGCTGAACGCCTCACATTCCAGCTCAAATATCTTCTCAAAGTTAGGCAAAGCTAATACAGGTACAAAAGTCAATCTTACTTTTACTTCGGCAAAACTTATTTCCCCCTTTTCTTTCCATTTAAATTCAATGTTCTTCTTTGTCAATTTGATAAGGGGTATGGTATGGTACCGAAATTCCAAATGAATCTTCTACAAAAGGATGCCAATCCATTGGCTAATAATAGAATTGACATGGAAAAATTTTAGAGAGATTATTAAGATTGCAAGGAAAGGACGGGGAATCTTATGAAGATGAGGGGGGTATTGAAGAGGGGTTACTTAGTAAGCTATACAATTTCAAGAAAAAGGAAGAAATGTTTTGGCATCAATGTTCTGTAGTTAATTGGTCGAAGTTTTGGGATTGTAACACTTCTTTCTTTCACCAAATGACGCTGAATAGAAGATAAAGGAACAAAATTATTACAATCAACAGTAGGGAGTGTAAGCTATTAAATGAAGAGAAAGATATTGGGATTGAAATTTCTGATTATTTTCTTGAGTTGTTCACATTAGATGGAGTTAAGAACTAGAAGAAATGCTTATCTTAAGTTGAGAAGAAGGTGATGAATGAAATGAACTAGGTTCTTTATGGAATGGTTGGTGAGGAAGAAATTAAGGATGCTACTTTTTGATTGGGAGCTCTCAAAGCTCTAGGCCTAGATTGATATCCCGGAGTGTTTTATCAACACTTTTGGCATGTCATAGGGGGTTCTATTACAAAAGTGGTTCTTTCTTTCTTCCATACAGGTACTCTCCATTATTTTCTTAATCAAATTGACTTTATTTTAATTCCTAAAGTTCCTAACCTTGAAAATGTTACTAAATTCCAACCTATAAGTCTTTGCAATGTTCTATATAAAATTATCTCGAAAATCCTGGTTAATAGACTCAAACTTTTCATAGGAGGCTTAGTCTCAGATAATCAGAATGCTTTTATTTCAGGTTGATTGATGCAGGATGATATCATGATTGCTCATGAGCTCTTTCATTTCTTAAGAAATAAAAAGAGAGGTAAAAAGCATTTTTGTGTAATCAAGATGGTTATAAACAAAGCTTATGATAGAGTTGAGCGATATTTTTTTATAAGCTATTTTATTGAAGATAGGCTTTAATCAGTTGTAGGTTGGATAGATAATGGAGTGTGTTAAAACTATTTCTCATAATATCATTCTTAATTGTAAGGAAGTGGGTAAGGTTAAACCTCGGAGCGGATTAAGGTAGAGGGATCCATCACCCCCTTACTTGTTTATTTTGGTGGTTGATGTTTTTTCTAATGGCTTGAATAGATTGAAGGGTAGTGGTGTCCTCAAGGGTATTCAAATAAAGAAATCTTGCCCTATGCTAACTCATCTATTTTTTTTGCAGATGACTTCCTTTTTTCCCTTGAAGCTAAATCGGAGGATGTTGTTAAGCTTAAATGAACTTTGTAAATGTATTGTAATGCCTCTAACCAAGTTGGGAATTTCGAAAAGTCAATTATATTTTTTAGTAGAAACACCCTAGAGAAGTGAAGGAGGATGTGATTGCTATTCTTAAAGTCCCTGTCATAGTCAAACCTAGGAAATACTTAGGTCTACCCATTATTTGGGGTAGATAAGATAGTGTTAAAGCTCTAAGGCTGGAAATAGAAGTTGCTTGATAAAGCGAGAAGGGAAGTGCTTATAAAGACAGTAGCTATGGCTATTCCTACATATTCGATGGGGTGTTTTAATTTTCTGGCCAAGCGGTCTAGAGAGGCGAACTAGCCTATTGCTAAGTTTCGGTAGGGTCAGAAGAAGGAGGAAGGAAGAGTGCATTGGTTGAGTTGGCAAAAGCTTACAAGGCGTAAGGTTGAAGGGGGATTGGGTTTCAAAGACTTAGGCCAGTTTAACCTTACTCTGTAACAAAAATGACTTGAAGAATTGAAAAGAACCCTGAAGCTCTATGGGTTAGAGTCATTAAGGGTTTGTATTATCCGATAAAGATTTTAAAGAGGCTAGTAGAGGGAGTCGGGACTCTTGGGGTTGGGTTAGTATCTTGGAAGGGAAGGACATAGTCTTCAAAAATGTGGTATTGCAGATCGGTGATAGGGAGGGGGTGAAAATAGGCGATGATTACTGGATACCTTCATTATAAAGCATAAAGCTTTTTTCTTTCCTACCTGTAGGGGGGGATGGTATGAAGGTGAGTTCCCTAATAGAAAGAGAGGTAGGTGGTTGGGATCTCAGTTGGTTTAAGTACATTGTTTCAAAAGAATAAGTTAAGGCAGTCAGAAGCATACCTTTAAGCCTAGCGAGAAGGTGTGACATGGTGGTGTGGCCTTTGAGTAAGGGTGGGGAGGTTACAACTAAATCTGCGTATCATAGAATTCATCATCAAAATATGTTAGTTGGTGATAAATCAGGCTCTTCATTTCAGATATTGTCACAAATTTGGAAGAAATTGTGGCATTTACCTCCTTTACCAAAAATAAGACACTTTATGTGGCGAGCTTTTCTGTGATTTGTATCTTACAATGGTGAATCTGGTAAGGAGGAATATCTCTCGGTCCCCACTGTGTCCTTTATGTGGAGAAGAGGAGACATTAGAACATAACCCTTTATTGTATGGCTGGATAAAATATGTCTGGTTTGCTACGCTCGTGTTACATGTTATAAAAAGAGAAGCGACAAACCTGGTTTCATGGTGGTAGGACCGTGCAAACATGATCTTAAAAGGAGGAGGGGGTTGTATGGTGAGTTCCATGACCAAAATTGTAGCAGTTTGCTGGTGTATCTGGTGTGCGCGCTATGAAGCCATTTATGAATGCACGGACCTTTATACTTTTGGTACATCAGAGAAAGTAGTAAGGCTACTCCACGAGATTGAGTCTTCTTTTTTGAAACTATTGAAGGACACTGCAAATCCTTATATGGTGGGATGTGAGGACAGTGTCTCGCAAAAATCGAATGGAGCCGTTGATGATAGATCTATGTTCTGCAATAAGTGTAAGCAGGTGACGGAGACTTCTCGTTGTTAGAAGGGTAAAGACGTTAGGTTTGAGGAAAAGGAAAGGCCAGTTGGCTTATGTTCTTTCCACACCCCATTTTTCCTCCAAAAACTACTTATGTTTTGACATTCCAACTTGTTCTTCTGAGTTTGTACTAGATAATGGTTGATTATTGAATAAAATTATGTTTTGACGGCGAATAAAAAAAAAACTACCCTTAGGTAGAAATGATCTTACACTTACGGCCTGCTCGTACCGGCTCCGACGGCAGACGAATATTCTAATCCTCGATTTCCTGTCTACACCCCAAACCGGATTGGGCCCACGGTGAATGTAACGTAGAAACCACTCCATGTGATAGCCCACCCCATCCCCATGTGTCCTCCTCCTTCAACCGCTCTATCAAATTACCACTATACCCTCGAAACAAACAAGCCAAGAGCCAGCCCCATGATAGACACGAGCAGTGGCAGTGCCGAAAATTTTCTGAATCCCAAGCCTATTTCTCACGACACAACTCAAAAATAAAAACCGAGCCGGCCAATTAACCGTGGTTTAAAGTTTAAACCAACTCGTGCTTAGCTGGCAATTAAACTTTCTCCAACCACGGTTAACTAACTCTAGTTAAAATTCAAAACCACCCTCCCTTTTTCAGATTTAAAAATTTTAGCCCTACCAAAACCTGCTCCATATATAAACCCCTCCATCTCCTTCGTTTTGCTTCATAATCTCTTCTTTTCATTTTCAAAGGCGTCTTCATAAACGCCGTTCTTTCACTCCTCTCTCTTTATATCTCTCTTTGCCCCAATACTCTTTTTCTGCTTCTTCGTTTTCGACGATCTTTTTCTTAATCAGCGAGAATGAGAGAGTGCATCTCGATTCACATTGGTCAGGCTGGTATTCAGGTCGGTAATGCCTGCTGGGAACTTTACTGCCTCGAGCACGGTATTCAGGTATTTCCTTTTTTCCCGATCTACTTGTTATTTGCTACTTTTATTGCGTCATTATGTTCCCATCGCTCGTAGATTTGTTATTTTTGACGAATATGTATGTCCGTCACTGGTTTTCCTGCGTCATAGTGTTGAAATCCTCGTGAATAAGGAGATCCATGTGTTGGTTACTTAATTTATCGGTGTAGTTGTATCAAAAACGTTTTTGAGGTGTGCTATATTCGTCTAATGTGTGGATCTAAGTCATTATGTTCAAACTTTTTGTTCTTCTGAAGATGTGATGATATTTGTTTTGATTAATTCCGAAACTTTGCTTTCATGGTGACATTGTACCTATGCTTAGTGGTTTTTGTATATGACGAGAGTAATTTAGGTTTTGGGCGTTTTCGTTGTGATTTTGGTTGGATCTGCGTGAATTTTGACTCTACGAGGCATTTATCTTTGAATTGCTTTCTTTTCTTCTGTAATCCGTTAATTTGCAGTTTCAGGTGCGTTTTCTAATAAGATCTATCGATTTTATTTTTTAATATCTTTGTTCTTGATAGATGCATATGAATTCCCTTGTGCTTTGTTTTGGATCTGTGTCCCTAGTACGCGATATTTAAGTTCTTTCTATAATATTACAATGTATTTAATTTGTAATTCTCCAGCTATAATATTTCTAAGCTTTGAAGTCGTTTGGTTTTGATGTAATTTCGAATCAATCTTTTAATGTGTCCTTCCATTGTGATGTATGTTCTGGCAATTCTGGTGTGACTGCTTAATGTTTAAATGTTACTTTTAATCATTGGATTTTGCTGATTTGTGTTTGGTTTTACGCGCAGCCTGATGGCCAGATGCCAAGTGATACGACGAGGGGAGGAGGTGATGATGCTTTCAACACCTTCTTTAGTGAGACTGGTGCTGGGAAGCATGTCCCTCGTGCTGTATTTGTTGATCTTGAACCTACTGTTATTGATGAAGTAAGGACTGGGACCTATCGTCAGCTTTTCCACCCTGAACAACTCATCAGCGGCAAAGAGGATGCAGCCAACAATTTTGCTCGTGGACACTACACAAGTAATCGAAACCTTTCATTGAAACTGATATAACATGTTTATGTGTTGTACTAATTGCATGAATAATGTGCTTAATTGTGTTATTTACTTTGTCACAGTTGGAAAGGAGATTGTTGATCTCTGCTTGGACAGAATCCGGAAGCTTGCAGATAACTGCACCGGTCTGCAGGGATTTCTTGTTTTTAACTCTGTTGGAGGGGGTACTGGTTCTGGTCTTGGTTCCCTCCTCTTGGAACGTCTCTCAGTTGACTATGGAAAGAAATCAAAGCTCAGTTTCACTGTTTACCCCTCACCTCAGGTCTCCACCTCTGTTGTGGAACCATACAACAGTGTCCTTTCAACACACTCCCTGCTTGAGCACACTGATGTTGCAGTACTTCTTGACAATGAGGCTATCTATGATATCTGCAGGCGTTCCCTTGACATCGAGCGGCCCACATACACCAATTTGAACCGTCTTGTTTCTCAGGTATGGCGTTATATTAATCAAGTTTGTTTACTTACACTGTCCTAACATGGAGAACTGAATGTGAAATGAGATTGCTGATTGTTACTTGATTGTGTCTTTTGTTGTTGCAGGTTATATCATCCCTCACTGCTTCACTGAGATTTGATGGAGCCTTGAATGTGGATGTAACTGAGTTCCAGACAAACCTTGTTCCATACCCAAGGATTCACTTTATGCTTTCTTCGTATGCACCCGTTATCTCGGCAGAGAAGGCATACCATGAACAGCTCTCTGTAGCTGAAATTACCAACAGTGCTTTTGAGCCTTCATCAATGATGGCCAAGTGTGATCCTCGTCATGGTAAGTACATGGCCTGCTGCCTGATGTACCGTGGTGATGTTGTTCCCAAGGATGTCAATGCTGCTGTGGCTACCATCAAAACCAAGAGAACTATTCAGTTTGTTGACTGGTGTCCTACGGGTTTCAAGTGTGGTATCAACTACCAGCCACCAACCGTTGTTCCTGGAGGTGACTTGGCCAAGGTTCAGAGGGCTGTCTGCATGATCTCCAACTCTACCAGTGTTGCTGAGGTGTTCATGCGCATTGACCACAAGTTTGATCTGATGTATGCGAAGCGTGCCTTTGTGCACTGGTACGTTGGTGAGGGCATGGAGGAAGGAGAGTTCTCTGAGGCTCGTGAGGATCTGGCTGCCCTCGAGAAGGATTATGAAGAAGTTGGTTGTGAGTCTGCTGAGGGTGAGGATGATGATGGAGATGAGTATTAACTAATATGTTTTATTGTCGGTACTGCCTAGTACCATGTTTTTGTGTGTTGTTTGTCAAGTTGTAATGAAGTGCCTTACTAAAGCACATATCTTGGCTTTAGAACTTTCAATGATGATATTCTATTAAGATTGGGCGTTGCATTCGTTCTCTCAGCTTCCTAAATTTGCAAGAATACGAACCTTAATCTGAGAATCGAGCAATAGACAATGGTTAACAAACCATAATTGGAACGTCATTTTTAGTTTATATGAATGGTCCGAAAGGAATTTCTTGCATTAAAACTGATTTCAGGAGTGGCTTATGTGATGCGAGTTGAAAAGCTTAGCTTGTGAAAGGAAAAAAAAATAAAAAAATTTAAATAATTTGCAATTGCATTTTTACCGATTGATACAGTATTATTTGCCTTTATTGAGTTTGATAGCTTGTCATAAATAATGCCATCAATACTCCAATTTGAGTAATATGTATCTTGTTTAGTAATCTTTTTCACATGCCCAGACTATTTTATGTAGCCCAACAACTTGGAGAAGAGGATGTTAGATCTTAGAATATATCAATGCTTTGTATTTTGCCATTGAGTTGAGCGGCAGAGCTGCAACTACCGCCAGCTAAAGTCATTCTGGATTATGACTTGGCATGCACGAATACACCCCTCCATTGGGATAGTGAGCTATTAGACAAAATCTAGCAGAGGCAATGTAAGTGATTGTTGCGCTAAATAAACTTGCAAGTTGGGTTAATGGTAGGAGGTTTAACATTATGCGAGGGACATTATTGAGTCATAAGTTGGGTTAGTGGCTACGGCCTACGGGATGTGGAAATGGTAATGTGGCGACGGGAATGCATGAATGTTGAAGGGTAAATTGATGACCTTCTATTTAAGTCTTCAAGATCAGGACCAAACTTCGTGAAGATCACCATCGATCAATGATGATGTTTTGTCTCTTGAGTGTTTCATTTTCGTTTCCACTCATGGTGCTTCTTTTTAACAAAAATAGATGTGTATACCGATTGAGTTGTATTCTAGGGAAAAAAAGAAGGCGTATGGAGATTTTAGGGATCTTTGTCTCTATCCCAATTGGCTTTCCAACTTACCTTACTTCACCCCTCCTTGCCAACTAGCTAGCTATGAGAGCGGAAGGTAAGTGTTAGTAATGCATTTCACCCTAAGCCTACTAAATTTGAGCTAGACTTGAGGCCTATTTATCCAAGAGTAATAGAAAGCACATCGAATGGACTACAAGATCATATCCAAAAATTCCCCTCACCTAAATCTAAGATATGAGAAGATTTTACTTGTCATATTTGTCATTTCACTCTACTCCTAAATAAAATTGGAAGCCTTAAACGTAAGGGGAGTGGAACCTTACAATTCTCTTTTTGTTAGTATATTCTTGATTATGTTACTAACTCGAGTGTTGAAGGGGCATGTATTTGAGATACTTTTAGCATCTCTCAATAGCTTAAGTTTATCACTTGTATTGGCTTATACACCAATATCAAGCCAAATACAGGCTTAATAATCATTGTTGATAATTTATAGTCAACACCCATAACCAATGCAAATACATATAGATATACAAATATCCAGAAGTCATGTTATATGGCTCTTAGGTAGTCCCTAATGCTCTCATCCCTACTGCTACGTTCTAAGCTAATCTTCAACTTGATTTTTTGTACTAAGGTTAGAAAACTAACCCGTTATCTTATAATAGAGTTAAGTAAAATCACAATAAAACAATAATACTATAGTAAAATTAATACACAACCATATTTTCCAGTAGGTTAAGCAAGGCATTTCTCTAAATGGACTTTAACAATTCGAGCATAAGCAAGCACAAGAATACAATTAAGAGGCACATAGACAAATACCTGATTTATAGCTAAAATTCAAGCACAAATCTTTAATTAGAGCAATATGTCGATGTTTATGCACGTGATATGTATTGGTAAGTATCTTACAAGAAGTGGCATTTAGTGGCCCTATTTCGAAGTTAACATAAGGAGCAATAGAAGGTAGGTTCAAATATGAAGGTATAATGGTAAATGTCACTTGGTGACTCAATTTTGAAGGGTTTGAAGAAAGCATTAAAGTGATTTACTCTCGAAGTTTTCATAACCAAAGCTAAATTCTGACGAAAAATCACCCATAAGTCCTTTTCTATTGTATCATGAATGTAAATAACTAAATTCTGAAGGAGAATCCAGAGTAACTTAATAATTAATCAAGCTCAGAAATTTAAGGAAATATAGAAGTCATTATTGCATATCAAAGTGGTTATAACCTAAGTATGACTACAATAACATAACAAGATATAAGTTGTAAACTATATTCACTTAGCAATAGTTAGTTTTAAGTAACAAATATCTTTGAGCATGTGACCTATCATATCTTGAAAACATATACCAATTATTGAAGGTGTTTGAAATACATAGTTTAAACAAACCAAAAACATAAAACCAAACCTTACTCCACATACTAGTTATGCTAGTAGGCCATGGTGATAGAAATTCAAGTAATGGTGCAACACATAAATTAATCATCACCCATGCTAGTAATTAAACCTAACTTTAAGTCGTATATTCGATTCCAAATCTTCTTGTGATGGTTACAATATGTGATTACATAGAGTTCAATAGTTAACAAGTGTGTAGTCTACAAGTTTTCGACAAAATGCATCGTAAGTAGTGCAAGAACAAAGGGAAATACCTTAATAAGCAAAACTTACAAGCAAGCAAATGATCGATTCCAACAATTACTTCGTTTACTCAAAGATACCTAAAAACACTGCCAGAACTTAGTAACTTCTTAAGACAATACATACACTGAAGTTTGATAGTTTCCTTATCTTTTACTTTTACACTATCAACTTCTAATAGTCTATTTTATTCGTTGCTTATCCTTTTTCAAGAAACTTTGTACTATTATGCTTATTATTTCATGGGCTACACTAAGCTATGAATTTGGTCAAGTGTATTAAATTACCAAATTACTCCTCAAAAGGCATTATTTCATGCCCAAATCATAATGTTTATACAATTAGTTTATACTAAGTTTAGATTTAAGTAAAAATTAATCAAAAACCACCATATTTCTTTTTGAAACTAGAACCGATCAACTTATATGAACTTTGTTAATAATTGAATTGAAATCTTTCTATTATCTAAACTAATTGTAAAATCAATTATAATTAATGATTTAGGTAATATTTAGCTATCTACCAACATATTGATATTAAATGTGTTCAAATAATTCTACAAAAATTATGGTAAACTTAGCAAGATATGACCTTCCCGTATTGCCCATTTCTTATACAGAACTTGCTTTTCCCCATATATTATCTTGAAATTATTATTTTACCCATAAATACCCAAAAAATTATCTCAAATTACTTCATTAGTCAAGTTTGCATTCCAAATCAAACTTTTTTTTTTGGCTAGAGAAGTGAATTTCATTCATTAAAGCGCATGGAAATGCAGATACTTATAGTATTGAGGAAAAAACATCAAAATAGATGGGGATCTAAATATTCAATTAGAAAATGGGCATATTTTCCAAATAAAGATGTGTGATATTGACCTAAAAAAAATTTCTCATACGATTGTAGAATGAAACCCAAGACTCTAATTAGAAAAGATCCCTAATCGGGATGATAAATAAAATAGAAAAATAAAAAACAATAAAAACTTAGATCTTAAAAATGACTTGGCACAACCTTTATTTATTGATGCTAAAATGGTTGCAAATCTTTAGATCTGAATCAAGAGTCCTCTTATTATAGTAGTGAAAATAGAGGTTGGATTAGTTTAATTAGGGTGGATGGTTAAAACATAATGGCTTGGAGCAAGAACCTTAGGAGGAGGAGGAGTCCCAAATCAGAGTTGAATATTCCCTCTATCATTACTAAATCCTAATAACCATCACATAGTAGATTCATAAGCTCACTCTTTTGAAAACTTATTATTTATCTAATTGAAAATAGGGTCCATTCATCAATTAAATTCTCAAGATAGTTACTTACCATGCAAGATTAAATTAACATCTCAGGATTTCATAAATCAAAACTTAGCCCAAAACTATGCCGTTGAGGCTTTCAAAACAAACTTGAATTTGCTTCCAGACATGGTGATTTTCTTCATAAAATAAAATTATTACATTAAAATATATTTAAAACGATCCCAGGATAATTTTTCCCATAGTTTTATTTAATAAGATTTAGTACTTTTAAAAAATCAAATAAAATCAGCCAAAAAATAACGCCCAAGATCGGCGGACCCGGTTGGAAAACACCACGCCCATCCTTGTCAGACTTTGGCCTCCGAAACCACTGCATGGTAGCTCACCACTAATTCCTCCGACCCGTTAGACTTGTGTATATCGTTAAAAATCAACTTATGTTCCTAAATTTTCTAAATTGCCCTAAATTAACTCCATGGAACCGAATGTGAACACTTAACTCCTAGGAAATGAGAAGACGGATGTCGTTATTTCCAAGGGAAATTCTTTCTCCAGTGAGAGCAAATTAATTTCTTATGTGTATGTTTATGTTGTTTCCATTTTCATTTGCATAAATTATGTGTTGCTAGTCTACGTAATCCTATCGAAAGCTCATGTTGCCTACTTATTTATCTATTTTTTGGCCAAGCTTGTTTATTTATTTATTCTTTTATTTGTATCGTTGGATTACAACTTTTGAAAAGGAATATTGAAACCTAATCTATTTCGTTGGAAGGTAGGTATTTATACTACTAAACTATAAGAATCTTAGCATTTATTCATAGTTATACGTTTTATTATTTTTTTCTTTTCAAACTATTTCCCCCGGTTGTCAAAAAAAAAAAAAAAACTATTTCCCCTATTCAAATTGATTAAGATAACTCATATATTACTTATGCTACTTACTTGAATCATTACTACACTTTAATAACATATTCTTGGTAGTGAAATATTGATTTTACAAGTTAGTTAAGTCATCTTAATGACCCCATAACAATCCAAATTTTATGTAATAGTAGTAATAAAATTAATTCATTCTAATAAATTTTACAAAAAGAATTTTACCAAATTACTTTTATTAATTCTTGTGACCTTATTATGAAATTTGTTCCACTTCGAAAAGTAGCGGCTCGAGTCTTAAATCAAAGGCTTAGAACCTAAGGCGTGACTCCAAATGTCATGTCTATTGCCTAAACTTTATTGAGTGAAAAAATCTATTCTAAATATACTTGTATAAGGGCAGGTTTTGAACCGTAAATCAGCTGTTAAACTGTCGAGCTTTAAGAACCTAGGAGATTCAATTACGATAACCTGCCGGGTTGGTGGGTCACCAAATCGACAAAAACCTACACCCAAAATAAATATATAAATTGTTGTACAAGAACTTGAAATAGCAACAGAAAAACAACAGCTACACACGCATACAATATACACACGAGAAAATTTATTCACTTTTAATCACTCATTTCACTTTGTACTATTTTGATCTTTGTTTGTTACACTAACACATGTACATACTGTTTCTTTCACACTTCACTTTGCACTACACATTAACAAGTTTTTTCTATTTATATTCTACTGCACAGACTTACTGAACTTCATATTCCGTCTTAGAATTCTCACTCGCATGTACACCTGCACACACTAACTACCCTGCTATTTATGTCATTGTATTCACATCTAACCAACTTAACTACCTTTTGTTTTTATACTTAACTAATCAGAATTAAACACTATAACACACCCCCTAATGCTGATTGGTTTACATCAAACTACAAGACCTTAATCTAAACATAAACCTCAAGTTTTTGAATGTATCTACTCTTAAAGGCTTAGTTAGGATATCGGCTAGTTGTTCTTCAGTTTTGTAGTATTCAAGCACCAATTTCTCTTTGTTGACATGATATCATAAGAAATGAAACTGAGTTTCAATATGTTTTCCTTTACCATGTGTAGTCGGATACTGAACTAAGTTAATTGCAATTAGGCAGCTTTACATGTAGTAGCAGATGCAACAACATACTTGGCTTCATATGAGGACAGTGCAACAATCTGCTGTTTCTTCGAGCTCCATGCAAATGTTGAATTACACAGCTGAAACAAATACCCTATTATGCTCTTTCTATTAGACTTATCTCTACATCAATCTGAATCAGAATACCCTATCAACACATCCATTTTCTCGTTTATGTCTTCACATCTTTGAAACAATAACCTATAATCCATAGTCCCCTTGATGTATCTTAAAACTCATTTAGCAGCCATCATATATGACAATCTAGGACTTTCCATAAATCTACTTAAAACACCTACTCCATATGTAATGTCTGGTTTACTGTTACACAAGTACCTCAAGGATCTAACTATCTGCTTGTGCATAGTTGAATCAACCAACGCATCAATACCATCTTGAATCAATTTTACAAACCGGTGTTGAAACTCCGTTACAATGTAGCATATTAAATCTTCTTAGAATGTCCTTCACATACTTCGTTTGATGTAACAATAAACCCTCTTCAACTTTAGTAAACTCCATACCAAGAAAATAAGATAGCTTACCAAAGTCTGACATTTCAAATTTTGATTTCACAACCTCCTTAAAAGTAGTAATATCACACTCATTTCCTCCAATAACCAACAACTCAACAACATACAAACAAACTATCATCAAATCACTTCCATTCTTTTTCACATAAACTCTACACTCACTACCATACTTATCAAACCCATGCTATGTAAGAAATGCATCTATTCTCTTATTCCAAGCCTAGGGTGCTTACCTCAAACCATAAAGAGCCTTTCGAAGCTTGTACACTTTATCCTCACTACCTTCAACTACAAAACTAGGTGGTTGCACAACATAAACCTCTTCCTCTAAAGGACCATTAAAAAATGATGACTTCACATCCATATGATCAGACCAAGACTTCAAAGTTGCAATTGCAACAACAAGTCTAATAGTCTCTATTCTTGCAACTGGAGAAAACGCTTTATTGAAAGTCAAGACCAGGTTTTTGCAAAAATCTTTTTGCTACCAACTTTGCTTTATACTTCGAAACGGTTCTATCCGGCTTCATTTTCACCTTAAACACTCATTTAACACCAATAGGTTACTTATACTTTGGCAAGGTCATTAATTCCCATGTCTGATTTCTTTCAATAGCTTGCAACTCCTCTTTCATTGCAATAATCCACTTTGAGTCATTCATAGCTTGTTCAAAAAACACAGGTTCAAAATCTACAAATAATGCCATGTGGACCAAATCACCTTCTTTAGTGATGGCACTATCGGGAAACATTTCATAATCATCTAGTCTTCTTGGCTTTTGGCGTAGTCTTTGTTGTTTATGCTCAACTTGCTGATCAGCACTGTTTCCTCCACACTCATGTGATGTTTCATGTGTTATTTCACTTTCACTCAAATGTATATCCCTCAGTTGCATTGAGCTATCTAACACATTACTTTCCCATTGCTATGACTTTCCTTAGTCAAACACAACATCTCTGCTTATGAACACCTTCTTATTAAGTGGACTATATAGCTTATATGCTCCAGTTGGATGATAGCTAAGAAGAATAGTACACATACTTTAATCATCCAATTTCTTCCTCTTCTCATTTGCCACATGACTATAGCAAATGCTGCCAAATACTCTTAAATGTTGTATACTCAATCTCTTTCCTGACCATGCCTCCTCTTGAGTCCTATTAATCAACTTCTTAGTTAAACATCTGTTAAGAACATATGCTGCTATTGTTATTGCTTCTCCCCAAAAGTGTTTGGGTACATTCCTTGTTCTTAACATATTACGCACCATATTCATCTGGGTCATGTTTCTTCGCTTAGCCACACCATTATGTTGTGGTGTATAAGGTTCTGTCACCTCATGTATGATACCATTAGCTTCACAAAAACTCCTAAACTCTATCAAAATATACTCTCCTCCACCATTGGTTCTCAAAGTCGTAATTGTCCTCCTACTTTGCTTCTAAACATAAGCTTTAAATTTCTTAAAGACTTCAAAAACTTCACTCTTATTTTGAATCAAGTATACTTACAATTTTCTACTGAAGTCATCTATAAAAGTAACAAAATATCGATTGCCTCCAAGAGAGGAAGGAATGATCGGTCCATACACATCATAGTATACTACTTTAAGCAAATTCAAAGTCCTTAGTGACGTCTCCTGTTTGAATCGATCCTTTGTTTGTTTACTCAGTAAGCATTCTTTACACACCTTATCTTAGGTTCGAATTTGAGGTAAGCTAACCACCATATTGGCATTCTTTAATTGACTTAGACTTCGAAAGCTCAAATGATAAAGGCGTTGATGCCAAATCCAACTAGTTTCATCTACAATAGCTGCCAAATACTTACCAGCACTTGGTTAAATATCAATTTTGAATGTTCTCTTCTTGGTAAGAGGGGAGTTTAAGATAACTCTATCTTTGTTATCATACACAATCAACAATTTATCTTGTAACTCCATGCTATAACCTTTTTCCAACAATTGTCCCAAACTCAGCAGATTATTTTTCATCTTTGGCACATACAATACCTCAGAAATATATGAGTATTTTCCATTCTTTTGTTGAATTAGAATCTTGCCAAGTCCTTTAGCCATTACCACACTATTATTAGCAAACTTAACTTTTCTTTTGATTCTTTCGTCAAGATCAACAATCCACTCTCTATTTCCCGACATGTGATTAGAACACTCGGTGTCAAGATACCAAGAAATAACAGTTGTGGTATCATGTTTTGTAGTCACCATTAGGAGTACGTGATCAGACTCTCCTTCCTCTTATTGTGCATATGCAGTAGCCTCATTGTGATTCTTTTGAGGCACCTTTTGTCCCCCTACACACATGAACAAAGTGGCCATATTTTTTACAATTATAACATTGTATGTTTCTTTTATCAAATCCTCTTCTACACCCTCGACCATGTGTACTTCCTTACCTTAGGAAATTCGAGTTATAATCAGTACGATTTTGAGTATTACTTCCCATGGTCTTGATCATGCACTTGAGCATTGTAGCTTATTCCTCATCTTCGAAATCTCCCTCTCCCTCTACCTCTCCTATTTCTTGTAAAATCTAGAATGCCTTTCTTAATCTGGGCTTATAACGCTTGTTCAGTTGTCTTATCAAGACCTTGTTCATTCATCCTCTACTCGTAAGCTTCTAGGGAGCTTTGAAGCACTTCCAATTTCAACTTATTAAGGTCTTTAGACTTTTCAATTGTTACTATAACATAGTTAAATCTTGGGGTTAAAGTTCGAAGGATCTTCTCGGTCAGCATCACTTCTGTCATTGTCTCGCCATTGCACTTCATCTAGTTAGACAATGGAACAACCTTAGTGCAGTATTCACTAATACTGTCCTTCGAATCCATCTGGAGTGACTCGTACTGCCTCCTTTGCATCTGCAACCTTATCTTCTTTAGCTAGTTTGCTCCTTTATAGCACTTTTCAAGAGTATCCCATGCTTCTTTAGATGTTTTAGGCCGTAGTAATCTTCTCAAAATTAGACAAGTCTACGTATTGATGAATGTAGAAGAGAGCCTTGCAATCTTTCTTTTCCGCATCTGTACATTGCACGTTGAGCGTCCCAAGGATCATCGCCCAATCCTTGCAGTCTATTGTTAACAATTTCAGAAACTTCTTGGAATCCAAAGGTAACCTGCATTTGAATACACCATTTGTCATAGTTCTTGCCATCTAATACAAAAAGCAAAGCCCCAATGTTGCTCGCATAACTTGTCATCTCTTCTTATACAGTGATCACAAAGAGTGGTCAACAGTCCTTAGGATCTTAATTAATGATGAAAGGCTTTGATATTACTGTTGTACAAGAACTTGAAACAGCAATAGAAAAACAACAGCTACACAAACACATAATACATACAAGAAAATTTATTCACTTTTAATCACTCAATTCACTTTGCACTTTTTTTTATCTTTGTTTGTTAAACTAATACACGTACATATTGTTTCTTTCACACTTCACTTTGCACTACACACACATAAGTTTTTTTTTTTTTTTTTCTATTTATATTCTACTGCACACACTCATTGAACTTCATATTCTTTTCTTAGAAATTCTCACATGTATGCATACCTACATACACTAACTTCCCTACTATTTATATCACTATATTCACACTTAACCAACTTAACTACCTTCTGTTTTTATACTTAACCTATCAGAATTAAACACTACAACATAAATAATATATAATATATTATATATATATAGTCCAAACATAATACTATATTATATAATGTAAATAAGTATATAGTACATGTAATATATAATAATTAACATACTATAATATACATATATACTATATATATACTATAATATACTTATATATTATATATAAAATATAACATTACAAATTCAAGTTTACACATTCTTAATGAATTATTTCGAGATTGAAAATAAAATTGAACCAAAAATAATTTTTTTTCTTCACGAGTAATGATATAAATTTTTAGATTTAATTAGAAAAAAAAATGAATATTTCAAAAATTATTTATAATAATTAAAGAAAATCTAGAAAAAAAAAATGGTCTTATGGTTTAAGGGTCACTGATCTAGCCTTTGAACTATCGATTTAAGTGAATATACTTATCCTCTTAAGAGTTAGGCTCGATTCGTTACTTTTTTGACTTGTGAACCGGCGGTTTAGAATCAATGAATACTTGTAGTTTTAAGTAGTATAATTCAATTTTGTTTACTTTTACGTACCGATGACCCAACAAAAAAAAAAAGGCTTATGAGCCTAAAGATGTGGTCATGACTTATGAGCATTGAGATTTGATATGGTTGGGTGAGGCGGTTAGTCAAATAGAACTCTCTATATAAATGAGTTAACAAATAGCCAAGTCTATCAACCTTATACATTGATTATTTTGCCCATGTGTAATGTACATCTTTTTGTTAACTTATGACCACCAAAAGTAGCTCATGAAAATTTAAAGAGGCTCATGGGCTTAAAGATAGGCTCTCGGTCTAGGGTAAGTGAATAGAATGGGTTTGTGACGCTTGCTTTTATTAATTATCTACTAAAACATGTATTATGATTCATCTAGTGCATAACAAGCCAATTCATTATTGTACTAAATAGCAAAATGTGTGGAGATTTAACTATTTCTACCACATTTTTACATTCTAATAAATAAAGTTTAAGTCAGCACTTAAGTTGCAGATCCTAATTAAAAACAAATTCTATTATTAGTTTAAATTTTGAAAATAGGCTTAGGTTAGGTGGTGATTCAAATAGAGTAGAGCACCATATGGACAGAAGTAAAACTAAATTCTCTTATCTATTGTGCTTACCTACCGAGTAAAATAGTTATTTAAGTATATAATGTATATATTATTTTATTTACTTCTGACGTCATCGATGACCACTAAAGAGGCTCATGGGTTTGAAGATATGCTCATGAACTTAAAATATAGGCCGTAATATCGTTCCTATATATTATACTGTGAGTATAAATAAAATGATGTCTAAATATGATATATTTTTTTCAGCGTCATTATAGCCTAATGGTGACCAGATTGGAAACCTCCTCTCCAGTGATAATAATTGGAACAAAAAAATAAAAAATAAAAAAGAAAAGAAGGTATGTATATATATGTGTATATATATATATATATATATATATATATATATACTTGGGCTGTGTTTAAATGTTACGTGGCTAATGAGCCTATAGATATGCTTGTGAAGTTGCAAATAGGCTTGGGCTTGCTGATGAGTCAATAGAACAGGTCCACAAAGTGTCCGCCCTTTGATGCTTATATTTATTTATTTATTTATTATTATTATTATTTTTACAATTGGTGTTTAAAAGTTTGTATAGTTCCTTGCTGCCAATATTAAATAAAATAACTTATTTTGAGGAGATAATTTGTTCTTCTGCTTCTTCGAGAGGGACGGAGTCATAAGATAAGATTTATTATCCACTTGATATCGCTTTATGAGGATAAATAATCCATTAACTCCGTTTTACATGAGCAAGTGAACATGAGGGCGCCATGTGCAGTTCTTCATGTCATTATTGTAAGTTAAGTGCATCACTAATATTGCACTTTAAAGCACATGTATAAACAAATATAAAGTAAACATCATTTAAGTTTAGATAATCTATATTTTTTTTAAGCACTAGTTTCACTTTGGTCAGTTTTATAATCATTGTCACCCATTTTCATTTGCAAATAAGAAGTAAAAGAGCTCCAGAAACTCGGCTTTGGCTGATTCATTAATATTGGGATAAACAAAATAATATGTTTGCAAGACGAAGTTAACCATCATTCACGTTTAAATAAATTTTTTGAGCACTTAGAATTTAGTCCATCTATATATTTATTTTAGGAAGGTTTTCGGATAAATTTTAAGCATTTATACTTTAAGGATCGTATGTAAAATTGGTGTGGAATTATTATAAAACAGTAGCACAATTAAAATATACTACTGTAACTGGAAATTTGATGTTTGCCGCACACCAATCTAGTCATATATTGTGCAAATTGTGAGGATATACAAGTAAATTCAGTACGGATTCCTAAAAAATGATAACCCCAGTATCTTGGTTACTTGAAAAGACAATGAATCATGGATTGTTGTATATGGATTAACCGGGTTTTATACGAATTCGCGCTTTTTTTTGAAAAAATATTATAAGAAAAAGCTCATTTAAAAAAAAAAACGAATATAGTATATTAAAAACACATCAACTGAATGCACCTTTAATTATTTATATTTTTTATATTGAAAGCCTATGCAATGGATGCACCTTTAGTTATGATGAATTATATTGAAGACGCATCCATTGCATATGCCTTTGATCTAATTAGTTATTACTAATGTCAGGTATAAATACTCCAATCTGTGCAATCATAGCTTATTTTTACCTATATTAATTTCTATAATTTCTAAAACATAAAGAAAACTTGAGGAAACGTATAGTTGAAGTACTAGACCATTTCTTTATGTAAGTAAATGCATGAAACAGGTAACAATCTATAACTTATAGGCATATTATTTATTTATTTTATTATATTAATAATCAACATTATGCAATTATTATTATTTTTTTAAAAATTTGTTACATTATTACGTAAATTTCATAATAGTATATGTACCGTAAATTGTATAAATTATTAATATTTTATAAAAATTTAGTGTATGTTGTATAAATTTATGATTGTTTTATATTGCAATGGATAAATTATATGAATGTGGGTATGAATAATGTTGCAATGAAAGTAGAAATTGTTGTGTGTATACATATATATATTGTGTTTTTTTATTGTGTTGAGTCGAATTAGAAAGTTAAAGTTAAGTAGTTGTGTTGACGACGCAGCTTATCGAGATGATTAAGTGCATTTTGCAAAGTTGTCGCTCTGTGTGTATACAAAGCTTATAATGTCATCTAAATATTTAGTGCATTGTAGCATTATTAGGGTGGCAAAGACTGATTATGTGAAAGTTATTGTATATGCGAACGAAAATATAGTGATGGGTAGTTGGGGTCAGAATATGATAGGGAGCTCGTTAAGAAGTTGAAAATAAGGAAGGATTCAAACTTCTGTCATTTCAATTGCAGAATTTGTGGATGCGCTGGAGTTGACCCGAGTGGTGTTGAACTTGTGCACAAACATCCTTTTTTCCATGATGTGGAGTTGTTTACAAGTTTATGGCCATTAGAGATGATGGAACAAAGTATTCAAGAAGTGTACATAAGGCATATTAGGAAATCGAGTGGCTAGAATGATTGTGAAATATATGAGTTAAACAATCCAACCTTTCCAGATCCCAATGTGCATTCAACAATGACTGGTGCAGAGTAAACAAATGTAGATCAATCAAATGAATCATACATGGATTTATTTGAGTACGAGCACGTAAATATCACAGAAGAGCAGCTTGACGAAGCATTGTGTCCTATTATCGAATATAAAGAGTTTTATGATCAGTATGTAGAGAGAATGCACATAGATATAAATGTAGATGATGGGAGGAATGTGGTAGATGTAGATGGTACTGAGGATGATGTTGGCCTTGAAGATGACCATGTTGAGGATTTGGGAGAGGCCTAAGTGAGATCATATGTTGGCGGAAGCAATGTATCGGTTCGGACACTTCGTAGCAACAATCCGAATAGGCCATACCATTGAACTGGTGAAGTATTGTCAAGTAGAATTTGAAAACTTTCCGCAAATAAACGAACCTATTGATAAGCTTATCAGAGATCATGTCCCATTTTACAACAGCCAGTACGATGGCAGCGGCTATACAATATTCGAGAAAGATGTTAATGAAATGTGCAGTAACATCATCAACTCTGATGACTTGAGTGTTGGTATACGTTTCAACACAAAGAAGGATCTTATAAATGCAGTTTAGTCATTCCACCTAAGGAACCACTGTGATTTTCATGTAGATTTCGAAGTCGAATGTATATGCTGTCTATTGTAAAAAGAAAGAACAGGGTTGTAAGTGGAGGCTACGCGCTTGTTTGAGGAGGCTACGAGCTTGCTTGAAGAAAGTATAGGGTTTTTTCAAAATAAAAATTTTAGAGAGTTCGTGTACTTGTGTGAACCCGATAATGAACCAGGATCATCTTCAGCTCGATAGCAACATAATGGCTATACCATTCGTCAATAGTGTACGAAACAACCCTGATCTTAAGATACCTGATTTTGCAGCTAATGTGTAAACTATGTATGGGTACATAGTAGTAAGCAATAGAAGGGTTTTCAAAGCCAAGCGAAAGGCTATTGAGATGGTATATGGTACTTCGGAGAAGTCATATAATGAGTTGTCGAGATTATTAAATGTAATGAAGTTAAGTAACCCAGAGACACAAGTGGATTAAGGCTGGAGTAGTTCACCAAAGCAAGGTCAATCCCAGTTCAAGTGGGTTTTTTGGACATTTGGGCCATATGTGGAAGCCTTCAAATACTGTCGACTTATTGCATATGTTGTTGATACATTCGTATATAGACAGTACAGACATAAGTTGTTGGTAGCTTGTAGCATAGATGGGGACAATTCAATTGTTCCATTGACATTTGCACTTATAGACACAGAATCAATAGAAACTTGGGGGTGGTCTTACGTAGTCGGTTAGAAGGGGGAAACCTTATGTCTTATATCGACAGGGCATCCGGTATTGACTCTACGTATAAGGAACCATTAGTAGGCTAGCAGCCATCGTTTGTAGTTTGTAGATATTGTCTGCAGCACGTTGCTCGTAACTTTAACATGGTCCACAAAAACAAGTTATGCAAGAAACTTGTATGGTTTGCAGGTTTTCAGTCATAATAGAAGAAATTCGAATGTTTCATGTAGAAGTTAGTCTAAGCTAAAGAAGATGCTCCTACGTGGTTCAACAATGTTGATTTGGATAGGTAGACTCTCGCATATGATGGATGTTACCGTTTTGGATACGTGACATCAAATATTGTCAAGAGTTATAACTCTGTTTTGAAATCAGTGTGTGAATTACTCGTCATTACATTAGTGAAGAGGATATTTACAACTGTGTCGCTTATTGGGAGGAGAGGCATAAGGACCCCAGGAGGCAATCGATTCTTGCAAGACTTACACTGATTACGCTGTAAAGATGTATGTAACTTGGAGGGGGTGGGTAAGTGCACATAGAGTCATTTCATTTAGCTTGCATAATGGGATTTTCGAAGTTTTAACTGGCAGTCAAATGACGACAACAGGATTGAAGGGAGGAAGAAGGATACATATAGTTGACTTCAGGGGTCGCACTTGCACTTATTAGAAGTGGCAAATATATAGGATTTCTTGCTCCATGTATGTGCTGTTGCAGCAAGTATGAGGGTGGTTAGCAAATCGGTAATAGGGCCATGTTATAAGTAAGCAAACCAGATAGATTGTTATCGAACTCATTTCTACTCGATTGGTGACAAGTTGAATTAACCACAAGTTGGCTTCCCTTATCTTCATTCGACTATTGACTTACTACGAAAAAAAGGTAAACCTATGCGTAAGCGATATCACATGGAGATAGACATTTATGAGCGGTCCGACAAAACTAGATGCAGCACATGTGGGAGGGAAGGACATAATTGAAAGAGGTGTCTCGATATTAATAGGGCTGGTACATATTCACTTTTTATTGAAGCATTACATTATAATATATGCATAAGTATAATGATTGACAATTTTTTATTTTTTATTTTTTTTCTACTAAACATGTTTGTATGAGGTCGCAAGATAGATGGAGCCAGAATCGATTGATCCACATGTACTTGCGAGGGGGCATTCACTTCTTTCTCGTGCCGTAAGGACCTTTACACGGCGTAGGCATTAGTAGGTCGACTGGATGGCTCGGATGCAGCTGAGTGACGCCCTCACCTACGGATGACTGTATGGGGGTAGAACGTTGCTTTTGAGGAGCCGGTGGAGTAGTGAGGTCAAGATGTTGCTGGAACTCGAGAGTCATGTATGCGTTAGATCTAAGCTTGGAGTTGGATTCGGCTCCCGAATTGGAGGCAACACTTGACCTAGGGTATGTGCTATATCGCCCATTGATATGCCCTAGGTTTACGGAATGACAAGCATATGGTGAGATATCGTCACTGAGGTCTACTCGATGACGTACCGCTCGAGCTCTGCCTCCTCGAACTCTAGCTTTACTCCTAGGTGGTGCACAAAGAGCCGGCATCTCCTTGTCAGCAGGTGATCCCTGATCCTTACCATGGTCCATATAGGGTGGCTCATGTATGCCTCATTGCTGTAGGTAGAGGATAAAGCCATTATGTTGCTCAACGAAGTCAAGAGCTCCATTTGCAATGCTTAGCGCTGTAGGATAGTCAGATGCTAGTCTAACACTCCTAAGCGAGTCCACCTGAAATAAGTTAAGAAAATAGATTTTGGAATATATGATCGCAAGTATAAATGAGTGAAAAATAAAATAATGGACTATTTTAGATGTATGTACCAATCGACGAATGACAATTCTGTAGTGTGTAATATAACGCCGGATTATCTGTCTATACCACGGCCAGTAGCTCTCATAAAGCCCTTAAGGACCTTGGATGTATGCTAAGAATCCATATCTCTATCCCCAAGCTTGGATTTAGGAATAGTGTATATTGATCCAGTCAACATCCGTCCTATCCCAAAGGTCTAACTGGTGGAGTTGCTATGAGGTGTCGACCTCTTATGGAACGTACTGATACCCTCCAAATTACTGGACAACTCGGTCCAGAAAGCACCACTCAATGATGTGAAAACATATGAGTGATACCCGAGTAGTCCAAATGTGTCATTCGATAATACAATACTGAGGCGAAAATTGCAGCAATTCCTTTGTATAAGGGTCCCAAACAACCTAAAGGGTAGAAGACAAAGAAAAACAAAATAAACAACTAGTCAAACAACGATGGTTATTACTTACTGTCAGGACAAATACAGCGAAGAGGATAACTTATCATATCATACTTGTTGCGTCGTCTACATGTCAAAAACTATGTGATACGCATCTACGACATGCATGAGATACCGAGTCATATCCCGTACTACCCTCCATCTAGCTGCCAATGACTTATCTTTGTCGATAATAAACCAATATCGACTAAAGGGGGCTACATGTGGGAATCAATCTTAAGCCTAGGCATGTAGTAGAATCGCGAGCCCTCCTAACTCATGTACATCGAATGAGTAGGTAGAGTACAGTTGTCGATATAACTATGCTAAGCACGCGCTGCCTTAACTAAACTGCTCAGCTACTGATAAGTCCTTTAGCAATGGTAGGAATATCGGGTAGATAAGGTTGGAAGATTTATCCAGAAATATAAATCCTTCCATCAACCTGAGTATCTACGCATGTGCGTACTGTTGGACCATCTCGTCATCCGCCCTACAGGGAAGTATCCAAAAGTACTCTCGTAACTACGTTAGAGATAAGCAAGTACCCTTCATCTAAGCAGGCCTCACACCCAACAACCTCTCTCTTGTATCAACCCAACTCTTCTCATCATTCGTTTTTGTTCACCCCGCCAATGCGAACCCTTCAACTGGAAGTCCAAGCTGGATCTCAACATCCTGTAGTGTGATGGTAACCTCTCCAGTAGGTTGGTGGAACATGTATGTCTCGAGCCCCATCTCTTGACAAGTATCGTACTTAGATGCCAATCCAACATAATAAATAGGAATTGTGCAACTCCCTAGAACCCAGCCTGCTGTATATACGGCTCTATTTTAGGATGAATAGAGATATCCTTCTCATCCTTGCGTATTGACATCTCATTACGCCACACTCATAGTGTATATGCCATCTCCTAAACAAATATTCAGTTAAGTTAGTAAGTAACACATCATTAATAAAGGAATTGGCTGTAAATGATAATGACATTACTTACCCTACCCTTCCAGACGGCTTGTGAACGGTGATTGGCCTGCATTGCAAGTATACATGGATCAATTGGTCCCAGCTCCATCTATTCTGCAATGACATACAAATAAGTTTAGTACGTTAACTATTTATCACTATATTTCCGTTCGCATAGATATTTACTTTCACATAATCTTCCATTTGCATGCTAATAATGTTATGATGAATTGAATATTTAGATAAAATAAAAAACGTCATCTACACATCGAGCGACAACTTTACAAAATGCACTTAATCATCTTGTTAAACTGCATTGCCAACATAAATACCTAACATTGACTTTTTAATTCGATCCAACATAAAAAAAGTGCTAAATATATATATTGCAAGACAAAAAAAAATTCCTAATTTTATATAACATAAAATATATTTTCATTAATTATTAATAATTTACACAATTTACTTAATATCTATAATTACGAAATCTATATTCGTATAACTTATGTACCACAACACAAAAAATTTCTAAATTTAGACAAAATAAAATATATTTTCATCAATTATTAATAATTTACACAATTTACGGTATATCTATAATTATGAAATCTATATTTGTATAACTTATCGTATTGCTTATGTATTGTAACACAAAAAATTCCTAAATTTAGACAACATAAAATATATTTTTATTAAATATTAATAATTTACACAATTTATGGTACATCTATAATTACAAAATCTATATTCGTATAACTTATATATTTTAACACAAAAAATTTCTATATTTAGATAACATAAAATATATTTTAATTAAATATTAATAATTTACACAATTTACGGTACATCTATAATTATGAAATTTACGTCATTAACTAATAAATTTTCTTCTACAACAAAATATTGAATAATTTTGATTATTACTAAGATAACAAAAAAATATTAAATAAATAAAATTCGCATAAGTTATAGATTGTTACCTGTGAATGATGTATACTTGCGTTAGGAAATGGTTCGGTACTCTAACTATAGTTTATTTTTATTTTTCTCTGTATTTTGAAAATTTTAGAAATTAGTATATGTAAGAATGAGTTTTGGTTATGCGAATTAGGCTTTATATAGGTAGTATACTGAAAGCGCATCTACTGCATATGCTTTTAGTATAAAAATCACAACATACTGAAAGTACATTCAATTGATGCGCTTTCAATATATTATATTTGTAATTTTTTTTAAACGAATCTTTTTCCATAATATTTTTTTGGAAAAAAGATCGTATTTGTATGAAACTTGGATTTTCCTACCTTATTAGTAAGTTACTAAGATGCAGGTCCGATCACTAGTAAGAGTGTTTAAGGTTCCACTTCGGGTTATATTACATCTCAGGTGGTCCGGCGATCAATTGGGGGCTCAAAAGATAAATAAAACTTATATATGACATATATGCTAAATTGAATCGCTGGAAAAGAAGGAAAATAGATAGGAAATCCTAATCGGTTGAAGTTGGGTTGTGGGTTTGGAAACAGATTCAATACGTCAATAAAATATTAAAAATAAATAATAATGGAATGAATGGTTTTCAAATCAATTTTTATACGTGATTTATACACGTTATATATGTTAATATCTTATTAATATATATGTTTATAAGATATTGAATTGTTTGTTATGGGTCTGTGATCATAAACTACTACAACTAACAGTTATCTTTCATGAGAACTTATCCACTGTATCCTGAGCTAGGAAATATATTATAAGAAAAAATCTACCAATGTTGAATAGATTTAATTATGGGCGATTCTCTAAGATGGGTTTGAAGTCCTCCTTGTTAATATTCATAGCCTCTCCTCATTTTGGAAAATCATAGTTTAGAAGTAAAGGGGGTAAATACAACTTACTATTGACTGGAAGCTCATGTACTTTATTAATTAAGAGGAAAAGGATATATTAATATGTCTCAATGGATCAGTTCTTTTAAATATTTCAATTTATATCGAATCGATTTTACTTATATAAAAATATACGTGGTGCCACTTCCTATAAGAGTTAATATGTGTTATTCTTATACGTATTCACGAAATGGGATGAATATAAGGTTGCAATAATTGCTATAGTATGAACTCTACTTACCTGGTTGTCGTTGGGATAATGCATGATCTCCCCCGCTGTGACATTAAGTTGTAGGTTAAAGCAAAAGGCCAACACCTTACTGTAAATTTTAGGAGATGTAACTGTGATTCAAATTTATCTATGGCTTGGCTTTAGTTATCCATTTCACATTTGGCCATTTGTATGTTGATTATTGATAAATTTAGTAGTTTACATTCAAACGGAGCGTCGTCTACAGAGTTTATACCTATTCGAGTTGTGACTTTTGATTGAATCACTGTATCTGTTCAAGAACTGTATAGTTAGGTCTCATCATTCTAAAACGACAGTGGCTTATTGTAAAATATATCGAATAGTTAGACACAAGATCAAAGAATAAATTAGAACAGTCACTTACTTGTATGATTTGAATATTTATAACTAAGATTCATTACATTTTGCAGTTAATATTGTTACGAAAATTTGCAAAGTATTATTCCATGTCTTTGTCTAAGAAATTCTGAAATACCAATCACTCCATTCAAAGAGCGTGATACACAAAAATAATAATAAGATTCTTATTCATCATTCACGAGCTAAATTCCATCTTAGGAAAGATTTACGAAAATCTTTTTCAAGATTGTCTGCTGAAGACACTATACTCTTTAAAACATCGAATTCACGTTTATCTAAGCCTTTAAAATTTCGTTTCTATTTTGAGTGCATGTTCCATCAACCTACACTAACAGTCACATATTTCTTTTTTCCCCTCACGAAGTTTTTCAAATTGGTTGTGTTAGAATATAATCTTGCAATTTAAGAGAAGAAACCATCAAACCAGTAGAATCGCACAATGATTACTACCTAAACATTTCGAGAAATATTATTATGCAAAATTTTCTAAAAGGATTTTATTTCGCCAATGCTTATTATATATTTTATTTTCACAATTTTCATTTTATTAACACACACACACACACACACAGAGTTCTTACACGTGTTAGCTTTCTATTATTTTAGTTAGTGACATAAGTTGTATGAAAGCAATTTTAATTCTTTGTGTTCATTTTAGAAGTTCCTATGCAAACTGATATTGGATTGGTTACTCTGTTCTCTTCCCAATGAAACCCAGTCATTTATCCTTACTATTGTTACATTGATCATATGAATGGAATCCATTTTCTTGAAGTACAATGGTGAAATTCCTCACGCCATCAAAGGTTTGAGGTATTTATCTTTGCTTTTCTTTACGAGTTTTTTTTTTTTTTTTTTTTTTTTGGGGGGGGGGGGGGGGGGGGGGGGGGGGGGTCCTCATGGAGATTCAATTGGATCATAATCATGGTTAAATCAATTTGGATCCTTTATATCTTTCTAATTCAGATAGTCCTAGCACTGTGATTGGTAATATTTTGCTCAATAGAAGTAATTACTTGAGCTAGAGTAGCGCAGTCAAGATGGGTGTAGAGAAAATATTTCAAAATCTAGTGAAAATTCCTCAAATTTGGTGCGATTATAGAGTTTGATATTGGATTTTAAACTCAATGAAAAGTAAGTTTTCTCAGAATTTTCTTTACGTTAATCGGCACATAAGCTTTGAATGGAGATTGAGGGACAATACGGGCCACGGGAATGGAGCATCGATTCATCAACTACAGCAGCAAATCTCTAACATGAAACGAGGAATTAATTAGATTGGAATGTATTTTAACAGATTAAAGAGACGTCGGGATCAACTTCCAAGAGCTAAACAATGTATGAAAGAAAAATTGCCTAATTTTGAGTCACATAATAGGTCGATGCAATTTCTTATAGTTTTGAATAAAATGTATGAAAGCAAGCGTAATCACTTTCTTTCCAGGAGCCTTTGCCAAATCTAAATAAAGCGTCTTACTTAATGCAATGGGTTGAAAAACAGAGGCAATTTACAACTATACTTTCAAATAATATTGGTTCGTTGGCGCTCTATACAAATAGAAATGGATCTATTAAAGACAATACTAATAAAAGGAAATCCACTTTTAGTAGGAGGCCATACCGTAGGCATTAGGGGTAGGCAAAAAAAAAAATCACAAATTGCAGATCCAACTGGAACAAAAAATTAGTTTTTTTCACAAATTATTTGGTTTATAGTTAGGTTTGTAAAAGTGAATCGAATCAAACCATTTGGTTAAAAAAAAATTAATGCAATTGTTTTGTATTTAAAAAAAAAAAATTTCTATTAATTTTCATAAATTTCATTAAATTTTTTATATCTTGTTCTTCTTTGTCTTGTTTGGGAATCAATTATTAAGATTAAGTTAAATAAGTTTTATTTAAAATTTTACATTTTTAAAAATTTTCTTTTTTAAATTATAATTTTCTTATATGCTTTCAAATCAAGCGTCCGACTTTAATACTTTTTATGTATCTCTCATCTATTTTCTATTCTTTGGCATATCTCTTGTGTTTTTTTCGTATCACTTTTAGATAGGTAGCTTTACTTCTCCCTTCTTGTTGTTATTCGTTAGAATAGAGTATTTTATCCTTGTCCAATTAACTTGAGTTTGTTAAAATCTTATCCAATTTTTTGTTAAGTATTGTTATATATAATAAATGCATGAGAAATTAACTGGATACGTATGAAAGTTTAATGGAGAGGAAAATACATTATTAGGGACAAAAATGTTTAGCAAAAAATTTACAAACAGGTTCAAACTGAGTTTTATTATGTTTGAAAAATTTATGAATCGATTTGATTAAAAAAAAAAGAACGGTTATATTAGTTTTGATTCAGTAAGAAGAGATGAATTGTACCGAACCAAACCACATCTACCCTTAATGGGCATTGTAAGATTGAAGGATGTATTATTGATAGCTGTTTTCAACTTGTGAGTTATTTGGATTGGTATAAAGGCAAACGATATATAAGAAATTGTAAAGCATCTGTTAATATTTGTACATACCAGGCCGAACCAGCCTTAAACCGCCAGTTGAGGTGTCAATGACACGGTGAACCATAATCAACCTGTAAGCTGGCAGTTCCGGGTAAGTTCATTAGGCCCAGCAGTTCAAGAGCCGATTCAGAGCTCTTAAACTATTTTTTTTTTAATATTTAATTTTTTTATTAATTTCTTTTGTTTATATATATATACATTAATGATTTTTAATAATGTGATTTTCTTTTGCTTCTTTTTTTTTAGTGTATTAATTCATTGATAATTTCTAATTTTTTTTATTAATTTCCAATTTAATGTAATTTCAAATTTTTTATTTTTTTCTCTTAAATTTTATTTTTTCCTCATAATATTTAATAGGTTTTACAAAAAAGATTTATATTAACTGAAATTGAATTTTTTATTTATCCTTAACATATAATCAACTTATAATTAGTTATCTATTATTAATTTGATAATATTATTTAAAAAAATTGACATTCACCATCACAAATAAAATGGCTTTGATATTTAATAACTTATTAGATATTATCAAATTAATTTTTTCAACTTAATTGTCTCTCTTTTCTCTTTCTCTCTCTTTTTTTTAAGGGAATGAATCGGTCAGTTAAAGCAGTTTCGCCAAGGCGAACCGCCTAAGCCCTTAAAGCCTGGCGGTTCGCAAGGGTGGTTTGGTCCGGCCACTATCGAGTTGGTTCACAATTCGAAACTAACCCTTACTCAGGTCTATTTGTACTTATGATGTGATAAATGTATTTAAATCTACTTGGACATCATTTGAGCATGTTCTAAAATAAAGTGAAGTTAGTTTGGGATTTGTTATGTGATTGAAAATTCAAATGATTGGCAGAAACTTTATGATTTGTGCCGAGAAGATGCACCTAGTGAAAAGAAAATAGAAGCAAGAGGATTCTGAGGCATTCACTATATAGGTATACTCAATGCTACCTTTTATTTACTTCTTTGAATAACATTATAGGCAGTTGAATAATGGACACAAAAGCTATGAACCATCTAACACTATTTTCATCTTTACTTTACAATATACATACATTGTCTAACCCTATTCATGTGATATTACCTGATGGCAGTAGTAATTATGTTCATTAAGTTGGATCGTTAGACATTAACTCGTTGTCAACAATATATAATATCTTCCTTATTCCATAATTTACTTACAATTTATTATCAATTAGTAGATTACTAGTTGATCAAATACTTAGATTCACTATTGATATGTGTTCATGTTAATTTAAGGACCAGTAAACTAAGATTTGTGTTGCAATAGCAAGGGCATGCTATGGGCTATATGTCATGGAGCTTGAAGTAGTGAAAGGTCTTAACTCTCTTTTGGATTGACATTTATTGTCTTGTAGTATACATTCTATTAATAATATTTATCTAGCCTATTTGCTTCATTCTAGGCTATACTATACTTCTTTTTCAAAAATGAAACATTTAGCATATGGAAAATACATTTAGTTCGATCATTTCTTGTGTGATGTTTAACAGGGAGCAAAATTTTATGAACTTCCTTTCGAAAAGAGTTCTCATTATTTATCTCTTACATTTCATCTTTTGCATGTTAACCTATAGGGTCCTTATTATGTTGCTTCAATTTTAGGTGCCACTTATTTTCCAATCATATTGGGTGATTTTTCTCGATCTACTTAGACTATTTGTTAAGTCATAAGTTTTAAGTCTAATCCATTCTTTGTAACTTTTTTTATGTTTGTGTTGAATCAATTCTTAGTTACTCCAAATATTATAAGAATAGAAAATGGTATTAAGTCTCAAGCTTGTGCATCCATGTTTAGTAACTTAGGAATTGCGCATCAAAGAACAATGACTTACACCCCCATAACAAAATGGTAAGGTTGGGCAAAAACACCAACATTTACTTGACACATCATGTGCCTTGAGGTTACCTGTAAATCTATTAAAAGAGTTTTGGAGAGAGTACATTTTGATAACAACATTTATTGTTAATAGAATGCCTAAACAAATATTAAATTGGAAAACATCCTTTGAAACATTCTTTGCCATGTCATTGGATTGCATACAACTCCCAGTAATGGGTTGCTTATGTTTTGTTGTAACAAACCATCACTTTGAGATAAGTTTGATCCTAGAGAAGTTAAGTGCATCTTTCAAGGTTACTTAGATGGACAAAAAGGCTACAAGCCTTATGGTCCTAACATGACATTCTTAGTAGGGAAGTTATGTTCTACGAACACATTTTCAGTTTAAGTCTGATTCCTTGAATTCATGGCCTAATCAGAATTTTACAATCTTGCCTTCTTCTTCTTCTCCTCAACATATTCATTCAGTGATGAGTTTGACCCAATCCAGCCTCATACGTTATGAAGTCTCCACCTTCTATGAATGTTTAGTCTACTTCACATTCTAATTCTTGACTTGTTCTACGGAAGTCCAATAGAGAACATAGAAACCTGGATGGTTTAAACGCTTTGTGCATACATTTCACATTAAAATGTTTTCACTGATGGTAAATAGTTTGTTGATCCAATTCATCTACTATTCAATATGTTTCATCCAAATTCTTTTGCCAATTTCCCCTTAGACTATGTGGCTTTGCTAGCAAATGTGTTAACTACTCAAGCACTTATTGGTTATTCTCAAGCTTGTAAACAAAAGGAATAGATTGATGTTGTGCAAAAGGAAATAAAAGCTTTAGTACATGATGAGACTTAGGAACTTATGTCTTTTCTTAAGAGTAAGAAGGCTATAATTTTTAATGGGTCAACAAAATTAAATATAAACTTGATGGAACTATTGAGAGATATAAAGCTTGACTTCTTGCCAATGATTATATATATATAAAAGAAAGGGTATGAATTATTATGATACTTTTTTGCTAGTAGAATCAAGCTTAGTCAAAGCACTATTACACCTTCTTACTCACAACTCCTATGATGGGTTTCTTATATTACTTTTTTTTTATGTTGATGATATGCTTATGACGAAAATTAATGAATTTGATATTTCTTCTCTCAAATGTGCTCTTGATTTGGAATTCACAATTAAGGATCGTAGTTTAGCAACGTTTTTCTTTGGTCATGAAGGCATTTTGTTTTGGATGTTTTAGCAGATGTTGGTGTTATTGCTGCTAAACTAGCTTGTTTCCCTTTGCCTACTAGTCTCAAACTGATTAGAATTTAGGGGAATCGCTTCATAATTTTTTCCCCCTTTTTTTTAGAAGAATAGTGGGTTGACTTTTTTCTTTAACTCTCACATGACCCAAAATTTGTTATTTGGTTTATATTCTTAGTCAATTTTTGGGTTCTCCTTGATCTGGGCATTTACAAGTGATATTTCATCTCCTTTGTTATATTAAAAGAATTGTTTCTTTAAGTCTCTTTTTTTTTCCACAAATAATTCTCTTGCATATCTTGCTTATTCAAATGCAAATTAGTGATCTTGTATTCTTCGTAGGAAATCATTATATGGAAATTGTATTTTGTTTGGCAATGCTCATATTTCTTGAAATACCATGAAGCAATGTACTATTGCAACCTTTACAACTAAAGCTGAATATCGTAACATGGCTTTTACGACCAAAAAAAAAAAAAAAAAAGCTTTAAGGTCTTATATTCTTTGAAACTTTGGGTGTTTATATTTGGTTACCATCCACTCTTTGTTGTGACAAGGAAACTGCACTTCCAATTGCTCTTAAGTCCTCTATGTTTCTTCTCACTTATAACTAGCATATATGCTTATCGAAGTATTCGTTGAATCTTTATTATTGCAAAGGGTTGTTAATACTTACTATTTATTTTATTTTCATAATTTTCATTTTATTCTCATACACAATTCGCATTTCTTACACGTGTTACTTTTCTTTTATTTCAGTTAGTCTGTACAAATTACAGTTATTCTGTTCTCTTCTCGATGAACTTCATTTCTTTATCCCTACTATTCTTACATTGATCCTATCGATGGAAATGGAATCTAGTTTCTTGAAGCGCACTAGTAGCATTTATGATATCTCACAACGACTAGTCTTAAAAATATGTTAATTATAATTCAAATAATTAACAACTCTATACATAAATTGATTAATACTGGACTTGTTACGTTGGCATGATCTTGGAAATCGACCCCTTTACCTATGTAATTAAACAAATCAAGTTGAGCATCTGATTCATCATTGCTTATGCCTGGGTAAGTGCATTCTTTTCTGAAAGGTAATTAGAGAAGACTTGACGCCTTCAAAATGAATCCACTCCGTTCGAAAAAAGCCGATCCCAAAGAATTTTTTAGTCGCCCTATCAGCTGCGACGCGGCCAACCGCAACGAGAATTTATCTTATAATAAAGCTCAACAATTCGTGGCCCTTATTAATGCCCATCAATATCCTTGTCTTCTATTTTAGAATATATACTAAGCTAAATTATTTTTAAAGTTAACAATTGGAATAGTTCGTGTTTGAACTCATAGTCATTGTTACCTACTCAAATTCGAATAAAAATTGAGTTGATCAATTAATTTGTAAATCGTCTTGATTTGTTTATATGCCTAATCTAACCATAACTCAACAATGCTTGAAAAAAAAAATGTTGAAAAAAAAAAGCTTGAAAATGTTACGGATTACTTAAGAGTAAGTTTACAAATTAATTTTTGTTCTAACTAGGAAAGTTTTGCGTTGAGCTTTGCCAAGCTATCAATCCCAACAAAGATAGCCAGAAGGGTAGAGCTCTATGTTCTATTGAAAGTTATCTCATCTGTCTATTAATTCAAGTTGTGATGTGGCATTTCTTCTATAGATCGATAGCTTAGGAATCTATTGATCGTTGTACCTAGTTACTCTTTTTTTTTTTAATAAAAAAAAAAAATTGGCATCACCCAAAAGAAACTAGTTTTAAAAATCAGTATATAATTTACTTTTAAGTAATCCGTAACACTATAAAGTTATTTGACTTGCAAATTTATCAAAGTTGACGAGGGGTTTCAATTAGATTGATGACATACATGTCACGAATGGCCCTAGAATAGTAACATGAAGATGGCACTTAGTAGATGATTGGGAGATAATGGTATGAAGGAGGAAAAGATAATCTTAGAGTCTCAAATGTATAAATGACAAATAAGGAGCTTAGGAAAACTTGGTTGTCAACCTTACAATTCTTGAGTAGATAACATTGTTCTTTACCTATATGCTCATAAAATTTTAGAGAGAAGGGGTTTTATAGTAGAACATCGTTTTTCTAAGCTCTAGAGTTGTGTCTAATGAAGGAGAGTAGCTAGGTATTTATAGGCTATTGGACCTAATGACATTTATTGAATCATCTACATGACTGATAGGCAAGATTGAGTTAGCTCATTGCATGGTTATCTTGAATGAGCTTATTAAGACCCTAAAACCAGTAGCCTTTATCATGAGTGCATGCGTTGGCTCAAGAGACTGGAGATAGACGGACCGATCTAATTATCATTTTTTGGAGTCTACTAGGTGAAATTTTGTTAAGTTATCTCAACAAATGGATAGGATTCTTTGAACTTTGTTACATAGCCTAAAAATTCAATGGAGATAAATAATAAACTGAACTTAATATATTAATATAATAATTTTAGCCCTTTACCTATAATTTATATATTTTTTGGCTTCCTATAATTTATTTTATCTTGATATATATTGCGATAGTTTCTTTGCCTAACGTATCTAATTGTGTCGAGATTACATGGGCAACGGATGCTCATAAAAAAGAAGAAGTAAATAATACATTTTTTTAAACAAAAAGTTCACAATGCACCTTAATTAGCACTAGCAATTCGTGTTATTGTATCGTATACCGTATTCGTATCTAAATGGATTTGTATCTAAAAAACCCTAACCTATGATCCGACTCATTTATTAATCGTGTCTGAAAACCTAAACTCGTAACTTGACCCGTATAATAAACGTGTCTCATGTCTAGGTTGAACTCGTTTATCGATTAAAAAATTATATAAAAGTTTATAAGATATATGTAGATGCAAAAGGAAAACGAAAAATAGCAATATTTAAATTCTATAAATACAAACGTTGCAAGGTTTTCGTCTTAGCACTTAACATAAAATTATAACCTAAATAAAATTTTCAAAAAAATAATCTTATCAAATTATAAGAACTCCCAATATTTAACCTGCATAACATTTCTTAATCAAGTGGAACTATGGTTTGAAGGGATGCTACTAGTAGAGTTAATTTCCAAATTCACCACATTCTTTGTTAGATTTTTAAGGGAGATGGTTAAACAATTTATACATGAAAAAGAAACATATCAATAAAATATATTATGTTGAAATTTTAGCAAATAATTTATATTTACTACTTTCTTCTCCATAAAGCCAATCTTTCTTACATAAAAGAGCTTCTACAATATCTGGCTTCAATGAGTTGCGATGTTGATCAAGGATGTAGCCTCCAGTGCTAACTGCAGATTATGAAGCTATTATAGATATTGGTATGCTTAAGACATCACGTGCCATTCTTGCAACTTGAGAATATTGAAATTGACTGGTTTTCTAATAACTCAATGCGTCCAATTCATCGATTGTATGTCATTCCTCTTCTAAATACAATTCTAATTTAGATTTGGCGGTATGTAGATTATATAACATATTTTCCTTTCACCTAAGAAGTTAAAGACTTGATACTAATGACTTTCTTTAGTATCTATATAGTCTTCTTCTATATCACATGGGATAGAGATAGTTTATACATTAAATAGAAAAAATAATATATCGGTAAATGAAGATGAGTATTTATGACTAAATAATGCAATCAACCCAGTTTAATCCAAAGAATAATGTTACTATTCAATTTCGATACATTCTATAATTAATAAATATAGATAAAAATCTTTTTATCTCTAAAATGATTTCTTTTGAATTGGCTTAGTACTTTTTTTCTTTTTTTTTTTCTTTTTTGCTTCATAAAGGATTTTGGTTTTGTTTGATGGAAACTGAACTCCATAAATGAACCAGAGAAGTATTCTATACATTGAATAACAATAGAGTAAGAAGGGTTCTATAGAAAATGAATTGTAGATCTTAATTTCAAATTAATGTCTTAAGTTGAAAAGAAAAATTAACTCTTTGTCGATGACGGAGACAAGATGATTAGAAAGGGTAAGGGTTGAGAAGACTATTGACTTCGCTTGGTCAAGAGATGAGTGACACTAAGAGCCAAGAGGCCTATCGGCTGTAGTTATAAGGGTTTAGCCATTAGGAAAGATCTACGAGGAAGAGAAACAAAGACAAGAGAGTATGAGATATAGGGGATTTAGGATTGAGTACGTTAGGGTTTCATTTTCGCCGCATGTACTATGCACATTTAACATTTTGTCATTGGTCTTTTTACTTAAGTAGGTGTCCATTTTTTTTTAATAAACGAGTTCGAGGGTCGAACCTTAGACTTGTTTATTAGACCTATTTAATAAACGGATTTGTAAACGAGTTTGAAACCTGAACCTAAACTCGAACATGTATATGAATATGTTTAAACGGGTCTAACTTGTTTATGTTCCGTATTGATTTTTTCCGTACCTAAACCCGTTTAAATTGTGTCATGTTGTGTCTGGGTTTGGTGGGCCAAGTCCTAAATTGCCAACCCTAACCTTGACCACTGAAAGAATAATAACAACAATTTAGGTACATTATATGTTGGGGGAAAGGAGCAACTATCCTAGCCATGGTGTAGGTTTTAGCTAGACCTCAAATGTGCACTATTGAACAACTCCTAAGTCCTACTCTCGAAATTGACGATTCGACAGTAACCATTAATATCATGTTCAGTACATAAGAATGGTTTCAAATGAAATGAAATGAGTAGTGTAATAATAAATCATTTTCTACATTTGGAAATTCTCATGAAATAAAATTATATAGTAATATTTCTTAAGAATACCCTTAATTATTATATGTCATAACTAGGTTAAAGGTTGAAGAAATAATTTTTAATTAATGATTATTAATAAGGATGAAATGAGATAGTAATTCCTCTCTCTTAAAGTCGAAATCAAATTTTTTCTTAAAAATTCAGAATCGTTAATTCCAATAAGTCTACACTTTGGAATCTAAAAACATTTTCAAATATGAGATAGGCAATAAGAATTTACAATTGCTATAATCATTTTGGATTTATTTTCATGTAACACAAGGGTCTACTTCCTAGTAGAAATGGATATTCTAGATTTATTTTTTCTTAATTTACCACAATTTACTCATTTAAGATGTCACCTGATATATCAATAGTTAATTTATAAGAAAAGAATATCACAAATATTCAAAAACATAAACAATTTCAACGATAGATTAATAAGTTGTTTAGGATTGAAATATCAATTAGTTACTTTTTGAGAGAGGATTCTCTCAAGGGGAGATTTCTAATACTTTTGGTTGTTTAGGAGGTGACAGATTCCCTTATTTTGCTGGGCAAATTGAAAAAGAAAAAAAAGAAAAAGAAAATCTCAGTTGATTTATAGATTGAAAAAAATTGAGAATTTTTTTTTTTTTAAATTTCCACATCCTTTGGAAGATCAAGCCTACGTCCCATCGTAGCAATGCCCCCACTTGAGTTAAAATAAAATTTAGTGAATAAGGTCCATACCCAACATAAACATGCCAGAAGCATAGAAGCACTAAAAAAAGAAAAAAACCTTCAAAATGTATATCAGATAACCCAATGAAATGAAATAAACTAAAAGTCATAAATGTAAGCTGCCTGATAACTGGAGGTCAAATAGTCAAATGCCACCCTACGAAAACTCTAATGCGGTATTAACCTAGAGACGCTATGACAAAAGGCAAAGTTGTTATTCTGCGTCGGCATTATCGTGACCAAAGATGGGGTTTAAAACGAAAAGTCCCCCGACGTTACTACGTCTATCCAGTATTTCCTTTCATTTTTAGTAATTTGTGTCTTTTAATACCTATTCCACTCCTAGATTAACCTTCTTTAGAATCATTACCTATGTCATCTCCAAAATTTAGTTAGTAGAAAGTATTGGATCTGAGCTTGAAGTCTACAACAAAAAAAAATACTATGTGCAAACACCAAAGTATTATTTAGTGCGGTCACTCGATTACTTAAATTAATAAGAGTGAAAAAATAATGATGGCAAGAACTTACAATTAGTCTTGCTAATCATTCTTTGTTCCTGGGGTTTGGGGTGAGTGAGGGGTATCCCCTAATCCCCTATTTATCGTTGTGGAGGTGGCGTTATCTCAGGAAAAGTGTTTCATCTTTATTTCAGGAAAGTTTGAGATCCATGGAAACGACGTGATTGCCGATACATCGAAGTCCTCCATAGGTCAGTATCATTAATCCACTGAGTTTCGAGACCCATCCATCAACCCTTGGAAGCCCCCGAATATAGCGATCACATGGAGGCACTAGCCCTATGGAGCCAAATCTCGACCTTGAGGGTAATGAACTACCTGTAGGTTCGTGGGTCGGTCAAATCACTAAGAGAAGTGACTAGGACCACATCTTTTAAGTCCTGTCTTTGGGTCGTCGTCATTAGGTCTCTCCCTCGCAGAGAAAGGTAGGATTAGGCCTTAAGTGTCCAAGCCCTATTTTGCCTAGCAACAGTCTATATTGAGATATTATGAAGTAATTCGTAGTTTAATTTAGCTTAATCAAATATATTTTGTTAGATAACTAATTCTTAAAGTTCATTACTTAGTGTTATCTAAATTGGAAAATGTATTTGCGGAGGAATGATAAAAAACTGAACGAAGTTGTCTAAATGGGTTTAAGAGGTAAAGAAATATAACCTTTTGTAGTTTAATTAATCTGATAATCTAAAAGGAGAATCTAGATCTGCCATAGTTCTTATAGACTATAGATCAAGATTGATCCATTAAAAAGAATGATCATTCAAGTAAAAAAAAAATTACATCATGTTATACAATCGAAGTTACATATAAAATCCATACATATACCAAATGAATTTTTATCAATTTACTTAGATTCGTTTCTATATTTTATTTTTAATTACTTTTTTTTTTTAGGTAATCTCCATATATAGGCTTTTTTTCATTTTTATTATTTGTATACAACTCTTCATACATGATATTTGGAGAGTTGTAACCCTTTTGAAATAGCATATAATTTCGTAAAATCTCAAAAAGCAATAAAAGATAGCAATATAAACCAATATTATTATATGATTAAGTAAGAGTATCCACATCATATTTAAAAGAACTTATTAGCATACATTGTTAATATTTTAATCGTAACAGTTTTATATATATATATATATATATATATATATATATAAACATGAATTCTTAGCCCTTGGTGTGATACACGAGGGCACATGAGTAGTACTAGTTCATGTCATTATTATCGGTTGGAGTGCACCACTAAATTGCACTTAGAGAACATATCACGTTAATGGCAAGATAAAGTAAACATCAATAGATTTTAAAATAATCACTTAATTTTATTACTCAAACTTGTTATGATTGTCCCCTCCCTTGTTGCCAGTAAGAACAAGACAAGCAAAAAAAAAAAAAAAAAGAAAGACAGATCCTGCCTTTTTCTTTGCGCTAAGGGAGCTGCTTCGCGTCAAGTTCTGATCAACACAAGGAAGAGGAGGTTTGATCTTATACCAAAGAAAACCTATATTTATTGTCTTTTAGAAATGATAATAATATAAGGATTTTTAACTTTTCCCTAGCCTGTCAGTCACACTTGTACATGTACTATACAGTCAGTAATTTTGGGAAAAGGAAAACAGTAATATTAAAATAAAAAATCCAAAAAATAGGGCTATTGGAAAATATTTTTAACAGTATAACTATTGAAATTGTATTTTGAAGATATTATTTTAATTAAATTAAAATTGCTTTTTGCCGAGGGATAAAATCACTTGTCAAGACTATTAACACTTGACAATCCTTTTCTTCTTCCTCTTCAATCTTTAATATAAAGTTCTCACTCTCTAAAACTAAACCCTAATGCATTCTCTCTCTATACAATCTCAATTTTTGTTTGATTTCTTCTCAAATTGACTCTAGATTTGAGATTCTAGCACAACCTACCACACTTTCCTACATTTATTTCATAAAAACATCTATTTCCTACATCAGGTAATGACTATTAATTGCTTGGCAACTTTAGGTCAATTTGCTAGGTTTGTTGTAACATGATTCCCTTTTTTCTAACTCACAGAAGAGTAACTAGCTTAGGTGCCATTGATGGGAGGCAATCTTCAAATGTAAAACGAAAACGAGATACTAATAGATATATGGATGATTCCTTATTTTGAGCAGTTGGGTTTTCTTAGTGCAAGATAAATGCCATTCATACAACTTGACTAGCATTTAATTATTGCCTTAGCAGAGTATTGGAGAGATGAGACATATACATTCCACTTCCATACCTATGAGATGACTATACCTTACAAGATATGTCTTTACTCATCGATATCCTTGTTGATGGCCAGACTTTGATGTTGTGGACCTACTGACGCATGTGGTGAGCCAATATATGGATGCATTCAATCGTTAGTGTCTAGAGTAGGCACTTATCTTATTAACTCAAGTTTTTTTTATCTTTTCAAAGTGTTAGTTGTTGTATCTTCTAAACCATTGAGTTTTTAAGTGGTTTGAATCCCCTATAGGAATGACGACATGACCATGCACCTTATGTATTGTTGAGACAAGAGTGATATTTAGGTAGCACAGGTATCACTTATCTACTTTCACGTTCTAGAGTTCTATTATTTGGATTGGGTGACTTAATAGTTTGGCGAGATCCAAGAGATTCTTGCTTATCTAGATATCTTATAGGCATTGCACAGTATATTTATAGGACTGGACAGAGACGAACTAAGATACTACCCATACAATTTGGTTGGATTATAAGGTGGACCATCGTAACAGGATTATTGAGATACAACCACCACTTGATGTTGCTCCAGACTATCGTGCCCTATATCAATAAGTTACTTGTCGATATATCACAAATCTAGAGCCTCTTGAATATATATGGTATGCATCCGTCTTATTTGTTGTTGTGACTTCTTCATTTGTGTCATTATATAATAACCACACTAATATTTGTGATATGTGGGTAGATTTCATACATAAGCTATCTCAGATGTTATATGAGGATATTATGATTGAGCGACTACAAGTAGGTAATGTCATTTAGCAGCTTAAGGGAATCCATCTAAGTGATTTACTTACGCTTGTACCAGATATCGAGCATGAAGCTCCTTACTGCATAAGCTACAGAATGGAGGGCACTGTCCTGGATAAGGATGTAGACGGAGTAAAGGGTAAAGATGTAGACAGGTCAAGTTGGACATTCGAGATGATCTCTTGCCTCCGCACTACTCACCTTCTACGTCTCGTAAGTGCTTGAGTTTTGATTTTAAATACTATTTAAAGAGAGCACCAAAGTCAAATTCACACTCCTTTTACTCTATTTGAGAGGTGAGTTGGAGATCACAATGTAGACATGGGTGATGGGTTCATGTAGGTCAAGCTTACTTTGATCTCTATGCATGTGACCTACTTCAATTCCTAGGCCTGGAAAAAAATACAATAACAAGCATTTAGATCAAACTGTGAATTGAACCAAATCGACAATTTTTTTTTAATTTTTTTTGGCAAAAGGTTAAGTTTATAGTTCTATTTGTTTTTATATAATTGGTTTGAGGTTTAGGAAAATGAATCGAACCGAACCGAACCGAATCGAATAATTTAGTTAAAAAAAATTTTACATGATTATTTTGTTCTTTTCTTTTTTTTTTTCTTTTTCTATCAGTCTTCATGGATTTTATCAAATTTTTTATATCTTGTTCTTCTTTGCCTTATTTCCAAGTCAATTATTGAGATTAAGTTAAGTGAGTTCCATCCGAAATTTCACATCTAGAAATTTTTTTTTTAAGTTGTCATTTTCTTATATGTTTTTAATTTAAGGATTTAACTTTGATGTTCTTTACGTGTCTTTCATCTCTTTTCTAGTCTTTGGTGTATCTCTTTTATCTTTTTCATATTGTTTTTGGACAGGTAGTTCTACTTCTTCCTCCTTGTTGTTATTCGTTAGAATAAAATCTTTTATCCTCGTTCAATTAAGTTGAGTTTGTTAGGATCTTGTGTAACTTTTTGCTAAGCATCGTTATATGATAAATGTATAAAAAAATTAATTAAAAACATATAAAAGTTTATTAGTAAGGAAAATATGTTATTGGAGATAAAAGTGTTTGGTGAAAATTTGATATAAACAGTTTGAACCGTAAACTAAACTAGACAAAACTGGTTTTAATTATGTTTGAAAAATTTATGAATTTAGGTTTGATTTAAAAGAAATAAAAGAACTATTATGTTAGGCTCGGTTAGGTAAAAAGAGGCAAATCGTACCTAATTGAATCACACTCATCCCTATTAGTACTTATTTAGGAGATGGCATATATATCACACAGTTGGATGCAAACTAGACGTTGTAACCCTAGCCTAGTAAAGATACTTATGAGATGCGTACCTACGTATACAGATGATGTAGAAAACAATAAATTTTCACTAATTATAGTCAATTAACATTTTGTTTGTAATTAATAAACATTTTATGTACAATTTGTATGTATTGTTTTTATTTTTCTTAATTGTTTTTTCCCAGCTTTTTATCCATCAAAGATCTACTGTGGTTACTAATCTTAATGGTTGAAAAATATAGATATTGTATGGTTTTTTGCTTTATAGGTTTTGAGAAGTTTAGACAGTAGTGAACTTTTACTTATGTAAGTTTGGGTTGCGTAGGGATCTTGGCGTAAGGGATTGGATGTGTTGTGAAGTATAAATATAGCTTTGTTTAGGTTTTTCTTTGTGTTGCTTTTCACGTATTTGCTTTATATGTATTAATTTAGGTTATTTGTTGTGCTGGTTTTTACATTTGGGGAGGTTCTGTTACATCTCGAAGTCGTAATAGTTCCGTGTAAATCATCTTATAATAGTAGCTAGCTTCACAGTGCCTATCATAGATATGATCTACACAAGGCGTCGACAATTCCTTACTGTAAAGTAAACAGTTCAATTAAAAATTTAATTAAAGTTACAGTAAATATTAAAGCTTTATGTCAACATGTATATATGATTATATGTACATTACTGTAGAATTTCTAGATGATTTTATATCATATCATAACAGTCAGCCAATTTATATATCAAATATCAGTCTTTCAGTCTTAAAGCTATTAGTGAGACTCTAGATATACATTAACTATTAGGTAAATTGATCCTCACATCTTTAGGCTTTAAAATGAACTAACCTCTAGTTAGTTGTAGAGTGGCATATTACTCAGAATATTTAGAGATCAGGATTTGCAAAAAGACCTATATGGGTATGAGGAACTACAGCTCAGTAAGTTAAATTATAGATTCATGAATGTATACAAACATAAAAAAGATTATCAAACAATTGTTTTCATGCAAAGCAATTATATTTATGCAATACAACAAGCAAGTGTTATCACATAATGTAGTCCGGTACGTTGTGAAATCAAAGTAATTTCATTCGTTCTAATTCGGATTGAGGAGTTTTCATGTTATACAACAGCTTACAACTAAACTTACGTTTGTATAATGAAGACACTGCTCCTCCCAAGGCTATCATTCGAGTCAATGGCATCATTCGAATCAATGCCATCATTCAAACCAATGCCCTCATCCTTACTGTGACCTCCCCGCTTGTTACTTAGTTCAGCTAAGGATGGGAAAAAGACTAATTTGTTATCCAGTACTATCTTTTTTTAAAGTGTCGGTGTTTGATTTAAGAATTCTAATGATCCTCTAAAGAGTTGCAATGCATGACAATTTAGAGTTTTAGGATCAAATAAGATTAGGTTTAATTTAAAGTGTTTAGATAATTTCACATCAATCTAGTTATTACAATCATCAATTACAACATAAATTAATCACAATCGTATATAATCCTAAGTCTCTAAGTACCCTAAAATAGTACTCCAAATACGGTAAAGTAATAAACCCAACTTACCTGGAATTCTCAGTCGCTCAATCACTTAATTGCAGGTTGGTTCGTCTCCTGGTATCCTATAATACCAATACATCTTTTTAGTAGTTATACTTTGATGATAAATATTCTAAGTTATAATTTAACTCGCTTCTTCATATATACTTATTATTTACTAATAATTCACTCTACATTAGCTCGGGGTTCAATTTATGAATTAGATTCCAATTTTGGTTCTAAATTGTTTTTAACTATGAGGAATCCTAAATACGCTCGAATCTTAATGTAAAATTAATCACATTAAGCTCAAGTATTCTAATAGTATACTAGGTCTTAATTTAGTATTTTAACTTATTTGGTACGCTCTAATCCTAATTGGGGTACCGGATTTTGCTCTCGATACTAGAAAATTTTACATTTTTTATATCATTACCTAAAATTAATTTTTGTTTCAGATTTATTTTGTATTGATATTATTATATTATCCAATTTAACCTATTTTTTATATGTATTAAAATCCCAATTTCACATACTCCTAAATTTCCTACAATTACTACATAATTCCCATATTAATTACAATGAACACTCTAAAGACTAGGATTAGGTTTCCACATTAGATATTAACATCCTTAAATATCTAATTACTTTATAAATCAGTAATTAATCATTTAATCACTTAATTAAGCTAAAATTACCCCTTTTTATCATTTCAAGGCTAAAAATTTACTTAAAATTTCAAAAATTATTTTTAAATAAATGGCTTTATAGTATTGTTCTATATCATTTAAGCATTTTATAGAAAAAAATTGAGTTTCAAATTATATTTTTAATCCTATTTATTTCTAATTCTAATCATGCTTAATTTTGTCTAATTTCTTAAGAATCCTCTATTTACATATGTGTTTAAACTTAATCACTATTTTTTCCTAAATCTACATATAATAAAACATTAGAATACTAAATTTCATAATTTTCTGAGTATAATAAATAATTTTAAGGAATTTTGTAAAATTGAAAGAGATGTGAGACTCACTTGATTTGAAAGCATTTTGGCCTCTAACATCGGTTTAAGTGTATCGGTCGGTTCAAGCGGTGGGTTTGGAGTGGGGTAGTGGTGGTGGTTTAGATTTTAGTGGTGGTGGTGTGTGGGTTCAGCTTTTTTTCCTTATTTGTACAAATTTGGGATGAAATTTCTAAAACCCTAATTTTTTCTTTCAATTTCAGTTCTCTCAATTTTTTCCAATTCTCAACTGACTAAATGAGTTATGTAAATTTTCTTACTATTTATAGAGTCTTATAGGAATCATTTTGCCTTTTTTGTTGCTTGTTTTTTATTGGTTAATTTTAGTTTCTTACTCCCCTTGTTACCACGACTTGATCTGGTTCATTCCCCCATTCCTTGATTTTTTTCTGATTTTTTCTTAATTTTTTTTATAATTTTATTTAATTATTTAGTAAATTTTTAGCTAATTTTAAGTAATTTAGGTAATTTCACGTATTTTTACCTATACATAAATACATATGGAGTACAAGTAAACACTCTTAAATATTATTTAGGTCATTTTATGTTTTTTTAATATAAATATAATTTATCTTTAGCAATTTATTAGTTATCGAAATATATTTTACGCACTTTCGATAAATAACAAATAATATACTTAGAATTTAAAAATTTTATATTCTGTTATTTTATTACTTATTTTCTTAAATTCAAACTTAGAGGGTCGCTTTTACTAATATTTCTAGTTTTAGTTTATAATATAGGTTTGATTGGATTTTTAACCGATCATTCTAAACTTTGTGTACTAAGTTCAATCTTACGGTTACTTGGCTTATCTTTAAGGCTTACAAATTCTTGATAAAATTGCCTCTTTAGGTGTTGTATCGTTGGGAAAAATTTTCCAATCGACCTATTTTAGGGATGTTTTATAATTTTTATATTATTATTTTCCTTTTCTCATAAATTTTTACGTGACCTTATTTTTCAATACTTTGCAAGAAATTTAAAGGGAACATTGATAGATTTCTAGATATTTGTAATGAAATAATGATGTGCCTATAAAATTTTTGTCAAAAGTCTTATAAAAAAAATCCAACACTTAGAATGAAGGATTAATAATAGCCTAGAAACTACTTGGAGGGGACTTGCTTAATTAGCCTAAATTAGTTTCTGTTAACTTTATTTGTTCATAGAAAATATATTTTATATTTTTTATATATTAAAAAATGATAAACAGTGAGAAAAAGTATTAGGAAAGTCTATTGAGAATTATGTGTTTAATAATAATTTGACCATTTGTCCTTATACTATTTGGATGATAAAATCTAAAAATTATTAGTGATTCATTTCAAATTCTTGATAAACTTTCTTGATACCATTTCTCAATTTATTATAATTAAATTTTTATAATTGTCAAAATTTGTCATAATTTTCTCAAGAGCTTACGTTTTATTGTCTTTTAGTAGCAATTGATGAAAGGAAGTAGGTTAAAGTGGTAGGTAATGATGTCAATTGATCAATATTGCAGAATATTAAAGGGAAAAAAAAAAGAGAGAAAATGATTTTCATTTTCATAAAGAGAAAATTATTTTCCTTGCCTTATATTAACATTTTTTTTTATTATTAACCACCTCCAGTCATGGTTGGCAATTGTCTTTGCCTTCCATCATGGCTTCCCCTAGGTGCAATTAATACCTTGTAGCATCTTGAAATAATTACTATAATAACATTTGATGATTGCAAAACTTTTATTATACAAGCATAAAAGGTGGTGGATTGTATTTTTTTAAAAATAATCATGTGATAAAATATATATGATAAAGGTATAAAGAGTGCTCCTACTGTAGTTTGTAGTGGTTTATTCTTTAAAATTTTACTTTTTACGATTTAATACTTCTTTCTTCAATTCAATTTCAATTTAGTGTATCTATTAATGGAAAGTTAATGACCATCAGTTTTTTTTTTCTTTTTCCATTTCAATGCTTGTACTTTAGTTTTTATTGCATTTTGGTGTTTATACTTTAATTTTGATGGATTATAGTGCTTAATCAAATATTAATTTGCAAAAAATTAATTTCTATTTTTCTTAATTCATAAAATATTTAAGAAATTAGGCGATCATTTTTGTGCTGGTAATTTTCAACATACATGACTTTTGCATGTAATATCCCATCTTAGTAAACTTTATATTATTGAGAAGATTGTAAGATGCACTTTTAATTAAACATAAGATCTAACACATATCCTTAAACTGGATATCGTTTGGCCTTGACGTGTAAATTTTCTAACTTATTGAATAATATACATTTGCATAGTATTAACATTTTGTTATATCTCCTACACTATTCTGATATTGAGTTTTTAAGATTTGAGATTAGATAATTTATAAATTGGACATTGTATGACTATAAACCTATACCCATTATAAAATTTATATTATAAACTATTTAAGAATTATTAGTTTAGCTTAACATTTTAACTTACTATTGTTATTTTTCTTAAGCAAGCATCTAACTCTTTTATTTTTTGTAATTTTAGAAAACAACATGATTTTAAAATTATAGTCACTACAAAATTTTTAGGAATTTTTTATTATTGTAACTTTATAATTTTACTATTACATTAAGAAATATAAAAATTTACATATGATGAAAATAACACAAAATTTATAGTAAAATTATAAAGCAAAGTCATGTTTATGAAATATAAAGTTTATTTAAAATAAAAACAAATAAATTCTTAAAAGTAATATCAATTTTAATGCACGAAAAATTGTAAAATTTAGAAAATATTTGCGATCTATGTGGACTATTATGAAAAATAAAATAGAATATAAAAAACACAATAATTATGAAACAAAATATTAGTACAAGAAAAGCTTCAATGTATTACAAAAGTTTCCCCTAACCATTTTCTCTTTTTTTTTTTCTCATAGCAGTTCATTATTTCTAAATATAAACAGCATAAGAGATTTATACATAAAAAATGGATATTTGTTCAACTTTGTAAGTTTCAGTTAAAATGGTAATTTTTAGATAACTTATAACCTTAGCTTTTCAATAATTATATAGTTGTGATCATACGATATTTCACTTGCAAATTATGAGATTGCTAAGTTATAAAAATCACCATTGGGATAGTACTTGATATATAAAACAGTATTATAATATAGAGGTATATTATTTGCCAAGTTTGAAAATTCATATTATAAGGCCAAATGATACTTGGTTTACAAGTTATAATCATTTTAATTTTTTTTTATTCATGTATTTGGAACACATAGTAAATCTTATTTTTTTTTTAAAAAAAAAAGTACATCTTTTGGTTAAAAAAGAAAAATACATCTCAAGAGCTTTCTAGCAATATAAGATTTCCTAAAATTAGATATCACATGTAAAAATTATCCATAGTTGAAATTATTGGTTATAAACAATTTTATCAATAAGTTTTGAAATTATATATCAATAAAGGAAAATAGAAAATTAGTCTTTTACATATTAACAAATGAAAAGATACTAAAATGCATCAAACTTAAAATATAGACATTAAAATGCATTCATAACTCCAGTATAAATATTAAAGTGCAAAAAATTGTAATCACTATTAATTTTTCTGTTAATGAAAACACTGAACCGAAAAAAGAAGTGTTAAATCATAAAAGCTAAATGTTTAGATACTAAATTGCTGAAAGTAAAAAGTTTAGGTTTATTCTTATATATGTGTACGTGTACGCGCATATGTGGATAAGTGAGATAAATTACATCGAGAATAATCCCTATGGAAGACATGCATGCACCGGATTTTCAGAAGGTGTCTTTTAATTGAAAGAGTATTTTCACTATTCCTTTCGAGGAAAGGTTGTTGCTTTTTCTTTATGGCAACTCAACCAAAAAGATATAAGATAATTCCTCGTGAATCTTATGCTTCCATGAGGACCCACAAACCACGTTGCGAAGTTGGCATGCGGGCAGATCTTGGAGGAGACGCACCATGCAGTATAATGCAAGAACCCAACCAGAATTTTCACACACACGTGCAAGTGTAGTCATCATTCCTTTCCATTCCTCGCAATTTGTCATCTAGAATAGGAATATATTGGCAACTACAAGGATACGGTAATTGAAAAGTAAAATACTCCAATCCAACAAGAGAATGTGGCTTCATTATATCAAGAAAGTTGTTCTTTCAAATGAATGGCATATGTTATAAACTAAAATATCGAAGATTGAAATTCCCTAGTCAATATTCATTTTTCTTGTCCGCCTATATTCTAAAGGGAATTGGAAGAGAGTTCGACACTGTGTTTTGCGATTTTAAGAAGAGTGGAAACTAAGTGGAATGGGTGAAAAGGACATAAAAAGGAAAAAAGGAAAACGAAATATAATTTTCATTTTTCACTTGGATTCAAGTGGTGAGCAGATATGTTTGTTGTACCATATGCCCCGTAATAACCTAAAGGTTCTAAAAATTACAAATTTGAGGGTGGTTATTAAATGTTATAGGTTGGATATGGTTTCAAAAATTATGAACTTGTGCATGCAAACTAGTGGGATAAAGCCTTGTATCTTATCCATCTTCACTCACTCAGTCCCAAGGATTTATAAGAAGGAAGTGGAAGGAAATAAACTGATTTTTTTTTTCCTTTTTATATTTGTTGACATGCTTTTGAGGATATTTTATAATTTTTCATTAGTATCCACCCTTAGGAATGAAGCTAATTAAGTTTAAAAGTGGGAATGTTTGTACTCATTTTTCTCAATTTTCATCCATTTTTACTTTTTTTAATACTACAATATAATATTTTCATTCATTTCTTTTCATTGCCATAGTTTGAAACCAATTTTATGAGTGCTAAGCATAATGTGAATTAAACTTGTTATATACCAATAGGAGAATATATTCACGTTATATGTGCTTCAATGGCCCTTTTCTTTTCTGTTACAAAAGATGAATTTAATTCGATATGAAAAAATATATCAATCAAACTGATCGATACAAGATGATGGACAGGTAAAGAGTTGAGGGATTGAAAATTCATCCAAATAGGTAGGTGTATCTCTTCAAGCATGAAGATAAATTACAAAGTTGATATCCTTGTTTCTCTAAGGAAAACAAAAGTTATCCAATAGGAAAGAGTAACAAATCCCGTAATATATATATATATATATATATATATATATAATCCCATATAATGGATGAAACAAAGAGAGAAAATAACAAATATATAAAAATTACTTATTGTAAATACTACCGAAACATTAATATCAATGCGGTAGTCACAATTTTCAAACTAACTAGATGTATAGAGTAGCTTATGATGGTGAAAACGTAATGAAAATGGATCGATGATAGCAAAAATGGTAGATAAAGAATAGACCTAAGAATGATAGTAATGGATCAAAAAAGATTGAGATTAGAAGTGGAGGATTTACAAAGTAATGATGGTGAATGAAGGAAAAAAAAATATAAAAAGAAGGCTCGGCTATGAGATATCCCCTTACATTAAGGTTTCTTAAGGAGTTTAGAGAGAAAGAGAAGTGAACAACAATAAAACCACCATATGTAAGTATATATACTCCATGCTATAGAGAGCTAAACTCGATTCTCAAGCTTTAAGCATGGTAATTATTTAGGTTTTACTTTTTGTACTAAAGTGATAGAATCTAAAGAGTAAAATCTAAATATTAGTCTATTCATTTTAACTTTTCTCATATAGGCTCATGCCTTCAAGAAAAGGCCTTTTATAGGATTAAAACCAAGAAAAGCTCATTTAAGAATTTATAAAAGAGGAGTTTATCTCAGCTATAAACTGTCTGCACACATTAATAGTTAAACTCTATAAATATTTGAAGTTTTCCTCCATTTGAGACATCAAGGTTGTAATCCTAAAAGATTAAATTGCATTCAGAGCAAATAACTTGATTTGCTTAAGTCGAAAATTGGCTAGCTGCAATGTACATGAAATTGGTACTCGGCTTAAAATCTTTGGTATTTTCAAATTACAAAAGTAAAGATATATAGATGGAGGAGTGAAAAGATATGAATATGTACTCAATTCTATTTTTTGAAGCTTTAAAGTGGTTAGCTAGAGTGATTTTGAAGAGAAAATATGCGCTTCTTATAAATGAAATTGCTCTCTTTTTTATTAGATTTCACTTAATATATTACAAAGGAATTGATAAGATTTTTATGATCATATAATTATAATCACCATCACTATCATCATTTTTAATAAAGCATGGGGTATTCACACATGTTGAGGACATTAGCCTTAGATTTTTTTTTCCTTTTTATATTAATATTTTTTTGGGTAATATTTTTATATTAATATTCATAGTCTCTTAGCACATCATATTCATAGTTTGAAATTTGAGTTCCATATGGGTGAGTTGTGAAATTTAATACGGAGATAATAGGATAAGCACATATACCACGTTACACATACCTAAAAGAATATACTAATGTATCATAATACTCAACCTTTATTTGTAATTACACAAATATAAAACATTATAAGTGCCAAGTTCTCATTTAAAACAAATTTCTTTATCATCTTTGTCCAAAAACCAATTTTCGTCTCACTATTTCCAGTCTCATAATTGGATGCACAGAACATGAATTTGTAGATTTTAAGAATATAAATCATTAGATTGAAATAACACATAACCATCGCTATTACCAAAAGCCAATTGCCAAATACCCAACTGCTTAACTGAAAAATCATATTTACCAAGGGTCAATTGAAAAAACAACAGAAAAGTTAGTTAATTGTTGGAGAGAGCCTATAGTATTATTTATAAAGATTAGGTAGGAATTTGGGGAAGTCTTTTTATATCAATGTTATTTTATTCTTTCTTTCCTTTTCTTTTCTTTTCTTTCTTTTTTTAAGATACCCGTTATTTACATACTTAATGTCTATTTGAGTTTTATCCATTAGTTATTCATTTATTGTTATATTAATTTATTTAAATTTGCGGTATGGAGTATGTATATATATGTATATGTATGTATGTATATGGAACGTAAACATGATATTTTAAAAGCTGAGCTAAGAAAAGGAAAACTGTGAATAGTTGTCGAAATTTTATTGTTAGCTAGTGTTTTGAGTAATAATAGTAGAGTATATCCAAGAACTAAAATAATTCTAATGAGCAATCAAGCTTCATACTCAACAGAGCAATCAAAGATAATATTATTATGTTTCAAAAGATGCTTCACTCACTTGGGAGAAAAAAAAAGAAGAAGAAATGGATGGTTATTAAACTGAATTTAGAGTAAGCTTACGATCTTATGGGTGAGATTTCATTCAACGGGCTCTATTATGCCTCAATTTTCGCTAGTCTTGGATTAATCTATTAGGATCCTATTTATCCATAGTTAGCTATTGGCTCATTTTTAATGGAGTGATGCTAGAATCATTTTTGGCCAGTAGGGTCCCCTTATCTTTTCATATTAGCAATGGAAATGCCTAGAAGATATATACATCTTCGGGTTAGATTTCGGCTACAACAAGACTAAGGAAGTAATGCGGAGCGCGTTAGATTGGAAACCAATGAATGGTAGGCTTTAAGGAGAACAGAGAAGTTGAAGCTAGGAGACTTCTTTTAAGGAATGGACTAGAATACACCAAATGAGGGTTGGATAAAAATGAATTGCGATGGCACTGTTGCAGAATATGAGGAAAAGGCCAAAGTGGGAGCTATCTTCAGAAATCATGAGGGCACCTGTTGTGTTGCTTGCATAAACAAGCAAGAGGGCTGTCTCCATTAGAAGTTGAACTCTTGGTAGTAAAAGAAGGGCTACAAATGGCATCTAATACATGATTCTTTAAGCTTATTTGTGAGGTTGACTCTCAATAGGCAGTCAAATGGCTTCGAAATCCTTATATTGATACAAATTTTTGTCATCTAATCCTTTAAGCATGTAAAATTTTGGTTAATAATTTTAATGTTTGCCTCTTTAATAGGGTAGATTATAGGAAAACAAGGCTGTAGATTTTTTTGGTGAAATTTGCTCTGTAATATTTAGAGGATACTTGTTTTGTTGATCATGTTCCTGTTTTTCTTTCACGATTTGTTTCCAATTGTTTTAAGACTTTAGATATTACTTCGAATAGGGACGTATGGGAAGCTTGTGAACTCGTCCTTAGCACATCCTCATTGTTGTGTTTGTTTTGTTAGATTTATGGTTATTTTAAGTATTTTACTTCACCTAAGTAAAAATTTTGAAAAAATTGTCATGTTTTATTTATAGATTTTTCTACGGTGATACTAACAATATAGCGTTACCGTAACACTGACCAAGATAACCTGCTATAGAAAGTTAGTATGTTATTTTCTTTCTCTATATTTTCCATAATTAATTAATTGATATGTTGTTTAAATAACAAGTTAGGTTATTTTAATAATAAGATCAATATAAATTAAATTTTCATAAATTAATAATTTAAATTAGATAGTATTATGACAATACTATTTGGCTAATATTACTGTAAAAACCTCCCTTCACTCACATTACCTAGAGAAATCTGATGTCATAGGAAAAAAACTTTTATCCTTTTTATTTTTAATCTCATTTCCTTTTCACAAAGTCATCTTCTTGACTAAGGGTTAATTGAGAAACAGAAGAAAATAAATCCAAGTAATAAAAATTAAGAATATTTAACAAAATCATGCCTTCAAAGAACATGAAAGATATTTTCCCTTAAGGAAATAGTAAAAATAAAAAGGTTAACTTTTTAAATGAAAGAAAATTCGTTAAAACTAAGAATAAGATCAAATTAAACAAAAATTTTAGCATGGTTTAGCTTATTATTATTTAGTTTTGGTTTGACAAATTAAATTAAGCGTATATCCTTTGGAAGGAGGATCAGTCCTGCTTTATCATCTTTTTCGCTTCTTCTTTACTGTAACATAAAGACCTAACTTAAAAACCCTGGGAGTGGGCATTCGCTGTTTGCTGCCCTACCCTGACCATCTTTTACCTTTTTTTCAACATTTTTTTTTCCCCTTTATCTACCTCATATTATCCAATAAAAATATAAACTTTTGCTCACTACTTGCATTTCTGTCGCAAGCTCTTCAGTAGAGGTTTCAACATTGTCGCTCCGCTGCAATTATCTCTATCTTATTATTATCAGGCTTGTAATATGCTCTTTTTTGTTTATCTTTTAATTTTAGCAATTTACCCTTTTATGTGGGTATTTTCTTGGATCAGAGTATCCGTTATTGCTATCCATTTGTTGTCTCGGTAGAACTTTCCATGTATAAATTATCATATCCATTTGTTGTTTAAGAGATGTGACTTTTGGGTTTAGATCTATAATTTCCATCTCTTTAGATTTGTTTTTGAGTCATTATGTAATCTTCTTATTCTATCAATTAAATGAATAAGTGTTTGATGGGAAAAACCAAAAAAAGAAAAAAAAAATCCTGTGTTTTTGTCTTAAGTGGTATTTTTACCACATACCATATATAAATCACAAAGATTTTAGGTTTTATTAGCTATTCATTTGAGAAAATGAAGGGAAAAAAAAAAAAGAAAAGAAAAAGAAGAGAGAGAATCAAAAGTCGCTTTTTCAAGTGGAGAATTAATGACTCACTATCTACGGTGAAACATTTTTGGTTCTTTCTTTCTATTACTATAGCAATTAAAAATCAATTGAAAAATGGAAGCATCAAAAAGATAATGATCACCCAGAAAGGAATACAAATAAATAAGATTATTGCTTTCTTTGCTGTCCTTTGCTAATATGGAGACAAAGATGCTCCTTTCAGTATCTATTAACCAATCAATCAAACAGCACCAGCACACGTTCTATCTCTTGATTTTTTTTTTTCTTTTCTTTTTTAACAGAAAAGACAGCTAAGTGCAGCTAATTGATATGAAATTTAATGGATCCTCCACGCATCTAAATTGTTATTTCTCAATCTATATATATATATACATATACATATATGTATTTTCTCTATCTCTTATGACAAAATGTTATTAGGTCAGTTTAGATTTTTTTTTTTTTTTATCCTTTAATTTTTGCATTTACATTATGGCTTCGATCCCGGCTAATGTATATATATATAAAGAATGAAGAACCCAAGTCGATGCTAAAGTAGTCTCCCGTATCACAAATTTCCACACCAACAAAAATACACCGGACACTTCTTTCCCATCCTTCCTTGCTTTATTGCTCTTTTTCTCTTTCTTTTGCAAAGATAAAGAGCTAGAAAACAAAGTTCCCTCCAAGCTAAGCTATTATTGCATATGTGGGTCATGAAACATATGCAATGCGTACTAGTAAAGCAGTCATTGACTCGTAGTCCTAGTCCTCAAATTCCTCAATTGGCAAAACCTAAAAAAGTAAAGGGCAAATTATATCCTATTTTCACTACTAGTGTTTTTCTATTCTTCATAAATCCCCAGTCTTTGATTAGAATTCATATTATGCATACCTTTAAAGAAAGTTTAAATTAATTAAAATAATACACCATCTTTGCACTTAAATACTATAGGCAAAAGCATATCATTTTGTCCAATTTAGTATTTTTGAATAAGATATACATGATTTGGGTTTATGTTGGATAATTTTTCTTTCAGGACTCACGATCAATTATTTCATTAAAAAAAAAAAAAATAGGTCATGTGTTTTTAGGAAAAACAAAGTCAATAAATTTTAAAAATATATGTCCAAAATTTCTAATATTTTCATATTAAAAAGGGGTAAAAGACTGAAAAGCATATACATTATTATAATGTAATAATATATACGTGGAATTCACATACTTTTTTTTTTTATTTTTTCCTGAAAGTTATGTCAAGCACAGATCTCGGCTCTATTGTTTTATGAAAGGCTCGTCTCAACATGGTTCGGAGACATCTTACTTGTTTACATGCTAGTATATACTAAAGACATTGTCGTTAATACAAAGTAACCGCCACACCGAAAACCCTGCCAAAACCCCTCGTTAGTATCATAATTCAAAAGGGTTCTTTATCTTATTTCCAATGGAAGCTTCCTTGGTCTTTTCGGATGACTTGCGAGTATCACATTTGCAAGGATCCGCGTCAATCAGCAACAGCACCACCTCATTCATGGTGGGGCGGAGGGACGGGGTGCGAGACGTGCATCGAATGGCCACTCGTAGAGCTTGTATCATTTGGTCGCGGAACATACCCGATAATCGCTTGTCCAAAACTTCCATTGTCCCTTCATTGGTGTCCACTTTGGTTGACATCCAATATATGATGTTTTTGTTCGCCCCAAACTCTGGTTCCAATGGCTTCTTGCCAGTTATTAGCTCCATTAGTACAACGCCAAAGCTGTAGACATCACACTTTGTGGTTGCTTTGGATGAATATGCATATTCTGTTTCACAGTATCAAAGTCGAGTCAGACAAAACAACTCGTGGGACTAACCAGCAATCTAATACAATTATTTGAGATCAATTTCGATCGAAAGCATGTCAAATAATAAAAAATAGTATATTAGGTATGGTGTAACGTTTCATTGTTAATTCCTAAAATTATGCGATTTTGGAAAGCTCAAGAAATGAGATCATGATCAAGAAATATACCTGGAGGTAGGTAACCATAAGTTCCTGCGATTACGTTAGTGGTAGAATCCTTGCCTCCTCTTGCTTGCAAAACCTTTGCGATGCCAAAGTCTGCAACTTTTGGCTGATAGTCGACATCGAGTAAGATGTTGGCAGATTTGATGTCCCTGTGTATGATAGGTGGCATAAGATCATGGTGAAGGTAAGCTAGTCCTTGTGCAATCCCGAGTGCAATCCTATGACGAGTTGGCCAATCAAGAAGGACGAAACCCTTATGGAGGGCATCATAAAGATTTCCATTCGTCAGGTACTCATAGACCAGTAAACTGCAGTCCAAACTTGAGAAGTAGCAATACAACTTCACTATGTTCTTGTGCCTTATAGTCCCCAAAGTTTGCACTTCATTCTTCAATTCCTTTTTTAGGACTAAGTTATCTCCAGAGAGACAAACATTGGCACTCCATAGCTTCTTCACTGCAACAACTTCTCCACTACTCAACTCTATTTTGTAGACCGTGCCCGAACTTCCATGCCCCACTATGTTCTTATCAACCATGGCTTCCACGATTTCATGTTGGTCGAAACTGATTCTGTGGAAGCTTTTAACATCATAGGAAAACGATGAAGAAAGGGTTTCATCGTGCTCCAGGATGGCTCTTTCTCTGCTGCATTGGCGCCTGAGGAACAATAAAGCCCCCAGGACAATGATGGCTGCGGAAATAATTATCGCCCACATGGAATTCAGCTTCTTTCGGTTGTAGTTCTCGGTACATATGGGGAAAGTATTGTCCAGGGAGTCCATATAGACAGAGACACAGAGTCCTGGATTGCCTGCAAGGCTTTCTATTAATCCTCCTTTAATCAATGAGGGAGGAATTGGACCTGAAAGAAGATTGTTTGTGAAGTTGATTGAATTGGGCAGTAGTTCACCAAGGCAATCAGGAATTTTCCCTGTTAAACGATTGTTGGAGAGATCAAGAACATTCAGAGACTGCAATGAAGAAATAGACTTGGGAATGGAAGAGTTGAACTCATTGTTTTCCAGCAGCAACAAGTTTAGCTTCCTGAGATGTCCAACCTCGGAAGGTATTGGACCAGAGAGTTTGTTGTTGCTGAGATCAACTTTCACCAGGTTCACAGCTCCAGAGATTTCACGGGGTACAACGCCAGACATGTCATTGTTTTGCATGAAAAGCTCTGATAAGTTTTTGGCATTGCCGATCGTGCTTGCTATCGGACCAATTAAATTGTTATTGCTTATATCAATTATTGAAACATGGGGGAGTCCTAGAATTCCCTCGGGTACAGTTCCCTCAAGGCGATTGCTATTAACGCGAAACCTTATGAGAGTCGAACAACTTGAATAATCGAATGGTATCTCTCCAGTAAACATATTTTCCAGGACAAGGAAATAGAGCAAATTACCTCCCCTGCAAACGTCTGGTGGCAGTGGACCTGATAAGCGGTTCTCGGAGACATCCAGAAGGTTCATCGGGGATGTTTTCCCCAGATTTTGTGGCAATTTCCCGGTCAGGAAATTTCTATAGAGTGATAGGATTCTCAAAGTTGTAGAGTTCCCTAGTACACTAGGAATTTCCCCTGACAAGCTGTTATTGTAAATCTGCAAAACTTTTAGGTGAGGGAGGCTGCATATAGATTCAGGAATCGTCCCTGTGAGCTGGTTGACTGACATGTCCAAGTCTTCAAGTTTTTTCAGGTTTCCAAGCTCTGGAGGAATGTTACCTGTGAATTCGTTGTAGTAAAGCTCAAGGGATTTCAGGTTCTTGAGCAAGCCAATCGCAGCAGGGATTTCACCATTGAGGAAATTGCCACTCAACTCCAGATCCTCGAGAGTTGTCATGTTTCCTATCGATGAGGGGATCCTCCCTTCAACCATACATGTGGTAAAGATCATGGACTTGAGCTTTGTCAGCCTGGAAATGTTTTCAGGAAGTTGCCATAAGTTGAACCGGTCATTTTCGTTGAAGTTGAGCACTTCGATATTGGTGAGGTTGGTTATAGATATTGGGAAATTTCCGGTGAACCTATTGTATGACAAATCAAGTAACCTGAGAGATTTCATTGTTGATAAATCAGGGACAGTTCCAGGGTGATATAAGAAACTCATGGCCAGATCTTCTAGAAAAGAGCAGTTAACAAAGCTGTTCAGCAAGTTGCCATGTAGGCCATTTCTGCTAAGATGAAGAATCCGTAGATTTGGTAGGTAGGAGCATATCCCTGATGGAAACTGACCAGAAAGCGACCACCCTGTAATATCCAAACTCACAACTGATCCTTGATTGTCACAGCCAACTCCGTTGAAGTCACAGATATGCTCCTCTCCCTTGAGTTTCCAATCCGACAAGGCGTTTCCAGACAAAGAACTTGTCATGAGATTGAAGAACTGGGACTGGTTTGTGTTGGATGCTTGAGACAAACACAAGAGACAAAGTAGTGCAACAAGAAGGAAACCATGAATGGAACAAGCCATCTTGAACATGGAAAAGAGGAAGGGAGATGGATGGAGAGGAAAAGAAGGAAGGAGAGAGCTAAGAAAGTTAAGTTGGGTGTTGCAGAGAAGTTTATGAGGGAAGAGAGTAGTATATAAATTGCATGATTGAAAAGAATCAATAGGTGCTGTAGTAATTAGGCTAAAGGAAGTTCTGTTGAATTGTACATAGAGAAAGATTAGAAAGAGATGGGCTTCTCCTTTGCATAAAGAAACTTTATGTTTATACCCCACTAAGTGCTGTAGAGAATAACATCAATGTAGTCTCTTTATAGAGATAAGATATATGAATAAAAATGAAACTGAATCTGATCCTCATACAAAGGCATGTTCTCATCATGCACTAGTTTCTTCTATTGGGGATGCATATCTTTCTACTCTGGTAGAAACCCCCATATCATGTAGCCCTCTAAACCATCATTCCACGTGCACGCCATTCATCTTACTACTTGAATCATCGACCCAAATCACTGTTTTGTCACATCCATTTCACTCAAGCATCCATAAAACATAAATTTGAGCAATAACGAAACCCAGGAAGGAACTGCTTACTGAACAATTTCATCCTGCTATAATATTATAGAAGAGATCGATGTGCATAATTATTCTTTTAATTATATCCAAGGTTTAAGAGAGTTGAAATCTAGCCATACATTTGACGATTTGAAAATATATATGATCGACCAATGTATGTATGTATATATACTGGAGAAGGAGTAGGACCATATTAGAAAGAAAGTGAGGCTATTGATGGCAATCAATGCATGTAAGTTGACCTTGTTGAGGACCATGTAGAAGTCTAGTCCTCTTCTCCTTTTTGTGATTTTTCCCTCAGGTTAAAACGACAAAGAGAAGGAAAAAAGAAAAAAAATAAAATTCTGTCACTAAAAAAGAGGTACTTGACTGTGGAATTATATGCAATTACTTAATAGTGTTAGGGAATGGGTAGGGACCAGAGCATATGTTTTGAAAAACAAAAGGTGAAGGTACATAAAAAAGAGTACACAATCAATTATTTGGTGCTGTATTCTTCATTCGCTTCTATCCATTATAGGACCATCATTGCTGAAACTCTTCATGTGTCCAGGTCTAAAGCTGTCAGCTTCTATAACTAGCATGGCAATCAATATACCTCCTTAACGAATAATCCTATGCGAATGGCACTGGTATGATCAGCTCCATCCCCGCGCGGATGAATGATATTTCAACACGTAGGAGCATTTGCAATTATCCGTGTTAGCTTTCTTAATATAATATATATATATATATATATATATATAAAAGAAATTCTTATTTGTTCATAACTTTCACCGATGATAAATCATTCTTAATGAATCTGTTTTCATCTACATATACTTTATAGACAAAATACTAAATAAAAACTGTGTGTTAAACCTTAAATACAGCATAATAAAGTTGAAAATTAAAAAAGATCATCTTATGTTATTTATTAATAGCGAATGTTAAAGTAATATTATCATATCGGAATCAAGTGATTGATCTACATATGTAAAAAGGTCAAAGATTAAGGAGAATATCTATTCGATTGAAAATTGAACTAGAGTTTTACCGAGATTGATCTGGATTAAACTATAGGAATCAATCGATAATAATATTGTGTTTAAAGTGGATGGAGACTCGGTTGAGGGGTGAAAAGCAGACTGGGCCGGCCGACTGAAAGTAATGGGCATTTCAGCTCGTTGCTTGAGAGGAGAATAGGAACTAGAAAGGGATTTTCAGCAGTTCAGCTATCAGTGAGGGACGTCCAGGAAATTTTCATTTCGCTATATCTCTCTCTCTCTCTCTCTGTGCCTAAATTAATGCGGTATTTACTATATTAGCTTCTTTTTCAGTTTTAATCTTTAGCCTTCTGGATTGCTACATTATACCGTGGTGTCCCAAACATAAGAGGTGTAAACAATCGACAACATTTGGTGGGAAAAAAAAAAGAAAAAAGAAAAAAAATAAAAAAGTCCACAACATATCTATATTCCAGTATGAATATACAATGTGTACCTTCTATTGATAATGTTAAGGATGTTGACTGATTTTTCAAAAGAATTGATTCAAAGTCTGAACATCTTTCCTTAAGTTACATTATTTTGGAAAAAAAAAAAAAAGGAAAAGGTTTTTATTGATAATGATTCAAACTTTTTAAGTTTACAAAGCAATTAGGACTTCAAATTCAATTAATTTTAGGTTGTGCCTACCTACAAAATTTGAAACTTTCTAGTTACAAGCATCATTTATGAGGTCCCATAAAGGAGTAGGCTAAATTCTAGTAACCACTTCACACGTGTGCATGCCATAGAAACACAACACATACAACTGAAGTCGAGTGCAATATCAGCATCCTTGTATGTATAACAACATTAAACCAAGTTCTATATATTTTGAGCGAATTATTTAAGGTCCTTATATTTGTGTTGTTATATCAAATGATGGCTCCATTAGTGTTTTCTACGATTTAATCTCTACTCAACAACATGAAGACTAATGAATCACCTAAACTTAAAGAGTATTCTGTTGAATTTAGGATAAATATAACAGGCCTGATGTCATCCACCATACTCATTGCATTTCCTAAAATATTGAATGCGATTCTCATTAATGCTATTTCTTCAAAACACCTTATCCTTACTTTATCTTCTACTAATGAATCTTATCATATGCTTCCAGAATCTGTCTCCAACCCCATCTTACTGCTTCCAACTCTTTCAACCACAACACCGAAAGGTTTAGTCGGCCCTGCATTCTCTATCATCTGGACTACCTTTCTCATGGTCGGTCTAGAAGAAGGAAGCGTCCTTGTGCATAGAAGAGCTACCCTCAATACCTTGGCAGCCTCTTCCTTAAAATCTTCTGGTATTTCTGGATCCACTATGCCCATAATACTCTCTCTCGTCCTCAAGTTGCTATACACCCACTTCACTATGTCTTCATTCTCTCCATATTCTGGTTCTATTGGCCTTCTTCCGCTCACGAGTTCCATAAGAACCACACCGAAGCTGTACACATCACTCTTTTCGTTTATCCTATTTGTGTATCCATATTCTGCATTGAGTGCAATACAAAAGGCACGATGAGTCAGCTGAAATTAGACACATTGTCAATGAGATATCGTTATGTTCTCACAGAAAAACTGAGGTTATGGTTGATGTAGTTGTATTGTATTTGTGAATCATCTTTTCAGTACAAAGTCATTTTCAACTGAATATGAAGTCGTCGTCATTGTAATTAAAACGTGGATGATATGAGACCTTCAATATGGGATTTGAAGATATGATACGGGATTGAGGGCTTGTCTGTTTCACAGGAGAATGTGTTCCAAACTTCTTTTAGCATTTGATACAATCGAACGCTTAAGTTGTTGTAACCATAAGCCTTTTGCGTTTACTAGTGGTTTTTAGCAGTAGCTATTGTCGAGAGACAATGGTGGTATGGTAGTAAACTAGACAGTGGAAAATACAGAAAAAAACTTCTAGAAAATGATTTCCGCGAAAAGAACACCTCACTTTGATTGTAACACTCATGAATATATTATGCCTCTGTTCTATGTATAATTGAAATTCAAGCCAGAACAAGATGTGCCAGGTCTTCCCCAATGAAAAGCACATTTCATCGCATAAAGTAGTGAATGAAACGAAAGAAATACAGAAGCAGAAGAATTTCAATTTACCAGGGGCGATATATCCATGAGTTCCTGCAATAACTTGAGTAGATTCCATGGCACTTTGTACCTGAATAATTTTGGCAAGGCCGAAATCAGCAATCCTAGGCTTCAAAAACTCATCTAGTAAAATGTTACTTGACTTCACATCCCTATGAATTATAGGCCTCTCAAAACCATGATGCAAGTACTCCAATCCTTTGGCAGCACCAAGTGCTATGTCGTATCTCATCTCCCAATTAAGCTCTGACTTCTGCAGCGTGTGTAGTCGATCCCACAAACTCCCATTTGGGAGATATTCATAAACCAACAAGCTTGAGTCCTCGTTGGTAATAGTACAGTATAGCTTCACCACATTCACATGCCTGATTGAACTCAGGGTCTGAACTTCAGAATTGAATTCCCGAGATTGTACTCTCCGTCTCTCAAGCATGGGACTACTGCTATGGCTCTTTTTTCTGGCACTTGAGTCAGTATTCCAAAAGTGCTTCACGGCTAGTTCTGTACCGTTTGGAAGAACTACCTTGTAGACATTTCCGGACCCTCCTCTTCCAATAAGGTTCTCTTGCTTAATAGAATTGAGGATGTCATCTTCAGTGAAGCTTAAGACATGAAATGACTTCACATCCCAATTTTCTCCCTTCAAGAAATGTTCTTGCTTCTTCTCTTTCCTCTTTAAGAAGAAGAAAAACACAAAGGAAGCTAGCAATACCCCTAAGATGATTCCCAAACAGATTATGAAAGTATGAACATACTTTGGCATGCTATGATTGGACCGGCATAGTTGAAAGGAGCTGATTGTGGGGCTGCATAGTCCAGGATTTCCTGCAAAACTACCATTGTATGCGTTGATTGCCAGAGCTTCAGGGATGCGGCCAGTTAATTTGTTGTTGGATAGGTCAAGAAGGCTTAGCCTTAGAGAAGATAAAGTGGATGGAATTTGACCGGCAAGTTTGTTGTCAGACAGATTTAAGGAGTTTAGAGTGGGCAATTCTCCTAGAGATGATGGTATTTGACCGGAAATCAAGTTGTGAGCCATGTTTAATTCACTTAATGAATTAAGAGAGCCAAATACTTCCGGTATAGGACCAGAAAACATGTTGTTTTGCAAATAAAGACTGCTCAATTTTTTAAGTTCGCCAATACCCGGGGGGATCTTTCCTGAAAATCGGTTGTTTCTAAAGTCGATCGAGACTAAAGATTCAGCTTTTGAAATCTCCTTTGGCAGTTCTCCTGATAACCGGTTGTTTCCAACTAAAACCTGACCGAGTGCCCCAGCGTTTTTTATGTCGGGTGTGATTTCACCTTCAAGTTGATTTGTAAGAATATCTATGATAATTACCTTTGGCAATCCCCAAATGCCAGCAGGAACAACACCTGATAAGGAATTGTTACTGACTCGAAAGCTAATTAAAGTCTTGCAATTTGCATAATTTGCCGGTATTTCCCCCGTAAACTGATTCTGCAGCATTAGAAGCTTCTTCATTGTACCTTGCTTACACATGTCTGGTGGAATAGGACCTGTCAATCGATTTTCCGACACGTCAATGAAATCGAACTGCGCCCAAGAACCGAGCTTTTGAGGCAACGGTCCCGTCAGTGCATTTCTGTAGAGAGACAGATTCACAAGTTTCTTGAATTCGCCCATCTCGGGTGGTACTTGGCCTGAAAACCCATTGGAAAACAGCTGAAGAGAGACAATATTTGTCAAGAACATCAACTCGGAGAGATCTCCTTCAATCCGATTGAAGGATGCATCAAAGTACTCAAGCTTGGTGAGATTTCTCAACCCAATAGGTAACTTTCCCGAAAATTTATTGCTGTAGAGTTGTAACTGCCACAAATTCACTAGATTTCCGAGCTCTGGAGGTAATTCACCAGTTAAAAAATTATCAGAAAGCTCTAAGTTTCTCAACTTTGTTAGCTTTCCAATTGCCGCTGGTATCACGCCTTCAATACCACAATTCGACATATAAAGCCAATCCAAATCGTACAGGTTAAGAATTTCAGGAGGAAATGGAGTCCTATCAAAAGCGTTGTCTCCAACGCTGAGTGCGATGAGATTAGTCATGTTTTTAAGTGAACCCCGTGGAAAGGCACCAGAAAATCGACTATTATTCAAGTACAAATACCGCAATTCACTCAAAAGGGATATGTCAGGGAAAGAACCTGAGAAGAAGTTGTTACCAAGATCCAAGTATCGCAGTCGGACACATCGGTTCAAGTCCTTCGATATGGTTCCATTTAGTTGGTTGTGTCCAAAGGCCAACTTTTCCAAGAACTGGAGATTGCATATTGAATCTAGAGGAAGGACACCAGTTAACCGCTGATTGGAAAGATCGATCTCTGTGACCGATTGATTGAGATTACACGTGATCCCGGAAAACTGACACAAGTTGTTGTCGGGTGACCATGAATTGAATAAGTCCTTGTTGGGTGATTGAATTGAATTTGTGAGATTTAGAAGTATCTGGAGCTCATCTGCTCCAGAGACAGAGAAGATACAGAGCAAGCAGAGCAAAAACAGGGGAGATAGGTGCATTTTGTGCTTCATGAACAGAGGAGTAACAGATTTGGTCTGACAAAGCTGGGAATGCATAGATTATGCTGTATAGTTCTGTCAAATTTGACGTAGAATGGAAGTTTTGTGCAAGGTGTTCACATTATTCGACCAAACAAAACACTTTGCAAACACTACAGTATTAGGTTTTGGTCATGTCTTGTCAATGAACTTACTATGCTTAGAACTCAGCTTGACAAATTAGAAAAACCAGTCACATTGACAAGGACTTCGCATATTACTTTAACGATTGCAGCCTCTAAGAAAGCTCCTTGTTTTGGTGGTTGTTTTGGATAGGGAATTATATTTACCGTATAAGAGTAGAATGATTAATGTGAATGCACGAGAACAAGATGTATCAAGAGTAGAAAAACTATGCTAGAAGCTGTTATTGCAAAGCTCCATATTCTTAATTACACCTATATAGATTCTGTTTCGTTTAAGTCATTTGGGATTTTTAAATTTATCAAAAGCCAAGCATTTTTTTTTTCTTTTATGTTATAATTACGTCAATAGTCATATAAGTCTTTTATATTTATGTTGTTAAAACAACTAAATTCCTTTTTAAATATTTCTTACCATGTTTAAAGATATTCTATGAGATGATAAGATAAATACAGAAGGATTTTGCCATAGATATAAAGTAATTGAATAACTCACTTAAAAATATAGATAATTTTATTGAATTTTGCAATCCCTCAAGAAGTAAATTGTATTAAATTAAACGATTTCTATATATGTTTCATAACAGGTCTCCTATCCAATAGCATCAATGTTCAGGATTTTTTTTTTTTTATCTAATTGTGTAAGACAACTATCTGATCCATTTTATTAAAAGATTGATTATTTATATTACTTTGTTATAATAATTTTGGCTTAGGGCACTTAACTTTTGTGCATGCATTGCATCCATTTTTTTGGCTTTGCCCTCTAATATTAAGGTAGAAAGCGATGTGTATTTTGTAGCTTTCTTAAGGATTATATCTGGTTGGTTTCAAGATTAATTAAAATCGAGTGCCGTCTATCATTCTTCTTTATGTTTTTTCAAAAATGAACGAACACATATCAGATTGGCCGTTTATGATCTTTCAATGCATATATATATATATATATATATATATAAAACAGTGGAGGAGATCCAAACCCACATTGAATCCGGTGCAACTCAAAAGCCCTCATAAACCATCCCTTTTTTCCCATCTCTCTCTTTCTGATATCACTGTAAGATGGATATCTATTTATGAATTCCAAAATGATAGATTAATGGTATGTAAGTCCGTATGATTTAGGTCGATAGTGTAACTTATTCAATCAAATTCAAATTTTACGATAAAATTAATAATATTAGTAAAAATAATTTCGTAAATTTGAATTTAGGAAAACAAATAATAAAGAAGTAAATATTATAATATTAAGTTATACGTATATTACTTATTATTTATCAGAATTATATAAAATGATTTCTAATAATTAACAAATCGATAGAAATAAATTATATACATACTAAAAATTATAAAAAAATATAAATAATATTTAAGAGTATTTATTTGTATTATATATGTATTTACATATAAGTAAAAATATCTAAAATTACTTAAAATACCTAATATACATGAAAATAATACTAAATTAATTAAGGAAAATTAATAAAAATCAAGAAAAACATATGGGAAGTGTAGAAAAGTTTGGATATTAAGTGTAGCAAGCTAGGAATTAGAGAGGGAAAATTAGTAAATAGAAATTGGACAATTAGAAAGTGAAAAAGTAAAAGGAAAATGGACATTTGGCAATGGAAAATTCAAGAAGTCAACTAAACCATAATATAAATTTAACAACACTCATTTGAAATTCACATTGATCAATTAAAATCCTAGCAATAATATAGAGAGTTTAGAGAGAGAGGAGTAACTAATATAGAAAAAATTAAATAAATTGGAGTACATTTAAGGTATTAGAGGAGAACCTACACCTAACCATTACCTAGAAAGAAATGGCCACCACTACTTAATTATGAGACCACTGCCAAGGGTTGCTAACAAAGGATGAGCCCCTAGTGGTGGCTAGAGGCAATTCGCATTGTGAATTTCTTTCTCTACCCAATTTCTTTTACAAATTCTTAAAAATATCAAATTAATATGTAAAATTATAAAAATTTGTATTCTATGGTATTTTTGTATATAGATTTAGAGAAAAATATCAATTTAATAAAATTAGGTCCTATTATATATTGCCTTTAAAAAATCATTAAATTCGAGCTGATTTTTGCTTTTGTTTTAAATAACCTTAATAACGTAGTCTTAAGCCCTAAATTTTTATGTGTATTGTTTAAGGTATACATTACATTGCTATGAAGAGTTTTCCTTAAAATTAATTTTCTAAATTTTTACTTAATTTTTGGGCCTTAAAATCCTAATAAAAGACCAATTTTTTTAAGAATTATCTAATAATTTATTGATAAATTGAAGTAAATTTTGATTTAGGACATATTCAGTCATCATGAAATATAAATTAATGGTGAGAGATGGTATTTATAGTGTTTGGGATGTTAGATATATGTATTATGTGTAATATATGTGATATAATGGAATATGTGAAAGTGGAAAGTTAAATGGATGGAATGAATTAAGGTAAGTCGATAATATTATCATATTAGGAATATAATATAAATCTTATTTGGAATATAAATTTGGGAAATTATGATAAAAATGTAGAGTATTCTCATATCGGAAGCAAATTCAGAAGTTAAACTAGGAGTGGAGGATACGGTACATATCAGAATATTGGTTAAGAGATAAATAAAAAACTTGTGATACTTAAATATAGTTAGAGGAAGTTTACATATTAGATTAGGAGGAATTCATAGGGCTTACATATAAAAATTGTAATCAGAAGCTGAATTAGAACCTAATTTAGGAACCGATTCAAAAACTTAATTTGAAACTAGTTTAGGATTAGTTTCGTTGTAAGTAATATAAAACTAAGACAATTAGGTATAATTATGATTTAAAGCATATATATAATAAGAGTATAAATATTAAAAAGATATTTATGTTATAGAAGGGAGCGAATGGCGAGTGGTGAATAGCGACTGGCGACAAGCGACAAGCTAACCTTGCATCAAACTTAAGTGAGCAAATTGGAGACTTTAGGTTTTAGGTAAGTTGGGATCATTATGTTGTTGTATTTTGTGGTACTATTTTAAAGTACTCGGAGGCTTAGAATTGTATTTGATTATGTTTGAAAGTCACTGCTTATGCGTGTGCTTGTGTGTGTCTTTGAATTTGGTTATATATTAATGCCTTATTGTAGTGGTTTGTAATTGTTTGTATTGAGTGAAATTGTTTGGTTACCCTAAACTAAACTTAATTATAGTTGACTTAATCACTTTAATCGAACATGCATTGCAACCTTTTAGGGACGATTAGGATTCCCCGACCAAATATCAACACTTTCAAAAGGGATAGTACTATAGTATAATAGTCTCTTTTTTATCCTTAATCGAATTAAGTAATAGAAGAAGGGGTTGCGGTGAGGATGATGACAATAGTTTGAAGAATAGTCTTGGGAGGGGTAATGACCCCATTGCACAATCCCAAGTTTAATTGTTAGTTATTGGAAACACGTTGAAACTCCTTCGGATTAGGGTAGGTAAAATTTCTTTAATTTCATAATAGACCAAGCAATGTTATATGATGGTACTTATGTGTTATATTGCATGTAATTAATTGTTTGAAAACCATGCTTATGTTTGTTGTATAGTTTTATGTATCCATCCCTACTTACTAAGGTATTGATTGCTTATACTTTTATAGATTTTCTTGTAGGTAGACACCTGATTTTTGCTCCCCTCGTAGTTCTAATTTTCGTTTTTTTAATAGGGTCCTAACTCAAAATAAAAAATAATAATAAATGAAAAAATAATAAAGAATAAATAAAAATGATTGAAAAATGATAAAAATATAAAAAAATGAAAAAAAGAAGAAGAAAAGTCATAAAGATTTTTTTTTTTTTAAGAAAATAGATTTTTAAAAAGTAAAACATTTTAAAGTCAATCAATTTAGTTTTAGCTCGGTGCAAATAATATTAGAGAGTTACATTGTTTAAGTATAATTTAACTATATTAAATGTTAAGACACAGGTCAACGGCTTAAAGGATAAGTTGAGTTAGGGGATTCAAATCTAATCAAATCTTTTTAATCTAATGCGATAAAGATTTGTGAGATTCAAATCTAATTTGATTTTTATTAAATCAGATCAGAATCGATAAAAAATATTGATTTTATACAATTTAGATTGATTTATTTTCGAACTTTACAAATAATGATTGTACCGCATAAATTTGGAGGATTACACAATCGCCTAGAAAAGAAAAAACCAATTTCATATTTAGCCAATCCCAAATCTAACTGTTGTATTCCATAATTTATCAACCAAACAATCCGCAAGCCACCACATAAGCCAATAACAACAGTCTACACTGCTGTCTCCACCAAACTCCACTGATCAACACTCTCTCCTACACTCTACATATGTTTTTGATCACTAAACAACACATCTAAACTCACGATTTCACATTAGTACGCCCTTATACAATCCAATCTAACCCCACGTACGTTGCTCCATCTCCAAGCTACGCAAGCCACTGTTTAAGTTACTGCCTAACGACGCATGATTGCAACTCCATCACTTATACACACACGAACAGTAGCAGTTGTGACTGCAGCCAAGCAACACTCAACGAACAACTCATTGAATAGCAATCCACTCCGATGCCAACAGTACATCCACACATTGTCACTATTGTACATACCGACCACTTCACTACACCAAACACACACAGCAATCATCCCTACGGCCTGTACAATACAAGCTAGCAACATACAACCACATCACGCTACATGCCCAAGCTTTACGCTACCATTGATCACTAATCCACCACTGTACTACTGAATACATACGTACAAAAGCAGGATAGCAACTCCAGACGTCCACGACCAACCTACACAAATCATAGCTATACATCCCCATCCTCACTTTATCTACAACTACACATGCCGATCACTTCATGACCTTCGCATGATAGCACTTTATATAATCTACTCCATACCAATAGTAGCAGCCGCTGTTGCACACACTACACTTCACTTACACTTTACCGTTGTCCACGGCACTCTAACATTGCTGCAACCTTCGGCCACACTGCTACAGCAACATGAAAACAACGTACGTTGCCTATCAATCAAGATAAGGATTGCCCACACTACAGTCGAAAAGCCAAATTCTAGTTTGGTTTCTTTTTTTAATTATTATTATTATTTTGTTTATTAGTTACTAATTTATGTTGATATGTAAATAGATATATATATATTAGCTTAGGTGTTTTTAGTACTAAGTTTTTTAGGATTTCCTTACATAGAAAGTTATTTATTAAAAAATAAAAATTAATAAAAGACCCCTTTAAAAAATATATAAGAATTTTAGAGAGTTTTCTTTTATAAAAAAAATAAAAGCATTTGAGAATTAAGATTCTTTAAATTTTATTTGAATAAACTAAATCAGTAATAATGTAAACCGGTCAGTTTTAAAATTAAAATAAATCAACACACTAAAATTTTCGAAAAAAAACTATGATTGTTTAATTCTAACTAATAGGTACGTATGTATCTTCAAGGTGACGTTAAAATCTGTAGAAACATAGTTTTTTTTTATTTTCTTTTGGTTTTCATTTTTCGTAAAAATATTTTTAAAAAGGACAATTTTGAAAAATAAGCCTAATTTTGGAAAATAGATAATGGTACTCGTTAAAGTTTAATGAGTTAACCCTTGAATTCGGAACCCTCTAGTTTTTATTAAATTGAAATAAAAGATCAGTAGTTAAATCATAGTTAATCTACTCAATCAATTACGATTTCTTTCTTTTTTTTCCAACTCCACTTGAGTGGTGACTCCAAAAGTTTTTTAATTAAAAAGAATTGAAAATTTCCTAATTTCTCTAATCGAGGATTAATATTAAATGGTTAAAGATTTAGTATTAATAAAAAAATAGGAAATGAAATAAAATAATAGAAACCCTAAAATTCAGACTCGATAATTTGGTGAGTTCACTAGGGATGCCATCAAGAGGCCTAGTCACTAGAATATACCAAAATTAAGATTATTTTTCAAAAAAAAAAACAAACTTAAGTTAATTATTTTTTTATTTATTTGTTTATTTTATTTTATTTCCTTTTATTCTAACATTTTTTGTTATAGTTTATTTATGGGGGGGTTGTTTTAGGGCTTCTTTATTTCATTTTATTTTCCGTATCATAAATACATGGTAGATATAGTTAGAATCAAGCCATCTCAAAACCTTAGGAAATGAGCCATTATGTAAACTTCGAATGTTGTGGGGCAACCACCTTCTAGGGTCGTTCAAATTATCCTATTCAAATTTAAATGTGATCACAAAATCGTTAGGTAGTCATAGAATGTAAGGACCTTTAGAACTTACTCTTTACATGCATGAAAACCTTTTTTCAAAAATTACAAGAACCTATAATGTAGTAGGCCTAAACGGACAATGGCAATTGTGAAGTTATATTGCATTATATAGTCTCGTTGTAATATTTCCCTGTAAATAGCTATAGCTTGTAATAATTGTAAGCCCCAAAATTAGCCATTGAAGGTTTCGATCGGTTGAAGGACCCGATCGAGCCTAAATTATAAAGTAAAGCTAGAAATATTAATAAAATGATCCCATAAGTTTGAATTTAAGAAAATAAGCAATAAAATAAAAGAATATAAAAATTTCAAATTTTAAGTGTATAACTCGTTATTTATCGAAAATGCGTAAAATGCATTCCGATAATTAACGAATCGCTAGAAATAAATTATATGTATACTAAAAATCATAAAATAACCTAAATAATATTTAAGAATATTTATTTGTACTATATATGAATTTACATGTATGTAGATTTACGCGTAATTACTTAAAATACGCATAATGTGCCAAAATAATACTAAATAATTAAAGAAAATTCATAATTAATTAAGAAAAAATAAAGAAAAATCAGGAAAAATAAGGAATGATCTATAATTGGGCCGTGGAAGCTGGGAAAAAATAGAAAAAATCGGCCAATTAAATTAAGACAACACAAAAGCCAAAAATTAAGAGATAAGGCAATTGTCTTGTCCAATTTAATGCACAATAAATTCCCTAAACGTCTATAAATAGGAAAAAAAATTCAGAGAACTCCTTTGGACAGTTAGGGATTTGAGAAAAATAGAGAGACTCGAAAATTGAGAGAAAAACCAAGAAAAAAGAAGAGAAAAGGAAAACTGTGCAGTTAGGGCCACAAAGGAGAACCCAGACCCAACGGGCAGCTGGGAGTGGACGGCCACCACCACCACACGGTGGTGGAAACGCTTAGGTGGGCCGACACACCCATGGCCATCGACGATGGCCGGAGCCACCCAAATCGGTGAGTTCAATTTTCAGCCCGATTTTGTGTAATTTTGTAAAAATAGTAAATATTATTATAAAATTATGAAATTTATTATTCTAAAATATTTTTTTATGTAGTTTTTAGAAAAAAATATTATTTTGATTAAAATATGTCTCGTGATATAGGTTCCTTAAGAAATCGTGCAAAACCGAGCATGTTTCGGTTTAGAAATAAATGACCTTAGGAGTGTAGTTTCGAGCCCAAATTTTTTTTGTAGATTACTTAGATGATATAGAGCAGTGCTATGAAGCCTGTTTTTAAAAATTAATTTTTTAAATTTTTAGATAATTTTTAGGCCCTAAAATGAGGCATAAAGTGCGTAATTTAGGGTTAATTAAGTAATTAAATGATTAATTACTGATTTAGTGAATAATTATATGTTTTAGGATGTTAAAATCTGATGGAGTATGATACTTGTAGCATTTAGGGTGTTAGATGTAATTATTAAGTTAATTATGTAGCAAATGATTAATAAGAAAAAATAGTTAACTTTAAGTTAATTTTGTAAATTAGGGAAATTAGGAGTAAAATTTGATTTAGGATGAATTTAGACATTTTGAAATGATAATTAATGTTTAGGGATGGTAATTAAAGTGATAGAAATATTAAAAGTGCATTATGTACATAATAGGCAATAATGCATAATATGTAATTTTTGAAAATATAATAAATAGAAAATATTAGGATAAAAATTGATATTATATAAATAATAAGGATATATAATAAATTTGATAAGAAACTTGAATTTATGTATTATATGAAAAATGTAAAAATTTCTCACATCAGGAGTAAATTCGGTACACTAATAAGGATATAAGTGTACCGGATGAAATAAAATACCGACTAGGGGTAATAATGATATTTAAGAGGTCGGGAAGTAATGTGATTAATTTCACCTTATGAGTTGAAACGAATTTTCTAGGGTTGGAATATAAAACATTACTTAGAAATCAAACGAGAACCTAATTTAGAAATCGATGTGGAAACCGAACCCGAACCTAACCCCGATTAAGACTTAGATAATTAGGCATATTAAACCCTAAACAAAACCTAACAATAAGCGTTATAGGATAAAATGAACCGATAATAGTTATATGAAAAGCTGAAACCACGTTTGTGTTATAGGGATGATCAGCGATGACTTGAGCAAATCGGACCTCGAGTGAGTGAGCGAGGAGTTGAGGTAAGTTGGGAATTAATACACTGTTGTATTTGGGAGGCTTGAGATTATGCTTGGTTGTGCTTGTTAGATAGTTGGCTGTGTGCATGTGCTTGATTATGGGTGATACTATGATTCTGTTTGTTGCTCTGTCATGTATTGTATAACTTGTATGAAATAATTAATCACCCTAAACTGGACTTAATCTAATTACGACCAATAATCATAATTGGATATGCATGGCAACCCGTTAGGGGAACTTAGGACTCTCCGGCCAAATACCGACCCCTTCAAAAGGGATAGCGCAGAATTGCAAAATGGTCCCTTCTTCATCTTCAGTTGAAATAAGTACAGGAGAGGAGGTTACGGCGAAGGTGAAGACAGTAGTTCGAAGGTAGTCGCGGGAGGAGCGAGGTCTCCATTACACAAGCCTGGGTTTAGTCGTGAGCTATTGCATTAACGACAACTCCTCAACCCGGATTATAGCGGGCGCAATTTCTCTAATCTCACGACGGGCTGGACAACGTCGTGCGATGGCATTTGCTTGTACATGCATTGCACCTAATAAATGATTGAAAACCTCATTATGTGTATGGTATAGTTTTAAGTTCTCCATCCTAACTTACTGAGTTGTGGTTGCTCACATCCCTATAGACGCCGTGCAAGTGTTGGCTAGGAAGCGGCAAACAACTACTCTGAAGCTAGCAACTGCTAGATCCTGGGGAGTGAAGAAAAATATTTGAAGAACAAACATATATTCTTAAGGTCTAAGTTTTATTTTAGAATTATATTTTTTTTTTTCATTTTTGAAGGATGTAATAACTGAATTATAGTATATATATATATATATATATATATATATATAAATTTTCTCACTTTCTTAGATAAATGCTTTATCTAAATTACAAATTGTTTACTTCAAAGCGGGTTAGTTGTGGACGCCTTGTATAGATCAGGTCTAAGATAGCGGTTGTAAGGCTAACTTCTATTTCAGGATGGTTTACACGGCGGAGCTGTTACGACTCTGTCGCTTCGGGGCGTGACAATAATTCCATATAAAGTTTAAGATAGATTATGATTATAATTTTGATTTTTTTTTTCTTTAGACAAGTATGGCTAGATTGAGTTAAGAGCCCATTGAAGAAATCCATGTCTACCTACCTCATTGACCTTAAAGATTACTCCAAATGTAGTTTTGACTTCTCATCTCAGATAAGCAAGAGTTTATCAAGAACAAGATTGTGCCCATTCTCTCCCTGTAGAAGATCCCTGTGAACATTACTTTAATGTGGGCCTTAGTTCATCTATAGAAGCTTGAATCCGTCAGTTTTTGTTTGGGCCCACATCAGCTAAGCCCAACCCTAAAAGAATACTCTCAATTTTTGTGGACCCTTGCTATTACAGATAATATCTACATCCCAGGTTTGGAAGCTGTAGCTCCAAAGATCTTCAGTAAGTTATTGGGAGTTTGAAAAACTGAGATAAACCAGGTTTTAATTTAAGGGAAGATCATTTAGATGGAGGACATCATGGATTGGTTTTCTATTGAGCCGAAATATAGAGATAAACAAGATGTTTTTTATGCAAACCTAGAAGCTTGGCACTAGCACCGAGTCAATACCTATATCCTGGTAATCTTCAGTACCTTTCTCTTCCTTGATGATAGAGGCTGGGTCTACTTCAAAGTTGCAAAAATTATAACTCGGTTTCTTAAAGGAAAATCATACGTCCTAGCTCTCTTGGCTAAGCAAATGTGATCACTAAATCATCTTAAAAGGACTAAATGAAGGGATTTGAAGACCAATATGGTTTTACTTATAGTCTGGTTCGTTAGCTACATGAGAAGCTGCTAACTCGATTTCAATCGGGTCAATTTCACCCAACGATATGATCTCATTAAGTCTTTTGAAGAGAGAATTGAGCTGCTTGAAGACATAGCCACCCGTTACTAGGTCTAATACTTTCAGAGTATGAAAGCCGAAGAACTGCTATGGATGCTTAGGTGGTTTGCAAGCAATGAAATGATTAGAGAATGTGAAGATTTCAAGGCAATATCTCTTATTGGCTTCAACCTTTGTATCGAAAATGTCCCAGCTAATGGACTCATTGAAGACAACCCAAGCCATCATTAGAAGCTATCTCATTGGACTTTCATAACCCGAATATGTTGGTGGCTGACATAGTGGCCAAGCTTCTAAGCATCCAAGCTCTTTGGTGCATAAGGAAGACTACCCCTACTACTAAGGGGATAGTAGGTAGAAGTCAGACAACCAAAGGACTTCTCTATCGCTAGCTAAAGAAGCTAAAGGACATGGAAGAGACAAAAGAGGAGGAAGAAGTCTAAGTTGAAGTTAAACCTTAGAAAGCAAGTGAAAGAGAGTAGGAGTTGAAAACTCGCTATAAGGAATATCGTCAGAAGAAAAAGGCATTAAAAGGGTAGCTAAAAAGGATTAAGGCAAAGGAAGAGGAGGGTCCCAAAATTCAAAAGAGGAAAAAGACTCAAGATGAGCTTACTAGCCATAAGAAGATTAGAATTTAGTTTTTCTTTTAGTTTTCTTTCTTTAAGATTCTTTTTCGAATGAAATAAGTGATGTAAAGCTTCATAATTGCAAAGATTAATAAAAATTAGCTAGGCTTTGCCACATCAAAGGTCTCTTGTCAATTCTTAATTTTCATTGCATTTGTATGCCATACATCTTGCATTTGTATATTTAATGACCTTTTTTTAGAACAATGTAATGTGTGCTAACTTTGTATTGAGCTTTCAAATTCAGCAAATTTCAAGATAGCTCCCAAACATCAAGTCTTTTAGAGAAGTTCGATTAGAACGTACTCCCAAACTAGGATGTCCACCACTTAAGGAGATGACAACGAACCCAAGATCAATGATCCCTCCAAGTTGAGATTCTGTTCCATAGAAAGGGCTATGGAAAAGATGGTAGAACAAATGAGCTTTCTAGCAAACAACATCAGTTTGCTCCGAGCTACAGCACCAGCTAACGAGGAAAGTTCCAAAGCCTGTTACGGGAAGAATACTGAGGCCGTCGAAGCAGAGCATGACTATCCAAAAGACCCATTTGAGTTAAAAGGAGTTTATTTGAAAGTTAACCTGACACATATGTAGCCCTAAGATTGGTTAGCTCTAGGCCTAATGTAGACAATTTGAAGGAACTTAAAAGGAAACTGACCCAGCAGATAACTAAGAAGATGAAGGCACTTGCAAGGTATGATGAATTTGAATAGGCAAGGATCATCGAGCTTTCTACATATGATATTGGAGCCTACCGTGAGAAGTTTAAGGTACCAAAGTTTGAAAAATATGATGAGACGAACTGCCTTAAGTTTCATACCAGGTTGTATGTAAGGAAGATGGGTAAATATGTTCAGTACGATGATGTTCCAAGATAATTTGACAGGATTGGCCCTAACTCGATACGCCCAGCTTGACCTAAACCAAATAAATACATGAGAAAAGCTCGCTAGGGCATTCTATGAACAATATAAGTTTAACGTAGATATAGCTTCGACTATGATGGATTTGGTTACCTTGTGAAAGAACAATGAATTATTCAAAGAGTATGCTAAAAGATGGAGGGCCTTAACTGCGAGTATATCTACTCTTACAATTGAGAAAGAGATTACATTAGCTTTCATTAACACTTTGAAAAGGCCTTATTTCTCCCACCTCATCAGGGAAGCCTCGTCCAGCTTTACTGAAGCAATGGTAGTAAGGTGTAGGATTGAAAGCACCATCTCCTTCGGTAAGCTTTAAGAACCGTCAATATGGTAAGTTCAAATGTCAAACCAAATGCTCAAGTTGATTTCAAGACAAATCCACCTTCGACTTAACAACTATTCAGAGATTAGCCTTAGGCTAACCAAGCCCTTAGACAGTTTACCAAGATACCAATCCCCTTAAGTTAAGTCTTCGAGAAGTTGCAAAAAGATATTTTGATATGGTATGAGCTTCCTAATGACCGATACAAGTCGAGAATCTTTAACTCTACAATGAAGTGTGAATATCATTGTTGACAAGTAGGATACTCAACCGATTCATACTGGAGATTGAGGAACAAAATTCAAGACTTGATAAACAAGGGATAATGCAATTAGACTTTGTAGAAGCCCCAGTTTCGAATGTTAATAATAATCCCCTATCTAACCACGGGCTGATTATTGGTACAATTTTTGATGACTTTTCCATCAACATGATTAATTCAGATAAGAAGCCTAAGGTTTTTGAGTTCTACACGAGCGATTAAGCCCTAAAAGTAAAGAGGTACACTTTTTACATAATAGTAGCACCAAAAATTACAAAGCCACCATATTTAATTTTCAGGTGGTAAATCAAGAGAAGTTAGGTTCTCTAGTAAGGGGAATCACTTGATCGGGAATGATTTACCACCTAAGAGAAGAGTATGAGAGGAGGAGTCTATCGAAAGAGGCAAATGATAAAACGATCGCTGAATACGTTAACAACTGTTTTTTAAGGCGCCCCTTACTCCATTCCCTTTCGGGAAATGGAGGGGTAGGAAAGCAAAAATTAATTAATGCTCCTTAGAGAGAACTAAGATATCACTAGCTTAGTCTTTAAAGCAAAGGAAGACACACATTGGGAGAGAAGCACCTTACTCTGGCTCGTATGCCCTGCCAGTAGATAAATTCCATGGATCTAATTTCCGGATTGTAAAAGCATCTACAAAAAGAAAATATTTATTGGAAAGATTTGGGCATCCATCTGCAGATGTCTCCTCCTTGCTTATTGGCTATCAGTCTTTACCAAGATGATCAAGTCAAGTGACTATAAGATCATGGAATAGCTTAGTAAGACTCCAGCACAAATATCATTAATGAGCTCGTTGATCATATTCGAACCACACAAAGAAGCTTTGTTTCACACTTTAAAGGAGGTTAAGGTCCTTCATGAAATTCCAACTGAGAAGATGGGACTAGTCACTAATTCCATCCTCGCTATGGACCAAATTTCTTTTTTAGAAAAAGAGTTAAGCGAAGAAGGGAATAAGCACACAAAACCACTCTTCATTATGGTGAGGAGTAATGATATAATCATTATTAGAGTACTCAATAACAATGGATCATCGCTGAATGCCCGTCTACTCACCACCTTAGATTTGCTGGGTATTGGCACAACTGCACTTAAGCTTTCTTCCGCATCAATTAGGGCCTTTGATAGTTCTAGAAGAGATATTATAGAGGAGATTGACTTACTTGTGAGTATTGGTTCTCAACACTTCACTATTCAATTATAGGTCATAGACATTCCAAGATCTTTCAACTTACTCTTGGGAAGACCTTAGATTCATGTAGTAGGAGCCATAACTTCGAGCTTGTACCGGAAAGTGAAGTTCATCTTAAATGACTAAGTGATTACAATTTTGGGAAATCAGGATTATGAGATTTACAAGGAAACGGCTATACCTTATAAAGAAAGTGAAGGGCAAAAGGAGTTTGGCTTACAGATGTTTGAAAACGTAGGCATGATTATCAGTCCCGAGAAAGAAGAGGACTAAAGAGTATAATTCAAGGAAGACTAGATCGGCACCTATGGCCTTGGCTACAACCCCACTTCAATAGAAGAATTTCAGAAAAAACAAGTAAGAGGAAAGAGAGGGGACAGATTATACCATGCCTCAATGACCTTCCCACCACAAACTGAGACATTCATACGGGTAGAAACTCAAGCCCTAAAATTTGCTAACGAAAGACCAATAAGCTCATCTCACGAGTGCCAACACCATTTGAATAATTAGTTCTCCATCCCGATGAAAGGCAACAAGTCTTCTCTAGGGTAAAGGATGACCTTTAGTTAGTATTTCTTGAAATTTTATTTTCAACAGCCATTGTTCCAAATGTATCGTTGAACCTTTTTGTTAAAAAAAAAAAATAGTTAGTTCCTTGTCTCATTTATGATTCACCTCCATTCATTCAATAAAATATTGGTTAGCTTCTTTCCTTTGTTGTGTTTTGATTCTCTTTTGCTTACATACATTTTTCTTTATACGCTTTGCGCAAATCTAATGAATTGGGTAAAAACCAACAATATCTTGCACAAGTAGATAATGAGAATATCGATATCACATTTGGCCTTATTGGGTTAGCCGTTAAGAGCAATGTCAATAACCACAGTGATATACATAAGGAATGGCAAAAACATGAATTAAGTAGAATCACTATTGATGAACCGATTGAAACAGTCAATGTGGGGGATAAAGATAATCTTAAGAATCTGAAGATCGAAGGGAGACTAAAAGAGAAACAAAAAATAGAAATGACTACAAAATATGTGAATATCAACACCTAAATTGAAAAAATCAATAAATTGGCCAATTAGAATTCCCAATCAATGTTAACAATCATAATATTAAAATATATCACATTTGATTATTGGAATCTTAATTGATTTAGATTATTTAGTTTGACTTCCCTTCTAAATTATCAAAGCATTAAGGTATAGTATTACCTCCTTCTAAAGCATAAATTATTTTAGCAAATAAACTAAGGTTCCATTTACATGGACATAATAAAGAGAAAATAGAATAACTTTCTTAGAATATGTTCTATTACTTTGTTTATTTACAAATTAGCTTTGGAATTTTTATTCAAAGTAACTTTTTCCTATTCCTTCTCCATAAAGAATGGCATTTACCTTTTGTAAAATGGTATGTTTTATTCCCTTATAGAGGGAATTAAAAGTTTAAGTAATAAAACAAACCCTCAATAAGTAACTATTTATTACATTCCTAATGATCAAACAGGACATTAATATCTTTAGTTATATTACCAACTTAACGTTACAATTAACGAGGTAGTGTAAATACTTAAAATAATTATTCCTTATAATAAAAATTCGCTCTTAGTAAACATTTGCTATGTAGTTATTCCTAAAAAATAACTGTTCTATTCCTTATTTAATCCATTTTAAAAAGTAAATGGACTACAAATCTCTCTAATCCTATATAAGAATATTTAGTTAATTAACAGTTTAATATTTTAAACCTTAACTCGATTACAATGTACATTTATTTATGTTTTATTTGTAATCTGATGTTAGTTTGTTAATGAATTGATTATATTAATTTTACTCTTTTCAAGTTCTAGCCCAATTTAATATACATTTTTACCAATCATAAGACATATACTCAATGAACAAAAAACATTTAATACAATAATATTTTGATTTATCAATTCAATATCCCAATCAATGTCTAATTTATAATTATACTAAGCATAAAATTTATAAGGGAAAAAAAGTGCAATCTATGAACAAAAATCACAAAAAAGGAAAGAGAAAACATAATCCCTGTGGAAGAATTTAGAATTCCTAATTCTTTGATCGTTGCATAAATTAAGATACCGCTTGCAACTAGTGTAGTTCTCGAAAATTATTTATAGAGGCTAAAAAAATAGAAAAAATTCAAAAAAGAGTCGCTCTTGTGTCAAAGTGTTTGTGTTATACTATACATATCTCTTCCTCTCTGATGAGATGAAATTGTTATGGGTTAGCTTTTTTGTTTGATTTATATGGCTCACATGTCATTTCTATTACTATTGCATTCATTTCCAATCAGTAGATGTATGAATTCTTGGCTGCATTTGGCTTGACTTCAACATTGGCGTGCTTGAGATAGAAGGATGCTTGGCTGTACTTCGCATAGTCTTAAGGGCTGATGGATTGTTGAATGGGCTGCACTTTTTGGCTATTATTGAAGCTGAAGCTTTTTTTTTTAAATTTTTTATTAATGATGTGTTGTTGCTTGTGATTAATTAATTCCAAACTTGGCGTGATCTGCTTAAAAGCATGGCCCCTCCTCTTCTCTCCATTGACTTATTTTAACGTAATACTTCCTGAAACGAAACATGCCACTGTCTTACATTGGACTTCCATTGCATGGGCTGGAGACATATGATCTTAAATGTTGGGCTTCACATTATTTTCACAATTGGACTTGTTTTTACTAACTAAAGTTCAAACTTTGCCTTGTGGGCTTCTTATTGTGCTGTGCGTTGCATGGAAATTAAGCACATGTGACCCATCGCCTCCGAATATGTTACCGTTAGTTAAAAAAAAATTAAAAATTAAAAAATGATAGAGAAAATAAATACAAGAAGAACAAAAGGGCTGCTATTTCTATAGTTGCTTTGATTTGGTCTTAGTCGAATGTCAAGGCCTTGCATAAAATTGAAAATAGATAATTGGATTAAAATGCATAAATCTTAGTATTTGGTGTATTTAAGCTTGTTTTAGATCCTACTTGTCTATTTATGCTAGAAGTTGAATTATAAACCTAGGATTTCGCAAACTTTTAGTTTAATCAAGATTTTAATAATTTGCAGTATATTTTATTATTAGGAGTGGACTTTTTTTTTTTTAACAGTTATATTGAATTTATCGAGCGCAATCCAGGTATATAGTTATCATGCTTGTAGTGTTGTATAATTGGGCTTTTTTTTTTTTTCGCCCAAGTGTTGTATAATTTTTATGTAATTGTTTTATTTAGCAACATAATTCCCGGTGAGAATGAAGCCTTTTGGGCTTCCTCGGGGCGAAGACTAAAAACCTGGTTTTAGATGGGCCTATAACATCGAGTAAGCCCAATATGACGATATTGGATTTGGCATGTACTTAAGAGATAATAATAATAATAACGATAATAATAAAAGGTATCAGTTAAAAATGTATAACTAACAAAAGAAAAATTATTATTTACTAGAAAGATATCATCAACCCCCCCAAAGAAAAAGTCTAAGTGCATATAAAAAATTATAATTGCTAAAAACTATTAATAATGAAATTGTACAAGGAAGAAGAGTTTCGGTGATTATATGCACAAAAGACCATGAATAAACTACAATTGACTCTTAAATTGGATTTTACATTTTAAAGGAAAAATTATACTTTTAGTCATCAAATTTTTCCTTTTTTCTAATTGAATATTTGAATTTTTATCTTTATTTATTTTAGTCCTCAAAATTTTCAAAAATTTGCAAAATAGTTCTCCATTAATAAACTATTAATTTTTCTATTAACAAATGATTATTTTACAAAATTTTGAAAAATTTTATGATTGAAATAAAAATAAATAAAAGTTTCATGACTCAATTAAAAATGTGGCAAAGTTTGAGAACTAAAAATATAATATTTTATTTTTATTTTCTTTTTCATCCTTTATCAATTTTTTTGGTAAAAAATATGAGTTAGAACTTAATGAATCAAAATAGTTAACTGTATTATTAGATAAAATATTATTAAAAAATTATTTACCTTATTAGAAGTATAATCATTATTATATTTTTTAAATTTATAAAAGTATACTAATATACTAACTAATTTTATATAGTATTATTAAATTAAATATGATTATTAACGGTATTCACTATTGTTTACTTAATTTAATAACTATAATAAGTATTAAATAAGCTATATAATTACTTAATTAACACTAGTTTTCCAAAAAGATAGACTAAATTTGAATGTCTTCTCCGTTAAATTATTTTAATATATAATTTATTCGATGAAAAAAAAGCTATTGTTATATGTAAATCTAAAAAAAATTATAAAATTAAATGCAATTAGATTCTATGAAGAATGCCAAATCAGATCATTTATCATTTGAAGTATTTGTAAATTACAAAGGAAAAACTACATTGAAGAGACTAAAATTTTTTTCTCCTATCTTTTCATTTTAGGATTTTATTTGTTCTTTTTTTTTTTCCTCCATTGCAAAATTTAACTTCTTAAATATGAGTAAAACTAAGATTTTCATTTTTTTGCATTACAAGTGTCGCTAAAACCAAATCTTATAGGAACATATATATATATATGTATGTATGTATGTATGTATGTATATATAAGCGTAGGTTGTAAATGAGAAAAAAAATAAAAATATAGACTTAAAAAAGAAGGAGGAAAAAGGGGGAAAAGTTATACATTTTACTTTTAGTCATTATATTTTACCATTTTTTAAAATTGAGTTCTTAAACTTTTATTTTTTCTATTTCGTGTGAGCTCCATAATTTTATGTAGTTGTTTGAGTGAATAATTTAAGGCAATAGTGAAACTAACTCGAATGACTAAAAAAATTACGAGTAAACTCGAAATATTAGAAGAGTACACCCTGTAGACTCAAATATTAGAAATATAATAAAATAAAAATAATATAGCCAAAATAGTGTAATTTAATTATATACGAATTATTTATCGTAAATGTGTAGAATAGGTTTTTTTAGCTCGTGAACTTTTAGAGATAAATTATATATATAATAAAAATATTATATGATACAAAATAATATATAGAATATACGTATATACCCTGCATGTAATTTTTATGCATAAATATAAACCCATAATTAACTAAAATACTTGATTTAATATAGACTAAGCTAAAATAAGCTATAAAAAAATGTAAGAAACTAATAAAAAAATTAGAAGGTAGCTGAAATACGATTAGAATGGTATGTGGAAATAAGAAGACAAGTGTGGAAATTTAGGCATGGGTTAAACATGCAATCCTCATAAGTTTATAAGAAGAAATTGTGAAGGGAGGAGAGAGAAAATTCACTAAACATATCCAAATGCTCTACAAAATTCTGGAAACCACTGAATTCACTAAACACATCCAAATGCTCTACAAAATTCTGGAAACCACCGCATAAATATTATACAATTAAAGCAAAATTTAAGAAAAATAATCTTGGGTTTAGAGGATTAAAGAAATAAATTTGCAAAATTATATAAGAATCAGATGCAAATATGAGCATTTTTGGAGTTTACAAGTGAAAGCTATTGCTAGATGTGAACCAACCTCACCACTGTAGGGAGTAGCTTATGCCTAGGCTGGCTGAAAAATAGGTGGTTGGAGCTTAGGTTTTCGGTAAGATTTAATTCTTGTTCGATTTTATATAATTTTTTAAAAAATATAAAAACTACCCAAGAAGTTATTCTTACATAATTTCATGTGTAGAATTTAGGAAAAATATTGTTTTGTGAAAATTTAATAATTACAATAAATGTGCTTATTGAGTAATTTTTGATATTGAAATAAATAAGTCTAATAACGTAGTTTCAAATTTTTATGTAAACTACCATATATTTATACTAAATTGTTATGAAGAGATCTTTCACAAAACCATTTTTTACAATTTTTATGAAATTTTGAGCCCTAAATTATGATTAAATAGTATTTTTGGAAAAAAAATGGTGTATTTATCCTAATGACCTTACTTAAATTCTAAGCTCTACTGGTTATTGATGAATGATGTTATATCATATAGGGAATTTAGATGTAATAATGCTATGAAGTATGGAATGGAGTGTTACTTTGTTGTTTTAATGGAATTTGGAGCAGAAGTGGATGAATCAACAAAGTATATGTAAAATTGAACTTAGGTAAATGGTAGCTTAGAAGATTTTATGAATGAGTTTTATCACGCCCCGAAGCGGTAGAGTCGTAACAGCCTCACCGTGTAAACCATCCTAAGATAGAAGTTAGCCATACAACCGCTATCTTAGACTTGATCTACACAAGGCGTCCACGACTAACCCGCTTTAAAATAAACAGTTTGTAATTTAAATAAATCATTTACCTAAAAAAGTGAGGAAATATATATATATAGACACTATAATTCAATTATTGAAATTAAAGTTTATAATAATTCTCCGTAACATATTTCCTAGTTATACATTATTCAGAAATGAAAAGTAATAAAATATATGTTGATTCTTTCATATTTTTCTTCACTCCCCAGGATCCAGCAGTTGCTAACTTTAGAGTAGTTGTTGCCGCTTCTTAGCCAGCACTTGTACGACGTCTATAGGGATGTGAGCAACCACAGCTCAGTAAGTTAGGATGGAGGACTTAAAACTATACCATAAACGCAACAAGGTTTTCAATCAACTTATTAGGTACAATACATGTGCAAGCAAATACCATTGCACGACGTTGTCCGGCCCGTCACGAGATTAGAGAAAGTGCGCCCCGCTCTAATGCTGGTTGAGGAGTTGCCATTAATGCAACAGCTCACTACCAAACCCAGGCTTGTGTAATGGAGACCTCACTCTTCCCGCGACTACCTTCGAACCATTGTCTTCACCCTCGTCGCGACCTCCTCTCCTGTCACTTAGTTCGACTAAGGATGAAGAAGGGACCATTTTGCAATCTTGTGCTATCCCTTTCAAAGGAGTCGGTATTTGGTCGGAGAGTCCTAAGTTCCCCTGACAGGTTGCCATGCATGTCCGATTATGATTACTGGTCGTATATTTGATTAAGTCCAGTTTAGGATGATCAATCATTTCATACAAATCATCCAATACATGCTAGAGCAACAAACAGAATCATAGCATCACCCATAATCAAGCACATGCACACATCCAACTATCTAACAAGCACATGCACACATCCAACTATCTAACAAGCACAACCAAGCATAATCTCAAGCCCCCCAAAATACAGCATTGTATTAATCCCAACTTACCTCGACGCCTCGCTCACTCACTCGAGGTTCGACTTGCTCAGGCCATCGCCGATCATCCCTATAACACAAACGTGGTTTCAGTTTTCATATAATGATTATAGGTTCATTTTCTCCTATAACGCTTATTGTTATGTTTTATTTAGGATTTAATATACTTAATTATCTAGGTCTTAAATCTTTTACAATTATTCTAGGTTTAGGGTTAGGTTCGGGTTCGGTTTCTGCATCAATTTTTTTAAATTAGGTTCGAGTTCAATTTCTAAGTTTTAAATATGTTTGAATCCTAATGTGAAATTAATCACATTAAGCTCGAGTATTCAAATATCCTATTAGGTCTTAATTTAGTATTCTAAGCTATTCGGTACATATTAGTCCTAATTAGGATATCGGATTTATCCCCGATATGAGAAAATCTTACTTTTTTATATAATTACCTGAAATTCAATCTTAATTCAGATTTAATATTATTCTGATTTTTACTCTAATATTATCTAAATAACTCTAATTTTTTTTAGATTTATTAATTTACAATTTCACATATTACTAATTTCTTATATTAATTACCTAATTTCCTAAATTAACCATACTTAATACTCCAAAGACTAGGATTAGGGTTCCATATCAGAGATTAACATCCCTAAACATCTAATTACTATCTAAATCAGTAATTAATATCTTAATCACCTAATTAACCCTAAATCACCCAATTTTTCCATCATTTTAGGGCTAAAAATTAACTTAAGAATTTTGAAAATTAATTTTTAAAAAATGGCTTCATAGCACTATTCTATATCACACAAGCATCGTATAGAAAAAAAAAATTGAGCTCCAAACTACACTCCTAAGCTTATTTATTTTCCATTCTAATCATGTTCGGTTTTGCACGATTTCTTAAGGACTCTATATTTTCAGAGGTGATTAAACTAAATCACTATTTTTTCCTAAATCAACATACAATAAAACCTCAGAATAATAAGTTTCATAATTTTCTAAAACTATTTACTATTTTTAAAAAATTACACAAGAATCGGGTTGGAAATCGGACTCACCAATCTAGGTGGCTCCGGCTACCACCGGCCGCTGTGACCTTGTCGGCCGGCCTGGGCGCTGCCACCACCATGTGGTAGTGGTGGCCATCCACTCCCAGCTTCCCGTCGGGTTTGGGTTCTCTTTTGTGGCCCTAACTATACAGTTTTCCTTTTTTTTTTCTTTGGTTTTTTTCTCAATTTTCGCCTCTCCCTAATTTTCTCTGATTTCTAACTATCTAAATGAGCTTTCTGAATTTTTCTTGCTATTTATAGACCTTTAGTGTAATTATTATGCATTAATTAGACATAACTTTGCCCAATTTCCTTAATTTTTGGCTTTTGTGTTGTCTAATTTCAATTGGTTAATTTTTATTTTGTGGATTCTGACCTACCACGACCTGATTTGGATCATTCTTGATTTTTTTCTGATTTTTCTTGATTTTTTCTTAATTAATTATGAATTTTCTTTAAGTATTTAGTATTATTTTAACACATTTCACGTATTTTAAGTAATTACGCGTATTTATACCTACATGTAAATTTATATATAGTACAAATAAATATTCGTAAATATTATTTAGGTTATTTTATAATTTTTAGTATACATATAATTTATCTCTAGCGATTTATTAAGTATCGGAATGCATTTTACGTATTTTCGATAAATAACGAGGTATATATTTAAAATTTGAAAATTTTATAGTCTCCTATTTTATTATTTATTTTCTTAAATTCAAACTTACGGGATCGGTTTACTAATATTTCGAGCTTTATTTTATAATTTAGGCTCGATCGGATCTTTCAACCGATCAAAACCTCGGATTACTAGTTTTGGGGCTTACAAGTTTTTCACTATAATGGTACTTAAAGGGTGAGTCAAAAGCAAAGCTTATGAATATAATATAGGAACAGGGGATTCAAAAGCTTGGTTACGGGATGATTTTCTTAAAAACTCTATAGATAACAGAGTCAGAGGATATCTTAGAGGAAGTTAGGGGGTAACCATTCTATTTGATATTCACTTAGAAGCTAAATCAAAGGCAAGATTATGAGTTAAGGGTGAAATGGGGAAATATCAAAAGCTAAATTAGAGGGAATATTCTTAAGAACTTTGAAGTTGTTGGTCTTAGAGGGTTTCTGTTAAGAAATTTAAATTTTAGTAGACGCAACAACTTAGCTAGAAGGTAACTTCGAGTAATACTTAGGGGTAATTATAGACGTGTGACCAATCAAAAGTTGCCTTAGAAGGTAAGTTGTAGGACAACTTAAGTGTTATCAAACTCAGATGATGGTTCAAAGGTTAAAATTGTTAACCCCTAAACTCCGATATGGCTCAAAGGATAACTCAAAAACTTCTAATTTAGGAACTTTAATGGTAACTTAACTCAAAACCTAGCTCAAAAGGTATTTATTGAAAATCTTAAGGATTTATTAGCCTTAGATATTGACGCAAATGATAAATATGTGGTGAACTTCAATACTTAAGTAGTGTAGAAGATATCTCAGAAACTTTTCTAATAAATATTTCAAGGATATCTTAACTCAGGGGATAGCTAAAAAGGTAACATAAAGTTATAGCACTATTCTAAACTTCCCATACTTAGTGCATAGGCTAATAAATCAACAACTAATCAACCTAATTCTTATATAGACAAATAAATTAACAATACTTCATAATTTATAAGTAGAATAAAGTACTACATCGAGCTAAATATCAAGCGTTCACTTACAAGAACAAGCGAAAAACTATATTGACGAGTAACTCAGTTTGAAGTAAGTGAAATTAGTACTTTGCTGTACTTTGAAGTATTGTTTAAGAATACTTAGAGACTTTTGTATGTATCTTGCTTATGATTATAAGTTAATAGCTTATGTGGGTGCAATACATGTGCTTAGATATTGTATTGTTGCTATTATGGAGTTTTGTACTTCATGTATTGATTACTTTATTGAACTGTGTAAAGTTGCTTAATCACTTTAAGAGGTAAACTAATTTAAACTCAACTTAACTTCTAACTGAACCTGTATCATAACTTACTAGGGGAAACAATGAGCTTCTAATTACACGTATTTTGTTTAATGATTTTTTGTTATTTTCCTTGATATTTGAGTTTATTTTTACATAATAATAATTAATTGAGTAAAATTTTGTTTTCTGGGTTTTGAAACGATTTATGTGAGAAAACGAGAAGATAAAAACAAATTTCATTCAAATCGGAACTAAAATGAGAAAGTTATGAAGGTTTAAAGATTGACATAGCCAAATGAAACAACCATATTGTTTCTAAAAAAAATTGGAGATGATTTTCTACTGTTATAGCCTAAGACACGATCATATCGTTGGTCGTGTTGTTTCTAGGTTTAAAAAAAAAAAGACGAATGTAAAACACAATAAAGGCACGACCAAAAGATATGGTTGTATCTTTTCCAACCGACCTATTTTTTTTTTTAATTCTTCATATATAAAACCTTATTAGGGTTTATTAAAGAGAACTTTTTGGCATGACTTTTAGGAAGTTTTTGAAGTCAAGAATAACTAAGAAAGCAATGAGAAGAGGTTTAATTTTATTTGGATTTTATGATGCTTTTTCCTACAATTTTCTACTTTTTGTTTTTAGATTTTTATTTTATGATGTATAGTGAGTAGATATTTTGGTATCTAGGTATTGTAAAACCTATATCTATTCATGTTACATAATTAATATTTGATTAATTTATTTTTTTTATTATTTTCTTTGTTCAACTATGGTTGCTTCATGATTTAAGTTATTATTTTCATGGGTAATGATCTAAAGTTTGATATCTTATAAGAGAATCAAAAGATTTCTTATAAAATTAGATCTAGGCATAGTTGATGAGAATTATTGCAAAATTAGAGATAATTTGTAAGATTCTTCCGGATTTTAAATTAAAGCGTAAAGAATTCGTTTTTCAATAATACAATCTTAGATCATATTATTGGGAATAGATTCTAATAGGTAATTTTACAGTAAAGGTTAATTGGCTTAAGAAAATGATTAATTTTAGTAGAGAATTCTCCTGATCAAGAAAGATTAAAGACTAAATTAGATAATCTTTAGGAAAATCACATACTTGATCTAGGGGAAATAAGATCTAGATAAAACGTTGAATCTTAAATTAATTAAATTACTTTTTTGTTAATTCTTGAATTGTGTCTTAGTTAATATTTATATTAGTTTTAGTAGTAATTTAGATTTATTTCTTTAAGGTTCTTGAAATTTAATTTGACATTTAAATAATAAAGTTCTAATGAGTATTAGTAATCATATTAATCCCTGTAAGATCAACATTCGAACTCACATTTGCTATATTATAAATTGATAGGTGTACTTATCTACATCAAGAAATGACTATGATTTTTGGGTCAAACACGAACCTTTCAATAAAGATAGCAGAAATGGCCATTTCCCTACCCTTAGTTGAACTAAATAATAAGAGAGGAGGTCGCGATAAGATTGAGGACAGTGGTTCGAAGGTAATCTTGGGTAGAGTATGTTTCTTTATTGCACAAGCCTCGGTTTGGTTTCAATTCGCGAAATGCATGATCTTAAACTCCTCAAAACCCATATTAGAGTTAGCATAATCTTCTTGATCTCACGACAACTAGTCAATATCATGCGATGGCATTTGCTTGATCATATATTATATCTAATTAACTTTGCTTGAAAATCTTGATTGCTTGATTGCTGATATGTGCTATTGTCTCCATCTCAATTAATAAGAAAATTGTTGTTCAATCACCCACAACTGTTTTGCAGGTTTCTAGTAGATTCACTAGTATTACACCAAGTTTCAGAAGATTAGAGAACGAGATCAGGATCGGGAAGTGAGATTGAAGACTTATGTGCTATGTTCTTAATTATTTGTTGGTTTTACTAATTTATAGGGAAATTAATAGGGTCTCTATTAGTGGTTTTCTAGTTTTCAACTATTGATATAAACTTGTGACTTTTTATAAACCCTTACTAAATGCTCTATTTTCTTATATCAATTTACTTTTAGAACTTTTTGTTGAAATTGAAATTCTATACTCTAAATGATTTGTAAAGCTTAATTTTCTCAATCATTTGAGCTACAAGTTTATTTTCCGAAGCTATTTTGGAAAATTACATTATAGGTTAGTATCTATTAGACTCAAAATTGAATGGCTCGAATTGGAAAAGTGATAAATGCCTTGTGTAAACTATACCTATGTCGGCAACTAAGTAGCTAACTTTTAGCTTATGTTAGTTTACATGATGGAGCTATTATAACTCTTTGGCTTGGGGCGTTTGTAAGCCTTGCAAGCAGGTGTTTGGGGTTCGATACATAAAATTTAAAGTGATTGGGTAAGTTATCTGATTAAGTTCCATTTTTACGACGGAGTTAGGAATATTAGCAAAAGTGATCCTATGAGTTTGAATATAAGAAAATAAATAAATAATTAATTATTATAATATTGAGTTATATGTATATTACATGTTATTTATCTGAAATGCATAAAACAGGTTCTAATAATTAACAAATTAATAGAGATAAATTATATGTATACTAAAAATCATAAAATATGATAAATAATAGTTAAGAGTATTTATTTGTGCTATATATGTATTTATGTAAATTAAAAATACTCGAAATTACTTAAAATACCTAAAATATATCAAAATAGTGCTAATTAATTAAAAAAAATTCATAAAAAAAATTAAAGAAAAATAAAAAGATGGAAAAGTGAAGAAAATTCCAAATCTTGGTCATGGCATGTTGTGAAATGAAGAAAGAAAATTAACTAATCAAATAGGAACAAATAGAGAGTAAAAGAAAAGGAAAAAGAGATAAGGGACAAATGGCATGAAATAAATCCCTAACTCATCTAAGTCACTCTATAAATAGGAGAAAGCCATATGGAATTTATTTTTAGTCAGCAACGGTTAGAAAAAAAATATGAAGAGAAGAAAACAGAGGAAATAATAATTTTACAAAAATTAATAAAATTAATGTACAATTAGAGTTCATAAAGAGAACTTACAATCAATGACTATCTGGGAGTAGATGACTCCCACCACTAGATGATGGACGCAATGCCCTGACTGGCTGACAAGGTTATGATGGCTGGCGGTAGCTAGAGTTGATAAAGTTGGTAAGCTTTGATTTTCTTTTCAAATTTGTTTTATTTATTAAAAATATCAAATAATTATAAAAAATTATGAAATTTAGTATTCTAAGATATTTTTATATGTCGTTTTTAGAAAAAATATTGTTTTGTTAAAATTAAGTCTTGAAATATATTGTCCTTAAAAAATCACTAAACTTGAACTAGTTTTTTATATTGATTTAAATAACTTTTATAGTGTAGATTGGGTTTCAAAATTTTTGTGTAGACTATTTAGGATATATATATCAGTGCTATGAAGATATTTTCTAAATAATAATTTTCTAAAAATTTATTTAATTTTTAGGCCTTATAATTACATATAAAAGGCAATATTTAGGCTTTAAATTATAATTTAATGTTAATTTGGTGAAAATTTTGATTTAGTATATAATTAGATATCTTTAGATGATAGTTGTTAATTTGGTGTTAGTTGTATGTATTTGTTAATTTGGTGTTAGTTGTATGTATTATGCATAATATGTGATAAATATGTAGGTAAAAGTATATATTTAAATTAAATTTTTTATTTAGGATTAATTAGGTGTAAATTCCGACTTAGATTATAATTAGATATCTTGATATGTTATTTAGTGATGAGTAATGATATTTAGGGTGCTGGGAATGTTAGATATGCATATTATGTATATATTAGGTGATAATAACTAATATGTGAAAATGGAAATGGTAAAGTGTATTAGGTTTAATTAAGGAAATTATGGCATTAACAATACAACATAAATTTGAATTAAGATATAAATCTAGGAATTTATATGAAAAACATAGGTTATCCTTACATTGAGAATAAATTTGGTAGTTAAATTGAGAGCATAGGGTACCGTACCAATCAAAATATTGATTATATGCTAATAAGAGATTTAGGATACCTAAATAAAGTTAGATGAATTTTATATATTAGTTCGAAAAGAATTCCTAAAGTTTACAAATAAAATAGTAATCAAAAGCTAAAACAAAACCTAATTTTGAAACAAATTTAGAAATTGAATCAAAAAAAGTAATTTAGAACTAGCTTAGTTATCAGAAGTATAAAACTTGTATAGTTGAGAAAAATTATAATTCTAAACTAAAAATAATGATTTAAAACATATATATATATATATATATATATATATATACACACACACACACATATGTATGAGTGCTTACGATAAAATGCGGACATTTTCATATTAGAATCTAATTTAAAAGCAAAATCAGAATTAGGGCTAATAGAAGTAAATTAAAGAGCAAGTTAAAAACCTAAACCAAAGATTATACTCCTCAATAAAATGTAAGAAAAAGGTTAAAAGAGATTTAAAAGACTTACAAACAAAAGGATAATCAAAAAGTAAACTAGAATCTAATTCAGAGGTTGAGTCAAAATTGATAAAAGAAACAAATTTAAAACTTGGCTAAACAAGAGAAGTAATCTAAAGAGACATAAACTAGAATAACTAAATATAAGAAGAGCTTAAATTAAAGATAATAATTTAAATTACATAATAAAATTTATCTATGATAGTTATGTGGAAACTAAAACAACATTTATATTATAGGGATTATCGGTGATGGCCTGTACGGTTCGTACCTTGAATAAGCAAGTAGAAAGTTCAAGTAAGTTGGGATCAATATGTTACTGTATTTCGGAGTATTATTTTATAGTACTCTAAGACTTGGGATTATACTTGGTTGTATTTGTTAGTTAACTAACTGTATGCATGGTTGTGTATGCGTGTTTCTGAATTTGATTGTATGATTTTGGTTTGATGTTTTGGATTGAAATTTATGTAAAATGATTGCATATCTTAAACTGAACCTAACAAAATATATGACTTATAAGTCTAAAATAAAGTTGCATAGCAACTTATTACAAAAAATGTATAAGGTTTTCTGGCCAAATACCAATCCTTTCGAAAGGGATAATATTGGATAGTATAATTAATCCCTTTTTGATCTTTTGTTGAATTAAGTGACACGAGAGGAGATCACGACAAGGTGAAGTCAATTATTCGAAGGTAGTCATGGGATGAGCGGTGTCTCCATTACACAAGCTTGTGTTCGATATTGAGTTTTTAAAATATGTGTTAAACTTTTTAACTTGGATTAAAGTGAGTGTAATTTCTCTAATCTCACGAAGGACTAAATAATGTCATGCATAACATCTAATTAACTTAGTTGCTAACCCTATTTATACTTGATGTATAGTCTTAAGTCTTCATTTCAACTTACTGAAAGATTGGTTATCACATCCTTATAAATATTATTATACGTGTCAACTTGGAAGTGGCATCATAACTACCCTGAAGCTAATTATTGTTAGATCCTAAGGAGTGAGGATATTAAACTAAAGAACAACTTATATCTTTAAGGTTTTAGATCTCAATTTCAAAACTTTTATTGTCAAGTAAAGTATTACTTAAGTAAAATTATGTTAAGTAAACATGTAAACATTACTTATGATATTAGAATTTTAGTATAATTTTTATACTTCTGCAGATAACTAACATTTCATATGTATAAACTACTTACTTCAAAATGGGTTAGTCTTATATGCTTTATGTAAATTAAGTCTAAAATAATTACTGAAAGATCGGTTTTTATTCTAAAATGGTTTACATAGTAGGATTGTTGCAACTTTTTTTCTTTAAGGCATAACAGAGTGGCATTTTGGCTCTTAAACTTTTTAAAATTTTGCAAAAGAGTCCTTTGTTAATAGATAAACTAATGGTTCACTAACAAAAGACTTTCTTGCAAATTTTTGAAAAGTTTGGACAATAAAGTAGAAAAAACAACAGTTTGAGAATTTAGTTTGAAGACTAAAAGTGTAATTTTTCCTTTGTTAAATTATGTGAGAGTTAGATTTGGAAGATTAAGGCAACATAGAAATGGAAAAATTTATGATTTCTTTGTTCCTATGTTAGTTTTTAATTTTCTATATTTGGGTCTCAACTTTTGTAAATACTAGACATCATCATCATCATTATTAAGTGTATTATATGGTGCATGAGATAGCAAAAATCCAAGAGTCATGATCAAAGGAAATAGTGCCTTATAATGGTGAAAGAGCTAAATCATACTTGCAACATCATTTTATTATATAATCTTCTTTGCTTTTCACGTGTGTAGTAATATGTAAGTAAAATCTAGATGTGTTCTGAACAAAACATTTCTCAATTCTTTGAGGTCGTATAAGACAAAACCACCTTTTTAAGAATTTGACATGTATTTAAGAAAAGATGAATAACTTCAGCGGTAATAACATTAAATTTCCCGAAATTAGAGTGGTCATCTGGAACTGAAGCATGAGATTGGCACTAAACTATTGGGTAGTGCAGGTTCTTTCAAGATGGGCTTTCACTTGAAGGTATTAAAAGAAGAAGCCTTAAAAACATGAAGCAAAAATGAAAGGCAAAAGATGCCAATGCTAAGCATCGTCTTCAGGCCAATACAGGATTTTGTCAAACGATTATCCAATTATTTTGAGAAAAAGTAGACCAAGAGTCGGGGATCATTGAGCCATTTACATGCATTCATCATCGGTGGTTTGGGTATCATGATTTGGGGTTATTATATAGTGTAATTAATAATATTGTCGAATCTAGTCTCATAAAGTGCTTAAAATCACGTAATTTTTTTCTTGGCAAATATTTGTCTTGTTTTATTGCCTTTTATCATAGTTGGCCTAATTCTAGTGAATAAATAATACTAAGAACATGTTTATAGTAAATAATTCTAGTAATAAATAATTCTTATAAAAAATATGAATGAAATCATAGAAAAATCCAAATGAAGAAATACTTAAAATATTGACGTGTCATCCTAAGCATCTCTCTTTGAAAACCCCTTTATAAATACGAATTTTTTTTACAGTCTCGTTCTTATTTTTTATCGAACCATTACATCCCTTCATCTCACCCTTTATTTACATTCATTTAAATTTTAATCATTAAACAAACTATAAATTCAATAGTTTTGATTTAAAATCATGCAAATGAATGGTGGGACCAGTTTCTTTAAAAAATAAGGATAGTACCGTAGAATCTCTCCTCTTCATCTAAGTACCCCTTTACTTTATAGGGGGTGCTTTAAAAAAAAATTCATTTTTATTTAATTATTTTATGAGTCCTATGTAATAAAAAAATCATTTAAAAAATAATTAGAAAAATTATTTAGTAAACTTTTTTTTAGTAACTTACTATTTGATATAATAAATAAATAAAACAAACTAATTAGAAAACTAATTTAAAGCAACTAATTAATTATGACGCAAGAAAATAAAATAAAGAACTGATTCTTTATAAAGCACCTCCCTTAAATTAAGTAAGTATTCATTGGTTTCAATTGTATTTGTGCGAAGCACCCCTTTATAAATATGCTTTAAATAATCTAGTCTAGCCAATAGATGGAGTATGAAAACATTCAAAAATATTTTAACTATTTGAAAATTTAACATTTAAGCTTCCAACTTGTAGTCATCTAATAGTTCTAAACAGGTTTCACTTATAGGTAGTGATGGAAAGCTGCGGTGATAATGGATGCAATGTGATGGTAGTTGAATGCATCATGAAAATATTTGCAATAAATAAGGAAAATGATTTGCTTCCATTAATATCTTTTCTATAAAAAAATTTGAAGATTTTTGTTATTTGTAATTATTTATTAGTTACCTTTTTAGGGGTTCATAAATTTCATTTTATCACTTAGAGTCTAATTAAAATTATTTTATTTCAGTTATATGTTCAAGAGACATTATTTATATAAGAAAATATTACTTAAGAAGAAATTGTTGCCTTTAAATGAATAGTTGCAATTTTTGCATGACTTAGTGTGAAATAATATAGCCTTTAGCATCAATATTGTAATTTTATAATTTGAAAGATTATAACTCTTTCCACATAGTATAACATTTCATATAAAAATGGAAAAGAACTATCAATAATCATACAAAAGCAACATATAATCTATACGGTATAACATTTCATATAAAAATGGAAAAGAATCATCAATAATCATACAAAAGCAACATATAATGTATATTTAATACAATTTAACAAATAATAATATTTACATCATATTTATAAAAATTTTGTAAATTATATACATAAAATGTTGAAAATACTAATTATGATTTCTCTTAAGCGCTACTATTATCTTTTAATATTGTATATAGAACAAAATTAAATCCCAACATAACATCAAGCTTCAACTAGGTTATCATAAAAGTTAACCACCATAATTAATTGTTTCTCACCTTGTACAACCACCTTATATTAAAATATAAAAATCATTAGTTACTACAACATCCCGAGCATATTTGAGAAATAGATTTTTTAAAACCCAAAATGACAACCTAAATATGTTTTCTTTTGACACAAAAGGAATTAAGCATAATTAATGGTTAGGGCTAAGATGGAAAATAAGTTCCAAATAAAAGGCATTCTTACTATTGTAGGGGTCAAAAACTATAAAGTATATATACTCATTAAACCTCACATTTTCCCCATACCTCGCAAATCTTAGTTTCTCTATTGGTAGAGGTAGACTCCCTTATCATCTCTCATAAGAAACAAAGTGTAAGGAGAAACTACTTTTTAAGCATTGAAAATAGGGAAATTTATTTTAAGGGAGAAGGATGATAGAATTCACACTCAAACGATAAGGTAATGTGTGAGTCACTCTAGATCTATCAAATTTCAAGTAATTGTATCCTCCACGATAAACATCTTATTTCTTTTAGTGTTCAATCTTGATATTGATAGATTAAGATGTTATAAAATGACGTTATTGGATAAAAGTGGTAGTTTTGGAGTGGATATGGTGTTATAGTAGTGGTTGTTAGTATGTGTTGTGATTGTATGTGTACATGTTGTGTTGTGAGTGTACACATGACATGTATTGTGAGAGGGCGCATGTGCGTAGCATGATATAGTGTTTGTTGCTATGTTGGAGCGTGCAATACATGTTATGTATTGCATATGTTGTTGTAAAGAAGGTATACATGTCGTATACTGAGGATACACGCCGCGTAGTATGTGTTAATGTGTTTTATGCATATGTAATGCCTAGGTGTGTAGGTGTTGGATAATGCTGTTATGCATAGGGTTAGTTAAGCGAATAGCTATATAATTTTAGGAGTATTAGTTGTTAGCATTCAAAAAGCAAATTAATGGAAAAGGTTTCTAAGTTGATGCTTGTGTTTTTAATCAACTACTAGAAGTTGGTGTATTTAGATTCAGTGAAAGCAAGTGAACTAGGTACTGAATATGTGTTTGCTTGTTGTGCTTGTTTAGAATAAATGTTTAACTAGAATTAATTCAAACTTGGACCTAATAAATTTTATGTTACTTGTGTTTGTTCCGCTTCGACCTTCTCTTCATAGGGTCTAAGAAGGTTGGTGAGGCTTGATGGGGGTTTCATATTGAGATGATCTAGTTTGATTTTAGAAAGGGTTATTTGGGCAATGGGTAAGAATCACACCAATACTATTATGTTTATATGTTTGTGTATGTATATTACTTGTCAAGACTCATGAATTATCCCAAGTCTTGAGATGTCAAGATAGTATTGGTTGCTTGGCTAATAATTAAGATAATAAATGGTGTTTAATGCATTAGTTATTATGGTTATGCATTTTACTTGGTGGTGTGTGTCATGTGCATGTGTTTATTGTATTTTGTATTGGGTTTCGACTCATCCGTTATTAATTTTTTAGGTGTAGGTACTAAAATAAAAATTTTAGGATTTATCAATTTTGGATAAAATTAGTAGGATTATAGGATGGAAGTGGCAATTAGTAATTCTATGGTGAAAATAAGTTAAGATAAGAAAACTAAAGTATATTTTGCAATAAGTAACTTCTTGTTCATAATTTTATATAACTTATTTAGAAGATTTTTTGGATTTAATTGAATAATTAATTGTATGGGAATTATCTGGAGATTTCAATGGATAATTTTGGAGATTTTAGTATTGTTTTTGCCTAACATATCGATACATGATAGGGATACATGGCGAGTTATAATTTCCCGAGTTTTAGGGCATTACAAATAATTTAGAAAATAAAGAAGAAAAACTATTCACACAAAATAAGTCATTGTAACATTGGCATATCCATATTTCATCTCTACAAATTCTTGTAATAATGAACTCATGCATTTAAAATTGATCTAAGATAATAAGTGTGGCATGAAAATTAACAAACCATAGCAAGAACCAAATTGTAAATTTTAATAATTTGTTTGATGTCTTAGAACCAAGACCACTATGACACAAGAGTCCAAGCACATATACCGTTGTTATCTTAAGCCATCTAAATTCTAAAGTAATATTCAAAGTCTAATATTGCTGCTAAGCATGCATGCTTTGTTTTCTAGTTCTTCTCACATGAATATATACTTATACAGCTTTATCAATGTAGATATGTATAAGGGACAACGACACTCAAAATCACTTATTTTATGAATCAATTTTTAGTAAGTTCTTTTCTCACCACAATATGTTTATATATATGTGTGTGTATGTGTATGTATGTATGTATAGATGAAATTCTATAAACTTTATTCGATAGAGGCAAGCACTTAAGTTGTCAAACTATCTAATGACATAGAAATAAACCTATAATTCATGGACTTAATATAAACCTCACTCTAGATAGACAAATGTGCCAGAGAACAATACCAATTAGTTCATAATTATATGTGAGACCTGCATTAGATTGTCCATGGTATTGAGATATCTTATTTTTTCCTTTGCAAAGTAAAACAAGGAGGAAGGAAATAGTAAGCCAAGGACTCGACTATCTTCTCCAATCATCTTCATAAATCAACCATCTCAATTGAATCAAATTTCACTTGATTTGATCAAGCTCGATCTTGATCTTATTAAAGTAATTTGAAAAAGTTACCATCAGCCTAAGTTTTATACCTTTTTCAAAATTCATAGTATAAGTTTGTCATTAAATTGTCTTTCAAATAATTGATGTGGTCATTTTTATTAATCTTTCTAACCTCTTAAGCAAGTTGGACCTTTTCTTCTTTTTATGGAAATCGATTTTTTTTTCTACTTTTGTTTTTCTTTATTACAAAGTTATGTATGGCCAATCAATCTCTCTTCTCTTTCTCTCTCTCTCGATCTTTCTAATCAATTATTCACTTCCTTCAATTCTCTTTAAATAAAATTTTAAGAAAATTTATCCTAAGATTATGCATTAAGTTTACAATCTACGTTCATAGACTGAACCGTAAACCCATCTACAATGGTTGATGACTCACTCTAAGATGATGCATCACATAACTGACACATGATTAAGGTTGATTTTTGCCAAAATTCATTAGAGATTGATAGAGATAGATTTAGATATTTTAATGGAATGATGATGATCGATTATTATGTAGAATTACATAGAACATTACTTCATATATAGAGCATGACTTTGGTTCGAATATGTTGTTTCAATCATTTGGGTCCAAATCATTTATAGTATGTTCACTTGAGATAAATAGAATTCTTAATCCTTCCTCATTTCGTATTATATTATTTAATTTGATTTTAAGTCTTGGAATCATGATTCTTAAAATTCCCAATTACTCAAATTTACGTAATAAGCATTCCTTCCACCAACCTAAGATCTCAATTCTCTACTTATAATTTCCCACCCAAACCCAACCCCCACCGACAACTAAATTGTCTTTTGTATTCACTTTCTCCCTTTCACTTACTTCCTCTATGTTTATCAACAATAGCCATCACTACATAATCAACAACATGCACTACTACAACCATCCTCATTGCTGGTGATGAGTTAAATTTCGACAACTACACAACCACTACCTAACCGTTAACATAACCACCACTATGCTGACCTACCTACACCTCCATTGGACCAAATGCCGACGATGCTTATAAGCTCTATAATCAGGTATTCGGAGTTGATATATAAAATAAGGCGATCAAGCAAGCTGTCCGATTGAACCCAAATATTATAATGAAGTTAAAAATATTAATAAAAGTGATCCCTTAAGTTTGAATTTAGGAAAATAAATAATTAAATTTTATAATATTAAATTATATGTATATTACTCGTTATTTATTGAAAACACATAAAACAAGTTCCGATAACTAACGAATCAATAAAGATAAATTATATTTACATTAAAAATCATAAAATAACATAAATAATATTTAGGAGTATTTATTTTTATCATATATGTATTTACATGTAAGTAAAAATACTGAAAATTACTTAAAATACCTAAAATATACTAAAATGTTACTAAAAAATCAAGAAAATTATGGAAAAGGCAAGAAATGTCTAGATTGTGGTCATGGCATGCTGGGATTAAGAAGGAAAAATTAAGCACTAAGATAAACCCAATTAGAAAGTGAAAAAGAAGAAGATAAGAGACACTTGGCAATTGAAAAATTAAAGGAAAAAAACCTAAACCTAAACCCTACTATAAATATAGAACAACCTCTTTAAACCTCATTTTGGTTAGTTTAGCGTTAAAAAAAAAAAAAATTGGAGAGGTGAGAAGCGAAGAGAGAATTAATTTACCAAAAATAGAAAAACAAAAAAAAATCCATGCAATTAGGGTTTATAAGGAGAACTAACAATAGCTTAGAATAAAATAGACACCACCGCTATACCCTAAAACTACCGTTAAGGGTTGCCAACATCCTTAGAGCCACCACAAGTGGCTGGAAGTTATCAGATCAAGTAAGTCCAATTTTATACTAGATTTTGTGTAATTTATAAAAAATAACAAATGTATATGGAAAATTATGAAATTTAGTATTATGAGGTATTTATGTATGTAGAATTAGGAAAAAATGTTAATTTGATAGAATTAGATTTTGAGATATATAGTGCTTAAGAAATTCCTAAACTCAAATCGGTTTCCTAAACACCGATTTAAATGACCTTAATAATATAGTTTTGACTTTAAAATTTTTACGTATAATATTGAGAGTGTTTATAATAATGCTATGAAGATATTTTTTAAAAATTAATTTTCTAAAATTTTACTTAATTTTTAAGCCTTAAAATTATACATAAAGAGTGATTTTTAGGCTTCCTTGATAATTTAATGATAAGTTGATGAAAATACTGATCTAATATATAATTAGGTATCATGGGATGTAATTTACTGATGTAGTATGATATTGGTGGTGTTTGAGGTGTTAGATGTAGGTATCATATATATTATGTGATGAATACACATATAGGAATAATGAGTGAAATTGGAAATTAAATGAGTAGAAAATATTAGATAAAATTAATGGTATTATAATATTAAGAATATATTAAAATTCTGACTTGAAACTAAAATTTATAAATTATGTGAAAAATGTAAGTTATTTTCATATTGGGCGTAAATTTGGTAGTTAAATTAGAAGTATAGTGTACTGTTGGGACCAGAATATTGGTTAGGAGACAAATAGGGGATTTAGGATATTTAAATGTAATTAAATGAATTTTACATAATTTTCTTGGAAGAAATACTTCAGGTTTACAAGTAAAAAATTGTAACTATAAGTTGAATTAAAAGCTAATTTAAAAATTGAATCAGAGACCAAATCAGAAACTAGTCAAGGATTAGTTTGGTTATAAGTAATACAAAATGTCACACCCCAAAGCGGCAGAGTCGTAACAGTCCCGCCGTGTAAACCATCATAAGATAGAAGTTGGCCTTACAACCGCTATCTTAGACCTGATTTATACAAGGTGTCAACGACTAACCCGCTTTGAAGTAAACGGTTTGTAATTTAAATAAATCATTTATCTAAGAAAGTGAGGAAATATATATATTCACTATAATTTAGTGATTACAATTATCGTTTGCAATGTTTCTCCGAAATATATTTCCTAGTTATTACATTATTAAAAAAAAATGAGAAGTTCTAAAGTAAAAGCTTAAAACTTAAAAATATATGTTCGTTCTTCAATATTTTTCCTCACTCCCCAGAATCCAGTAGCTACTAGCTTCAGAGTAGTTGTGGCCACTTCTTAGCCAGCACCTGTACGATGTCTATAGGGATGTGAGCAACCACAGCTTAGTAAGTTAGGATGGAAGACTTAAAACTATACCATACACATAACAAGGTTTTCAATCACTTATTAGGTGCAATGCATGTGCAAGCAAATGCCATCGCACGACGTTGTTCGGCCTGTCGTGAGATTAGAGAAATTGCGCCCGCTCTAATCCGGGTTGAGGAGTTGCCGTTAATGCAACAGCTCACGACCAAACCCAAGCTTGTGTAATGGAGACCTTGCTCCTCTCACGACTACCTTCGAACAACTGTCTTCACCCTCGCCGCAACCTCCTCTCCTGTCACTTAGTTCGACTGAGGATGAAGAAGGGACCATTTTGCAATCCTGCGCTATTCCTTTCGAAAGGGTCGGTATTTGGCCGGAGAGTCCTAAGTTCCCCTAACGGGTTGCCATGCATGTCCGATTATGATTACTGGTTATATATTTGATTAAGTCCAGTTTAGGGTGATCAATCATTTCATGCAAATCATACAATACATGCTAGAGCAACAAACAGAACCATAGCATCATCCATAACCAAGCACATGCGCACATCCAACTATCTAACAAGCACAACTAAGCATAATCTCAAGCCTCCCAAAATACAGCATTGTATTAATCCCAACTTACCTCGACTCCTCGCTCACTCACTCGAGGTCCAATTTGCTCAGGCCATCGCCGATCATCCCTATAACACAAACGTGGTTTCAGCTTTTCATATAAATATTATAAGTTTGTTTTATCCTATAACGCTTATTGTTATGTGTTGTTTAGGGTTTAATATACCTAATTATCTAGGTCTTAAGACTTTTATAATTATTCTAGGTTTGAGTTTAGGTTCGAGTTCCGCATCGATTTCTAAATTAGATTCTAGTTCGATTTCTAGGGATTTCTAGGTACTGTTTTGTACCCAGACCCTAGAAATTTGTTTCAACTCATAATGTGAAACTAACCACATTATTTCCAAGTACCCTAAATACGATCAATACCCCTAATCAGCATTTTATTCCATCTGGTACACTTAAATTAGTATTAGTATACCGAATTTACTCATGTTGTGAGAAATTTTTACATTTTTCATATAATTACCTAAAATTGAATTTTGTTTCAGATTTGTTATGTTCTGATTTTCATTATTTTATTATCTAATTAAACCTAATTTTTCGAATATTTATTAATTTTCAATTCTACATATTCCTAATTTTCTATATTTACCACATAATACCTTCATTACTTACACTTAACACTCCATAGACTAGGATTAGGTTTCCACATCAGAGATTAACATCCCTAAACATCTAATTACTATCTAAATCAGTAATTAATATCCTAATCACCTAATTAACTCCAAATTACCTAATTTTTCCATCATTTTAGGGCTAAAAATTAACTTAAAAATTTCGAAAATTAATTTAAAAAAAATGGCTTCATATCACTGTTCTATATTACATGAGCATCCTACAAAAAAAAAAAAAAAATTAAGCTCCAAACTACACTCCTAAGGTCATTTATTTCTAAACCGAAATGTGCTCGGTTTTGCATGATTTCTTAAGGATCCTATATTACGGGACATGTTTTCATCAAAATAATATTTTTCCAACAAACTATATACAAAAATGTCCTATAATAACAAAATTCATAATTTTATAATAATATTTACTATTTTTACAAAATTGCACAAAATCGGGCTGGAAATCAAACTCACCGATTTGGGTGGCTTCGGCCACCGCGGGCCGCCGCGGCCTTGTCGGCCGACATGGGCATTGCCACCAACGTGTTGTGGTGGTAGCCGTTCACTTCCAGCTACTCGTTTGGTGTGGGTTCCCTTTGAAAACCCTAACTGCACAGTTTTTCTTATTTTTTTTTTAAATCGAATTTTTCTCTCAATTTTTGCCTCTCCCTAATTCTTTTTTATTTCTCACTGTCCAAATGAGTTCTTGCATTTTTCCTGCTATTTATAGGCATTTTTTGTAATTAATATGCTTTAATTTGACAAGGCTTTGCCCATTTTCCTTAATTTTTAGCTTTTAGGTTGTCAAATTTTTATTGGCTAATTTTTCTTTTGCAGCTTTAGACTTGCCACGACCTGATTTTGATTAATCTTATCCTCTTCTAATTTTTTCTGATTTTTCCATAATTATTTTATAATTTTCTTTAATTATTTACTTAGTTTTTGGCCAATTTAAGTAATTTCGCGTATTTTTATCTACACATAAATACATGTGGGGTACACGTGAACATTCCTAATTATTATTTTAGTCATTCTAAAATTTTTAGTATACATATAATCTATCTTTAGTAATTTATTAGTTATTTGATTATACTTTTCGCATTTTCAGTAATTAGTACTTATTATGCTTAAAATTTGAAAATTTTATAGTTTCCTATTTTATTACTTATTTTCTTAAATTCCAGTTTACGAGGTCAGTTTTACTAATATTTCTCTCGTTAGTTTATAATTTGAGGTTTGATCGGATTCCTTAACCGATCGTCCAAAACTTAAGTTCTAAGTTTAATCCTACGGTCAATTGGCTTAGCTTTGGGGTTTATACAAAACTTACATAATTAGATATAATTTCTATTTAAAAGCTTGTATGTAATAAGAGTATTTATATTATAGGGATAAGTGGCAACGAATTGACCCTACAACAAGTCGAGCAAGCAAATCAAGAATTTTAGGTAAGTTAAGTTCAATATATCATTATATTTTGGAGTACTATATTAAAGTACTTAAAGACTTATGATTGTGTTGTTTGTGTTTGTAGGTAGATGTTTATGTGCACGCTTAAGTGTCTCTGACCATTTGATTGTATATTGTTGCTTTGCTGTGATGGTTATTGTAAATGGTGCGGAGTGAAATATTTAATATCTAACACTTAACATTCAATGTCTTCAAATTATGACTCTTTGGAGTAGAATGATGTATTGCAATGGTTGAAATCATACTTATTGTGTAACTTCTTATTTGAGCATATCATTACCATGAATCTACACACACTAAAGTTCTCTCTTTTCTAAAGTTCTTTAGAATCCTTTCTATTCTTTTATCTAGTCTAGTTTTGTAATAAAAAGTAAAATTATTTTGTACTTTTATTCTTAAATCTCTTAGTTGTGTCCTATGAAAGTTACGCTAATTTTTATCAAGCTTAGTGTAAGATGTATAAAACTTTTTATGATGTTCCCCAAAGAAAGTTAAGCTAGGATAAGATAGAGGATGGGGTGTTAATAATATATCATTTATTTAGGCGGCGAAGAAAAATTGGATGATTAGTTCAAACCACACTTTTTAAAGGGTTTATAATTTTACTGCACATTTGAAAAAGTTTGAGAGATGAATGACAATTCGTATAAAGTTCTCGAATTGATAATGAGCCTTCCTTCACGAAAATGCTTCAAAGGCTTATTTAGACCAGTCCTTTTAGGAGTACTTTCATAAAACATTAAGGATCTCTTTGATCCATTAAAGAACAAAGGACTTTGACCCAACACGCACACACACACACATTTAATATTTTAATACAAGTAGCCCATATTCTCTTTGCGTTTCTCTTGATAAATTTTGAGAGAATTCAACGTTCGCCACGCATGCGGTCTCCTCTAGAGATCATTCTTATGTCTCTCTTTGCTGAATTATTTACTTGCAAGAAACAAAAAGGTGTGCGTTCAAACTGAAATTCCTCTTTTGGTAGGAAACTCTTGCATGCCAAAAATACTCGTACGTTTCTTTCCTCAAAGCCACTAGCCTTTGAACATGGTGTTTAATCAAAATTGGGAATAAGCTTTTGTAAATTCTTTGCAAAATCATTACAAATCCCAAGTCCTCCGTGTATTTAGTCTAAACAAGCAAAAGAGTTACCATTCAAACTAGAATTATTATAACGTGAGAATTCTTTGTTCGAAGGAAATTGTACTTAAGAAGGTACTATTGTTATTGACTTATAATTACAAACTTTGTTTGCTAGTCATTTCATTGCTATAAAAAAGTTTGACTCATGATGATATGGTGCCATGCTCAAGTTTGAACCTTACTCAAATTTCGAAGCTTGAATTTTATCTAAATTCGATTAAATTTATAATTTTGAGCTCAAGCTCTACTAAAGATAGTACTTAATAAATTTGAACTCGACTTGATTAAGTTAGTTTTAGCTTGAAATATCATCATCCTAATTAAAAAATAATAATGTCTATACTCAACTAGAGCATGATCAACACATATGCCCGACTCGCGCTTGATTATCGTCATGAGCTAGTTGAGCTGATTACCAAGCTCAAGTTCAACTACATAAACTATTTGTATAGTTTGAGCTTCAACTTGAACTTGAACTTAATTTGACGACCTTCATATTGAACTTAAGTAAATATCTAACTAAACTTAAAGAGTTTCCAAGTAGATTTATCTTATTTACACTCTTATTAATAAGCTCATAGAAACATAATTATAATCAAAGTTGAACAAGCTTTTGGTCATGTTGAGATAATGGTTTTAATGATGTGTACTTTGTATAAGACAAGTTTTGTTTGCTTGTTTGATAAATTTGTTTGCAAATATACAATCATATATGAATATTGTTATTTGTTTGTAAGGCAATACATTTGCCCTGTTCCATTATTATCGGGTGCTTCTACAGCACTCCATAGTAGAACTATTCATACAGATCGCGCATTTTTAGTATATCAAATAAGTCATGATGTAATCTCTTTAGCAATTTGATAAATGATATGAACTTATTTAATTAACCTTAGTTTCTCATTTGGAGTGCCTTTTATTATGTTGGGAAATTATGTGATTCATTTAATATATAGATGACTAATGTTATCTCTCTAGTATTTCAATAATAGAAACCTAACCATATGGTCAATTTTTAGTTCCCATTTAGAGCACCATTTCATAATCTAGATAATTCATTGGTTAGTATAAAGATGACTCATTTGAATTTAACCGAAAATATATCAAACTTTTAAGGTCATTTTTTTTTCCCCAACTTTTAAGACTAATTTTATTTATATCATTTCACTCATAAGCATTATTGATATTCACTATTTGTTCCTCACATGCCATCTGAGGATCTCTAAACTTAAAGGGTATGAATAAGTTCTATTAACTTTTAAGCGTGCTCTTATTTCCTTATAACTTCTAAAAATATAAATTTATCTTCTTGTTGACACTAAATCTCAAAGGTATCATTATTTTTAAGAGAAAATACGTATAAGCTTTCTACACTTCGTTTTTAGTGCGGATCTACTTCTAAATTTTAAATTTTGCAAAATAAAACCCTAATTTGACAAATTGGCAAATGATACTCAAACATTGTATATTATCCTCTGTAAACTTTAGCCTTCAGTGTAGAGCATGCCCTCAAACTTAACAAAACATGATTTAGCGCTTTTAAAACTTTAGTCTTAATACGCGCTCTTTTGAATGAAAAAATTATATATGTTGTCAATTTATTAATATTTTTAAAAATTATTTATAATAGTTAAAAGTTTGAAGAGTATATATACACTTAGATTAAATTAAAGTTAAAAAGGGTTATTTATAAATTCTGCCTGTTTTAAGTTTCTTCGGTGTGGATTATAAGAGTTGTAGTCAAGGCAAATTTTTGGAAGAGATGGGACATTGACGGTATATGAAAGATGTAATTATCTCATAAAGAGATCCCAATGTTTTTGTTGCGTAATACATCCAAGTATTAGTGAGGACTGTTTTATGGCCAAAAAAAAAAAAAAAAATTGGTTGTCAATTATCCTCTGTTCTTGATGCGAAAAGCGTACACATCCTTCTGACTAGCTTTGACTGTAGTCCAAGCTAAGCTAATCTAATCTAATCATGGTTTTGGTGCAGGCACTTCGTTTTCACGTTTCTGGTCTACATATTTGACCATTCTGCATACTCATGTAACAGGAATATACTAAATAGTTGGGTCAACGAAGATGTGCACGAGCAAAAAAATGAAGTTTATCCCTCCAGGAAATGATTTCATCAATTCGCCACTAACTCCATTAGAGGAATTATCCAACGATGTGTCACGCTCCATAATTTAGGGTACAGTTAAATCCACGATATACTCATACTTTGGTCTAATAATTATGTTGATGCCCAGAAAACCTTTTAGATAAATCACTCATAAATAATAATTGCTAAACTCAGCATAAGGTTACACATAATTAAATACCTAAATGAGTTGCTCAAAGAAATCCAACTCAAATCGACATATAAATCAAATCAAATCATATCATGTACTGAAATGAAAATGAAACTTAAGTCTAACTAACTACTCTAAAACATCAACCTAAATCATCTAAGTTTGACCGGCACTAACCGTGTGAAACCAACAAACATATGACATACAAAACCGGCAATGTCTTTGTCACTTCCATATGACATATCGTAGCTGAGATCGTCATAGTAATCTATAAGTTTCGTCAATATTTATTTACACACACACACATACATACATACATACATACATACATACATACATACATACATAATCCCATAATCCTGACAAAATGGAACCTGACAAGGAGAACAAAACAGGTTACGGGAAACCGACTTTCCTGCTTAAACTAAAATGGCGCAGAGGGGCCATAATCCCCCAATAGCCTAAGAAACTCTCTTTAGTTTTCTATAAATAGCAAGCTTCCGCTTTTAGGTATGGGGATCCGAATCTGGCTACTCTTTTTTACAGTAACTTACTTTTTAGTGATGTGTTATCATATCGTTATGTTAGTTACTATGAATTAATATTTTATTAAGAGAAAATTTGATATTGATTTGATTGTAAAGGTTTATATAACCAAAAACAATCTCAAAACCTAATCCCCTCTTTTCAGTAACAAACCTTGAAAAATTAACTTTAAAATTGTAACTACCTAATTATACTAAGATATCCTTGACGGCAGAAGATCCCATATGATGATATTCAAACAATGTGCTCATCCAAATTACATTTCTTTTCCCTTCTTGCGTTTTTTTTTTTCCTTTAAATTTTTGAATAAGAAGTCAATAATTAGCTTGCTGGGCTCTTTAATTAGTAGGTGCGAGAAACCCACCGAAATGCATATTTTTAAGCACCGACTAAGATGGATAAGTCAAACAATAAATTTTTGGAGAAAGGTTGTCAAACACTAATATGGTAATGACTTATTCACAAAATGTCAAACCGCAAAGTGGAAGAGTCGTTTTCTGATTTCTTCTCCTTCACTTCAAAGTAATTATTTAAAAAGAAAAAGAAAAAAATTAGAAAGGGCATGCGGTCGGAATAACGATCAATTATTTATTAACGTCAAAACAATGAAAACATTTTTCTTTTGCTTGTTTAGAGCCTTATCTCATCCACGTGTAATACAACAAAGGTGGAACTCCCACTCCTTCTCTATAGTGGGAAAAGGCGTGGATTAAAATATATAATACATTCTATCATAGAGACACACTTGCAATTAGAGCTCTGTAAGCACGCATAGTGGACCAATTCAACCAGTCTCGCATTGGGCCGCGAGTTGAAGCTTATAAGTGTGGGCTATAATTTTCATTTTAATTCGCTTCACTACAAATTACAAGTTAAGCAGATCATCTCGCCAATTAGAAGAACGGTTATTAACTTAGAATTAAGGTTTTATCATTCAATTTTACTAAAAATCAAATTGATTTTGATTTATTATTAGAATTATTTATTAATATTTAAAACTTTAAAAAATTAAAAACGATCTTGATATAAAACTCTTGATGTGTAGATTGCTACATCGAAGCTATTGGCATTATCAATAGAACTTTGTTTAGTGCACTGCATTAAGAGTTGCTTAATTTTTTTTACCCCATGAAAATCCTTCATGTTGTTAGACCATAATAAAGATGATAATGAAATAGAGTTCATACTTGATATTTAATACTTACTAGAACTTACTAATTATTCTTTTTAGTATCTATTTTTTCTTTATTGATATATTGGAGACCTTAATGTTACATTGTTGGTGGAATTAGATCATGATAATTTTATTGAAGCTTTCCTAAAAAAAAAAACATTTTGTTTATTTGTATAGTTTACTATAAACAATGAAAAATATTGGTAGAATTAAATTAACAAGAAAATAATAAAACAATAATAATAATAGCTTAATCTTTGTACTCTCCATGGCACCAAGTTAAGGCTTAAGAGAATCAATTGTAAGTTTAACAATTAATTATTGATTGATGATTGTCTTCCGTTATGTCTATGTATGAGCGTGATATGTCTTTCTTTCTTTTTATCTTTTTATTTTGTGGGTTTACCAACCAACTTACCCTGAGATTAGTTGGTTCACAAGTTAAGTGGATTAGGTTAGAAAAAGACAGTTTTTAAGCTAATCAAAATTTTTTAGCTTTTACCAAAATTTTTTTCAAATTAACCAATGTAATCCACTTTGCTCGTACAGTTTTACTTGTAAATATAATAAATAAACTATTTAAAGATATGAATATATTTCAATAATTTTTAAAAATATATAAATAAATCTTAGATGGTCACCAAAATCCGCGAAAAAATAGTTAAAAAGCGCGGCTATGACCACTGTATGAGTTTATTGACCGCTCGTCAATATGACATGACAGCCCTACAAATTAAGGAAGAACTATTGGAGACTGGAGAAAACTTGGGTACAAAGCTGCAGCCTGTAGGTCGGTACACATGCAAGGAAAGAGAAAGATTAGGGCGGCTTACAAAGAGACATCGAATGCTCGTGAATCGTGATCGAATTAAAAGCTTCCATAATATTCTCCATTATCAAAAGCCCTGCCAAAATGTGTTCCCTCATTAGTGATACCCAGACACATACATGCCCCTTGGTGTCACTCCAGTAAATCATCTAAACGTGTCTTCGAAAGTCGATCGAAATGTATGGTCCAGCCTAAAAAATGGAGCTATATTGCGCACAAGATAAAATGTTTCAGATTCAAACTGGAGAATCATCACGGCTCTTCTAGCTAGCTAGCATATGTGTGTTGTGTATGGTATCAACAAATTCCATCATGAGATTCTTCTTTGAACCGTATATTTTTAGTCTACAACACCACAACCAAAATGGACACGGTCCAACGGAATGCTACTGCCTACTAGACTCGGTCAGCACGCAAATCGCACTAGCATCTTGGTCATACGACTTGTTTAAATACACGTCGCATTTCAATTTGCAAATTAGGATGTACAAGTAATCTATTATATTGGGTATTTATTCATAACTTGTTGAATCTATATAAGTTTGAAGTAAGTATTAAAGGTCGTAAGATAGGAATTAGTTATGAATTTTTTAAAACTTATTCTCACAATATAAAATATGGATATGAGATCTTTTTATTCTATACTTACATTGAAATTTATATTTTAAGGTACAAAATATATGAATTTTAAGATACTCTAAGTGTACCCCCTATATACACCTCATAAAAAATTATTAAACAATATTAATAAGTGAATAGTAAATCATACTATTATGTTTTTGGGCTGGTAACTTTTTTAGTAAAAAGGGGAGGAAAAATAAATAAATAAAAACCAACATCATCATAAGTTAATAAATCTAAATATTTAAATTTAGTGTCGTCTCTTTTACTTTACACTTTCCATTATTTCTCTTATGATTTTACATTTTCCTCTTTAACTGTAGGTTCTCCACTCAATCCTCCTTTATTTCTCATATGTTAGGTAGTAAAATTACATAAACTTAAAATAATAAAGGTATAAGAAATTAACTTATTTTAATATTTCAGATTTTACTATAGATTCATAAATTTTGTATATAAAAACTTGTAATATCATTTATAAATTACTTTTTTGATGTCATATAATTTGAAAATTTATAAAAAAAATATGTAAAATTTATAAATTTATAAAAAAAATATGTAGAATATCGTGTATATAAATTTTGAGGTAGTTTTAAGATGCTAAGGGGTAAATTTCGATTTCAAAATTTAGGAACGAGTTGCAACTTTCATTTTCCACAAACGGCCCACAAGGGTCTATTCCCGTTTCCAATATCACATTTGACCGGCGATGTACTGCAGTTTATTATTATAAACAGCTTCTTGGCACTAAGTTTGCTTGAGTGGAAAGGGGTGATTAATATGGGATAAAAAACAATTATGATCAGTTGGCTTTCGTGTGCACTAAGTAGGTCATGCATTATAATTATATGTGATGTGGAAAAGAAACAACAAATTTGGCAGTATATATCCGGTTGAACAAAAAGGGATTACATATTTCGATGTGATATACCGTTTTGGTCAAATGGAAAACGCGATGTATACTTTATGGTGCAAATAAGTTGTACATGCCACACAAAGTGGTGTAAGAATGTGAATTGTATATTTACGAAATCAATATGTGATCAACATTACATAAAGAGAAGTATCTATTCTGGTAATGGTACAATAGGTGGAGAATCTAATAAAAAATAAGCATAGGAGCCATCATATTCTGAGGGAAAGGGAATAATCAACAAAGTCTAGCTTACAAAAATTGGAAAATTAGAATAAATATCTCAAACTGTTAGATCATATGGAATTCACAAATTCTATGACTTGTAGGATTACATCGATCTGCATGAACCCAACCTACCTTTGAATAATTGCACAAAATGGTAACAATTCGAGGTACAACTAATTTGTGGAGCTTGAAGTCACATCAGATATGAGAGGAATAGATTCAAGCGGACGTGGTGATGTTGATGATGATCTGTCAATACCATCCTTAGTGCATATTATTTCATCAAGACTTTTGTTAGTGATAACCATGTTGTTGCCCTCCTTTGTGTTGGAATCTCCTAATGAGATAGGTAGTATTGTGGCCGCAGGTTTAGTAGAAGTTTGTGTCAAGTCTTTTGCTCTTTTTGCTTGAGCTAACCAGTCAGTGGTGCAGAGCACATAGAGCATCAGCAAAGCACATGAAGCCTGAGCAGCAAGCAATCCCAGCCATAATCCAATAAAACCTACTTTTGCCACAAACCCCATGAATATAGCAACTGGCATACCTATAAGGTAGAATGACCCCAAGTTGATATTTGCACCTGTTGTTGGCCTGGCACTTCCTCTCAGCACCCCACAACCCGTCGTTTGCGGGCAGTTTCCGAGCTCACATAGTCCTACTATTGGTAATGCGATTGCAGTGAGCTCCAAGATTTCCTTGTCACTTGTGAAGAGCCTCCCCCATTGGTGTCGCATTAGAGCGGTGAACAACATGGCTGTAAGGCCTAATGCAGTGGCACAAATAAGGGAGATGATCATGGAAATGCGAGCCTTGGCCGGTCGGTTCGCTCCTAGCTCATTCCCCACACGTGTTGAAACTCCCAAACTTAGTGCTGAGGGGAAGACATATACAAGAGAGGTGGTTTGGATGAGGATCCCCATTGAAGCTACAGTGGATTTTGGGTTTTCAAGGAGACCACATAGCAGTATCATGAATTCATACCACCACCATTCAAGGCAAACTGATACGCAAGTTGGCACAGCAAGTGCTAGAAGGGAAGACCATCCTCTAAGGCAATCCGAGCTAGGGGTAACCCACGAATCTTCATAAACCCGGGAGAAGCATACGAAGGCTAGGAGGAGTAGGAACATGTTGAGATTGGTCCATGCCATTGCTATAGCAACTCCTGAAATTCCCATCTTGAGATGGACAACAAGGAGAAAATTTAAGGGTACGTGCAGAAGTACCGAAATGGCTGAACAATAAGTCAAAGGCAGGATGATGCCTTGAGTTCTTAGATATATTCTGAGTGGATGGAGAAATGAGAGGAAAAATAGGTCGGGAATTGAAAAGAGGATGAAGGTATGTGCAGCGGATGATATATCCTCATCTTGACCACACCACAAGAGAATACTTTTCATGTTTATCCACATAAAGCAAACGGGAATGGAGGTACAAAGTAGAAGCAAAACCGTTCTTTGCAATGTCAAACCAAGAAGTTTCCATTGTTTGGCACCGTATGCTTGTCCACAAATTGGCTCCATTCCCATGGCCAAGCCCGAGATGACAGAGTAGCCAGTTATGTTAGCGAAACCGATAGCAAGAGAACCACCAGCAAGCTCAAGCTCTCCTAGATGGCCAAGGAAAAGCATTGAGATCATTGCTCTTGAATACATGAGCAAACCAGCAATAGCTGTTGGACCTGAGATCTTCCCTATTGCATTAATTTCTTCTAAAGCCTGAAAATGCAAGTAAAACGTCATATATAACATTAATCCATGAAACTAAACTTGCAAGCATATGATTATAGTACATGCTGGTATATATGTATGTATGTATATGTGTGTGTATATAAATTTAAATACCTCTGAAGAAGTTGGCCATCTATGCAAGTCATCTTGACCGTTATCCTTATTATTTTTATTATGATTGGAGAGAAAAGCGTCCTTGGTTTTGTTAGGATTGTCTATGAGACAGGACTTTTCATGAGGGAACTCAACTGGAGAAGGACAAGATGGCTTGGGATTGCACATAGTAATGAACAAGATTTGCTGTTGATCTTCTTTGGATAATAAAAGACACACGAGAAGAAAGGACAAGTTTTATGGAGTTTTTGTAAGTATTACAGTGTGGGTATTCTTTTTGTTTTATAGAAGAGAAGGTTTCTTCAAGGACATCAGGGATTGGGAATGGATATATATATATAAATACACGAGGAATTGGGTCCTACTTGTGGTATTGCTTATTACGTGTCAATATCTTCAAGACCATTTGTGTGTACGACCAAAAGTATCAGAAAGCTTGATCATTTTGACAAATATGGGATCTCTCTCTCTCTCTCTCTCTCTCTCTCTCTCTCTCTATATATATATATATATATATAAATATATATTTGTGAATGAGACATTAAGGGAAAAGTTAATCTTGAAGCATGGTTATGGTTGGTTCGACTTTATAATAAATGTAACTTTTGGTAGATGATAACATTCTTTACATAGTATAAGTTCAGGATTTAGGTATGCTCCAATGCAATGTCAAAATAAATAAATGAGAACAGAATCTAAAGGGTATGTATAAGAAAGGAAATCACCCAAGAATTTAATTTCCCGATGTAAAAAAAAAAAAAAAAAAAACTTGGCTCTTGCTGAACGTGGTGGAAACACATTCCCTTCGTCGTGCAATCTCTGTTGTTCTCTTCCACTACCTGTTTTCGCTCGGTCATATTGTCTTCTTGGTACGTGAATGCGGCTGCGTTTGAACTTGGAAGTGCTCTTGTGAATGTCGGCGGCTGTCCTGTTTCTTGTATTTTTACAAAATAGATCTCATTCAATTGACACGTGACGACTCTGACTTCTTTTATATTACAGATATACAAAGAGAGCACTGAAAATCTTTAAACTTTCATTATCTTTATGTTGTTTTTATCTTAATTTGAGCAGCTTCAAGAGGCAACCATTCCTCTGTTTCCTCGAATAGAGAAAATTACTTCCCTGGAATCCACAACCCCTATGTCAGATCCATCTGTGTCTCCAGCTCATTCAAAGGTTGTACATTAATATATATATATATATATATATTAAAAAGAAAAGAAAAGAAAAAAAAAGGGCCATATTAGTGAGAATCTTAGATATCATTCATTCCAAATTATTCCATAAGTCCTGGTTTCTCATCCCTTTTGCTCAATTCCAAACAGGGCATAAGAGATAAGATAAACAGGATTGATAGCTAAAAGTGAATTTGCATAGCTTTTACAATCCCAATTAGGGGAAGTGGGGCTAGTGTATGCAGATCCCACTTGATTGCATTCATGGAAATCTCATAGAGATGCCATTTCACTAGTACCAAAAAAAGAAAAAGAAAATGTTTCACTCCATAGTCTGTGATGGCAATCAAGTAGAAATTTTAAATTAATTAACAAGGACATAATATAAAATTGGATGCAACTTTAAGTGGGAAAAGGATTTGCAATATATTGATAAGACCTGCAATTGCATTGATACCATTAAAGATTATACCTCTCTAGAAAGCAGAACAAATCCAGCGAATTTCATCCCCTTTCATCCTCACTTTTCTTGAAAAAGAATGATGCCTGATTTCAAGACAACTTATTGTTCAGCATAAGTACCCAATGTTTTTTCTTCTTCTTCTTCTTCTTCTTTTTTTTTTTTTTTTTTTTTTTCTCTCTCATTCATGCTGGCATCCTGTAGCAATGACATAACTAACACCATGAATATGTCCAAAGAAACAGAATTCTACTCTTTCCTGTTTGTACTTCATCATACTTATTCATTGATCCAGCATAGAGGCGCTCCTGGATAAATCCATGGAAGTCCCATGCAAGTAGTTCAACTATTTAGTTACATAGAAATCAGCCCTCCAACGAAAATTAGAGATCAATCTGTTCCCCACCCCCCCCGAACCCCAACCAAAAAAGGGCAAAAAAAAAAAAAAAAGAAATACTTCGTGTGTATATATACTTGTATTACAAATTCGACGGTAACTTCAATACATTAACAGAGGAACAACAGTGTCAAATAAAATCCTGAAAAAGAAAAGAAAAAAAACAGAAAAAAAAAAGTATATGTTAATAGATTATTTTAGATATAAGCTTTCAGGTCGAGACTCATCACATTGACACTAATGACTTGCTCGAAATGTATGCGTTTAGGTCCATTAGGTAAGCCTACCCACACTTAAAGACTGTCTGGCTCATACCTCAAGTAGTCCAGCGTAGACTCCAGTCACTCAAGTTGAGCTAATGATTCAAATGAAGATGACCGAGAAAAGCATGACAAATAGGGCAAGGCAATAACTAATAACTCCCTATGATTCTGTTCATAAATTCCGAAATCAAAGATTAGATTTCAGTATTAATTGCCTCGCTTATACACCCATCCATCCCTTTATAAATATTGCATTGAGTCCCTTGGTAAAGAATTGATGCTCACTTACTGTAAATACTTATTCCTCATTACTTTTTATATGCATATTCTTAGTTTTCTATCTAACTTAAACATCGAAATAGAATAATGGAAACAACTTTAACATCCTTGAAGCTTATTTCTTATCTTTTGTTACCCAACAAAAGCTGCCCATCAACCCCATACTATACGATGGCCAAAAAAGAAAAGAAAAGAAAAAAAAAAAAAAAAAACCATACTAGGAAAAGTTATGAGTGCAATTTACGAAAAAAAGAACTTATTCCCATGGTGCTGATGCTTGTTGTTAGGAGATGGGAACAATCATAAAGTTTTTCCAACAAAAAAATCTACCAAAATTTCCATATGCATATTTCTGCGCATGAAATACCGCCCCTGCCTGCCTGGAACAACACAATTTTACATGTGAGCTGTTAACCACCACTTAAGCATAACTCATCATGTTCATACTAATAGCACGGAAAGATCAGGACGAGATTCCAACACCATGATAAACTCATCTCTGAATAATCAAATCATCTAAAATATAAAGAATAGTCTTCATAAGAATATATCACAACCACCAACAATACCTTTGGTTGGAGAGGAACTAACTACTGGGTAACTTCATATTCTACAACTGTGACTAACATGCTTTTTCTACGGTAATTAGACAATTTCACAGTTGTAAGCTGAGATAATGGTTAAAGGTGACTATAAATCAATTTCCACAAATATACACAAGGAAAATTTAACAGGGTGATTAATTTCAAAATTTAGTAGATTCCAAGCCATATCTATATATAAAAATGTATGTATTTATTTATTACTAAAGTAATTTTAGCACGTTAAGTAATTTTTACAGATGTTTGGTCAGTCAAGAATGCACGGATTATATAACAAATTTTTGGTTACGTGCCGGCGCATTTCAATTATGTAAGTAAATGTTTTGTATTTGATCTAATAGAAATGGCTCATCCATAATTATTCTCTTTCATTATTGCTCAGTGTATTAGCGAATTATCTCTTTAAGATTGTGAAAGATGTTCCATTTAAAATATTCTTAATGTTGCTTCGACTCATATTCCCTAAAAAGTGGATCCTACTATAATAATTCCGAATAAATTAAATACATATATGCATTAAGGTACGAAGGTTTTTCATTCTATAATAATAAAAGTACTTTTTTACCCTTTTTATATATGGGGAGATATTACTTAGAAAAAAAAAAAAATGTTCTATACCAATGGATTTGGTTCCATAACCATGGGTTTCAATGTGCAAGAGCTTGTTGCACTTACCAATAAAACCCAATTGATTACTATTACACCCAAAAAAACAATTTTAGACACTAATATAATTAGATTTGCTTTTCAATGACAACATTTCATTGTAAAGGCTACATGAGCAAAACGTATTACAAAACTCATAAAATAGCAACCACCTCAGAAAAATTATTGAAATATCCGCGGTAAAAGGAAAAAAAAAAGAAAAGAAAAAGAATAGAAGGCCACGATAATGTATTATGATGAAAAGGAAAAAACCTTTCCAAAATAATGCTAATCTCAATAAAGGTTTAGATTTGCAATGGTGAGAATGAAGCAAGCTAAATATATTAGTTCTTGCTTCCAAAATTTGCTAAGGATATTGTTGCTCCACAAAACATGGATCCAAAAATTGAAAGAAGATGCAACCGAATTCATTAAAGGTGCTCTATTTATAAATGAATCACGGGATGCTGTTATGTTGGACCCTTGAAAATTGGCTCCAAATGGCAAAGGGGATTGCTTTCTAGTAGTATATATATTCCTCAATGGTGTTAAGCGTTCCAGTATTTTGCAGATTCTCTTGAAAGACCCCAAAATTAGCAATAACAATAGTAAGGACAAATGTTTTGTTTTTTTTTTTTGTTTTATGATTCATGTTCCATTGCTATGTCGGTCTGTAATACTTGCTTCATGATTTTCTACCAAGTCACGATTTATATGTTTTATTTATTTTTTTTCATTTTTCAAGTATCTTCCCGTTGAATCTATCTTTTCTTTTAATAAGTACATACAGTATTTTTTGAAAGCAAAAACTTGGTAATCCGTAATTTAGGCTACTTAATATGCGTAGCAACAACAATAGCAAGGAAATGTTATGTATAAACTTGTAATTAACTCGAAACATTCTGATTGTGATTTAGTAATTACGGCAATAAAACATATGATAGAATTAACGTGGCACATTTTAACTAGTTATAGTATCAAGAGAAAAAGCTATATCTCCATTTATTAGAAGTGAAAAGAGCAAACATGGGATATAAATCGAAAAGGCCAAAAAAAAAAAAAAAAAAAAAAAAAACAGAAGAAGAAGAAGACAATAACAACAACTGCATATAAGGTTCCTAAAACTGAGTACAAACTACTCGTCATCGCCATGAAAGCATGATGTAAAAGTAGAGAATATTAAACTAAAACAAAAAACATAATACCTATAAGACCAGCACCTATGTAAAAGATGATCCTCTATAATATGCCAACTTATGTAAATATGGACGAAGTGAAGTTAAGATCTGTTTTCTTTTTTTCCTTATAGGAATGAATTATAGTATGTATAATGGAAGAAGAAGCAATTACTTTTTGTTTTGTTTTTTCTTTTCCCTATGTTTTCTTATTAAATAGGCTAATTTCGAAATTTTAAAAAGGTGAAGCAAACTTTAGAATTAATGCTTCCGAAAGGGTGTGCCTTTTTTTTATTAAAATGTAATGTTTGTTCTTGTCCTTTTCGCCGTTTGGTTTTGTAGTGCTTGAGAAATTTTTCACAAGGTAACATGTGTTTGTAAAACTTTTTATTTAAAAAAAAAGAAAAGAAAAGCTAATGTAATTTGCTGAAATCGCATCTTAAAAGGGTTAAATCTAAAAGATACGACGACTAAAAATGGTTTTGAAATTATATATTACAGTAGATATAACTTTGACATTTGGAGAGTAATTGACAACATTCTTTTATGTATTGTAAGTTCCGGTTTAGGTAAGTTCAACACACGTGGAAATAAAAAATTGAAAACAGAAGAAATAAACGGTCGAAGCATTATTATTATTATTATTTTTTTTTCCTTTGGTCATCGTATCCGAGCAAAAAGATTGTGAAAAATCATAGGAGGATGACTGGTGGTTAATATTAATACTATAAATTTCAACCGCCCAAACAGGTTTATGTCGACGTATAGGCATATAGGGGATTATCATGATAAAAGGTGATATTGATAATGGTCACTTTTGGCGTATAGTTTAAAGTGGGATTACCATGACTTTAAAGTGGGTGAATGATAATGTATTTAACTTTTAAGAATGATAATTGGGGCCTTCATTTACGTACAAATGTAAAGGGCATATAAACAAGTTTATCTGGAGAAGACAAGTGGAGGAGGATAAGCAAAATCTCTCTTCTGAACCGACTAGGGAGGAATATAGCAACGTTTGTTTATTTTATGGGTATGTTTGGTAGCTTGGTATACAAACATTATATTGACATGTTAAGAGGCAGCAACATGCATATATATAAATATATATTCTTTGCACACCCCATGTGATAAAACCACTTTAGAATTACCCTGTTTGTCTGGGACAGTAGTTCTACCACCAAAACTTTACCTTAATACTTGGTGAATTTCGGCGGTAATAAGTGGGGCAGAGGGAAATTACATCCAATTGGATAAATTTAAAGAGAAAATTAATATTTTAAAAGTTTAAAGAAGGGATCCATGTTTTAATAAATAGTTTTAATTTAACTTACCTTATGATACCATTAATCCCATCGGATGTAGTTGTTATTCACTATGTGACACTGACAAAGCCTAAATGCAAATAAAAAAAGCATTTGAAAAATGATAAAAATAATGGAAAAAGAAAAAGGTGCAGAAAAAAAGCTTGAGTTACGCAATCAAATAGATATATTATATTAATTTGATTAATTAAAAGTAAAAAAATGAAGCAATTAAAAATATAAAACTTCAAAAAATAAGGAAAAGAAAGAAAAAATAGCACAAAAATTTAAAAATGCAAAAAGTAAAAACTAAATTATATCATATTATATATCAATATAGTTAATTAAAAAAGTAAAAGAAAATGAAATAAAATAAAGGAAAAAATTAAAAAAAAAAAAGAAAAATTCTTGCCCACCCTCTAGCCTTAGGTTGCCATACTGTCCATGGAAAGATATGAGGGGTCATGATCCACTTAAAATAGTGGATCATTCAACCCACCAAGCAATCATAGGAAATTATCCATCGACAAAGTGATGGTCATGGAAAAGGAAAAATAACAAGAAAGTTGGTCAAGTTATGTAACTCGATTGTGACTCAATCGAATTTTAATATTTATTTATTACTTTTTCAAATAAGGTCACAGATGACCACTTAAAGCTGCTTGGTAGGTCAAACAATTTACTTTTTAAAAAAAGTCATAACTTACCATTTTTGTTTATTGTAAAGTCACTTAAAATTGGGGGTAGTTAGTGGTTACTATGGGGGTTACATGGCTCTTTCTAGGTAGTCATTAACGATCTTCTAATTTTAGGGTTAGATTGGATTTTATTTTTTTTTATATACTCTTTTTTCTTTTTTTTTTCCTAATTGTTGTTCTATTTTAATTAATTAAATTAATATATATGTAATTATATAATTTAATTATTATTTTTTATATTACAATGCTTTTTTAATTTTTAATTTTTTATTAATTAAATTAATATATATATGATTATGTAATTTAGGTTTTTTTTTAAGATACATTTTCATTTTTATTATTAATTTTTAAATATTTATTACTTTATTTGTAATCACATATTTATTTTTTTCTATTTTTTTTACATTAAAATGGCCTTATCAATGCCATGTGGTAGACAACAATCACATAAGATGAGATCAATATTGTTAAAGTTTAACAATTCCTCTTTGAACCACTTATTAAAATATCGATTATTTATTTGAACTTTTTAAAATATTGGTTGTTTATTTGAATTTATCCGAAATGTTAATCCTTTTCGATATAATTTTCTATACAATCGATGATTACCTATACAATATGTAATACAAATAAGTATATAATACGATTATAAGTATAAATTACAGAGTGAAAATATAATACACAACACGAGGTACAATACAAAATCACTATTATAAAATAAATAAATACAATTATATCATAACTTAATTATTTATAATTTCTATTTAATTTCACATATTTTTTATATTAATATGGTTTTTATATAAGATAAAACCACGAAAGATGTGATCTGTTACCACAAACTACCGTACCAAACCTAGGAACAAGATTTATTTCAGTGCCCATCTTCTCTCTCCCTAAGGCCGTATCGAGGGCACAAATATGGCGCATGTGTCATTACGTTATCGTGAAGATCATTGAGGTGGAGCCATGTCAAATAAACCCTAAAAAAAAAAAAGTATGACTTTCGGCAAATGAAGGAATCAATGAGTTTGGGTTCGGCACTGATTTTCTTTGCCTAGATGAGATAGTCACACTTGTTATATGTGGCAAATGTGTCAGATTTCAAATGGGACATTAGCATATAGCCTACGAACTTAGCATTGCCCTCAATGTCCGTGCACTCACAAAAACGGAAGTTATTCTTGAAAAGACACATTAAGGGAAAAGAGCAGATATGCCTTTTCCAAATTTAGGACCCTCTCTACCTTGTGCTTCGTGTTGATTACTTCGAATGAAAAACTGTATACATTAATTCATCCTTCGTGATACTTTTCTTCACAGGGTTTCTTTTGTCGTGTTTTTTGTCAACTTTTTTATTCTTTTATTAGTTTCTTTTTGTTCAATTCTATAGTGCACACCGTTTTCACCACTATTTTCCACCAATAGTCGGCTAACTTGTAATGATAAACTATGCCTATTTTAAATTCATTAAAAAGAAATGGGCTATCAAAAGTTAATTAAGATGAAAGTGTGCTCTCATGCCACATGAAGTAGTGGCATTGATGGACAATACCAATTTAAGCAAAGTGGGTTTAATATGTCGGACACTTGGCACTACCTAGACGGCCACTTTTTGCAACGAAAATTAGAACACGTTTTACGACAGATGGCATATTTTCATTTGATGCTAAGTTCAAGTTGTTTTGTTCGACAACGATATGTTTGATTGGGAATAGACCGTCAAAGGTGGGCATTTTGATGGGACTAGGTTCCAATTTGAATAGAAAGTTTTGCCATTTCATATAAGCTCACTGGAAAGCAAAGCATCTTCCACGCCCAATTACACGTCTCCGTCAGCTTGATGGAATATTGTTATAAACAAGTGTTTCAACGCAACCCGCAATGACAAGACTTACTGAGTTAAATTCATATACGGAATAATTAAGAAGAATTTAGCATGATAAGTTTAGAATATGACTTTTGGGATCAATTTAATCTTTCTCTATTTGGATGGCATTTTGAATAAAATCTTTATTGGGTCTAAACCCATGGAACTTTTGAGATTCATAAAAAAAAAAGAATCGATTTTAGTTATTGATTATTATTGCAATCCCACGAGTAAGATCAATGACCATCTCTACCTACCTCACTCCCTCCCCTATTTTGACAAGAGAGCATCATTACTAACGACATCATGCTATTGGATATCAAAAACTTGGATTAGTGAAGAACACCGAACACATTCATCACAAATAGTAGGGGTGATGTTATTAAGGTCCTCATCCAACACATCTTATATTAAAGTTTATTAAAATTGTTTACTCTTCTTTCCTATTGCTCATTGCTTGATCATCCCATAAGCATCAATTAAAACTTTCCCTTGGTTACATATATTGCGATACTCATTCAGTACACACATGATCTTTACATTCATAAATAATTAATTCCTACATTCAAAGAAAATAAAAAAAAATATGAAGAATGTCGTAGAAACACAAAAATTATGAGGGGACAATGTTATGACAAAAAATGGAAGAGAAACAAGAATCAATAGAAAACGTCTGAAGTATTCGGGCGACTGTATGAAGGCTTAAGCATACTATCACAAGTAACATGAGGAGTTATATAGACAATCACTAGTATAAGTAGTTTTGCAATTAATTACAAACTTGAATGCTAGTAACAAAAACAACAGACTTTGTATTTCACAATTACAAACGAACTAATAGGTACTGAGAGATGTATAAAAAGAAAAAGACGATGGTAAATTAAGCATTGAAACCCCAAAGTGAAACCTTTCTATAAAGAGCTTCTCAGGCGCTCGAAGTAGAGGGCTTATCAATCAAAATTTCCTTTCTGCCATTTAAACATTCAATCCATCCATACCTTGCATACATAAAACAAATAGGTTAGATTCATACTCATAAGAGATATATTAATACAATGACTTTCAGTAATCAGATCGTTTCTTTTGCTACTTAGATTTGTCGATTTTTTCTCAAATTATCATTGTAAAGGGAGTTGTTGTCAAAACCTTAAACACTGTTCTTGGAGAGGAAGAAAAAATACGAAGATAGGGAGACAAAGAAAAAAGAAAGAGTCGCACCTATAGTCTAGAGAATGATCTAGACCGAGATTTGCTTTTGTACATCAAACATGGGCATGGTAGAGAGAGGGAACACGACTTTTCAATAAAATGGGCTTAGATTATTAAGTGTACTCAAGCTGACCCATAGTCAACCTAACAGACAACAAAAGTGATCAAACTTTCACAAAAATGTTGAATTATTTATTTATTTTGCCATAGTTAATGGATTACACGTTTGAATTCTTTACTTATGCGCATAAAGTTTTAAGGTAAAAGGTTAACTAAAAGGTACTATATTAGTATTCAACCAAGTCTTGTTGCTTCAAGAAACATGACCAAACCCAAAAGATACTACGACCATCACTATAAGATTCTACAACCTGTTCGCTAGCACTCGTTACCAGACGTACCTTTTGAGATCTACGAGGCTACCAATTTGAACCATCAATTTCATTCTTACCTCCAACTAATTCATCATGAAAAAAATTCAATGGGTAATATATATACATGGTATGTAACTACTTAATCATATTTAGATATGTGCCAACTTTAGTAATGGATTTCTAAGTAACTACCATCTATCATCCTCACATGTTCGATTCCGAATGGTAGTTACACATTGAGGCCAATCTTGTGACCACGATTGAATTTTACCCAACAAGGTAGCCATAACATCAAATTAACGAAGATTTCAAGAAGTATCATATATCTGCCAAGCTTATTGCAATTCTGAAATCCATGAAAGAGAATACGTTCTCCACCTTGTCTGAAGACTGAAGCTAATAATAGATGAAGTATCTATTATAAAAGGGATAATTATCTTACTGAAATCACATGTCTGCTTTCAAATGAAAATAAAATATGTACACTATTAAATAGTATTAGAATATATTTTAATCACAACATTTAATGCATACTAGGTATATTATTAACTACCTTCTATAATTGCATTTAAAAGTCTTAAATCAGCAATCAAGAGAGAATGAATTAGCTATTTAATAGAATTTCGAATCTTCCATTAATTTATGGTCGTATTTTTCTTACACTTTGTTTGCTCGTTATACATGATAAGAATTTTACAAGCAACAGAAAATATGGAAAAGAGAGAAGCGAAAATTAGCCTAAATATATAGACATTTTGCCCATGTATAAATCCTTACTATTAACTCAATCATTAGGAATCAACTAACCTCCCATTCACTTTATTGAAAAGAAAAAGAGAGAACAAAATTGGAATTCCTGAGAAATTGAATAATAGTATAATATTCATTACTTCATTTAGTTGAATTGAAAAAGTAAGTTAGGAATAGATTGCTAATAGAAACTTAATGACTAAAATGCCCTTCATCTTCTTCCTTTCTCCTCTCTAAAATTTGATATAGAGAAGCCATAGAATCTATCCATGAACAAACCCTCCTTGAATGCCACAAAAAATTCCATCTTTTTCTCCAACTACAAACCCTCTTCCTCGAATCTTTTTTCCTGTCTTCATTTGAATTGTTTGGCCTTAATTCTTCTTTTTTGTTTTAAAACACATCATCTCGATGTTAGTAAAAATATAGTAGGAGGCCTGTTTTTTTATAATTTTCCATTTTAGATCTTTGAAATAATAAAAAATGCAAAACATAAAAGAGAGAGAGAGAGAGAGAGAGAGAGAGAGAGAGAGAGAGAGAGAGAGAGAGAGAGAGAGAGAAGAAATTTAGATGTGTTATCTGGTGACTATCACATGCTTTGTGACGTAAAAATGCATTGCATAACCTTTATCCAATGATTTGTTTTTCCTTTCTTCATTTGTACTATTTGGTCCTCTTTGTTTAGCTACAATGTAGCCATATGTGTGCTTCTTGGGAAAAAACATTCTCCTTTGCTTATTCTTTGCTTGGAACAAGAAGTTGGTGGTTAAAGGTTGGCAATAAAACAAGATCGCGAAGTTAATGTAAGCCCTAAAGTTAAACCAAGTGACTGTACGATTGAACTTAGAACACAAGATTTAGGACGATCGGTTAAAAGATCTGATCAAACTCAAATTTTAAACTATTAATAGAAAAATTAATAAAAACAACCCCGTCAACCTAAATTTAAAAAAATAAGTAATAAAATAGGAAATTATAAAATTTTTACATTTTAAGTATAATAATTGTTAATCATCGAAAAAGCGAAAAGTGTAATCTAATAATTAATAAATTACTAGAGATAGATTATATGTACACTAAAAATCATAGAACGACCTAAATAATAATTAAGAATGTTCACATGTACCCCCACATATATTTACGTGTAGGTAAAAATACGCAAAATTACTTAAATTGGTCACAAACTTAGTAAATAATTAAAGAAAATTATTAATTAATTGAGAAAAAATCAGAGGGATAGGGAATGATGGATATCTGGACGTAGCAAGTTAAGAGCTAAAAAAGAAAAATTATCCAATTAGAATTAAGCAACACAAAAGCCAAAAATTAAGAGATTTGGACAATGTCTTATCTCATTTAATTACCAAAACCTTCTATAAATAGGGAGAAAATTTACAGAGCACCTTTAGACAGTTAGGAATCAGAGAAAAATAGAAAGTTTCGAAAATTTAAGAAAAAAACTAGAGTAAAAAAAAGAAGAAAAGGAAAATTGTGCAGATAGGGTTAGTGAGCCAAACCCACACACTACTACCACCTGAGACCGAGCCACCACTATCACCCCACTTCAGATCCATCGCTTGGACCGGCTGACACACCTGGACCAGTGTTGGAAGGCCAAAAGCCATTGGACCGGGTGAGTCTCTAATTTGCTCCGATTTTGTATAATTTCTTAAAATTAGTTATTTTTCCCAAAAAATTATGAAACTTATTATTCTGAGATTTTATTGTATGTAGATTTAGGAAAAAATAGTGATGTAGTTTGATCAGGTCTGAAAATATAAAGTTCTTAACAAATTAAACAAAACTGAATATGATTAGAAATAGAAATAAATAGGTTTAGGAGTATAGTTTAGAGCTCAATTTTTTTTTCTATAGAATGAATAAGTGATATAGAACAGTGCTATGAAGCCATTTCTTTAAAATTAATTTTTAAAATTTTTAAGTTAATTTTTAACCTTAAAATGATGGAAAAATTGGATAATTTTGGATTAATTAGGTGATTAAGATACTAATTATTGATTTAGATAGTAATTAGATATTTAGGGATGTTAATCTCGGATGTGAAAACCTAATCTTAGCCTTTGGAGTGTTAAGTGTAAGTAATAAAAGAATTATGTGCTAATTATAGAAAATTGGGAATATTATAAAAAATTAGGTTTAATTAGATAATATAATAATAGAAATCAAAATAGAATAAATCTGAAATAAAACTTAATTTTATGTAATTATATAAAAAATTGTAAGATTTTCTCACATCGGGAATAAATTCGGTACCCCAATTAGGATTAGCATGTACCGAATAGTCTAAAATATTAAATTAAGATCCAATAGGATATTAGAATACTCGAGTTTAATGTGATTAATTTCACATTAGGATTCGAGCATATTTAAGATTTCAGAATCAAAACTAGAAACTAATTTAGGAACCAAACCCTGAAATAGGGTAGAATGAATCATTAATAAAGAATAGTTATACATTGAAAAAAATAAGCTAAATTATAACTTAGAATGTAAATCATCAAAGTATAAGAACTAAAAAGACTTATTTGTATTATAGGATATTTAGAGACAAATCGGCTTGTAATCAAGTGATTAGACGATTGAGAAACTCTAAGTAAGTTAGGTTATTACTTACTGTATTAGAGTGCTATTTTATAGTACTCAGAGACTTAAGATTGTATATGGTTGTAATTGTAAGTAGTCTACACAAGTGTTTGATGTATTTGAATACATGCTGAAATTTGTAATGTGATTGATTGAATTGGTGTAAAATTGTTTGAACACCCTAAATGAAATTTAATCTTATTCGACTCTAATAATAAAGAATGTCATGCATTGCAACCCGTTAAGGGATCATAGGATTTTCCAACCAAATACCAACCCCTTTAAAAGGCATAACGCGAGATTGCAAAATGATCCATTCTTCATCCTTAGTCGAACTAAGTGATATGAGAGGAGGTCGCGACGAGCGTGAAGTCAATGGTTCGAAGGTAGTTACAGGAAGAGTGAGGTCTCCATTGCACAAGCCTGGGTTTGGTTGTGAGCTGCTGCATAACATGGAAACCCCTTAACCCGGATTAGAGTGGGTGAAATTTCTCTGATTTTACAACGGACCGGATTACGTTATGCGATGACACTTGATTGTTGCATTGCAGTAAAATAATTGCTTGATAATCTTGTTTGTGTTTGAATACTCTCATGAGTCTCCAATTTAACTTATTAAGTTGTAATTGCTCATACCCCTATAGATCCTTTTGTAGGTCCTGATTTCTGAATACTTCAAGTATTATGTTGCCTTACAATTATCCAGAGGTTAGTTCTTTTAAAGCTAGGGATGTGAGGATCAATTTACTTAGTAGTGATGTATAGTGAGAATGTCCTTTATAGTTTGAGGATGAAAGATTGATAATTATTATGTAAATTAGTGAACAGTTGTGTATATGTAGAATTTCCTAAGAAGTTCTGTGGACTTTACATATAATTATATATATTTGTTCAAAATTTGTGAAATTTACCATAATTGTAGTTAAATATTTAATTAGACTATTTACTTCAAAGCGAGAAGTCATTGACGCTTTATGTAGATCATGTCTATGGTAGGTACTGTGAGGCTAGTTATTATTTTAGAATAGTTTACACGGCGAGACTGTTGCGACTCTGCGACTTTGGAGCGTAACAGCCAAACCCTACCCTCTCTTCCCAAATGCATGAAAGCGAAGACTATGTTTAGTGTTTGGCTCATTGATGGCCAATGGGTGAGTGTAGTTCGAGCATATGGTCAATGGACGGTGCTTGTGTTAGTGTTGGTGGAAATCAGTAGTGCTGTGCTATGGTTAGGTTTATGGTGTTGTGTCATGTTGTGCTAAGGTCTTTGATTAGAAAAATTGGAAGAGGACATTTTAAGGAAAAAATCAATCATTTTGTAAGGAATAAGGATTTTGAAGTTAAATGAAGAAATCCTTATCACTTGATTTTGAATAATAGATATCCTTACGAAGTTGTGATTACGAAGCACAAAATTAGGTGAATGGCGTAATAAGTAAAAAGGAGAGAATGAAATAGCCATTCTCCCTAAGTAAACGGGCCATAAGTCTAAAATATTAATGAACATGCAACTACTTTTCTTTTTGCCTCATAAAAGCCTTACTACTCTCAATATTATAAAAAATTTTATAGATGCCTCGTTTGACTCTCTTTAATCTAACTTAACATGATACTTCTCACTAAAAGCTCCATGTAAATTTCTTCAACATGTAATTAGGGTATTTGCTTGTCTATATAAAGAGCTATGTATATAAAGTCACTCAAAATCTCACTGTTAGTTACATACTTAGCTAGATGAAATCAAATCCCACTGTTGGTTACATACTTAGCTAGATGAAATCAATGAAACTCCATTCTACTCTTGTGGTAACCTTTAAATATAAGAAAACGAAATTCTAATCATTGATGTGCCTTTTGGTGTAAAGACCTAAAGTTTGTTGAAACTCTAAGGTTAAGTGTGTTGAGTAGGTAACACTCTCAAAATGGATGATTTTCACGAAGCCGTTAGCATCAAGGGCAAAACCATGTTGTTTATCATGCTAAAGCAAACAATATTTCTATTAAAATAGTTCCATCAAGTTGTTATAGAGTGGTGTCAAAGCAGTTCGCCGATTCATCAACTAAAAGTTAGGGAACTAAGTGTTACATAGGGCAAAGTGCCACAATATAGGGACACCTCTTAAGCTAAAGGAGCACCTCTAGAATCCTTGTTGCCTAATGTGGTTTTGGTCTTAAATCTATGTAATGAAATTAATGAGAACACCAATTTAGTAAGTGGAGGGAGATTGTAATATCGTCAAATATAAGATGATAAAATTCTAATCAGTCTAAAGTTCATTGAAACTCTAAGGTTAATGGGGAGCACTTTAGAATAGATGACTTATGATGAAGCAGCAAGTATAAAGACAAAATCCTATAGCATATCATTTTAAAGCAAACCATGCCTCGCTTAAAAAAGTTTTGGTGGGGTTATTACATAACTTGAGCATCCTTTATATGGTAATGGAGCATGTGTAAAAAATGTAAGGAACAATTTTAAAATTACTAACAAAATGGAAGGTTTTTGTTTTCTTTTTTAGTTCTCCACTTGAATTTTAAAGTTACTAAATGTTATAAACTCAATTGAATTTTTACATATCAAATTTATTATCTTATCTCTAGCTTGCACTCTTTGATGTGTAGAAGTGCAATTAGGTATGGCATTTAGTGGATTCAAACATTAAGTATAGAATGTAATAAATCCCCTCTCAATACCACTCTTCATAATCTTGGAAGATAATATTTTATTAAGATTTCTAATCAAACTAAACAATTTATGGGATTAGATGCACTTATCTTACACTTTCAATGCTTTCAACACTAAAGGGAGAAACATTGCCCAAATGTTATTATCACCACCGTTTGCCCTAATTCATAATTTTTCAAGATTATGATTTGATGGCTTGATAAACAATGAAATATCTATAATGGAAAGGAAAAGAAAGACCTTGATTAGGAATTTCCCTAGATGGTAATTCTCCTTGAAAATGATAACTTTATTATGTTATGGAGAGAATAAAAGGATTAATGTTAGTTCATCTTATGAGGATGTAGCTATAGTTTATCAATAAAAAGATTTATTGGTTATTAAATACTACATGTATATAAGAATAGCATATAACTATTAATTATATTTAGAGACATAATGGTGGCAATGGAAAGTATTTTTTATTTTTGAAAGAAATTCCATTATATTTCATAAATATTGCCATATATTGAAACTTTATTAATAGTTGTGATATGCATGATTTTTTTTTTTTTTAACTAAGGTTTTTACCAAAGATTGGAGTAAAAGGGCCTAAGTTAGGAGTTAGGTTCGGTTCTGCATAAAAATAAAGACGATTTGCTTTGTATGAATTTTGCCGACTCATCTTTTTTTTTTTTTTTTTAATCCCACTAATGATATCTCTTCCATACATTCGGCACGAGTAGACAACATTGCATTAGGGCTTCAATTGCAATAGAAAATATTTCGTACAGGCATGGACATGCGCCTCCATTAGGAGATATATATATATCACAACGCCGACAATGTTAGCGTCAAATCATGCATTTATGTCTGTCCATTTAAATATATTTACATAAAGCATGCACATTGTGATGGAAAAAGTGGTTCGTGTATTGACGATACGACCGGAGGAAAGAGTTAAGAGATATTAAAAAAAACATTATATATATATATATATATATAAATAAATGGATTCATAGTAGCTTGAGGTTGCACCTATCATGTAGGTTTTCCTATAAAGAATAGGGTTCAATTTGCTATCATTTTAAACAGTAGGCATGACCTAGCTACCACCCCTTAGAGTGACAACACTTGACCATAAATTGATGTTGGTGATAGAAAAATAAATAAAAAAGGTGTACGATAAAATATTAATCACAACTTAAAAGTAAGTGGCCAACATAGGGGATTTTCACTAGCTTTGCCCTTATGATACTCTCCTTGTACTCTTATAATATTTATGCGTGCCCAACGTATGTAAATACAATCACTAGGCTTTTTTTTTCTCTCATGCCATATCAGTAAAATTAAGTGGTTGTATGGACAATTTGGGGGGATTTAATCTTATATTGATGCATTGCGACTCTATTTTTGTCGATATTGATTACATATTATAAATCTAATTTGGAAAATAAAATAAAATAGAAGAGTTGGTAATATATATATATATATATATATTTTGATAATGTTGAATATCTAAAAGGCTTGCGAGTCATTAGATGGTCACAAAGTTTTCCACTTGTCTCATAAACTGAAAATAATGAAATTGGAAAATAAAGCATGAATTTACTAAAAGATGTTTATATTTGTGCACAAAGTTCAATAGAATCCACTATATTTTAAATCATTTATATTTGCACTAAAATTCAATTGAGCTCTATATAAGTACTTATGTATTTTTACACCACATAAGTACATCACGTATAAGACATATTTAATGTGATGAGACAAGTATATTTGAATATAAAAACTTTGCTATATTCTAACATATTATAAAAGATTTAAATGATTCACGGGAATCAATTATCATCATTTAATAGCACTGGACTAAACAAATTCTTATCAATATTGTTAGACTCAATTCAAGTAGTTGATTTGAACATATGTAAGAGTTAAAAAGATGAAATTCGGTTTAATCACGTTTTAATTAAGATTAGGCTAAGATTTGATTGAACTGATTTTATAATTGGATCAGGTTAAACTGGATTTAATCTAAGTTTGACAATATTAATCCTTATTAAATTATTTGGTTGGGCCAAATTACTAGACAAAAGAAACCTCAATGAATTAATAAGACCCTAAAAAGTTTATTCCATATATTTAATATTATAAAAATTTATTTTACGGAACAAAGTAACTATATTCTAAAAAATTTGTACTATGTTGTATGTAAACCAAACCTTGTATAAGACAACTATTCTATATTTAGCTCCTCTTACAAAGCTATCGTGTCCTCTTTGTACCATTTTGTTCTACCAACTAATCGCTACGTAGATACAAAGGAAACTTAATTAAACATTAAGATAAACATATAGAACTTTCGTATTACTTATCCCATTAAACAAAGGAGACATGTGTCAATAAAGCTTAGTACTTTTGAACCTAAACCTAAGTTTTTTCCGTTTTGAAATATGCACTTAAATAATTATGACCTAAAAATACTTTGAGCACGTAGAAATATAAAATTTATGGCAAACTACAAATATATCTCCTAAAATATAATCAAGTTTTCAAGAATTAAAACCTTAATGTAAAATTTATCCCAAATTACAAATACGATTCCAAAGTTTTTGGCCTAGTGCAAATAGATCTTTAAACTCACAAAGTACAGATTTACCGTAATAACTTGGATTTATAAAAAATAAAATCTTATAGATTCTTAGATATTTAGTTTTAGGGAAAAAAAACTTAATTTACTTATCCGAAAATTTTTCAAGTAGTACATAGTTCACATGCATTTAATGTAACATGTAAACAACCACATATTTATTATCTTGTTTAGGTTTCACAAGCATACACAAAAGTATTGGCGACTCTATATAGAGGTATATTTATGCATATGTATGATAAATTTAGGATTGCCACCACTAACCTTAATACTATGGTGTTAAGAGTTGTCACAATCGATCCCAATACTTATAAGTTAAATCTTAAATTTATCTGGATTCTTTCATTATACAACTTTACAATGAACACTACCTCATATAGATGAACAATTGCCCTCTGTAGTTCTACTGCCATCAACCCTTAGGGTTGAGCAACGTATACGTAATAAATAAGTTAATAGCTAAATAGATATTAGTTTAATTTTCGTTTTTAACCTAACAAGCATATCTAGAAAACATGGTAAACTTGTAGTTAAATGAAAGGTCATAAGACTCTAAGTTATCCTTACTCCTACAATTTGATGTAAACCACAAAAATATAAGCTTTAATAAGAGCCCGAGATACTAAAGTTTGCTCTCTATATTACTATTTACTTTATGTTCTACCTAATCCTCTGCTTAACCCTTTATTCACCATGAGCCAATATTCTCTAGTTTTCCTAACCTTCTGACTCATTCTTTGACTTACTCTCTCTGACTTATCTTTAAGCACTAGTACCTTGTCACCTTACATTTTTGCCCATGAAGTAATAAAACTTTATTCATTTATAAAGTTTTGTCCTTTTATAAATCCAACCGGTTATTACATTTACCTCTTCATAAGTTTGAAAAATGTGCACATACATCTTAAACAGTCATTGGAGTCCAAAAACTCTTACTATTCACGGTTATTTCAGTGACAGTTTAATGGTTCTCGCAGCAGTTTGTTTTCAAACTACAAAATGTATGAATGGCGAATCGTAGTGGATATATATATATATATATATATATTTTCCTTTAAGCTTGTCATCGTCTCATGCTTTCGTCTTGTGATGATTTATTATTGATAGGACATGTTTGGTTTCTTTGGTCGTAAGATAAGAGAAGAGCAAACTAGTAGGGGGTGTGATGGGGGCAAAAGAGGGTGGGAAACAGCAGGAGCAGAGACACCGCTTCTTTGTTTCGTCCTGAGAGTAGTAAACACACCATACGATAGCTGGATTTTGTTTCTTCATTTACACACAGGGGACCCCCACTTCACCCCCTTTTCCTTTCTTTTAGATACTTTCCTTCGTCTATATAGATTATTCCGGATCTTGTTCTACATTATTACTCGGCTTTTCTAGTCTATACTCATATATATATATATATATATATATTGACAAATAATGTATAGAAATTAAAAACCTGGATATATAGAAATATGTTGCTTTGGCACCATGCATGGGGATTATTTCGGGCAAATATATATATCTTACTCCTGATCAAGTCTTTTTCTTTTCGTTTCACTGTATGGTTTCTTATGTTTATCTTTTTTATTTTAACATCTGCCCACAATTGAACTAAGTCATTGACTGAGGTTTATCATGGGAAAATGTTTGCAATAGAATTCTAAGGATACATTTTCTTCTCAAATTAACGTTTAGGATCCTCATATCGGAAAAAAATTTTCATGAAAATAAAGCAAAGGAGGAAATTATGATGAGAAAATATTTGAACTTGAACAAGAGGTAATTTCCTTTACTCACTTCAATATGTAGGTTAAGCAATTTAAAATTTCGATATGAGACACTTAGACATGATATAATACAATTTAAATAGATTAGTATGTATATATATATAAATATATATATATCAGACACAAATTGATTAAGCCTATTTAAACAAGATTAAATTCATGTTAGTGTCCAAGTCAAGCTTCTAGATCCGGACACAAAATGTGAGATAAGTTATATATTCTTTGCTATTTATATTTTATTGCACAAATTATTTCTTTCTACGTTAGAGATCTCAATTAAAAGTATAAAATACTTTTAGTAATATATTCTTCTTATTGTATTGTAGTTTAAATAAGCAAAAAAAGAACTCATGATTGCATTCTTTTAACCGTCTCCGTTAAATAATATGATAAATTTCAAAATAAATACTAATAATAATGCTAATATCTAGTTAAGTCATTGTTTTAGTTAATTTAATGATATTATGTTACTTAAATATAGTAACGTTATATACTCTTCTTGCAGTATTATAGTTTAAATGAATAAAAAATTATGAAATCATGTATAGATACTTTGGTTATCTCCCTGACAAACAATGTGATAACTTTGAAAATCAACACCGGTAGTAATATTAATATTCATTTAATCTATGATTTCATTTAATTTAGTAAATTTATATGACCTAAATTTTTTAATTTTCTATATTTGGTGAGATTTTTCTTTATAAAAGTTTTATTTAAATTGTAATTTTATATTAATTATGAAGATACTATATTATTTGTCTTAGTAAAATATAAATATTAATATTATTCTTTCTCTTTTGTATTTATAAATATTTTATAGATTTGATTGTAATTTTTAAATCTATAAAGGTTATCAAATTTAAAATAAATAAGATACAACATGATAATACAGATTGTCAGCTTTAATATAAACAGATTCGATCCGAATACCAGACATGCTAGGTCATAAGTTAAGGTTTCCATATATAATTAATAAATGAGTTTTCGGATATGAACTCGTTTAAATACTAAAACAAGATGTGAAACGATAACATAAATTGCTAACTCTATTTTAATTTGCAAAAATTTCATTGGATTTTTTGCTTCTACTGGTTGTATCAACCAACGTCTATCCACCTAGCCCTTAAAATGCAAGAAAGAAGAATAATAGAAACGTTATATATAATTTAGAGTAAATTATACATACATCTCACAAAAGCTTTTAAAATTGAATCAACGACCTATTTTTTTTTTTTTTTAACAAATCAACACAAAAACCCCGGAACAACAGTAAGACCCACTTTTTTTTTTTTTTTTTTTTAATTGGCTACCTATGTATTTCCTACTAATATGAACACTTAAATTGCTATATTTAATTAACAAACGTTCAAAAAATTCAGATAATTAAATATAGTAAAAATTTTATTCCTGATAAATACCTGTAGCAATAATTTCGTAACAATGTGTAAATCTCTAATAAAGTAGTAGCAATTTAAAAGTAGTAGAGATAAGGTAGTAGGAACGATATTTTATATTAAAATTAAAAAAAAAATGCTGCTGATGTAAAAACTATTGCTATAATAGAATAAAAAGCACTATTATAGAGTCATAATGACAAAATAATTATAAAAGGCTGATAACTTAGGTATCATTTGATAGTCATATTCTTATGATATTGTATTACGTAAATTTTAGTCTATTGTTTGACTTACATAATGCCAAAATTATTGGACAAAAGACCCTTGTGGTACTGGATAAAAGTTAAGAGTTTTGTGTTATATTTAGTTGCATAAAAATTTATTTTATATAATACAAAATAAATATATCTTTAAAATTCTAAAATAACTATGTACCAAATTTTTGAATCACAACATTAAACTTAATTAATTATTTATTTTTTTTCAATTACAAAATTTTATATTATGTATTACATATACTAAATATGATACAAGAGAATTGTACTATCTTATTATTTTTGTATTATATTATCAAATTCTCCCTATACCTACCGTCTAATTTTACTAATCATATGCTACCGTGATATTATTATCTTTATACTTTTTTTTTTCCTTGTGATAATCGATATATTTGACATATATTCCGAAGGGGTGTTACAACTGTCCACGTAGTCGCTGGAAGAGCAAATCAACCTTCCATATACCTTACTTGTAAGTTATTCCATTCTCTCTCTCTCTCTCTCTCTCTCTCTCTCTCTCTCTCTCTCTCTCTCTCTCTCTCCTTGACAATGGATAGGAATGTCCTTTTCGTGTGGTCATCACTGTATCCTCAATTTTGATCAGCTTTATAAAAGTTGCAGTGGTGGTCTTCTTCTTCGGTCAACATTTTGTTAGCTGTGAAGTTGATGGCGTATGGATAGCATTACACGAAACTGCCAACGCAAACCTACAAGTTTTTAGTCGGCTTTATTTCAATATAAATTTTATGAAGTTATATTTGTTAGTAATAATAATAATTGTATAATAAACATATCATATTCTACAAGGTCCAAATAAAATGATCCTGATTTAATTAAATATGAGATTTTATGCAATGAGATTGGATATATTATTTCGAGTTTTATGGTGAGCCAATTGGAAATGATAAAAGGTTGACAATATGTATGATTGTGGACCTCAAGTCTCACGTATCGTTCTATTCACTCTGACTACCCGTCAACAAAATGACAAAAGATAAAATCTCTAACGAATTTGCATGATTGACAGGAAGACCAATGGTCAAACTAATTTTACATGTCTTCCACCGTGTTTAAGTATGCTTCTGCATCTCTTTTGGAATACATGATTATGCCCCAATTTTGCGCATTTATTGTTCATGAAATATTTGGTTTGGGAAATTAAGAGGACCTAATTCCAACAATTCTCATAAATGAATTTGATTTACTTTGCTTGCTTTATCCCTCACATTTATGTGCCCCACAATTTGGAATTGTATCATAAAAAATATTCCATTAGTATCGGTTCTTTTTTGTCTATCTATCTGATTAGATTTATTACAGGTAGTTAGTCATCTTCATCTCTCTCTTTTTTTTCTTTATTTTTTCTTTTCCCTTTTCCTCTTTCAAATTAACGGAATTCAGCTTGATACTCTTAAGATAACTTAAGTGCGTGTGCTTCTGTTCATGTTTATAATTTATCCATTATCAAGATTAATGAGCTATTCAATATAGAAGACAGTTTCAAAAGAACTCAAGGGCTTTGTGAGTATAATATGTACATAATAGTTATACGTATATCATATCATAAATGATACCACAGTTTCTTGATCTCGGCATTTACGAGAATAACTTTAATAGACTGGAAAGTAAAAAAAAAAAAAAAAAAAAAGAAAAATCAAAGAAACAAGAATGATATACTTAAATGGATGACTGGCACTCACCTAAGAGTGTTAACCACTCTCAAAGTGGGTCACATGATCCAAGATTGGATGGTGGTTAGCAGTGCTATGCCCAAAGCCTGGCCTAATTAGCCATCTAAAATAGTCAATTGCCACATAATCTCAGAAGAAGATCATGCAAGTCGACATGATATAGTTGGTTTTGCCATCCATCAATTATTATTATAATTTTCGGTTAACCTATCCACCAAGTATTAGCTATAAGCTTATAAGCTATTTAGATCTAGAGTTATTGACCATGCAAGAGTGGAGTAGTCCAATAAAGCAATATCCAAAAATGAAGTTTAACAAGTTTTGTCCACAGCTCCATGCAAAGATGACTTCCATGCTTATTTCTTTAATAAATGCCGACCCTTTTTAGGCCTAGCAATAGAGGATTTAATTCCACAAATATTTGATTAGAGACAAATACCATGGCAGCTAAGTCAAACACACATTTGCCTTATTCCTAAATAGTTAGGGACAAATCAGATCAAACTATTTTGTCTTATTGGTCCGTTTAGTACACTTTATAAGATATTGCCAAAAATTGTTATTCTCAGATTTATGTCATTCTTACGTTAGAGGATTCATCTAGCACAAGCTAATTTTATTCGTAGATGAAGAGCATTTGAAGGAGCAACTTTACAAAGAATTAGATGATGATTAAGGTTGACTTGGAAAAAACTTATGCTATGCAAGAATGGGACTTTGTGCATTGGACACTTAGTATGAATTTTACTACTCGTTGGATAGTTTTGATAGCTAAGCACTTATCAAGTACATCAATGGAAGTGTTGGTGAATGGTTCTACTACTTCAAGTGTTGTACTAACAAGGGGTATTAGATAAGCGGATTTCTTATCCCCATATTTATTTATTTTGGCCATGGAGTTTTTGAGCAAATTAATAAAGCAAGAAGTAGGTTTTGGTAAATGGGAACCTTTCGTAGTGACTAGGTCAACTTCAAAAGTTTCACACATTTTGTTTGCCAATGTTAGTATGTTAGTGGCTAAGGCAAATAAGGATTGTGTCAATGTGATCAGTTAAAATTTACAAACTTTCTCATAATTATTCGGTCTTAAAATTAACTAATAAAACCCCACCATCATCTTCTCCCAAAATACTTCATCTCATCTTAAAGAGGAAATCAAACATATACTAGCTATTAGGGTTGTTACCTCCTTTAATAGATACTTAAGATATCTAGTCAATAATGGTGCTAAACCAAAGCCTTCACAAATGAATTTTATAAAAATTTGGAAGAGGCTAGAAGGATGGAAGACTAAGATTTGTCAATGGCTGGACAATTAGTGTTCTTGCTGCAATCCCTGCATACTCTATGAAAATTGCACAAATACTTAACAAGACAATGGAGAAAATTAACTAGCTAATAAGGAGCTTCATATGGAATGGAGTTGAAGATAACTTAATAAGTTACTGGATTAATTGGCATACCATCATACAGTTAAAAGAGAGGAGTGGATTAGGTACAACTGACTTAGCTACCAAAAATAAGGCATGGATGATGAAAAGGTTTGGGGAGTTTAAAACGAAAAGTCTTATGAATTCAACTAGCGAAAGCTAAACATAGAAGACTACAAAAGGATAACTAAGAAAGAGGATTGTCTGGTTCATATCAAGCTAAGGAACTGTTGTAAAGCTATACATGGTTTAAAGATAAGAATTATAAACTAGTGAGAGATGACCGGGGCATAAGTTTTTGGTAGGATCATTAGGGAGGCTAATAAGCATAAATCACTTCACACCTTTTAAGCATATTTAGGCATAAATTGTTCACAATTGTGTTCATTTCTAAAGTTCTTGGTACTTAATTGTGTAATATATCAACTTCAGATGATTTAAGAGTAAATGAGACAAAATTCGACAAGAATAAGGAGATTCAAAGCAATTACGACCGTGATAAAGAAATAATTTTGAAGGAAAACCAACATACATTCAATCACGGGCATGATAATGGAAAAATTTGGTGCTTAGACCAATTACACTCTCTATCACGAGCGTCACCAAGGGAAGTATTGCAATGCCCCTATTAGTTACAGCTATTATTGTATATCGAGAAAGTGATTACTCCTTCGATCATGGGCATGATGAGATGGAATGTTTGCAATGAAGAGATTACATCTGTAATCACGGCTATGATTAGTGGAGATTTTTATTTTTCAAGACTATTACACCCAGAGTTACAAGCATGATGAGAGTAGACATGACTATTCTTCTTTAACTTTTTCACACAAACTAGTACGTGGAATGGGTCTTAACACCAGGGGGTCTCTTAAAGTAAGGTATCTCAAGCCTTTTGACGAAAAGAATATAAATACACCGAAATCTTTAGACAAAATAACATTAAGAGATATCATATAACATCATCAAATATCATCACAAAACCTTGGTTGAGAGATTAACCACAACACCTCCATTCATCAATCTTTATATCCATTATGTTTTCCATTTTCGATACGGTTTCTAAGTGTTGTACCATGCTTTTCTTCGAATTACTCGAGAGAAATGACGGGAATTCATCGTTCGTATAAAACGGGGTTGTATTCTTTTACTTGTCTTGTGTTAATTTTCTTGTTATTTCTACATTTTATTGATATATTTTGTTGATATGTTTTGTTTCTTTGTCATGTGTAAGTAGTACTCTAAGATTTGCTACATCACTTAATATGATCAAGTGCATGGAATAGTAACTTCCTAATATTTGTTACTTTTGATGAATTGAACTTAATGCGTCTAAGTACAATGTAGTGCACAGTATTGACTTAGGTCAAATTTCAATAGAATATGTTGAGAGACAATTCATTGAAATAACTTACTCCTGATAGTAGAGATACTATTAGGAAAGTTGCTGTATCTTTAGGGAAATTGATTAATTAACATGACATTAACGCAATATAAGTTGGTTGTTAATCCAAAAGACATTTTAATAGATACAATTAGGATTAGTAATAAGTAATTTTGAGAAGAATGCTTACAAATAAGAAATTTCCCGTAGGTAATAAATATTAGGACAAAAAGTATATGGGTAGTATCATGCTAAGTAGTGAAACAAGTCTGCATGTTAAGTGTGGTATTAGTAATTGTTTTTTGTAACCATTGTATTTGTTGGCATTAGTTTGTAGATTACTGTAGTTTAGCTAATAGTTTAGAGTTTAAGTCATTAATCAGTTGATAAATTGAGTTGCTAAATAATAGGAAGATTAATTAGTATTAGTATTTGTATTCGTTCTTAGTGGAGACGACCCTATACCCATCCGTGTTATAAAACGATAAGTATATTTGCCTATTAAACTGAGTTAAAAATAAAATATAGGTTTATAAATTTTAAAACTCGAAAGCCTTATTTAGAGACGATCAGAGGTAATAAAACAGGGTAATTAATAGAGGAGCCTCTTTTAGCAGAAGCTTATTCCTTATCATTTAAGGATTGTTGGCTCAATAAGGTCAATTAGAATGAAGAGAAGATAGGTTTTCCATTTTCACAAACATATGGGCCATTATATTTGCAAGATGGTTATCAAGATGCCATAGGATTACTTCCCACAGCTAAACTACAACCATTGATCAAAGAATTTCAAGAGTATTTAGTCTGTCCCGATGAAAATAGTGAAAACTCTTGAAGATGGATTTGGAGGTCTTGCTTTCCTTAAAAAATAAATTGTTTCTTTAGAGGATAATGCATAATGGATTAGCAATTGCATTAAATTTGAGATTATGAAAACTAAAAAAGGATGGAGTGTGTCCATATTGCAGAGATAGTGAAGAAGACCTGGAAGATATTTGTCAAAATTGCCCCAGCAATGAAAAGTATTTAAGGAATTAGAAACTATTGCACGGAATGATAACTTAGTGTAAGGAAACTTCTCTCAATGGGTAAAGCTAAACTATTATATAAGGGAAAATTAGATCGGTGATGTTTATCTACCAAATGCTTTCTAATTTGGAATTATGTTGTAGTATTTATAATTACCATGCAACCAACAGCTTTTCAAGCCTCAAAGAAGGCTGAAGAGTAAAACATAATCCATTCGAACGATAGCACATGAGTATCGGGTATATTTGCGAAAGTAAAAACAAATTATTGGACTTGAACATTGTAATTTGCTATGGCAACCTCCTCTAAAACATTAGATTAAACTGAACACAAATGGCTCACTGTTAGCAACTAATAATATCACAATAATAGGAAGAGTCCTTAGGGACATTGATGGTACACGACTAATGGGATTTGGTACAAGGCTAGCAGATTAATGCTATTTCCAAGGACTGCAATAAGGTCGTTGATGGGCCTAGCTAATAACGTGCATGTGCAAACTTTTGACTTTACACTTTTTGACGATCCTCCCGAGGGAATTTGTAGTTTTTTGAAGGAAGATGCATTGTGATACAGATCTAGTAGATTATAGAAACATGCTACTAAATTATGGTTGTATTTTGAATGCTATAAATGATGGAGGTATTTAAATGCAGCCTCTAGAGACCGGAATGTTGATGGAGGTTCAGCTTTGCTTGTAAATATTTGAACTTTTCTAATAGTGCATTATGTTTACCTAAAAATAAACGAACAAATAAATAATTTGGGCACTTGGTATCATAATTGATTACTCAACCCAAAGTGCTAAAATACTTAAAAAAGAAAAAAAGACAGTAATAGCTAGCAAACCGTCATGACAAGTCCCAATGGGTCCATGCTAAGGCCCAATAGGTAACGCCTACCATAAGGAGTAGCGAGCTCACATGTCACACCGCGACCCTCTCATGAAGCCATGAGCTCACGCTAACAAAGATATGAGCCAATGATAAGCATGTCCCCCATAACTTACTTGGCAAGCCAAATGAAGACTATCCAAGCAAGTCAGCTCCCGATTGTTGAGCCAGCACTCATTGATTGATTGGTGTGAGCTCGGGACTCAACTCACCCCCGTCGAGCATCAGCTAATTCCTTCCTCAACATCTTGACCCAAATTTTGTCTTTAACGCCTATACTCTACTACAGCTCATTAATAAGCATCTAACATCCATAGCACAGTCAGCATACCTAGTACCCTTGCTCCCACTAGATCAATGAACTGCAAATTTGGTAGCTCGGTCAACTACAGTATGCCGATCGTAATGAAGCTTAGTCTCTACTGTAGAGCACATTTTTTGACGATAGTCAATAAGAGTAAATCTCTAATCGACACGTCTAAGTAACTCATATAAAAAGAGCCAAGCACCACAAAGTAAAGCAAACCTCTCTCTCCCTTTCTATTACTCTTACGAATCCTTTCTTCTCCCTTTCTCTAGAGAGTAGAAGTTAAGTACCCTTCACCTACACACTAAGCGAGCACGATCCACCAGGTCCTTAGTGTTTGTCCTCTTTTTCCTTAGTCCTCCTTATTGACTTGAGCATCGGAAAGCCCTCCTTGCAGGTGTCAAGAGGTAAGAGTTGAAATCTAAGCCCATCTAAAATGAACTAAATCTAAGAATCACAATCAACATTTTAGTGCCCATCGTTTTAGGCTACCACGACCACAATGGCTAAAAGAAAAAACAATAATCAGCAAGCTTCCCATGTGGAAGATATTGATGCCTCCCAATAAGATGGAGGTGATCAAACACTCTTACCTCAAAATGAAAGTATCGAAGTCCAGCAACTTAAGTTGCTCGTCCAACAAATACTAGAAGAAAATAAAAAATACCATAAGTCTACTACAGCTTTGTACAAAGATGTAATATTGCTAAAAAATGCATCTCAAAAGCACCCAAATGAGAAGGAAACCTTCGACTCCTCTTCACACACCCCACACGCTCACATGATCACATTCAACGTGATTACTAACCATACCAAGACTTGCGTGAGCAATTGAACCACAACTGTAGCAAAACACATGTGGAAAGCAAGCGTACAGTGACAAGCAAACCAATTGATAACCTATCACCAAGGCCATCGCCAAAAAATTACAAAAATATGAACATGGACGAGCTCAATAAACATATCAACCATGCTTCTAACGTGCGCGATCAAAAGAAAGTCGAGTCATCTGTACGAGCATGGTACTCTATGCCAACAAAGATCCTATTCATCTCTTCAATCCTCGAAGAAACGCTTTCTATAGGTGTAAGACTACCACATCTCAATGCTTACAATGGTACTACCGACCTAAACGACCACCTTATCCACTTTCAGAAAATAATGAGCATCCATAACTTTTTAGATGCAATCATTTGCTAAGCTTTCCTTAGTATACTACCGAAAGCCATCTTACTTTGGTTTAATAACCTCCCTAAGGCGTCCATCACTTCGTTTGATGACTTAGGAAGTAGGTTCTAACAACACTTTATCAATTCTCAAGTCCCACGAAGAGATTCCTCCATCCTCTATAATGTCAAGTAATGCCCCAATGAAACCTTACAAGCATATCTTAAGTGCTTCAACTAAACAAAGCTACAAGTTTCCAAGCTAGACATAAGAATAGCTCTGCAGACACTCTTAATAAGCATAAATCCAAACGGAAGCTTTTCAACATAGTATCATTGGATAAGCCTGAATCATTGGATGAGTTTATGAATGTCGTTGAAAAATACATAACTTAGGAAGACATTATCAAAGCTCACTTCGAGGTGGAAAATAAGCATCTTAACAAAGGATCACTTGAGACCTCACGATACCAAACCACAACCCCCTCCATAAGAAAAGCAAAGGCACAAGTTCAAAGACTATACCTCATACATACCTTTAACCCGACCACTTAGCGAAATCATGTATGAGGTCCGAGAATAGCACTTAACACCACCTAGCATTTGCAAGAAGCCAAAAGCAACAAACTCAGGGAAATATTGTAACTACCACAAAGCACATAAAAACAACACTGATGAGTGTCACCATCTCAAGAATGCAGTCGAAGGCCTTGTTCACAAATACCATACCGACTACTTCATTGTAGACGAGAAAAATCAAAGTTAACAACCCACCTAACACCACCAGGTAAATAACCAATAATAACCCCACAATCAACAAGCTAATCCCCTTATGGATAAGCAAAACCTAAGCAAATGACTTGGCTAAGCCAACACTATATCTTGTGCACCTAACTTCCCTTTAGGTGACACTACCCTTACTCCTAAACATGAGGTACACATCGTCAAAAACAAGAAGCTAAAGACTAACACAGCAATAACCTTTACTGACGAAGACAAGCAAGGAATCAACGTACCCCATAGTGATGCACTTGTTATAAATGTTGAAATCGGCTACTTTGATAATCCAAAGACGTTCATCGATAGTAAGAGTTCGGCAGACATACTCTTGTATAATGCCTTTGAGCAAATGAAAGCACAGTTCAACAAGTGCCTTTAACCATATAAACACAACCTCATAGTGTTCAAAAGGGGCAAACCAGTGCATGCAAATGGAATCATTACATTGCCTATTCAATTAAGCAATGGCGAACATGTCACCACCTAGTCAACAAACTTTCTCATTATCGACATATGGTCACTATACAGTATCATCCTCAACAGACCAAGCATAACAAAATTCGACATGCTTATTAGATAAAAATTCCTTAAAGCGAAGTTCATTACCCTTACTAAAGTTAGCAAAGCCAAAAGTAACCAGGCTCTCTCCAGACCTTAAAGTGCAATCCAAAAATAACGATGATAGGAATCAAATCTCCAAACTAGTCACGTACAGTTGAGTTAGAGGATTCCAAGGACTCACATAGAGAATGAGGATTCCTATTTCAATCTCCATCTTTCACTTTATTGCCAACCCAAAGCTACCAAGTAGATGTGTTGACCTACCGAGCATACTAGCTAACTTACGGAGTAGGCATACCTATCGCTAAGCTCTTACCAAGACCAAGACAGCATTCAAGCAAACCAACCTTAAACTTCTATCCTTGCTAAGTAGACATGTTGACCATCATCCTACCCTAGTTTGAGTCGTATCGTGGGATACCCAACTTAAAGGGGATTTAGACATCCTTAAGTCATCGAGCTTCGACCTGAACCAAATTAGGTTGGCTTTGACTATAGACTCATGCCTTCACCTTTTTCCAACTTGTATCATATTTTAGATTGCCAACCACTAAGTGACATGTATCCTCTTAAACAACATTCTAGAATGATTCTTTACTTTTTCGTACAGAATATTCTTTATCTCTTTTACTCTTTATAGTATATTTCATGCATTATTTTCAAATTACCCTTATGTCTTTTCATGTATCTATTGTAACCTTAGTAGGTAAGTATACAACCCTCATTTATTGCACGCAAACATCAACACCTCATTATTGAATATTATTAGCTTCCTTATTGAGCAACCTTGGTGTTCTCACTCTCTCTTAACTCTTATCTATTCCCTTTAGCGAAGAGTAATGGCAAATGACCCTATAGTTCAAATCGGTAAGTTACATCCAGTAAATTGTAAGCTGAGAAGAATCAATCATTGCATCATATTCAATTGGTAGTAGCCCAGATTTGCTAATCCCCTTTTGTTTTCTTTTGGTTCCTTTCCATTGTGGTGTTCCTCCATGTGTTCAACCCAGGAGACATATCGGCATCACTGGTATCTAAAAACAATTCCAAGAGAGAGTGTGTGAAGTTATAGTAAAATTTTGGTTCATGTTTGCTATTAGTGGCTATCGTGTTCCTTTCGTAGCTACTTCAATGTGTTCATGTGAAGCAAGTTTAGAGTTATGAGCTGTGAAGTGGAGGTTCGTGTGTTGGTAAGTATAAGTCTTGTTGTTACTCCTTTATACTCTGTTTTTCATTATGAAAACAAAGTAAGTGCACTTCTGTTTAGTTCGAGGGAATGTTAAGTGTTGAAACTATTAAGAGTGTGCTAGTAGAAGTTTTGAGTAGTAAGGTAGAAGTGTTTTTCGTATATTGTGTTGTTAATCTGTTATAGAAGTATCACACGATATAGGATTTGAGTATTCAAGGTGTTATTGATGACCAAGATGGTGATGCTCATGATGATCGTGGTCATAATGATAGTAACACTTCAGGGTCAATTGATAATAAGCTCCATAGACTCACTAATCTTATTGAAAGTCTAGTAACTACAATGTAAGTTAACAGACAACAACTCTAGAGTGTGCCACATCATAACCTACCTCAGAGTTTCCAAAGAGATGATATGGCCTAGGCGGCTAAGCCAATTACCCAAGTCAACCCCATCAAGCTGGAGGAGTTACAAACTGAGTTGCCAAACGAAAGTTGGAGTTGGAGGAGATAGAAGAGGATGATGAGGAAGTAGATGTGCAGATTGAAGGGGAAGAAGAAGAAGAGTCAGGATACTACCAAGCACAAGGGCTAGGGATGAATATTTGGAGTGGGAAGAAAAAATAGAGAAAGTGTTTAATTGTTATGTCTACACCAATGTCGTTGGAGTGTGACTTACTGCACTTGAGTTCTCTAGATATACTACCAAATGGTGGAAGAATCTGAATGCAACTAAAGCAAGGGATTGAAGATGTACAAACTTGGGAAGAGATGAAGAGATTGCTGAGAAGGAGATTTGTAGCTGAGACATGCTTATAGGACACGTTTGCAAAGTTATAAGAACTTTGCCAAGGAAGCCAATTTATTGATGACTGTATAAGAGAATTTCAATTGTTGATGATCAAAGTAGACATAGATGAACTCAAAGCTTACACAATGTCGAGGTTTATTTCTAGCTCAAATATGAGGTTCATAATATTATAGAAGTGTAGAGTTTCTATATACCAGAAGAGACGATTAAAGTAGCGTAGATGGTCGAAAGTAGAGCATAAATGCTTTGGGTTAACCTGGGCCGACATTTTTTCGAACCCCTGTCTTGCGCCAACTTGTTCATCTAAAGCCGAGGAGACCCTCCCAAGCCGATGAAAGATATGACCAACTTAATGATAATCGAGCAAGCCAGTCAAGCTGACTTGAGGAAAGGCCGACCTCGAGGACATATGAGAAAAGACAAGCCTCTAGACAAAAGATAAGTGAGGTAATGTGCTTAAATGCCTAAGTTTTAGACACATGACTACTGAGTGTTCGAATCGACATGTTATAATGCTTTGAGGAGATGTAGTGGATAGCACCAATGAGAGCAAGCCAGAGGAAGAGAAGAATACTGGAAAGGTTAAAGCCAAAGAAGAAAAGGAGACATGTATCTATACCGACCAAGGGAAGGTTATGACCTTAATACTGAGACAAGTGCTAAGCTCCTTACTGAGCTCTGGGAAGACTAGAGAGAAGATTTATTCCATACAAAGTATACCATCAAAGAACAATTGTGCAACATCATAGTAAATGGAGAAAGTTGTACAAACTTTGTTGTACAATCCTTTATACAAAGGTTAGGGTTGTCGACTTCTAAACACCCCTAATCTTATAAGCTGCATTAGCTCCATGATAAGGGTACTTTGCACTTTACAACGTGAGTAACCTTACTATTTAGTGTTGGGAATATATATAGGGACGAAATGGTGTGTGATGTCGTCCCCATGGGAGTTTCACATCTATATCTTGGATATTTCTTAGAAGACCTTGGTTATTTGACCAATATGTTACTCACAACAGATATAAGAACACCGATGCCTTTTTTAAGGACAAGAAGAAGATTGTACTTAAAACCATAACACCAACCCAAGTAAATGAGAACTATAACTAGCTCACCTAAGCCAGTAAGAAGAAAACCCTAGTAATGAGTCGAAGAGAGCTTTGAGTTGTTGAGAAGATCGATGAGCCTATGTTTTTGTTGATTAAGAGATTATTGGAGATGAGAGATCTAAAAGAAGTACTTGAAAAGATCCGACAATTGATTTATGATTTTTCAAACCTGTTTCCTAAAGAGTTGCCTAAGGAACTACCTCTATTTTGAGGCATAGAACATTGTATTGATCTACAACTAGATGTAGCTCTGCCGAACCAATCTACTTATAGAATGAATCCTGAATAAGCTGCTGAACTAAAAAGGTAAGTGGGTGAGCTTATAGAGTGAGGTTACATGAGGGAGAATGTAAATCCTTGTACTATATTAGCTCTACTTATCCTAAAGAAGAATGGCTTATGGTGCATGTACATCAATAGTCGAACTATCAATTGTATCACTATCAAGTATAGATATCCAACGAGGCTTAATGACATGTTAAATGAGCTTCACGGCACCAAAATATTTTCGAAGATTGATTTTCAGAATGGCTACCACCAAATTCACATGAGACTAGTCGATGAGTGGAAGACTGCCTTCAACATTAAGCATGGTTTCTACAAAGGGTTAGGTACATCGTTTGGACTTACAAATGTGCCAAGCACATTTATGCGATTGATGATCCATATGATGCACTCTCTAGTCGAAAGATGTGTGGTTGTGTACTTTTATGATATATTGGTGTACAGTATCAACCTGAATAACCATGTTCAATATCTCCGAGCTGTTTTTGACATTTTACGATTGAGAAGTTATATAAAGAACTTAAAGAATTGTACATTCTATCAAGGTGAAATAGTTTTCTTTAGTATATAGTATCAGGAGAAGGAATTTGAGTAGATAAGGAAAAAGTTCAAGTTGTCTTGGAGTGGCCGACACCAAAAAATATCACTGAAGTTCGAAGTTTTCATGGCCTTGCTTTTTACTATAAGCAATTCATTAAAAACTTCAGTACCATTGCAACCCCCTTGACCAAGCTAACAAAAAAGAGAGATGGATTTTATTGGAATGACCAAGCTAAATAGAGCTTTAAGGAGATTAAAGAGAAGCTTACTACTACCCCTGTTTTGTCCCTCCTAAATTTTAACAAGCTATTTAAACTAAAATGCGATGAATCAAGCATTGGAATTTATGCCATCTTGATGCAAGAATGATAATCGATTGCCTACCACAATGAGAAGCTCAGTGGTGCTGCATTGAATTATTTTGCATATGAGAAAGAGTTACATTCTCTTTTTCAAGTTCTTACTGTCTAGTAACACTATTACTACTACGAGAGTTTGTAATTTACACTGACCGTAAGTCATTGAAGCATCCTAAGAGTTAAAACAAACTTTTGAAAAGACAAGCCAAGTGGCTAGAGTTAATGAGAAGTTTTTTGTATGTAATCTGACACAAGAAAGGAAGTGCCAATGTAGTTATTGATGCTCTATTACGTCGACAAACCTTACTGACCACCTTATAGACGAATTACTGGAATTTTCACTTATTAGTAAGTAGTATGCTCATAACCCCCATTTTGACCCTATTATAGAACAGTACAGAAAGAGAGTTGCTGTTGGAGGAGGTTGTGTATACCAATCTATTCCATACGGGAGCTGTTGGTTAAGGTAGCTCATAGTGGTGAATTATCTAGTCATTTTAGAGAGACTGAAATAGCCAATCTATTGAAAAAAAAAAAAACTCTTATTAGTCTGGTTTAGCTAAAGATGTCCATAAAGTTGTCAGTAATTGCAAAGTATGGAAGAAAGCCAAAGGAAAGAGAGAGCCACAAGGAGAGTATATCAAAGGGGGGGTTGGGGATGGGGTTGGTTATGTGAATTAATATCTTCAAATTTTTGAAAACTTTTTCAATATAAGAAAAATACCCCTCTTAATAACTTAATTTAATGGATAGTGGTATTTTAATAATTCAATACACAAATAATCAACATAATTAAATTGTGCAAATTAAAAGAGTAAAGAAGGAGAATATCGAACTCATGATTTATAGAGTTTTGACTTTTTACGTATTACTCTCTTTCAACTCCACTACTAGAGACCCGATTTACTTCCCTACTATTATTCCACTTGATCCATTATATCAAAATTATGAGAAGTTTACAAGTATTCGTCACACTTGGACTTCATAACACTTTGCTCTACCTATTTAGCTTTTCTACGATCTAGTCTAATTACAAATCTACAAAGTATAATCAAACTCCTCTCAACACCTAAACAACAAACAAAATTTACAAATTACAAGTAAAAACAATAATATAAGTCTTAAATAATTTCGTACTAAAATAGAAATGACGATTGATGAATAATTCTCTTTAGTTCAACTTTTTAAATTAGTATCTAAGAGACTTTCTATGCTCTTTCAGAAGGTAAAATTTGGTTACGATTTAAGTGTAATGAAAATATTATTATTTTCTCAGAGATGTATATTTCGTTTTGAATCCTTTCTCTTTTTATACTGAAATCCTCCAACAACTAATTTGGTGAAGATTATCTTCACTTTTATATTTATCTAAGAATTATTTGTTAAAGATAATCTTTAGATATTTTGAGAAGATCTCGATATTTTGAAATTTAAAAATAACTCTTCTTATCTTGATTCAATCAGATATTCTTTGTTACGCAACTTCCAGATAAGTTTCAAATTTGAAATTGACAAAGAGATATGCATTATCAGCAAATTCCAGATAAACCTCATATTTAAAATTGAAATCCTACAAAATCTGAAACAACCTTATCCTTATTCATTCTTGTATATATCTTGATTTATCCAAAAAATAAATTTGCTCAAAAATAATCCATGTGGATCTTAATTCCATCTTAAGTGAAACGAGATTAAATATATTTCTCTAATTCACTCAATCTAGTAGAGCTAGGCCTTGTTTAATTCGAATTTGATGTGAGTTAATTTTTAATCTTACTTTTTCAGACCAACCTTCTGAATAACCTTATGAAGAGTGACAATTTTCTTTTTTCTAAAGTCTTTATACAAGTTTCTAAAGTGTTGTATCAATTCTTCTTATAAAAGCTTCTAAAACACTCTCCAAAAATTTTCAAACTTGTCTCTTTTTAATCAATTCAAACCTCAGAATAAGTTTCTAAATGCACCTCAATTTGCAATTTTAAACTTTCTGAATACCTACACACTTATTAATTCATTAGTGTTCTTCTCTTTTTATTATCATCAAAATCCATGAGAGATATCTACCACCCTAGACATCAAAGGGAAAAGATTCAATCTTTGTTGTAGCGGACTACTTCAGCAAAATGGCATACTTCATCTCATACCATCAAATTAAAAATGCTTTATATGTTGCTGATTTGATTTTTCAAGAGTTTTCTGACTACATGGAGTGTCAAAAACTATTGTTTCAAATCGAGATACTAAATTCTTGAGCTATTTTTAGAAGGCTCTTTGGAGAAGACTTGGGACTAATTTTGTATTCAGCTTCAATAGTCACCCTCAAACTAATGGCCAGATTGAAATGGTGAATAGGACACTATGCAATTTACTTAGAGTTATCGTGGGAAATAACTTAAAGGATTAGGATCTGTCTACTTATTATGGAATTCACATACAACAGAACTGTCTACAGCACCATTGGGAAGACTTCATCTGAGGTCATCTATAGCCTCAATTCTACTATTCCAATAGATTTAATTAATACCTCTGTAGTTACTAAAGAGAGTTAATCTAGAGTCAACCAAGCCTAAGAATTATAGGAACTACATTAATCTATGGTAAAAAAGATTTCCAAGTTCAACCAAAGATAATAAGAGATTGGTAGTCGAGGTCACCAAACTATTTCTTGCAAACCAAGGGACTTAGTATGGATTCACCTTAGTCAAAAACGATTTATGCACCTAAGATAGAGTAAATTATCTCCACGAGCTGATGGTCCATTAAATATCCTAAAGAAGATCAACTACAATGCCTATCAAATCGAACTACCCAAGAACTATGGTGTTTCTTCCACCTTTAATGTCTTCGACCTAATTCCCTATCAACTAAAAGAAGAAGACGTAACGGATGCTATAACAAAACAAGAGCTAAAAGACTCTTCAAATTTGAGGACAAATCTTTTCGACCCCCTAGCAAATGATAGGAATCAATTCCCTGGACCAGTTATATGCAACTAAGCTAGAGGACTCCAAGGACTTATACAAAGGATACTAACTTAAAGCCCTATCTAGGACAAGGATTCCTATTTCGATCTCCATCTTTCACTTTATTACCAATCCAAGCATTAAGCTTTCATGTATGTCAACATAGTTTCCAAAGCTACCGAGTAGACATGCTAACCAATTAAGCATATTGGCCAACCTACAAAGCAACCATACTTATCCTTGAGCTCTTACAATAACCTAAACAGTGTTTGAGCAAACTAACCTCAAACTTCTATCCTTGCTGAGCAGACGTGCCAACCAACATCTGACCATAGTCAAGCCATGTCGCAAGATACCTGACCTGAAGGAGATTTAGACATTCTTGAGTGATTGAGCTCTAACTTAAACCAGATCAAGTTGACTCTGACTACAAACTCTTTCCTTCAATTTTTCTGAATTGCATCATACTCCAGACCACTAACTACCATGCAACATGTGCCTTCTGGTGCAATATTCTAAAATGATTCTTTACTTTTCCATACGGAATATTATTTGTCTCTTTTACCTTTTTTAGTATGTTCCATGCATTATTTGTAAATTACCCTTTTTGTCTTTTCATATATGCATTATAACCCTAGTAGGGTGAGTATGTAAACCCTCATTTATTGTATGCAGACATCAACACCTCATTATTGAATATTATCAGTTTTCTTATTGAGCAACCTTAGTGTTCCCACTCTCTCTTAACTCTTATCTATTTCCTTTAGCAATCAGTAGTAATAAGTAACTCTATAGTTCAAACCGGTGAATTTTATCCCGTAAATTATAAGCCAAGTAGAATTAGTCAATACGTTATATCCAATTGGTAGTTTTCAAAATTTGCTATATTCCTGAGGCTAGTCACCACCTCAACATTAATCCTACTGTCTGACCTATCAAGTAAAAGAAGTGACATGTTGTACGTGAATGTCAGACCACAATTGAGGAAGAGGTATAGAAGCTACTCCGTGTAAGCTTTATTTAGCATGAAAAGTGCTCCACTTAGCTCACCAATACAGTACTAGTCAAGAAAGCAAATGAAAAATGATACATGTGTATCAATTACACCAACCTCAATAAGGCATTCCCAAAGGACTATTTCCCCTCTGCTACATATAGACCAGCTTGTTGATCCTACATCTAATCATGCAATTCTCAATTTCATGGATGCTTACTCTAGGTACAACCAAACCTAAATGGTTCCCAAAGACGAAGTCTACACATCCTTTGTCACATGCTTCAGGACTTATTGCTACAAAGTGATGCCTTTCAACTTAAAGAACACCAGAGCCACATATCAAAGGTTGGTGACCTACATCTTTAAGCCATAAATAGGCAAGAACATCGAAGTCTACGTCAACGATATGATCGCCAAGAGCAAAACCAAAAGAGGTCATATCGACGACCTCCGAGAAATCTTTTAAACCCTCCGCAAATTCCAAACGAAAATTTACCCCTAGAAGTACGTCTTTGGAGTTTCTTAGGCCAAGTTTCTTGGTTTCATGGTCACATAGCGAGGGATAAAGGCCAACCATGATAAGATCAAAGCAGTTTAAAACATGCAAGCCCTAACCAAGGTCAAAGAGGTCTAGTGACTGAAAGGAAGGATAGCTGACTTCAACCACTTTATATCTCGAAGTGTAGACAAATGAGTTGAATTTTTCAATCTACTCAAACACTTTAATGAGTTTAAATGGACACTAGCATGCAAATAAGCTTTTTAGGAGTTGAAGAACTTCTTAGCAACCCTACCCATAATCTCCAAACCAATACCTAGAGAGGAATTATACTTATACCTTGCGGTTAGCGATAAAGCATCATGTTCAGTATTCATCCAAGCTAACAGTCATGAACAGTAACCATTTTACGACCTCAGCCATATTCTCCAAGGGCCCAAGCTTAGATACACCAAATTATAAAAGTTTACCCTCGCAGTGGTAATCGCTGCTTGCAAGCTCAAGCCCTATTTCCATTCATATCCAATCATCATGCTAATAGATGTACCACTTAGAATTGCTCTACAATGGCCAATTACTCCAAGTCGAATGATGAAGTACTCCCTCGAGCACGATGCCCATGAAGTCTAATTTCGCCCCCAGACAGGCAATTGAGGCATAAGTCCTTGCAAACTTCATAGCCGAATACACTACAGTAGATAAGTCTCAACTCGAGCTCACCATACCCATTTAGACACTCCATGTCAATGGCTTCCTTACTAAGGGGAGGAGTAGGGCCGGTATTATGTTATAAGGCCCCCACGGAACAAAGATCCTCTATTCCTTGAAGTTTGATTTCCCAACGAACAACAATGAAGCCTAATATGAGGCACTTATTGCTGGCCTGAAAATTGCGAAGGATATCAAAGTAGAAAAACACAACATACACTTAGACTCCAAGCTAGTTGTACAAAAGGTAAAGGGAGAATACAAGACCAAAGGAGAAACAATGGCCAAGTACTTACATTTAGTGCAGAGCCTTCTCGTAGAATTGCTTCTTAGGAAGTCAACAAAATCCTTCGAGCAAATAACATGGATGCAAATAGACTATCCAGAATAGCTTCATCTACCATCTTACATCACACAACTATGATAAGCTACTATTCATACAATATCTCCTCGAAAGGAGTATAGATGTGCAACAAAAACAGGTCATTAAAACAATAGAAGTAGCTGCCAATCTCTCCTAGATGGACTCCGTTGTACAATACCTCAAGACTAGGGCATTACTCGATGAAGGGGTCAAGGTGAAGAAGCTAACCTATGCCGTAACCAACTATATGATGATTAATGATGTAATCTCCAGACAAGAACACAATACTCCACTCTTCAAATGCCTCCAAACAAAGAAGGTGCTTATGTCCTCGAAGTGCTCCATATAGGAATTTTCAACAATCAAATTTGGTCGTAAGCACTATACCTTTGAGCACTCAGGCTAAGTTATTATTGGCTTACAATAAAGGATGATGCCAAGACCATGGTCGAAAGATGTTACTCCTATGAAATGCATGCGTTGATCACTCACACCTCCAATTTGGAGTTATACCCCTTGACTAGCCCATAGCTATTCACATAGTGAGGATTAGACATCCTTGTCCCCTTCCTAAAAGCCTCAGTAGGCCAATAGTTCATCCTAATGGCAGTGGATTACTTCATTAAGTCGATAAAGGCATCGGCTGTCATGACCATCAAAGCCTGAGCCACCAAAGGATTCATGCTCACCTACATATTGTCTCGCTTCAAAGTACTGTATAGGTTTATCATTGGCAATGGGAAGCAATTCAACAATGATAGTTTCATAGATTTCTGCAACAAGCACAATATCAGGTTACACTACACCTCGGTGGCCCATCCTCAGACCAACAGCTAGGTTAAGGCTATCAACAAGATTATCCTCAACAATCTATAGAAGAGGGTCAAACGAGCAAGAGGTGGATGGGCCGATGAACTTCCCAACATACTTTGGGGTTTCCACACAACGCACAAGACCTCAATCAAAGAGACCCCATTCCACCTTACATTCGGGGTAGAAGCTGTCTTCCCTATTGAGTTAGAATTACCTATAGTAGGATCCAACACTTCGACGTAAACACTAATCACATGACTCTATAGGTAAGCCTCAATACTACTGATGAAGTTCACGATGCTGTAGGGCATGTACAACGGTCTCTCAGTAGCAAACTACTAAATAATACAACTATAGCATCCAACATAGGGTTTTCACCTTAGAGACTTAGTATATAGAAAGTTAAAGGTTGCCGACTCAAAAAAAGGGTAAGGTAAGCTTGCTTCCAATTAGGAAGACCTAGTGCGAGTGGTTGATGATGTACGGAAGGGTGCTCATAAGCTCAAAACATTAAAAGGATGACCTATCCTTAGGGTATGGAAGGCCTAAAATTTAAGACCTGACTTTCCTTAAGTTCAGTGACGAGAATCAAAAGCATTTGTAATTATGGCTGAATGCAATGAATTAATGAAGTTTCTAGCATTTGCCTTTCTTTTTCTATCGAGCCCCTAGCCTTGGGTCAATTTTCATCTCCAAGCTTAGCTTAAGTTAGCCCTTACACTGACGATGTAAGCACCTTTCTCAGGTGTTGATTTATATCAAACCCCTAACCTTGGGTCAATTTTCATCCCCAAGCTTATCCTAAGTTAGTCCTTATACTGATAACATGAGCACCTATCTTAAGCAACGATTTACATCGAGCCCCTAACCTTTGGTCAATTTTCATCCTCAAGTTTTGCCCAAGTTAGTTCTTACATTAGTGACATGGGATACCCTACTCAAGCATTATTCACTTCGTATCCTTAAGCATGAGTTGATTTTTCATCCTTAAACATTCATTTAAGCAAGACACCATTATAGTAGTTATTAAATACAGCTTTGAAGTCAAGTTGAGCAACAAGAGCCGAAGGAAGGCAAACTAGCAAACAAAAAGTGATGATCATAAGAAAGAAGTTTTATTTCACTAATCAAATGAAGTACAAGGTTTAATGGGTCAACATACCAAGCCCAATTATATCAAGACAAAAAAGTAAACGATATAAAAATATACAACTGCCTCCTACACTATGGCTATTCACTTCACTTAAATGATCGTTCCCAACTCTAACTCGACTCTTTACTCCGGACCCTCTTCCCCAAGAAGAATTCCTCTCAACTTTGACTTGATCAGCCCTTACATTGTGACTACGTCCTTGAAGTCCTGTATGGCCGAACCTCGAACTGTAAAGCTCCCAGTGACACTCAACCTCCAAGTGAAGGTCCTGCCTCCACCTTCTAGAGCTTCTCTTCTATAGAGATAGTAGTAGGGTAACCAATCCAACTACTCTACCTAGAGTGTTAAGCTGTCTAAGCCCTGTTGGTGACAAAAGAAGGTTGATCCTTCAGCCAAAGTAAACCAGAGGACTTGTGAAGCAGAGGATTCTTGTAAGCACCTCTATTTACATGTCAACATGGAGAAAGGCCCCCTTCTACCACCGTAGTCACCACAATTGCCTTCGCTTACTCAAGGTCATCTAAGATAGTGCCATAAAAGATTGCCTAGAATCTCATGTAGTTAGGCACCTATGTAGTAAAGCCGCATCAAGCTAATGATGGGCTATATGCGAGCCCCCTTCTTTTTCCTAACATTATTAAGACATAGAAGGGGAAAGACCCATAGACCATGTACACCTCCTAGTTACGGCTCAAAATCTAACCACCGCTACTGAGTAACTATCCATGCCTCACAATCACGACCCAAATGAAGAGGTCAAAAGCAATGCCCTATCAAGCACAAGCACCCTATCTCTCAACATTATCATCTCGGATACACTCATGTTATCTTTTAAGTATACCCCACTAAAGTTGTTTAGATAATTGGTATGGCATGGTAAGGATCCACACACCCTTTATAAGGAACTAGGAGACGTCCCTACCTATTCATGTTTTGATCATCGCATTACCACAAAGCATCAAGAACCAAAGCAATGCCTGTCCAATTAATGATAAGCCATATGCACATTAAATACCTTCTGGAAGGCACATTACCCAAGGCATTCCACTTGCCAAAAGAGCATGATACCCAAAATGAGCTCTACGAAATGGATAGAGTATGTCAATAAGAAATTCACCTTGTCGAATTTCCTCTACCAAAGAGATCCTGTGACATAATCACAAGATACGCTCTTGCAGGTTTGTCGCTACACAACATTAAGCCCCTACAAGAATCCTAAGAATTATAATCTTCTCAAGAGATAAGGCGTATCAGCCTACATGTAAGTATCATTGCAAGATAAGAACACTTAGAGAAAAATTAAGGATAAGTGTGAGGTGATAACATATGGGCAAACGAGTAAGGGCTATTAATCAAGGATAAGTGTAAGGTGATAACATATGAGCAAACGAGCAAGGGCTATTAACAATCGAATATGGATCACCTACTCGAAAATACAGGATTCAGCTAATCTCATGAGGAAGTATGGTACATAAGTCTAAGTAAACACCCTCTTTGATAGAAGAAGTAGTGACTAAGGGAGAGGAAGAATGAGATTAAAGGCAATTAATAGAACATCATGTAAACCCCATTCGAGGTTTCGATCGGTTGAAAGACCCGATCGAGCCTAAATTATAAACTATTGAGAGAAATATTAGTAAAAATGACCCTGTAAACTTGAATTTAAGAAAATAAGTAATAAAATAAGGGACTGTAAAATTTTCAAATTTTAAGCATAATAATTACTAATTACCAAAAAAGTGAAAAGTGTAATCTAATAACTAATAAATCACTAAAGATAGATTATATGTATACTAAAAATTTTAAAATGACCAAAATAATAATTAGAAATGTTCACATGTACCCTACATGTATTTACGTGTAGATAAAAATACACGAAATTATCTAAATTGACTAAAAACTAAGTAAATAATTAAAGAAAATTATAAATTAATTATGAAAAAAATCAGAAGAGGATAGAATGATCCAAATCAGGTCGTGGCAGGTTAGGATCTGCAAAATAAAAATTATCCAATTAAAATTAGACAACACAAAAGTCAAAAATCAAGGAAATTGGGCAAAGTCATGTCCAATTAATGCAAAATAATTACAAAAATCGTCTATAAATAGGGGAACTCATTTAGACAGTTTAGTATTAGAGAAAAATAGAGAGACTCAAAAATTTGAGAGAAAATTCAGAAAACAAAAAAAAAAGAAAGAAAGAAAACTGTGTAGATAGGGCCTTTAAAGGGAACCCACACCAGAAGAGCAACTGGGAGTGGACGGCATACGGTGGTGGCAGCGCCCAGGTCGGCTGATAAGGCCAAGGTGGCTGAAGGTGGCCGGAGACATCCAGACCAGTGAGTCCCTCCTTTGCCTTAATTTTGAATAATTTTGTAAAACTAGTTATTTTGCCCAAAAAATTATGAAACTTGTTATTCTAAGGTTTTCTTATATGTAGATTTAGGGAGAAATAGTAATTTAGTTTAATTACGTCTGAAAATATAGGGTCCTTAACAAATTGATCAAAACCGAGCATGATTAGAACGAGAAATAAATAGGCTTAAGAGTGTAGTTTGGAGCTCAATTTTTTTTCTGTAGAATGCTTATGTGATATAAAACAGTGCTATGAAGTCATTTTTTTTAAATTCATTTTCGAAATTTTTAAGTTAATTTTTAGCCCTAAAATGATGGAAAAATTGGGTAATTTTGAGCTCATTAGGTGATTAAGATACTAATTACTGATTTTATAGTAATTAGATGTTTAGGGATGTCAATCTCTGATGTGAAACCCTAATCCTAGCCTTTTGAAGTATTAAGTATATTTAATTTAAGAAATTAGGTAGTTATAATAATATGTGGAATAGGAAATTAATAAATCTAAAAAAAATTAGGGTTATTTAAATAATATTAGAATAAAAATTAGAATAATACTAAATCTGAATTAAGATTTAATTTTAGGTAATTGTATAAAAATGTAAGATTTTCTCACATCGGGGATAAATCCGATACCCCAATTAGAACTAGTGTGTACCGAATAGTTTATAATACTAAATTAAGACCTAATAGGATATTTGAATACTTGAGCTTAATGTGATTAATTTCACATTAGAATTCAAGCATATTTAAAACTTAGAAATCGAATTGGAACCTAATTTAGAAATCGATGCAAAAACCGAACCCGAACCTAACCCTAAACCTAGAATAATTATAAAAGACTTAGGACCCAAATAATTAGGTATATTAAACCCTTAACAAAACATAACAATAAGCGTTATAGGATAAAACGAACCTATGATGGTTATATGAAAAACTGAAACCACGTTTGTGTTATAGGGATGATCGGCGATGGCCTGAGCAAGTCGAACCTCAAGTGAGTGAGCGAGGAGTCGAGGTAAGTTAGGATTAATACGATGCTGTATTTTGGAGGCTTAAGATTATACTTGGTTGTGCTTGGTAGATAGTTGGATGTGTGCATGTGCTTGATTATGAGTGATGCTATGATTCTGTTTGTTGCTCTGGCATGTATTGTATGATTTGTATGAAATGATTGATCACCCTAAACTGGACTTAATCAAATATACGACCAGTAATCATAATCAGACATGCATGGCAACCCGTTAGGGGAACTTAGGACTCTCTGGCCAAATACCGATCCCTTCGAAAGGGATAGCGCAGGATTGCAATTGGTCCCTTCTTCATCCTTAGCCAAACTAAGTGACAGGAGAGGAGGTCGCGGTAAGGGTGAAGTTAGTGGTTCGAAGGTAGTCGCGAGAGGAGCGAGGTCTTCATTGCAGAAACCTGGGTTTGGTCGTGAGTTGTTGCATTAATGGCAACTCCTCAACCCGGATTAGAGTGGGTACAATTTCTCTAATCCCACGACGGGCCGAATAACGTCGTACGATGGCATTTGCTTGCACATGCATTGCACCTAATAAGTTGATTGAGAACCTTGTTGTATTTATGGTATAGTTTTAAGTCCTCCATCTTAACTAACTGAGTTGTGGTTGCTCACATCCCTATAGACGTCGTGCAGGTACTGGCTAAGAAGTAGCAAACCACTACTCTGAAGCTAGCAACTGCTGGATCTTGGGGAGTGAGGAAAAACATTGAAAAATAAACACATACTTTTAAAGTCTAGGTTTTTATTTTAGAATTATTTTTCATTTCTGAATAATGTAATAACTAGGAAATATATTATGGAGAATTATTGTAAACTTTAATTGTAATAACTGAATTATAGTGTATATATATATTTCCTCACTTTCTTAGGTAAATGATTTATTTAATGTACAAAATGTTTACTTCAAAGTGGGTTAGTCGTGAATGCCTTGTGTAGATCAGGTCTAAGATAGCGGTTGTAAAGCCAACTTCTATCTTAGGATGGTTTACACGGCAGGGCTGTTACGACTCTGCCGCTTCAGGGCGTGACACATCATTCATTCATTCATCCATTCGAGTGCAATACACAAAGGGAAGTCGAAACCCAAACCCCCAACTAAAAGAAAAATATACAAATTTAGAAATAAGCACACATTGCCCGCGCTAACTATTAGAAAATGACAAAAAATTTGAAGGTGCTCTCAAGCATCCTTGACTTGCTATTGCTATTGCTATTCCTATTGCTACCCTTACTATCGCTTTGGCTCTTAGCCTACCTCACCATCGTTGCTCCCTCCTCGAAGCCCGTATTCGAGCTACTACTAAAAGTGCTTAATGAGTCACCAAACGACTCACTACCCAACCCACTTCCAATAGCATCCTTAAGTTTATTAAGCCAATGCAGTAAGGATAAGTTCACATCAAGCATATTCTACCGAAATTGTTTCCTTACCTCCTCTGCCATAGCATACCCAGCCTTGATGACAACCTTCTTGATCAGGGGTCCTCTAAGGTTTTATGAAGATATCACATTTGACCTTAGCCAACAACCTTTCATCTCTTAAGAGTTCAGCTTCCCTCCTGCAGAATTCGGCTTACACCTTATTGAGTTCTTCCCTTTAACCTTTAGCTTAGTAGCTAATCTACCTGCTATGACTTTGCTGGGTCCCTTGGTCTTCTTCAACTCATCCTCCAACCAATCCACCTAATTGAGGAGCTCCCTATGCTAGCATTCTATGTTGGTAAATGCAACGACTAAGTCGCCATACACCTTCTTTTCCTCCTCTAGTACCTTCTAGAGCATCTCCACCTTAGCCCTTACTCAAATTCCCTCAAACAAAAGAACTAAGCAATTGTAGGCTAAGATGAAATTAGGTAAGTTATATAGCTGCCGACATAGTATGCAATCAGTAATCAAACAAAAACTAAGCAATTTAATAGAAACACACGAGCAACTTGCCTCATTGCACCTCCTTAGCATTACCGCTAAGGCCTCCAATTCGTTTCAGCTCGTAACAAGCCGCTTCAACTTGGCTTCTAGTTGCTTAAACCTCTAAGCAAGCCAATCAGTAGGCTGTATAGGAGCTACTTACCTACCTTAACAAACTAAAGGTTTGACATACTCATCATTGAGAATCTCAACGGTAACCACAACAACAGCTTTAAGGGTTTTCTCTAAACTTACCTCCTTTATGTTTACTCTAACACTTATTGCCTCAGGGCCCTGCTTCACAACCGTAACCCTAGCTAGAACCATGCCCCCGCCAGATGACCCAAGGCCTACCACCAAAGCCCTCAGCAGCACCCCTATTGGCATGTCGTCGCCCTTTTGCTAAACAATTTCAAGAAGGGTCTACTACTTTCCACTCTTCTTCTTAGACTTTTTTTTTTTTAGGCAATGTGAACTCTCTCCTTCCCCTGCTAGCTCGAGCTACCTTCTCTTTTCAAGCCTCAAAGCACTTTTGAGTCGCCTTATTTGCACAACCAACAACTTCGCCCTCAACTTCTTCATCACTAACTCAGAAGTTGCAAAAGAACAAGTAAACCCCTTAAAAATACAAACTAAGAGGAAGATAAAGAACTTACTATACCGAAGACAAGTAGCCCAATGTCCTCCACTCTAATGATAAGGTCACATGGTACAGTAGGCAACCAACCACCCCTCCTTGACCGAACATGATCAATACCTGTCTCCATCACAAACAATAGTGCTCCATCCATATATTTCTTAGATATCAACAATGGCTTGACTTTTCTCTAACTCGCCAAATTTAAGAGCTCAATGGTCACAATCACATCCTCATCCCCCAAAGCCTTCAACTTCTTAACGTGAATGGGCCACCTCCATTCAGTTGGAAAATCAAGTGGCTTGAGAGTGCAAATGTAGTAAAAGAATTATTTTCACCCTTTGACCTTATTTGGAGGCTTATCCATAATACTCAACTACGTGCCTTGGGTAACAACATGCACCCACCCATCGGCTACCCTCCGTATAAGGAAGAAGCGCTTAAAAATTTGCACAATTAGCCGCCGCAACTCCCAAATGTATAGTGCCTCAAAAGCAAGCAGTTGAATCCACACATTTCCATTCAAACTACCTTATGCAACTTTGTAATACTAGAAGAACTCGAGAAAGAATTTTGAAAAAGGAAGCCAAAGACCGAGCTCAAACGGCTTCATGTAAATGCCAAATCATCAGGCATCCCTTATGTCGTATGTCGACTGCCCATCCTAGGGCTCCCCTACTCGCCAACCGGATACAACTCTTATTACCTGACATCTGCAACAATTGCCCAATTTTGCCATCCTTACCATCTAGTGGATACATATTGTGGTGACGTCACCGCACACATTCCCTCTTCTCCTCCTAAGGGAGTATTACCCCATCTTCTTCTCTTCCCGCCACTACTACCACTGTCATTATTTCGAGAGGAGTAAGGCTATTGCCCCTTATTCGAGATGAGCTTTCGCAAACCTTATTTACCTCCCTCAAAATAGAAGGATAGGAGGACTCACCCTAATGGTCGATTTTGCTTTGACTAGCCATTGCAAGTGATCAATAGAAATTAGAAGCATATGAGAAAAAATGGTTAACTTGTTAGTAAAAATTTCAGCAAAGCTTCCCCTAAGTGAGTAAAGTAAAGTGAAAAATGAACACCCAAGCCCCCTTTTATATAGATAAACAAAGGGAGAAGGCGAATAATTTCTCCATTCTCAGAACATGATCCCACGACCCATGATACGACATGTGCTAAATCTCAGCCATCCACATGCCACACTCCCTTAACTAGGGGCCCCAATTGATCTTTACACATGGTTCCGTAACATGGCTTGACAACAAGTCATTCCACGCGCATAGCCGTTCTTTACAGACCATCAATGTACTCTACACTTCCCAATGATGACCATTATGACACATCAAGCATTGTAACGGTTATGTTAATGAAGTAATGACCTAATATGTGGGAAAATAATCTGCTACAACCTAAGTAGTAGAACCGGTCCCTCGTTCGAAGGCCTAACCTTAGTCCGCTTACATCATATGGATTACTCTCCTTACGCTTCGTGCCTTAAGCTCTAATGAAAGTGGGGAGACAAGTATTGATACTTGATTTTCACCCAAACTAAAGCCTAACGAGTCCAAGCTAAGGCCTACAAGTGAAGCCCATCGCAAGGAGCAACGAGCTTACATGTTGTACCACAACTGTCATGTGAAGCTATGAGCTCACTCCAGCAAAGATACAAGCCAACAACAAGCCTATACCTTACAACCAGCCTAATGAGCCAAATGACGACTGTCCAAGCAGGTTAGCCCCTGACTATTGAGCTAGTGCCCATCGATCGACTAGCGTAAGCTCGGGACACAACTCACCCCCATTAAGCATCATCTAACTCCTTCCTTAGCATCTCAACCCGATTTTTGTCTTTAGTGCCTTCACTCCACTACAACTCATTAATGAGCACCTGACATCTATGGCATAGCTAGCACACTTAGCAACCCTGCTCTTGCTAAATCATTGAGGTACAAATTTGGTGGTTTAATCAGCCACAACATGTTGGCTACAGTGAAACTCAATCTCTATTACGGAGCACATTATTTGTCGGTATCCAATACAAGCAAATCTCTAATTGACATGTATCCAAGTAACTCACATAAAAAGGCACTAGGCACCACAAAGTAAGGTAAACCTCTCTTTCCCATTCTATCACTCTTATGGACCCTTTCTTGTCCCTCTGTCTAAAGGGCAAAAGTTAAGCACCCTTCACCCACACAATAGGCGAGCATAATTCATCAAGTCCTTATGTTCATCCTCTCTTTCCTTAGTTCTTCTTATTGACTTGAGCATTAGAGAGTCCCTTGGCTTTTTTATAGGTCTCGAGAAGTAGGAGGCAAAGTGTAAGCCTATCCGAATTAAACTAAATTCGAGTCAACAACATCCCAGTTTGTCCAATCACGATCAACACCCACGATTACTAGTTTCAATAAAATCTTTTCGTGAAAAATGCTTTCTCTAAGAAAATCATTTTTTCCAAAAGGTCAACTTTTAAAAAAAAAAATTCAAATTTTCTTACACCAAGAAAAATGTTTCTTTCAAACAAAGCCTCCAATTGTTTTTTTTTTTCCTCAAAATTTGGGTTTTCTTTAGAAGTTTCCAAAGAGGGAAGTTTGGGTGTTTAGATTTTTTTCATAACAAAAAATAAAATTATCTAATCATGTAAAACCAATACTTTTAAAAAAAAATGATCGATAGATGAAAGTTTTATATGTAGATGCATATATACCTAAAACATAATCATAAAATATATATATATCCAAAAAAAATGAAAAATATAAAAAAATATTATTTTAAATGATTTCTTTCATGTACTCTTTTTTGAATACTATCTTTTCTTTTAGTTCTGCAAGGAAATGTTAAAAAAAATAAAACAAAAGTAAATCTTTTTACTTATCCCTTTTTTCTTTTTGAAAATTCAAAAAAGGAAAGATTTTCAAAAGAAAAACCTCTATGTTAAAAAATTTTCTAAAATTATTATATCGAAACCAAAATATTTTAAATAAGATAACTCCCAAACTTATTTTTCTTTGGCTTAAAAATTCTTTTGATAAGAAAAAAGATTTTAGAGTATATTGATGGCTAAAATTATAATTTATTGCTTATTAAACCCTAATTTCCCTTTTCTTTTCTTTTTTTTCCAACTTCAATTGGGTTATAACTCTGCTCTTTGAAAATGTTTTAATAAAAGGTTTAAAAAAATTTTCTTAATTTATATCAAGTGGCTTATATTGAATGGACCAGGCTTAATATAAATCAAACTCAATAATACTGATATTATAATTACTAAAAGAATTAACTAAGACTAAAACTGATGTATGCTAATTAACGAATGATGCATGAATTACATGATACACGATGCCTTTTACCTAATTTAAGGTATTGGTATCCGAGGAATGACCTCTAATGGTAGTTGGAGTGGATGGGAAAATCAAAATGAAACAATCGGGTTAGGTAAGAGTGTAGATCCTCCTAATGGGAGACGTTATGGATCGACCAATGGAGTCTAATGAAGTGGACAGGTTAATTGGAGAGAAGAAGCTAAGGGATGGATGCATCCGAATCCGATCTATGTGGTATGAGTAGGCATGAGTCGGCTATCAATAGAAACTCCAAACAAAGTGGTTAATTTGAATGCCTATTGCCTATTGTGGGGGTGGGGTATGAGGCCATTAACTAACTACCACTCCCTCGATCAAGTTAAAAACCAAAACAACATGATTGTTACGTGTTAACTGTGAACGATCAAGAAAAATTGAATTCATAAAAAAAAAAATGGAAGAAATTGATATTGATTTAGTGTCGTTTGTGCATTAATTGATATAGGCACTTTTTTATTGTGGCATGATATTTCATTTCTAGTATGCTAATTTGGTTAGGTTGCTTATTGCGCCATTCTTAACCTTTCATGAATATTCTTTTACAAGTAATGGCTATATTAGAAGATTTAAAAAAAAAAAAAATTAAGTGTCTTAGTGTACTACAGAGCAATGATGCCTTGTGTGCTTTTAATGACTAGTAGGACACATGGTAAGGTTCTATGCCTCATAGTTTGGACACACCGAATTTTGGATGTTTCAAGGTATGTTTTTGGAAAGAATTGCACATAGGGAAATTAACGTTTGCGAGTAATTTTAGTCAAGAAATTTAAATTTTAAAAAATTAAAATAAAATATAAAATTTTATTAAGTGAGTAAATAAAGAATTTGGCAACCCGTCAAACCAGTTAGAACTAAGATTATTATCATTTAGGCAGCACACCAAAAGATTATTACCGATTTGAGGGAAAAAAAAAATCTCAAAGATAACTAATTAAAACCCTATGCAGAGATCAAAATCAGTTTTTTAATTGTTATCATGGCATAGATGTAGGAAAAAAAATAAATAGATTTGATCAAGGAAAATAGGTGAGAAAACTTACCAAAGAAAGAACTGCTCTTTGAGGTTACGATTTCAAACACAATTTCAACTAGATTTTGATTGAGGTTTCTAATAACTTCTCCATTGATTAAGGTTTTACTTGTATTTGGATGTTTTACGTTCTACTGTTCTAGTATTCCATACGTTCTCCTATTTTATTAACAGGATTTTTCTCCTTAAAAGATTTTGTTTTCTTTTCTTTTTTTTTTATTTTTTCAAGCCACTTCCTTATAATAAAATATTATTTATATGGTTAAAAGGAAGATTTTATTTTCAAATTTATTTTAGGTCAACTGCTGTGTGTCATCGTCATGTAACTCGTAAACAAGCATTAATACATAAAATTTACTTTGCAATGGCATTCTCCACTTAATTCATTTAATAAATGTTTATCCTTTATTTTAACTTTTTAAGAATTAGATCTCTGAATGAACTTATCCCCACACAATTCTTCTCTCTCCCTGCTGCTTATAATTCTCCCTATGTTGTTATGATCTATAGGTGATAGATATTTTTCGAGCAATATATGCACTCGAATAATCGCAAAGTTAACATTTGCATATAGATTAATAACCATGAGTACATATATTAATTGGTCTTGTATGTATTAATAAATGTAGCTTTCAATGTAATTAAGGGGTAGCGATGGTCACCCGTTGTCCCTCAGATCAACCATCATGTTCCAAAATGAAGGAAAAAAAATAAAAATACAAATGAAATTATTAACTAGGTATATGTATTCTTTAGTTAAAGTTAGGGTGCTATTTTCCTTTATAGGAAGTCAATATGTTGCCTAATTTGGAATGGTATAATAAAGCTGGAAGTTAGGCTGCAGAATCTTTCTTCCCCACACCTCAAAAACACCCGACATATTGAACTTTTCCCTCTTTCTTTCTCCCCTCGTTTTATCAAGTGCCATGATGGAGAGAACTATTTTAAACATAAAAGGTTTTTTGTTCTGTTCCACAATGATCTTGATTTACATCACAAAAATAAATTAAAATAAATTTAAAAAGCAAAAACACAAAAAGAAAAAAAGATAAGTATCTTTGCTGGTACAATAGGTGGAGAATCTAATAAATAATAAGCATAAGAGCCATTCCAAGGTAAGGGGAATAATCAACAAAGATTAGGTTACAAAAATTGGTACATTATAATAAATATCTCAGACTGTTAGATCATATGGAATTCATAAATCCCATAAATGGCAGGACCATATCAATCACACAACCGACCTACGTTCGAATAATTGTACAAAATGGTAAGAATCGGAGCTAAAACTAATATGTGGATTTTGGATTTACATTAGATATGAGAGGAACCCATTCGAGCGAACATGGTGATGATGGTGGTGATTTGACAAAACCATCCTTAGTGCATATCATTTCCTCAAGATTATTATTGGAAATAACCTTGTTGTTAGCCTCCTTTTTGTTGGAATCTCCTAATGAGATAGGTAATATTTTGGCTGTAGGTTTAGTAGAAGTTTGTGTCAAGTCTTTTGCTCTCTGTGCTTGAGCTGTCCAGTCAGTGGTGTAGAGCACATGGAGCATGAGCATAGCACATGAAGCCTGAGCAGCAAGCAATCCCAACCATAATCCAGCAAAACCTACTTTTGCCACAAACCCCATGAATATAGCAACTGGCATACCTATCAGGTAAAATGACCCCAAGTTGATATTTGCACCTGTTTTAGGCCTAGCACTTCCTCTCAGCACCCCACAGCCCGTAGTTTGCGGGCAATTTCCAAGCTCACATAGTCCTGCTATTGGCAATGCAATTGCAGTGAGCTCCAGGATTTCATTGTCACTTGTGAAGAACCTCCCCCATTGGTGTCTCATTAGAGTGGTGAACAACATGGCTGTAAGGCCTACTGCGACGGAAAAAATAAGGGAGATGATCATTGAAATGCGAGCCTTGGCCGGTCGATTTGCTCCTAGCTCATTCCCCACACGTGTGGAAACTCCCAGACTTAGTGCTGAAGGGAAGACATATACAAGAGAGGTGGTTTGGATGAGGATTCCCATTGAAGCTACCGTGGATTTTGGGTTTTCAAGGAGACCACATAGCAATATCATGAATTCATACCACCACCATTCAAGGCAAACCGATACACAAGTTGGCACAGCAAGTGCTAGAAGAGAAGACCATCCTCTAAGGCAATCCAAGCTAGGGGTAACCCATGAATCTACATAAATCCGAGAGAAGTATACAAAGGCTAGGAGGAGGAGCAACATGTTGAGATTGGTCCATACCATTGCTATAGCAACTCCTGAAATGCCCATCTTGAGATGGACAACAAGGAGGAAATTTAAGGGTACATGTAGAAGTACCGAAATGGCTGAACAGTAAGTCAAAGGTAGGGTGATGCCCTGAGTTCTTAGATATATTCTGAGTGGATGGAGAAACGAGAGGAAAAATAGGTCAGGAATTGAAAAGAGGATGAAGGCACGTGCAACGGATGATATGTTCTCATCTTGACCACTCCACAAGAGAATATTTTTCATGTTTATCCACATAAAGCAAATGGGAATGGAGGCAAAAAGTAGAAGTATAACTGTTCTTTGCAATGTCAAACCAAGAAGTTTCCATTGTTTGGCACCACATGCTTGTCCACAAATTGGTTCCATTCCCATGGCCAAACCTGAGATGACAGAGTAGCCAGTTATGTTAGCAAAACCGATAGCAAGAGAACCACCAGCAAGCTCAAGCTCTCCAAGATGGCCAAGGAAAAGCATTGAGATCATTGCTCTTGAATATATCAGCAAGCCGGTCATAGCTGTTGGACCTGAGATCTTCCCTATTGCTATAATTTCTTCTAAAGCCTGAAAATGCAAATAAAACGTCATAAATAACCTTAACCCATGAGATTAGACTTGCAAGCATTAGATTATAGTACATGTTGGTAAATAAATATATTTAAATACCTCTGAAGAAGTTGGCCAACTATGCAAGTCGTCTTGACCATTATCCTTACTATTATTATTGTTATTATGATTGGAGAGAAGTGCATCCTTGGTTTTGTTAGGATCGTCTATGAGATAGGACTTTTCATTGGGGAAGTTAAGTGAGGAAGGACAAGATGGCTTGGGGTTGCACATAGTAATGAACAAGATCTGCTGTTGATCTTCTTTGGATAACAAATTACTAGAGAAAAAGGACAAGTTTTGTGGAGCTTTTGTAAGTATTATGGTGTGGTTCTTCTGTTTTAAGGAAGAGAAGGATTCTACAATATGTTAAGGCAGTCGGAGATTGGGAAGGGATATATATACACGAGGAATTGGGCCCTATTTGCGGTATTGCTTACTTCGTGTCGATATCTCCAAAACCATTTGTGCAGATGACCAAAAGTGTCAAAAGTTTAGTTCTCTTGACGAATATGGGGTCTCTCTCTTCCCCCCCACTCTTTCTCTCTCTCTCTCTCTCTCTCTCTCTCTCTCTCAACATGTGTGTGTGTGTGTGTGTATGTGAGTGAGACATTAAGGGAAAAGTTAATCTTCAAGCATCTTTATAATAAATGTAACTTTTGGTAGTTGATGACATTCTTTACGTAGTATAAGTTAGGATTTAGGTAATGCTGCAGTGCATGTCAAAATAAATAAATGAAAACAGTAGAAATAAACGGTTGAAGCATGTTTAGTTTGTCATCTTATGCGAACAAAAAGAGAATGAAAATACATAGGAAGATGATTGGAGGTTAGAATTAATTTACTATAAATTTCAACCACCAAGACAGGTTTATGTCGATGTATAGGCATGTAGGGGATAATCAGGATAAAAGTTGCTATTGATAATTTTTCTTTTTGGGGGTGGAGTTAAGGCTGGGATTACCAGGCATTTAAGTGGGTGATGATAACGTAATTAAGGATGATAATTGGGGTTTCATTTACGTAAAAATGTAAAGGGGATATAAACAATCTTATCTGGAGACAACAAGTGGCAGAGGACGATAAGCAAAAATTCTCTCCTGAAGCGACAAAGGTGGTATATAGCAATGTTTGTTGAGTTAAAGGATATGTTTGGTAACTTAGTAGACAAACATTATGTTGACACGTTGTGAGGCAGCAGCAGCAGCAGCAGCAGCAACCCATGCATGGCAATTTATATTTTTCTTCCACACACCCCATGTGATGAAACCCAATCCATACGTTCCTTCTGCCTGCTCGCAGCACTACTTCTAGCACAAAACATTACCTTACTACTTGACCAATTTTGGAGGTGACAGGATTTGTTTCAGAGAGAGAGGCTGCGGCTGTATTGAGAGTACAAATATGGCGCATATAATCAACTTGTGGCGGGAGCTTCACTTCCTATAGTAAGTGGATGGGATATGGCTGGACAGTATAGTATCTTCCCGATGTTAGAGAAGTGAATTATTACTTTATCTGAGAGTAGGAGTCATATACCACATAAATCGATGATAACTAGACATAAAAAATAAAATAAATCAATAAGATTTAATGATGACAGAGAGAAAAACAAGTAAAATTTTGATGTGTGGCAAAGGAATGTTAGTCGGTTAAAGATAGGACAAAAAAAGTTAGATCACACAAGTAAAAGGAAGCTCTCTTTCCTTTATCCTGTCCCTCATCACAGTGGCTTCTTGTGTTAAGCACTCTATTGCAATGCAAGTATAGCTAATATGGCTAACTAGTCTCAGAAATTCTGATAAACCCTAAATCGGCATTAACCAAAGATATCCAGACATGCTAAGATTATTTGAAAGATTGGAATTAGTTAAAGTCAAAATAGCAATTATAGGTAGGATACTGGGGTCAATCAAGAGGCATATCCAATAGATATGTCTGTCCATCTTTTTCATTTCAATAAAGACAAGAAGGTTTCTTACCATCATAGCCTAGTGAAGGTTGGTGTTGGATGGTGAATAGGACCACTAAAGAGTTAATGGGTGGAAAGGGGGGAAGGGTTAAGAAGTTGGGTTTGGCTGTGTGAAGAGCCAGCAGATGGAAGAAAGGAAACGCAGACAGTTACCTGTGATAAATGTGTAAAATTACATATTTATTCTCACTTATAGCACACATTCATATATGCATTAGCACTTTTATGGTGAATTTTGCTGAGGAATTAATAAAATACATGTTTTCAGGTCAATAGCATAAGGATTTAGAAATGGGATTAAAAAAAATGAAGTTTAAGTGTTTTATCATGTGTTAATTGGTTTTAGTCTTGATGACAGACCAGCTTTACGCATGAAAAACTACATTACAACTTCATGTTTTAAATTTCTTAGGTTGTCATGTGTTCGAGTGTCTTCAAATGCATAGGTCATAGCCATGTTCATTCGCAAACAGATTATCTCTGGTTTTTCTTGCAATTTTGTTATTTAGTATTGTGAAAGAGCAGGCCTTGAAACTTGGAGAAACTTGAGCTTTAATGTCATACTCTTTCACATCTGTTGTGGGGAAGCTAATAGCTTTCATGTTTTTGGTTAAGAGCACACACCACAATTCATACTGGAAAACCTTGTGAAAGTTCCATTTCAAGACAGCAAGGATTGAGGCACTGAAGTAGCCCAAGTCATGAAGAACCATGCATACTGAGAAAAAATAAAAAATAAAAAAAAAATCAGCTTCATCAATTCAATGCCAACTTCCATATGAAGCCAACGGTAGCATTACACTTTGAAGGAACAGCAGGTTGTGGCTTCAAATCAGAAGCAGAAGCAGGCCATAAACATGAAAGAAGTCGAATGGAAACAGTCAGCCCTAAAAACATAACAGCAAGCGCACTCAAAGTTGATTGCAGCAAAATTGATCATCACAACAAAGGACAGAACAATACCAAGCCGAGAGCAGAGCAGCTGGACAGTGGCTCCATTCACTTTTTTGCAACAGAAACTCTTCCTTTTCTAAACAAGAACCGAGCTGCTATCCACCACACGCCAAGCTGCATATTTATTCTTCCCAAATGCCCAAGTGCCACTCATCACAATCAACTCATGCTCTCAACACGAGGACTGGGAGTGCCCAATTTAATTTTCATCTTACAATTCATTGCAGAGTCCAATTTGTCCTATCATATTTTGGACGCCCATATCATCTCATCACTTTCTTTTGGTTTGTTTGACAGGTAACATGGGCGTTAGGTGTGAGAGTTTGCAACTAAGCACCCACAGCAGATCAGTCCAAGTTTATGAGGACTACGAGCTCAGGCAAGCTGAGACTGAAGAGAAAATGGATGGAACAGCTTACCATAAGCTGTAATTTCCTTTAGCAGTGCCGCAGTTGTGACTTCACTTGAGATCAGAGATGAGAACTAATCCAAGCAGCAGCTTCAGAACATACACTTGATGATAGTTGCGTGCCACCAAGTATCCTGTGCACCATCCAAGCTAAACTGAGATTCCAAGTGACCAAACAGAGCAGGTGCGACCATCTCAGCTGACCAGAGCACTCGAATGGCGCTCTACTTACACTATCCGAGCTCCACACACCACGTGCAGCTCATACATTGTGCAGCAGGTCTGATAGCACCATCAGCTGATGGCGAGAGAACCTGAACAGCAGAAGCAAATGGCGCTTATACAATAACAGAGCCCGAGCTGCAGCATACGTGGACACAATCCCAGCTACATGACACGAGCAACTGTTGACAAAAAGACCAAATAGTGTGGTCTTTTGAGAAATTGTAGCGGGTCAATGATGCAGCAAAACAGCCAAGAACGAGCATCTCGAGAGAAGCAAGCACGCATGACAGTAGCCCACGTTAACAGCGGCATGCAACCAAGAAATTCGGCCACTTAACATGACAGATTCCAAGCTCTTGAATGCTTACCAAGCAGCAGCGGAGACAAGATCAGAGCAACTAAGCACACAAGAGACTGCTGTGGCTTCAAGTTTGGAACAAGTGCAGCTCAGTTGCTGGACACGTTGTAGCTCAAGTCTCCATTTCCTTTTTAATCCTTTTAGAAGACCACGGAGCAAACCAATCAGCAGCCGTACAAGCTCCGCACATGAACCAGAGCTGCCCACCTTGTTCTGACCAAAACAGCAGCTCCAACTCTCCAAATCAGACACGACCAGCAGCAGCTAGATATGACCAAGCCGAGAACTAGCGGTCAGCAGCTGAAGCTTCATGTCAAGCTCCAGCATGTACCAGACCAGATCATCCAGCCAAGGAGTTCCCAGTAGCAGCTAATCATTTGTAGAACCAAGCAGTGGCGCACTGGAACAGCTCACCATATGCTGCAACTTTTAAAATTTAGAAGCTGGATAATTAAAGCGTGCAGCATGTGCGAAATTCAGTTCCAAGCACCGAGCTCGTGCTACACTCTATGCACAGCGAGCCATCCACACGCACGACCCACGTGCCCAAGCTACGGATTTGCCTGAAGACAGACCGATGTCTCTCCAGCTTATCCAGAGGTTGTACATACTAGAGATTGAGAGCTATGTGACATTCATTCCAAACATGGCATAAGAGATAAAGATAACAGGATTAGTAGATAAAAGTGAATTTGCAGAGCTTTAGTGATCCCAATCAGGGAAGTGAGGCTAAATGTAAGCAGATCCCACCAGAATGTATGTATCCATGAAAATAGACAAGCTCTCGGATCACATTGAGATGCCATTTCAATGGTACCAAAAAAGAAAAAGAAAAAGAAAAAGAAAAAGAAAAGGAAAAGGAAAATATTTCATTCCATATGTTGTGATGGCAATCAAGTAGAAATTTTCAATTAATTAACAATATCCTTATATAAAATGGGATGCATATTTAAGTAGGAAAAGGATTTGCAATATTGACAAGACCTGCAAGTGAATTGATACCATTAAAGATTATGCCTCTCTAGAAAGCGGAACAAACTCAAAGAATTTTATCCCCTGTCATCCCACCAGTTTTCCCACTTTTCTTGAAAAAGTATGATGTCTGATCTCTAGACAACTAATTGTTCAGCATAAGTACCTTATATTTTTCTCCCATTCATGGTCGCATCCTGTAGCAATGACATAACTACAACATGAATATGTCCGAAGGTACACGATTCTACTCTTTCCATGATCCACAACGGTGGAATTTAAATGTTATGCAAGTAGTTCAATATTTTGTTACATGGAAATCAGCCCTTCAATGAATATTAGAGATAGTTCACGTACATAAATTACAACTTCAACAACATTCGATACATTACCAAAGCAACAGTTCTGCCAACTAAAATCATGCAAAAAAAAAAAAAAAAAAAAAAAGAAGAAGAAGAAGAAGAAAAAAAAGAAAGAAAAGCGAAAAAGAATGGCATACATTAGGAAGTCATCTAAACACCTTTCATGTCATTTCAAAGCAAGACAAAACTTTTTTAGATACAGATGAATGCAATTAACAAAGAAAGAACTTATTTCATGGTTCCGATGCCTGTAGCAAGGAGACAGGAACTACAATAAAGGTCTTCTAACAAAATCCATAAAAATTTCCATATTTCAGGCATGAAATACCGGCCCTGTCAGTCTGGAACAACACAATTTCACATGTGAGCTGTTAACCACCAAGCATAACTCAACACGTTCATGTAATAGCACAGGAGATGAGGATAAGATTCCAATACCATGATAAACTCATCTCTGCATAATCAAATCATCTAAAATATGAGAATAGTTTTCATAAGAATATATCCCAACCACCAACAATATCTTTGGTTGGTGAGGAACTAACCACCAGGTAATTTCTTGATTAGCACGCCCTTTCTATGGTAATGATATTATAACATATAGTTTTGGAAGCTTTTCCAATATATAAATTCAAAATCATAATGCCTTTTCATTATTAGGTTTCAAAAAGCTGCTATTTAAAAGTGCCATTTAATTTTTAAAAATCAATCTTTTCTTCTATTGTCATTATAATACACGACTGTTAAAATTGTTCTTGAATTCATTTTACTTGCCGTACATATCTTACTTCCCCCTCTATGATCTACAACAAGTACAAAAGAATGTTGATACACCACGAACACTGATTTAAGTTTGATTCTTTCTCTCTAAGATCAATTGCTATATAGAAGCTCCTTTTAATGAATGTAATCTTGATTTCACAATTAAGAGAAAGGCTTAAGAGCATATCCATTTTATGATAATGAGAGGGAGGTTTGACTCGCTCTAAGTTCAGATCAAGAACTCAAATGACATCATAAACATAAGAGCTAATTGTGAATGCTTTGTCGCTTAATTATGTTAGAGAAACAAAATGTTTTGTAATATAGTTGTTCTCTTGATACGCTTCTTAAGATAGACATGAATTAATAAAATGATCATTTTTCTCCTATATCTAGATGTTATTAATTTAATATCCTACTTGATTATGAATGATATTTGTAAAGATCCACAAAAGTAGAGTTATTTTTTATTTTATTTAATTATCTAGAAAGAGAAATTAAATGTCTGATTTTTTTAATGGCAAAAACTATATTTCTATAAATTTTTTTGTAATGAACAACATGAAATTCTACTTTGAAGGTCTCCTTTCCTTATGATAATATTTACCATGTTTCTAATATGTTATGCTATCACATATAAAATTGATGCAAATCAAATAAATTTCTTAGAAGAAAATAAAAAAGGAATTGAACATAAAAACTTTGTCAAATTTTTCATAAAATTGTTTTTTTTTTTTTTTATCTGTTGAAGCTAAAATTTTTATGACACTCATTAGAATCATAACAAGATTTATATATAACTTGTGTTTGGATTTAGCTTAAAAATTAAAACTTATCTGTCCGCTTAATTTAATATTAATCATTGAGGATTAAATTACGAGAACATTCACTAGAATCATAACAAATATAAAACTTGTGTTTGGGTTTAATTTTCAAATTAAAACTTATTATCATACTAAATTTAATATTAAGCAAATGAAAATATAACTATATTATTAGCTATCTTTGTAAAAGGATTCAATTTAAAATGAATGCTACTTTCCATTGTTTAATTTGTCTGAAGTTGGACACATTTACTTGAAGGTAATAGATTAATTAATATATATACTTATGATACACATATAAAAATTAATTGCAGCAATATAATGAAATTTATAACCATGTAAATTATATTATTTGTTGTTTACTGAAGTAAATTATAAACACGACTAACAATGTAGGAAAGAAATGAGACCTAATATATGTTTACTTTTCCTTAATAAATGTAAATATAAATTTTCATTATATTAAATTAAAATTTAATATTAATTATCTATATATGGCATTATATATTAGGAAAAATAGATTGTACGGAAAAGAAAAATGAGTAACTAATATCTATATTGCATATTCAACGATTGCCTATAGATGAAGATTTTTATTTGATAGAAAACATTGAAATTCCAAAAACTTATTTAAAACAGACACACACTCACACATTAATATAGGATACTTCATAGATGATGTGTTATTTTGTGCTTTGCGAAACTTTAAGCTTCAAGTGAGCTTGTATGTACACAAGAGAGAAACTACTTTAAAATTATAGTTTGCTAGAGTTTATAAGGAAAGGAATAAGAGTTAAGAGAGGTTTGGCTAAAGAAATTAATAAAGAGATACGCTTATTGAAGAATTTAGGGTGCAATACGTATTTATCAACCTTGAAAAATAAAATTAAATAATTACAAATTACATAAAAAAATTACTAAGATAATGTTGCTGAAGATGCAACATTAGTAATAGTATAATAATAACAATATCTCATCCTAAACATGCTATGTATATATATAAATGTATTAATGTTGTATCTTGTAGGAATATTACATCTTTAAGATATAATATAAGTATAGATGGTACATAAGTATTTTAATAATATTTTTTATACAACTTATAATTATATAATATTGCAAATTTCTCGAAAAATTGATATTGTATATGGTCTTAGAAAAACTACCATAATTAGTTATTTCAAATAATAATAATGATGACGATGATTACAAATCTCAAACCCCATTTATCTTATTCCCCTTCAATATTTTCTCTTTGTGTATTATTTATTCTCCATATTAATAGGCTTCAGAAAATTAGAAAACTCCGTCGTTGAAGGAAATTGCCGCATTCTCTCTCTCTCTCGCTCTCCAACATTCTCTATCTCCGTATTATGTACTCTACGTTTTACAACGCGTCAAAAAATGCATAACGCCTACAATTTCCAGCTTGAAATACAAACATCACATAATAATGAAATTGCCCTATGTACAATTAAATCTTTCAATGCGATTTAATGGGACTTTAATCTTTATTATTTTTCCCCTAATCTTTATTTTTTCCCCCTATATCGAGAAGTCATCAATGTAATATCCTACAATATTAATTATATTTGAAAAGATTCATAAGAGTAACTTATATATATCTTATATAACTATTACATATACTTCATAAAAAGTTTAGAAGAACCATGATATGAAGTGTGTAAGAGAAATTATGAATTTTTATTTCTTAATACTCATGTAATCACTTTATATATATACATATATATATATATTTTTCGTTGAATATTCAATAAATCATATATAGCGAGTCATTCATTTTTTAAACCTTATATTACTCAAATTATAATTAAAGCATTTTTATTTATAATACATAAAAATTATTAGATTATATTTATATTTTTTTGTTTTTAAAAAAGATCATAATCATTATTCAAATTTTTATCCCATATTATTCAGGCTCTTTAACTAGTTAGACAAATTTTTAAAGATATAAGCTATGATCGTTGTAAAAGGTGTCTATATCCCACTTTAAAGGAAGAGCAAACAGTAAAGACTTTAAAATTTAAAGGAAATAAAACCTTACTCAATAGTACTGCTCTACCAGAAATATACACAAGAAAAATTCGACACAGAGATTGAATTGAATATTCGATAGATTCCAAAGAAGAAGAGGGGTGGACCAAAAAAAAAATATATATATATATATATTAAGCAACTTTAGCTGGTTGTGGGTAATTTGCAGTACTATTTTGGTTGGTCAAGAATGCATGGGATTATACAACAAACATTTGGCTTTTTTGCATACAGAAATAGTCTATCAATTTTCCTCCTATCTGCATCAAGTCTGCACACATCTATCGGAATCTCATCCATCATATATGCCCCATATTAATTTGAGCTACCTTTCTAACCTTGCTCAGCTTTTTGATCAACTTTGTCTTGCAATGAAGTGAATGTGACGATGCATTTTTCATAATAAGCCGAGCTTTCAAGTCAAAGTTAGACATGAACTTGATAGTTTTGTATTTAGCGTTCCATTATGGACTTTTTGCCTCTCAAAGGACAGGAAACATACAAGAGATTGTTATACATTCTTAGTTTACATATACTTTTAAAATATGCAAAATTTCATCTCTGTTGAAGTTGATTTTTAGACATTACAATGTTGGGTTTTTTGAATTTCATTCATTTTTCTTCTTTTGTAGGTTGCAAGATATTGATATTGAACTTTATATTAATAACAGCAAGAAAAAACCTCCCTATGGCTCAGTGACTATCAAAAACATACTGGTTCTTCTAAACGGGGTTTTAGGTAAGTGGTTAGAACAAAGAAATATGTCAACATGCACACCCATAAGTGCAAAAAATGTGGCTTTGAAAGTGATCTCAAGTTAGAAAAGAAGCAGAAGAGGTAGGTGTAGGAAGCACAGAAATACATGACTACAGATAAAAATTGATTAACTTATCCAACTAATCAAAAAGTATAAGCTTTTAGATTAGTATAATCAATGGCCGGATTGTGAACTCCAAAACCCCATCACAAAGTGTCCGTCAATCTAGTGCTTTCCCCACTTCTCCAGGTTCTCTTAGTTAACTGTAGTGCATCTTTAAGGGATTTTATCTGCAGCGTTGTGGCTAGGGGTAAGCAAAAACCCATCCAAGATAAAACAATCCAAACTGCAATAACGGGTATTTTTCTTTCCTTTTTTTTTATTTTTTATTTTTCCCCCAAGCGGTTTTGACTCCAATTTAGACCATAACCTCTACCTTTAAGCTTTGAACCGTAGATGTAACTGGGCAGATCATAATAAGATTCCCAATCCGCTCGACCTGAAAAAACCCTATTTATTTATAGGATTTTAAAACGGGTTTAGAGTTTTATAAGAAACTCATTAAAAACCCGCTACTCGATAAAAAATAATTCAAATATTATACATAATAAGAAATAAAAACTATTAAATTTTTGGATTTCATGCTTTTGATTAAATATGGACATAATGTCATTATATTTAATTATAATAACTATAATATGATAAAACAAGATGTCAATCATTTTAAGTTCACACTATTACGAAGATACTGTTATATTTTAATAAGCAAACATCAAATTTACTTTGCCCATAAAGCCAATTCTTTTATTTATGGCTTGTTTATTTATTTCTTTTCTTTTTTTCCTAAGCAAGAAAGCATTTTTCGTACTCATTTTTTAGGTGAAACTACATTAATAATAATTATAAAGATGTTCACGTTATAATGAATGTAATTCTTTTATTTAAATAGTATAAAAGCATTTTTTTTCTTCTCGATAGGCAAGCAATAGGATTTGATCAAGTAATAGTTTTAGAGATTTTCTTTGCTTGTGATAAAAATAAGAAGCTTGTTATTTGTTAAAATAATTTTTTTTTTTGTAATTTCTAATTCACCGTTCCATTACTTATTCATAATACTACTTTACATCTATAGATTGTTAATGCTTTGTTTTTCCTAATCTTTACATTCAAAAACTATTTAATTTGTATAATTAAATTTATAAAACTTACCATTAAGGGGAAAAAGAAAAAAGAAACAGGTTCCGAGTTTACCAACGAACTTATCAAACATATTTCAAGTAATACACTCAAAATCCTATGAAGTTTTAAGTGAGTTTTGGAATACTTTACAAATAACAAGAAGGGTTATCAAATTTATTCTAAATCTATCTCGATCGGATCCTTACTTTGAACATACTAAAGTTCATCCAGGTGCTCAAACCGAAGTACATATGTTAATCAGAATTGAACATTTAAAAAGATATTGGCGCCGAGACTTATATGCCAAGCACAACCCATATGACTGACTTCCACAGCAAAAGAAAAATAACCAAAACTCACATACCATCAAACACTAACCGACTAACTCTCCTCTCCTAGCTCATCGACTAAACTACACCTCCTCTGTCGTCATCTCTTCAACTCTTCCTCTCACTCAATAATTCGTCCACTTAAATATGCTCATAAAGTTATAAAAAAATTTTAAAACATATGATGTAAATAAAGAGATTCGGCATAAATTTTAATCACAATATAAATTATAATGCAAATAATAAAGTATAAATCATTATACTAATACATAAAACTAAGATATAATTATCAATAATGTTATAAATTATATTACAACATAAATCCTTATAATGAAATACTAAACTAAAGCAAAATATTAATATTAGTTATCTTGTCAATATCAAAACTACTACAACCTCTCTGAACCATTATCATAATTATTGTTATCATTATCATGATTGTCAACTTGTTATATTCACATCTTCTTATTCCAAGTCCCTTAAAACATTGATTCATTTAGGCCGGAAAAAAAGAAAAAAGTATCGATCCATACTTTATTTTTAATAATACAAATGTCATGAATCTCTAAATAATCTTGGGTTTCACTCTCATGCACCATGGCTCTCCATATTTGTAAGTGTACCGACCTTTTGCATAATATTATGTTGACCTTTTTTTTACCCCATACACTAGTCAATGAAATATATCTTCTTCCTCAATCATTTATTTAGTCTTCAATAGATGATCATTATCATAAAACTAGTAATGTAATCAATTTAATTAAAATAAATAAGGTATCGTTTCATTTTCATTGATTAGTTTGCTCTAAATTATAGAAGTTTACTTCTTTTTATTAGTTTTTTATGGGTAAAGTCTTTTTTTTTTTTTTCCTTATTAGTTTCAATAGTTCATTAGACTAAAATCAAGTAGAATTATATAGAATCGTATAAAGTCATGCATAACCGCACAAAATCAGTAAAATCACATGGAATCAATAAAATCATTATATAATCATATACCTATACCTAACTTATGATTCAATCGTGAATCTATACAAAAACTATTTTATATATAATCCGATAAAAAAAAATACTCCTAATATTATAAATTCGTAAAATCACATCGAATTTTAGCAACCATATTATCCTACCATTCATTGAAGGTTCCAAGTAATATTGTGATGATGATAGCAATACATAGATTTCCTTTTCGTTGTGAACGCCTTATGCCTCATGCGATCTCCATTGTATTAGTTGCTCGACTGGCATTGTTTGCCTGCTTGCTTTAGATATTTTATGTTTTCTTTCCAGCCAATGCGATGACAATGCACATGTGCAAAAGTATATCCCATAAAGGCCATTTGACATGGAGGTCCCTCTTCTCTTTAACCTGCAATTTCGTTCAATCCAGGAATATGTGGGTAATTACTTAATAGAAGTTATGGATTCCGGCCATAATCTTCTCCAGTACTGCTTACTTTTGGGCAAGATATCAAGGTTTGTTCGTAAGTCTTCTTCTTGATGCATACGTCTTGGGCACTTGAAGTTGAGTGTAGGCATGATTCTTTTCAATTCACTTCCTGATAGAAAGCTGTTGACGAATATCCTGTAAAGGAATAACCTTATTTCTGGGTTGAGGGAGAAGACCTAATCCACTTCACATCTTAACCTTACTAAACATCATCCATTTCCTCCGATTTGATGTAAATTTCTTTCAATTTCAAATTTTTCTTTTTTTTTTTTTTCCTTGCATTTTAAGATATGCAATGATGATCATCATAGTAGGGAGTTAAAACGGATTAGAACTATGTTAACTGAAATCCAATTGGATATGGGATAGTAATCACTTCTTCATTCCGTTGAAGCTCAGAAATCTGATACATTTATACTATGGCTTGTATTTTAAATAGTATTCAAGGACCATGGAAGATCTTTGCAAGTGGACCTATGTAAGACCAAAAACTGAACCAGAAGTTGTGCTTTCCCCGTTTACCCATGTTTTTGTGAAAGCAAGCGCTTTCGCTCCTTTGGTTTCATATTTTTGTTTTTTGCTTTCAAATAAGATATTTTTACTGGTACGTACCTCGCTTTCTGGTATTTCCATTAAGTGCTTCTTTATAGTCCACAATTTCCCTTTCGTAGGTACTTTTGCCTCGCCTCTACCCTTAGTGCTTTTCTATGTTGAAACTCCCATAATATCTTGATCTCCCATGCTTTTTTTTTTTTTGTTTTTTCTCTTCCGGGTAAGATTATCCAAATCTAAACTTCCTCTTTCTTTTGCAATCGTCGTTAGACTCCAATAGCACCAATGTATTTACGTATAGTTAGTAGATTCCCCCAAACAAATCTTTGAGATATGGGATCCACTAATTAGATGAACTCAGTAGATACGTAACTGACTCACATTTAATATGCGAGAAACGATTGGAGGACCGATATAATAAGGATCCGTTGTCTAACCATATGTAATAGTTTTCCCTTCCAACCAATATACTTCTTTCGAATTCTGATTAATGACATTAAAAAGTGGCATGTGTTTGGTTTAATGCCTCTTTCAAAGTGAAAATATAAAGGATTTGCACAAGCTTAAAGTTTGGAATATAAGTAAATCTCTGAAAAAAACGGTTTTAAATTGTGAATCAATCTCATCGTAAGTAGACTTAACTTGAACGATTCAATACACAGAACCCTGTGGATTGACTAGAGCTCAAACTGATGGTTTAATCTATTGATTTAAGGTTAGGATAACCTCAAAATTTAAAAATATATATATATATAAATAAAATATAATATAATATACATATATACTACATATATAATGTAAACATACTATATATATAATATAATACAAACAAGTATATATCATATATAATATATAATAATTAATGTACTATAATATACTATATATAATATTAATATGTATTAAGAGAAATTCAATTCACCAGCAACTACGATCGATATGTCGATATAAAGTTTTAGATTTAGTTAGAAAAAGATAGATAAATAGGTCAAAAATTATTTATAATAATTAATGGAAATTCAAAAAAATATATATTTATAATAATCGAAAAAAATTCAAAAAAAAATCCACAATTCAATTAAACCGACCTAAGCCCTCTCTCCCCTTTAAAGGCCAAATCCGATTTACTCCCTAACCAACCCGTAAACTGATGATTTAAGATGAATTTCGAGCCGGATTGAATCGGCGTACAGCCCTAGATATAGGGTAATTGTCCGAAAACATCACTTTAGGTTTGGTTGTCTTAAGTTTTAGCCTCGAGCACTGAAGAAAGGTTTTTAAGGTTTGAACTATTGAGAGACCGCATCGTCCGCTAGACTCCACAAATTAACAAATAGGACACTAGTATCGAAATTCTAGGACAATCGTAAAAATTCATTGTTTAAGATTGAGATTGGCAATGAAGCCATAATAATTTTAAAAAATAATAATAACCGAAGTAACCCTGTATGTTTAGATTCTGAAAACAACACAATAAAATATTAATATAATTAAAAAGCTAACTATAATTATGCTACTGGTTAAATATCAAATAAGTAGAATTTGATTTCCAATAGTTGACAAGCTCTTAAAAATAAACTATTGAAAAAAGTAAAGATAATGAATTGACAAAAATAATATTTAAATGATAGATATGTACACTAAACATAATTTTTGCACATATAAATATATATAACTTAGTAAAAACTCCTTCATATATATATATATATATATATATAAACATATATTGCACCTAGACCCAGTGTACAACTATAATTTAATAAATTCAAAAAAAAAAAAAAAGGATTCCAAATATATAGTAATAGCAAGGAACTTGCGTGGCAGCTGGTTGGAGAAATTATTATTGGCTAAGTCAAGTAAACAACCATGTTTGGACATATTTTTGTCTATAAAACATGTACAAAATCGGTAGATGAGCCCCATGTACAAGTCCATGCATACACCGAGCTGACCGCCACAAATCCACCCTCTCACTTACATCTTTGGCATTTCCACAAGTTGACAACTTCAGGCATAGTAAAACATCAACTACAATCGAACCTAAATCTTCTCTTTTTTTTTTATGTACGATTTAAGTCACCCACTACTTATAGGTTATCTTGAAAACATATGAGGGGTCACACCCAGTGATACTCCCCACCTTCCATAAATCTCTTCTCTAAACTAAACCAGACTTGAATCATCTATCTACTAACAAGAGGTCTGTTCTAATATCATTTATAACGTCTAAGACCAAAAGTAGTGAATAGTTAGACTAACAAATACTAATTAGCCTATTTCAACCACTTAGCCCACAGGTTTCAAACATGTGTTGACAAAGTATTCACACCATGCCTTTATAAACTAATATAACAACATCTCACAATCCATATAAAACACTTAACTATAGGGTTTCACAATTTTATATGTAGTTTTAACAAAAAATATTATTTTTTGGAAATTAAATAGCTATATACATCGTACCCTAAGAAATTACTAAAAGCCGTACAAATTTCGAAGTTATTTTCAACTACCTTAACAATGTAGTTTCTACTGCAAAAATTTTTTGGAATTAATTTATGATATATATAGTGTTTCTATGTAAAAAGTTTGGTTAAAACTATTTTCTAATATTTTGCAAATATTTTTAGTCCTAAATTATGGTCAATTTGGAATTTTTAGGGCCTTATTTCATTTTTCTCAACAACCTCACATAAGTTCTACTCTTAGCTTACATGGGTTGTAAAATGTAATTTAATAGAGAAAAATGATGTTTGGAATGAATTTTATAAGTGGAACTGGTTGATTTCGTGAATATTTGGGTTTTGCAAGTAAAAATATGTGAAATTCCTTTTACATAACCTTGATATTTTGTGTGTAAATATAGGTTTAATGAAGTTTCCTTGAATTATAGCATAAATCGAGGTTGGAAATGATGTTTGATTATTAATCTTTAACTAGAAATATGGAGAAGTTGTGAAATTTTAGTTGAAAATATAGCATTTACTCAATGTTATAGGATAAACCAAAGGATTGTTAAGTAAGTATTACACTAAAATCTTACTTAAAGGCTAAATTAGAGGATATATGTATGTGATTTTCAACTAGGGAGGTTTTAAAGGATAGGTCTGAGGATGTTTTAAGAATTTTAAAGTCAATTGAATTCAAAGGATATTTCAAATGATAATTCAAAGGATGACTCAAAAGATAGCTTAAGCAAGAATAGATCCAAAATGACTTTAACATTTGAACATTAAGTATAACCACTTTCCAAATTAAGGATAATGAACTTAACACAAGGAGTAATAAGTATAATACTAATATTTAATTTTTATTAAAGGTGCCATTTATAATAAAGGAATTTATAGCGAAGGAGCACTCCACAACTACATTTAGTGGAGTAGTGAGTAACCTAGGCAAGTTAGGATCAACGATTTACCGTATTTTAAAGTATCATTTTAGGGTACCTGGAGGCTTGAGTGTGAACTTGTTTGTGATTGTAACAAGATGGCTATCTGCGTACTTATATGTCTTTGATTCTTGATTAGATCTTCATCATGGCGCTTTGGTGAAGTGTTATTTGCTAGATTAATTAAATTGATTGATCACCCTTAACCTAAATTAAATCATTTTAGACTTAAATCTATGAATAATATGCATTGTAACCTATTAGGGGGCGACTAAGATTGTCCAACTAAATACTGATCCTTTTGAAAGGGATAGCTAAAATGGTCTATTCCTCATCATTAGTCTAACTAAGTAACAAGAGAAAAAGTCGCTGTAAGGTTAAGGATGTTGTTCAAAGGTAGTCAAGGGAGAAGGGATAATTGCATCACAAGTCTGAGTTTGGTCACAAAGGCATCAGTGTATTTATATGAAAACTCCTCAAATCTGGATTACAGCGAACGCAATTTCTTTAGTCCTACAACAGGCCAAACAACATTATTCCATGACATTTGCTTCATCATACATTATATCTAACTAACTTAGTTGAGAACCCTACTTGTTTCATGGTGTATGCATATTTCTATCTCTGTCCCATTTATTGAACTGCGATTGCTCACTTCCCTATAACTCTTTTTACAGGTCAAGAGTATTCAAGTCCATTCCCAAGCAAGTAACTACCAAGGCTAAAGATTGAGGATTAATGAAGATATAGTTGGGTTTTATTTCTCTGAGGAGTTTTATTTATCCTTATGGAAACTAATTGGGCAACCACGAGTGACTTAGTAGGTTCCATTGTAAAACAATGAAGTAATATAGAAAGTACAATGTTTGAACTTATAAACTTTTCTTATATGTATCAAACTTTATATAAAGGATATATCTCAAAGCAATATTTTACTGTTCTTTTCTAAAAGAAATCGATAAACTAATTTATAGTTTTTATGAAAAAATAAGTACTAAACTGGATGGTTCAAAACAATTTATTGAGTTCACTTTTGTGAACCAAATCTACAATAGTAGTTATAGGGTCAGCTCCTATCCTAAAGTGGTTTATATTACGGGAAAATTATGACTCTACTACTTAATGAGTGACATCAAACTTAAAAAAAAAAAAAAAAAAAGGGTAACAAATGACATCTAAGCTTCTAACACCAATATTTTCGAAGACCTCCCAAAAGCTTCATGTTTAATTTTCCTATTGTGAATTTCTATAGCTACAATGAGCAAGTAAAGCGATATAAGGCCTCTTCCCCTAGTGCCCCTTAATGGTTAGAAAGCTTGAGAAGGTGAGTCATTGAAGGATATCTGTATCAATGTTAAGGAAAAGTAAGATATGATTAGTTTTACTTAGTAACTAAGGAAATTCATCAAGATTAAAACTCACCTAATAAAGTCCCACTCGATTTTATTAAAAGTTTTCTCTAATCCACTTTGATAAATCTACCTAATAAAGCCTAAGACTCAGGACATTGCAAATCACTACATGTCCTTAGTCCTCTACTAACACATCAGGCTACAATGAATACAACTAAAACTACCATTTACCTATGAACTACATTCTCCACAATGATAATAACAACCTCAATAAATAGAATTGACAACTCCAACAGAGTCTTTACAACTCCTAAAAAAACATAACTAGTATCAATTGTAAAATTTCAGATAACATATCTAACAAAAGTCTAAAATAGAAACTAGGTCTCTAAATAAACCAAATACTATCTTCTTGAAATTTAACTCAATAGTTCTAGTCTTCATCATAATAGTAAAAATATTCTATACTCTCACCATCTTGATAATAGTAATATGTATCTCCATAGTTGTCTAACCAACATATTCATCTAATTGACTTGCAGCTATAAGGAAAATAAAGGGCTGAGCCGAATTTTAATACGTAACACACAAGTACACATGCATGAATAAGCAATGCAATACACATGTGGAATATCTAATAATAATATACACACAATTGATTGTTATCTTTAATCTTAGACCATTGAATAGCACTTAAGGGTACTTATGGTCCTATCCACATAATGATAAATAAATACACAAAATATAAATTACAACAGTTGATAGGAATCAAGCTACAGGGCCTTTGACCCGCAACCGAGCTCGAGCACTAGAAGGCTTAGCACGACGAATCCTTATGTTCCAACCAACCCCTACTAAGGCTGAGTACCTCCTTATCGAGCCACCTCTAATGTCATGCCGTATAACCGCCTATTATTGTATGGTATGCCGAGTTAATGATTACTCTCTATTATCGAGTCGACCAATTACTTAGCCTCTTCTTTACCAAGAAGCTGAGAGAGAAAACTGAACTGACTAGGCCATCCCTAATAGGACAAATCTATGCGTCCGTATTTTTTGTCTGCATCTCCTAATGACTTCGCTAATGCCGCATCGCTACGTGTACAGTATCACATGTAAACTCTGTAACATCAATGATTAATTTTCTTGTATATTCATTTTTGCCCCTTTATAACATGTGCATTGCCCTCCTTAAGAAATGTCATTTTTGTCATTTCCCTTTTGGGTAAGTTGCCCTAGTTTGCGAGTATAAATACCCTTGTACTTGTAGTTACAAGAGAGCAAATAATCTTCAATACACTTTTGAGTGCCTTCTTCCCTGTGTAAACACTGTTGTTTACTCTCGGCATCACTCTTATCACTTCCCTTAAGTAAGGTTAGGTAGTGAATAACCTCATTGAATCAATTCATACGTCACATCAAATTATACCGTAAGTCCTCGAAAGTTTCATTGGTGCGTTATATCCTCTGGAGCTGTTCATAGGTTTTGCTTGCTATTTTCGTCCTTTGTTTTCACTATTTTGTATCTTTGCCCATTGACTCTTTTCGAGCTTTCTGCAAGCTCGGACCTATTTAGCAATCGACCTTATCTGTTCTCAGCTATGGTTCACATCATCTTGATATCAGAGCGGAGGCTTTGTGTAAACTATAGTTAACTCTTCTTGAAACTCCATTATACTCTATTTTAGCTTGTTTGAAACAGAGTCGATTAATGAGTTCATTTGACTGAGGAATTATTAGTTATTTACTTTCTGAAGTGTTTATTTAAATTATGAATCTGTAAGGAAAAATGATAGACCCAAATATGAATATTGGTATCAGTAATGATAGTGAAGTTGTCCACCATGGGTGTTAATCTCAGGGAACTCCTAGAAGCACTAACGAGAGACTCGATGAGGTAGTTAACCTCTTAGTAAATCTAACCCGAGCTATTCATGCACTGTCTTGCCGACCCATTAAGGCCATACAAAACACTCCACAAGCTACTCAACCTGTTAGAGGTCAGAACCCAACTCAACCATTTCAAGGTGGAAGAGTTGGCGAATGAGTAAGGCAAAAGATAGACTTGAAAGAGCTAGATAAGGAGGAAGAAGAGTATTTTGAAGAGGAGCGTGTATGAGTCCCCAGAGCATCCGACCATGTGAAGTTTCGAATTCTGAGTTTCAATGGATCTGGGAATGTTAACGAATACCCGAATTGGGAAGAGAAGGTAAAGCGTGTGTTTGAATATTACCAATATGAGGATTACAAGAAAGTGAGGACTACTGCTGTTGAATTTTCTAGATATGTCGCTACGTAGTGGAAGAATTTTCAGGCCATGAGAAGAAGAGAGGGGTGCCGAGAGATTAATACTTGGCTTAAGATGAAGAGAGTGCTCAGAAATAGATTCTTGTTGAAAACATATCACCAAGATACTTCCACCCAACTTCAGGAGCTGAGATAATTAGGCTAAACTATTAATGAATATGTTCAAGAATTCCAAATTTTTATGACAAGATGCGAAGTAAAACAACTACCTGCCCGAACAGTTTCAAAATTTGTCACTAGGTTGAGAGAAGACATCCGAGATATTGTGAAACTCCAATGATTTGACGTAATGGATGAAGCTATAGGTAGAGAGGCAGAGTGCCAACTAGCCGATTAGGACAGGCAAGTAATCTTACACAACCAAGTACCAAGTTGAGAAATAGGATAGATGTCAAAGCTAAGCAAAAAAGTCAATCCAAAGATCTAGTGCCAACTCAAACGTATGAGAAAGGGGAAGGATCTGGCAGAAAGACTAGCCAAATCAAATGCTTCAGGTGCCAAAGGTTCGAACATATGGCTACTCAGTGCCCAAACCGAAGGACAATAGTCATTAAGGGAAACACCCCGAAGTTAGATGTAGAGAGTACGCATGAGGAACCCAGGGAAGAGGAGGTTTCTAACAAGAATGAGAATGCTGAGAAAGAGTTGATCACGGAAGACGTATATGTTGAGAACTTGGACCAGCTACTTATGGATGTCCAACTCACTATGAGCATAGAGCCCTTACAAAAGGAAGAGCAAAGGGAGAACTTATTTCATATCACTTGTAAGGTGAATGAACAGACATGCTCCTTTATAGTGAACAGTGGGAGTTGCACCAATGTGACATCAGCCGACCTCGTCTCAAAACTGAGGTTACCGACTGTTGAGCATCCACAGCCATACAAGTTGCAATGGTTAAGTAACAAGGGATCATTATATGTCACTCAGCAAGTACTGCTGTCGATCACTATCAGCAATTACTCCAACTAGATTCTCTGCGACATACTACCCACGTGCACTTCCCACGTATTGTTAGGAAGACCGTGGCTGTTTAATAGGAGAGTCATCCATGACAGTTATAGGAATACCTACATGTTCGAGAAGGATAATTGGAAGATCACACTGAATCCGATGCCACACAGAGAGGTTCACAAGTTACGAACAAAACTTGCTTGTGGATCGAAGAAAGCTCCGGTAATGAGTAGAGCTAAGCTCTGAAAGGCCATTAACGCCAATGAGCCAACCCTCCTATTAGTCAAGCAACTATTAGAAATGAAGGAGCGGAATGATTTACCTCAAGAGGTGAAGGAACTGTTGAATGAATATGCTGACCTATTCTCAGAACAGTTGCCAGCAATGTTGCCCTTGACTCGAGGCATAGAACACTGCATTGACTTAACACCCAATACTGTACTGTCGAATAAGCTAGCTTATTGCATGAATCCCGAGCAAGCTTCTGAACTTTAATGTTAAGTCAATGAGTTACTGGAAAGAGAATACGTAAGAGAAAGTCTCAGCCCTTATGTTGTACCTGCACTTCTCGTGCCGAAGAAGGATGGAACCTGGCGGATATGTGTTGATAGCTGAGCCGTAAACAAAATGACGATTAAATATAGGTATCCGAATCTCGAGACTAGAAGACATGCTGGATGAACTGAGTGGAGCCAAAATTTTCAACAAGATTGATCTCAAGTCCGACTACCATCAAATCTACATGAAGTCAAGAAACAAGTAGAAGACTGCATTCAAAACTTGACATAGGCTTTACGAGTGGATGGTCATACCCTTTGGCTTATTGAATGCCCCAAGCACCTTTATGAAACTTACGAACCATGTACTGAGATATCTCATTGGGAAATGTGTCATAGTGTACTTCGACGACATCCTAATCTACAGTGCCAACATGCCGAGCCACTGTAAACACATCAGAGTAGTCTTAGATTATCTCCGTGCCAAGAGATTATTTAGTAACCTAAAGAAATGTTGTTTTTACCAACATGAGTTGGTATTCTTGGGTTATGTAGTCAATGGAGAAGGTTTGCGAGTCGATGATGAGAAGATCCGAGAAATTATTGAATGGCCAACCCCTGCTACTTGTACCAACGTAAGAAGTTTCTATGGATTGGCTTTGTTTTACCGAAAGTTCATCAGGAACTTCAGTACCCTTACTGCACCACTTACTAAATTAACGAAGAAAAACACCAACTTCTGATGGGTAAAAAGGGAGGAGAGGAGTTTCATCGAGGTAAAGGAGAAGTTGACCTCCGCTCCAGTGTTAGTATTCCCTAACTTTAACAAAAAATTTTAGTTAGAGTGCGATGCATTAAGCATTGGAATAAGTGCTGTCCTGACGCAAGAAGGACAACCAAATGCCTTCTACAGTGAGAAGCTCCGAGGACCCCAGCTAAATTATTCCGTGTATGACAAAGATCTCTTAGCACTAATCTGTACATTGTAAGTATGGCAACACTATCTACTTCTGAGAGAATTTATCATATATACTAACCACGAGTCATTGCGGTACCTTTGAAGTCAAACCAAACTGTCTAAGAAGCAGGTGAAATGAGTTGAATTCTTTAAGGATTCAATTTTGTAATCAAATACAAGTAAGGAAAGAGCAACATAGTTGTAGATACTCTATTAAAAAGGCATGCGCTCTTATCAAAATTGCAGATTAGATTGTTTGGTTTTGCAAGTATCAAAGAATAATACTCCGAGGATCCACACTTTGGACCAATAATTTCGAGATGCGTGGATGGGAGAACAGTGGACGAGTATTATGTGTAGGATAGCTATCTGTTCCGATGAGGAAAACTATATGTGCCAACTTGTTCCCTACGAGAATTATTAATTAGGGAAGCACATAACAGAAGACTCTCCGAACATTTTGGAGAGAGAAAGACTTGTGAACTAGTGAATAGCCGATTCTTTTGGCCAAGAATATGAAGAGATGTATACCGAGTGGTCGAAAGCCATACTACATGCAAAAAGGCTAAGTGCCGAGCTAAACAAGAGAAGGCGATGCCCCTACTTGTTCCAACGAGGCCGTAGACTAAACTAAGCATGGACTTTGTTCTTAGACTACCAAGAACTACCCGAAGAAAAGATTCTGTAATGGTCATTATGGATCGATTCAATAAGATGGCACACTTCGTGCCCTGTACCAAAATTAACGATGCTTTAGCTATTACTTCTCTTTTCTTACAAGAAATTGTGCGGATACACGGCGTGCCAAGGAGTGTAGTCTCCGACAGATACCTAAGTTCTTAAGTCATTTCTGGAAAACCCTATAGCGTCGATTGGGAACCAAATTACTCTTCAGTACCTCTTATCACCAACAAACTGATGGCCAAACAGAAGTGGTTAATCGTACTTTGAGTTCATTGCTCCGAATTGCAGTCAACAAGAACTTGGTCGAGTAGGACATCTGCCTACCAGTGGTCGAGTTTGCTTACAACCAAACCGTACATGACACCACTAAGCAGACCCTCTTCGAAGTGGTCTATGGATTCAATCCCGAGTTACCCCTTAACCATACCCCCATACCCGCAACTACATAAGAGGACCCTAACGCCTGGGCCAAGGCATAATCCCTTCATCACATTTATGATAAGGTCACTCGGCATATTGACAAGGTTACTAAAAGAATGCATAAAAAGAACAAGGGTCTATCGGCAAAACAATTTCAATCGGGAGACTTGATATGGCTATACCTCAGCAAGGAACGGTTCCCGAATAAAAGGAGAAACAAATTATCTACAAGAGCGGAAGGACCTTTCAGAATCCTCCAAAAAATCAGTGACAACGCTTAGAGGTTGTAACTGATTGAGGACTATAGGGTTTCTGACGCCTTCAACATCGCCGACCACAGTCCATATCACCCTAACGGAGAATTGAGCGAATACCATCCAGATTTAATCCCAAATCCAAGACAACCCAGAGAGAATTATAGGAATTACGCTACAAGGCTCCTGACCTACAACCGGGCTTAAGGATTAGAGAGGCTGGCATGACGAATCCTTATGTTCTAACCAACCCCTATCAAGGTCGAGTACCTCCTTGTCAAGTCACCTTTAATGCCGTGCCATACTGTATGACCACCCATTGTTATTTGGTATGCCGAATTAACAATTTCTCATGCATCCATACTTTTTGTCCGCATTTTCTAATGACCTCACCGCCGCATCGCCATGTATACAGTATCACATGTAGAATTTGTAACACTAATGATTATTTTCCTTGTATATTCATTTTTGCCTCTTTATAACATGTATATTGCCCTCTTTAAGAAATGTCATTTTTGTCGTCTCCCTTTTGGCCAAGTTGCCCTAGTTTATAGGTATAAATACCCTTATACTTGTACTTACAAGAGGGCATATAATCTTTAGTACACTTTTGAGTACTTTCTTCCATATGTAAATACTGTTGTTTACTCTCGGCATCACTCTTATCATTTCCCTTAAGTAAGGTTAGGTAGCAAGTAATCTCATTGGACCAATACGTGCGTCACATCAAATTGTACCTTGAGTCCTCAGAAGTTCCATTGGTGCTTCACATCCTTTGGTGCTATTCGTAGGTTTTGTTTGCTATTTTCATCCTTTGTTTTCAACATTTCATACCTTTCCCTATTGACTCTTTTTGAGCTTTCTGTAAGCTCGGACCCATTCAACGACCAGTCTTGTCTGTTCTTGGCTACGATTCACATCAACCTTTGGCTCCAAGATTCCTAATCTACTTCGGGTTATTTCAGTGGACAACTCTACAAGGACATCATCACTAAAAGATCATAAAAGTGCCCCATAGGGTTCTACCACCGCCAACCCCTAAACCAAGCTACACATAACCATTATGCATAACCTTTACACAATAATTTACAATCCGATATTGATTAGTCCAATTTCATTTCTATTAACCCAACAATTACAATCAACAAACATGTGCTATGTACTTAGATCACTTGATTCAAATGGAACGAAGCTATTAACAACAATGAGCTTGTAGTAACAAGAAATACTAAGCTTAGAGTCTAAGCAAGTTCGTTCTTAAGTCCTTAATTTGGCTAATCTTAGTTCATTAGGTTGATTGCAACTAGATTAAAGTGTGAAATTTAAGGGAAAAGACGTACTTAAGGTTCACGCCTTGGATCATGATTGTGGCCCTAAATCGTGTTCCTTACTGAAATCTAACTATGATGACCACAAGTAAGAACATGCTCATGCTCATAAGCCAAGGTCCTGGCTATAAACCATCTCCAAGATCACGATTAGGGATTATGCTCGTAATCTTAGACCGTGATCCTCTCTTCCTAAATTTCTTCTCACCAAAATACAACAACTCAAACTCCAAAACTTTGAAGGGTCCATAGTCAGCAACCACTATCATGTTGTCTAACCATGTTTCTCCAACATGTCAAAAATCCTCCTCTTTCACATTCTATAACCATCTAACTCCTAATTCCAAACCAAGAATACAATTCCCACTATCATATATCTCATCCCTTTCTTCTTTTTAGCAATCAAACAGTTAACTAAGCATAAATCTATTCAATTCAATGTAAATCCATTCATACTTACCTTAAACTTTCAAGAGATTTCGTAAACCCTTGTCTCTTATGATTACCACAGCCACCAATTGTAAATCATACACAAATGATCGTATTAAATCCAACAAGAAATGAAATCTCCTTTATTAATACATTCATCTGACATTTTGATTTGCTTTCCCACAAAAAATTTCTTACTCTCCAACCATAACGTAACAACACACCAGATAATAGGATATTTCTTTAGTATTAGTTTTTTAATATTACATAGATTAAATATTAATTTAAGTGAATGATTATTTAGTAATAGTTATATAGATATAAAACTATATTAGTTTAGGAATTGTTAAGATTAGTTATTTTTTTAGGCATTGGGTTTCGTTTAAAGATTTATCATATAGCAAGTTTTTTTTCTTTAAATAAAAATTAATAAAAGACCCTTTGAAAGATAGGATTTAAAGCATTTTTTCTAAAACAAAAACACTCAAGAGTTATAATCCTTTTAGATTTTTTTGAATAAATTGAATTAATTAAAACATAAATCCGGTTGGTTTTCAAAATTAAAATCAACTAACGTACTGAGGTTTTCAGAAAGAATTACAATCATTTAATCTCGGTTAGCGGGTACGTAGGCACCTTCAAGGCGATAATAAAATTTGTGGAAAATTACGTTTTTTTTTATTTTTTTTCTTAAAAATATAAAAAAAGGATAATTTAGAAGAATACTCCTAGTTTCAGAAAATAGATAATGGTACCCATTACGATTTAACAGGTTAGCCCTCAAATTCAAAACCTTTTGGTTCTTCATTCAAATTGAAATCAAAGACTGGTAACTAAATTATAGTTAAACCACCCATTTGATTACGATTTATTTTCTTTTTCTCAACTCCGGTCAAGTGATAACTCCATAAATTTTTTTTAATAAAAGAACCAAAATTTTCCAATTTCTTTAGCTGGGTTAATACTGAATGTATTAGGATTTAGTATTAATCGAAAAGTGGAATTTAAAATAAGGAAATTGAAAATTTAGGACGAATGGGATAAATTATCATTTCTTATAAATGCCTCATTCACTACCTCATTTGCATAAGAGATAAATTCCAACTAACGCTGTTATTTTGTTGAAATCTTACCTTAGAGATAAAATACTTAAACGCCTTAAGAATCCAATCTCGTTCTTAATTGATTGCGGAGTTTGATGCCATTATGCTAATTTAACTAACACTATATGTGTTAGAGTCTTATTAAGATTACTCACTCCTCTTCTCTATCCTACCTGAGTCAAGTTATTTTCTTGGTCACATATAGCGTAATCTGGCACACAGTACATACATGACCCTCACAACTGAACCATCACCCATTGCATTTGTTGTCTTCAAATTCAACAAGGGTAATATAACTGTCTCTTCATAGGAGTAAATAAAATACCCAACAACTCAACATAATTCATACACATGCTAGTATTAAAAGACATTTCTTATATATACATAAAAGTTCCTCTAAGGTTCCTTGAAGTCGATTGAAGATAAGGTCTTCAGGGTTAAGGCTTAGCCTACTTCTACTTACAAGGTTCATCTTATTGTCTTAATAATCAATTTCTTAAGTTCTTTAAGGACTATGATGTTATGCCCCGAACAAGAAGAGTTATAACAGTGCCGCCGTGTAAACTAATCTAAAATAGAAGCAGACCCCATAGCTGCTATCGTAGATACAGTTCACGCAAGGCGTACAACTCAACCAGCTTGAAACGTCTGTTCTGACACCTGTTAATAACTAAACCTGTGGTAAAGCTCTCACAAAATACCTGTTCTATACAACCTGCTATTTAGTACCACAACAGTATTTATATAAACGTTTTACGCCTAAAGGTAAAGTTTACAATCAGAGTTTATTAAAAACTACATGTTTTGTAGTCTATATACAATAAGTTAGGAAACTAGTGGGCTCCTAGGGAATTCCTAATTAATTTCCTCAAAACTCAAAGACAAAGTCAAAAGTCCAGGTTCAGTTGATTTCTTGATCCTCACTTTCCCAAACAACGGTACACTAACCTGGGAACAATGGTACCTGAACATGTTGTCCTTACTCAACACCTTGTCCTTACTCAACACCTATAAAAGAGTCTGTAGAGAAGTGAGCATAACTAACTCAGTAAGTGGGACGGAGTTAGAAGAGTACTGCACAATCACAAATAAGGTTAGTAATTATGATAAAATGCAATGTAATAACTCAAATGAAATATTGCACAGTGTTATCCGGTCCACTGTGAGGTTAGAGAAATTACATCCGCTCCAATCCGGATTAAGGAGTTTTATCGTGACTCAAGTTAGACTAAACCCGGGCTTGTGCAATGGGCATCACCCTCCTCTCATGACTGCCTTCGAACTACAGCCCCCAATCTTGCCGCGACCTCCTCGCTTGTCACTTAGTTCAACTAAGGATACGGAAAGGATCATTTCAATTATCCTCATCGAAGGAAGTTGGTATTTGGCCTAACACTGTTAATCGTTTCCCCTAAAGGGTGTTATGCATGTCCAGTTTCATTTTAGTTAAATAACAGTTAGTTTTAATTAGGGGCGACCAACAAGTTCACATAATACAGAATCTATACAAATATGTAGAACAGCACACCAAGGAGTTGAACTCCTGTCACAACTGAATATCGTCCGCACACACAGTATGCGCATAATCATCTAACTACAAACACAACCAGAAGTACTCTAGGGTCTTTGGATACTTTAAATAGTATCCAAATAAGCGGTGAAGCCATAATCCTAACTTACTTGTTTAGACATTCGCTATTGCTGACTCGAATTGTCAACCGTCTTTGTATTGGAAGGTCCTAATTACATAAGACCCAAATTCAGTTTTCGTAATAATTACGAAAATATTAGGATTTAATCTAAAATGGTTATATTTATATATATATATATATATTATTTCCATAATATACAGTCATGTTATCACTATATATCAAATTAAGTTATTAATTATTGATATTGTACGTCATATATACTATTACGTATTATATATCGTTTCGATCGTATCGAAACATATTTTTAATTTATTAATTCACGTTTTAATTCCGGTAAAGTTATTACAATATGTATATTCTTGAATATGATAAAGTTATAGGTTAAATTACTTAAGGTTGTCCAATTTTAACAAAATTAGTGTCATCGAGTTCATATAAACCTAACGACACGTTTTACGGGTCTTGTTTCTAGAGACGACTTGTAACCAGTAGTTTGAGTTTTTAATACAGTTATACATAATTATATAAATATGATCGTATTATACATAATTTACGTTATTAAATTGTATTTTATATAATTTGTCCATATATTGTTACAATATAAATATTATCCAATTTTAATATACCTAAAGTATATCCCGATCAGAAAATATTCATAAATATAATAAAAATATCTATTTAATCCAATTTGATTAGCAATCCTATATATAGTTTTTATTTAACTATTTAATTCATTTTAGGTTATTAATATTACAAATACACCCCGACTTGTAAATTAAGCTATTTTACTTAGTAAATTCGTAATAAATAGTTCGGGTTACCAAATAATTCCCCGAAAATTTTTATAGACTCCTAAAAATATAGGAGATTCAGTTATCACTTGGTTTCAAGTTTTTGACCTATTACCTATATATTCGTATTAATGATTTTACTCCTAAATTATCATAAATTATCCAATTATGATTCTTTTAGTACCAAATTAATTTCAATCTGACTCAATACTATTATTATTTATTATAGATCAGTACACGTCCATTTAATCAATTAATTTCATAATTTCCTATTAAATTCATAATTTTAGCCTATTTTCGAACTATTTTCAAGCTTAAAAATTCAATAAATATTAAAATTATTCAAATAAAAATTCGGGCTACATGGCAATTATCTATATATCATATATATCCTACAAAAAAATTTTTAGCTAGAAACAACATCATTTAGTACATTTATTTTACAAATATAAATTCGGGTGAATAGTAGATTTATTAATAATTTATATTAAATATTATAAATTTTTAAAAAATAAAAATATCACATGAAATAATGTTCAAAATAACCTAAGTACAATTTTTTTTATAATTTTCTAGGTGGATTTACTAATTTTTAAAAATTATTAAAAAACAAGATAGGAATTTGACCTTACTGTTCTTGGTATCTCTAGCAACCATGGGGTGGTGGGGATGTGTCGGAACACCTAGACGCTGAGGGTATTACTTGGTGGTGGAGTGGCGTAATAGCAAATCAAAGGACACCTTAGGAACTAGCTCAGCTCGGTAATTGCTTTGTTTTTCCTGTTTTCTTTTCTATTTTCTATGATTTTATTTTTCTAATTTTTCTTTTTGTTGTTTTTGGTTTCAAAAAATGTAAAATGATGTTGTTCAACAGATTTTTTGTGGTTTAGATTGGTTTCTTTTTTAAAAAAAAATTTCTTGCTTTTTCCTCCATTAATTGCAAGTAGGAGGTGTCATTTGTTTGTAGATTCACCTTTTGATTCAGCAATTGTCCAGCTTTAATGATTTCCAGCAGTTTCCAGACTTGAATCAGCAATTGGAAGGCTTTTAAATAATATTTTGCAATTATTTAGGTATTTTGAGTATATTTTATTAATACTTAATTATTTACTTAATATACAAGTATATATCCCTTGTAAATATTACATGTAATATATAACTATATTCATATAATTAAGTTTTTAACATATCTTTTATTTTTAGGATATGTTCTAAAATTAATTTTATGATTTCAACAATATATATATAATTGCGTAATTTAGGGTTAATTTACGGGTATAATTATTATTTATACCCGCTATACTTATAAAATTACGTGTATTTTTATATAGTAAATTATACTATATTATTTCATTTTATAACTTAATTAATTATCTCTAAGTTTTCGTTGCAATCTAAGTTCGATTTTAGGAGTTCCAAACATTTAGTATCATATTAAATATTCTTACTTCTAAGGGCAAAATTAGGATTTTGGGTTATTATTTCTAAAATCTAACTTCACTGTAACATCTCGACTAATTTTTTTATTCTAATCGTAAAGTTTGGGCTTAATTGGATAAGTTTCTCTAAAAATCTTAAATTTAGACTCGGTTGTCCTAAACTCAATTTTTGGAGCTTACACATGATCTAAAATTTGATACCACTTAAAGCTTTCATGGTCAAAACTATTGGGATGTGATAACCTTAATGCATATTCTTATGAACGGTAGAAACATAAAAGGTTAGGAAACTTAATTCATAAAATATATACATGAAATACACACACATACATTTCTTCTAAGCACCCAAAATCCAAATTTTCTCATAATCTAGGAAATATATCAAACTTTAATTCAACTGAGGAGCCTAAAATTTATAACAACAACAACAATCGTCAAATGTATGAAATAGCTACAAAATTTATTATTTCAGCATGTATCTAAACTAAATTTATATGTGGCTTATAAATATTTGGAGGACTAGTTGTTTCGACTTTAAAATCAAAGTTCTTATCCGAAATAGTCATAATTATTGATCTACTATAAGTCACTTGCATATGAAATTAAAACATGGGTGAGCTAAAAAAAAAAACTCATAGTAAAATATTTGTAGAAAACATAAGAGATGTGTTCCCTCGCATACACACCTAAACAGCTACACTAATGAATACGCGATTTGAAGAAACATTCACCGAGTAAGTTAGTTATCTTACATTAGGTGGGCAACAAATACAAACAATCCGAAATCCGGGGTTATAATAAGAGTCTAAGAGTCATTGGATCATTAAATTCTGAGAGTTCCAAAAATTACTTAGATTGTAAGATCCCAAGAGTTTAAGGAAATTGAAATTATCGTTTAAAATTCTCGTAGGAGAAAATTGAAGGTTTAAGTCCCTTTTATAGAATAATAGGGGTGAAAAAACCATCTTACAACAAACATTGAAAAAAAATTTATGGGGGTATTTCAACTGCCCCATGCATCTTGTTTCTTTTTCTTCATTTCCCCCAACACCCACCCCCCCCCCCCCCCCCCCCCCCCCCCCCCCCCTTTTTTTTTAAATATTTGTAACTATATTATTTTTTTAATTTAAATATTGAATGATATTACTTTAGTGAATTCTCATAATAAGCACGTGACAATTCTCGATGGAATTTATGGGGCTACTGGAAATATTTATATAAAAATTTTAAAACTTTGGGAGACTGAAACTAAAAACAAGAATATAGGTTAACAAATCAAATAGAATAGTCAAGCATCAAGAATTAAATTTATAATCTTTTTCGTGATTATGGTTGGAAATGTAGAACAAGATACATGGGAGAAGGAGGAAGTGGGGGTACGATTAAGGGCCTCTTTTTTACTTTGAATTTTTTAGCTTGATTTTGCAATTTTTTATTATTTAGACTAATTAAATATATTTGATAATATGATTTGGAATTAATTATCGTTAGCCAATTAGAGGTGACATGTCTCGGATCTTTTTCGACGTCAGGAGAAAGATTCTCATGGGTCTATTTATTGCACTTAGATGTAATCGCTCTAAATCCAAGTATTTTTGTCTCCGCCCAGGCCACCATTGCAAAATGGGATAGACACAAGCCGCAACTTAGCCAAACACCCGGCAGCTGGAATTCATGGAAAATTGGGCTGTTTTACTTATCTTGCTATTTTATTAGTATTACCTGCCAATTTATCATCCTTTTTAGTTTGTATCTATGTTCACTTCTATTTATGTGAAAAAAATTCATGAATTGGATAAAGACAAAAAGATGAAGGTATATAATTGTATAGAAAATAGATGAAATATGGTTAGAAATTATTCAGACTTATTAGGCCATTCTTGAAGCATGAAGGTTTTCCATCTAAAGCGTGTTTGAGTAAAATGTGAAAACTACTATTAAGTTGGAGCTGTACAATCCTTTAAATACACTTGATCCAGTAGACTATAATACGTATAGAAATAAATAACAAACAACTAACTAATAGCTAACTAACAGAAACTAACTAACACTAACAGCTTATAAAACTTTTTTGAGAATCTCAATATAGAGTCCTTAACCATTCGAGTAAGCTTTTAAAACTTTTTGGGATTTTTAATAAGGATCCTAAAAGGTAATTTTTCTTTTCATACTTTTATTTTTATATATTTATTATATTATAGGTCCTATAAATAATATAAATAAATGTTAAGGAATTCTTTTTTAAGAGATATAAGAATAAAGCGAGAGGATTTTGAAGAAATAAAGTTTTTTAGAACATTAATGGGCTGTCTAAATCTTAAACAAGATTCTTAGCATAGCAGTAGTTTTAAGACATCTTTAGTCCTAGGTCTTTTGAGATAATATTTTCATGTGAGACTATTGAGAACCGAGAGATCGTTCTGTTAGGATAAAAAAGAGTGTCAAGTCCTTTTCTTCTTCTTCTTCCTCAATTTTTATTTTCCCTTCCCATTTCATGAGACAAATGTTGGAGCTTCTTTTCCCATCCCAATTTTTTTTTGCTTTCTCTTTCTTTCTACGTTGCTTTTGCAAGGCCTTGATTTCCAATTTTTTCTAAATCTTATAAAAACAGAGTGTCTAAGTCCTTATCCTTCCTCTTCCTTTTTTTTTATTTTTTTAATTTTTTTTCCTTCTTTCTTTCCATTTCCTACGACAAATGTTGGAGCTCCTACTCCCTTTCCAACTCTTTTGCTTTCTCTTCTTTCTACCGTTACTTTTGAAAGGGCTTCTTCTCTAATTTTTACAAACACTGTGTTCGACAATTTTAATAAAAGTGAATATATATGGAAATGAACGGAAAGAAAAAAAAAATCTGAAAAAAAATGAAGTTTTGATTTTTTGTTTGGATTCATAACGTGGAAATAGAAAGAAATGGGATGAAACTTTTCCTTTTAACAAGCTTGGTTAGGATAACAAAGGAAATGGAAAAAATTAAAATATCCCTTATTTTATGTTTGGTATATAGGATTAAAATGAAATTGCGATTCTAGCTTTTATTTTCTTTTCCTATGTTTGGAAGTACATTTGAAAGTATATTTACAAGCTGAGATTGACGATTTCATTATTTATTTATTTATTATTATTAATCAAATTACTTATTTAACTTTTAATTTAATTCTGATATTTAATCTTTAAGGATATTTTTTATAATTATTATTACATACACATTTAATTTCGTTTAGGTTCTACACTTTTTCCATTCTACTTTGTAGACATTTTTGAACTTAGGAAAAAAAATTTTGTTTTGCTCTATATTTCATTCCATTCTATTTTAATTGATTGTATTCCATACCATTTTAGTAAACGTAATATTTATTCTTTCTTCTAACTTTACCTTTAAGGGTATTTTGATAATTTTACTTTATTTTCACTCATTTCTACCCTCTTTCTCTCCCAAAGAGGCCAGAAACTGAAAAGCATTAAAAATATAAATGTTCCTATTGACTTCTCTTGTTTTCTATTTCTCAACTTTCATTTCAAATATCTAAATAGAAAGTTTCTGTCGATTTCATTCCATTATCATAGATCTCTAGTGGTTTTAGTGTCGTCAAACACAATGTAAATTTTATAAATCTTATAAATGATATAAGAAAAAAACAAAGAGTTTATAAGGAATTCTTTTTAACAATGTAAGGATTAAATAAAGAAGTCTACATATAAAGAGGAAAAATTCTATGATCTCATTGTTTATTTTGATGGCATTGATTTCACTATTATCTCACAATTCATTTTTATGTTTTTAAATTTGATTTATTAAATTTTTAGTTTGTTTAATTGTTAAAATTTAAAAATGATCAAATTAAGGATTAGATAGATGATAATATTGATTAAAAAAAACAAAAAAGTAGAAATATAAAAAAATCTTATAAAGAGATTTATAAAACGCTAACTTAACATCCTAAAGGTCTCGAATACCTTATTTTGCTTCAAACTTCCGTAGTCCGTCCAGCGTCATGCAAATAAAAAAGAAGGAAAAACGTAAAATATCTTCCAGAGTAATAGCCTCACTATAATCATTGACTTCTTTGCGTATGGTTTAAGATACTAAATAATTTTTTAAAAAAATCTTTTTATGTACTTGATAATTTTACATATGGACAAAGTGTAAATTTCTTTTTAATGGTTAACAAATCTTGAGGAAAGACAAATCAAAAGAAAAATTCTATTTAATAAATATTAGCAAGGTTAATATTAACGGTATAAGAATAATAAATATTTTAATAAGTCTTTGATAAGTATTAATAAAATTTTAATATATAAAAATATAAATATATTCTGAATTTCTTTTCATTAAGAAGATCCACGGTGAAAAATTAAACGATAAATGAAGACGGTTTGAAGAAAACCATGACCACTGTCCTGCTAAAACAAGCGCCCACAGGCTGTCGATGTGCTCCTAGAAATCCTAAAAACATTTTTTCTCCTGCCATTCAACACACACATATTTAGTAACCAAAACCTGGACACGAGTGAATACCATCCAATCTCCACCCACTGTTTCCACCTTCTATTTAAAGAACATGGCCATTCATTGGATGTTCATCCAAAACATTCGAATTTCGATCACACAATCAATATGTCACCATCTGCAGCAATGCTCACACTTCCACACTATACCCAACAACCCCGTCCTTCTTCTTCCTCTCATCAATCTCAAGCCAACAAAGAGACGACAAGGTTTTCCATGAGCTTTCTATCCGGGAAATTTTCATTTTCCCGGGAAAATGAAGCCGCGGAGAGATCACAGCCAAAGGGAAGTGTTTCCTCGGTAAAATCATCATCAAGTGAAAATTCTTCCTTGACAGAGACGTTTCAGGAAGCAATTGAACTTAGTTGCTGGTCTTCTTAGCTATATATGCTTCTTCTTCTTTGACAGTTATCATGTCATGGGGCTGTGAATATCTAATATCTGCCCCCCTTCTGCTTTGGTTTTCCCTTTTTAACTTGGGAGTAGTGATATGTTGCTACAGTTCTTACAAATCTGTTATGAACAACTTTTGTACGTATAAATACATCAGTTCACTCCATTTGAAAGACGGTTTTAAATATTTCCTAAAGATTTTATCTAGAAACAAATTCAGGATGACCAAAACCAAACATATACCGTACTTTTCCTGTTACATTTGGTTCTAATCCCAAACAGGATCGAATCGCAAGCAGGCACATATTAATCCAAATCGCAAGTTGACCCAAAAAAATTTAAAAATTTTTTATTTATCGGTAGTTTAGGATTGGAATCATAATTCATTTCGGATGGCTAAGCTTAACCTTACCATATTCATATTGTGCGATTTGATTTAGTGGATGATGAACTGAAACGAATTCAATGATGCCCGTCATCATTACCTTTTACTTTACCCAAAACCATCAACCTGTACCCGCCTACTTTATAAAATATCCCGACCAAAATAATTACGCTTTATAAATATAATACAGTGTACAGTAAATGTATTTTATTTATCCTATTAAATATTCCTAATAGAATAATTACGCGTTGTAGATATAATAAAGAAGTTAGGCGGCCAACGATGCAGGTCTAACCTATAAAACTCATTTTAGCTGTTTTATTGCTAATATTATTAGTTTTATTATCATCTGCCGTTAGTGAATGAGTCAAAGGCTTAGAGCGACGCATTGAGGAGCCTTACCATGCAAAAACCTCCTAATGCCATGGACCTCGTCATCTCCTGAACGGTCGTTGTCCAAAGGTTATGTTCTGACAATTTATCTGATCGAAATTATATATATATATATAGTACTAGCTTTCTTATTATTGGAATGTAAAATTGTTATGATATTAGTCGTTTGAATTGAAACGAATTGGATTGGAATTAAATAAAAAAGATTGGGATAAAATAAATCGATGCAATTGATAAACTATTTCTTGTGTTTCAAAAAGCTCACAAAGATGGAAAGGAAAGCCTATATATTAATATTTATAAAAAAATATCTTCAATTATTAAATGTTATAATTAGTATGAAAGTTAAATAAGTAACTCTTAATTAATGATAATTAACAAGAGTGATATATAATTGTGATTGACCTAGTCATATACTTAAGAACTATTCCAATGCTTTGAATTTGTGATTGATTTAGAATAAACCGACCCAAGCCAAGCTATATTATAAAAAAATGGTCATAATAATTTACTTGTAATTAAATTTTTATAATATAACACTTAAAAAAAATTCTAGTTTATATTTATTAAAATATACATGTATTGAACTTTTATAAGTGTAATTTATAAATTTATATATATATATAAATAGATGTTAACTCAAAATTTATAATATATACTGTTTTTATAAATAAAATCTGTTAATAGGTATTAAAGATTTCTTAGTCAAATAAATATTGACTTCATTAACCTCTAATATAATATCAATACTTATTAAATAAATTAAATATTTTCATATAAGATTATATATTATGGAAATTCACATTCCTAAACTATAGAATATGATTTAATATGCAAACTAAATTGGGCCAAACCAAAATCATGTAGTATAGGAAAAATCCTAATCGGAACCCTATAGCTTGGGTTAACATTATAGAAAAACCAACTTGCATTTTCATTGTTTGGTTTGATTTGAAAGGAAAACTTAGTCACCCATAACCCCTAATTCCACTTTTAGTGAACATGATTCACCTATCATTTCTCAACCTAGCTAGTTAAGTGTGGAAAGATAATGATCATAAATTCGCTCTGGTAGTTCATGCTTTTATCGAAAAATCTAAGGCTTAGCATATGTGAGTGTTTGGGTACATAGGCAAGGACAAGAGAAGAAGATTAGCTAGGTTAAAAGGCATTAAGAGAACTCTAAGTTTACGCCTAAACCCTTTCCTAATTGACTTGGAGAAGCAATTAAGACAAAAACTATCCTTAGTTTTACAAAGGGAAGAGATATTGTGGAAAATAAAAGCTAGAGTTAGATGGATGGTTCGCGGTAATAGAAACATACAATTCTATCATTCCTTAGTTATGAAAAAGAGTAAGAAAAAAATTCTAGCCTTACATGATTCAATAGGAAATTACATCATTGGGCATGAGCTTTTGAAATCATAGATCTGATTTTACATCTTAAAAAATTTTCTCCTCTCAAAAGCTTTTTGTCAATCTTGTCAATTCCATGTTGAATTACCATAGCAATAGTCTTAACACCTCTTAGGTGATATCTCAAACAAACCTGTATTTTCTGATGAAAATTTGAATGCCTTACACATTATTGTTTCATAGAGAGCCCTAAGAAAAGAGGAACTTTATGTTCATTTCTTAAAAAATTGATAGAAGAAAAAAGGGGAAAATTGTTAGATATTTATCAAAACTGATCAGAGAAAACTTTTAATAAAATCGAGTGGGACTTTATTAAGTAGATTTTAATCTTGATGAATTTCCTTAGCTGATGTATTGCCTAAAAAATTCATATTATTTATAAAATGAAATAAAATAAAAAGTCATATAAAATAAAGACGGGAAAATACTAAAAGTTATAATATAAAGAAAGGGGTGTAATGGGAATTTTGAAGGTCTAAGGTTGTAAACCTTGACTTAACCTTTAAAAACTTCATTTTGTTTGGCCACAATTAGGCTTTGGCAACAAAGAAAAGGCGCCTTCCCTCGAAGGGTAAAGTAACCTGATACATTTTCTTAAGGTAAGACAAGTAATTCTTCTTGTTTTTTGCAATTTTCAACAATTTTGATAAGCGGTGAATGTCATTTGAATTTTAAAGAACTAGTAAGATCCAGCAACTTTGACAACAATTCATATTTCGTACTATGAAACAAAGATTGAAGGCCAGGAGAAGTTCAATAAAGTAATCAAGAATACAGCTATGAAGGATTAGCAAAGAAGACCTACAACTAAACCTGTCTCAAGAGAGATCGAAACAGGACATGATGCTGCCATCGAATTTACTTAAAGCTGTAAAGTTGACAAGAGCTGGGAAGAAGACTCTTGCCAAATTCTGGCGCTTAAAGGTTGAAGTGAAGATTAAAGAGAAGATCAAGGATGTAACAAAGAAGGCTAGAGAATGGAAGCTTGAAGACTAAAGTCATTGTTGATGGGGTTGAAGCTAGAAGCAAAATTTCCATTAGGTGAAACTTGATTACCGCTGTTGTCGAAAAAACCCGATACTACTATTCAAGGAGGGGGCCGAGAGAAGAATACACAACTTTGACAATGACAGGTCAGGAACTCCATTTCCTCTCCTTCCATTTCACATGTTTGGTCTCCTTCCTTTTCTATTTCCTTTTAACTCATTCTTCAATTCTTATTTGTTCTTTGTTTTTTTATTTCTTTCAGACTTTCGATAGACTCGACTGAGCACTCTACTACTTGAATTAGAAGTTGCTGTTACTTGCAGCACTACCTAAGCTGCAAGTAGCATGGAACGTGGAGCTCATGTAAATTTTAACTCGGTTCTGCACCATTTTGCTTGGGTTTGTACATTTTAAGTGGCCATCAAACTACTAACACGAACCACATCATGCATCAAAGCTACACTTACTTCCCATATTCCGTGGCCTCGCGTAATAAGAATACTCTTGAATTGCCATGATCCAATATGGCTAAGCCTTTAAATTTTCGCAATGCAATTTTAAGCTTGCCATTCCATTGAATTGATGACTTCTGATCGTATCAGCATGTACGGCCATAATGGCCTTTATGAACACATGTGAACACCGCTAAATAACTCATATGCAGTATTACAAGGAACTAAATCTCTTTCAAGCATTTCATCAAATGGTTTATAAACACTTCCCACATCATGCACTTTTACACAAACCGTACCTTCCATGACACTTTGAAGCTCGCAAAAATTATCTAAATCTTATGTTCCCAACTCAAAACTTAAATTCTTTCTTCATGCATTGAACGGGACCCGTAACACATTTAATACTATTTGTATTCCTCAAGATTCCTGACCTTAGTTGTTTCTCCTCTCACCCTACAGTATAACCTTGGTCCCATCAATTCTTCATGTTGTCTAAGACAACCGTACGTCTACCCATCGCATAGCTCAAAATGAAGTTGCTCCCCAACCCTTCATCTCTCTTGAACATTCTGTCAAATTCCTTGTGTGCATGATCAAAGGCATTGCCTTTACCTTAACCTAGCATGTGGATTTTTTGCGGGTTTGAATGTCTCGCCCATTAGAAGAACAGAAGGCAAAGGGTAGGGCTTCCAAGTTGAAACTATGTTCAAGATGAGAAGGGCATATTTCGGAGTTTACGAGGCGTGACTCGAGCCTCAACGTGAGAGAAAGAGGGACAGAGAAGTACTTGTGCGTGTGCGTATTGGGGGGGTGGGGGGTGTGGGGGGGTGTTGGGTTTGGCTTGCGTTGGTGTTTGTGGTGGGGGGCGCATGGCAGAGGGATGCGAGTGAGGAGAGAGAGAGAGAGAGAGGGCTTCGGATTACACAAGGTGGAGTCATGTTTGTGTAGGGCAGAGAAAACAAGGCCAATAGAAAGAAAAGAATTAGTTTAGGCACAATCATGGAAATGAGCTACCGACATTGAATGTGACTATGCTCCCTTTTCCCTTCCAATTTGGACACAGCTTAATTTGAATGCATGACATGTAGAGTAGCAATTCTTTGCTTACATATGCTAAATGGGCATTTGTGAACAGATGAAATGGTTGGCCTCCACTTTTTTTTTTTTTAAAAAAAAAAAACTGCACATTTTGCTAATTGCCTCATACAACATACCCTTTTTTTATCACATGATTGCCTTTTACTATTTGCAAATTACCAATTGTAAACTACAAGCCTAAAATGTGCTTGATTTTACTTAGCCTTGTTGCAATTGCTTGTCTTTTAGTCGATGCTTCCTTATTTAATTGCCGTAAAGTAAACTTCAAACAAGCATAGAGAATCTGATAAGAATCAAACCACCAGACTCTTGATCTGAACTTGAGCCCAAGGATTAGAAAGTATGCTAAACGAGTTCTTTCTTTACACACTACATTTGAGGAGTCCAAACTGCTATAGTCTACCAATTTGGTACCTTGATTGAACCGAACCCTCTTATACTTATCAATAGTACTCAATTACCAACCCGAGACACATCTAAACAACAGTTCAACCCATCTAACCAATTGCTCAATCGACCTAAATCTAAGTTGTACCCAATACATCCGAGCTGAATCCACCTCGGAAAAGTCACCTCATCAGCTCATCATTGTTGAACTGCCACCTCAGCTCAGCATCAACACTCAACATCACCAGTGCTAGCCATACAATTTGTCCATTTTGCCAGGCACGTAACTACCAATCGTCTACCATGCATCTAAGGATCCCCTATGACAGAATCTTTCATACAAGATACCTCTTTTATTGTATTTTCAATTATACTATTTATCATTCCTTGTACATTTCTTCTTCTAGACATTATCCTTTTTGTCTTCTTTGTTTTAAGTAAGATACCCTAACATTTTGAGTATAAATACCCTTATAATATGTAGTCGTATCATCATCATCTTATATTATCTAACATTGAATATATTACCTTTTTTTGCGAACATTCCTCACTACTTATTTGCTTATTTTACTCTTATCTTAATCCTTAAACAAGATTATGTGGCGAATATCCTCATTGGACCAATTCATGGGTTACATTAAGTTGAGCCATAAATCTTCAGAAGTTTTTTAGTACGTCATATCCTTGAAGTTGTTCGAGAGTTACTTATTTACTTTCCTACTATTCGCACATTTCCCACCTTGTTTTCAAGTTTTCGTCAAGCTTGGACCTATCGCCGATACGATTGCCCTATTTGGTCCTTAGTTGCAACCTATCAAAATCATTGGCATATTTCTATTGATATAATTCCATAAGCAAGTGCTAAACTTGATTTTAATTGGAACGTAAGATAAGAATGTGAGCTTTTGCTCCTTACATTACCTTATATACTTCTCTGATCTACAGGGTTTATTTCTCGATATATTGTATGAACAAATGGATGAATTCCTTCTTAACATGAAGTCTATACATGTAGCACTTCTCAAACTAGTTTTTATATATTAACGAATAAACATTTTGCAAACCTCATTGACCTCTTTCGATAAGTAGACCTTCTGTGGACTACCATCAATTTACACGTCAAGACAATGTGTTAAATATGTAAAGACCCTATGAGAAATCGAAATAGTCTCATATAAGAGAGTCTCATGTAATGAAAACCCCAACACCGCTATCCTTCAAATTGTATAAGAGAGAACCATACGTAAGTGTAACATAATTGGTGTCACATACACCGGTGCATTGAGCCTTCCTAGTACATGCACATGTACTAAGGCATCCAGGTATGTACGCATCAAACATAGCAAGCACATGTATGCTAAGTCTTGTGTGCATGTACACATCAAGTGTTGCTCACAAAAAGAGCACCACGCTTACATACCAATCAAGCATCAGGTACAAGGAGTGTTATACGAAGCAAGTGATATGAGCAATAATAATTATGCAAAGAGAACCCCCTTAGATATCATATCTATCTATAGCTTTCCTTCCCCCAATTATTGACATTTTCCCATTCCATCATGATATCATTAAAAATCCAGTATTTGTACTATAGTCCCTTAATATTTACAAGCAGCAATAAATTCAATGGATCTCATTGATGTAACTTCATGATAGCATATCATCTACATAAGAATAATAATGTATACTTGTAGTTAACTGTTTGTACTAGCGGATGCTATCTTAAGCTCTTCATTGTAATCTTCTCAGTCATACAATTGCAACTCTATTTTCTTATAAATACAGATTATGATTGAATATGGAGAATCAATAGTAATGAAATCCATTTACTATCTTGATGCATCTCCGAGGTCGGACACATAAAGAAGCACCACAACAAAGCAAACCAAAACAAATAGGGAAAAAGTTAGCAAAGTTCAAGCAACTACCAAATAGATATAACGCACCACTCGATCCTACTTAACTTACAATTCACCAAATATGATACATCAGTCCAAATTGAAAGGTCACTCGCCACTACTCCTTACTAAATTGAACAAATAAAAGTTGAATGATAATGAGAACACTAAAGTTGCTCAAAATGAATAATTCAGTGTTGATTAGTTGATTGTCTACATGCAAAAAAGTGGCGGGTAATATACCCATGCACTAGGGTTACTTTACATGCACGAAAGGAATAAAGGGTATTCTACAATTAAGTTACATAAAACGTACTAAAAGGGCTAAAAGAGAGAAAAAATATTCAATATGGAAAAAAAAATGAATCATTCTGAAATATTATGTCAAAAGATACGTGTCGCTTGGTGGCTGGATGAGAGAAATATGATGCAAGATAGGCAGAAACAGAATAACATTTATAATTAGAGGCTAACCTAATCTGGATCAGGTCCAGAGCTAATCAGTTTAGTAAAGAAGTTAACCGAATTGGAGTTAAACACCTATGGTTAGTTAGGGAGCTTAGCTTAGCTAGTCCTAGGCTGTCTTATGGAATAAGACTTCACTTTTGGGCAAAAACATGTCTAACACACGTGATGATCTAACAATCAGGTCAACAAGAGATTAGTTCGACATAGGGATCTCCGTCTCGGCTTTGGTTTCGAGCTAATATTCTCCACGTGAGTCCTTAGAGTCCTCTAGCATGACTACGAGTGTTTAGTCCAAGGGCTTAATTCTTATCATATTTGTTATGTTCTTTTACTTCCTTGGCTCTTCTGTTTACTTTTATGAAGATGTCTTGTCATTATATGCCTAGGAGCGATAGCTCACTTAGTTGTAACATGTTACAAGATAATGTAATCGGATGACTTTGATCCCCTTAACAACTTGTAATGTCTTAAAAGATAGTGAGGGGCATATCTTGATTGATTGCTAACATAGCCAAGGATTATCTATCCATTGCTAGAGAAGGTATTCTCTTGAGTTAGAGCATATTCTGTTCTTAAAGACTTCACGTGCTTTGGAATAATGCCTTAACTAAGTAACACTATTGTCTAATGTAAAGTAATAAGATCACTTTGTCATCTCATGCATTAGAATAGAATCCTTGTTTGTTAGCAATGATATTTCAGTCATCCCCTTTGATGAAATGTTTGATCATACCTATGTAATTATAGTGGCATTCATTGCCTGAGATCAATAGTTCCTTTCACTAGTCGAGGGGGTATTTCCCACTAATTGAATGTCAATCATGACTTACCGAGGCATTACCCAAGTTGGAGTGTCAATAAGTTAAAATGCTCATCAATGGGATTTTCTCTACTACTTGATGGCAAGATATATAGAAATTAATTAGCATGAAAGCTATGTATGATTATCGTGGCATGATGTGCGCTTGGGAGCTAGTGCTCCTACCAGTCCGTAACATGCAAGCTAAGCTTAACATTGTGCACTTGAGAAACCAAGCTCTTACCAGCGAGCAACGATGCATAAACTATATGTTACTACTCGCTATTGCTTTCTTTTGATCAATTAAAGAGTTTAATTGCCCTCATTCAATCGTAAACCATTTTATGAAATTAACTTTGCATGTTACGAAGACTAGTCTCATGCTTTGCAATGACAATAATAATAAAATGAAAATATGCAAACACTTATCCTATACTCATTAGAAAATATCAATGATAGAGAAAGAAACTTCTTTCGTTGACATGAAGCGATATCACTGAGCTTTCACATGAAACGAAAAGAAAATTGAGATAGATACATCAAGGGTACATTCCAGTTGTCAAGAGTTCTCGTACTTTCCAGCCTAGAAAGTACTTTCTTGCTTTGTATTTCTTCATGCCTCCATGACAACCACTTATCCTTTTCTTCTTAAATACTCACATTTGAGCTTCTTCCCTTATTGGTAGTTGTGCCTCAGGAGGTTCTACTAAAGGTGTCTCTGCTCCATTCATGTGTTCACTAAAGAATGCTGCTTTAGTAAAGTGAGACTCATTATGCATGAAGCGGTCCTTTGTTGCAAGAATGAGGACATCCTTCCCATTCCAGTGACCTTTTATGCATTGATGCCATAACAAGTGATACAGGATTGAGATAAGAAAGAAACGACAACGGATCTGGAACGAAATAACAGGAATGGGTATTTAAAAAGAACAGGAATGGGTATTCAAAAAGAAGACGGGTACGAAGAATAGGAAGGGTTTTGATAGTTAATGTGAATAGATATAACTCACCAAGACACAAACACAATCAGGGGTTCGAGCTGGAAATAGAGTTCAATACAACTCACAAACACTAAATGTTGCTCGAGGTTTCAAATGAAGGTTAGATGCAACTCACTAATCAGTTCAAATGAAAGGGTTCACCACAATCTGAGAACAAGATTGATAAGAACACGGGGACAATTAAAGAGTATGATCGACACTCGATAATCCGGCAAATACTAACTCAAGTATAGCCTTGCTCAAAAAGAGGGAAGTTTCACTCTTTATATATATCTCTGTATAGCTATTTGTCTGTATCTATCTCTATCTATCTATCTATCTATCTAAGTACAAATGTTACTATTTATAGCAAATCCTAAACCATAGTAGCAAAATTGTAAATAAAGTACAAAGCTTTAAACCCTAAAGAATAGGGCCCATAAATAAAATAAAAGGGAAAACATATACAAGAATACAAAACTGTGCTTTTTATAGAACTCAGCATATAGTCACTCAGCATATAATCACTCAGCATGTAATCACTCAGCATGTCCTAGGAGGAGTAGTATCTAAATCGGATGGGGTCAACAGTTGGATGAATGGGTTCGGGAAAGGATCCCCGACGTCTTACATGGCTTGGCTGAGTCATTAGAGAGGTCAGCCCATAATTGCTGAGTCATAAAATCAATCGGCACAAGTCCCTCTCTGATGTGCTGAATGATTCTTTGGTTCCGATTACTCGACTATATGATCTCTCAGCACTTCAGCTAATGACAGACCTGATGCTGAGCATTCATCTTCCTTCTTTTCGTCCTTCTAGCTGCAGTTCGGCCTCGGTAAGCATTAATAAGCCTCGTCTTAGATATGGTCAAAACCCTATTCCTATCAACAAGGGTATCACATGATGATCATACAGCCATATCCTTCCTATGAGGAGATGGTATGATATAGGCACATCAATTACATGGAACCATGTGAAGCTGTGGATAGGTTCAACATTGAAATCTACTTCAACGTACCCTATTGTCTTCATAAAAGTTTTGTGGGAGTTGTTTAGCACGATGGATTGTTTTACTAAGTGTCAAATGTCTATCTTTGCAGCATTGAAAGTAAATATTGGCATAATATTGAGTGAAGATCCATTATTAACAAATGTTCTCCTAGCAGGACAACCATTAAGTATGCTTTCCACATATAAAGGGCGATTATGATTAGGATTCCTTGTACACATGTTAGAGCTAGTGAATATAATTGCATTGTCATTCATTGAGATAATTCCTCTCGTGGAACGTACTACAACATAATTCATGTATTAACCTTGAGAGATCCTCATGAGTGTAGTCATTACCTCGAGTTGAGCATCCTCATCAAAACCAAATAGATCAAAGAAATTCCTAACATTAGGAGTTTTTAACAAAGCAAGGACAGTGTTGCCATCTTTATTTGTCTTGACCTTAGATCCTCCATACTTAACTTCGTACGCCTCAACTAGTTGTACGTCTATACTTTTCATCTTTGTGAGGTCGTAAATGATAACATTCACAACATTACATTGAATGTTAGGAGCTAAAAGTGGATTAGTGCTGACAACATTGTCTTCAATAATCAATTCTCTATTCTGGACACGTTCATTAAATATTTTCTTTAGTTTCCAACAATCTTTTGGAAAGTGGCCTACACTCCTACAAAATCTGTAAAACTTAGGGTTATTTTTTTCTTCTCATTCGTTGGTAAGCGTTAAATTATAAGGCGTCTAATATTTTCATCTCATAGCCATTGGTCAAGTAGTGCATGTACTTTTCCTTTTGAGCATACGTATACCAAAGATGGTTTGGTGTTTACAAGCTTCTTACTTCTAAATTTCTTTACTCATTTAAGATTTTCCTCTTCAGTTAAATCCATTGAAGGTATGCACTTATTAAATCTTGCAATTTCATTTCTTTGTTATGCTACTGAGTTGTTGGTCCTTCACACATTCTCAACCAGCGTAATAAAGGAAGCCAACAAAAGATTTTTAAGATAGATCGCATGCTCAAGAAATATTCTTTGAATACAAATCTTAACCAACTCACTCTCATCACAAATATCTTGTCTATCTAAAGAACGTTCTTTAAAGTAGTCAATATAGTCCATAAGATCCTCCTATAGCTCCTAACGAATCCTTCATATGTTAGTAAGGGAAACCACTTCTTTGGTAAAGAAAAACTTTTCTAAAAGCATCCAACACTTTCTACCTAATTAATCAACTATTCCTAAGGGAAGATTAACATACCAAGTGTAAGCTTTATCTGTAAGAGATTTTGAAAATTCCTTCAACTTTAAATCGTCGTCTAGTCCATACACTTCTTGAGTTTCAATGAATTTCACCTCATGAATTAACACATCTAATCCGACACATTCTACCCATGAATTGACTATATGAAGAGATATAGTTCTATTACTCTTGTTGAATTTGGAGACAATAAATACTATAGGTGTGAGGGTTCAATTATGAGGGTCATGTCCACACTGCATGCCAGATCACACTATATGTGACTAAGGAAATGACTTAACTCACACATATGAGATGCTCGAGTGAGGTAAGATAGGAAGGAAGAGCAAGCAATCTTGGTAAAGCTCTAACACGTATGGTAATAAGTGAAGGAGCGCAATAACATCAAACTCCACAATTAGTAAAGAAAAAGGCTAAATTCTTGAGGTGTTTTAAGTGTTTGATCTTTTAGGCAGAATTCTAGTAAAGTAACAGCATTAATTAGAATTTGTCCCTTATCTAAATGAGAAAGTGAATAAGGTATTTACAAGAAATGGTAGTTGATCCCATCCGTCAAATTATAATGGTAATCGATGGCTATAATGGAAGCCTTCTGATATGAGGCAAGCGTACCTATCAGTTTTAATATAGTGGACGTGAGTCCGAGTCGATCCCTCAGAGATTTTGAGTATTAATATTAACTTTAGCTTTATTATCTAACCGAAAAATTGTGATAAATTGAATGAATTAAAAATACTAAAATTAACAACTAAACTACTTATGAGACTTAATTACGCAAATTAGGAAGCAATAAACTACGAACGACTTCAAGTATGCAATAATGTATTTAGGAATTATTTCCCCTAGTGTTTAACATGTAACCTTTTTAAAATATATCTAATTCAATTTCTATTATTCTTGACCGGAGGGATTCACAATTAAAGCTAATATCTTTCTCAAGCATATTAACCCTAATCTTAAATTATTTATCGGAATCTCTTCACTTAGTAATATAATTTAGAATCGCATTAGTGTATAATGAATTCCCACGCAAACAATCAACTTTCCGGAAGAAACATGTAATTCTCTTCAATTATGCTTAGATCTAATTACACATGCAATTTCTCAATCAACATGCATAATATCATATATTGATACTCTAGAAATATCAAACAATAATTAACGACATAATTGAATCAAGAAAAGATAGAAACTTTATTGAAATTATAATTCAATCCAAGGGTTACCTGAAACCCTAGGTTCCATAATCCTAAATACTCTAATTCTAAGCTATCATAACGAATCTAAAAACGAGTTTCATAAAAAACGTAAGATAAAGCATAAAAACCCCTCTTGATTTGATGAACAATCTCTCTAATCTTGAAATCGATGTCGTTCTTACTTCTTGATTAATGTTCTTCTCCAATCTCCCCTCGTCTCTTGTTTCTGTAATGTCTCTTCTCTTTCTTTTGAAACCCTAATATGTCTTTTTATAGTGTATCAAAAAGATTTTGTTTTTGTCACCCGACATGGCCTAGGACATGACCGTGTTCCCAGATCGTGTAACTTTCTGCACTTAGGTAAATTTTCTGCACAACTTAAAAAATTCATAATTTCTTCGTTTGAACTCGGAATTGAGTGAAACTTGATTCTTTTTCTTCGTTTTCGAGCCTAGAACGTGTTTAAACCCTGAAATCAACATTTTACTCAATTAAGTATCAATTTCTTTAAAGAAAACCAAAAATGTAAGGGAAATACTATAAAATTACCATATGAAATATGTTTAAAATCAGAATTATCACCTTCTATTAATGGATCTTAAGTAAGCTCTTTTTATAGGTTTAGGCCTAAATAAAGGCTTTATTATTTTTAGTATGAGCCAAACGAAGAAATGTTGGATTAGATAGACTGATTCAACAAGCTCTACTTCAAGCGTACCATGTCAAAACTCTCTCAATCATCACAAGTATTTGGACTCAACTCTTTGAGCCACATCACATTAGCTCAAAGAGTCAAAACCAATTAATTAGTAGGCTTGAAGCCCGAACTTGAATTTAGCCCTTTACAAATGCTTACCTTATATTCCTTTTATTTCATCTATGTAGAAAAATGGTTGTTTAAGTACTAAACTTAACAACTATGCTTAAAACTGAGTAGAGTAATCACTCAAAGAAGGAAGCTACTTGGGAGTTCGAGAATAAGATATGGGATGAGTACTTAAAACTGTGCTAGTCATTAAGGAAATTTTAGAGAACATTTTTCTTTAAGAGAAATACAATGAAGTATCTTGAATTAATTATTATAAAGTCATAGGTAAGATTGTCTTTTCACATCCATTATCTATAGAAAAGAGCTTTAACCTTCAATTTTTCTTATGACAGTTTCAACAAAAGAAAATCAAAAGCCTTCGCCCACTCTCTTCCTCCGATCCTAAGCGCTGAAGGTCCCTTTCCATAACGTCACTATGTGAATTTTCTATGAAATTCTATGTTATGGACAGTCTTAATTCATTAAACTATTTCATCTATATTATTAAAGGTAAAGCTTTTTTTTTAATTTATCAAATAACTGTTTTCGGTATCTTTATAAGTTAAATATTAATATCGTACTAGAAAATAAAAAATCTAACAATTAAATTAATCAAACCCAAACCGAAATGTAATCTAACAGTGGATTAGACACTCCAAACTCAACTCCACTTCGTAAATCACGGAGAACGTGTTGTTATCTTACACAGCTCACTTAATTGTCATTTTCAGTAATCTTAAAAAGTATAAAAGGAAAGCAACAATTTCCTAATGCTTAAATCCTCACTCCTTTTCCTTTACACTAATTTTTGTTCCCTCTATTAATCTAATTTCCTAATTTCATTCACTAAATCAAGCACAGCACCTAAAGAAAAGAAAAGAAAAAATCTAGATTATTTAAGTGTAGTGAGATGAAATGTGAGGATTAAATTAGTGGATAGTTATAAATAATTTATTCATTTAAATGTAAGTAACATATATTTTAATATGAATAGTTTTTGTAATTCTTTTTCTCCACTTACGTCACGAATGCATTGACGGCTGGTATAACTTAAAGTCCTTAATTTGCACTTCATTGAAGGATTCGTAATCAAGGTGTTGACAAGAGTTTGGCAGTTTTGACATTTGGGGTCTCCTTCTATTTTAGTCTTGTCCAAGTTAACAAAAATGCCATAAGCCTTATGCCTATTTGAAGTTTTCATAGAAAAATTAAGTTTAATCATCCCATAAGCCTATAATTAAGCTGGATAAAAACAAACTTATTTATTCAGGTCTTAATCAAGATTTTATTCTTACAATTGATTTTCATATATTATTTATTAATTTATACCATAAATTGGTAACGATGAGGAAATGCGGATAGATTTTTTAATTTTTATAGTTAATTTTTATTGTGATTTTTATAGAGTATTTTAGGTGTTTTGAAACGGATGTCAAGGCTAAAAACTTGATTTGGGATGCCTTAGTTCAAATGCTCATCAAGAGGGGAAAAGTGGTGCATAAAGGATATAGTGGTCAAGTATGACCACCTTGCTAATGTTATTGAACAATTGCATTAGGTTGATCACATAAAGAGGCTCGAGAAGAAAGTAGTGGATCATGTTCAAAATTGGTTGTTGTTCACTCAATAAAGGTAATTGAGTCAACTAAATTCACTTGTTATCTACTAATTCAAGATGTTTTGTGATATTTGAGTTAGGAATTGATATGCTAAGGTGTTGATTGAATATTTAGTAAACTGTGTGTATGAGATTAGATAGTCTAATAAATGTTCGACTTTGAAAGTGTATTTGTTATTCACACTTGATTGAAGATCACTAATTAGGATCATTGAGTAGGTTTTCATTGCATATTATGGGTCAAACATTGAGGAAGATGTGATTAATAGTTTAGGCATTGCAGCTACCATGTTTACATAAATGGGTCAATGATGTGATGGAATTGTAGTTGATACAAGTCAAAAATCCAAGATGAATTTGTTCTAAGAGTCATAATAGTGGAATAGAATTAGAACTTTAGATGTTTAGTAGTGGTATGGGCTATTATAACTAATATAAGTTATGTATTCGTGAAATAAGATAACTAAACCAATCCATAAATGTTGCTTAAAGTTGCTTATGCTTTTTATAGTTTTTTACCGTTGGGTTTTCAAACTTTATATTTTTGTACACATGACTTACAAGAATGCAATTATGACTATCTTAGATGTAACCTCTGTTCTTAAAGTAGGGATGATGCTACTACTTTAGATGGCTATGAGCAAAAATGAATGTAAAATTAATAAATTTTCTAGCTATGTCATACGTTTAAGGATTGCTTGTTGTTATAGATTTCATTTTTTTATTATTAGAGTTTGACATTTTACTTAGTCATATGAGAAAATTAGGATTTCAAGAGCTACTTAGAGCTGTATAATAGAGGATCATTTTAGTAATTGGACTTTTAGCCAAATTTTAATACCATAAACCAATTTCATGAGCTAATGATAGGGCCTAAGAAACCAAGCCTAATAAGGGATGCTTTGGGAGATTCAACTTAGTAGACTCGAAATAGGGATCGCCAAATTGGCTCTTTTCTGCTCTCAGCCTTATTAGTTGTCTTATGCACAAAAAGTATATTCAAAAGAAGTCTTCTACAACTTGCTTGGGTTTTATTTAGCCTTCATTGGCCTTTAAAGATAAGCCTTATTTAAAGAATAGGTGTTTTAATAAGAGTTAGGAATTCTTTATTTCTTATAAGCCTTATAAGCCTATATAGACCCATTCCGAAAGCCTACATTCAAAGTCTAAGTCCATAAGTAGAAAAGCAATCAACATGAGCCATTTGATTATTAAGAGTGATCCAATAGCTACCAACAACAAATTATCTTCGCCATTCATATTAGGATGATCCAATGGTCAAGATTAGTATCAAAAAATTATAAATAAGAGGTTAATCCTCTCATTTTACACAAATTCTACTCTCTACAACGTTTATGAAAAATGCAGAAGCTCTACTAAAATCTATCCAAAGAAGATCAAATAGTAAATTATTCAATAATGGATTAAGAAATTATTGAATTTACTCATCATAACCTTCTATCACACGCACAACACAAGACATTGATCTTGCCTATTCCTCCTCTTACACTTCTCTCTAAAATCATCTCTCTACGTTCTATTAGATCAAAACTTCTCTAAGATCGATTGTATATGCATTGCATGTGATCAGTCATCAATAGCAAACCCCTAATACATATGTTTACTTTATACATATTATATTCTAAACTATAATAATAGATATTCTAGTGTCACAAGCTTTTGCTACTAGTAGGATGCCTACCTTCATATGACTAAACTCACATCTCTATTAGATCCAGGTTTAAGTCCCCTTTCATTGCAAGTGAATTAGGGTGGTTAGACAATTGGATCATATGGAAAGTGGCAAGTGTGGGTGAAGAGGCACCAAGTTAAGCTTTTGCATTCCCTACCTCAAAGTTCTATGTAACTATATCTTTCAATATATGGATATGTTTGTATCCCCCTAAAAGACCGTCAATAGCAGAATGATTGATTAATTGAATTGGTTTGATAAGGCCTTACTAAAAACTTGGCATAATTGCATCCTGTTACATAATAGTAGTAACAACCATCCCAGCATAACTAAGAGAACACCATTAGAAACCGATTCATGGTTCTAGTATTCTTTTGCTACGTTCACATGATTTGTCCGACCTTAGACGATACTTCTTACATTGTGTTGGCATGTTTTGCTTGTTAAATGAAAGTTGACTTCTTATTCTTGGGCAATATTGTTACTTGGGCTAGTCGTCTGCTTCCTTATAGGTACCTGTACCATATCTCTATTGTCAACTCTCTCAATCTCTAGTGGAGTCACCAAAATGTAGATTTGAAATTCTACCACATGCATGTAGCATAAGTTTTTTACTTCATTTGGCTTCATAGTATTAATGTGGAGATGGCACATAAAAGGATGATTGGAGAGAAGCATGGGCATGCAATCTCTAAGGCTCAAACACATAAGTCACTCGTAAAGGAGATTCAAACATTTGCTTCACTATTCTTGATCAAAGGCGATTGATTTTTTGTCTAAGCCTTTTTATATCTGCTCGAGCTACAACTTTATCACAACAAAAACAATTAAGTCCAAGTGGTTACTAGATTTTAATCCCAAAATCATGTAAACATATAATAGACTATCCAAGGAAATCTAAATAAGCCCCACGTAACGCAAAATACAACATAAGAAAAACTACTCACTCTTTAAGATAAAATACAACCAACCATCCCAACTTAGCCAAGCTACACACAAGTAAATCTAAGTTAGAATTGCAAATGGAGTAGCAAAGACTATTAAAATCTTTCCTTAGTTTAAATTATGCTTGATGTATTCTTATTAAGTATGAGATGCATAACTAAAGAAGGACTTAGGTAAAAATTTCGGTCAAATTCACCATAAAATTGCAAATTTTGAAAGTGCTAATATAAATTGCAATCGTATATTTCTAGAAAGCAGATGAATTATCGGTACAAAGATGATACATAGGGCATTCTTTCATTGCTGGATTGTAAATATACATGTTTTTTTTTTCTGGAAAATATGTTTTAAAAGATTTTCTAATATTTATCATAATTAAAGATTATAATTATTACACAATCTAGTAGTTCTTCAAAACTTAGAATTACTAATGGATTTTGGCCGTAGGCTATGATGGAACGTAAAACTCTCAAAAAAATATTGCATTAAAAATGGAGAAAATAATTTTTATTATCAAAACAAGAAATCATTTTCCTTATTTTTCATTTATATATATATATATATATATATATTGTAATTATCAATCACCACAATCAAATACTAGTTACTATCATATTTACCCATCACTATTTATCACTGAAAATGATGTGTATTTACAACTTCTCCCATATCTTTATGAAATATATATATATATATATATATATATTTCTCTTTTATGTGAAATACTAGCAAAGGCTGTTACAACTAAAGGAAGATGAATGCAACAACTATAGTGGTTAAAAGAATTTAGCATGTAAATGTACACTTTAGTTCTAGAGTCATAATAGATTTAACAAATCTAACTAAATCCAGTGCAGTGACTACTATTAAAACAATCATTATAACCAAAAATAATGAGAAATAACAAATCTATAACAAGTATAAAAGAGAGAGTAAATAAATGAAAAGGGTATGAAACCCTCTTGTGTAATATGTTCTTCTTCTTCCTCCTCAATCTCTTAGAGTCCATATTGAATTCCTTGAAGACAAATGTAATTTTGGCAAAAATTAAAAATAAAAAAAAGAAGACAAATCTGATTATGGAGAACACGAGCTAAAGAACTCTGTAATGTAATATCAATTCGAAGAAAAAGAAAAGCTAAAGTTTCTATACAGTATAACAAATATATATATGCAATTTGTTATAACTAACTAGCAACTAATTTTATAAGTATTAAATAAACTACTAGCTCATGCTCTAACTCAACATCCAACATTCTAATGGTTCATACTCCATGCCCCCCCCCCCCCCCCTCCCAAAAAAAAAAAAAAAACTCTTAACATGATGCCTAACGGAGGCCCAACTTAATACAAAAAGAAGCTAAACGATCAATAGAAATAGATTTGGTGAATAAATCAACAAGTTACAACTAAAAGGAAGTATGACTAGTACAAAGAAACCTACAAGAAAGATGATCACGAATGAAGTAGATATCGATAGAGATGTGTTTAGTGTGATTGTGAAAACAAGGATTAGTAGCAAGTTAAATGGTCGACTTGTTATCACAATGTAATGGAATAGGAAGAGATAGAGAAACACTAAGTTTGATAAAACATAAGAAATCCACAAAAGTTCCTTAGTAATAGCACTCATGCTCCTATACTCAGCTTCGATGGAAGAAGTGCTAATAATTTTTTGTTTCTTAGTCTTCCAAGAAATAAGAAAGCATCCCAAAAGAAATGCAAAAACCAGTCACATATTTGCTATCTACTCAAGAAGAAGCCCAATCCACATCACTATAAGCTACAAGATCAAGTGTAGAATCAGCTAGGTTAAATAAGCCCAAAGTAGGGTTTCCCTTTAAGTAACGCAAGACGTAAACAACAGCATTGAAATGTTCAATATGAGGCTTGGAAAGAAACTAACTTAAGTGATGGATAGCATAAGAAATGTCAAGATGGCTAATAGTAAGATACAACAATCTTCCTACAAGCCTTCTATATTGTAATGGATCATACAAAACAAAAGAATCATCTGTAAACAAGTTGGAACCAGTGGGCAAGGGAACAACTGCAAGACGATAACCAATTAAGCTAGCATTGAGTAATATATCTAGAATAAATATGTATTGATTCACTAAGATGCCTTGAGAAGTGCGACATAATTCAAGACCTAAGAAAAATCGAGCTTCCCCTAAATCCTTAATAGTAAATGCATCCTGTAAAGGTAGCTTAAGAGTTGAAATAGCAGCAATATCAATCCCTATAATTAACAAATCATCAACATAAAGAAGCAAAATAGTAAACTCAATCCCTATTTACTTCACAAATAGGAGTAATCACTCTTGGATTGAATAAAACCATAACAAATGAGAAATTGAGAAATTTCAACATTCCACTACTGTGATGCTTACTTCCGTCCATGCAAGGAACATTTAAGCTTGCAAACTTACCCTTGTTTGGTTTTAGTACATCCTTACAGGGAAAGCATATAGATCTCCTCATTAAGAAAACCATGCAAAAAAGCATTGGTAATATCCAGCTAAAACAAAGGCTAACCTCGCACTAAAGCTAAAGCAAGCAAAATACGAACTAACCCTAACTTAGCTACAAGAGAGAAGGTACCATGATAGTCAACACCCCCAATCTAATTGTAACACTCAACCACTAAGTGTACTTTAAATCCTTCAACACTACTATTAGGTTTGTATTTAACTTTGTACACCCACTTAGAGCTAATAGGTTTTTTACCCAGAAGTAAAGAAGACAATTCCCAAGTATTATTCAATTCAAGTGCCTTAAGTTTATGATTCATGGTACTGACCCAATCTAGATGTTTAGCTGCTTGTACATAACAACTAAGTTCTTGAGTAGTTAAAACTAGTGCCAAAGATGGAACAAAGTCATGAGCATAAATATGAAGAGAAGTAAGATCAAATAGGAGATAAGGACAAGGAGAAATAGAAGATTGTGGTTTAGTAACAAAACACTAAAGTTGATGAACTTGATCTAACAACCAAGAAGGTGTTCTATGTAGCATAAAAGATTTGTGAATAGCAATCGGCAAGGGAAAAGCTAATGGAACCACAGAGGGATCTATTGTAGAAACAGAAGGAAGAAGTGGGACCGGACTAACCAGGTAAAAGACTAGAATCAAGAGCTTGAACACCAACTATATGATCAAATGGAACAAACTAAGAAGGGAAAACCTCAAACTCTATAGCTAAAGGAACATGTTGTATACCAATAGAATCTTCTAGTAGAGGAACCTATATCATCCTTAAAAGGAAATATAGATTCATTAAAACCAACATCTCTATTAACCAACATTTTCTTAGTTTCAAGATCGTACACCTTATAAGTTTTGTGACCAACTGCATATTCCAAAAAGATGCACTTTTAACCTCTTGAATCAAACTTATCCAAAGATTTTGGACTAGTATCAACACAACATAAGCATCATATAACACATAAATGACCATCTAAAGGAGGTTCACCAAATAACACTTCATAAGGAGTCTTCCGTTGAAGAATAGACATAAACGTAAGATTGATAAGATAAGTAACAGTCAAAATATACATCCACCAAAAACTCCTGGGCAAATTAGCAAGAATTCTCAAAGCTCGAGAAGTGTCTAAAATATGCCTATGCTTACATTCCATCCTTCCGTTTTGTTGTAGAGTGTATATAGTAGTCCTTTGATGAGAAATCCCAAATTTAGCAAACAAAGCCTGATAATGATATGATAAAAACTCTACTCCATTATCTGATCGCATAAATTTAGGTACAAGAGAAAAGTGATTGGAAAGGTAACGAAAAAAAGGTTCAAGTATATGACAAGTTTGGGACTTATTATTCATCAACTAAGTCCAACTAGTACAAGAATTATCATCCATAAGGGTAAGGAAATAAGATGTACCTAAAAGTGATGGAGTCCTACAAGATCCCCAAATATCTACATGTAGTAAATGAAACAATGTAGATGAATGATGAGTACTTCTTTCAAAAGGCAATCTATGAAACTTAGATTTATGACAAGTATCACATACAAAGTTGGTTCTGTTAGGGAATTAGAAGGAAAAAAAGTGTTTAATCTTCGAATGTGAAGAATATTTAAGTCAAGCACGAAACAAATGTAAAGAATCAGGATTATCACATGAAAAAGTACATGTCTAATGCTATTCACAAGACTCTTTACCACTAGAACTACCTATTTATTTGTGGACAAGAATATAAAGACCATTGACAACATATGCTGTAGCAAGAGTTCTCTTAGTGGTTAAGGCTTAAAAATAAAGAAAGGAAGAGCCAATGGTGATCAAGAGTTGCTTCTCACTCAGAACTTGTGACACAGGTAACAAATTATAAGTAAAATCTGGTAAGTATAACACTTTGTATAGCATAAGGTCAAGTGTAACAACAACAACAACACCAGCAATAGTAACATATTTAGTATTGCCATCAGGAAGAAAAACTAAAATTAGTTTATCGAGAGTATGAGATTGGACAACAATGATTTATGTGGTGTCATAGGATCAGTGACATTAGAATCTAATATCCAAGCACACAATTTATTATGAAAAGTGCTAGAATTAGTACCAAAAATGCATGTTGAATGCACTGTATTCACCACTAAACTGCTACCTAAGTCATGCAAGAGTTTTCCCTACTGTCCTTTCATCATTCGATACATCTCTTGTCACATATTATGCATAACCATTAGACCAAAACAAGTATTGCCTCCTATACTTTTTCCAACAACAAAATTTGTGTTAGTGAAACTATCAAGTGGTGTATCTGAGTATCCCAACTTCGACGAACGTATTCTCAACTGTAGCTATAGATCCTCTTGGTTTAGATCTAGGAACTCATTTTCCCTTATACCAATTCAGATATCCAATAATTTGAAAGCAACTACCAACCATATGACCTTCGTTTCTATAATGTTTACACACCATTTTCATGGCTTCCCCTTTCTTTTTGTCAAAACTCATAAAGTTCCTATTCTCTTTATTAGCAAATACGGTTGAACCTTCAACATCAATAGTATTATAACCAGTAATTTTCTTTTGCTTCTCAACTTGCTAAACCAATAGGAATTGGAACCATCAACAGTATCTGATTTTGCACGAATTCAAAACCTTCATTCAAGCCCATTAAAAATTGCATCACTCTACTCTTCGATTCATATACTACAATACGCTTAACTAAAGGACAAGTGCAATAGTCTATTCGTCTACATTCACATGTTGGATAACTATTCCTTTTCAGCCTATTATAATACGTACCTACATTTTAATTCCCTTGCTTCAATGTTGCAATTGAAAAATCAAAGGCTTATTTTCCTATCCATGTTGCTCTTTGATTTCATTCCATAATTCAATCACTAATTTAACATACAAAATATTCTATGATATATCAATCGTCATTGAATTTAGGAGCCAACAACATATCATATAATCATTCCTTGTCCAACGAATCAGATTTAGTGAATCATCTCTAGGTTTTGTTATCATTGCATCAATAAAGCTTAATTTCAATTAAGCGCCTAGACCTATCCTAATCGCATGACTCCAAGCCAAATAATTTGTTCCATTAAAAACTATGTTTCCAATCACCATTCATGAATTATCCAAGGTAGAAATGTATAAAGGATCAGATGAAATCATATCTCCTTGATTAACTCCAGCATTCACCAATTGATTATTCTCATTTGATTAATTCCAATTAAGAAAACCAATACAGCAGATAAGATGAATCTATGGACTACAAGAATTCAACTACACTAAAAATCACAGAACAAAGGAATACCTGCTTTGATACCATATTGAATTCCTTGAAGAAAAATCTAATTATAGAGAACACGATCTAAAGAACTCTATAATGTAATATCAGTGCGAAGAAAAAGAAAGGCTAAAGTTTATGTATAGTACAACATATATGTATGTACATTTTGTTAAAACTAACTACCAACTAATTGCACATGTGTTAAATAAATTGCCAGCTCGTGCTCTTACTCAGCATCTAGCATTATGATGGTTCATTGTCTAAGTGAACTCAAATCACAAAACATCAAAATAGAGAACAAGTTAGTACTCTGATCATTATTAATAAAACATTAAGAGGTAAATCTCAAAGAGAAATACATAAACAAGTGGATCTATGAGGAATTAGGGTTTCGCACAAATAAGGTAGGCAAAACCTTAAGAGAGAAGAGAGAGAAAGTGAAAGTACATTCTAATCAAAGGGAATATCTACTCTAGTTGTATTATGTGTATGATATTAGTGAGTAGGCTGATCCTAACATTGGTGCTCTCGTCATGACAAATTTAACAAGCACTCGGATCCTTAACCTTAAGAGAGTGTTCAAGAGAAGAGAGAGAAAGTGAAAGTATATCCTAATTGAAGGGAATATCTACTCTAATTGTATTACACATGTGTGGTATTAGTGAGTGGGTTGGACCTAACAAGGCAAAGCCATCATAATCCCTGTATGGAATAAATATGATTCTTTTACAAAAGGGATATGATTTTCCATCCGGTACAATATAAAATTGGAAAGAAGAAACAAGAAACCGACGCTCCCATAGTATTTTCTTGTTTTTCTCGAGCAAATATAATAAAGTTGTGATAAACAACAATGTGAAATAAGCGATCTAACTGTATAGACGTTGTAAATCAAGTTTAGTACTAGAAAAATTGTGTCCAATATAGCTTAAGCTTAAAGACAAGACTTAATTCAAGGATTGAAATTCACAAATCTTCTAATAACATGTTTTTCAGGATCTTTCACTTATAGTCAATGTCTCTTTTGTTATATTTATAAATAACTTGTATATCCTGAAATTGGCAAGTTCAAATTAATTACTTAACACGCATTTATAACTTTTTGTCTTCGTTTTATCTTTGGTAATATGAATTGGTTTAAGTCTAAATGGGAAAAAGAAAATGATGGTTTTGTGCCAAGTTTTATGGTTCCATGAGCACACCAATACTATGTGTAAATGGAAGGAGGAGAATTGTTATGAAATCCCCATTTTCTTATTTAATTTAGAAAGGAAAACCGTTCCACAAATAATATCTATTCCACATAATAATATAGCATAAATAAGAAATTTTAATTCCTTCCCTTTAAAAGATTTGCTATTTTCCACTTAAAAAAACTTGTATGCTAAAAATATCCTTAACCATAAAACAAAATAATATAAAAAGAATGAGAAAATTACACTTTTAGTTTTCAGATTTTGTCATTTTTTCTAATTGCATATTCGAACTTTTATTATTCTATTTTTTTTATTGAACTTTCCAAAAGTTTGCAAAAGAGTTCTATATTAATGAATGATTAGTTTTTTCATTAATGAATCTTTAAAAAAGTTTAATGACTAAAATAGATAAAATAAAAATTCAACGACTCAATTAGAAAAAGTGGCAAATTTTGAAGACTAAGAGTATAATTTTTCATTTTTTTTTCTATTAAGAAAACATGATTTACAACTTAATAAATTAAAACAGCTAATTGTGTTATTATATAAAATATTAATAAAAAATCATTTGTCTTATTATAAATATAATCATTATTTATATTTTTCAATTTACAAATGTATAATAATATACTAATTGATTTCAAATAGTATCATTAAATTAAATATGATAGTTAATTATGTTCACTATTGTTTATTTAATTTAATAATTAGAATAAGCATCAAATAAGTTATACAATTGCTTAACACTGATATCTAAAATGAATGGACCAAATTCAAATCCCTGATCTCCTAAATTGTTGTAATATGTAAAGTAGTTGATAGGAAAAAAAAAGAAAAAAAAAACTATTATTATAGATAATCTAAAAAATTATAAAATTAAATACAATTTGATTCTATTAAGAAATATCAAATTGAATCATTGATTGTTTGAAATATTTTTTAACCTAAATGGAAGAGTATCAGAAGGACTAAAAAAAAATTTCTAACTTTTCATTTTAGTATTTTACGTTTTTATTTTTTTCTTGATTTCAAGACCTAAGTTCTTAAAAATAAGCAAAACTAAAATCTTCGTTTTTCTATGTTACAGGTGTCATTAAAAATCATGTCCTAAAAATACATATATATATATATATATATATATAAGCATAGGTCATAAATAAAAAAACAAACAAAAATATAAATCCTAAAAGGAAAAGAAAAGGAAGAAAATCACACTTTTACTTTTAGTCTTCAAATTTTTTCATTTTTCCTAATTAAATTCTCAAATTTTACTTTTTATATTTTAGTCTTCAAACTTTACAAAAATTTATAAAAGAAGTAATTCATTAACAAAAAAACTATAGGTTTACCAATAATGACGTTTTTTAAACTTTTGAAAAGTTTAAGAACTGAAATAAAAATAAATAAATAAAAATTCGAGAACTCAATTTTAAAAAAATGATAAAATTTAAGGATTAAAAGTGTAATTTTTCCTAAAAGAATTAATATTCATTATTAGTCTTATATAGTTCCAATGAATCAAACATAAAGCGAAGTGATAAGAAATTAACAAAGAATGACAATTTTCCTTGGATGGTGACATCTTTATTGTTAAGCCAAAATTAGCAATTTAACTCCACATATGGTATAGTTTTTCCTTTTACCAAAATTTTATGATATAGTTTAAATATGGAAGCTTTGACTTATTGGGTAGTTTTTTTTTTCTACTTTTCCTTCCAACAAACTTTAGAAGACACTATACATTAAATAATTTTAAACTCTCTTGGTTTTGAAGATGTGTTTTAAATGGGTTAACATTAATTATAATAATCAATCATACTCTCCCAATCTCCCCGTTAATCATTATAATACAATGCTAGTAAAATAAAACGACGTTAAAACAACACTTGCATTAAATCTAGACAGCTAATAGAGGCTGGGACGCGGTGTGCGAATCCCCAAGAGAAAAAACTAGATAAAGGAAGCTTCCGGTACCTCAGATGTAGGATAGCCCAACAACTTTTAAGGTAAGAACTTCCCTAAAAAAAAATAAAAATTATAATAATAACTAAATAAAGTGACGATTACAGAGCCAAAGGTAGATATACAATACATCATCCAAACACAACGTGAAGAAAAAAGAACGGGGAGATAAAATTCTTTGCATAAGAAGTGCAACTTTTATTTATTGTACAGGGAGATGCATTAATGAGTTTGGGACCATGGTACAGGAGATCATACTCCTTCGAGTCAACATGTTCTCTTTTTTTTGAGATATATTGGCCAGAAAAAGAGACGTGTGATCTCATAATTTATTAGAACGTACATGTAGTGAAAACCTAAGAGCATGTAAATCGATAGGGGCATTTAAAAGAGATCAGCATTTTAAGTAATAATCTTTTCAAAAAAAATTTATTTTATCAATAATTATTTCATTACAGTTACTTAATAATTTTTCTTAATCTTTTATTGGTCCTATATATAAGATATTTTTTAAAAGTAGAGGGTTTAATATAGAAATATGTACTTATTATGGTATCCTAAGCCAACATTATTTTCCTAAATCCAATCAAAATACAATAAAAAGTAAGAAAAGAAAGCATGATTAATAGTATATTTAGTGCGGTAAAAATGGAAACTAAGAAAAGTTTTATATCCGGTAATCAGAGATGAATATGTAAAAAAGTTAAGAATAAGAAGAGAAAGAATTGAAATTACTTTGCTGTTTTTCTAGGGAATTGAAAAGAAAATGGTCATATGGAAATAAGTTTAATTAGAAAAATAGTTAACAAATTAAAAGAAGGGTAATTTTTGTGATCAACTTTTTTTCCTTCAATTTCTCTTATGCGTTACCAACTGAAAAATGAAAATACAAGAAAAGTTTGTTTTCTCGATTTCTTTCCATCCACCCCTTAGTCAAAATGGAAAATTCTTTTTCTTTGATTCCATATTATCAATCATTTTCTTTGTCTAAAAAGTTACTAAAATGATGGATTAAAGTAATAAGTTTGTTTTAGCGGAAAAAGAGAGTGGAAAAAAAAAAATAAAAATTCCTGATGAGTTTGTGCTTCAAAGCAACATCCAACTCATTCACTGGTGGAAGCCCCTTTCAATTTACCCTTCAAGTCTCCACCATAAATGGACTAAACTTGAAATATCAAATTACCAATTTAAAAACTCCATCTCCATTTCACTTCCTACTTACTCACGACAACATAAATCACGCAGAACTGAGTCCAAATTATACTTAGCATCCACACAACATACAAAATGAGACTATAAATCCATGGGAACACACTCAGTTAATCCATCATCCGGCCATTTACTGTGCATACTCTCGTCTACATATCCCCACTGCAAATGAAATATTTGTTAGTCTCTGTGCGTGTGTGTGTCTCTCTCTCTCCCCACTTCAGCTTACTTTAAAAATAAAAAAACAAAGGAATCTTTCTCCCAATCTCCCTCTACAGATCTTAGCCGCGCTCTCTTCCTTTTCTCTCTCTCTCTCTCTCTCTCTGATAATCCGGAGGAAATTAAATCCCCAAAATATTAATATATAGAATTTTCAATACAAATTCATTCATTGTATTTTTTAATTTCATTTTGAAAAATATCTTTTTCTTCCTTTTTTTTTTTTTATAAATTTTCAAAATCAACACTCTCACAGCAACATACACACAAGCACATATCTTTCTCAAGATTCACCTCATAATTTTGCTTTTTACTATCTGGGTCCTTTTAAAATTCTTGTTTCAGGTTAGGTTTAGGGTTAGGATCTCGATTTTGAAGTTGAAGTCAATCAAAACCTAAATCTGATTATGTAAATCAATCTTTTTTCTTTTTCTTCTATTGATTTTCACTTCCAATGGCCTCATTTCGTAGAACTTTATCACCCTATCATGATCGAATCCACCAAAACGGCACCAATAATGTGGCGTATATTGATCAATCGCCCCGCAAATCGGTCAGATTCCCCCGATTTATTTCTGTCGTTTTCCCGGGAAAGTTGCCCAGGAAGTATCATCTTTCTTGGAGAAAATCGCTCACTAGGTGTTTGCTGTCTTTCTTCGTAGGATTTTTACTAGGATTGACCCCATTTGGTCAAGTTGACGATTTACAGATACAGTCTCATGATAGTCATGATCTCAGTGTCACGGAGATCATGCCGCCACACATCAATGCGGTTTTGGATGATGGTGATCGCGAGGGCGGGTTTTCTGTTAGGGCGGTTAATTTAGGGGTCCAAGAGGGGAAAAAGCTTGATGTTGAAGCGGTTTCCGTTGAGAAGGTGGTGAATTTTGGTGATCCTCATTTCATGAGCCCTAGGAAACAATTGATTGTCATTACGCCGACTTACAATAGGGCATTGCAAGCTTATTTTTTGAATAGGTTAGGGCAGGTTTTGAGGCTTGTGAAACCACCATTGCTGTGGATTGTTGTGGAGAGCAATGCAGCCTCGGTGGAGACAGCGGGATTGTTGAGGAAAGCTGGGGTTATGTATAGGCATCTTGTGTGCAAAGAGAACATGACCGATGTGAAAGATAGGGGTGTGTATCAAAGAAATACAGCATTAGAGCATATTGACCATCATAGGCTTGATGGGATTGTTTATTTTGCGGATGATGATAACGTGTATTCATTGGAATTGTTTGAGAGCTTGAGGGAGATTCGGTGAGTTCTTTGCTTGTTGGGGTATGAATATATGAGAATCTGAGTTGTTGCTGATTTTTTCCTTTATTTTTTTTTTAGTATTTAAATATATGGTGTAGTTGTCTGCTTTGTTATGTAGTTGTAATTGTGGACTGTTGTTTCTGATATTGTATGATATGTCTGCAGTGTTGAATATAGAATTGCAGTGAAGATATACTTAAGTGAAAATTGTTGAATTGTTGAAAATTGTAGACATTTTGGACAAGTTTGTCCTATGCTTCAATTGTTGTCTTCATCTATTTAAGTCTTTTTTTTTTTTTTTATTAAAAAAAGAAAAAAATTCTTCATGTGTATGACCAAAAAAGCTCCTGGCTCTGTTTATACAAAAGTTTTCTTGGATGAGTCTAGATTTTCCTCCTAGTTGGGAAAGTATTAATTGAGAAGATATTCTGAAAAAATCTTCCTATGCTTTCCCTCATGATTTCTGAAGTAGAAGGAAATAGTTTTTTACCTTTCTAATTTCCTACGGATATACATGGAGACGATTGAGATGCATTTTTTCCCTTCAGTAGTCATTTTTGAATTCGAAATCCCCTAGTTACCACCAAGTGATGTGGCTTGGCTCCCATCTTTTAATCCTGTTTTCCCTTCTATTCTCCCAGAATTGATCTTCCATGATCTTTGTATGTTACTTTTATCTCTCTAAACATGATTACTTAAAGCTTTAGGAGTACCTATCTATTGATATCTGAACAGCAATTATGAAAAACTGGACTTCAGTCACAGTTTGATGTAAACCGGTTGTTCTCCTTGTGTATTCTCTTTTAGCACCGTATGCAAGAATTGCTGACTGTATATTGTTTTGTGTTCTACAGCTGTTTTGGTACATGGCCTGTTGCCATGCTTGCTCGAGGAAAAAACAAGGCCATCTTGGAAGGTCCGGTCTGCAATGGAAGCCGTGTCATTGGATGGCACACAAATGAAAAAAGTAGCAGACTGCGCAGGTTTCATGTAGATATGTCGGGATTTGCTTTCAATAGTACGATATTGTGGGATCCAAAGCGATGGCGACGTACTACCCTAAATCCAATTAGGCAGCTGGACACTGTTAAAGAAGGTTTTCAGGTGTTTTGTCATCATCATCATCATACCTTTGAATAGCATCTTTATCTAGCAAGCTGGACTTGCTAACCGTTTTCACTCGTTCAGGAGACCACATTCATTTCACAAGTTGTGGAAGATGAAAGTCAAATGGAAGGGATACCTCCTGGTTGCACAAGGATAATGAATTGGCATCTCCATATAGATGCTCGTGCTCTGTCCTACCCAAAAGGCTGGCTGCTTCAGAAGAACCTTAATGCTGTTGTTCCAATTAAGTGATGGAAGTTCGGGCATTTGACTTGTGAGATGTCAACAGGTAGAACCAATGACTGACGCTGGATGGAGATTGTGTTGTTTTCGACCCTTTTGATCTTTAGCTTTGAAATTTTTACTTCGATGTAATTTATCTGCTTATGATCTCCCTTCAACAGGCTTCCTCTGACAAACTGGTAAGGCGGAATTTTCGACCTCCTGAAACAGCGCCTTAGCCTCCAGCAACATCAGAAAGTGAGAAGTTGAATGGTGGGACCGAGTAAGATGAGGGCGTTCCGTGCATGATATTTCTCTGTCGAAAAATGGGATTTTCCCCATAAATAGCGTTTGATTCGGGGGCTATGATTTTTTTATTGTTTGAATCGATTCACAACCTATCCACATAAGAAGGAAGGAAGAGCTTTGTTTGGACCATGGTGTCGTTGTCATCAATTGTAAGCCAATTCTTGATAGAGAGATTTACTCGACCGGCTTATAGAATGGAATTGCTTTTTCAGCCTATGAGCACCTCCAATTCAACAATTTTTTTTTTTTTTTTTTTTTCTTTGACATGCTTCACTCTATTGAGTACTTAACGGATGGACAAGTCGTGCATTCTTCAATTTTGCCATTTTAACTTGTCAAATGTTAATTAATTAGGTTTTCGCATAGACGTTTCCATGAAAACATAACATAGACTCGCTATGTTATTTTTCTCTGGTATCGTGCAGCTCTGACGGATGTTAAATGTACACTTGACAATGTTTAGTGGAAATTGCAGAATTTCCACGTTCAGGGAAAAAAATTATTGAAAGTCAGGGGTACGATGAGACGATTATATAATAACAAACAATTATAACATTGAACGATAAATTAAAAACAAAAACTTCAATTGCATTCTTCCTGGCAATATGGGTTTTCCCGTTCAAATTGCAGAAATGTTGAAAAAATAATGATAGGCTACATCATGGAAACATTATAAAGCAATTTGCTCTCATACCCAGGACGAGGCTCAGGCAATGGCCAACCACAGCCTTGGTTCCCTTCCTTAAACCACATTTACTGCATTCTGGTTTAGGAGCGAAAGAATCAAAATTTGATACCTTTTTACATGAAAATGACCCTCAGGAATGAATAACTACTTAGCCAGCAAAGAAAGAACAGCCAAAACAATGAAAAATAGGATATACAATTATGGTACAACTCCGGAGCAACAGCAAGGAATCTTCTTTTAACTGGCTATTCCTTGCAGGGCTCCTATTCAAAGCTTGCATCTGGATCACATTTCTCCAGCGAGAACCAGCAAGCTGCCAGTGAAACCTCCATCTGTCTAATGTGGACTCTGGGTCACCTTGGCACTTTCATCACTGGATGAGTTTGGTTTTGGCAACCTTCAATTGATATGGTGCCTTTTCCTAGCTACATTGGTTCATATACAACAATCAAGTCATGGTTGTTCCATGGACTGAGGAACTCGTATCTGGAGGCAAAGATGATGGTCCATGCGATTTTTGAATGAGAGGTTCACCCACAAGACCAAGTACTGAAAGTATCGACCTGCCAAATGGAATTCGAAATTACAAAAGACAAATTACAGAAGTATTTACCCCACCCCAAAATGTTTACCAAGATAAAACTTGCCAGAAATACTTTTCCGTAGGTTTCAGATGATGAAATTAATAACCACCTAAGATACTGTGCATGTGTTTCTCTGGAGAAGAAAAGTATGGTCTCAAAATCTCTATCAAATCACCTTTCATACACTAACATTCAGGACAACAACAACAACCAAAGAGGGGGAGAAAAAAAAAAGAACCTGAATCTCAGACTTTACTGTATGATACAAAAATCTCGACATTTAGAGGAGAAACAAGGAAGAATAGCCACAGACCTACTTTTGTTCAACAAAAACAAAACCTATTCATGAAAAAAATTACACTGTACCTTGGCAGTGAAGCTCGTATGCTCTGCTGAGTTGCAAACGCAGCAAGAGGGCCCCTAAGACCAGCATATTTGTTTAGAGAGCTTTCAAGCTGTGGTGGTGGTAACTGCACAAATCATGACTTATCATATATAAGTTGATTGATCAAAAGGCAAGCTGTTCAACACGAAAATGACTGTTGATACCTGCAGCAATACGGGAAAAGAATGAGGCTGAGTCTGAGCCACACATTTCAGGAAGCCCACCCAAAGTTTTGGCATCCTCCAAATCTGTCCAAAGAACACAATCAATATTCGGTTGTCCTTGGAGTATGGATTTCTAAGTCATAGAACTGCAACAAGTTTCAGCTGGTCAAATGGAAAACACAGGATACCTGCTTGTTGACAAGTTTTGATAGTATCTCCATTACAAAATCCACCTACAGAGTACGAGCAAAAGAAGTAAGTTTCAAACTGTAGCATTACCACATGCCTGTGGCATTCCACTCTCTAGCTTTCCAGAGCTTAGCATATTCCATTGATAAAATAAGTAGATATTTTCCCAATTAGATGGACAGCATTGCATCTCGGTTTTCTATTTGTTTTGCATAAATCTCGTTTTTCTAATTGTTTTGCACTTAGCGCACAATGTAGTATGAATTGACAGGCCCTAGTCCTTACCTCACAGATATACCGCCTTCCTTTTGAAAAATGAACTACAATAACACTCATTGACATACAAGCTTAACTTTCTAGATTAATTGGCTGATACTGGTATCAAACAAAACATGCTCTCATCACAACAATGAGTTAAAAATCTCTATAGCATGATTTTCCTCCATTTTATTTTCAAACGACAAGGGATAGCTTTAATCAACATTTCAGCCCACACAAGAGGGCAAGTATTGAAAATACACAAGATGAGATGAAATATTACCAACACTGGGAAGGCATCAATTGCTTGAATCACTGTCCTCATGAAGAGGAGAGGCAATGGAGTTTGATCAACCTAGTAGAAGTCAAAAGCTTATTAAAAAATAATAACAAAATAAATAAGAATGATACGTAGAAAGTTCCTACTACAGGTGGTAACCTCACTCACCATCTGGTTTAACGCTTTTGCCAAAACCTGCTGTGTGAAAACTGTTCGTTGTTCAAAACAAGCAGAGCAAACATCCATCACCTATCAGAAAACAGACAAGCCTATAAAACATCATAGCACATGCAGCAATGAACCAGCAAGCAGAAGTTGGATGATGCGAAATAGTAGACTGAACCAACATAACAGGGAGAAGTTGGTAGCAATATCATTGACCCACCTCACAAAGGAACTTTTTTGTTTTTTCCCTTTTGGCTTGGTTAATAACGGTGAGACCATAATATACCGTAACCCGTTAACTCTGTTGACAATTTTCCTTCCTTTTTTTTGGGTGAGCTGTGTTATTTTAGGTGTGGGGTGGGGTGGGGTGGGTGGGTGGGTGTAGTTCTGAAGGTTAATTATGGGAACAAATGGTCCAAATATCAGCAACATTATGAAGTTGACAAGCCTGCCTTGTGGGGTCATTCTTCCAATCATTTCATTGGTGATTTTAATGCTTCCTAGATCCACAGACACACATTATGTTGTTAATAATTATATATAAATGGGCAACTCATGAGGCTTATCATATATTGAAATATTGTTTCTATCAACAGTTTATTTTCTTTGATTGATTGGATAACTTGACATGGTAAATTAACAATATATCTAACAGAGGTGGGCAATGACATAATTAGAAAACAACTTGATTTCCTGTACCAAAGGGAAGCTCATAATTAATTTCTGCCCAAGATGTATTGAAATATAGAGACCAATTACTTTACACCTCTCAGAAGTTATAAACATAATGGTATAAGAGACTGGTCTGCCAAGTGAGAATGATGCCCTTAAATAAGATTATTATCGACAATTAGGCCACAATCATGCCCAGTGATTAATCATCCAGAACACAAATGACACAATAAAAATAATAATAATAAACTTTCACATCCTAATCCCTGTATTTTAAAAGCTAAATTAATAGGTGGGTAAAAGACTTTCACATAAATCCATGCTCATAAGTACCATTTACGAACAGAAAGTTTCTGGAAATATAGAATCAGTCATTGCCAACTACGTCTATCAAAAAACCTCTGGCTAGAAACACAGAGACAGGATGAGTAAAGAACACAACAGGCATTAAAGAAACTTACCCTTTTGAGTGGAAGACCATCTCTCTCTGGGATAATATCATGTATGGCAACCAGTACTTCCACAGGCGTTAAAGCAGGACCTGTATGAGCAGAACCCTGCCATAAACAGAAAAACAACAGCTAATTTGCTATATTTCTCACTCTCAAGTTGTTTGATTGAAACTACAAAATCTGGATAATCATTTCCTAATTCATGTTTAGCCCAAGAAAACGGAATTTTTCCAATGAATTAACTAAACTCTCTCTTTAATGTAAGTCCCTCTAGATCAAATTTGGTGCTCCAACATGAAAATGGGACATATTCATCCATAAACAGAACATTCACTCACATGTGAACAGCCTGATTAAGAAGCCAATGGTAAAAATTATTCCCAGTAGGGATTTCCATAACCAAGATATATCATCCCCATCAAACTGGAAGTTTGTTGCATGGTGCTTCTTCATAGCAATAGTGATGTTGAACATTGCAAAATGCATAACAAAGGAACAGCCTTATATATTCATGGAGAAGATCTGGCATACCTGTAATATGTGTGCAAGAGCCTTCTGGAACTTGTCAGCAGGAAGGTCAACAAGCCGCGGGAAAATAGGTAACACCTACAGAAGAAAGAAGAAACAAATAAATAATCAATAAATATGAAAGACTCCATCTGAAGCAAACAGATCAGACCTGATAAATCTCCTTTCTCAAAATTGATCGAATAATAAAAGAAATATCAAATATATTTCATTAATCTAATGAGGTAGAACAAAGTGGTTTCAGAAAGAGTTGATGCAAATTGTCCACCACCGATGGACATATACACATAAACTTCAGATATCATGTTTAATCAATTCCTAAAAGAGCACTCTGGCAACCAAATTCTTGCCTATGTTAGCCTGTGATAGACTCCTTAGTCTAGTTTACATCTGTTTCTTGCCTATGTTAGGCTGTGATAGACTCCTTAGTCTGGTTTACCTTTGGTTCTCACAGATTTTTGTACTCTTTCTTGTATAGATTGAGTAACTGTGCTAACCATCCCATCCTTGACGATAGTACATGTTATATTAATGATATTACTTATTCATCCAACAAAAAAAGAAAAAAAGAGCATTCTAGCATTTTAGAATGCTCAAAAATGTTTGACTGCAAAAGTAAAAGAAGAGACATCTGGAGGAACCTCATCTTTGGAAAATGAAGACAACATTGGAATAAGAATTGTAACATCCTGCAAGGGGAGGAGGAAAAAAAAGAAAAGAAGATATTAGGAAAATAGTCCTTTCATTTTCAAGCTATTTTTCCCCCTCCTTTTGGAGTAAGGATTCAAGCTATTTTGTTTAATGAGAGAGAGTAAGAGGTGATTGCATTGCATCACTGAAGGAACCTTCAACTTAGTTTCATACAAATGCTTGACAGTAGCAATGAGATCTTGAGATGGTATAGTTTCCTCAGTCAATATTTGCAGCACCTGGCATGGTAAGAAGCATCAGTATCAAAATCATCCCATTTGTATCTGGTAATAGCAGTAGAACTCAGTATAACCAAAATAAAAACCTACCTGCATTAAAAGGTTTTCACTTCCTTGGGGTGGATCAGATATAACTTGGAGCAACTTATTAGAGGATGACCCCAAAGCCCTTATGAGAATTGGAACATGACGATGCACAGCCTGACATTAAGGTGGGGAGGAAGAAGAAGAAAGTTCTGATCAAGACTATATAAAACTTCTTGCCCTATGATACTGACATCATACAACATAACAATATAGGAGCACTCACAAAAATGGAACAGCAATGATTTGAGGTAAAAATTGAGAGAGTGCCTTTTTGACCAAGCATATATAGAACTATTTCTTACCCTATTATGCTGACTTCATGTAGCAGGACAACATAGGACTTAGGAGACCAGGGAAGGGCTCAAAATATGATTCGTTTAGTGTTAGCCAAAGTGTATTCCTGATCTTGCTTTGTGCCATTCCCTGAATCTAAGGGTTTTTGTTTTCTCTCTGTGTTTTTTGTGTTGTTTTTTTTTTTTCGTTTTGGATCTCTGTAAATATTCTCTAGCTTACTAAACTAAAAAGAATGGACTTGATGATAAGATAGCAGGGAAATACTTAGAGGTTTTGTGAATGATGACCAAAAGCATTTTCATAGATTTATGTGATGACAACTACCTACCTGAAAGCTGTAAGCTAAATTATTGCCTAGGGAAGCTTGGCTGATGTTCAATACAATTTTCTGATATATCTATAATATTGGCTATCTAGGAAGCTCTGTGGTGAAGCAAAACTTCAAAGGTGGCTGGAATTCAGTTGTCTAATGACACCGATAGCTCATAAAAGCAACTTTTTGCTTCCTCAGTATTCTCAAAATTGTAGCCTTGTACATTTTGCTTCCTCAGTATTCTCAAAATTGTAGCCTTGTACATTAGTTGTTTTATGGGCAGCAAAGGTTAATTGAGCAAGCATGTGTTGAACGATGGATAAAAAGATAAAATGTTTTTTAAATTATTTTGGCATATGTGTGATACTATATTGAGCACTCCACATAGGAAGCATTTGCTCTAATGATAAATTCGAGGCAGACAATGGCTGTTCCAACGGCAGTCCCTCAGTTGATATATCTAGGCTATGGCAATTGAACCAAGTTAATTCTTACTTCAGATATCATAGGAGGATTCACCAAACTGTGAACAACACTATTCAAGCTTTTAAAGTAAAGAGATTATTGACCAGTATGCCATAATGCCAGATGCTCATAGTGATTAGACAAATATGGTAAGGAAAAACAGAAGCAATCATGATAACAAAACAGTGAATTAATATTGAATGGCTTTGAGATGTGAGGTTTTCATGGTAAAGCTGGAATACAATTACCAATGACAAAACAAAAATATTGCATTGTTACCAAGAACCAAAAAAGATGTCAATACAGATATAAAAGATAACAATTGTTAGAGATAATTGCAAATGCAAGCGACATTTCAATCAGTTTGTTTTAAAATTGCTGCAGCATATAAAAGAGCATAAATAAGCACATGTTACAATTTAGTAACATGCAAATTGAAACAAGTTCAAACCGCAATACTAACCTGCTTTACAGCCTTAGGTGCTTGGCTGTACATATTAAAGACAAGGTGAAGAAGACTGGGTTTCTGCAAGAAGACAACTTCAACTAAGCTTCCACAACAATGAATTGGCCAACATTACTCTTACTAAGAATGACACCACTTTGAATAGTGGAAACAAAATGGACTAACCTTGGTGCATAATGCAAAATACAAAGAAATTAGCCGCTGAGCTTCTGGAAGTGATATAGAAGCACTTTGTCCTGAAGGCTGTGCACTTCTTGAAATGTCATTATCTGATAGTAAGGAATCTGAAGTTTGAGAGACTTTGGTGGAAGTTTTCTGACCCTCAATCTGAAGGAAAAGGAATCAGATAGACATATCTTAAAAGAAGCAGGGGGAGTTAAAAACAAAAATAGAACCCCTTGAACAAATATGCTATTTGAATATATCTATGCAGATACTGGTCTAGCCCAAAATTATGGTATGTCACTACCCCAAAAAATGGAATAGCTACCACATGGTTACTAAACCTAGCATCATAGAGCTGCATGGCTGCATATGCTCTCCAACCAGAAGACAGCTACTATAGTGCGCATTGGGGCACTCATGCAACTCAAACCCTTGGTTAGAACCAAAATATATGTAAATCTTTTAGCTATGGATTAAAACATTTTCCTTCAAGGCCCTTTTAACTCAAGATGGCCTGTGCTATAAAAATAGCTACAGTGCAATACAGAGTTCTAGGACTCCTGTTCCCAAACCAAGATCAAACTACAACATCAGAAAAATTACGTCCTAGGGCCTCATTTATCAAACTCCAGGATTCAAGGTGGTCTACCATTTTTGCCAGAAGCTGACAAAGATGTTTCTAATAATTTTTTGGGCTAAAGCATCTTGTAACCTTGTATAACAGAAAATGCAATCCTATAACAGAAGCCTCAGAAAATTCGTGGTAGTTACCTGATCTTCATACAAAATTACAATGGTGTGGTTTATAAGAATATCAATAGTTATTCCTCCAGGATTTAGTTATTCTATAGCCCATACCTCCTCTGCAATTTCTTCACCTTGTCCAGGTTGCAGATGCTCCACATCTGAAGCATTTTCATCCATGACCAACAACAACATATTTCTTGCAAATTGCTCAATAGTCTCTGATATGTAGCTCAGCAGGTAGAGCTTGTTAGCAACCTGTTCAAACCCAGGGAAAAACCGATCATCAGGATTCCCTCTTATGCACAACAGCCTGGAAATTAAATCTCCAGTCTGCCATGTTATAGAGCATGAGTTCTCATACCAGTCGGATTGCTTTCGATCGAATTTCATCTTGTGCATGAACAGCACACTGCCAAAAAACAAGGATTACATATAAGTGAAAAGCCAATTAATAAAGACATTTCTAGCAGATAACTAAAGTTGGAAGACTCCTTGATCAGACTATCTACAAGACAAAATTAGATTTGAAACACAACACAAAAATATGGTTGCAGTAATATATCAGCTCCTAAAAGAAGCATTTAGAGCCCTTAAGAAAACCATTTATCTAACAGAGATTATTCAGTGAAGCCAGGGGTCAATAATGTGAAACCACTTAAAAACTCTATATCTGGAGATTCTCCAAAGCCCTAAAGTTTCTCTCCTAGCTATCAAAAAATACACCAAAAAACCTTGAACCATATTACGTTTCCTAAGAAAACTTTGGCTTGCCAGTAATTCATGGGTATTCTCAGTTGAGTAAAGGCTACAGTAGTACAGTGGAAACAAGTGATGCACAAGCCAAAATGTACTGATAAGACAATAATGAAAATCCAGTAATAGTTACCTTCAAGGCTATATCAAGACATGATTTCCGGTATTGTGAACGCCCCAAAATTAAACTCCACACAGCACCAAGGCCTTGTGTGACACGATCAGGATCCCGCAAAACTTTTCCCCGAAGATCAGAAATATCAGAATAGCACAGATCATCCAACAGTTTCAGTACAGAACTTGGCAAAAATGGAGCTTCACTAAGAAGCCTACTAAATGACTTGTCTGCAGCTGGAAGCTGATCCAGCAGAGATTCAACCTACACAAAGGAAATGCAAACCAGTTAAAAAATCCCAGAGTATTGCAGCCAAAGATTGCTAATATTACCAGGTACCTACCACCAGCAAAAGAAGCCTCTCATAGGTTACAGCAGCAGCGACTTCAGAATTTTCACCAAGCGCTGGCCCTCCAAGAGAATGTAGATGATATAGGACATGCAACACAAACTCATGCCCCTAAAACAGGCCCCAATTTGTGAGTAAGGAAATGTACAGGAAATCACTAAAGTAAAATACGAGAATCCTATATTTTACTAAAAGGGCTGAAAGAAAATGAGCAAAATCAACACATCTTAAGGCAGCTTTTTGCACAAAGGAGGGTGGCAAATAGGAATAAAGAATGAGTGCACCACGGGAATGAATTTTGCTAATCCTTCTATTTGAAAAATACCAATTAATTCAATAACTTCTGAAAAAGTGTACAGAACACACACTAGAAAAATACATCATTCCAATTATGTCAAACATGAGGATCCCGATACCTTTTGCAATTGATAATCTTCCAGGATATGCTTTTGCAACATCCGCACAAAATCATCACCAGCATCAATCTGAATCAAGAGCTATGCATAAGTTAATGAATAGAAATATATAATTGAGAGCAGGCATGTGGTTGTCAATTTTCTTTGTTCCGCAGGGTAATCATTTTCTCAATGAAAATTAATAGAGAGACTTTCCTCAACCCACCAAACAGTACTAGACAATATTACCTTCAACAAACTTCCCAAAAATGACCAGAACAAAGCATGTGGAGGAACCACCAGAAATAAATAAATAAATAAGGATAAGACTGACAAAAAATCTCCAACCATGAAAAGTTGCTGAATGTGATGTGCTAGAAATATAACTAGATATTTTCTAGATAAAGCTAGATTTGTTAGTATCTTGTGCATCTTTTCTATCCTAATTTTTTCTTTGCTTGAATCCAAGCTGTTTTTATGGGATATGTCAAGATTCATCTCAATTAATTCTTTGTCTTTTCTACATCGCTTTGTATATTCTTCAACAGAGAAGAATATAAAGTAAGAGTCACAAGACTCAATGCTTGTCCGCATAGAATCAAAGCCAAACTTTTGCCATCACTAGCTGGCCCTGTTGCACCTATTGAGCAGCTTTTGCCATATCTAGCCTGCTGAGTACCTAACAAGGAGGGTGTTAGAGTCCCATATTGCCAGATCGTTGGTGGAAAGCTCCCCCCATTATTGCTAAACCCCATTTAATGAACTTATCCGCCGATGGGGTGAGCTTTGATCAAAAACCACAGTCCATAAGTGAGGGGAACATGAAGTAAAATACAAAAGCCTACACCATGTCTATAAGTTTAAACTTCTACATAAGATAGTTTTAGTGCTAATTCAACAGCATTTCCTACCATCCACCATATGAAGAACAGATCATGCAAGGTGGATAGGCTGCACACTAATTGTAGGGGATCATGAATTTTGATGTAATACGACATTTTCAGATGACATGCATTTGTTCAAGTCTCCCAATTCAAAATGTATTCTTAGCATACTTTCCAGATGGAAATTCAATAATTAGGGGAGGAAAAAACAAAGAAAGAGGACCACACTTTTACATTTAAACAGGAATAGGCTTCAAAAAAATTCTCTTGTATTTTGCGTTCTTGCAACAAAGATATTACCCAACAGTGACGCTAAAAATGTCTCAAAAATAACATCAGCAGCAAATGTTTGAACAGTAAGCACATAGAATACTGTCATAAGCTCATGCAAGATGGATGTCCTATCAACCAGCACATGTAAAAGATATTCTTTATCTTTTCCTTCTAACAAGAAGAAAGAAAAGAGTTGGAGACTGAATGGTATCTAGCAGAAAGATTCAGGAATCCTATTTACTAAGATGAGCACAGAAGAAACAGCAAGAGACATATTATGCTCTGAACAGCATATGAGTTCCATATCAACTAATCAGAACTTGAGGGTGCTCCCCAAATTCCTTGCAAGCACAATAAAAGTATTTTCAGACCCATAACATCTCACAAGCTAGTTATCAATTCAAGACAAATCATCTCTCTCCAAACAGCAGTTAATAGATTGCTGAAACAAGAAGTATCAAATACTCACAAGATAGTACCACATTTGTATATGAAAATTTTATTCAAAGAAAATAAAAAGATTGAACATCCTTAACAGTATTGGACTTAGATTGAGACAATGCTGAATTGATTAAATTTAAAAGCTGCACCTGAGCAATCAACACCATTCATGTGGTAGTATGGTTCAATGATCGTAAAAGTGTTTTAAGACTGATACAGTGCCACAAACTATCTATTACAACCTCTAAAGTTTGCACTAATTATTTTCCACCAGACAGCAGTTAGTGGATTGCTGAAACAAGCGGACCACAGCATCGAATGCTTGCATAACAGTACCACTTTCATATATAATATATGGAACAGATGAAAAGGTTGTGAGTCCTCGAGAATCAGACTCAGGAAAGGTCCAAAGGAAGAGGAAGTTTAGAAAGAAAAAAGAAAAAAGAGAACTTGTCAAAAGCTATACCTGAGCAATTAACCGTGCAATTAACGCCATTTGCATGGCACTAAACTCCTTCGCATGTAAATGCTTGTATGATTCAATGATTCGCTTGAATGATAGCTGTCTCAAACTTATTTCTTGTTCAACGCTAAGTTCAATGTATGATGGAACATCCGGTAAATCCTGTTGTGTCTCTGTCTCCGCTGGTATCGAGAGGTTTGCAATAGCTGAAGGATGCTCGTCTACTTCAAGAACTGAAGGTGAATCAGAGTCCTCCGTTTGCACAACCTCTTGTCTAATTAAACTTGAATCATCCTGTCCAGGAGATATTGCAACACCCAACATGACATTGGCATCATAAAAAGCAGCAGTTTTCCCATTGACAACATCTTCACTGGTGGTTAATTCATCACTCCCAATAGCCGGTTTGTGTTCCACAATCTCATCATCACTTTTTTTATTCGTATGCAAAGGTTCAGAAGCAGATTTGGTAGTTGCTGCAAAGGGTAATGGAAGAGGTTTGCTGAAATTAAAAGCCTCCACTACAGAATTCATTTCACTGGCCTCTTCCTTAACGGCTACTGCTGGAGCTTCTGCAGGTACTACTAACCTTGGATCCTGGCGACGTGGATCCTGTAGAAACAATGCAAATTAATTTCAAAATGGATGCAATGAAACCAGGTATTTTAAATAATAGCAGAACATAGAAGAGCATAAGGGCCTTAAAACAAATAGCAACTCTTATCTGATTTACCCGCCGTGGATCACGTCTAGGATCTCCAGAGGGATTATTTACAACAGATGCATCAGATGACAATGTGTTGGTTTCCATTGAAGACGTATGTGGTGTTTGTGGAATAAAAGCTGGAGCCTGCCAAGAATTCGCTGAACTGGGAACTGCTCCAGTTTGTGATTGGTTACTTACTGAACTAATTTGCTGGTCTAATTGCAATTTCCCAAGCCTTGCTAAAGGTGGAGGGCCATCAGGCAAGTGCTTCATATTGGTTATGACAATATCAGCTAGGAGATCCGGATGAATTTTTGAAATAAGAACTTCGAGAGATTCTGCACCTCTTTCTCCTTCAGCAAGCAAAGCACCAATCATAGCAATCATTTGTTCAACAGGGGTTAGATTACTATCCATCATAGGAACACTAGGTGAAGCACCATTAGCAGAAATGGGATCATGCCCAGAATCATTAATTTGGACAGGTAAAACTGAATTGTTATCAGAAATATAACGAGTACGCTTCATAGCTGCTTCTTGAACACTAATTAGATCATCATCATCTGAAGTCATAGACCTTTTCTTCATGAGGTCCCCTGGGAAAGGCATTTGGTTTGATTGTTGATTTTCCTGAAACATAAAATAAAGACAGTTTCTTAAGAATACGAACTTTCTAGGTTATAGAACTACAGAACAGGACATGATATAAACCACTAAGTTCCAAAAAATCTTCAACGAAGAACCTTGACCAAACGAGCATCACGTGAAGCACGCTCAGCATTTCTGACAGACTTATCAACTTGTCGAATGACATGATCAGCAGCGTCCCCAGCATTCATTGCTCGTAGAACCCTGACCAACCTCTCTCTTGCCTGAAAATGAACCCAATACAGGAACAAAGAACTAATTTAGATGAGCACATCCATGTCTTTGCAATCTGTATGCTCGGTAATCAAACTTTGGGGTGGGGGAGAACAATGACTATTTTCTTCCCTTTGATGAACATCAAACCAGTAAGAGTAGGAAATGCTCATACTAGATGCCTAAGAACTAACAAAGGAGGCATATATTGCTCTAACAGACAGAGCAGAAAAAATCAATCAACCAACAGCCAATATAAAATTATGAACTCTCAGGTGATATTTTTCCCAAAGAAAAAGAAAATATCTATTAAAATGGAAAATCTGGACTTGTTCATTATGGTTTGGAATTCATCTAGTTTCACTAGTGCATCTCAGAGTACTTTCCTTTTTTTTTCGGGGGGTAAGGGGGGTGGGCCACGGGCAGTGGTTGGGGGTTGTGGAGTGTGGGTTAAGTACAATTTCACTAAGTGAAGAAGTATTGAAATATAAACAGGATCCTCTTAGCAAGTGCCTCAGGCACTTGCAAAGAAGACTAAAGAGAAACTTTTAATCTTTCCAAAACTAATTACATACTTAAAAAGCAAGCGCATAAAGAGAAAAAATTTTTCTTCTTTTGGCCACAAACTGAAGACCCACATTAACATTTTCCGCATATTATATGGAAGTTTTTAAATCTACACAAAGCTCATCAGCATACCTCCATAGTGGATGGATGAGTGCATCTAAGAAATCCAAGAAAAGCTGATCTTAGTGAGTACTGGATGCTGGGGCTATGACATCCTTCCACCATTTCAAGGTTCTTTTCAAAATTAAGCAGTCCAGAGAATACAGCATTAAAGTGTTGCAGCCTCTTCCTTGCAATGGCAGCAAGGCTGCCACAAAAAAATTCACAAAAAAGTCAGTCAACATTTGAAGGGCAAATCCTACTGGACAGCAGCAAGAGAGTTCCCCAACAAGCAAAATCAAGCAGCAATATGTCAGTCCAACAAGGTTTTAGAGGATCATGCATGTTGGTGCTATAGGCTTCATTAACTACTATTCAATCAACGAGGCATATCATGAAACTGCATCAATACATCCATTATGACTCTTCCAATAGTATTAAAATCTTAACGACCTGATACTGAAAACTTACCTAACATAAAACTGAAAGGGTAAAAAAATTAAAGAAAACGGGGGAGAAGGGGTTAGGCAGGGGCAGAGAAGGGAAAGAGAGGAAGGAGAGTTTTGGGGTGGTGGAGTGGGTGTTGTTGAAGGAACAGAGACAGAGAATATCAATCCATAATGTATGTTTTAGGTCCACAATTTCACTTCACTGAATTATGATTGCAACAACACACATTCAGTTACTTCTTCAATAATATTTATTATTTGTTTATTTCATAACCAACACAGTTTCAATTTCAGCCCACCAATCCATCTGAGCATAGAGAAATTGGTAGAATCCAACAAAACGTTAAGTCTTAAGTCAAGAACACCACCTGAGTACTCACAATGCCTAATGATGATTTCCCACATGACGTGTTTCCAGAAACACAACCAGGAGGAAGAGCACTCAACAAGGACATGAAGCTCTAAACAAAGACGAAGCAAAGATCGATATTTCATTTTGCTTCAGCTGATTACCTAATTTTGCAACACAGATTTCACTCCTATTTGTAGCAATCATGCCTAATGTCCCAAGAATGATAACTAGTTCTGACAAGGAACCATCTTTGGAGGATATTAAAGAACTATTAAATGCTTGCAACATGCAAGCCTTCAAAAATCCTTTTTTCATTCTTTTCTATTTTATCCCTTTACCAGAAGTTATTTTCCTTCCACACCACATGTAGCATTACAGAATGGACAACTAACATCCCAACAATTTGAGTTAGCACTGCCAAGAGTGTTGACTGCATGCACTTAAGATGGTCCAGATAGCATGTGCAAAGCTAGTATCTTCTGAATAAAAACATGGGGTGTGCTAGACAGAATTGAAACAAATACTCAATGCAATATTTACAGCTTTCATGGACATGCAAGACTAATACATCATGCCAGCAGCATTTCCTACACCAGGGTGGAGCTGCTGATATCACCTAGCTGCATTCAGATGCCCATATCATTTCCCTTTTCCACCCAGTTGAGAAAATGGTTCAAAGTGATGCTTATGTTATTTAACTAACTTAAAAGGAAGGGTATTTCTTCCACCCTATCCCGAAGGGAATATTTCAAAAATTGTAAATATCACAATACTCTTACTGCACAAGAACTTACAGCTTGAATAATCAGGCTTTCCCAGCTTTTAGCATTCACATACAGTCATAGACATTAGGGGCAAAAACATATCAAATACCGGCAATAAATGTGACTGGAATTTTGAATATTTTCCATATAAATAAACATCCCTTCAGGCAAACAAACTTGCTCCAGGTAGCATGAATTTACCTAACAGGGCCTACATAATTTCTTAATGTCACCGAATACCATGATCCAAAAAAAATTCTGTATACAGAGCCAAAACAATGTTTGTCTTGAAAAAGATTAACACCAACTGCCTATGTTGCATCCACATTATTTCACATTCAACAGAACACAGTCTCAAACTTTCAGACTGCAGCAATACATGGTTGTCACCACATAGAGCAGGTCGATCATTTTGCATATGCCATGACCACATACAGAAATCTCATGCATCAATGCCTCTGATCTGAGAGTCGCTTCACTTTCACATCAAGTTTAGACCAATAAATTAATGGCAACTAACTCCCCATAATCATAGCAGGGGCATATAACACCATAGGATTAAACAAAGTGGATTTACAAACCAAAACAGATGGGACCGTATTTCCACCATGAAATACCAAGACAAACTTTTCTTTGTTTTCTTTTTGTAAGTCACACATTAACTAAAAAATGGTGAAGAGAACAAAGAAAAGTTTGTCTACTCTTCCCATATGAAGTTGGTTCATATAGAAGACGGAAGGATCACTAGAAATGCTTGCCAGGAGAATGCAGCATTTACAGGTCTTCTAGGATGCCAATATTCCAAACACTCTTACGAGCCATTTGAAAACGGAATAGTTCAACAATCTGCTCGCTGGAGGCAATTATAACTTCCAAAAGAGGCAGTTTTCTCCCATCACTTTCCTGAGAAGTATTCGTGTATACAATTGCAAATTTTTAAATGCATATACAATGGACCCCGACACTAAGCATACGCATTACCTTTTTAAATGAACCTCTGCTGAGATTGTACCTTGTTAGACATTTGCACTGATAATCAAAGGGCCAGCAGCCAAACAACTGGTAAGTAATTTCAGAGTAAAAAAGTCTGGAATTCCAACTGAAGCAAGTATTAGTCCACCAATCTGCCTTCTGATTTTCCTTTCAAGTTATGCTATACCCCCAAACCAAAGTTTGTTTACTTAAAGCTACAGACCAAAGCAAGGCCATGATTTTCACTTCCCCATTCAGAGGCTATCAACATGACTACAACAGTAAAAACAATTACTCGAGGGATATGCTCAGTACCAGGGACATCTGTTCATTCTAACATTTCCACTTAACCTTATCAATTGTCCCATTACTTTTCATCCAAAAATTGTCTCATTACTTATTGATTAGTCTCATACAGTCCCCTCTGAAGTATCACCAAGTAGACTGCTGGAATAGCAACTATCAGAGTCTCCCCCTCACCCAGGAAAAAAACTAAATTGTACAATTGTTGCTATTATAACCTTATCAATTGTCTACTCATCGATTTGTCTCATTCATTCCCTCAAAAGAATCACCAGTTAACCTTCTATAATAGCAACTATCACAGTCTGGCCCTTGCCCAGGAAGGAAGAGGGAAAAAAGAAGAAGAAGAAGAAGAAAAGAAACCATTTAATTGTACAACCAGTGCTATGTTCTTATAAACCCAAGATCTCCCTTCTTCCTTTCACAACGCAAAATAACCACCTTTGCTTATTTTATGAAAAGCTTTTGTCCATGGTAAGGGACCCTTACAGGTGTAATCACTCTAAAGCAACTGAAATACATATCTCTAAGCAAGGCTGGAACGAATAGAAAATGTTAATTGATCATCAAAGAGGAAGACTGCATCCACAGGGTCCAGAGAGACTTCCCATGAGTATATCAATAGCATCGGCAGGTGAAGATCTTTATGTTTTTGCAAAGATGGTTGCACTATAAAGCAATATAACTGAGATGCAACTAAAAATCTCCCAACACTTAAACAACACAGTCATCTCAACACCAGTGTCACCTTTTAATCAGACATCATCACATCCGATTCAATGAGTAATATACTTCCTCATGCCCAATTGTGTATCCAATTTCTAATGAGCTCACACTCATAACACCTTGAGAACAAAAAAAGATATGCAGAGTCTACAGACATATCTCATCGGTACTGCTAATTCACCACTTTTTATCATTGTGTTATTTACTTTTGTAATAATTTATTTAAAAAAATAAAATAAAAAGCCAAACTTTTATCCTCATGTTGTCGTTTTGCACTTGCTCATTACACAAGTCAACCACATTGACTACACTGCTACCTGGTTCAGTTAATTCCATCAAATATGTGTTCTGAGAGTATCAGTAAACATGTTTTGATCTACTGGCTCAAGTAGACAAGGTAATGCCTAGCAGGAATGCTCACTGTTCCTAGCACCGGAAAATCCACAGTATGCAGATCACCTCATGAGAGCAGAATCAACAGGTAAAATGAACAAATGACTGACCATAACAGCTTCAAAGGGGCTCATTCATCTTCTTATTCTAAGAACTTTCTTAATGATTAGGCAAGACAATATGAGCATCAAAAATCAGAGTCCACAAGCAAAGAATTCATTTTTCACAAATGACTGATTTGTAGCTGTTAATATGCATATATTGAACAGGACTTGTAGACAGAAAATTACGGGGATGAAGCTCTTGCAGGACAAATAGAATCACCTAGCTTTTCTTTCTTTCCCTTTTTTTCTTTTTTTCTGTTGGATAAGTAGTACTACCTAACTATGCCAATAGAATGAATGAGAAATCCTTAATTACAATTCACAGAAGGTTGAAGAGGAAAAGGTGGCAACAAACTCGTAGAAAAGATGATGAAAACAGTAACCATGCCAGAATAATGTGAATACTTCCGTTTCAGCTACTCTGCATGTCTAAGTAACTTAGTATCCTTTATCTTCTAGTATAATATTTGATAACAAATTACACAGAAATTAATAATCTTTTGTATGCCAATGAGGATATCGAAGTATTTTCAATAACAAAGAAGCTTTACACTCCCATAAAACTCCTTACTTTGATGTTAGTACAGAGCAAGTCTTCGATCACTGTTATAGAGCTGTTGTTACTTGTTCCATGGTAATAAAAATAGAGGAATAAATATAGTCTCCCTGCACATAATGAAAGCCTCAAAAGGGTTTGTAATTTCTTTTTGCCAAAAAATAAAAAGGTGCTGCTTTGCTGTTTAATCAAATGAACTGGATTGTTCAGTTTTCGTGGCATCATCTACTCTTTAACCAAAGTCAAAAGATGCAGGGTTTCCAAGATAAGCAATTGCGAGGCCTAAATCACATTTTTTTATGTACTTGCATATGCTGAAATTATACCATCTCGACATCAATGTTTTTAACCTGACACAACCTGCCTTATGCACAATTTCTTATTTGCTAGTATCACATGTTCTAGTATTGAACAGGCAGAACAAGGGTACTTGACAAGATTGACAACAACCTATCTGATATGCTTTCCATGATATGAACTTTTTAGGCTGAAAATAGTCCAAAAAGAAGCTTTCTTAGTACAGTTTGAATTAGAATCATCTCCAGGACCACTCATAATCAAAAATCTGCCAAAAATGCGTCTCTTCTCTATTTTATGGAAAAGTAGTAACCAATTATTCATCTTCGATGATTACAACTAATCATGGCAAGTATGCGTAATCTTAAGGAAACCATGGTTTCTTCAATGTGATTATCTAACTCATAAACCAGAGAGCTGAAGATGATACTATAGTGATTTTCTTTTTCCTTTTTTTTTTTTTTAAATTCGGGTTGGGGTGCCTGTTGGATTAAGTTGTCTTATTGTGATTGTGTAGATAGCAACAGTTTATAAACACAAGCCAGCAGATACAAGTTGGCCATTATAAAATCTGGAATTGCTTTGCTTGATGTGCCAGCATAGTATCCCTTTGGCTCTGAAGTGCAAGCATCTTTAACAAATCTACCAATTATATTGAAAATAAGATAAAGCCAAAAATCTAAGAAAGTAAAGATAGGCACATACTCAATGAAATTTCCAATAGAAAATAATCTTTATTTTAAATTATAATAATGTGTATCAGCCAACGTCAAAATAATCAATACACATTACCAGCTGTATAACATACAGCAGAGAAACCAAAAGAATGCCACTGTAAATGGTCTATCAGACAGTTTACAAAGGTTAAACTGTATTGCTTGACCACCAATTTTCTGTAAGCTCATAAAATGAATATTTCATCTATTGGTTAATGATTCCTATCCTTCGCCAATTGGCACTCCACATTACCCAGACAAGTGCAGTCTTAACATTGTCTATCCCATTGACACCAGCTATCTGAACCACAATTGCAGCAGTATCCATAGCCAATAACTCCTCACAGCAAAGCTGGTCATCATGCTGCAAGGTTTACCATGCTCAAGCAGTTGAAGTTGTAACCTGTTTCAATCTTCAGGCCCTCCAAAATTTTCATGACGGTAAAATTGAGAAGAACACTATATCTACAATTTTTAGGCCTTCATTAATCTGAAGTTACGTAAGGATATCAGCAACAACAAAAATGAGGTATCAGAATAAAAGGTGACACATACCATTTTAACCTACTGCACCCCTTTCAACTGAAGAAAACATGGGGAAAAAAAAAGGAGGAAAAAAAAAATGCCATTACCCAGAACATGTTCCTAGTTTTCAAGCTCAAAATAAAGCTCCCAAGAAAACAAATAATAATAAAAAAAAAAAAAAAAAGCACTAAGAATACGCAAGTAAAGTTGGCATGTAATTTTTATTTTTTAAATAAAAAATAAGCATTCGCCAATACAAAATGGTGAAACCAGCATAGGCTGCCGGACCTGACAGAGGCACCTGTATGGTACGTTATAATTAAGGGAAAAATACAATTTTAGTCCTCAATGTTTACCTACCCTTTTATTCAAGTCCTCAAGCCTCTCTCTTTTTGTTTGAGTCCTTAACATTTCCAAAACCTTATAAAAGTAAGACTTCCATTAAGTCCAAAAAAATTTTTTGCTTATCTTAGGCATATGTTAGCTTTTCATTGGCCTCAAGATAGTTGGGCAATTTCATTGGGATTTGCCCAAATTTTTCCAGGGAAAAACGACAGAAAATTGTATTTAAAAATAAAAAATCTTAAAATACAACCACTTGGAAAATAATCTCAAAACTATGGAAGTTGAGATCATTTCTTGAAGTCACAATTTCAAATTGTTGTAAAATCATGACTCCAAGATACAATTTTAGTGCAATTTTTTGCCCAAATTGGCCCAAGTTATTTGAGTAAAAAATAAGTAAATTGCATTCTAAATAAGAAAGGAAAGGTAGCACAACAGTAAGCAAGGGCATGAAGGTGCTGAAGGTCACAGGTTCAAATCCTGCTCACAACGTTTCGCCTGTTCCCCCAAACTTTTTAAAAAGTAATGATAATAAAATAAAAGAAATCTGAAAACAGACGCATGCATGAATCCAACATGCAACCTTCAATTCTTCCATGTTGAAAGCCACCTTTCTGTTTATTTCACAAGTCAAATTATTTTAACTCAAAATAACTTGGCAAATTTTGGCAAATTAATCTAAAATCATGTCTGGAATTTATGTTTCAGAGCAATTTAAAATCATGACTTCAAGACACAATTTTAGCTACCATAGTTTCAAAATTATTTTTTAAGCAGCTGTATTTTAAGGATTATTTTCAAAAAAGGCCTTTTTTTTTTTTCCTTTTCCCAATTTTTCCAGCCCACTTTTCTCATATTTAATTATTTTTATGTAATTTTTTATTAATTTTATCTTATTATATAATTAAATATATTTAATATTAGATCTCATTATATCATATAACTAAGTATATTTAAAATTATTATTTTACTAAATTAATTACTATGGACCAATTTGAAGCAAATACGTGCCATGGATTGATGGATAATTCAACGAATATGATAGAAGTGCTAATTTTGTAAATTTTTAAAAAGTTAATGGCTTAAATAGAAAGGGAAAAAAAAAAGATTAAGGACTCAAATAAAAAAGCAAATAAACGTTAAGAATTAAAAATGTACTTTTCCCATAATGATACTTACACAACTCAAGGTCCAAAACTCTTTAAGAAACAATGAAACACGCATTACAAGTTCCACATCAAGAAAATTGTGCACTAGAAGAGAGTGTTTAAAGTTAAAGCTCAACTCCTTTACATTTTTCTACAGCTTCTTAATGACATGAATCATTCGACTGTTGAGATTAAAGATAGACAACAGACGATAGATTTCGAATATTCTGCTGACCTCCCCTAAAAATACTACACAAAGAAGTGCATGTATTTACTTCAATTATAACAATCACAGCCAATAACTTCTTGTTACAAGTTTAAACAAACATATCGAGGACAGAAAGTTTTTGTGTGTAGATGCTAATGCTACTTACACAGACAATAGAAAGGATATAAATCAGTGACTTGTAAAATTGATTAAGATTCTGGAATTATACTTAAACTAGTAAAGATATGCAAAATGAAAATGCACTTTATTTGAGCAACATTTTCATTAAGTCAAGTAGATTAACCAGATGCATGCAAATGCAAAAAAGATGCAACATGAACCATTAAGCTGAAGATGTTTATTGCAGTTGATACAAATATGCAATTCCCCAATCCCACATAAGTAAATGAATAATAAAACAAATGGAAGTATTAACCACACAGCATCATTCACAAACAAGAATCTAATGAATTTTTCAGGCTTACCATACAGATGATTGCTAACAGATAAACAGCCTTATAAGATGTGGGCTATACTCGACTACTGAGAAATTATATCACAAAGTTATTGCAAGAAGCAAACAGCACAGGAATTATATATCAATCCATCGCTGTGAATCATTTTTACACTAACCAAAGGTCCTGCAAGTGGATTATTCTTAACAAGCAACTTAAAACAATTATTTATTTCAAGCAAAATTAGTTAGCGTTTTTTTATAGCACTGATGACCTTATAAGGATCTTCACATATCGGTAAGTAAGATGGTGCATTTGCATCAATCTAAAAGGTTTATCCAATCAATTTAGGTAAACAATTATTGATCCTAAACTTTGTATCATACATTAAAACTAAGTTACAAACTTTTCACACTTCTTACTTTGGATACAAAAGATGACAACACACTCTTTTATGCCATGCTAACATGAGATTGCATCATCTAATTCATAATTTTCCTTAAACCAATTTTAGTGTTCTCACCAAGCATGAGAACCAAAAAAGCAATCACAAGGTCTTTTTAAAAAACAAAAATCATGAGGTCTCTTTGCATTAATTATCAAAGAACAAACTCACTTGAGCATTGAAACATGAAGTTGCAAACAGCTGAGTTAAGACTGACAAACAAAGACATATTTCTATAAAAATAGAATTTCCAAGAAGAAGAAAAGGGAAGCTCACCAACTGATAACTGTGATGGTCAAAGTACCAGACAGACTATTTGCTGCTTGCAACAAATCCAACAAAATTGCAAGAGTTCTCCTCGCTTCTCCCATGAGAACAACAGGATCCAACAAAGGGTAACTTCCAGCAATCCATGAAATATTAAAAACATGTCTACCTCCTATTGCAACCAAACCCACAAGGACAGCTTTTTTTAGGAAAAGTGAAGTGACATCATAGAAAAGACTTACATGGCACTTATCTATCAAGAAAGAACTTAGCAAAAATTATCAAGAAATGGGACTTCTATGCGAATTCGGTGAAAACTTGCAAAATGGAATTGACAAGATCAAGCTCATGCATAATTACCACAGATATCAAGTTCATGCACTTCCTCTCATGAGATAGAATGCAATACCTTCAACTATAGGCCTTCCATAATCAGTGCTGTCAGGTGTGAAAAGTAAGACATATGTTTCCAGGAACTTTAGCGCCAACAATCTTGTACTGACAAAGCCAGGCTACAAAATTAAGTTGCACAGCTCTAATGTAAGGCATACACTAAAAGTTTAACATGAGAAAATAAAATGCATTTCTACTCCCACAAATTGGACTTCTTGAACTAATACATCAAAATATGACAATAATAAGTGTCTTGGAGTGCAAATGATGTTTCTCATGTCATTCATTTATCTTTTTTCACTTTAGATGGTGGTGGTGGTGTTATTTTGTGGGTGAGTGGGCCTCACTTGTCATTAAACACTAATGCTATTAACCACAATCTTTGAAATAATCTGTCTTCCTCGCATACATACAAATTAAGCAGAAATGGATTTTTTCCATCACTACAGTATGCACAGCATAATCATATATAAGCTTTTGATCAAAAAATATATATGCAATCCACTTATAACAGAAGGCACAACACTTGTCATTAAACACTAATGCTATTAACCACAATCTTTGAAATAATCTGTCTTCCTCGCATACATACAAATTAAGCAGAAATGGATTTTTTCCATCACTACAGTATGCACAGCATAATCATATATAAGCTTTTGATCAAAAAATATATATGCAATCCACTTATAACAGAAGGCACAACTACGTTTTCACCACTCTAATACAAATGAAAATTTATACTGGGAGTGACTAAATTTGTTTGGTAAGTAATGAAACCATATCAGCATCATTTGAGAAAACAAGAGCAAAACAAAATTGAAACACTTTCGAAATTTATTTATATTGCAATCCCAGTTAGCAAGGGGAGAACTAAGAGGGTTGGCATATAACCCTAAAACAACACCTCTGACAAAGGAGAGATGGGTCTACTGCCCAGCAGGAAACTGGTCAGAATTATGTTGCAACCACTCTTGTTCAGCTCAATACAGTATATTAGTTTGCTGCACCTACTAATTGATAAAAACTTTGATAGTTCTCTAAGTTCACTGACAAATTTCACCACAAAGTGATTTATTAATTATTAAATATCAGTTTTAAATTTTAATGGATAGCCCTAGCCTCAACAGGATTTGACCCCAACCTCATATGATTTGTTCTTACAGTCCAAGACCTTGTCCATTAAGCTATCCTGTCAGACCAAGACAATTAAAATATCCAATGATGAATTATTTATGGGCTACTCTACATGTAAAGTATACGTTTTCAATGATTGATGTACAAAACTCAGAATCATAAACATTATGTTACGGATGATTTCTTTGATGGTCAATGAGCAGCACTGCAAGAGAGTCATGCAACATGGTCTTTTACTATTATCATACCATTGATGAGATATAACATCTTAGAATCATGAACTATGTACCTCAAGTGCAATGGAGTGGATAATATCTTTGAACTTAACCATTGACATCCAAAGATCTTCAAGCCACCTGTCGACTTTCCCACATCGGTGCAACTGATTTTCCAAAAAGCATTTATAAGCATCAACATAACATAAGTATTTCAAACTTCCATGATTAAAATAAGATTAAGTTATGAAACCATTGATGAAGAAACAATATATATAGAGAGTAGGGATAGGAATAGGAATTACTCATTAGATCATGAGATACATGTATTCATATTACAAGCAGTTAAGCCAATTGCATCTAAATCAAACCATTCATACAACTAGTAGGTGATTCAAAGATATCAAGAAAGTGTAGTATATCAGCCAAGGAACAAGTGAAACTAAAAATAATGGCATATATAAACTCGTACAGGAGTAATCAATTAAAAAATGCAGTTGAAACTACACATTGCATTTGAGATATAATCACTACAATTTCCTCATTTAAAATCCACTAATAGATTCCACCAGAAACTATTAACTTATTCAAACACATCACTACGCAAATATATGTGTATATAGACTAAGCGAGCGGTGCACACAAGAGAGACAGACAGACAGACCGACCTGCACAGCCATCTCCTCCAGAACTATACGAAAAAATTTGGTACCACTTATAATGGATTGCCTTGCAACATTGGGTTCTGGATCCCTTAAAAATGCCAAGAGCACAGGCATCAGTGTGGAAGAATGCTCCATTGCTCTCAATCCAATCTCTTCCACTATCCTGAAAGTGGAACAAATGATTCAAAACTAAAGAAACTAACACTAGCTCAGTTGAGCTCTCACACCCCATTATAAGATTTAAACCGACCCATCTAAATTTCAATACAACCATCATGAAGTTGTGGATCATGAAATATCATGAAACGCATTGTAGATGCAACAGTATCATCACAAATCCGAGTATCTATATGCACAAAGTATAACAGTTTGAACTCTACCCAACTGCCTCAAGCCAAAAGACAGCACATATTCAATAGCCAACCTACCACAGCACGTTAGTTAAAGTATTAAACTCACACTCCACCGAAGCGTTTATACTTACATGGAACATCTATTAACATTGCAGAAGCACAAACATGCTTCCCGGAACGTTTCAATCAATTGCACAAGTAATATATATCATCAACGGTCATCACAGTGTAATAAACTATCTTGCCCTAAGTCACTAAAAAATTATCAAGCAAGTCAATTTTCACGACCACAGCGACAATAGCAGCATATAAGAAATAAAACTCTCTTCAGGTAAAGAAAAAGGGGAATCTTTAAAAGAACTACACAAAATTGATAGAAAAAACGGTTAAAGAGCAAAATTAAAACAAAAGAAAACAATTACGCAGAAAACTAATCAATCAAACACCTCCTAATTGATCAATAATTACACCTACAAAAAAAGTAAACGAATTCAATGCAATCAAGAACGAACGGAAGAGCAAATTTAGGGCACATAGACAGACTCGATGAGCGATTTCCTCACGAGGGTTTGAGGGGAAGACTGGAGCTCAGCCAAATAAGGAAAAAGCTCCGCGGCAAGAGAAGAATCCACGGAAAGCAATATATCTTTGGCTTGTTTAAGAGACGAGAGCTTCACGGATAAATCGCCATGGTTGTTGGCAGCGGCGAGGAGAGAGAGGGCCAGGTCTCTGGAAGACGCCATTGGAAACTCAGCGAAATCTTTCAAGTTCTAACCTAGTTTAGCCCTAGGGTTTTGAGAAAAAGCAGAAGAAGGGAGGAGAGTTTAGCGTTGCGAGTGCAAAGTGAAAGGAACATATATGTATAGAGAGAGAGAGTTCTTGTGGCGGTTGTGTTATGGTTTTGAAATCAAATGGAAGTGCGTTGTGTTTTGTTGGGAAGCGTTTATATAGAACAGTCGCGTGGTTTGGAGGGGTTTGGCATTTATGGTGGTCGGTGTTGTTATTTTGAAGTCGAAGAAGAGGACCAGGACGGAGAGGAGGCGAACGTTGCCAAGAGTAAAAGACGAGGTTTAGGGATTTAGATTTATTCTACAAATTAATGCTTACTCTCCATGGCCTGTGGGAATAACATCTACCATGCAACTTTGATCCTTTTTTCCGTCTTCTTATTGCCAATTTGAATCTTAATATTCGGTAAAAATAAGATACTAAATAAATAAAAACATATTTTTTAATAAATATTAATTAAAATATATATTTTTAAAACTTTTATCTTAAAATATATAAATTTTAATTTCTCAATTCTCTTTATTATAATTATAAAATATAAATAAGATAATTTTTCAAATATCAAATTTTAAATATATATAGATCAAGTATAAATAAAATACAAATAAAAAAAATAATCCAAACAGTTCTTAAAACTAGATATCACATTACTTCCATGATGTTTTTTTTTTATTTTTATTAATACTCTTTACCCACACTTGTGACTTCAAAAAAAAAAAAATTGGAATCAAAACTCAAAAGTTATCGGATGTCCAAAACTTACCTTACTGCCTACTCTACCATGCTTTGAGATGTTTGGTTTTTAAGTGGGTAGAAGCACAACTTTCAAAATTTTTCTCATAAAAATATTGATATATATCTAAAAACTTATAAATTAGGATTATGATATGTTGAATTACTGATCACATGATCTAAACATGCTTTTTGTTTTTTAGCCAAGTGTATTATGATTTAATAAATAGAAAATTAATATCTAATCCATTTTTAAAAGATTATTATTCATACGTCTCGACGATTTTAACATGTTAAATATATCATTATGTAAGCAGTGTATAGGGACTTTGTTAAACTACAAAGATATATGGTGACGTAAGTATGCGAATTCCAAGCCATCTCATGAAAACAAACAGACAAGAAAGCAGAGTTTTTGGGAACTTTTAGTTTTTAATAATTGGTATATATATATACGATTCACAGCAAACAAGCTTACTCAATTTCATATGGCTTGCAAACTTAGCAAATCGGTAGTTGCCACGATTGCATGGATTATTAATAAGAATAAGAATGACAGAAAATTATCCATAATGGTATTAAGGTTGCAATAATCTATCTTAACGTGACATAAAACTCTTCGATAGTGTTCAGAAACAAAAATATAATAATGAAACAAATGTAGGGTCGTGGAGTGTTCTGTGTGATCAGAGTCCTCTATCGTGTCATACGGATGGTCCTTGCGGACCAGTTTGATGGGAAGGGGCGTCAACAGCATATTTATGGAGCGCCAACTGGACAGAACGAGAGAACACCCTGAGGTCAATAGCTCTAGCACCCTCATATACACGCGTTTCATCGGCCGTTTGCACGGAGCCCCCAAAATGGTCGGACATTCGGATGCTCTTAGGCTATCGTCTAAATGGCGGCCTTAAATTCTGCAACCCTTTCCCTGTTTCCTATAGCTGCGAAAGGGAAGATTCCTCCACATTCCCTAGAAACTCTTTTGCTGAGCAAACCAAGTTTAAGCTAAAGGTCCTAGTGTGTATTGTAAAGATGCTACTATAAACTCCTAAAAATTTTGACATAAACTCGTAATTGCCGGGATATAATTTAGAAATATATTTAAAATAGACTAAAATTGTTAAGAAATATTTTAAAAAATACGGTCAAAACTACTTATAACTTTTATAAATATTATTAAATATTAATTATTGTAGTCCTAAAATAGAATTTCTAAAAATCAAAACTTTTAGTAAATATTAAGACCTAAAAGCTTATTATAACTTATCTAAACCTACCATAAATCCATCATAACCATATCAAATTATATAACAAGACCTATCAAATAATTGAAAATGGGATTGGTAGATACATGAGGCAAGTGGCTTGAGGATTGGATAATAAAGAAGACACCAATTTGTCTTCCAAATGTTATTTTCAGCCAACTCTATTATTATTCCACCACTTATCCATCCATGCATGTATGAAAATGATATGAGGAAGGCATCTAGTCAAGTAGGAGTTTTGCTTCTTTAAGTAGTCTTCCACTCCATTATTGTCCTATAGTTATATCAAGATGGGTTAAATCTTACTAAGAATACCGCTTAGATTTATTTTAGAAGCCCTATGGGTAAATAGATAACAAGGAGTCAAAGTAGTTCAACAATAGTGGCTAGGACAAAGACTAGTAAAAATGACATCTCAATGACTTAAGTAACTAATAACTAAGTGTTTAAGTCAATATCATATCTAAGTTTTAAAGAGATAAACACCAAAAAATCATATCTCAATGTTTTTTCTCAACATGTAATTGACAAATTGTAAAATAAGTTGAAGAGTTGCCCAACCACTACAAGTTACATGACCTTTGGCAAGGGAAGAAGCATCCATCTGTCTTCCATGTGTCATTTTCATCTAACTCCATTATTGTCCTAAAGAGCTATCCATACATGTAAGCATGAAAAAAGACATAAGGATAAATTAAATGTCAAATTACCAACTCAGTTAAGAATTTTATTTCTTTAAGCAACCACCAACTTATTATTAAAGCCATTTCATAACTATTATAATAAGCCCTATATTCAAAAAATAGAAATCGAACTAGTAAATTTAATGTATCAATAAAACCATTTTAGTTAACCTAAAAATTTTATATATAGGCTCGAGACATTAGACAAAAAAATCAAGGACCTGGATATTAAAAAAATAATAAAATAATAATATAGCTAAAATAATACAATATAATTATATTACGTATTATTTGTCGTAATCGCATTAAATAGGTTTCGTAAGTTTGTAAACCTTTAGAAATAAGTTATATATATAATAAAATTTATATGGAACATAAAATAACACATATAATATATACATACGTGTCGTATGAAATTTTTAAGTATATACTTATACCAGTAATTAGCTAAAATACCCTAATATATGTGATTTCTACTAAAATAATCTAAGAAAATTAATAAAAATCATTAAAAATTACAAAAAATTTATTGACACTTAGAAATTGGATTTTCGGGTATGTGTAATCCTCTATGATAGGTGTTAAGTTAGTGTGTCAAGGATCATGCAAAATCGAGCAAGGATACTTAAAGGAAATTTCAAGAAGAAAAGAGAAGAAAATCATTTCCATGCAAGAGCAACTCCAAAAATTCAGAAAATCCTCTCTACTAAATACTATGGTCAAGTGAGGAGTTAGAGAAAAACAGAGTAAGTTAGGTTGATAAAAGAAAAAATCAAGGAAAAATAGCAAAAATCAATGTATGGATCAAGAATGTGATAGTTCATTGGTGTAAAGCAAAGCTAAAAATCTACCGACCACTCCACCACAAGGAGTAACTGGCATCTAGAGGGTCCGACTAAGTAGGAGTGGTTTCTAGTGGCTAGAGCTTCAAACTTTGATAAAGGCTAATTTTTCCTCAATTTTAGAAAATTCTGTAAAAATACTAAAAATGCCTAGAAAATTTTGAAAAAAAAATACATATATATTACCTCATATACGGTATTCTTATGCTACATATAATTTTAATCTACTCCAACTAATCCCGGAAAATATGAAAGCCATTCAATAAATCTCTAGGGTTAATCATCTAAAGATACATAATGTGTTAGTTGCAGTATAAGTCATATTAGCAGAATAAGGTATTTCTCTTTTATCGTTACTACACATATCTTACTAGCGTCGCCTAAGTTATAATCTTTCACTTCTAAACCATCCTTATTCAACAAGTCATATCATATGATCTCTATTATGCCAAAACTCAAATTGATCTCTGTTATTATCCATAAATCTCATCACTTCTCATCAATTTCCACACAACTCCATTAACAAACTCCTCAGTAATTTCATTCATAAGATTAACATATCCTAACTAACCAATTATAATATTGTTCTCCACATCTCAATTTTGGATTAAATAAGGGGTTCTCCTTCATTCCACTTGAATCACCTCAACTAATTACCTATTTCTCCATATGATCCCATCACTAGAGCTAAATTTGATTAACACCTATCTCAATGCAGTGTTATTGTCACTACTTATCCTATAATTTGTAGTACGATATTTTAATATCCCTTTATTTCTATCCACTCTCAATGTACTCTTAAGATGTCTAACTTTTTTAATTGTTTATTTTAAAGTGAGTTCACTAGAACTTTGCTCTGATACCAATTTAGAACTGTCACGCCTTGAAGCGGCAGAATTGTAACAGCCCTGCCTTGTAAACCATCCTAAGATAGAAGTTGGCCTTACAACTGCTATCTTAGACCTGATCTATACAAGGCGTCCACGACTAACCCGCTTTGAAGTAAACAGTTTGTAATTTAAATAATTCATTTACCTAAGAAAGTGAGAAAAGTTATATATAATCACTATAATTCAGTTATTACATTAATAAAAAATGAAAAGTAATATCATATGTGTTGATTCTTTAATATTTTTCCTCACTCTCCGAGATCCAGCAGTTGCTAGCTTCGGAGTAGTTGATTGCCGCTTCTTAGCCAACACCTGCACGATGTCTATAGGAATGTGAGCAACCACAACTCAGTAAGTTAAGATGGAGGACTTAAAACTATACCATAAACGCAACAAGGTTTTCAATCAACTTATTAGGTGCAATGCATATGTAAGCAAATGCCATCACACGGCGTTGTTCGGCCCGTCGTGAAATTAGAGAAATTTCGCCCACTCTAATCCGGGTTGAGGAGTTGCCATTAATGCAACAACTCACGACCAAACCCAGGCTTATGCAATGGAGACCTTGCTCCTCCCGCGACTACCTTCGAACCACTGACTTCACTCTTGCCGCGACCTCCTCTCCTGTCACTTAATTCGGCTAAGGATGAAGAAGGGACCAATTGCAATCCTGTACTATCCCTTTCAAAGGTGTTAGTATCTGGCCAGAAAGTCATAAGTGCCCCTAACAGGTTTCCATGCATGTCCGATTATGATTACTAGTCGTATATTTGATTAAGTCCGGTTTAGGGTGATCAATCATTTCATACAAATCATACAATACATGCTAGAGTAACAAACAGAACCATAGCATCACCCATAATCAAGCACATGCACACATCCAACTATCTAACAAGCACAACCAAGTATAATCTTAAGCCTCCAAAATACAACATCGTATTAATCCCAACTTACCTCGACTCCCCGCTCACTCACTCAAGGTCCGATTTGCTCAGGCCATCGCATATCATCCCTATAACACAAACGTAGTTTCAGTTTTTCATATAACTATTATAGGTTCATTTTATCCTATAACGCTTATTGTTATGTTTTGTTTAGGGTTTAATATGCCTAATTATCTAGGCCTTAAGTCTTTTACAATTATTCTAGGTTTGGGGTTAGGTTCGGGTTCGATTTTCGCATCGATTTCTAAATTAGGTTTTAGTTCGATTTCTAAGTAGTGTTTTATACTACAACCTTAGAAATTTGTTTCAACCTATAATGTGAAATTAATCACATTACTTCCCGATCTCCTAAATACCATCATTACCCTTAGTCAGTATTTATTTTACCCGATAAACTTAAATTCGTATTAGTGTACCAAATTCACTCCTAATGTGAGAAATTTTTACATTTTTCATATAATTACATAAATTCAAGTTTCGTATCAAATTTATTGTACATTTTTATTATTATCAAAATATCAATTTTTATTATAATATTTTCTATTTATTATATTCTAATAATTATATATTATGTATTATTACCTTTTATGTATATAATATACTTCTAATAATTCTATCACTCTAATTATTGTCTCTAAATACTAATTATCATTTCAAAATGTCTAAATTCATTCTAAATCAGATTTTACTCCTAATTACCATTTTTTCAAAATTAACTTAAAATTTACTATTTTTCCCTATTACTCATTTACTGCATAATTAACCTAATAATTACATCTAACACTCTAAATGATACAAGTATCATACTCCATCAGATTTCAACAACCTAAAACATGTACTTATTACTAAATCAGTAATTAACCATCTAATTACTTTATTAACCCTAAATTACCCATTTTATGCCTTATATTAAGGCTTAAAAATTATCTAAAAATTTTGAAAATTAATTTTTGAAAACAGGCTTCATAGCACCATTCTATATCATCTAAGTGGTCTACAAAAAAATTTTGGGCTCGAAACTACACTCCTAAGGTCATTTATTTCTAAACCGAAACATGCTCGGTTTTGCATAATTTCTTAAGGACCCTATATCACGAGACATATTTTCATCAAAATAATATTTTTCATAAAAATTACATACAAAAATATTCCAGAATAACAAGTTTCATAATTTTCTAAGAATATTTACTTTTTTTTCAAAATTACACAAAATTGGGTTGGAAATCGAACTCATCGATTTGGGTGGCCCTGGCCACCGTCGGTGGCCATTGGTGTATCGGCCCACCTGGGCATTACCACCACCATGTAGTGGTGGTGGCCGTCCACTCCCAGCTGCCTGTTAAGTCTGGGTTCTCTTTTGTGGCCCTAACTGCACAGTTTTCCTTTTTTCTGAATTTTCTCTTCAATTTTCGAGTTTCTCTATTTTTCTCTAATGTTAAATTGTCCAAATGAGTTCTGGAAAATTTTCCCCTATTTATAGATGATTTATATAATTATTATGCATTAATTAGACATGACTTTGCCCAATTTCCTTAATTTTTGGCTTTTATATTGTCTAATTTTAATTGGTTAATTTTTATTTTGCAAATCCTAACCTGCCACTACCTGATTTGGATCATTCCTGATTTTTCTTGATTTTTTTCTTAATTAATTATGAATTTTATTTAAGTATTTAGTATTATTTTAATACATTTCGCGTATTTTAAGTAATTACGCGTATTTATACCTACATGTAAATTCATATATAGTACAAATAAATATTCCTAAATATTACTTAGGTTATTTTATAATTTTTAGTATACATTTAACTTATCTCTAGCGATTCATTAAGTACCGGAATATATTTTACGTATTTTCGATAAATAACGAGTTATATACTTAAAATTTAAAAATTTTGTAGTCTCCTATTTTATTACTTATTTTCTTAAATTCAAACTTACAGGATCGATTTATTAATATTTTTAACTTTACTTATAATTTAGGCTCGATCGGGTCTTTCAACCGATCGAAATCTCGGATTGCTAGTTTTAGGGCTTACAGTAGACACACTCTGACACATTCCGATACACTTTGGCATATTCATACATGTGCAGCTATGTATTTGGTACCACATATTGTCTAGGTTTATCCAATCCAAAACTAGAAGAAAATCATATTGCATTTAATTTTTTCCATTCTTAACACGACCATTAAACCTATAAATAGGGGGCTACTCTTCATTTTCAAAACATAACAAAAACTTCGAAACACTTTAGAAAAACAAAAATCAAAGTTTCCTCTCTCTCTAGGATGGCATTCCCAACAATGTTTTTATGAAAACCACCACTATCAGATTTTCCGAGCTGACCAAGCCAACTCCAAGCTGAAGTAAGCCGACTGAGCCAATCCAAACCGAAATGAGCCGACTCAAGTTGAAGTGAGCCTACCTAAGCTGAAGTGAGTCGATCCAAGCTGAATTGAGCCGACCGAGTCGATCTAAGCCAAAGTGAGCCGACTCAAGCCGACTGAGCGAATCCAAGCCGAAGTGAGCCGACTCAAACCGAAATAAGCTGACCGAGCTGATCCAAACCGAATTGAGTCGATCGAGTCGATCCAAGCCAAAGTGAGCCAATCCAAGTCGATCCGAAGCCAATCCAAGTCGACTCGGTTTTTCTTTTCCTTTTTTTTATTTTATTTATTCATTTGTTTATTTGTAAATGTTATAAATGAGAAAAATAAAAAAGAATGAAAAAAAAAGAGAAGAAAAAAGAAAAAGAAAAAAAAAGAGAGAAAAGAATTAGTCTATTTATTTATAGAAATAGATAGAATAAGTATAAAAAAATAATAAAAATAAATAAATAGGTTACTAAAAAAAAAATCGTTTTGACACTTAGAAAAATTAAGTTTTCTAAAAATAAATGAAAATAAATCAATCAATTTTCAAATTATAATCATTTAGAATTTCCAAAAATAAAACCCAACTTAGAACCCCTTATAATCTTTTCTCAAATCAATTTAAAATGGGTAAAAATGTAAACCCGACAATTTTTCCAAAATTAAAATCAAACCAACCACTAAAGTTTTTTATAAATGAACTATGGAAGTCTGATCCCGAATAGCGGGTATGTAAGCACTTGTATGCAAGTACAGGGTCACTTAAAATATGGAAAGTTTTATTTTTTCCATTTTTAGATATTTATATAAATTAATCAATTTAGTCGCTTGTATCACAATTAGATGTTTTTTAAAAGGGTATATTTGAAAAGCGAAGTTCAATTCGGAAAGTTAAAAAGTGGTACCCGTTTAGGGTTTAATAAATTAGCCCTCAAACCTAAATCTTTAGATTTTAAAAAGCGTTTTACAAATTGATTTTTTTAATCGATAGACCGGTAGCTAAGTTATAACCAATTCATCCAATTGGTTATAACTTAACCCTTTTTCCCGACTTTAGTCGGGTGGCGACTCCAAATCTTTTCAAGTTAGAAAAAATGATCTTCTTTAAACCCTAGTCGAGAGCCAATATTAAATAGGTAGGGTTTAGTACTGATCGATTTAGAGAAAACCTAATTTTATAAAAAAACCTGGGAGAGTGAAAAAACCAAGCTCAACAAAACTGATTTCATAACTGTAAGTTAGAAGAAAGTTAGTAAATAAACTAATTATAAGACATTGATAAAAGGCAAAAGATAAGTCAAAGGATTTTGGTAATGAATAATACATTAAATTGATACTCATAGAGTAGGTTAGAGGAAAAAATTATTAAATAAATGTGAAAATAGGGAAAGTAGATTATTAGTCCAAAGATTTTTAAACTAAGAGGAATTATTATAAATGGACTCAAAGGATTTAAAATAAGGAAAACCATTATAAATCCACTCAAATGATAGCTTAAAGGATTTAGTTGATTAGAGAAACTTATGAAAATCATTAATTGGTCAAAAAAGTCATGATTTTTAAGGGAAAATAACTTATAAAATTTATGACTAAACAACAAAAAACATATAAAACAAACTAATGATTAATAAATTAAAGCTTGAAAACTAATCTATTATGTATTTTAGGGATAATTGAAGAACAAGGAGGCCACGGTCAAGGGTAACTACTAAAAAATACAGGAAAGTTAGGATTTATACTCAGTGGCATATTGAAGTATCATGTCAGGATACTTAGAGGAGTAAGAATACTTGATTGTGGTTGTGTGCGTGTGCCATGTGTATGCTTGTGAAACTAAGTGGTGATTGAGAGTTGAACTTCGAGTGTTGCTTCCTGTTTGATATATCATGTCTTGTGTGTATAAACTTGGTTACTTACCCAATAAACTAGACTGATCTTGAATTAATTACTTATCTAACCTGACATTCACGATAACCCAATAAGAGTAACAAGTAGGTTGTCAAACTAAATACCAATACATCGATGAGAATAGTATAAATGGTCATTTTCCAACGCTTAATCGAACTAAGAAATAAAGGAAGGGATCGTAAGATTTGGAACCGTAGTTTGAATGTTGTCTAGGGAGGAGAAATGTCTCTATTACACAAGCCCAAATTTAGTTTGATAATGTTGTGTTGAAACTCTTCGAATCCAAGTTAGAGTGAATGAAATTACTCTGACTTCTCAATGAACCGCTTAAACATTATGAGATGCTATATCATTTGTCTATTGCATTTACATTTAATTAATGTTAAACAACCATGCTTTTTAATGTACTCTTATAACTTCATCCCTTCTTATTGAACTAATTAAGCTTGCATCCCAATAGATTATTTTGTAGGTACAAAGTAGTATCAGAAGATGCCTCAATACAGTTATCTGCATGTTAGTTCTGACGGATTGGGGAGTGAAGTGATGAAGTCTAATGAATGGACCAAAACTAGTAACACTTTTTCTTTCCTTTTTATAGAAGGATTATAAAGTCTTCCTAGGAGGCCTTATAGTCTTCACTAACTTGTTATTATGTCTATATATGTAATGCAATTCTCATGTGGAGATGTACAAGTTCTTTTAAAAACTATGAAACTTTCAATGTACATAAGGTTATGTATAAGAACTAGTATATTTGTAATTATGAGATTATGTATTTTGTAAAGTGTTATTCTATAGGTCTTATTTACTATAGGTGTCCATCTGACTATTTCAAAACTGGTTAAGTCACCATTCGCATTGTACGGACTATACTTATGTTAGCAGCTATGGGGCTAGCATCTAGCCTAGGTTGGTTTACATGGCGGAATTATTACGACTCATCAAGTTTAAGGCATAACATTATATATAGGAAGGCTTTTCCAATTTGGGACCATATCTTGTCCATACGTTTCACTGCATCCATCTCTTTCATACTATCTTTATCCTAACAATTCAACCAACATCCTTCTCCAACTTCTAACCTCTAACACCATTGATAAGCATATTAGGTTGTTTTTGAATTTTCAAAAGCAACTTTCAATAAAAAGGCAGCACCACTTTCTAACAACCCTTCTTTGATTTAATAAAATCCTTCTCAAGTCAAAAGATCCTTCTAAACTTTCATTATCGAAAAGTTTTTGAAGATTCCCAAATGATTCAAGAAGTTCTTTTAGCAAAACTAATAAAACTTTAAAGTTTTTGAAAATTGATTCTATCTTTACAATCTTTCTCTAAAAATCTTTTCAAACCAAGCATATGACAAACCAAAAACTTTCACCTACTTCTCTATTTCAAATAAGTTTCAATCTTATCAACTACTTTTCAAAACCAAACTTATGGCAAGTAAAAGTTTTTCATAACTAAAGGATTTGTTTTTATGGAAAGAAAACTGTAAAAACCAAAATCTTTATCCCTTTTATTTTCCTTTGAAAACCCTTCTTGTGTATAGAAGTCTCCAAAGAGTTAAAAGACATGTTTTTTTATAAAAAAGAAACCTTTATCTTTATCAAAACGTCTCTTATTTCATTCTTGGATTCAATATGAGCACATCTCTAAAATATCGAGATTACAAGATTATGCTTCATTTTCAAAATAACCTGATATGAAACTTATAAGAATCAAGTGGACAAATCCATGCCTAAATAATAATACTAAAGTCTCATATCCAAATCATTATGACATATACTTATATTTGGACATATTGGACCTATTGGACATTTGAACACATTCTTTATTTTGACTATTTAGACCACAGCGAATAGACTTAATACAAGGACCAAAAAATCTCAATACAAGGACAATTGAACTTTAGACATGAAACGATAAGGACAACTTGGACATAACACAAATTAACTAAAAAAAAAAAACTTCATAAAACTATAAGACTATAACAAACAAAAAAATCTTATATGCATATATAGTATTTACTTCTTATTGTGCTCTTTTAGTTGATTACGATCTGAAGCTACTTATAGACTACTACAATTAGTAATAGGAAATGGCCAAATCAATATCTATAATGAGTATTACTTGTTCATAGTTATAGTTGGTAGCACTTTAAATATATATATCAACCGATTTGTATTTAAGGTATTGGGAAAGCGTTTATGCTTTATTTGTGTGAATTAATTATGAAAAAACTATAAGTTTTTCCACATAATATAGTTGATAATTGTGATATGATGTATTTATAAACAAATGTCTAATGATTTGGTTAATCGCTTATGAAGCAATTTTAAGCATATCGAAACTTAAGTATAATATGGTCAAGCATAGCATACTGCATAAATCTACCCAATCTTTTACAAGTTAAGTAACTTCGAGGATGGTTGATAAGCTCTAAATTGGTTATGTTTTATTTTATGATTTTGCCTTGTTATTTGAGTTTATTTTTTAATAACAATACTTAATTAAGTAAAGTTTTTTTTTTCTAAGCTTTGAAAAGATCTATGTGAGAAAACGATAAGATAGAAAATAGTTTCACTCAAATCGGAGTTAAAATAAGCAAGCTATGAAGAATTGAATATCAAAATAAGTAGATGATATGACCATGTCGTTTCTAAGCAAATTTAGAGCTTATTTTCAAATATCACTGCCTAATACACAACTAAACGACATGACCATGTCCTCGGTCATGTCGTTCCCAGTTAAAGAGAGAGAGAGAGAGACAGAAAAGGCCATTACAGTAAAGGACACGACCAAGGGACATGGTTATGTCCTTGGTCGTATCTTTTCCAATCAACCTATTTTTTTTTTTATCACTTCTTATATAAAGCCTTGTTAGGATTTGTTTAAGGGGAAAACTTTTTTGCCACAAATTTTTTAAAGTTTTTAAAGCAAAGAACATTCAAGAGAGCGAAGAGAAGATAAGACTTCAATATTCAACATTTTTTTGGATCCTATGACTCCTATTTCTAATTCTTTGATTTTAGATTCTTATTTTATGATGTATAAAAGTAAATATTTGATATCTAGGTCTTTTAGAACCTATATATACTCATATGACATGATTATTATTTGATTAATTTAATTCTTTAGCTTTTTCTTAGTTCATCTATTTATGCTTCCTGATTTAGGTTATTATTTCCACAAGTAGTAATATAGAATTTGATATCTTATAAAAGAATCGAGAGATTTCTTATAAATTAGATTTAAGCATAGTTGATAAGGGTTATTTCAAGATTAAAGATAATTTGCAAAGATCCTCTCGGAATTTGAGTTAAAGCGTAGAGAATTCTTTGTGTAATAATACAATCTTAGGTCATATTATTGAGAATAAATTCTAATAGATGATTAGGGTTAGGGTTAATTAGCTTGAGAAAGTAATTAATTTTAGTTGAGAATTCTCCCGATCAAGAAAGATTAAGGAATACATTATCTTCAATGGAATTCATATGTTAGGTTTAAGAGAAACAATGATCTAGATACAATTCTTTAAATCTTGAAATAGTTTATGCTTCTATTACTTTCTTGCTAAGTTCTTGAATAATTCTTGACTAGTTGTTAGTTTAGTAATTGCTGTGATTAATTTTAGATTCTTTAAATTCTCAAACTTAAATTTGTAGGTTAGATAATAAATATCTAATGAGTATTAAAGTCCTTAAGAGATTGATACTTAGACTTAATCCGCTTATTACAAATTTGATAGGTGTGCTTACCTAACATATTAAGTTTTTTATACTATTATTAGGGACTTTTGATGTCAAGAAAGCTAATAGATTTATTAATTTAACCTTTCTTTTATTTTCTTTTTTATCTTTTCTTGGTTTCTTTTCTTTTTCTTGAATTCTATTATTTTCTTGGTACAATCTTAATTAAATTTTCTATTCTCTTTGGTACAGTGTATGACAAGAAGCTAGTTAAGGATTTGATTAAAATTGATCCTAAGATTAAGAGGACGGTTTTACGTAATTTGAGGCGATTATCTATTAAAGATCTCTTATTAGGTTGAAAGAAAAAATGGAGTTGATAGAAGGTGAAGTAAAGGATCAAGTGGTAAAGCAAGAATTTAATCAAGAAAGTTTACCTAAAGACATCATGGCTAATAACGAGGAACAAAATTGGACCATATCGAATTACTCTTGGCCATCATTAATCGTTACCCAATCTTGCATTAACCTACCAACTATTGTAGCCAATAACTTCAAGATCATGCCAAATATTATTCAGATGGTGCAACAGTCTATATAATTTGACAACCTTCAAGATAAAAACCCTAATGTACATATTTCCAGTTTTCTTGGAAATATGTAATACTTTCAAGATTAATGGGGCAACTGATGATGCTATCTGACTGTACGTGTTATGCCCCGAAGTCACAGAGTCGCAACAATCCCATCGTGTAAACCATTTTATGATTGATAGAAACTGGCCTCACAGTACCTACCGTAGACATGATCTATATAAGGTACTGACGACTTCTCGCTTTGAAGTAAATAGTTCAATTAAGAGTTTAGCTAAAGTTACAGTAATTATCAAGAATTTTAAATCAACACATATAATTATATGTATATTCCATAGAACTTCTCAGGAAACTTTATATTAACATAATAGTTCATTAATTTACATAGCGACTATCTGTCTTTCATTCTTAATCTATAAAGGATACTTTAGCTATACAATCACTACTAAGTGAATTGATCCCCACACCCCAAACTTCAAAAGAATTAACTTCTGAATAGTTATAGGATGGCATAATACTTAAAGTATTCAGAAATCAAGACTTGCAAAAGGATCTATACGGGTATGAACAATTACAATTCAGTAAGTTGAATTGAAAACTTATGAATATATACAAACACAAATAAGATTATCAAGCAATTATTTTCATACAATGCAACAAATAAGTGTCATTACATAAAGTAATCCAATCCGTTATTAAATCAGATAAATTTCACCCACTCTAATCCGGGCTGAAGAGTTTTCATCTATTGCAACAACTCATAATCAAACTTAGGTTTATGCAATGGTGACACTACTCCTCCTAAGACTATCCTTCCAACCAATGCCCCCATCCTCACCGCGACCTCCTCTCTTGTTACTTAATTCTACTAAAGATAAGGAAAAAACCAATTGCTATCCAACGCTATCTTTATCATCGGTGTTTGGTTAGAGAATCTTAATGATCCTCTAAAGGATTGCAATGCATGATAATTTAAGTTATTAGAGTCGAATAAGATTAAACTCTATTTAGGGTGTTTAAATAATTTCACACCAATCCAGTCATAACACAAAATCAATCACATTACAAATATCAATATGAATTTAGATACTCAAACACAAGCATAAACTACTTACAAATACATGCATAAACTACTTACAATCGCAATTATACACAATCTTAAGTCTCCGAGTATCATAAAATAGTACTCCAATACAGTAAGTAATAACCCAACTTACTTGGAATTCTCAATCGCCTAATCACTTAATTACAAGTCAATTCGTCACGGGTATCCTATAATACAAATACGTCTTTTTAGTACTTATACTTTGACGATTCATATTCTAAGTTATAATTTAACTCATTTCTCCAAATATACCTATTATTTACTAATGATTCATTCTACCTTATTCTAGGGTTCGGTTTCTAAATTAAATTCCAGTTTTGATTCTATACTATCTCTAACTACGAAGAATCCTAAATATGCTCAAATCTTAATGTGAAATTAATCACATTAAGCTCAAGTGTTCTAATATCATATCGGGTCTTAATTTAGTGTTCTAAACCACTCTAATCTTAATTGGAATATTGAATTTTGCTCTCGATGTGAGAAAATCTTATATTTTTTATATAATTACTTAAAATTAAATTTTTTTTCAAATTTATAATATACTGATTTTTATTATTATATTATCTAAATAAACCTAATTTTTCATATTTATTAAATTTCCATTTCGAATTCCACATATTCCTAATTTCTTACAATTACTACATAATTCCTATATTAATTACACTTAACACTCCAAAGGCTACGATTAGGTTTCCACATTAGAGATTAACATCCTTAAATATCTAATTACCATCTAAATCAGTAATTAATCACCTAATTAACCTAAAATAACCCAATCTTTCCATCATTTTAAGGCTCAAAATTTACTTAAAAATTTTGAAAATTCAATTTTGAAAAAAGACTTCATAGCACTGTTCTATATCACTTAAGCATTCTACATAAAAAATTTAAGCTCCAAACTATACTCATAAGCTTATTTATTTCTAGTTCTAATCATGCTAGATTTTACTTTTTTTCTTAAGAACCCCATATTTTCAGGCGTGATTAAAGTTAATCACTATTTTTCCCTAAATCTCAATACAATAAAATCTCAAAATAATAAATTTCATATTTTTTTGGGTAAAATAAATAATTTTAAGAAATTGTACAAAATTGGGGCAAATGTGAGACTCACCTAGTTTGATTGCTTTTGGGCTTCCATCACTGGTCTAGGTGTGTCGGCCGATCCAGGCGGTGAGTCTAGAGTTGGGTGGTGGTGATGGCTCTATTCTAGGTGGTGATGGTGTGTGGGTTCAATTCACTAGCCCCTACTACATAGATTTCCTTAATAATTTTCTTAACCCTAATTTTTCTCTTCAAATTTTGGTGCTCTCAATTTTTTATAACTTCTAACTGTCCAAATGAGTTTTATAATTTTTCTTTCTATTTATAGAGCTTTGTAGTAATTATTATGTATTTAATTGGATAAGACATTGCCCAAATCCCTTAAATTTTGCTTTTTGTGTTGCTTGTTTTTTATTGGTTAATTTTTTTTCTTCACTTCCTAACCTACCACGACCAAATCGAAGTCATTCCTTATTCTTCTGATTTTTTTTCTTAATTAATTAATAATTTTATTTAATTATTTAAGAAGTTTTCAACTAATTTAAGTAATTTCGCATTACACGTAAATACATATAGGGTACATGTGAACATTCCTAATTATTATTTAGGTCATTTTATGATTTTTAGTATACATATAATCTATCTCTAACAATTTATTAGTTATTAGATTACACTTTTCGCTTTTTCGATAATTACTAAATATTATACTTAAAATTTGAAAATTTTATAGTTTCTTATTTAATACTTATTTTCTTAAATTCAATTTTATGGGGTCATTTTTACTAATATTTTTATTTATAATTTATATTTAATTGGATCCTTTAACTGATCGTCCTAAACTTTATATACTAAGTTCAATCTTACGGTCATTTAGCTTAACTTTAGGGCTTACAATACCTCTTTCCATTTTCTTTATATGGTCGAGCTAAGAAGTGGTTGAATTCCTTAGCAAGGAATTTAATCACAACCTGGAATGAATTGGCAGAAAAATTCTTGGAGAAGCATTTCCCATCCACAAAAACTATAAAGCTTAGAGTAGACATCTCTTCTTTTACCTAGATAGAGGGTAAGACCCTATATGACACACGAGAGCTTATAAGAATCAAACCATTAAACCCTTGACCCAAGCCTGAGGGTTAGAAAGCATGGCCAAGAGAATTCTTTCCTTATGTCCCATCATTAAGGAATTCGAGTTGCTATAATCTGCTGATCTAATGCCTTGGTTGAGTCGATACCTCTCGTACTCATTAATTGTCTCCAGCTATCGACCAAAGCTACACTCGAACATCAGCTTAGCCCATCCGACCACCCAACTAGCCCCCTCAAATCTGAGTCATGCAAAATACATCCGAGTTGAATTCACCTTAGAATAATTGTCTGCTTAGCTCAAAACAGCCGACCTACCACCTCTACTCGGCACTTCACTTAACAGTCACCAACTTGATCGTACTTAATTCTTTTTTCTACTAGAAAGTCATTCATCTTTAAGGAACCACATGTTTGAGCAATCATATGATAGAATCCTTTATACAAGATACCCACTTTTGTTGTATTTTCAATTATACCCTTTATTATTCCTTATGCATTATTTCTTTTAGATAATACTTTTTTAATTTTTTCTATTTTGGGTAGGATGCCCTAACATTTCAGGTATAAATACCCTTATAATATGCAGCTGCAAGAACATCTTATACTTTCTAATATTGAATATACACCTTTGTGAACATTGCTCTTGTTTACTTACATCACTCTTATCTTAACCCTTAAGCAAGGTTAGGTGGTAAGTACCCTCATTGGATCAGCTTATGCATCAAATCGAATTGAGCGGTGAGTCCTCGGAAGTTCCTTAGTACGTCATATCCTTGAAGCTGTTCGAGGGCTTGCTTGATTTACTTTCATTGTTCTTTATACATTTTCCCACTTTGTTTTCAAGTTTTCTGTAAGCTTAGACCCACCCCTACAACCTTCCTTATCAATCATTAAATTTTTTAGTACCATCTTGGTAATAGAGCGGAAGTTCATTTGGGTTTGTTATATTTGAGCTTTTGTGAAGTAGTGTTTGTTGTAGTAATGTATTGAAGTTGCTTAGAAGATTAGCTTTGAGTATTGGAGTAAGCAGGAGGCATAGTAGTTTATTGTGGCTATATACTCTGTTTTGCCCTATTTTGAGTATACAAAAACAAAGCAAGCTCTTGACTTGATTTGTTGTTCTTCTAAGGCATTTGCTATATTGGTAACTAGCTTGAACTTTTGTGTAAACGAAGGTATGTGTGGTTTATTTGAGTTAAGAAGGTAGTTTCTATTGTTTTTTAAGATTATAAGTTTGTTTACTGAGTTTTGTTTGAAGAATGATAGATCCTAGTGTTAATGTTGGTATTTAAGACGACAATAGTAGTGTTGTCTACTACAACCGATAGCTTTAGGGCACCCCCAAAAGTATGGAGGAATGACTTGATAAGGTGGCAAATCTCATAACTGATTTGACTTGAGCTGTTCATGCGATGGCTTACAAACCTGCTAATGCTGTACAAAATACTAAACAAGTTGCTCGACCTGTTAGAAGATAGATCCTAGCTCAATAAGTTCGAGGTGGAGGAGTAAAAGGATGAGTGTGAAGAAGGATTGATTTAGGTGATATGAATGATGATGAAGAAGAAGAGTATAATGAGGAAGAAGAGTGTGCTTGAGCACCCCCAAGCTATTGACCATGTGAAGCTTCAAATCTTCAATAGTTTTAGAGATGCAAACGATTATTTAGATTGGGAGGAAAACGTTGAGTGTGTCTTTAATTATTATCAATATGAGGATTGTGAGAAGGTGAAGGTTGTTGCTATAGAATTCTCTAGTTGTGCTGCGATGTGGTAGAAGAACTTCTAAATTATGAGGAGACAAGATGGATTTAAGGAAGTTAGTACTTGGCCTAAGATAAAGAGAATCCTTAAAAACAGGTCCATACCGGATACTTATTTGCAAGACACATTTGCTTGCCTTCAAGAGCTAAGACAAGGTAATCAAACTATTGATGATTATGTTCAGGAGTTCCAAATGCTCATGATTTGCTATGAAGTAGAAGAGCCATCAGCGAGAACAATATCCAGGTTTCTTAATGGATTAAGAAATGACATTTGAGATATTGTAAAACTTTCGCTGTTCACCACATTAGATGAGGCTATAAGAATAGCCAAGTAAGTTGAGAGGCAGAGAAGGAATAGGCTGACCCAACCCTTGAGAGCCGACCTGACCAGTTAAGCTGACTTACCTAGGGAAGTTACCTAGCTAACCATAAGGGTAGATGTTAAGGTCAAACAGAAGGGCTAACCTGATGATGATGTATCGACGAGAATATATGGGAAATGATAGGGATCTAAAAGGAAGAAGAGCTAGATCAAGTGCTTTAAACACCAAAAGTTTGGACACATGACTGTTATAAGCCCTACAACTAGAAATTCGGATTCAATATGTAAGATTTAAGACGATCGATTAAAGTGTCCAATTGAACCTAAATTGTACGATGAAGTTAGAAGTATTAATAAAAGTAATCTCATAAGTTTGAATTTAGAAAAATAAGTAATAAAATAATAAAATATTATAATATTAAATTATAAGTATATTATCCATTATTTATCAAAAATGCGTAAAAATGAGTTCCGATAATTAATAAATCATTAGAGATGAATGATATGTATACTAAAATGCCCTTAATATACTAAAATAATGCCAATAATTAAAAAAAATTACAAAAAAAAATCAGGGAAAAATTAGAAAAGTAAAGAATTGTCCATATAAAAGTCATGGTATGTTAGGATTAAGAAGAAAAATTCAACCAATCAACTTAAGGCAAATAAAAAACCAAAAAGGAAGGGTAAGGCCTAAATGTCAACCCAAAAATTGAAGAAAAATTTCCATGCAGCTCTATAAATATCTAAACTTCAATTAAAGCTCATTTGGTCTGTTTGGAGTCTAAGAAAGTTAGAGAGAACTAAAAGAGAGAGAATTAGGGTTTTTTTTTCTTCAAATTTTAGAAAAAAATATGTGCAATTAGGACTTATAAATTAAACCCACAACCCATGACCACCTAAAAGTAAATTGCCACCACCAATACACCTTATCACCACTACCTAGACTGACCGACTGACACCCCTAGGACCACTACTGGTAGCCAAAAGCCCATCGACTAAGTGAGTTCAATTTCAATCCAAATTTGTTTAATTTATTTAAATTATCGATTTTATCTAGAATTTTATGAAATCTAGTATTCTGATGTTTTTATGTATGTCAATTTAGAAAAAAAATATTGGTTTGATTAAATTATATCTAGAAATATGTAGTGTTTAAGAAACTACATAAACTTGAGCCTATTTCAATTTAGAAATAAATAACTTTACAAGTGTAATTTTGAGCTCAATTTTTTTTATGTAGACTATTTAGAAAATGTAGAATAGTGTTATGAAGCCTTTTTTTAGAAATGAATTTTTTAAAATTTTAAGTAATTTTTAGGCCATCAAAAATATATATAATTAGTGATTTTTGGGTTAATTAATGGTTAATTGAGTAATTATTGATTTAGTGTATAATTAGATGTTTTAGGATATTCATATCTAATGTGGTATGATAATTGTAGTATTTGAGGTATTAGATATAATTATTATGAATATTATATAGTAGATATATGTAGATTAATAATATAAGAAATTGAAAATGTAATAAATATAAAATATTAGGTTAAAATAGATAATATAATAATAACAGTAATATATAATAAATCTAGTAAGAAGCTTTATTTAAGCAATTATATCAAAAATATAAAATTTTCCAATATCAAAAGTAAGTCCAGTACATAAATGAGGACTAGGGTATACCATACAGGTCAAAATGTTAGTTGGGGACTAAAAATGGTATTTAGGATACCTAAATATAATGTGATTAATTTCACATTATGATTCAAAATGTATTTTTAGGATTTACGTATAACACCCGTAGTTAGAATTGATTTAAAACCTAAATCAGAACAAAATTTGGAAACCGAATCCTAAACTAATATAGAATGAATCGATAATAAATAATAATATATATATATGGAAAATTAAGTAAATCATAACCTAAAGTATATATATAACATAAGGATATAAATATTAAAAGAGTAATTATATTATAGGAAACGCGGAGACGAGTGACCTAGGACTAGTCGAGTGAGCTAATTGCAGACTTCAAGTAAGTTGGGTTCAATACTTTATTGTATTTTGAAGTACTATTTTAAAATACTAGGAGGCTTAGGATTGTATGTGATTGTGTTTGTAGGTAGTTATATGCATGTGCTTGTATGTATTTGATTTTATGTCGAAATCTGTGTTGTGTTTTGGTGATTGTTATGAATTGAATGGTGTGAGATTGCTTGATCACCCTAAATATTACTTAATCATAACCAACCTAAATACCCTAATTAAACATGTATTGCAACCCTTTAGGAGATTGTTAGGATTCTCTAATCAAATATCAACACCTTCTAAAAAAATAGTGCTGGATAGTATAATGGTTTTTTCTTCATTCTTAGTCGAATTAAGTTATAGGAGAGGAGGTCGCGGTAAGTATGAAAGCAATGATTCGAAGGATAGTCATGGGGGGAGTGATGTCTCCATTGCATAAACTTGGGTTTGATCGTGAGTTGTTGCATAAACATGAAAACTTCTCAACTTAGATTAAAGCAAGTGAAATTACTCTAATTTTATAATGAACCGAACCACGTTATGTGATAGCATTTACTTGTTGCATTGCATATAATTAATTGTTTGATAACCCTATCTATGTTTATTATGTATTCATAAGTCTCCAACCTAATTTACTGAGTTGTGATTACCCATACTCTTATAGATTTTCTTGTAGGTTCTGGTTGATATGCTATAGTATAATTATCCTAAGGTCAGTTTCTTTTTTAAGCTATAGGGGAGTGGGGATTGACTAGCTAAATGATTAAGTCCTTTAATGTTTTGTTAGTACTTTTAGGTTTATGAATTGGAATTGTGATACGTTCGTTAACAAACTACCATAATATGTTTAATTTCTTAGGATTATAAGATAGTATGAATGTAATTATATATATAACATAAAGTTTTAGCTTTTTATGTCAATGCCAGCATATATTTTAATTGAGCTGTTTACTTCAAAGCTAAAAGTCGCGGATGCCTTATATAAATTATATTGATGATAGGGATTATGAGGTCAATTATTATCATTGGTTTACATGGCGAAACTACTGCAACTTTATGGCTTTTGGGCATAACAACTACTTGGTGTCTAAACTGAAGGACCATGATTATTAAAGGAGATATCCCAAAGATTGAAGTGGATAGCATAAATGAGGAACCGAAAGAGGAGAAAGAAGTGGAAGAACAGGTTGATGTTAATGCCGACTTGATTGAAAAATATGTATTTGCAGAGAATTTAGATAAGTTGACTTTGGTTATTTGACATACAATGAGTTTGGAGCCCTCTACTAAGGAGAAGTAGAGAGAAAACTTATTCCACATCACTTGAGTAGGTTTTTGTACTTATAATAGATAGTGGGAGCCACACCAATGTAGCATCCACTAACCTAGTTAGGAACATTTGAAGCCATATAAGTTACATTAGCTGAATAAGAAAGGAGCACTATATATCACTCCGTAAGTGCTACTGTTAATCTCAATTGAGAACTATTCCGATGAGATTCTTTGTGATGTGCTACCCATGTGTGCATCCCACGTACTATTATGCCAAGCCAGGCTTTTTGATCGAATGGTTATGCACAATGGATTTAAGAACACCTGTGTATTTGAGAAGGATGTGAGGAAGATTACGTCGAACCCTACGATACTAAGTCAAGTTAGCAAGCTATTAGCTAAACTTACTCAAGGATCAACGAAGGCTTTAGTGTTGAGAAGAGCTGAATTCGAAGAAGTTATCAAGGTTGATGTGCCAACTTTCTTATTAATCAGGCGACTGCTAGAATTGACGGAGCGAGGTGAACTACCCTTGGAAGTCAAAGAGCGGTTGAAAAAGTATACCGATCTATTTCTAGGACAATTGCTTAAGAGATTACCCCCTTTCAAAGGCATTGAACATTACATTAACTTGATACCTGATGCTATCTTACAAAACAAACCGGCTTATTGAATGAGCCCTGAACAAGTTACTGAACTTTAGAGACAATTTAATGAACTACTAGCAAAGGGATATAGAGAATCTTAGCTCTTGTATTGTACCTACATTACTTGTGCCAAAGAAGGATGTTACTGTAGCACATGTGTGTAGATAGTAGAGTTGTCAACTAGATTATGATCAAACGTAGATACCTTATCTTGATGTTAGACAATATGTTGGATGAACTGGGTGGTGCGAGAGTATTAAGTAAAATTGACCTAAATTTAGGGTACCACTAGATTCAAATGAGGTAAGGGGATGAAAGGAATACTACTTTTGAGACTCGATATTTCCTGTATGAGTAGATGGTCATGCCTTTTAGACTATAAAACTCCCCAGACACTTTCATGAGACTAATGAATCATGTTTTGAGATATTTGATTGAGGAGTTTGTCTTCGTTTACTTTGACAACATCCTTATCTATAGTGCTAACCTAGCAATACATATTGACTATCTTTGAATTGTTGTCGATGTCCTTTGAGTAGAGATATTGTTCAAAAACTTAAAGAAATGTTATTTTTGTCAGAAAGAAGTGATCTTCCTAAGTTACGTGGTTAGTAGAGGAGGACTAAAGGTTGATGAAGAGAAGATATGATCCATTATTGAGTGGCTAAACCCAACCTCATGTACCGAGGTAAGGAGTTTCCACGGATTAACATCATTTTACTAATGCTTTATTTAGGGATTTAGTATCGAAATAGTACCTCTAACTAAGCTAATGAAAAAGAATGTGGAGTTTAAGTAGGGAGAGAATGAAGAGAAGAGTTTTGCTAAGGTAAAAGCAAGATTGACCTATGCTCTAGTCTTGGCTTTACTAGACTTTGATAAAGTATTTGAGCTTGAATGCAACGTATCAGGAGTCAACATCATAGTTATGCTGATGCAAAAAGGTTAACTTGTTGCTTATCGTAGTGAGAAGCTTAAAGGAGCGCAATTAAACTATTTTATTTATGACAAAAAACTTTTAGCCCTAATCCGAGCTCTTCGTATGTGGCAACATTATCTTTTACCAAATGAATTTGTCATATATACAGACCATGAGTCCTTGAGATATTTGCAGAGCCAATCTAAGCTTTTTAAATGCCAAGCTCGATGGATTGAATTTTTGGAGGGATTTAACTTCGTCATCAAATACAGGTAAGGTAAGAATAATGTAATTGCTAATGCGCTGTCAAGAAGACATATTCTTCTCACTAAGTTGCAGACCAGATTATTGAAGTTTGTAAGCATTAAAGAACAGTATTAGAATTATCCTCATTTTAGCTTTATATATAGGTACTGTAAAGATGGGAGAGTAATGGATCAGTAACATGTAGAGGATAGATATCTATTCCAAGATGGTAAGTTGTATGCGTCGATTTGTTCAATTAAAGAGCTACTAGTGAGAGAAGCCCATAGTGGAGAACTCTCTAGATACTCTAGAGAACTGATAATGTATAAGCTACCGAATGTTAGGTTCTTCTGACCTAGAATGAAATTTAACGTGCACCTGTAAGAAAGCTAAGGGCTAAGCAAAACAAGGAAAAGTAATGCTTCTAGCTGTTCCGACCAAACCATAAGCTAACCTAAGTATGAATCTTATCCCCGGATTACCCTAAACTGCCTGAAGCAAAGATTTTGTAATGGTTGTTGTAGATAAGTTCAACAAAATGAAACATTTTGTGTCTTTGGCTATGGCTTCTTTATTTTTGCAGGAAAAATTTGCTTGCATGGAGTACCAAGGATTATGGTTTCCAATTGAGACAAAAAATTTCTAAGCCTTTTTTAGAGAACCTTCTGGCATCGAATGGGGACCAAACTATTATTATTTATCACCTCTTGCTATCCCTAAATCGATGGCTAAACAAAAGTAATCCACCGCATGATTCGCTTGAACTATATATATAAAAATAAATCGCAAATACTCTAACAAGAATACTAGGTCAGAATTAAGTAATATAGAGAAAATGAGGTTGTCGATCCCTCGAAGACTATAATATTACTAAACTTATGATAGTTCTTATCAATATTCAAGTAATCAAAATTAAATAAATTAATCTAATAATTACTCTAAAACTATTGAAAAGAAAATAACTATGAAAAATCTAAAATTAAGTAATCAATTGAGAATTATGGGAAAACAGAATTCACCTTAGATTATGCTAATCAAATTGTTCTCATGTTATATAAATTAATAGCTATATGGTCATTCAAGTGAATTATTATACCTTAAAACTTAAGGATTTGAACTCTTAATTAATTAGTTAGCTTCTGCATCTTCCAATTAACAGCAGACTCTAAATCATATTTATATATCTCCCGATACTATGATTATCTAATGTCCTAAATCAATTATCCCTAATATCTTAGTAAATAATCAATCGCCAAACATCGCATTAATTTCTAGATAATTTCTAATTAATTCAATTAACTCTGCTTCCACATTGATTGATCAAATCAACTAAGAATTTTTAACAAACCCTATATCAACTCCTGTATCATTAAAGTTTCTAACAATTATAATCGAAATCATGGAAATTGCAATCATGAATCATCCAAATATCTCTTAATCCTATAACATGAACATGAACATAATCATCATCTTAGTTATTTAGGGTTTCATCAATTCTCACAAATAAATTTAGCTAACCATAGATTTGAAAACAAAAACACAAATACTATAAATCGCAAGGAAATTCATAATTGAAATCGCAAGGAAATTCATAATTGAAATCATAAGTAATTCATATAATTGCATAAGAATAATTAGAATAGATGTCACCAATTTTGTATTGGAAAAGATAATCTTTAATTGCAACTTCAACTTGGTCTCCATAGTAAAAGCAAATTCTTCTCAATGGTCCAAGCGATTCTTCTAAAGAATTCTTTAAGAACTATTGAAAAACTATTCTATGACTCTCTAACTTTAAGGAAAGTGTGTTCAAAAGTCTCTAAAAAAAACAAAAGTCTTCTAAACGGTGAAACATAAGCTATTTATAAGAAAAATTAAGGTTGACTCGCGTAAAACTTCTTTTTTATGAAGGCCGGCAATGTAAGTGCAAGGTCGGCTGCTAGGCTAGTGGCATAGACTCAAAAGGTCGTCGATTTCATTGTAGGCCAGTTGCCTTCGATTCCATCTTGCGCATGTTGATTCGAACTTCATTCCTTTGCATAAAATTCCTCTAAATCGTCCTTAATTCCACTCTTAAAACCTTTAATTTCTGAAATGCCCAACTGAAAATAATTAAGTATCAATTCTTAATGATTTCTATAAAATCAATAATAATTCTATCTTAATTTGTACTATTTATAAGAAAAATTAAGGTTAACTCACGTAAAATTTCTTTTTTATGAAGGCCGGCAGTGTAAGTGCAATGTTGGCTACTAGGCCGGCGGCTTAGACTTAAAACTTCTTATTCTTCTTCCTTTCTTTCCTAATTTTATTTTGGACTTTTCTAATTTAAGCACTCAATTTTTCATAACCGTTATCTAGAAGATGAGATGAAGTAGACACTCTAGTAAGTGGAGGAGGATTTTCAGGAATATCTTCCTTATTAACAGGATACGGCCTATTATTTATCTTGACCAATCCCTAACCTCTAAAGAGTGTAGCGGAAATAGGTTTACAAGGGATACCATTATCCCCCTCTAGCTCTTGAAAAAGCTTCATACCCTTCAATAATGTTGTAATATACCCCACAAAAGATAACTTGTATCCTAGTATCATTTGTCCGTCTATAGATAAAATTTGCTATTTCTATTCCTAGATCTATCTCATACCTAGAAATCATACTGTATAGATAAAACATGTCAAAACTGGTTACTTTGCTATGGCTTACAACTGAGAGTATGAGTAAGGATATGGTGGAGTAACCGGCTCTATTGCTGAGAAAGTCGTGGTGAGCGACTTTGAAGGTACAAAATTGTCCCGCTTGAGATGAATCAAATGAAACCTAAATCTCTTAGCAGTCTATCACTAGGCCAAGAGTTAGGTAGATTGACATCCTTATCCACATATAAACTTAGAAAATAGCCAATTTGAATTAATTCAATTACATGAATTTCTCCATAAACCTAAAATATGAAAGTGGACATTTACCTACTTCTCTTTAGTTACAAAGTGGACAAAAAATCAATGGCTATATTTTTATAAGTGGGTTTTTTTTTTTTTTTTACCTCAAATAGCCGAAACCATGTTTTATCAAGAACCATTTGCTAGATTCTATCACCCATTCCATACTCTTGCAAAATAGTCAAATCTAGATATTGTTGATTCATGAATGTCATTAACTGTAACTTCTTCCTTTTCTCCCTAGCATACTTCTGTGTGAGAGTAGATCACTACCCGAACTTTTAGAAGTTGAAGCAGCTACTGTCTTTTGTTTCTTTCTCGGTTGTATCTTCTTAAGCGGCATGATGAATGTAGAAATCATAGATTTGAAAAGAAAAATGGAAATGTGTGTAGAAAAAGTGAAGAGAGTAAGTGTATGTGGTTGTAGGTATGCAGAAGAAGGAGATTTTGAGAGAAATCTAGAGAGAAAAAGAAGGATCTAAAGATAACTAAAGAGAGAATTTAGGAGAAAAAATGAGTAAGGAGAGAGAGAAAACTAATGGATGTGCTTTTAATAGCACTCTATGCCGGCTTTTCCCATTATATGCTGGCGGTGTATATTCTTGGCTTATATAGGTAAGCTGGCAACCTTGAGTGCTGGCCTTACATTCAAATTTTGAGCTTTTCTCCCTTTTTTTTTTTTACTTCTTAGGTCAACATCCTTGATGCCAAAGGCTGGCCTAAATTTTTTTATAAATAAAAATAATTAAATAATAAAGAATAAAAAAGATTAGTTTGGTTAGATATGGGTTGCCTCCCATGAAGTGCTTAGTTTATAGTCGTTAGCCCAACTTTTCCGATCTTACTATAAATTCTCGCTTACCACTATAGTGGTGTCGCTATCTATGTTCTCTCCTTTAAAATAGTGTTTAAGAAGATGACCATTTACTTTGAAAGTGTGATTGTCTCTTACCTTTAACTCAACTGTACCATAAGGAAAAATATTAGCTATTTCAAATGGCCCAGACCATTGAGATTTTAACTTACCCGGGAACAACTTCAGTCGATAGTTGTATAATAACACTTTCTAACCAAAAACAAACTCTCGTTATTGAATGTTCTTGTTATGCCACCGCTTAGCTCTCTCCTTTTAAATTTTAGCATTTTCATAAGGTTCCTCTCTAATTTCGTCCAGCTGGTTCAATTGGAGCAATCGCTTTTCACCTGCAGCTTGTAAATCAAATTAAGGTATTTTATGGCCCAATAGGCCTTGTGCTTGAGCTCTATAGGTAGATGACATGATTTACCATAAACGATTTTGTATGGGGACATTCTTATAAGGATTTTAAAAGCTGTCCAATAAGCCTACAATGCATCATCGAGTTTTAGAGACCAATCTTTCCTAGATGCATTGGCAGTCTTTTCTAGGATACGCTTTATGTCCCCTATTGGTTATCTCAACTTGTCCACGAGTTTGTGGATGATACGAGGTGGCAAATTTATGAGTGACTACATATTTTGTTAACAAATTTTGAAGTTGCCTATTGCAAAAATGTGACCTTGATCACTTGTAATAGCCCTAGGTACCCCAAACCTGAAAAAATGTTCTTTTTAAAAAATTTAATCACTACCTTGGCATCATTAGTTTGTAGAGCTACTGCTTCTACCCATTTCGACACATAATCTACTGTTAGAAGTATATATTTGTTTGAAAAAGATAAAGAGAAAGGACCCATGAAGTCTATTCCTCATACATCAAAAAACACAATTACCAGAATACTTTTTTGTGGTAATTCATGTCTCCTAGAAATATTCCCGATCCTTTGGCATTGAGCACAAGATATAACATAATTCTTGCAATCACTAAACAAACTAAGCCAATAAAATTCACAAAATAAAATTTTAGCTACAGTTCTTTCCACACCAAAGTGGCCCCTTGCTTCTTTAAAATAACAGTGCTGAATTATGCTAAGCTGTTTTTTTTTTCAGGCACATAATATCTAATTACTTAGTTAGCACAACTTTTAAAAAGATACTGTGCATCCTCGAAATAAAATTTCATATCATGTAAAAACTTCTTTTTCTTTTAAAATGAGAAACTGTGTGGTATGGTTTTACTAACCAGGTAATTGACTATATCGGCATACCAAGATAATCTTTGGATCTTTACTACATACGATTGCTCATCAGGGAACTTTTCATTAATAGGTGACTTTAAGCACTTCAATTGTAATTGAGATAAATGATCAGCAATTACATTTTCAATTCCCTTTTTATCTCTAATTTCAAGGTCAAATTCTTGCAATAATAAGATTTACCAAATTAACCTAGGTTTAGCATCAACTTTAATAAACAAATATTTCAGAGTAACATAATCTGTGTATACTATGATTTTGGAACCTATAAGATAAGGTCTAAACTTGTCACAAGCGAATATAACTGGTAAAAGTTCTTTCTCTGTCATGGTATAGTTTCTCTACGCCTCAGTCAAAGTTCTACTCACATAGTATATAACATGAAATAACTTATCTTTCCTTTACCCAAGTACTGCTCTTACAACATAGTTACTGGCATCGTACATCATCTTGAAAGGAAGCTCCCAATCAGGTGCAACGATCACTGGTACCAAAGTAAGCTTCTCCTTTAATAGATCGAATGCCTACAAACAACTGTCATAAAAAACAAAGGTAGAATCCTTTTCAAGTAAATTACAAAGAGGTCTGGAGATTTTAGAGAAGTTCTTGATAAATCTCCTGTAGAAGCTGACATGCCTTATGAAGCTCCTGACTCCTATGACTAAAGTGGGTGGTGGTAGCTTCTCTATTATCTCTACTTTAGCTCTGTCAACTTTAATCCCCCTTTTTCACACCTTGTGACCTTAGACTATTCCCTCTCTTATCATAAAATGACATTTTTACCAGTTCAAAAATAAATTAGTCTCCTTGTACTTTTTTAATACATAACTTAAATTAGTTAGAAATGAATCAAATGACTTCCCAAAGACAGAGAAGTCACACATAAATATTTCAATAAAATCTTCTAACATATTAGAAAATACAAACATTATGCATCTTTGAAAAGTCGCGAGTACATTACAGAGACCAAAGGATATTCTCCTAAAGGAAAAAATGCCATAAGGACATGTAAAAGTGGTTTTCTCCTAATCCTCGGGTATAATATAAATTTGATTGTAACCATAATATCTATCTGAAAAACAATAATAATTATGCCTTGAAAGTTTTTCTAACATTTGATCTATAAAAGGGGGTAAGAAGTGGTCTTCACGAGTGGCATCATTCAGTTTTCTATAATCTATGCAAACTCTCCACTCGATCACAATGCAAGTAGGGATTAGCTCATTATCATCATATTTTACTACGGTCATACCACCTTTTTTTGGCATTACCTGAACGGGATTAACTACTTATTATTTGAGATAGGATAGATAATACCTGCATCCAACAATGTGAGTACCTCTTTCTTTACTACCTCCTTGAGAGTTAGATTGAGCCATCTTTGTAGTTGTATTGTGGGTTTGCACTTAGCTTCAAGCAATATCTTGTGTGTGCAAATTAAGGAACTAATCCCCTTTATATTGGCAATGGTCTACCCAATGGCTTCTTAATGCTCTCTCGGAACTCCTAGAAGTTGTTTCTCCTGGCACCTATCAAAGAGGAGGAGATAATTATTGGCAAAGTATCATTTGTTATAAGATAAGCATATTTTAAATGACTAGGTAAAGGTTTAAGTTCAAGCATCGGGGTTTGTGTCAATGATGGGATTGACTTCTACTTACTGGTGCCTAATTCTTCATAGTATCTATAAGCCCTACAACCAGTCACTTAAAGTTTCAATTGGCTAAAAGATCCGATCAAACCTAAATTTTAAGTATATAACTCGTTATTTATCGAAAATGCGTAAAATATATTCCAATAATTAATGAATTGCTAGAGATGAATTATATATATACTAAAAATCATAGAATGACCTAAATAATATTTAGAAATATTTATTTGTACTGTAAATGAATTTACATGTAGGCAGAAATACGCGTAATTATTTAAAATACCTAAAATGTGCTAAAATAATACTAAATAATTAAAGAAAATTCATAATTAATTAAGAAAAAATAAATAAAAATAAGAAAAAACAAGGAATGATCCAAAATTTGGGTCGTGGTAGCTGGGAAAAATAAGAGAAGAAATTAGTTAATCAAATTAGAACAACACAAAAGTCAAATTAGAAGAAGATAAGGCAATTGTTTAATCAAATTAATGTACAATAATTTCCCTAAAAATCTATAAATACTCCAAATTTTTTAGAAGCTCATTTTAGATGTCAAGAAGTTTAGAAAAATAGAGAGAGGCGAAATTAAGAGTAAACTAGGGTTTTAGAAAGAAATACAAAAAATTGTGCAGTTAAGGCTTCTAAGGAGAACCCAGACCCGACGAGCAGCTGGAAGTAGACAGCCACTGCTACCATACGGTGGTGGCAGTGCCTAGGTGGGCCGACATACCCGTCGATGGTCGGAGCCACCCAAATCGATGAGTTCAATTTCTAGTCCGATTTTGTATAATTTTTTAAAAATAATAAATATTGTTATAAAATTATGAATTTTGTTATTCTAAAATATTTTTGTATATATTTTTTATAAAAAATATTATTTTGATGAAAATATGTCTCGTGATATATGGTTCTTAAGAAATCATGCAAAATCGAGCATGTTTCGATTTAGAAATAAATGACCTTAGGAATGTAGTTTTGAGCCCCAAATTTTTGTGTAGACTACTGAGATGGTACAGAATAATGCTATGAATCTTGTTTTTAAAAATTAATTTTCAAAATTTTTAGATAGTTTTTAGGCCTTAAAATGAGGCATAAAATGGGTAATTTAGGGCTAATGAAGTAATTAAATGGTTCATTACCGATTTAGTGAATAATTATATGTTTTAGGATGTTGAAATCTGATGAAGTATAATACTTGTAGCATTTAAGGTGTTAGATATAATTATTAGGCTAATTATGTAATAAATAAGTAATAGGGAAAAATAGTACATTTTAAGTTAATTTGGTAATTTAGGGTAATTAGTTATAAAATCTGATTTGGGATGAATTTAGACATTTTGAAATGATAATGGATGTTGAGAGATGGTAATTAGAGTGTTAGAAATATTAGATGTGTATTATATACATAAAAGGTGATAATACATAATATGTAATTATTAAAAATATAATAAATAAAAAATATTAGGATAAAAATTGATATTATATAAATAATAGGGATATATAATAAATCTGATAGAAAACTTAAATTCATGTAATTATATGAAAAATATAAAAATTTCTCACATCAGGAGTAAATTCGGTACACTAATATGGATTTAAGTGTACCAGGTGGAATAAAATACTGACTAGGTGTAATGATGGTATTTAGGATATCTGGAAGCAATGTGATTAATTTCAAATTATGAGTTGAAACGAATTTCTAGGGTTTGGGTATAAAATAGTCCTTAAAAATCTAACTAAAATCTAATTTAGAAATCGATACAGAAACTGAACCTGAACCTAACCCCAAACCTAGAATAATTGCAAAAAATTTGAGAACCTAGATAACTAGATATATTAAACCCTAAACAAAACATAACAATAAGCGTTATAGGATAAAACCAACTTATAATAGTTATATGAAAAACTGAAACCACATTTGTGTTATAGGGATAATCGGTGATAGCCTGAGCAAGTTGGACCTCGAGTCAGTGAGCGAGGAGTCTAGATAAGTTGGGATTAATACGTTGCTGTATTTTGGAAGCTTGAGATTATACTTGGTTGTGCTTGTTAGATAGTTAGTTGTGTGCATGTGTTTGATTATGAGTAATGCTATGATTTTGGTTGTTGTTTTGGCTTGTATTGTATGATTTGTATAAAATGATTGATCACCCTAAACTGGACCTAATCAAATATACGACCTGTAATCATAATTGGACTTCCATGGCAACCCATTAGGGAAAACCTAGGATTCTCTGGCTAAATATAAACTCCTTCGAAAGGGATAACGCAAGATTGCATAATGGTTCCTTTTTCATCCTTAGTCGGACTAAGTAACAGGAGAGTAGGTCATGGCGAGGGTAAAGTTAATGGTTTGAAGGTAGTCGTAGGAGAAGCGATGTTTTAATTGCACAAGCTTAGGTTTGGTCGTGAGCTATTACATTAACGGCAACTCCTCAACCCAAATTAGAGCAAGCGCAATTTCTCTAATCTCACAACGGGCTGAACAACATCATGCGATGGCATTTGCTTGAACATGCATTGCACCTAATAAGTTGGTTGCACCTAACTTACCGAGTTATGGTTACTCACATTCCTATAGACGTCATGCAGGTGCTGCCTAAGAAGCGGCATATAACTACTTTGAAGCTAGCAACTGCTGGAACTTGGGGAGTGAGGAAAAACATTTGAAGAACAAACATATATTTTTAAGGTCTAAGCTTTTATTTTAGAATTTTTCATTTCTGAATAATGTAATAACTAAGAAGTATATTACGGAAAAATATTGTAAACGGTAATTGTAATAACTGAATTTTAGTATATATATATATTTTATCACTTTCTTAGGTAAATAATTTATTTAAATTACAAACTGTTTACTTCAAAGCGGGTTAGTCGTGGACACTTTGTATAGATCAGGTCTAAGATAGTAGTTGTTATCTTAGAATGGTTTACACGGTGGAGCTGTTATGACTCTACCGCTTCGAGGCGTGACAGTATCGAGCTTTGTTTTCTGACACATGTTCCCTACCTTTTTCTTCAAGCTTGACATCATCACTTCAATCATCCAGATCCCTAAGAACCGATTCTATGGTATCCAATCTTGCTTTCTCTTCTATAGACTTACAGGTAATCTCATAAGAAACGTCAATAGTGTAACAAGATTTGCAATCATCAAAATTCATTTTGGCCTCATAAACATTAAACGTTACTTGATCATCCATAACTCTTAAAGTCAGCTTACCCTATTCCATGTCTATCAACGCCTTACTTGTTGCAAGAAATGATCTACCTAAGATCATGGGTACTTCTCTATCTTCTTCCATCTCTAGGACTATAAAGTTAATTGGGAAGATAAATTTGTCTACCTTCACCAGGACATTCTTAACAATACCCCTTGGGTATCTGATACTCTTGTTAGCAAGTTGCAATGTGACATAAGTCTCCTTACAATCTCTAAGTCCCAGCTTCCTGAAAATAGATAAGGGCATTAAATTTATATTTATACCTAAATCAATAAGAACCTTATCAAAGTGAAAATTTCTTATAGTGCAAGGAACAATCAAACTCCCATGATCTGTTTGTTTTTTAGGCAAGATAGATTAATTTTTTTAAAGGATCATGGAGCACTCCCCTATAAGCATTACCGGTTCGTTCCCATCAATCTTTCTTTTCTTAGTGAGCAAATCCTTCATGAATTTGGCATACGAAAGCATCTGTTGAAGTACTTCTACAAATGGAATGTTGATTTGTAACTTCTTGAAGACATATAGGAATTTGGCGAATTAAGTATCTAGCTGCTGTTGCTTCAATCTTTTTGGAGAGGGGATTAGAGGAACATATAGTTCACTTTTGGTGACTTCTGTGTTGGTTCCTCTTCCACCTCCTTCCCTTTTTTCTACCTTTGGAATCTCCACCTTTTCTTCAACTCTTCTGTCAACTGTTTCCAATGCTTTTCCACTCCTCAGCATAATGCCATTAACACCTCTAGGATTCTCTTCAGTATTGTTGGGTAAAGGCTGTCACGCCTCGAAGTGGCAGAGTCGTAACAGCCCCGCTGTGTAAACCATCCTAAGATAGAAGTTCGCCTTATAACCGCTATCTTAGACCTGATCTATACAAGGCATCCACAACTAACCCGCTTTGAAGTAGACAGTTTGTAATTTAAACAAATCATTTACCTATAAAAGTGAGGAATTATATATATATATGTTATAATTCAGTTATTGTAGTTAAAGTTTACAATATTTCTCTGTAGTATTTTTCTAAATTATTACATCATTCGGAAATGAAAAATAATTCTAAAATAAAAACTTAGCCCTTAAAAATATGTGTTTATTCTTCAATATTTTTCCTCACTCCCCAGGATCCAGCAGTTGCTAGCTTCAGAGTAGTTGTTTGCCGCTTCTTAGCCAATACTTGCACGACGTCTATAGGGATGTGAGCAACTACAGCTCAGTAAGTAGGGACGGAGGACTTAAAACTATACTAGAAACATAACAAGGTTTTCAATTTCTTATTAGATGCAATGCATGTGCAAGCAATACCATCGCACGACGTTGTCTGGCCCATCGTGAAATTAGAGAAATTGCGCCCACTCTAATCCGGGTTGAGGAGTTGCCGTTAATACAACAGCTCACGACCAAATCCAGGCTTGTGTAATGGAGACCTTGCTCCTCCCGCAACTACCTTCGAACCACTGTCTCCACCCTCGCCGCGACCTCCTCCCCTGTCACTTAGTTCGACTGAGGATGAAGAAGGGACCATTTTGCAATCCTGCGCTATCCCTTTCGAAGGGGTCGGTATTTGGCCGGAGAGTCCTAAGTTCCCCTAACGGGTTGCCGTGCATGTCCGATTATGATTACTGGTCGGATATTTAATTAAGTCCAGTTTAGGGTGATCAATCCTTTCATACAATTCATACAATATGTGCCAGAGCAACAAACAAAATCATAGCATCACCCATAATCAAGCACATGCACATATTTTCTATCTAACAAGCACAACCAAGCATAATCTTAAGCTTCCAAAATATAGCATCGTATTGATCCCAACTTATCTCGACTCCTCGCTTACTCATTCGAGGTCCGATTTGCTTAGGCCATCACCGATCATCCCTATAACACAAACGTGGTTTCAGCTTTTCATATAACTTTTATAAGTTTGTTTTATCCTATAACGCTTATTGTTAGGTGTTGTTTAGGGTTTAATATACTTAATTATTTAGGTCTTAAATCTTTTATAATTATTCTAGGTTTGGGTTTAGGTTCGGGTTCCGCATCGATTTCTAAATTAGATTCTAGTTCGATTTCTAGGTATTGTTTTGTACCTAGACCCTAGAAATTTATTTCAACTCATAATGTGAAACTAGCCACATTATTTCCAGATATCCTAAATACGATCATTACCCCTAATCAGCATTTTATTCCATCCGGTACACTTAAATCCGTATTAGTGTACCGAATTTACTCTTGTTGTGAGAAATTTTTACATTTTTCATATAATTACCTAAAATTGAATTTTGTTTCAGATTTGTTATGTTCTGATTTTCATTATTTTATTATCTAATTAAACCTAATTTTTCCATATTTATTATTTTTCAATTCTACATATTCCTAATTTTCTACATTTACCACATAACACCTTCATTACTTACACTTAACACTCCATAGACTAGGATCAGGTTTCCATATTAGAGATTAACATCCCTAAATATCTAATTACTATCTAAATCAGTAATTAATATCCTAATTACCTAATTAACTCCAAATTACCCAATTTTTCCATCATTTTAGAGCTAAAAATTAACTTAAAAATTTCAAAAATTAAATTTAAAAAAATGGCTTGATAGCACTGCTCTATATCTCATGACCATCCTACAGAAAAAAATTGAGCTCCAAACTACACTTCTAAGGTCATTTATTTCTAAACCGAAATGTGCTCGGTTTTGCATGATTTCTTAAGGACCCTATATTATGGGACATTTTTTCATTAAAATAATATGTTTACTATAAACTACATACAAAAATATCCCAGAATAACAAAATTTATAATTTTTTAATTGTATTTACTGTTTTTACAAAATTATACAAGAATCGTGCTAGAAATCGAACTCACCGATTTGGGTGGCTCCGGCCACCGTGGGTCGCCGTGGCCTTGTCGGCCGGCCTGGGCGCTGCCACCACCGTATGGTGGTGGTGGCCGTCCACTCCCAGTTGCTCGTCTGATGTGGGTTCTCTTTGAAAGCCCTAATTGCACAGTTTTTTCTAATTTTTTTCTAAACCGATTTTTTCTCTCAATTTTCGTCTCTCTCTATTTTTCTCACTTTTCAAACTGCCCAAATGAGCTCTGTGATTTTTTCTGATATTTATAGGGCTTTGTGGGATTTATTGTGCATTAAATGGGACAAGACAATTGCCTTATCCCTTAATTTTTTACTTTTGTGTTGTCTTAATTTAATTGGCCGAATTTTTTCTTATTTTTCCCAGCTGCCACGACTCAATTCTGGATGATTGATGATTTTTCCTTAATTAATTATGAATTTTATTTAAGCATTTAGTATTATTTTAGCACATTTCGCGTATTTTAAGAAATTACGCGTATTTATACTTACATGTAAATTCATATATAGTACAAATAAATTTTTTAAATATTATTTAGGTCATTCTATTATTTTTAGTATACATATAATCTATCTCTAGTAATTCGTTAGTTATTAGATTACACTTTTTGCCTTTTCGGTAATTAGCAATTATTATGCTTAAATTTTGAAAATTTTATAGTCTCTTATTTTATTACTTATTTTCTTAAATTTAAGTTTACGGGGTCATTTTTACTAATATTCTTCTCAATAGTTTATAATTTGGGTTTGATTGGATCTTTTAATTGATCGCCCTAAACCTTGGATTCTAAATTCAATCCTACGGTCAATTGGCTTAGCTTTGGGGCTTACAAAAGCCCTGATGGTTTGTTACTCAACTATTGAGAAATCTGACTAATCTGATTCTTTAGGTTTCGAATAGTTACCTATTGATTCTGTAGCATGGTGTCAGTCTTTTGCATGTAGCTTAACATGAGCTCTTCCATTCTAGACTGATTTTACTGAAGTGAAGCGTTCTGAGCAGGCCTTTACTTTTGGAATCCAGGTGATGGTTAGAATACATTGTTCTCATTTCTCTATGAAAAATTTGGATTATTATGGTACCCATATGTATTCGACTATGGTCCTTGATTGCCACATCGAAAATTGTTGACAAAATTCACTTGTTCTCCATTGGTTGGAGCTGAGTGATTCCGAGTTTAATACTCAAGAGTCGAATGTAGTCTTGAACATAACTCACCAAAAAACAATATGGTTAGTATTAAAAAACTATGTTGAGGTAAGTTTGCTTACCTTAATAGTAAGAGCTAAAATCTGAGCTATTAATTGAGATACGATGTTATTGTCATTGATTGCTACCACTACTAACTTGCTTCTCTCGTTTTGCCAGTTATGTGCATTGAAGGCTATCTCTTCTATTAGTACACTTACTTCATTATATGTCTTACCCATCAGAGCACCTCCAACTGCAGCATTAATTAGGAACCTTAATGTCCCGTCCAGACTGAGATAGAAGATCTCAATTAGCAAGTTGTCTGGCAAGTCATGATGTAGGAATTTTCTGATCACCTCTTTAAATCTCTCTCATGCTTCATAAAGTGACTGACCACTAAACATGGTAAAGTTGAATCTCTCCTATGCTTCAAAATTAGCGTAATGTATTTTTATTGATTTATTTATTATTATAAAGTAAAAAAAAAAAGGAAAAAAGAAGAAGAGCGAAACAAAGAAAAAAAAAAGAATTTTTATTTTACGTTAATGTTAGGTGTTTTCGTTTATTTTATTTATTTATTTAGAAAAGAGAGAGAAAGGATTGAACCAAGCCTTGAACCTAATCTGTAGGCTTGGAAACAGGGCCCAAGGCCTTGAATCATTCGACCATAGGAGGGGTACAATTGGTGTACCCATTTTTTTTTTTTCCACAATGCATGTGCAGTGCATATATGCATGAAGGTACATGGTACGTGTACATGTTTGCTTGCCTATGTCTCCTTCATCCTGGTCCAAATCCCAATTTGTTTCGTTGTAGCCTACATTTGGGGGCCATTTTTGTATGATTTTCATACGATTCTATATGATTAATTGGTGGAATCATATACTAGGCATAGCTTAGTTTTAATTTTATTTAAAATCACGTCTAAATTCAAAAGAATACTAAGCCAAAATTAAGCTCCAAATTTAAAAAAAATCATTTTTTAGTAAAAAATTCATTAATACAAATCTTTGAATTAATTCAATTTCTAACCTTTCCAAGCTTAATCCTTGTTGGAGCATTATAAATGAGAGGTTCTGGAGTCTTTTTAAGGGGGGAAGGACTCTCAATTAAACCCACTTATCCATCTCTCTTTCTCATTCTATTGCAAGCTCTCCCTCTTTAAATTCTTCTTCTTTCTAGCCACTTTCAAAAGTAACCACTGCTATCAAGAGCTTGCTTAAGACCCAAGCTTTTGAATTTAACTATTCCTTTCTATCATTGTACTCTCAAATGCAAGCTTCAAACCAAAGCCCAATTGTGAATCACCACTTCAATCGCCACCATCTTTTCTTCCTTCACTTAAATCCATCATCACCATTGGAGTCACCACACTAGAAAACTCAATATCATACCACCAATCACAACCAACAACCGTTATGTCCACCACCCTGTATTTGCCGTTGCCACCTAAATCGCAATACTACTAAAATGACCACAGCAGGCCATAGCATCATCCCTATACCCCATATTATCAATGAGAATATATGAAAACGAAGCTTCCTACATAAAATAGCGACCAGAACTGCCCCAACTGACCTATGACAGTTGCTTCTTCCTCTTCTCTTCATCAGTCACATGTGTGACCCGCTTGGCTGACCTAAACCGACCCAAGACACGCATGCCGACTTATGTTCCGACCTATCCAACGAACCACGAGATTTCCCCTCATTTAGGCCCCTTTCCTGTTTTCTTCTCTCTTTTTTTCCTTTGTTTTATTACATAATCTCTTTCATTTGTCGTTGTTTTCTTTTTCTTTTTTTAGTTTTATTTTTATTCTATTGCAATTGAAACTTGTAAATGAAAAGAAAATCAAAAAAGAAAAAAGAAAGAAAAAGAGAAAAAGAAATAAAAAAAGAAAGAAAAGAAGAGGAAGAAGTTTATTTCGGTTTTTATTCAATAAAAAATAAAGAAAATAAATAAAAAATGAAAAAAATCGTTTTATCACTTAGAAAAGTCAATTTTCCAAATGAATAAAAACAAATCAACCTTTTATTCAAAATTGGGGCATTTTTAGAACTTTTCAAAAATAAGAAATCACTAATTATGACCATTTCCATAAATAAAACAAATAATTAAAAAAGGTAAACTCAATTGTTTTCTCAAATTAAAATCAACCAACACATTTATATTTTTGGAAAGAACTATGTACGTCTGAACCTAAATAGTTGGTACCACCTTTAAGGCAACATAAAAATCGAAAAGACTTATTTTTTCTAATCTAGTTTAAACTATTCAATTTAGTCTAATTCATTAACTGGTGATTAGATTTCATTTTATAAGGTAATTTTGAAAGATGATTTCAAGAAATTAAATCTAAATTAGAAAAGTTTATCATATCCGTAAAGGTTTAAAAAACCTAACCCTTAGACTTATTTCTTTGGTTTTTCAAAACATTTTTCTATAAACTTGGTTTTCTTCTCGTAAACTAATGTATAGATCAAAACCAAATCCATCAATTTGGTTTTGACCTAAACCATTTGCTAACCCCGGTCAAGTGACGACTCTAAAACCTTATAAAACTCTTTTAAAAATCAGTTTTCTTTAAACCTTAGTGAAGGACCAATATTAAACAGGTATGATTTAGTATTGATTGGTTTAAGGAAACTTATAAAAATTAAGAAAAAATTAAGCTCGACATGTAATGAATACATTCTACCTATATCCACCTCAAAAGAATTGTCTACTTGGCTCGAAATAACTAACCTACCACCTCTGCCCGGTAGTCACCAACTTGATCGTACAGAATTATCTTTTCTGCTAGAAAGTCATCCATCTAAAGGGAGCCGCATATTCGAGCAATCATATGACAGAATCTTTCGTACAAGATATCTAATTTTGTTGTATTTTCAATTACACCCTTTATTATTCTTTGTACATTACTTCTTTTGAACATTACTTTTTTAGTCATTTCCATTTTGGGCAGGATACTCTAGCATTTCGAGTATATATACCCTTATAATATGTAGCTACAAGAACATCTTATACTTTCTAATATTGAATATATACCTTTGTGAACATTGCTCTCGGCTTGTTTATTTACTTCACTCTTATCATAACCTTTAAGCAAGACTAAGTGACGAGTACTCTCACTGGAGCAGTTCGTACGTCATATTAAGTTGAGTTGTGAGTTCTTGAAAGTTCTCAGGTAGGTCATATCCTTAGAGCTATTAGAGGGTTTGCTTGATTTACTTTCCTTGTTGTTCGTACATTTTTCTACTTCGTTTTCAAGCTTTTTGTGAGCTTAGACCTACCCCTACGGCCATCTTTGTCAATCCTTGGACCGGTTTGTATTGAGAGCTCTTTAAGAACTTGCTAAGGTAGTGTTCACATTACGGCCTCCCTTTTTAGATGGAAATGCAAACCTTCTATAATGGTCTTAACTCCTTTATAAGGCAAATGATAGACGTAGCAGTCGGAGGTATAGTCAATACCAAGAGACCCAAGGAAGTTTAGGCTTTGATAAAAGGAATGTCCATGAACAATTACCAATGGGAAAACCCTAGGATGAAGCAAAAAGTCATAGGCATGTTTGAGCTCAATGCTTTATAGTTTCCAGCCACTTAGGTGGAGATGTTAAGTAAGAAAATTGAATCCCTTTCAATTGGTTCACAACAACCACAATTCATCCCCAACAACTTATGCTAATAGGGGATTGTAAGCTATGAGCAAATAGAACAAGTTAATTTTTTGGGGAAACCTACAAGACCCCAATATAATCCTTACAGCAACACTTATAACCCGGAGTGGAGAGGCCACCCCAACTTTTCATGGGGAGGTCAAAGTCAATGTCAAGGCCAATAGTGGCAGGTAAGGAATCAACAGCAACAGAGATCAAATTTGCCTCCACCTAGATTTTAACAATCAGCAATACCTCCATCTGCTCTAAAGTAGAAGTTAGAAAGCCTCTTCGAAAATACATTTAGTCTAATGAGGCATGTATGCACCAAACAGTGGCCTCTTTAAGGAACTAAGAAGCTTCTATCTATAACTTGGAAAATCAAATCAGCCAGATTTCCGGGATTTTAAATGAGCAACAATAAGAATCATCGCCTAGGAACACTAAAACAAACCTTAGGGAACATGTCAATGCATGACCCTGAGAAGTGGCATGGAGCTGCAAGTTGAGAAGAAGGAAGATAAGAAAGCAACCGAGAAAGAAGTAAAGGTTAAGGGCAAGGAAAGTTTACAACCGCTAAGATTAAAAGAAAGTGTAGAGCCACCAAAATTAAGTTAATACAAGTTGCCCATCCTATATCTATAGCGCCTTAAGCAAGACTGTCTTGATCCAACTAAGCAATTTAATAAATTCCTTAATCTTTTTAAACAACTTCATGTGAACTTAACTCTTATTGATGTTTTATTGCAGATGCTAAAGTACAAAGTTCCCATAGGACTTGTTGTCAAATAAGAGGAAGTTGGAGGATCTTTCAACCATCATACTAAACGAGGAATGATTGGCTCTTATTCAGAGAAAGTTGCTAAAGAAATTATAAGATCCAAGGATTTTTGCTCTTCCTTATGTGCATGGAAAGTTATCAGTAAATAATGCGTTGGCAGATTTAGGAGCCAGTATAAACCTGATGCCATATAAGTTGTTTAAAAAGCTAAGGTTAGTATTACACCTAGAAGTGACAGAGTCGTAACAATCTCGTCATGTAAACTATTATGAATAGAAGTTGATTTTTCAATTGCTATCTTAAAGCTGATTTACATAAGGTGTCAATGACTAACCCACTTTGATGAAAATAGTTTAGAAATTAAATGTGTTATTTGCATGTAGAAGTATAAAAACATACATTAGGATTCTAATATTCTAAGTAAGGTATACATAATTTACTAATCTAACCTTACATAAGTTATACATGATTGAATATTAGAAGATTCAAAAATAAGAGCTAAACCTTATGAATGTATCTGATTATCGTTTTATTTCCTCACTCCCCGTGATCCAGTGGTAGAGTAGGTAGCTTCGAAATAGTTATGTTGTTGCTTCTTATATAGTATCTACAACAACATCTATATGGATGTGACCAATTAACCGCTTAGTAAATTGGGATCAAGACTTAAAACTATATAATAAGCAAAAACATGGTTATCAAAAAATTATTTTAATGTAGTGTAATAAGTAAATGCCATCGCATGACGTTATCTAATTAGTTATGAGATAAAAAAAAATTACACTTGCTTTAATTCAGGTTGAAGAGTTTAACACACATTTCAATAACTTACAATCAAACCCAGGCTAATATAATAGAGATATCATTTTTCTTGTGATTACATTCGAACCACTGACTTCACCCTTGCCACCATCTCTTCTCTTGTTACTTAATTCAATTAAGGATGAAGAAGGGATCATTATGTTATCCAGCCCTATCCTTTTCGAATGAGTAGGTATTTAGTCAGAGAACCCTAAATGGGTTGAAATGCTTATCCAATTAATTTTACAAGCTGTATATTATTAGGTATAGTTAAGGTGACCAGTCCATATCATGTAATACAAAACAATTGCAAACCAATATAGCAAGGTAGTAGTACACAACACATTCGAGAACAAGCATACACAGTCATGCATACAATCAATTACCTACAGGTACAAACAAGTATAACCTCAAGTCTCTGAGTACTATAAAATAGTACTTTAAAATATAGTTATGTATTGATCCCAAACTTACTTGAGATCCTTAACTCGCTTGCTTAACTCGCTACAGGGTAAACTTGTCTCTACTTGTCTCTATAATATAAATACTTTTTTAGTAATTATATCTTTATTATATATGAACTTTTGAATCATAATTTTACCCAATGATCTAAGTGATATACATATATTATTTATTGCTAATCTATTCTAGATTAGTTTCTGATTAAAGTTTTGAATCCATTTTCGATTTAGGTTCTAATTTCAATTTTTCTAATTACGAGCTTTATATGTAGACCCTAAGAGCTCCTTCCAAAGCAATATGTGAAATTAATTATATTATACTTGAGTATCCTAAATCTCTTATCTGGCCTTTGACTAATATTTTGGTCAATACAACACACCCCATTGCTAATTAACCACCAAATTTGCTTCCAATATGAGAATAATCTATATTTTTCATATAATTACCTAAATTTACATTTCATATCATATTATTATTATTATGGTATCATCAATTTTAACCTATTGTTTTCCACACATTAATTTCCTATATACACATATTATACATTATTACATAATCTACACTTAAAACACATATTCTAATATTTCTAACACTACAAATATCATCTTCCATCACCAAATATTATATCAAGATGTCTAATTATACCCTAAATCATAATTTATATCTAATTAATCCCTAAATTACAAAATTAACTTAGATATACACTTTTACCCATTATTCATTTATCATTATTACCTAATATGCATAATACATACAATTGACATCCTAAACTCTACAAATACTTACCTACATCAACAAATAACATCCTAAGATACCTAATTACATCCTAAATCAATTTTTATACCAAATTAACTTTAAATCAATAAATTATGCCCATAAACTGTCTTTTATGCATGATTTTAGGGCTTAAAAATTAAGAAAATAAATTTTTCAGAAAAAATCTTCGTAACACTATCATATATATCCTAAATAATCTATATGAAAATTTTGAAGTTTCAAAACTGCATCATTAAGATAGTTTAAATCGAAATTGAAAACTAACTCGAGTTTAGGGATTTCTTAAGCACTGTATATGCCAGGACCTAATTTTATCAAATTAACATTTTTCCATAAATTTAAATATAAAAATACTTTAGAATACTAAATTTCATAATTTTTCATATGTATTTAGTATTTTTAATAAATTAAACAAAATCAGAATGAAATTTAGAACTCACTAGCATTGCTAGCTCTAACTACCTTAGCCTTGTTAGCTAGATTAGGCATTGCCTCCACTGTCTAATGGTGATGGCCATTCATTCTTAGGTGACTATTGGATGTACAGTCACCTTATAAGCATAATTTGCACACTAATTTTTCTAATTTTCTAGAAAATATTTTTTTCCTCTCTTCTCTCCTTTTCTTATTTTTCCTAAGCTCTCAACCGACCAAAATAAAGTTTGATGAGTGTTTGCTGAATTTATAGTAGTATTTAGGGTTTTATCTTGAATTATTTTGTACTAAGTGTTTTATCTTTTTTCCTTTTTCACTTTTTATTTGGCTTATTGTTATTGGTTATTATTATTTCTTTAATACCTAGCATACAATGCTTCTATTCTAGACAATTCTACAATATCTAACATTTTTCTTGGTTTTTCTTTAATTTTTTATGAATTTTTTTAATTAATTAGCATTATTTTGACATATTTCGAGTATTTTATGTAATTTTGGGTATTTTTACTTACATTTAAATACATATATAATACAAATAAATGCTCATAAATATCATTTAAGTTATTTTATGATGTGATTTATCCCTATCTAGTCGTTAATTATTGAAATTTTTTTTATGTGTTTCCAATAAATAACGAGCAATATACAATAACTTAATATTATAATATTTAATTATTTAATTATCTATTTTTCTAAATCCAAATTCACGAGATCACTTTTACTAATATTCATAATTTCTTCGTAAAATTTGGGCTTGATAAGATAATTTATGTGATCACCTTAAATTTTACAAACCGTTTCTAAACCAACCGATTGTGGGTTAATAACCAATGTTTGTAAGACCTTACAATTAAGAGAACCTAAACCAACATGCATGTGCATTCAATTAGCTGATAGGTTCACTACATGCCTTAAAGGCATCATATAAGATGTTCTATGGGAATCAATAAATTCATTTTGTTTATAGATTTTGTTATCCTCAATATAGATGAGGATCTTGAGATACCATTGATTCTAAGTAAACCTTTCCTAGCTACTGCTAGGGTGTGTTTGATGTCAATGAACATAAGCTCATCTTAAAGGTTAGAGACGAGGAAATTGTTTTTTAGAATCTAAATTCAATGCACAAGTCCCTTGACTTAGAGGACATAAACTATGATAGTGGTACTTCTAATACTGTTGTTACTGAATGTGTGCATGAAACACTTGTCAAAGAACCTATGAACAATTTCTAATAAACAGGAGATCAAAAAGTGGTGAAAACCCTTAATCAATCAAAAGCTATAGCTTAGTTAGGAGTTAATGAACCCAATGTAATGATGACAAGGATTGAACCATTTTGTAGACTAAAGGAAGGAAAGTTAGAGCCTCCCGTATCTTAGAGTAGAAACACTCAAAAGATCGTTTAGAATATGCTTTTGTAGTGAAGAGCTCAAAGCTGTCGACAACCATCCCTAAGTGAAAAGCGGATAAAAAGAAGAGACTTAAGCAGTACGAATTTTATGAGTGGAGTGATAAGAAGAAACTCGATATAAGTTATGTAACTAAACAAGAAAATTTGCTATACCAATGGAAAAAGGATAAGTCTAGCCTTGTTTGGAGGGTTAAAAAGCAAGGTAAGGTTAGATATCTATCTCCACTCAAATGAAAGTAAGTAACCTATGCATTTTGTCGAGTTATTGACGTAAAACATAGCACTCTTAGGAGCAACCTAAGCTAGTAAGTTATGTTAGTAATTTTCATCGTTTATTTTAGCACTTTAACACTTTTATTTTTCATTTCAAGGTCAATTCACTTTTATGTTACGCTATGCATATAGTAGTCCCGCTTGTTAGTTAGTAGGTAAGGGTCAAGGGGATAGCATCACCTATAGGGTTTCTAGGGCAATACTTGGGGAGCTAAACGAAATTTTAAAATTGATAAGTGCAACATAATAAACTTTTGTTTTTAGTTCAATTTTTGCATTAGATTTCTTTGATTCATTTTCTAGTTTAGTACTTTTGTTTCTTTAAGTTTCTTTCATTTACATTTGAATTCATGCATTTAGGCTAAACATACATAAATAAAAATAAAAATAATAAAAGTTAAAGAAAAAGTCTTGTACAGCCTAGTACACGGTCCAAAGACACAATTGTGTCCTAGACCATATCACTCCAAGGCCACAAACTTGATAAGGATACAGTTTAGTACATGGTCATGGGATACACCCATGTTTCAGACCATGTTGTTCCCAAGTGACATATCTTTATGCAACTACAGTTTAGTACATGACTGTGAGACACGAGCTTGTCGTGTAGTACCCACTTTAAAAGCTTGCAGTAATATTCTTAATTCACTTTTCCCTTAGTTACACACTAAAGCATCTACACCCTCTCCTCTCTAGTCACTCACGCACAGTCATACACACACAAGAACAAATTCCTTTCCATTTTTTGCTTCATACTTCATCACTCATAACTATTTAAGATTCTCAAGCTTTACTTTACTTTAAGCACTCTGGGTAAGTCATTGATCCTTCTTCTTTACTTATTTTTCGGTAAAACTTACTTGGAGAATGATCTCTTACATGTTATATTTAATGATAGAAAATCCATCGTTATGGGTTGTTGACAATGTTGGAGCTACCACTAGTGGCTGGAAGCAATCCGAAAGGTAAGTTTAATTTCTTACTGGATTTTTGTCTAATTTGTTAAAAATATCAAATTAATGTGGAAAATTATGAAAATTGGTATTCTAAGGTATTTTTATATGTACATTTTTGGAAAAATATCAATTTAATAAAATTAGGCCTCAGGACATACTACTCTTAGGAAATGACTAAACCCAAACTAGTTTTCGATTTCAATTTAAATAATCTTAATGAAATAGTTTTGACCTCAAAATTTTTGTATAGAATATTTAGGATATATATGACAGTGTTTTGAAAAGATTTTCAAAAAAAAAAATTATAAAATTTTACTTAATTTTTAGGCCTCAAAATCATGCATGAAAGACAATTTACTAACTTAATTTAGTGATTTAATGTTAATTTGATATATATATATATATAACTAACTTGGATAATTAGGAAAAAAACAGTGATTCAAAAGCTTATATATAATAAAGATATAAATACTAAAATAGTATTTATATTATAGGGATAAGTGGAGATGAGTTGACCTTACGGCAAGTTAAGTGAGCAAGTTAAGGATCTCATGTAAGTTTGGGATCAATACGTAGCTATATTCCGAAATACTATTTTATAGTACTCAAAGGCTTGAGATTATACTTGTTTATGCCTGTAGGTAGTTGATTGTGTGAATGCCATGTCTATATGTTCTTGAATGGGTTATGTACTACTTGCTTATTCTATTGGTTTGTAATTGTTTTATATTACGTAATATGAATTGGTCACCTTAACTAGATCTAATAATATATGGCTTGTAAAATTGATCAATCGAGCATTTTAACCTATTAGGGGAGACGTTTAGGGTTCTTTAGCAAAATACCGACCCCTTCAAAAAGGATAGCGCTAGATAGCATAATAGTCTCTTCTTCATCCTTAGTCGAACTAAGTAACGGGAGAGATGATCGCAGTAAGGGTGAAGACAGTAGTTCGAAAGTAGTCATGAGAGAAGTATTGCCTCCATTGAACAAACCTAGGTTTGATCATAAGTTACTGAAATATGCGTTAAACTTTACAACCCAGATTAGAGCAAGTATAATTTCTCTAATCTCATGATGGGCTGGATAACGTCATATGATGGCATTTGCTTGTCGTATTGCATTAAAATAATTGGTTGATAATCTTGTTTATGTTTATCATATAGTTTTAAGTCTCTATCCCAGCTTACGAGCAGTTGGTTGCTCATATCCCTATAGATGTTATTGTAGGTGCTAATTAAGAAGCAGCAACATAACTGTTTTGAAGCTATTTATTGTATTGTTGAATGTTACGGAGTGAGAAAAAAAATTAACAATCAAATGTATTCCTAAGGTTTAGCTCTTATTTTTTAATCTTTTAATATGCAATCGTGTATAGCTTAAGTAAGGATAGATTAGTATATTATCTTTACATTACTTGGAATATTAGAATCCTAATGTATGTTTTTATAGTTCTACATGCAAATAACACATTTAATTTGCAAACTGTTTTCTTCAAAGCAGATTAGTCGTAGATGCCATGTGTAAATCATCTCTAAGATAGTAGCTAAAAAATTGGTTTTTATTCTATAATAGTTTATACAGTCAGATTGTCACTACTTTACTGCTTCAAGGCATAACACTAATGCAGTAAGCAAGAGAGTTTTGAAATATCTTATGGTATTTTATAAGCAAAAGTCAACCAAAGTAAGTATATATAAGCTCCCATATGTAAGCCTTGTAATTAGAAACTTAGAATTGATATGTAAAGTTTAAGGTAATCGGATAAAATATCCAATCAAGCCTAAATTATACGATGAAGTTAGGAATATTAATAAAAGTGACCTCGTCAGTTCGAATTTAGAAAAATAAGTAATAAAATAATATAATATTATAATATTGAATAATAAGCATATTACTCGTTATTTATCGAAAATACATAAAATGAGTTTCAATAACTAACGAATTGATAAAGATAAATTATATATATATATATTAAAAATTATAAAATAACATAAATAATATTTAAGAGTACTTACTTGTACTCTATATGTATTTACATATAGGTAAAAATACCTAAAATATACTAAATAATTAAATAAAATTACAAAAAAAAAAAGAAAAATGAGGAAAAATTAAAAAAAATGAGGAAATGTCTGGATTCAGGTCATAACAAGCTGAGATGTGGAAGAACAAAATTAACTAATCAAATTAGAGCAATTAGAAAGTAGAACGGAAGAGGATAAGGGACAAATGTCATCCAAAAATTAAAAGAATAATATCAAACAACTCTATAAAAGCAGCAAGCCTCATCTAGAATTCATTTTAGTTAGTTAGGAAATAGAGAAAAATAGGGAGAGCCTAAATAAGAGAGTTAGGCATTTTTACAAAAAATTCAAAAAATTGTGTATAATTAGGTCTTGTGAAGCAAACCCACGACTAACGGTCACATGGAAATGAATGATAACCACCATCACATCCTACCACCTCTGCCCTATCTAGTCGACACATTTGGAGCCACCCTTGGTGGCCAAAAGCTAATTAGATGGCTGAGTCTAATTTCAACTTGATTTTGTTGAATTTTGTAAAAATATTAAATGTGTTTAGAAAATTATTAAATTTAGTATATTGAAGTTTTTATATATATAGATTTAGGGAAAAATATTAATTTGATATATTTAGATTTACAAATATACGGTGATTAAGAAATCCTACGAACCCGAACTTCTTTCGATTTAGAAATAAATAGCCTTAATAGCATAGTTTTGAGCTCAAAAATTTTTTGTAGGCTATTTAGAGGATGTAAAACAATGATATGAAGATATTTTTTTAGAAATGAATTTTTGAAATTTTTAAATAATTTTTAAACCTTTAAATCATATATATAATTAGTGATTTTGGGCTAAATTAGTGATTAAATGTATAATTACTAACTTAGCATGTAATTGGGTATTGTAACATGTTAGTATCTGATGCAGTATGATATTTGTAGTACTTAAAGTGTTAGATATGATTATTATGTGTATTATGTAGTAAATATATGTAAATTAATAATGTATGAAATTAGAAATGTAATAAATAGAAAATATTAGGTTAAAATTGATAATATAATAATAATAGTAACACATAATAAATCTAATATGAAACTTACATTTAGTTGATTATATAAAAAATGTAAATTTTTCTCACATCGATAGCTGAATTAAGATTAGAGTGTGCTATATAAACTAGAAAAATAATTAAGAGCTAAAAGTGATATTTAGGATACTCGAGTATCCTAGATATATATATATATATATACATATATATTTGGAAAATCAAATCAAGTCATAATTTAAAGCTTATATATCATAGGGATATTAAATACTAAAAGAATACTTATATTATAGAACACAAAGAAATGAGTTGACCTGCATTTAGTCAAGTGAGCAAACCAAAGGTTTTAAGTAAGTTGGGTTCAATATATCGCTGTATTTTGGAGTACTATATTAATGTACTTGGACATTTAGGATTGTATATAATTGTGCTTGTAAATAGTCATATGTGCATGTGCTTGTATGTCTTCGATTGCTTGTTGAAAATTGATATTATGTTTTGGTGGTTTGTTGTAAATTAAGTGGTGTAATATTTTTGGTCACCCTAACCAAACTTAATTATAAGTGACTTAAATGCCTCAAGTAAACATTCATTGCAACCCTTTAGGCACTATTAGGATTCTTCAATCAAATATTGATACCTTTGAAAAAGATAGTGCTAGATGGCATAATGGTCTTTTCTTTATCCTTAGCCGAACTAAGTAACAAGAGAGAAGGTCGCAGTAAGAATGAAGACAATGGTTTAAAAGATAGTCATGGGGGAAACGATGTCTCCATTGCACAAACTTGGGTTTAGTTGTAAGTTGTTGCATAAAGATTGAAACTCTTCAACTAAGATTAGAGTGGGTGAAATTACTCTAATTTCACAATAAACCGAACTACGTTGTGTAATAGCATTTGTATATTACCTTACATATAATTAATTGTTTGAAAACCCTATTTATGTTTATTATGCATTTGTAAGTCTCCATTCTAACTTACCAAGCTGTTGGTTATTCATACACTTATAGATTTTCTTACAGGTTCCAATTGAGATGCTACGATATGACTATTCTAAGGTTAGTCTATTTTTGAAGTGCCTTAATATAATGAAAATCAACTGGTTGAACAATCGAGTCCTTTAGTGTTTTACTAGTACTCTTAGGTTTATGTACTGGTTTTATAATACCTTACTTATCAAACTACTATATTATGTAAATATTTCCTGGGATTGTGAGATAATATAAGTATCATTATGTAATTACAACTTAAAGTTTTTAGTTATATTTATAAATTTTGTTTATAATTACGAATAAGCTGTTTACTTCAAAGCAATAAGTCACGGATACCTTATGTAAATCGTATTTATAATAAGGACTATAGGGTTAGTTACTATCATATATTAGTTTAAATGGTGGGACTGTTGTGACTTCGCCACTTCGAGGCGTAACACTGTATACCTTAACATGTAATAAGTCCAATTATCAGTTATAATCATACAATGCAATAATTACAAGCATATAATAGAGAAAAATAAATGGCAGTGTACTTACTCAGCCATAACATCTAGCAATCCCAATAGTCCTCCATTGTTTTGAACTCAATATCTGAATAACCTCTGTAAGGTAATTAAAGTGAATAACACTCATCTTAAACTTAATTCTTCCACTAACCTTGCTATAATTCCTTGTTTCCACTTATTTCATATTTTAATCATAACTTTCTTGTTTTAAGTCGAAATTTTGCATTCTCATTGCCAATTTTTATTGCTTTCGAGTGTTCTTTTGTTTGATGGGGTCCTTTTAAGGTTTTTGTGCTCATAAGGCCTTGGTTTAGGTTAACTAATTTCGTTGGTTAAAGGTTTTAGTTTGACCACTTTCAGGTTTGGGTTTACTTTTGGGTTTTAAGATTAATTTTGAGTATTGGCCCTTAAATTTAGGCTTTTGGGCTTCTATTTAAGTGTTTTAAGATAAATTTTGCAATTTTTTTCCAATTTTTTTAAATTAAGCTTTAATTTTACGCTTATGAGCCTAAATAAGCCATTTTTGCTGGTTTTAAGCCTTATTTTACTAAGATGCTTATAGGGGATGGTTTTAATGGGCTTTTGAACTTATTAACCTTTTATATGTTATTTTATGGATCCATTAACATAAGGATAGGATCAGGTTCTAAAGTTATTAGGCCTTACTTTTAGTCTTTTAGGGGGTTTTAGGCCTAATTTACTTCTTAAGGCCCTAAACTTAATCCTACTTGTTATTTTGGACTTAAGCCTACTAAAAACCCTAAGATAAGTCCATTTCCTATTATGGTTCAAATTTTCATTTATTAGCTTCTAATCTTTTTTCCAAGGCCTTAATCACTAACTAAGCCAATTTAGGCTTTAACCCTAACATTATCTAACTTAACTTGATTAATTACATCCTAAATCATACTTTACATTAATTAATCATATTATTGCACTAATAAAATAGAATTTTCATCTTGTTAACTCCATTTAGTGTGGCAGTTAAAAAGGGTTTTCCTAGGGTTTCCTTCATCATCTTCTTATTCTAATGTGTTTCTTCATTTTTATTTGTTTTAAGCTAATAACATTACATAATATGGTGAAAAGAAGATGGATATTCACTAAGGAAGGGGTAGCGTGCATAGCTCATAGGTTTTCATGGAGTTTTCATGCAATTCTCTTTATGTTACTATACTACAACTACCTACTAATGCATATAACCAACCTATCTATAGTAAATGAGGTTTTTCCTAGGTGTTTTCTACTTGACCCTACATAATATTAACTATAATATCATGTGTTAATAAAAAAAAATGAGTATTTAGAATCTAAATGCAAGAAACTACATGCTACAAGTACATATCTAAGGGGATAAGATAGGGATTGTTTACCTTAGTACAAAAAAATGAGGGCATAGCTTCCCTTATGTTTTCCGTGAGCTTGTTAGGTCCTTGGGGTGGAGAAATGTGTTGACCAAGGAAGGGGATGTGCATATGAGGTGGCATGGGTAGTGGTTTGAATAGTAGAGTGGTGGTTGTGGAGAAAAGGGGTTGGGTGGTATGGTGCATGGGGAAAATGTAAGAGAGAAAATAAGGAAAAAGAAAGAGTGGCTGGTTTGGGCTTACTTCCTATGCTTTTTGTGTATTTTTAAGAACATGAAGAAAATGAAATGGTAAGAAAAGAGGGAGGAAGATTGCTGACAATAAGAGAGATAGAATGGGTTCTAGGGGACAAGTTCTTGCCTAATTTGGTTAAGAAGGCATAAGGATTAAGGGGGAACCACTTATACCTTAATTCTTTACCCAATCTAGCATTGATTTGTCCCTAAAATATCTTATTTCTCTAACTAACCTTTTTGTCTTGTCTTCTTAATTAATCTTATCCATTTCCTAATCAAGAAAACTAGGCTTGGTAGATGGCTTAAATGGTAATTAAGCCAATTAATCATGATTATACTTAATCAAGTAATTTAGGTCTAATTATAGTGTAATCAAGGTTTGTTGTATTTTATCAACTTAATTAAGTCTATTGACCTATATTACTTCATTTGTTAAAGTCTTTTAGTATTTGGGATCAAGTAAGGTTTTCGAATCATGTATAAAATCGATAGTTTAGGGTTTCCAAGTGGATAGATAAATTATTTATGATTAATGAATAGTTTAAGGCTGTACTTAGGGTTTACTAGTTGAATTAAGGTTTTGGACTTCTAATTAGGGTTTTAGTCACTCTATTGATGTTTTTCCAATCATTTTAGGGTTTCATACATATTAGGGTTTTTAGTGTTTTAGGCATACAATTAGGGTTTTATGCTCCTTATTTAGCTTATACTTTAGGGTCTATGACTTATTATTTAGTGTTTATTTGCTTTATTTAGGGTTCATATCATTATATTGTTAGTAGTTATAGGGATTATTTATCAACTCTCATACTTGATTCCAAGTTCGGATGTGAAGACCAGTAGGGTTTATTAACTTTCTAGTAGCTCTTTTCAACCTCCTTAGCTTTGGTACTTCCACTAAGCTATCCCCCTTCAAAGAAGGATATGACAACAACTTTATAAATGCAATTCTATTAAAATTGTATGCCACCTCAAAACAAGACCTACCACTAACACTACAAAATTGACCTTATATATGGGAATTCCACTATTGGTAGGCACAAATCTTAGTTTTACGATTCTTGCAAAATGTCGTATTTAATGTCCTATTAACCACTTTGCTTTATCCATCTATCTATGGGTGGCGAGCCATGTTAAGAAGAAGCTTGTTTCCAACTCGCCTCCATAAAGTCTCTTAAAAGAAGTTAAGGAATTTCTTGTTGGGTAGTCTATGAAGCCGAATAACTTCCTATAAGTAAAAAGGTTATTATAAAAACATCATCATTGGTTTTGTGGTATGATACATAGTAGGATATTTTAGAGAACTTATCAACTACAACTATTATGGAGTCTTTTCTTTTTTGAGCTATAGACAAGCTCATAACAAATTCCATACTCATATTAATCTATGGGTGTGACTAATATAAGTAAAGTAGGTATAGTATGTTAGTTTTCCTCTTACTTTTTTTTGGCTTTCCTACGTACTCTACTCCTTTTTAGTATTCATCGGATGTATTACATGTTTATCGACTTTAACCAAAAAATTACATAATTATAAATTATATAAAAAAAATTATCAAAATACTGTTGCTATATCATATATTGAATATGTGACCTTCGTATTTGTACATATGTTGTATCTTTAAGGTGCGATATTAGTGCATTTATACATATGTTGCATCTTGACGATGCACCTTATGTACAAATATGAATGAAGATGCAACATAGGTAAAAGTAGGATTATCACATTTTTAAAATGTGACATGTCTATGATATTTTGAAAATATGTTTTAAAAAATTTGTAATTATGTAATAGTTATTAATTTTTACAATAAACACATAACTTTCTCACATTCACCTCAGATCCTGCCTCATACTAGCCTATTAGAAACACTCTTGTAGTCTTTCAGTACACTAAACCTCAAAATGACTAGGTTCCCCCAGTAAAGGCCTCCCTTATGTAACCCTCTAAAATCGTGTTTAGAATAACCGTATTCAGATTTAGGGCTTTTAGGAAAAATTTATTCAATTAAGTCTAAACTTTATGACTAGGTTAAAAAAGTTAATTGAAGTAGCCTAATAAAGTTGAATTGTAAAAATAATAACGTAAAATCCCAATTTTAGCCTTAAAAGTGTTGTTATATAATATAAGTGAAAAACTCGTTAGAATCTCTAAAACTGAACTCAAAATGCGACAAGGACTTTGTGGTAAGTTAATTAAATTATAAAAAGAAATAATGTAGTATAGTATACTATTTGAATATATATATATATATTTTTTGAATATATCCGATATATATAATAGTTATACCTGTAAATTAACCCAAAAATAATTATAAAATTATATAATGATACATAATAAGAGGTAAATTAGCAAAATTTAATAGGAAATATATATTAAAAATAAAAAACATGTTAGAAACATGATTATATGCATATAATTACTCATTACGTAATATATATATATATATATATATAAGCTATATGTCGAGCTTAAAATTTTTTAGTTTTCCATTTATTTTTTTTAATCTGATTTATATCAAACCCCCTAATCATTCAATATAAACCTTTAACTAAAAATTAAGGAAAACTTGGTTTTTGATTTTGAAAAGTTTGGAGTCGCCACTTGACCGAGATCCCAAAAAAAATGGGTTAGGTTAAATTAATTAGATGGATCGATTTTAACCTAGACACTACTTTATTGGAAAAACCAATTTTTAAAATGGTCTTTTAAAACCAAAGGTTTTGGATTCAAGGGTTGACCTATTAAATCCTAAACAAGTACTACCTTAACCTTTCGAATTTAAATTCATTTTTCTAAAATACCACTTTTAGCACAAAAGAATAATTATAAATTTTCAAATAGATAAAACTAATTCTATTTATACATACACACACATAGAAAAAGAAGAAAAATAATAAATATAATTTATTTACAAAAGGGAAAATAAAAAAGTTTCCCTATTTTAAGTTGTCTCATGTTTTATTATTTTTTATTTATTTCCTTTTTATTTTTATCAAGATACGTTCTTTTTCTTTTCTTGGAAATTTCTACAATACTTTTAAGTTATATCTAAAAAAGAAGAAAAGGAAAAAGAATAAAAAAGAGAGAAAGAAATAGTAAAAATGTAGGTAGACAAAAAAAAAAAAGTAGTAAAAATGTAGGTTAAGGAAGAAATAAAATAAAAGCTTTTTCATTTATTATTCTTTTATTTTTTATAATTAAAAGAAGAAGAAAACAATATAATGAAGAGAGGAAAACTTGGTTTGGTCAAAAGGGACACAGTTAGATCCTGATCACCCTACTTGGTCATGTAGATAGCATGTGATTTGCTAAGAGGAGAAGAAGAAGAAGAAGAAATAGCCGTCGGGGTAGAGGTATACTAGATTGGTTCTCTACCTAATTTTATGCAAGAAGCACCATTTTCATGTATATCTTCTTGACAAAGGTGGGTTTTGTAGCGATGCCTTGGTCTTTAGGATTGATTTGGTGGTGGTTGAAAAGTAAACAGTGGCGGTAGACTTGAGGGTGCAATTAGTGGTTGCTAAGGATACAAGGATGGCGTAGCTGGGGTATTTTGAGTATGGGAATGCTCATGTTGTGGTTTTTTTCCAGTGGGTGTAGCTGGAAGCTAAACCATTGGTAGTAGTAGCCATGTTGTAGGCTAAGGTAATGCACAGAACTACTTAGGCTTAAATTCTAGAGGATTAGAGAGTCTCTCATAGGGGTAGGTACGGCATGGTTCAACTTTCCTTACCGAATCGAGCTTAAAATTAATGGTTTTTTTTTTCTAAAATGAACCCAAATGTACTATTTGGTTCATAAATTTTTTGAACCTAAAAGTAAATGGTTTTGTATGGTTTGGTTAACGATTCGAACCCTTTTTTTAAATAAGTTATAAGAGAATGCATATTAATGCATACTAAAACCAATAGTGTTGGAATTTTCAAGCTTGTTGCTAATAGGAACACACGACAAGTACAATGTAGAAAGGATGTCAAGTGATTTAGATAGCAACCCATCTTGCCTGACCCAAGATATTACTACAAGGATTGTATATATTATGAACATGCTTGTAAAGGAATCACCGATTTAATTTAAACATGCATCAATGTCCATTTTGAAAGCAAAATTTTCCAATTCTTGTAGACCTTGAGTTTCTATAGGAGTAAACCAAAGGTAAGACTTCGATTGCACGAGGGAATCGGACCATGGATGTAGATTTAAACCCCTAAAAATTGAATCCAATCAATAGCTATTGTTTTAAACTCCTGATGATCAAGGGAACATACTTTAGTTGTAGTCCATGACTAGCTTTAAAAAAAAAAAAAGGAAAAAGACGGTGCAGTTTAGTTCGTTGCACCAAATCGAATCATGAACCAAAAGACCAACATTGAACCGGATTGAAAACCAAACCATATTTTAAAAAACCTATTTTTTTGGTTTGGTTCGGTTCTATTTAATTTATGGTTCGTGGTTTTTTTGCTCACCCCCTTGTCTCCTAAATGGCTTAACTAAACTTAATAAGCCTCAAGTAGATCTTAATTCTAGAGAGAGAGAGAGAGACCCACGAGTTAGAGAGAGAGTGGTTTTGAATGAGTGTTTTGAATATGATTTGATGAAAAGTGATGGCCTAGAATGCTTGTTCGAGCTCCAATTTATAGTTTTGGAGCTCAAATCAAAGATAGAAACTTATCCAATGCCATTAATCAAGATTAAATGAGGGAAGATGACTAAATTCGAAACTTGGCTTTAGGTGTGATTTGAAGTTAATTCTTTGTCAAAATCATGTCCTCGATGTCTATTCTTACCTAAAAGATCAAATGGAAGCTTTGTAATTCAGTAAAATACTTAAATCAAAGACATTTAAGTTAAGAGAGAAATCCGAGTCATCTAACTTTCCTTAATTTTCAACCCTTTAAATGATTGTGTCTAGATGTGAAAATGGATCTAATGCGAAGTGTTCCATGTGATTTCACCATTAATTTGGTGAAATCACAAAGAAATTTAGATTAAAAATAGCCTTGAAGTGGTGCCATGAACTTGAGTTTACAGAAGAAAGTGTAGGGAAAATGGAGGAAAGAGAAGGAAAATGATTTACTAACTAGGCACTACGTCAATGCCATGTCAACAGTTATGGACTAATGTAGGTTTGCTACGGACATGACATGTAGTCTAATAAATGCCTGCCACATGTCCCGATAGAAGATGAAGAAAAATAAAAGATGTAAATGCACCTAGTGGGATTTGAACTCCTCACCTTACCTAATTGCCTATGCTAAGACCAAATGTTGAACCCGATGAGTTATTGGATCGTGCCCTATTATTTGGTGTAAACAAAACGTATATAAGGAAAACTGCTTAGGACTGAATAAAAAGAACTTATTTAACTTAAATAAACTCCTAATGTTCTATCCAAGAATTATTAAAGAAAGGCCTATTCCTAATTTAATTATTATCTTTTTTATTATTTTATTACTTTTTTTTCTTATTTAAAATTTCTAACTTTTCTTTCCCTTTTTTTTTGTTTTTATATAGAGTCTGAGTAACATTAAAAATTAAATGACCTTGCTTAAATGATTCTTAAAAAATTAAAAATGTCCTAAGGCTTTTATCTCCTTAAAAATTTTATTCTTCTTTTTTTTATATATTTTTTCTAAATTTTCAATTTTTTGGTATTTTTATGAATTAAGGCCCTTTATTTTGAAGGAAACTCTAAAAAAATATATAAGGGACAAAGATGGAGTGTCTATAATATATACCCGTATACTAACAAAAATCATTAAACATTAATATATTAAATATAACTTATCAAAATACATCCAAATGGCCTTCAAATTCATCAGAAATTTAGAGAACAACTTGGAAAAATCAGAGAATTCACTGTAGCATCCTAACAGTAGCTAAAAGTAATGATTTAAAAGCAACTTCTCCAAAAAATGGCCACCTCATGGTAATTATTTTAAGAAAGATAATTAAAATAATTTACTTAATAACTAAGGAAATTCTTACCACCTAACCCAATATAAATAGGAGTTTTGGACAATCATTTTCACCCTATAGGAACCTAAATTACCCAAAGAAAAATCAAAGAACATTAATAGAAAATAGAAAAAATATATTGAAAAAACAAAGCAATACACTACCTGAACATTAATAGAAAATAGAAAAAATATATAGAAAAAACAAAGCAATACACTACCTTAACATGGTTCCCCAACCCCCTGGTATTTTACTATTAAGCCCTATTGCCCCCTAGCAGCTCACCCTACGTGCTACGCGTTCGACAGCCACTTACTGGTCAACAGTAGTTGGAGCTCTTAAGAACAGGTAAATTAGAATTTTACCTTATTTTTCAAATAATTACTAAAAAAAGTATATTAATTAGGAAAATTTTTATTTTTGGATTATTTTATATGTATTTTCATGTGGTGTAATTATTTTGATAAAATTTTAAGTATTTTATATACTTGCTTAATAAAGTCACTATCAATTCGAAATTTCAAGTTTAAAATAAATATATTAAATAATGTTGTTTTAAGTTGATTTTTTTTTTTTGTAGAATACATGTTATACCTACTTAATTACTATATAGCCCGATTTTGAATTCAAATATGGTTATTATTTATTGTAATTTTTTACCCTAAAAATAGGGTAGATTATGAGATAAATTGATATTTGTAAAATTAATTGATGCAAATGATATCTATTAACTTCTAAAGATTTGTAATAATGTCAGGAAATGTTAGAAATAATTTTGTATAAAATGATAATATTTGTTTAATTAAACGCTAATTAAGGGTAAAAATGTAATTATGTGTATATAAGTAACTAAATGAATTCCCTATAGTTTTATGAGTTTATAGAAATTTTCATAAAGTTAGTTGGTGACTGTAGCTATTTATTATGAATTTTAGTAGTAAATAGTTTAATTTACCAATCAAGGAACGCTTTTAGCAATATTAAGCTAAATTATGATAAGTATTGGAACAAATCCTATTCATATTCCTATTGATCATATTTGATTAGGATGAATTCCATTGTATTTTGCACTAATTACACGACTTAAGCTACGATATATACGTATTAAGGTTAGATATTACATATACTACTAAGCTATTTTAAGAAACTATATAAAATATAGCTTATATATATAATATGAACATCATATCAAATATTAGAAACTAAAAATACCCTCCAGAAGTTGTCTCTCGAGATAAAACCTGTAGTACATATCGTCAAGTTCGTACGAACTCAATGACACCATTTTTACTAAAATTGGATAAATCTAAGTAATATAACTCATATTTTTATAATATTATGAAAATTTACAAACTACGATAACCCTATCATAATTGAAACGTAACTTGATTGATTAAAAATACATTTCAATACAATTAAAACGATATATTATAAGTAATACTATAATTACATGTATTATTAACACCCATTAACTTAATATAACTTATATAATAAAACTATAATAAATATAGATTTAAATAAAACCATATTACATCATATAAAAATAATAACATACTTTAAATATATATATTTATGTAAATAATTTCATGATGATATAAAAAGTAGATAAAGCCTTAACATTTTTATAACTCTTAGAAAAATTAAATTTGGGTTTTGGTCTACATTCAAAGTCTCCTAGTAAGCAAAATGTCAACAATACAGGCCTATTGTAGTAAGCATTAATATATGTAAGTTGGGATTGTGATTTTACTACTTGTTGAGATACCATATCAAAATATCTAGAGGATTAAGAGTGCTCTTACTTATGGTTGTAAATTTACTATTTATTTGCATGCCATGTATGCGATTGGTATTCTATTTATGATAGGAGTTGAACTCCTTAGCTTGTTGCGCTGTATGATTTCATAATTTGGTATTAGATGAACTTATCTGGCTACCTCTAAATGGAACTAATAGTGACCTGACGGCTAAAGTAACTGGACATGCATAACAATCGTTACAAGGAACAATTAGGAGTATCACACTAAATACCGACTTCCTTTGATGAAGATAATTGAAATGGTTATTTCTTTATTCTTAGTCGAACTAAGTAATGGGTGATAAGGCCGTGGCAAGGCTAAGGGCTGTGGTTTGAAGGTGGTCACGGGAGGAAGGTGTTCTATATTGTACAAGCTTATGTTTAGTCTGATTTGAGTCGCCATAAACTCCTCAATTTGGGTTAAAGCGGATGTAATTTATCTGACCTCACAATGAACTGGATAACATTATGCGATGTTTCAAGTGATTGATTGCATTGCATTTCATTATAATTAACAATCTTGTTTATGATTATATGATACTCTTCTGTCTTTGTTTCACTTATTGAACTAGTTGAGCTCACATCTCTATAGACTTCTTTACAGGTGACTAGTGAAAGTTCAAGATGTATAGATTTCACTACCCTTAGGTTAGTGTGTTGTTGGCTAGGAAAGTAAGGAAAGGAGAATTCATTGAGTTTGGGCTTTTGGTGTTTCTTTTTGGTTTTAAGAAAACTAATTGGGAGTCCTTATGATGCCCACTAATTAAGAGTCCCTATGATGCCCACTAATTAAGAGTCCTTATGACACCCACTAGTTTCTTATCTAATTATAAATAAACTTCAAAACTTGTAGCTTTTGTAAACTTTTAGTATAAATTATAACTTTATACATGGAAATGCTTATATAAGTACTATTGTATTATCGGACAATAGTTTGTCATGAACAGGTAATTTGAAAAGCTATACCACAAGTGTGATTATTGATAAGTATTAGACTAGATGCTTCGAGCTGGTTAAGTTATGTACACCTTATATGGACTATATCTATAATAGCAGCCATAAGGTCAACTTTTATCTTAGGTTAGCTTACATAACGGGATTGTTACAACTTCTTCTATTCTAGGTGTAACATCCTATGAGTATCTACCTCGCATGTCTAATAAAAATACATAATCTCCTTAATTAAAAGATTGATTTTCTATTAGTTGTACTTTTAAATCACTATAGCTACACAGTTTTTATAAAAATGTGTTCAAAAGCAAACAACAATAAACAAATGTATCAAATCATGCAAGTGATTATAATTCATGAATCAAGATTATATTTTACAAGAAATAATGTACTAGTTTTTAGCTATACAATCCTATTTGTACATAGAAAAACGGGAATTTTTTTTATTTTTATTTAAAAAAAAAAACTAAAACTAATGTACTCTAATTAGATGAGATATCTAATACCTTAACAACATGTTTACTTAAGGGGAACCTATCACACCTTAAAGTGGTAGAGCCTTAACAATCTTGCCATGCAAACTGTTTTAGAACAGAAGTTGACCTCACAGCCGCTATTTTAGACTTGATTTACATAAGGTATCCACGACTAATCCTATTTGAAGTAAAATGTTCACAAATTAAATATATTATTTACTGATAAAAATATGATAAATACATATTAAGATTTAAATATCATAAGTAATGTTTGCAAGATTTAGTAACCTAATTTTACTTTACTTTAGTAATATATAAATTAATATTAAACGATTTAAAGACAAGACCTAAACTTCAAGAGTGTAACCAATCTTCAGTTTTATATTCTCATTCTCCAAGATCCAGTAGTTGCTAGTTTCATGGTAGTTATAAAGCTACTCCATAACTAGCACTTGCAATAATGTCTATAGGGATGTGAGTAACCAACCGCTCAAAAAGTTGGGACGGAGACATAAGACTACACGGTAAGTACAGGCAGGGTTATCAATTAGTTATTTAAATGCAATGCAATAGATGAATGCCATTATATAATATTATTTAGTTTATCGTGAGATTAGATTTATACTAGTTCTAATCTAAGTTAAGGAGTTTAGTACACATTTAACGGCTTATGACTAAACCGAGGCTTGTGCAATGGAAACACCGCTCCTGCTAAGACTACCTTCGAATCACTACCTTTACCTTTGCTACAACCTCCTTTCTTATCACTTAGTTCGACTAAGGATGAAGAAGAGATCATTATGCTTCAGCGCTATTTCTTTCGAAAGGGTCTGTATTTGGCCGAAGAACCCTAAACGCTACCCTTAATGGGTCGCAATGCCTATCCAATTTAGACCTACAAGTCACATATTTAATTAAGTCCAGTTTAAGGTATTCAATCATTTCACATGAAACAAACAATTACAGTCTAAAGCATCAAACCAGAATCATACAATTAAACCTAGAAATACGCATACATAAGCATGTACACAATCAAACTATCTAACAAATATAACCAATTATAATCTTAAGCTTCCGAATGCTATAAAATAGCACTCCGAAATATAGTAATATATTAATCCTAAACTTACTTGAAGTTCCTGATTTGTTAACTCAAGTTTGATGTAGGGTCGGATCGCCACTGCTTACTTCTATATTATAAATATGATTTTATTATTTATATTCTTATTTATATAAGCTTTAAATCATTATTTTTAGTTTAAAATTATAATTTTACTCAATTGTTCAAGTTTTATATTACCTATAACCAAACTACTTTAGTTTTTTATTTGTAAACTCTAGGAATTCCTCCCAAACCAATACATGAAATTTATCTAACTATACTTAGGTATCCTAAATCTCTTATTTAGCTCATAACCAGTATTTCGATCTGTACAGCATACTTTACTCCTAATTTAACTATCGAATTTGTTTTCAATATAAGAATAAATTACATTTTTCACATGATTTCTTAATTTTACATTTCAAACCAAATTCATATTATATTTCTAATATTATAATATTATCAATTTAACCTAATATTTTCTATTTATTTAATTTCTTATATTCAGATATTATGCCTTATTACATAATCTACACATAAAATACCTATATAACATCTCTTAATGCTACAATTAATATCTCTCTTTACCAACCAACATTTCAGGATGCCTAAATGTATACTAAATCAAAATTTTCTATTAATTTAACATTAAATCACAATTTAAGTCTAAAAATTACCTTTTATTGATGATTTTAAGGCCCAAAAATTACGTAAAATTTTGGGAAACTAATTTTTATGAAAAACTCTTCATAGCATTGTAATATATATCTTAAGCAACATATATAAAAGTTTTAGGCTCAAAATTACATCATTAAGGTTATTTAAAATGAAAGAAATAATCAACCTGAATTTAATGATTTTTTAAGATTAGTATATCTCGGGACCTAATTTTATCTAATTGAAAAATTTTCCTTAAATATATATACAAAAATATCCCCAAATACCAATTTTCATAATTTCTCATATATATTTAATGTTTTTAATAAATTATACAAAAATTGGAAGAGAATTTGAACTCATTGATCGAAAGGCTTCACAACCTTGAAATTCATCTTTCATTCTATGGAATTATCTTCTACTGAAGCTTCTGAATGGTTTTCCAATTAAGTTTCCACTCCTTTTTTTTTTATGAACCTTTATAAAGCTGAGATGTGAAGATTATTGTTAGAAATAGTTAATTAGGATATGTTAAATACAATGGATGGGATTATTGAAAGTCCATTGATGGGATGTGAAGTAGTCAATGAGATTCATGAATATTGATGGAAATTAATTCAATTTTTCAGTATAATAGAGATACTGTGAGTTGTTGATTGAAGATGAATGAAAAACAAGGGATTGCAACTTAGTGAATGTTAATGAGAAACTTTTAGTAAGAACAGAAAAGAGAAACCATACCCTAATAATATGACTTATATTAGAGATGTTATTAGAACTTAATTTAGGAGTAGATCCTATACAAAATGAGAATGTGGTATATAAGATGATAGTTAATGATGGTATTGAGGAGTCTGATAATGATAAGGTATATGGAATGATTACTGCTTTTGATTTTCCTATAGAAGTATGGAGCATCGAATCAACAAGTGAAAATGATAATGAATTATTCAGAAGATAAATGTGTTGGAATTCTTATAAATGAAGAATTGTTATTGGTGATTTAAATGATGGATACAATATGATAGTTATTTATGTTTTGGCGAGAGTTAGAATTGATCTTATGTTAGTTATTCATATATGTGGACATCCTAATGATCTTTTAATTGATGTAATTGTACTTCTCAATGAAAGTGTATTTTTTTTTTTTATATATGTGCAAATGCAACAATGATCTACATATTTATAGTTAGGGATATAAAAGGAACAGACGTGTTTGGGTAACTAATATTGAAAGTTCTTTGTGTCACGCCTCGAAGCGGCAAAGTCATAATAGCCCTACCATCTAAACCATTCTAAGATAGAAGTTGGCCTTACAACCGCTATCTTAGACCTGATCTATACAAGGCGTCCACAACTAACCCGCTCTGAAGTAAACAGTTTGTAATTTAAATAAATTATTTACCTAAGAAAGTGAGAAAATATATATATATATATATATATACACTATAATTCAGTTATTACATTATTCAAAAATGAAAAATTCTAAAATAAAAACTTAGACCTTAAGAATATATGTTTGTTCTTCAAATAATTTTTCTCACTTCCCAGGATCCAGCAGTTGTTAGCTTCAGAGTAGTTGTTTGCCGCTTCTTAGCCAACACCAGTACAATGTCTATAGGGATGTGAGCAACCACAGCTCGGTAAGTTAGGATGGAGGACTTAAAATTATACCACAAATACAATAAGGTTATCAATCAATTTATTAGATGCAATGCATGTTCAAGCAAATGCCATCATACGATGTTGTCTGGCCCATCGTGAGATTAGAGAAATTGCGCTCGCTCTAATCCACGTTGAGGAGTTGCCATTAATGCAACAGCTCACGACCAAACCCAGGCTTGTGCTATGGAGACATAGCTCCTCCCGCGATTACCTTCAAACTATTGACTTCACCCTCGCCGCGACTTCCTCTCATGTCACTTAGTTCAACTAAGGATGAAGAAGGGACCATTTTGCAATCCTGCGTTATCCCTTTCGAAGGGGTCGGTATTTGGCTAGAGAGTCCTAAGTTCCCTTAATGAGTTACCATGTAAATCCGATTATGATTATAGGTCGTATATTTGATTAGGTCCAGTTTAGGTTGATCAATCATTTCATACAAACTATACAATACAAGCCAGGACAACAGACTGAATCATAGCATCATTCATAATCAAGTACATACACACATCCAACTATCTAACAAGCACAACTAACCATAATCTTAAGCCTTCAAAATACAGTAACGTATTAATCCCAACTTACCTCAACTCCTCGCTCGCTCACTCGAGGTCCGACTTGCTCAGGCCATTGTTGATCATCTCTATAACACAAACGTGGTTTCGGTTTTTCATATAACTATTATAGGTTCGTTTTATCTTATAACGCTTATTGTTATGTTTTGTTTAGGGTTTAATATGCCTGATTATCTGGGTCTTAGGTCTTTTACAATTATTCTTGGTTTGGGGTTAAGTTCAGGTTCAGTTTCCGTATCGATTTCTAAATTAGGTTTTAATTCGATTTCTACGTATTATTTTATACTCAAACCCTAAAAATTCGTTTCAACTCATAATGTGAAATTAATCACATTACTTCCTGATCTCTTAAATACCATCATTATCTCTAATTAGTATTTTATTTCACCCGGTACACTTAAATCCTTATTAGTGTACCAAATTTACTCCTAATGTGAGAAATTTTTACATTTTTCCTCTAATTGCATAAATTCAAGTTTCCTATAAGATTTATTGTACATTTTTATTATTATCATAATATCAATTTTTATTATAATATTTTCTATTTATTATATTTCTAATAATTGTGTATTATGTATGATCACCTATTATGTATATAATACACATCTAATATTTCTATTACTCTAATTACCATCTCCTAACATCAATTATCATTTTAAAATGTCTAAATTCATCCTAAATCAGGTTTTACATCTAATTATCCTAATTTACAAAATTAACTTACAATTTACTATTTTTCCCTATTACTCATTTACTACATAATTAACCTAATAATTACATTCAACACCCTAAAAACTACAAGTATCATACTCCATCAGATTTCAATATCCTAAAACATATACTTATTCATTAAATCGGTAATTAACCATTTAATTACTTTATTAACCCCAAATTACCTATTTTATACCTCATTTTAAGGCCTAAAAATTATCTAAAAATTTTGAAAATTAATTTTTAAAAACGGGCTTCATAGCACTGTTTTATATCATTTAATTGGTCTACAAAAAAATTTTGGATTCAAAACTACACTCCTAAGGTCATTTATTTCTAAATTGAAACATGCTCGGTTTTGCAGGATTTCTTAAGGACCTTATATCATGAGATATATTTTCATCAAAATAATATTTTTCTTAAAAAATACATACAAAAATATTCCAGAATAACAAAATTCATAATCTTATAATAATATTTACTATTTTTAACAAAATTACATAAAATCGGGCTGGAAATCGGATTCACCGATCTGGGTGTCTCCGGCCACCTCCGGCTGCCGTGGCCTTGTCAACCGGTCTAAGTGCTGCCACTACCATGTGGTGGTGGTGACCGTCTACTCCCAGCTGCTCGTCTGGTGTGGGGTCCCTTTAAAGGCCCTAATTGCACAGTTTTTCCTATTTTTTTCTAACCCAAAATTTTCTCTTAATTTTCACCTTTCCCTAATTTTTTTTTTATTTTTAACTGTCCAAATGAGTTTTTGAAATTTTCTTGCTATTTATAAAGTTTTAGGAAAATTATTATGCATTAGATTGGACAAGACATTGTCCAAATCTCTTAATTTTTGACTTTTGAGTTGCCCTAATTTAATTGGCCAATTTTTTTCTTATTTTTCTCAGCTGCCACGACCTAATTCTGGATCATTCCTGATTTTTCTTCATTTTTCATTAATTAATTATGAATTTTATTTAAGTATTTAGTATTATTTTAGCACATTTCGCGTATTTTAAGTAATTACGCGTATTTATACCTACATATAAATTCATATACAGTACAAATAAATATTTCTAAATATTATTTAGGTCATTTTATAATTTTTAGTATACATATAATTTATTTCTAGCGATTCCTTAATTATCAGAATGCATTTTACGCATTTTCGATAAATAACGAGTTACATATTTAAAATTTGGAATTTTTATAGTCTTTTATTTTATTGTTTATTTTCTTAAATTCAAACTTACGGGATCATTTTTACTAATATTTCTAACTTTACTTATAATTTAGGTTTAATCGGATTTTTCAGCCAATCGAAACCTTGAGTGACTGGTTGTGGGGCTTACACTTTGCACTTGGAAGAATGGTAGTGGAAATCGTAATATGAGATTACCATCAGGTTATGAATCCTTTAGTTCTTAATGAGTAATCAATTTAAGACTTATATCCTTGGAGTTGCAAATAAGTGTAGATGGAGTAAAATAAGAACGAAGTGAATAGTGGAATCTTTATGTTGTGTTAAGGTAAACGGAATGATATCATTGTGTAGTACTTACGTTCTGTTATAGGAGATGGATGATTACAGAATGGTACATGAGAAATGAAGTAAGAATATCAAATAAGCTATGATCAAATATGTATCCAGAAATCCTAAAATAGTAGTAGAATGAGTAACAATTGACAATGGAAATTGAAATTAAAGCAAAAGTTTGGAGAGGATTAGGATTTTTAATCAAAAGTTTCTTAGTTATTCCAAGATTAATTTAGAAAAAAAAAACTCTCAAGGAAGTGAATTTTATAAGACGGTTATCTATTGGTATACTTATTATGATACGATGATAAAGAATGTTGATAAAAAATTATTTATTTAAGGATCCAAGCTTAAAGGAACTGGGAGATAGGTTGTGATTTAGAGAAGGACTCTCACTCAATCTTAGTTGAATGGTAATAAATCTGAACAAAAGGATTGGTCGATAATCATAATAATAAGTATAATTATTACAGGATATATGTATATACAAATGGACGAAATGTAAGTATAATAATTATATTGAAGTCTTTATTTCGTATAAGTTAGAAACTAGTGGATGAAAAGAGAATTAAAGTGATCGAAATCATCATTACGTGTCGATTTAGAATTTATATTGGAGGAAGGAAATTAATCAAAAAAAGCTTTAGGATATCATTAAGGTAGAATTTAAAAGACAAGTTATTAATGGCAAATGATGAGAAGTTTGTTGATATTTGCAAGTGAGAAACTGAGAAAAATACCAATAAATATTTGATCTATTAGCAATATATAAATGTTCAAATGCATCTCTGAAGATTAGTTTGTGGATATTTGAACTTTATGATTAAGTTAATCGAGAATCGAACATATGGCTAAAGTTCTATATTGGATAATATAAATGGGATATTAGGTATTAAAGGAAGATTAAGCTGTAGGAAGCTTTTGTATCATAATATGATACGGACATTGTGAATTCCTAGCGATATCACTTAGTTTAACATTGCATAAACTGTATTTACAAAATTTGGGAGAATCTCACACATGCCAATTGCATATGAAGATACTTGTTGTGATAACTATTGATAACATTTTGATATACAAAGTATTTATGATGGTATTACTGAAGTTAAGTGGCCATAAGTAATATACCAAATTAAAGAAGTAAAACATTTAGATGGGACAATGTTGCTTTCCTTAAATGAGTTATATCTGGAAAAGAAACTTCTATAGATACTTAAAGTGCGTAAGTAGTAATCGAGGAAAGATAGTTGCCAATTGTTACCAAGAAAGAAGATGTATTGAAATAATTAGATTTATATTAAGCAACAATATACTTTATATGAGCAGTTGCAATAGGTAACCTAATAGAGGAATGGCAAATCTAAGATGGTCAATTCATTGTTGTTGAGTCTCATGTTATGTTAACCTTATTAGTATATTCTAGTATGTTGAGTCTTGTCAAGTAATGAGTTCTTGTTAATACTATCTCTCTTAATGAATTTGTTGGTTAAGAGTCAAATTCATTTTTATCAAGTCAGGTTGAGTCAAACTGAGTTGATCTACAATGTCAACCATCTCATTTGAATCCGAGATGGAGGAAAGTCAAGATTTTCCAAATTTACTTCTATTGGTCCTATGTTAAATTGTATGAAGCAAAAAAAAAAAAAAAAAATGAGAAGCCACAACAACGGCATAATCATTGTGAGGAGAAGATTTTAGATGAGAGGAAAAATGATGGCATGAGGTGAACTTAGAACTAGTAACGATCACAAGTAAAACCTAAGTTTTAGTAAAATAAGGAACAAATAGAGGATAAATCAATAAAAGAATTTATAAGGTTATAGAGCTCAGTCATAAGATAGTATAATACGAGTAAAGAGTTACAGTGATGAAATCAGATATGATTGATATTCAAGTATGGAATATAAAGTAAGGAAATAAGATCAAGAATTTAAGAGATAAAGAAAGAAGTCAAATTAAAGGTTCAGATAGAAAAAGAGTGGAAACTTAATTAGAAGACTATTCAAAGGCTTCATTAGAAGATGATTCTATAGAATGAAAGATGAATTTAAAGGTCATGAAGCAACCTATAAAAATACTAAACAATTAGGTTCAAAGTTTAAAGAAGTCGAGATATGGAATATGTGAAGATATAATGGGACGAAGGTCCAAACTTAGGAGATATTGTAGAACAGAACATATCAAAGATGAAGCATTGCCCGCTGTTTATCTGATTATCAGGATAGTAAAAGAATATAAGTTTTTTTTTTTTTGTTAATTGAGTAATATGTAAGGAGTGTGAAAATATAAGTCTTGCAATCTGGTGTTCAGGGTTTGATTCATAAAGTTTAGAGCGATCAAGTAAATTGACCGATTAAAATCAAATTTTATGATGAAGTTAGGAATGTTAGTAAAAGTGATCTCACGAGTTTGGATTTAGGAGAATAAGTAATTAAATGATTAAATAATATAGTATTAAATTATAAGTGTATTTCCTGTTACTTATCGGAAACATGTAAAACAAGTTTCAATAACTAATAAATCAATATAGATAAATTATATACACACTAAAAATCATAAAATAACTTAAATAATATTTATAAATATTTAATTATACTATATATGTTTATATGTGTAGGTAAAAATACGAGAAATTACTTAAAATATTCGAAATAAGTTAAGATAATACTAGATAATTAAATAAAATTCATAAATAATTAAAGAAAAATCAAGAAAATTATAAACAAGTGTGGAATTGTCCAAAAATGTGGCGTGGAAGGTTAGGAATGGAAGTTAGAAAATCAACCAATAAAAATTAGCCAAATAGAAAGTGAAACAAGAAGAAATAATGGACATGTAGCAATTGGAAAATTAAAGAAAAACCCTAACCACCTCTATAAATTCAAAAAACCTCTATCAAAACTCATTTTGGTCAATTTAGAATCAAGAAAAATTAAGGAGGAGGAGAGAAGAGAAGAGAGGAAAAACCAATTTTATCAAAATTAGATAAAATGGTATGTATTTAGGGTTCATAAAAGGAACCTACACCCGATGACTACCTGGAAAAAACGGCCACCACCACCTGATAGCAAATCCACTGCTTGGTGATGCCAACAATGGTGGAGTCACCAGCGAGGCTCTTCAATCGGTAAGTTTCGATTTCCCTTTTAAATTTGTTTAATTTACTAAAAATATCAAATATGCATGGAAAATTATGAAATTTGGTTTTCCTAGGCATTTTTTTCATTTAAAATTAGAATATCAAACCATTTTTTTTTAAATTAGAAGTGCTTATATAGGTTTCTTAAGAAAAGACTTGATTTCAACAAATTTTGTATGATTTTTCAAAAATAGTAAATATGTTATTTCGAGATAATTTTTTGTGTACATATTTTTCATATGATATATTTAATTTACATAAGAATATTTTTTTATAAACTATACGTTTAATATTTATTAAAATTATTTTTATTGACTTTACCATGTTTTTCATATGAAAGAAATAATAGGTTTTTAATTACATTCCTTAATGAATCCGATTTATAATGACTTGTAAAACTTAATTATGATTTTGGGAATATTCAATTTGAATCTTATAATTTTATTTGGTCATTTACCTAATTTAAACTAATTTTTAACAAAATCGGACTTAAAATTGATATTTGAAAAAATATATATATTAAACTATCTTAGTACTTCTCATGATCAGAATATAATAACTATAATTTATTGAGTATAATATATTTTCCATAGTTTTAGTGGAGTTTGAGACATTAGTTGTATGTATTATGCATAATATGTAGATAAATGGTATATTTTAAGTTAATTTTATAATTTAGGGTTAATTAGATATAATTTCTGATTTAGGATAATTAGACATTTTGATATGTTATTGGATGATGAGGAATGATATATGTAGTGTTAGAATTGTTAGATAGAATATATAAGTGTATAATATGTAATAATACATAATATATGTATATAGGAATTAAATGGATAGAAAATATTAGGTAAAAATTAATAGTATTATAATATTAGGAATATAATATAAATCTAATTTGGAAGGTGAATTTGCGAAATAATATGAAAAATATAGTTATTCTCACATTAAGAGCTAATTTGGTAGTTTAATTAAGAATATAGTGTACCGTACTGATTGAAATGCTGATTAGGAGCTAAATAGAGACTTAAGATACCTAAATACAGTTAAATGAATTTTACATATTAATCTAGAAGGAATTCCTAGGGTTTACAAATAAATATAGTAATTAGAAGCTAAAACAAAGCTTGATTCAGAAACTGAATTAGGAATTAATTTAGAACCAGTTTGGTTATAAGAGATATAGAATTCGAATAATTGAATAAAATCATAATTTTAAACTAAAAATTAATGACTTAAAACTTATATGTATATATGCATTATGTATAAGTGGTCATGTTAAATGTAGATTATTCTTATATTAGAATTTAATTCAAAAGCAAAATTTGAATTAAGATTAATATAAGTATATTCGAAAGTAAGTCAAAAATATAAACTAAAGGCTATACTCATTAAATAAACTATAAGAAAAAGGCTAAAAGACATTTAAAAGACTTACAAACAAAAAGTAATAGAAAGAAAAAGGTAAACTAGAACCAAATTCAGAAGCCAAAACTGTAATCGAAATAAGAAACAAATTCGAAACCTAGTTGAACAAGAGAAGTAATTCTAAGATATTTAGACCTAAATTACTAAATATAAGAAGATCATAAACCAAAGATAATTACAATCTAAATTACACAACAAAATATATCTATAATAGTTATGTAGAAACTAAAACAACATTTACATTATAAGGATTATCGGTGATGGCTTATGCGAGTTGCACCTTGAGCGAACAAGTGAGAAGTCTAGATAAGTTGAGATTAATACATCACTATATTTCGAAGTACTAATTTGTAGTACTTAAAGGCTTGAAATTGTACCTGGTTGTATTTGCTAGATAGTTGATTGTACGCTTACCTCTATGTGCTTGTTTTTAGTTTAATGATATGATTCTGATTTGCTACTCTGGCTTGTATTTGTGTAATTTGTTTGAAATAATTAAACACCTTAAATTGAATCTAATTAAATAGAGGATTTGTAATTCTAAATCGAACTTGCATAGCAACTCATTAGGGAAAACATTAAGGTTTTCCGGCTAAATACTAATCCTTTCGAAAGAGACAACGCTGGATAGCATAATAGGTACATTCTTCATCTTTAGTCGAACTAAGTAACAGATGAGGAGGTCGTAGCAAATGTGAAGTCAATAGTTCAAAGGTAGTCGCAGGAGGACCATTGTCTCCATTGTATAAGTCTGGATTTGGTCATAAACTGTTGCATAACATGGAAACTCCTCAACCTGGATTAAAGTGGGTGTAATTTCTTTAATCTCACGATAGACCGGACAACGTCATGTGATAGCATTTGCTTGTACATGCATTAGCATTTGCTTGTACATGTATTGCATTTAACTAATTTAGTTGATAACTCTGTTTGTGTTTGATGTATAGTTTTAAGCCTCTGCCCCAATTTACTAAACGGTTGGTTACTCATATCCTTATAGATATTGTGGGTATTAGTTAAGAATCGGCCATATAACTACCATGAAACTACCAATTGTTGGATCTTGGAGAGTGAGGATATAAACTTGCAGATTAATTTCACTCTTAATTTTAGATTTTATCTTTAAAGCTTTTAGAATCAATTCATATATTTCTCAAATAGATTATGAATAGGCTACTAAATCATGTAAACATACTCAGATTATTTTAGTGTAAATATATATTTTTCTATGATTTTATAGGTAAATAACACGTTTAATTTGTAAACTGTTTACTTAAAAGCAAGTTAGTCGTAAATGTCTTGTATAGATCAGTTTTAAGATAACAACTGTAAGGTCAACTCTAATTTTAGAATGGTTTGCATGGTAAGACTGTTATGACTTTACCGCTTCAGGATGTGACGGTATCTTCTTAATATAATATTCTTTTTTTTTTTTGTAATCAAATCATTATATTGATTGGAATAAGATGATGCATGTTCCTATGCATCTAAATTTGTTTTTTTATTTTATTATTTAATTAAATAAAGGTATCTTAGGAATTTCAAATTCTATTTGTTTCTTATTTCCTCTTAAATATTGAATACTGACTTAACATGTATCAACTTAACATCGTATCACATATTTACTACTTATTACACTCTTATTCTATTCTCAAATAATTAGAATTTCATATTCCCCTTATTTTATTCAATGAATTAAATGAGACCATAAAGGAATATGATAAAGAAGCAAACAAATAAAAAAAAAAATTGGTGTAGTAATTATATACTACTATCCTAATTCGAGTTGCATCTGTTGAATTATTGACGGGTGTATTATTCAAATGATGGAGCAACAGTAAATTCCCCCTTCTAAAAGTGAATTGTTACTCAAGATTACTCACTTTAATCCTTTCCATCTATTGACAAAGTGAGTAATTTACTAATCTTTTTTAAGTTCTTCAAACCCAATTGAATCATATTGCACATCCCTATGAAGATTTATAATTCTGTATAGCTAGTCACATAAATTGATTAGAAATGGTTATTCCAGATACAATCCTAATTTATCTAAAATCAAAGTACATATACGACAACAAAGAACTAACAACTTAACTCAATAATATATAATAAAATAATTATATAAATGCACCAATTAAATAATTAATTCATGACCCAAATAAAACATAGCAAGAACAAGCTTAAAAACATCATCCACTGTAAAACAACCGGTAAAGAAGGGAAAAACATCATTTAGAAGTCTGTACATCTGGGTCCCTCATACAAAAGAAGTGCCGCTTGCTCGCATGTTGGAATACTCTTATCATAAACTAGCTAGATTAAGGATTTTTTTTTTCTTTTTTTCTTTTTAAATGGAGCATGAAGCTTTGGTCACTAAATGCCCCCCCAAAAATGAAAACTAAGTAGCGACGTTCTATTTGCCATCGTTTGGCTCCCAAATGAAAAATGAAGAAGAGGGTCCTAAGCATGTTTGGTATCTCATTTCATCGTCAAGGTAATTTAATTGTTATTTTTTAAAAAAAATATCATTTAGTTTATATAAAAATGATATTTCATTATTATAGTTCAGTTGAAGAAAATAATGTTTCTATATCCCCGCCTAAAATATTTTAAGTTATGTATATATATTTTTCTCTTGTCTTAAATTAGTATAAATCCATATATGCATATCCAAGTCCGTGAAATATAATAAAAAGTTAAATATTTATAGATTGCTTGATAAGAAACAATAAATTTGTGTTATAGCAACTATTTTATTGAAACTCAGAAAATATATAAACCATTTTATTTTCCATTCATAACATAATTATTTGCAATTAAATTAGCTGTGAAATACTACAACATGAATCAAATTGTTTGCTTTAAAAAAATTATGAAAAAAATTTGTACAATTATATCATAAATGATAATTATGAAAAGTAATTGAAAATCAAATTGTTTTTCATTTATTTTTAAAGTATTACTTCTAATTTTCTAAAAAAAAATACCACATCTTATATGATATCCAATATTTAGTAATATGTTTGATTAGAGTTTCATGTATTTGTATTTCATTTTTTAGACTACAAATCGTTAATGTCGAAAGTATTTAGTAGTATAATAATGTGTTTCATCGTAGTTTGAACTTATGGATTTTATTCTAGAGCTTTTTTGTCTTCATGAAAATTATCAAATTGAAAGATTAGTATCAAAAGTTTTTTTCCTCATTTGCTTTCGTTTTGTTGTATTTTAATTATCTAGTTTCATAATGTTAACATACGACAAAAGTAATGATAACTAAGTATGGATGAAAATAATATTAAAATTACTTAGACAAATAATTGGTTCTAATAAAAATATAAAATTGGAAGGAAATAAATAAATAAGTTGAACCCATTAGGAATAATGAATGAGCTTAAGAATTATTAGTTATTAGTAGATGATTAGTAGTTTGATTAAACTTTTAAGTAATTTATCATCATTATTATTCAATTTATGAAATTAATGTTGAAAAAGACAGTTTTAAAAATCTTCTATTTTCTTTTATATGTTGTAAGAGTCAAAACTAGCCATTCGAGATTTCGATAGGTTGAATGACCCGATCGAGTCTAAATTATAAAGTAAAGTTAGAAATATTAGTAAAATGATCTCGTAAGTCTGAATTTAAGAAAACAAATAATAAAATAGGAGATTACAAAATTTTCAAATTTTAAGTATAATACTTGTTAATCATTAAAAAGGCGAAAAATGTAATTTAATAACTAATAAATTACTAGAGATAGATTATAGGTATACAAAAAATCATAAAATAACCTAAATAATAATTAGGAATGTTCACATGTATCCCACATATATTTACGTGTAGATAAAAATACACGAAATTACTTAAATTGGCCAAAAACTTAGTAAATAATTAAAGAAAATTATTAAATTAATTAAGAAAAATTAGAAGGGTGTGGATTAATGCAAATATGGTCGTGGCAGGTTAAAATCTGAAAAAAAAATTATCTAATTAGAATTAAGCAACACAAAAGTCAAAAATTAAGGAAATGGGGCAATGCCATGTCTAATTAATGTATATTAATTACCACAAAGTCCTATATAGTAAGAAAAAATTCAGAAGCTTATTTGGACAGTTAGAAATTAGAGAAAATTAGGGAGAGGTGAAAATTGAGAGAAAAACCAAAGAAAAAAGGAAAAAAAAGGAAAAAATGTGCAGTTAAGGCCATAAAGGGGAATGGACATTGAACAAGCATTTGGGAGTGGACAACCACCACCACCACATAGATGTGGCAGCGCCTGGACCGGCTGATAAGACCACGGCGGTCGGTGGTGGCCAGAGCTAGCCAAGCCGGTGAGTCCGATTTCTAGCCCGATTTTTGTGTAATTTTGTAAAAATAGTAAATATTCTTAGAAAATTATGAAACTTGTTATTCTGGAATATTTTTATATGTAGTTTTTAGGAAAAATATTATTTTGATGAAAATATGTCCCGTGATATTGGTTCTTAAGAAATCATGCAAAACCGAGCATGATTAAGATTAGAAATAAATGACCTTAGGAGTGTATATGATATAGAACAGTGCTATAAAGCCCGTTTTCAAAAATTAATTTTTAAAAATTTTAGATAATTTTTAGGCCTTAAAATGAGGCATAAAATGAGTAATTTAGGATTAATTAAGTAATTAAATGGTTAATTACTGATTTAGTGAATAATTATATGTTTTAAGATATTGAAATCTGATAAAGTATGATACTTTGTAGCATTTAGGGTGTTAGATGTAATTATTACGTTAATTATGTAGTAAATGAGTAATAGGAAAAAATAGTAAATTTTAAGTTAATTTTGTAAATTACGGTAATTAGGTGTAAAATCTGATTTAGGATGAATTTAGACGTTTTGAAATGATAATTAATGTTGGGAGATAGTAATTAGAGTGATAAATATTATGTACATAATAAGTAATAGTACATAATACACAATTATTAGAAATATAATAAATAGAAGATATTAGAATAAAAATTGATGGTATGATAATAATAAAAAAAATACAATAAATCTGATAGGAAACTTGAATTTATATAATTATATCAAAAATATAAAAAATTTCTCACATCAGGAGTAAATTCAGTACACTAATAAGGATTTAAATGTACCGGGTGGAATAAAATACTTATTAGAGGTAATGATGATATTTAGGAGATCGGGAAGTAATGTGATTAATTTTACATTATGAGTTGAAACGAATTTCTAGGGTTCAGGTATAAAATAATACTTAGAAATCGAAGTAAAACTTAATTTAGAAATTGATCCAGAAACCGAACCCGAACCTAACCCCGAACCTAACCCCGAACCTAGAATAATTGTAAAAGACTTAAGACTCGGATAATTAGGTATATTAAACCCTAAAAAAAAAAAAAATAATAACCGTTATAGGATAAAATGAACCTATAATAGTTATATAAAAAACTGAAACCACGTTTGTGTTATAGAGATGATCGGCGATGGCCTGAGCAAGTCGGACCTCTAGTGAGTGAGCGAGGAGTCGAGGTAAGTTGAGGTTAATACAATGCTGTATTTTGGAGGCTTAAGATTATGCTTGGTTGTGCTTGTTAGATAGTTTGATGTGTGCATGTACTTGATTATGAGTGATGCTATGATTTTGTCTATTGTCTTGGCTTGTATTGTATGGTTTGTATGAAATTATTGATCACCCTAAACTAGACCTAATCAAATATACGACCTATAATTATAATCGGACCTACATGGCAACCCATTAGGGGAATTTAGGACTCTTCGGCCAAATACCGACGCCTTCGAAAGGAATAGTACAGGATTGCAATTGGTCCTTTCTTCATCCTCAGTCGAACTAAGTGACAGGAGAGGAGATCGCAACGAGGGTGAAGTTAATGGTTCGAAGGTAGTCACGGGAGGAGCGAGGTCTCCATTGCACAAGCTTGGGTTTGGTCATGAGATGTTGCATTAATGGCAACTCTTCAACCTGGATTCGAGCGGGCACAATTTCTCTAATCTTACGACAGGCTGGACAACGTCGTGCGATGGCATTTGCTTGAACATGCATTGCACCTAATAAGTTGATTGATAACCTTGTTGTGTTTGTGGTATAGTTTTAAATCCTCCATCCTAACTTATTGAGGTGTGGTTGCTCACATCCCTATAGACGTCGTGCAGGTGCTGGCTAAGAAGCGGCAAACAACTACTCTGAAGTTAGCAACTGCTGGATCTTGGGGAGTGAGGAAAAACATTGAAGAATAAACACATATTTTTAAGGTCTAAGTTTTTATTTTAGGACATATATTACGGAGAAATATTGTAAACTTTAATTGCAATAACTGAATTATAGTGTATATATATTTCCTCACTTTCTTAGATAAATGATTTATTTAAATTATAAACTGTTTACTTCAAAGCGGATTAGTCGTTGATGCCTTGTGTAAATCAGGTCTAAGATAGCGGTTGTAAGGCCAACTTCTATCTTAGGATGGTTTACACGGCGGGGCTATTACAACTCTACTGCTTCGGGGCGTGACAGTTCTAAATTGGTATCAGAGTAAAGTTCTAGTGAACTCGCTTTGAAATGAATAATTAAAAGAATTAGGCATTTTAGGAATACATTGAGAGTAGGTAGAAACAAATGGATATTAAAGTAACGTACTACAAATTATAAGATAAGTAGTGACTATAACACTACATTGAGATAGGCGTTAATCAAATTTATCTCCAGTGATGTGATTATATGGAGAAATTGGTAGTTAGTTGAGGTGATTCAAGAGAAATGAAGGAGAACCCCTGATTTAATCCAAAATTGAGATGTGGAGAACAATATTAAATTGGTTAGTTGGAATATATTAATATTATGGACGGTATTATTGAGGAGTTTGTTAAAGGAGTTGTGTTGTAATTGATGAGAAGTGATGAGACTTATGGATAATAACAAAAATCAATCTGAGTTTTAGCATAATAGGGAATCATCTGAAATGACTTGTTGAATAAAGATGGTTTGGAAGTGAAAGATTGTAACTCAGATAACACTAGTAAGATATGTATAGTAACGATAGAAGAGAGATACCCTATTATGCTAATATGACTTGTACTGCAAAAGTTTATTGAATATCTTTCACATTCTCCTGGATCAGTTGGAGTAGGTTAAAATTATATACGATATGAGAATAAAGTATATGAGGTGATAGTTGATAATAGTATTGAGGAGTTTAGTAATGATAAAGTATATGGAATCATTACTATATTTTATTTTCCTATTGAAGTATAATGTCCTGAATCATCAAATGAAAATGATACTTAATGAATGGGAAGATAAATGCGGTGGAAATTTGAATGATGAATACAATGTATTAGTTGGTTATATTTTTGTTAGGAGTTTGAGTTGATCATATGATTAACAATTCATATAAGTTAAGATCCTATTGATCTTTTAATAGATATAATAGTGCTCATTGATGGATGTGTATTCTTTGGTTATGTACATATGCCATAATGTATTATACCCTTGTGAGTAAAATATAAAAGGGGATTGGATGCGTCTTGGGTGATCGATTTTGGAAGTACTTTGTATATGTACAAATTGATGGTTTGTTGAAGTGATTTAGATTGAATGAAGAAGAATCTTTGAGTTAATATAGAGTTGAGATGTGAAGAATATTGGTAGAACTGATTAGTGGGATACGTTAATATTGTGAATGAAATTCTTAAGAAATTTGTTAATGTAATCGGTGTGATGTGATCGGTGTGATGTGATGAAGTGATGAGATTCATGACCAATAATGGAAATCAATTTAAGTTTGGAACAAGAAAGATACGATGATATGTACAGAAAATTACGGTAAATCCGAAACTTATAGGATTTTTGAGATGATCTCAGCTTTGGTGCTTAATATAAATATAAGCTAGTATAATTTGAAGTGAAATAAAGCATGGTATAGAAGCGGATTTTAAGAAGATAAAACATTGAGAGGGAAAAGTTAGAAACTGATTCAAAAATGAATCAGAACCTATAATAGAGATATAATCAAAACTTAATTCAGAAGTAAATCTTATATAGAATGAGACTGTGTTATAGGAGATGATAAATGATGACAATAATAAGGAGTCTGATAATTATAAGGTATATGAAATGATCATTATTTCTGATTTTCTTATGAAAGTATAAAGTACTAAATCAATAAGTGGAAATGATACTAAATTAATTAGAAGACAAATGTAGTGGAATTCTTTTGAATGAATAGTTGTTATAAGTAATTTGAATTTTTGATATGGTATGATAGTTGATCATGTTTTTCTTGAGAATTAGAATTGATTCTACGTTAGTTATTCATATATGTGGATTTCTTAACGAACTCTTAATGGATGTAACTATACTTCTCGACGAAAGTGTAATCTTTTGGACATGTGCAAATATAATGACGATTGACATATTTGTACTTAGGAGTGTAAAGAGATCAAATGTATTTTGGTGATCAATCTTGGAAACCCTTTATATATGTAAGAATAGAAGAAATAGTGTTATGAGGTTATAATTAGATTAAGAATTCTTAGCCCTTTACTAAATCATGAATTGAAGAATTATAATTTGGAGTGATAATTAAGTGAAAGTGAAGCTAAATGAATATAAAATGGATAATGAGATCCTTATGTAGTGTTGAGGCAAGTGGAATTATATCATTATGTAGTATTATAATTGGTTATAGGAGATGGATAGTTATTAAATGATACATAAGAAATGAAGTAAGATTACTACGTAAACTACAACTGAATAAGTATCCAGGCACCTTAAAATATTAGTTGGATGAGTAACAAGTGACGGTGGAGATGGAATTAAAGTAACAAGTTGGAGATGATTAAGACTTTTAATCGAAAGTTACTTAGCTATCCCAAAAATCAATCTTAAAAAATATAACCCTTCAAAAAGTGAATTCTATATGACAGTTATCTATTAGTAAATTAATTATGATAGGAGAATAAGGAATATTAATTACAGATAGTTATTTAGGGATCGAAGCTTAAAGAAGTTACGAGATAAGTAGTGATTTCAACGAAGGACTTTCATTCGATCTTAGTTAAATAATAATAAATATGAACAAAAGGATTGGTTGCTAAGTATCCTCACCCTAGAATATACAAATGGATGAAATGTAAGAACAATGATGATATCGAGGTATTCATTCCCTACAAGTTAAAAACTAGTGAATGGAAAAGGATTTAAGGTGATTGAGATTATCGTTACCTATCAGTTTAGAATTTATATTGGAGGAAGGATATTAATCCATAGTTACATAGGATACGAAGGAAATGGAATTTAGAAGGAAAGTTACTGATGGTAGATTATGAGAAGTTTGTTGATATCTATAAAGAAGAGACTGAAGAAAATACTAATAAGTATTGGATCTACTAGTAACCTAGAAAGGTGTGGATATTTGAATTTTATGATTAAGTTAATTAAGAATCAAACCCGTGGTCGAAACTCTGTATTGGATGTTATAAATGAGGCCTTAAGAGTTAGAGGAGTAACTGTCAATTTCTAAGATAATATTAGATTGGAATGATATCAAGATAGGATCAGTGCATAAATTGTATTCACAGAATTGGGAGAAACGAATGTATGCCAACTATATATAAAAATGCTTGATGTGATAACTGTCGATGGCATGTTGATATACAAAATTTATATGCATAGCAATACTAAAGTTAAGTGATCAGAAGGAGTATACGAATTTGAAGACAATATGATTTTCAAAGGAGATGATACTTTTTATTAAGCTCGTTATATTTGGAGAAAGGATTTCGGTGGATATTAAAAATGTTGAATTGGTGATTAGAGGAAAAATCCATTGAGGTAATCCAGTATATGAAGAAACTATGAAGTTACAATGTACTTCATATTAGCAATTGCAATAGATAATCCAACAAGGACATGGCAAATCTGAAATTGTCTAATTGTTGTTGTTGAGTTACATGTCAAGTTATCCCCATCAGTATATTCTGTTGTGTCCTGTTTTGTCAACTAACCAGTTCTTCTCAATGCTGTCTCTCCTACTAAGTCTGTCAGCCAAAAGTCATATTCATTCTTTTCAAGTCGAGTCAAGCCAAATTGAGTCGTTAACCATCTCATTTGAATCCGAGATGGAGAAAAATCGAGATTTGCCAAATTTGCTTCTGTTGATCCTATGCTAAGTTATATAAAAAACAAATGAGAAACTATAACAGTAGTATAATCATTTTAGTGGAAGATTTTAGATAAAAAGAAAGGTGATGATATGAAGTGAATTTAGAACCACTAATGATCATAAATAAAACTTAAGAAACAATCAAATAAGGAATAAATGGAGAATAAACTAATAAGAAATTTTACAATGTCATAAAGCTAAGTCATAAGATAATACAATATGACTAGAGGATGACGGTGATAAAATAAGCCTTGATTGATATTAAGGTAAGGAATGCAAATGAAGGAAAATTCAGAGATTGAGCAAAGGTCCAAGAAGAGAAGAAGTGGATGTTAATCAGAAAGTAATTTAAAAACTTAATTAAAGAACTATACAGAAGTTCATTTAAAGATAATTTTGTAGAATGGAAGATGGGTTTTAAGGCTATGAAGTAACCCACAAAAATACTGGATAATCAGGTTCAGAAGTTCAAGAGTTGAGACACGGAATAGGTAAGGATACGACTGGACGAAGGTTTAGACTTAGAAACTATAGTAGAACTTAATGTAATGAAGACAAAGCATTACTTGTGGGTTTTTCGATTTTTAGAGTAGCAATAATATATAAACTATCAATCCTAGTGAGTAAGCAATACATAGATATATAGTAGTTTCGAGGACGAAACTATTTTAAAGGGAGGTAGAATGTAAGTCCCAAAATTAGCCATTCGAGGTTTCGATCTGTTGAAGGACCCGATCGAGCCTAAATTATAAAGTAAAGCTAAAAATATTAGTAAAATGATCTCGTAAGTTTGAATTTAAGAAAATAATTAATAAAATAGGAGACTACAAAATTTTCAAATTTTAAGTATAATACTTGTTAATCATAAAAAAGGCGAAAAGTGTAATTTAATAACTAATAAATTGCTAGATATAGATTATATGTATACGAAAAATCATAGAATGACCTAAATAATAATTAGGAATGTTAAAAAATATCCCATATGTATTTACGTGTAGATAAAAATACACGAAATTACTTAAATTGGCCAAAAACTTAGTAAATAATTAAATAAAATTATTAAATTAATTAAGAAAAATTAAAAGGGTGTGGATTAATGCAAAATGGTCATAGCAAGTCAGAATCTGAAAAAGAAAAATTATCTAATTAGAATTAAGCAACACAAAAGCCAAAAATCAAGGAAATGGGGCAATGTCATGTCTAATTAATGCATATTAATTACCAAAAAGTCCTATAAATAGCAAGAAAAATTCAAAAGCTTATTTGGACAGTTAGAAATTATAAAAAATTAGGGAGAGACGAAAATTGAGAGAAAAACTAAAGAAAAAAAAAAGAAAAGGAAAACTGTGCAATTAGGGCCACAAAGGAGAACCGAGACTCGATAAGCAGTTGGGAGTGGACGGTCGCCACTACCACACGGTGGTGGCAGTGCTCAAGTGGGCCAACACACCCATGGCCACCGACGGTGGCCGGAGCCACCCAAATCGGTGAGTTCTATTTCCAACTAGATATTGTGTAATTTTGTAAAAATAGTAAATATTCTTAGAAAATTATGAATTTTGTTATTCTAGAATATTTTTGTATATATTTTTTATGAAAAATATTATTTTGATGAAAATATGTCTCATGATATAAGGTCCTTAAAAAATCGCATAAAACCGAGCATGTTTCGGTTTGAAAATGACCTTAGGAGTGTAGTTTTGAACCCAAAATTTTTGTGTAGATTACTTAAATGATATAGAATAGTGCTATGAAGCCCGTTTTAAAAAATTAATTTTCTAAAATTTTAGATAATTTTTAGGCCCTAAAATGAGGCATAAAATGAGTAATTTAGCGTTAATTAAGTAATTAAATGGTTAATTACTGATTTAGTGAATAAGTATATGTTTTAGGATGTTGAAATTTGATGGAGTATAATACTTGTAGCAGTTAGGGTGTTAGATGTAATTATTAGGTTAATTATGTAATAAATGGGTAATATGGAAAAAATAGTAAATTTTAAGTTAATTTTGTAAATTACGGTAATTAGGTGTAAAATCTGATTTAGGATGAATTTAGACGTTTTGAAATGATAATTAATGTTGGGAGATAGTAATTAGAGTGACAAATATTATGTACATAATAAGTAATAGTACATAATACACAATTATTAGAAATATAATAAATAGAAGATATAAAAATAAAAAATTGATAGTATGATAATAATAAAAATATACAATAAATCTGATAAGAAACTTGAATTTATGTAATTATATGAAAAATATAAAAAAATTTCCATATTAGGAGTAAATTCGGTACACTAATAAGAATTTAAGTATACCGGGTGGAATAAAATACTTATTAGAGGTAATGATGATATTTAGGAGATCGGGAAGTAATGTGATTAATTTCACATTATGAATTGAAACAAATTTCTAGGGTTCGAGTATAAAATAATACTTAGAAATCAAACTAAAACCTAATTTAGAAATTGATCCGAAAATCGAACCTGAACCTAACCCCAAACCTAGAATAATTGTAAAAGACTTAAGACTCAGATAATTAGGTATATTAAACCCTAAACAAAACATAACAATAAGTGTTATAGGATAAAATGAACCTATAATAGTTATATAAAAAACTGAAACCACGTTTGTGTTATAGGGATGATCGGCGATGGTCTTAGCAAATCGGACTTCGAGTGAGTGAGTGAGGAGTCAAGGTAAGTTAGGATTAATACGATGCTGTATTTTGGAGGCTTAAGATTATGCTTGGTGTTGTGCTTGTTAGATAGTTGGATGTGTGCATGTGCTTAATTATGGGTGATGCTATGATTCTGTTTGTTGCTCTGGCATATATTGTATGATTTGTATGAAATGATTGATTATCCTAAACTAGACTTAATCAAATATACGACCAGCAATCATAATCGGACATACATGGCAACCTGTTAGGGGAGCTTAGGACTCTCCGGCCAAAAACCGACTCCTTCGAAAGGGATAGCATAGGATTGTAATTGGTCCCTTCTTCATGCTCAGTCGAACTAAGTGACAGGAGAGGAGATCGCAACGAGGGTGAAGTCAATGGTTCGAAGGTAGTCACGGGAGGAGCGAGGTCTTCATTGCACAAGCCTGGGTTTGGTCGTGAGATATTGCATTAATGGCAACTCCTCAGCTCGGATTAGAGCGGGCGCAATTTCTCTAATTTCATAACGGGCCGGACAATGTCGTACGATGCCATTTGCTTGAACATGCATTGCACCTAATAAGTTGATTGATAATCTTGTTGTGTTTGTGGTATAGTTTTAAGTCCTCCATCCTAACTTACTGAGGTGTGGTTGCTCACTTCCCAATAGACGTCGTGTAGGTGCTGGCTAAGAAGCGGCAAACAACTACTCTGAAGTTAGCAACTGCTGGAACTTGGGGAGTGAGGAAAAACATTGAAGAATAAACACATATTTTTAAGGTCTAAGTTTTTATTTTAGGACATATATTACGGAGAAATATTGTAAACTTTAATTGCAATAACTGAATTATAGTGTATATATATATTTTCTCACTTTCTTAGATAAATGATTTATTTAAATTATAAACTATTTACTTCAAAGTGGGTTAGTCATGGACGCCGTGTGTAGATTAGGTTTAAGATAGCGGTTGTAAGGCCAACTTCTATCTTAGGATGGTTTACACGGTGGGGCTATTTCGACTCTGCCGCTTCGGGGTGTAACATATGTTCTACCTATAATATGAAAGAGAGTAGCACTACTTTTGTATCTTTAGTGATATTCCATTTTGATTCAAAATAGGCTTATGTATAATATGATTATATTTGCGATTAATATACATTTTAATTTAAAACTATCTTATTCAGCAAACAAAGTTTAGCAATGCAATAAAAAATTTTTGAACACATTAATAGTATTATTTAGCTTAGAAATATTTCATTTTATTATTATTATTTAATTAGAATTAATGTCTACAAATCCATACATATTCGCTTTATTATGGTTTAAACTAATTAGATTTTGATATTATAAATCATTTTCTAACGATTTTTTTCTTTATTCTTTCGTCATATATAGTTCCTTTTATCTAAAGTTATTCAAAACTTAAAAACTCACGTGCAACTTGATTTATATTAAATTTTCTAAAATTAAAAAAAAAATTGTCTGTTTACATATGGGACTCATATAAAATTAAATAAAAATTTAGTCGTTCGGTTTGTTCTACATTATTTTTACATATAGTATGGTCTTCAATGAAGTAATTAATATATTATTAGTATTATTGTCAATATGGTATGAGATTATGTGCTAAAATATTTTAATTAACTTTACTTAATTTTTGATTTTGTATAATGAATGTTATTAAGTAGTTTATATATATATATATATATATATTTACTACACATGCATCATGGATACATTACTTGCTAGTAATTTTTTTAAATAAAAAATGTGAATATAATTTAATCTTTTTTATATAGTATATAAAAAGCATGTTAAGAAATTATTTAAGCAATATTGTGAAATGAAACATAGATATAATATAATAGATATATTATACTAGGAGTAGGTACAGTTGGTTTGGTTCAATTTTCCCTTTAAACAAATATAATTGTAAAATGCGGTTCAGTTTTGTTTATAGATTGAATTTTATCTTCTAGTTTAGGAAAGTAATAACTTATAAGTATATTTGCTAACATATAATCTCATATAAAAGTATTGAATTCATTTAATAATATATATTAATATCGTAGCAAAGGTTGATGAAATTAATATTATATAACAACAACATTTTCAAATGCTTATTAATAAGAATTTTATTTTAAAAAATAGCTTATACTATAAATTTTGAGTTAAACGAAATAGATAATTTATACATTTTGGTAATTAGAAATTAAATACATATATATTTCAACAAATCTAACTTAAAAAGTCTTTTAAGTGCTAACATTATCACAAAACGAGTTCTTTAGTTGTAAGTAAAATATTATCATTTTTTTAATAAAAGGATTTTGTTTAGTTTATCTTTTCAAACTAATCATAGATTTTTTATTTGATTTGGATTAAGAATTTTGTAAATCAAATTATAAGAAAAATCATATTTTCAGTTTGGTTTGATTTAGTTCAATTTACGGATTAGTTCAATTTGATCAATTTTTTTACGCACCCTTATGTATCACAAAGCCTATGCTATTGCACAAAGTTGTGTTTCAAAGTATATTTATTTACAATAAAAAGTTTATAGATTTATCTAAATGATTATCATAACTAACATTTAAATTAACAATGCATGTGTGTAAATTGTTTATAATTAATATTTTCATTGACAATTATCCATAAGTTGTTAAAAATATGGTGTGATCTTTGTTATTTAACTTTATAGGCAGATATTATTTCTTAATAATATATAAATATATATGGGACAAAATTAAAGTTTTTTTTTAATATTTATGGAACAAATAAAGTTGAAAAGTTTTGTATGGATATATATTATTGTTGATGATGGAGGAATTTTCATTTTTACTAATTCAATTTGATGAAAATTATATAAAAAAATTATAGAATTACTATAGTAGAATTGCACATTAGACATGTGATTTATGGGTCTTGTAAGGAAGTTGCATCTTAGAGATGTTTTTTTTTTTTTGTGCAATTTTGTTAGTATCTATGTCTATCTATAAGATGCAATATATTTGTGGGTTCTAAAGTCGTAATTACAAGATGAAACTTCCTTGTAGTACTACATTATCAATATTGCAGCTTAGAGATGTAACATTTTTATAAATTCTTTAATTTCGATTTTTAAATGTGATATAGCAACTGTAATTTTTTTTCATATGATTCATATTTATGTAATTTTTTTTTTTTTAGAATTGATAGACACGTCTTGGACTCGTTGATAATGTTTTGTTGTATTATAGTTTATCTCATATTTATTGATATATCATATGAAATGAAATGGTTGTATTGTTTTGTATTAAGCTATGCAAATATTGCAATGGTTTCATATTATAATTTTCATCCATTTACATTTTTTCCATCAATACATAATGTATACTATTATCTATGTTGTGCATCTTCATTTCCATAACCCTTTATGTCATTTAATTAATCATTGCCGTTGAAGATCATTAAATTGCATATTAGATTATGCCATAATTGAAATTAAATTATGTATATATAATTATCTTTTGTTATAAAAGATAAAAATTTCCAATTAAATATTGTTATAAACTATTTACACTCATGATTATTTATAAAAATATATTTGGATATGAATCGGTGTACATGGTTCAACTTGCTTGAAACTCATCCTTTTTTTTCGGCTTATTTTATTTTAGTTATTTTTTCATTATATTATGGATAGATTTATATAAAAAAAAAATTGATAAAAGGGCTTATTTCAGCCAAATCTTCCTTGGATTACAAATGGATTTGTAATAAGAAACTTGATAAAAACTTTTTGATTTGATCGAATCTTTATTCTCAGACTTCTTTCTCTCTCTCACCACTCTACACAAAAGGAAAGAGCTTCCAATAAATGAAGGTTTAAAAAATGATTACATTTCTTTAAAACATAAAAATGTAAATATAATTTAACGTTTTATGTATTATAAAGAAAACACATTAAGAAATCATTTAAGTAACATAGTGTTATGCAAAATATATATTATAATAGATATATCATAATTTGAACATTGTAAACTCGTATATCACAAAGTCTTGTGCACTACATGGAGTTGTATTTTAAAGTATATATTTATAGTTAAAAAAACATAGATTTATTTGAAAGATTATCGCAATTAACATTTTTATTAACAATGTATATTTATAAATTGTTAATAATTAACATTTTTATTAACAATAGATTTATCCATAAATTGTCAGAATATACTTATGTTATTTTATATATACATTAAAACGAATCATTTCATTATTTTATTCAATGATTTACATTAAAATGAGATTGACGATATAATGCATAATATGTGTAAGCCCAAAAACTAGCAATCCAAGGTTTCGATCGGTTGAAAGATCCGATCGAACCTAAATTATAAAGTAAAGCTATAAATATTAGTAAACCGATCCCGTAAGTTTGAATTTAAGAAAATAAGTAATAAAATATGAGATTACAAAATTTTCAAATTAGTAATCTGAGGTTTCGATCAGTTGAAAGACCCGATCGAACCTAAATTATAAAGTAAAGCTAGAAATATTAGTAAAATGATCCCATAAATTTGAATTTAAGAAAATAAGTAATAAAATAGGAGACTGCAAAATTTTCAAATTTTAAGTATATAACTCGTTATTTATCGAAAATGTATAAAATGCATTTCAGTACTTAACGAATCGCTAGAGATAATATTTAAGAATATTTATTTGCACTATATATGAATTTATATGTAGGTATAAATACGCGTAATTATTTAAAATACGCGAAATGTGCTAAAATAATACTAAATACTTAAATAAAATTCATAATTAATTAAGAAAAAATCAGGAAAAATCCAAATTAGGTTGTGATAGGTTAGGATTTACAAAATAAAAATTAACCAATTAAAATTAACAACACAAAAGCAAAAAATCAAGGAAATTGGGCAAAGTCATGTCTAATTAATACATAACTCATTTGGACAGTTTACATTAGAGAAAAATAGAGAGACTAAAAAATTTGAGAGAAAATTCATAAAAAAGAAAAGAAAACTGTGCAGTTAGGGCTACAAAAGAGAACCCAGACCCGACGAGCAGCCGGGAGTGGACGGCAACCACCACCACACAGTGGTGGCAACGCCCAGGTGGGCCAACACACCCATGGCCACCGACAGTAGCCGGAGCCATCCAAATCGGTGAGTTCGATTTTTAGCCCGATTTGTGTAATTTTGAAAAAATAGTAAATATTTTTATAAAATTATGAAACTTGTTATTCTGAAATATTTTTGTATGTGGTTTTTAGAAAAATATTATTTTGATGAAAATATGTCTTTTGATATAGGGTCCTTAAGAAATCGTGCAAAACCAAGCATGTTTCGGTTTAGAAATAAATAACTTTAGGAGTGTAGTTTCGAGCCCAAAATTTTTATGTAGACTACTTAGATGATATAGAATAGAACTATGAAGCCCGTTTTCAAAAATTATTTTTTAAAATTTTTAGATAATTTTTAGGCCTTAAAATAAGGCATAAAATGGGTAATTTAGGGTTAATAAAGTAATTAGATGGTTAATTACTGATTTAGTGAATAAGTACGTGTTTTAGGATGTTGAAATCTGATGGAGTATAATATTTGTAATATTTAGGGTGTTAGATATAATTATTATGTTAATTATGTAGTAAATGAGTAATAGGGAAAAATAGTAAATTTTAAGTTAATTTTGGAAATTAGGGTAATTAGGAGTAAAATTTGATTTAATATGAATTTAGACATTTTGAAATGATAATTGGTGTTTAGAGATGATAATTAGAGTGACAGAAATATTAGAAGTGTATTATATACATAAAGGTAATAATACATAATATGTAATTATTAGAATATAATAAATAGAAAATATTATAATAAAAATTGATATTTTGATAATAATAAAAATGTACAATAAATCTGATATGAAACTTGAATTTATGTAATTATATGAAAAATATAAAAAATTTCTCACATTAGGAGTGAATTTGGTATACTAATACGGATTTAAGTGTACCGGGTAAAATAAATACTGACTAGGGGTAATGATGGTATTTAGGAGATTGGGAAGTAATATGATTAATTTCATATTATAGGTTGAAACAAATTTCTAAGGTTGGAGAATAAAACACTACTTAGAAATCGAATTAAAACCTCATTTAGAAATCGATGCGAAAACCGAACTCGAACCTAACCCCAAACCTAGAATAATTGTAAAAGACTTAAGGCCTAGATAATTAGGCATATTAAACCTTAAACACAACATAACAATAAGCGTTATAGGATAAAATGAACTTATAATAGTTATATGAAAAATTGAAACCACGTTTGTGTTATAGGGATGATCGGCAATGGCCTTAGCAAATCGGACTTCGAGTGAGTGAGCGAGCGAGGAGTCAAGGTAAGTTAGGATTAATACGATGCTGTATTTTGGAGGCTTAAGATTATACTTGGTTGTGTTTGTTAGATAGTTGGATGTGTGCATGTGCTTGATTACTGTTTGTTGCTTTGGCATATATTGTATGATTTGTATGAAATGATTGATCACCCTAAACTAGACTTAATCAAATATACGACCAGTAATCATAATCGGACATACATGGCAACTCGTTAGGGGAACTTAGGACTCTCCGGCTAAACACTGACTCCTTTGAAAGGGATAGCGCATGATTGCAATTGGTCCCTTCTTCATCCTTAACCGAACTAAGTGACAAGAGAGGAGGTCGTGGCGAGGGTGAAGTCAGTGGTTCGAAGGTAGTCGTGGGAAGAGCGAGGTCTCCATTGCACAAGCCTGGATTTGGTCGTGAGCTCTTGCATTAATGGCAACTCCTCAACCTGGATTAGAGCGGGCGCAATTTCTCTAATCTCACGACGGGCCGGACAACGTCGTGCGATGGTATTTGCTTGCACATGCATTACACTTAATAAACCGATTGAAAACCTTATTGTGTTTGTGGTATAGTTTTAAGTCCTCCATACTAACTTACTGAGGTGTGGTTGCTCACATCCCTATAGACGTCGTTCAGGTGCTGGCTAAGAAACGGTAAACAACTACTTCGAAGTTAGCAACTGCTGGATCTTGGGGAGTGAGGAAAAATATTGAAGAATCAACACATATGTTATTACTTTTCATTTTTGAATAATGTAATAACTGAATTATAGTGAATATATATAAATTTCCTCACTTTCTTAGATAAATGATTTATTTAAATTACAAACTGTTTACTTCAAAGCGGGTTAATCGTGGATGCCTTGTATAGATTAGGTCTAAGATAGCGGTTGTAAGGCTAACTTCTATCTTAAAATGGTTTACACGGCGGGCTGTTACAACTCTGCCGTTTTGGGACGTGACAATATGTAAAGATTTGATGATAACAAACCATTATTTTCTGTTCTAATTGATTTATTTTAGTTATTTTTTTTATACAAACCCGTATGATAGAATGTATTCTCATTAGAGAATAAATAGATTTATGTCAAAAATTGATTTGAATTTTTTAAATTATCATATCTTTTTACTACTTTTGATATTATATATTATATGATAAGATAAAATATAATAATTTCCTATCAATAAAAGGTTATATAAATGCAAGTTGGAGATGAAATTGATAAATTTGATAAACGAAAATATGATTAAAATTTGATATTTAAGAGTTTATAATTTCAATATGCAATTGAAAAATACATAAAATTTTTATTTTTTTATTTTTATCCAACCAAAAGGGTTACAGGATTGTTCAAGGGTTTGAGAAAGGAATCCCTTATATAGTTAAGTGGAAAATAATTAAAAAAAAATGTACCATTTGAATAATGATTTTCACGTTCCAATTTTTCAATGGCCCTTTTGTCAATGGTCAACTGATACAATCATGAAAACCGAAAGGCATCCCATTTAAAATGATATGAAAATTTCAACTCCCCATCTTCCTCTTCACTTTCATGTTCTGACCCAGTACCTCATTGTTTTGGTCAATCGTTTTGTGCCAGACACGGTCTCACCGACCCCATTCTCACCAACAACACCCAATCAATTCAACATGTTAACACCTAAACAAACCCACCCACGATCCCCACAACGACTCCTTCTCTTCTCCTCTTGAAATCGCCCCCTAACCCCCCTTAAAAGATCCTTCCTTTCCATACCCTTTTTTCAGGTTTAGGGTGTGATTTGCTGAACTCAAGATGTCTGTTTCCACCACTTTCTCAAGCTCAAAATTTGAAACTTTAGGCTTACACAACAAACCCAGATTGGAATCTTCTTCATCATCATCATCCCAAGGCTCTTTTTGTTACAGGAATCGTGTGGGTGTTATCAATCTAATTGGATCATTGAGAGAAGGGGATTTTGGAAAGAGAAACAGGAGAGAGATTGGGGTTTTGGTAAAACCAATTGTGAGATGTAAAGTTGGTCTTTCAGATGGTGTTTCCTTTGATACTTCTAGTGCTTCAGCTCTTGAACAGCTCAAGACATCTGCGCTTGACAGTGAGTCTTCTAATTTTTCTCCTTTTTCTCTTTGTTTGATGGACTTGGCTCTAAGATTGCGTTTATGCGTGTTTTATTGATATTTGAGACATATGTTAATCTTGGTTGATATAATTCTTGGTTGTGGAACTGAGAAAAATCGAAGCTTTTTGTCCATCGCAAGGCTATCTTTTCCTGAGTGCAAATATTTGTTGTAAGAAAGGAATGTTGATTGTGATATGTGCTTGATGTGAGCTATATATAGAAGCAGCGTATTTCCGGATTCAATCACTAGCAAAATACTAAGGGAGAGTTGTGAAAGTATGATAAAAGAATACTTTCGTCAAATATCTTCGCAAGAAGTTGAATTTAGACAGGGGAATTATCTCTTTTAGCAAAATTTATTGTTGGTCCGTTTTACTATATTTAGCAAAAAAATCTTTTGCATCTACATCTGTATCATTCAATAGGAAAATTTAGATGAGTATAAAAAGTTAAACTGGTTAGCCACACATGAAACATCTTTGAAATGATCTTAGGTGATTTGATTTTCACTGCAACGATGAAGAAGAGGTGTCTTCAATTGTTTTGATTGAGGAATGATTGCTTTGTTTTTAACTGGTTCTCCAGATGTTTTTGCAATGGTTATTTTTCCCTGGTCCCTTTTTTTTTTGTTTAATATTTTTTCCTTTGCTTTCATGTAATTGGTTGATTATCATCATCTTGTATCACTAATACATTCAAATCGTCTGATATCAGGGTATACAAAAGAAAGGAGCAGTATCATCTGTATTGGCCTAAGCGTTCATACTGCACCAGTTGAAATGCGTGAGAAGCTGGCCATTCCAGAGGCAGATTGGCCTCGAGCCATTGAAGAGTTATGCAATTTGAATCACATTGAAGAAGCTGCTGTCCTGAGCACTTGCAACAGAATGGAGATATATGTTGTTGCTTTGTCTCAGAATCGTGGAGTCAAAGAAGTGACAGAATGGATGTCTAAGGTACAGCAAGATGTTTCTTTTCCTCCCTGTTTGAGCTGATTTTCTGTATTTTCCCTAACTTTGTTTCTAGAATTTAGTTGTGGTTCCTTACAAAGTTTAGGTAACAGCTCTATTTTTTATTAATGGAGTCTGACATGTATTAGTCAAAATCAGTTAACCTTGTCCCAAACTGATTCTTTAACATTTTATGTCTGGATTCATGTCCAAATAAATCTGAGCATTTATTCTCTTTTTGTTCTTCTGGCCAATGAACATAGTTCCTTAGGGCTTAGACCCTTTTATGAATACCCTTGCTATTCATTGAATGGATTTCTTATCCATCCATCTACGATCACAAGTAGTAGATGCATTTTTGCTTCATCGGTAGAGTTTTTATATGGAATCACAAGAATTAGAAAGCTCAAATTCCAAATGGCTGTGTCTCATCTTGCTCTAATGTTCTCTATCTGGCAGACAAGTGGAGTCTCCATTTCAGAGCTTTGCCAGCACCGGTTTCTATTATACAACAAGGATGCCACGCAACATCTTTTTGAAGTATCAGCTGGCCTTGATTCTCTTGTCCTTGGAGAAGGGCAGATCTTAGCTCAAGTTAGACAGGTAGTCAAAGTTGGCCAAGGGGTTCCTGGATTTGCTCGGCAAATAAGTGGCCTTTTTAAGCAAGCCATATCTGTTGGGAAGCGGGTTAGGGCTGAAACTAACATTGCTGCTGGTGCAGTTTCTGTAAGTTCTGCGTCTGTTGATCTTGCCTTAATGAAGATCCCCCAATCTGCACACACCAATGCCAGAATGCTGGTTGTAGGTGCTGGCAAGATGGGAAAACTTGTGATCAAGCACCTGGCGGCAAAAGGGTGCACGAAGATGGTGGTGGTAAATAGAAGTGAGGATAAAGTTGCTGCCATTCGTGATGAATTGATGGGAGTTGAAATTATCTACAAACCTCTGTCTGAAATGCTATCTTGTGCTGCTGAAGCAGATGTTATTTTCACCAGCACTGCTTCTGAAGCTCCACTTTTTTTGAAAGAGCATGTTGAAAATCTTCCCCAAGTAAATGATGAAGTTGCTGGTCAGAGGCTCTTTATTGATATCTCTGTCCCTAGAAATGTTGGAACCTGTGTTGCAGATGTTAGAAACACACAAGTCTACAATGTTGATGACCTTAAGGAGGTTGTAGCTGCAAACAAAGAGGATCGACTTCGAAAGGCCATGGAAGCTCTGGCAATAATCACACAGGAATCTAAACAGTTTGAGTCTTGGAGGGATTCACTGGAAACTGTTCCAACCATCAAGAAACTCAGGGCTTATACTGAAAGAATAAGACTCACGGAACTGGAGAAGTGCTTATCAAAGATGGGTGATGATGTGCCTAAAAAGACAAAGAAAGCCATAGATGACCTTAGTCATGGCATAGTTAACAAGCTTCTTCATGGACCAATGCAGCACTTGAGATGTGACGAGAGTGAAGGCCGGAGTCTGAGCGAGACCCTGGAAAACATGCATGCTCTTAATAGAATATTTAGCCTTGAAACAGAAATTTCTGTTTTAGAAGAGAAGATTCGAGCAAAAGTAGAAAAAAGCCAGAAGTAAGCTCATAGCAAATTTCTACCGGGATTTTTCAGCTTTGATTGAGGAAGAAGCTTCCCAATCTTGTGGTTGCTTTCCAATACCATGTGAATATTCAGTTCTCATGGATATAGCAGTTTGATTCTTGCAGCTAGTCATTAAATTAGTTCATTATTAGCCAGATATAGCTGCCTGACCCATCGAAATTCTTTTGCTGATATTGCAAGTTTGGCTTTGTACCACCAATGGCGATTTATTTCTCTTGTGAGGTTAGCATCCTAACGGTCTGTGGTTTTTACCTATTACTTGTGACTAATTCTCTGGAGACCCGAGCCATTTCTCTGTACCCTGTCATTTCTTGTAATTAACAATACCGATCATGTCATTTTGATTTGGCTTTTTGAAGAAATCATCAAGAGTTCTTTAATGTTTCCCTGGAATATGATGTTTTCCATCTTGGTCAAAATGCTGCTAAGTTTTGACTTGTTAAGCGTGTATAGAGGAAACCAGATAGCCTTTCGGATATTTTACACTGCTGTTAGAAATGTTCCATGGAGAAGAAATCAAGGAAGTTCATGAAAGCAGGTCATATTGCATCCGCCGGATCCACCCACCTTCTGCCTCCTGCGGTGCATTTCTAGGTGAATGGCCTCATGTATGGCTCATAGTAGTCCTTTGCTTAAGGGAATTACTTGAGTAACAGTTACTTATTGACACCCAATTCGCACGCTTGTCCATGTCTTAGTTAAGCAAATTTGTGAATGTTGTGTTTTCTCACCCTATTGTTAAGCGTGGAAGGGTAGCTCTACACGCTTTTTTTAACTGAAGATTGTAGTGCCATTTTTTGATCTCATAAAGCCTAATTACTTTTGCCCAAAGAAAAGGAAAAGCCACTTGCTGATCGTGCTATTTTAGTGTAGCAAGTTGACGAGGTGGGGGGGGGGGGGGGGGGGGGGGGGGAGGGATGTTAATGTTATGCATTGTGGAAAAAAGTCTATAATAAGTTATATAGAACATGCCAGTGTAAAGTATGAATACCTTTTATGGTATCCATATTTTACTATGATATGGTCTTTTGGGTTTATATAATTATCATCATAAGTAGAGACTGCCATAAGATTTGAGCTTTACATTCTTACAAATCCAAAGAAGATCAAGGGATATTTCCTGTTTTCAAGAAAATGTCAAAAGAAAAATAAGAGTAGCTTTAGCTTTTAATAATTTTATAGCTAATATTTGGTGGTATTACTATGTAATATAATAGGTATGTAACATTTTCTCTTTAGCTTTCTCGCATAATGCTATTATATAAGAACTCGTTTTCTATATTGTACTTGATGAAAATTTGTTGGGATATAAGTAGATCTATGCAAAAATCAATTTTGAATTGGCTTGACTTAGGGGTGGGCAAGCCTGAATTGACCTAAAACTGTCAAGCCTTAAGAACTTAAGTAGTTTAGTCAATCAAACCCGTTAAACCAACTAGTTAGTGAATTGATTGAGTCAGCCCGCCGGTTTTGAATTGGCCTGGTTTTGGGGTGGGTAGGCCTGAATTAACCTAAAATTATGGAGTATTAAGAACTCAAGTAGTTTAGCAAGTCAAACCTGTCGAATCAACTAGTTAGTGAATTGGTCAAGTCAGCCTGCCGGTTCAGATTGATTTCGCCTTCTAATATTAAAAGAAAAAAAATGTTATATGTCTTTTTCTACTACTTTTTCCTTTTTTAACACACACTAAGTATAATAACAAATTACAATTAATAGTTACATTATAATTTTATTTTTTCTGTATTAATAATTTATTCCGATATTAGAATGAGATACTGATATCTTTTATAAATTGCAACTACTTTTACTTTACTTAATATTGTAACTTTTCTCGTTTTATTTAACCTTACTTTATATTTTAATATTAAAGTAATATCATGCTCACATGGTTTAAATCAATCATTTCAAAATAGAATAAAATTTATAACTTCTTTCGCTAACACTTTATATGATTAGTGTTACAATTATTTCGAAATAAAAAATAGAAAATGAGATCAAGCTAAAAATTATTTACAATAATTCACGGGAATGCATGAATAAGATTAAAGGAATTTTTTAAAATAATAATAAATAAAAAAATGACAACTAGTTCAAGGTTCGATGAACTGGCTGTAGATTGTACTCTAAAGAGTTAGGCTTGATTTAACCTAAAATAGGATTGTGAATCAACGGTTTAGAGTTAGTTTGGCATAGCGCTCAGGTCTAAATATAGGAATGAATATTTGCAAATTATAATGTTTAAAAAATTGGAATTATTTGTGGAGAGAAATCCATTTCCAATGAATATAGTCCTTATTATAATATATTCTTATTCTCATTTATATTTAAAAATTGAATTTTATGGAATTCAATTAAATGAAATCGATCAAAGATGGTTTAAAGCTCTTTGTTTTTTTTTTTTTTAAATCTGAACACTATGCTCGAAAACTTTAGAAGGCGATGTGAGAAAAAAAAAATATTAACTTAATGAAATTCTAACAATGTGTTTGGATTGATAGAGAACACCTAAATGGGAAGAAAAATAATGAAATGGGTGGAAATAATACGTTTGATAACTTAAGTTAAGTAAAGAGTGGGGATGGATAAAAAAGGAAGGAAAGTAGTGGAAGCATTTCTACTTTGTAATCCACTTCTTTTTTTTTTTCTTTTTAAATCGGATAAAAATCATTGGAAATGAGTGGAAATATAGTACAATTACAAAATTACCCCCGTTCAATGCTCACAACGTATCTCCACGTTTCCTTTTCTAAAACAAACCAAACAAAGAAAATTGAAACATTTTCTTTCATTTTCTTCATATGTTACCAACCATAAAACAAAAATTTTCCACTAGTTTTTCGTCCATTTCCCTTTTATTAAAAATTGTCAAGCGCAGTGTAAAGTTTTTACGCATAATGATGCACAGTGATTGAAAATTTTCTCATTAAAAAAAAAGAAGAAGAAGAAGAAGAGAAATTGTAAAAGATTGGATGGATCCTAGCTCTCAAGCCTCGCCTTCTCTTCTTGACAAAACCCTACGGCCCATCCTTTGGAGCTCCTAATTAGGAACCTGTTAGGCCCCAACCCAATGTTTCTTAGCACAACACAAAATACGGCCCAAGCTGTTTGAAGCTGTACCATGTGAATAAAATAATCTACCTAAGGCCCATATAACTGATTAGATTCCAAAATATGTTAGATTAGAGTATTTACAACTTAAGGTAACTTAATCTACCTTTGTGTTAAATTTTTTTCCTTCTTTTCTTTTCTTATTTTCCATAATTTCTATTTCTCTGTATTTCTATTTCCTTCTACATCTACTTTATAGGCTTGCTTGAATTATTTGTTGGGATTCAACCAAACCCATTCGATTTTCTACAGAATTATTTCTATGGAATGATTTGACAAGTTTGCCACCAGTTAATACCAGCATAGCAAGCATGGACGGATGCACGATGAGTGACGAAGGATTTAATTTATATAGGTAAAATATATATGTGGACCAATAGGAGTAAAGCCTTATCAAGATTGATTCAAACATGGATTGATGACATAGCTTGGCTAAGTAATAAGTGGAGAGAGCTTTTCTGGAAGCTAAATTATTTCACATTAATATTTCTAAGTTGGACCATATTCCTATTTTGTTAAACACAAAGGGAGTTACTGCATCGACTTAGAAAAGGACTTTTCGGATACAAGCCTTTAATCAAAACAAATTGGGTCCATTCTAAGTATGACTTACTAAAAGATATTCTTGAATTCCACTCTAAATTAAGAGAATGAAATATGAATATATTTGGAATCATTTGTGATGATAAAAAAGATTGACAAAACTTTTATAACCTAGTAGCATGGATACTAATTTTTCAGGATGAGGATCGAATCATCTCTTCTCTTACTGTAATCACCGAAGAAAAAAAGATTGTTACAAAAAAAAAAAACTTAGGATTGGATTTTGTTGCAAATAAGTTGACAACCTACTTAAGCTCTTTTGAAGGTAAGTGTTTTTAAGGAAAGAACTTGATGGCATGATGTTTAAGGAGCAAAAACTATGGGTTGCTAAATCGAGAGCAAAATGGTTTTAAGAAGGGAACAAAACACTAGATTTTTCCAATAATCTATTTTAGCTAGGAGAATCAAAGCTCGAATATATGGTTTGTTTGATAGCTATGGGAATTGGGTGCAAGGGAGGAATCATATGGAACAACTAGTGAATAGCTTCTATCAATCCTCATTCACTACCTAACAAGATTCCTTTAAATTCACAATGAAGAATTGGGTTTCGATTGGAGTTCCCTTGAGTGCTCAAATAAAAGAACTTAGTAAACTTATAGATTCAAATGAAATTCTGAGAGCTGACAAAAGCCTTGGCCCAAGAAAAACATTGTGAGTAGATGGACTCTATATAATGCTTTTTACCCACTGTTGGGATATAGTTGGCCTGTTAGTAATTGAATATGTTCAATTAGTATTTTGAACAAAAAAAGTTCCTAAGGAGATTAACAAGACACTAATTGTCCTAATACTAGAAATCCATGGAGTAGATATTTTAATGGATTATAGGCCAATTAGCTTATACACAACGATGTATAAAATAATTACAAAGATCCTCGTTAATTAATTTCGCCCTTTTTGAACGAGTTAATTAGCTTCACTTAATCAAGTTTTGTTCCACAAAGAAGTGCCTTGAATAATGTTATTCTTATGTAAGAATTAATGCATTGCTGTAAGAAAAAAAAGGGAAAAACGGTTAGATGATCCTAAAACTTGATCTATAGAAAGCTTATGACGTTTTTGTGACATAGGTGATGGTTGAACTAAACTTCCCAAAACTATGGATAAATCTGGCATGCTCTCATTAACATCTCAGAAATATTCTGCCATAGTTAAGGCAATCAAACCAACTCTCATACGAGCTTCGAGAGGTTCATTCATCTGATCGTAAACTAGAGTTACTTTTGATTCTGCAATATTTTGCAATTTTATAGTTAATTTTTCAATAATCTTAAATGGTGGAACATTATAGGAGTTTGAATCTAGCCGAGGGATTTGCTAAGGTGATTTGATCTAATCTTATCTTACCTTTTTATATTGGTGATGGAAATTTTGAGTTAAATTTTTCAACAACATGTTGAACTAAAGAAATAGAAACCAATAAGACTTCAATAGATGGGAATAGAGTTGTTATATCTATTCTTTGTAAATGGTTTATGTTATGTTTTGAAATCGCAACAGTCCTGCCGTGTAAACCATTCTATGATAGTAACTGGCCTCACAGTGCCTACCATAAACATGATCTACACAAGGCGTCGACTACTCCTCGTTTGAAGTAAACAGTCCAATTAAATGTTTAACTACAATTATGGTAAATTTCACAAAATTTGAATAAACATATATAATTATATGTAGAGTCCACAGAACTTCCCAGGAAATTCTACATATACACAATAGTTCACTAATTTACATAATAACTATCAATCTTTCATCCTCAAATTACAAACGACATCCTTGTTACACATTATTACTAAGTAAATTGATCTCCATACCCTTGGCTTCAAAAGAACTAACCTTTGGATAATTGTAAGGCGGTATAATACTTGAAGTATTCAGAAATCAAGACTTACAAAAGCATCTATGGGGGTATGAGCAACTAGAGCTCAGTAAGTTGAATTGGAGACTCATGAGAGTATTTAAACACAAACAAGATTATTAAGTAATTATTTTAATGCAATGCAACAATCAAGTATCATTGCACAACGTAGTCTGTGTAAGCCCTAAAGTTAAGTCAAGAGATAGTAGGATTAAATTTAGAACATAAGGTTTAAGACGACCGGTTAAAGGATTCGATCAAACTCAAATTATAAACTATGGAGAGAAATATTAGTAAAAATGATATCGTAAACTTCAATTTAAGAAAATAAGTAATAAAATAGAAGACTATAAAATTTTCAAATTTTAAATATAATACTTGTTAATCATCAAAAAGGCGAAAAGTGTAATTTAATACCTAATAAATTACTAGAGATAGATTATATGTATACTAAAAAATCATAGAATAACCTAAATAATAATTAGGAATGTTTACATGTACCCCACATGTATTTACGTATAGATAAAAATACGCGAAATTACTTAAATTGGCCAAAAACTTAGTAAATAATTAAAGAAAATTATTAAATTAATTAAGAAAAATTAGAAAGGTATGGAATGATGAAAATATGGTTGTGGCAGGTTAGGATCTAAAAAAAAAAATTATCTAATTAGAATTAAGCAACACAAAAGTCAAAAATCAAGAAAATGGGGCAATGTTATGTCTAATTAAAGCATATTAATTACCCCAAACGTCTATAAATAGGGAAAAATTTCAGAGAACTCCTTTGTACAATTTAGAATTAGAGAAAAATAGGGAACTTAAAAAATTCGAGAGAAAATCCAAAAAAAAAAAAGAAAAAGAAACTGTTCAGATAAGGCTAGTGAGCCAACCTACACCTCACCACCACCTGGGACCGAGCCGCCACTACCACCACCTCACTTAAGCCTCACCGTAGGCCGGCTGACACATTTGGACTTGAGTTGGACGGCCAAAAAGCATTGAACCGGTGAGTCCCTTATTTGCCCCAATTTTGAATAATTTTGTAAAATTAGTTATTTTACCCAAAAAATTATGAAACTTGTTATTCTGAGGTTTTATTGTATGTAGATTTAGGAAAAAATAGTGATTTAGTTTAATCACGTCTGAAAATATAGGGTTATTAACAAATTGTGTAAAACCGAGTATGATTAAAACGGGAAATAAATAGGCTTAGAGTGTAGTTTGTAGCTCAATTTTTTTCTGTAGAATACTTATGTGATATAAAACAGTGCTATGAAGCTATTTTTCTAAAATTAATTTTTGAAAATTTTAAATTAATTTTTAGCCTTAAAATGATGGAAAAATTGGGTAATTTTGGGTTAATTAGGTGATTAAGATACTAATTACTGATTTAGATAGTAATTAGATGTTTAGGGATATTAATCTCTGATGTAGAAACCTAATCCTAGCCTTTGGAGTATTAAGTATAGTTAATTTAGGAAATTAGGTAGTTATTGTAAGAAATTAGTAATATGTGGAATTGAAAATTTATAAATCTAAAAAAATTAGGGTTATTTAGATAAAATCAGTTAAAAAATCAGAATAATACTGTATCTGAAATAAGATTTAATTTTAGGTAATTGTATAAAAATGTAAGATTTTCTCACATCAGGGATAAATCCGATACCCCAATTACGAATAGCGTATACTGAATAGTTTAAAATACTAAATTAAGACCCAATAGAATATTTGAATACTCAAGCTTAATGTGATTAATTTTACATTAGGATTTGAGTATATTTAGGACTTAGGAATCAAAACTAGAATCTAATTTAAGGTTTGAACCTCGAAATAGAGTAGAAAGAATTATTAGTATATAATAAGTATACATGGGAAAAAGAGTTAAATTATAACTTAGAATATGAATCCTTAAAGTATAAGTACTAAAAAGACCTATTTGTATTATAGCACACCCAGAGAGGAATGGGCTTGCAACTAACTGATCGGGTGATTGAGAAATTCTAAGTAAGTTGGGTTATTACTTATTGTAATAGAGTACTAGTTTTATGGTACTCGGAGACTTAGGCTTGTATATGGTTGTGAATGTAAGTAGTTTACGCATGTGTTTGATGTATCTGAATGCGTGCTGAATTTGTAATATGAGTGATTTTGTGATTGATTGAATTAGTGTGAAATTGTTTGAATACCCTAAATGAAATTTAATCTTATTTGACACTAATAATAAAAATATCATGCATTGCAACCCGTTAGGGGATCATAGGATTCTCCAACCAAATATTGACCCCTTCAAAAGGGATAGCATAGGATTGCAAAATGGTCCCTTCTTCATCCTTAGTCGAACTAAGTGATAGGAGAGGAGGTCGCAGCGAGAGTGAAGTCAATGGTTTGAAGGTAGTCGCAGGAGGAGCAAGGTCTCCATTACATAAGCCTGGATTTGGTTGTGAGCTATTGCATAACATGGAAACTTCTTAACCCGGATTGGAGTAGGTGAAATTTCTCTGATTTCACAACGGACCGGACTACGTTGTGCGATGACACTTAATTGTTGCATTGTATGAAAATAATTGTTTGACAATCTTGTTTGTGCTTGTATGCATTCATGAGTTTCTAATTCAACTTACTGAGCTATAGTTGCTCATACCCTTATAGATCTTTTTGTAGGTCCTAATTTTTAAGCACTTCAAGTATTATGCTACCTTACAATTACCCAGAGGTTAGTCTTTTTTAAACCAGGGCTATGAGGATCAATTTACTTAATAATGATGTGTAGCTAGAGTGTCCTTTGTAGTTAAGGATGAAAGACTAATAGTTCTTATGTAAATTAGTGAACAGTTGTGAATATGTAGACTTTCTTGGGAAGTTTTGTGGACTTACATATAATTATACATGTTTATTAGAACTTTGTAATATATATCCTAATTGTAGTCAAACTTTTAATCGGACTGTTTACTTCAAAGTGAGAAGTCGTCGACGCCTTGTGTAGATCATGTCTATGGTAGGCACTGTGAGGCCAGTTACTATCATAGAATGGTTTACACGGCGAGACTGTTGCGACTTTGCGACTTCGCGACTTCGGACGTAACAGTCCAGTCCGTTACGAAATCAGAGAAATTTCACCCACTTTAATCTGGGTTGAGGAGTTTCCATGTTATGCAGCATCTCATAACCAAACCCAGGCTTGTGCAATGGAGACCTCGTTCCTTTTATGACTACCTTTTAACCATTGACTTTACCCTCACCGCGACCTCCTTTCCTATCACTTAGTTTGACTAAGGATGAAGAAGGGATCATTTTGCAATCCTACGCTATCTCTTTCGAAGGGGTTGGTATTTTGTTGGAGAATCCTATGACTCTCTAACGAGTTGCAATGCATGACATTTTTGGTTATAAGAGTCGAACAAGATTAAATTTCATTTAGAGTATTCAAACAATTTCACACCAATTCAATCAATCACATTACAAATTTCAGCACGCATTTAGATACATCAAACATATGCGTAGACTACTTATAATTACAACCATATACAATCCTAAGTTTCTGAGTACCATAAAATAACACTCTAATACAGTAAGTAATAACCCAACTTACTTAGAGTTTCTCAGTCGCCCGATCACTCAATTACAAGTTGGTTCGTCTCTGGATATCCTATAATGCAAATAGGTCTTTTTAGTTCTTATACTTTAATGATTCAAATTCTAAGTTATAATTTAGCTTATTTTTTTTCCATATATACCTATTATTTACTAATGATTCATTCTACCTTATTTCGGGGTTCGATTCCTAAGTTAGATTCTAGAATCTTAAATATTCTCGAATCCTAATATGAAATTAATCACATTAAGCTCGAGTATTCTAATATCCTATTGGATTTTAATTTAATATTTTAAACTATTCAGTACACGTTAATCCTAATTGGAGTACTGGATTTATTCTCGATGTGAGAAAATCTTACAATTTTTTATATAATTACTTAAAATTAAATTTTATTTTAGATTTTATATTTTGATTTCTATTATTATATTATCTAATTAAACCTAATTTTTTATAATATTCCTAATTTTCTATAATTAGCACATAATTCCTTCATTACTTATACTTAACACTCCAAAGGTTAAGATTAGGTTTCCACATCAAAGATCAACATCCCTAAACATCTAATTATTATCTAAATTAGTAATTAGTATCTTAATTACCTAATTAACCCAAAATTACCCAATTTTTTCATCATTTTAGGGTTAAAAATTAACTTAAAAATTTCAAAAATTAATTTTAAAAAAATGGCTTCATAGCACTGTTCTATATTCCTTAAGCATTTTATAGAAAAATTTTGAGCTTCAAACTAAACTCTTAAGCTTATTTATTTCTAGTTCTAATCATGCTCGATTTTGCTTAATTTGTTAATAACCCTATATTTTCAGATGTGATTAAACTAAATCACTATTTTTTCCTAAATCTACATACAATAAAACCTCAGAATAACAAGTTTCATAATTTTCTGGGCAAAATAATTAATTTTTAAAAATTATACAAAATCGGAGTAGATTAGAGACTCACTCGGTCCGATGGTTTTTGGTCTTCCAACACCGGTTCGGGTGTGTCGGCTGGTCCAGGCGGTGGGTCTAGAGTGGGGTGGTGGTGGTGGTGGTGGCTCGGTCCCAGTTAGTGATGGTGTGTAGGTTTAGCTCGCTAGCCCTATCTGCATAATTTTACTTTTTTTTTTCTTTGGTTTTTCTCTCGAATTTTCGAAGCTCTCTATTTTTCTTTAATTCCTAACTGTCTAAAGGAGTTCTATAAATTTTCTCCCTATTTATAGAAGTTTTTTTGTAATTAATATGCATTAAATGAGATAAGACATTGTCCAAATCCTTTAATTTTTGGTTTTTGTGTTGCTTAATTCTAATTGGATAATTTTTCTTCTTCAGCTCTTGACTTTTCACGACCAGATATTCATCATTCCCTATCCCTCTAATTTTTTTTCAATTAATTAATAGTTTTCTTTAATTATTTACTAAGTTTTTGGCCAATTTAAGTAATTTCACTTATTTTTACCTACACGTAAATACATGTGGGGTATATGTGAACATTCCTAATTATTATTTAGGTCGTTCTATAATTTTTAGTATACATATAATCTATCTCTAGCAATTTATTAGTTATTAGATTACATTTTTTGCCTTTTCGATAATTAACAATTATTATACTTAAAATTTGAATATTTTATAGTCTCCTATTTTATTATTTATTTTCTTAAATTCAAGTTTACGGGATCATTTTTACTAATATTTCTCTCCATAGTTTATAATTTAGGTTTGATCGGATTCTTTAACCGATCGTTCTAAATTTTGTGTTCTAAGTTCAATTCTACGGTTACTTGGCTTAACTTTAGAGCTTACAGTTTAGTCTTTATGGAGGAAGCATCCATGGAAAATGCAAAGTTAATGATGGAAGTCATGTCAAAGTTTTAGGAATTATCTGAACAGAAAATGAATCTTCAAAAATCTAAGCTATTGTTTTCAAGTACTGTAGAAGCTAGATTAGGAAGGGAAATTTCGGAATCATATGAATTGAAGTAGCTATCGGATTTGGTAAGTACCTAATAATTCCAATTACAAGCAATAGAAGATGCAAAAGTGCTTATATGAATTTTTTATTGGAAAAAATAAGAGCAAAATTAATAAGATGGCTAGCAAATCTGCCGAATTTCATATGTAGAAAGTTGCTAATTTCAACAAATTTGGAAAGCACCATAAACTACTACTTATAAGCAATGAAGAAACCATCCGATACATTAGTCAAAGTGAAGAGAATGAGTAGAGACTTCCTTTAGGGATCTATCATTGAAAAATGAGTTATACATTAGGTTAGTTGGGATAAAGTTAAGAAAGGAGAAATTATGAAGGAGAACAGAGTATTTTGGAACTAAAGCTACGGAATTAGGTAGTTATTATTAAGCTAGCCTAGCAAGTACAAACGAATATAGCTCTTTGGGGAAGTAGATAGTTGAAAAATATAATGAATTTCCTAAGAAAGAATCCAAGACAGGTTATTGAATACTGGCAAAGAAGGTTCAGTAATAAGCTGTTGGATGTAGGCTCTCTATGATGTACTGAATTTAGAGTTTGGATTTAGTATATATGGTTTCTTTATTTTTTTAAATTTCGGTTTGTAAATAGATTTTGTAAGAGTGAGAATTAGATAATGCATTGATTCTTAGTGTAACAATAGCATTGAAGAGTCAAAGGCAATGGTGAAATTTCTTGAATGCAAGAGGAAGAAGGAAGCCTACTCGGAATGTAAAATAATCCAGTGAAACAACTATTATGGTGGTAAGACTAAATGTAGAAAAACCATAACGATATAATTTAAGGAAATATATATATATATTTTTTTTTATCATTAGTGATTGTTGTTATATATATCCTATGTGAATGCGATAGCTTCTCTAAGGCCTATATGACTAATAGATTCCAAAAAATTTTAGAGTATTTACAACTCAACTTATCTTTTTTTTTTTAAATCAATTTTTTCTTTTCCTTTTTTATAAATATTTTTTATATTCCTATTTCTATGTATTTCTACTACTTCTACTTTACTGGCTTGCTTGAATTATTTGTTAGGATCCTACCTACCTCATTCAATTTTCTACATAATTATTTGAATTTAGTTTAGCTTATCCTAACCCCACTAGCCTTAGTTTGGCTTTATTTAGAATACCACAAGTTAATTTCCTATGTAACTAAATATAATGTTCACTTTTAGCATATTGGATAGTGCATACTTGGGATTGCACCTTTATGTTGATTTAGCAAGATAAAGAAGCATTCTAATTTTTAGAGAAATATCTACACTTGATGATGCTGTCTATAGAGTTCCCTATGCACTTTCTTGATTTATCATGAGGCCTTATCAAACAATCTTGCATTGTTACATGGAGAGGGGAGTCTCAAGATTGCACATACTATTTATCTCTCAAAAATGTGATTCTGCATATTCCACAACATTGTGTTTTCTTTTACCAACTCTATAACTCTTTGTCCTAGAATTAACGAGTGTCTTAGACATTGGCTTAAAACCTTACTTTTGAGGAATTTAGTTGGCAAACCCTACCCGTATGTTCATTCCATCCTCAATCTACCCTAAAGCACCATTTAAGAGATACTTTATGTTGCGGAAGATACTTGCCCATTCCTAAGAATCCTGTGAACACCTTATCACCGGTAAGAAAGATGAGCTAGAAATATAAATACCCTTTAGTATTCATGCCAACGGGCATCGGAATTAGAGTAAACTCTCCATGCAAACTTTGTAAGAAAATTTAAATAGAAGTCAATTAAGTCTTTAATGCCTACACCCCCCTTTACCTTTAAGTAAAGTGACCTTTTTCCAACTCAACCAATGCACTTTCTTTCTTCATTTACTTACCCCCACCAATATTGGACAATAGTGGTATTTACTTCCACATACCATTTAGTTGTAAATTTGAACACACTCATGGAATGGTTAAGGATTGTACTGCCACTACCTTTATGAGAATTTTTATCTAGCATTTGAGAAGAGGCATCTCTTTCAATTCTTTAATTTTAATTCGATTCTATCCTTTGCAAATTGTAGGAATTTTGATTGATTCCTCCACGATAGGGTTGGTAGTTTAAGGTAATTTCTTGGATTGGTTGATAATGAAGCTTGCAAAACTCCACAAATTTCATTAACTAATGTTGATGGGGCAATTTTGTTGAGGAACATGTTGGATTTTTGCAAATTGACCATTTAGCCTCAAGATATCCTACAAAAGATTCCTTAGCATTTGTACATTGTGAGTGGTGGTGTCAACAAAAAACAAAAATTTGTTAGCTAATAATAAGTGAGATAAAGCGAGACACGACCATCTAATTTGCATTCCTAACGAACTTCTATCTTCTATTGCTTTCCCTTAGCATCTTGATAGCACATCAACAATTAAGTTGAAAAGATAAGGTTGGAGATGATCATCTTATCTAAGGCCTCTAAATGGAAGGACCAAATTGTAACCTTCCCATTCATCGAAATTTTATAATTGACTTTAGCGATACTTTTCATTACCTAGTTAATCAAATTCTTGCAAAAGCTAATCCTTTGAAGTACAACCCTTAGGCCTTAAGAAAATGCCAATCAATCTAGTCATAAGCTTTATTTATGTTATGTTTTGGGAAAAATAGGTTTTATAATTGGCTTGCCCAATTATTTGAAAATGGAATGCTTTATGCGTTATTAAAATATTATCATGAATTGAATAAGGTTTACATATCAGGGAATCAAAGAGAATCTTTAACCAATTAACAAGGATTCTAGAAATAATCTTGAAAATGAAGTTATATGGACTAGTAAAGGTTAATTTTAATACTAAGAAAATAACAATACTAATTAGAAAATAGGATAATATCTAATGAGAAGAAAGAAAAAACTGTATCCACTATGCTATTGCCCATGATATGTTAGTAAAGTTGGGAAAAAAAACCCTGAATTAAGTTCCCATTTTAGACAACTCGCCTTCAACTTCTAACCCTTTACTTAAACATATGGCTCCAATGAAATCAAGTTTTAAGGAGGTAAAACTTTAGCAGCCATTATTTAGTCATTGCCTATTTATTCCCTATCCATAAAGACAATAGTTTCATTATTTCCTCTATTTTTGATTTCTCTATTCCAACTTCATTGTCAGTTGTTAAACCTCCCTTTAAGGTAGATACAATATTCTTTCGATAATCTTTCTTCTATTGAGGATGCAAGAATGGTAGATGCCTTCTTATCTTGCTATTACGAACTTCTCTCATCTTTTCTTGTAAGCCTCAGCAGTGTTATAGGGTTTTTGTTAGTCCTTATTCCCTTTTTGCCACTCTTACTCTCTTCTTTTTTTATTAGACTTAGTAAGCCCTTTGATCCCTTCTTGCTTCTTAATAATGACTAGATAAGCAATGTCAGATGAGTTTGTAAGCAAATAATTCATTGCGTTTTTTTATTATAGGATTAAACAAGAAAGTGATTGAGGTGATTAAATTATGAGCTTTGACTCAATTAGAAGTAAGATAGAATTTTTTTTTTGACAAAATTCAAATGTATCATTTTGATAGAACCATCGACTTCAGCTAAAGCATATAATTATGTTCGAACAAAACCCCTGCTAAACATACATTTGGATCCCTCAACTTAGTGCCGCAAGATTATTTGCCAAATGAACTATAATGTAAGGTTTTGAATTGATAAATCTTTATCTAACTTTATATTTCAGAGTCGTAGGAATACTAAACAGCAACAAAGTAGTTATAAAGCACAAGCGCTAAGTAGTGCCTTCAATCCCGATAACATTTCTCATGATGCCTAAAATCTTTAAACTATGGCCAAAGAATTTTAAGTAAGGGAAAAATGCAGGCTCAATTATATTTGCATTAATTTGAGCTTAGCATAATGATTAACTGAATAGATTGTTGGATTAAGAGACAAACTTCAAGTAAATCATGCTAGAACTTAGGATGATGACTTAGGGAAATTTAGCTTTTTAGGCTTAGAATAGAGGCTATTAAGGCTGGTTAGATAAGTTGTAACATTTCTTAACGAGCTCATGTACTCAATAGGATTGGACCGTAAGTCTTAAGCACTTAGAAACCAATGAAAGAGTTTATTTATCCCATTTGTTGATTACTAAGGCAATTCGATGTGGTTACTACAAAACTTTATAGATATTCACAAGTTCTTCATATACATAACTCAAAGATCAAAGGGAAAAGACTCTTCTATCTAGCTTTTTGCATTGAATCAAACAAAGATTGGAAGATCGAATTTTATAAATATTTAAGCCTTTCCTAAGCTAATCTTAAGAATTGCAAAGCTAACACTTTTGAGCTCCTTTGCTTGTTACAAGTTTATTAACTTTCTAAGCTTGCATATTCCTCCATCTTGAACTTTCTCTAAGTTATCCTACTTAGAGCTGCCATTCAAAGCCATGCTATGTATTTGAGATCTTATAAAGTGTGAGACTTAACACAAGTTATGCCTACATAGCATGGTTTGAATTTTTGCATTAACAGATGGAATATATATATATATATATATATATTTAGAAAAATGAAGCTTAAATAAGTTTAATTGAACTTAACTTCATCAACTACTACTTTTTACCAAGTTCAACTCTAAAATTCTAAACTTGATTGAGTTTGTGTTTGACTTTTAACATTTCAAGTTAAAGCTTAAATTTATGACAGATAGTGTTTCTAGAAAATGGAGTGTAAATGAGTTTAATAAAATTTGACTTCATTAACTATTATTTTAAATTTAGTATGAATTTAAAATTCTAAACTTAATTGACTTTATTTCAAATTTAATCTTTCAGATCTCCAGTTAAGATCAACTTTAACTTTAGTAGTATATTGATAAGTTTTAATTTTTTTTATTTTTTATTTTTTGCAATCCAAAACAAGATGTAATGCTTACATAAAAGACAAATAAAAAAAAAGGTGAAAAAAAACTTGTTTGCCCAGTACATTTGATCATCGAGAGGAAATGACTAGGAAAGCTCCCTAGGTAGTACTACTCGTATATTTTAACCTAACCAATTGGAAGTTTGCACCCCATTAAAATATCGTCCGAGCAGTAGGTCGAAATCTAACCTGTCATCATTTGTCTGAGTAGTCTCACAATTTATAATCGTACAATAATTCAAACAACCAAGAAAATGATTCATTCATCATTTGCAGTTTCATAGGCTTCGTAGCTGTCAGTATCATCATCTTGTCCTACTATGTTTTGATGAATGATGACCTTTCTGGCTCTCCATCTATCACTCCTTAGACCTTGGCAATCGGGTTTATTTTATATATATAGATGGTTATAGGGAGAAAATCTCGAATAAGCTAGTGGCCTGCACATATGGAGGCTATGGCGGGTAGCAATAATGTCTCAAAGGAGCGGAACAATTTTTCGCGGAATGAAAAGTTAAGACGGTCTTAAAGATAGAAAAAGAAGTTACCGTGGGTGCGTAAGTAGTAATTAGAGTGTGTGAAGTAGAAGGTGTGTCAAGCAGCATGTATAAATTGAAAAAAAAAAATCATTAATATTAATTAACCAAGTATCTGACGAGTAATAAATAAATATTAATAATAGTAATCTATATTTTTAATTATTAAAAAAAGTTACTGATATTTAAACACTTTACATTAAAACACCTAATGTGATATAATTATTAAAACCTTTATCGTATAAACCAGAGGTACTTGGTATGCTTCCTTTTTAAGGACTTTTTAACCATTTTTTTTTTCTCTTAGACCCTTTTATATATTTCTTTTTTATTTTTTACATGTCTCATAAATAATATCAATAAATCTTAAAAATCCTTATTTAAGAAAATCAAAGATAAAGTAAAGAGTTTCTAATTAAAAAAACCTTTAGGATGTTAATCTAGTCTTAGAGATTCTGAATGAAGTCTTAGCATGGTACATATTCTAAGGTAGTATTTAATAGAAAGGATATTGTAAAAGAAAAACAATACAATATAATTCTTTTGTACCATATTTAATATTTCTAGTCTTAGAGTAAACTGTGGGGTGTTTTGACAATATGCTTATTTTGACCAATGAAATAAATTATTATACTATTTGATATATGATGATATATGATACGAATGATAAGGTTAAAATGTCTTTTATCCAGTAACTTGACCAACCACGTAAGCCAACCAAATAAAACCATATACCATACAATGATGGCAACCATAAGATTTTACCTTCTCTATGGGTGCTAAAGTGGATGTGCCTGCACCACATGCCCAAACGATTGCGTCTCTCATGCTCATCTCTTTGCATATTTTTATGGTTGAGATATTTCTAGTGAATTCTTTTAGCTTCTATTGTATTAAAGAAAATGGATGTGTTTTCCTAACTTTTGGAGAAAATGAAATTATATTAATAATATTATAAAAAGTGCAAAATGAATTAGGGTTAAAATGCTTGATTATTGTTGATGTTTGTGATATTGTTGTTTCTATTACAATCGCAACTGCCAAAAGGCTTCGAGTCTGGAGAAAAAAGGAAGGAAAAACTGAAGATGGCACGTTAGCGATTATGATTAGCATCTATTTTCTCATGTTAAAGAGTTCCAAAAAGTCCTATTGATATATACTTACTAGAGAGTAAAGAGTTTAAAATAGAATATTTTAATATTTAAGATTAAAAAAACGATCTATTGATATTAATATATAAATTTTTTTTATGAGTAATAGATAAGTATTTATAATATTTAAACATATGGTAATAATAATGGATTCATTCATTTTTTTTTATTAGAGCCTAAGAGAGGAGATTCGAATTTTGATTTATCTTAATAGCGATACTTTTAAACTATAATAGTCTTGACTAATCTATACTTTTAAATATAAAACTTTTATTATTACCTTAATAACCACTTATCAAACTAAATGATGTGTAATGAAGCTTTTTTCATAAATATCGCCCAAATATTGGGCATAGCATGTATTAAAAAAAAATAATAATAAGAAAAGGTCCAGTTACCCGGAGTTAGAAGTAGAGTTGAAGTTGGTGTATTGAAGCCTTTTTCATAAACATGGCCCAAATATTGGGCATAGCATATATTTAAGAAAAAAAAAAAAAAAAAAGAAGTCTAGTTACCCCGGAGGTAGAAGCGAAGGTGAAGTTGGCAATTGTAGGTTCTGCTCATTCCATTACAAGAAATGTATTGTATTTCATGTAGTCAAAGTCATTGTCGACAGGATCGCGGGCTGTAATGCATTTTTTTTTTCTTTTTTGTTTTTTTTTTTTAGTTTAAAGTTGATTTACTTTAATGAATCTAGGTGCTAGCTTAATCATTCTTCACTCCATTTCGCTAATATAAACTACCACAGTAACTCCACCTTCGCTACTTTATTTATTTATTTGTTAGTTAGTTTGTTTTTCATCATGGTTCTTCCTTTCAATTTCCCACTTCAATTTGCAATACCAAGATTTCACGATTGTTCATGTTAGGGCGAATTTTAGTTTATGCTTTATCAACCGTGCCGCCGTACATGTACGATCAAAGAGTAAAGTATTCTAATGTTAAATCTCAAGATATATATTAATTTTGAAATTTAGGTTTAATGTTATATATTTATAACTAGGATTCCTCATAATCAAGGCTTTCATGAAATAATCCATACCGATATTATTCTCTTTGTTGGAACGGTATAGGTTTGAATTTCTCGTCCCGTTGTGCTTAAAAAAAAAATAAATCCTATAATTCATGGCATGCATTCTATTTGTCCTAGAAGTTCTTAGATAGTATGAAACCTTTCTAAGATTTTCATCAATTTTACAAAAGTTATGTTATAGAGCAAGATATCATATTATATTGACAATGAGAGGATAAAATGGTAGTTGATCCTTTACCTCAGAGGCTTCAAACAATAGTGAAAAATAGTAAAAGATATTAGAGTAGGATCGAAAGCTTATAGACTCTTTCGATTTTAGTCGATGTGGTTGGATTGTAACTTTCAAGACTTCGTGACATTACCTTGGTTGCTATCTAAGGATAATATTGAAAAGGACCCGTAGACATTTGCTAATAATTTGAGAAAGTGGAATAAAGAAGTTCTTGGACTTATTCATGTTAAGAAGAAACAACTAACGGAGAAGATTGGACAAGAATGTGAGAGTTTAAGGAGAGATCCTAGTCAGGCATTGATTACCAGAGAATGCTTTCTGCAGGAGGCATTAAAGGACGTCCTTAACTAAGAAGAGAGGTTATGGGTGGCAAAGTCAAGAATTGAGTGGATTGTAGATGGAAAACACAACACTCGTTTTTTCCATGTTCAACACTTGCAAGAAGAGCGAAAAGGAGCCATCACAACCTACCACCATCGCACCACCTTGTCAACATACTTAGAGCCACCATTGGTGACTCGAAGCTAATCAGCTAAGTGAGTTTGATTCCAATCCGATTTTGTTTAATTTAGTAAAATTATTAAATATGTTTAGAAAATAATGAAATTGGGTATTTTGAGGTTTTTATATATGTAGATTTAGAGAAAAAATATTAGTTTGGTAAATTTAGATATGGAAATATCTGAGGTTATTTTTGATTTAAAAATAAATGATTTTAATAGTGTAGTTTTAAGTTTAAATTTTTATATAGGCTCTTTAGAGTATGTAAAACAGCGCTATGAAGACATTTATTAAAAATTATTTTTTGAAATTTTTAAATAATTTTTAGGCCTTAAAATAATATATAAAAGAGTGATTTTAACTTAATAATTTAATGGAAAAATGATAAAAATAATGATTTAGTATATAATTAAGTGTTTTAGGATGTAAGTTTTTGATGTAGTATGATATTTGTAGTATTTAAAGTATTAGAGTAATTATTATGTGTATTATGTAGTGTATATGTGTAAATTAATAATATGTGAAATTGAAAATTTAATAAGTGGAAAACATTAGGTTAATAATAATAATAATAATAATAATAATAATAATAATAATAATAATAATAATAATAATAATAATAATAATAATAATAATAATAATAATAATCAATCTAATTTGAAACTTAAATTTTGATAGTTATATGAAAAATATAAGTTTTGCTCACATTGAAAGTAAATTCGGTAGTTAAATTAAGATTAAGGTATGCTATACAGACTAAAATACCGGTTAGGGGCCAAATATGATATTTAAGATACCTGAGTATAATGTGATTAATTTCAAATTATGGTTTGGAACGAAGTTTTAGGGGTTCACGTATAACATCCGTAATCGAAATTCGAATTAGAACCTAAATCGGAAAGCGATTTAAAAAATCGATTCAGAAACTAAGTTAGAATAAATCGATAATAAGTAATATATATATATATATTTGAAAAATTGAGTCAAATCATAATTTAAAACTTGTATGTCCTAAGGATATAAATACCAAAAAAGTATTTATATTATAGGATATACGAAGACGAGTTGATTTATCGCAAGTCAAGTGAGCGAATTGAGGATTTTAGATAAGTTGGGTTCAATATGTCGTTGTATTTTGGAATACTACATTAAAGTACTCAGAGGCTTAGGATTGTATGTGATTGTACTTGTAAGTAGCCACATGTGCATATGCTTGTGTGTCACTGATTATTTGTTGAAAACTGATGTTGTGTTTTGGTCATTTGTTTTGAATTGAATAAAGTAAGATTGCTTAGTCACCGTAAGTCAAAATTAATTATAAGTGACTTAAATACCTTAATTAGACATATATTGCAACCCTTTATGGGATAATTATGATTTTCTAACCAGATATTGACATATTCGAAAAACGTAGCATTGGATAGCATAATGTTTTTTTCTTCATCCCTAATTGAACTAAGTAATATGAGAGGAGATCATAATAAAGATAAGGATAATGGTTCGAAAGATAGTCATAAGATTAGCAGTGTCTCCATTGCACGAACTTGGGTTTGATTGCGAGTTATTGTATAAACATTGAAACTCGTTAACTTGGATTTAAGCGGGTAAAATTACTCTAATTTTACAACGGATCGGATCAAGTTGTATGATAGCATTTGCTTATTGTATTGCATTTAATTAATTGTTGGAAAACCATGTTTGTGTTTGGTATTCATTCTTAAATTTTGCATCTTGACTTTTTGAGTTGTTGGTTGCTCATATATTTATAGATTTTTTTACAGGTACTGATCAAGATGCCGTGTTATAACTATCCTAAGGTTAGTTTTTTTTCTTTTTTCTAAAGTACCTTGAGGAGTGAGGATCAAATTGGCTGAACAATCAAGTCCTTTAGAGTTTTATTATTAACTCTTAGGTTTTTGTAATGGTCTTGTAATAATTTACTAATCAAACTATTGTGTCATGTAAATATTTCCTAAGATTGTAAGATAGTATAAGTATCTTTATATAAGTATGACTTAAAGTTTCTAGTTATATATATATATATATATATATATAAATTTTATTAGTAATTATAAATAAGTTGTTTACTTCAAAGAAGGGAGTTATTGACACGACGCCTTGTGTAAATCGTATATACGATAGTAATTGTAAGATCAATTATTATTATAGGTTGGTTTACACGGCAAGACTGTTATGACTTATTCGCTTTGGAGCATAACAATTTGCACTCTCATTTTTACAATGCTTGTTGGAAAATGGTAAGGGAATTAGTGTTTGATGTCATGGAAGATACCTGGAGAAGTGGGAGAGTGCCAAAGGATGTCAGTCAGATGCTTATGGTATTGATCCTAAAGAAAGATGGGGCAAACAGGCTTAAGGACTTCAGACCATTAGCCTCTATACAACTCTATAGAAGGTCATGGGACGACATTTACAATAGATTATTAGCCTTGAGCAAGCTAGTTTTGTACTTAGAAGATCTACTGGGGATAATGTGTTAATTTTCCATAAGCTTTTACACTCTCAAGAAGAAAAAAGGGGATAAAGGTTAGATGATTATCAAGCTTGACTTAGAGAAAGCATATGATAGATAGGAGTAGTACTTCATAAGACATGCAATGTAGATTTTTGGTTTTCTTGAGATATGGATAAAGTTGGTGGTATCTTGCTTGGCGATGAACTTATGTAGGATTTTTTTCAATGGCGTAATGTTAGATGAATTTTTCCCAAGTAAGGAGGTTTGATAGGGTGACCCCATGTTACCATACTTGTTTATTATTACTATGGAGGTCATAAGCAAAGCTATCAAGGAAGTGGTCAGTAGGTGCACATGGAAACCAATTGGCTTTAAAGGGTTAGAGGTTGCACCATCCCATGTATTCTTCACAAATGACTTGGTTCTTAAGGGTGAAGCTTCTGTAGAAAATATGAGTATCATGTTGAATATCATTGATGTGTTTGCAATAATGTCTGGTTAAAAAGTCAACTTCGGCAAATCATGTGCATTGTTTTCTAATAATACTCTCGACTCAATTAAGGAACAAGTATGTGATACATTTGATATTAATTCTAATGTTGCGTTGGGAAAGTATTTAAGTGTCCCAATAAAAGCTGGAAGGCAATTAAATTACGAGAACTTGTCATTTCTATTGGAGAAGATGAAACAGAAGCTATCTGGTTGGAAAGCAAAGATTGTCAATGCTTCAACAAGGAAAATTCTAGTTAGTTCTTTACTGGAAATTCTAGTTAATTATTATTCTTAGATGCTACCTCTTCTTTGAAAAACTTATACCTAGTTAGAGCACCTCTACCAAAACTTCATCCAGGGAAAAACTAATGGTAAGTGGAGAATTTATCGGATATCATGGGAAAAAATCAAACGGCTTAAGGAGAATGGGGGGGTGGAGGCTCTACCTCTTGGATTTGCATAGCTAAAATAGAGCTATTTTTGTGAAATTAGCATGGTAGGTCCTAAGAAAAGGAAGGCTATGGTCGAAGGTGCTGAAAGGAAAGTATACACTAAACCAAGATCAATTTTAGGTAAAAAAATAGGTTAAAAGCTTTCAAGTTTCTAAGGCAGCAACATGAATGGCTAAGAGACAAAATGGTGATACCACTAAATAGAGTCCTTCAAGCGAGCTTTTGATTTGATGCTTAGAATAAAAATGGACAAATTTGAAAATGGTTTGTTGGACCATTGGTAAAGCATAGTGGTCAGCTGACGGTAATGGATGAAGTTGAGATTTGCGTTCCTATTAGCAAAGATGACAGACCTATACTAGGCATGTTTTATCCTACTACTTAGAGGCTATTATATCATGATGATGATGAGGACTTACTTTGGCCGCATGACCCCGATGGAGAGGTACAAAGCAGACCGGTGTATAAGCTAATGTTTTTAATAGAGGAAGACACAGGGGAGTATGGCAAATAGGAATGGATTTGGCGGTTGCCCACCATCCCACCATACACTTCATGATATGGTGTATGTCTTGGAATGTGCTTCCCATGAAGGATAATTTAAGTAAATGTAACATTGAAGTGGGATGTGCGTATGTGTTCCATGGTCAAGTTGATGAAACAATGGTACATTTTTCCCTTGAACGTAATGTTATTAGGTAGTTTTAGAATGCCTTGCACTAGAGTTGTAAACCCTAAAGATAAGCCAAGTAACCGTATGATCAAATTTAGTATACAAAGTTTAGGACGATTAGTTAAAGGATCCTATTAAACCTAAATTATAAACTAAAGTTAAAAATATTAATAAAAATGACCTTATAAGTTTGAATTTAAGAAAATAAGAGAATACAAAATTTTTAAATTCTAAGTATATTACTTGTTATTTATTGAAAGTACCTAAAATGTATTTTGATAACTAATAAATCGCTAAAGATAAATTATATGTATATTAAAAATCATAGAATGACCTAAATAATATTTAAGAGTTTTTACTTATACCTTACATGTATTCATGTGTAGGTAGAAATATGTGAAATTATCTAAATTACTGAAAATTAGCTAAAAATTGCTAAATAATTAAAGAAAATTATAAAAAAAATAAGGAAAAATCAGAAAAAATCAAGGAAATGGGAATGATCCAAATCAAGTCATGGTAGCAAGGGGAGAAGAAATAAAATATTAATCAATAAAAAACAAACACTTAAAAAGCAAAAATAGTAAAGATTTGGGCCTTATTTTGTCCAAATTAATGTCCTATAATTGCTTTAAGGCCCTATAAATAGTAAGAAAATTTACAAAGCTCATTTGGTTAGTTAGGAATTGGAAAAATTAAGAGAATCGAAATTGAGAGGGAAATTAGAGTTGTAGAAATTTTTTTCCAAATCTATGCAGTTAAGGCAAGTAGGTAGAACTCACACATCACGACTACCTAGAAATGAACTACCACCACCACCACCCACTCCACATCGATCGCTTGGATCGGCCGACACACCTGAACCAGTGTTGGAGGCCAAAAAGCTCTCGAACCAAATGAGTTTCAAGTCTCCTCCACTTTTGCAAAATTTTTAAAAATATTAATTATGCTCAGAAAATTATGAAATTTATTATTTTAATGTTTTATTATATGTAGATTTAGGAAAAAATAGTAATTAAGTTTAATCATGTCTATAATATAGAGTTCTTAAAAAATTGGATAAAATCGAACATGTTGAGAATTAGAAATAAATAGGCTTAGGAGCTTAGAAGTGTAGTTTGGAGATCAATTTTTTTCTGTACAATACTTAAGTGATGTAGAATAATGTTATGAAGCCATTTTTTTTAAAATTAATTTTTGAAAATTTTAAGTAATTTTTTAGCCTTGAAATGATAAGAAAAATAGGTAATTTTGGCTTAATTAAGTTATTAATTACTGACTTAGAGGGTAATTAGATGTTTAAAGATGTTAATATCTGATGTGAAAACCTAATCCTAACATTTGGAATATTAATTGTAATTAATATGAGAATTATGTGGTAATTGTAGGAAATTTAGTAATATGTGAAGTTGGGATTTTAATAAATATGAAATAATAGGTTAAATTGGATAATATAATAATAATATCAGTACAAAATAAATCTAGTATAAAAATTAATTTTAGGTAATTGGATAAAAAAATAAGATTTTCTTACATCGGGAGTAAAATTCGGTATCCTAATTAGGATTAGAGTATACCAAATAAATTAAAGTACTAAATTAAGACTTAGTATGATATTAGAATACTCGAACTTAATGTAATTAATTTCATATTAAAATTCGAGCGTATTTAGGATTCCTTATAGTTGAAAACAATTTAGAGCCAAAATTGGAATCTAATTCAGAAACTGAACCCCGAGCTAATATAGAATGAATTGTTAGTAAATAATAGATATATATGGAGAAGTGAGTTAAATCATAACTTAAAATATATATCATCAAAGTATAAGTACTAAAAAGACGTATTTGTATTATAAGATACACGAAGGCGAACCATCCTGCAATTAAGTGATTGAGCAATCGAGAATTTCAAGTAAGTTGGGTTTATTACTTAACCGTATTTAGAGTACTATTTTAGGATACTTAGAGACTTAGGATTGTTTATGATTGTGCTTGTAAATAGTTTTATGCATGTGCTTGCGTATCTGACTTTGTGTTGGAATTTGTGTTGTGATTGATGATTGTTATGACTAGATTGGTATGAAATTGTCTGAACATCTTAAATTGAACTTAATCCTAATCAATCTTAATACCTTAAATTGTCATGCATTGTAACGCTTTAGGGAATCATTAGGATTCTCCAACCAAACTCTGACACCTTCGAAAAAGATAGTGTTGGATATCAATCTGGTCTTTTTCTTATCCTTAACCAAGCTAAGTGAAAGAGAAGAGGTCGCGATGAAGATGAGGGCATTGGTTCGAAGAATAGTCTTAGGAAGAACAGTGTCTTCATTGCACAAATCTGGGTTTAGTTATGAGCTGTTGCAATACATGAAAACTCCTTAACCTAGATTAGAGCGAGTGAAATTATTCTGATTTTGCAATGAACCACATTTCGTTGTGTGATGATATTTGCTTGTTGTATTGCATGAAAATAATTAGTTGATACTCTTATTTGTGTTTGTATATATTTATAAGTTTCCAATTCAACTTATTAAGTTATAGTTACTCATACTAGTATAGATCCTTTTGTAGGTCCTGACTTCTGATTACTCTAATTAATATGTCGTCCTACAACCATTCAAAAGTTAGTTCTCTTTTGAAGTCGAGGAGCATGAGGATTAATTTGCCTAATAAGTTAATTTATATCTAGAATCTCACTAGTATCTTTAAGACTGAAAGATTGATATTTGATATGTAAACCAGTTGACTATTAGGATATGATGTAGAATTACCTGAAAATTTTACAATAATGTATATATAATTATATATATATATTGATTTAAAGTTTTAATACTTACTGTAGCTCTAGATAAATTTTTAAGTAAATTGTTTACTTTAAAATGAGAAATCGTTGATGCCTTGTGGGGATCATATTTATGATAGGTATTGTGAGGTTAATTGTTGTCATAGAATGATTTACACGGTGAGACCGTTGCGATTTTACGATTTTGGGGCGTAACGGGAGTGACTTACCAAATTATGTTAACCAATAAGAATTCATGGATTAGATTAAGAGAAGTGCTTATATTTGAAAGTCACCGTAGAGTACTAGTAGTTGTGCGAAAGCTGTGGTATTTCTTTTTTCTGTTATGTGGTATCTAGAAGGAACAAAATGAGAGGATTTTCAAGCCAAATAACTGTAATTAGGGCTGGCTAGGTTTAGTTAGGAATGAAGCTTATGAGTGGTACACCATTCGAAGAAAGAAGAAGAAAAGGGGCATGAGAAGATCAGCTGCTTGCTATTGAGAAAAATCACCAAAGGGTATGGTAAAGATTAATTGTGATGCTGCTGTTGATTGGAGGAGAAGTAGAGTAGCGACAACTATAGTAGGTCATGACCATGAGGGAAGAGTGTTAGGGAGTGATTGGAACAAACACTATGAAGTAATAGTTATAGAAGTCGAATTAGGTGCTTATCTTATGAGATTAAAGCTAGCAGTTGAATATGAATGGAAGAACATTATGGTTTAATCGGATAACTCTTTCGCTGTAGATTTTGTTAATCAAGGATGTGTGAAGGGAACTCGAAGTCTTTCATTGTGAGACAATACTTGATGTTACTCCACAAATTTAGTAGTGTCACCTTCTGCAAGACCGTGCGTGAAGCTAATTAGCTGGCCGATGCGCTAACAAAAGAAGGGAAAAAGAATGAATAGAGCACCACCTTTTCTATTCATTTTCCGTTTTTGTTATTAGACGCTTATTGTTTTTGACTACGTATATGACCAGAGAATTGTTTTATCCAGGCGGCGAGACACTATGCCTTTTGTGCCGAGAGAGAGGTTGTCTATTTGTTGGTGTTGAACTCGTGTTGATGTTTCAGTTAGTTATAAAATTGGCATTATCAATTAAATTAATTACTCATCAATTCAATACCAACTATTTTATTGGTATTATAAAATTTTCCATGATTCGTTAGTGATTCCATTTTTATAATTCGACAATCATGAATTGGATGATAGGTACTAGACTTAGTGGTCCATATTTGTTCGTTATCACTCCTTTTTTTTTTGTTTTTTTTTCTTTTCTCCAATGATAAGATGCATAAAATAAATTAAGAACCGAAGCACCTTCCTTGAAATTATTTTAAATAATTAGCATAACTCATATTTTAAATAAGCTTGCCCTGAAAACAATATAATGGTTTAGAATCTTTTATTTTATTTTATTATCACTTTTTTTGTTTTGTTTGCATAGCTAGTTTAAGGCCTGCTGATGATCTATATTAGCTTAGTGGCTGTGATGCAGAGAGTCATATTTAATGTCTAAATAGTTTCTTTTGGAACAATTTTGTAGTTCATAGAGTATGTTTAAGAATAGGTGTAAAGAAGAATGAAAAAAAAATATATATATATATATATATTCAATGAAATAGCTAAAATTAACAACTTCAAATTCAATCCTTAAATACAACAAAAGTTATCGAATTTGAAAAAGAAAATTACAAAAGTACCAATTCTTAAATCACATGACATCCTATCCTAAACCCTAACCAATACAACCGTGCGATATGCACAATTTGCACCATCTAATTCTAGTCTCAGCTCCCAACTCAATCGTACACTTTTCCAATTTTTTCCACTAAATTAATGAAAACTTTTATTCTCTCTCCCTTTCTCTCTTTCTCTCTGCCCCAGAATGTCAATCAGAATCTGGCATTTTCAAATCCATGCAAATCACTAACTCTACCCAACGACTTCTTCATCATTGCAACCTTAGCCAGCTTCTCAGCCGCTCTCCAAGCCGATGTTGGTGTCAGTGGCTCCCCATTGTCATCAACCATCCTCAGTAGCATTATCTCTCTCTCCTTCAATCTTTGCTGTTGGATCATCTTCCCCTCCTCCATTCTCTGCTGCCTCCTCCAGTAAACCCCCGTCAGCTCTGCCTCCAGAGCCTTCACGTACTCATCGGCTAAACCTTGACCGGTTTGCATCAACAGCTCCCGAGCCGAACCCAGCAAGCGATGTGCACTAGTGTAATCATCATGGTCAACCAATCTCCTCGACTCCGCAATTGCCCGGCTAGCTATGAAGAGGCTCCTGAAGCGTTCGGTTTTCGAGGCTGAGGACCCAACCGGAGATGGCACCAAAAGCGTCTGACCACGACCATGAATTACCTCCTGGGTGGCTGGATCACGGTAACTGCATCGTACTGACAACACATGATGAGACCCCATAGCCGAAGCCGGGACTTTCAGCTCGACTAACAAGTCTCTCTCCTCTTCCCTGTAGAAATCTCCAAGGCGGGTCGACTCCGAGCCAAGAAGAGCCGGCCGTCCACTGTACGAATAAACGGCTGTAATCTGGGCTTGAGCCGAGCCAGAAGCGAACCCAAGCTGAATTCGCATGTCCTGAGCCACTACACTCAACAAGCCGCCAATGCACTTTGCAAAGGCATCCTCAGCCGGGTCGTTGCTGAAGCCGCTTTCCTTCCCAAACCCAGATGCATGGACCGGTATTTCAATATGAGCAAACCGGGTTGAACACACCTGGCTCAATCCTCGCCTTTGGTTTGCATCACTAGCTACGGCTCGCTCATCCTGACCGTCCGATAACAATATAATGCTTGCGACGGGATTTCTCTCCCGTCTATCTTCCAGCACCTTGGAAGCTTTCCTCAGCGCGTCACCAACACACGTCCCCTGAGCACAGCCCAGTCGATCAACTATTTTCCTGGCGGCTCGCTGCCCCTGAGCTGTCATCCTCCTCAGAGGGAATAGCCTCTTGGACACAGCTGAGAAAGCTACAATTGCAAGCCGGTCAGCCGAGCCGAGCGAGGCAATCACCAAGCGCAAGGCGCGTTTCAGCATTAGCAGTCTCGCCCCACTCATGCTCCCGCTCACGTCCAAAACCGCCACCAAATCTATCGGCGCACGCCCAGCAGAGTCCAGCATGGAACCACGGTGTGCGCACTTATTGAAGCCAGGCGCTTTCACCCGAATTGCAACAGCTCGCGTCTCGTGAGACCTGGATGCCGATATTACCGCACACTCCGGTAATATCCGCACATCCACGGCTTTCCTGTCATTCACTTGCTCCTCCTCGAAACATGACGAATCATTCTGATTCACAAAAAATCCTCGAAACTCTTCCACACCAACATCCTCATCATCTTCTTCCACATTCTCATCGACTTCCGGAATGGGAACACATCTGACTCCAGTAGTCGGAGACAATAACGGCTCATCATCATCATAGCACCGAAAATTGCCTCCTTTTTGGGACGTAAGTTCCACTCTATCGGGTTTAAGTCCTCGAGAAGACAACTCAATCCTGATCTTATCTTGGACAACCCTGTCCTGACAAGAACTAATGTGTCCTGTGAGTATGGGTATGTCGTTCCACGCTGTATTGCATACGGGGCAGGCCAAATTACTCCCCGGCAACCGCACGCGGGTGGCGATGCAAGGAAAGTGGAACCTGTGCCCACACTCCGCCGTGTAAATGGCGGTTCCTTGACCTGTCCTCGTGCTGTTCTGGCAAATTCCACAACTGCTCTGCAATCATAAGAACACGATTCAACATTTTTTTTCCCCTATTCAAATATATAAAAATTATAGCAACTTTAAGAATGAAAAGGAAATAAAACACCAAGATTAATATTGGAAGATTGAGGATTCAAGAGAATGAATTCTTACTCTTAAACTGTTTTTGAGGAGAGACAGCTTGAGAGGAGATCGAGGCGAAGAAGGAGTAGATGAAGCAGTTCTGCGCTTCAGGTTTTGGCTCTCATCAACCCTGTTATCGCTACTACCAGTAGTAGTTTCAGCTTTGGTTTTGCAAGATAATTTAGGGTCCAATATGGGTTGAGACCGTGTACGTGTATCCAATCTTGGTGTTGATGGATTGCTTCTAATAGTAAAAAAGCTCAACTTGGTGCACTTAGGGCTCGGACGAGGGCTAGAACCATAATTACAATCACCATTTTCGTGTTCCTTCTTTGAGGCTGCAGTGCAAAACGCTCTTCTCCAACCGGTACCCATTTTTCTCTATTCAACTACGAGAGTCTTGCTTTGGCTTTCGCTATGTTTTGGGGTTTGAGGAGATCAGATAAGGAATAAGGAAAAAAAGAGGATTTTGTTTTGAAACGATATGGGAGGGTTCGATGAAGACAAGGAAAGTGTGGCAGGCAGGAGGACTGTTCTCTGAGAAGAGAAGGCGGACAAACGTTACTAAGAACTAAAAACAGCAGTTGGGTGTTCAGAGAAAAAAAAAAAAAATTTAATTAAAATGAAAAGAGACAACAGTTTTTGTGTTTTTGGGGTTAAAAAGGATACGAGAGAAGCTTGAGGACCTTTCCTCCCTCCTCTTTTTTCTCTCTGCTGCTTCTTCTGTTTCTCCTGTTTTTTCGTGTGTATGGGTTTCTCTATCGCTATAAGTTCTTCAAGATCTCCATGGAATCAAAAGACTGGAGATCCACTTCCATTTTTAGCTGCTGCTTCTCTCTCTCTCTCTCTCTCTCTCTTATTTATAGTCAACGGAAATGTGTAGACTGTATAGATATAACATGAATATCAGGGCAATATACGTATTTCGTCGTGTATTCTATACTCTCCTAGTCTATAAGTCTGTTCAGTCCTTAGGTTGTCCCACGGGGATTTTCTAAGGAGAAAATGTTTTGTTTGAGGACCGGGCAATTTCTCAATTAGTATGATAACACGATTGCATAGATAACAATGGCTATGGACAACGTCATAGTGCAAATTAGTATTCATATTTTTATTTAATTTTATATTTTTTTGTATTAAAAGAAATCTGGTACGAAATAAGACACTAGTTCAAATTCTGAACGTGAATTATAAACCTTAAGTTTTTGGACAGGTAGAATCCTTTATTAGCTTATTAAATACATTATCAGCTGCAAGATTCTTAGATTAAGAGTATATATAAAAAAGTTTGTCTTTATATAATATATATTTTTTTATGGTCGATCAAGGGAGTAGAAGCATAGACTCATTTGCTTCGTTATCCTATGGGTAGCAATGTTCATTCAAATGGGTATATATTTTCTGCGTGTTATTTATAATATGAAATTGTTATAAAATACTAAAGTTCGATATGAATAAATAACTTAAAAAGAAAGTGGAATAGGAATTCATATTGAAGGAAAGAAAACATTGTTCAACTAAGGTTCACTCTACTTTAGGGTGATCTTGAGAGAAGACGAGAAAATATTCTTTAAAATAGAGGCCCTTTTATGGGAAAATATAATAACAACAAAGGAACATGTTCTTTTTATAAAATTTCCTCTTTCTATTTAGAGCTTTTCTCTTGAGAATTTGAGATTTGTTCCTTAACTATGGTATCAACAATAGGAGATAAAATCTTTATTTGTATTAATTTATGAATCTTTAAATCTTTTAAAAATAGAATAAGATCTAAACTTTCTCAAAATATGGAAGAAATAATTATCAATCTAAAATATCAATACGATTATTTTTGTTAATCGTTTTACTACCGATAATATTTCATATAAATAACTTTGATCAATTTTCTAATGTTTTGAACGGTAAAAACTGGACATTAAGCAGGACGACTTTATATTATAAATTTTTAGAAAACACTAAGTGAATTTGGATTCAATAGCAAAACCATTAAAAGGGTTGAGAACTTCCTATCGCATTTTCCCCCCAACATGGAAAAGTACATTGGGGAATACAAGTTTCTGAATATTTACTTTCATAAACCGTCTTCGGAGTAAATCAGTGGCTTGGATATCGCAGTAAATGCTAAACCTTAGTATGATATTCCTTTATTTAGTTTTCAATCTAACACTTCATTCCTTAGTCAATCGAGTGACTAAATGTCATCGAAAATTCCTTTTTCGATTATTATTAAACTTACACAACTAGCCGCTATATGTAGAAAATGGGATGAATTTAGGAGAAATGAAAAGCGGGGGAAATTAACGAAAGGGAAATAAAGATAAAGAATATATATATTTATAATTTCTTTTACCAGGATAAGGAATAAATTGAAAGAAATTTCAGAGAAAGGAAAGTTAGCAATATAGTTTTATTTTTATTAAAAAATATTATTTTAAAAGGGAATATTTTTCTATGCTCAGGGTAAAGTTCTCCAAAAATCTATTCTTCATTCCCTTCCACCTCCAAAGGCAAAACATAGGGTTAGGTATCAACTAGGCACCGAAATTTAATTTGGGTGATTAAATAACTTTAACATTATGCAAGGATATTTGCTTGCAATAAGAAACGTAGCAAAACGAAAAACTTTAGGTATCCCATACGTTTTTGTCATTAAGTGACTTAAGAGTCAGAGAATGTTTTTGGTACCTTCATTTAAAGCTATATTATTTGTCCTTTCTAGTATTTATCATTAGTTTATTATAGAATACATAAAGAAAATAAACGATTAGTTGTCCAATAAATCCTTTATAATTGGAAAAAATTTAATCACCTACTCTATATTTAGATTGAGATAAGTTTGTATCGCAGTTCAATTTGGTATTTTTATATTCACCCAAAAAAATGTGATATTTTTATACAGCAAATAAGTCATTCAATTCCTATATATTTATATCATTGCACACATTGTCAAGACCTTTTTAACCAAGTGTTATAAATATTGACCTCCAAATGATATGGATTAGATCTGATTCCTTCTCCTTTATAATTGTTATAGAAATATTTGGTTAAAAAAAAAGTGAGAACTAATAACATATATAAATAGTTTAATTGATTTTTCTTTTAAACATAAAAGGCTTTTAAAGTATTTATCTGTAATGAATTTTAGATCATACTTTAAGTAGGCGATCTATCCAAAATGTTATAATGCTTAAATAGCACAGTGTTAGATTAAAAATATCAAAAGTTCAATTAAATAAATTACAATAATCTAAATGGTATTGGACATTCTTTCTAAAATAATATTGGATTTATTATAATAGAACAAGTTTGATTCCTCAATTTTTTTTTTTTAAAGACCTCTTATTATTGATAATACGAGGGAACTCCTGTATGATCTTTATGTACAATCGCAAAGTATTAATTGTGCTTTTGCGTAACAGTCATGTGGTTCCATTTAAGAATGTCGATGTCCATTAGGGTGAGGACCAGCATCCGAAACCAAATTTTCATGCATTTGCAAAATGCAATGAAGACGAGCAATAGGAAAACTAGGGTTGCAGACTGCAGCTTGTAGTGTGGTCATTTTTTTATTTACTGTGGAATCATTAATGTCACATTCAGTGTGTTAATGACCTAGTTAATACTAGAGTATGCTAATTCATTGACAAAGGCTTGGAAAGAGGGAAGGTATTAAACGAAAATTCTTAATTCAGATCGTAACACTCGAATGGAAACAGAAGAGTGAAAAAGTTTTTTGGTAAAATGGCATTTGATTTCTTTGTTGTTCGGTCTCTATTCTCGTTTATGTTATTACAAATGACGTACGATAATAATTAGTGTGTATTACGCTTTTCAAATGTTGTATTTCTTTTATATATGATAATATGTAATTAAAAAATATATACAAATAAGAAATTTTATCCGTGAAAGATTTATATGGAAACTATTTTCTTTTTTATGTTACTTTACACTTTTAAAATACAACTCATTGATTTATTCATAAAACGAGGGTAATTATGAAAAAAATTTGATTTATAAAAACCTTTGCTTCCTTAATTTCCTTACTTTTGGAGAGAATATTTTTCTTATAGGGTTAGTTGATACTTGTTTCTCTTACTTTTTGATATAGGTCAATTATATATCTAAGTCCAATTATATATCTAAGTTGCACGGAGCTCCCAAAATTCTAAGATAACTCTTTTAGAATTTGTGATGGTTTATAAATAAGAAAAAGTTGTAGAGGGCTGAAAATTGCTATATGAATTAAACCTTTTATTTATTTAGGTTTAACTCTTTGAGTTAGGTGATAAGGCTTAAAGACTTCAGTTCATATATTGGGATTATTTAACAAGATTTGGCTTGATGAGCTCGGAATAGGGATTATTAGATCGGTTCATTCGCTATCACCCTTTTTAAGGCATGCTCATGCACTTATAAAGAAGGCTATTAATTTTGGGCTCATTAGTTAGCTCATCTTGAATAATCATGACTTGAGCGAGCTCTATCTCATTCATTGATTTATTCGTTGATCATCTAGATGATTTAACGGATGCCATTATACCTAAGAACTTATAAATACCCAACATTTACTCATCATTTAGAAATCTTGGAGAAAGATCGGAGAAATGGTATTCCATTGTGAAAATTTTGCTCTCTAAGATCAAATATCATTTAGATAAAGAATTGATCTTATTCGCTCAAGTTACAAGGTGAACGCTTGAGGTCTCCTGAGGTTGCTTTCTCTATCACTTGTACATTTGAGACACTAAAATTGCCTGTTCCTCCTGATGTAGATTGCTGCCAAGAACAGATAAGGTTAGTTGTTAGGATGGGCTTAAGCTTGTTGAAAGCTTGAAAAGAGAGTTATGGAAATTGTTTGAAAGAACAAAAACGAATGAAAAGTAAGCAAAAACCCATGAACAACTCCAAAAGATACGACACACTGATGAAACATTCGAGGACTTACGGCACAACTTAATATGATGCACGAATTGATCCGATGAGATCGCTGTCTAGCCTTACTCAAGAGTTAGGATAAGAGTAAAATGAGAGTACAAAAAATAGTATTTACAGGAGAAAAATGTTAAGTGTATTAATATCAATTTGATTATTATTACAGCTACAATACAACGGGTATTTATACCCAAGAATTTAGGATAACATGCCTAAAAAGGAAAAGACAAAAGGATATAATCATAAAGAAGTAATATATAAAATATATAAAGAGTAAAAAAGAATATTTGCAGAAAAAATAATGATTTTAGTAGCAGATTCTAGGAGTAGTCCCGGACACGTAGCAGTAATGCATTGGTGATGTTGTTAGAGGGTATAGACAAAGCAGTACTAGTTGGCTAGGCGATTGAGCAGGAGTTCCATGCAGTTGCAAGTTTGTTTGAATAAGATTGGATGAGGATTCTTGTAGGGTAGGACTCTCGGTAGAAATAATGCTAAGTAAGTGGTTGAGTCAGACAAGACTAAGCTGGTGTACGGAGTGTAGCTGTCGTTAAGGCATTCTTCTACTTGGCACATAATTTCTAAGAGATGGCAGGTCATTCAACTCTGTAAGTAGAGTTGGTCGGCAATAAGATACTAGGCCTTGGCAGGAGTTAGATAGAGTAGGAGGATTCTCCTTACCAATCCTTCTAGTCCTAGGGCTTGGCTGCAAGTCAATGGTCTAATAGTTTAATTCTCATAATTCCTTTTAGTTTGATTTGAATTTGGGATCAAATCCGAACAGTCTTCAGTCAGCTTTCCATCACGTGATATGGATTGAGATCGACAATGTTAAAGGTGTCAGATACCCTATAATCTTCGAGTAGCTCTAACTTGTAGGCGTTGTCATTGATTTTCTGGAGGATCCTAAAGGGTCCTTTAGCTCTTGTAGATAACTTGTTTTTCCTTTTGCTTGAGAACCATTTCTTACTTAGGAGCAGCCACACCAAGTCTCTCGATTGAAAATGTTTCACCATCCTACCCTTAGTCTTCTCTTGCATATGTCTAGCAACTTGGTCGATGTACTGAGTGACTTTGTCATAGAAATATTAAAGAGATTGTGCTCTGGTTCTTGGGTCAAGATCCTCTTGCGCAAGTACAGGTACAAGGGTATGATCAAGGGGTAACTTGGGATTAAAACTATAGATCACTTCCAAGGGGGTCTGCTTAGTGGTGTCATGTACTATTCAGTTGTAAGCGAATTTGACCATTGGTAAGTAGACATCTCAATCAGTTAAGTTTTTGCCAACTGTAGCTTGGAGCAGTGATCCCAAAGTGCGATTAACCACCTTTGTTTGGCTGTCATTTTGAGAGTGATAAGATATACTGAGTAGTAGCTTGATCCCCATCCGATGCCATAAGATTCTCTAGAAATAGCTCAAGAACTTTAGCTCTCTATCGGAGACTAGACTGCTCAGCATGCTGTGTAACCATACAATCTCTTATAAGAAAAGAGAAACAATAGTCGAAGTGTCGTTAGTCTTTGAATAGGGTACGAAGTTTGCCATCTTGCTGAACCTATCTATGATAACAATTACAGAATCTTTGCCTCGAACAGTTCGTGGTAGTCCGAGAACAAAGTTCATACTTAATTCTGCCCATGGTTTCATCAGAACATACAAAGGCATTGCTTTTCCTTGTTTAGCTCAGCAATTAGCCCTCTTGTACATGACACAGCTTTCAATAACTTAATGCACATCTTACCTCATTCTTGGCCAAAAGAATTGATTACATAGCAATTTATACATCCTTTTCTCTCTAAAATGTTTGGGCAGTCCCCCATTGTGGGCTTCCCTGATTAGCAGCTCTCGAAGTGAACAGGTCAGCGCGTACAATTTCCCTCCTTGAAACAAGTATCCTTCCTCTACATGATACTTGTCCACTGTCCTTTCATTGATACAATGTGCAAATATGGGTTTAAAGTATGGATCCTCAGAGTATTGCTCCTTAATGCTGGCAAACCCAAACAATTTGGTATGTAGTTCAGTCGGGAGTGCATGCCTCCTTGAAAGTGCATTTGCAACTACATTACTCTTCCCTTGTTTGTATTTTATTACAAAGTTGAACCCTTCAAGGAATTCGACCCACCCTGCTTGCCACTTCGACAATTTCGTCTAACTTTAGAGATAGCAATAGATAATGCTGTCATACTTGTAGTACTCAGATTAGTGCTAAGAGCTCTTTGTCCTATATAGAGTAGTCTAGTTAAGGTCCCTTGAGCTTCTCACTATGGTAGGCAATTGGTCGGCCTTTTGACATTTGGACAGAGCCTATCCCAATGCCTAACGTATCACACTTCAACTCAAATAGTTGCTTGAAGTTAGGTAGAATCAACACAGGAGCAAAGTCAATCTTTCCTTCACCTCGGCAAGACTCTTTTCTTCTTTTTCTCCCCATCGGAAGTCGATATTCTTTTTTGTTAGCTCAGTAAGGGGTACGGTGAGGGTGTTGAAATTTCTAATGAATCTTCTATAGAAGGAAGCCAGTCCATAGAAACCTCTCACTTCGGCACAAGTAGTAGAGGTCAGCTACTTGACGATTACTCGGATTTTCTCATCATCAACTCGAAAGCCTTCTCCACTTACTATGTAGTCTAAGAATACCACTTCCTCCTAGCCAACATAACACTTCTTAAGGTTAATAATCTCTCGACATGGGAGACATTCAATATAGCTCAGAAATGTTTATAGTGATTTAGCATGTTGGCACTGTAGATTAGGATGTCGTCAAAGTACACTACAACACACTTCCTTATCATATGTCTCAGCACATGGTTCATAAGTCTCATAAAAGTACACGGGGCATTCGACAAGCTAAAGGGCATGAGTATTCATTCATAAAGTCCATGCCGAGTTTTGAATGCTATATTCTACTCATCTTCCGACCTCATGTGAATTTGATGGTAACTAGACTTGAGATCAATCTTACTGAAGATCTTGGCTCCACTTAATTCATCCACCATATCTTCCAATCTTGGGATAGGATACTTGTATTTGATCGTAATCTTATTTACGGTTCGGCTGTTAACACACATTTACCATGTACCATTCTTTTTCGGTATTAGAAGTGTCAGTATAGCACAAGGATTGAGACTTTCTTAATATACTCTTTCTCCGGTAACTCATTGACTTGACATTGGAGCTTAGAAGCTTATTTGGGACTCATTTGATAGGCTGCCTTATTCAATAGGGCGGTGTCGGGTATTAAGTCAATGTAGTTTTCTATGCCTTGTAATGGGGTAACCCTTTAGGTAACTCTTTTGGGAATAAATCAGCATATTCGTCTTGCAACACTTTTACTTCTTAGGGTAGTTCACTTTGATCCCTCATCTCTAGTAGGCACCTGACTGACATAAGGGTCAACTCATCAGCATTGATGGCCTCTCAAAGTTTGGTTTTACTCATCATTAGTCTTCCTCGATCTGCAAGCAAGTTTTGTCTACAGTTTGTTAACTTCTCTCTGCAACATTGCGTTTAATGTAATCTTTTGGCTATCCTTCTTGAACATATATGTGTTCTTGTATCTGTCATGGATAACTCTCTTGTCAAACAGCCATGGTCGGCCAAGTAATATGTGTGAAGCATACATAAGCAGCACGTTACAAAGAATCTCATTAGAATAATTTTCCATAGTGATCAACGATAGTACTTACTGGGTGACGTATAGTGTTCCCTTCTCACTTAGCCAATGCAACTTGTATGGCTTTGGGTGTATAATAGTCGGCAATTTTAACCTTGTGATCAAATCAGTCAACGTCATATTAGTGCAACTTCTACTATCCACAATTAATATGCTCACTTGATTGTTCACCTTATAGGTGGTATGAAATAAATTCTCCCTTTGCTTCTCCTCTCGTAAGGGTTCTATGTTCATTGTACGTCAGACAACTAAGGCCAACTAGTCCAAGTCCTTAGCGAACACATCCTATTCAATAAGTTCTTTCTCGGTAACAATCTCATCCTCCTCAGGTTCCTCATCAGTACTTTCTACCTCTAGTTTCAGGATGTCTCCCTTCATGACCATAGTCCTTCAGTTCGGGCACTTATTCTGGCTTATCTTCCCATTAGATCCTTGCCATTTCTCATAAGTTTGGGTCAGTACGTCATTGTCAGGCTGACCTTTTTTCTCAGCTCAGACATTTACCTTTCAGATTGGCTCGGTACTTAATTAAGCTCGGTGACTTTCCTATCTTGGTTGATTGGTCAACTAGTCGGCAGTCTAGTCAGTATTTGGCTTATTCTACCTCTCTACTCATTGGGCTATTTTGATGGCTTCATCTATTATGATAAATCGTTGGAATTCCTTTCTAATTGTTGGAGCTCCACAATGTCTCGAACATCATCTCAACCTAGTAAGGAACTTAGAGATTGGTCATACTGGTGGTTCATCCATTTCACATTAGATCATGAGCATTTGGAATTCCTAACATACTCATCAACTATTCAGCTTCCTTGTCTCAGCTCTTAAAGTTGAGTAAAAGTGTCTTGTAAATAAATATCTAATACAAATTTGTTTCTCAGTATTCTTTTCATGTTAGGTAAAGTATTAATCTTTCGGTAGCCTTTTTGCCTCTTCATAGCTTGGAAATTATTCCACCCCATGGTGATATATTAAGAGAACTCAACAACAGTAGTTCTCACTTTCTTATAATCTTTGTATTGATCATAGTAAAAAACATGCTCTACTTTCTCTTCCTATTCTAAATATTCATTAACACTTCTAAACCCATTGAAACTTGGAATCCGAAGTTTCACAAGATCAGAGGCTCTGGGTACTCGCATTCACTCCTCTTCTTCATAATACTTTTCCTCATCTTCTTCTTCCAAATTTCCTAAGTCAATCCTTCTTCTTACTCGTTTGCCTATTCCTTCACCTCAAACTAGTTGAGCTGAGTGTTGACCTCTAGCAGGTCGAGTAGCTTTTAGGGTGTTGGGTGTGACTTTAGTAAGTCAATAAACTAGTGTGTAAACAACTTGGGTTAAATTTACTAAGAGGTTAGACACCTTATCAAGTCACTCATCAATGCTTTTAGGGGTTTTCTGAGATTGTTTGGTGTGTCGCAGTGAGTCACGAACCTAGAATGGGTCTATTGAGGTTGGAATTGGGTATAATGGACTGGCAGTAAATGGGTAGGTTCGAAAGTAAACGGAAAAATAGAAAGTGAGAATGAGGTTTTGAGTGTGAATGGATATTGTACACCAAGACACAAACACAATTAGGGAATGAGCTCGAAATATGGTTGATACGACTCATGAACACTAAATATTACTCGGGGTTTCAAATGAGAGGTTATATGCGACTCACTAATTCACTTAAATGAAGGGTTCACCACAATGTCAAGAATAAGATTGATAAGAACGCGAGAAAGATTAAAGAGTTTAGTTACCACTTATTGAGCCTGTTTTTTCGGTTTCTTTTTATTTAAAATTAATTTCCTCATTTCTGATTAATACTAAACCCTAACCCATTTAATATTAATCCTTGATTGAAGAAATTGAAAAATTCCGGTTTTTTATTTAGAAAAATTTTGGAGTCGCTAGCCGACCGAAGTTAGGAAAAGAAAAGAAACCATAATCAATTGGATGGATTGATTACGATTTGGCTACCGGTCTTTGATTTCAATTTCAATGAAGAACCAGAGGGTTTCGAGTTCGAGGGCTAACCTATTAAACCCTTACGGGTACCGCTATCTTATTTACCGAAATTAGGATTATTCTTCTAATTATAATATTTTTAAAGAATAAATAAAATCAAAAGAAAAAAACCCTAAGTTTCTACATATTTTATCGTTGTCCCAAAGGTACTTACGTACCCGATAACTGGGATCAGAATGTCATAGTCCTTTCAAAAAACTTTAATGTGTTGATTGATTTTAATTTTGAAAAAAAAAAAAAAGGACTAAGTTTACGTTTTAATTGATTCGGTTTGTTAAAAAAAATCAAAAGGGGGTCCTAACTCTTAAGTGATTTTATTTAAAAAAAACTCTTTAGAAGTCTTAAAATTTTTTGAACAAGATTTTTTTATTTTTTAAAAATTTTCTATATGATGAATATTAAAAAAAAAAATATAATCCTAACAATCCCTAAGCTAATGCATATAACTACTTACCAAAAACAAAATAATTCTATATAATATACTTATATAAGGAAAAACCTATACTGACATATCCATATGTTATATTATATTAACTAACAAAATATAAAGATCTATATATAATAAAAACCAATCTTAATGGTTTCCTATCTAATGTTTATGTCCCTAACTAGGTACCTACAATTAAATAACCATTTTACTTAAATCTTTATCTAATCTAAATAACATTAGAAAACTAATGCTAAAAACATATCTTGTTCTATCCACATATCTATATATACCATATAAGAATATAATACAATACAATATAATAATTAAATAATAAAATAAAATAAGTTGAACCAAACCTGATTATCGCAACCACGGGATATACTGCTTTTAAAGACCCCGTCTGATCTTCAGCAGGAGGATGAATACAGCAATGAGGGTGGTGATCGCACGTTCACTAGAGAATTAGTCGGTGATTATGGTATGCTGCAACAGGGTTATCGCGCGCTGATTAGAGTGACGTGACGCAGAGAGCGAACTACGACGTTCGAGTATGGGGGCGTGGATGTTGCTGCTGCTATGATCAGCGTCGGTGGAGGAGTGTCTCAGTCAAGCGTGCGATTTGGACGAGATGTGGGAATCGCAGACGAAGGAGAAGGTTATTTCGGTGTTGCTGATCAGGAGATTGTAGTGAAGTGTTGTTTGGACGTGGCTGTGGTTCGGGGCTGTTCGTCAACAAAGAGGTTGTGGCGGCTGCAGTGTGTGACAGAAATTACTGTTGGCGTAATCTGTAGTGAAGTTATGCTGCTGTGGTTGTGAAGTGACCAGCCGTAGCTGTTCTTGGACGCGTAATTGAGCGGTGCATGTTCGTGTGTCATGACTGTTCGGCTGCGGGAAGTGTTGATATAGTGGGCAGTGTAGACTTTGACAATGGGGCTGATGGTGTTGCGGTGAAGTCAACTAGGCGTTGTGTGTGAGACGGCAGCAGAGCTCAGGATGTGGCTTTGGTGTGTTCGTGCTCGAGAGGCGCTGATCGGCTTATGAGGTAGCTAATGTAGTCCAATTGTGCTGCTTGAACTATAGTTATGGACTTGGATTGCTTCAGTACGTGTGTGGACTGCTGCAGTGCTTTGTTGGCGGTGAGGATGTCGTGCAGCGTGGTGTGTGATTCGGCGTGCTTAGGTGCTGCAGTCGGCAGAGTGTTGCGTGTGTGACGTCAGTGTGGAGCAGTGAACTATTATGGAGTGTGTGCTGCTGTAGGGATTGGCGATTGTTGCGTGGAGTTTGGAGTGCTGCTACTGTGCAGGTGAAGCAGTGTGGGAATGGTGTTGTGTGGATCAAAGTTTGGTTGTGAACAGGAAGTGCGTGGATGATGTTTTGCGATGGATTTTTTAGCTAAAAAAAAAAAACTCCTTTCGTTTTGGTGTGTATGTATATTTATAAACCCAAATCAAATCCTATCGAATCGTATCTATTGTATCGAATCGTATCTATTGTATTTAATTTGATAAAAATTAAACTAGATCTGAATTAATTTAAATCTAATTTAATAAAATCAAACTAAATTTGAATATTCTCTAACTATTTTAATTCAACGAAGAAGATTTGATTAGATATAATCCTGTTCATTTATCCCGCTTTTATAAAAGATAGAAAAATAAAAGACATATAAGTGTCTTGCGAGATTTAAACCTGTAACCTCAAACTAAATCTAATCCAATACTTAATACTTATTCATTAGGTCGTTGGCCTGCACCTTAACTTTTAGTACAACTAAATTGTACTTAAAATACGCAACTGTCTAAAATAATTTTTTTTTAATTAAGTTAAACTAAAACGATTGACTTTAAAATAATTTACTTCTTAAAAAAATATAAAAAATATTTTTAATTTTTCTTTTCATCATTTTTTTTATTTTCATCATTTGTCAATTTTTATTATTTTTATATTTTATTAATTTTTTTTTATTTTTATTTTCAGTTTGGGACCCTATAAAAAATAAAATAAATAAAAAATTAAGATTACTAAGAGACAAAAATTATGTGTCTACACCACTCAATAATCTGGCAAAAAGGCAAGCTTTAAGAACCCAAAAGTAGCCTTACTCAAAAGAGGAAAGTTCTTAAGTACAGGAATATACTTTTTTTGTTTAATTCCGTCTATCTATTGTTTACAAATAGTGCTATTTCTAGCAAGTCCTTAACCATAGTGACAAAATTGTAAATAATGTACAAGATCTTAAACCTTAAAAAATTGGGCCTATAAATAAAATAAAGAAAACAGGTATAAGAATATAAAATTATGCGTTTAATAGAAGCTGGCATCCAGTCACTTGGCCTGTCTTGAAAGGAGCATGAGCTAAACTAGGTATGGTTGTCAGTTGGATATCTGGATTTGAAAAGGAGTCTCTGAAGTGTCACATTGCTTGGTCGATCTACCAGAAAGGTCCGCCCATAATTGTTGAGTTCTAAAATTAGTTGGTGTTAGTCTTTTGGTGTTGTGCCGAGTGAATCTTTGTCCTCAAGTCCTTAGTCGTGTGGTCTCTTGGCTTCTCGAAAGATGACAAACTTGGTGCCGAGTGTTTTCTTTTCTTTCCTTCGGCCTTCTATTATTAGTTTAGCCTCGGTAAAAGTTAATCGGCCTCGGCTTAAGATTAGTTAACCTTGGCGTGGAGATAGTTGGAGGTTGATTCCTATCACTATCTACCTTGGTGGACAACTCCACTGTTGTCATCTCTAACACCAATGTTTACACTTGGGTCAGTCATTTTCTTCGTAGATTTAAAGCGCAAACTCTTCAATTAGGTGATTTAACAAACATTTCCACAAACCAGAAAAAACAATAGCTAACAAGCATAGTAATCAAACAAATATAGTAATTTGCTTTGTTTCACATACGAAAAATAGAGTATAAATAGAACTTCAAAAACCAACCACAACTCAAACAAAACCTCCGAAAGCTTGTCGAGAACAGGCAAGGTAAGTCATAGGAATGGGTCCAAGCTTGAAAAGGAAGTGATGGGGATTGTGCGAAAGAACAAAAATGAATGAAAAGTAAGTAAAAATCTACGAATAGCTCCAAATGATATGATACACCAATGGAACTTCCGAAGACTTATGGCATAACTCAATATGACGCATGAATTGGTTCAATGAGATCACTTGCTACCTAGTCTTGTTTAAGGGTTATGATAAGAGTGAAATGAGAGTGAACAAAATAGTGTTTACGGGAGAAAAAATGTCAAGTGTCATTATTATTGCGGCTACAATACAAGGGATATTTATACCCGAGAATTTAAGGCAACATGCTTAAAAAGAAAAAGAAAAATAGGGTATAGCCATAAAGAAGTAATGTATAAAGTATATAATGGGTAAAAAAGAATATTTATGGAAAAAGCAATGAATATAATAGTGAATTCTAAGAGTGGTCCCGGACATGTGGCAGCAATGCATTGATGGTGCTGTTGGAGGGCGTATGATGGAAATCGGCCTCTGACTACATCCAAGCCAAGGCTGATTAATGCTTGCTAAGGCTGAGCTGAAGCTAGAAGGATGAGAGGAAGAAAAATAACCACTTGACAACAAGTTTGTCGTCGATCGAGTAGCCGGGAGACTACGTTGCTAAGAGTAGGATCCACTTGGCATGGTACGGTACGAAGAGACTAGTGCCAACTAACTTTAAAACTCAACAATTGTGGGTCAATCTCTCTAGTATCTCGGCCAAGCCACGCGAGACTTCAGGGACTCCTTCTCAAACCTATACATCTAATTGCTGACCTTGTCCGATTTGGATACTACTCCTTCTAGGACATGCCGAGTGACTATATGTCGACTTCCGCTATAAAACACATAGTTTTGTATTCTTGTACATGTTTTCCTTTATTTTATTTATGAGCTCAATTCTTTAGGGTTTAAGGCCTTGTACATTATTTATAGTTTTGCCACTAAGATTTAGGATTTGCTATAAATAGCAACATCTGTAAACATTAGAAAGAAACGTCAATAGACAGAAAAGTATATTCTTGAGTTTTTTGAATATTTCCCTTTTTGAGAAAAGCTACTCTTGAGCTAGCATTGCCGGATTATCAAGTATAGATCAAACTCTTTAATCTCTCACGCGTTCTTATCAATCTTGACCATAAGATTGTGGTGAACCCCTTCATTTGAATCAGTTAATGAGTTGCATCTAACCCTTATTTGAATCCGGAGCGATATTTAGTGTTCATGAGTTGTATCAAACCCTATTTTGAGCTTAAACCTCTGATAGTATTTGTGTCTTGGTGCATGATATCCATTCACATTCACCATCGAAACCAACCATTTCACTTCTTATCCGTCATACCCATTTGACCCATTTTGGGTTTTTGAAATCCACTGCCGTTTTGTTTCGTATTAGTGTGGACAAAGCAATACGAGCTAGCTAGGTGGCTAAGCAGGAGTTCTATGTAGTTGCGCGTTCATCCGAATAGGAGTAGATGATGATTCATGTAGGGCAGGACTCTCGGTAACAATGATGCTGTGCAAGTAGTCAAGTTGGACAAGACCAAGCTAGTGTGCGAAGTGTAGCTATCGTTAGGGCATTCTTCTATTTGGCACATAATTTCCTAGAGATGGTAGGTCATTTGATTCAATAAGTAGAGTTAGTCAACAATAAGATACTTGGCCTTAGTAGGAGTCAGCTGGAGCAAGAGGATTCACCTTACTAGACCTTCTAGTCTTCAGGCTCGGTTGAGGGTCAATGATCTAATAGCCTGATTCTCATCACCTCCTCCTTGCCTTATTCTCATCTAATCATCCCTTCAGGTAACAATCTCACTTCATTTCTTTGAAACTAAGTGTAGTGCGTTACTCATATAGTACCTACCAGGAAGAGAACAATTGGTACGTTTGATACCACATCCCAAGAGCTCGACACTAATGTTGAGCTTATTGAGCAAAATCCACTCCCACTGCCTGAGAATACTAGCTAAGACCATTCAGTACTTGAGGCTCCTCTAGATCCCATACAAACAATGTGGACAATGTAAGAAGCCACTAAGGCTTTAAATTAGTTCGTGACTATGTTCCAACCCATCCTTGCCGAAATGGCTATCACTGATGTTGTGCAATAAGGTATCGCTTTACCAAATCCTATGATTGTTGTACAACTAGGCGTTACTACTTCAACTCAACCAATTAATCCTCCAAAATCTCCATCAATGAGGAGTTGATGAAACCTCCCCACCAGAACCTACACGACAACCAACTCTTGCATTGGAGAATGTAAGAGTTCATTTAGGTGGCTCTTCATCTTCATGGTTGCCTGCTACTTCATCCAATCTTACCATCCTAATCTTGGATTGATCTACTTCTCATCTTAATCTTGCCCTTACTCCGCTACCTGGGTCTACAACTTTTGTTTCAAAGACTTCCTTTATAACAAAGGAAGACTTAGACGTTTATATGAGAGAAATACAAGCTAGGTCGTCTATGGGAGTATTAGAGTTGAAACTCCCATATCACTAACGCATCACAACAAAGCCATAGCCTAAGGACTATGTAATTCTTAAATTTATGCTGTTCAATGGCAAAAAAGAAAGTGCGAAGGAACACCTCTTAAAATTTATTGAAACCTTGAAGCTATATTGGCTTAATGATGACCTAAAGCTTAGAGAATTCTCTAAATCATCTACGAAGAAGGCATACACCTAGTATGTCAACCTCCCCCTTAGGATCGATCAATTCATGAGCAACTATGTGCAAGCTCTTCTTAAAGAAATTCTTCTCCACTTAGAAATAGGTTACAATTACATATATGGGACGAATGAGACAAAACCTGAATGGAGATTTGATGAATTACATAGAGCGCTTTAGAGAGCGCACCCTAGACATCCAAGATGTGTATGATGAAAAGGAATTAGTGAAGATTTGCATTCGGGGATGTTCACCGAGTATACCATCCACTTGGAAAACTTTAATCTATGTTCTTTCTCTACACTCGTCGAGACTATGAGAAGAACTAACAATTTCATTATGCGACATCAAATAGAAGGTAGGTGATTCAGGAAACAATCAACATCTGTTAGCTCAGCTCGAGGAGAAAGTCCTACAGACAACAAGAAACTAAGGAATGATAGTTCACGAGGCTCTACATCAATTATATCATTTGTCACGCCCCGAAGAGGCAGAGTCGTAACAGCCTCGCCGTGTAAACCATTCTAAGATAAAAGTTGGCCTTACAATCGCTATCCTAGACCTGATCTACATAAGGCGTCCACGACTAACTCGCTTTGAAGTAAACAGTTTGTAATTTAAATAAGTCATTTACCTAAGAAAGTGAGAAAATATATATATACACTATAATTCGGTTATTACAATTAGTGTTTACAATATTTTATCGTAATCTATTTCTTAGTCATTACATTACTTAGAAATGAAAAATTCTAAAATAAAAGCTTAGACCTTAAAAATATATGTTTGTTCTTCAAATGTTTTTCCTCACTCCCTAAGATCCAGTAGTTGCTAGCTTCAGAGTAATTGTAAGCCGCTTCTTAGCCAGCACCTGCACGACGTCTATAGAGAAGTGAGTAACTACAGTTCAGTAAGTTAGAATGGAAAACTTAAAACTATACCACAAACATAACAAGGTTATCAATCAACTTATTAGGTACAATGCATGTTCAAGTAATTGCCATCGTACGACATTGTCCAGCCCGTCATAAGTGTCGCGCCCGGAAGCGACAGAATCATAACAGCCCCGCCGTGTAAACCATCTAAGATAGAAGTTGGCCTTACGACCGCTATCTGAGACCTGATCTACACAAGGCGTCCATGACTAACCCGCCTTGAAGTAAACAGTTTGTAATTTAAATAATTCATTCACCTAAGAAAGTGAGAAAAGTTATATATAATCACTATAATTCAGTAAATTAATCAGAAATAAAAAGTAATAACATATGTGTTGATTCTTTAATGTTTTTCCTCACTCCCCAGGATCTAGCAGTTGCTAGCTTCAGAGTAGTTGTTTGCCGCTTCTTAGCCAGCACCTGCACAACGTCTATAGGGATGTGAGCAACCACAGCTCAGTAAGTTAGGATGGAGGACTTAAAACTATACCATAAATACAACAAGGTTTTCAATCAACTCATTAGGTGTAATGCATGTACAAGCAAATGCCATCGCACGACATTGTCCAGCTCGTCGTGAGATTAGAGAAATTGCGCTCGCTCTAATTTGGGTTGAGGAGTTACCATTAATGCAACAGCTCACGACCAAACCCAGGCTTGTGCATTTTACTATTAAGTATGTGTTGCTCGTTGATAATTTAAAACATAACTTACTTAATATTAGTAAATTGTGTGACATGGGATATAAAGTAATCTTTCATGCATCAAAGTGTTTTATTGAAAACATTAACAATGACCAAATCTGTTTTGAGGGGTATAGATGAGGAAACATCTATAAAATTGACTTCAATATGTTTTCATGCTCTCTTAAGACTTGTTTATTTGTTTAAAACAATGATAGTTGGTTATGGCATAGAAAGTTAGGATATACTAGTATGGATATCTTATCAAAACTAGCCAAAAGGAATTTTGTTAAAGGATTATCTAAGATTAGTTTTGATAAAGATAGAACATGTTAAGCATGTCAATATGGCAAACAAACTAAGTCATCTTTCAAATTAAAAGAAGCTATCTTAACTTCTAGGCCACTCTAACTACTACACATGGATTTATTTAGTCCAACCTAAACTTTAAGTTTGGGAGGGAAAAAATACACCTTGGTCATAGTTGATGATTTTACTAGATACACTTGGACCTTCTTCCTTACTAACAAAGATGAAACTTATCATGTGTTCTTGAACTACAAAATGAAAAAGGTCTTTCTATTGTCTCTATAAGAAGTGATCATAGGGGAGAATTTGAAAATATTGATATGGAAAATTTTTGTAATAAAAATGGAATAGAACATACATACTCAACACCTATAACTCCACAACATCATGGAGTTGCCGAAAGAAAAAATAGAACCCTTATAGAAATGGCTAGGACTATGCTTTGAGACAATAATCTACCTAAGTATTTTTAGGCTGAAGCTGTCAATACGGCTTGTTACAATCAAATTGTGCTTTTATTAGACCAATTCTTAAGAAAACCCCCTATGAGTTTTGGAAAGACAAAAGACTTAACATATCATATTTTCATATTTTTGGAACGAAATGTTACATTCTCAATAATGGAAATGAACAATTAAGAAAATTCGACTCAAAGTCAAATAAAGGTATTTTTCTCGGTTATTCTCTTACTAGAAAAGCTTATAGATTATATAACAAAAGAACACTTGTTGTAGAGGAGTCAATTTATGTTACTTTTGATGATACTTGTATATATAAAGAGTCCAATGATGAAGGAGAAAACATTGGTGCTCACTTGGACAATCTTGGTCTTAATAAGAATCAATCTAACTCTCTTGGAAAGGAATTCTCCAAGCAAGATGACATCATTAACAGCTCTAATTTAGATTTGCCTAGAGAATGAAAGTTTGTGAAAAATCATCCGAAGGATCAGATAATAAGAGAACCATCCAATAGGGTTCAAACAAGAGCCTTACTTAAAAATCTAAATAATGTAGTGTTCCTATCTCAACTTGAACAAAAAAATGTAGATGAAGCTCTAAAAGATGAATTTTAGGTTCAAGCTATTCAAGAAGAGCTAAATCAATTTACTAAAAATGAGGTATGGAATTTAGTATCTAAACCAAAAGATAGACCAGTTATCAGAACAAAATGGGTTTATAGAAACAAACTTGATGAAATCGGTATAGTAATTAGAAACAAGGCTAGGTTAGTTGCTAAAGGCTATAATTAAGAAGAAGGAATAGATTTTGATGAGACTTTTGCTTCGGTTGCAAAACTAAAAGCCATTAGGATGCTTTTGGCATTTGCGGCTCACAAAGACTTTAAACTATATCAAATGGATGTTAAAAGTGCTTTTCTAAATGGCTTCATAAAAAAAGAGGTCTATGTAGAGCAACCATTGGGTTTTGAGGATAATGAATTCCCAAACCATGCATATAAGCTTAATAAAGCCTTGTATGGACTAAAGCAAGCTCCTAGAGCTTAGTATGAAAGATTGAGTAGTTTCTTAATAAACAATAAATTTATTAGAGGGAAACTTGACACAACACTATTCATTAAACAATACAACAATCATATACTAATTGTTCAAATAAATGTTGATGACATTATGTTTGATGCCACTCACATGGATTTAGTTAATGAGTTTGTCCAATGTATGAAAAATGAATTTGAAATGAGTATGATGGGAGAACTCAACTATTTCTTAGGTCTTCAAGTTAAGCAAACTAAAGACAGAACCTTCATTAACTAAGGTAAATATATCAAAGAACTCTTAAAAAGGTTCTAAAATTTAAAAATGTTCCAATAAGATGTGACAACACAAATGCTATCAACTTGACCAAAAATTCAATTCAACATTCTATGACTAAGCATATAGAAATTAGACATCACTTTATTCGTAATCATGTGCAAAACAATGACATTTGCTTAGAATTTGTTGATACTAGTAATTAAATAGCCGATATCTTCACAAAACCCTTGAGTGAAGAAAGATTTTACACTCTAGGAAGATAATTATGAATGATCTTGTCAGATGAGCGTTAGACACATAAGAACCAATATGGCCTTTTTAAATAAAATTAACTTACTAAGTAAGTTGATTAGAAAATATCACACTATCAGATACAAGAAACATGATCATATGGCTTTTATGCATTAAATATTACTTTTAACATATTTTGGGCAACTTGAAGTCATTCATGCTTATCTAAGTTCATATATGCACAAATTTATCATGCATTGGTTTCCATGCCCAAAACTGGGGCTTACATATCTATTCTCACCCCTAAATCATGTTCGAGTGGTCAAACTAGCTTAAATTTGAATTTCGTGCATATTTGACCTCTCTAGACCCTTTTTAAGTTCTAAGAGAAAATGGAGCATTTCTTACTTATATGGAGGTTGCTTAGCTTGATTATGTATTTTTTGTGCCTCTCAATATCTTTTAACATGTTTGAAGCATGAAGTTTTCTTGAAACATTGAGAAAGGATCTCCACTTACTCTCTAGCCACTTGCATGATTAAGGAACTTAAGTAGTCATTTCATAATTTATAAAGCCTTAAAGCTATATTTTGTGCCTACTATGCTTAAACATGCATTTGAAATTTACTTGACTTGTTGGTGTGCAAAAACTCAATGTTTATGCACCTATATTGCTCATGTATGCACACTTTCACTTTATCATAAATTACTTAGCTCTATGGACTCGATTTGGATTAATCATGGCTCTCTCATTAAAAATTGAGTTTTTTAAGCCTTAATGGACTTAAATAAATTTGTTTAAAGTGTTAGGATGTTGCTTGAATCTCTACAAATCAATTTGGATTGGTGAACCTGCTCAATCAAAAGATCCTACTGTTTTTTTTTGCAATTTTACAGACACTAAGCATGTCGGTTAAAGAATTTATTGGCTTGTTGATATACTTGCGTATTTAACAAGTTGTTTTTGCTTCTGTTTGCTTAACCGGCAAGCCGGTTCACCTAAGTAGCGAAAAGCCGGTATACTACTCTAGTTTTTCGTTTATATTCAAATCTGTTCTTATAATCGACAAGTCGATATACTTCACTCTTGAAGCAATTTTTTTTGCTTTTGTTCTCTTAACCGGCATGTCGACTCATCCAAATATCGGCAAGTCGGTTCATCCTTTTTCAGGCACTACTTAAAATTATGCTGCACCATCTCTCCTCCATCCTTCTTCCAAAAACCCTTTTTCTCTTCCTCAAACCTTAACCCCTTTCTCTCTCTTCGATCCATCTCTTTTCTTCCATCAAAATCCCAAATTTCTTCTTTCAATCAACTCTCTACTCTCTTCTCTTTCTCTTTCTCTTCACCTTTCATCAAACTTCTTCCTCTCTTCACTTTGTTTCTCTACCCATACCCACCAACCATCACGCCGCCACATACCGTCCATACACTTCCACTGTCATGCCGGTTTTCCTTACACTAACTCTATTATCTTATCCCTACAATCACCTATCTCCATTCACCTCTATAACAACTATGGCATCGTGTATTGCTCATGGCTTAGCACCTCTAGCCTATAACAACCACCTCTTTCTTTCTCGACAACACTGTCACTGCTTTGAGAAATTTGTCAATTTAGAGGTCGATATCGACATTGTTTATCCATCGGAGGTGCTTGAGGAATTTCGCATTGCTGCCTTTTCTGGGGTCATCAACAATCATGTCCTCGATATCCTTCGGCTTCCTCATGAGGTACATGATGATGCCATTAAGTATTTTTATTGTAATATGTCGGACTCTCTAGATGATCAAGGTAGACCAAAACTGAAAATGAATCCAAGTGATGAGCTGCGTTGTAGTGTCCTCTATACTTATGTTCATGGTACTTTAATTACTATTATGCCTGAGGATATTTGTGGTCTTATTAGTGCTGCTGTTGGTGGAACGAGAGTGAATGTAAATTACTATGGGGCAAAATTCTATGAGAGAGTTTTTAGATTTAAAGGCATTGGAGTTGATTAGGGAAAAACAAAAAATTTGGCCGCCATTCACCTCAACCTTAGGATAAAGATCCTCCACCATATTGTCATTCATAGCTATTGTCCTCGTTGAGGCTAGCAATCCAATGTCACCATTCAGGACTTATAGATTTTATATTATTTGATAATGAATAAGCAGATTGATTTCTTTAGTATTGTGGTCCAATGCTTTAAACATGTAACCAATAACCCATCTCAAGCTTTTCTTCGCTTTGGGTGTTTGGTTATACAGTTGCTTATAAGAAAAGGTGTTTAGTTTCCTTCCCCCCCATAGGTAGCTCAAGTTAAGCATCTAGAATTAATTAATGTTTGTTGGGGGATTTGGAAGAAATCCAGTAACAATTGGGTTAGGTAGAAAGACCTTTCTCCTCTTGATCTTGCCTCTACAAGTGGACCACAGGAGGTTATTACTTCTTTTGATGTGCCAGGTAGTCCCAGTACTCATGCTTACTTGGTTGCCGTTCCTAGCTATGCTGGTATTCCTTTACTTGTGGGGTCTTCTCATTCGCCTCCACCGGATTTTGGGTTTTTGTCCTTTGATTTAGCTGCTTCTCTTGCCTTTTAGCATCCTTTCTATCAATACTCTGAAATGCGCTACAATCAACTTCGTGAAAACATTCATGATCATTTATACAGTAGGTTTTAGGGACTCTATCATCATTTCCAGCTGGACTATCATTGCCCTTCTTGCCCTTTTCCTCCTCCAGTTCAGGACGATGATCCTCCTACCGCTTAGTCATGCGCTTCAGCTTTTTATCCTTGCTTTACTCTTTTTGTTTAAAGAACTTGGCATTTGGCTACTCTTTCATTTCGTTGTTGTTTTGTAAACTTTGATCCTTGATGGGCATGCTCTTTATATTGGCTGTTTATGACTACTTTTGTCAGTTCTGTTTGCTGATCTTTTATCCTCAAATTAACCTTGCTATGCTGGTTGTTTTAAATTATTTTTTGCGCTATCTCTTTCCTTGATTCTGATCTTGTAAGTAGCATATTATTCGGTATAAGCTAGAGCTTTGTCGAACTTTCGACTTGAATCTTCTTCTCTCTTCATTGCCTGGATCCTCCTTTTTTTGATGAGGCCAAAGGAGGAGAAATATTCAAGCTGTTAGAGCGTTAAAACATGTATTACATCAAATTGTTAATAGTTACTCAAAGATGATATTGATCTTATAACTTGGCATATCTTGATTCTTTGAAAGTTTAATATATTCTTTATGTAAAATTATTAAGAAGTGAGACTTAGTTCCTTAGCACATCAATATACTCTCATTTTGCAAGCATTGAATCGATCTTATTCAATTGTCAAATATCTTGAAATCGAGTATTAAATTTAGGGGAGTATTAGATTGAGGGGGAGTATTTAAAGTATAAGGGTTTTGTCCTCATCAAAAAGGGGGAGATTGTTGAACCTAGGGTTCATTATTTGATTTTGATAAGAACAAAACAAAAAATATATAATTAAACTTATTGTTTTTGAAGAGAACAAAATAAGTGGATGGTTAAACTAAGTATTATTTGATTATTTTTGAGATAATTGAATAAGTTTAATTAGCTTGCTTAATAATTAAATATATCAATTATCTCTATAAGAAATTTAATCCTTTTAAGTGGTGATCAAATGGTCTTGAAGTTTGTTTGTTGTGTGTTAAAAGAATTTTCAGGTGATATTTAGCCTAACCAAGTTGACGGCTTAAGGAAGAACTAGGCTGACGGTATAAAGTCTTGGAAAACTGGAAGAATCGACTTGCCAGTTAACTTACTGGTTCACTTGTCGATAGTTCAAAGTATCAATATGCCGGTAAGTCAGTTTTAAGTAGCCGTTGGAGCATTTAATACGTAGTAACGGGAAGAATTTAAGAAGTTGTTATAAAAGCTCAACTATCCAACCAAAGACTTTTAAGATCTAATATTTTACTGTAACTTAAAGACATTCTCTTACATTCATGAGATTATTTGCACTTCTCTATAGTCTCTTATACACTCATTTGCTATCAAATAAAAAGAGGCATAGTTGTGTATTTAAAAGTCCTCACATTTGTAATCTTGAGTGAAGAAAGTGATTTTCTTGAGTTAGTTATTGTAAAAAAGCTCGCGTAGCTCTTGGAGCAATTGAATTGTGAAATCAATAAAGCGAAAGTAAAGTCCTCAGTTGAAGGGATTGTGTGTCCGTAAAGACTAGAGGGCGGTCTGAACTTCACATTAAATCCAGGTTTGATCTTCTTTATCTCAATCTCTTTAATTTCTGCATTTATTATTGTTCTATTGTTGTTTTGATTACTCTTATTATTACATTTAGTTATTTATATTGAAAAAGAATTGAAATTTATTTTTAAACTCAATTCACTCTCCTCTTAAGTTTAACCTAGTGTTCTTCGGTCTTTATTTCTCTTTAACTTGTAAACTTTATATTCCCTCCATTCCAATTACGTACTTCATTTGTTGAGAATTTCAAAATGGATTAATGACATAAAGAGCATTGTTTAAAGAGTTAAAAGAAAAAAAATGAAGTAATGTTTATTACAAGATAGCTATAGAAAAGTTAAAAATTTCAATAATACATGAAAAATATTAACATAACAGACATTCAAAAGGTAAATGACGAAAATATTAAGAAAGTATCCATAAAAAGCTTGTGTAGCATAACTTTATTTAGGTGGGTACGAATGTGTAGATATGTAAAATTATGTGTATGAGTATGTGTATGTGCATGTACATGCATTTATAGGAAAGAGAAGAAGGGGGTTTGGGCATGTGCGTGTATGTGTTTGTGTTTATATTTTTGTATGTATGTGACTATGCCCGTATTTGTCTTTGTACATGTGATTGCCTATGTGTCTGTGCTTGTCTTTATGCATGTGAAAATATCAAAGTATGTATGCCATGTGAGTTTGAAGCATTTTCATTCAATCATCATGTCATTTATTTAGTTATTTATTTTTATTTCTAGGGGTAGTACCTAGTATGAACCTAGGTTACGGACTAGTTAATCAGGTGAGTTTCGGTTTTTGACTTAACAAACTAGTTTAGGGTTGGTTTATAGTTAAAACCGGCTCCTGCCCATCTTTATATGTGGTAGTGCTAATAAAAAGAGTTGCACAAATAAGCTTCCAAAATGTAGTATTTATACAAGGAAAAAGTATAAAAAAATCTATAATACTTATCTGTTTTTCTACTTCAATTTTTAACATTTTGAGTTTATTTCAATTCTTAACGTTTAAAACTTTTGTCAAAAAAGCCTTTTTGTCATGTTTCATTTACTTTTTTTGTTAATTATGACATTAGCATTATTTGATTAGTCCACATGTAATTTTTAAATAAACAAAATATTAAAATATGAAAAATTAAAAAATATATAAAAAAATTAAAAAATAGTGAAAATTAATAAAAAAATTAAAAAATAAAAAAACTTGTGAAAATTAAAATTTATACTATAATATATATATACACTTATATAATATATATTTGAAATAAAGAAAAAAAAAGAAAAAGAAAAGAAATTCGACCACCCATACACCACTCCACCCAAAAAAAGGTGAACGCTAGCTACCCCTTGCCTTGGGAAAAGTGGGTTGTGCAACTCATTAGCAGCCTAGGGTAGCCGCATACCGCTTAAGTGGTGTTCGATCTAATTTAAATCCAATTTGATTTTTGAAATTTTTTTTTTTCTGTTTATGTTGCGGCGACGATGGAGGTATAGGGCCACATGAGGTTGCTAATGGTTGCACGATCTACTTCTTGAAGTGGGCAGCCAACCACTTCACCCCCAATCTGAATCTAGTTCTATTAGGTCATAGGATTTCAATTTTTTTTTTTAGAAATTGATTATTATACTTATTAATATATATATATTTACATAACTATATATAATATATTATATATGTGTTTTTTAATTTTGTAATTTGTTTTTTAATTTTTTTAATTTTAAAAGTACTTTATTATTTTTCATTAAAAAAACTACATACAGGCCAATGATATGTTGTCATGTGTTTTTACTAACGGAAAATTTGATAGAACCTGACATAATGACTTTTGACAAAAAATTGAAACATTGAGGATTAAAATGAAAATTTTGAAACATTAAGATCTGAAATAGAAAAATAAATAAATATTATGGGTATTTTTTTTTGTACTTTTTCTTTTATACAATTATATGTATGATGTGTTGATATCTACCATTAAATAGAAGTCGTTTAAGTTATATTTTGTTTTGGTTAGGCTCCTGAAAGCAATTATATCAAAATTTCGATGGCTTCCTTATGTAAAATCAAACATAGATTCTTTCTCATTTTCATGTTTTTGAAATTTTCTACATTTAATAATAAAGAGGAAAAGATCGACAACAAAGAACATAAAATCGATTACTAAGAGTTATATCAAAGAAGGATGGATACGACTTGATTCAATTTAGTTTATCCCTTTGAATCAAACCAAATCCTATGGTAGCATTAAAAAAATATTTATGATTAAAGGGAATAGGTACAATTTTGTTTATGGATTTTAAATTCTTAATTTTGAAACTAGATGCAAAAATCTGTTTACATTTGCATATTCCTAATGCATTAGGGAGATGAGTGCACTTTTTGAAAGTATTCTCACATAACCAGAAGTTTTAGGAGTGTGATTGGGATTTGACCATAAGCTTAAGTGATAATTAGTAATGTAATTAATTAAATTGAATTTGATTTTTAGTATTAGAATGAACGGTATTGGTGCTCAGTTGATGAGCTTAATGAGATGAAATGCATAGCCTAAGTCATATTAGGAACACAACCCATCTACATAGCTTACATCCAAGCCTAGACCTGTGGCAACAGTAAAAATCCTAGGTTTTTGTATCGTGGGGCATTTAAGCACTATATATTCCTTCATACTCATTGAGCAGTTATTTAGTTGGTTCCTGTAAATATAGTTCATGAGTTGAGCATAAAATTAGCACAAACAAGTTAGGTCGACCGAATATATACTAAGTCAACTTATTTGAAGATTAGGCTGACATGATTTGATTGGTTTTTACTTATTTTGCTCATTTCATTTCTATTATGTCAATTAGCTATTTTAAAGACTTTTTTTTTTTAACTCATGCTAGGTCAAGTTAGGTTTATTATATGAGAATTCACTTATTTTCACTAGGATCTTCACTCACCAGTAACTCTAACCCGTATGAAATAGACCAACAACCTTAACTTAAAAACTTATTGTGATGTGCTACCTCCTCAATCCATACCTCCAACCTAACCAAGATTACAACCTAATGCTACTAACTTAGATGTGACTCAGGACCCACACTAGCAACTGTAATGGCCGCACTTTGCAACCTTAACAGAGCCCTTGGTGAGCTTAAGGGGTCTTATAAGTAAGATCGATACTAATGGGTCGATGATCCTTTGTAATCTTATTTGTTTAGCGAACTATGATCTTTTGTAAGCCTTTATGGATCTAACAAGTTCTAGCAAGCTGTAACTTTATAGGTTATCATTAGTAGTCATGCGATTTAAACATTGTGGTAATTAGTTATGGCATATGTAGCAATGGGTAGAGGGTTATGCAGTGTTAATTAAATAAATACAAGACAAGAGAGGTCTTAAGATGAGGGAACTTTAATCTTTTCAAATTATATCCTAGAATACTCACTCAGTTGCAATCTTATTAAATTCCTTTTGACCAAACATGTTGGAGTTTAAAATAAATAATGTGTAATTAGACTAAAATAAATGTAAGAGGAGAGAAACTGAGATGATAAAATATGTAGAAATGTCAAAGGACTGTGCCATCTAGCAAATTGGAAGGAAAACGATAGGATTTATTTTTAAGGAGAAATATTAACAGGTAATGGAGAAAAAACCCTAATTGGAGATCATATGATATGGTTGTTTTAGTTTAAAAATTATTTTGTTCGTTTTAAATTTATAGAAAATTACAAATAATTCTCTTATACTTTCACTTCAAAGTAGATGTAAAGCGTGTTTTAACATCCACCAAACTTTTATTATTCTAATTGAAAAAAACAAAAATGTGGATGTCAAAGTTTATAGGGAGTACTATAGTAGAGTTTGATATTTTCATTCCAAAGTCAGAGTTTAACGAGTTAATTATACTATGGTCAATTTTTATTTTTTTTTTCCTTTCTATTTGGATCAATACTATAGTTAAAGATTATGGAAATTATTTGCATTTTTTCCTAAACTTTAATGGTTAAAGAATAAAAGTACTGTATTAATCTAAGAGCATTGATTGAGCTTTTAACTGATTGAATTGAAGTGAAAAAATGAGCGGTAAAGGTAACTAAAAAAAGTTTAATTGTATATGTTACTTAGTAATAAATTAGGAGTGAGATTTTAAAATAGACCAAGCTGATTATCTAGTTGAGATATTGTTCTTTGTACTTTTAATAAATTTTATGTAATATATATTATATTAAACACTTTATCTGTGCCATATGAATACAATTAACAATTCAAATATATGAAAAGCAGGATATTTTGTTTAGTAATTAACCTTAAATCAACCGTTCGAAAATATTAAAATCTGTTTCATTCTAATACAGAACGGTTGAACTGGTCGAAAAATGATCCCTAGTCAAATGACTAAAATCGAAGGTATACACGTGATCCCACTCTAATAATTGACTAAAACCATCGAGAAGCTTAATTTTTTGTCGACTAATAATGGAAATGTACCCACATCAAAGCTGTAATATTAAATGTGAATAAGAACTCCACTACAATATTAGTGGACTAGGGTTTAGGAGTGGGAATTATGTGAAAATGATGTGGACAAAGTCCACACTTCAATTTAATGTCCTTCAACCTAATTAATTACTCGGTAATCACAATTGCGTGCTACGATGAAAACCTAGAGGTTAAGCTGGACGAATCTATACCTTGTAGTTTGTATAAGAGCTTTTATCTGAAAGGGTTATGGAGCACTTGTTTATTACATTATTGTTAAGAAAAATTATAATTTTCAATATGCAATTATAGATTTTATTAGAGAGACAGGTATTAAAAGTTTTTAATTTTCTTATTAACTAGTATAAAATATATATATATATATATTATCACAACCAAGAAAACTATATGATACATGCATATATACAACATTTATATGATTCACTTTTATTTATTTATTTATTTATTTTTTCCATTTTTGGTCTAAGTTTGCTCAAAAAGAAAACAATCTTAATCTCCAAACACATTGATTCAAACATTGTAAGACATAGTGCTCTAAAGCACTTATTAAAGTCTTACAAAAATAGAAACTTATCAAAACATTAATTATGTAATCTATAAAAACGAATTTATGAAGAATTAAAAAAGGTTCATTATTAAGATTTTTAATAAATAACCTTAAAATGCTTATTACCATTCTATTTCACAATGTTATCTTGTCCCATCACCTTGCCCTTAGACTTTTCGTGAATAGGAAATCCTCCTTATGCAAGGTCTACGCTGCAAAGGAGATATTTGCTGGCTGTGGGGGGAGGGGGGAGGGGGGAGGGGGGAGGGAGGATTCATTCAAGATTTTTTTTTTTTTTATATTTTCCCTCACTCTCTAACTCATTTTAAAAATATTTCTCTATGGAATAAATTTTAGAGTTTTGTTCGAAAATATTTTTTTAATTATATCTTATTAACAAGTGGAGAAGAGATATGTGCAATTTGGAGAAGAAGTACCAAGCAAGTGTTCAATCTATTCCCTCCTCGAAAACAAAGTCTCAATCTAAGACACACTTATATATAAATCTTAGCCTAGTTGAAGAAGTAGTTAAAGTAGTAATGAAACATTAGGAAACCTAATCCCAATAACAATTGACCAAAATCTTCCTATAGCACTTAGCCAGACATTGAATGGAAAATGAAAAAGTGACCTTGTAGTCAAACAAAAGCCAGTGGAAGCGGCTTTCCAGTGCCCAACGAGATTGAAAATCGAGGAGGATTAAGAATTAAAAATGACCTTAATCTTTAAGGCTGTGTTTGATAAGAAGGAATGAATTATAAGGGATGAGAAGTGGAAAGGAAGAATTATTGAATATTTTTATTTAAATTGAAGGAAAAAATATTTTAAATTATTAAATTATTTATATTATCTTAAAAAAATAAAAATATAATTAGAATTTTAATAACTATCCATCCAAAATCACTTTAGTTTAATATATATATATATATATATGAACCTTAATGAAAACTTTTTCTTTTAAATCTATTCCTTTCATTTTTTTTTAATTTTAATAAAAAAATATATTAAAATTTATATTTTTCTTCGACTTTTCTTTCCCCTTTTAATTCCTCCTTCAATCTCAAACACAGTATAAAGATAAGAATTAAGATACATAGTTTAATGTAAAATATAGGATTCATGAGTTGACATTTGACAAGCCCTAGCTGAGCAATTGTTCGGGGTTTTCGATGAAGGAGAGGATAGAGTTACGCGAGCATGTAGATGTATAAACGGCGTTGGAGCTTTTTGGGTTGAAAGGAGAGAGAGAGGAGAAGCCACGTGAGTGCTGGAATTATTTGGACATCAATAGGCGCTGTCAAATCAATCGACTGTGAGTCTGTGATTCTCTTTCTTCGGGAAGGTACCAGACAGCCATGACCATTTATTTGTATCGGGTTACCGGCTTTTTCTTCTTTTTCCACCTCCGACATCTCGTTTGCGGTGAGGACGTAGAAATTGGTCTCTTTTACTCCAGTGCCGAATGTACGTGTATATCCATATCCATATCTTGTTTGATTAGATAAATTTTAATAGACATTAACGTCAATTTGTTTCACCGAATGAAATAAGATAAACGGATTATAATTATTAAAAAATAAAATAAAAAGTGATTTATTCATTATATTATTTATTTGAACAAATAAAATAGCAATAAATAAATATGTAATAAAAATTAAAAGATATTTTACTCCTATCTAAATCACATATCGATTGACTTCATCTTTTATATCCAAACATATCACAATAAACTGTCAAAACCTTAAAATCAATACGAAAACTCCAAAATTGGATGTGAAAATTGTAATCACTTCATTGTTTATTCTTAATACTACATATCTAAACACTTTGTTTATTTTGTGGAAAACAATTTCTAAATCTTTTCTCTTGGACATTTAGCAACATGACTAGAATAATTTTCTTCCACTAGTTATGGTCTCAATGTAAAGGTTTGGTCTCTTTGAAATCCTTTTGAAATTATTAGTTTGGCTATTAAATTTCTTTTATTTTTTTTTAAATTATTAAAATAATTTTTTATCAAATTATAAGATTGTTATAGCTGAATACAAAAAATCTTGTGTGAATACTTCTAATATTATATATTGAAGGTTCAATTAAAAATTAAGATATTTTTAAGACCTTATTAAACTAGAATTTGTAAAAGAGTAAAAAGGAAGGGAAAAAAAATTAATAAAAGAAGAGAGAGGTCTTTAAGGGTGCACACATGATTAGATAGTAGATACAACTAGTGTATAGTCTTAATGTTTTATTATAAAGTGGTTTATTATTATTATTTTCTTTAAAATTGAGAAAAAAGTAACGGTATTAATTTTGATTTATTAGTATTATTTAATTATTATTAGTAGGTATGTATAAGGTACTATAGAATCTATACTCTGTATACTTTAGAGTGCATGTTTTAGGATAAGAAATGATACCCTAACTTCCTATTATACCTTATTTTATAAAGGTAGGTTGCAAGAAATTATAATTAAGAACCTACCCCATGACCCTTATTACTTACCGAAACTTATGTAGTGGAGTATGGTTTGGGTAGGTATTATGTACAACAAGATTTGTTTACCCTTAAGTGGAATAAAAAATAATAAAAAGATTGATAAAGAATAATCTAAATAGACATAGGCAAACAAATCTGTGCTATAATTGAAAAATTTTTTCCATTGTTATTTTTGAGATTTCATTGAAATCTTTTTTAGATAATACCTTACAAATCATTGGCATAGAAGGTTTAGTTGTTAGACCAAAGAGTGGTACGATAGTAGAGAGCTAGAGAGAAAAAGCCAGGTGAAAGTTGGTAACCTTAGTAGATGGTAAATAATGATGGTGCGATGGTAGTGGTACTGGTGGTGGATGGTGAGCAATGGTGGTAGGTGTTGTGGTGTTGTTGTATTGCAAAGAGGGAAAGGTAGTGAGGGTAATTTCAAAATCTTAATTCTTAGGTCAAATTAAAGGATCCCAATTCAAGATTTTTAAGAATTGGAATGCTTAAGAATCATGATTGTGGATAAGTAAACAGCAGAATAGAGAGGTTATAAGGAATAAGGGAGAATTGCAATAACCATTTCCTCGTGTAAACATATTATAAGGATTATAAGGTAGACTTTAGATACAAATTTTTAAAAACTTACACTCATATGGTAAAATATAGGTATGAAGTCTTTCTACTCCATACCTACTTAGGAACATGTCCTTTAAAGCATAAAAGATATGGATTCCATGATATCATCTATCCCCTTATAAAATATTATTAAATAATATTAATAAAATGAATGATAAATGATAATATTATATTGCTCAACCAATAAATATTTTAGTAAAAAGAAAAATAAGCTTATAACTATAAATGACTAAAAATAACGCTGCTTTTCTGATTTTTTGTATCTTATTCTTTTCCTTATTCTTCCTCATTTTTCTCTTTAACCTTACGTTTTCCATTTATTTCTCATACTCTTTCCCATTTACTAAGTAAAAAGATCACATAAACTTAAAATAACAGAGGTAGGAAAAATTACTTTTCTAAATTTCATAGATTTTACTATAGGTTATGAAGAACTTGTAATATCATGTAAAGATCACTCTTTAATATCTTACAAACTTGAAATTTATAGGAAAAATAGCAAACAACTTCCATAGCACAACCTATAGGTTTTACAGCGTACAAGTTTTAAAGCGGTTTTAAGATGTTTGGGTAAGCTTCAAAATTAAAATTTAGGAATATGTACCTTATGGGATCGGTTACAGGTAGAGCTTCAGACATACTTTATCTTATATCTACTCATCTTAAAAGAGTAAGATAGAGAAATAAACTCCTTCTTTATACTCTTTGCATTTATTTAAAAAAATTTTACAATTTAAACCCATTTTATGATCTTGCATGTAATGTAAAATTTAGGTTTTGAGGTTTCACAAGTTTACAAACCGTAAATATTCATACTTGATTCATGATATTTAAGATTATAAGTCAATATTTTCAAAAATTTTATTATTTATATATTTATATTGATAATATCTTTTAGCTATTTATAATTTCTCATTTTTTTCTCACTTACACTTTCTTATTACTACGTCCCATTAACAATTTGCTTTAAAAAGTTATCACAACAAATAAAGTAAAAATTTCTCTTATATGTTGTGCCACCCTAAACTTAGGATGCTATAGATTGCTACGTGCTACAATTATCTAATATCAAACTAAGGCTCTAATTAAAGTTTATAATCTCAAAAAGTATAAGATCTATCTCCAAATAATTTCATAAAAATCCTTTGATTAGATTCAAAATAACTAATATGAAACCTCTTCAATGTAGGAACAAGTTCTAATAATAATCAATTAAAAATATTCTAATCAAAGTCTCATAATTTGTTTAGACTAATCACTAAAATAAATAAATAATATACTTTTTTTTAGAATACTTCTTCATCCATATCTTACTCTTATGATTGTATAATTATTGTCACTCTTCCCATCATGGTCATGTTAGTGAACTTTTTCAAATCTATCAAACTCTATAATTACAACTTACATACTTGCATTTGTAAAAATAAGGAATGAGCTAACACCCAATAAAGTGAGTACCACAATCATATGTACATGCCAAATGTCATGCAAAGCATATGCGAATAATGCAATAAGAAATTCACAACAAACATTGTCATTTAATATCTTCATTCAATTAACATCAAACAAGAGGATACTTATGATCCTAATCATACACTTTAACATAAACACCATCCACGACCTCAACTTCTCTTCTAAAATGGGTTCACCATTACATGATCCTAACATCTTCTAGGTCTTTTCTACTGACAAGGGCTTACCTTCATACGATCCCCATATCTTCCTAAACACTCATCTGACAGAGGTTCATCATCACATGATTCTTACATTGTACCTAAAATCATATAGGTGCACCATCTCATGGTCTTGTATTCCTAAATTTATCTTAGATCATTTTTAGGAGTAACTCTACTTGGAATAGTGTCACTCAAAGATCATAAGGATGCCCTTCAGGAACTTATCATTAGATTAAGCCATATATAAGCAACAAACAATTCATTATCAATGAGATAGTTATTATATTCATTTTATTTCTTAACCTAACAAGTACAACCAACAAATATAGCAAAGACATACTTAGGTCTTCGGCAACCAAATCAATTACAACCGAACTTGAATAAACTTCTATACCTAAAGTACTACACAAAAGATAACTTTTCCTTAGTAATATATTTTCATACCATAATTCTATTATCCAATCCTAAACAAGTCCTTTTCTAGTTTAATCCTGATGGTATAACTAGGGTCTATTTTAGGAGTCCTTATTTAACTTTTTATGTATTTAGGAGAATTTAGAATTTTTATTTTATTACTTTAGTAATTTTGAAAAAGGAAATTGGTTAATTAGAATTAAAATTTGTTGGAATGAAACACACGCCATGCAACTTAACACATACAAATGCTGTATATAATATACACATACGCCCTCCATCTTTATATACTTTGTATTAGATTCTTCATTCACAAGGTGTGTATCCCAACAACACACAACGTGTATTCATTATACATTATACATCATGTGCTCCACTTCTCTACTTTGAATTCAATTTTGTTTTCTTTTTCACTTTGAATCCTTAATTAAATCTTTAATCCATACACACAAACCCATAGTTCCAATTACTAGAATCCATCACAAAAGACACTCAAATGTGTCTTTCGGCAGTTTCTAACCATCAAACATAAAGGAATTGTTTAGGATGCTCTTATCTTATGGAGACTTGTAGGTTAGATTTGATAAACTAGTAATTGGTCACACCTTAAAGACCCCTACAACATTAATTTCCTTAGGCATATAACTCTTACAATAATTACCTCAACACAATTTAATTGATCCTCTTAAGATTTTCTCAACAATCCTATGACTGTACTTCAAGTTATTCTCTTACAAAGTGACTTAAGTTTGTTGAGAGAGTTCTCTAAAGAGAGAAAATAAAGTCTATCTTTTAAGTCTACTATCTATTTAATGTAAGGTTCTTATTAGGGTTTACACTTTTCTTTGATTTTTCAAAACTACCTTTGTCATTAAAGCTTAATTATTTTTATACCCTTACTTTAATAATCTCTTTTTTCATATGGAGTTAATATTTAATTATAAAATGTATTTTACATTATGTAGTTCTTATATGAGCTATCGATGTGAAATGATATATGCCAAAAAGATCTATAATTCTTTAAGTTTTTGGGTGTAATATCATGCATCGATAGTTTTATCATTTAACTTTACTTCATGCAAGAGTCATGATTTCTTTATAAACATGATTTCATAAAAGACATGTCTTATGAGAACAAAAGTAAAAAGAAAAAATTGCTAATATTTTCAAAAATTAGAAGTGACAAAAAAAAAATATAGCCAAAAGATAATAATAATTATTAGTATCCAAAACATGCTCAAGTTAAAAGTTCCTTGTAAAGATTTGCCTAAATATTTCGTTGATTCAACTAGGTATTTACTCAAAACACTAAAAAGGATTAAGGGATTAATAACCAAATTACCTTATCTTTAGAATATTTACTAGGGAATTTCATCTTTCCCTTATAAAATTTTCATCCTTGAGAGTCTCTCTTACATGGATCTTAGGTGATCCCTAGGTGTTTTTTTACCATCTTCCTTATTAGTGCCTAAGTTACCTTTCTCTTTGAGTAATTGCTCTTTTTTGCTTAAATATAACTAACAATTGGACATTTTGGGGTCCTATTTTAGAATTCATTATCTTTTTAGGATGCCCCTCAAAAGTTAAGTTCTCTATTACCACTTATAGTTCTTAACTACAAAGGTATTATGTAGCTTGCTAGGCAAGAATGTAATGCGATCTTGTAGGCTACACCACTTCTTTCTAATTCCTCAAATTACACAATTCTTTTTGTGGTGATTTTTAAAGAACACGCAATCTCCCATATGGAACACAAGAGGTCTTTTTCTCTTATCAACACAACTTTTCCAACGGCTTTAAGATGCTAATAATCTCTCCTTAATTACTTAAATCTTGTCCATTTTTCTTTGGATGATCTTAGGTCTTGAGATCTTCCATTCACGAACCTTGTCCAAATATATCATGGACCTAAACTTTCTCCCAAGGGCTTCATAAGGTGTCATGTGAATAGTAACCTGATAATTATTATCGTTGTTAAACTCTCATAGGGAAACTACTCATCCCAATTTTTCTTTGAAGTGAAAAGCACATGTTATAAGTATATTTTCTACAATATATCTAGTTATCTTTTATTGTTCATTATTGTCGACTCTATTTAATACCAAATGCGAATTCCGTTAAATCACCTAATAAACAGGATACCTCTATTAGGGACTAGCAACATTGATACGCTATATCTAGCTATCTTTTTAACATATAGGGTAATTAGCTTTTCTAGAGAATAAATTGCATTAATAGCTGATAAGTCTAAAAACTCATTACTACCTATATTGAGTCATGACCTTCAATTGTCTTAAACAAGTCTATCATCATAAATATATTCTCCCACTTTTACTTAATTATAAGTGGAGGTTAAAGCTCATTTGGTTTCTAATGCTATTGTCTCTGCTATTAATTAGCCAAATATTTAGAAATAAACTCTATAACCCCTTTTTTTCATTTTCCTCTACCAATGATGTTCTTTAATATCCTTATTAAAATTGTCTTTCTAAGGTATTTCAAATATTTTGATTAATAGGCTTTCTCTTTGGTCTCCTTTTTCAAATTCAAGTGTATCGTCACATATAATTTGTTCCAATACCTCAAAGATCTATTCCAATTAATATGGAAGTCCCTAACTATTTAATTTTCCACATAGCCTCTAACCTATTGAAATTGAGGATTACTTTAGTATGCTTTCTTAGTTATGCCTAGCAAAGTTGGTAGTAATCTTAAAATTGCCAATTTGAGTCTTATGCCATCCATTGTTACATTTGGATTTAGACTTCTCATTTATTCAATCAAAGTTTTCTGGTTAGTGATTAGTATAACCAAATTATACCCTTTTTTTTCTTGTTGAGAGTGTTTACCTTTATATTATCTTTCTCTAATGGTAGGGGATCTCTATATCATAATCATTCATCAACTCTTATAAACCTTCTTTATGCACGTTCAACTTCTATTGAGCAAAGAAGTACTTTAATCTCTTATGTTTGATATATTTGTTGCACTTCTCACCATACGAATAATGCCTCTACAACTTTACTACAAAGATCAAAGTTGCTTGTACATAGATATTTACATACATATATATAAATATAGATAAGATAATCATGCTCTCATGGTCTTAATTGCCCAAAAGCATATTCCATAACCTTTTCATGCTATATTAACACATATTTAAGACCCTTAGCCAATGCATCACTCCAAATTAAGAGTAAGCATTGAAGCTGTGACTAACTTCTTCTTTAGTTCCTAGAATCTCTTGTGGCACTTATAGTCCTAAACAAACTTAATACCTTTTTAAGCTAACCCGGTTGTTATTCTAGAGAACCCTTTTGGAAAATATTTTTTAATAACTTAAACCTAAGAATTTTCTAACCTAAACCATTATAATCAGCTTTATTTGATCTTTTTTAGGTCTATCTATATACCTTCTTTCGTAATACTATTAGCTAGAGCAATAACTAATTCTATATAAGATTCAAACTTTTTCATTGTAGCATTAGTTGCTTGTCTCTCAATATTTGTGAAAGTGTCTTCAAATTATTGCAAGCACTTTTTCTTACTTAAGTATATAAATTTTTCAATTATAACCACTAAACAAACTCATCTAAGAAAGGTCAAAAGTGGATTAGCAAATCTATCAATGTCTCTAGAGTGTTAAGAAAGTCTAAAAGATTCTACTAAAAACCCATCATGTTTAGGATGAGTAAGGAAAGCCAATTTAGGAACATCTTATTTATTTATTATTTTCAATTTTTGATTATTGCAAGAAATATTGGAGAAGACTTTGGCATTCTTTAGCCGATCAACTCTTTGTTAATTCTCAAGAACATATGTTATTAATTGTAGACAAAATCTAAGACGAGGGGTGAAGGGAACAAATAAAGCAACAACAATAATAACAACAGCAACAACAACAACAATAATAACAAAAAATAGTATTTTGAGCTTTAGTGATGGATTATGAGTTAATAGGGGATTTGAGGAAGAGTTTGTTAAGGATCAAAGTGATACTGGTCAATTTAGTGGCTAATCCAACAATTAGAAAATTATGAAATTTGGTATTCTAAGGTTTTTATGTATATAGATTTAGAGAAAAATATTATTTTGATGAATGTAGATCTGTAAAAATATGGTGCTTAAGAAATCTCAAAATTTGAGCTTATTTTCAATTTAGAAATGAATAACCTTAATAGTATAGTTTTGAGTTCAAAATTTTCGTGTAGGCTACTTAGAGTATTTAAAACAGTGTTTTGAGAGATTTTTCAGAAATTAATATTTGAAATTTTTAGGCCTTTAAATCATATATATAAATAGTGATTTTGGACTAAATTAGTAATTAAATGCATAATTACTGACTTAATATGTAATTAGGTGTTTAAGATGTTAATATTTGATGTAGTATGATATTTGTAGTATTTAGAGTGTTATATGTAATTATTATGTGTATTATGCAGTGTATATATGTAAATTAACAATGTATGAAATTAGAAATGCAATAGTAGAAAATATTAGGTTTAAATTGATAATATAATAATAATAGTAAAATACAATAAATCTGATATGGAATTTAAATTTAGGTAATTATATGAAAAATGTAAATTTTTCTCACATTAATAGTAAATTCGGTAATTAAATTAGGATTAAGATGTAACGTACGAACTAAAATATTGGTTAGGGACTAAAAGTGATATTTAGGATATCTGAGTATAATGTGATTAATTTCATATTATGGTTCAAAATGAGTTCTTAGGATTCCAATATAACTCTGTAATCGAAAACCAAATTAGAACCTAAATCGAAAACCGATTCAGAAACTAGTTTAGAATAGATCAGCAATAAATAATACATATATATTTTTAAAAAAATTGAGTCAAAACATAATTTAAAGCCTATATGTCATAATGATATAAATACTAAAAAAATATTTATATTATAGGACACATAGAGACAAGTTGATCTGCAATAAGTCAAATGAGTGAATTAAGGATTTTAGGTAAGTTAGGTTTACTACGTCGCTGTATTTTAGAGAACTATATTAAAGTAATAAAAAACTTAGGATTTTATGCGATTGTGCTTGTAAGTAGTTATATGTGCATGTGCTTGTGTATCTTTGATTATTTGCTGAAAATTGATATTGTATTTTGGTGGTTTGTTGTGAATTGAGTGAAGTAAGATTGTTTGGTTACCTTAAATTGAACTTAATTTCAATTGACCCTAATATCTTAATTGGACATGCATTGCAACCCTTTAGGGAACAGTTAGGATTCTCTAACCAAATACTGAAATCTTAAAAAAAGATTGCACTAGATAGCATAATGGTCTTTCCTTCATCTTTAGTCGAACTAAGTGATAGGAAAAAAGGTCGCGGTAAGGATAAGGGTAATGGTTTGAGGGATGGTCATGGGAAGAACGGTATCTCCGTTACATAAACTTAGGTTTGGTTGTAAGCTATTGTATAAATATTCTATTGCATAAATATTGAAACTCCTCAATCTAGATTAGAGCGGGTGAAATTACTCTAATTTCACAGCGAATCGGATTACGTTATGTGATGGCGTTTGCATGTTGCATTACATATAACTAAATTGTTTGAAAACCTTGCTTATGTTTGTTATGCATTCTTAAGTCTCCATCTTAACTTATTGAGTTATTGGTTGCTCATACCCTTATACATTTTCTTATAGGTTTCAATTGAAATGTTGCAGTATAACTATCCTGAGATTAGTCTCTTTTTGAAGTGTCTTAGGGAAGTGAGAATTAATTAGCTAAACAATTGAGTCTCCAGTGTTTTATTAGTACTCTTAAGTTTACATACTAGTTTTGTAATACTTTACTTATCAAACTAATATATCATCTAAATATTTCTAGGGATTGTAAGACAATATAAGTATCTTTATATAAATATGATTTAAAGTTTCTAGTTATAATTATAAATTTTATTTGTAATTATGAATGAGTTGTTTACTTTAAAATGAAGAATCGTTGACACCTTGTGTAAATCATATCTATGATAGGGATTGTGAGGTTGGTTACTATCATAGGTTAGTTTACATAGTGGGAGTATTACAACTTTGCTGCTTTGGGGTGTAATAATTCTCAGTTGGTATCAGAGTTTAGTTTTAGTGAACTTACTTTGAAGTGTCATAATTAAAAGAAATAGATATCATAGAAACACAGTGAAAGTGGGTAGTATTAAGTGGGCGGTAAAAAATTGCATTGAACATACTAGAATAGAAGTAAGTATAATATTAAGTATATTGAATGTTAATTGATCGTAAGTTTAAATTATAGGGTCGAAGGTGAGAGTTGATACTTAGTTAGGTACGTTTTCGTAGGAATGGAGAGAAGTCCCTCATTGATTATAGGGTTAAGATGCAATGGTTGTTATTAGAGTTGATTGATTGGAATATATTTAAGATCGTTGGTAAGATCGTTGATAAATTTTATGATGAAATGTATTCTAGTTGGCAAGATCAATGGGCATGGATGGAGATGGATTTAGGGCCCCAATATAATAGGTATATTACTATAGTAGCTATGGCAGCCTTTAAGTAAAGGTAGTTAGAGAGAGAAGGGATTACATCTTTGATAATACTTTTGAGATACTTTCTAGCTAGGTTAAGAGAAAGGAGACTTTACCCAGCTAGCATCACCCATAATCTTGCTAGAACCCTACATATTGCTATATATTATCTACTAGGGATTATTGATTGGTTTTCCTGTTTTCCAGAACCAACCGAAGCAAGAATAGAGATATTCCTAGAACCAAATGAACTTAATCTAGATCCTGTGATGCCAGGACCACTACATGAAAATTCACTACCCGTAAAACCACAAGAGACAATGTAACGACTCCAGGAGGGGCTTAGTAGTATTGCCTAAAATTTCCATGTCATGCATGCACCCATGATAAGAAAATCGCTTTATAAATCAGAGATTGTAAGACTTTAAATAGTTATTTACTAAAGTCTTTAATTTTAGTTAATTGACTCATTATATAATATAAATACTTATGAATATCCATTTTTCTACAATTCCTTAGAACCGCAGATAATCGGTATATCCTACTAAAATAGTGAAATAAGATAGACAATTCCAGAAAATTCTAAACTTACTAAAGATACTAAACTTAATTAAGATATTAGTCGTTTTTCGGAGCATTTTGAATTAACTACACAAGCCTTTTCATCATACTGATTCAATGATAGCACTCTGCACTCGATTCTTATCCCAGTCTCAACTATCGATCAACCTGTAAGGAAAAGAACTGTTGGGGAATAAGCTTACGCTTAGTGAGATAATTACCTTCATCAATACCGTATGATAAAAATTTATTAGATGCACAATCATATGAATGCATAAACAATCAGCATGCCAAACAATGCATGCAGTGGCCTAGGAACTGCATACAACTCAGAATTACGCCCCCTATAGTTAGGGTTTGGAGATAATTAGCTGACTCAAACCAAAATCCGAGTTCTAGACCTTGGGTTTTATTTCATGTGTGCGTGTGTGCGTGTGCGTGTGTGTATGCGTGCATGTATGTGTGTGTGTGTATGCGTGCGTGTGCTTGCGTGTGTGTGTGTGTGTGTGTGTGTGTGTGTATGCGTGCGTGTTTGTGCGTACGTACGTGTGCGTGTGCGTGTATGTATGTGCATGTGCGTGTGTGTGTATGCGTATGTGTCGGCCCCTCACTGACAGTTAGCGTCTCCCAGCGCTTAGTAAGCCCATCAGCTTAGGATAGAGACTCAATATATGTGATGACATAGGTAGTGCCCAATCTTGCAAGAAGCACGTCTTCCTGTAAATCCCTTCCTATCTTTTACGTGAAGCAGCAATCGGTGTGATCCGTATGCAATATGGGGAATGCATAATTCATTTTGATTTCTTAATCGTATAAGTGATTAACTCGATTTTCAAGGTGATCAGATAATTTCATTTCATACAATTCACATATATATATTAGTACAAACAATTGCCATTATTATATATAATTAACAAGTCATCGCATTCATCCATAAATTTATACGCATGCATTTCCCATATCCCACAAGCATCCAAATTTATATATATAAGTTTAGATGCATCTATTCTACAAGCAAAATCAAGTAAAGAGTCATCGGAAATTTACTCACTCTGCTATGTGGATCAATTAAAATAATCCGGAAGCAAGTTGTCCCCATATACGGTGTCCCCTGGTCATCGAAATAATATTTATAAGGGATTGAAATAAACTTAGGAAACTAAGTTAAATTTCCTTAAGTTATACTCTTGACTAGTTTTCGTAATTTTTCCCGGTTTTACTTAAAAGTTCAATTACGTATAATTTTTCATTTTAAATCCGATTTTTATGATCTTATAGTCAATCTTCATCGTTTTTTAGTGTACTTTAACATGGTAAGGTTAGATTTTCGAAATGAGACATGCAAATTTGTCCATGGGTCAGAACAATAGTGTTCCTCATGTTTTGGAGTGCTTTTGGGTCTTGTATAGTAAATGGGCCTTTTGATAACTTGAGAAATCCTTTGGGCTTAGTTTTAAGATTTTATCCTAAGCTCAAAATATTCCTTGAGATCAGATTTACAACTTTGATTTATACTCCTAAGGGTAACAATCACTTCATGGGCTCTTTAGTGGGCTTAAGTTGTTAAATGGGCTTATTTTTTGTTCAAACTAAAGTTAGCGACTTTGTTAGGCTTATGGAGCCTTAGGTGAATTTCTTGTAGGCTTTAAAAAAAAACCCCTCTTAATGTTTTAAAGTGCTAGTTAGAATTTTATTGAAGGCCCAACTTAAAGTTCTAGGCTTGTTTTTAGAGTTTTAAGCTTGGTTTTGACTTTTAGGCTTTGTATACTTGTTATACTTGCTTTGGTTGATATTTTTACTTTGTTCATTTGGTTTTATCATATTTTTAAGTGGCTTTTAGTTATGTTTTAGATCTGATCGTGATGAATCCAAGGGGTTCTCACTTGGTTTTTCAACTTGTTTCATCATTTCCTTAAGTTTAAGAGTTAGATCATGAATCTAGGTTACTTATATTCAAATCTTAACTTAACTTAGCTTCTTTTCCATGAGATGATTACTTAGCTTATACTTTACATGAAAATAGTAGATCTCATACTTATCACAACTTCCATATCATAGTTCATAACTCACAAGGTTGGTTTCTTCATAAAAGCTTCATGTAATGAATTTTCCTTTACCTAAGGTTATGTTTGAGCATTTTTAACTTAATAGAAATGGAAATAACATCTAAATGACTCACATGTACTCCACGTCCAGCATGATATCTCCTCATTCATGTACACATTTCATGATTTTCTTAACGTAAAATCTTCCATTCTAAGTGTTAAACATATATCTTTACATAACATCAACTTACCATGCTTATAATTCAACTTTCATGTAAAAGGGTTCACAAGCTTACTTCTTAAGGTGGTTTAGTTATTTTATCATCTTACAATCATGCTAATATCTTCATGAAAACATGGTCCCTTAACATGTAACTCTAAACCACTAACATAAAGAAACAACTTACTTGTCCTAAAAGTGTAGAAATAGTGGTTGTGCAACTAAGTACCCTCTTATGTTCCTCTTCCTTCTTCTTGCAAGCTCCTTCGGAACTAGAGTCTTGATCTTTGAAGTAGAGCTTTGAGGATATTTAAAAGTTTCTAAAAGTGGTTTTTGAAGTTGACAAATCGAGGGCACAAAATAAAGCTTGGTGTTATGAGTATGGAAGCAAAAATGGTGGCGGCAACGTTGGGATTTTTGTGGAGTTGAATTTCTTCTTTTGATTTGTGTTTAAAGTGAGAGAAAAGGAAGTGAAAATGAGAGTGAAAGAGGGAGAGAGTGGTAGATTTTTGAATGGGAGAAGAAGTGTGTGCATGAAGCTTTAATTGATTGTCTTGTAGCTTACACAAAAGTCAACAATTGCAACTATTGATAATGTAAGCATTACGGAGTGTATAGTTGTGTGTAAGAGAAAGTGATTGATGGTTGAAAAACAAGAGTATGGCCCCCCTCTTCTTCTTATTTAAATCTGCTATTTAGTGTCCTTTGAGGTCATGGAATTGTCTTGTCTCATTTAATGAAGTTAAGCATGTGAAATCTTGTGAAAATTTGTCCATATATAGTATAAGTGAAGGGTAATAAGGAAAGTATCTTATCACTTGATTTTGATAAGTTATTAATTGATAAATGATTCCAAATTTTAATTGATAAGTCATCTAAGGTGATTAGTTGGTCTACTTATTTATATGTAACGCTTAGACATGAAGATAAGGGCATGGTCTTATAGGAAATTGTTTTAGGATTTTCATCTTGCATTGTTTTGTACTTTATGATTCAATTCTTATGAAATTGTGAAATTTTCTAAAGTTGAATGAAATTATTCAAATTAAATTATCGATTAGTCACTTAGGGTCAAAATTCCATAATTATTTTAGGGTTTAGGGTCTTAGGTGAGTTTAGAGCTCATAGTTTTTCAAGCTCAGGTTTTCTCGATAATTGGTTTTTGAATTGGAAAATTTTAATTTGTTTCTAAATGTAAACTTAAGTTCTCAGTTTTGTTGATCCCTGGAAACGTTTGGACAATACTTTTAATTGAATCATAGGCCCACTAAAAGTAGGGATTATATTTATCAATTAATAAGTTATTTAGGATGATTGGTTAATTTACTTATTCATGTGCATAAATCTTATGCATGAAGATAAGGAGATTGTCTTATATGAAATTCTTTTAGAGTTTGTCTCTTAAATTGATTTGTAAGTTATGATTTAATTCTTATAAAATTATGAAAATTTGTAGAGTTGAATAAAATTGTTCAAATTGAATTCTTAATTAGCTACTTAGGGTTACAAGTCTTTAATTGTTTTAGAGTTTTAGGTTTAGAGTCTATGGTTCTTTTATTCGAGTTTTGTCGATAATAGGGTTTCAAATTGAAAAATTAAATTCGTTTTTAAATGTAAACTTGAATTCTTAGCTTAGTTTATCCTTGGGAATATTTGGGAAGTACTCTTAGTTGAATCACAAGTTCACTAAAAAGCAGGGTTTACAATTTATCCATACGTAACATGGCTTATAAGTGAAAATAAATGAATTGTCTTATATGAAGTTCTTTTAGGGTTTGGTTCTTAAATTAATTTTTAGGTTGTAATTTTCCTCTTAAGAAATTTTAGAGTTTTCTAGAGTTGAATAAAATTTATTCAAAATATATTTTTAATTATTTATTTAGGGCTATAAGTCCCTGATTATCCCAAGGTTTAGGGTTCGAGTGAGTTTATGTATGTTTTAGAGTTCGAGTGAGATTATGTATGTTTTAGAGTTTTTCACCAACTCAGGAATAACTTACTTACACTTAGGAGCTTAAGGATTAATTTGCTTAATTATTTAGGAATACTGCTTTATTATGCAATATATATATATATCATATGATAGATTAAGAAAAGAAAAGGAAATTGCTTAATAATATATTTATATTTATATATATACATATTGTGGGGCTACTTATGTACACAAGTAAAATAATTTTTGTAAATTTATTAATTTATTCCTTTAACTAGCTTAGTTTTGTTGTTTATTATTACTTGGAATAATCCTTGATTCGTTCGTTATTAGTTGTATATGATCTCACAAAATTATTGATAATTTTATAGAGTTTTTAAAAGTTTTTATGACTTGATATTTACGGTTCCTGCTAAGTTTAGATTTATATTTTTAAAAATACGCGCATGTAGGGATTGCGGTTTTCTTGCATGATTAGGGTTTCCAAATCGTATAATAGTGTCTTTGAAGTTCGTAAATTTTAGTCGGTTTTCATTTTATGTGGTTTTGTCGACTTAGGAAAATATCTACGATACTTAAGTCCGACACTACGTTTAGAAGGTTAAATTTACAGAGTCTACAGATAACCTATTCAGATACAAAGAGTAGTCATCAAGAGAATGAGGCCAGTGTTGAGGAGGATTCAGAGGAAGAGGAAGAACTTGAGGAAGAAGAACTTGAAGAGGAAGAACAAGAGATGGATAGTGAGAATCAATTGCCTGACCAATCGAGTCCTTCGATGTTTTATTAGTACTCTTAGGTTTATGTACTAGTTTTGTAATACTTTACTTATCAAACTAATACGTCATGTAATATTTCCTAGGATTGTAAGACAATATAAGTATCTTTATGTAAATATGACTTAAGGTTTCTAGTTATAATTATAAATTTTATTTGTAATAATGAACGAGCTATTTACTTCAATGTAAGAAGTCATTAACGCCTTGTATAAATTATATCTATGATAGGGATCATAAGGTCAATTACTATCATAGGTTGGTTTACGTAGCGTGACTGTTGTGACTTCGTTGCTTTATGGTGTAACAAAACTCGACTAGCTGGAGCTCGAAATCAATTCATTCAATGTTGCTCTGTTCTCCAGGCAACTTGGATTGCTTCATCTAGCATGCAAATATCCTTCGTCTCTAGAGTATTTTCGATCTCATACTGTAACCCACTAACAAACTTGGAGATAGTTCGATCTTTGGGCTCTACAACTTCATAATAGATCATTAGCATGTAGAACTTCTTTATGTAGGCTTCTACACTTGAGCCTCCTTGCATGAACTCCTGCAACTATTTAAATGTATCTTACAAATAGTGGCTCAGGATAGACCTCCTTTTCATATCTCTCTTCATCTCATCGCATCCTTTAGTCTCTCTTTCTCCTTCTCTTCATCATGTTGCTTGTAAGTTCTTCCATTACAAGGCGGCATATTTTGTGAATTCTAAAACGATAAGTCTTACCTTGGCTTTCTCAAGAACTTCGTGACACTTAAACTGCTTCTCAATCTTATCTACCCAATCTAAGTAATCCTCAACATTACTACTATTAGAGAAGCTCCGATATTTTGTTCTTCCACCTCATAATGCTCTTCCTCATCTCTTCCACTTCTTCTATTTCATCCATTACAAACCTTTGTTGAGTAAGCTTTTCTACTCCTTTAGCTTTGTGAGGTTGAATTGGGAAATTAACTTGACCAGGGTAGCCATTACCTCGCTTAATCAAAGTTTCTATACAGTATCTATTTAGCTCATCTCTAAATTGCTACATGTTGCCTTGTAAGGCAGTGACCAAGCTCTTGACCAAGTTAATGAGATTATTGATTTTCTCATCAGTTGACCTTGGTGTATAGCTCCCTTGATGGCCATGATTGACATGAGCACTACTCTCAACATCTTGAATAGTCCTATGAATACTATAATCTAATATTGCTACACCACCACTTCAAATCAATTTAGCTTCTACACTACATAAAACCTTCTTCGAAACCTAACTTTAAACGATAACTCTACAATACTTGCTCCAACTTCAACCAAATGCTACTAATAACACTTATCACGGTTGTAAGACAACCAAAACTGCACACTCTATTTTGCAAGTAGAGAAATAAGAGAAACTAGAGTACTTGCTTTGTACACTTCTAAAACATTACTCTAACAACCACTTCTTTTTCACTTTAGTAGTCAAGATTCAAATCAAACCACTCCACATAACCACAATTACAACATGTATACATAAGAACACAAAATGCTACAGACTTATACTGACAAACATAGCTAAGCTGATACCAAGATTATACAAATACTATTATAGATGGACATACAAGCAGTATTATCGCATGAACAAGGGGGTGGGTCCGAATTGTAAGATGGTTCAAAAACTAAATGAAAGTCGATGTTTTGAGCAAGGGTTCTTGTGCACTAACGATAGATACAATGCACCAATACCTTATACGAGCTCGAGCCATGCTTGATATGATGTATAAATGTAACAAGAGGTTACTTACCATTAGTCTACGCTCACAATAGGCTAGAGCAAGAAAAAGCATACTTAGCTAAAAAAGAAAAATATTTGTATATTGAAGATTCGTCATATGCGGCTATTACAACAAGGAATATTTATATACCCTAATTAGGGTAAGTCTTAAGTTACTACAAATTACCAAAAAGATTCTTACTAGAAATGGAAAATACATATTATGTAAGGGCACATCAGTAAACCAAATAAAAGGAAATATCCTATGCAAGGACAATATGGAGGTTAGAAGGTCGAACAAGTGCTAGCCTCCTAATTTGTGGTCTAAGCGGGTACTGGATGTAGGGCAGAGCTGACTAGGTCGGGATTAGGTCGGTAGTTTGATCACTCAGGAACTTAAAAGGCACTTGTCTAGATTATTGGAACTGGGTAGCTTAGCTTCAATAAGTCGACTCGACATTAGGTTGGTATAAGCTCTGATGTCCGATAGCTTAGGATTATGGGAGCTTGAGCCTTGGTGCTAGTGAGCATTAGTTTCTGTAGCAACTACCTCCATTCAAGAGATTGTGATCTGCTTAGAAGAGCTCAGGAAACATATCAAGTTAGCTTGGAGGAACTCTTTTTCTTTTGGGGTTAGGTCCTTTTGGGCAACTTATCGTATTAAGGTAACGAGTTCTCATACTCGAGATCAAGTGATTGGTCCTTGATTCCTATCAAATGGGCACCTCTGATAATAAAGAGAGAAGAAAGAAGGGGGAGGAGTTGATGCCTTCGTCTTCTAAGCCTAAGTAAGATAATAAATTTGTCCTTAATTGGGATATCCATCATTTTGATGTAAGTTTTAAGGATCCAAAAATATGTTTGCATATGTTCTTAAGTATGCTTTTGTTGAGGGATTGGCAAGACATTGAAATGAATTCTTTAGACATACACATGAAGGGTATGCTAAAGATATTACAACACGGCCTATATATGCTAAGTGTTGAGACTTATTTATGCATGTATAATGCCCTTATGGAGTTTTAATATTCATTTCTTTTGTAGGTTATTGGCGGTATTCATGCCCTAGCTAAGAAAATTTGCTGCAAGTTAAGTTAAGCCATATGGGTAAGATGCTTAGCAAACTAGGTAACTGTATGTAGGAGAGCGACTAGCTTCTATGGCAACTATGACTGGTAAGATGATGTGGTTAAGGATTAGTGATTAAATGCTAAGGTTGAGGCAATGCAAGAAAAATTAGGGTTAATTTAACCACTAAATCTTGTTCAAAGCTATCTAAAGGTAGTTGATGAAAGGATTCAAAGAATTGTTATCGAGATAGAAACCATTCACCAAGAGAGGGATGAAGTAGTGTGAGAGACAGCTTCGACCTATTTGAGGAACAATCAAAGCAAGAGGAGGTGGAATGTATAGAGAGGTTGCAAGATAAGGAGGTTGACTATCAAGCTCGCATCCAAGAGCTGGAGAAGCACATTTTGAAGCATAACCAGTGGATTGAAGAGATGGAAAATTAAGAGTTTTAGGAACGTGAAGACATTATGGAAGAGTATTTAGCTAGTAGTAAGTGGCGAGAGTACCAAGCTAGATTTACTAATGCCTATATGGAATATTTCTAAAGGTTCGTTTTAGAGAGGTATCTTGGTCTCAACCTTAGTTAGCTTCCGAAGGGAAAGGCAATGGATGACCCAATTCAAATTTATGTACTTTTAGTCCCTTAAGGACTTGGTGATGCCCCTTATAGGTAAGGATATTACCCTTCTTTAGGAGGTTGTAGTTGGCAGATCAACCTTGCCTATCCTCTATAAGTCGCGGGCTAAGTTGTTTCGAGTGCTAGTATTTGGTTCTCTTGTCTCTTCTCCTTTCGGGACGTTATTACTTGGATTATCTTTAAGCCAGAATGTTATCCTCTTGAGCAATAATATATTTGGCAGCATGAAGCTAGAACTTGGTAAAGGTTGATGGTTTCTTCTTTGTAATGGACTAAAAGAATTGATAGCGATCTTATACTCCTAATATGGTAGAGTTGAGTGTAATGTTCATATTAAGGCTTAGAATCTCGATCATAGTGTTGAGCTGAAAATTTGGCTTCTCTTTTTTCTTTAACCTTGCTTTAAATTAAGCTTGATCCACTCTTCGACTAGGTTAAGAAAAAGTTTAAGTTTTAAAAGAACATTTTTTGAAAAGGAGTTGCCACTTGAGATAATCTAGGAAAAGATTGAAATTAAGTTCATGGGTAGCTAATCCTTAGCTTTAGCTACTAGCCTGTAGTTTTCTTTTTTTTTTTTAAATATTTTACAAAAATGGAAACTAGAGATCAAATGGGTTCAAAGGCTATCATATTAAAATCAAAACATTTTCCATAAAGAAAATCCATAAAATAATTGAAGGACCTTTAGTTCTTTTTTTTTTCCGAAAAATGTTTTTTCAAAAGAAAGTGAGCTTTATATATTATGGAAAAGAAAAATTGGAAAGAGGGGAAAAATTTTTTTTTTTTTCATTTTTTAGGACTACCTACAATCCCTAGTATTTGCTAGTTTAGATCAGGTTCATATAGTTCTAAAATTTTTTAGAAAACTTTAGTTTGTTGAATCATTTTATCATTAAGCATCTTTCACTTTAAGTTTTTATCAACTTATTATTTTTTAAGAAAACTGATTTTTTAATCTAATTTTAGAAAAACCTAAGAGAAAACCCCTAATTTTGAAAAAGACCCTATTAAATTTTTATTTATGAAAGCAATTCTCTAAGGGTGAGAAAACACTTTTTGTTAAAAGAAAACCTCCTTATTTTGAAAATTTCCTTTTGAAGAAGAAATTTTAGTAATCAACTTAAGAAAAACATATTATTAAACAAGCCAACAACATATTATTAAGAGCAACACATCAAGTAATCAACACATTATTAAAATGCACTATTCAAACATTAGCTTATTATTAGACACATGCCAACTTATTAAGATCAAGACATATAAGCATATTATCTAAGACATGCAAAACTATTATTAAAACATGCAAACAACATATTATTAGCAATATTTCATCTTATTATCATGTCAATTGATAACTTATCATGAAAAAACTAATCACGTGAATCAACAATATTATTATGTAAACTAACTATGCATGTAAATTAACAAGCTAGTGTAAACAAGCTAACATATTATCATACAAACAAACCAATCATACAAATTAACAATGTCACATACTGTCATGCAAACAATATTATTATACAAACATAAAAACATAAGGCTTATTTTTAAATATTTTTCAAAAAAAAGTAGCAAAAGAATGGAAATAAAGAGGAAACCTACCTTGCCTTAGTGGTTTAGGTCTGGTTCGGGTGGATCCAAGTTGGTTCAAGTCACAGGGGGAGTGATTCTTGACTGTTGACAATGTGGACTTCCAAAACCCTCAATGAATTTTGCAGGAACAAAAGTGTAGCAAGGCTAATTAGATCAAAATTGAATAGCAACTATGAGCACAAACCCTAGAACACTCTTCTTGGCTCTAACTTAAATTAGAATGAATGAAAGAAAATCAAATGAAATTAATGCCCGAAGAATGTTCTACTAAAAGTGAGTATCATCCTTATATACTTGGTTTGCTTCGATTTTCCTTAGAGAGGGAGAAGTCAAAGAGAGAAGTTTTGTATACATGGGTTTGGACTTTTGAACCTAAAGTAAGAAATAGCTAATGCTTCACCATGGGAGCTTGTCCATGCTTGGGATCGATTTGAATGGGTTGCTAGGGTCCTTATTTATAATGCTCTGGTGTTAATTTTACTTAAAGTAACCTAAGATATAATAAAAATTGAATTGTACATAAAAATGAGTATTTTTAATTCTTGTATATTTCTTCAAAAAAATTGATACATTTTTGTAAAAATTGAAAGAAACAAAAGATACAATTGTGTTTTAGAAGCTCTACTTGCTCTAAATGTGTAATGTTTGTGAAAATCAAGTAAGAATATGCTCCAATATACTTTATAACATTTGGGTATTTAAGCACGTTTTATATTTTTAGCTGATTTGGAGATTCTTTTCAAGCACTTCAATTATTTATACAAATTTAGACACATATGATTTGTATTTCATGTTCTCTTTGAACTCCCATTTTTAGTTTAATGAAATTTGGTGAAAAATTGGGTGAGATTGGGTCAAAAATGCAATGGCCTACACTAAGAAATTCCTTTCCTTTCTACTTAATAGGAAGAACAAGAAGGATGGATTGGTTAAAGTCAAACCCATCGTCGCATGTTACTAAGTGACTCATGTGTTGTAGCTACGTAGTGCACACATGTTTGCCATGTGGCAGCCTTAGAGACCACCATGCTTTACCTCAATTGTATGCCACTTGGAGTCATCTTAAGGTGACATGTGTCACTTTGTCTTTTTTTTTTTCCTTTTCTTTTTTTTTTCTTTTTCCTTTACTTCTTCGGTGAAACAATTCCCTTTATTTCTTTGTTTTTTTCTTTTTGTTTTATTCCTTCCTCTTACAAACCGTCCAATTAACTTCTAATCTTCTAAAATATTGCACTTTTATCTTTTTACGGTTGCAAAGTCTAATAAGCATATGTAAAATATTTTTTTAGATTATCTAATTTGACTAAATTACGAACCCTATTTCTACTTACGTTTAGCCTTCTTTCAAAAGCTCTCATAGTTAGAAAATAAGCATTTTAAATGTAATTGTGATGCTATTTAAGGTCATGATTTCTTTAAAATTTGTATTTCCAAAATATTGTAAAATGAATAAGTCAAACTTAATTCAAAAATTGATTTTTAAAAGAATGCACAGTTTTGTCCATAATTCTTATTTCAGTCAAATTGCACATGCCTATTTTGACATTAAAAAATTATCATTGTAACAAACTGACCCAGATAGACCACCACATGACTATTTCTCTCTTTCTTTCTTTCTTTTTTTTAGTTTTTTGTCTAATTTTTCAATTTTTTATACTTTCATTTTCTTAATTTTTTAATGTTTTTCTTATTTTTAATTTTTCCCCTTTTTTTTTCAATTTTTAGGGGTTTTAAAAAAGAAATAAAAATATATGGGCAAAATTGGGGTGTCTACACATTACAACAGTAAATCTAGTTATGTATTCCCTAAGTGTCTTTTTTGGTCATTGCTTTATCAGTGCAGGGGATGAACTATGTCTCTTTGGTTATTTGTTAATGATGAAGTGTTGGAGAAAGGCTCTGGAGAGCCCTTTGAAGTTGGATATAAAAATCGACCAGAGTCCTCAATAACAAGTTTGAGCTGCCTTGATGAGACTATCTAAGAAGACTTTGCATGTAATGACATCAAAGGTGCTAAAGAGGTCGATTTGAGATCTATAGGAGGATAAAAGTGCAATAGGATTAGTAGCTCCATCATAAAGTTTGAACAAAGGGATTTGTATTTATATAGGAAGTAGTTTGTCTTTAGCTACTTAGACTAAAGGCGATTGTCTACCGCATACTCATCCCAAGGATCTTTGTATTTAGATCTTTTGAACTCTGTAAGATGTTTGATTGTGAGATCAATTTGATTGATTAAATTGTTCTTGAATAATCTTTATAGAGGCAATGCTTGGGACTACATCTTAGAGCTTGATCAATTTACTTATGGTTTATAGATTGAGCATTTGATGGTATAATGCCCCAAAACTTGGGGAGCTACAACCCACATGTGTCATCTCCAAAGGTTGATACGCTAAGGCATCTAAGAACCTGTAGCCTTTATATAATCCACAAATAACTAATAATAATCTACCAACTCTCATATGGACAACTCCTCAATCATATCCACAAATAACTAATAATAATCTACTTACTCTCATATGAACAACTCCTCAATCATTAATGAATGAGTGGCATAATGCCCATTCATCTTCGACTACATAAAGATCTAACCTTAACCTTCTAAGGATAACATAACTGTAACATCTTAACTAAGAAATCTCATAGGTCAAACATGTAATGTAAAATACATAACTAATAGGAATTGCAGGAAACTTTACCCCTCATAAACTAAAAGCAATATAAATAACATGTTACAAAGAGCAATAAAACCAAATCCCAACTTTAGTCCATGCCTACCATTTACTTTACGAGTAACCTGTCCCATCCTTAAAGTAGCAATCTCCATCCTCTTCATAATAATAATCATAGCTGGCATCATCATAAATCTTAATAATATCATTTTGACTAGAACTTACATTTGAAAAACAACTCCTAAAGGGTGAACCAATGCTCAATATGAAATACAAAAGCATAGGTGCATGAACATCTAAGAAACAACCCATATGCAAACAAGTACCAAAATGCAACATACGTTGGTTTATTATCTTTCCTTTAAGTTTGACAAGCAACACAGTCTTAGCGTCCTAAGATCTAGGATAACTTACAACCCTCAACACAAGTAATATATATATATATATATATATATATATATATCTACATACATAATATGGTATAAGCGCTCCTCAATACCCAAGTGACTGATTACCAATCTAAATCTACCTAAGTCCTCTCATTGTCAAACTCCACTTAAGACAGTATTGCGCAAAGATTACTAGATGCCTCACCAACACCACTAGACCTTACCAGTGAGTGGTCGAAGCCAAGTACAAACAGACACAATCGATGATTAGGCCAAGTATATATTAAGTCCATTGAAGCCGCTAAATTAAAAAGTACAACCACATGAGTAAGTATCCCATACCTAACTCTAATGTATTGCCTAATACGTCTTCTGAGGTCTTACAACCTGAGAAACCATATAAGTAGTTTACTTAGCTTTTAGCTAACCAGTAACACTAACACTTACCCCTTATACCCTAACACGTCGTCCACACTTCAAGCTTTTATAAATTAATCTTTGAAGGCAAGAAATTTTATAAAAGTTTTTATGTAGAAAACTCCTTTAAAAATGTGTTAAGAATGTTTTAGGATGAAAAAGAAGGAACAAAGATAATATTGGTACATGGCCAAGAATTACTGTTGTAAACCAAGGTCGTGGTTTCTATTATGAATTACAAGAAAGATGACGGGTGGGACCACGGTCGCAGACCTTGGCCGTTGTCCTTTCTAACAAAAAATTTCTTCCTGCTTCTACTCTTAATGCATCACAAACCCTCCTGGAAAGAATATGGTTTCCTTCTTCGAAAATAACCCCAAACTCTCAAGCAATAACGCCTGAAACCCCAATAAATTATAAAAACCTTTGCACAAACCAAATTCAACCTCAACCATCCCCAAACTCCTCTAAACAACCTTCAATCTACCCTAAGAACAACCAAAACAAAATACAACTCCTATCTCATAACCAACCATTTAATCATAGCAATACGTTACCAAGAACAAAACTTTGATATCAAATAAGGTTCTTTGGGCCTGGTGTTTGAATCCACTACGCTGAATGTGGATTCTTTGGGTTTATTGACTGTGGACCTAGAAGCAAAGGATTGAAGCAAATGGCCTTCTATCTGACGACTCTTAAAGCTTACCAAAAGAGATGGCACTTTCAATCCTGCATTCTGCTGCTATTACCTCTACAAAGTTAGATGAGGCTTATCCAATCAAGTAGGAGAAATAAGGCTTCTCAAGAATATTAATAAAAGCTTAAGTTAGTTGCTTCTCTGTTAAGGGCATAGATACTCTTGCAATTAGGGATCTCTATCTTTGTACATACTCCTTAAACGACTCATTTTTCTTTTTCTACAGAGCAACTAAGTCCATCATAGTTGGGGTCATTTTGATATTGAACATGTACTATTCGTAAAATGCCCTATCAAACTTCTCCCATGTTTTTATTTGGGTCAAGTTGAGTTGGCTATACTAAGTCAAAGCAGGGTTTGTTAAGCTATCTTAAAATGTCTATACCATGAGTTGTCATACAAGACGTACTAGCTCATCTTTCTTATGTATAGCTTATGTGAGGAGTTTAGGACATCTCGTCCCATCATACTTTTCAAATTCTGGTACCTTAAACTTTTCCGAATAGGCCCCAACATCGTATGCAGAGAAGTTGGTAATTCCAACCTCTTCAAATCCATCATAGCTCCCAAGTATTTTCATCTTCTCTGTTATCTGTAGGGTTAACTTTCTTTCTAATTCCTTCATACTATCGTACCTAGGCCTTAAGCTAGCCGGCTTTGTGTTGACTGGGAATGAATATGTATTAGGCTTGAAGGTTGAGTTGACATTTGCATAGACTCTCTCCAACTTGAATAGGTTTTTTAGGTAGTTATCCTCTGCATTAGGGAGTAGAGCCTCAACATTCTCCCTAAAATGGACCTTAGAGCTCTCTTCATTAGATGGTGCTGTAACTTGGAGTAAGGTAATGTTATCAGCAAGGAAACTCATTTGTTCTACAATCTTTCCTATGGTTTGCTCCAAAGAGAAAAACCTGAATTAGTAGGATTGGTGATTTATGAGCTGTTGGTGTTGGTGTTATAGTTGTCATTTCCATGAGTAGCCATTCTAGTTTGAAAGTGAATTCTGATTGGACTTCTTTAAAAGAATTGACATTTAATAGCTATTTTGAGACCTGGTTCGAATACTTCACAAGAATTTAGCACAAATATACATTTTTTTTTTAAGATGAGAAAAGAATATAAATTAATAAATACAAGCATATATGGTACAAGAATGTAAGGAAATTTATATTGGTAAGAATCCCATGATATGGCAAAACATCATTAACTTTTATTAATTTTTGCAACTGTGAAGTGTACATCACTTGTTCAAAAGAAACGACAATTTCCTAAAGAAAGCTATATCATGCTCTTCTTGCTGTGGCTGGACTTAATTGTACTTTCTTCCTTTTTCAAACTTTAAGAGCCTTTATCTCCTTAATGTTGCCCTTGGCTTTCTTGAGTTGTGCCCCTAAGACCTTTATCTTCTAGTAATATTTTTCATAATGGGCCTTCAGTTCTTACTTTGTTTTCCTTGCTTTCTTTGGTATAGCTTCAACTTAGGCCTCCTTTTTCTTCTTCACTTCTTCCATGTCTTTTAGCTTCTGAAGTTGTTGATATAGGAACTTTTTGGTTGTCTGAGCCTTACTAAGTATGCTATTGATAGTGGGGATAGTCTTCATCTTGCACCAAAGAGACTTAATGCCTAAAAAGCTTAAACACTTTGTCAAATACCAAAGCATGTGGTTCGTAATAGTAAAGTGAAACGGGCTTTAGTGACGGCATCTGAATTATATTCTAAATAGGCCTATTAGCCGGAAAATATCTGGTACAGATGTTGAAACCAATCAAGGGTACTGCATTGAAACCTTCACATTCTTTTATCATCTTGTTACTTAAATACCATCTAGGTATCCAAACCAGTCCCCCAGCTTTCATGTTCCGAAAGTATTAGACCTAATAACTGGTAGTTATACTTTCAAGCAACTGGATCCGTTCCTCAAAATCCTTGATAAAATCATATTGTTGCGTAAACTTGGCTTGGTTAAAGTCAAGTTAATGGCTTCTCACATGACTAATGAACCATACTGAGATTAGAGTCATATTGGTCATCAAATCCTCGTGCTTCTTTCTTTTGAGGTGCTTTAGTGAATGGATTTGCTCAGTTAAAAGAGCCGGTATATACAATTTCCCTTCAAGGAACTAGGCTACTATTTCTGCAACTTTGAAGTGAATACAACATTTCCCATCTAGGAATAGGATGACACTAGAGATCACTAAGATATAGGCATTAACCCGATGCTAATACCAAATCTTTAGATTTACACAGGAAATATCTTTCACTCTTTGTATCTCAACTCCATAAAGAACCAGGCAATGATGTCTTTTATCTGGATGGTCTTATTTTGAACTAAGACCCAGTTTATGTCAACTTTTATGATCTTAGTAGCCTGCTAAAAGTTTTTGGTGTTGTAACTTCAAAATCTAAGATGTAAATATCATTAGTAATAACCGAAGCCCAGAGCAACTAAGAATATTCCTCAATGGTTGCGACTCAATTGATATGGGTCAAAATGGAACGCAACAACCTCATGTCCCAAAAGTATACTAAGGATTATAAAGTTAGTACGGGCTCAATCTTGTTCTTAATGAATTCTTGCTTATCTAAGTTGAAGAGCTAAAACAAAATCTCAACTGATTTCTAGCATTGGTGAGGTAGGTGGACATAGATCTCCTCAAAAGTGGTCTAAATTGAGCTAGCCATATCTACAAAAGGTATGATTACAACGAAAGCCTATTTTATAAATGACACAATTACAATGAAAGCCTATCTAAATTTTTATCTACAAAAGATACAATTATAATGAAAGCTTAACTTAAATTTTTACATGTAGTTTTTTTTTTCTTTTTTTTTTTACAGTGAAAATTACAATAATTACAAAAGAAGAATGGAAAATGTAGGGAAATTGCAACATCTTCTCAACTGCAATTTCTTTATTCTAGGCTTTCCATATTACAGGTTATTGCCAATCCTTTGAAAACGGGTTTCATGCAATGCAAGAGGATAGGTTCTAGATAGAGGTGTATAAGTGGGTTTTGGCCTATGGGCCGGTCATTTTAACTCACTTTTTAAATGGGTTTAGGCTAAGGTTTTTTGGCCCGTTTGAAAGCGAGCCAAATGATCTTAGTCCGTTTAATTCGTGGGTCAAAGTGAGTTGATTTGGGTTAGCTTGTTTAATGTATTTACACCTTTGGCTTACGGGCCGGCCCGTTTAACTTGCTTGTTAAATGGGTTAGGGTTGAGGTTTTTTAGCCCTTTTGAAAAATGGGCCAAATAAGCCCGGCTCATTTAACCTGCTAGCTAAAGTAAGCTGGATCGAGTTAGCTTGTTTAACTTGCTTGCATATCTCTAATTCTAGAGATTCTCAAGTTATATGACATCAAATGTGTTCAAAGAAATTGTTCCTTGTTTACATCGAAACTTAGGCGAGGTAGCTTGATCGGTCCTAGAAGGTGGTTACCCAACAACATCTGAAGTTTACACAATGGGCCCCCTCCTAAGGTCCTAAGATGGCCTAACTCTAACCATATCTATTACAACATTTATGGAATGAAAAAAAAACCCTAAATAGAAATGTATAATTAAAAAGGCAAGTAATAGGCAAAAGATATATAAATAAATATATATATTTATATATAACTTAACCCAAAATAGAATAATAACTAATGCAAAAATATACAAAAGATATTTATAAGAAAAAATATATATACATATAACTTAATATGGGTATTTTGAAAAATAATTCTAATTTCGGAAGGTTTTAAATGGCTAGCCTATTTGACATCCCTAGTAAAGTTGTTAAGTTGCCAAGCCTAAAATTTTTTGTTTTTTTTCCCCTTAATTTGATTTAAACCGAACCTTATGTCTATTTAGTTTAAACCCTCAACTAAAATTAAGGACATCTAGTTTCTTTTTTTAAAAAAAAAAAAAAAAAATTGGAGTTGCCACTTGATAAAAACTGGGAAAAAAGTTATTAAATTAAAACTGATTCGGCAGATCGATTTTAATTTAGCTACTAACTTATGAAAAAAAAAATTAAAAAATTTCAAGAAACCATATTTTCTTAGGTTTGAGACTATCTTATTAAACCTAAATGGGTACTATTTTAACCTTCTAAATTTAAATTTATTTTCCAAATTATCCATCTAAGAACAAAATTTATTCATAAATAGCAGATAAAATTATATTTAATTACAAAAGAAAAAAAATGAAAAGTTATTTATAAAAAGGGAAACAATTTTTTTTTTTTTCATATTTTAAGTCGCCCTGTAGGTATCTACGTACTCGTTAGTCAGGGTTAAACCATAATAGTTTATTCTGAAAAATTTTAGTAGGTTAGTTTATTTTACTTTGAAAAGCATTATACTTTAAGTATTTACAAGTTGATTAGTTTATAAAAAATATATTTCCTTTCTTGCCCAAATTTTAAAAAAAAAAATTGAGAAATCCTTAGTTCTTTTAAAAGCAAATTCGTTTAGATTTTTATTTAGGAAAAATGTTTTTCTAAGGTGACAAAACATGTTTTTTTAAAAGCACTTTTTATAAAAAAAAATAAAATCATTGAAGATACATATGTATATGTTAAATAAGTTACATAGAGCACTTAAATGAAAATTCATACAATATTCATATAATCATAAATATGGCATATTTATTATTTATATAGAAAAATTTGTTTGTGATGAAATTTCGAATCAAGACATCCATTTTATATTACATTAATATGATTCATCAAAATAAATAATTTTATAATTCTTGTTAGACATCTATTATATAATTTACACATTTGAACATTTATTTTTAAATTTACCTGTTTAAACATCTATTTTATATTGCGCAAACATGATTTATGGCAAATACTTTATGGTTTATTAGTCAAAACATCTAGTCCAATTAAAATAATCAAGAATAATCACATATTTAAACATAATTCATGATAAACATTATGCAAGTTATTAAATCAAAATACTTAATTTAAACAATTATGAACTATGAGCACCATATGGTTATTATATTATAGAAGCAACAAATCCTATTAACTATACTACAAAAATTGCGTAAAACAAGTATTTTACAATCTTAAAAACATGATTTCTCAATTATTTAATACACAACATACATCAAATACACAAAGAAGATAAGAACAAGCGAGGATTCTAAGAGCTTACATCGCACCGTAACGAATTGATGGCCAATTTAGTGATTTTTTAATGGTTTTTGACTAAGTGGTGCCATTTTTAACTAGAGAAAATTCACGCTTTAAGTAATGTTTGGTTGTAAAGACTAGATTGGAAAAAAAGAACTAAACAAGACATGATAAGAGTAAGGAGGATTAAACGGTACAAGCATATTATACTATATTTGGTTTGCACAGTATTGAACATAAAATTTATATTAAAAAATAATTATTTATATTATAAAATAAATAATTTTGTAATATTTAATAAAAATAATGTTTATTGAATTAATATTATAACGTAGAGAGATATTTTTGGGAGTGCAAAATATTTTTTATTTTTGTCCAATGAATTTCATTTTTGTACCATGGTTTAAATAAAAAAAAATTAGGTATTTTGCTAATCCATTAACCTAATTTCTATCTAATCACCGAGTAAATTTACAAATCAAATATGCAACAAAATTTTTTGTTCAATCTAGTACCACGAAAATTGCGGAACTAGATGCTACCTTAGAGAATATTTGGTTTTGAGTGAGTTTCAAATTGTAATCTATGTACAAAGTGAAGCATTGCACCCTATTTATACTGATGGAGTCTAGATTTAATCCAGAAAAGCATAAAAATGGAAGATCACAAGTATGGTGGCCTAATATATTTTTGCACAATTCGATTCAAAAATTCGAGGAAAGTGTTAGTTTGAGTGATGGAAATGAATAAGAACACATCAATAATCAATGTCTACACCTTTAATTTAGAGGAAATTGCTCAAAGAATGGAGTTTTGCAAATTTCATATAAGCATGTTAATATATTTTTTTCAAGTCTGAATCAATCAACGATTTAGGAAAATTAGATTTTTTTTTTTAATCTCGATTTGGATTATTCTATGTGTAGTTTCCAAAAATATAAAATTCGAATTAATTTTGCAAAATATAGATTTGGAACACGAATTGAAAGTGGGGGGGGTGGGTTAAAATAAGGAAGCTATCTTTTTAATTTGAAAACTTGATTTGCAAGAAGATGAAATTGAAAAGGAAAGAGAAGAAGGAGACAGGGGTGCACATCACGTGGGGGTACGTAACTGCGTCACCTGTGGTGTACTATACATAAGGGATAGAAAAAATATTGCAGGCATTGATGCATCTGCATGTTTGAAATTCTATCAAGGTGTTGGCCCTGATTGAAATTCGTGAACCAAGTTCAAAACCTAGTCTAGTTTAATATGTGTTTTTTTTAAATAAATAAAAAATAAAATAAAAAAACACCACACCTAGGCTTAACTTTAATTGTATAAATCACATATACACTAAAATAATAATTTTTGAAAAAACACCTAAAATTAAAGTAAAATATAATGTTAAAAGAAGAAAGAAGCTTATTTGGATGCATTCTAATGACATTGAAAATTTGAGATAACAACTAAAAATGTGATGGCTAAAATGGGGTCTCGAATGATAATTTGCCTAGATTGTTGGTCTTATTGGTCAACTTATACAAAGATTTTTCCACCTTTGCATGGGAATATTAAAGATCTACCAACTTCACATGGAGTTGCATATTATAATATTTTTAAATAAGGATGAGTAGGAGACTTACAATAGGTGCAAGTTACATGTATTTTGGTGTGAATACTTTAATGAGACTTTTTTATTATTTTTCTATTATATTATTTTATTCCAAGACATTTATTTTCAGATCATGTTATTATTTTTGTTAATTAAGTTTAGATTATTTTTTGTTTTACTGTTTTTATTAGCAGGCGGTTAATATCGAGCCCTTAAAGTTTTTAGGACTTAGTTTACAGATACTTTGTAAACAATGTTATTCAGCAAGTGAATTTTCCAATTGAATCAAAACACTCTCTTTCGGACTCTTCCCAAAAAGCCAGTCTTGTCGATTACTTCTTGAATCATGGTGACACATTACATAGAAATTGAACTATCATTCTGTAATATCGGTTGTTTGATTTCTTAACTCTTTAATTCTTCCAATTATATTGTCATATCAATTGGATGTTTTGAAGACACTTTGATTATAATATGTTCTATCATATCAAATTATAATAAAAGAAACCCAATTCAAATTAATCTTTAGTATTGTTATATCCAAAGATCAGTTTATCTATATACACATTTACTTTTGTAGAGGTAGGGGTTCGATTAAAGTGGTCATGTGTTTGCCGTATGAGTAATGTACTACATGTAACTTCAAAAAAATAAAGCGAGATTGAAGGATAGTTAGGTAAGAATAAGGTAGAAAGGAGGAACAGGTAATCTCAGTATTTTAAATGTATAAGTGATAGACAAGATAACCTTAGGGGACCTCAAGCGTTTACCTTATAACTTCAGCGAATGAGATTGATTCTTTGCCTGAACGTTATTTGATTTTAAAGAGCAGAGTTTTCACAATGAAACATTGTTTCTCGGATCTCTCTCGAAGATTTCTAAATGATGAGGAAATGTTGAGTGTTTATAAGCTCTTAGATATGATGGTATCTATTAAATCATCTAGGTGATCAACGGATGAGATAGAACTTGCTTAAGTCATGGTTATCTAAAATGAGCTAGCTAATGAGCTTAAGACAAATAACCTTTTTTTATAAGTGCATGAGCTTGCATGAGAAAGGTTGGACGTAGATGACACGCCCCGAAGCGGCAGAGTCGTAACAGCTCCGTCGTGTAAACTATCCTAAGATAAAAGTTGGCCTTATAATCGCTATCTTAGACCTGATCTACATAAGGCGTCTACGATTAACCCGCTTTGAAATAAACAGTTTATAATTTAAACAAATCATTTACCTAAGAAAATGAGAAAATTTATGTATATACGCTATAATTCAGTTATTACATTATTCAAAAATGAAAAATTCTAAAATAAAACAAAACTTAGACCTTAAGAATATATGTTTGTTCTTCAAATATTTTTCCTCACTCTCCAGGATCCAGCAATTGCTAGCTTCAGAGTAATTATTTGCCGCTTCTTAGCCAGCACCTGCACGACGTCTATAGGGATGTGAGCAACCACAACTCAGTAAGTTAAGATGAAGGACTTAAAACTATACCATAAACACAACAAGTTGTCAACCAACTTATTAAGTGCAATGCATGATCAAGCAAATGCCATTGCACAATGTTGTCTGGCTCGTCGTGAGATTAGATAAATTGCGCCCATTCTAATCCGGGTTGAGGAGTTACCATTAATGCAACAGCTCACAACCAAACCCAGGCTTGTGCAATGGAGACCTTGCTTCTTCCGTGACTACTTTCGAACCATTAACTTCACCCTCGCCGCGACTTCCTCTCCTGTCACTTAGTTCGACTAAGGATGAAGAAGCGACCAATTGCAATCCTATGCTATCCCTTTCGAAAGGGTTGGTATTTGTCCGGAGAGTCCTAAGTTCCCCTAATGGGTTACCATGTAGGTCCGATTATGATTATAGGTCGTATATTTGATTAGGTCCAGTTTAGGGTGATTAATCATTTCATACAAATCATACAATACAAACCAGAACAACAAAATACCTAACAAGCCTCCAACTACCTAACAAGCACAACCAAGCATAATTTCAAGCCTCCAAAATACGTCAATGTATTAATCCCAACTTACCTCGACTCCTCGCTCACTCACTCGAGGTCCAACTTGCTCAAGCCATCGCCTATCATCCCTATAACACAAACGTGGTTTCAGTTTTTCATATAACTATTATAGGTTCATTTTATCCTATAACGCTTATTGTTATGTGTTGTTTAGAGTTTAATATGCTTAATTATCTAGGTCTTAAGTCTTTTACAATTATTCTAGGTTTGGGGTTAGGTTCAGGTTCGGTTTCCGCATTGATTTCTAAATTAGGTTCTAGTTCGATTTCTAAGTGTTGTTTTATACTCGAATCTTAGAAATTTGTTTCAACCCATAATGTGAAATTAATCACATTACTTCCCGATCTCCTAAATATTATCATTACCCTTAGTCAGTATTTTATTTCACCCGGTACACTTTAATCCGTATTAGTATATCAAATTCACTCCTAATGTGAGAAATTTTTTACATTTTTCATATAATTACATAAATTTAAGTTTCCTATCAGATTTATTGTATATTTTTATTCTTATCATAATATCAATTTTTATTCTAATATTTTATATTTATTATATTTCTAATAATTATTTATTATGTATTATCACCTATTATGTACATAATACACATCTAATATTTTTATTACTCTAATTACTATCTCCCAACATCAATTATCATTTCAAAATGTCTAAATTCATCCTAAATCAGATTTTACACCTAATTATCCTAATTTACAAAATTAACTTAAAATGTACTATTTTTCCATATTACTTAGTTACTACATAATTGACCTAATAATTACATCTAACACCCTAAATGCTATAAGTATCATACTCCATCAGATTTCAACATCCTAAAACACATACTTATTCACTAAATCAGTAATTAACCATTTAATTACTTAATTAATCATTTAATTACTTAATTAACCCTAAATTACCCATTTTATGCCTCATTTTAGGGCCTAAAAATTTTCTAAAAATTTTGAAAATTAATTTTTAAAAATGGGCTTCATAGCACTATTTTATACCATCTAAGTAATCTACACAAAAAGTTTTGGTTCAAAACTACACTCCTAAGGTCATTTATTTCTAAACCGAAACATGCTCAGTTTTGCATGATTTCTTAAGGACCCTATATTACGAGATATATTTTCATCAAAATAATATTTTTCCTAAAAACTACATTAAAAAATATTCCATAATAACAAGTTTCATAATTTTCTAAGAATATTTACTATTTTTTCAAAATTACACAAAATTAGGCTAGAAATTGAACTCACCGATTTGGGTGGCTCCGGCCATCGTCGGTGGCCATGGGTGTGTCGGCCCACTTGGGCATTGCCACCAACGTGTGGTGGTGGTGGCCGTCAACTCCCAGCTGCCTGTCGGGTTTGGGTTCTCCTTTGTAGCCGTAACTGCATAGTTTTCCTTTTCTTTTTTTTTTCTTTGGTTTTTCTCTCAATTTTTGCCTCTCCCTAATTTTCTCTGATTTCTAATTGTCCAAATCAGTTTTTGAATTTTTCTTGTTATTTATAGGGCTTTAGGAAAATTATTGTGTATTAATTTGATTAGACAATTACCTTATCTTCTTCCAATTTGACTTTTGTGTTATTCTAATTTAATTGGCTAATTTTTTTCTTATTTTTCCCAACTACCATGACCTATATCTGGATCATTCCTTATTTTTCCTGATTTTTCTTTATTTTTTTAATTAATTATGAATTTTCTTTAATTATTTAGTATGATTTTAGTACATTACACGTATTTTAAGTAATTACACGTATTTATACATACATGTAAATTCATGTATAGTAAAAATAAATATTTCTAAATATTATTTAGGTTATTTTATGATTTTTAGTATACATATAATTTATCTCGAGAAATTCATTAATTATCGGAATGTATTTTACACATTTTCGATAAATAACGAGTTATATACTTAAAATTTGGAATTTTTATATTCTTTTATTTTATTGCTTATTTTCTTAAATTTAAATTTACGAGATCATTTCCCTAACATTTCTAGCTTTACTTTATAATTTAGGCTCGATCAGGTCTTTCAATCGATCGAAACCTCAAATTGCTAGTTTTGGGGCTTACAGTAGACGAACCAATTCAATGATCCTTATTCCAAGCCCACCAAGTTAAATCTCCTTGAATGATCCCAATATATGGACTAAACTCCTTAAACACTGTCATGTAGCTCAAAGAGTCAAGCCTAAATAAATAATGAGCTTAGCTCAATAATTAATATAGTAATTTTCAACCCTCTACATTTTACCCCTTAACTGAAATTCTTGGATGGAGTGTAAGTATTGTTGGGCATCAATTATTACTTTTGAATAGCTATGTCACTACTTGGTGCACATGCGTTGTAAAGAGTCGCATTGCTGCTAAGTTCGCTTACATAGCCGACTTCATCTACTGTCGATGCTGCAACTTTATTTATTTATTTTCTTTAATACACAAGTTTGTGGTACCATCTCATTACATGCGTTGCTTTTAGGCTTAATGAAGCGACATTACCCTCATGGCAATATTATTGAATAAGAGTAATAGTCTTCGAAAACCGCAAGCAACATATAATGCACATACTCTTTTTTTTTTCTTTAATTCTTTAACTTAAGTTGTGATCATATATCATTAAGATATACTTTTGGCCCTCTCCCATCCGTTATAACTTATAGCTCAAAGCCATGCAACACCTTACATCACATACTTCACGCAAGTATAAAAAATAAAAAATCAAACAATTTCTTCAAATCTTTTTCATGCTTCCGAGTATCTCCTTCAAATTTTACCAAATCTTCTTTCTTATGTGATATTAGTAGTGTCAATATCTGCATAAATCTTCTCAAATCTTCTTTATTTTACGATTATTGGCAAAAAAAATAAAACCATTTGAGCATTTGATAAGAATCTTGAGCTTTCATAACATCCCATCTAGCCATGTCATATATATATATATATATATATATGTATGTGTATGTTTCATTCATACCAGTAAATGGGGTAGTACTATCGTGAGTTACATTATGTTACGTAGAAATAGTGTAAGGGTGCATGGGCAATGCCTTCAAGGTAAGGTGCGGTTTTTTTTTTAGGGTACATATTAATTAATTATATGTATTTATATATAAAGAATATATGTTGATGACAAAAACCAGCCTAGCTAGTAATGGATGAGTATTGGAATCTAAGAAATCTTGAATTTAATCCTTGTATGCATGATTTTTTTCTTTTCAAAACACACCACCCATTATCATCTTTTTTGTGCAACATATCTTCAACAACTAAATAGATTTTTTTTCATATCTACTCCAAATCTTCTCTTTCGTCTCCAAATTCTTCATAGTATACATAGAAAGGAGCAAACACAAATTTTGAAGTAGATATGCCAAACTCAATATTCTGAGTTCTTCCTTCACGACCTAAAAAGAATTACTCAATCCATACTTAAGTAATATATATATATATATATATGTATGTATATACATATATATGAAAAGAATGAAATATCATTATTATTGTCATCGATCCTTAAAGTTTCATAAGAGAAAATCCCATATATCTCGTGGCAGCAAGGTTGGCTCATCCAAAGTTGCGAAGATTCAATAATATAGTTACGTCTTCTAATGTTAGAGTTATCTCCCCCCCCCCCCCCCATAAAGTGATAAACGTGGGGGTCTGAACACTCCAATACGAGATAATTGCTTACCATACTTGCATTCCACTCATTTTTAGAAATTGCATAGCCTTCTTTAGTAAAGTCATGTATTCCAATTCCTCTACAATGTATACTACCTAATCATCCCATCCAGAGGGTAGCTCATTCAGGAATGAGAATTGGGTATTGGAGCTCTCTCCTTTTATCTCTAAAGCATAACACTGAATCTCCCCTGATGGTATCTCTAGAATTAGCACGAGCTTTGTGCTTGATAAACTAGAGACCACCATCAGTGCAGAGTGTTGCACAGGTTTCTTAGTACTTAACTTTGTCCCAAAACGTGTCTTCAAAGATAGTTTTGTCCAACCACTTATCCTGACGATACAGGATGGGTAGTAGACATTTATGTTGATGTACTAAGATCAAGATAAATGTCCACCACCCATCCCATATCCTTGGGCTAAGTGGTTGGACGAGATTATCTCTAAAGACATGTTTTGGGACAAAGCTAAGTGCCAAGAAGCCTATGCAACACTTTGTATTGATGGTGGTCTCTAGTTTATTGAGCGCTAGCCTCATACTGATTCTAGAGACACTATTAAGGGAGATTCAGTGTTGCACTTTAGAAACCAGAGGAGAAAGCTATCTCTCTCTAATACCTAATTCTCATTCTTGAAGAAGCCACCTTCTGAATGGGATGATTGGGTAGTATACATTGTAGAGAAGCCAAAATAAATGAATTTACTAAGGAAGGCTAAAGTCTTCCATGCTATTGCCACTTCTACTCGGATGCGATTCTCATAAACAAGTAGAATGAAAGTATAGCAGGCAATCATCTCACGTTAGAGTGTTCAGACCCACACATTTATCACTTCGTGGGGGGAGATAACTCCAACATTAAAAGATGTAGTTGTACTATTGAATCTCTGTACCTTTGGACGAGCTGGCCTTGTTGTCACAACAACCTCGCATAAAGAGCATAGCCTTCAAACATCCTTAATGGGTACTTTGCAATTACCGCACTAAGAAGAAGAAGTTATGTTTTGCTTCTAGGTTCACATACTTCTTTAAGGAGCAAAGGAAGGACAGGCCTCGGGTTCTAAGCCCAGGTCACTAAAAAGACTTAGTACCTTCATATCTTCTCTCTCTCTCTCTCTTATTTCAGTGTTGTAGTTGTCTCTTCATCTCATACATTCTCTGTCTTGTCTTTGCAGGTATGAACTTTTTGCTTTCATTGTGTTCTGGCTTTCCTTGTTCGTATTCTTCGGAGGGCCTAAGGAAGGTCTTAGTCTATGACTGTTCTTATTGGCCAAACACATTGCCTAGGATATGTGATTCGCTCTAGGTTCCTTTTACTTAGGTTCACTTTACTAGCACTTGGACCTATATTACCATGCTTCCATATGCTCGAAAGGTCGACATGTGATCATTTTACATGTCGACCTGGTGTTTCTTCAACTTTTCTTTTGCGACCGGTTTTAAAGGCATTTTTCTCCTCATACTATACAAGACTAACCAGACCTTGCTCTTCTTAAAGCGTAGACCTGGGTCAAGGGATTGATTGATCAGTCACTCCTACAGCTCATTGACATTGAAGGTGAATTCACATTCTGCACTTATGTCGAGCAAATTGCAGGATATGAATATAGTAATAGACTTTATCCTCCTGGCTCAGATGGTAAGGTTACCTTAGTGGAAAATCAAGAAACTATCCCCAATTCTCAAGCTAAGTTCCTCTTATGGTGTATTCTAGGGAGCTTGCCTTCACTTCGTGATAATAAAGACTTAACCGGTTGCTTTTTAAAGCGAAGAGTCATGGTATACTCTCCCCATCGATTTACGCATCAACTTGCTTTTGATCAAGGAGTGCCTCGCCTGCTTATCGCGATTGAGAGTTTTGAATCTTACTGCCAATCACTATGTCCAAATGACCTTAGGAAGATTCACCTTGGAAAGCGACAACTATTCTTTCCTTCTACTGGTCGCTCTGGGGTTGCTTCTCATGGATGGCTGACACATTAGACGAATTGCTTGGATACATTTCGAGCTTATGCTTTTTCATCGGTAGGTGATACATTCATGCACCTACTGTATATCGCTACAAATTCTTTTTTAAACTCCCAAGGCCTAAGTCTCAAGGTAGTGGAGATGTACAAGGGTATATTACTAAATAATCGGATTGTCCTAGTAGGACAATAGGGCTAAAATTCCCAAGGCCTAGCTAGATGTACAAGAGTAGCTACCCCTCAGCTCTATTAGTGGATTCGAGACTATGTAAGCGTACATTTATTTAGGAGGTAACTTTATTAGATACATCATGCAATTTTTATATGATTTTTTTTTACTTTATTTTTTTGCTCTTGCAGGTTAAGACAGGCTTTCCTGTTGCAGTTCGCAAGAAGGACGATGCTATTAACTTTAGCTCCAAGGTTCGTCTAGACAATCCTGCTACATTAGTGGTAGCTTCAAATAATGATGATGAAGACTTGGTAGATTATGGTGAATCTCTAATCCAATATGGGGATGGTGATGATGATAATGGAACTGAAAAGTTAAATGATTCCCCCGAAGCATAAGACATTACTTTGTTAGTCAATAAGGCCAGCGATAGCAATACTTATGTAAATGCGTTGCTACACTTAAGGACTCATGAAGGTGAACTATATGCAGCATCTATTGATGTCTCTTCGCCCCTAGTTGTTAACTTGTCTCATGAAGACATGGTAGCAACTCTAAAAGCCATCCCAAAGATAATATCCTTTCATGGATTTGACATTCCTTTTTGTCTACTTGAACCATTGGAGAGACTTTACGCCATGGACCAAGATTTTTGGAGTGAGTCTTTTATGTTGGGGATCGAGTTAGCCAATGCTATGGTGAAATGCTAGGGGAAGCTACATCACTACTTGAAAAATCTTAGAGGTCTCTATTAGATTACAAGTTGTAGCAATTAATTAGCTGTGTTGAAGGGGCTCATCTTTTAAAATTCAAGGATGGTAACTTAGAGCCCATTGCTGCCAAAGCTAAGAGATTGCTAAGTTATCGTACTACTATGAGAAGCTATGGTGAGCTAGTGGCAAAGATTTAAGCCTTGCAAGGTGCAATTGAGGAAATAGACCATGAAGCAAAAGATTGATTAGGTGATATGGACCTTGAATCCATAATGGGTTTAGATTGCCACCCTTAGTGGAGTTTGGCTATATTCATTTGTTTTGCTGATGTTCATTCTTCCCCCTTTTTTTTGGGAATTCAAGTTATTTTTCAACACTTTCGAATAGAATTTACTGATTGAATGAAATTCGATTGCTTTCCTCTTGTCCTTCTATTCTTTATTTATTTCAATTGCTTAGTTGTATCGAATAATAAGGATTCTTAGCTTAGAGGTAGCCTATGCCACTGAAACTTGTAGGGGTCATTGTACGCTTTAGGAGGTAGTGCCTCACTTAGCAGTGACATTGTAAAAAAAAATGCCATGATAATAGGATTTGCTTCTTATGGCTTGTGAAGCCTAAAGCATAGCGTTGTGCATTGGAGGGAGGTTCACACTTGCTAACAACAATAAGTTGAGCACATAAAATAAAATAGTTGATCGTGCTTAAGCAACGATTGTAACATGTGTCAGGCGTATTATCAGTGGTCAAGAAGGTATTTCCCAATACTTAACCTTATATGGTTTTCTTTTTGCTTATTCATGCATTAGCCTTACGTGCTATGGAGACATACCACTAACTTGGCAGCAATAAGGAGACAAAAGAAAGTGAAAGAACACAAAGAAATAGAGTGATGGAAGTTGAAAATTTTATTCATGTGAATTGCAAATACATTGTTGGATTTACAAATGAAACTTTTTAACGTATTAATAGTTAATGGGAGGAGTTATTGCATCAATTTTCAAATTAAGGAGCTTGCAATAGCCGTTGTCACGGACTTCATAAATTACAAAAGGGATTTCCTACTTCGATGTAAACTTTAGCGCTGGAATATCTCGTTACACATGCTCTGTTGCATGAAATACAACATCGCCTTGCTGAATGAAATACAACATCGCCTTGCTGAAAAGATCTTTTCTTGACCAAGCAAGCATAGGTAATACTAAGTCGTCTCTAGTAATTAGCAAGGTTGCACTTAGCGGTATCTCACCTTTCTTCTAAGGCTTTAAGATCCAGCATATGTAGATTGTTTAGTTCTAATTTAGCGTTAAGGGCCAAGCATATAGAAGGAATTAAGATTTCAATAGGCATCACTACCTCAGAACCATATACTAAAGAGAAAGGTATTGCTTAAGTAGGACCTCACTTGGAAGTTCTATAAGCCCATAGTGCCAATGTTAATTTGTCATTCCACTCTTTATGATTTTCGTGAACCATCCAACTGAGAACCTTTAGGAAATTCATGTTTTTTGCCTCTGCTTAGTCATTTCCCTTTGAATAGTCTGTTATAGATTCCACATGATCGATATTGTAAGAAGTTAGTAGTTGTCGTACATATGAGTTAATGAAAAAGGTGCCTTTATCTGAAAGGATACACTTTGGGATCCCAAAATGGCAAATAATATGCTCTTTCATAAAATTTACTTTGGCAAGTCCTACTACATTCTCAAGGGGGATGACCTCAACTCACTTGGCAAAACATTCAGTCCTAACAAGGATCCATACGCACACTTTGGATGGAAGGTTTATTGGACCAATTAAGTCAAATACCCAAGTATGAAAATAGCCATAGAGTACTCAAGCTATGCAATGTTACCGTAGGAGCATTGATTGCATCACCATGTTGTTGGCATGTCACACACTTAGCAAAATTGAATGCATCATTTTCTATGGTGGGCCAATAGTATCCTATATCAAGCAAGTGGTGGTATAACTTCCTTCCCCTTTGATGTTCTCCATCATCTCCGGAGTGCACTTTAGACAATATAATTTCTGTTTCAGGAAGTACTATACATTGGAGAAGCTTTCCAATGAATGATACCCTATATAACTCGCCTTCATGTAGAAGATACTTTCTTGCTTTATGCTTTACTAATCAGGCATCTGTGCTGTTCGTAAGCAAAAACATTATTTTTCAAGTAATCAATATAAGGGCGCCTCCAATCACCTGCACTTGCTATAAAGTTGCATTTTCCTTGGTCCGGGAGTTCAACATACTTTGAGTAACTGATTTGTAGTTAGGATGCATCTTTAGACATTATTGGCCAATAATACCCTATGCGCTGAATGTCGCAATACAAGAATGGCCCTTCTTTTCTACACCAAATCTTGTGGTATTTATCTAACTTCAAACAAGTTTGCTTTGCACAAATACATTGAGGCAAGACACCATTAATACAAGTGAAGTTTTTCAAAGTTGTCAAAGAAGCTACATGTGGACGCGTTAATTGTGCCTTAACAGGACTACGCTCATCGTCTTGCACTTCTTCATCCTTATCTACTAATTGTAGAGCCGTATATGGGATGGATTTCTTAATAACTTGGGTATTCAAGTTATTCTGTATAGTTTAAATGGGAACTTTGGAAGCTAATGTTGCTAGGGCATCTGCATAGTGGTTGGTAGATCGTTTAGAATGCCCATACCTTATTGATTTGAACTTGCCAACCAAAGACTGCACTACAGCCCAATAAGGCGCTAATGCTAATTCTTTTAGAGTAAAGTCAGCATTTACCTACTTGATGATTAGGTTCAAGTCACCACGAATGCATAAGTTAAATGCTCTATCATTTTGAGCAAAAATAAGACCAAGTAGGAGAGCTTCATACTCAGCCTTATTATTGGTACATGGTAAGTCTAGCTTGAAAGCTAAAGGTATCTCTTGACCTTCTAGAGATGTTAAGATCACCTCAGCTTTTTATCTAATGCTACTAGAGGAGCCATTAAATTGCATTTGCCACTATCTATCTAAATTTGCTCTCATAGAGTTTTCATTGAAACTCTACAGGAATTGTATCTATGATAGGAGCCCCTTATGCCACAGGAAACTAAGCCAAAAGGTCTGCTAGAGCCTGAGACTTAATAGCCTTAGGTGGCATGACCGTGATGTCAAATTCTGATAGGAGGAGCAACTATTTTGCAATCTTTCGTAAAAGAGCTAATTGTGACAATAAGTATTTTAATGGATTTGAATGAGTGATAAAATCAACTCAATGAGCTAAAAAATAGTAGCACAACTTTTGCATCGTGAATACCAGTGCAAGGTACGACTTCTCTCAAGCTGAGTATTTTACCTCACTTCCTTGGAGTGACTTGCTTAAGTAGTAGACCAGTTATTCACCACCATCTAATTCTTGAGCTAGCAAAGCCCCAATAGACTTATTAATAACTACCAAATGAAGAATAATTGGCAACCCTTTAACCGTCATTATCATCACTGCTAGCGCCATGAGCATCTCCTTAATTTTTTGTATGGCTTCTTCGTGAGGTTGTCTGCATTCAAATGGGGTTCCCTTTTTCATAAGCTATTATAGTGGATGAGAAATTTCTATTAGTGCAGAGATGAATCGCCTAATATAAGAGACTTTCCCCATAAAGTTCTTTAATTCCCTTAGACTAGTAGGTGAGGCCATGGAACATATAGCCTACACTTTTGTTTGATTTACATCAATAACTTTTTCTATGAACAACAAATCCAAAGAATTTACTAGAAGCTACCCCGAAGACATACTTTAAAGGATTCATACACAATTTATATAGGCGACATCATTTAAAGAGCCTCTGTAGATGAGTCAAATGATCGAGTGCCCATCATAATTTTTCAACTATGTCATCAACATAATCTTCCATAAAGTCATGTATCATGTCATGAAATATGGCAATCATTACCCTCTGGTAGGTAGCTCCTACATTCTTAAGTCCAAATGATATGACTATATGGTAGAAGTTTCCCATTGGTGTTTTAAAAGTAACGCATTTAGCATCTTTGAGAGCCATCTTTTTTTGTTTATAGCCACTGAAGTCATCCATGAATGAGAATAATTAATGTCTAACTGTAGCATCCACCAATGTATCAATATTTGGTAGTGGGAAATCATCCTTTAGGCAAGCCTTGTTAAGATCATGGAAGTCCATGCAAATACGTATTTGTCCATTTTTCTTTTTAATTAGCACGATATTAGCCCACTAAGTAAGGTGTTCAATTGGCTTAATGAAGTCAACTTGGAGCAACTTTTCAATCTTTTCTTTTATTTGTACTTCAACTTCAGAAAAAAGATTCACTGTCCCTGCTTTATTAGCTTAACCTCAGGTACAATGTTTAATCTATGCACCACTAGATTGAGATGCAATCCTGGCATTTTATTATATGTCCAAGTAAATTCATCCTTATATTCCTTCAACAACTCTACTAAGTGGACCTTAATTTCTTGTAATAGATTCTTGCTAATGAAAATAAGTCACGGAGATTCCCCTGGTCCTACCGGGTCCAATTCCTCAATCTCTTCAACTTAAGATTTCATTTGGTCTTGCATTTAAGGAAAGACAAGCTGGATTTCTAACACCGGTATGGGATCTCAAGATGATAAAAAAGCCTCCTAGGATCTTGAAGACTGCCAAAAGCAATATACCCTTTTGATTTAGGATGAATTTAGACATTTTGAAATGATAATTGGTATTTAGAGATGATAATTAGAGTGATAGAAATATTAGAAGTGTATGATATACATAAAAGGTAATAATACATAATATGTAATTATTAGAATATAATAAATAGAAAATATTATAATAAAAATTGATATTTTGATAATAATAAAAATGTATAATAAATCTGATACGAAACTTGAATTTATGTAATTATATGAAAAATGTAAAAATTTCTCACATTAAGAGTGAATTTGGTACACTAATACGGATTTAAGTGTACCGAGTAAAATAAATACTAACTAGGAGTAATGATGGTATTTAGGAGATCGGGAAATAATGTGATTAATTTCACATTATGGGTTGAAACAAATTTCTAAGGTTGGAATATAAAACACTACTTAGAAATAGAACTAAAACCTAATTTAGAAATCGATACGAAAACCGAACCCGAACCTAACCCCAAACCTAGAATAATTGTAAAAGACTTAAGGCCTAGATAATTAGGTATATTAAACCCTAAAGAAAACATAACAATAAGCGTTATAGGATAAAATGAACCTATAATAGTTATATGAAAAACTGAAACCACATTTGTGTTATATGGATGATCGGCGATGGCCTAAGCATATCGGACCTCGAGTGAGTGAGCGAGGAGTCGAGGTAAGTTGGGATTAATATGATGCTGTATTTTGGAGACTTAAGATTATGCTTGATTGTGCTTGTTAGATAGTTGGATGTGTGCTTGATTATGGGTGATGCTATGATTCTGTTTGTTGCTATGGCATGTATTGTATGATTTGTATGAAATGATTGATCACCCTAAACTGGATTTAATCAAATATATGACCAGTAATCATAATCGGACATGCATGGAAACTCGTTAGGGGAACTTACGACTCTCCGGCCAAATACCGACCCCTTTAAAAGGGATAGCGCAGGATTGCAATTGGTCCCTTCTTCATCCTTAGCCGAACTAAGTGACAGGAGAGAAGGTCGCGGTAAGGGTGAAGTCAGTGGTTCAAAGGTAGTCGCAGGAGGAGCGAGGTCTCCATCATTATTAATGTAAATGTTACCTTCACCAATGACATGAGCTTTTCAATTATCTTCAAAGATCACGCTTCCTCCATCTTTCAAATCTATAAATGTGAACTTGAATGCGTCTCCGGTCAAATGTCTTGAGCAACCGCTATCCAAAATCCATTTGTTGTTGTGCCTTGAAGGGTCCTACAAAACAAATAATTATCTCTTTGGTACCCACTTTAGTTTAGGTCCTTTGGGGTTAGTTATTATAATGTAAATTTTTCCCTTAAGGACCCAAACCATTTTATTTTTGTTGCATAAAGAGAAATTATGACGTAAAATACATGTGTAAGCAATATGACCATGTAATGCCTTAACAAAGTAACTTTTGTATGCTCTATACACATTTTCCTTTATATAACCTATTTCGGTTTTGTCTAATCCTAGCCGTTGTGTTCCAAAGATTTTATCCAAATGATTTTCTCCATTTACGAATTTTGCCATTATTTTTCTTGAGTCATCTAAGCTAGTTCTTAGAATTGAATTTTCAATTTCAAGTCAACTTAGTTTTTCTATCATACCTTCATCGTTTTTTGCTTCAAGTTTTAGTACTTTTATTTCCTTTTCAAAACTTTTCTTGACCTCTTTTATTTTGCTATTTTCATTTATTAATTCATTATTTCTAGTACTTATCTCTATATTTTCTTTTGTCAATCTCTCATTTTTAACTTTCAAATATTCATTATCTTCTTCTAAGTTTTCTTTTGCATCAACTACCTTATTGTATTCACTTTTGATAGTATCAAACTCATCACCTACTTTACTCATCATTTGCTTCAACACTTTATTCTTCTTTTGCACTTTTATGAATTTTTTCAATAAATTATCATACATACTCCTAACTTCATTAAAGGAAGAGTCATGCGAAGAAGAGCATACCTCATCATCATAGAGAGCCATAAAGTAAGTTTCATTATCAGAGTCGCTAGAGTCCCCATCACTCTACGTTGCTATCATAGCTTTCCTTTTTGACTCTTTATCGGCCTTCTTAAGCAATGGACAATATTGTTGAATATGTTTCGATTTTTTACAATTGTAGAACTTAATAACTTATCTCTTTTCCTTCTTGAACCTAGAAGATGATCCATATCCATCCTTATCCTTCTTCATCCTTTTATTGAATTTCATGAACTTTCTAAACTTCTTTACCAACATTGCGACCTCATCATTGTTTTCACTTTCTTCATCACTCGAGTTCTCCTCCGTAACTTTTAAAGCAATTGTTTTCTTTCTAAACTCTTCTCCTTGTTTCTTTACCGTCTCGTGTGTCTTAAGTGTTCAAAGGAGTTATTCTTTTGACATTTCATTAAGATCATGAGCTTCCTCTATTATAGTTCTCTTAGCTTCCCATATTGCGGTTCTCTTAACTTTCCAATCTCTTGGCAAAGACCTAAGGATTTTGAAATTCATTTCAAGGTTAGTAAACATCTTTTCAAGAACACTCAAAGGATTGATGATATTAATGAATTTATTATACATCTCATCAATTGTTTCATTTGAATCCATCTTGAAGTTTTCAAATTGTCCAACACAATAAACATATTTTTGTATTTCTTACTCTACTAATTCCTTCATATGTATTTTATAATTCATCCCATATTCCTTTGACACTTTTACATGTACATATTTTATTGAAATCATTTTCATTTATGGCACAATGCAAAATATTCATGGCAACTTCATTTAGGTCAAGTAATTTCCAATCATTATCCGAGTAATCTTTTTCTTCTTTTTCTTCTATGGTCCTTGGTTAACCACATGCCATGGTAATCTATTTTGTGCTTTCGAGAATATGGACATCCTACACTTCTAATATGGATAATTGCTACTAGTTAAGAAAGGAGACCTATTGATTGGTTGTCCTTCCAAGAAGCATAAGGCATTAGATGCCATGATCTTAATTCTAATATGCAATTAAGCAAGTGATTAGATACTTTCTCTAATACCAATTAAAGAACACTAGGCTCAACTCAAGAGGAGGATGAATTAAGTTTAAGGATAAATTTCAATTCTTTTTCAATATAAATAACTAAATATAATAATAAGAGTAATCAAAACAACAATAAAACAATAATAAATGCAGAAATTAAAGAGATAGAGATAAAGAAAATCAAGCCCGAATTTAACGTAGAGTTCAGACCACCTCCTAGTTTCGATAAACACACAATCCCTCCAATCTAGAACTTTACTTTCACTTTATTAATTTTACAATCTAATTGCTCTAATAGCTATACAAGCTTATACGATCTCTTTTACAACTAACTCAAGAAAATCACTTTCTTCACTAAAGAGTACAAATGTAAGAACTTTCAAACACACAACTATATCTCTTCTTTTTTTTTTTTATAGCAAATAAGGGTACAAAAGACTAAGGAGAAGTGCAAATAATCTCAAAAATGTAAGAGAATGTCTTTAAGTTATAGTAGAATATTATATCTTAAAAGCCTTTGGTCGAGTAGTTAAGCTTTTATAACAACTCCTTAAATTCTTCCTGTTGCCACACATTAAATGCTCTAGCGGCTACTTAAAACTAACTTACTAATACTTTGAACTACTAGCAAGCTGGTAAAAATTACTCTATCGGTAAGCCGGTTCTTCCAAGTCAGTGAGCTTTTCTTTGTGTTTTCCAGGACTTTATACCATTAGCCTGGTTCTTCCTTGAGTCATCAACCTAATTAAGCCAAATATCACCTGAAAATTCTTTTAACACACAACAACCAAATACTTTTTGCAATATAACTTCTAGATCATTTGATCCCCACTTCAAAGGATTAAATTTCTTATAGAGATAATTGATATATTAAATCATTAAGCAAGCTAATTGAACTTATTCAATTATCTCAAAAATAATCAAATAATACTTAGTTTGACCATCTACTTGTTTTGTTCTCTTCAAAAACAATAAGTTTAATTATATACTTTTTGTTTTGTTCTTATCAAAATCAAATAATAAATCCTAAGTTTAACAAAGACAATGATTCATATAATATTTTGTTCCTTTTACTTGTGGTGAAACATGACATTCCTAAACTTTAAAAGTGTGTATTGAGAATTTTATAAGAAAAACATGTACTATAATCATTTTTACTATTAGATTGAGACAAGCCATTAATACTGGTTATGTATGAGTACGAGTTTGTGATGATCTCAGCTTACATTATCTACTGTTCGATTAGATTATATTTTGCAACTTGCTTGAATATTTGTATCACTTATAAATGCCTTGGTCAATGCTAAGTTTGAGTAAGTGACTAAATTGGAGTGGATTGTGTAGTAGAGAATTCATTACAAGTTAAGGTTGTTGAGAAGACTCACCTATATTATAAATGGCTTGTCTCAAATTGATAGAAAGAGGGATTAAATTAAATACTTTCCTTGGAAATTTTTTCATACCTATTACTAAAAAATGGAAGTACTTTATAACTTTGGTATTAGAATAAGTAGAAATCACCATCTTCTCTTCTTTAATTCTTAAACTCAAAATTGCTCTTTATTCAAATCTCTTACTTCAACATGTCAATACTTTAATAAAGACAAGAGAATGATAACTTTAATCGAATATGTATGAGCAGTACCACATGGATCTACTGTTATCATAGTGGTACATGTAAGACATTTTAATATACGAAAAATATTGGCATTACTAAATGCTTTTGTTCCATTCATTTGTTGTTTATCTTGTAATTGTAAATATAATATCTTCTTCAATTTGGAAATTTTGTTGTAGGAGAATTAGTATCCCCATCTATCCGTGGTATTCAAATAATGATTTTACACTTTAATAAGATAATTTATGCCAATCGATTGTATATTTTAAATATACTGCGCTATATATGCGTGTGTGCGTTATTTAGGCAACGAATGTGCATAATACCAATAAGGAACAATTTTTCTTTAGGGTGATGAACCAAAACTGGCACCCTTTCTGAAAACTAGGAATTGGCAGTTTGGGCTGGGCCGGGCTGGGTTTAATCACAAAGCTGGGCAGTCAAAATTTTTGAGACATCTGTCATTGCTTGTTCAACTTCAATGCAAGAATCTATACCAGAAGCTTGTAAATTCAGATAAGACATTCTTCGTAATTACAGTCTCCTCCAAGAGGGTCGTTCTTAAGGAGACATAGGTAACATTAAGGACACATGGTTTTCATGGACTTCTAATGTTTTATGACCACTCAAAGTGACCATTGACTAAACAGAGGAAAGAGTCAATGGCGAGTGTCCCTTTCTATGAATTCTCAACAGGTTCAGACGAAGGTATCACCATATATATGGGAGCTTATGTCCTGATGAATACAAAACCCTTGTCCAAAGAAGCGATTCAATGAAGATCCTTTTCGGCCAAAATTTAATTAAGTTTTGTTCCCACATTAAAAAACTGTCTCGATAATTTGATGACGACAAATTTTAAGACATTGATATATTACTAAGATTTGAAATGTTAAATATATATATATATATATATATTTTCAAGATTTAAACTTGTTTCAAAGTTGTAGCTATGGATGCTTACATGGGTTAAAAATGGTTCTTTGAACTAGAATCAATTTACACTCTGTTTGCGGAGGAAACAATTACTCTCCCTCGTTTGGCAAAGACCGAAATCCCTTCAAAGCATTTTTACGTTTAAGGCAAGTCACTGAGAAACTTAACGCCTCACTATTGACAATGTTGGCATTCAGTTGGCTCTCATGCTATCAAATAGGTCGATTCCCTCTTGATTTAAACAGTACTAATCTTGTCTTGATTTCTAGAAATTTAATTCCTCAGCGGGTTAAGCTTGCTGGCTTGGATAAATTTATGCATGAAATCATCTCAAAGGTCCTAGTTGATGGGCTATAAACTCTTTTGAATGTGATATTATACAAAGGAGGAGGTGGGTGGACGGTGGAGGATGGTCGGATGAGGGGAGCTCAAGGGGGGTGATGGGAAGGAGTGGGAAGAGAGGTGTAGCCTATCAGTATCTTTCTCGGTCGTCGTCGTAGTCGTGTCTCTTCAATTTCTCACATCGTCCTTCGGTGTTCTCCTAGCAGTCGCAGGTTTCCTGCTTCTTTGTAACAAATAATAACATAATAAAAGCTCCACTAAGCTATAGCAACAATAAAATCCATTACCTTATTCCACCGGAGCAGCAATTTCCCATCACATCATGCGAGCTCCATTTTTTACCAATTATACTTTTTTCATGGAGATTAAAAGGAGAAAATCGAATTTGTTCCATTTTTAATGGGATAATAATGTTCACCGCCATTTCGGCAGTAGCAACCATCCCATCTATGTCCCCTGCCTATGAAAAACTTCCAAGTTATATCCATTGACTAATATGATATGCGAGAATTCACTACGACGAATAGGCCAAAAGACAGACAATCAGCAGTACACTTTACACATTACGCACATTATTGAATACACAACATCTTGCAAATGTCATGTTCTTGCCAAAAGCGTTGGGTTCAGTCTTTGAGAGCTTTGCACATACTACGAAACAAAAGCAAGCTTACAGAACAGAGTACCTAGCAAGCATGATGAATGAACATAGCAACACAATATAATAGCAGTCCAGCGACCAAATCCTCAATCGCCAAGGGAATTCAGGTTCGACGATCTTACCATCTCTCATCTGGAATAAAGTACACTGCGGGATAGACAATTTCGATCTGCACAGCAATAACTAGAACTTGGTCTTATTTTTATTCCCTGCCCTTGGTGCTGCAAATACAAACAAATTTATGTGAGGATCTCATATCATCCATCAACTATAAAATGAAATAAAATTAGAATCGCCGTGGAAAATGCAATAGATGGTCATGCTGGTGTTAAAGCAGGAGCCCTGAAGATAAGGAAGATGATACCTATCGTTCACAAAGCAGTGCTGGTAATAAAATATTAGCTGCTAATAGTCCTGAATAATTATTATAAATTCCTCTTCTAAAATTAAGTATCCAATAAATTCTTAAAAAGTTAAATTTATCTATCATTTATTTTATTCATATTTTTAAAAAATCAATTAAAATAATCATATCCAAAAGAAAAAATATATTTTTTCAATCTTTTTTTTTTTAATATTTGAATTTTCATTTTCTAATTCTAATACTCTAATCGTCATCTTCATCATAATTATGAAACAAAAATAAATAAAATATAAATATAAAATCCTACAAAAGATTTCAAATAAATACAGATCAGATAGAAAATAAATATAGATAGGATATAATCACAGGAAAAAAAAAAAATCCAAACAGAAGCTAGATAACGTCAACTAATAAATATAAATCCACATCAAGCCTAAAAGGTTTAAGCTTCTACATTAGCTAGTTATGAATTTATTATGCTGTAAGAACAAGAGAAATCGAATTCAAACATCTGTGAACTCATTCCAACCACATTAATTATGGAGTCCACAATGAGCTGTTTGCATATCTAAAATTTATCTGATAAAAGGTCAACCGCCACTTTGAATAGTAATTTTCAGCACAAGGATATACAATTGCAATTCTCGTTTCTCCCCTCTATGAGTTCATTGTTTCCATAAAATCCTGTTACTTTGAATACCATCTTTGAAAATGAAAACTTACATTTTAGGAAAAGTCACATCAAGATAATAAATAAGTTATTTGAGAAACCCCAATCCTTTAAGACAACAGTTTTTGCTCCACACTGTTGATAGTTAATAAAATTTCAAAATAATTGGATCCCATGGAATCACCTTCCTTTTTTCTTCATCAATTGCACTTTCTTACATAGTATTGTATATTCTCCTCTACTAAACTAGTTCATTTGTATGAGGTTTTAAGTCTTTCCCATATTGTCATTAGGGTTTTGTATGTTATTTATAGATACAGCTTGTAATCATAATTTATAAATTAACACTTTCAATGAACACAAATTATACAACAGTACATACTATTAGAATAAGATAAGTTCAAACTCCGATATCCTTAGTCATCCCTCATCCCCCATTCAAATTGTCCATTGATGGACTTTAATTAAAAACCTCAACTCACAAGTGAGAAGGAATGTCAAGTAAAAAATATAAAACTAGCACCAAGCAAACAAGCTCAAACTTTTGGATCAATTGCTTGTGATAATAATCTAGAATTATATCATATGGTCCGAGCCACTTTATTCTCACCACAATCTCCTCTGAAATACCCTTCTAGATCCATGACAATCTGACTACAAATGGTATCTAGACATCGCTTAAACAACATTTCTCAACAACTCTAGCTCGAGTAATGGAAAATGAGTTAGATTTTATCCCTCCGATTAAAAAACACTTTCATATGTAACTACCTTCATGACCTTAAATCTAATGCCAATCAACTCATATCTATCAATAAATCTTTCAATGTATTACTCATATCTTCATGCAGTCTTGCCCATGAATATGACACTTGAGTTACTATTCTTACCCATTCACTCCTTCCTCTCAATTTTGAGCAGGTTTGAGCACAGCTCCTCAATCAAGAAAAATAGCTTAAATGCCATGATGACCTTATATCCATCCCACAACTCCAAACACTCAAACCACTTCCTCCAGCTCCAAGGGTTGAGGTCATAGCTGTGGTCACTTAGGAGCCATGGGGCATAGACATTCGTCTACAGCTGGTAAGAGCCCATCTTAACATCCATGTTAACACCACTCCACTTCCAACCATGGCTCCTCTAGTCAGCAACAACCTTCGCCGCCAAACACTTCTTCCCACTCCACACCCCCCTTGAATATCATTCAAATTTATGACATGCCTAGTCAGCTATTCGGTGCTATCATACATTTAAAGAGTCTTACACAAATATGCCCCAATCATTTGCTATTCTCTCAGAGAATCACAAGATAATTTTCGGTATCCAGACTTTGATGCTATGCATCTCGTGAGACTGGATGTAGGTATGTTCACAAACTTGACAGTTCTAACAAAGATCTTGTAAGTAATGGAACATTGCTACCCAATTCTTGCATAAGCAATCTCAACATTGGCATTTATGGCCGTAATCTGCATCTTAAAAACATCTTACATATTCCTTTTCTCACACACAATTTGCTTCTGTCCTTTGATAATTCATTCTTTTCTGCTAAAGACTCAAATGGGCAAGACTCTTCTCCAACATTCGATTAGGCATCCTTTCCATCCCATCACTCTGTGTCTCGTCTAACCTCACAGGCTCTCATTGTGTCGACTTCCTCAGAGACATATGACATTCTCAACTCTCTCTTTCACAATGACGTCTTCAATAAGTTAGCCCAACATTAGCACATTCAAGTCCTCTCCCACATCTACTAGGCCCCATCATTCCTACTGTATAGGAAACTGCACTCCCTTATCATCCCAAAAAGCGTCTCATAGAGCACAAGGGCACCTAAATTTTCAATCAAACGCAAGGAAGTCACCAAATAGGTCAAATCTTGATTTTCATTATCATGTTTATTTATGATTGTACTCAATACTCATTTTTTTAATGCATAATAAAAGTAATGTTTTGTCTCATTTCAAGCGCTTCAAGCCTATAGTTGAGAATTATTTCTCCAATTATCGAAAATTTTCACAACAATGGTGATGGTGAATGTGTTAAAAAGGCTGCCCTAAACTCAACAACATTCCTCATTCCGGGTTGATCTCATCTTCATTATCGTCTATACCATTAATAAACTCTTCATCACAACTCTTGACCAAAAATCTTCCTTCAAGCTCCTCCATAATGTCTCCAAACTATCAATTCTTACATTACCGAGCTACTTCACAATATCTATTTACATGCAAACCTTCTGCCCATATTTCAATTCGATGCCACCTTCAATATCGTCTATACCATTAACAAAATCCCATTGCAACTCCTAACCATAGATCACCCTTAAGCCCCCTCCAAAATGTCTCCAAACTCTCAATTCCTTCACACATTAGATACTTCTACTTTCCTAATATGACACCTCAGGCTCTATACAAACTCTCCCTTTGATTTATTCGTAGAGTTATGCATGTGGATTAAACAGATAAACCCAACCCAATTCACTTTGGCTTACTAGGCAACCCATAACAACCCATTCATAAATGAGTCAAAATTTGCTGGCTCAACCTACGCGAGCTAATAGGTTAAACAGGCTAGCCCATTTAACTCATTCATATGTTTCAAGATGTTCAATGAGCCAACCCAACACATTTAATCGATTTATACATTTTAGAGGGTTATACGAGCTAACTCATCAATCGATTAACAATAGATTTTCTTTTTTTTTATTTAAAATTGTACAAAATAAAAAAGCAATAATACTCTTAACAGCTTACAAGTAGAAACTTAGACAATACACAACTTATTGCAATCTTCCTAAAAAACTTAGGCCTAAACCCACTATAATACCAAGTTATTACATACATATTTTGTTAAATGCGCACACTATGCTTATATATTAGAGGAAACAAGATACATATACATGGCACAATATCATGCCCATACACATGATTGGAAAAAAAAAAAAAACAAGTCAAAGAAAGTAAAAAACACTTGATAATGGTTGAAAGAAGACCAAAAGCTAAATGATTGAAGACTAAGGTACCTTCACAAAGAGAAGACGGCAATAGACATTAAGAAGTCAAAGACTGAGGAGTCAATATTGTTAAATTAGATGAACGAAAGGGAAGAACTAACAAAGAGATGAGTGATTACAAAGTAACTAGTGATGATATGAGTGAGGAATTGAGATACTACATCTACAAGTGAACATAGTTTAAAAAGGAAACTTGTTATTTCTTTAGTTCCTTCACATGTAATTTTCAATACCCTTTTTTCCATATTAAATTTTGTGGGTTGGTAGATTAGCCCAGCTTGCAACTGGTTGACCCATGAGTTAAACAGCCTGATTAATTTAGCCCGCTTTTTAAACAAGTCAAAAATTTCCAACCTTAACTCCGATTAAACAAGTCAATTTGCAAGCCTCAATCACTTTGAACAAAAACATCTAAACAGGTTTATAACACGAAGTAACCTAAAGATAGATAAATAATAACACGTATTAATTATAAAAAGAAAGTAACTCTTAACATCCAATTCTAGTTGAGGCCTTCTCTAGTTCATAATTATCTCTAGAAAATTGTCAAACTTGGTTTGCATCTTTGCTACCCCAACACCTTATGTTTCCAAAAACATTCAATTGAGAAAAAAAAACACTCTTAACAATCGTTTATTTATTATTAGAATATCATCTTCACCACAGCAGTAAGTTGGTTTGCATCTTTGCTACCTCAACACCTTATGTTTCCTAAAACATCCAATTCAAAAAAAAAAATACTATTAACAATCGTTTATTTGTTATTAGAATATCATCTTTACCATAGCAATAAGTCTTACTAGAGTTGCTTAATAGGTCAAGGCCTGCAAGCTAACCTATTTAACTTACTTAAAAAACGAGATTAGGTTAAATTTTTCAATTTATTTAAAAAGTGAGACAAATAAATCAGCTTATTTAACCTACAAAAATAGGTCAACCCATTACAAACCGAATTGGCCCACCAACCCACAAAATTCAATATATATATATATGTATAAAGCGCATTGCAATTTACAAGTAAAAAAACAAAAGAAATAACAATTTCACTTTTCCAACTCTAGCCTAACCACGCTAGTGAAAACAATATCTTAGTTCCTCACTTCATTTTTTCAAACAATAGCCTCATATTCTCATTAGTCGATTTGTAATCACCCATAATCTTCCTCAATTCTTTTTTTTTTTTTTCATTTGGTTTAACATCATCAACTCCTCATTGCTGCTGCTTGTTCTCTCCACTAAAACTATTTTGGCCCTTAACTTCATCCTTACTTAATCTTCAACCATATGGCCTTAGTATTCTTTTAACCATTATCAAGTACTTTTTCCTCTCTCTAACTTGTTGCTATTTACTTCAACATATGTGTCTTTGATTTGTCATCATACCATATATGTCTCTTATTCCCTTTGATGCAGACTTAGTCTATGTAATAACCTAATTTTACAGTAAGTTTAGAAGACTAGACCCTTTTAAGAAAAAGATTGCAATAGATCATCAAAGTTTGTGCTTATAAACCGTCCAAAGTACTATCACCTTTTCATTTTGCACAATTTTAAACGAAAAAAATAAAATAAAATCTATAGCTAATAAATTGATGGGTTAGCCCATATAACTCACTAAAATATATAAATAGATTAAATTGGCAAAGTTGACATGTATAATCTGTTGAAAGCTTATATATGAGTTAAATGAGCTAAGTTAATGGGCTAGCCCTTTCAACCCACCAACCCGTGTGGGTTAGGTTAAGCGAGCAAATTGTAGCCTATTAATTAAATGTTTAATTAAATGGCCTACAATTAATTGGCCCATTTAACTCACGGGCCAAAAAAAAACCAAACTAAGTTGGCTCGTTTAACCCACTTGCATAGCTTTGCTTATATCTTCAATCGCTTTACCTATTCCTTGCATCACTTTACCTATTCCCTGCATCTTCATTAATTATTTCACCCGCTATAAAGGCTAACACTGTCTCAATTATAGCTCCAGTTGAGTTTATATTAACCGCCATGTGATCTTTCATGAAACTTTCCCGTCAGCAAACTTGTTTCTTCCATCTCCAACATTAAGCTCACCTCCTCCTCTCACTTTTACTACCAACATCTCCACTTCTACCCTCTCGCACATTTGTGACTAATACTACACCATCACATCTCTGACCCCTCTCTCCTACTCCACCTTGAGCCCTCGTATTTTGCTAGCATCTACCTCAGTGGCACCTACTTCTACCTCCTTGGGCCATTTACTTTTTAGCACCCATCACTCATGTTTATCATCACTCTATACCTTATTCCATTGCATCTTTTGCCCCTCCTAAACAACCTTTCACATGCAATCAATTGCAACCCTCTCCTCCTTCTCAAACCTCATCATCAAAACCAATCCACTCCATGCTCATTCGTTCCAGATCTAGTATAACCAAACATCGTACTATGTTTAGTCTCCACAACACTCCTCTATTTCTAAGCCTTGTCACTACACTACAACCCTAAGACAACTACCATGAAAGAAGGGTTTGATTCCTTAAAGCAAACCCCATCCCCATTCCCCCATAACCTCATCAAAAGCTTGGCAGCACAAGAAAATTTCATATCAAACACGATGCTAAGGGATAAGTTGTGCATTAAAAAGAGTGTCTCGTTGCCCAAAGGTTCACTTCGTGAAAAGGTATATTTATTCACCTCGATTTATGTTTTCTCATTATGATGGGACATTCGCCATTTGCCAATTTGATGTCAATGATTTTCTTCATGGTCATCTTACTAAGATAGTTTTCATGAAATAACCTCTAAGCTTTGTCCTTCCTCGCTATCGCTATCATGTGTCAGCTGAAAAAGTCCCCTTATGGGTTGAAATGAACTTCCTAAGCTTGGTTTCATCGATTTAGCAGCTTTCTCTTACACTTGGTGTTTCAACAAAGCAAAGCCAATGCATCCACAGTCATCTTTACTAAGAATTCTAACACTCCAATCCATGTATTTTATATTGAAAACGTGACACTCCAATCCATATATTTTATATTAACAAGATTATATTCACTAGTAACTGGACTGCTAAATCACTACATTACTATCCTCTCTATTCAATTTGCCATGAAAGCCCTTGGTGCTCTAAATTTCTTTCTTGGCATTTATGCTACTCACACTGCTCAACGGCTCCATCTGTATGAATCTCAATTCACTCATGATCTTCTCAAAAATCATCATATGCACCCAATCAAACCAGTTAAAACACCTTTGTCCCCTCCAAGTCATATCAATATCAATGGTTTTCCATCACTACCTAATCTTACTGCCTACCTTAAGATTGTTGGTGAACTCCAATACTTCACAATTACTCAACCACAAATCACAAATCACATCTAGGCAGAGAAATATGTCTGACCATCAATGAGTCTTCCAATAATATGTACATTCCACACCTTTCTAACTACCTTTGCAGATACCGAGGAAGCTAGATATGCAGACACTCATCATTTCATTCCACCAAAGGAAATGCATCTATCTCACATGCAACCTTGTCTACTAGAGATCAAAAAGTAGCCCATTGTCTTGCTAAGCTCCAAAGAGGCCAAATATCGTGCTCTTATTTATGCAGTTGCTAAATTCACTTGGACCTATTATCTTGTTAGTGAACTAGGCATTTCCCATTTGACACCCCATTATTTTGTATCGTGACAATCTTGAAGTTGTCTATTTGTCAAGCATTCTTGTCTAACATTATTGCACAAAACACGTCAACATCAACTACCATTTTGTACACAAGATGGTTTCCTTTAGCTAGTTTATTATTTGTTATATTCCCACCCGTCATCAACAAGTCGATATCCATACCAAGAACTTGTCTATCTCAGCTTTTCTTGATCATTGATCCAATCTCCTTCAGCACCTTGAAATTGAATGGGCATATTATTATATATTATCATGTACAGACATTATTTATATATGATTATTATAATCTTTTCTGCATTGTCATGAAGGTTTTGATGTTACTTATAAATGCATCTTATAATCATACTATCCAAATCAACAATTTCATTAATTTGCAAGTTATACTATTGTATATTATAGAGAATATGATCATAGAAAGTGAAGAGAAGCTTTGCAAGAAAGGAAAGTTACATTAGAGAAAATCGGATGGAAGAGAAAAAGAGGAGAAAAAACTAAATTCATTATTCCAGTGTTTAAGCTTGTTCTCTTTACTAAGAAAGAACCAATAGATCATAAAGATGAATCATTATACCTATTGGTCTAATAATTATAGGACTCATATGTCATAATCAAGTCTAAAATAAGCCTTTTACTGAATGATATACCAATCATCAATGAAAAGTAAAGTACAAGTGATTAATGTTGTGTCTACTTAATAGAAAACTCCATACTACCACTAGTGTTTTATGTAATATAGCAGTATAATAGGTTTTGTATTACCATAGTAATTAATCCTTTATAGTTTTCACTTACTAATGATTAGAGATAGCTTGGGATGAGAGCGATTATAATGACCAACAAACAATGGTTGGGTAACCTCTAAGATGCTTTATTAACCTGCTCCTAAAAAAGACTCTTTAGCAACAGAAAGTATTTCCATTTTTGAAAATACTCTCTTGGAAGAGATTAACAAACCGGTTGACAATGTAGAGAACCAAAACCACTGGTTTTCCTGTGCTCCCAAAACCAAGTCCTTTGCTAAGGCTTGTCACTAAACATCCAATGCCCCCTTAGCCACTGCCTTCTCTTTACAGTGTTTTCCTCCTTTGTCTAAAGGACCTATTTCCAAGGTAAGAACACTTTTTGAGGTCACTGTTAATGGAGCAAAGTTCTAGTATGCCACGTTGATGGGCTTCTTCCTCAGTCGTAGGGTCCCTTATAGCATAGTTAATCCCATCACCATGAGAATGTGGCAAAAGTTAGGCTTTCTTGAAGTCTTTGGAAGCTCTGGAGGGCTGTACTATAGATTTCCAGCTCTTTCGATTTGGATGATATCCTGAATAAACCATGGTTTTTTGCTCAATGTTTCATTATTCTCTAGAAATGGAAGCCAGGACTCGCATTTGATAAGCTACAACCCTCTATCATCCCTATTTTAGTTATTTTCTCAAGGATCCCCTATGAGTTTCTTAATGCCAATGGTATTAATTACATTGCGAGTAAGGTAGGAAAAGCCATTAAGGTCGACTCTTTGATGGCTCTTCGCGTACATCCTAACTAGGCATGTGTCCTCATTTAAGTACATGCAAGCGACGAAATGGTTTCTATGGTGGACATTGAGCGAGATAATGGCTCTATCTCTTCAATTATAGTGAACTATCAATTCCTTCCTACCCACTATCCAGCTTGCAATGTTCTTGGACATATTTGTTGTTCAACACCACAAAACTAACCTATGCAAGGTGGTATTTCGAAATATGAATGGGTACAAGTAAACAGAAAAGGTAAGAAAGTTAAAGATAATGGTGAATCTCACCCTTCACCCACATGCCACGGTGGTCTAGATCAAGGAGGTAATAAGGAAGTTCTATCCTCTCTTAAAAATATCATTCAAGTAGAAAGAGACCCAACACGAGCCTCTACTTTTGATTCATCCAGTGAAGATAATGACAATCTTTCATATCAACTAGTCGAGGAGGAAAACTCAAGAATTTAGATGGAAGACACACCTCTTATTTATCCAAAACTCTTATACAAATGTCTCAAGTCCTCTTATTCAAGATAAGCGAACCAATGTGGACCCTCACACAACTCAACCAAAATGTGTAAAAGCCACTCCGGTCTTAGCAAACCCCAAAAAGAAGCAGAAAAACAAAAAATCAAGAAGTGGCTCCAGTTACTAAAAGTAGGAGAAGCTCCTCAAGTGGCAAGAACAAAAAATTCTTTAAACACAAAAGGTGCTTCAACTAGCTTCTTTCCCCCTTCTTTTGTTATAAATCAAGCAACATGGAATGTTAGGGGCATTTTTGACACCATTCAAAGTTCAAATGTAAAGAAGTTTTGTACTGACAGAGATTTCACTTATTGGACTTTTTGAGACGAGTCAACCACTCTAACATTGATCTTGTAAAGGCTAGAATAAACCCCAACCGGTAAATATACTATCAACTCTCTAGCCAAAAAGAAGATTTGGCTATGTTTGGATAATAACTACTGGGATATTCAAGTGATTAAAGAGCATGATCAATTTTCCCACTACTTTTGTATCAATAGAAGATGGAATAATGGTTTCTTTGCCTCTTTTGTAGTATGCAGAAAATTTCAAAAACACATAAAAGACAATTGTAGGAGTGCTTGCATCAACTTAAACAAGCATCACTAGATCAACCATGGGTCATATTAAGAGACCTCAACACCATTAAAGCTGTAGAGGAAAAAAGCGATGGCAACACCAGGCTCACGACATGGTGGACTTTAAGGTCTTCTTAGATCAAGCCGAAGTGGAGGATTTACATTTTTTGGGGAATTTTTTTACTTGATCTAACAAACAATAGCAAGATCCCAAATTAAGAAAATTGGACCATATTCTCATCGACCAATGCTAGCTAGACACCTTCTTACAATCTGTTGGCCCAATTAGATCTTCTTTGCCTTCTAGGTGCCTGCCTTTTAAGTATTTGGATTTTTGGGCTTCTTCTAATAAATTTCTTCCTATTGATAAGTCCGTGTGGAGTAGACTTTTTGCTAGTTCTAAGTGTTTCCAGGTTATTAACAAGCTAAAGTTTCTCAAAGAAGAGTTAAAAGGACTAAACAAAAAGGATTTTTCCTACTGTGGTGAATGTTAAGGATCACTTTGAAGACATCCAAAGTCATATTAGCAGTGGCAATACTAGTATTATTCCTATGAAAAAGTAGCCTTTCAAGGAGTATTACATGCTTCGAGATGCTACAGAGAGTTTCTATCGGCAAAAATCAAGGATTAAGGGGTTAAAACTAAGAGAAAAAAATAAATCCTCCTTCCACAAAGCTGTTAAACAATATCACAATCGCAATGCAATTGTTGCATTGGAACGTAAGGATGGAACCTTAGCGAAGGGATAGAGGGAGTAAAAATGGTAGCAGTTGAGCACTTCCAAAACCCTTTCGCAGCAAATGTGAGGCACTCTCAACTAAATGAAGGTCACAATCTCCAAGATTTCATCCACAAAAAGTTGTCCTCCAAGCAAATATCCCTCCTTGAGGCTCCTTTCACTAACGATGAGATCAAGCATGCTTTCTTAGAGGGTGGTATGGAACAATCGGCTTTTATTCTAGGGAGACATATTTTGGATAATATTTTTATAGCTCAAGAATTGCTTCATAGCTACCACATCAACAAGGGATCTCCTCAACGTGCCCTTAAGGTTGATATCTCAAAGGCTTATGACACCCTTGATTAGTCCTTCCTATTCTCTTTCACATGGGATTCTCTCCACACTTTCGTAGACTGCTAAACCAATATTTCTCCTCTCCTAAATTCGCCGTAAATATTAATGGAGAACTTATGAGCTTTTTCTCAGGTTCAAGATGGCTTAGGTAAGAGGACCCCATATCCCCTTACCTTTTTGTACTTGCTATGGAAACTCTTTTAGGCATTCTTCGGAATATAGCCAATTCTCATGGATTTTCTATCCATCAAAGGTGTAGCAAAGACCAAATCACACCTTAGTTTTGCAAACAATTTAATGATTTTTTGTATGGGTGACATGCATTCCCCAAACTTAATCAAGGAAGCGCTACATAGATTTCAAGTCCTATTAGGCCTTACAGCTAATTCACTTAAAAATTCCATTTTCTTTTGTCATGTTGCTCCAAACATCAAAGAAGCGCTCCCAATTAGATATTTCGGGGTTCCTTTGATTTCCTCCAAGTTAAGAGTGGCTAATTGTGACATACTCATCTCCAAGATCTCCTCTTGACTTAAATCTTAGACTTGCAAATTTTTATCATATGCAAAAGGCTACAACTCATTAAATCAATTATCTTCTCCATGCAGGTGTTTTGGGCTTCCATCTTTATCCTTCCTAAAAAGGTGATAAAAGAAAGTGGAACTCCTTATGAGAAATTTCCTTTGGAGTGGAAACCTAATATCCACATAAAGGCAAAAGTAAAATGGGAGCTTGTTTGTCTTCCAAAGAATGAATATGGTCTTGGCATCCCAAACTTAGAGGTTTGAAACAAAGCAGCCCAACATACACATATTTGGAACCTCTTCACATTGAATCAATCAAGCTTATGGGTATATTAGGTTCATTCAAATCTCCTCAAGGGTAATAGCTTTTAGTGAATACAAAGCCCATCTATTTGCTCTTGGTCTTGGAGGAAATTATTCAAGCTTTGTGACATTGCTTACCCTTGGCTTAAGTGGCGTTTAGGAAATGGTCTCTCTATTTCCCTATGGTCAAATTTCTGGTTACCAACGGGTCCCTTGGATATGTCTCTTAACAGCAGACAAATAGTAGATTCGGACCTCCCTCTTAATGCAAAAATTTACTCAATCATGGATGGAGCAACTTAAGTCCTTCCTACGAGAGAAGTTTGGGAAAATATCAACATACTAAGTTCTCTTCTTGGAAATCCTTCAACCATGGACACACTATTCTGGTCACCTTCTTCTTCAAGCACTTTCTCCATCAAGAGCTCTTTTAATAGCTTAAGATCACACAACAGCAAAGTCTCTTAGGCAAATCTAGTATAGAGCAAGAAGTCATTGCCCAGACACTCTTTCATCCTTTGGCTTGCTTGGAACAATAAGCTATATACTCTCGACAAGCTCAATCAATGGGGAGTAACGGATTGCTCCACATGTTATATGTGCAATTTTGCACCTAAGAACCACAGCCACCTTATATTCAACTGTAGGTTCACAAAGCAAGTTTAGGAGGCAGTCTTTTCCTCGCTCAACCTCCCCTCAAGTTTTACCTCATGGCATTGCTTTACATTAGCTACTCACTTGCCTTCTACTGCTAAAACAGCTCTTGTTGCTAGAGTCTATTGTCTTTGGAGAACAAGGAATTCAATTAGATTAAGAAAGAGTTCCCCTTTTGTTGATAATCTTGTCAGATGTATTTTGAATTATATCCATATAGCTAGCTAGATCTAGCCTAGTTTGAGTGGTTGTATTTAGTTTCCTTTTGTAGAAGCCTAAGGGCTATCATATCCCGCACTTGGAAGTTGTAAATTCTTCATCTTTGAATAAAATTTAATTTACTTACCCAAAAAAAAGATGAGAAAATTAATTTCTTCATTCAAAATAACAAATCATTTTCACTATTGTCATTGCATATTTTTCATTGTAAGTAACCACCGTCTTAACAATCACCTTTTATCATCACCGGCTATTAAATGCTACTTTCTAGCATAACTGTTTTCAAATTAACACCATTGCAATTTACTTTTTTTTTTTTTTTTTTTGTGAGGGGGTTTGGGGTTTGTTACATCGAACTTCCATTCCAATAAGCCAGAGCAACATAACCAAAGTTCACATACAGATCAAGTCAATATCTTAGCACAGGGTGTCATACCTTTGAACAACCTCGGAAACAAAATGGCCTAGATTGTTATATAAAGCAGATACTAACATATACTAGGAAAGTTTGAAAAAATTATTTCATAACACAAGACTATTCAGCCAACATCTAGAACTGAGGATCACCAATAATGAAATATTGATGGAAAATGAGCATAATAATCTGCAATCTTTTAAAGGTAAATTATTTTTCTCGATATCTATAGTATTTATACCTTATTTAACCCTTAGCACTTGATGTCGGACACTATTGTCACTCCCACTAGTTAACATAACCTCTTGACATATAAAGGAAATAAATTTTGACAAAAAGTTAAAATTACTTGGAAAGATTATCAACACTTACGTACCCTACTTGTCATTATTTTATGTAAAGGGTTGAATTTAAGTTTGGGATCTAAGCCCATTAATTGATTGAATTTAACTATATGGGCTAAAATGATAGGATCTAGAAAGTCAAGTCATGTATTAGGAATGATAAAGGAAGTTTTGGCATGGTAGGTTTAGAATAGAGTCCATTGAATCAGCCCAGTCAATCTAATTTTTCTCAATATTAACTCAAACTAAGAATGAAGCCTCATTGGGCCTAAACTCATAAAAGAAACTTACTTAAGGTCCATTTAAGGGAAATGATTGATCTTGACCATTAATCAACATCACAATCTCATGAATGAGATTAATGACCAACTCTTATAAATATTCCTTTTCCTCTCTCATTTGAAAAAGACAAATCTCAGCACAAACTCTATTATTCTACAAGATTCTTGCCACAAAAGATCAAACACAATATCCTACTTTTTATCAACTATGAAGTTTAATGCCTTTTGACTCCTCCACCTAACACCACGAGTATTGGAGTTTATTAAGATCATCTATTCCTTCTCCATATCCTACCTAACTTAATCATCTCATATGTGCGATTCAACTAATTTCCCTAGTTACATGTAGCGTGATTTGACATGCGGAACATACACATAACCCTTGTATTTGAACCTTCACCCTACATTTTATCTAGCACCACATAATATGTGCTTGTAAAAGTTACTGAAACTAAATTCCACAACATCTATAAAGAAGGTCCTAGGCTTTTTCTAGATGCTAAAATGCTAACCCATTACACTATTGCTAATGTCATTACATAAAACTTGCCCCAAAAGGGTAGAGCATCATATAAGAATTTGCCAAAATGCAAAATTTGCTTAAAAGAAGATTTGCTACACCACTTCAATACTTTGTGGAAGAAAAGCCTTTTTCCCACCTAGACTTGAAGGCAAGAAATCGACAAGACCTATTCTCCATTCCTACCGCAAAAATATAATCCTTGAAAACAATAAAGCTTGTTTCTTTCACTCGAAATGAGCTTTAAGAGTAGACTAACATGATATGCAATTTTCATATAAAAAGATGTTTCCATGAAACAAAATTCTTAAATAGAAGTGAGCACACATAGTTAACCATACATGCTGCAAGTTCTCCATTTAATAAAGCTACTCTACTAGCTCAAGCATGTGCATCCTCACATCCCTCCAAAGCAGCTTACCTAGGCCAATGGCATCCGAACTCTTCATAATTCTGAGCCTTTTGCATGTATCAATGAACATCCTGCATCAACAATGTCACAGATTTGATACACTTCAATAGGAATGTTTATACAATAGTTAATTGGAAGGAGATGCCAGACAATCATGGCTACACATCAACAGAATCAAAAACTAAATTGAAGGCAAAGAAGCAAATGAAAACAATGTTCAACATCTTACAGAGTAAAGAAATGACATAACAACTAGCAAGTTCCATACAGTGAGTTCTTTAAAACTTCTCAAATTTGAAACAACTCTAAATTGATATAACACATAAGATTCTGATACAGTGGTGATAGAGATGCCATCTATTAAATTCATATAGTCTAGTATAAGGCTAGTCTAACCACATACATCCACACTTCAAACAGAAAGGATAACGTAGATCACATGCTTTAAGTTCCACCAAGCATCCAAGTTTCAAATGCTGTGTACACATAGAGATGTGTAGACTCAAGGGAGCATGAACATCAGTAACAGCTTGTAATCTTATTAATTTGGCGTAATTGAGAAATTTTTTATGATAAAATGGACCTTTTTTCTTGGTTACAGTGGCCAAAATACAATAATAAAATTCTTGCCATGGCACAAAGAGAAAAAAATATAATTTCAGTTAATTGTAAAACAATAGACTAGAAATATCAGAACATACTCCCAGGGAACATCTCCAACAAGCATCCAATCACCATCTTTATCCTCGTAAGTGAGAACATATTCCGATCCATCTAACAGATCCTTTAGTTTGCTTTCAGTAAGCATCTCCTTGCCCGTCCCATGTGATCCATATTGACCTGGCACCATTACAAATCAGTAGTAACTAGGAAAATGCATACAGGGACAAGCCTCCCAATAACATGAACCCTGAAATTAGCCAAGGACATTAACATATCTCACCAGCAATGAAACAACTGAACATCTTCTCAAGGGCAGAAGACAGTTCCTGATATGCACCATAATTTCGTAAGTCAACTTTCCTAAGATAAGGAGCACCATCCATGCTGACTTTAACAAAGAGGGCACCCGGTCCTGCTTTTCCATCTACCTCTTCAGCATTTTTCGAAGTAGTTGCTAAAGAGTTCTTTCTAAAGGATTTGATAGGTGGCCAACCAACTACCTGTGCCCTACCATGGGGAGAAGATCAAGTTGTTATTGAGGTAAGAAACCAATGATCCCAGTGATGTTCTTCACACTTACTTCAGAGCTGGAGCACTGCTCTTATTATTTCCAGTTGTGTTGCCAGTGTGCACCTCCTTCCCAGCACGAGTAATCTCCTTTGAACCCTGTATTGTCATGATCTCTTTAGCCTTGTTTGTTTGGGTTCCAAGGTTCTCAAGGACAGAACCACTTTTCAATCCTGTATTTAAAGAAGGTCTTGGTGATAGCACTGCATTTACATCTCCACTTGGCAGAAACTTGCCCTGTCATCATGGCATTAATATGTTATACTGGAATATTACCAAACAACGAGACACACAGATATTAAAAGTTCTAATTACTGAAATTAGCCAATTCACCTCAGAAAGCCCATTCATGGCATCAGAAAATCCTCTTTTGTTGCCAGAGCAGATAGCTTTTTGTGAAGAACAGTACCCATCTTTTGAAGGGTACAGAGGAAATAGGGGTTTCTCACCAAGGACTGTCAAATTTATAGGGGGTAGATTCATATCTCTTTCAGGAGATTGAGATCCAGGAAGTCCAAGCCTGAGTTCGGTAGCTTTTATGTTTAGGCTGCTCCTTCGATCACCTGAGACAGCAGAGTCAGAGTAGCTGTCTAAGGAGGAGCTGTCAGTGAAACCCATGTAGTTACGCTCTTTCAGTTCTGCATTCTGGCATACACTCTCCATAGAGACTGGAGAAGCAAGCATGGTGACATTGCTTTGGCCCTCCTCCTCAACACCAATAAGCGGTGGAGACATCACAATTCAGAAAGTCACAATCAAAGCAGTCAAGGTCACTACAAAAGCAAGAAAATACAAGAAAGATCATCACATCAACATCCCAAAAGTTGACCCAAAATTCCAAGCATTGATAACCGAAAGAAGGAAATCCATGAAAATTTAAAATAGCTGGCTAGTCTTGTCAAACAGCGTGATATAACGTCACTTGGAACACAAATTACTCCATTGTTTATGCACCAGAACCTTCCTTATTATCAAGAATACGTTCATAGCATCGATTAGCGTGCTTATGAGTGAATAAAGTGAAGATTTGAAGGAGGCGTAGCTGACTTCAAATTGCTTCAAATGCTAAATTCCAATTAAGAAGTAAAACAGGCTAAAAAGCTTCCATTAAGTAAACTCTTTGACTGAAACGCAAGCATTAATAGGAACTGACTGCACCCAAAGAGAAATATTCCCAGGCAAGGACAATTAAGTCAAACTCTGTACAAAATGCCTATAGATGAAAAAGTCAACCTCCACAAAAATAAATAAATAAATAGATGGGAATTTAAAAAATACAAAACAAAACAAAAAGCATCCGCTCGTAAACTTTTCTCTGACCAAGCCTGTAAACCCACGAAAAAATATTTTTTTTTTTTTTAACATCCGATGTAAAATATCGAATTAATCTCGAAACCAAAGACTTATGAAAAAACCTCCCTGACATTACTTGAACATCAATCACCAAAACCAGCCTAATTAATTTAACAAAAATAAGAATATAAGAATAAATAAATAAAAATGTGAAGCAAGCTTTTATTGAAAAACCCACATGACCTTTAGCTTCGTTAAAGATAGTCACACACTGAAAGTACTGATAAACACCAAATCAACACTAAAATTGAAGATTTGAAGCTTCCATGAGAAACAAGAGCACATGCAAAGAACTAAGCACGGTCACACTTAACACAGGTACAGAAGTCAAATGTTTCGCAGAAATTGAATGACAACCTTTTTCGCTGTTCTTTAACTACTATAGATCCATTCCAAGCAAGATACTAAAAGAAAAAGTAAAAAATAAAACCATGAAAAATTAAAAATTAGCATACCTACTCTCAAGGAAAAAGGAAGAAGAAGCAGGATGTTAAAAATGAGCTTAAAGTTAAAACTACACACCCAAAAGAAAAAAAAAAAAACAGAAAGAAAGCAATGAAATTACAGCAAATACACATAAAGTCAAGTGACAATGGGACAACATGTATACCTCAAGAGATTTGTGAAACAGTGAAAGAGATACTGAATGGTAAGTGGATCGATTGACTTCTTCTGTTTTGCTAAAGCAAAGCTAATTTTGAGCTAAAGAAAGGAGAAGACAGAGGAGAGAGAGGAGAGGAGAGAGAGAGAGAGAGAGAGAGAGCTAAGGACCCTCCATTTGCAAGCGACAAAAGCTTATTTCCTGTCCGGTTTAAAACACCAACACATTAAAATATACACACGCACGCTTCGCGCTTTTATAAAATGTGTCCAATTTTTCCCTTTTTCGGCTCTATTTTCTACTCTCTCTTTTTTTATCACTCCATCTTTTGTTTTTAAAATAATAGGCATATCAAGAAAGAAAATAAAACGGTTGGATACCTTGCTTATAGCATTCCTATTTATCATAATTTCGTTCCAAATTTTTAGATTATACATTGACAAAGAACCATTTATCTTAATAACCTCTCTACCTTATTATATTTCTTCATAAAAAATTTTAATATTTATTTATATTACTTATAATAACCACAAGACATAAATTTAAATTAACGTAACACTAAAAGTAATAAAAAATAAATAAATAAAGTTTACTTTTTAAGGTCTTCAATAAAGATTAAAAAAATAAAGGAGGAAATCCTTGACCAATAACCCCTCCCCATCTAATAAAACCTCAAAAATGATATTTTTAACATTGGTTTTTATGCTATGAAAATAGTTCTTAAAATATAAGGTCATCGTTTTAAACATCTCTTTATCTAGCCATTCATTCACTTTATAAAAAGAAACTTTAAGTAAGAGTTTTTCATCATTATTTAATTATTTCATGGGTCAATTTCTTTCAACTAATACAGTACTTACCTTTATTTAATAATGTCAAATGCATTGATCATCTGGTCAACTATGTTAGAAAAAGTAAAATGGAAAACCAGTTCTCTATAAAGTACCTCTTTCAAGTTAAACATATATTCATAAATGCAAATTATAAAGGGAGATAAGTGTTTGGTATAAGTATTTATGACAAGTAACCATTTATAAACATTCTCTTAAGCCATCTCCAATGGAGGACCTCGATGTAGCTTTCTAAACTAAAGAAACTCACTTTAGCATTGGGATAGGTTGCTTCTTGAAGGTGTAGTCCTCTATGAAGAATCACATAATCTTTCTTTTTTTCTTTTTTACATGATTTTTAGCAATTTTGTCTCCATTAAGTATTTTTATAATGTTGTTTTAGTTTAAGTATGTATATTTTAAGTTCTATAAATAATACAAATAAATCTTATGAACTTTATTGAAAAAACTTTAGATAAAGTGGAAAAGTCCATAAAAAAGAAAATTTCTTAATAAGTTGATATGACATATAGAGATTTAAAATGAGTTCATTAGGATTGAGGATGGTCTTAGGCATCATCAACACTCCTAAGAATTTTTTTCCCTAAAAACCTCTACCCTTAATCCATCATTTGACATCTAGAATGCAAAGATAGTTTATAATGGAACAGAATGAAATAAAATTGAATGAGACCAAAATGACAAATCTTTTCTATGTTTAAAAAGTACCTATATAATATATTGGAATCAAATGTGTATATATTATAGTTTTATACGAATACGGGGCTCTTTCCGAAAAAGATTATGGAAAAGGGACTTTGACAATAAATATTACGAATATAGAATAGTGAATGAGTATGCCTTAATGTAAAAAACTTGAAAAAAATGATGCAAAGAAGGCATACATATAGTATGCGTCTTCCTTATAAATAAAAACACAAGGAAGGCATGTTTAGTGCATGTGCTTTTCTACTAAATGAAAGTACAAGGAAGGCACAACCCATATATGCATCTTCCATGTCCATAATATTAAAAATGCACTAAACAGTTGTGTTACATGCACATGACATTTTCTCCATAAATAACACAGAAAACACACATGGGTTTCCTATAAGATTCTCAAATTTCTTCTAGATCTCGCTTCTTTTTCACTTAAAACATCTCATTCAAGTATCTATCTATTTAGTTATTGTTATTCTCTTGAAATTTTGTCAAAGATTTTGTAAATCATCATCTCAATAATCTATTATGTGTAAAACCTAAGTGTATTAATTGTGTTTTTTTTTTTTCAATATTTTGTATGATCTTAAGTTATAGTTAGTGTATATGCACAGCAGTTGAGAATATTAGGCTTAAATTTTTACACATGCCATGTGCTTGATGTGATTCACACTAGAGTTTTACACCAACACCTAATGAATTTAAGAAGACCATAGGATGCAAATTATTATGTTGAAGCTCGATGTCTAGGGAATGGTTTTTTTTTTAACTAATTAATTGGTTGCTCGAGATATTATTAGGGTGAAAATAGAAGATTACATGAAAGTAATCATGTATGCTAGTGGAAACATTATCAATGGAAACTTGGGGCCAGAGTACAATAGAGAGCCCATTAAGAAGTTGAAGATGAGAATGAATGCAAACTTCTTTCTCTTCTTTCAAAGGATTTTTGGAAGTACTAGAATTAACTTGGCTAGGATTGAAATCGTCTACAAACATCCTTTCTTTTATGATAATGATGACAATGGAGTTACTTACCAGTTGATAGCCATTAGGGATGATCAGGATGTTAAAAATTTTATTGAGATGGCCAATTCTTTTAGAGAACACAACATTCGAGAGGTATACATTAGGCACTATGGGGAATTGAGTGCTTAAGCCAAGTAGAACATGTTTCATGTAAACCATCAGATTTTTCCAACATTCCATGTGTAGTTTACAATGATTAGTATGAAGTAATCAAATTTGAATAAGTCACATGAACTTCACTAAACCTAAGCATGTTAATATTATAGAAGAGCAACTTGACGAAGCATTTGGTTCAATTATCAAACATAAAGACTCATATGATCCATATGTGGAGTGAATACACATGGATATAAATGCCAACGATAATGACGACGGGGAGTCAGTTGGACATGATGATGAGAAAGGTGTTGGACTCGATGATGATGATAGTGAGTACGTAAGCTCCCACTCTACTAGCTCCTCAAAAGCAAAGTTCAGGCTACTCGTAATCTTACATGGATGAGGATGTTACTTAGGTGGAACTAACTCCTCTTACCAGCCTAATGTCTCCCTACAATTTAGATGAGACACCGTTAAAGCCTTCATAGTCTCTAGAGGCCTAATATTCATTGCCAGAGGCCTTTTTTCGTATTATTTTTCAAAAAATGCCTACATTCATATAAAACTCGTATATATTAATATCTTTTAAAAATGCCTTTAATTGTTGTATGTCATTATTTAGTTAAAAGTTTGATATGTGATTTTTAATTAATGTAATTGATAAAGGTGGAATAAAATCGTAAATCCACAAACCCCCTCCCCCTCCTCTACTAAGATAAAGTCACGATTCCCCTCCTTTTAACGATGGAATTGAACTCTCCCTTAAAATCGAAATCACTGATTTTGAGGAATCACAATTCTACATTTTAATAATACTTCTAAACATGAAAAGGGACGCAATTATATTATGGTTTATTATCACATACCAAACGTAACATAAGTTTGTTTAGAAAATTCATTAACATTTATTTATAAAATCAAAACATGTAAATTTAAACTAATATAAGACAAAAAAAATTAAGAAAAAAAAAAACTAACTTTTTAGGATCCTTCAATTTTTACCTACCACCTCTGCTCAAATGGTGGACACATCTTAAAGTACTTATGTCTTGAAAAATCCATGCCAAAGAGCCTCATATGTGATGAGTTTATGCTTTATAACTTTATCAATTCCAATTGTAAACACTTTTTTTTTAGGTAAAATTATAATATTTTCCAATAAAAGATATATCTTTCATTACTTCGTATCTTTTACTTATAAAAACATATGCATAATCGTTAAGTCATAGGTAAAACTCGAAAACTATTGCTATTTAAGATCCTTTTGGTGACAACCTTATTTTTGAACAATGATTTGTTATTAATATATATATATATATTGAAAAGTTAAGAAAACACAAAATCATACTTTCAAAATTAAGTAATATGTTCATATTTAACAAAATGTTTAAGAATATATTAGCAATTATCCTTTTTATTAATAAAACATAATATTTACTATCTATCCAAAATCATTGTGGCTTGAATTTGATTTATAGAATTGTTCAAAGAGCTAGATAATGATATGGAAGTCATTAGTTAGATTACAAAAATTCTCTTTAACGAACAATAGTACTTACAATTGATTTATCTTCATTTCGAGGATAATATGTTATGGCAATAATATGAGATATGCTAAATAAGAAAAAATTATTTGAATTTGTTCTTGACATTAATTGAAGTAATTGAATATGCTCTTGTTGATGATTGATGATCTCACATATGTATTTAATTGTGTCCTTGATATGGTAAGACTTGATGAACCAGGTGCATGATTTTGTAAAGTTAAAGTGTTGTCCATTTAATTTTTTGGATTTTGATGGGAATATACTGAGACATTTAAATGTTCATCATCAAATTGCAAGTTTAACGCATATATAGCATTTCCATGAGATTTGAGAAGCAAATACACTTTAGTCTTTCGTTTGATAAATCAAATCTTCAAATAAAAAAAAATTCCCAAAATTGAATCAAAGTTTTGGATCAAATGGGCTTCAACAACAAGTTTGATCTTCATGAAGGATGTTACAAGTCCTAAAATGTGTTTATCATAATTATAATAACTAATACAAAAGTATGGTTAATAATCATATATGAGATTATAATAAGTAATTAATTAATAATTTGATCATATAGGTGGCAACACTGTAGAGGATCAAACTGTCCCAAAATTGGTTTAATTAAATCAATCGACTCTCCTCAAGTTAATTCCCTTAGAACTAGTTTCCAATTTAGATAGGCTAATTAATTCATAAAACATTATGATTGAATAGCTTTAAGCCCAAATACTAAATGGGCCTACTACCTTAATGGACGATACTTAGCAATAGTTAAGCTAAGCCCATTAAGCCTAATTAGTAGACTTAAACAATGGAAATTCTATTAGATATCTCTCATGGTTATGGATTTCGATGATAATAAAAAGAAAAGAACACTAATGAATTAACAACTATGAAGGCATTCAAGAGGATTCTCAGAAAATTTAATGTTGCAAAACTAAGTTGTATTTAAAAGCTTATTCAAAAGGTCTAACTTGACTGAAAAAGGGAATAGTTTAGAAAATCTTCAAAAAATATTTCAGAAACTTTTATAAAAAGAATTAGTAAAGTACTTTAGAAGCTTATTCAAAAACTTTAGAAACAAAATGTTGATATTCTTTAAAAGGTTATTCAAAAAGTAAGTTTGGAACTATAACGATGAAAACAGCTTTAAATCAGATTCAAATTATTCAAGGCCTCCACTAAATTGAGTGTATTATGAAAATACATTTAATCCCATTTCACTCAAGATGGAATTAAGATCCATGGGGATTTATTTCAAGAGAAAATATATTTGGATAAATCAAGATATGCACAAAAATGAATAAAGATAAGGTTGATTCAAATTTTGTGGAGTTTCAAAATTTTAAACATGAGGCTTATTTGGAAGTTAAGTATATCTTTTTAAATTTAAATCAAAAGCTTATCTAATAGTTATAGATTAATATATATATGATCTAAATAAGCTAAGGAGAGTTGTTTCTTAATTTCAAATTATCAAGACCTTCCCAAAATATCCAAGGAATTATTTTTAATAACTAACGATTGGATAATTATGAAAGCGAAGATAATATTCAGATTTTTAGCCATTGGAAAAAGTCAATATAAAAGGAAGAAGGATTCAAAATGTCAGACATAGCTCTGAAGAAAAATTATCGTTGCGCAAAAAATTCTTAATCAACTTTTACCTTCTGAAAAGTTTTAAAAAATCCTTCAGATACTTCTTTAAAGAGCTGTATTGGATCAAAGTTCTACAACAAGTGTTATTTCTTTCGAGTGCAAAATTATTTGAGACTTATATTTTTGTTCTCACTTGAAATCTCTATACTTTATTGTAGAGAAAAGACAGTTTATACTTTGTAGATCTGTATTAGCTTAGATTGTAAAGAGGTTAGATAGGTAAAGTAAAGTGTTGTAAAGTCATTGTGACAAATGCTTATAATCTGTTTGTGATTTATTTTAGTGGATCAAGTAGAATGGCATCGGTGAAGTAAACTGAGTCCTTAGTAGTAGAGCTGAAAGAGAATAGTTGACAGAAGGTCGAAACTCTATAAAATCTCTACCTGATATTCTCTTTCTCTACTCTTTTAATTTAGTTTATTATCTATTGTACATTGAATCATTAAATTATCACTGGTCACCATAATAAGTTGTTAAAGGGGTAATTTCATTTTTTGACGAAAAAGTTTTCTAAAATTTAAAGATATCAATTCACCCTCGCCCCACCTCCCCCCTCTCTCCCCTCTTCTCTTGATATCTTATACGGAACCAATGCATTCATAATTAAATTTGAACTTAGGTTCAATTTAATTAATTTTTTATTTAATAATTTTATTTGAGTAGTTAATTGTGTTTTTTCATTGCATATGAAACCTTAATCAAGCTAGAGTTCAATCAATCATCTTTACTTAGCTAAAAGGTACAGAATAATTAGTATGTTAGAAATTAGATTATGGAACTTCAATGGACTAATACAGAAACTCAGCTTAATAATAATTACTTATTGATTGTGCTTAGTTACCTAATTTGGAGGGTGATAATCTTAGATTAGGTTCTACGGATGCAATTTAAAACATTAGGATAATATAGTAAGTAAGTGCTTATGCTACAAAAGTAATGTAACGAGTAGTCAATAGGAGATAACCTCGTTAAATGACCTTAGAAATGGAAATAAGTCATGTTAAGTTGTTTAGGTAATGGGCCTTAGTTGAATGGTAAGGATAAATGATGACATTGGTGTCAGATGAAGCGATAATGGGACTCTCCTTATGAGATTACTTATGATATGAGATGTTCATTCAACAATGCAATAGCTGGATACGCTAACTCCTATGACGATAGGGTCAAATTCCGTGATACTGCTATTTGTCTACAGCCATGAATGCTTCCATGTTGGTTGTTTTACTTTAAAATTTTATTAATTAAGGAATGCTAGTTGTTACATTAGGCACTAGATATGTATAACATACATATGTAATTGTGGTTGTTCTCTATTGAGTTCTTATAACTCATTCCTTTCTCCTTTGTTTTTCAGGAAATGATATTTACTCTTATTATTGTTGTTGTGATGTGTGAAATTATGGTACTAATGATGAGATTGTTAAGTTTGAGTATGACGAGTAGATGTGTTATGATACTAATGATGAGATTGTTAAGTTTGAATATGACGAGCAGATGTTTTACGGATGATGACATTACCTTTTACTAGTTTATCTATTTCTTATTTTGAGATAGTTATATGAGATTGAATTAAAGAGTTAGATTTTCTACGTTTAGTTAGTTGTTTTGGGACTTTTGTTGATATACTTTACTTGGATTGGTGATTAGGCTTTCCCCCCCCCCCCCCCCCAAAAAAAAATGGTTTAGAACAGAAGCCTTAAATTACTTATGGTTATGAGATGTTACATTATAGTATTTTATAGTCTCTCTCAAAGAATTTTAAGTTTATTAAAAAAATTTCAAATAAATTTGTCCTTTCTTTCTTAATAAATAGACAAGTACTTAACGATTCAAAGCTAGTAGAGTACATAGATCAAGGCTAGAGTAGTCCCATTTGCTTTAGCAAGATGGCTCTTAGTACTTGTCATGTTTTGCAAGATAAACTAAACACAAGTAAGATTAAGACATTCTTTACTTTCTATTATTTATCTATTTCTCACTCTCATCTCAAGTTAAGTATCCATTCTTTTTCACATATTTCTACAATTTCCTTTAACTTTTAATTCTAATCATTTCGTATGAATTTCTTATTAAAAAATATAATAACCATGTAGCATTCTAGTTTAATTTTGAATAATTAATAAGCTTTTTCTTGGTAACCACATTACATATTATAACTTAAAAAAGGGAGGATTTAGAGCAAATTTACTATTAGATGATTAATATTTATATTACTAAATTATAAAAATCTTAATAATTAATAGTGTGTTTATGTTGAACTCAAGGGGATATTATTGTGGGATTTTAAGGTCCATATCACTATAATTCTTTGGAGTTCGGATATGTACTGCTTATGGCATCCTTGATTTAGTTTTGACGAGCAAAATCTTGAGGTTCAATTCAAGGTTGGAGGTCACTGGGGATAGTTCTATCTGGTTTACTCAATTTAGTTGGATGTATGTATTGTATGTCTAGTTGACTTCCTATGATCAGTTCCTTTTAGAGTGCAGACACCTAAAATCTATCATGATTATATTAGATGTAATATGTATAAATATATAATATTCTTATAGAAAAAGGTTTTCAGGTAGCTAGTAAGCTACAAATTTATTAAAATCCACTCTAGATATGTTGTGCCAAAACCTCAAAGTTGCTAGGACTATGTAGCTTAGTGGAATAAACACTTATATCCAATAGTATAAATCAGATTTGATTCCTTTATTCACAAAGTTGTAATATGATAGTAGTTTAGGAAAAAAAAAAAAAAAACCACTAAAAGCCGTTTGCTAGAAAGTCTACAACACAGCCTTGATATATATGGAAAAGTGAATGATTTTTGGTAGATTGATGTCTTATGTAAGTGCTTGGATTTATAGTATATCTTCTATAATATACTTTAAACTAATTTTACTGAGCAATATTTTTCACTTGATTAAAAAAAAATCTTTAGACCTTTTTTTTTCGTATTTGTCATTTGAATGATCTCCATAAGAGAATAAATATATAGCCTTTTTTCTTTCTTTGCTTTCATGATATTTTCATGACCCAATTAAAACTAAAAGCATGCAAGCTTTTCCCACTGCGTCCTTCTCCCAACAGATGCATCTTTTTTGAACTTGTAGTTATAATACAACTATACAAGAGGTATAATTATGCAATGGAAGAAAAAAAGAACACAAATTGAGGTTTGATGCTAGACTAGTTGAATTAGGTTGGAACGACACCATCGTTTTGAGCATCGATAAATCAAAATTAGAGAAAGAATATATCAAATGTTTGTATTATAAAAGTAAATGCCTGGAAATAAATGGAATCTAGCCTAGTAGCACTACGCTTGTATTGCTCTCTCACAACGTTGGATCACTAAGGTTGACTTTTCGTCCCCGGTATATTACTTAAACTATATTGGATTAAAAAGAGCGATTGTAACTCAATTAATTGGAAACATGGCCAGAATTGCATTTCAATTATCATCAAAGTGTAAAATTTTTATTAGCGTTGTCATACCCAAATTGATCTTTACGGTTTAACTCAATTTTGACTTGATCTAACTTTAAAATCAAACCGATTTAACCCTCCAATCTTATTAACCTCGTGGAACCATGGTTTAGCTACGTTCCACCCTTTTAATGTTTGATTTTTTTATTTTTTTTTTATATAGTCGGATCAATCACACAAACCAAGTCCGACAAAATTGATTTTTACAACAAACATGGGACTACACTATCTGATGAGAAAACTGTTCCGTGGAAAGTGGTGTATCTCTACTGGGAGAAAAACTCAATTAGACATCATGCTTATAGTCATCGGTAATGCATGTGTACTTGTTTTGAGATGCACCATGATTGAATACGGTGGCAAACTCATTCTTTTGTGTATCGTCTTTTATACACACACATAACATATATGTATATATATGTCCCATCTGTTGTGAATTACAAGAGTAGAATTTATGGTGCTCATAGCGAGTGCCCCAAGCGACGTGGCATGCTGTAAATAAAAGAAGGCTTCGTTCCCCTATTTTAAGAAAAGGTCGTTATGTATTTATTCAATTCCCTGTGTTTGTTCTGTTATTGTATTATATAAGAAATAGGAAAGATAAGTAAACTAAAATATTTGGCTTTTATCGAAAATAAAATAGTTAATGAATGGCCTATAAACATCTTCAGCTAATGTTCAAAACATTTATTACATATCACATGAATAAAAGGTGAAAATTTCTATATTTGGACTAGTATTAAACGATCCCTAACACTTGTTAACATTTTCATTATAGTACAAATGTCAAAAAAAAGTCTTAACACAATTTCCATTTTTTGCTTTCCTATTTATATACGTGGCAAAGTATGATTAGTAGAATATAAATAGAAGCACTATTTTCTTAAAATAAAAGAATTTATTATAAGCCATTCTGACTTATTTATAATCCCTAGATGATGGTATAATTATAAACCCTTCTATAATTCATATGAATATAGTTTGATATTATAGAATGGCAAGGCACTGTTTCTCAATCTGGTAAGCGAAAATCATTGATTTTTTCTTCTTCCATCTCAATTATTGAAGATTGAATTCAAGTTAAAAATGAGTACAAGGGAAAAAACTGCTATTGTTTTGTTTGGCCATATATATCAACTTCAACTACTCCACTCATTGCCCTACTATTTTTGACAACTAGATTCCTTCTTTGATTGCTCTATCCTTCATGCATATGTACTATTTTAATGCCATACATACCCTTCCACTCACTTACATAAAAATTAGACATATTCTTCAAGATCCATCCACTTTAAGCCATATGCTTTAGGCCATAAAAATAAGATCTGTTCCCGCACATGCCCATCACAAGGGTAACTATGTAAAAAAGTTATTAACATAATTTTTCCTCTTAGGAAAAAAATTATTATGTTTGGGCTCTATAAAGACTGTAACATATATTATTAGACATATCAACATTCATGATGAAAAGTTGATTATATATTGAATATTTATATCCATATCAATATTTTTTTTCCCAACAATCACCTTCCACAAAGAGGATGCACATATAGACATCCACTTCAAAGCTAATTGACATATACCCAATATGACCAAACCAAAGTCATATAAAACAAAGGATAAAAGACCCAAGACAAACACACGAGTCCAAAAGGTTCTTTCTTTCTTCTTCTTCTTCTTCTTCTTTTTTTTTTTTTTTTTTGTAACAATAGATTGCTAATGGGTTGTTATTAGAACACTGTTGTTATTAAAAAAATATCTCACAATCTTTCTGATACCTAAGTGGAACATCAGCTCCCCTTGTTGAATCTCCTCCACTTAAAGACAACCTTGCCCTTATTCACTTATAAAGAAGATGAAACTGGCTAATTCAAGTCAGCCAAGAACTTTTAAGATACCAGTTTTCCGAGTGAAGTCCAGGATAATCCCCTTTCTTGTTGTATTGTTTCTTTTTCTACTAAGTCTAGTTTGTACTACAGTTGCTAAACTACTCGTGGTTATATTTTTTGCACTCATACATCTGTATTACATTTATTACGACTAATTTATGTCGACAAAAATGAGCTACTATTAATGCTCATTTACAAGGGAATAATGGTAAATGAAGCCCATAGGTTATAAGTTTGAAATTTCACATTATCATATATAGCACATTGTTTCCATGTATAATACAATTTCATGCATTCAAATATAGCATTCACCCTAAAGAGAACATTTATAAATAGGCTTGAATTCTTAAATTTGGAAACCATCCTAGTAATCTCTCGATATTTCGTTTCTTTTGTTAGAGAGTAAAGGAAAAAAAGAAGAAAAAAGAGAGTATTGAGCTTTCTCCTATTATATAAAAGAGAATATAGAATGTTTTTTTTCTTTCTTAATAAAGAGATGTTGTAATAGTAAATTTTTCATAGTGAACTTTTCTTACCTTTTCCCTATATTTTTTTATCCTAAATTATTTAGAATTTTACATGTAAAATCTGTATATTCGTGTTTTTCATTCTTATTATTCTCAAATTTATTAATTGCAGTCTTATTCTAAGTGAAACCTTCCCATATGCAATAATCTCAACAATTTGTACAATCTATAATGACTATTTTCTTGGCATGCCACTATGTGTAGTGTAATCTTTATGCCAAATAAGTGCTTGTATATTCTTCTTTGTTCCTCCGTAACATAGAGAAATTACTTGCCGGGCCTTGAGCACTATTCGTCACCCTTATGTTGGAAACCTTTTTTCCAGAATATTTTAGGTAATTCCAATCTTTTAGACTCAAAGACCTGAGAACTGTAGAATTAGATTTCAGATACCGTCATGAAATGATAAGAACACAAGACGTATTACGCACACTTCAGGTTTGGGGCATCACATTTATATTCACAAGTATTGTCATTCTACATATATTCTTTAATTTAAGTACTCTTAACAAGTCATATGTAATCTCCAAATTCATATTTTTGGTTGTAAATATCCAATACCAGCCACTTTTTCCGTAACGTAAATTTACACAAACAACAGGGCATTCCGCCAAGGCTTCCATGAAACTGAGAAATTTCAACTACAGTGTTGCATGACAAAAAGTGCACATATTGTATGATAATCTTTTGACGACTTTATGGGATATGGACAAGGTTTATGTTATAAGAGTGTCTGATGCAGTCCAACTCGATAAATATTATGCACGAACATATATATATGTGGCCGATGTTATTTTAAATTGTAAAATCGTTATTATAACACCTTGTAGCTCATAAATTCAAAAACTAGCTAGAAGCAACGGCAATTGTGCTTGAACAATTGCTGCAGCATTCATCAATAATTTGAGTGTATATAATTCTCTAAATTGTCATGTCTTCAGCAAATATCACATTAAATATGTCAAACGCGATAAGAGTTTAATAAACTTGTACTTTCGTATGGTCTGAGTCATGATCATAGTCAACAGATTTTTTTTTCCTTTCTTTCTTTTTTTAAATGACATAAATATCGCAAATGCCAATATATATATATATTTTTTTTGATAAAATTTTCGATGAATAGTGCCACTATATATTGTTTGAACATTAAAAAACAAAATCATAATTATACCTAGTGAAAGTCGGGTCTGACTCGTAAATCGAATTGGAACCTACCTGAAATCTTGAGTCACAGGCCTGAGTTGTAGCGTGACCTGTTAGAACCGGCGATTCTAAGCCCGAGTTGAAGAACTGGCAATTCAACTCGTTGGTTCCAACTCGGAAATTAAAAAAGAAAAACAAAAAAAAATAATTTTATATAAATTAAATGTAAGTATTCCTTTTAATTAAAATATAAAATAAAATTAAATCTATATTATTACTTATATTTATAAGTTGATACGGAAACCAAACAATATATATAAGTTTATAAGAAAAATAATCATTAAAATGTTATATTTTAATGTTGGTGAAAGTAAATAGTTATGGTGTGAAATATATTACTTTAATAACTAAAAGAGTTTGGGGTACAAAATATTATAAGTTTCATATAATTTTGTCTAACTTTTCAAATGTTTTTGTAAATTAATATATTTTAATAATTTACAAAAATACTAGTGTATTTATAATTTAATGCAATTAAAAGTCATAAATAATATATTTATACTATATATAAAATGATAAGTATATTATAGATCTTAGATAGATGATATTCTTTTTACAATAATTAGTTCACTCCCATATAGATTTTATTATTTTTTAAAATTTCCTCTCAAGTAATAAAATATTATAATAAATATTATCTATCATAAATTTAATCTCACCTGATCATAATGATAAATTTTTCTTGAGATGTTGTTTATAAAAAAAAGTTTCCTCAGTCAATTCTCTAATTGTAAGTATATAGTAACAATTATACATTGTAAAAAGTGTAAATTATTAATTTTAGTATCTAACAATTAATATGGTAAAATAGTTTAAATTTTAAATTCTTGTCATTTAGTGGTAGTTTTTTTTAAATTAAAAATAAAAATAAAAGCATACATCTTTTTCCAAAAAATAAAAATTAAAAAAAAATTTACTAATTCACAAGTTGAGAATCCACCAGTAAAATCGTCGGGTCAAGTAAATCAACTCGAAATCGGCTTAAACCGGACCAGTCCCAATTCAATTCAAGGAGAACAGGCGCTTGATTTGGCGGGTTTGGATTGGGTTTAACCTGCCCCTGATCTACCCATGACATACAAAATAGACGTGGGTTTCAATTTTTCATTCTCGAAAGATGAAACCATCTGGTTCTCCTTAACAAAATGATTTTGTCCTCTGAGAGAAAGTTGTTAGTTTCCTTTCTTCCGACCAAGAGTTTACAAGCTTGGTGGTCATGATCAGTGGTGAACTGATCAACAGACCAGACGTGAAGATGGATTTCATCCTCTCTAATGATCGGCTATGATGGACGTTGTCTGCTCATAGGCAAGAGTTTTTGAATGAGAAATTTAACGTCATGATTCGTTATATATGATATACTGAAAATATTGCTCATATACATACATTGCATGCATGCCAACAATTCACACGATTATTTTTTTAGTTACTATTAAAATTTGAGTTATATGTATACTTAATCTTTGTTCAAATTTTTGAATCTTAGGCAAAAAGAAGTACTTTTAGAGCCCTAGTAACCATTTTTTACTTGATAAAAATTATTAAAAGTGAAAATATAAAATTTGAAGATGTTAAATTAACTATAGCAAAATGTTCCAAAACCAAAATAAAAATGCATTCTCTCTCTCTCTCTCTCTTTTCAATTCGAATCCCAGGACCTTAAATTCTTTGTTATTTTATTAAGGGCATAATAGTTATATACAAGTTCGAAAACAATTCTGTATTTTAGTTGGATGGAATTGTTATTCTATTTCACTAAATGAATATTCAATAAGAATTTTTATTATGCAAAATATTGAGTAGTATTTTATATTTTTATCTATATGAATATATTTAATATCTTTACCATAAATGCTTGTTTGCCATAAATGCCCATATTTTTATAAACATCACTTCACCACTCTACTAGAAGAGGTATAATAAATATTTTGATTTTATTTCAATTTAATTCCTTTTCTTGTTTTATGTCAATTAAACAATGTAACAAACATTTGATAATGATAATATTTCTATTTGAAGAGAAATAAGCTAAATCTACAACCTACCCTCAAAAGTTAAAACTAGTATTATCAAGGCGAGAATTACAATGGAAGAGATCAATGTTTGAAGGTAAGTTCAAATAGGAAATCAATGTTTTTAAAAATTCAAATAAAAAATTAACATTTCATAAAGTGATTTAAATAAGAAATTCATACTAACCGATTCATAAAGTTATTTGAACTATTTTATAAAACGTTAATATTTTATTTAAACCTTTTAAAACGTTCTCTTATTTAAATATTTTAAAATATTGATCACTTATTTTGAACCATTATATAAAACCTTAATCATTTATTTGAACATTTTAAATATTGATCCATCATTTGTATCTACCCCAAATATTAATTCTCTTTGATGTAATTCTCCCTCCTATAATTCAATCCACTTTAGTTCAACTACAGTACATCTTCTGTCGAACGAGGTTCTCACGAGACTGCTTAAAACTTAAACTTATGAAATGCTACATGAATACCGTAGACACAGATATCGACTCATTATGAAGCATCATCACGAAGTAAGCACCTTTACGACAGAAATTAGGAGAAACTATAATTTAAAATTCTGATTTACAGATCAAATCTCGAATACAATTTGAAAGTTGAACAGAGTTAATGAACTTCAGTCACCTTCATTAACTAATAGCCATTATCAGCGAGTCGTGAATGCGAGCATAGGCTCGGCAAATTATGGGCCTCGGGGAGGGTAAGAACTAATAAGGCATTCGAACTGGCCCAGAAGCCCTATATCTTTCTTTATTCTTTTTTTTCCCCAATATTCATAATATTAATTAATTGGCAGAACAATATATTACACCTTGGAACGCAGAAATTAATCACTTCAGTCCCCATACCGTTGATTACTACAAATCCCATCTTGCTATACACACGTCAAATGGTTCAAATATAACTGTATAATTATCCTTCATCCGCCTTTAGTTTGACCAATGCCTTTTGCTGGGTTTTGAGCTTATTGAGTGCATAACTATTTACGGAAAGATTTAAGGAGGGGCTAGCTTGCTTAGCCCATCAACTTGAGTCCCATGTACTATTTTAGGTCTATGTACTGTATTATCACCTTTTAAATTAATACTGATTCTCCTCCACAGTTTATATAAGACATTACTTAACATAAGATATTATAGTATTCGACAAACATAAAAATATTTTTTCTCTTCTCTTTGATCGTGCAAAAGCCATGCGACTGAAAGAATCATATCTTCTAATCAAAACACTAAATTAGCCCTTCTTTCCAAATTTCAATCAATAGCATAGTGCTTCATTCTTGGCAAGGAATTAATAGTGGTGACAATTAGATGATGGTGATAGTTGGACTTGGGTGTGGGTTTGGCCTAGTTCAGAAACCGAGATTAGACTTGTTGACTCACAGTTCTCTAATGTAAAAACGTGATCTACCTAATTTATCACAATTTTAGGTTGGGTTTTGGGCTCGCTGGTTCACGAGTTTAGTTCTTTGATTCAAGAACCATAACACATCTAACATTTTTTATAGTTAAAGTTGAAATTAAAAGTAAATAAAATTTAAAACTAAAAAAATTTGAGCCCAAGATACATGCAATCTTTAGCTTATTTTATAATATAATTATTTGGGATGTGCACTTATTTATATAAAGTCATATCCAACTTAACTTATCATATTAATAATATGAGACAAAAAAGTTAAAAATCACAAAGGAGTTGAAAAAACAAAAATTGATCTCACATTGTTAAGAATTGATTTTCTCTCTCGATAGAAGTCTATATATATCAAGCTAAACAACCTTTTAAAAATATATTTATTAATATATTTTTCATAGCAATACATTAAATGTTGTGAATAAGAAATAATTTTTTCTTATTCACATAGAATTTGATAAAAATTTTCAATTTTCACATTCATTTCTTTTTTTAATTTAAATTTGATTTCATTTTAACTTTTTTCCATTTCTTTTTCTTCTTTACTATTTTATTTTCTCATTTTTCTTTTTACTGGTGGCAAGTTAGATTTCATCGAGTTTACGGGTCTTGCCAATTGACCTTGCTTGGACTCGTCACCTCAGGAGTTCAGTTGAATTAGAATAAATTGTATGGTTGACTCTAAGCTAAGTTTTAGACCCAATGGGGTAGGTTCTAAGTATAGCATCCTAAAAAAAGGTATGGTAGGATTGTTTAAAATTTTTATATTACGTATACACTGATGATATAAAGATTGCTTTACAAGTCGGAGGTTGCAAACTTTGACTAGCAAGTTTCTTAGCATACTTAATCTTTTTACATACATCTACTAAACTTTATATATAGCTATAAGTAATCTAGCAATCAATGGTCTATTAAAACCGTAGGGACTCGAAATCACCTACAAAAAATAAAAAAGTGTATATAAATTCTGATAATCATAAAATTACTAAACACTTCAAAAGTTTAATTTGACTATCCCACTTACTTTTTTAAACTTATGATTATACTTTTTCAGCCCGATGAAGCACTCTACACTCGAATCCTATCCTAGCGCAAACTTTGTAAGGCTTCTAAAAGAAACTATTAGAAGGTAAATTACATCCAACTTAGTGAGTAACATTTTTATCTTATTAACAAGTAAGTTTAAGTAAGTGAGTTAAATAAGCGCATGAATGCAAACAAGTATAGGTCATGATTTTATACCCACTGTTGCCTGGGTTGAGAAGCATTTAGGCACGTTAGGACCTGGGTCTCTACATCTCAATCCAATATCATTTCTTTTAGTAGACTCAAAGCAATGGACACGGTTTGGCCTCAAGTAAAGGGTGGCACTCTTAGAAAATAAGTAGTTCACAAAGGTCAAAGTAAAAACATGGTATACGAGTATGTCGTGCAATTCAATAATAACATATCATATAATGATCAAATGGATCCATCATGTACAATCTCTTGCTCTATTGCATAGTATTGATGCCCTTTTTTTACTGCAATAGGATGCAATGCATGTTCGATTCACTTATGAGTTAAATAGTTATTAATCCAGTTTACAAGTAACCAAAAAATATACTCTCTGTGTATTTGTGTGTGTGAAAATATCTTTAATTTATATGCAGAAGCATTAAAACATATTAAAACTTTGATAATTCAAGAATATTAACATAACTTAGTAATTTACGTTAAGAAAATATCTACATGGTTTGTTTCCAAAAGACCAAAAGATAAAAGTAAAAGCTTAAAAAAGTCCAACAGTTTCCTAAGTTTATATCCTCACTCCTCGAGAGTTTAGTAGTAACTAACCTCAGGGTAGTTGTAATGTAACATCCTAGTTAGCACTTGCAAAATGATCTATAGGGATGTAAGAAACCAACTACTCAGTAAGTAAGGACGAAGACTTGAGATTACACAACAAATATAAACAGGGTTGTCAAATAGTTAATTAAATACACTGCAACAAAGAAATGCCATCGTACAACGCTGTTCGGTTTATCATGAGATTAGCGAAATTATACTTGTTTTAATTCGAGTTTAAGGAGTTTTAGCACGTATGCAATAGCTTACGACTAAATCCAAGCTTATACCATAAAGACATTCCTTTTCCTTTGATTACTTTCGAACTACCACCTTCACCCTTACCATGATATCCTATGAAGGGGTTAGTATTTAGTCGAAAAATCCTAATCATTGCTTAATGGGTTGTAATGCATATCTAATTTGAAGTTTTAAGCCTAATATAGTTAAATTCAATTTAAGGTAACTAATCAATTTCATGTAGTCCAGACAATTGTAAACCATTATAGTAGGCTAATGGTGTATAATCAAGCTTAAAGACATATAAGCATCTGTACAAGTAAGCTCTTTATAACCACAACCAAGTATAACCTTAAACCTCTAAGTACTATAAAACAGTACTTCGAAATACAGTAATATATTAATCCCAAACTTTCTTGAACTTCTCCACTTAGTTACTAAGGTATGACTCGAGTTGTATCTTTATTGCTAGTCCCTGTAATATAAATTTCGTTTTAGTGTTCATATAATTACTATATATATATACTTTTACTCTATAACTCTTATTATTATCTTTAGTTTAAAGTTCTCGTATACTTAATTATCCAAGTTTTAGGCCTCTTGTGATTAGTTTTACATTTAACTATTCTCTGACTCAGCTTCTAATTTAACCCTTGATTACAACTTAATTTATAAATCTCAAGAATACTCTTTGATCTATCCTTTAGAGTTTAACTAACTATATTTCAGATGTATAAAGCCTCTGATTTAGTTTCTAATTAACTTCCCAATTCACCACATAGACTTAATCTCTAATCTAGTCTCTGAATTAGCATCTAATCAGAACATACTCTATATTTTAGCATAATTTCCCAAAATTTTTATTTATAACTAGAATTAAAGTATACTATATAGCCTAATACCACTTCAGTTTGAATCAAATACACCTTACTTCATTAATTAACACTTCACATATTACGCATATTTCAACACCAAGTCTACAGTATTCAATTCCAATGCTTTTAGTACTACAAATTTAATCTTTCAACATCATTCAATACTACAATATACTAGAAAATGCACCAAATCAGAATCTAAGTCAACTCCTTGAAAAGCTATTAAGTATATTTTAACAAACAGCTACTTTTTTTAGGATTTCAGAGCCTAAAAATTAAATAAAAATACGGAAAATAGTTTTCACAAAAATCTTTTCATAGTAATTTAATTCATATTATAAATAGTTTACAAAAAAAATTTGGAGTTGAAATAACATTAGTAAGGTTTTTGAAAACGAAAGCAAAATTAGCTTGAGTTTAGAGATTTTTTAAGGGTGATATATTTCAAGGCTTAATTTAAAAAAAAACTATATTTTTCTCAAAAATTAAATATAAAAATAGCTCAGGGTACAAATTTTCATAATTTTTACAATTAATTTACTATTTTTAATAAACTAATGAAAATCAAAGATAGTTTTAAAATTCACTGGAAATCATCATGAAAACCACTACCATCCCCTACCTTTTTATCAGCCAGTGTGGGCATTGGGTCCACCTTCAAATGCTACCCTTGGTCATTTTCGAAAAACTCTTACACCCTTGCACTCTAATTTACCCTAATTTGCACTTTTTTTTCTAATTTTTTGAGAAAAATCCTCTACCTATTCTAATCATCTTTCCTATTTTTATTGAGCTCCAAATGACGTAAAATGAATTCTAGAGTAAAGGATTTGTTTAAATAGAAGTCCTTATCAGTTAGGGAAATTTATAATTGCAATATGTCCCAAATTTTCCTTTTATTTGCCCCATTATGTATCCTAATTCTTTATTAACATTATGAGTTCATTCCTTACTGATTGCCATGCAATAAAGAATAGTGTAACATATTGCCAAATATTTTTTCCCATTTTTTATTAATTTGATTGAATTAATTTATTATTTTAGTATATATTAAATATTTTAGGTATTTTCTATCACGTCCTGAAACGGCAGAGTTGTAACAGCCCCGCCGTGTAAACCATTCTAAGATAGAAATTGGCCTTACAATCGTTATCTTAAACCTGATCTACACAAGGCGTCCATGACTAACCCGCTTTGAAGTAAACAGTTTGTAATTTAAATAAATCATTTACCTAAGAAAGTGAGAAAATTTATATATATACACTATAATTCAGTTATTACATTATTCAAAAATAAAAAATTATAAAATAAAAACTTAGACCTTAAGAATATATATTTGTTCTTCAAATATTTTTCCTCACTTCCTAGGATTCAGCAATTACTAGCTTCAGAGTAGTTATATGCCACTTCTTAACCAGCACCTGCACGACGTCTATAGGGATGTGAGCAACCATAGCTCAGTAAGTTAGGATGGAGAACTTAAAACTATACCACAAACATAACATGGTTATCAATCAACTTATTAGGTGCAATGCATGTTCAAGCAAATGCCATCGCACGACGCTGTCCGACCCGTCGTGAGATTAAAGAAATTGTGCCTACTCTAATCCGGGTTGAGGAGTTGTCGTTAATGCAATAGCTCACGACTAAACCCATGCTTGTGTAATGGAGACATGGCTCCTCCCGCAACTACCTTCGACCCATTGACTTCACCCTCGCCACAACCTCTTCTCCTATGACTTAGTTCGACTAAGGATGAAGAAGGGACCATTTTGCAATCTTGCACTATCTCTTTTGAAGGGATCGGTATTTGGCCGGAGAATCTTAGGTTCCCCTAATGGGTTGCCATATAGGTCCGATTATGATTATAGGTTGTATATTTGATTAGGTCTAATTTAAGATGATAAATCATTTTACATAAATCATACAATACAAGCCAGAACAATATACAGAATCATAGCATCACTTATAATCAAGTACATATACACAATCAACTATCTAATAAGCACAACCAAGCATAATCTCAAGCCTCCAAAATATAGCAACGTATTAATCCCAACTTACCTAGACTCCTCACTCACTTACTCGAGGTTCAACTTGCTCAGGCCATTGCCGATCATCCCCATAACATAAACATGGTTTCAGTTTTTCATATAAATATTATAGGTTCATTTTATCCTATAACGCTTATTATTATGTTTTGTTTGGGGTTTAATATACCTAACTATCTAGGTCTCAAGTCTTTTACAATTGTTCTAAGTTTGGTGTTAGGTTTGGGTTCGGTTTCTGCATCGATTTCTAAATTAGATTCTAGTTTTGATTTTGAAATCTTAAATATGCTCGAATCCTAATGTGAAATTAATCACGTTAAGCTCGAGTATTCGAATATCCTATTGGGTCTTAATTTAGTATTATAAACTGTTCAGTACACACTAATCCTAATTAGGGTACCGGGTTTATTCTCGATGTGAAAAAATCTTACACTTTTTTATACAATTACTTAAAATTAAATTTTATTTCAGATTTATTATATTCTGAGTTCTATTATTATATTATCTAATTAAACCTAATTTTTTATAATATTTCTAATTTCCTATAATTAGCACATAATGCCTTCATTACTTATGCTTAACACTCCAAAGGCTAAGATTAGTTTTCACATAAGAGATTAACATCCCTAAGCAACTAATTACTATCTAATTCAGTAATTAGTGTCTTAATCACCTAATTAACCCAAAATTACCCAATTTTTCCATCATTTTAGGGCTAAAAATTAACTTAAAATTTTCGAAAATTAATTTAAAAAAAATGGCTTCATAGCACTATTCTATATCCCTTAAGTATTCTACAGAAAAATTTTGAGCTCCAAACTACACTCATAAGCCTATTTATTTCTAGTTCTAATTATGTTCGGTTTTGATTAATTTGTTAAGAACCTTATATTTTCAAATGTGTTTAAACTAAATCACTATTTTTCCCTAAATATAAATACAATAAAACCTTAGAATAACAAATTTCATAATTTTTTAGGCAAAATAACTAATTTTAAGAAATTATACAAAATTAGGCTGGAAATTGACTCACCGGTCTTGGTGGCTCTAGCCACCGTCGGCCGCCGTGGCCTTGTCGGCTAATCCAGGCACTGCCACCACCGTATGGTAGTGGTGGACGTCCATTCTCAGCTGCTCGTCTGATATCAGTTCCCCTTTATGGCCCTAACGGCAAAGTTTTCCTTTTCTTTTTTTTTTTCTTTGGTTTTTTTCTTGAATTTTTGAAGCTCTCTATTTTTCTCTAATTCCTAACTGTCCAAAGGTGCTTTGTAATTTTTCTCTCTATTTATAGAAGTTTTTGGTAATTAATATGCATTAATTAGACATGACATTACTTCATTCCCTTGATATTTGGTTTTTGTGTTGCTTAATTCTAATTGGATAATTTTTCTTCTTTAGCTCCTGACTTGCCACGACTATATTTTCATCATTCAATATCCTTATGATTTTTTTATCAATTAATTAATAATTTTCTTTAATTAATTACCAAGTTTTTGGCTAATTTAAGTAATTTTGCATATTTTTACCTACACGTAAATACATGTGGGGTACATGTGAACATTCCTAATTATTATTTAAGTCGTTCTATGATTTTTAGTATACATATAATCTATCTCTAGTAATTTATTAGTTATTAGATTACACTTTTTGCCTTTTCGATAATTAACAATTATTATACTTAAAATTTGAAAATTTTATAGTCTCCTATTTTGTTACTTATTTTCTTAAATTTAAGTTTACAGGGCCATTTTACTAATATTTCTAGTTTTATTTATAATTTAGGTTCGATCGGATCTTTCAGCCAATTGAAGCCCTAAGTGATTAGTTGTGAGGCTTACATTTTCAAGTATATTTTCTTACACGTAAATTCATATCTAATACAAATAAATACTTCTAATTATTATTTGTGTTATTTTATAATTTTTAGTGTGCATATATTTTATTTTTAATTGTTCATTAATTATTTGAACCTATTTTATGTATTTCTGATAAATAATGAGTAATATACATTTACCATTCTAATATAATATTTAATTACTTGATTATTTTATTTTCTTAAATCCAAACTCATAGGCCACTTTTACTATTATTCTTAGCGTTAGTGTGAAATTTGTGCTCGATTGGGTTACTTTTATGATCGCTCTAGATTTTACAAATCGAATTCGAACTGTCTAATTGCGGAGCTTACAATCTATTCACTAGCCTCGATATGAATCCTTATTTCATATTTTGTCATAACTTTTTCATTTTAAGTCAAAATTTCACGTTCTTATTGTCAATTTGTATTGTTTTTGAGTTTTTTTTTTATTTGGTGAGATCTTTTTAAGGTGTTTAGGCTCGCGAGCCTTTGGTTTAGGTCAAACAATTTCATTGGTTGAAAGTCTTAGTTTTAACAATTTAAGATTTGGGTCTAGTTTTAGGCTTTGGACTTAATTTTGAATAATGGGCCTTATAATTGAGCTTTTAGGATTTTATTTAAGTGTTTTAAGATAAATCTTTAGTTTATTTCTTAAATTTTTTAATTTAGATTTAATTTTTACTCTTGTAAGCTTAAATGGGCCTTTTTTGCTAGTATTAAGTCTTATTTCACTAAGGGGCTTATATGGGATGGTTCTAATGAGCTTTTTGACTTGATGAGCCTTTAATATATTATTTTATAAGTTCATTAACTTAGGGTTTAAATTTGGTCATATAGTTATTGAGCCTTCTTTTTAGTTTTTTTGGGAGTTTAGACCCAATTCACCCTTTAAGGCCTTAAACCCAATTTTATTTGTTGTTTTAGGTCTAAACCCATTAAAAGCCTTAAGATAAGTCCATTCTCTTCTAGGGTTCAAATCTGGACTTATTCAGCTATTGGGCTTCTAATCTTATTTCTAGGACCTTAATCATTTACTAAACCAATTTAAGCCCTTCATCAAACACTTCCCAACTCGACTTATTCTTTTGAACCTCAATCCACCAAAAGCCCATAAAATATTCCATTTTTAATAGGGTTTCAAATTTTGTATATATTAATTTTTAGTCCTCTAATCAAGTTCTTAAAGCCCAAATCACATTTTTAAGCCCATTTATGCTTCTAATTCATTATTAGTCTACTAATTTTGTTAATTAAATTGTAAATCTTACTTAACACTAATTAATCATGTTGTTAAGATAGTAAACAAAAATTTATAGCTCATTATGCTTCTTAAAAGTGGCAGTTAAGAAGTTTATTGGTAGCAATTTATCTTGTTTTCATGAAAGTTGCACCTTAATACACCTATATGTTAGCTAAGTCACATATTACATTACATTTTATTAGAGATTATCATGAAACTTCAAAATAAGACGAGGAAATACACTAAGGTACGGGGCTGTAAGCATAGTGGTCAAGGTTTCATTGAGTTTTCTTGACTTCTTTTCAAGTTATTTATATAGAATTATCTCTTGTACTTCTAAAATGCATGTAACTAACTAGCTAAGTATATAAATGAATGTATGATTATATGACTCTACAATGTCATGTACACAATTATAACACTTTCAATAATCTTAAACTCTCAAGATATCATGGGTATAACTAGTATAAATAGGAAACTCAAGTTGGGTGAGTTTTACCTTAGGTTGATTTGCACAAGTTCCAACTTTTTCGCTCAAAAAACGAAGTAGAAACGTAATCCTTTGAAAGCAAGTGTTTGTCGGAAAAAAAAAAAAAAACTAGGAGATGTGGTGGCTTAAATGGTAGTGATCGTTTATGATTTGATGGCGTATAGTGGTGACAATTGCAAAAGGTAATCAAGTGGACACCTCTTTTCTTTTGGTTTTTGTTCGGGTTTTTAGAGAGTATTGGGCATTCTAAGGGTGAAGAGAGAAGTTAAATGAAGGTTTTATTGATATGAAATGGCAGATTATGAAGGTAGGGTAAGGGGGACAACTTCTCTCCTCTTTTGGTTACCAAGTATTAGCTTTAAGTTGGGATCGCTTGCTTTTATAGCTTTTGCCAAATAAAGTAAGAGTTTGTCTAAAAAATATTCCAACTGCTAACTATTATTTTTGTCTTATCTCCCTAATTGATCTTATATATTTCTTACTCAAGAAGACTAAGGTTGGTAGATGGATTAAAGGGTAATTAAGTTAATTTATCGCAATTATACTTAATTAGGCAATTTAGGCTAATTAAGGTCTTGCCATAGTTTATCATCTTAATTAAGTTTATTGACTTATATTACTTCATTTGTTGGAGTTTTTTAGTATTCGAGACCAATTAAGGTTTTCAGACATCATACTAGATTTGTGACTTAGGATCTCCAAGTCATTAGAGAAATTATTTGCAATTAGAAAGATATGCCTAGGGTTTATAAGTTGAATTAGGGTTTTTGTCAATTTATTGATGTTTTTTAGTTGTTCTAAGGTTTCTTGCATATTGGGTTTTTTAAGGTTTTGCTTCCTTTAAGGTTTTTTTTTTTTTACTTATTATTTAGGGTTTATTCATTTTATTTAGGATTTTTATCATTATATCTTGAGCAGTTCTAAGGTTTATCTATTGACTCCTGTATTCAACTCTAAGTTTGGATCCAAAAGTTTGTGGGGTTTGTATTATCTCCCCATGTACAATGTTGGCATTATTAAAGAGATATTTCGTATAATTATTTTGGTTTCATGTGATTATTACTCTTGACTTATAATTAATTATGACGTAAAACTTGATTAGTGGATTAAGGTATAATTAAGTTTCTTAATCTTACTTTCTATGACACTTGATAGTAATTAAATGCAATTTAGAGCTTAATGTGTCAAATTAAATTAGTTAAGCCTATCGGCTCATCCTGTAGGATTAGTTTAAGGAATTAGGACCAATTATTGCAGCTCAAGTACATTTTATAAGGTAAATTAAGGTTTTAGGGCAATGAAGCAATTAGTCTACGATTAGCGAATAGTTTGACTATTTAATTAGAGTACAAGAGTTAGGTTTCAACACTAAATTAAGGTTTTAGAATCATTTGTAAAGTTTGCATGTATTAGGGTTTCAATTAGGGTTTTAGGGTTTGGGGTTTCGTTTAGAGGTTTTAGCATTCGATTTAGGGTTTCAAATTCATTATTAGGATTACCTATATTAATATTTATTTTTTGCTTAGTTTACACTTTATCGATTTCATGGAACTCTCATGGGCTTTAGCTATTAGTCTCTTTCTCATTAGGGTTTAAGATGAGTTTCGTTAGATTATGTTAATTCTGGAAGTTAACATTAGTTATTAGCATTTGCTTATAGGATTTCAAGGCTTTAAATGTTGGAGTCAAACTAGAGTTAAGGTTGCCATATAAGGTTTTAGGAGTTTTATTTTATTTTATTTTTAATTTTGAGCATAGTCTCTCAGTTTTAAGATTATTTATCTTACCAACACTAAAAGTATCTTTCGAAAAATCTTATTAACTCCTAATCTCCTATTTAAAAAATTTGTGGGGTTTACACAAGTGAAGTTACTATTCAGGCTTGGCCTATTCCTAGGTCTAGCGATAATGATGGTATAATGGTGATTATAATGATGGTGGCAATAGTAATGGTGAGGTGATGATGACATGAAAAAATTTTAGTTGAAATAAATATAATATAACACAAATAGTATAATTATCAAAATTGTCACTTTAGTGTAAATTTGTAATAATAACATTCAACACGAAAAAAAATTGCATTGTATTTAACACACCAATATAACATAAGAAGTTTATGTTATATTATTCTTCTCATGTTGTATTTTGTTGTGCATTCCCCTTATCCTACATTGCAATGGAAATCAAACCTTACTTCGCGTATATGTGCACAGGCAAGGTACCTCATTTGCATTTAACATTGAGAAGAAATTTGGATTGTCGTAAATTTCTACCTCTAGAATTTCATTAAATTTAATGGCATTGCAAAATAAAACAAGCTAAACAATAAAGTACTATGATGGGATATAAATAAATAGTTTAATAGAGTCTTATGAACTCTAACGTGCAATATAGTTATCATAGGTGTGTACATGAAGTGATAGTTTGTAAGGATGCTAATACTAGATCCCATATGGAGGCATGAAAACTACTACAATTACCCTTATCAATTTCAATTTTTTTATAAATTATTTATCAATTTTTTAATTTTTTATTTAACGTTATTTTTTTTTCCAATGGTAACATTATTAAATAAATTTGAAAGTACGCAAAATGTTGAATTTGAAAAATAGGGGATTATGTGTGAGGCCTACTAACTTGCTTAAGCAAATACAAAGATATAAACCATAAACCTTAAACTCTTATGAACCTAAGATGAATTCAACTATTAGGCCCATAACCCTAAACAACCCTAGAATATAAGAATTGACTATAATTAGTGTCTACAGAATTGACTATAGTAGAAAGTAGTAAAAACCAATAGCAAATAGAGATTTGATAAGCAAAAGAAGGAAACTTAAGAGAACTAGGAATAATTAACTTAAAATTTCCTAGTAAAGAAAGTTAAAATCAATATTACAACCCTATATATATATATATATATAATAAAGCTATAACAAATAGTAAAATGATTTGTTATTATAAGATAAAAGTCAATACATTAATTATAAAGCATATACTAAGGATTGAAGATGACAAAAAGTGAGAAAAAGACTAGTTTGCTTCCAGAGGTAAAAGTAATTTGTAAAAAGTAAAAATAAAATAGTATATAGTAAACTAGAAATAAATTAAGGTAAATAAGTAATAAATAAGGATAAGAAGCATGATAATAACCCATACCCTTTAAATATGAGACATAATCATAACAAGTCCACAAATAAACATAAAAATATATATTTGGAAAAGTAAATTAAATAATAAAATAATTGGGTAGAATGCTAAAATATAATAAAAGTACTCTATAAAACACCGTAAAATACCTAAACATTATTAAATCAATTCTACAAATGTCAAGTAACTACGGCATGTCATAAAAATATCCAACAACTTTTGAGGAGAGTAAACAAAAATTTATAAAATTCGAAAATATAAGAAAATTATTAAATCGTGTAGGTAACATTTTCAAAAAGGAAAAATACAAAAAAGTCTTTACATTTACCAGTATATACAAATCCACCCTTAATCTTTTATTTAGTCAATTTTAGTTCTCAACGTGGCCACACATAATGGAAAAACTAAGGGATAGATTTTTTTGTAAATTTATTAAAACGTTGAGGACTAAAATAGACTAAATAAAAAGTTAAATACTGATTCGTATATACGAGTAAACGATGAGGACTTTTTTGTACTTACATGAACCAATTATATATTTATATGTGTTCACAATAACGAAAAATTTAATAAAGTTTAACAGAATAACTTATTTAATATAACTTGAAATTATTGAGGACTAAAAGGGATTAATGAAAGGTTAATGATTAATTCGTAAAAACATAAAACGTTAAGAACTTTTGTGTATTTTTCCCTTTTCAAAAGCTTACTAAAATTTGTACACTCATCCAAAAATCATGAAAAATTAATATCAAATACATGTGGTAATTTTTTCTTGACTTTACATTCACTATAAAATTATGCCAACACATAATTAAAAATTCACCAAAAATAAGACACTTATCCAAGATCCACCAAACTTTAACAAAATATGTGTCAACATTTTAGAAAGCTACCTTAATTTTTGTAGAATTTTTAGACATGTGTGAAATTTAATATTAATTTTTGAAAGTCAATCTAAACCCATAAATATCTTACCATTGGATTAAAAAATTCACACTACTCAATCTAAGTCTCTAAAATTTAGGAAGAAACTTCTCCATAATTCCTCCTAAGAGATTATATAAGGTTAGAGTTGTGGTAGCCACATTAAGTAGTGGTTTTAGCGTTGCTAGTTTCAATAATTTTGGATCTCCAATTTATGTTGTTTCAAGGAATACTTTCACCTATAATAATTTGTTTAAGGAGTCCTTTTTTATGGTTTTTGTAAGTTTTTATCTATTTTGTTAAAACAAAATACTCATTTTAAACAAAAATCATAAAACTCTAACTAGTGACTTCTTAAAATTTCCAAAAATTTTATCATAGTTTATTTTATACAATGTGATTTTTAGGTACTGTGTTTATCAAGTGTTGAAATATTTTCTAATTTTCTTGTCTTTATGACCAAATTTTTACTTAAATATCTAATTTATGATAAATATTATTCTATACCAAAATTCTAGAATAATAGTTATTATTGACATTATGCTAAAAACAGCCTAAAGCAACACAAAATTTGTAATGCGTTAAATAACCGATGCTTAAGATGCCCAAATGCATTAATTTTTTCTAATGTTGCACCAAAGGTTGTTTAAAAGCAACACTATAACAATTGTTACTACAAAAACTTTGATGTAACATTATAGCAACAAATATATGATATTGTTAACAATTGTTTGAATAAAGGCAACGATTTATACAAATTATTACCCTATTTTATTAAGTTTTGGCAACTATTGTTAAATCCATTACTAATATTAGTAGATTGTGTAACTACTATAAAAAGAAAAAAAAAACAAAAATCATTATTTTATCAATATGATCAATTTAAGATGTCATAAATTTATAACTAAGACAAACTAAACTATAACATAAATAGAAATTTTCTTTAAATAATTTCCTAAACTAATATTTATTGGCATATTATCGTGAATAAGAAAGTTTTTAACAAAAGAACAATGAAACTTATTAATGTATTATGATAACTTTAAATCTTCATTTATTCAACAATATTTTACAATTAAACTAAAACTAATACATCACTCCATAAATTTTGGCAAAAATTATGGCTAAGATTTAACTAATTTATACGATAATAAATTGTATAGAAATGATTTTATAATGAGATATTTTGTAAATAACTAATGTTTAGTGCTAAAATTCAAACATATAAAAAAGACATGCAAAATGTTGAAAATGACGATTATATCCATTATTTATCAATATCTTTAATACATATACTTTCGAAAACGTTTTTCTTTTGATATTCTTGCAACGTCTATAATGTTTTCACTTTTCAATATCAAAATCTCTTTTTTTTTTCTTTTAATTTTTTTATCTTAGAGACATAAATTTGTGTAAGAAAAAAAAAATAGTTATAGTATAATCACAATCTTTACATGATTTCATACAATTTGTGTAACTTTTCATCATTTCTAACTTTTTACTAATTGAAGTTTTTAACATTTATAATATTTTGTTTTATCATATACAACTTTTCATGATTATATGCTTTCGCTATTCAAATGTTTTTTCTATTAAAAAAAAAAACTTGCATTCAAGAGATATGTCTATCACCGAAAAAAATTACTTATATGAGCTTCCAATTTTACATGACTTAATCAGAAATAACACAATTGTACTAAACTAAATTGCATTCTTATCCTTTAAAGATTGCAGTTATTTATATAAGTTTAACACATCATATAAATATGAAATAAATAACCAACGTGTAATATATATCTATATAATTAAATCACAGTATTGGTACCTATTTATAACAACATGTGAACGTACATTAGAAAGGATTGAATGAGTATTATATGTTACGTCTAATACAAGTAGAGTATAAATACTAATAAGATGTTATTATATATAACAAGTGCAAATCTCAAGTAGTTATTAATTTGAAAACTACCCATTTTATTAATATATGTACCAATATCTTATTGGTACTTATACGTTACATGCAAATTACACATAACGTATAATATTTGGTAAATTTGTTTTTATTAAAATGTCAACAATGAATGTTTTTAAGTAATTATATTATTTTTACTAGTATTGTAAAAACTTTAGAATTAATGTAATCAATTTAATGGTAAGATTTATACTAAAATGACTTTGTACTAATTTTTTATATAAAACATTATGTAAAATTGGTTTGTTTTAACCAATTATATCTAAAAGAAATTACAGTTGTTGAAAAAAATAAGGATAAGCAGATTCCATATATTGCATCTTCATAATTCAAATTCACAATAATCATCACCACGAAGTATAAAAAACAGGAATAATTATGTATAATTGAAATTTTACCTTAGATAAAATAATAAAAATAGAAAGTGGTTTTCTCTCCTAAATTGAATCCAAAGAGTTAAATTTTAGATATATGTAAAAATACAAGCAAAGATTTAAGTTAGAAATATCTATAAATATTTGACAATAAGTTTGAAAAGATAAAAAGGTAATAATTTTAAACTATAATTTAAAATGAAAATCTATTCAAATTATGTAAAACGAAATTTTTAAATGATATATATTTTTTTCAATATTGATATTTTATTTATTGGTTAAAAGAAAACTATGATTTTATAAACCTTAATAAGAGAAAGTGATTAGTTTCTAATGATGTTCTCTTTATATGTTTATAGTTTTCTAGTTTTCTCTATCAATCTTCAGCGAACAGTATAAGTAGTGTTGATTTTGAAAAATTCGGTTTAAATTATCGATAAGAGTTGGATTTCTAAACTAACCTCAAGTTTAGCAAACATCAAAGGAATTAGAGATTTTCTAGATTTTGCTTTTTCTTATTTAGCTATTAGGAATGAAATCCCATGTTCTTTTATAAGGTGTAAGAATAATAATTAGTTAAAGAGAGAGATTGTTCTAGAACATTGGATTTCGACAGGTTTTGATACAACATATAATGAATGAATTTCTCATGGGGAAGATTTATTATCATCAGATGATGAAAGCAATGATATTGATAGAGAAGTAAGGGATGCTTTTCATGACATGGAATGATTAATCCATGATACTTTTAGAGTTAATGAATTTAACCGTAGAGTCTCTGATGGGCTTTATGCTAATACTTTAATTTCTTTAATTTACTGAAAGAAGCTGATGAAGAGTTATATCCTGAATGTGATAAATTCTCAAAACTTTCTTTTACAATTCGATTATACTTTGTAAAATGTTTTCATGGAATGAATAATGCTTACTTTAATGCTCTCATAAAAGAGTTACGGGAAACATTTTCACAAGCAAAGCTTCTCAAGTCTTTCAACCATGCTAAGAACATGATTAAGGATCTTAGACTTGATTCTAAAAAAATCCATGCTTATCCTAATGATTACATACTTTATTGGAAGGACGATGAGAATAGAGAGTAGAGACTATTGTTAGGTACGTGATTTATCTTGTTAGAAAGAAAGTTGTGTTGCAAGTGTTAGTGATAGCGGCAATAGTTCTTCGAGTACGAAATCTAAGATTCCAATTAAGGTTTTAAGGCATTTTTCATTAATTCCAAGATTGTAAATATTGTTCTTATCTTCAAAGACGGCTGATTTAATGAGATGGTATAAGAATGGAAGGATAGATGATGGAAATCTAAGACATCCAACTGATGGTGAAACTTAGAAAGATTTTAACTCCACTTATCATGAGTTTGCTATAAATGCTCGTAATGTGAGGCTTGCTTTAACTTCTAATGGTTTTAATTCTTTCAGAACCATTAGTGTTTGTCATGGCACATGACCAATTGTCTTAATGATATACAATTTGCTTTTATGGATGTGCATGAAGTTTGAGTATTTTGTGTTGTTGCTACTCATACATGGACCTTAATCTCTTATAAACAATATCGACATATATTTGAGGCCATTAATTGAAGAGTTAAAAGCTAAAGCATGTGACAGCTGATAGATCGTAGAGAAATTTTTTTATATTTTTTGAGTTGTCTTATTAGGAAGATAGTTGAGTACGTCATGATTTAGATGTGATGCACATAAAAAAAAAATATTTGTGATAGCATTTTATGTACATTATTTAATATTTCAGGAAAGGCTAAAAATCATGCAAATGCTTATTTAGATCTACTTGATATGGGCATAAGAAAGATCTTACAAGTAAAAGCATGTGACGGCTTACAAAAAACTAAGTTTGTTATGACATGCTTTTTTATGACTAAGGAAAAGAAGAATGTATTTCGCAGTGTCTTTAAAAGGGTGAAGCTTCCTGATGGGTCAATATCAAACATCTCAAGGTGTGTTAATCTCAAGGAAACTAAAATATATGGGTATAAAAGTAATGATGCACATTTCATCTTACATTATCTTCTTCAAGCTGCAATCAAGAGGATAGTGCCAAAACATATAGCAATTGCTTTAATTAGGTTAGGATCTTTCCTTAAATGCTTATGTAGTAGAGTTAACAAATTAGAAGATGTTTATTGTTTGTAATCTGAAATTGTAGAAATACTTTGTTAACTTGAGAGAATGGTCCTACTAAGTTTCTTCGATATAATGGTTCATTTACCAAAAGAAGCATTACTTAGTGGGCTAATACACTACTGTTAGATGTACCCAGTAGAACGATACTTGTGTAAATTAAAATCATATGTTTGAAACAGAAGCTATCCAAAGGGATCTATTGTTGAAAGATACCTAGTAGAAGAGTGCTTAACATTTTGCTCAAGGTACTTACATGATAGCTGTTCTACTAGGTTTAATAGGGTTCTAAGGAATTGTCAATCCACTAGTACATTAAAAGAGGAAAGGCATCCAATATTTTCTTTAGTAGGTCGTCCAACAAGGGGTAAGAAAAATAAGAAAGAAAAAGTAATATTAGTAGATAAGACATCTTTAAATGTAGCTCATCACTACATCTTGTTTACTTGTGATGGAGTTTAAGCATTCATCAAGTAAGTTAATGTACTTCAAATATTGAATCTTATGTTCATATTTTATTCAATGACTCTTAACTTCTTCTTTTTTTTTTTTTTACATCAAATATTTCAATACAATGAGCATCATAATATAATCTAACCAATATGGAAGCAAAAGGCGCAAATGGAAAAATGCATTAGCTCATAAAAATGATTTTGCTAGTCGGTTCGAAACTCATGTCGAAGATGATGACAATATTACTAATTATGTCAAAGATAGCAAGAGGTCCAAGTAATATTGCACATTCTTTTTCTGGTTTTATTATTAATAGATATAGGTTTCACACTCGAAAGCGTAATGCATAGTGTAAAATGCAAAATAGTGGAGTTACTATATTTGCTTTAACATCAAGTTATGCAAGTTCAAGGGATCAAAATCCAATTATTACTAATATGACTTATTATGGTGCAATTGAGGAGATAATACAACTTGATTATTATGGGAGTTTCAAAATTTTTTATTAAGTTGAACAAGACGATTATGGATTGACATGAATTAATTTTGAGAGATTACTTTACCAAAACAATCCTTTCGTCAAGGCTTATCGAGTGCAACAAGTATTTTATGTACAAGACCCTATAGATACAAATTAGCAATTTATCATGATGGTTCGCAAAAACTTGTTTTTGGCTCCTGAACATTTTATTTCTATGGATAATTACGATGATATAAGCCCTGCAATTAAGTGTACGGGGTTTAGTCTATAAAATTTAAGACAATAGAGTAAATTGTTTGATCGAAGCTAAATTTTATGATGAAACTAGAAATATTAGTAAAAGCGATCTCAAAAGTTTGGATTTAGGAAAATAAATAATAAAATAATTAATTATTATAAATGGGTTACAATAATTAACAAATCGATAAAAATAAATTATATGCATACTAAAAATCATAAAATAACTCAAATAATATTTAGGAGTATTTATTTATACTATATATGTATTTACATGTAGGTAAAAAATACACGAAATTACTTAAATTATCTAAAATATATTAAAATAATGCTAAATAATTAAATAAAAATCAAGAAAAATATGGAATTGTCCATAAAAGTGGCATGGAAGGTTAAGAATAGAATTTGGAAAATTAACCAATGAAAATTAGCCAAATATAAAATGAAAAAGAAGAAATAAGGGGCATGTGGCAATTAGAAAATTTAAGAAAAACCCTAACCACCTCTACAAATTCAACAACCACATATTAAACTTCATTTTGATCAGTTGGAAACTAGAAAAAAATCGAGAGAGCTTAAGAAGAGAGGAGAGTATTTTTACAAAAAAAGTAACAAAATAGTATGCATTTTGGGCTTATAAAAGCAACTCATATCCAACGACCACTTAGAGAGAAATGGCCACCACTACCAAATAGTGGACCCTACGTTTAGAGCTGTAGATAATGGTGGAGCCACCACTGTTGGCTAGAAGTTTATTGATTGGTGAGTTCCGATTTCCTTTCTGAATTTAATTTAGTAAAAATATCACATATGCATGAAAATTTATGAAATTTGGTTTCCTTAGGTATTTTTACATGTAGAATTATAATATCAAACCATATTTTTTAAATTATAAGTGCTTATATAGGTTCTTTAAAAATAGGCTTGATTCTAACGAATTTTGTATGAATTTTCAAAAATAGTAAATAATGTTATTTCAAGCTAATTTTTGGTGTACATATTCCTCATATGATATATTTAATTTAAATAAAAATAATTTTTGATAAAATATGCATTTAGTATTTATTAAAATTATTTTTTTGAATCTACCATGTTTTTCATATAAAAGAAATAATAAGTTTTTAATTAAATTCCTTAATGAATCTAATTTGTAATGACTTTTAAAGCTTAGTTATGATTTTAGAAATATTCAATTTGAATCTTATAATTTTATTTGGTCATTTACTTAATTTAAGCTAATTTGCAACGAAATTGGACCTAATATTAATATTTCGAAAAATAATATATATTAAATTATCTTAGCACTTCTCACGATCAGAATATACCAACTATAATTTACTAAGTATAATATATTTTCCATAGATTTAATGGAATTTGAGGTGTTAGTTGCATTTGTTATGTATAATATGTAGGTAAAAAGGGCCAATTTAAGTTAATTTTATAATTTAGGGTCAAATTGGGAAAAAAATTATGTTTTAGGATGTATTTAGACATTTTGAGATGTTAATTGGTGACGAGAGAAGACATTTGAAGTGTTGGAAATGTTAGATGTGCAAATTAAGTACTTATTAGGTAATAATAAGTAATATGTAAATATAGGAAATTAATGAGTAGAAAATATTATGTCAAAATTAATAATATAATAATAATAATAATAATAATAATAATAATAATAATAATAATAATAATAATAATAATAATCTGATATGAAGCTTAAATTTAGGTAATTATATGAAAAATATAAAATTTTCTCATATCAAGAGCTAAATCAGTAGTTAATTATGATTATGATATACTGTACGAATTAGAATACTATACTAGTTAGAGACCAAATATGATATTTAGAATACTCAGGCATAATGTAATTAATATCACATTATGGTTCGAAACGAAATCTTATGATTACATATAATATAACACCCATAGTTAAGACTGAATTAGAATCTAAATCGGAACCGTATTCGCAAAATATAATTAGAACCTAGCCTAAATTAAGAATAATTGTAAAAGACAAAACTTGATGATTAGGTATAATAAAACCCTAAACTAAAGATAATAATAAGAATTTTAGAATAAAATCTATTTATGATAGTTATATGGAAATTAAAACAACATTTGTATTATAGGAGATTATTGGCGATGGCCTATGAGAGTTGTACCTTGAGTGAGCAAGTAGAAATTTCAAGTAAGTTGGGATTAATATGTTATTGCATTTTGTAGTACTCGGGAGCTTGAAATTGTATTGGTTGTGTTTGTTAGATAGTTGACTATGTAAATGCTTATATGTGCTTGCTTTTTAGTTTGATGATATGATTCTAGTTTACTGCTCTAGCTTATATTTGTATGATTTGTTGAAATAATTGAACACTTTGAATCAAATCTAATTGAATATATGACTTATAATTCTAAATTTAACCTGCATAGCAACCCATTAAGGGAAACATTAGGGTTCTCCGACTAAATATTGACCCCTTTGAAAGGGATAGCACTGAATAGGATAATGGGTTCCTTTTTCATCCTTAGTTGAACTAAGTGATAGGTGAGTAGGTTACAATAAGGGTGAAGTCAATGGTTTGAAGGTAGTTACGGGAGAAGCTGTATCTCCATTGCATAAACTTGGGTTTAGTCGTAAGCAGTTGCATAACATGAAAACCCTTCAACTTAGATTAGAGCGGGTGTAATTTCTCTAATCTTACGATGGTCTGGACAATGTCGTGCAACGACATTTGCTTGTACATGCATTGTATCTAACTAATTTGGTTGATAACCCTATTTGTGTTTGATGTATCGTTTTAAGTTTTTATCTCAACTTACTGAGCAGTTGGTTGCTCACGTCCCTATAGATGTTGTTGCAAGTGTTAGCTAAGAAGCGGCTATATAACTACTCTAAAGCTAGCAACTGCTGGATCCTAAGGAGCGAAGATAATACCCTAAAGAGCAATTACACTCTCAAGTTTGGATTTTATCTTTAAAGCTTTTAATAATAATTTATGTATTTTTCAAGTAGATTCTTATCGGGCTACTAAATCCTATAAACATGCTCAAGTTATTTAGTGTAAATATATATTTTTCATAGTTACATAATTAAATAACATGTTTAATTTATGAATTATTTACTTCAAAGTGGGTTAGTTGTGAATGCCTTGTGTAAATCAAGTTTAAGATAGCGATTGTAAGGTCAACTTTTATCCTAGAATGGTTTGCACGGTGTGAATATTACGACTCTACCGCTTTGGGCATGATAGATGATTCAATTAATATCGAGATAGACCAAATATTAGAACTTGAATATGATTTTGATTTGTTAAGACAAAGGGTTCAAGATGTAACTATTGATACGCTATTGAATGAACTACGTGTTCATACAGATGGAAACAAGGAGGAAGAAGACCATGAAGATGAAGATGAAGAAGAAGATGATGATGAAATAGAAAATAACGAAAAAGAATGAGGACGTGGTATAAATATCAATGATAGTAATTTAGCTTACATGGAGTAGTCTAAATTGATTTCGTTTTAGCTATTTTAATAACTCTTAACATTTGTTAGGATATATGATTTTTTATTTTTTACCCGTTTCATATTATATCTTTTTAGATATTTTATTTAATTATGGTGGCATTATTGGATTTTTTTTTAAATTGTATGTCATAGTTTTATTACTATGGAGTACATAGCATTACTTGCATATTGTTGTTATACGTGCTTTGATATGTGTTTCATTAAATTAAATTAGTCTTCTATAGAGTCACATAAGGCTCTAAAAGGAAATGGTAAACCAACCTGTTTTATAATTGGTATATATTTTATTGTGCTAATATTGAAAAACAAAATAAAAAAGGGATCACATAATTTTTTAAAATTATATGTATTATTGATATAGCCCTACCTTATATATGAGAGATTATTGTTAATTTTTAGTAAGTTTCTTTATATGTTTATATAATGCTTTCTTTTTAGCACTCCTGTATTATTTAAGGGGAATAAGAAATGTGATGTAATAGTAAATTTAGCAAATTAACATTTTAATATTTTTAATTTTAAAAGAAATAATTATAAAATTTTTCTTTTTAATTTTTTTATCTTATTTCATAAGTTATAGTTTTATATACATTTAGAATAAATATTCAACTTTTAGCTTTATGACTATTTTATACTTTCTTATAATAACACCATGCAATTAATTTTGTAGTTACAAATTATTATAAAAATCACATTTGTTCAATTATATAGTAGTATTATAACATTATATTTGTAACATTATATGTATATAATATTATATGTTCACATATATAACATGTCAAATATTTATATTTTACGTGTAATTTAAATATATACATGATATACATACATAAATACATATTAATTGCTAACTATTATATATTAACCAAGCTTGGATAGCTCCAAAGTAGCTTAAATTGAGTCATGCTTGAATGTAGTTTGACTTGTTTGTAACTATATCATAGCTAGATAAATATTAGTATAAAATATTGGAAGATTTTAAATTTAAACAAATTCCAAGAGATGTACGCTAGAATATTTAAGATATTATTCAACTTTATTTAAGATTCATACAAATGCATATTTATAAGAGATTGTCAACATTTCTACGAGATATCTTCTCATTATTCAAAGATAAATTTGAATTTATCATTTAAGCAAAAGATACACTCTCCATTTTTTGAAGTTCCTTTTAAATTTCAAAATGAAACTTAAGATCATTCTATTAATATAAGGTTTTGGATAAGTATAATATATTGTAGATATATTATATGTTAAGTGACATGAAGCTTATATTAAATTATATCAAATATTACATATTGTGTGAGCATAAATATTCTGTCTACATATCATGTAATCAAATATTTATTTGACTGTAATTCCTTTGAAAAACCTTATCTTTGAAATAAAAATAAAATAGAAAAAAAAAACCTAAAGCTAACATTATTGTGACCAAATATCTTGATAGTGTGAAAGATGCATTTGTGAGTCAATGAATATAGGAAGTAAATAAGCAACTTTCTTATTAAAAAGATTTATAAATATCCTATTTATGATAAAAGACAATTAGTGAATAAAATAAAAAGAAAATAAAATAAAATAACCTAAGCTATTTGGCTCCAACAATATCACGTTAGATGAGATCCCCCTAAAATAGTCATTATAGGCTATTCCACTATTCTATTCTTTTGTACTTCTACATTCACCATAATTGCAGTTTAAGCTTTTCATCTTCTACAGGATGATCCTCTACCTTCCATGTGGTAAGATTTCTGTTTTCTTTTTTCTCGACATACAATAGTAATTTGTTTGCAAACCTTCTAAGCTTTTGAGTTTCTTTATCTTAAGCTTTTGCTTGAAGCCTTTTCTCATTTTTCCTTAGCAATGATTACGGTTAGAATAGTTTTGTTACATTTCTTCTTACTTTTTCTTTAATAAACGCAATAAGTCCATATTTATCAAATTTTATCTACTTTTTTTTTTTTTGAAAATTTCCTTGTAGCCTAATGTGGGAACCTAAATAAGCTATTGCTATCAAGAAGGTAATTTTCCTAATCTTATGTGCACCGTTCCAGCCTCTTTTACGTTTTGCTTTCTATTCTTATTTCATTAGCTATTTGTGACCATTGTTTAGAGATTTTATATGTTTTCTACTTGTGATATATTTTCTTTTGTAAATTCATTGAGATGAAAATAGAGTTTGAATATTGATATGTTATTTTCTCCCTTTAATTGAAATTCACAAATTACTTTAATCTATGTGGATTTTGCATCAAGAAGCCCATTGATAAATATCTAACAAGGACATACCTTAAATTTACAGCATTGTGTAATCCATGGATACGAAAGATTATAAAACCTAACTTAATTAATATTCCTTTAAGACACATAGTATGGTAACCCATTGTTACTGCATTTATGCAAACTTCACCTAAATAACTTAGTGAATGATTGTATAATGTGTAGAATCATTCATCCTTAAGTAATAAAACAATTAGCAATTTATAGTGTTCTAAAATTTTTTTAGACACTACAACATGATTTATCTAGCTTTATTTGTTCAAATTAAAACATAAGATATTAATTTTGAAACGAAATTAAATTTAACATAAGCTTACATCGTGAAGTGAAAGTAAACTTTTAGCTTATATATTTAGACAAGTCACATTAGTACATGAGAACTTTTAGCATATTACTTCGCCAAGTGGTGATAAGGTGACTAACCTTATGGATTATATATTTTGTTGTTTGCTTGTAATTAATAATTTTTTAATAGATGCACTTTTTTGTAGAGAGAAAAAAAAAAACGCTATTTCTCATGACAAAAATGAAGCTACAAATGAAAGCAAAAAATCTACAAATAAATAGGAGAAAAAAGATATGACTGGTAATTTTATAGTGAAGTTGATACATAAAAGTCCCTTGGAGAAGATCAATCTATAAGGTAGTAACATCTCTTAATAAGAGACAATTTTTTGAGAGATCATATTTAAGAAAAGTGGTAGTAAAGCAATTTCATGAAAAAAAAGGAAAATCAACACAAAATACAACGTCAAAAGATAATGATGAAGATTAGGATCCTGAAGATGAGGAAAATAATTATGATATTGAATCTGAAAATGATGCAAATGGGAGTGAAGATCTAGAAGCGATGTTAAATCAGGAAGATTACGAAAGTGAAAGTGAGGTTACTAATGAAGTCTAAGTTGCAAATAGAGGTAAAAGTTTGTAATTGTAATTTTACTTACCTACATAAATATTATGTACACTTACACTTTATGAATTCTCTATAATAATTTGTTTAAATGTACAATTACATATTTTTTAAGATTCTTTGAAGAAAAATAAGAGAAGGCCTTCGACATATAAACATATCCATGCTCGAGGACTTGACAAATGAGACATTATAACCATTAATGACAATGGGCAACCAGATGGGAATGATAAGATATGCAATGAATTTAGCCGTTTCCTTGAGTCTATAGCGCGTAATCCAGCATTTGTTCCACTTATGATGGAAAGTTGGGCTAAATTTTCACAAAAATAAAAGGATAAATTGTGGAAATACGTGAATGTATGTCGAAATTTGTACTTTTCATATTTACTTAAATTGATTATAAACTTAGTAATTCATTATATACTGATTGTAAGATAAGTACATATTGTTGGATGGTACTAAGAATTAGGTGTTAAATATCATTGTATCGTCATAGAGAGTATACAAATCAAAACTGAAAAAGAAGTTTCTCATCGATTACAAGAATTATGCAGAAAGAGTACAAAATCGACCTAAAAATATCGCCTTAGCCTACTTCACTACATTGCTTCAATATTGGGAGAAGAAAAATGTCAAGGTATGATCTACATATATATTTGAATATGATAGCTTAGTTACAAAACAATTTTTCTTGAACATTTTAAAAATTTTAGGGCATAAGTAGAAAGAACTAGGAGAATCGAAAGAAGCTAAGAAATGTACACAGAGTTAGTCCAAAAAGCTTCGCACGAAACAGAGAGGAATTGGTAAGTTATTTATATATGAGCAATGAGTCTATAATAGATTGTATGCTTCAAAGATTATATGCATAGAAGAATAGTATCCTTCTGTCAATTTATTGATTAGAGGCTTTAGATTGTTTGGCTTGTTGGCCAATTGATTTTGGTCTACAAAAGAATCTCATACTAAGTGCCTTTTTCCTTTTTATTATAAGAAGGAGGTGATATTGACATGGAAGTCACCAATTCAACCCAAGGTAAAGTATTGTTTTTGTAACTCTTAATGCACCGTCTCACACAATGGGGCTTTTGAAATAATGTGTAGAATATTATGCCTATATTATTAAAGATTATGCCTAAATAATCTTAGTTGTTTGTAGATGAACTTTTCTTTGTTCTATTTTTAGACTAGGGATTTTTTATTATCAATTTGTAGTTTTTCTCGTCAGTATCCACATTTTCTCTAAATAGTGATAATTATTGAATTTTAATCCTTGTTCTAATATGATGCTGCATTGTTTCCCAGCATCTTGTTCGAGCTTTTTTCTTCAAGTTTTACATCATTTTAACACCATTATTATTCTTGTAAACTTATTCAATTCCTATTTCATAAGTGATAGGAATCAAACCTTTAAACCAATCACCTGTATCCAAGTTAAAAGACTTTAAGGATTGATTCGGAGGATATTAACTCAAAGCCATATATGAGACTGAGATTCTTATCCCAAACTGATTTCTTGCCGATCTAACTACCAGACTCTCGCATGTATTGGACCCACTCTTACCTAATAATGATGTGTTATCCCAAAAGACAGCCCGGGACTAGTTGAGCCAAGCTGCCAAGTTGACCATAGACATTAGACCCTAAGTCAAGTTGACTTTTCTATAAGACTAATTGGTCTAAGACCTGATCCATATTAGGTCTGGCCCTGACCACAAACGCTTTTGTTTCACTTACTTTGTATCATATTTGTAATGTCCAACCACTAAACGACACGTGTCTTCTGACACAGTATTTCATAATGATTTTTATTTCTCCATACTGAATATTCTTTGTCTCTTTTACCTATTTTAGTATGTTTTATGTAACTCAATTGTAAGAATACCTTTTTTGTTTTTTTTTTTGTTTTATACATGTAAAGTAACCGATATGAGGCAAGTGCACCTATCAGTTTTAATATAGCGGATGTGAGTCCGAGTCGATCCCTCAAAGACTTCGAGTATTAATATTAACCTTAGCTTTATTATCTAACCGAAAAATTATGAAAGTTTGAATTAATTAAAAATACTAAAATTAACAAACTAACTTAATTATAAGACTTAATTAAGCAATTGAAAAAACGATAAAATCAAGAACGACTTCAAGAAAGTAATAACGTATTTAGGAATTATTTCCCCTAGAGTTTAACATGTGATCACTTAAAATATATTCAATTCGGTTTCTATATTTCTTGACCGGAGGGATTCACAACTAAAGTTAATACCTTTCTCAAGTATATTAACCCTAATCCTAAATTATTTACCAGAATCTCTTCACTTAGTAATATAATTTAGAATTACATTAATGTATAATGAATTCCCATACAATTAATTAACTTTCTGGAAGAAACATGTATCTTATCTCTAAGTATACATGAAATCCTCTTCAATTATGTAAAGATCTAATTACACATGCAATTTCTCAATTAACATGCATAATATCATATATTGATATTCTAGAAATATCAATCAATAATTAACGACATAATTGAATCAAGTAAAAATAGAAACTTTATTGAAATTTTTAAATCAATCCAAGAATCACATGAAACCCTAGGTTCCATAATCCTAAATACTCAAATTCTAAGCTATCATAATGAATCTAAAAACGAGTTTCATCAATAATATAAAATAAAACATGGAAACCCCTTTTGATTAATGAACAATCTCTCTAATCTTGAAGTTGATGTTGTTCCTTAAGTCTCTTTCTTGATGTTGTTCCGCCTCTTTCTTGATGTTGTTCCTTAAGTCTCTTTCTTGATGTTGTTTCTTAAGTCTCTTTCTCTTCTCTTGTGTCTCTTCGTTTCTGTAATATCTCTCTTGTCTTTTGAAACCCTAAGATATCCTTTTATATGTGTATTACAAAGATTCTGTTTTCGTCACCAGACACGACCTGGGACATGGCCGTGTCCCCAGGTTGTGTAACTTTCTGCAATAAGGCAAAATTTTCTGCACAACTTCAAAATTTCATAACTCCGATTTGAGTGAAACTTGATTCCTTTTCTTCGTTTTCGATCCTAGAACGCGTTCAAACCTAGAAATCAAAATTTTACTCAATTAAGTATCAATTTCTTTAAAGAAAACCAAAAAATGTGAGGAAAATACTATAAAATCATCCTATGAAATATGTTTAAAATCTGAGTTATCAAATTTCCCCACACTTAAGCATTTGCTTGTCCTCGAGCAAATAAATCAAAACAAAACTTTCGGGACAAGAAACACTTAATCAAAATTTATCACTATTTAGGAAACCTGTGAACGAATACACTTGACCGGAAGAAAGGTAAGAAAATCATTATCAACTAACTTGCAATAATACAGTCAACCAATTTCATCTGACCATATTCAAATGCTCCAGCAATACTTAATACTAGAGTTCACTAGTTAATTTATGAAAATCAAAGTTTACTCAAGTCATTTAACCAAGGATTCTTAAACTAAAAATTAGATTTAACATCTCGCCAATCGAGAAAGAGTCATAAAAATTTTGTCCATTTGACTAAAGTGTATACAATTCTCTCTTCCATCTCACTAAGCACCATAATCTAAAACAAACACATTTTATATCCACTCATCCTCTGATCATCCCCCTGGTTCATGCTTTTGTTGAGAGGTCTTTTAAATTTACCTTATTTAAGCACAATTGCGTTGGTAGCGGGAAATAATCTCGCTCTTCTGACGGACTAAGACCAATCCATACCAACTTATTCCTTATATTGATAGCGGGAAAGAACCTTGCTCTTCTGACAGACCAAGGCCGATCCATATCAATTTTTTTCTTTTCATTTGAATTGGCATTGGGGCTTAATCTCGCTCTTTTGACGAACCAACACGAATCCTTGCCAATTTTTTTCTATTCTTACACTTGTTATTACTTTTGACCTCCAATCATTGTGATTTTTTAGGGGTTTCTCAAAAGAAGAATTTCATTTGTTTATTTGCTAAAAATTATAGGACTCTTAAAAATTTCTAAGAGAAAGGTATACATAAAAGTAAATTTTAAAAATAACCATGACTAACTCTCAACTAGTGATGTTGCTCCAATCTCAAGTCTTAAAATCCTAAGCTAAATAACTCGTAACATTGCCTTCCAAAAATTTGACTGATCAATTCTAGTAAAGTATAATATGATCAATAATAATCAAGATGAAACAGTTAATTTGGCTTAATACCAGTTAATCACCTATTACAAGTTAACTTAAAAATTAATTAGGTCAAATGTGAATAATTGGTCTCCTAAACAGTAATAAATTCATATATATCCCTTCCTCACACTTAATATTGTACATTGTCCCCAATGTACGACTAAGAAAGCACAATAGTAAGAGATCAAACAAGGAAAAACATCGTAGGGAAAAAGGAAAATATGTATTGAAAAAAAAACTAATACTTCCCTGCCAGTCGAATAGAAACGCAAAATGAAGAAGCATCATCATTATATAGCTGAGTTCACAAGTTTTGGCCAACCAAAAGAGAACACAAAAAAAAAAAAGGAACTAAGAAGAGGGATCGGAATCCGTCTCTTCATGTGCCTCATCAGACGATGCCTCAGCCATCGTAGCATCATCATTGTCATCACTGGCCTCGACATCCTCATCACATTCGCCAGCCTAATCATGAGGAAGAGAGAGCAAATTAAGTAGGAAACTTACTTGGATCAAAATGCAGAATGCAAGAATTGGGGAGAGAAGATGGAGAATAAGAGAGAATATGAGAGATAAATGTTTGATTGGGAGTGTGTGAGAGGGTGTGTTTAATTTAAATAAAACGGGCGTGTGCAAAATCGTGTGAGTTTGGGTCGACACGGGCTGGGACACGACCGTATCCCTTGCCCGTGTAACAATCTGTGTGAGTCGTATGGAGTCTGGTTGGACATGGGCTGGGACACGACCGTGTCCCATGCCCGTGTAACTTACTGTTCCCGTATGTGAAAACAGGATGGACATGGGCTGGGGACACGACCGTGTCCCACGCCCGTATAACTCGCTGTGTATGGGTGGAAAATTTTGGGCGCACACGGGCTGGGACATGACCGTGTCCTACGCCCGTGTAACTCTCTGTTTACTCGGAGTATAACTGGGAGGACACGGGCTGGGATACTACCGTGTCCCTTGCCCATGTAACTTTTTTTTTTTTCATTTTTCTTTAAAAGAAAAAGGAAACTTAAAGAAATAAAAGTAATTAAACTACAAAAATAAGAAAAAGAAAACTAAAGAGAAGAAGAAGAAAAAAAATGAAATTAAAAGGGAAAAGCCTATGACTAAAATTAAAACAAATAAAAGAAGCAAAGCAAAGTTAGATAAAAGAAAAATAAAATGAAATAAACTTAAAGAACTAAAGTGTAAGCAAAGTTAGATATGGATTGCCTCCCAAGAAGCGCTATAATTAACGTCAATAGCTCGATGGGATACGTCTTGTAATTCATGATTCTTCATCCAGGTGGAAATAGAACTCCTCCTGTATCTCGCTTTCGAACTCTCCATATAAGTGTAGATTTACCCTTCGGCCATCGACCTTGCCAATTCCATTTCATTAATGTTAGTATTATTAGTTAAAAAAAGGAGAGCGCCGCTAGTTTTAATTTGTCATCATTGAGCACATTTCATTATGACTTAAAAAAAAAGAGTTACTATTTTAATTAGCTTGATATTACATATTACTTGCATTTTAGTCTTCAATCGATATTAATAGTGATGAGATAATTTATATGTTAATTTTATCTTATCTTGATATGTAGATGGGTAATAAGGGGAGTAAAGAAGAGCCATCAAGCATTGAGAAGTCCTTGAGACTTGAAGATTAAGATGGGGAGTAGAACTTGATGAAGACATTGTTGAAAAAATTGTAAGAAAAAATTTCATTATAGATTTGATTTTTACCATTGAAGATAGAGAAAATAAAAAAGATCTTAATGTTAAATTACTTCTTTTTGAAATTTTGGTTACAAATAATTCAATTTTAAAAAAAAAAAAATTCGTGTAGCAAATTATACATATTTTAGTTAGTTGATGGAATATACACTAATTTTTTTTTTCTTTTAATTTAGTCACTACATTAAGAAAAATAGTTAAAAACCCAAGAAAATCCTGAGCATCAGAAAGGGTTCATTTAAGTGATGGGTGAGTAACGAGCAACATGGATGCATTTTCATGGGAGGGGTGTTACACACACAAAAGCTTAAAAGAAGGGGCAATGTGTGTTAGTAAAAAAAATCCACAAAAAGATGATATTGATGTGATGAAGAAAGTAAAAGAACTTGATTAGACGATACATGTGTTTAGATTAGCTTTTACTCTTCTACTGGAGAGTAATCCAAATTTGGTTGCTCTACAAAAATAGTATGACCTTTTACACCTTAACATTCAACAAAAAGGCTCCAAAAGTATAGAATCACGAACCCCATCGAGTGCTTATAAGCTTCATGATGACAAATTGCTCATATCCTTAATAAACTAGTTGTGAAATTAATTATTTACCTTTATGTATTGCTTTCTTTGAGAGGCATTTAATTATAGTTTATATTTTTCCTTTTTACAAGAAGATTTCAAAGATAGAGAAATTAATGAAGATGAAGATCGTTAATCAAATTGCTCAGCTATAGATTTTCCATTGTTTTTTGTTATTTCAATTTTAAATGTCCAAATTGTACTTTCTGATTATTTTATTTTAGAGGAACCTTTTTAAGAATATGTAACTATTAACTTTTCATTTGTTATAATTGATTTTTATTAATATGACAAGCCTTCTCTACCTTACTAAATGCAATAATCTACTAACTTAATTCACAAGGATAATGTAGAGAAATTTTTTAAAAGAAAAGAAATAAATTGCTTTCATAATTATAAATTGCATCGATAAAATATTGTTGCTTATAATATAAAAACTGATGCTTGTAATAATGAAGCTATATTACGTATGCTATATATAAATTAATGCAAAAAGAATAATTTTTATTACATATAGTTGTGATAAGCCATTGCCAATTTTCAATATTGTTACCTTTGTCTAATTAAGGTGTTGCTTTACTAATATAATAGGTTGCGTTTAGTTTAAAATTTTGTTGCATTAATGTATTAATCTTATGCTTCTAATGTAAGTAGGCAACACCAACATAGTGTTGCATTAAGCAAAATATTAGTTACCTACCAACATAGAAGGCAACACTCGTTTAGTGTTGCATTAAGCAAAATATTCGTTACCTTTTGTTTTAAGTAATGGGCACTTGCAGCGATGTGGAAATTTTGTTACCTAAAGTTTTAGGCAACGAATTTAAAGGTAAAAGCAACTAATTTTGTTGACACCTTGGCTGATTTTGGCATAGTGTAAATTCCTTTCATTTTAAGCATTTTTATAGTGTTACTTTATTATTTATCTTGGTTTAATTACTTTATATCTCAATTTTTTCTTATGTTAATTATATTATAATACATTCCGAACCTTTGTATGTGAATACATTTTACATTTCCATTGTTGAACCCTATTTTAGTTTTCCTTAATTTAATTTATATCAAGTCTTAATTTAAATTGCTTAACACAAAATTAAGGAAAAACATTTTTATAAAAAAATATTGAAAAATATTCTTAAAACAATTTTAGACTTTCCAACTAGTAAAATTGATATAAAAAAAAAGGAAATGAGGATTTTTTGGTAGAAAAACCCTAATTTAGTCATTAGTTCGCAAATTTTTTAAAAAATGTTTTTAAATAAATCTAATTAAAAAAATGAATTCGAAGGCTAACTTATTAAGGTTATAGTTACCATGTAAAAATTAGAAAAAACTAAATAATGGACATTAGTTTTTGTGATTTTTTTGAAAATGCAAAAAATATGCAAAAATGTAATGAGATGAATTATTATTATTTTTTATTACATATTTTCTAAAAAATAATTATTTTGTTATAATTGCCTTAGAGGTGCCTATATATCCACTAGTTATGATCAAACCAATATAGTTTTATTTTTTTTTTTAGAAAGCTTTAGTATGTGGGTCAATTTTATTAATTAAAAATAATCAAGTTTACATTTTTAGCCTGTTTATTTTTTTCTTAGGAAAATTTTAAGAAAAAACTCTAATTTTATTCTCACTTTTAAAAGACCCTAAAAACCGAATTTTTGAAAAAGAACCCAATTAAAATTTTTATTTTATGAAAAACTAACTAAGCGATGTCGACTCTGATTTTTTCGATTTCTTTTATTTAAGATTAATTTCTCATTTCCTGATTAATACTAAACCCTAACCCATTTAATATTAATCCTCGACTAAAGAAATTGAGAAATTCCATTTTTTTTATTAAAATAGTTTTTTGGAGTCGCTACCCGATCCAACCTCAAACGACTCAATGATTTGACTCGAACACTTTTGATATTTTTTATTTTTCAATTTTTTTTAATTTTTCTAATTTTTAAAATTTTCAATTTTTTATATTTTTATAAACTTGGAATAAATGAAAATAAGAGGTTGGTAAAAAATTAAGTGTCTATACTCAATAATAAATATATTAGTTTTACTAAATACCTACATGTAAACAAATATAACCAATCATCTTATTTTGCTTTTAACCTATAGGGATCAAATCAAAGATTATTATCTAGTTAAAATTACAAATATAACATAACTATAAAACTTATCTCCAATTGATCATACCTTAAAAGATTAACTAACTGAAGGCTCCTTTTTATGATTTTTTACACAAAGTATGGGAATTCTGAGCACATGCAATTCAAGTAAGTAGCCTATCTAACGATAGTTTTAATTGCGTTAACAAGGAGTTGTAAGCAGTTATACTACTTGTGGATGTAATGATTGTGGTAGCTGAGTCTACCTACTTGACTTGCCTTATTTGTGCATTTAATATCATGCTTAGAGATGATTATATCATTTGATCACCTTTTAAATTTGACTAGTGTTATATTTAATCCCAAAAGAAATTCTAAGCTCCATACTATATTTCAACTATTTATCAAAATAAATAAAATATGACATACTTAATATACATATAGATACACTAATACTAAAAAACTCCATTAGGCTAATATATATATATACATAACTACTTATATATTATATTATTAACATTAGCAAATAAGGATCTATTAATGATATAATGATAACAATAATAATAAAAAAATTGAAAGAACCGGACAAGGCCAAACCTGGTTATTGTTCAATGAATCAGTGACGATGGACAGTAATTCGTGGTGATGTTGTGGCGTTAGATGAACTGCCTGCTATGGACATGTATGGATTGTAGACGTTGTTGATTGGATTTCGGATCAATGGAGCGTCAGGGAGAATTGTTGAAGTTTGGATTGGACGTCTTTGGAATTGTATTGCATGCTTCAGATTGGAAATTGGAGTTTGGAATTGGATGTCAGATTGATTTTGATTTCGTTAATGGGTATTGATTTGGAATTGTCCTCGTGTTGCATTCGTGGATTGCGTGGACATTGGCGATTGTTCGGAGATTTGGTCATCGTAAATTCGTTTGACTTCGAAATTTGATCTTGGCTTTGGAATTTTATTTCATCTAAGCATCCAATGATCCTATCAATGTTGGACTTGGAAATCATGTAGCTTTGGAGATGTTGGCATTGGAAATTATCTGGCTTCAGATTGGGAAATTTGGACTTCGATTGATTTCGATGGATTAGGAATTGCGATCCGTTAGATGAGGACGTTTACGTTTTGTCAGATTAGGATGTCCATGTGTTAGGCTTATGGATGAATTCGTCGAAGTCATGGATTGGGACGGTGATTAGGCTTCGGCTTTATGTTGAAGTCGTCATGTTGACTTCGGATAGGGGGCTTCGATGAGTTTAAACCATATCATATCTAATTGATTTTATTAAACTAGATTCAAATTTAATTTAAATTTGATTTAATTAAATCAAACTAGATATGAATCCCGTTTTCATCTTACTCTTGCAAAGATAGAAAAATAAAGACATAGGTGCTTGTAGAAACTCGAATCGATAACCTCTAATTAAATTCAACCTAAATACTCCTATACTTATCCGTTAGGCCGTTGATCTGTGTCTTAACATTTATTACCATTAAATTATATTTAAACTATCCGATTCTTTAAAATAAAATTTTTAACTAAATTAAAACTAAAACTAACACTAAAACTAATTATTCCTAGTATAAATTACTTCCTAAAAATCTACGAAATCTTTATAATTTTTCCTTTTCTTATTTTTTTGGTATTTTCATTATTTGTTAATTTTTATTAACTTTTTATCTTTTATTAATTTTTTTGTTTTTTTTTTTATTTTGATTTAGGACCCTTTTTGTAAAAAAAAAAATTAGTGTCATAGAGGGGCAAAAATTAGGTATCTACAAGTGAAAAAAAGAATCTTTTCTAAAAAAACCCCTAAAATGCCTAATTTATTTATAAAAAATGCAAATTTAATTCATTACTTTTGAATTTACAAGAAGAGCTATAAAACAAATAGAATATTTTTTTTTAGTATTTATTTCATTAGTTATGAAAGAATATAACCATAATATAACTCTAATTGTTAATCAACCTTTTATCTTTCTAACCATATTGCTTATGCCTCTCTAATTCTTGTAATGACTAATAATCCTTCATATAAACTCAATTTTTCTTTCACTCACTTAATTATTGTCCTTTCGTTTTACTTAGACCAAGCAAACCCCAAATCGAATGTTAATTCTAACTCTTGTACCATTATTATACAAAACTATATCTAACCAAGATATAAAATTATCTTCCCAAACTTAACTATTGTTATCTTAAAACTAACTTCCAACCTATTAATGTAAAACAATACCAAGAGAATTGAAGTTTGCCCATCAAATTTAAGTGCCCCTTTCTTATGCCCCCATATACTTTGTAAAAGGATCAATTCTATCCAACTTTTAATAGAAACATTAGTTATTGGTAGTTGTTCATTGTTTGTTATGACATTCATTTCAAATCTAAATTCCTAAGTTGCAATTTGACACATCTCTCTAAACCTAACTTCCCACGAGCCATCGGATTTTTCAACCTTTGCATATAAATTTGTTCAAAGCACAAATTGCAATTTGTAGATAAAACCTTATCCATGAACTTGAATTTCTAAAACCAAGTGACTTCTTGTACGTCTACACTAATAAATAGCCAATTTTCTTTAAACATCTGAATGGAAAATATTAATGTAGGATGCAATTTTTGCTTTATATAATGTGAATTCCGATACATACTTTGAATGTATAGTAAATATAATATTGATGGTGATAAATGTAAAAGACATAAAAGTAGGAATTATTTATTTATCATTTTTCTTAATCTACATTTTTTGACATCTTTGAATTAATTTGATTTGTCTCCTTAGGAAAAATCTAATCTACTTAGCCATCTTATTAAGCTTGAGACAATCCAGTTTTGGCTCTAATAAAAATACCTTATTGATTTTGTTTTGAGTCCTTTACAATCATTTTCTAAAATATCCTAAATAGTTTTATACTTTAGAAAAAAACTCATGTTTTGAAACTGTTCTCGACTGACCATAATAGATCTTCCAATATACTTACCTAGCTTTGAATCATCCTTGCATAATTCTAATAGACCATATACCAATGAACTTCCTTAAAGTTCCTCACCATCTTTTATGTAGTGTTTCCTTTATAAATCTAGATAAAAATCTCCTAACTCTTAAAAATACTTTTTGCACATTTCATTAAACATCATAACTATCCATTACCTTTGATAACTTTCTTATCTCCAAAACCATAATCATTTTTCTTATTGATTCAAAAAGTACAACCTTATTTATAAAGACTTCTCCTAATCACAAGAATTATCAACAACCCTTCCTTGAAAACAAACAAGCGTTTCATTCCTAACTTTGCCCATTAAACTTAACAACTAATATAAAGCCAACAAGTTGAAAGATGGATGACTGAAATAAGTTTCGATTATAATAAGAGGATGGAGTAAAAGTGTAAGAATATCAAACTACCAGGGTCTATAGAGTTAATAACCCTAGGACATAAGAATAGACTGAAACCAACAAGAAATCGTTAAAATTAGGGTCTATAGAGTTAATGACGATAGAAAGCAGTAAAACCGATAGCAGAGATTTGATTAGAAAAAGAAGGAAACTTAAGGGAACTAAGAATAATTAACCTAACAATTACTAAGTAAAGAAAGTTAAAATTAATATTATAACCTTATATATATATATATAAAATAAAGCTATAACAAATAGTGAAATGATTAGTTATTATAAAATGAAAGTCAATACATTAATTATAAAGCATCTACCAAGGACTAAAGATGATAAAAAGTGAGAAAAAGGCCAATTTGTGCCTAGAAGTAAAAATAAGTAATAAAAAATAAAAATATAATAGTATATAGTAAACTAGTAATGAAGTAAGGTAATTAAATAATAAACAAGAGTAAGAAGCATGATGATAAATTATGCCCTTGCATATGAGACATATTTATAACATGCTCCCAAATGAAAATAAATAATATATTAAGAAAAAAAGATTGAATAATAAAATAATTGGATAAATGCTAAAATATGATAGAAGTACCCTATAAAACACCATAAAATGCCCAAACATTATTAAATCAACTTTACAAATGTCAAACAACTACGACATGTTATAAAAATATCTAGCAACTTCTAAGTAAAGTAAACAAAAGATTTATAAAATTCAAAAATATAAAAAAATTATTAAAAAATGTAGGAAACTTCTTCAAAAATTCACCAAAATTTGTACACTCATCCAAAAATCATGGAAAATTAATAAGACACGTAAAAAGATGTTAGGTACATTTGGTAATATTTCCATGAATTTGCAATCATTATAAAATTATGCCAACACATAATAAAAAATTCACTAAACTTTAACAAAACGTACGTCAACATTTTAGAAAGTTACCTGAATTTTGGTAAAATTTTTAGAAACTTGTGTAATTTAATATTAATTTTGGAAAGTCACACCAAACTTATAAATACCCTACTCCTAAATTAAAAAATTCACACCATTCAATCCAAGCCTCTAAAATTTAGAGGAGAGCTTTTCCATATTCCTCTTAAGAAATTAGATAAGATTGGTAGCAGCGGTGGTGGCTACCATTGGGTGGTGGTTTTGGCTGATTTGATAGTTCTAGCTTCAATAATTTTGGAGTCTTTAATTTATGTTATTTCAAGGAGTTGTTTTACTTGTAAGTACTTTATAATCATATATTCTTGTAATAATTTTCCTATAATTAATTTTGCATGTTTGGTATTTTTTATAACTTTTGTAAGTTTCTACCTATTTTGTTAAAAATGCCCATTTGAAAAAAAATCACAAAAGCCTATCTAATAACTTCCTAAAATTCCCAAAATTTTTCTCATAATTTATTATATCTAATGTGATTTTTAGGTACCATATCAAGCACTGAAATATTTTCTAATTTTCTTACCTTATATTGAAATTCTAGAATAATAGTTATTATCGAATTCCTTTCATTTTAAGCATTTTCATAATGTTACTTTATCATTTATCTTGGTCTAATTACTTTATATCTTAGCCTTTTCCAATATTAATTATATTATACTACGTTTTGAACCTTTATATATACATACCGTTTACATTCCCATTAATAAATATATTAATATTACTAAATACCTACATGTAAGCAAATACAACCAACCATCTTGTTTTGCTTTTCTTTTGAAAATAGATAATAAACTACACAACCTATAGGTATTAAGTTAGAATTATTATCTAGCTATAATTAAAAATATTACATAACTATAAAACTCATCCGCAATCTATCTTACCGTAAAAGATTGACTAATTGAAGACTCATTTTTAGGATTTTCTATACAAAGTCTAGGAATTTTAAGCATACACAATCCGGATAAGTGGCTTACCTTATTACAATCTTAATTGTGTTGACAAGGAGTTGTAAGATATTATATTGCCTATGCTTGTAATTAGCTAACTGTGGGTATGTCGAGCATGTAGATGTAATGATTATGGTAGATGAGTCTACTTACTTGACGTGCCTTGGATGTACATTTAATACCATGTTTAGAGATGGTTATACTATTTGATCACCTTTTAAATTTGACTAATGTTATAATTGACCCTAATAATTGGTACATGCGTTGTATCTTGCATTATTGCATGACTCTTACTCAACACTACCCATAGGGTGAGGAAATATTGTAGTTTCCTTCTTTTTAATCTTGTGGACCTAAGTAACAAAAGAGGAGGCTGTTGTTTAAGGTTGAAAAGTATGGCGAATAATCCGAAATGGGAATAGATGGGACAAGGGAAATGTCCGTTACACAACCTCGGATTGGTGGGAGATTAGTCTGATGAGTAGTTGGCTATGGTGTGAAATTCCTTGAAACCCAGACTGTGGGATGACACTTTGATTGTTGCATTGCCCTGCACTTTAAAAGGACTTGACTTGCCTTACTTGTTTATGTATGATGTGTCATAAACCAGAAGGGGGTTAAGTCGTGGCAGTACTGTCGTATTGCCATATAATATGGGAAGATCCGAAATCAAGCACTATTCTTGATTAGGGTCCTTCGACGTACTATATAAAGCATTTCGTTACTTCAACTTCCTCCTGGTAGCTAACATCAAGTAAAAATCGAGCACATAATATAAAATCATGTAATCCATTGAAAACTAACACAAACATAAATTGAGGGGGTATGGGTATAAGGTTTTTTCCCTTAATAAAAGTCATACAGAACCAAAATAAGTCATTACTAGTAGTCCATGCTACTTAATATACTGTGGATACTTAAATGATAATAGAGAGTTCAAATATAAGTAATGTACTCTCTTGAGCTCTCATCATCTTCATACTAATCAACCCTATGCTGGTGCAACTAACCTCAAGTATCTTGTAGCCTGGCTCCAGTTAAAGATCTTGCCGCAATAACAAACTATAGGGGAGGTAAGCTCAGCTGCTTAGTGAGTAACTTTTCTACTTTATTATCAAATAATTTCAAACGAGTTATTAATTATAGACACCTCATTTTTGCTACCTTTAGGATTCTTTTTTTTTTTCAAATTATGCTAGGTTTAAAAAATAATAAAAAATTAATAATAATAATAACAAAAAACCCAAAAAAGATAAAATAAAATAAAAAATGATAATAATAAAAGTGTCGAGTTGAGTCAATCGTTTAGGGTCGAATAGGCTATAGCTAGAAATATACGTGTAATCTAATAAATTCTGAGTTTTTAATTAATTGAGCTTCATTAGAAAAAAAAAAAATTAGCCTAATGAAATACAAAGCAAATTTTTATCTAATTTGAAAATATTTTAATTGGACTAATTAAAATATACTTAGGATTTATTAAATAGTTAGGATGTGTATTTTAGGCCGTAGTCAATTTAAAATAAGTTGGACTAAGTCGGGCTCAAGATAAAAAGCCCAAAAAGGTTGTGAAGCTTTTAGAATTTGAGAGTAGATTAGATTGAATCGTGATTAGATAATTCGAGAAATTAAAAAATCTAAGTAGATATTGTCATATTTTATGAGAATTGGATTTGTTAAAATTGAATCTTTACAATAAAAGATTTAAAAGATTTAAGTACATGGTTTGTAAATAGTAGACTTCGATGGTAAAAAAAAATCACAATCAATTTTCCCCTCTCTTCTTTGTATATTAACCAAATTACAATCCTTTCCTTTTTAACTCCCATTGCACATATACGTCACATTCCTCTTTACAGTCCACTGCATACACACGCCACCAAGCATACATAGATTCGAAACACACACGCTAACCTACTGCACGTCCCACTCATTTACGTACATACTGTACACGTTTAGTCTATGTACAGCAGATTGAAAACAACAATATGTAGTAGCTCTACGACAGCATACTCGACATAGCAGCTCCATGACGGCTGCATATACAATAACAACCACATGATTAGCAGCCATGCAGTAGCCCCACGCAATCAATAGCACCCCGACTAATAGCAATTCCACGTAATACAGAACAGCAACACGGCCTACAGTTTTTCTTTTGGTTTAATCATTAGTTTCATCTTTTTTAGATTGATTATTTGCACAATTATCATGGTTAGAATAGTACTTTGGCATGTCTATTTTTTTAATTAGTGTCTAGTGTCATAATTTAGTGTCTTTATAAAATCACATATTTTTATTAAAAATTTTGCACATATTCATTAGATTTGCATTGTTGTTTTGGCTTACTTTTTTTTTCAAAAGTTGTATCTTTTCCATGGTTTAGATATCTTTTCTATGATTTAAAAATTATTTTTTTTCCATAGTTAGGTATCTTTTCTATAGTTTAGATATATTTTCAATGGTTTAGATATCTTAGGCATGTTTTGTGAAAAATTGTATTTAGACATTTTAGGATTTTTGTAAAAAGTTTTATCACATAGAAAATGTTTTTCTCTAAATAAAAATATGAATTTATTTTAGGGATTTTCAAAATTGGACAATAAAAACTAGGGTTTTTTAGGATTTTTCTTAGTAAAAATAAATTAGCTAAAAAGGTAAACCCGACTCTTTTTCAAAAAAAAAAATAAAATTTATCTACACATTAAAGTTTTTTATAAAAAAAAAAACTATATTGGTTTGATCCTAACAAGAGGGTATGTAAGTACCTTCAAAGCAATCATATAAAAAATAATTTTTTTTTATTTTTCTTGAAAATTCGTAATAAAAAATTATAAAAAAAATTCATTTTAGTCACATTTTTGCATATCTGTACATATTTTGGAATTTTTAGAAAAATTATAAAAAATAAAGCCAATTATTTTTTTTTTATCTTTACATAGTGACTTAATCTTAATAGGTTAGCCCCTAGACTTAGTTTTTTCTGATTAAGTGAGTTAGGTTTAATATAGGTTAAATTAAGGAAAACCGAAATAGGGCTCGACATTAACCAAACGTATGAATGCATGAACAAGCATACGTAGTGCAACAGTATATACAGTTGGTCGTTAACTATATATAGCACGTTTTTCATGCCCAGCATTGCCTGGGTTGGGAAGTATTTTGACACGCTAGGACTTAGGTATCCACGTCCAATACAGAGTCTCTTAACAACATCATCACTCTTAGTAGTAGACATGGTACAGTCTCAAGTAGAATGCAGCACTTCTCGGAGCTAAGTAGTTCCTAAAGATCGAGGTAAGAACATGTTATATGAAATACATCGTACGATAACAATCACAATACATGATATCAATACGGATCCATCTAAGTATGATTTCTTGTTCTACTGCGTAGTGCTAATACCCTTTAATTTCCTTTAATTTATGCTATAAGATGTAATGCATGTTTGGTTTAATTAGAGGTTAAATATTTATCAACTCAGATTCATAGGTGGCTAAATAAATATATTTAGACACTCTAATATCATGAATTCTAATGCAACAAGCATAGATGTTTAGAATATCTTAGGAAATTTTTGCAAGCAGAATTCAACCATAGCAAACACATATAATATCCCATATATCTTAACATGCAAAAAATTCAATTATCAAATATATTTAGATAGTGCACTAGCTATAAGCATTTAACAAGTAAAATAGGGGGTGTCAAGCCTAATTTTTCGATTTCTTTTATTTAAAATTGATTTCCCATTTCCTAATTAATACTAAACCCTAACCCATTTAATATTAATTCTTGATTAAAGAAATTGAGAAATTCCGGTTTTTTATTGAAAATTATTTTTGGAGTCGCCAGCCGACCGAAATCGAGAAAGAAAAAGAAATCGTAATCAATTGGGTGGATTGATTACGATTTTAACTACCGGTCTTTGATTTCAATTTTAAATGAAGAACCAGAGGGTTCTAAGCTCGGGGGCTAACCTATTAAACTCTTTAATGGGTACCACTATCTATTTATTAAAATTAAGATTATTTTTCTAATATTAAAAAAAATAAAAATAAAATCAAAAGAAAAAAAAACCTAAGTTTCTACAGATTTTATCGTCACTGCGAAAGTGCCTACGTACCCGCTAGCCGGGGATCAAACGATCGTAGTTTTTTCCAAAAACATTAATGTATTGGTTCTTTTTATAAAAAATGATTAGTTGAATTTGCGTTTTTATTAACTATTTTATTTTTATTAAGAAAAATCCTTACAAACCAAATTTTTATTCCTAATTATTAAAAAAAAATAAAAAAAACCTAATTTTTGAGAAGTCCCAAATTAAAATTTTTATTTAAAAACAACTAAGTGATAATTTTTTTTTTATTTTCAAGAAAAACCCTAAAGATTTTATGAAATATACAATTTTTATGAAATATGCAATGTTCTACATTATGAATATTTGATGTAGAAAAGATGCTTAAAACATAAAAAAAAAAAGAGAAATATTTCCTAACCATAGAAAAGATGTTTAACCATAGAATAAAAAAATCTAAATTATAGAAAAGATATGTGAATCATGGAAAAAAAAAACTAAACAATGGAAAAAATACGTAAACTGCGGAAAAGAAGCCTAAATTATGAAAAAGATGTTTAACCATAGACAAGATGTCTAAACATAGAAAAGATGTCTAACCATAAAAAGATGCCTAAACCATAAAAAAGAAATTTAAATTATGAAAAAAATCTAAATTATAGAAAAGATATTCAAACCATAGAAAAGATATCTGAATCATAGAAAAGAAACTTAATCTATGGAAAAGACATCTAAACTATGGAAAACAAGCCGAAACTATAGAAAAGATGTTTCGCCGTAAAAAAGAAGTAAATTAAAGATTTTCTTTTATTTTATGAACATCAAAATAATTTTTTTATCTAGAAAACCCTAACATGCCTAATGCAATTTTTCTAAATTAATACAATATGTAAAAAATAAGATTTTGTAAAATATGAGATTTTATAAAAATATCATTTTGAAAATATGAAATCTAAAAAAAAATAATAATAATAAAAAATAAATAAACTAAAACTTAACTTAACATATGTTCGCTAGACACTAATGCTATAACTTATTACTAGCAATCAAAGATATGAAAAAAAAAAAATTAGTACAAGTCTTAAAAATAATTGTGCGTATACTAAGTGAGATAAAAATAAATAAATAAGATAAGTTATAGACAATAATTAAAAACCACTATTATGTACCTGTAAGGCAAAGCACGCAAAGTTGATGAAAGGGAATAGATTGGATCCCCCGTCTTATCACGTGCACAATTATAGAATTGGTCTGAGGAGTGGGTTCGAACGTGTTTTTAACAAATGTATAATTCTTCTTTTTGGCTCGCACCATCCAATCCTTATTTATAAAACTCGAAAACAAATCTTTTCAATCGAATCGAATCTAAATTGATAAAGATCCAAAATAGATTCAAATCTTATAAATCTTGATTTTTATTAGATTTAACGTTATCGTATTAAATTTGCTTTTTTTTTCGACAGCTATTTAGTCAAGATTCCATCAAATTAATTTTTTCCAATAATTTTCTATTTTATTTTATTTTTTTGTCTTTTTTATCATTTTCAATTTTTTTATTATTTTCTAAGTTACGACCTTTTTGTAAAAATAAAAATTAGAACTATAAATGGACAAAAATTAGGTGTTTACAGGGGGTAATAGACTTACTCAGCCATAACACCTAATAGTCCCAATAGTCCTCAACTGTGTCTAACTCGTTATCCTCTTTATTTGAAGAATACATTTAAAGTCCATGAGTGTTCTGTTTGCATTAGCTACTTAGGCTTATTGCTCAATAACCCTATTTCAGTTGTTTTCGTAATTTGGACATATTTCCTTCATTTTAACTTCGTTTTCGCGATCTTATAGTTGTTTTCATCATTTTCGAATGTTCTTTAATTTAGTGAGATTATTTTTGGGTTCTTAGGTTAGCAAATTCTCAATTTGGGCTTTATAAGGTCGTGGGCCCAAATGGTGAGTTAGGTTACTTTAGGATTTGGGCCTTAGGCTTAGTTTTTGATCTTAGGCCTTATGCTTAATAATTTGGGCTTCCTTTTAAGTATTTTAATTAAGCTTTTATTTACCCAACACTTTAAATTTTTAATGTAGGCCTTAGTAATACTCTTATGGGTCCAAATGGGCTCATTTTTTAAGTTTAAGGCTCTAAATCACAAAATGCCTTATGGTAGCTATCTTGGATGGGCCTTTGAGCTTAGTGGGCCTCTGTAAATACCTCATTTTTGCTATTTTTCATTTTTCATTTTTATTTTACTTGAGCCAGGTTAACAAATAAACAAAAAAACTGAAAAAATAAGAAAAATAAACAAAATAAAAAAACGAAAATTAAAAGAAAAAAGAAAAAAAAAAGAGTAAGTTGTCTTGTATCGAGTTAAATTGGGTCGAGTCGAGTCGCGTTAGATTATTTAGTGTCAAATCGAATAATGGTGTAATTAATTTAATAAATTCTTAAGTTGTTGGGAAATTAGGTTTTATTAAAATAGTTTTGGCCTAATTCGATTCAAAGAAGATTTTTATCTAATTTATATTGGGATAAAATAGACTTAAGATTTATTAGATGACTTGTTGGGCTAAATCAAATTGGATAGAATAGGGCCCGGTAAATAAGAAGTCCAAGTAGAGTTTCTAGAAGTTATGTCAAATCCATAAATAATCGTAATCATATTTTATATATCTTGGTTTGATTGAAATTGAATTGATATTTAAAACGATATAAAAGATTCAATTTTTAGATTTATAAATTGGTAGAGAACGTTGATAATGATTTTTCATTTTCAATGACACAATTCCACAATCTGAATGACAATTCACAAATATAAGTCGCACAACACGTAGTTGAAATTCAACCTCCATAACAAGAGCTAAAATCCTAATCTGAAATCCAACGACCAGCTTTGACACAAATCCACAAAGTTGACCCTTCATTTAACAATTTACGTCCTTAATCCTTCATGCCTGATCCAATTCCCCAAACGAATTCAAATTGCTGAAGTCCCTTGCTGTACGAAGCCTAACCGACGAAGTCAACCAAAGCTCACATCTAGCGAATCAGATGAAACCCAACGCCAAGTTGAAATACCAATTCGATTTCCAGTGTTCGAAGCCGAAGTCCAGAAGAAATCCAATGTCCAATGGCAAGTCCAAATGAAATCTGAATCTTTACATGACTGAGCTTTACAATGCAACTTGAATGATGTACATGCAATAACTAAAGTCAATGCAACAGACTAGTAAATTCTAATTCCAATCTAAAGCCCACGATCATCTAACGCCATCCAATTTCAACGCCTGCTGGAATTCACAACCAATAAGCACCATCACCTGATACACGAAATTCAACTCTTCCTCTCCAAATTCTGATCCACTTCCTAATTACGACATATGATCACGAGCAATTTGATTAGGTAAAAATTATTATTTAATTTATTTATTAGTTAGTTAGTTTTATTGTTTTTTTTACTAATATATATTTTTTTAAGTGTAAGTCTATTATTATTTTTATATTGTGTAGTTTTTCTAGATAATTCCAATTTTTTAATAAAATTTAATTGAATTGCATCTTTTAGAAAAATCGTGTTCTTTTTTAAAGAGATACGTATTATGCGGTTGCGGTTGTGATTTAGAAAAGATACGTATTGAGATGTGTATCCAGTAGTTAAGATTTGAAAAAAATATGTATCTAACCGTATCTTCAACATATTTTATAGTTAGGATTTAGAATACGTAGTGGTTTTAAAAATAAAAAAAAAAGTTTTAATCGAGTTTTTTAAAAGATTTAGTTAGTTAGAGTTTTCTTTAATTAGAGAAAATTAGATTTCTTATGTTAAAAAAATAATAAATTGATAAAAAAAAAGTAAACTTGGCTTGGTTTTTTGAAATAAAAAGAATTCACCTACTAATTATTTTATAAAAAAGAGAATTACAACCGGTTTGATTTCGACTAGTGGGTACATAGGCACATTTCGGGCAACCGCATAAAAAATAATTTTTTTTTTCTTTTTTTTAGAAATTTGTAATAAAAAATAATAAAAAATCACTTTGGTCATCTTTTATATATTTAGATATATATTTTTAGTATTTTTAAGAAATTATAAAAATAAAAGCCTATCAATTTTTTCTTTAGTTTTTACATGGTAACTTAGTCTTAATAGGTTATTCCCCGAATTCGGTTTTTTCTGGTTTAATTTTCTAAAAAATCAATTTTATAGAATATCTGCAAATTAGTAGTCAAATTAGGGTTTTTCTGCCCAAAAACCTTAATTTCACTTTTTACCAATCGAACTGATTAGCGACTATATTTTTTAAATTTTTTTTTAAAATATTTTATTAATTTAACGTCGAGTAACTTATATTAAGTAGGTTGGACTTGATATAGGTTAAATTAAGGAAACTCAAATAGGGCTCAACAGTCTCTTAATCAACTTATTCTAAGCTTTTCATCCTAAGATTTAGATTTGGTTACTTATCTAAATAGGCTTTAAATTAAGTCCTTTTAGGCTCTTTGAGCCTAATTGCATTTTTGAGCTTTAGGCCTACACCCATTTGTCTTTTTGGGTTTAAGCTCAACATTGGCCTTAAGCTTGACCTACTTTCTTTAAGTTTATAGATCTGGTTATTATGGTTAAGGTGATCATTAACACCATTTTTAAATCTCTAATCACTAAATAAGCTAGTTGAAGGCCTTACCTATACATTAGCCTACTTAGCTTGGTTAATTAAGTCCCAAATTACACTTAACACTAAATAATCATGCTATTAAGTTAGTAAACTAAATTTTATAGATTTGGGGTCCTCATGAAAGTGGCCGCCATCTTGTGTTCTTAGGGCTACTCTTTCCATTTTCTTGTATCACTTGTTTTGAAGGTGATTTTCCTTAAGTAATGTAGATACCTTATTTTTATCTCTCTTTAATTTTTTAGAATATGATAAGGGGTTGTAATTTAGGAGAAAATTATAAAAAATAAAAAATTTAGAAAAATACAAAAAATAGAAAATTTAGAAAAGATTACAAAGAAATGGAAAATTTAGAAAAATAAAAAAATAGAAAGATTGGAAAAATCACAAAAAGTAGAAGCTTTAGGAAAATTTTAGCAAATAAAAAAACTAATAATAATAATATATAATTTTTTTTAGATAATTTAAATAGAATAGGATTTCTTAATTTAGCTTTAGCATTTTTTAGGCCTTAAATAATTAAAAGATAAGAGGGATTTTTGGGTTTGGGCCTAAATTTAAATCTAGCCTAAATCAACTTAACCCATATATGCAATTTGATTACATATGGACAAAGTACGGGCCAATGACTAGACAGTTCTACACTCTGATTTATACTTGGGTTTAACTTGAAGATCCAAAGTTTTAATCTCATCAAAGGCACAAAGTACCTTTTGTTTTTTCCCATAGGACATACTTCCACTTATAGGGATAGCATTAAACTATGTGTCTACCATAGACAAGTTGCGTTGCTTCATCCGGCCATTATTGACTTGGCGCTACATTGACACCTTGGTGACACGTGTCATGCCTCGTGTCTTAGCACAATGCCATTCGATCGCTTGGCTGGCGTGGCACTATGTCAACATCACGTCAGCAGCTCTTTCTTCTCTTTCTTTCCTTTTATTTCCCTTTCCCTCCTTTTCCTCAGCAAAACTAATTTGCTGCACCCACTTTGGCCTCATTTTTCGCACAATTTCCTTGTGTAAATTCACCAATTAATGGATGATTCTTGTTCTCTAGTTGGAATATTTCGCATTGGTACGAAAAACACATCTTGATACAATCTTTGTAGGTTAAAAATGAAGTTAAAAAATCGGAAATAAGCTTAAATGTTTGAATTTTCCTCCAATTCATTCTACTTGATTGAAGCTGTTCTAATAACATCCGAAGATACTTTGGTTGTTTTTCAATAAAAATAAGGGTCGAGGAATGGATTTTGTAAACCCTACGAGATTTCAGTAACCTAAAAGCAAAGTCGGATGAAAAAGTCATAGGTAAAAGAATTGAACCTTAAACATTAAACCAAAACCCTAAAAGAGGTAAAGCCCAAAAACCCTAACCAGATGTGTAAGAACCTTAATACTTGAAGAACCATAGGACAAAAATAAAATCCTAAAAAGATCATTAAGCCCTAGTTAAATGATTAAATATCTGGACATGATGAATAAACACCAATTGTAAGTTTAAATCCAACAATAAGAGTAATTGATATCACTAAACAACTAAAACCCTAACTTTCGAGCTTGTACACAAATTAAATTATTATAAATGAATATGAAACCCTAAATAAACCTTAAATACGCCTTGATTTCACCTAATTACACTAATAGTACTTAATTACTATTTATTACCCTAAACAATCCTTAGTCCCTAACCAACCTCCATTACATCTTAATTTGATATAAGTTAAAAATGATTAAGGACTACAAGACAATCCCTTAATTACATTTAGTAAATCTTGTATCTTAAGGAGACAAGATCTTCCCAAATTTGGTAATAAAGCAAAATGGTACATGATCTCCTTTTTGGCGGTCCTTCATTACCCAAAAAACGCATACTTCATCCCCCCCTCTCTCTCCTCCATTTTGTTAGCCACTCCCACTCCCATCTCTCTCATTTTCTAAACTCACAAACACTTTAAAAAAAATCAAACCCCAAAACACTCTCCACTTCCCCTTTCAATTAGCTGCCACAATGACCATCGTTGGCCACCTTATTATTGCTGCCACCACCACTTCAAATCACTAAGCACTAAGCCTCATTATAAATAAACCTTCCTCCAACCCATTGACATACACTCATGTCCACACTTACATTCACACTGACGGCACAACACCTACACGAGGCTACTTCCACTCCTTGCTTCGGTAAGTGTTTAGGTTAGCATTTCTTTGGTTTTTCTTATAGGATAGTGTTAGAAAGTTACATTTTTATGGATAATCTTTACATTACAACAATGTCCTAGGTGTTTTAGGGTACTTCATGAAGAACAAGTGAGGATTAGTGAAAGAAAAATACACTTTGGTAAGAGTTATAACATTAGTAAGTAGGGTAGTATAGTGTTAGTTTTTAGACTAAATCATTAAGTAATGTGGTATAACACTCATTTCATATGCATGCTACTACTTACATGTTTCCACAACACTTCTCTACACTTTATTGTGTTAGGATTATAGTTATAGATGAGTAAAAATATAGGTTACTTAAGTGAAAACTCCTAAAAACAAGTGTTACATAAAAATGGGAGAAATGACCTTAAGAACACAGGATGGCCACTACTTCCATGACACTTCAAATCTATAAAATTTAGTTTATCAACTTAATAATATGATTATTTAGTGTTAAGTATGATTTAAGACTTAATTAAACAAGTTAAGTAGGTTAAAGTTTAGTGAAGGCCCTAAATTACCTTTGTTAGTGATTAGAGGTTTAAAAATGGTGTTAATGACCACTTTAAGCTTAATGAATGGATCTATAAACTTAATAAATGTAGGCTAAACTTAAGGTTAATGTTAGGCTTAAGCCCGAAAAGATAAGTGGGTTTAGGCCCAAAGGCCTAAAATATAATTTAGGCTCAAAAAGTTCGAAAGAACTAACTTTAAAGCTCATATGAATAAGTGACCACATCTAAACCTTGGGTTGAAAGGCTTAGAATAAATTGATTAAGGGGCCTACTAAGCCCAAAAGAGCACCTAAGATGCCCACCATAAGCCCTTTTACGATTTAGAGCCTTCAACTTAGAAAAAAGTGCCTATTTAGACCCATAAGAGTATTACCAAGACTCATACTAAAAATTTATAGTGTTGGGTAGAAAAAGCCCAATTAAAATACATAAAAGAAAACCTAAATTATTAAGTATAAGGCCCAAGATAAAAAAAACTAGGCCTAAGACCCAAAACTAGGCCCAAACCTTAAAGTGACCTAACTCATCATTTGGGCCCATGACCTTGTAAAGACCAAATTGAGAATTTGTTAACCCCAAATTGAGAATTTGTTAACCCAAACAACCCAAAATGACCTCACCAAATGAAAGAACATTTGAAAATGATAAAAACAACTATAAGATTACAAAAAAATGAAGAAAATACGTCCAAATTATGAAAACAACTAAAATGGGGTTAGTGAGCTATAAGCCTAGGTAGCTAATGCAAATAGAATACTCATAGACTTTGAATGCATTCTTTAGGTGACGAGGGTACTGAGTTGGACACAGTTGAAAACTATTGGGATTGCTAGGTGTCATGGCTGGGTGAGTATTGTGTACTTATAGTTAGTGCATTATCTAAGTACATTTGATAACTGGATCTATTATATGTTGGTATATATGGGATATCGTATGTGTTTGTTATGTTTGATATTAATTGCAAAATATCTTAAGATAATTTGAATATCTATGCTTGCTGCATTAGAATTTAGGATATTAGAGTGTCTAAATACAATTGTTTAGCCACTCATGAATCTAAGTTAATAAATATTCAACCTTTAATTAAATCGGACATGCATTGCATCTTATAACATGAATTTAAAGGCGTCAACACCATGCGATATAACAAAAGATCATTCTTACTTAGATTTGTATTTAATATTATGCATTGTGATTGTTATCATATGATGTATTTCGTATAACATGTTCTTGCCTCGACCTTTAGGAACTACTTGGCTTCAGGGAGTGTTGCCTTTTGCTTGAGGTCGTACCGTGTCTATTGCTAAGGGTGATGATATTGTTAAAGAGAATTTGTATTGGATGTGATGCATTGCCAGTTAGTGGTCTCATTACTCGTACGCGCCTTCGAGGCCTCCAATCCTTCTCCCGAAGAATTCTCTCTCGGTAACCTGTTGATGACAAGAAACTGTACATCGAAGAAAGGTTGTTAAACTCCCTGAGCTCCCCACATTGTTATACATTGATCTGTACACTTAGTAGTGATGATGCCAACCATTCCTTTGTCAAGGACCCTGTGCCGAGTACTCCAACCAACTGCTGCTGAGAATCAATTGTTGAGTGACAAGAGACTTACTTAAACGGCCGAGTAGTTTTCTTTCAGCATACCACCATCTCTCTCATCCTGGTCCTTTTAGTGCTATAACATTTTGATCCTTCCCGCCTATTGTGCTTAGAGAATATTCGTACGGGACTAATGTTGCACTGCCAGTTGTCCACCTCATCTGATATTTAACTACTTTTCCATTTTTGGTTTATTGTCCTTTTTACCCTTTTCGTATATACTACTGAATACTCTGTTCTTGTGAGACAATCTTCTTCTAAATTCATAGCCCTTACACTCTTATTTAATCTTACCGAATAGCTCAAGATTAGTGGTGGGTGGACATTAACATTAACTTGTGTGTCATTCAAGTGAGGTATCAAGTCGTGTTGTGTTCATTGGTGAGTCACATCCTTCGAGTAGCTTCACGTCAGTAACTCTTGTTCGATTGTGGATCGTTTCCCTAAGTTTCTTTGATATCTCGAAGGACCCATTTTAGTTCAATTTTACCCCGGTAAGTCCTAGTAATAACTGAGCTCCTAGGCATACTAGGATGTTGATACCTGGGTTCTGACGTACCAAAATACTTCCTAACTCGAGTAACGATGTGCGTGAAAACTGTGCTATATATAGTTACTGACTGATTGTATATACCGTTGCATTACATACGCTTGTTTATGTATTCATACGCTTGATTAATAACTTGTTTGATATTGTTTGTTAGTAAGGTAAGAAGGTTACTCATTAAGCAGTTGAGCTTATCCTCCCATAGTTTGTTAATGTAGTAGGATCTTTGGTTGGAGCCGGGTCGCGGGATAATCGAGGTTAGTTGTACTAGCATAGGGTTGATCGGTATGAAGAAGATAAGAGCTTGAGAGATTGCTTTACTTATATTTGAACTCTCTATTATTATTCATTAAGTATCCTTAGTTTATTAAGTAGCTTAGACTTCTAATAATGACTTATTCCAGTACTGTATGTGCTCAATTATTACTTAATGCTAGTTACTAGGAAGAGGTCATAATTGTGAAATGCTTCGTGTAGTTCGTTGAAGGCCCCTGATCAAGGATAGTACTTGATCTCAGATCTTCTTGTATTATATGGCAGTACTGCTACGACTTAACCCCCCCTTTCGGGCTTGTGATAGATTTTGACCTTTAATCTTGTCAAATTATGTCGGAATTTGTAGATTTCGAATCAATTTCATAAAAAAACCTATTAAATTTGAAATCTTAGATATAATTTACTCTTTGACTTTCTTTTTTGAAATCAAGCTTCCTTAGTTATAAATAAGGGTTTGGGAATGCATCTAAGGGATGAACTCTCTCTCTCTAGCACTCTCTCCTTCGAATTCTCAAGGTTTCTCTCTCTAACCACTTTCTAGCACGCCACCACTATAACCGAACTCCTAAACCCTAACTTCCTAACATGATCAAACCTAGCCACTATTGTAACTCCCGAAGCCCCTATTGAACTAACCCCGATTCGCCACCATCAAACCTTAATCACCGTACTTCTTTACCACTCTAGCTACCACTCCAGATCAAACTAACCACACTACGTACCTCTTCACTCCTCAAAACCCCTAACCTCATTCTTTGACTAAACCCAGTAGCTACCACCGTAACTGAACTGATTCTACCACCTATGACCTAACTTCGATAACTACTCGAATGGCCACTAAACATTAAGGTACCAAGCTTACCCCCCCTCAAATCCAATACGAAAATCATAAATCTCCTTTTCCTCGCATGTTTTGACGATCAGAACCATTTGAAACAACCTTCGACTAGTCCCTACTGTTGAAGCTAGAGAGCGAACCGACCTATGATTCATTTTAGACTCGTTCGACCTGACCCGACTGAAGACCTGCACTCTAAGTTCGATTTACATGCAACATTTGGCTCGGCGATCTTTTTTTGTTTTGTAATTTTTTTTTTTGTTATTTACCTATTTATTATCGTAAATTCCATTGTGATTGTAAATTAAAAGGAAACAAAAGAAAATAAAAGAAAAAGGAAAAAAAAGAAAGAAGAGAAAAGTAGGGAGTTTAGTTCATTTTTATTTGTATTTTATTTACTTTCTTGGTCAAAACATTAAAAAAATAACAGAAATAAAATGAAATAAAGAAAGGGATAAAAAAAAAAATTGCCACTTAAAAAAACCATTTTTTAAATAAACAAAAATGAATTAACCTCTTTTCATAAACTAGGACATTTTTAGAACTTTCCAAAAATAAAAACCCTATTAAAGACCCTTTTAGAAATTTTCCTAAAAATAACTAGGTCAAAACACAAACCCAACATTTTTTAAAATTAAAATCAACCAATTTGCCTAAAATTTTTATAAAAGAATTATGTACATCTAATTCTGACTAACAGGTACGTAGATACCCTCAGAAAAAAAACTTAAGTTTCTCTATTAGTTTAATTTATTCAATTTAGTAAAAATAAAGTCCAATTTATTCTTCAATTATTTTTTTTCAAATGATGATTTCAAAAATTAACCTTAAATTTGGAAAGCAGGTGGTATTCGTAAGGGTTTAAAAAACTAGCCTTTGGACTCACTCTTTGGTTTTTTTTTAAAACCCTTTTTTTTCTTAAAAGAAAAATGGTTTTCCTCATATGAACCAAGGTTTAGATCAAAACTAAATCCGTCCATTTGGTTTTGACCTAAACCATTTTTCGACACGGATTGGGTAATGACTCTAAGAGTTTACAAAATTTTTTTAAAAAGCTTTAGTTTTCCTTAAGCCTCAGTTGAGGATCAATGTTAAATGAATAGGATTTAATATTGATTAGTTTAAGGAAAATATAAAAACCAGGAAATATTAGGTTAGACAAATAATCTATGTTTTTACTCATCTATAACTATAATTGTAACATAATATTATATATACAAATGTAGTGCAACTAAGGAAGTGACCATGCAAAAGAAAAAGGGGATTTATTACATCATTTAGTGATTTAGTCTTTAAATTAGTATTAAACTACACTTCTCTACTTACTAGGTTTAGAACTTCCATTAGGATGCCTTTTTCTTATCATAATCATACTCATTTTTATGAAAAGATTATAAAATATCTAAAGCCTGGTTGCAAAATAACTAGGACTACTTAAGATATAACTTAATAGCATTAACCCTAAAGGAAAACAGTGATAATTTAAGCCTATTCACTTATTGAAGCTAGGAATGTTGTTATTTTTTCTCTAAGGGTGGCTGTTGATTGGGATGTGGTGGTGGAGAGAGTGGTAGTCGGTGGTGTACGAGGGTATGTGTGTATGGCGTAGTCCTTGGTAGTAATGGGTTTGGTGGCGTGAGTGTAGTGTAAGTGAGGGTAGGGGTAAGGTATATATAAGGGAAGAGAGGAGGATTTCAAATGTAGTTGAGGGGCTGTTGAGTGAGATATTTGAGAGAGTGTTGTAAGTGTGTTTTAGTGTTTGAAAAATGAAAAGAAATGAGTGAGGAAGAGGGTGAGTAGCCAATGGAAATAGGAGGAGTAGGGGACAATTTGTGGCAATTTGGGTAGGAAAGGACTTAGCTAAAAAGGGGATTATGTATTGGGTTACTTTTTTGTCTTATTTGGAATGGTTGTCTCCTCAAAGGACAAGATATTTTAAGGCCATTAGTGCATTTGTCTCTTGGCCCTTAATTAAGCTTAATTTGTAATTAATTAAGATGTAATGAAAGTTGGTTATGGATTAAAGTTTGATTAAGGTAATTGATAGTAGTTAACCATAATTAGGCTAGTTAAGTGTAATTAGGATATGTTTAAGAGTTTTTTGAATTTTGATATTACACTTTAGTTAATCCAAGTACCATGTGTACTTAGGGTTTATTTAGGGTTTGGTATCCGTTTATGGTTGTTTAATTCGCGTACGAGCTTGGAAATTAGGGTTTTAGTTGATTAACGCTATCGATAACTTTTAATGCTGGGGTTGATCTTACTATTAGTGTTTATTTGTTGTGTTAAGATATTTGATAATTTAATTAGGGCTTAGCAATCTATTTAGGATTTTATTATTGTCCTAGGGTTTTTTGAGTATTAGGGTTTCTAGGGTTTTGCTCGTTCAACAAAGGTTTTAGGGCTTTGCTTCCCTTAAGGTTTTGGTTTAATGTTTAGGGTTCGATTATTTCGCTTAGGGTTTTATTATTAAGTCTAGGTGGTTCTAGGGATTATCCAAAGACTTTTCCATCTAACTTCGCTTTTGGGTTATTGAAATCTCATAAGGTTTACATGATGCTTTTCCCTTGCCACTTACTGAGCATGTAGTTTTGTCACGCTCTTATAATTATTCGTCCGTGGGCTAACTCTACTAAAGCTTTGGATGAAAGCACCGAGTAAGATTCAATTGATGAAAGCTGACAAATTACTTTACTAGGCAATTGAAATGGAAACTTTAAGATAAAGGAGGCATTATTCTTCAAGATTATTAGTAGACATGTTTTACTTCCCTTAAATGCTACCGGCTTGGATGTGAAATCTTATGTATATCAATGGTGTCATTGTAACTATGGTTCCTATACTATCATTGACCATTGATATGCATGGTGGAATTGTTAAGAAATATGCACCTAAGGCATGTGACATTAAGCAAACATTTAATATATACATAAGAGGAGTTTAGAATTTATCCAAATATGAAAAGCAAAGTGGATTGCAAAGAAACTTTCTTATATTTACTTAAAATGCACTTAGTCCTCCTATTCTCTAAATAAGCTTTCATACTTTTAAATCTTCTAAAAAACCCTCTTTTGGAGTTGTATTTGACATCTTATCATTTGAAAATAAAATAATAATGCATAAAATTAGGAAAATATCTTCAAAATCTAAGAAGTTCATAAAGAAAACAAAATATAAAATTAAAAAATACTAAAACTAAAATGACATGTATTTATTAATTAAAATTATTTTTTTCGATTAATAATTAAAATTAATTTAAAAAACTTAATCGATCACTAATAAGATTGCTCCTTTTTATTAAAAACAACTTTAGGGATGACAACCTCCTACCCTAAGGTAATCACTTCTCCAATAATTTTTTTTTTTTTTTATCAATTGTGAGTGTGACTTAGGGGTATGTGGGTAACCTTGTTGTATAGGGTATCCACCCAAACCCTACTCCATTGATTAGGTTCTGGGTAAATAAAGAAGATCATAGGGTAGGACTTGAGTAGCAATTTCTTAGAATTTGCTCTTATAAGGTAAGGTATGGGTATAACGTTAGGGTATCTCATACATACCCTAGAACATGTACTATAAAGTATACAGAGTATAAATTTCATGATACTATGTACTCACCTTATAATAATAATAATTAAATAATATTAATAAATAAATAAATTTAATACTATTGCATTTTTTAATTTTAAAGAAAATAATAATAAAAGCCCAGCCTATAATAAAACCCTTAGGCTATATGCTCTTAAGTTTACTATCTTGTCTCTCGCCCTTTTTCTTATTTTTTGGTAGACTCCTCTCTCTATTTTTATTATCTCATCCCCTCCCCCCCCTTTGTTTTCTTCCCTATTTACTAACCCTAATTTAGTAAGGTATTAAAAATATATTGGTTCTTAACTTATAATCTAGTATATTTGATTGGAGTTACTTAATACAAGATTTTTAAATAAAATGAAGTGGTTGGAGGAAAAGTATTTTTTTTTTAGTATTTTACGGTTGCCCATAAGGTGCCTATGTATCTACTAATCGGAATCAAATCGCCGTAGTTCGGTTTAGATTTTTAGAAAATCTTTAGTTTGTTGATCAATTTTACGTTTTTAAAAAAGTATCAAAGTGTACATGACTATTCAAGTTAAATTTTTTGAATGAAAATAATTTCAGTTGGTTATAATTTGGAAAAACCTAATGCTATATCAGCATTTTTAGGAAAACCATGCCATTTAGTTTTTTTTTTTTTGGATAATTAGAATAAAAGATTTTTCTATGTGATAAAACTTTTTCGTAAAGGATGAAAAGAAAACTTACTATGTATCATCTTGAGATAACTACCCATGTTCATGAGTAGGAGTGGAACCCACGGGTGAGCTTGGGCTTCCATTAGATTGGTTCCAGTCATTAAAGTAATTATCCTTCTCACTTGATGTCTCACATGGTTCTTCTCATCTAGAGCTCGCCTTATACTAATCTTTTGTGCAAGCATTTTCCTCAACACCAACAATAGATAAGGAGGCTCAGCGTTTGTCGATGATCAGGCCTGTTGTACTAAACGCTTGCTTAACAGTGACCATTGAAGCCAGAGCAACAAATACTTTACAGGCGATGCGAGATAGCTGTGGGTAGTCTCTTCTATACCTTTGCCATTACTCTAAAATATCAAAGTCCTTGATGGAGATATTTTTGAAAACTCAAAATTTGTATTGATGTAGTGCTACATCTCAAACATTGGACCACCAGACCGTTGCCTTTTCAATTTTTGTGCCAATAACTGCTCACCTATAAAAGAGTAATGCCGCTCCTTGGGAGGTAGCGAAGGAAAGATTGATGACTAGCCATTGTACTGACTTTGATAGCAGTTGAGTATCTCCTCTATGTCACCTGTCGCTGCTAATACTTCTTATGTGCTTCCAAGCTGTATACGTCTTGAGAATTCGTTAGATCTTGAATGTAACCATAATAAGTTTTTAAATATATTAGTAATAATTCCGTTTTACAATGAGGGTCTAGAATAATTGCTATGAGATAAATACAAGGAATTTCTTTATAATAAGTTAACCACTTCAACATCATATTGTATACGCATGCGTGCAGGTTTGAGTCCTTATAGGCTTGAACTAGCACATCAAGTATACTGACGGCTGATATAATAAACAAGTGAACACTGGGTCTATAAACTTGTGAAAAAGTTTCTGTAATATCATGAAAAACTTTCAAAACTTTAAGTAATTAGATGCAAATATCCCAGTTACTGGGGAAAATGTCAACTCCTTTTATGTTGTACATTGTAAAGTCACATAGCAGTTCGTTGTAAGGAATTGTGCTATGCAATAACTCATAAGTCGAGTTCCAACGATTTTATACATCCATCTTAAACTTTCGAGGTCTCTTCCCACGCTCCATGCAGAAGTTTCTCTACTTTTTATGAAGAGATGGTCCGTCTGTTATTGTCTTGACGACGTTTTTTATTGGAGCTATATTGTTGTGCAAAACTGTAATATCATCCTTGATACACAGGTTAAGAATATGACATGCACAACTTATGTTGAAAAAAAATCTCCCCCAATACTAGTTTACAGTAATTTTGCAAATAAGATATTGATGCAATATTACTAGTTGCATTATCAAAACCAATAGAAATTTTTTTTCTCATTAATTCGTATTCATTTAAGATTTTTTAAAATAATTTTATAAATGTTTTGTATCGTGTGTCGATCGTTAGATACCCTTAAAGCCAATATTCATTTATTAATTTGCCAATTATTGTCTATCCAGTGAATAGTGACACCTATATAAGAATTATTACGAAAATGATTCGTCTATATGTCTACACATATGGACACTCGAGCAAACTTACTTGCAAGCTCCCTCTTACCTTTGTGGTAGAGTTCCTGCGTAGCTTGAGTTATCGTTCTACGGTTAAGTTGTTGTGAGTTGGGGTTGAACATCTCTCGCTTGTATTGACTTTGCTACTTTGATGCACCCATGTTGAATGAGAGGTGCATGTTCACTAGGTACTATGTAAGGTTTTATTTATGCCTTTCTTCATCATACCTCATTAGCATTTGTCCAGATGAATCACCGCCTCGGGTAATCTGTTGTTGTGTTCTATCTATTCCCACTTCCTTGGGATGCTTAGACCTTAAATGCCTGTTAAGGGTACCATATCTTTCTCCCATTTTCTACTAATAATTCGTGTTGCAATAGTTACAGAATACCTTCGAGTTCCGCCTTTCATTTGTACCTTTACGAAAATAAGTAGTAAAAATATTAAATTTACAGGGTTTAGGGAGCTTACCTAAGCTAAATGGTCTTGAACTACTGAGCTCACATTGTCCTATATATTGCTCTTTTGTTTCAGGAATAATTTCAATGTTGTCTTTCTCATCCTCGAACATTCTTGCGGGGCAACTCATCCATGTGGGTTTAAATCCCGTAGGTTGTGCAAGGACGCTTATACAAAGAGGTTTGAATCTAATATGACGTTTAACGATACTCATGCGGGGAGGTTTGAAACTGGGAGGTAGTGTGCACTGGTAACTTATACGTTAATGTTTAACGTTAAAGCCAGGAGGTGATATGCCCTAATTACTCGTGCGATGAGGTTTTACATCGAAGTTCGAAGGTGATGTAAATTCTTCTTTAACGTTTTTAACCATGCTCATAAATTTCTAATAGAAGGAAATATTTCTAATAACATTTCGTAATTAAAAAAAATATTAAGGCAAAATGATTAGAGTCGGAGAGATTTAAGTAATTTGTAAAGTAAGTGTTTTTACTAGGCCTAAAGCTACCATTTATAAGGACCGAGAAATGTGAAAGTGCATTATTTGAATTTTGAAATTTAAAATTTTAAATATTTCGATGTCATAAATTTTAAATTTTGAATATAAATTTAAATTTTTTAGCACGTGCATTGAAAAATTTTTACATAAACAGAGGACAAAGGTAAAAATCTAGGGGAAGGGGGTAGGGAATAAGAATAAAAGTACAAAAAAGGTTATGGTTTGAAACTGGCCCTTATCCAAGTCTTGGTGTTTTGAGCTGTGACTTAATGAAAAAATATTCAAATTTTACTTTCATTAGAAAAAAGGAAAAAAATAAAAAACCAATAACTTACCTACAGAAATATGTTGATGCAAACACCCCGGGGATGGGGTCGACTCCCGATCCCCCACATAAGGAGGGTCATTGGATCCTCTGGATGTGCTAGCGCGTGGTTTCTTATTACTGGATCTAACGGTGATAGGATGCATACAGTTGTTATTACTGTACCGTTAAGCTTCCATTAATTTTTTTACTTTTTCTAGTTCGTTGTTCTTTATTATTTTAAGGTTAAAATTATAGCATGACAACTCAAAGACATTTTTATGGATATATTATCCATTTTGAAAGAAGAGAGGTTAAGTTGTATTGAAAGGAAAAAACGAGGGATCATGTTAGAATCATTATCTAGGCGTTAATTTTTTTTTCTTTTTAATTTTACATTTGAATTTTAAAGTTTCTAAATATCATATCGAGTGAAACTCTTATTTATCAAATTTATTATCTTATTTTAACTTATCCTTCTTTATTAACAAATATTTGCTATGTTATTTATTTATCAATCGTAAATTTATTAAGTAAAAATTTGATTATGCATGACATTTAATAGCTTTAATTTTCATTGCACAATTAACAAGTACTTATTAATTTAGTTAATAACATATAGTAATTTTAAACTTCATACATATAATTGAAAAAACAGGTGAAGTTCATAAAGTAATCTTAACCAATGGATGTGTTCACAAATTACTGGTAGATGATATCTAATTAGTACTAGCTTAATAGATAATGAGATGAGAGATCAATCCGTCAGGAAGCATCTCAGAAGGTTCCCGGAACTGTTAAGGAAATGTCCCAGTTCTCCCGTCCATTGGGTGCTTTAAGCAGCATGCATGTTAATATCGTAATCAACTTTTGTAAGAAAGCGTTACATTGTACTGCACCATATCGGTGGGCAGATTCTCTGAATTTACACGATGGAAAAAAAGATAAGCGATGGAGTCATTTTCAATGACAATTGTAATGACCCATGGGAGCATGGATTGAGGAAAAGGCCATAAAGGGGGAAAAGAAAAGGCAAAGACAACATGGATTGATCCAAAATTGCAATAGAAAGTTTCATGAATTATTGAATCATGCTATTTGCTTTGACGACAGCAATGCAGACAGAAAGGATATCGGATCTATGAAATTATGCACACAAAGAAAAACAAAAAAAAGAAAAGAAAAGAAAAAAAGGCCTCTTTCACGCGAATTCGACCCGACCATATTTGGGTTGAGATAAATCTCATTATGTATATGCTTAGTCGTGAATTTCAATTGTAAAAGACAATATATTTTTATCTAAGTGTAAACTTGATAAAAGTAGTTATGGTACCCGTAGCTTCATTTCTATTACAATCAACTAAACTTAAAATTCTGAACAAGTGCTACATGGTATATTATTATCATTTTTTCCTTTGCAAAATGGCTTACGTTAGCTATCTATAACTAATGTACCATAATTAAGGCCGATAATTTATGTTATTATGTTGTGTCTTATTTTTGTGTTTAAAAGAGTTCGTATTAAAAAAACTTCAAAATGTGACACGATTCATTAATCAATTGTATATAAATACCTCAACTTGTGATCTACCGTGTCTTATATTTAAGTTTGATCTATTTATTATCTCTTCTAATTGTATATTAATTTGTTTAAAATTACATTTTAAGTTGATGATTCTGTATTGGTCGTTTATTGGTAAAATTCTTTTATAAAATTCCTTTATGGTGCTTTATTTAGTTAAGTATTTTCCTTATTTGAGGAATCATATATATCATCAGTATCGGAATATAATGTACATAAATAATTAATTAAACAAATTATTGCAACAATTAATTATTAATTACTTATAAACTCCCTAAGGATCTAAATAATTTAGAAAGATGAGATTAATTTTTAACTAGTATGCTAATTATTGTTTCATAACAATTGTACTGCTCTTAAAGAACCTTCTCTAGAAAAGTTCACGATGGAAAGCTTCATAAATTAAATCTTCCAGATATATATTAAATTTATGCAAGCTTCACAATCTGGTTCTGAGCCATTTAGTTTAATTTATTTGGTTTATTAAGTGTTATAAAACAATATGAAAGAAAAAGAAAAGGAAGATTTCCAATACCACTATGTACTTTTCTACGTGAAGTCTTAAATAAAATCAACAATAACAGATAAGAGGTATAATTGAAATCAGTTCAACAATTCCTTTTAAATTACAAAAGAAATGAATTTATTAGAAAAAAAAAAGGACTTATTCAAGAAGAAGATGTAGTGCGGGAGCAGTTGCTTGGATATAGAAGTGAGATAAAGGAACTATGACCTGATTTTTTTACCTTTTGCTTTTGATATTTCATTTTACTTTTGTTTTATATTATTGCATCGGTAAAGGAAATGGAAAAAAAAAATTAAAGAATGAAGATACAAATTTAATATTAAATGGGTTCATTAGTCGAACCTCGACCTATTTACAGAACCTATTTATTTAAATGGGTCTGAAACCTGGATATGAACCTTGAATATGAATTTATCTTGTTTAAATGTGTTTGACTCATTTGGATCTCAAATCAATTTTTTCCATATACTAACTTGTTTAAATCGTGTTGTGACATATTTAAATCCATTGTGTTTGGGTTTCAAATTACCAGTGTTAACCTTAACAAAGTTTAATTTACTTAGCTCGAGCTTTGAGTTTGTATATCTTCAAACTTGAGCTTAATGTTTGGTTATTACTATTTGATATAATTTTACTAATTTATAATTTATCGACCGACAATGTAGTTTTCTCATGGTATTCATAAAAATACAGTTTCGTATATTAATGAATAATTGAATTTTTAGTTGAGAGTTCAATTTATTACCTAAATTTTTAATCTATCAAATTTAGCACCTAATTTGAAACTTTATGTTCTTGTCATTATTATTATCTACTTATTCTAATTATCAATTATGTAATTCTAAGTTTTTTTTTTATGTTTATGTTTTTATGCTAAGTCGGTCCCTTTGTAAGAATCTCTTATTAACTTATAAACACAATATTGAAGTCTTAGTATGTTCAATTTCACATACACATACACTCACATGCGCATATATGAATTAATGAAAGACTTAAATGATTTGTTTGAAGAAATACATTACGTAATTGAATTTCAATATATAAATAGTGCACTTAAAATGACTTCTCCGAAATATAAACGACTTTTATTTTTATATTACACTTAAAAAATTCAAGTATAACAGAATTTTATTCAATTGAATTTAGAAAATTCGTCGAGTTTGGGCTCGTTGATGCCCAATTAAATCCTGTATGTATGTTTTGATTAAATTATTTTGAGATATCGTTGCTGATACTACCTAACTTTTGTCTAATTGTCAGTCAAATCGAGTTGCGTGTCAATTTGAGTTCCTCAAGGGTTTGGGGGATATTCTTGGGATGAGTCACCAGCTAGTGACCGATTTTCCCTTTTTACTTTAGGATAACAAAATGTTTTCTTTATGATAATTGTTTTTTCTCTGTAATAATTGTAGTAAAAGTTAGTAATTATCAACTTTTTTTTTTGTAACATTTTGATAATCTAATAAAATTACTAAAAAGTGAATGTAATTTTATCCCGTGAAAAAATCAGTCGCCTTCAGGAGACTGGCCACAAGCATCGCCTGGGCTTGGGCTCCATTGGCTCCCATAATAGCTTCCCTGAACTCAAAAGGTAACGACAGTTCCAGTTTGTAAATAGCAATACTCAGAAACATTCTTCAAATAAGTGCTAATTTCTTGGGCAAGCCTTTTGTTAAAACTGTTTTCTTAATAAGTTACAAAAACCATACGGTACAGCCAATTCATTGATATTACCACTTCAATGCAAGCATTTCCACTCTTGTTTGCCGCTACTAGGGACTTAAAACATCTTGGAAAAATAGATTATTGTCATGTCACCATCTTTAGTTGAAGCAGACACCATAACTCTTTCCAATTGAAAAATTATTCTAAAATTATACCAAAAAAAAAAAACGAAAAAAGAAAAATAAGGCTGAGCTTCTTTGATCCAAAAATGATTGTAATATAATATTTCAGATGGTGTAAATCTTGAAAAGCCCCTCCTTTTTCACAAACACCTTCCTCCGTATCCAGCATTTCGAAATAGGGCTTGCTTCATTTCTCCAGGAGTTACAACCTTCATCCGCCCCTCTTCCTATTACCATCCATAAAATAGATACCAACATGAATATTTTATTTCTTCCTAGATAACATATAAGATAAATTAAGAAATCTTTAAAATCGGGCAATGTAAATTATGAAATACACATCTTTTATGTTTGTTCAAGTGCATTTAATCCTTTATTTGTAATATAGATGCTTTAAATTCCTATATAATTGTTTGACCCTTAAAAAAATAATAAAATTTGAAAAATTAAGGATAACAAAATGTTAAAAAAACTAAAATAAAGTAAAACCGATGTTTCTTATTTCTATGAGTTTATATTGTCTTTTTAATATTAATATTTTTAGTTATTTTATCTAAAAGGAAAATAGCCAAAAAAATGTTCTAGAAATATGATTTTCTTCTCTAATAAAGAAATTTGAAAGTATATACGCTCAATTTTAGAGATGAAAAAGTTAAGAGGACGATTTACTTTCCAAATCGTTACATATGCAGGTGGGAAATTAATTCACGCACCTCGGAGCAGGAAGCTTGCATGGCAAAGTCATTGAAGCAACTAATGACACATTGCTGAATCTCGAGTCCTAAGGCTTCCAGGGTGCTCAGTGTTGAAAACAATAGACCGGGCTTTGCAGTGCAGCAGATTTCTATCCTCGTATCATCACCCCTTTGTTCTACCTCAAACTGAAATTTTAAATTTTTTTTTGTGAGTTGAAAAATAATTTAAAATATTACTGGATAAATTATACCAAAATTATAAAAACATATTGTCACCTTTGGCAACTCATTATTTTATATGAAAGTAACTTTTTTGGGGGTCTTTAGAAAACCCCGAAAGGTTAAAAAAACTCTCTCCAATGGTTAAAGATCCCATGTTGGCCCTTCACTATTGAAAGCACATTAGGGTGCTAACGTTGCGGAAGGCCTTATGATTTTTTTTTTTTTTGAGTAAAATGATCGAACAAATTAAAATAATAACCATATGTGTATATTCTTATAAAAAACTGATTTTGATATTCTATCGAAAAAAGAAAAGAAAAAGTTATTTCAACATTTTCAGGTATATGCATAATACTATAAAAATTCACAATGACTCTCTCAACATAAAATTGTAAATAATTTTCTAGAAAAATCTTCCGTAGCAAAACATAAAAAATTTTACATGAAAAGGATCAGGCAGTTCATAAGAGAAGATTATACCTTAGGTGAATTTCTGACCAACATTTCATTCGGTTTGACATCCTTGAGGAGTTCCATCAGCTTTAATTGTTTTGAACCGGACTTATTTTCTTCTTGCAGATTGTGGATTTTCTCTAGGAGTTCTTTAACATAGTCAATAGTATCACCAAGAATCGATGTTCTGTCCATCTGTTCCAACAAAAAAGTAGTTAGTGTACTCGCATTTGCCCTAATCTTCGTATCACTTCAACCTCAAATTGAAATTACCGAATCTAGAATTTCTCAACATACCTTGCTGATCTTGGGAACGATTGATCTAAGCATCGAAAGACGATCGTTTAACCGTTTCCTTCGCCGTCTCTCCGCCATTAGGTTCTTCGAAGGTTGTCCCTCCAGTTTCTTAGTCCTGTTCTTTCTGTGTTGCTCTAGACAAGTGCCCATGTTGAAAAACGGGACTTCTGGAGACTGAGCTGGCTCCATCTTGCAAGCCGCTTGAATGTCCAACGTTTGGAGTTCATCTGCAACAAAACCTAGTGGTTCTTCTTCCTCCATCAACGAGAAAGGGTAGTCTTCTTGGAGTGGGAAACTACGAGGTGTGTCGTGTGCACTGTAGGAAGATGAATCCGTGATTTGTGGTCCTGAGGTTGGTGTGCCTATCCCATGTATATTGTAAGTTGAATCAGAAATTTGGGGTGTTAAAAGTTCGTTGCTAAACTGGGAGTACACATCTTTGAGCGCATCGAAACCATGTTCCAGATCAAACCCGAGCGGCGAGGAGAATCCTTCACTGGAACCGAAATAGTTCGGCATGTAATTGATTGGATTAGTTGCATCAAAATTGCAATCCAAATTCCACCCACTAGAGAAAAGCTCATTCATGTCCATGGGTATGGTTTCCCAAGGATTATTCAATCTTCTTTGAGCTAAAACATTTTCTAAAAAATTATGTTGATGATAAAGCTCCATGTTCTCCTTTTTTTTTTCTTTTTTTTTTTCCCTCTCTCTCTCTCTCTCTCTCTCTCTCTCACACACACACTATTTGTAACTTTTGGTGATTTGAGAGTGCTAAATGTAGGAAATGCCTTGATATGAAGAATTTTCAATCAACTTGGTTTCTATATATATAGGTACATTAACAAGAGGCGTTTTGATGAAATTAATAATTTTATTATAGTAAGCAATTGTGTTTTTATTTAGTAGGGTTCAGTGTCTAGGATTAAAATGGAATCTGCCTTTTTCACCTCTCTTTGTATTTTACTCTGTTTTTCATGTCCGTGTCTCTGTGTGTGTTTTTATCATACCGTGTCTTTTTCACCGAAATCTGCAATCAAATAAACTGAATATTTAATCGATTATGTTCTGTAAACTTTGACCCACATGTGTGTCAGGAACCAGCAGTTTGGTCCAAACAAATATCATGTTTGGTATGGAATTTAATCAATACAAAAAATACGTAAAATAAAATTAAAATGATTGTGTTTATTTGAATTATAATTATGTTTTTCGTATGGTGTTGTATTAAGTTGTTTTTCTTTTTTCTTTATAACCTTATTTCTAATTCTATTATATTTATTTATATTTGTATTTTCATGTACGTATCTACAGGGACGGAACGGTATAGAGAAAATACAATGACTAGAGGAGACAAAAAGTAGTAATGTCAGGTATATGCATCCGATTAAATTTTGCAAATTAAGCGAGGTCGACACTGTAGTCTCAGTATTAAGTTTTTACCAGAAAAAATATATTGTGTTGTTTTCGGTTTAATTATTATTATTTTTTTTATTAAAGGATAAGATTACTCATTTGCTATGATTCAAAACACGGTCTAACTTATTTTTCTGAATTCGTTATTTGTGTTGTCTATTCTTGATATATTATTTTATTTTACTCTATTATTTATTTGACTAAATAAAAATTTTATAGGTGACAAGTAAGAACCAATCAAACCTATTTCATTTCTATGGAAGAATGGTATTCATATCAAGAAAAGAGCAGATAAAAAATGATATATGGTTTATCTATTTAGCAAAAACTTTCCATTAAAAGTGTACCATATAAAAAATCCCTCTCACGTACAATTCTACATACAAACCAATTTATTATATGTTATATCTCGGTTGAAGATATTGCTAAAAACTGTTACACCTCTTATACACCTATTTATCAATATCACCACAATCGAAAAGCCTTCACACTTTTTTTTTTTATTCCTTTTTTTAGTTCGAGCTAAAAAGGAACGATTGGAAGGAAAAAGGCAATCATGTCATAGCGATTAAACGTGGCCCAATCAATATATAACCTATACGCTTTTCCTTAAAAAAAAAAAAAAAAGCCTTTTCCTTTATTTTCTTTGACGGATCCGGGAGGTTGTTGCAACTTATTTTCTCCAAATTGTGTCTGGGAGTGAGAGCTACTCCCACAGTTAACCAAAAAAAAAAAAAAAAAAAAAAAAGAAGCCGGAGGAACTATTTTTGTTATTCCCTCACTAGACAAACATAGAATAATCATTTTCCTCTCTTTTTTTTTGTTTTTAATCTGATTTTTAAAATGGTCCTACTGACTGATTATATAATTTAAAAAATAAATCACTTAGTTCTTCGGATAAAGTGTTGATCATGATGGCACCAATTTCATTCTCATTTCGCCTGGACAGATAGACAAATATATTCTACATTGCATGGATTACGTATGTTTCCAAATTTCTACAATATAATAATACAACTGTACAGTTTTTTTTTTTTAATGTGTCGTATTGGCATATGCGTGTGGCTTTTCTCAAGTTAGATCATACATAAAGATACTAAATTATTGTTTATATCCTACTTTGGCTCTATGCGGTCGTTTATTTAATGCTGGCTTGACCGATCAAGGAGTACAATGAGAGAAAAATAAGCTTAATTTATAATGATGACTACCAATAAAAAGATTGATGTCCTTTGAGATTTAATTTATGCCTCCATTCTTGCCAGATTCAATTTTATTTTTAGTGATTATAATGGAATAAAAAATTCCAACTCAATACATTATAATGGAAGATCAACATCTTACCATAAAGGTGTAGAATTCTTTAACTTACTCAAATTTCATAAATACATCAAATGTGAGGAGTTGGGTTATTTAGGTTACGTATTATCATTGAACAATAATTTTTATTGTTTTAGTATTAAAAGTTAATACTGCCATTACACCAAGAAACTGAAAGATAAGAAAACATAAGATCGACACACATAAGAGAAATACGATTAAAGAGGTATTCATTGCAAAGGTAATGAGTTTTGCATTGATCTAAAATGCGCATAGTATGTTTGAAATTTCTATATTATCCATCGTGAAAGGGTTATGGTGGATTTTCAATGCTACATATGGTTACCTAAAAAATAGAAAAAAGAATCACAAAAAGAGTATTAAGCATTGAATTCCCTCAAGAAATGAGAGTGAGTAGGGAAAAAGGGAATGCAGATATCCATAATGGAAGAAGACTTGGATTATTTTTTTGCTATTTGTTTTAAGGGCATGGAATGAGATTTATTAGAATTTCCTATCAATGTATTTGTGTTTTTCTTTAAGAATATGTGCTGCCATCTTCAAAATCTGAAATTCTCGTGGTGATCCAATTTTCTTTTATTTGGGGAGCATGATTGAGTGTTGTTGCTTGATTCATAATTTTTCATTTCTTTTATTTAGTATTGATTCATATTGAAAAACTCAATGTTAGCCATTCACTTATGGGGGTTGATTAGAAAAACTGTTTTATAATTCAAATGATGGACAAGCAATGTATGAGGAATTTATGTATGAGCTTCAATAAAAATCTTGTTACTTTTAAAGAAGTTAAACTAAACTTTGCCAATTTTACTAGTTTTACTTATGTTTTACTTTGGTGATCTATGTTGCTATTTGATCTAGAAACACGTCATTTTGTGTAAGTTAAATAACTTCTAAAAATGGTTGCAACATTTGCATAATTTTATATACAGCAACATTACTCTTTACATTCTTAAAATTTTAATTCTATATCTGGAAAGATAGCAACACTACTCTTTACATTCTTAAAATTTCAATTCTATATCTGGAAAGATTGGAACCCTGTTAAATGATCCACCATTTCATAAAAGACCATTCAATAGTCAATAAAATGTTTGATATATAATATATTTTCATATAATTGAGCAATAATATTTACCTAAAGGGATCATAGAACAAATTGGAAGAACTATATATGAATCTCTTTTGATTGGTGTTGAAGTAGAGATTGTATTCGCTTCAAATGTGTGATAGGCTATAATTAAGACAAGGAGATGGATTCTTTAAAGTATTTTAAGTAAAGTTATAAATTTAATGGTTGATATTGTCTTAAATTTTGAAATATCAAATGATTTTATCTTTTTTCTTATAATATCAACAATTAATCATATGTGATTGCATCTTAAAGAGATAACTTTAAGAACATAACTTTAGAGGATTCAAATCTAACAAGACAATATGTTTGAATCATGTCTTTGATTAATAATTGAAAAAATTATTGATGTTAAGTTTCAAATTGAAGAGTTGACAATGATCTTATTATGCTCTCTATTGTCTTTATTCAGCAAATTCAGAGAAACAATCTACTAAGCGAGGGTTAGTTAGATCATGAGATGGGATCTATGAGAAATGAGGTTGCGGATGGTCTAATTACTACAGATCAACAATCCAATAGTAGTAGCACTCCAAAAGGGACATATAAAACTCGAGGTATCATCCATTATCACTACAAATAAAAGAGTTATATGAGGATAGATTGTCTTGATCGATAGAATCATTGGGTCATACATCACATAATAGAGGTAAAGTTGTTGCTGATGTGGTAGTTATTGAGTTAGAAGATGGTGAATTGCTACTAGTGTGTGATGGTCAGAGGAAACTTGTGAAGTAGGTTTTAGACTAACAGAGTGCTTTCAATATGTATTGTAAGAAAGATTAGTTCTAGACCTATAAACCTTTTCAATGGTTCTATATAGATGGACGATGCCACATATTGCGGATTTTGGCATTTATAACATTTGGATCATATCGAATAATAAGCGAATGTGCATGGTATCAAATCTAAGGTATGCATGGGGTTTTCTTGTAATGTGTTATCTTTTTGCTGGATGGATCATATAGGTTATTATAATACAATAAATTTGGTGGAATGGAGGTGTTTCGTAGAGGTCTGCTGGTAATGATTCAAGTTGGGAAGGATGTTCTTGTTATAAGGATCGGTAATTTTTAGTGGTTTGTTGAGAATGTCGATAATAAGTTAGAGGATTCTAATACTTTTGTTGTTGTCTATTGAAAGAAAGTGACGTATTGGTTGGCAATTGAAAAGTTCATTTTACTTTAAGTATTGTAAGAAGCCTAAGACGAATAGGGTCTAAAGATATGTAGACCTTAAAGGGTTCAAGAATTGCTTGGTGACTAAAAACATACTTGGGAACAATGAAGAGGTGTAGTGAGTAGCAACAATCATAGTTGGCATGGTTGTTAGTGAAGATAGATGACATCATTTGGACATAAGGTGATGAATGCTTATAAATATATTTAGGGTAGTAGATAGCTTGGAGATAAGCAATTAGCGAAACGAAATAAAAGGAACTAATGATGGTAGAAATTGCTCTATGAGCAGATGTAATTAGTTGTAGAAGTTTAAAATAAGATAGAAATTTGTCACATTGATATCTTAAATTTAAATGAGATTCATTTATGGAAGAACATTTATGCAAGAAAGTGGACAAAAGGCTAAATCATGTTTGGTATGAAAATTTCACATTATTAAGGAATGATAATACTTAGTTTCCCAATATGAAGGAATTATAATATCTAATTAATTATATAATGTGTCGAGAACGTATATCTAAACCATGATTTATGCACTTGCACAGCCTAATGCTTGATATGATTTTTATAATTGGAAAATTCCATATAAATTCTGTCTTAGTTATTAAGCATGGGTATCAAGAGAGAAGTCTTTTGTGTCTAACTCCACTGGCCTTATCCGAATGCTCAAGAAAACAGGTCTTTATAGAAAAAATTTTCAAACAAATTTTCTAGATCTAAATTGGAATGGATTTCTTTTTTAAAAGGAATTTATCTTTTTAATAAATTTGGTGAGAATCTCGGACATCATGATAAAAAAATGTGGCTCCAAAGTCCAATTACTTTTGGTTCCTTTCTCTCTCTCTAATTATGTAGATTCCATGTAATTTCAGCCACGAAGTAACAACTTTTTAAACCATCACCATAGTCTCACAAGTTCAATTTTAGAAATGATTGGAATTTAACTCCTATTAAAGTTAATTAGATGACATGGAACTTATAGTATCATTTATCCGTGAGCTAAAAAGTAAATAGACTATTAGTTTATCCACTTCTAATAACACATTTTATTGAGGATGTAATATATAAAATAAGTGGGATTATGCAGTTCCCTTATGGAGAATATATGATTTTATTTATTTTATATATTAGACATTTAATGGAAGTTGTTATTAAAACGGATAGATAGATAGATGGTTTACTTATTTATTTATTGCTTTTATCCGTGACCTAGGAAGAGACGTGCATATAAAAGCTGAGGAAAAAAATAATAATATTGGTTCAGCATGAGGATTTCAACGGGTATACTGTAAAAGTGAAGATCTTCCATGGAAGTTTCAATCATGATTTTGGAGGAAACAAAACATCGTGTGGACTTGCAGTTTTTGTCTATCTACAGCAGCCATATACTGTTGCATGCACCAAACAATCAGGCTGGCAATTACAATGATTAATGTTCTGTTCATTATTAGGAATAAAAACAACTTTCTTATCATTGCATTACAGTGAGTGAGTTACTCCCGATGAAGTTACTTTTATAGAACATCATTGAGAGTGATGAAGAACTGAAACTTTAGTACCAAAATCCCTTTTGCGAATCGAAACCCTAGGGTTGAAAAAAAGAAAGAAAAAAAAAAAAACTCTTGTTTTCATATTTCTTTATTTTACTTTTCTATATATTGTGGAAGTATAAAGTCTAATTGTAATTAATTATATTAGAATAGTTACTAATTAGTTTTGACATTTACATCAACTAGTTATTATTTCTCGTGCATATATAAATAACACTCTATGTAGTAATACAATCATCACTTCACAAAATACAAAATACTTCATCACACTTCTGTATGTTCTCATTCAATCTACTCTTATTCAAATTATTGCAACTTTTGTTGAGATAAATTCACATGGTATCGGAGCTACAAATAATCTTTGTAAAAGTTTGGTTTTCTATTTTTGATTGTTCTCTAAATCATTGATTGGTTGCTTCAATCGATTATGGAGTTTCTTTTATAATGGAGGAAAAGCATTTGATTTTGTACTTGAATTTGACATCATGACTTCTAAAACAAAAACTACATCAGTAGATGCATTTATGTTTGATCCATTATTTCTTTTAAGTTTCAATCATAAAAAATGTCGATAGGGACTTTGGTTTTCAATGGAAGCAATTTTTCAGGGTGGAGTCGATTGGTCAAATTGGGTGTAGGAGTGAAATTGAAAACATGATTCATTGATGTAACAATTGCTAGACCTAAAGATGAATCTCCTAACCTAGTTTGTTGGCAGTGATGTGATTATATGATCTGTTGCTGGATCTTGAATTCTATGGTTAGCAACATATCACAAAACTTTCTCTATACATAGACTTTGAAACAACTTTGGGATGAGCTAATAGAGTACTATGGAATCTCAAACAGGCCATTAGTATATCAATTACAGAATAACATTAGTAATTTTAAGTGGAATAATTAGAGTGTAGGTAGGCACTTAGTATAGCAAACTTAAGAAGAATTGGGATGAATTGTAGTAGCTATAGGCTTATTTGCAATGTGTTTGTGATAATTGCACTTGTAAGCTTTGAGATAAGGTAGCAGAGTTTGAATTGTAGTCTAGGTTGATGCAATTTCTTATGGGTCTAAGTGAGAGTTATGATAGTGCGTGTCATCATATTCTTTCCATGAATCTTATGCCAAGTGTAAGTAAAGCCTTTTATTTAGTTTAGCAATTTGAGAAACAACATCAAGTAACATTATTCTTTGTAATGAGCCTGATGAATCAGCGTTTGTTGCTAGAGGAAGGGGTTCTTTGATTGCTCTTGATTGGAAGAAAGCAAGAAGTAAATTGTTTTGTAAACATTATAAGAGTGAAGGGCATTCAATAGACAACCATTTTCAAATAATAGGGTATTTGGATTGGTTTAAGGGTAAGCGTATAGTGAGAGGTAAATCTATAGGAGTTAATGCAATATTACCTGGAGGCAATTCTAGTAATTTTGACATTATGTTTGATTCAACCATTGCCATTACTCAAGGACATGGATACTTTAATAACACCATTGTTGTAGGAGTTCCATATATAGGGCAAGCTAACACTAGTGTTTTGTGTACACCATTTGAACATATAGATGTAGGGGTTGTAGATAATGACAAGCATTCATAGGGTTCACTCGGTGATTCACCATATGTTTAGGGTATGTATGAGGAGTTTCTTTGGTTCATGAAAGGTAAGAACAACCATGGTACTTCAATTGCTACTGTTAATAATGTTCATTTTATAGGTAATTCTTTTGCTAATGAGCTTACTTTAGATATTCTAGATCATAATGCTAATTCATGGATAGTGGATACCCGCACCACAAATCATATGACCCCCTTTGGTAGCATCTTTATCTAACATCAATACACTTTTACACCTTATTTAAATCAAATTACCTGATAGAACTATTGTCATGGTTACATTGATGTGTTGTCACTTACCTAAATCGACAATAATGTTTACTATGTTTTAACCTTCACACACAACTTGTTGTTTGTTCACTGTCTTATAAGGGATAATCATCTTGTTGCTTACTTTTCTTCATTTGAGTGTTCTTTCTAGGACTAGAACCTTAATACAATGGCTATTGCTTAGGTACTTTGTGGTCTTTATGTTCTTCATATAACACGCAAGAAATGAGGTTTTGGTGTGACCGACACAACTTCTTCTTCATCAGCTTTTAATTGTTGTCTTTCTTCTATATTAGTTGATCTTTTCTATGCAAGATTAGGTTACACTTCCCCATCCAAACTTAAACACATTGCCGCTTGTAAACATTTTTCTTTTGATCGTTTCCTTTCTGATGTTTGTAATGAATCCAAGTTTCATAGGCTTCCATTTATATGTAGTCATCATGATACTACTTTTGTCTTTGAGCTCTTTTATTTGGATGTTTAAGGTCCTTATAAGGAACCTTTTGTTATTGATGCTTATTTCTTTCTTACTATTATTGACGATTATATAAGATCTACTTGGACATTTTTGCTTCATCATAGAAGTCAAGTGCTTTTGTGATACGTTGCGCCAAGAACCGACAAGGGTGGTGATATCGGGGTGGGTCCGATCTTACTAAAGGAATGAAAATAAAACGGGTTTAGCGAGAGTTTTAGCGAATTCATGAGTTACCTAGCTAGATATGATGCACCGATTAGATCTTACATAGCCTAAGACTAGACGGATGTGACTCATCGATTCGAATGATAGATTTGGCCGCCACAATCCTTACTAAAGGGATTGATAAGAGTTAATGACAGAGAGTTTTTCAAGAGAAAAAACTTAAAGGGTTTTTTATTAATGTGCAAATTTGTCTAAAACCTTACATACATGAGTTATTTATATATAATGGTAAACTTGTAAATAAAAAGACTAAAAAGGATGCTTTAGTGACATTCTTGTAAATACAAAATAAACATGAAGGTAATCTAGGAATAACACAAGAAATAGGATGTCCAAATAACAAAAATAAAATAAGACTAGACGGATGTGAATCATCGATTCGAATGATAGATTTGGCCGCCACAATCCTTACTAAAGGGATTGATAAGAGTTAATGACAGAGTTTTTCAAGAGAAAAAACTTAAAGGTTTTTTTATTAATGTGCAAATTTGTCTAAAACCCTACATACATGAGTTATTTATATATAATGGTAAACTTATAAATAAAAAGACTAAAAATGATGCCTTAGTGACATTCTTGTAAATACAAAATAAACATGAAGGTAATCTAGGAATAACACGAGAAATAGGATGTCCAAATAACACAAATAAAATAAGTAGTCAAATCAAATATCCGAATGAGTAGTAGGTGAGCTCGACTCTAGCATTTAGGTCATTCTCTCTCCTTTAAAAAAGTTTCGATCCGAAACTTTTCTAATTGGCTATTCCAAACCCTATCAAGATCAAATTCCAACCCACAAAAATGAAATGTAAATATAGAAAAGTACTCAAACTCTTTCACCAGTGTTATTATCGGCCAATTCTCCTTCCATTCGTGATGAACCTGATCAACTAAACTCTTCTTTAAGGATCCTTCCTTCCATTCATTATATACCCGATCAACTTCCTCTAGGTTGCCCTACCAAAATCAATTAAGGGGAATAACACAATTTTTAGCTCAAACATCATGCCATGAGCTCGGGGAATTTGAACATGTAAGATGTCAAACTTCTCTTCTAACTTAAGAATCCTTAAAGCTTCATGTGCTCTTAATGTTGGCCTCACAATATCATGCTTAGTAGCCTTCTCCCCTTCCACTTCCTCACAACTCAATTCTTTCTCCTCCCATCTATACATTTCAAATTTTTCCAATGTGAGAGTACTAAGGATAAGAACAACATAACCTACATAGGAATATCCATTACCATGACCTCATAATACATTAATATGCAATCTATAACATCTCACAAGTACAATACTATTACAACATATTTCGCCTCCAGACAATCTCAATAATGCATTGGAATATAAGAGTATGACATGTGGAAGGCTAATATAGTAGTGCCTGGGGTCGTCAGTAGTACCAAGTATCATTGGCAATAGGATCATGTTAGGAATAGGGATATTAAGTGGTAACACTTCTTGTCCTTCTTTTTTCTCTTCTTCAATATTCTTTGATTGAATAATCCTTTGTTGCCTTCTTTCTTCCTTAATCTCCTTGACCTTAACTAGTATAATCTCGAATTGTTCCAATACATAAGGGAAAACAGGATTTAGGGCTTGGTAAGAGGATTTCACCCTTAAGCCTTGTACATAATGATACCAATGTTAAGCTCTACTAGCCATTTCAGATAAATTTCAATTCAACACCACCTCAACATAAGCAAATACAACTTAAAAAGTTAATATGGACAATAAACAACACTTAATAGGACAACTAACAAGCTCGGTTTGATAAATACTTGATAGCTGCAAATAGAGACAACTTGAAAATTGGACCACACGTAGCAGCTAGCTTGGAAAAAGTAAGTTAATAGCTCGGTGATTTTCAATTATGGCAGCTTGATAATTGAAGAATAGTAAAAACTTCAACTTGGAACTTGAAGGACAATAGCTTAGTACTTTACTCCACCTCAATCATAATGATATAAAATATCTCTATTCTGTACTTAAATTAGTTCGGTGGCTTGGAAACAAAGACAAACAATTCTGTTTACTCTTTACATTATGTTCATAGACTACTACTTCATTAATAGCTTTAGTTCCGACAACATACCTAAGAGCTCAGCAATGGAAGAGCACAACTCAAATGAGCTTACCTAAACTTACAGCTTAGTCATTTTTCTAAGAAAGAAAAGATTAGCATGGCCATTGACTACACTCACAAGTTTGGAAAAATTGGTTTGGCGGCTTCGATCTATACTTCTTTTGATAAATTTAGTTCGGACCAAAATCCTACAAAGAAGCTCAACAACTGTATAGCAATTCTACTTGATCAAGCAAGCATTTGAAGCTCAACAAGACAAACACTTTAGCTTAGACATATACATAAGTAGCTCGGATGCACACTTTCTTGGCTCGGTTTAGACACTTTAGTATTTTTAGCTTGGCACTCTTGGACATGAGTCAACGGTTTGGCAAACACTCAACAGTAGCAATTATACAGAATACGACGACTATTACAATAGCTTGACAAAAATTCACTAAGCTTAACACTTCGAATTGCAACTCGAATCAAACAATTTAGCTTGGTACAAAAGCAAAGCACTTCGAACAAGGTATGTACACTCATGCAGCTAGATCGGCTAAAGTACTAGATAGTTATCAAGAGCTTAGTACTGCACTTTGCTTTGATTAGCTCGATAACTATGTAACAGCATAGTTCGATCCTTTTAGTATACAAAAGTCCATTGTCAAGCACTTAGACTTCACCTCAATAGGTTCAACAACAGCTCGATTCAACAATTTTTTACTGGATAAATTAGAACTTCTTGTATGAAACAACTTGACATTAATTAAATGATAATGTACAACAACCCTATATAAGCTTGAAAATTCAAATTACAATAACACTCTACATCAGGATAGCAGTTCGGTGATGTTGCTCTTCTACGTTACAATACATACGACATGATTAGTAATAGCTCTCACCAAAGGAATAGGATCAGCCTAGTAATTTAATAGCTCGTCTTAGAAATCAGCTCGGATTACAATCGGCAAGGAGCTCGAAACTTCTACAAGTAGCTTAAAAATTTACTTATAGCCAATAGTGAACTCGGTAGATATTAAATAGAGCAATATAACAACAATAAGCTTGGCCTCGACATTAATTATACAAAGTAGCATAAGGTTGACACAAGTCATACAATAGCTCAACTACACTTCAGCATGTTACAGTAATTAGTAACTTAGGTACAGTGTCACTAGATATACCAATCACAGCATAAACAAGACACGGGCTCGGCGTAACTAACTCCACTTCAGTGCATACAGTAGCAAGTAAAGCATAGCATTGTAGGCTTTAATTTTTACCACTCTTGTATTCCTTTACGGTCACTCACCAACACACGCTACAACATCGTACTCCGTACACAGTTATACACTCAAGTACATAGTGACAAACCACTTCAGCAGTGTAGCTTGGACACACTTAGGTACAAAGATATGATGCCTTTCTATCTTCAGTTTAGCTTAGCCAATCATTGTAGCTTGAATTTTGGCATATAACTTCCTTTTGGCTTCCTACTATATGCCTAACAAGAATACGTACACTATTACACAAAAGCAATGACCATCGGCCACTGTTCAAACAACAGCTATGCACCACTGCTTCTATTTCATTGTAATTGTAAGACCCAACTTCGACTTGTATGCATGATAGTAAAACCTCTTTGAGTACTCTATCAGATTGACAACATCATATGCAATGTATTCTCAATCTACATACACCATGATCACAATCTCGTAGTTTTCGGTCATGACATACATAATCAATATCTACTACTAAATTGGCAGTGTGGCTCTAATCGGACACCAACTCACTCAAAGATGTACACTCAAACACTTCAAACCCTTATGGAAAATTTTAGATATTAGATGAAATCTTTATGTACATCTACTATTTTTAAGGAAAGAACATCATACCTAATTCATTAGTAAACTTATAACCTTATTTACAAGGAATAAATCAATACACACCACTCTAGTAGTATCCATGAAAAACTTCAAGGAACTCCCAAATCAAAATTCCTTTAATCCTCCATAACAATCGACTCCTACTTTAAACTCTAATATCTAAATTTTGTTCCTAATGTTTCCTTCAAAATGATAGCTGAAGATGTTTACTACAATGATAATTTGAATAATATAATTATAATTAAGTTTCTTCTACGAGTCTAGTGATGTGTCTATAATATTTAAAAATCCTTACCTTTCAAATAATTCGTCCCAAAAGTGAGAAATCGGTAGTTTCTTCTACTATCAAATCATGAGCAGACAGATAAATTAAACTTATCTTTTTATGGTCAAACTCTGCTTTGATACCAAGATGATACATCATACCAAGAACCAACAAGGGCGACGATATCGGGTTGGGTTCGATCTTACTGAAGGAATGAAAATAGAATGTGTTTAGCGAGGTTTTAACGAATCTGTGAGCTACCTAACTAGATATGGCACACTGACTAGATCTTACATGACTTAAGACTCGCTAGATGTAACTAACCGGTTCAAGTGATAGGATTGCTTGCTACAATCTTTGCTAAAGGGATTGATAAGAGCTAATAAAAGCGGATTTTTCAAGAGAAAAAACTTAAAGGGTTTTTCATTAATGTGCAAATATATCTAAAACCCTATATGTATGAGCTATTTATATATAGCGGTAAACTTGTAAATAAAAGGACTAAAAAGGATGCCTTAGTGGCATTCTCGTAAATACAAAATAAATATGAGGGTAATTTAGGAATAATACAAGAAATGAGATGTCCAAATAACGCAAATAAAATAAGTAGTCAAATGAAATATTTGGATGAGTAATAGATGAGCTTGACTCTAGCATTTAGGTAGGGTTGGTACCCTGAATCCTATCACTTTGGTTCTTCAAAAATTCTTTGCTTACATTGCCAATTATTTCTCTTTAACACCAAAGCTTGTGAGGATCGATAATGGGTTGGAATTTTTATTTGGAGTAAAGAAGTCATTGTTTGATAGTATGGGCATTATGCATCAAAGAACTAATGTGTACACTTCATAGCAAAATGGTAAGCCTTATGCATTCATGCACAATTGCCAAAAAGATTTTGGGGTAAATGTCTCCTTAATACTACTTATTTGATCAATTACATGCCTATGGCCAGTCTTAGGTGGAAAACTCCTTTTGAAAAATTGTTTGGATGTCTTCCTTCTTATGAGCATTTAAGGTTGATTGGTTGATTGTGCTTCAATGTGAAGCATCCTATGCTTAAAGATAATTTTAAATCTTGAGTAGTCAAGTATGTACTATTGGGATATGCTTAAGGATAGAAAGGGTGTATGGTTTATAATCTTGTTACTCATCAAATTTTAGTTTCAAAAGATGTGGTATTCTTTGAAACTTTCTTTCCTTTCAAGGATTTGTAGCAAGCTTTGATTCAGTCCTCCTATTAAGATCCTCTAACTTTGGCGATAAACACTTCTTCTTCTCCCCTTGATTTGTCTTCTTCATCAACTATACCTTCTACTATTCTCGACTAGTCTTCTACTGTTTAGGTTGATACACATACTCTCACTAATTTGTCTTCTATAGATCAGACTTTATCTAATACACAACATGTTCCTGCCATTGTTGTTTCTACAATTCAATCACATTAAGAACTAAGGAGGTCTTCTAGGGTTAGTAGAGATCCTTAATCTTTGAAGGATTTGCATAATGCACAGCATACAACAACTCTAGCCACTCAACATGGTTTTGGTCGAGGTGTGTTAAGTGCTGATGTTAACTCAAACTTACACATAGATAAGTTATTGGCTTCTACCTTCTCTTTTACAACTTATTGTTACTTATCCCTTGTTTGGCCTTCATTCTTTTCAAACTTACCCTTTTGATTTTATGGCTTCTTTAGCTCGAATATTTGCTATCTACGAACCCCATAATTACTTAAAGGCATCGCAGTCTAAGGATTGGAAAATTGCCTTGCAAAATGAACTCAATGCCTTAGAAAATAATGATACGTGGGATTTAACTTTATTGCCCAAAGGAAAGAAAGCTAAAGGATCAAAATGGGTATACAAAATTAAATATCAACTTGATGGTTCTATTGAGAGGTATAAGGCTAGATTGATAGCTAAAGGTTTTACCCAAGTTGAAGGTGAGGACTTCCATGACACTTTTTCCCTTATGGCTAAAATAAGTTTAATTAGAATTTTGTTAGGTATTGTTGCAGTTGCTAATTGGCCTTTATATCGGGTAAATATTAATAATGTCTTCTTACATAGGCATTTGGATGAAGACATTTATATGCTTCCTCCTCAGGGATATGGTAAAGCATTGCCTAATCAAGTTTGCAAACTCAAGAAGTCCTTATATGGACTTAAGTCAACTTTAAGGTAATGAAATTAGGAAATATCTTGGTTTCTTCATTCTTTGGGTTTTCTTCAGTCTTCCCATGATGTTTCTTTGTCTACTAATATGGATGATTGTGGAACAGTTTTTGTACTTCTCTATGTTGATGATATGTTAATCATTGGTTCAAATGAGGCTTTTATTTATTTTGTTAATGTTGAGCCCTATTTTGTGTAATTTATTTTATAATAAGCCCAATCCACTCAATATAAAACATTTGACATAAAATTAAAGAAATATTTTTTTTAAAAATTTTTAGAAAAATTATAGTCGTCAACCAGTTAAATTGGTAAAAAATGAAATTAGAGTTTCTGGGTAAGAAAACCCTAATTTAATCACTAGTTTGCAAATATTTTAAAAATAATTTTTTAGAAAATTAAACTAGAAAAAACTAAGTTTAGAGGTTAACTTATTAAAACTAAGTTATCATGTAAAGATAAAAAGAACTAATAGGATTTATTTTTTAATAATTTTTCTAAAAGTGCCAAGATATGTACAGATATGCAAAAATACAATTAAAATGGATTTTTAGTAATTTTTATTACGAATTTTCTATAAAAGAAAAATTTTCAAAATTTTTTTTATACAGTTGCCCTGAAGATACCGACGTACTCACTAGTTGGGATTAAATCAACGTAGTTCTTTTTTTTAAAAAAGATTTAGTGGGTTGTTTCTTTTTAATTTGAAAATTATGCCAGGTTTATGTTTTTTAATCAATTTATTTTTATTAAGAAAAATCCTAAAAAAGACTAATTTTTATTCCTAATTAAAAAAGAAAACTAAAGACTTAATTTTTTAAAAAACTACAAGTTAGTATTTTTTTTTTTATTTTTGGAAAAAAGTACTACATGACAAAACTTAAAAAAAAATCTTAAAACACCTAAATGAAAAAGAATAAATAAATAAAAGATGTAATTTTTATGAATTATGCTAACATGCAATTATCATAGAAGACATGCCGTTTTATTATGCCTAGCTATGGAAAAGATCAAACTATGGATAAGACGCCTAGATCATGGAAAAGATACCTGAACTATAGATAAGACGTTTGAACAATAGAAAAGATGTCAATTGAAGATTTTTTATTTTACGAAAACTAAATAAGTGACAAAAGGATTTTTTATTCTTGAAAAATCTCTAAAAACCTAAAAAGACAACTTTATGACAACTTGCTTAAATATGCAAATTTCATGCAAATGTGATACTTCTAAAAATGTAATATCTATGCAAAAATATATTTTATTATTTAAAAAATGATGACATGCCAAAAATCAACTAATTATAATTAACGCTAAAACCTAAAAAAAAAAACCATGCTAGTACTTATTTGATGTAAATAAACCATCTAAATTATGTAACTTTGTAAAAATTAATACTACATGTTAAAATTATAAAATATTAACGAAGTTAACAATAACTAAAACAAAAGAACTAAAACTAAGTACCTACATTAATAAATAAAGTTAGTAAAAACAAGTTTATAAAAAAGGACTAACATTACTAAACTAATTAAAAAAATAAATAACTACAATAATAATAATCATAAAAAAAACAAAAGAGAATGGAATCCAAAACGATCTAACTGGTTGGGTCAGATTTGCTTATGCATGGGTTGGATTCAAGTCCTATTCATGTTCGTCGACAGTGGGTGAAGTGTGTGGTGTAAAGTGCAGGCATATGTGTTTTATTGACCGTAAAGTGGATATGTGTTCTAGTTGTGTGGCGTCGTACTGTGTAGCCATGTGTGAGTGATGTGAGGATAGCGTGAGGTAAGGGAGTGTGTGCAGGTGAGTGTATGAATTAGAAAATTGTGGAGTGTATAAATTTAAGTGGTAAGGAGATTATGAGGTGTATATGTAATGTGAATTGTTAAAACGTGTAGTTTTTATAGCCTATTGTCTACTATTAATAGATAATAAATTTGGATCTTTTGTATTTTTTTGAATAAGGATTTAATCTTAACAAATCTAAGATATAATGATATGATAATATCTTATTTGAATTCATTAAAGATTTAAAGATGTAATCTTAACAAATTCGAGATTCGATGATACGATAATATCCAATTTAGATTAATTAAATATTCAATCTAGTTTCTAGAAACCTTACATTGAGTCAAGCTTTCTAATTTTTTTTTTCTTTTGGCCTGAATTAGTACAACTTGATTTAGCCTAAAACATACACTAACCATCTTGGATTCAAATGAGATGGTTGACATTGTAGATTGACTATATTTGACTCGACTTGACTCCACAAGAATAAATATGACTTTTGACTGATAGATTTAGCAAAAGAGATAGTATTGACAATACTGCTAGACAAGACACAACGTGATAGAATATACTAACAGAGTTAACATGACATGAGACTCAATAATAACAAATTGACAATTTCAGATTTGCCATTACTCTGTTAGGTTACTTATTGCAACTACCTATATGAAATGTATCGTTACGTCATACTTCTCTCATACATTGGATTACTTTAATGGATTTTTCTTCAATCACCAATTCGGCATTTTCAGTATCTATAGAAATTTCTTCTCCAAATATAACTTCTTTAATGAAAGATGTATTATCTTCTTTGAAAGTCATATTTCTTTAAGTTTTATATGCTACTTATGATTACTTAACTTCAATAATGCCATCCATACCATCCATAAATACTTGATATATATATATATATATATATATATCAAAATACTATTGATAGTTATCTTAACTAGCGTCTTCGTATACAATTGACATGTATACGTTTCTCTCTATTCTATAAGTACAATCCATGCACTAATCCTATATTGGTATCATGCCAATCTAATGTGATTCTAGAAAAACATAGTCACCCCTTTTACTTCTAATATCTCATTTTCAACATCAAATATAAAATTTCCACTATATGTTCAATTCGAGTTTAACTCAACCCTATAGTTCAAATGTTCATAAACTAATTTTCAAAAATACATTTAAATCTTTATATGTTACTAGTAGATCTAATTCTTATTGGTATTTTCTTCAATCTCTTATTTATAGATATCAACAAACTTCTTATCATCTACCATTAATAGCTTTTCTTCTAAATTTGACTTTAGTCATATCTTACAGTCTTTTAGATTAATATCCTTCCTCTAATATAAATTCTAAACCAACAGGTAATAATAATCCCAATCACCTTAAATCCCTTTCTGTCTACTAATTTTTTACTTATAGGGAATGAACACCTCAATATCATTATTACACCTGCATTTTATTCATTTATATATGCCCTATAATAATGATATTTATCAACTAATTTTTTTATTCGTATTTATCATCATTCAACTAAGATTAAGGACAAGTCCTTCAATGAAATTATTACTTATCTTCTGATACCTTTAAGCTTAAATCCTTAGATAACTATTTGTGATCAATATTTCTTATCATCTTATCATAATTAGTTTACTAATAGATAATTATTTTATAGAATTCACTTTCTAGAGGGTTATGTCTTTCTAAATCGATTTTTGAATAACTAAGTAACTTTTGATTAAAAACCTTAATTCTCTCCAAACTTTTTTTTGTCTTAATTCCATTCCCATTGTCACTTGTTACTCATCTTATTACTATTTAAAGGTGCCTAGATACATATCCAATCATAATTTACCTAGAAACCTTATTTCTTCACTCATATGCCATTTAATAATCATCCATCTCCTATATTCGAACATAAGTGCCACATAATAATGTCGTTCAGTTTACCTCAATAAGACATAAAGATCTTATTATCCACTTCATGCTTATTTTGCTTTCCTTTCACTGGCTTATAACTCCAAACATATAAGTCTTCAATTCATGATTCATTAAGGGCTAAAGAATTCATAACCTAATCATAGTCTGATAGTACCATTTCTTTTACTGTTCTTACATATATAAAGGACTTCTTAGATTGGTCACCTAAAACACATCCGATCCTTTTACACCCTTAATCACAAGTGTGTAATACATTACAGTATATGTACATATCCAAAGAATTTACATCTGTCAAGGAGCACAACTATATCTATTAAAAGATCGATAAGATGTTCACTTATATGATTGACTAATTATATGATTGATTCTAACTCCCGACAAAACATAAACAATTATTGTATTGTATCCATCATTTAAATAAACAATATCAATTCTTCATTTGAATGAATTCCATCACCGTTATCCTCCAATTTAATTATCATCACTACTTATTGATTCAGTACTCTATATTTCAATAGGAAAATCATAAATAGTAATCATTCCTTATACCTTATCAGTATCAAACTCCTCAATGATATCATCATCTATCATCTTATACACCGCATTCTCATTCTGTACAAAATTTACTCATAAATTAGGTTTTAATTATACCTTTAGTATAGGTTTCGATTCATTTTTGAATCAGTTTCTAACTTATCGCTCTCAATTTTTTGTCTTTCTAAGATCTTCTTTTACACCATGCTTTATTTCACTCTATGTTATACTATCTCATATTTATACTAAGCACTAAGCTGAGATTATCTTGAAAATTCTATAGGTTTCCAATTTACCTTAATCTATAATACATATCACCATATCTCTATTGTTCCAAAACTCAAATAAGCTCCATTATTATCCATGAGTCTCATCGAGTCTCATCATGTCTCATTAATTACAACACAACTCTATCAACAAACTTCCTAAGAATCTCATTCACAATATTAACATATCCTAACCAACCATTTTAAACAATATACTCTACATCTTAACTCTGTATTAGATCAAGTATTTTCCTTTATTCTACTTAAAATAACTTCAACTAACTACCAATTCTTCATGTGATCTCATCACTAGGGTCAAATTCGATTAACATTTATCTTAGTTTACTATTATAGTCACTACTTATCCTATAATTTATAGTACGATACTTTAATACCCACTTATTTCTACTCACTCTTAATATACTTCTAAAATGTTTAATTCTTTTAAATTGTCATTTTTCAAAGTGAGTTCACTATAACTTTATTCTGATACCAACTTAGAACTGTTATGTCCTAAAGCGGCAAAGTTGTAACAGTTCTATCGTGCAAACTATTATAGGATAGAAGCTAACCTTGCAACCGCTATCTTAGACTTGATCTACATAAGGCGTTCACGACTAACTCACTTTGAAGTAAATAGTTTATAAATTTAATAAGTTATTTACTTAAGAAAGTATGAAATCATTTATATACAGTAAGATTCAACTATTATAAATAATGTTTGGAGGGTTTTGTTGTCCTATACTTCCTAAATAATACATTATTTGAAAATTAGAGATTCTAAATAAAGATTAAGACCTTAAAGATATATTTGTTCTTCAAATGTATTTCTTCAGCCCTTAGGATCCAGCAGTTGCTAGTTTTAGGGTAATTATAATCTGCTTCTTAGCTAGTATCTACAACAAAGTCTATAGAGATGTTTGTAACTACAGCTCAGTAAGTTGAGACAAAAACTCAAAACCATACAGCAAACACAAATAGGTTTATCAACCAAATTATTGGTGCAATGTATGCTTAAGCAAATGCCATCGCACGACGTTGTCCGACTCGTCGTGAGATTAGAGAAATTGCACTTGCTCTAATCTGGGTTGAGGAGTTTCCGTTAATATAACAGTCTATGACCAAACCTAGGCTTGTACAATAGAGACACTGTTCCTCCTACGATTATCTTTGAACCATTAACTTTACCTTTACTGTAATCTCCTCACTAATCACTTAGTTCAACTAAGGAGGAAGAGGAGATCGATTATACCATCTAGCGCTATCTCTTTCAAAGGGGTCTGTATTTGGTCAGAAAATCTTAATGTTCCTCTAATGGGTTACTATGCATGTCTAGTTTAAAATTTCAAGTCATATATTTAATTAGATCTAGTTTCAAGTATTTAATTATTTCAACAAATCATATAAATACAAGCTAGGACAACAATCAAAATTATATCTTCAAACTCAGAAACAAGCATATGTGCATAGTTAACTATCTAACAAGCACAATCATGTATAATTTTAAACCTCTAAGTATTACAATTTAGTACTTCAAAATACAACAACATATTAACCCTAACTTATCGGGTATCTTTGGTCGCTTATTCAACCAATCGCTGCTCGACTCGTCTTTATATGTCTTATAATATACAATATAAATGTGTTTTTAGTATTTATATCTTGATGATATGTATATATATATATATATATATATATATATATATGCTCTAAGTTATGATTTAACCTAATTCTTTCCATATATATAATAGTTATTATTAATTCATCTTAGGTTAGTTAAGGGTTCGGTTTTCGAATTTGGTTCTGATTTAGGTTTTAAAGCGGTTTCAATTAAGAAAATTATTCGTAGAGCCTAAAAATGTGATCTAAACACAAATGTGAAATTCATCACATTAGGCTCGAGTATCCTAACTATTACTTTTAGTTCTAAATCGGTATTTTATTTTACCTGGTACACTTAAATCTTTATTAGTGTATTGAACTTATTTTTTATGTGAGAAAATTTTTGCATTTTTCATATAATTATCTAAATTTAAGTCTCTTACCATCTTTTATATATATTCCTATTATTAGTATAATATCAATTTTTATTCTAACATTTTTTATTTATTATATTTCCAATTTTTGCATGTTATATAATATTACCTATTATGTACATAATACATATCTAATATTTCTATTACTCCAAATATCATCTCCCAACAACAATTTAACATCTCAAAATATTTAAATTTATCCCAAATAAGATTTTACACTCAATTACCCAAAATTACAAAATTAACTTAGAATTTACCATTTTTATCTATTACATATTTACTACATAATGCCCTAATAGTTACATCTAACACTCTAAATGCTACAATTAGCATAATCCAGAGATTTTAATATCGTCAAATATATAATTATATACTAAATTAGTAATTAATCATTTTATTACTTAATTAATCCAAAGTTACCCATTTTATGCATAATTTTAAGGCTTAAAAATTATCTGAAAATTCATTTTTGAAAAAGGGAGTCATAGCATTGTTTTAAATGTTCTAATTAGCTTATACAAAAATTTTGGACTCAAAACTACATTTTTAAGGTAATTTATTTCTAAATTGAAACGTGCTCAGTTTTGCATAATTTCTTAAGCAATATATATCATCAAAATAATATTTTTCCTAAAAACTACATACAAAAATATTTTAGATTATCAAATTTTATAATTTTCTAAGCATATTTAATATTTTTAACAAAATATGTAAAATCGAAGGAAAATTTAGACTCATTAGAACTAGTGGCTCGCTTACCAATACCTTATTGGCTAGATTGGGCATTGCCACCACCATGTAGCGATGATAGTCGTCCACTCCCAGGTGTTCGTTTGGTTTGGGATCTCCTTTAAGGCTCTAACTGTACGGATTTTTGCTAATTTTTTAAAAACCTTAATTTTCTCTCAAATTTTTGACCCTCTTAATTTTCTATAACTCTAAACATCCCAAATGAGCTTTGTAAAATTTTGGGTATTTATAGAGGTCTTAGGGATTTTTTGCGCATTAAATTGAAGTGACAATTGCCTTATCTTATCTTTTTTTCACTTTTTATTTGTTACATTTTGATTGGTTAATTTTATTTCTCCATTTCCAAGCTACCATGACTACTTTCTAAAGATTTCCATATTTTCCTTAATTATTCATGCATTTTCTTTAATTATTTAACATTATTTTAGCCTACTTCGGGCATTTTAAGTAATTACGCATATTTCTATCTACGAGTAAATACATATATGGTATAAATAAATATTCCTAAATATTATTTAAGTTATTTTATGATTTTTAGTGTGCATATAATTTATCTGTAGCGATTCTTTAGTTATCAGAATACATTTTACGTATTTTCAATAAATAACAAATAATATACTTAAAATTTAAAAATTTTATATTCTCTTATTTTATTACTTATTTTCTTAAATTCGAGATTACGGGATCACTTTTATTAATAATTTTAGCTTTATTATAAGATTTGGGCTGAATCGGACAATTTGTTCGATCGCCCTAAATTCTATGAGTCAAACCCTGAGTAGCTAATTGTGGATCTTACAGTCAGTATATCCATCAACACACCTATGTTGGTGTTTGTGTAGCTCTGTACTGTTTTATCCTTGGCTTGTGTAATACTAGATCAAATTCCACCAAATCTTAAAAATGCAATCCTCTTAGATAAAAAAACTACCTTAAAAAACTCAATCAAAGTGAAGTAAAAATATTCAGCTATCTCAAGCTTAAGCTTTGCTATCATGCCCCCAAGTGTATATTTTGTAAAACCTCTTTAAACATATAGCTCCCATGGCATCTCAACATTGATTCCTTGTTTAGCAGCTACTACATTGATTTGAACTTGAGCAACTAACAAGATGAAGCTAACAAAATCTAGTTTGAGTGATTGTGTTTCCCCCCATACACCATTGAAGCAATCGATAACCTACAGAGTAAAGGATTTGAACACTCAAAAGAAAGCAATATGTATTCTAGAGTTCCATTAGTTTGTTACAAAAATGACTTTTGCTATTTATATTAGTATAAAAATCTAATAACAAACTCTATCTTAGCAACCAATAGCAACTAAACAAGTGGAACAATCTAATAATAACACATGTACCAAAAAAAAAAAAATTATACTAATGCTCTATAATTTGTCATCCCCCCCCAAGTTAGAGATGTATGCAAAGATAACTTAGATTGAGAGAAAGACAATTGTTGCTTAGCCAATGGCTTGGTGAGAGCATTGACAACTTGCAAATGAGAAGAAACATAACCAACATGTAAGAAACTACAAGTAACATGATCTTTGACGAAGTGGACATCAACATCAATATGTTTAGTCTAAGTATGCAAATAGGAATTTGAGGCAATTAAAATAGTAGACCTATTATCAAAATACACATCAATGCCAAATGAAGTTCAATGCTTGAATCCCTAATCAAATAAGACATCCATAAAACGTCTTTAGTGGTAGCAATGAGACTCCTATACTTTGCTTTAGTAGATGATGTTGAGGTAATTGGTTCTTTAATCGTTTTCTAAGAAACAAGCGCACTACCAAGCATCAAACAGTAATCGGTGATAGATTTCTTATCAACGAAATTAGCAGTGCAATTCGAATAAGTGTCAGTACATAAAGTAAAATCATTTGTAGATGGATAAAAGAGGCTAAGAGAGATAGTCCCTTTTAAGAATTTGAGAACATGGAATAGTGCTTGTAAACGAGAAGTTCTTAACATGTCCATGAACTGACTTAGAGCATGGACTGCAAAATTAATGTCAAGTTGAGTGATGTTAATGTGGGATAATCTCCCAACAAGCCTTCGAAAATAGGTGGGATTAGCCAGCAACTCACCATCATCAAAGCTTAAATGTAATCTACTAGGAATGGGAGTTTTTGCTGGCTTACAAGCTGTAAGCCCTATTTTTAACAAAACATTAGCAATAAGCCTATGTTGACTTAATAGATAACCTTCAATAGCATGACACAACTCAAGCTCTAAAAAATACCAAGCAGGTCCTAAATCTTTGATGGTGAAGGCAATGTATAATTGAGACTTTATGTCAAGCGCTGAAGCGGAAGAATCATAACGGTTCTACTATGCAAACTATTCTAAGATAGAAGTTGACTATACAGCCGCTATCTTAAACTTGATTTACATAAAATATCCACGAGTAACTTACGTTGAAGTAAATAGTTTATAAATTAAACAAATTATTTACCTAAGAAAGTACGAAAATATATATATACACTAGGATTCAAATATTACAAATAATGTTTACAAGATTTCATCGTTCTATATTTCCTAAGTAATGCATTATTTGAAAATGGAAGATTTTGAAATAAGAGCTAAGACCTTAAAAATATATCTATTTTTCAAATATATTTTCTCACTCTCTAAGATTTAATAGTTGCTAACTTTAAAATAAATGTAGGTCATTTCTTAGCTAACACCTGTAATAACGTCTATAGGGATGTAAGCGACTAAAAGCTCAATAAGTTGGGATGGAGACTTACCTCAAATATAATAAGGATTTTCAATGAAATTAGTTAAATGCAATGCATGTACAAGCAAATGCCATCGCACGATGTTGTTAAGCCCGTTGTAAGGTTAGACTAATTACACCTGCTCTAATTAAGTTTAAAGAGTTTCTATTAATGAAGTAGCTTACGACTAAACTTAGGCTTATGCAATGGAGACACCGTTCCTCCTACGACTATCTTTGAACCATTGACTTTATCCTTGTTGCGACCTTTTCACTTGTCACTTAGTTCGACTAAGAATGAAGACAGGACCAATTATGCTATCTAACGCTATCCCTTTTGATAGCGTCGGTATTTGGCCGAAGAACCCTAATGTTTTCCCTAACGGGTCACTATGCAGGTTCGATTTAAAATTTCAAGCCATATATTTAATTAGATCTGGTTTCAGGTGTTCAATCATTTCAAACAAATCACATAAATACAAACCAGAGTAGTAAATCAAAATCACATCATCAAACTTAAGAACAACCACATATAGGCATATGCACAGTTAACTATCTAACAATCACATTCAAGTATAATCTCAAGTCTCAGAGTACTACAAATTAGTACTTTGAAATATAATAATATATTAATCCTAACTTACTTGGACTCGAGGTACAACTTGCACGCTCATTCGATATGCAACTCGCATAAGCCATTGTCAATAATCCTTATAATAGAAATATTGTTTCAATTTCCACATAACTGCCATATATTAGTTTTATTTTATAATACTTATTGTTATCTTTTGTTTAGGGTTTAATATACTTATTTATTCAGGTTTTTTCTTTTACAATTATTCTTAATTTAGGCTAGGTTCTAATTCTGTTTTGCAATTTCGATTTCGATTTAGGTTCTAATTCAGTTCCAACTATGGGTGTTATATGTAACCTTTTGTTTCAAACCATAATGTGATATTAATCACATAATGCTTGAGTATCCTAAACATTGTATTTGGTCTCTAACTAGTACTCTAGTTCATTTGGTACACCATATGTAAGACTCATAATCAATTGCTTAGAGTTTGGCTCGTAAAATTTAGGACGATCGACTAAAAAATTCAATCAAGTCTAAATTATAAAGTAAAGCTAGAAATATTAGTAAAAATGATCCCGTAAGTTTGAATTTAAGAAAATAACTAATAAAATAAAAGCATATAAAATTTTCAAAATTTAAGTATATTATTTGTTTTTTATCGAAAATACATAAAATACATTTTGATAATTAATAAATCACTAGAGATAAATTATATGCACATTAAAAATCATAAAATAACGTAAATAATATTTAAGAATATTTATTTATATTATATATGAATTTACATGTAGGTAAAAATATGCGTTATTACTTAAAATACGTCAAACATGCTAAAATAATTAAATTTTTTCATAATTAATTAATAAAAAATCAGGAAAAATCCAGAATTAAGGTGTAGCAATTTGGAATTGAAGAAATAAAAGTAACCAATCAAATTACAACAAATAAAAGGTAAGAAAAAGAAGAGATAAGGTAATTGTCAAATCAATTTAATGCACAATAATTCTCTAAGACCTCTATAAATACCCTAAACTTTTCAGAAGCTTATTTTGGATGTTTGGAATTTTAGAAAATTAGAGAGAGGTGAAATTAAGAGAAAATTAGGGTTTTACAAAAAATTATAAGAAAATTATGCAGTTTTAGCTTCTAAGAAGAACCTAGACTCGACAAGTAGCTGAGAGTGGACATCAACTACCACTATACGGTGGTGGCAGTGCCTAAATAGGCAGTTACACCCATGGCCACCGACAATGGTCAGAGCCATCAGTTCTGGTGAGTTCTAATTTCTACCCAATTTTTCTTAAATTGTTAAAATTATTAAAATTAGTTGAAAAATTATGAAACTTATTATTTTAGAATATTTTTGTATTTTTTTAAGGGAAAATATTATTTTAATAAAAATATATCCTATGATATATAGTTCTTGAGAAATCATGTAAATCCAAACATATTTCTATTTAAAAATAAATGACCTTACGATTGTAGTTTTGAGTTCAAAATTTTTGTATAAAGTACTTAGGGGTTATATAATAGTGTTATGAAGCCCTTTTTAAAAAATTAATTTTCAAGTTTTTTAGATAATTTTTAGGCCTTAAAATGATGTATAAAATGGATAATTTAGGGTTAATTAAGTAATTAAATGGGTAATTACTAATTTGATGCACAATTATGCATTTTAGGATGTTGAAATGTGATGGAGTATGCTATTTATAGCATTTAGAGTATTAGATGTAATTAATAAGGTAATTATGTAGTAAATAAGTAATAAGGAAAAATAATAAATTTTAAGTTAATTTGTAAATTAGGGTAATTAGGTATAAAATCTTATTTGGGATGAATTTAGACATTTTGAAATGTTAATTGATGTTAGGAGATGGTAATTAGAGTGATAGAAATATTAAATGTGTATTATGTACATAATAGGTGATAACACATAATATGCAATTATTGGAAATATAATAAATAGAAGATATTAGAATAAAAATTGATATTATACTAATAATAGGAATATATATAAAATCTAGTAGAAAATTTAAATTAGGGTAATTATATGAAAAATGTAAGATTATACTAGTTAATAGGTTGTTGTATTTTTGAGGCTTGAGATTATACTCAGTTGTACTTGTTAGATGGTTATATGCATGTACTTGATTCTAAGTGATGTTATGATTTTGTTGTGATTCTGGCTTGTATTGCATAAAATGATTGATTACCCTAAACTGGACTTAACAAATACGTGACTTGTAATCATAAATTGGACTTACATAGCAACCCATTAGGGAAAGCCTAGGATTCTCCTACCAAATACCGATCCCTTTGAAAGGGATAGCATAATGGGTCCCTTCTTCATCTTTAATCGAACTAAGTGACAGATGAGGAGGTTATGACAAGGGTGAAGTCGATGGTTTGAAGGTAGTTGCAGAAGGAGCGGTTTCTTTATTACATAAGCTTGGGTTTGGTCATAAGTTGCTACATTAACAGTAACTCCTCAACCCGAATCAGAGCGGGCGTAATTTTGCTAATCTCATGATAGGTTGGACAACGTCATGTGATTGTATTTGCTTGAACATGTATTGTACTTAACAAGTTGGTTAATAACCTTGATTATATTTGTGGTATTGTTTTAAGTCCTCTGTTTCGACTTACCAAGTTATTGTGGTTGCTCATATCCTTATAGACATCTTTGCAGGTGCTAGTTAAGAAGCAGTCAATTGCTAGATCCTCGAGAGTGAGGAAAAAAATTTGAAGAGCAAACATATTTTTAAGGTTTAAGCTTTTATTTTAGAATTTTTCATTTATGAATAATGTATTAATTAGGAAATAGATTACGATGAAATATTATAAACGTCAGTTGTAATAACCGAATTCTAGTGTATATATATATTTTCGTACTTCCTTATGTAAATGACTTATTTAAATTACGAACTGTTTACTTCAAAATGGGTTAGTCGTGGATGCCTTATGTAGATCAGGTCTAGGATAGTGGTTGTAAGACCAACTTCTATTTTAAAATGGTTTACATGGCAGGGCTGTTACGATTTTTCCGCTTTGAGATGTGACACCATAATCCTAATTTAGTTACCGAATTTACTCTTAATATAAGAAAAATTTACATTTTTTATATAATTATATAAATTTATATCTAATATTAGATTTATTTTATATTAATATTATTATAATATTACCACTTTTGGCATAATATTTTCTATTCATAAATGTCATATATTTACATATTATGTACTATTATATAATTCACTCCTAAATTACCTATTTAACACTTCTAACACAAATATTTATCATCCTTTATCCTTTAATAATATATCAAATGTCTAATTATATCCTAAATCAGAAATTATATTTAGTTAACCCTAGATTATAAAATTAATTTAAAATATACCATTTACCTACATATTTTGTACATATCATGCATAATACATACAACTAATGCCTCAAACTCTAATAAAGCTATGAAAAATATATTATAATCAATTAATTATGGTTGTTATATTCTAATCATGAAAAGTATTAAGATAGTTTAGCATATATTATTCTCTTATACTGATTTTAGATTCGATTTTACTAAAAATTAGCTTGAATTAGGTAAATGACCACATAAAATTATAAGATTCAAATTGAATATTCCAAAAATCATAACTAAGCTTCAGAAGTCATTACAAATTGGATTAATTAAGGAATTTGATTAAAAACCTATTATTTTTTTATATGAAAAACATTGTAGATTCAACAAAATAATTTTAATAAATACTAAACATGTAGTTTATCAAAAATTATTTTTACATAAATTAAATATATCATATAAGGATTATGTACACCAACAATTAGCTCAAATGACATTGTTTACTATTTTTGAAAAATCATACAAAATTCGTTGGAATTAGAAAAAAAATGGTTGGATATTATGATTCTATATGAAAAAATACCAAAGGAAACCAAATTTCATAATTTTTCATGCATATTTGATATTTTTACTAAATTAAACAAATCAAGAAGGGAAATCGAAACTCACTAATTGATAAACTTCTAGTCACTAGCGATGGCTCCACCACTGTCTACAACTCTATATGTGGGGTTCACTATCTGTTAGCGGTGGTTGTTCCTCTTCAAGTGGTCGTTGGATGTGGGTTCCCTTTATTAGCCCTAAATATATACTATTTTGTCTAATTTTGCTAAAATTAGTTTTTCCTCTCTTCTCTCCTCTCCTTAATTTTTTTCTTATGCTAAACCAACCAAATGAGGTTTTGAAAGTGGTTTGTTGAATTTATAATTGGGTTTGGTATTTTTCTTCTAATATTTCATTAGCAAGTGTCCTTTATCTCTTACTTTTTTACTTTCTATTTAGCTTAATTTTATTGGTTTACTTTTTCTTCCTCAATTCCAACTTGCTACGCCTCATTTCTTGAATTCTCTTCATTTTTCCATATTTTTATTTAATTATTTATGAATTTTATTTAGTTATTTAGTATTATTTTAGCATATTTCGGGTATTTTAAGTAATTTCGCATATTTTTACCAACATCTAAATACAGATATGGTATAAATAAATATTTCAAAATATTATTTAATTTATTTTATGATTTTTAGCATTGATATAATTTGTTTTTATTGATTTGTTAGTTATCGAAACTCGTTTTACGTGTTTCTAATAAATAACAAGTAATTTAAATATAATTCAATATTATAATAATTAATTATTTTTCTAAATTCAAACTCATGGGATTACTTTTACTAATATTCCTAATTTCGTCGTAAAATTTGGGCTAAATTGAATAATTTGCTCGATTATCCTAAATTTTACGGATTGAATTTCAAACACTTAGTTGTGGGGCTTACACTTTAGCTCAAGAATAAGTGTCTCATTAGAACTAGTGAGTAGTACATTATCAACACAAAGGATAACAAAAAAACTTGACTCATTCTTCTTAGTAAAAAGAGAATGGTCATGTTTAGATTGAGAAAAACCAATTGAACGTAAGAAAAGTGAAATTTCTAAATTCTATTATCTTGAAGCTTGTTTAAGCCCATATAAGGATCTCTTGAGAAGACAAACTCGATTGGGTTTCACTTTAGTATATTCTTTCGGGGGCAATATATATGTTTCTTCATCCAAATGTCCATGCAAAAATGCATTAGTTATATTTATTTGGTGAATGAACTATGAAGAAGCAACAACAACAACGAATAACACATGCATGGCATTCAATTTTGCCTTTAGAGAAAAGTTCCAATATATTCTTTCCCTTCAACATATTTAAAGCCTTTAGCTGCAAGTCTAGTTTTGTACCATATGTTTTAAAGTTAATTTTGTAAACCTACTTACATACTATGGCTTTCTTTCCTTGAGGCAAACAAGTAAGCTCCCAAGAGTTAAGGCGCTTAACTCTTTTTCCATAGCATCTATCCATTCTTAATGTTTAGTTTTTGGATAGTAAGGACATGTAACAAGGAAGCTACATAGTTAGAAGGATAATCGACACACATGGAATGATAAAACAAAGGATATTTAGTGTTTGGGGAAGAGGAAGTAATAGCAACAGCAGTTTTAGACTGAACATTATAGAAAAAATCAAACAACCAATTAGGAGGCTTCTCTATTAGAATGGATCATTAATAGAAATGCCATCCCTATTCGAAGAAGTATTAGGACAGGTAGGAGAAATAATAGGAAACAAAGGGGATTTAATTGGTGTTTAAAAAATTTTAGTGTTAGTGGGTAGAGCAAGGTTACTAGGTTGAACAAATAAGGACTGATCCTTTTAAGGATACTTATCTTCAATGATGTTCACATCCTTATTAATCGTTAACTGCTTGGTGAAGAACACTAAGCTAAACTCGAGAGGGGGGGTTGTAAATTGAGTTCTAGGACAATAAGCAATTTTTTTCCGAAATTTCCAATTAAATGCAATAACAAGAATGATGATAAAACAATAATAAGTATAGAAATTAAAAGAGAAAGGGATAGAGAAATTCAAGTTCAAATATAACGTGGAGTTTGGACCGCTCCCTAATCTCCACAAACTCACAATGCCTCAAATCAAGGACTTCATACTACTTTATTAATTTTTCAACACAATGCTCCAAGAGCTTACACAAGCTCATACATAATCACTATTCCACATAACAATCTCTAGTATAGTATTCTTCTTTCTATCAAGATTACAAAGTATATAAACACTTAAGCACTAAGTCTCTTTTGTTTGATTACAAGTAAAGAGTACAAGAGACAATTGTAAGTAACGAGACCAAAGAATGTCTTTTAATTGCAGTAAAATATTAGTTATTCATTCCCTTTGGTTGAGTTGTTGAGCATTCATATCAACTCATTGAATTCTTCCTGTTATTACGCATTAAATGTTCTAACAACTACTTACATTAGACTTATCGGCATGTCGATACCTTACCCTTACTAGCAAGCCGGTAATAAATTGCACTACCAGTAAGTGAATCAACATACCGGCTCCTTAAGGCCAGTAAACTTTTCTTTGTATTGTTCACGGTTTTACAGTGTCAGCCTGGTTCTTTCTTGAACCATTATGTTGATAGGCCAAATATCACTTGAAAATGCTTTTAACAACCAATAAACAAATACACTTTGTAATTTAACTTCAAGATCATTTAATTACTACTCAAAAGATTAAGTTTCTTATAGAGATAATTGATATACTTAATTATTAAGCAAATTAATCAACTTTATTCAATTATCTCAATATGGTCAAATAAAACTTAGTTTAATCATTCACTTTTGTTTTGTTTTCATCAAAATCAATTAATAAACCCTAAGTTCAACAATTTCCCCCTTTTTGATTAGGACAAAACTATTATATACCTAAGAACTCCCCCTCAATTTAACATTAGATCTCAAGATGTTCAATAATGGAATAAGATTGAGCAAAATGCTTACGTAATGAGAATATTGATTCTTTTCATAAAATCTTGATATATTAGATATATTAATTTACAAGTGCTAAGTTATAATATAAGTCTAGAGGTTAAAAAGGAGATGACCATTACCCAATCAACTTACCATTTTCCAATCAACTTGACAAAGTATTATTTTGCATAATAACAAAATATAAGTCAAAAAAGTTAATAACTTAACCATTAGCTAACAACTTGAATCGAACAGCTAATGACTTGAATATTTCTCCCCCTTTAGCCTCATCAAAATGAGGGGGATCTAGGTGTTGAAAAGGGAAGAGGATTCAAGTTGAAATTTTGGCAGAGTTCTAGCTTATATCGGAGAGTATACCCCTTGCAAGAAGAAGATCAAAGAAACACAAGGCTTAAAAAGAGTTATAAAACAATGAGCAATGACAACTAAGAATAGCAAAGCAAGTTCATTTAGAATGGATCATAAATAGCCAACAGTAAGAGTAGGGTCATTAAGGACTAAAGTTCACAATACAACATAAATATAAAGTGGCCAAAGGCCAAGTCCATAAACATAAACATAAGAAACATAAAAAGCTAAAGTGGATAACTAAGTAGTAGGTGGATCATTATCCTGAGCTAAAGGAGGAAAAAGGGCAACAAAGGCAATGATAGTTCAGTTGGAAATGACTCTAGAGCCCTTGAAACTCGTTGTGAAGATGATCATGAATATCATCTTGGAGTTGATTGAACTGCATCTTAGAGTATTGATAGAAAGGATGCTGAGACACAAGAGTAGTTGTCGGATCAAAGGCAGGAAACCCAAAATAAGGTGAAGGTTGGTGAAAAGATCCCTCAAGTGTAGGAGTAGGAGCATGACTAGGAGTTGTACTAGAAGGGGTATGAGCACTGTAATTGCATGGCTAACCAAAGGATGTAACCGAGCCCTGTGGGTTGCGCTTAAAGCCAAGATCAAGGGTTAGAGGGGGGAAGATCTTTCCACTGAACCCAATTGTTGCCAAATTTCTTTCAAATTCCCTTACAAATATTAATCAACTTAAGATGCCTAACGTAAGCTACTTGTGGAGGTATAAGAAACTGAACACCATTTCTGATAAGCAATTGGGTAACCAATAAGCTAAAGCGAAGGAAGGCTTAAGACGGGTTATTGGTGACATGTTCGAAGCACTATACTACAATACTAAAAAAGTCAATTTGCTTGTTCGTGAGTAAATAATATAGAATCCATAAATCTTAAAGGATGACATTAGCTTACTGGCCTTGATAAGGGCAATGACTATAGATATTCTCTGGAGTAATAGTGATGAAAGTACTTTAAACATATGTGTAAAGGATACTAAGATACAATTCATCACTTGGATTCATTTTCAATTTAGGTTGACCTTGATTATCTAGAGTTCGACATGTTACAGTAAAAATACTTAAAAGCGTCATCATGTACCTCATTGGGAAGGCAAAGGAGGTCAAGGACATGGTTGGTGATGAAGTCGAGAATTGTCATAATTCGAAACTCCTCAAGCACCTTTGGTAGATAGAAGATGCTGGTATCGACCTTGAGATTGGCAATTTTTTCAAATCTTTAAGCATGTTGTCGTGAGGGAAAAAGGTGGTGGTTATAGGCTAGGGGTGCAAGACCATGAGCAACATACAGTGCCATGGGTGTTTAGAGAGGTTTATGTGATAGAGATGGGTATGGCCGTATGTGGTGAAGAGGATAAGGGAGATGGGTAAAGTTGTTTATGATAGTAGGTAGAGAGTGCAAGTGATGGAAGCCAGTGTGACGGTTGATGGGTATAGTTAGAGAGAGAAAGTGATGAGAAGAAGACAAAGAAAGAGAGGCTAAATGAAGTGAGGAGAGAAATAGATAGGTGAGAGAATGGGGAGTTGATTTATGGAAGAAAAATGAGATTTTGATGGAGGAAAGGTGGTGAATTGAAGAGAGAGAAAAGGGGCTAGGGTTTGAAGGAAGGGAAAAGGGGGCTTTTGGAAGAAGATAGAAAGAGAGTTGGTTTGGCGTGACGTTAAGTTACGCTTGGAAACTATCGAACCGGCATGCTGGTAGTATGGGGAACTAATACGTTGGCTAATGGAATAGAAGCTTTGTTCGTTGATTTCAGAGAAGAGTATACTGGCATGCCGATGGTTAGGTGGACCGGTAAGTCGGTGGGTGGAAATGCCGGTTAAGCAAATAGAACCGAAATCAATTTGTTATTGATGGGGGTATACTGGTAAGCCAATGCTTAGGGGAATCGGTATGCCAGTTGTCTGTAATTTTGCAGAAAATCAATTAAGTCCTCTTTATTGAACTAAGTTACCAATTCAAATTGCTTTGTAGTTTTTTAATGAACATTCTAACACTTCAAACAAGTTTATTTGAGTTCGTTAAGGCTTCAAAAAACTAAATTGAATCAAGATTTTAAAAATTTAGCCAAATCATACTCTAAAACCTTTGAAGAGTTTGATTAAGAAAAAAAGTACATATATAAGCAAGATATGTGAGTAGCCATTGAGTTTTTGTGCACTGATATTTCAAGCAATTTTCAAATACATATTAGAGCATTATAAGAGCAAATTGTAGCCTCGAGACTCTATAAAATACAAAATCACTACATGAGTTCCCTAGGATCAGAGCTAATCATGTAAATAAATAGTGAGCAAGTAGAGATCCTTCCACAATTTCAAGATAAGTTCATGCTTCGAGTATGATTGAAGTTATCAAGAAGTGTAATGACTTATGATCAAACCAAATATCATTCATATTGGCAAAAATAGGCAAGAAAAGCTCCTCATAGTACTTTAATGTCTAATAAAGTTCTAAGGTCAATTATGCATAAAATTCAATTTAAGCTAGTTTGACCACTTAAGCATGATTTAGGGATGAAAATAAACATGTGAGGCTCCTTTTTGGGTACAGAAACTGATACATGATGAATTTGTGCATGTGTAAACTTGAATATTTTATGAATAACTTTAAGTATGCCTAAAACATACTAAATGTGATATTTAATGCATAAAAACCATATGATCATTTTTCTTATATTTCAAAGTGTGGATTTTACTAGTCAACTTACTTAGTATGTTATTTTTGCTTATAAATGCTATCTTATTTTTTATGTGTCTAGCACTTATCTTGCATAATCATTCCCAATTCTCTTTTTAAAGTATAAAATCTTTCCCCACACAAGGGTTTAGTGAAGATATTGACTATTTGATTGCTAGTATTAACAAATTCTAAGTAAATATCATTGTTTTACATATGATCACAAATAAAGTGATGTCTAATTTCTATATGCTTAGTCCTCAAATGTTGAATTGGATTTTTAGTCAAATTTATAGCACTTGTATTGTCACATCTTATTGGGACATTGGTGAATTCTAGACCATGGTTAAGAAATGTTTGCTTCATCCATAATACTCGGGTATAACAGCTGCCGGCTACAATATATTTAGCCTTAGTAGTAGAGAGTGCTATTGAGTTTTGTTTCTTTGAATACCTTGACACTAATGAGTTACCGAGGAGATAACATGTGCCGTTTGTGCTTTTTCGATCGACTTTACAATCGGTGAAGTCAGCATCAAAATATCCAATAAGATCAAATGAGGTGAACTTAGGATACCACAAGCCGATTTTAATGGTGCTTGCAAGATACTTAAACATATGTTTGATCGTATTTAAGTGAGATCCTTTAGGGTAAGATTGAAATTGTGCACATAGACATACAACAAACATGATATCAGGCCTAGATGCAGTTGAATATATGAGACTTCCTATTATGCCCCTATACATCTTTTCACAAATGTTCTTTCTACTCTTGTCTTTATCAAGTATTAGAGTCCTTAGAGTTGGCTTAGTTTTACAATTTTTCATTTTAAACCTTTTTAAAAACGCCCTAGTGTATTTTGTTTGGTTGATGAAAGTTCCATCTTTTGTTTGTTTAACTTGAAGACCTAAGAAATAATTGAGCTCTCCCATCATACTCATTTCAAATTAACATTTCATGCATTGGACATACTCATTAACTAAATCCATGTGAATAACACTAAACACAATGTCATCTACATATATTTGGACAATTAGTATATGATCACTGTGTTGCTTAATGAATAGTATTGTGTCAAGTTTTCCTCTAGTGAATTCATTCTTTATTAAGAAGCTACTTAATCTTTCGTACCAAGCTTTAGGAGCTTGCTTAAGTCTATACAAGGCTTTTTAGGAGCTTGTTTAAGTCCATACAAGGCTTTATTGAGCTTATATATATGTTCTAGGAATTTAATATCCTCAAATCTCGATGGTTTCTCTACATATACCTCTTCTTTGATGTAGTCATTTAGAAAAGCACTTTTAACATCCATTTGATATAGTTTAAAATCTTTATTTGTGGCAAATGCTAAAAGCATTCTAATGGCCTCTAATCTAGCAATCAGAGCAAAATTCTTATCAAAATCAATTCCCTCTTCTTAATTGTAGCCTTTTGCAACTTGTTTCTTGTTACTATTTCATCTAACTTGTTTCAAAATACCAATTTAGTTCCAATTACCGTTCTATCTTTTGGTTTAGAAACTAAGTTTCATACCTCATTTCTAGTAAATTGATTTAGCTTTTCTTGCATAGCTTGAATCCAAAATTCATATTTTAGAGATTTATCTACATTTTTTTTTAAAGTTGAGATAAGAACACTGCATTACTTAGATTCTTAAGTGAGACTCTAGTTTGCACTTTATTGGATGGTTTTCTTATTATTAGATGCTTAGGGTGATTTTTCAAAAATTTCCATTCTCTAGGTAAGTCTATGTTAGAGTTGTCAACAATTTTATCTTGCCTAAAGGATTCCTTCTTAATTGGATTGGATTGATTCTTGTTAAGATCAAGATTGTCCAAATGAGCACCAATATTCTATATTTCATCATTAGACTCTTTATATGCATATGCATCATTAAATGCAACATGAATTGATTTTTCTACAACTTGTTATATACTCTATAAGCTTTGCTAGTGAGTGAATAACCAAGAAAGATGCCTTCATTTGATTTTGAATCAAATTTCCCTAGTTGTTCATTTCCATTATTAAGAATATAATATTTTGTTCTAAATGGATGAAAATATGATATGTTAGGTATTTTGTCTCTTAGAAGCTCATAAGGGGTTTTCTTAAGGATAGGTCTTATGAAAATATGATTTGACATGTAGTAAGCTGTATTAACGGCTTTAGCCTAAAAATACTTAGGTAGATTATTGTAACAAAGCATAGTCCTAGCCATTTTTATAAGGGTCATATTTTTCCTTTTGGCAACTCCATTTTGTTGTGGAGTTCTAGGTGCCAAGAAGGTATGTTTTATTCCATTTTTATTACAAAAATATTCCATTTCATAATTTTCAAATTCTCTCCCATGATCACTTCTTATTGAGATAATAGAAACAATTTTTTCATTTTGGACCTTCTTACTAGAACATAAGAATACATGATATGTTTTATCCTTGTTGGCAAGGAAAAAGGTTCAAGTGTACCTAGTAAAATCATCAACTATGACCAAGGTATATCTCTTTTCTCCCAAACTTAAGGTTTGGGTTGGGCCAAATAAATCTATGTGTAGTTGTTTAAGTAGTTTAAAAGTTAAGATGACATCTTTTGATTTGAAAGATGACCTAGTTTATTTGCCATTCTATCTTTATCAAAACTAATCTTAAGTAATCCTTTAATAAGATTCCTTTTAGCTAGTTTTGATAAGACATTCATACTAACATAACCTAACTTCCTATACTATAACCAACTATCATTATTTTAAGCGGATAAACAAGTTTTAAGATAATATGAAAACATATTGAAGTTAATTTTATAAATGTTTTCTCATCTATACCCCTCAAAACGAATTTGGTCATTGTTAATGTTTTCAATAGAATATTTTGATGCATGAAAGATTACTTTGTAACCTATACCACACAATTGACTAATACTACGCATATGTTTCAAATTATCAACGAGAAATACATGCTTAATAATAAGATCATTATTAATGCAAATATTACCTTAACCAAAAACATAAGCTTTCTGGTTATCTCCAAATGTCATGTTTCCTCCATCCTTCAAGTCTATAGATGTAAACTTGGATGCATCTCTTATTATATGTCTGAGTAGCCACTATCTAAGATCCGATTGTTGTTATGCTTTGAAAGGCCCTACAAGAGAAATGGTTATTTCTTTGGTACCCACTTTAGTTTAGGTTATTCGAGGTTAGTTGTTGTAATGTAAGCTTGTCCCTTAGGGACCCAAACGATTTTACTTTTGTTATATAAGGAGAGATTGTGACGTAATGCACATGTATGTGCAATATGATTATATCTTTTACAATGGTTACAAGTTTTATTTAAAGCCTTAATAAAATAACTTTTGTATGCTCTAATACATTGTCTTTAATATTGCCTATTTCGATTTTGTCTAACCTTAGCCTTTGTGTTCTAAGGATTTTATTTAGATCCATTTCTTCATCTACAAATTTTTCCATCGTCTTCCTTGAATCATCAAAGCTAGATTTTAGGATTGAGTTTTCAATTTCAAGACGACCTAGTTTGTCAATCATACCTTCATCATCCTTTGCCTCATGTTTTGGTTTTTTAATTTCCCTTTCAAAATTCTTGTTGGCTTCCTTTAATTTGCTATTTTCATCTATTAATTCATTGTTTCTAGTACTTATCTCTACATTATCCCTTGTTAATTTCTCATTAGCAATTTTCAAGTATTCATTATCTTCTTCCAATCCTTCTTTTGCATCAACTACTTTATTATATTCACTTTTAATAATATTAAATTCATCACCTATTTCACTCATCATTTGCTTCAAGACTTTTTTCTTCTTTTGCACTTTTATAAATTCTTTTAATAACTCATCATACATACTCTTAAGTTCATCAAAGGAAGAGTCATGTGAAGGAGAGCATACCTCTTCATTGAGAACCATGAAGCAAGTTTCAATGTCGAAATCACTAGAATCCTCATCACTTTAAGTAGCTATCATAGCTTTTTTTTTACTCTTTATCGACCTTCTTAAGCAATGGACAATATTGTTGAATATGTCCCGGCTTTTGACAATTGTAGCATTCGATGGCTTCTCTCTTTTCCTTCTTAAACTTAAAAGGTGATCCATATCCATCCTTATTTTTCTTAATCTTTTTATTAAATTTCATGAACTTTTTAAACTTCTTTACTAACATTACAACCTCATCATTGTCTTTACTTTCTTTTTCACGTGAGTTCTCCTCCGTAACTTTTAGGGAAATTGTTTTCTTTTTAGAATCCTCTCTTTATCTTTTTACCATCTCATGTGTTTTAAGTATTCCAAGGAATTACTTTTTTGACATTTCATTGAGATAATGAGTTTCCTCAATAGCGGTTTTTTTTTGTTTCTAATTTCTTGTGAAAGACCTAAGAATTTTGGAATTTATCTCAAGATCAGTAAATATCTTTCTAAGAATACTTAAGGGATTAATGATATTGATAAACTTATTATGTATCTTATCGATTATTTCATTAGGATTCATCATAAAGTTTTCAAATTGTTCACATAATAAGCTTATTTTTTTTTTATCCCTTACTCTACTAGTTTCTTCATATGTGCTTTGTAATTTGTCCCATATTCCTTTGGCACTCTTACATGTACATATTTTATTGAAAAACACTAGGCTAAACTCAAGGGGAAGCAGGGTGGAGAGGGGGTTGGGGGGGTTGGGTGGTGAATTGTGTTCTAGGATAATATTTAATTTTTTTTTTTTGGAAATTTCCAATTAAATTCAATAACAAGAGTGATGATAAAATAATAATAAGTACAGAAATTAAAAGAGATAAGGATAAATAAATTCAAGTCTGGATATAACATGGAGTTTGGACCGCTTCTTAATCTCCACAAACTCACAATGCCTCCATTCGAGGACTTCACACCACTTTATTAATTTTTCAACACAATGCTCTACGAGCTTACACAAGCTTATACACAATCACTATTTTACATAACAATCTCTAATGTAATACTCTTCTTTCTCTTAAGATTACAAAGTATATAAACATTCAAGCACTATACATTAAGTCTCTTTTGTTTAATTACAAGTAAAGAGTACAAGAGACAATTGTAAGTAATGAGACCAAAGAATGTATGAGAATATCTTTTGATTGCTGGTAAAATATCAATTCTTAATTTCCTTTGGTCGGGTTGTTGAGTATTTATATCAACTCATTGAATTCTTCCTGTTATTGTTTATTAAATAGTCTAATGGCTACTTAGATCAGACTTACTGGCATACTAGTACCTTACCCTTACCGGCATGTCGGTAATAAATTGCACCACTGGCATAAACATCGGTAAGTGAACCAACATGCTGGCTCCTTAAGGCCAATGAGCTTTTCTTTGTGTTGTTCAGGGCTTTACATTGTCAGGCTGGTTCTTCCTTGAGACATCATGTTGGTAGACTAAATATCACCTGAAAATACTCTTGACAAACAACAAACAAATACACTTTACAATCTAACTTTAAAATTATTTGATCACCACTCAAAAAATTAAGTTTCTTATAGAGATAATTGATATACTTAATTATTAAGAAAATTAATTGAATTTATTCAATTATCTCAATATCGTCAAATAGAACTTAGTTTAATCATTCACTGTTATTTTGTTCTCATTAAAATCAATTAATGAACCTTATGTTCAACATTTGGCATATAAATCATATACCTTATATCCTTTTTTCTCACTAGCATACCCAAGAAAAATACACTTGTTACCTCTTACATCTAACTTATCTTTATGAGGATCTAAGTTTGCAATGTAACATAAACATCCTACAATCTAGAGATTACCATAAGAAGGACTTTTATGAAAGAGCATTTCAAAGGGTATCTTCCATCCTAAAATTTGCATAGGCATTAAATTCATAAGATACGTTGTAGTAAGAAAACACTCTCCTCAAAAAGTTTTTGGCAAATTAGCATGAAGTCTAATTGTCCTTAGAGTATCTAGCAAATGTTTGTATTTCCTCTTCACTTTCCCATTTTACCGTAGAGTATATGGAATAGTTTGCTGATGAACAATTCCAAGTCTCAAGAAAAGATCTTGAAATCTATAGGAAATAAATTCTCCTCAATTATCAGTCCTTATTGTTTTAGGAGTAATGGAGAAATGGTTAGAAATAAACTTAAAGAATTGAAATAGGATAGCATGTGTTTGACCTTTGTGATTCATCAAATATGTCAAAGTAAACCTAGTGAAATCATCCACTATAGTAAGAAAGAATTTAGCACCAATCAAGGAAGATATATGATAGGGATCCCAAACATCAACATGGATCAACTCAAATGCAAATGAAGTTTGAGTACAACTTCTTAGAAAAGGCAAACGATGAAATTTTGCCTCTTCGCAAGTATTACACAAAAAACCATCAAAGCTGTAGTGTTTACAACTAGCTAAATGTTTCGATTTAGACATGGATGTATGCCTTAAATGATTATGAAGAAGCATTGCATCTTTATTATTACTAACAAAGGAATTAACAAGAGAAATACATGAAGAACTCGACTTAAGAATATAAAGTTTAGTGGAAGTTGTTACTGTAGCTACAATCTTCTTAGAATAGAATGGATGTCTGTAAGTGACATAAATAAGGATTAAATACAACTTACAATGACAAGTTTGTGCAATGATAATGGATTGTATTCAAATTATGATACGTAAAGAACATTGTAGATTATGAGTTGAGATGTGATATGTATAGACCCAACTTGTTTTGACTACCAAACACTTCCATCAGGTAACTTAACTGAAATTGGTGTATTTAAGTGTCTGACATTGTGAAGGATTTTATGATATGGTGTCATATAATTGATGGCACTAATGTCCACTATCTAAGTAAACATGTTACTATTCAAAGCTAATAAACAATAAGAATTGGAAGAAAATATACCAGTAGTTTGTAGTTCATTAGCTGTCTTAGAAAAATCATTTAAAAAAATCATGTGTCTTCATCATTTTTATCGTTTCACAACACAACTCCTTTAGACACTGCTTGTCTACTATCTTAACAGTAACTCCACTATTACCCTTTACTCCCTCATCAAATGGTGTATCAACAATGGCTAGAGAGTTAGTAGTCTGACCTAAACAAGTCCCCAAACTGTGCCCCTTTGAAAACATTTTCTTTTCCTTATACCACTTTAGATACACTACAATTTGAAAACATGTCTCTATAGTGTATCCATCCCCTTTACAATGCTTGCAATGCAGATTCTTCTTATTTTTTCTTTTATCAACATAAGTCCCCTTACTAGAATAAAATGTAACCATTTCAACACTATGACTAAGCATTCTACTGACTTGCCTTTGCTTTTCTACTTGTTAGACAAAATAAAAAGCTCTATTAATGGAAGGTAATGGCTCTATAGAAAATATTTGACTTCTAACATCTTCATAGCATTCATTTAGTCGCATTAAGAAATGTAACAGCTTATTATGAGAATCATATTCAACAATCCACTCTTTCATGGCACAGGTATAATACTCCATGCATCCACAATTGCATCTAGGAAAAGAATGAAGTTCATAGAATTCATCCTAGCATTTACACAACTTATTGTAGTAAACATTGATGGCTAAATTGTTTTGCCTAGTGTTAGTAATCTCTTGTTGAAGTTGAAAGATCAACAAACCACTTGCAATACCATATTGTTCACAAATTTCTTGCTACAATCAATATGTGAACTAAGTACAAAAAATTTTGAGCTAAATATCTTAACATTGAGTTAAGAAGCCAACTTCAAACCACATAGACACAGTGAATCCATTTATTTAGTTCTTGCAAATCATCAATAGGTCTACTAATGGATCCATCAATAAAACTAATCTTAATCTTAGCCTCTAGCCCTAATTTCATAGACTTACTCCATGACAGGTAATTACTAATATTAAATATGATATTTTCTATTGATGTCCCCGGATTATCTGATCTGGATAAGAAATACGGATCATTAATCACTAATTCTACAGCGTTATTCATGATTATTGTAAACAACTCATGCAATTAAAAGAATTTCAATTGATCAATCAAATAGAACAAGAGAAGAAATACAGACGATTACCTGCCCCGATACCACGACAAAATCCAGTAAGAGTGATTGTGTTTTCCCTTGTACACCATTCAAGCAACTAAACAAGTGGAACAATCTAATACGAACATGTGTAAAAAAATAACTTATACTACTGCTCTATATTCTGTCAGAAAGCATACAACCGTTGGCTACAAACTCCCTAAGCATAGTTGTACTCTAGCAATCAACCTCATATGAATAAACTATACATCAAACTTTTGTAATATAATAATAATAATCAGTGATAACCCAATGTGCTCGTAAGCTGGAATAAGACTTGCCAGTGACGGCTCATAAAATTCCAACATTTCAAAATACCCATAAAGTAATGCTCTTTAAGTTTGAGACATGACATTTATGTACTTTCTTCTTTTTTCCTTTCTCAATCTCTTCTATAGCATAACTCTAATGTTTTTTTCCATCTTTTCTTTCGATTGAAAACTTTTATTGACAATTTTCTTAAAAGCCTCTCCAAACTTTCCAAACCAAACAATCCTCTAGTTCTATATGGAAAATGAAAAAGTAAATATTTGTATATATTCATCCCATCAACAATTTTCCATAACTTATCGTACGCTTCGTAAGAAAAGAAAAAATATAAAAGAATATATAAATTTTTATCTTTTGGCACTAAGTAGCATCATAGGTTAAAGCATAACATAGACATAAGGTATTTCGTTCATAAGCGGCACTTTGGCAATTACAAAGTATTGCGTGATGTACTGGAGGGCGGAGGCAGGTGCAGAATCTTCCCAGGAACTAATTTTCCTAACACGTGCACCAACATTCTTACCAGTAATTCCTTAATTTTAGATGTGTGATGCCGTCGGCGTGTTTTTGAGAAGATAACCAACGGCCAACCCCAACGTTTACTGCCAATCCTTCGCCCAAGGCGATGCATAGAGAAAACCCCTTTTTATATTCAAATTGCATATAAAGATTAATCATTAGCCATCATAGGATCTAGGGTGGATATATAGCATAGGAGGAGTGAATTGTGAATTTTTTATAATTATGTTACAATTTAAAAGGATTCAAACCTGATTCATAGTATTAAAAGATAAGTATTCATATAATCAAATTACTATGATTCTTAGCAATGCTATTAAAATATAAAACCGAATATTATGAATTCTGACCAATGTTGCAAATAATAAGGTTTTATTTGCATAAATTCTCTTATATATTTCATAAGACTGCTTGAAAAAAAAAAAAATAGAATTAGTAACCATCAAGTCAGGTCCCTTTCTTTTGAATCACATAATCTTATTAGCAGCTATGTCTAACCAAGAAATATTAGATTGAATAAAAGACATAATTGAACCTTGCAGGGAGAGTCCGTTTACAAGTTGAATATTAGAAATTAGGAATATGATGAATTAGTGTGTCATTTTGTATATTTCTTTATCATACAAGTTGCAAATCTTTTAATGAATTGAGAAATTCAATCCCACATCGATCACAACATAAATCACAACCTCAAACAAAGGCGAATTCCAAGAATATACATATATTTGTATGTGGTTGCTTAAAGTGTGTGGTACTAATTTCTTTCTGTGAGTGCTTGTACAAGCAAGTACGATAAAGCCAAAAAGACGTCAGGCACTACTGCATGGTGATTTCAACTTCAACGCCATCGTCCACATAAAATGCCATTTATGGAAGCAATGCAACTGCGAGCACACAGATTTGATCACCGGCCTATTCAATCTAATTTGATGCGTTTCCATATATCAAGTAAGTTTATTTTAATGGGACTCACGTCGGCAAAAATCGAAAGGTAAGCTGGAAGTATTCTATATGTGTATCAAAAGTCAATTAAATTTCTTGTGCTTGTCATTTGAGTTCTCTAAGTTTAGGGCAAAATTCAATCGTCCTTTTAACTGAATCAGTTAAACCTTTTATATGTATATGTTATTTCACTATCTATGTCCTTTTCCGGTACTTACTTTTATCATGCTTGTGACTACATTTATATGGTGCAATAACATAAATTAGAAGGTTTGGATGACTCAAAAACCCATTTAAACCATGAAATACTTATTTAAAATTTGATATAACATAGAGGATTTAAATGACATATTTAAAAACGTAGAGAAATTAATTAACTTTTGTTACAGGCAGGAAGACTTCTAGAAAATGAATCCTCATATTAAAAATTCTCTTCCTTTATTTTTCTTAATTTTCCTCTATTTATCATCTTAAGATATTATTACGTATAATTAACGGCTGAAATAATAAAAAATACGATAATGTCATGATAATATCACATAATATTTTAAAAATTTATTCAACTTCCACTACTGATTTATAAATTGAGAAAAATTGAGGTAATTGTAAATGGATATGATTCAAATCTAGATTGTTAATGTATATAATGTGATCACAAAAGTTTTGTATACCAACTTGATATCATAGATGTTTTTCCAAATATGGTGTTTAATTAGATGGATTTTACATTATTATTCGAAAGAAGATTGTTTAAGCGTAAATTTTTGTTTGTATTTTTGTTTTAGAGTTATTTAAAATAGTACTTAAATATTTTTAAGGGAATATAAGAAAAAAACGTACTTATTCATAATTATTTTTGGTCGGTTATAAATTTAGGTATTATTTGGCTAAACAAATATTTTGAAGAAAGAAGAATAAGGAAGAAGCTGTATATACATAGAGCTAGGCAGCTGAAAGCTATTGAAATGTAAAATATAACATTGAGTTACAAATAAAGTCATTATGGATCAAATGCCCCGAGAAAGAAGGGAAAAAAAATCTTGAGCATTGTTAAAATTTCTCTTTCCGTCTATTAAGTTCTAAATATTTTTAGAGGTCGACTTAATTCCTTAACCTTTACACTCAGTCCGTTTATTTTTTTTTAATGTAATAAATAAGAAATGGAAATGTTATGAATTGAGAATAACTATCATTAAAAATATGTTAGAAATTTTTAATTCATTGTTTACTTCCTATAAAATTTTATTATATAGAATACTTATTCTATTGTTTACTTCATTTATTAAATATAATATTGAGTTGGGAATAAAACTAAAAATATCAATTTGCTTTTATTTGAGCATTTTGGAAAACAATGAAAAGTTATTTTATTATAACATTTATAGGGGGTACAATGTTCATACTATATAAACTTTTTACTCTCTCTGCATTTCACATTTTCTTTGGTAAACTTATTCACGGTGTAGTGGGAATAGAGAAGTGCCCGAGAATTAATATTCTCTTACTTATTTTTTTAAGTAAATAAGGTAATAAAAAATATAAAAAAATAGTTATTATTACCTTAAAGTAAACAGGTTATAGGGATGAGTCCTAAATCTCTTTAAAACTGCACTTAAATCATCAACATTTTTAAAAAACACTAGCCAAGTAAAAATCATCTTAAAATTTATTAAAGTACTATCTCTTGTTTTCATCATTTAGTATACCCTAAAAAAGAAAAGTTTCGGACTTCAAATGCGCATTTTGTAGTGCTTAATTGGTAAAATCCTTTCATCAGAAAACGCTAATAAAAGCCACCCAAATTTGTAAATCCTTATAAAACGTTGAGAGAAAATCAAGTTGAGTGGCCATATTACTTTGGATATTTAGTTACAGTATGAGACAGCCGACATAATATCTTTCGATAAGTTGAAATTACACATTTAAGAATTTGAAACAATAAGAATAGAGTTTGGCACATGAGTTAAAAGGAACTGAATTTTTTATAATACAGAATTTGAAACAATCGACCTTTTAAATAAAATCTGCTTTTTTATACGTTTTATCTTTAATGAAAATTGTTGTTAAAATAAGTAAATAACGAGTTACATTTATTTATTTTTAAAAAAATGTACATCTAGTTATATTTACACCTCGACATGCTCTTTCATGTTTATGGATTAATAGACTGATTTAAACAGCCTCAAATTGAATGAAATTGATTATATAAGTGGACAAATCGTCATATGCTGGAACCTGAGCTTTCAAGTCCTACTTGTTTTATCATATGAAATTCTTAGCCAAATGAGAATAAATTATTAAAATCTCTAATTTTAAGATTTGATTTTATACTTTATATGGGAAAGCAAATAACAAAAAGGATGTAAAACTTTTATTCAACTTATTAGAGCATCCCCAGTAGAGCTCTTTGACGTAGGTTCCACAAAGTATAAGTACTTATATAGAGATTCTTCACCATTAAAGCTAGATCCTTTAATATTTTGGGGTTTTATTATTATTATTATTATTTTTTTAAGAGTTGTTTTTATTAAAAATTTGTATTAAAATCTTATAAATAATATAAATAAATGTTAATGATGAGTGTTTAAGAATCATATAGATAAAATGAAAAGATTTTTGAATTATTATCATAACTTTATATTGTGAATTTTATAAATAATATAAATAAACATTAAATATCAGTATTTAAGATTCTTAAATTAAATTATTGGAGTGATATTTAAAAATTTTAAATCGGGTTCGGATGCTCTTAGCTACTGTGTGGTTTGGGTAATAATTATTAATTTTAAAACATTTCAATAATAAGATAAATGTCGGTCAAATTAGAGCCAATGAGTGACGAAAAGCAAAAGAAAGGACGGATGATATGACGAGCCACGACACCCACGGACTCGATAATAGTAGAAATCTAGTTGTGTAATAGTAATACTATAAAATAAAAAAAAAAACCAACGGCTGTTTTACCTATAGACTAAGCCCCACTTCTTAGCGGTTTGGCAAAAGTCGGTTTTTCTCTCACTTTCTTCTCTCTCTCATACAATATAGGATAGGAGAAGTACACATACCACTGTCAGCCCACAATTTTCTCTTGGGAGTTCAAGAACCAAAACCAAAACCACTTGTTGTTTTGATAGCTTCGACTATTTTTTTCTGTCCATTTGTCTTCATCCTATTTGTTTGATAGTAACATGAGAGAGAGGAAGCGAATCACATTCACAGGGGTTGAAACCCTAGCTGCCTAGGGGCCTAGCACATCATAGCTATGGATTATGGAGTCGTAAAACAAAATAAAAGCATTTCTGTGGAAGACCCGATCGTCATTTTCTCGGTTTCACCCCCCGTGTGTGTGTGCCACGACGACATGTGAACAAATATTTGGATGTTAAAAGAAAAACAAAAAAGTTCATACTTATGGTTAAGCCAATAAATACACCTTTATGGGATAGTTTATGAAGGAGTCCTCTTTTGACATCACAATATATTTATTTACAAACTTTCATCATTGTGAGATTGATAGTCTTGTGTTCATCGGATATTGATAACTTATCCTTATTGATATCATGTCCTTCTCAATCATTCTTTATAATTGAAATCCGAAATTAATCAATAAGTTTCATAAATCATGCTTAATATCCATTCGTGGTCCAATTATAATCAAATTCTGTCATTGTATCAATAGTTATGTCTAACATTGATTTAGTTCATATCATTTTCTTTCTCCATTCACAAATATATCGAAAAACCTTTAAAGATATCTGTTTATTTCCTACAACACCAAAAACTCCAAAACAATCATCGTAGCATTTCAAAGCAAACCCGAATCCACGTCGTTTGGGGTAAGAACTTTAAGGGACCTGCTTCACATGGTAACTACAAGATCTTTTCCTTGATGATTATGAGATTTAGGGATTTTTTTTTTTGTCTTTTTCTGTTTTTGGTTGAAATTGGTAAATAGTTGTGGTTGTTTTGGAACTCAAGAATTTAATTGATTAGTTTTAGTAGGATTAGATTGTTGATTTCTAATATTAATTGTTGGAGGTTAGTTGTTTTAGAGCGGTGAAGAGATCGATAATATATTTGTCTTATTCTCATTGATAATTTTTGTCAAAATTTGCTTTTGGAATTTACTGTGGCATAATTGGACTTAGAAGTTGTGGATCATCTATGCTGTTTTATTACGATGAGGTAATCTGGGCAACAAAATAAACATTGAAAGCTTTTTATTCAGGTTCCTACGAGGATTCAATTTTGGGTGATGTTTCCTTTGTGAACGGTTGAAATGTACATTTGGGCAAGTCGTGGTAGATTTGTTACAATGTTGTGCATGATCCTATCAAGAACTTTTGTCGGTTTATTAAAGGAAGAAAACGTACCTTAACGCTAATGACAAAAGGAGTAGGTACAACATGATGTAGATATGTTGAAGAATATGTGCAGGATTGAGATGCTGAGAGAACAGATAGGTAGAAAGATCGTAAATTTTGATAATATCCTGATGGAGTTAGCATTAATTCTGTATCTTGTATTAGTAAGGTTAGAAAAAAAAAAAAAAAATCCATGTACTTAAATTAAACAAAACCTGAGATGAAGAGAAAACTTGTTCCATGTTGATTATTTGGTACGGGGTAAACCATATAAATTAGTTATAGACAGAGGCAGTTATAGTAGTGATGTTTTGTAAAACTTGTTAATAGTATAGGTTTAATGGTCATAGTTTGAAAAAATTTTAAATAATGTGGCCTGATACTAAGGGAAATCTTAGTAAATCATGGCCATTTATTTAACTGCTTATTTTATAGAATTGCCTGTTATGGCCATCATTAATGGAATAATTCTAACTATTTCAATATAAATAAGTACTTAATAATAAATTCAATCTTATGCATTTATATAGTTACTCGATGGATGCATCAGATTAAAATCAAATATATAAATTGGTTCTCATCTTACCCATTGGGTCCACAGACATAATACTCATAATAAAGGCTTGAGTAACATAAAGTGTAAAGGAGGGTGAAGAAAGAAATCCGTTTATACTAAAGTAATATCGTTATTTTTCATTATAACTAAGAGATAAATTTCGCTTCAGATATATTATCTTGCAAAAATTATTTTATTAAAGATCCAAAACTTATGTTCTTTATGTTATGGCATAATTTTACGTATGGTATCGAAATGAATGATTTTGAACATGTAATTTTCCAATCAACGTCCACCAGCCTTGCAGATTTAAATTGTTTTAAGGAGATAAGATTATTTATAGTTATAAGCTGTACTGTTAAATTTTTAGGAATTTTTCATCTTTTCCAGCTCATTTAGTTATGGGTTTGAGGAAGCTAGTATAATTTAATTTATAAATTATTTACATATGGGATAATCGTGTTATGTCACTTAACAATGGCTTCTTAGTATTTGTGTTAAGTGCCATTGACAATGTATTTAGATTTTCAACTATATGTGTCAAAGTCAAATCATGATTATGCAATATTTGCAAAGATCATAAATATTATATATATAGCGCTTTTTTCAGACGTGATTCACTAATGTTTAATTATTCATTGTTTGTCAACTATGTTAATTGTTTAAGCCATGTTTATAGGGCTTGGTATTATATTGTTGCACCGCATACAAAGCAACCAGATTCTTAAGACGTTCCTGTGCATAAGAGCTGCTTTGAAAAATATTAATGGTATGGTATTAGGGTTTAATTTAATGTAAAAATAAACCCTAGTTTAATAGTTTCAAATATTCAGCCATCGAAGTAGTTCATAACAAAATATTAAATACTATATTTGGTGATTGGTTTTAATATTATAATTGCAACCATGAAAGTTTGACTTACGTCTAGGCTAAAAGGAAACAATTACGTTACGTTGTGAAGTTTAAATGTTATTGGATCAAAATCTTGTTGTTATGAGTGTTTCTTTGTTAAAATATTATTTTGTGTCTGTATGTATAGTCTTACGATATATATATAGTTTCTTATCACCAAAGTGACCAAACTATGTGCGATGAGTCTATATCAAGTATAAAATAGTCATTTATCTATGTTATTAACGAAATGCTTATGATAAAAAATAAATGGATAAATTAATGCTTACTAATCATTATAATTTTGGAATTTATCCAAAGATAAATTATCATTCTATGATCGATGAACATAATGGAGGTGAATTATTATTTTGATTAGATATATCTGTATAGTCAAAGATAACTTATATGTTTGATTAAAATTTTTAAAAAACCGCTATTTATGGTATCTTTTTAATGATAGTATATTATATTTTCAACCTAAAGAAGAACCAAAATATATTCTAATGATTTGTTTATCTGAATCTATGGGCATTTATATATTAATTGTAGTTACTTTACTTCATTTCCATGCTTCTTTTGTTCCTATCGTAAACGATTAAAGTTTTTAAGTAATGCAAGCAAATCAACTTCCACTTAGATCTGTTGCATCTTGACTGGCATTAGTGGAAGAAAAGAATAATCTACCACCGCTATGGATTCGAACAGTGATGAAGAAAAGTTATATTACAAGGCATGGACACAATTGAACATATTAAGCTCGGTTTTATAACAATATTAAGACTACTATTCTACAAATAGAAAGTGCTATGGAATACTTTAAGTTAGTGAAATGCAGTTTATGGATGACAAAAATCACAACCATGGAATTTACTAGGTCGTGAAGTATGCAGTAACATGTTATTGCTATGATTAATATAGCAACAAGACTCAAAACCTTGGTATGATAGTGGATGCCTTTTTTTAGTACAATTTATTTTAAACTCATTGCCTTTTGAGTATGAATTTTTTTAATTAAACATAGCACTATTATCTCACATTAAATATGTGGAATTATTTCAAATGGAATAGATTGAAACAAATTGGAGTAAAATGGAATGGAGTTAAGACCATCATGATAAATTTATTCCTATGTTTAGAAATGTTGGAATAAAATGGGATATGCATATAAGAGATTTGTCAAAGACATCTTTAATTACTGGATATCACAATTAGTTTGAAAATTAAATAAGTAATTTTAATTAATGATAATTAATGAATATGGAACGAAATTGTAATTTTGCCTTCTCAAAGGTGTAATTGAATTTCACCTTAAAGTTTGAATTGCCAATTCTGCCTTTTAAAAGTACTTCCAAATATAAGAAAAAGAATGGAATCCAGAATTACAATTCCATTGTGAGTTTATTTTTATATACTAAATGTGACATTAAAGAGAAAAATAAAATGTGAATAAATTGTCCAATAAGCTTAGTCAAGAGGAAGCAAGGCTAAAAGCATAAGGAGTTCATTCAATAAACCTTAAAAGGTTAAGAAGTTGGTAAATTTCTTAGAGTGAATCCAATAAATTTAAGGATGGATCTGCTAAATTTGAACAACTTGCTAATGGTGATAAGGAGGGAAATAAGGTAGATTAATGCAACTTCTATGAGAAATAAGGATATTAATAGAAAGATTACTTAAAATGTAAAGCTTGGTACGAAAAGAAAGGTATATTTTATGCTTCCAAATCCTTCAATCAAATTTTACCAAAGTCCCTTCTAATACTTGGTGGTTTCATTTTGGTGCCATTTTTCATGTTTCCAATCAAATTTTACCGATGTTCCTTCTAATACACTTGCATGTTTGGGGTTGTCTAGTAGAAGCATCGGTATATAATCCATACGAAACAAATTGGATTCTTGAACTATTCGTGGTTAATTTATTGGTTCCCTAAAGAAATTCAAAAGGTATTTGTTTTATTGTCCAAACCATAGATATAGAATTATTGAGATGACCAATGTAGAATTCATTGAGAATGGTGAGGTTAATGGGAGTATTATAAAACAAATGGTAATTATAAACGAAATAAGGATTAGTTCTATTCCAACATTGTAAGAGTAAAATAAAGACTAATAGTATTTGAATGAAAAAGTGCTCGATAAAGAATCTAACTTATTATTAGTTAATAAAAATGAGATAAGTAGAATAACCCTGTATTAACCTACAGGGATAAGAAGGCTAACTATTTTTAATGATTATGTAGCTTATTTAAGAGAGTTAGATTTTGATTATGGCATTAACAAATACCCTTTTTCATTTTCATAAGCCATTAAGAGTAGTGAATCTAGTGAATGGATTGATGCTACAAAAGAAGAATTGAAACCAATGGTTGAAAACAATATCTATGATCTTGTTGATTTGCTAGAATGTTCCAAACAAGTTGGATGCAAATGGATCTTTAAGACTAAACATGACTCGAATGGCAATATTGAACAATGTAAAACTAAACTTGAGGCAAGGCTCATACTTTAAAGGATAGTATTGATTACAAAGAGACTTTTTCATTGATCTCAAAGAAAGACTTACTAAGAGTAATTATGGCTTGAATGACTCAATATGATATAGATTTACACCAAAGGGATATGAAAACAACCTTTCTCAATAGGCATGTTAAGAAGGAAGTTTATATGGATCAAGCTAAGGGCTTTTCATTTGAAGGAAAAAGGTTACATGTTATGTAAGCTTAAGAAGTCAATATGTGGATTTAAACAAGCTTATCGGCAATGGTATCTTAAGTTCAATGATATTGTAACATCTTTTGGTTTTTAAGAGAATACTGTTGATAAGTGTGTTCACTGAAAGATTAGTGGGAGTAAGTTTATATTTTCAGTTCTATATGTTGATGATACTTTTATTACTGCTAATGATCTGGGCATATTACGTGGGACTAATGGTACATTCACTTAGAAGGAATTAGAATTCCATTCCATTCTTATTCTTATTACGATGTTCACTAGTTTTTTTGTCACGGAATCACAATTTCATAAAATCCCTATTACTTCTATTACTTGAAATTAAGTAATAGGATTCATGAATTCAAACAACGAATCACGATTCCTCGTTGCCACCACTACTACTACTGTTACCACCACTACTGATTGCTACCACAGCCATCACAGTTGTCGCCACCACCATTACCACCACCACCACCATTGCTGTTACCGCTACTATCGCAGTCGTGGCCACCACTACCACCACCAATAGCTGCTATTACCACCACCGACAGCTACTACTATCACCACCACCGTTACTGTCGCTGCCATCACTACCAACTACTGTAGCCATCACTACCGTTACCATCATCAACCGCCATAACCTATTACTTCAAGATTAGTTGAGAAAGAAAATGGACCAAGAATAATTTAGTTATTAAAATTATATTACATGAATATTCTTAAATTAATTATAAATCTAACTAAACAAAGTAATATATATTATACCCTTATTCCATTCCTTCTCTTTCTATTTCATGAAATAAATGAGCCGTAAAAGTTTCATAGAATATTCTACTTTTGCTTTTTGTCAAAGAGCTTTAGTCCTGATTTGATACATGTTTAGCTGCTACTCCTAAGGACGATTCCTTCTAAAATTCTTTCTTTTTATCCTTTCGTCATTTTACTCTTTTATGTATATCTTAGGATGTATATTTTGCTTCTTTCAGATACTTTTTACCTTTTTGTAATATCTATGGATGTAGGAACCCTACTAGGTTGAATACATAAGGTCTCATCCTTGTAATAGTCAAAGCTAGTCATCATCCTCCTAACTACCGAATACACTATTTTCCTCTTGAGAAACCCTCTCTTGAGCTTTTCTCTTATCTAACTCCATTAACAAGAGTTAATAGTGAATGCCCCTAAGTTAGTATACGTGTGTAATATCATGTACTAACATAGGTCTTATAGAGTTTGGTGATGCATCATATCCATTGAGCTACTCACATTTACTAATGATGTGATTAGAAACTAAGTTATCATTAGGTCTTACTAAGTATTTAGGGAATAGACCATTCTCATAGAGATGAAAGGTGAAAAGGGAAAGGCTAACTAAACCTAAATGCTGAGATGTAGATATCACCTACTAAGAGTAATTCACAAACTTACTCTAGCTACTTGATATGACTCACAAAAGGTAAAGCAAGGACACTCGCTATTAATCCTTGCTAAAGGAAACTATATAAGAGTATAAGAGACTTGAAGCTTGCATTAGTAAGAAAATAGAATGGAGAGGAATAGTCATTAATAATCATGGAAGTCATTTGCATATAAGCAAATGACCTTATTCATTGGATGGTCGTCAGGCACAAGAAGAAAAATGTTTACTATGTAGCTTTTAAGTCTAAGTAGGCTAGAGATCTTTAGATAGATCAATAACTAAGCTAGGCAACTGAGAAACAGGTTGGAGAATCATTTAGCCATTCGGTCTAAGGTGTTTTGGTTCTTTAAGTACTTCCGTATGCTTCTCTAGTATGAGCTTAGTAACTTAGATGAATGAAGAATAGCTCGATGAGTGGTGAAGAAGGAAGACTTAAACATAAGCCTATCCATCCATGGCCATTTAGCTACCTAGGATCCCCGAGGCTAACTCTTAAAGTCCTTGGATGTGCCCTTTAGTGAGTAGTCTAAAGCTTGATAAGTGTTATCTTGAGGTCGATAAAGATAAGGAAGAGGTTAGTTTTCCATCAACTAAGCCCTAATCCTATTGCATTTGCCATTTAGCAGTTCATGTGCATTTAATGCCTCTGTATGCACGACCCTAAGGCATATCACTCCTTTTAAGCAAAAGAGTTCTATGCTAATGAACAATGGTAGAGTAAGCAAGGCATCACAATCCTTAGCACTATATGTGATACAAAATTTTAGAAGGACAAATGGGGAGAAACTTTACCATAAGGTAGTTGATATATGGTCCATTACCTTTTAATGTTGACTCATTGTTGGTGAGGGATTGCTGGCAATAGTCATGGAAACAGAATGAAGAAAAAATTAGATTTCAAATTTCTCTAGGATTGAATGAGCACATTAGGCTTATTGCCTTGAGGAACAACGGCTAAGTTATAAGGGGATTAGTGTCTAGTCTAGACTAACCCCCTTTGCTTCTGATGTATATTAGCATCTATTAATGCCAAACCCTTGTTACACTAATGGATGGACTTAGATATGGAAATGATGCTTCTTTGGGGTTGTACATTAGGAGAAACATCACAACGAAAGGGAACAAAAGAAAACAAAGGGGGGATTAATAAATCTGAGCAACTACAAATCAAATATGACACATCAATCGGTCTTACTTAACTTACAATTCACCGGATGTAACTCACTAGTCTGAACTATAAGATCACTCATCACTATTTTTTGCTAAAGGGAATAGATAAGAGTTAAGTGATAAACGAGATCATTAAGGTTGCTCAAGAAAGGAAACTTGTAATAAAAAATAATACAACAATGTGTTATTTGCATACAAGTTAATGAAGCTTATATACTAGCTCCACTAGGGTTACAAGGCATACATGAAAAAGACAAGGGTAATTTACAAATGGAATATATGAAACATACTAAAAATGGAAAAAATATAAAGAATATTCTATGCAGAAAAAAAAAGTAAGGAATCATTTTAGAATGTTATACCAGAAGACATGTGTTAAGAGGTGATTAGAAGAGACGTAATAAATTCTGAGGACATTTAGCAGTTGCTAAATCCTGCTCGAACGAGGTTAGAAGCGAGTCAACAATTAGAGCTGACTCGATTTGGTTCAAGTTAGAGCTTGGGTATTGAAGGGTGTTCGATCCTCTTTAGGTTAGGTGTCTTGGCAGTTCGAGTTAGTCTAATGTTTGAAGTTAGTTGGATCAAACGCTGCCTAGATTATGCTAAGAGCTCATAAATAAGCATAGCTATTCAACAAGTCGACATGACTGCTTAGAGGTTCAGAAACTATGTTGGTACTTACGAGAGCTCAGCACTCAAGTCAATAGTAGGGTAAAAGATGGAGATTAAATAGGAATCTTTATCTTGAATGGGATTTCGAGTTAGTATTCTTTATGTGAATTTTTGTTTTCCTCTAGCTTGACTGCACATGATTGATTCGAGGAGTTTATTCCTATCATCTACTTGGGGGTCAAAAAGATCTGCCCTCAAATCCGAAGAGGTCTCTAGCTCTTTCTCTATCCTAGCATCTGTTAGATCTTCTTCTAGTTGGTGGGGAATCAAGTTAGACACATTGAAGGTAAAGGAGACACTATAGTTCTCAAGTAATTCAATTTGGTAGGCATTGCAGTTGATCTTCTTTAGGACTTTAAATGGACTATCAGCTTATAGAGATAGCTTGCTCTATCTCAAGTAGGGAAATTGTTCTTGGCTAAGGTAGATTCATACTAAGTTACTTAGTTTGAAAGAAACTACTCGATGACTAAGCTACCAATCTCTTGCGATTTTTGATTGAACTTAGCAATCTTCCTTTCCATAGACTGATGCAAATCTTGTATTTCTTAAGCTTGGGCGACTCCAGATTGACTCTCTTCTTTAGCTATTGGGGTACCGATCAGATTTAAGGAGATGGTAGGATTGAGGCTATAGACTACCTCGAATAGAGTATTCTTAGTGGTACTATGGACAATTAAGCTATATACGGACTCCATAACTAGTAAAAATAGATCCCAATCTTTTAAATTCTTTCCTATGATAACTTGGAGTAGATTTCCTAGCGTTCTATTCACTACTTCAGTTTAGCCATCAGTTAGAGGGTGGCTATTAGAGACAAACACAAGTTTAGTTCCAAGTCTTCTCCAAAGTGCCTTCCAAAAATAACTTAAGAATTTTGTATCTCAATTTGAGACAATGATCTTCAGCGCTTTATGTAGTAAGACAACTTCCTGCAAAAATAAATTAGCAATATATACAGCATTGTTAGTTTTGATGGCATGATATAAAGTATGCCATTTTACTGAAGCGGTTCACTATAATAAAGATTGAATCTTTTACTCGGGATTCCTGGAATAACCCTAGGACAAAGTCCATGCTAAGGTCGAATAAAGGTAAGATCGATGTAGGTAAGGGCATATACTCTCCATGTAGCTTTCTGCCTCCCTTAGCCTTCTTGCACACTTTGCAATGTCCAACTTCCTTATGCACATCCTTGGTTAAACCAGGCCAGTAAAAGTTTCCTTTCAATAGGTCGATTGTTTTGGTCTCTCTAAAATGACCAAATAATCCATTACTATGAGCTTCCCAAACTAACAGCTTGTAAGTGGAGCAACTTGGTATACACAGCCTTCTTTTCTTGAGCAAATAGCTATCCTTGAGGTAAGATACTCCAACAATAACTTCTTCTTTACATTGCTTAAGAATAGGACCAAAATGGGCTTCATAAGCATATTGCTTGATGATAAGGTGAAATCCCAATAGTTTTAATACACCATATTGAGAACAAATAAGGGTGATAGTATTGGGGTAGGTCTAAGCTTGTAGAAAGCTTGAAATGAAATGTGAAAATTATAACAAGTAAACAAGATGAATAAGCAAAAACCATGAATGATTCCAAGGATATGATACATCAAGGAAACTTCGTGGACTCACAACCCAACTCATTATAACGTACGAGTTGATCCAATGAGGGTACTCATCAAATAAGTCTTGTTTAAAGGTTAGGATAAGAGTGTAGTAAGTAAGCAATAAAGAGCAATGCTCACTAAAAAGGAATGTATTCAATATTTAATGTGTAAGATGATTATACAACTACCTATTACAAAGGGTATTTATACTAAAAAATTAAGGGTATCTTACATAAAATGGAAAAGATAAAAAGGAGTATTATTTAAAAGTAGTAATGCACAAGGAATAATAAAGGGTACAAATGATAATTCAAAGTAACTTAGTGATTGGTGTATAAGGGTCCTTTTCATGTGGGACAGGATGTGTAGCATTCGGCCACTGGGAGTGCTTTTGGTAGATACAGATAAGTAGTATAGTTAAGATGTGCTTTGTTGAGTAAAGGTACTAAGTAGACTTAGTGGACCTCCCAAAAATATGTGGGTATGGATGTGCTCTAAGGTTCTCAACACTAATATTGCCAAGTTATTGGTTATCATGGTCATGGCCAAGCAAATGTGTGAGGGGTTTGAGCTGTTAAGATTGCACTAATGCTAATGCCTGATGCATTGCATTCCAATTTAAATGGTTTGTCAAAATCTAGTAAGGGCAAGATAGGGGCAGTAGTGAGCTTCTCTTTGATTTCCTTGAAGCTTTGCTCAACTTAATCATTCCATCATAATCCACCACTCTTTTTTGCTAGCTTGATCAAGGAGGTAGCAATGATACTGAAGTTTTTAATTAATCGTCTATAAAAAGAAGCAAGACAATGAAAACTTCACTTTAGTGAAGTTATTTTAGTGATATTTATCGGCGTTGGCCATTCCAAGATGGCTCGGACCTTTTCCTCCTTTGCTCGGATTCCTCCTCTGGATACTACATACCCAAGAAAGATAACTTCACTTTGATCAATCATACACTTCTTTAGGTACCCATATAACTTTTTGACTCGTAAAATGTTAAAAATAACTCAGAGATGTTAAACATGGTTGTTCAGGTTGACACTGTACACCAATATGTCGTCAAAGTATATGACCACACATCTTCTAATTAGAGGACACATCATATGGTTCATAAGCTGTATAAATATGCTCGATACATTTGTAAGTCTAAATGGCATCTTCAATTACTAATAGATACCATGCCTCGTCTTGAAAGCAGTTTCCCATTGATCACTAGGACTTATGTAAATTTAGTGGTAATCACTTCACAAATCAATCTTCAAGAATACATCGGCACCATGAAGCTCATCTAACATGTCATTGAGTCTCGATATTGGTTATCTATACTTTATTGTAATATGGTTCATAGCTCTGTTGTTGATACACATGCGCTATGAACCATCCTTCTTTGGGATAGCAAAGTTGGTACATCACATGGAACCATGCTCTCCCTTTCACAACCTCATTCTATTAACTCATCCACTTGCCTTTTTAACTTAGTAGCCTGCTTAGGATTCATTCTATAGGTAGGTCGGTTTGGTAAGGTTGCGCCTAGCGATAAATCAATACAGTATTCTATGCCTCAAACTGAGGGTAGTCCTTTTGACAACTCTTCGAAGAATAGGTTGAAAAATTCATCAATCAATCTTCGGATCTCATCGAGCGCATCTTCTAAATCTCTCATCTCCAACAATCTTCTAATCAATAAAAATATAAGCTTATTAGCCTTCTCAGCAGCTTGGAACTTTCTTTAACTCATTATTAAAGTTTTGGTCTTGCTAACTTGGGTGAGTTGGTTATGGGTTTCATTCACCTGGGTTGGTGTCATAGGTTGTAATACAATCTTCTTTCCATCCTTGATAAAAGCATGGGTGTTCTTATATTTATCATGAGTAACACATCAATCAAACAACCAAGGTCTTCCAAGTAACAGTTGTGAAGCTCCTAAGGGGACGACATCATATACCACTTCGTCCTTATATACATTTCCAATACTAAAAGATATAACTACTTGTTTAGTGACATGCAAAGCACCCTTATCATGAAACTAGTGCAGCTTATAAGGTCAGAAGTGCTTAGAGATCGACAATCCCAACCTCTACACAAAGGATTGTACCATAACATTGGTATGGCTCCCTTCATCTATAATAATGGTGCACAACTGTCTTTTGATGGTACACTTGGTGTGAAATAAATTTTCCCTTTGGTCTTCCTTGGAGCTTAGCAAGGAGCTCCGCACTTATCTCAATACTAATGTCATCACTTCTCTTTGGTTAGTATAGACATAGGTTTCCTCTTTCTTATTGGCTTCAACTCTTCTAGCACTCTTCTCCTCCTCTAGTTCACTCTCATCAGTACTATTCATTACATCTTCTCGGAGTACCATGGCACTTTGGTTCAGATATTCAATAGCTATGTGTCCAAAACCTAAGCATTTGAAGCATTTCACCTCGTTTGTCTTCCGTATAGAGGTTTGTCCTTTCTCATATGTTTTCGAGGTCGGCATATCCTTAACTCAACTCTTTTAGCCTGCTCGGCTATTATTAGGTCTATCATGTTTTTCTTCAGCTTGAGAAGGTGTCTTCGACTCAGCATAAGTAGGTCGGTATAGAATAGGAGCTTAGGAAAAGCTTGATCTGTGTCTACTTAGAGCATTTCTTCTCTGCTTTTCAACCATTTATGCTACTTTAATGGTCTCTTCTAATGTATAAAACTTTTGTACCTTGATAATATTACGAATCTCATATTTGAGTCCAGAAATGAACATCAACATTGATATGTTGTATTAAGAGCAAACAAGGGCAATAGTATCGAGTTGAGTCCAAACTTGTAGAAAGCTTAAAATAAGGTATGACGAAATGTGAAAATTAGAATGAGTAAACGATATGAATAAGCAAAAACCACAAACGATTTTGAGGATATGATGCATCAAGGAAACTTCACAAGCTCATGGATCAACTCAATATGATGCACAAGCTGATCTAATAAGAGTACTCGTTATATAGCTTTGCTTAATGGTTAAGATAAGAGTAAAGTAAGCAAGCAATAGAGAGCAACGCTTAATAAAAAGGTTATGGTGATGACTTAAGCTAAGCTAAAAAGAGAGATAGAGCTTGAAGAATCAACCTATCTACTGGTCAAAAGGTTACTTGAGATGAGGGAATCAGATGAGGAGTTGTTACTTGTTAAGGTGAAAACCTTATTGGATGAGTTTGTTAACTTGTTCTTAGGAGAATTGCCTGAAGGTTTGCTTCCCCTTTGAGGCATTAAACATGCAATTAACTTACAAGCAGTAGCCGTATTGCTAAATAAGCCTACCTATAAGATGAACTGCTAAGCTGCAAAGATAGGTAGATGAGCTGTTAAAGAGAGGATATGTGTGCGAGAGTCCCTAAGCCCATGTATCATGCCACCCTTGTTAGTACCAAAGAAAAATAAGACATGGAGGGTGTATGATAGCCAAGAAATCAATCACATTACCATCAAGTATAGGTATTATATACTAAGACTTGATGATATGTTGAATGAAGCAAGAGTATTCTCCAAGATTGATCTCAAATCTTGCAAAAGAGAGATCAATCGAAGACCGCACTCAAAACTTGCCATAGATTGTATAAATGGCTTGTGATGTCATTCAAACTGTCAAATGCCTCTAACACATTCATGCAACTGATGAACCATGCGCTCTTAGAACTGATTGGGAAATTTGTGGAGGTATATTTTGATGACATTCTAGTCTACAACCTTAACTTGGAGATTCACTGTAAGCACCTCTGATAAGTCTTTTCAAAACTTCAAGCTGAGAAGCTTTATGCCAACCTAAAGAAATGTGACTTCTACCAACCTAAAGTAATCTTTTTGAAATTTGTTGTAAGTGGTAATGGTATACGAGTCAATGATGAGAAGATAAGAGTGATTACTGAATGGCTTGCATTAACGTATTCAGGTAACTTGTGAAGCTTCCATGGCTTGACATCATTCTATCGTCGATTTATAAAAAGTTTTAGTACCATTGTGGCCTCACTCATTAAGCTGTCAAAAAAGCATGTTGAGTTCAAGTAGGGAGAGAAGGAGCAGAGAAGTTTTCCAAACCAGGCATAGATGTTATGCTAATATAAGAGGATAGACTAGTTGCCCACTTTAGTGAAAAATTTCAAGGAGCTACACTCAATTATTCTATTTACAATAAGGAGTTCTATTCCTTGATTTGAGCCTTAACTGTATGGCAACACTATTTGCTACTAAAAGAATTTGTGATCTATACTGATCGTGAATTTTTGAGATATTTAAAGAGCTAGCCCAAGTTATCTTAAAAATAAGCTAAGTAGGTTGAGTTTATGGAGGGATTTTCTTATGTCATGAAGTACAAAAATGGAAAGAACAATATAGTAGATGACGCCATTCCCCTACCAAAATGACATTCCCTTTTGACCGAATTGTAGACTTGATTACTGAGATTTTCTATGATTAAGGACTTTCATGTTGAGGATCTACATTTTGATCCTATATATGCTAGGTTTAAAGAAGGTCAAATACTTGATGACTATAATTAGGAGGACGGATACTCATTTAGGAATAGCATATTATATTTCCTGACTTGTTCTACGGAAGAGTTGTTAGTACGCGAGGTACATAGTGGAGAGTTATCTAGACATTTTAGCAAGCACTAAACTCATAAGGTACTATCTTTAAGATTCTTTTAGCCAAAAATGATGAGAAATGTCCAAGATGTATTTGAAAGGTGTAGTACCTATAGAAAGGCAAAGAGCCGAGTCAAGCAAGGACATTATTTACCTTTGCTGTTCTTAACCAAACCATAGTCCGAGCTAAGTATGGACTTTATGTTAGGATTGTTACGGACGTCCTAAGGGAAGGACTTAATCATGGTAGTTGTGGACCGATTTAGTAAGATGGCATACTTCATACCCTATTTTAGGAATAACAATGCTTTAATTATCTCTTTTCTTTTCTTGCAAGAGGTCGTCAAACTTTATGGAATGCTTAGGACCATTCTTTCAGATAGAGACCCAAAGTTCATGAGCTACTTTTGGAGAATGTTATGGAGATGAATGTGAACCAAACTATTGTATAGCACATCTTATCATCCACAAACGAATGGATAGAATGAGGTTGTCAATAGGACAATAGGAACTTTACTCCGGGTTTTTGTTGGTCAGAACATAACCGATTCGGATATGTGCCTACCTATAATTGAGTTGACCTACAACATGGTTGCCCACAGTGTTATGAACATGTCACCATTTAAGGTCGCCTCTAGGTTCATCCTTAAGCTCCTATTAGACTAGAACCCCCTTCTGAGCCAGGATGATGATCAATTAGTTGTAGAAAGATTCAAGGCCATCAAAGCAATGCACCAGAAGGTCATAAAACATCTAAGTCGAGATACTACCAAGCTCAAAAGACAAGGCCAAGGATGGAAGAGTAGACAATCTCAACCGGGTGATTTGGTATAGATCCACTTCAATAAGAAATGATTCTCAAAGTCGATAGATCATTTAGAGTGCTTGAAAAGATCAATCCAAATATTTACAATATTGAACTACCTAAAGAATACAAAGTCTCAGACTCCTTTAACATTGCTGACGTATATCCATATACTGCTGAAGATGATCAACATGGAGTTGAGCCAGATTTGATTGCAAATGTCAAATAGCCTAGAGGGGATGATAGGGATTACACACCAATCATACACTCTCAAGCTTGAGGACTAACTCACATGAGTCGCCAGGCTGTCCAAGGGGAGTTTAACTCCAATGAGCAATGCATTCTCAATCCAACCTACTAGACTACTTTGCTTTCCACCTCATCCAAGTGACTATCGAGGTAACCGATTTGTTGCCGAGCCTCTACCTCTATAATACATCAGTCCAGGGCCAAGCATCGAACACGCATACTACCAACTTGATTCATGGTTGAGGCTGAGCTAACCCAATCCCAAGCTAACCAGCCAAAGCCCACCTGACAATGGATTACCTCTTGAATTAGCCCTTCCCTAATCCAAAACATCCAAGCTTCTAACCCTAACCTAACCTATCCGAAAATTGCTTTACTCGACAAATCGCATCATTGGGACCACAAAATGGACAACTAACACGTGCCTTATTTTTTTTACACCCCTATTGTCCTTTGTAATTGAATATTCCTCTTTTTGTTTAATTACAACTTCACCCTTGTAAATTATTTATTTTCCTTTTTCTAGTAAGAATCTTCATATTAACATAGGATCTATCCTAATTGGGTCATATAAATACTTGTAAAATTGTAATAGCCACAATAGTTAATTAAAGATATTCAGACATATTCTTCCTTCATAAGCTAAGTGTCCTCACTTATTCTCGACTACTCTTATCTAGCCCATTAAGTATAGACTAGTGATGAGTGACTTTCGATCATACTTGTGCGTAATATTGAATGTGGCCTAAGCTCGTATGAAGCATTGGTGCATCATATCTACCGTTTATACATAAAGACCCCTGCTCAACCTTCGACTATCATTTATCCTTTAGATCGTCTTGAGATTCAGACCTACTCCTTGGTTACACGTGATATTGTAGTTTGTATGTTCACCTACACACCTGTATCACTACTTAAAATGAAAAAGATAAAAAGGAGTATTGTCTAAAAGTAATAATGTATAAGGAATAATAAATAGTATAAATGATAATTCAAAGTAAACTAGTAATTAGTGTAGAAAGGTCCTTTTTACCTGGGATGGGACATATAGCATTCGGTTACTAGGGGTACTTCTAGCAGATACAAATAAGTAGTACAGTCAAGATATGCTTTGCTAAGTAGAGGTGTTGAGTAAACCTAGGCAAGCTCCCGAAAAGATATAGGTGCAAATGTTTCCTAAGGTTCTCGGCCCTAATATAGCAAAGCTATTGGTCACCATGGTCATGGCTAAGCAAACATGTGAGGGGTCTAAGCTATTAGGCAAGCATATTTCTGGTCAGCACATTATTACTGATAGATGAGAAGTTACTTAGCTCAACATGTGGAGTTGGTTAATAGTAAGAATCAGCTCGATTTTGGCAAGAGTTGGCTGGAATAGTAGAATCTGCTTTGTTAGTCCTTCAAGACCTCAAGCTCGGGCTTCAGTTAAAGGCCTAGTGGTTTGATTCCTATTAGACATTATATGAGTTTTTGGTTCATCCATGTTTGCTTGGATCATCAGCATGTAAAATTCTCTCACATAATCATCAACTGATTTGCTTCCTTAGAAAAACTCTTGCAACTTGACAAAGGTATCTTATAGATAAATCTCGAATACAAATCTTCCCCTCAACAATCTCTTCATCTCTTCCTAAGTTCGCACACCTCATCGTTCATCTCTCACTTTAGCTACATTCAAATTCTTCCACTACATAGCAACATACTCAGAAAATTCAAATGTAACAAGTCGTACCTTAATAGTATCTGTATAGCCATAACAGTTGAATACCTTCTCTTCTCATTCTAAATATTCATATCTTCACTTCTACTAAAGGGTGGGATTTAGACCTTGACATTGTTAAGCCCTCGAGAAGCTTGGCATCCTCGCTCTTGTACCTAATAATATTTAACCTTCTCTTCTTCTTCTCCATCATTCTCAAAATCCACATCTTCAATATCCTCCTTAATCTCTTCTAACTTTAGCCTTCGTTTAGCAACTTAGTCTATAACTCCTCCAGCTCGATGAGGTCAAACTACGAAATCAGCTTAGCCACCTTAGCCATATTGTCTTTTAGGAACATTCTCAGGGGAGTTATGATGATGTACACCCTATGGTTATTTCCTGTTGGCTTACATTACAGTAATCAGACTGTCAACAAGACTGGTAAGTTTATTAAGTTTATCATTAACTAACTTAGGGATAATGCTACCATTTTGACCTCAATCAACATAGGCACTACTATTCAGGTCACCAATAACACCTTGAACACTTGAATCCAATATAGTGTAATACTTCTTCGACACGTTGACAACATAATACACAACAAACACTTCTACTTACTACCCAAAACCTTGCTAATACACTCTAACAATTGCAACACTTAATAGTCACTCGAATTCAACAGAAATGAACTTGCTCTGTTTTTGTAGTGAAAAATAGAGTAAAGCAAAGTAACAACAAAAACTACACTTACCAATTCATGAATATCCACTTCATAACTCATAACTCTAAACTTACCTCACTCGAATACACTACAATAGCTATAGAAGGAATATGGTAGCTATTAATAGCAAAAACAAACCAAAACTTCACTGTAACTTCATACACTTCTTCTCATAATATGCTCTAATAAACACCGCAACAAAAGGAAACAAAAGGGGGATTTGCAAATCTAGACAACTACTAATAGGATATGACACACCAATCTATCCTACTCGACCTATAAATCGCTAAATGTGACTCACCAGTCTAAACTGTAGGGTTACTCACTACTACTCCTTATTAAAGGAAACAGATAAGAGTTAAGAGATAAATAAGAACACTAAGGTTACTTAGGAAAGGAAACTTATGATAAGAAATAATGCAACAATATGTTGCTTATGCACAAGTTAATGAGGTTTATATATTGGCTCTACTAGGATTACAAGGCATATATGAAAAAGATAAAAGGGTAATTGTCGATCCCTGTTTTAATTTCCTTAATTTAATCTATATTAAGTCCAGCCCACTTAATATAAATTACTTAACATTAAATTAAGGAAATACTTTTCTAAAAAGAATTAAAAAATTAGAGTCGCCAACCAATTCAACTAGTAAAAAAACAAAATTAGGGTTTTCAGGTGGAAAAACCTTAATTTGGCCATTGATCCGCGTATTTTCTAAAAAAAAAAAACAATTTTTAGAATAAATAATCAGAAAAAACCGAGTTTAAGGGCTAACTTATAAAGCTTAAGTCACCATGTAAAAACTAAAGAAAAATTTATAGGTTTTTATTTTTATAATTTTCTAAAAATAGTAAAATATATCTAAATATACGAAAGATAAATAAAGTGAATTTTTTATTATGAATTTCTAAGAAAAAGAGAAAAAAGTTTTTTCTCTATGCAGTTGCCCCAAAAGTGCTTTCATATTTGCTAGTTAGGATCAAACTAGTTATAGTTCTCTTTTTATAAAATATTTAGTGGGTGGGTTATTTTTATTTCGAAAAATCGAGCTAGGTTTACATTTATTTATCAATTTATTATTTAAAAAAAACTTAAGAAATCTAATTTTTATGAATTTGAAAAAACCCAAACTAACTAAACCTTTTTGAAAAACTCGGTTAAGATTTTTTTATTTTTAAAACCACTATATATATAAAAAAACTATTTTTTAAATCCTAAATGCAAGATACGATCTAGATACATATCTTTTATAAATTTCAACCACAAAATACGTTAAAAATGCAATCTAGATACATATCTCTTTTAAATCTCAACCATAAGGTACATAGAAAATACGATTTAGATACATATCTTTATGCATAATTTTTTTTTAAATCTCAATCGTAAAATATGTATCTCGATGCATTCTAGATATGTTTATTTTTTCAAAAATACAATTTTACTAAAAAAATACAATTTAACTAAATTTTATTGAGATTATCTAAAAACATACAATAACAAAAAATAATAAACTCACACTTTAAATAAAAAAATAGATTAGTAAAAGAAAAAAATGGTTGAACTAACTAATAAAATAAAATAATCTTTTTTATCGAACCGAATCATACATGATCGTACACGTGTGTTGTGTTCGTTGTGTGTAGGGATTATTGTAGAGAGTGCAAATGTGAACGTGTGATTGTACAGTGAAGGACAGCCGTTGGTGGATTGGTCGATGATCGATGTGGACTTAGACGTAGTAAGGGCATGTTCTGTTCAGGGCATCAAGTAAGGGATGGGATGTGGTTGCTGTTCGGCATGCGTAAAGATTATGGAGTTATCCAAGATATGGTTGTATTAGCTATTGGTCAGGTGTCGAAGGGATTGAGGGCTTTTGGTCAAATTGTTGGCTTTCATGTGGAGCTGTCAGCTGAATGTATTATGCACGTAGTTTTGTGTTTAGATTGTAGATTGAAGTGTACTGATAGTGGAGGTTGGGCGATGTGTCAGCTTCGGTTAGGTAAGTTGTATGGTTGCGAGCTTCGATCAATTGGTTAAAAGGGGGTCGGCGTGGATTGTCAGATAGCATAAGTGAAGAATTTGGTTGTATGCAACGTGGAATTTCTAGCGGTCAAGTGAAGGATTATGTTATTAAGGGTTGGTGCTACATTAGATTGGTCCTTACTGGTCATTAAGGATTGAGAGGCCGTAGTGTTATGTGCTTATGGAATTCGATGAGTATATAGCAAAGGGCCGTAGTGTGTTAACAAGAGACGTATAGCTTGAGCTGCATTGTGAAGTCGAGGCTGGTTATTCGTGTTGGATTTAATGTAAGGGGTTGTGTTTGATTGTGGGGGTATAGAGATTGTATTGTGGGATTGTTACCAAAAAACCATCCTGCATGTCACATGCCGACTAACTATTTATAAACCCTCAATCGTATCTCTTGAATCAAAGATACGGAAGATACGATTACGATTCTTCAAGATTTAATCTAATTTCTAGAAATTTTACTTAATTCGAGCTTTCTATTTTTCAAAACCCAATCCAATCGAATCTGATTTAGTCCAAAAGTCTACTTAATAAATTATAAATTTAATTCGACTCAATATAATTTAGATAAAAAAAAAATCATTTTATATCGGACTGAACCAAAATTATTTTAATAAAACTCAATTCTCAAATGACTAAAGAATTTATTAAATTATTTACATACGGTTATTCGACTCGACACTAAACAATCTAACTTGACATAGTTTGACTTGATTTGATTTAACTTGATATGATACAACTTGACTCTCTTTTTATTTTTTTTAATTTTCGTTTTTTTTATTTTTTTATTATTTTCTTATTTTTTTGTTTTATTGATTTTTAACCTGGCTCAAATAAAATAAAAAGATATATGACAAAAATGAGTTGTTTACAGTAATTTATAAATGGAATATATGAAACATACTAAAAAGAGTAAAAGAGACAAAGAATATTATGTACAAAAAGAGTAAGAAATCCTTCTAGAGTGTTGTACCTAAAAACACGTGTCAAGACGCGATTGGAAGCTTGTAGTGAGGTTGGTTAAATCGTAACGAATTTTGAGGCCACTTGGTAGTTAATGGATCTTGCTCAGATAAGGTTAAAAGAGAGTCGACAATCAAAGCTGATTTAGTTTGGTTCAAGTCAGAACATAAGTATTAGAGGGTGTTATGATCCTCTTTAAGTCGATTGTCTTGGCAACTCATGCCGATCTAACGTCTGAAGTTAGTTGGCTCGAACATTGTCTAAATCATGATAAGAGCTTGATAATAAGCATGGTTGTTTGGCAAGTTGGCATGATTGTTTAGAGGCTTAGAAACTGTATTAACACTTACAAGAGCTCAGCACTTGGGTCCATAATAGTGTAAAAGATGAAAATCAAAATAGGAATCGTCATCTTGAATGGGGTTTAGAGCCAATATTCTCTATGTGAGTCCTTGAAGTCTGCTAGCTTGACTAAGTTTGACTGGTTCAAGGAGTCAATTCCTACCATGAAATCAATTCATCTACCTAAAGTCAAATTGTTCATCTACCTAAGCGTGCCTATAGTTGTTAACCTTAGACTAAGGAATATATCCCACCAGGCTACTTATCCATACTATGGTGACCCAAATCAAGATCTTAACCATATTTTTAAATAACATGAAGCAATAAAAGAAATTTGCAAAACATGGGAAACCATTGATCTAAGCAACTTAGTATTGACCATAACTTTGATAAATAGATGAAAATGAACTGTCAACTAAAGAAAAGGACGCTACTAATATTCACTTGTCTAAAATTTTTATCTTTGGTATAATGCTTTAGAAATTGCGGATTACTAGAAATCAAAGGTTGTTTGAAATAGAGCAAAGTTAAGGGGATCTTGTGTAGCAAATATGTGTAGCTACACATGAAATTTAAACTATTCAAATAAAAGAGAACTTGTATTAAACACAAAATTGTGATGCAAATCCCCATATCCCTTCTCAAGATAGATGGTTAAGATTGAATGCAGATGCTTCTGTTTTTGCAATTGGACAAGCAACCATAAGTGGAGCAATGAGAGATGAGAGAGATAGACAGATCATAAGATATGGGAGGAAGTTAGGGAAAGTAGATATTCTTTCTATTGAGCTCCGAGCGATTGATCTATTGGTTGTTAACTCTTTGCTTGAAAAGGAATTACTTGAAAGTTGAACTATATATAGATTCACCAGTTGCTACATCCTTTAAATTGCATTTTTAATCCAAAAGCTTAAATACTATAACATTGTTATGTCTTACCGAGAAAAATTCTCCCAACTAAAGGATATCTAAGTTGAACATGTTCTACGGAGCTCGAATGAGGATGTTGATCGCTTGGTAGAGCAAATGCAAAAGGATGGAGGAAACATAGATGGCTTTTTTATGAAACTTCTGTACAAGATCCTCTCTTGTAGTTGTCTTGTATTGACACTGGAAGATAAGGATGCTATTCTCTTGAGACTTTATTTGAAGCTTAATGCTTTTTTGTATTTGGTCAATGAGTGCTATAACCTCTATGGTGATCGATGAGACATAATTGGAAATTAGGTTAATCCACTAATTTGGAAAATTTGAACTTTTAAGTACTCTTTATGCTATTAAAATCTTTTTCTAAACTGGAAGCTAATTGTCAATGAGCTTAGTATAGTACTAATGATATGCACTTTTTGCTATAGATTCACTGAAGTTGATCAACATGAAGTGGAATATATCCTTGGTCTAATTTTCTCAAAAGGTTCTAAGATTTTAAGGAACTTGACAAGATATAACTCGCAAATTGTCCACTACCTTAATAGTCTTTCAGAATTTTTTACAAACCAGTTGAAACCCAATGTTATACAACGATTTTTATTTTAAAGTATATATGTGATATTTAACAAAATAATAGATTTATTTAAAAAATTATTATAATTGAGTTTTTAACCAATCTATGTTTTTAAATTTATTACAAAAGTGGTAAAATAACTATTGTTTGATCATATAATTATGTATTACGTGTCAACTTTATATGATTATTAAAGATCATTTTCATCTTTACTTGAAATGTTCTACCGTGTAAAAAGGGTTATAACCCTTCCTTTTTTCTTTCTTTCTTTTCTTTTTTTTTTTTTTTTTTTTGTTAATAGGGTTACAACCCTTTAAATTATGGAAATGTAACGGGAAATGCAAAAAGTTGTCTTATTTCGTACTAAGTCATACTTACTAGGAAAAGTTGCAAGTTGTACCTTTTGCAATATAATATATTTCTCTTAGATACGCAATCAAAAGAAAATAATTTTATTTAGTAAAAATGTTTGAGTGAAAAATTATAAACGAATAAAAAGCATTACTGGCGAAAAATTATGAATAATAACATAATTTCTGAAGTTATATTTATAAAATGATCGAAAAAAACCAATTGTTGCTTTGATAAAAAAATAGTGACCAAAATTTTAAACCATAGAGGTTCGAAATTATATATTTTAATAAATAATTGATATAACATTTTTATTCACTCATGTTACGACTAATGAGTGATCGCTACAAATAAACAATCTCTATATATCTGTGTGTGTCTATATATATATATATATATATATATATATTTATTCATTACATGGGAAAGTGACTCTACAAAAGGTTGCAAGTATCCATATTCAACATGTAATTTCACGAGGGTGAAAGACAACCCCATGCTATGTATGTGAGAAGCATCTTCGTGCATTATGTCGTATATTAGCGATAATAAGCAGAAAAAGTCACGCTATCTGCTCCTCGTTAAATAACCTCGATGGCATGTGATGTCCGACCATTTTTATGTATGGTTAAGAGTGATTATCAATTTGACTTCTCATGTATGATCGATAACGATGAGCACTGTCTGGTTTTTTGTCTTATATTGATGCTTCCCAACACAAGCGTGTGATCTTCCATTTGCAAATTCTTTTCAACCCAATTGTTGAATTGTTTGTCTGTCATTTGTAGGGCAGTTAAACTGGTGAACCAAAGTTGCCCTTTGTTTATATGTAGATGAAAATTTTCTTCCAGTGGGGGCATTAAGACAAGTATGTAATGTTAGATGCAATGCATGGAGTGTATTTTGGGTCTTACGTGTGGGGGCGACGACATACGTTATATGAAGCAATGAGGGTCCACGATAGAACCAAGGATCTCATATCGTTGTCAAGCTTGATATGCTCGTACTATATATATATATATATATATATATATATATTTATGGGTTTATTAAATGCTCCTGAATACTTATTGAGGATTTAAACAAGAATTTTTTAGGTTCTCTATTTTCGTTTCTTATTTTATGGAGAAAAAAGTTTATGAGAAGATAAATTTTTCTCTGTTTGGATTTTGAACACAGGTACGGAGGATGCACATTAATATTTTCCATTTTAGAAATCCCACATGTTAGAGTTGGAAAACCAATCTATTGCTTCAACTTGGTTGCTAATAATTAATATCAAAAGTTTTGGAGAATGATTTTAGTCAAGATTCAGTGGTTGCTATAGCATAGGATGTATTATATATATATATATCCAACTCCCACTTGCTTACTGAGTTGCTAGTTGCAAGGTACTGCTCAAGTATGTAGTTGCAGTAGTTTTTTTCTCTTATTAAAGTGGAACAGTTATTGGCTGGTTCAAGATCCCCGAACTTGGGAAGTTGGCTTCTTCTCAGATTCAATTATAAAATGTATGCCAACTTGGTATATATACCAAGAAGAGGCTTACATTGCGTTAAAAGTGTAAATATACCAGAAGTAGCAAGTATATGTGCTAAATTTCAATTAAGGTTTTTTTAATAATTTTGGTCTTCTCTATTTATCAAGATTTTTCTTTTTTCTTTTTTTTTTTCTAATTACATCACAACTTGTGAGGAGAAACTAAACCCCATTTATTATGTGAATAGACAGATATCTATACTATACTATAATGACCTTGCCTACTTATGAAGAAGTTCAACGGGTTTTCTATTCATAAAGTAAATCATTTTTAAATTTTTCCAATTGCACTAAGAAAACCCTTTGTGTAGTGATTCTGTAAATGAGTCTTAGAAGAAGTTGACATTCCCAAAGAGGCCGCCGTGAGCTAACCGAACCGTATGCTATCATAATTCCTAAGACCCTTAACTAATACATTTTCACAAATTTTTACCGAAAAAAATATATATATAATTTCACAAATCGTCGATTCCCATGAGCACTATGTATTGACTCTTACACAATCTTTCTTTAAGCCAATTTATTTTTGGGTTTTGATAACGAGTGTCTCTTAACCACTGAATAAAAACAATGTCAAGGAAGTTATATTTGCCTACTTTATACAAATTTGCAAAATGACATATATACATATATATATATATTTATATTTCTATATTTCATGTAAATTTCTCCGGTGTGTTTCTAAGAAAAGTCCAATAAACTCACCTTATTTTATTTTTATGGAGTGCCTTTTCATACTTGTTAGTGGAAACCTTTTGTTTTTTCTTTTATTGTTGTTTTATTTATTTATTATTCTTGTTTTTATTTTTGTGTGTTTGTTTTTATGTCAAGCAACAATATTAGTATTGTTTGGTTTAAACATGCTATATTGTGGAATATATTTAACTTAAAAATCTGATCATTATAGGACAAAACAAATATCTGAAATTTAGATGACTTAAAAATTAGTGGACTTTTGAACGAATTAAAAGATTCGTACGAAAAATAGAAAATTTAATTAAATTTTTAATGAATAATTTTAATCCGTCTATCCATGAAATAAAAATTACTTATTGTACGTCATCACAGATATGAATTTTATTACGGTTGATATCAACATAATATAAACGGCAAGATGAATTACTGGAATTATACATATTATATATTAATTATCAATGAAGAGATACGAGAGCTGTGTACTTGTGATACTACATGCATTAGGTACGGCCTAGCATAAGTGTCGCATTGGCCATTCCGTTTCCCATAAGGTGCAAGGCTCCTTCTTTATGCAAGTTATTCCACGTTTCGTTTAAAATACGGAGTATTTATAATTCTGTTTTTCATTTTTCAAGTCCTCTATTACATTATTAACTTATATATTTTAAATTATTAAATTCATAGTTCATTCAATAATATTTATCTAAAAGAATACAAATCAAGAATATGATGAAAAAATAAGGATAAAATCATTTTAAAAAATCCTTTAAAATATATTTAAAAAATTATTATAAGTCACTCTGAAGTTTATAATATGTATCAATTCTAGACATAATTTTTTACAGGGATAATGGAAGGATTAGGGGAAAAAAATCATTGTTGACTCGGGTAAAAAGCAACCGGATATTTAAAACTAGATTTGTATTTTTTTTTTTTTTTCCAATCGTAAGAATGAAAAAGAAATATACCTCTTGTACTTGCATGCCACTAAGGTCTGAGTTGAATCATCTAGAGGCTTAATTTTAAAATCAGAATATTAATCAAATACGGAACATGTGATATCCAACGTAAGTAGAATTTGTGGAAGGGAACTTATAATAGTTTATAAGACTTCAAGCAAATCAATACTAATTAAAATCTTTTTAAGTCTAGTGGTTGAAATATCATATTAGTTACCTAGACTAGTGATTACTTTTATTTGTACTAACATATAATATCAAAATCTACCCGATAATTATAGATGAAAGAACGAGGAATAATCGAAGTAAATCTAATAAATTTATTTTAAATCAATTTAAAGAAAAGATTAGAAGAGTAAGACAAAAAGTACTGCTACGGTGCAACCCTTAATAGGCTTCTAGATTAAATCTATAAGTAAAGAATAATTGGAATAAACTAAAAGAAGAGAAGAAGTAAACTTAATTGTAGTATATCCATTATAAGAACATAAGTGTCTCTTATGGGAGAAATTATTATTACTACGTATGAGTGATGTTGCACATAGATGATGCGAGGGTAGTAGTAATGGATTGTGGTAAAGCAACGTCTCACAAAGGGATTAATGATTCAAACAACGATGATTTGTGTTGGTCTGAATATTAACCACATTTGCATGGGAGCACACAAAATAAATATGATAAGATGCATTTATAATTTAGCCTAAATTCTCCAAAAATATGTCTACTGATAGAAAGCCAGACACCAACTTGACAGACAATGTCAGTCATGTTGAAGTAATCAGCTTCTGAGGGACAGTATCAGCGTGTTTTTGTCACAAAATTTGCCGCGTTCCTTGAACAAGAGATCGTCTAAAAGCAACCGTCATAGGCTGTCGCATCCCCAAAAAGGTTGCTGTTTGATTCAACCTTTAACAGTCTACTGCTTCCCTAACTGAAGTCCTGGATTCCTTTTGGGTTTTGGCTACCAAATATATAGAAATATATGTGTTTCAAACGATAGGATCTCTACTATTTCTTGGTGGAACAATTATTTGTCATTTTTTAGGCCTTTGTCATTAATTAGCCATACCATTTATTTGTACTTATAACTTGAAAAGATTTCTATATTGATTTTACTCTCCATTTCCCTCTCACACTTTACCATGATTATGATCTTCATTATTCAATAAATGGATATGTAGCCGTGTTTGCTCTTATGAACCCAAACTAACTTTATTTTAGAATTATGTTAACTAAATGTCTACACTAACCTTATTTTAGAATTTTGTTAATTGAATTCCTTAAACCAAATTATATAATTTAGTATCAGGTTTAGTTCACAATTGAACTTAAATTTTATATAAAATTTTTTTAAGCTTTTTACATAGAAAGAGAAATTCAAAATAAATAAAGTTTATGTAAAATATTACGTGTCGTCAATAGAATTCTATTGATAGACTATAATGTAATTGGGTTTTGCACAAGAAAACAATAGGCTTGCAAAAAAAATAAATAAATAAGGTGAGGGACACTAGATTATTATCTAGCATGATTACTTTAGTATTTAAGTTAATATTTAATTGTACGAGAGTAAATAATTGAACTTAAAGGGCTTAAAGTAGGCCTAAAGCGCAAAAGAGCGAAGGTGGTTTATCGTTGAAACACCTAAAGCTATTTATGGAGGAGGGTCGCGACAAATCTTGAAGCATGTTGATAAGTTAACATGTCCACGTAATCTATGTAATGGGAATGTACCCTCCTAAATATTCTAGAGTTATAGAGATGTTGTTGTTAATTAAGCCTTAAAGCCTTATCCACATGTCTTGTAATCATTATGGCCATCCAATTGATAGGTCGGTCATTAGAGTATATTAACTTGTCTGGAAATCTTTCAAGGAGGTTGGTCACAAAGCAAATTAGGTCAAGCGCTAGTGAATCACATCAATCTTAGGCTTAATCAAGTCAGCTCAAGGCTTGAATAAGTCGGTGTAGACCTAAAGAGTTTATGTACAAAATCTTCTATCAACATTATGTGTATGGGTTTTTTAAGTTTAGCAACCTTTAGCTAATTTGTTAGAAGAAATAAAAGGAACCTATAACTTGTAAAAATTATGTAATATTGATCATACCATTGAATAAGCGTACAATAAGCTTATTGTTGAACAACAACCTGCCTAAAAGAAAGTCTATAATCATGAAAAGAACCAGATGCAATCTATGGTCCAGTAAAGACAGTTGCGGATTTCGATTGTCTTTTTCTTTTTCTTTTTTTTTCCTCAATTCCCAATAGTTATGTTATACATTATTTTGTATGCCTGTAGACAAATATACAACGAGCATTAAAAAATTGTCGTGTCCCTGTATATCAAGTTTACCAATTAGCAACCTAAAGTTGAACTCAAAAAGAGACTAAGAACTAAAGAGAATAAATTGAATGTTAACATTAAATAATAACCTGCCTTTAAACATGTTACACATTTTAACTAAGAAAACCTCGAGGCTTTAAGTAATTCAACCAACAGAAAAACAAATGAGAGATAATATTTATTTTCTTTTTAAACTTAAACTCTTCAATTCAGGCAGTATAGTTGAATTTAGTTCTCTAATATCTGAGCTGAGCCACCAACTGAAATATTCTTGTCAAACCAAACCATCAACCAAAGGTGAAAATGCCAAATTTTCGATTGGGTTTGATTTAGTTCTGTTGAGTTTATAGTTTAATCAATTTTTTTTATCTCTATTTTGATACATAATTTCACAAATTCTCGTGCTAAATTTTATATTTGCTTGTTAAAGCTAATGAATTTTTCAATTGGAGAAAACTCGGTAATCAAATGGATATCTGGCTGGATCATTGAGGGTCCCCATTGATTCCTTTATATCACTGAGGTTTGAAAATTCTTGCTTTTGAACACATGAATATCCTTGACCAAGACCGTGGTTTATATTAGACCACGTATTAATCAGTAAGTCAGTTCACATATCTTTGAAACATCGAAATATGATCTCGTCATGTTTCATAAACACCATAAATTTAATATATATCGTATCTCTATGGATATAGCCCTAAACTGGTCCTAAGTATCCTATTTTCAATTAAAAAAAGGTGTTTTTAGGATCTCCATATTCATAAGCTATGATTTCTGGAAACAAGAGGGTCTTTGTCTCCCCAAAAATAAATTATCATTACCAACCAATATATGTTTAATCTCAATCCTATATAGTAAAGTTTGTTTTATAGGTCTTGTTTCGCAGTCAAACAACAATAAATCCAGCCTCTGTACTTCTAAAGATTTTAGAATGCATTTAAATTTCTGATGCACTTTCAACATATCGTCTTATATAGAAGTTATCACATTAAATTAATACATCAATTATCTATATCATTAAAGTTAATTAGGATCCATTTATTTTCTATTTAATTTTATTTAACAATAAAAAAATATTAATATAATTTATCAAAATTATAAACAATAAATAAATTTATCAACCCATTCTTTTTTATTAGTCTCCCTTAATCCCAAAACCCACTTTCTCAACTTTTTTCTCTATCTCTGCACACAACATGATGCTTATCCTCATAATTCTTCTCCGATGGTTTCTTTTTATTTTTATTTTCTCTCTCACCTACTTTATGGACATATAGTATACGGTCAAAATTCATATTATAATCGAATATAATTATAATAATGATTGATATCTACGTGTATTGATAATAAGTAAGAAATTAAAAAATTTAAAGAGAGTGAAGTTAGGAAAAAAAAGAATAAATTCATATTTATATTTTTTAATAAAAATTATAATTTTTTATTGAATAGATAATAATAAATTATAAATATAAAAATTTAATGTTATGTAATCTGCATACAACATTATAGGTTCTTTGTCCTCTACTCTTTTTATAACGAAGATTGCAATTGAATGCAGAAACATTCTGTACTACTTGTTTTTACGAATCTGGGAGATCATATTACCAGCCCTAAATACAACGAAATACATTCGGTACGAATTACGTGCGACATCTTCTTTGGCTGACCATTTTCCAGCCATTCATTACCCTTCTATATTGTAGAGAACATTAATTTCGTTAATTTCCAATCAGACAGAAGGTCAATACCCAACATATATAATTGCCTCGTTCTCACACGGTTTTGTTATTTCTGAAACCTCAAAAATTTCCTAAAACTTTTGTGGACATATTTTCTAGAGAAATTAAGAGGCTATAAATAAGAAAATTAGAGAAAACATAACGACCAATCAGGTCTTTCTAATTTCAAAGCATGAATACATAGAAAATTATAAGGTAAGGTCATAATAAATTATATTCAATCTAAACAAATTATAACATAGACGGTAAATTAAAAGTTGTTGATAGAAAGTTGAATACATATGCAAAATTAGTTTTATTTGTTATCATGCAAACCAAGGAGTTCCATGCCTTCTCGTTTGTGGCATTAATAGAGAACCTAAACACTTAGAACTTGAATGAAGCGTAGGGATGTAATTGGGGTGTATTCTAGACAAGTTTTATAAATCCAGAACCTATCTCAATAAAGTTCAACATTTATCAAAACTTTATAAAAAAAACTTATAAAATTCTTACTCCTATTACCAAAACTTGTTCCAGTAGGATTTCAGGTTTCTTAGAATCCTTTAAGGTTTTTCCACTTATTATGAAAATCCATCTCTAGTCATTATAGATCTTATATCCAAATCACTCAACACTAATTACATAAAATATTTTATTTTATTTTATTTTTATTTTTAAGCTATTTTTAGTATATTCTTAAAAGACTTTTATAAACAAATACTTCATATACTTGTTAATCTTTTTAATTATAAAAAATATAAAATAAAATCAATAAAATAATTTACAATTTCTTAATGAATTAGGTTTTCTATTGAGGTTTTTTTTATAATCCTAAAACTTGATCCTTAAACCCTATAGAGTACCACCTTATAGGATTTTTATCGGGTTAAACAGGTCTAATTTAAAAATTTAAGCTTAAAAATACCATGTTAATAAATTATATTTATTATATAATACTACTTCTCATTTATGGACTAGATTAGATTTTTTAATAAGACCCCAAGTGAATAACTTAATTAGATGAGGGCTTCTACTCCGATACCATATTATAATTAATGCTACAATCATTTTATTTAGAAGCGTAAACTTCTACACATGGTGTGTACTAATCATATTTATTATATAAAACTAACAAGTTAACTATTGCCAAGATGTGGATGGTTTAGCGATGATAGTGGGTCATTTTGTTGAAAAAGGAGGACTTCCTAATTAAGATTTCATTTGACTACACGAGTGGGATTAGCGAAGGGCCGAGGATCGCGGAATCTACTTAATTTGGCCTAAATTAGATTATTGTTGGGATTTGGATCGTGATTTTGTAGTCTCTGCTTTTTACGACAACGTCAACTTCATTAATTTTATTAGCTAGATTAGATTAATTAAGCTCTAATTAGCTAACCTTGTACGGGCGTTGTCCAGCAAGTTATGAATAATCTTTTTGATTTTTAATTGGATAAGTAGATACATGAGTGGAGACGGTAGAGTATATTTATAAATGGTACTTGACATATATATTTATACTAAACACCCTATGTATACTTATAAACCTATGTGCTCATAAGCCGACGGATACTTAACTAAGTATCGTCTCTCTCTGTCTCTCTTTACTTTTTCTCGACAAAAGTCAGAATTTTTACAATTTAGCCTTTTTTTCATGCATCGGCCCTTCTTATTTCTAATATATAATATTAATAAAATAATTTTTCATACCTTTAAAAATCATTAATACATATTTTAGTTATCGTTTGAAAAGTATTGATAATATAGAAATCATAAAATATTTAAAAGTTCGTTAGTAATTTTGATGAGCTACTCCTTTATAAAGGAGAGGGTTACTTAGAAAAGAGGGGTGTTTATGATGTTGATGTGGTATTTATAAATTTATTTTTATGCGCACAGGCACTTATATATATATATATATATATATATAATGACAAACATGCTACTTAGCGGAATAAATGAAACGAGAAGGGATATGATTTCCTGTGAATTAATCTGCAGGGAACTTCTGAAAATTGTGTGTGATAAGTTCTGTAACTTTTCACGAAAATGAAAGAGCGATTTCCAGCGAAAAGTATTTGATCTTTTTGAGATGAAATCTCGTTTAAAAGAGGAGAGAAAAAAAAAAAAAAAAAAAAGAAGAAGAAGAAGAAGAAGAAGGATAAATAATTTTGCATAAATTAACAAATTCCTACATAAAGGACCACATTTTTTCATAATCGTGTTGGACCCAATGTTTGGGGGTCAAACTATTGCATTTAGAGTACAAAAAATAACTAAGCCGTTACCATTAGTAAGTAGATAAAAGTAAATCTTATCTATTACCACTAACGAATTCATGCCGTATGAATGCAAAGACTTTGGGGGGAAGGCTCCAAAAACATATTTGGTTCGTTCAATTCGCCATATGAAATATATATATATATATATATATTATCATAATTCAACAGGAACCAAATAAAACTGTAATAAACATTACATGTTAATGGCATTATTTAGTTAAAATGAAAATAATATTAGCAATGAGAGTATAACAAAATCAAAATATCTATTATACTCCTTATCTATCTATTATTATATTATTATTAAACAAACACATAATCATTCGACTCTCATCTTATTATATCTTTCCACCTTTTGCTAAAAGGCCGCAACCTCTTCAAACAGTAACAGCCAATAGCCAATAACTATCCCCATTAACCGTTTCTCATGAAAACTGTAATAGCCAATAACTTAGCTCACCTTATTTGAAATTTCCCAAAACACCTCTATGTTTTTCCCAATAAAATACATAGCTTTTGTACTTTCTCTTAGTGGTAGGTGAAAATAGTAAATACAAAGGATAGAATTTCAAAATAGTACAGTTCTTAGAAGCAGATAATCTTGCATTATACCCATTTTCTAAACAAGTTATCTTCTACCTTTTTAATCGATTTTCAGTTTAATGGAACGTATTTCCATAAAAGCACAAACACTCTCTCTCGCAAAATTTGTTTTGTGCTTCAGCATCGATCGGAAGTCCTTAGGCTAGCAAATTAGGTAAACCTCCTTTTATTTTCTCTTTCTTTCTATAATATCCATGCTTACTGTTGTTGAATGTTAATTTTCTCATTTTCATGATTTAATTAGATTTTTTCTTTGTATGTCATTAGATGTCTGATTTTGAGAGGAATGAGCAAGTTGAACGTATGAGGTAGTTTGAGAAATTGTTATCAATGTTTTCAAGTTGCTGTTGGATATCTTTTATTTGATCATTTGGACACGCCTCACATTTGTTGGATCTTGCATTCTAGAGAAGATCAATCAAGACCACAAGACAAAATAGAAATTAAGCTTATTTGATTTTGTTAATTCTTTCATGCCATTATGTTGAAATTTACTTTCTTTAGAATAACATAATGGCTTTGCTAATTTCTAAAAAAAAAATTAGCAATTTTAAGGCTATGTTGTAGTTTAAGTCAAACTCTAAGGGAAAAAATGTGTTTTTTTTTTCTTTTTTTGTGTTCTGTTTCCTTTTTCTTTTTTCCTAATTTCTATAAAAGTTGAAAATTTTAGGATTACATGTGTTGTTTAATACTGGATTATAAGGAAAAAGATGTTCTTTTTTTGTGCTTTGTTTTTATTTTCCTTTATTCTCTTTTTTCTTTTTTTCCTAAATGTATGTTTTGATAAGGATTTATGTGCAACCAGGATTAAAAAAAAAAAAAAAAACTAAAAGGGTTTCTACGACAATTTTTTTTTTTTTTTTTTAGCGTAAGTATTCTATTTGGGTTTCAATTTCTTTATTTGGGGTGATTTAAGGTTTTAGTTATAATCTTACATTTGTTGTTATTACATTTTATCATTATTCCACATTCTTGTCATACATACAAAAGATATGTAAGTAGCCAATATTCACAGTACTTGGTATCAACATGTCTTTAAATATATTACTTATACTTTCTCATAAATAGATATGCCTTCTCACGCCACATGTTTCACTTCCTGGGGCATTCATCAAATGTATCTAATAAGCAATTGGCAAAGCACATAGTGTGGTTGCCCTATTGAGTCCAGCATAAAGAAGACCAAAGCCATCGTCAAGTAAGTGTGTTAGTGATAATTTTATAATGCTTTTGAAAAGCTCATGTTATTGCTGGCTATAAAGCATGGTAGGTCTTTCTTTTTCAATGTTGAATATTTTTCTCTTATATGTATGCTCATTTTTTCCCTAAATTTCTCTTCATCTCGGTTTTGGACATAGCCATTTTATTCAAGTAGTGACTTTTTGTTTGGTGTGGAAATGAATGGCAAATATTTCATATATATGACGATAAATTATGCATTATAATTACATATATGATGGAATTCACCACACCAAAAGATATAAATAAATAAATCAATATATAAGATTTCACCATCCTTACAATACTTCACAATCAAACCAGTCCAATCATCTTCTACAAAGAGCATTTTTGAAGTTGATTCAATGTAAGAAATAAGGACTTTCTTATGAGCTAAGAGGTTCAACCTAAGTATTGAGATTATTTTTCATGATCATACTTTGAATATGGAATACATGTAATTATTTCAGGTAAAGTTTTACAAGAAGTGAGTGGATAATTGGAGAGGAAGCTTTTGCGCTCGCTTATCCATTTATGCGTTCTTCCTCTAACTCACTAAACATTTAGATGTGTTATATTACCCATATATTTACAATTTGTCATATTTAGAGAATTTTATATATATATATATATATATATTTGAAATTTATTAATTTAAAAGCCTTTTCTTTTACTTTAAAAGTAGAGAGACACAAAATTAGTGATACACATACGTGTGCCTAATTGATATTGATGTCATTTTATAGGTGGAGGGATGTTTCACAAGACCCAATCCAGGTGATGCCAAACACAACAAACAGGAGGCCAAATTAACAAGCATGAGGCATGATAATGCCATAGCCATGTAGGCCACCTGTGTCATTGAATCAACTAATCTAATGCCAATTAGTCCGACACTATAACCGGCACCTAAGTGAGGACTCACTCGATAGCTGGTGTTTAAGAATATTTAATTAAATAGAGGCCAAAAGTGCCAGCTTTGCCGATACATGGCATGGACAACTCGGACATAAAATTGCTGTACATGATATTGTGGATACGGCAACGGATGTAGCTAGCCCCAGAAGAGGGGTGTTGTTGGGTTGGGTTAGAATTCCTATGCCTGTGGTACACAGTTATAGCCTCATATAGGCGGTTCTTATAGCTAGGATACATCTTATGTTGTGTAGGAATCTTTAGAATTTCTGTTAGGCCTCTGTGTCTTGGTGTATCATGGTGTTCATAAGTGTATTATGAGAAAAAAAAAATAATAATAATGTTTATAATAATGAGATAAAAATAGGAGGACAACTCCATAATATAAATGAGTATTCACTCTTCATTTGTGAGATACACATTTTTTCCATAAATGGATTAAACTTCTTAAATATTTAACTTTATAATATTTTGTGGCTTTTTTCCTCCAATATAGGAATCTTATGAGAAATGAAGTATTTAAAGTAACTTTTTTTTTTTAAATGGGTGCAACATTGCTAGTTTTTTCAAAATCGTAGAATTACTCTCTTCTTCTTCTACCTCCCGGCACTACTTTTTTTTTTTTTTTGGCTACCAAAGTTAAAACAAAAACAAGATAATATTTTGACAAGAGGCATCACAACATCCCATCAAGATATCCGAGCAAAGGAGCTCATTCTAACGTCTAATCAAGGCATCCAAATGAGTTTCCGCGAAACGAGAAGTCCAACTACTGTTAAACTTTGTTCAAATGCAACCTTCAAGATCATCAAGGAGGAGAAAATTCAAGATGAATCTGTTAGTGAGAATTCAAGGCAGTACCTGTGATAAAGGTAGATCTCAGACTAGATGGAGGTAAAGGGATATACATGCTTCATGTAAATTGATCTTGATCGGACAATTGTCTCTAAGCAATCCAGCCATCGGATTTAAGAGTGAATCTTTGCTACCTAAGGAAATGATGGATACCAGGACTTTAGGTATAAACAAGAAGGTAAAGAGAAAAGCCAGACCAAGTTAATATTGCTGTAGATTTTTATAGGAAATAGAATAAAGCCAAACGTGCCATTAAGAGACCTTAATGAAGTAGCTTCATTTTAACATCTCACCAAGACATCCGAATGAAGTAGCTTCGTTCAAATGCCACTACTTAGACATTTGAATAATTCGATTCAATTTTACTCCCTTTAATCATGCTTATTCCTTTATAATTGTACGCTTTTACTAATATCATCATACGGTTATTTAATGGTTTTGACAATTGTTTTTTATAGACTTTTGATGTTTGAACCCTATCGTTGTTGAGATTTAACTGAGATGGTTTTTTCTCCAAATGCTCCAAATATTCTTGTCAGGTTATAGCATAGACCAATTAATTAGACTACGTGCATAATACTAGTATCTCAATGAATCCTTGATTAGTTTTGAGATTGCACAAAATATTAATCTCAAATCTAATCAAGTTTGATCAAAGGATTAGTGTATCATATCTAACCCTTAAGAATAGCCGTATATCCTTTATGTTTTGTCTTATAATTACATGAAAAGCTCATAAAATAATAATCTTTTTGTCAATCAAGGCATCATGGAGACCTTAGATCTGCTATCAACAATTGACTATGTTTTAGATCCTAATCTTAAGCTCGTTAGTTAACACAAATTGGATCGATGACCATAAATCAAGCACTTGGTGAAAGGAAGCCCATTCTCCATTTATGTTTACCGTCATTACGTTTATTACGCATATTTTTCTATTTTTTTATTCTCTCTCTCTCTTCTTCTTCTTCTTCTTCGTTTTTTTTTTTTTTTTTTTCTTTCTCTTGTGCAGTTTGATTTGATATGCAGTGCATGACATGAAAGATGAAAGTTGAAGCCACATGGCATTTGCTAAAAATAAGCAAGGTTCAGAATAGCCCAAGGGAGCATTATCCATTTCGCTTGATCATCTATATATTTTTGTACACAGTAAGGATATAATTTTGTTCTAAAGTAAAGGATTTAGAGTAAATATTCTATGTAATGACAAGAGGTTAAATTTTGCTTCTTGTAGTATATTTGTGGTTGTGTGGAACGTTAACATCTAATTTCATTTCTTTGATCTATTGCAGAAAAAACTAATTTATTGTACAAATTTTAAGGTGCTTTGCATTCTTTCATGAGAATGCAAAATAATTAAGAAATTTTTTCAATTTCTGACCTGCAACTCGCTTAATCATAAAATGAACTTTTAGCGTTAGACCAAAGCAAGGAAATTAACAATGCATTTTTAAAAACTAATCCTAAAAATATGGTTTTTTTAAAAGAAATAATCCCAAAAATATTACACCTAGAATTGATTTTTCAACTTGTGATTTTAAAATGTACTAAAATCAATTTTTAAAAAACTGAGATTGTGAATTTTGACATATTAGCTTTTGAAAAGCCGATTTCATCCTTTATTAAAATCAATTTTGTTATATAGAAGCTGATTTCTCTATATAACACTACGCTTCTACTATAATTTTATGTTACTTAGTGTTTAAGGAGTGTGTGTTTTACTCTACGGATTTGGGTTCAAGACTCACAAGCTATAACATTTTACATTAAAAGGAACATTTTGGTTGCTTATATTGCCCAAAAAAATTTGAAAAAAAATAAGATCCCTACTAGGATCCAAACCTTTGACATGGAATACAAAGTAAAAAGGAGTAACCAATATACCAAGAACATGTTAATTATCATTGTTTTTACATTAATATCTTAAACTTTCTAAAATTGGCTTTTCAAGAGTTAATTTTAAGTTTAGTCCTTAAAATCGATTTTTTGAAAATCAAATTTAGTTCAAAATAATATTGCACTTTGAAAAACCGAAATCATGTATGGTACTTGTTGGGATTATCGAAAATGCATTATTTTTCTTTACAAATAGCAATATTATTTTCCTTTTCTCGAGTACAATTGTGGAGTCCTTATAATTCAAGGGTACGATATATTTAAGCTTAGATATAAAGCTTAAGGTTTCAAGTCTATAAATTTTTGAATTGGAATTAATGAACAATTAAGAAATCGCTTTTGCTAATTTCGAGTTTATGGGTAATATAAATCGGTTTGTTTTTGGCATCGAAAAATGCACAATTTATTGATTTATCTTGTACACAAAAACCTCCTCACGAATATAAGCTTTTCATGATGATGATCTTACACTGCCATCCAAGCACGAATACTTTCCCACCCCCATGAACTTTTCTTGAAAAAATAGGATTTCATGTAATAAGGTTTAAACATTCAAAAAAAAAAAAAATCATCGTTAAAAATAATTACAAAGACCCCAACACTTATCTAGTCACTATCTCTATATGATATTGGAGGATGACTCGAATTTTGCTGAAGTTGAATTTACCTTTTATTCCTCTTTCCCCATTCTTTATTCTACAAATTAAACATTATTATATGTACTTTTGTTCTTATAAAGACATAAGAGAGGGAGCACTTAGAAGTTAGTGTAGGATTCAAAGGAGCAAGGTAGATGAAACTCTTCAGAGCCAAGCTATTGACATCAAAATCTACATTATCATCACAAAGATTAGTACCCATTTATTCGAAGTATCCCAATGGTGTAAGGCTATTGACTTATTAGGAAAAAAAAAAAAAACAAAAGGGAAGAAAATCACGGTGATATCTTATTTTGAAGAAATAAGTAGCTTACAAAAAAATAGAAAGAAACATATTATATTTGATCTTGATGTCTTCATGTAGCATTTTTTCTAATCCTAAATGGGAGATAACTTGTAGGAATGACATAATTCATGTTCCACACAACTAAGAAATGTTTATCTAAATCTAATTCGCCGTTGATATGTTCCTTAAATGTTTGATTTATGCAAATTCCTCCCTCAACTAATAAAGAGATTTTGACGCAAATGAATCAGAATTGCCAATCATGGAATCATTAGATTATCAAAAGTAGAGAAAGAAGTCAAAATTCAATCAAATTTGTCTAAAAATTAATCCAAGAATGCTCAAAAGCATCCTTGTCAAAACAATAAGAGACCAAAAGCTTAGGCTTTTGATCCTTTGTTTTAGTTTCAATTTTGAATTTTGAGTTGACATAAATCGATTTTGGGAGGCCATAACTAGGGATGCAACTAATGCATGTTCAAGGCGGATTTGGTGAATCTCAAATCTGCCCCTATAAGGTCTGGCCTTTCCTAGAACCCTATAAGGGCGGTTTATAGGATTCAAAGACTTTATATGAGCGGGTTTTTATAGTGTTTAGATGGGATTGAAAAGAGAGTAAAGTGAAAAGAAGTTAAATAAGATTTAGATTACATTTACTAACTTTCACAATAATAAAAATTAAGAATCAAATATATTATACAATATAGAACTTGTGTAAGATATGTATAGTATGTAATTAAGAGTATATATTTTCATTAATATATATCTTTTTTTTTTGTCAAGTTTTCCATCAAGTTCTTTTGTAATCACAAAACCTAATCCTAAATCCTATAAATTTTTAATCACATCTCAACCTAACCTTAAATATCCTATAGGATTTTTATCGAATTTGGTAGGTCATGAACCCTTAATGACCTATCATTGCATTGTTACCCCTAATATATTAATAAAGATTGATTTGAGTTTACTTTGACATAGATCAAACATTTCGTCATTTGGGTTATTTGGTAAATCAAATTTTGCTAAGGAAGATTTCTTTGTTAGCTTAGAAAAGTTTGTCTTATTTTATTTCTTGATTTTATGGTATATGGATTTTATTCACTTACCTTATTTATCATATGGTTGTAGAAATATAAATAACCAATAATTAATTGTACTTTCAATCTTTTTACAATAATACAACTTATTCTCCTATATGGTGAGTTTATTATGCTACACACCGCATTAGATAGTTAGGTAGAATTGTCACATATGAAATTGAGCCCAATGTTCCATGAAAAAACAAACAAAAAAAAGCAACTTTGCAGGTGATGAATCACATTCTCTTAATAAGAATTAATCGGATACGATTTTTTGGTTTATGTCAATATATGCTTATTACTTAGAAATATTTAGTAGTTTGATAATGATAAACCATAGCGAGTGAATAAACAATACTTTTCACTGAAAATTTTTCCTAAAAAATAAAGTGGGCTGGTGTTTCTCATTGGTAGTGAATGGACTGAAACTCACACACCTACACACGCATAGACAGACACAATGGAAAACGACGGTCGAAGATAATTGGAAAATGATTTAGGGTTAAATTTACGTATTATGCACTTATTCTAAAGTTAGAATGCCTGATGAGAAGAACTAAGGGGAATACATACAAGTTTAGCTTAAAATTTTAGAAGTAAATTTAACTTTTATTTATCCTCTCCATATTGAAACTTATTCAAAGAAAATGAAGTCTTGTTGAAATGGCATGATAAAACTTTGCATTACATGGATTAGTGGCTCTACTTTATTAGCTAGGCTATTTCTCCCGCATTTGTGATATGGTTTTACGGAGAAATTGTTACAGTTGCTCGAGTATGACTGTCAATGAATGCATTAGAGGGGACATGAAAAAAAATATATCTAAAGTACATGTATTTTTGCGGTTTACATTTGTTTCTCACGCAATGATGGAACTCGTGTGGCGATTTGTCTTCATTTGATTTTCTTGATTTATGTTTTTCATAAGGACAAGCAATCCCTAAAATAGGGGATATTTGATAAGTCAAAATTCTAGATAATCGCACAATCTATGAAGAATCTGGCCCGATATAAGGAATATACCAAATATAGCATGGAAATAAAGTGCGATTATAAAAATTTTAGTGAAGCTCCGACGAGTTGCGATTTTGTGCATAGAAACGTGATTGATCCAACTTTGAAAAGGAGGCCACTAATTTTTTTTTTTTTTTCTCATTTAACTAGTCTAGCAAAAACGGACTTCGCATGGTGGGTTTGGGGCTGGTGCAATTTTCATTTGGGCTACCTTTGGATTGGAAAAGACATGGTCCAATGTGTTGCTTTTATGGGTCAAGATCATCAGTCCAAGATTTGCAAGAAATTGAAATTGAAATTGAAATAAAAAAAAAAAGAGAAAATAAAATAACAAAATCCTCACGTCAACTTTGAAATGGAAGGGTCAAATCTCATTAATTGGAACACGAAGGATGCATGTAAAATGACATTACTGTCATGAAGTTGAAAAGAAAAATAAAATATGGAAAACAGGTCGGTATACAGAGAAATAGACTCGGAAGGAAAATATTTTATTACGAGAGAACATTTTCTCTCTGCATGTTTTCTTGTACATAGACCTAGTACTTTGCTTTTGGCATATCTTTCCGTCATTTATCATCATAATTTGTTGGAAAAAAATGCTATTATGTCTGTTAAGTATACCTTTGCTTGAACTTGGAGGGATTTCCAGCGTCCATCTTGTCGAGATCTCCATCTCGGCCAAGTTTGCTTGTCCCTCTAATTTTTATATTATAGCATTTCATATGACATTGTTTTTTTGTGTAACTAAATGAATATTGACGTAGTGTAATACATAATTAATATTTGTTTGTATAGGTATATGGACTCGATTATAATGGTCATGTATGTTGCATGCATCATATGCCCTATACTTGGTCTAAAAGGAAACACGTGTATAACAAGTAAGGGAGATTAAGAGAGAAGAAAATGAGCAAAAAGTAGTAGATAATCTTCAAATGGTTCAAATTCACATATGACAAAGTAGAGAAACTTAGTAATATCAAATCCCACTATCATAATGGCTTGTATTTTAAATAATCAATTGTTTGATCTTTAAAGTGAAAACTGACAGCGTGACAATTTTTATGCAAAACTATCCATTCTTAGCATACTCGTTGAAGAAAGTCGACTCGATAAAATGTGACTCAGCATACTCAAAGGGATTTTTTATTATTGGAATAAACACGTCCTTTCCCTTCTAGTCGCCGTTTATGCAATGATGTAGTGTTGAGAGAATCAAGTTATGGTCATGCAGCTACTTTTTACCAATCAGTAAATGATTGTGTTGAGTGCAGTGATTCGCATGATAAATAATTATTGATGGATCCACCTCTAACATAGTTTACTTTATTTATCGGAGAATAACTAAATTCACTTATTGATATGAGTTTCGATACCAAGAGTCACATATCAATTTTAGCGATCATAAATATTGTCATAAAATAATGCTTAAAGAGGAACCATTATTTATAAATGTCTTATTTTCTAAATAGCTATTAAGCATACTCTTTACATAAACATAAAAAGGATAGTTATGGTTTAAATTCTTTATAAATAAATCACAATTTTCATGTGCATTGATTATCATCTTAATAGGAAGCACATTGCCAATGTGGTTGGTAAACATGTAGGCTTATAGATCCAAAGTGCAATTGCTATGTATATACATGTGACACAAGAGAAATGATGTAGATAATACATAAGATATAATTAGGAGAGATAAGATAAGAAGAAGAAGTAGGTCATCTTAACAGGCTCAAACACACATGTTTGGCAAATGGACTTATTAGAATGTATGTGATTTTGAAGCTTATTAGAATAATATTGCCCTAAGGCTATATATATATATATATATATATATGTATTATATGTATATGAAGTCGACCTCACATGACTCATAATAGAAGCTGCAAGTGCACATCATGTAAAAGAACTCCGAGTGCCAAATTATCTGATTGCATCTCCCTTCGGAAATCCATTGACATAGTTTGTTTATAGTAACAGATACTTACGGCCATATGGATCGTCACCCTTAAGCATCATATCTCCCTCATCATCATTATTTTATATGGATATTTGTTAATATTTATTTTATTTTTAAATTTTTCAGATTTTTTTGTTTTTAATAAATTTAATGTTTTTTTGGATTTTATTCTATTTATTGGTATTTAAATATATATATATATAAATGCCTTACGAACGCTCTGTTTACATGTGCGTCGTATGGCAAGTAACTGTCATATCACTCAAAATTAATACTGTTACAATGGTGATTTCTTATTTTAACTACTTAATAAAACGTTTATTTTTTATTTTAACTTTTCGAAACATTAATTCTATATTTGAACTTGCCTTCAAACGTAATTCTTTCTATTTTGAAATTATGCTTACACATATGAGGCAGACGAAAAAGTATTCAATAGTACTAACATGCCACCTAAATTAATGAGTAATGTATAAATATCAATAAAATTTTAATAAGTAAAACATATTATAATAAGTTATTTATAAATTTACGTAACACATTAATGCTATTAAATCATTTTTCGTAGCAAATGCGTATTTACTAGTAGTTAATTAATAGAATTTCTATTTGTCTATCTTGTTATTTGATAGGGGTAAACTTGGGCGACAATTCGAACCGGTCCTAAACTACTGGTTCACAGGTCGCGGCCATGTTAAACTATAACTAACACATAAGCTGGTGGTTCTATAAGCCCTAAAGCTAAACTAAGTAACCACAGGATTGAACTTAGAACCCAAGGTTTAGGGCGATCGGTTAAAAGATCCGATCAAACCCAAATTATTAACTATTAAGAGGAATATCAATAAAAATGACCCCGTAAACTTAAATTTAAGAAAATAAGTAGTAAAATAGGAGACTATAAAATTTTCAAATTTTAAGCATAATAATTGCTAATTACCGAAAAGGCAAAAAGTGTAATCTAATAACTAATAAATTACTAGAGATAGATTATATGTATACTAAAAATTTTAGAATGACCAAAATAATAATTAGGAATGTTCACGTGTACCCCACATGTATTTGCGTGTAGATAAAAATATGCGAAATTACCTAAATTGGCCAAAAACTAAGTAAATAATTAAAGAAAATTATAAAATAATTATGGAAAATAAAAAAAAAATCAAAAGAGGATAAGATGAATCAAGATCAGGTCGTAGCAAGTCCAAAGCTGAAAAAAAAATAGCCAATAAAAATTAGATAACCTAAAAGCCGAAAATTAAGGAGATTGGGCAAAGTCTTGTCGAATTAATGCATATTAATTACAAAAAAGTCTATAAATAGGGGAAAAATTTTCAGAAGTCATTTGGTTAGTTTAGCATTTGGAAAAAATAGGAACACTGAAAAAATTGAGAGAAAATCCAGAAAATAAAAAAAAAAAAAAAACTGTGTAGATTGGGCAAGTGAGCTAAACCTACCACTCACCATCACCTGGGACAGAACCACCACCACCACCCTACACAAAACCCACCATCTGGACCGGCCAAGAACCTTAGACCGGGCTTGGACTGCCAAAAAGCTTCGAACCGGTTAATCATTTATTTACACAAATTTTGAATAAATTTGTAAAATTAGTTATTTCGCCTAGAAAATTATGAAACTTGTTATTCTGAGGTTATATTGTATGTAGATTTAGGGAAAAATATTAATTTAGTTTAATTACATCTGCAATTATAAAGTTCTTAACAAATTGCTCAAAACCGAGCATGACTAAACCGAAAAATAAATAGGCTTAGGAGTGTAGTTTGGAGCTCAAATTTTTTCTGTAGGATGCTCATATGATGTAGAACAATGCTATGAAGCCATTTTTTTAAAATTAATTTTTGAAATTTTTAAGTTAATTTTTAGCTCTAAAATGATGGAAAAATTGGATGATTTGGGGTTAATTAAGTGATTAAGATTTTAATTACTGATTTAGATATTAATTAGATGTTTAGGGATACTAATCTATGAAGTGGAACCCTAATCCTAGCCTTTGGAGTATTAAGTATGGTTAATTAGGGAAATTAGGTAAATAATATAAGAAATTAGTAATGTGTGAAATGGTAAATTAATAAATCTAACAAAATAGGGTTATTTAGATAATATTATAATAGAAATCAGAAAAATAATAAATCTGAAATAACATTTACTTTTAAGTAAATATCTCAAAATGTAAGATTTTCACACATCGGGAATAAATTTGATACCTCAATTAGGGGTTAGCGTATACCGAATAGTTTAGAATACCAAATTACAACCCAATAGGATATTTGAATACCCGAGCGTAATGTGATTAATGTCATACTGGGATTCGAGCCTATTTAAGACTTAGGGATTAAAACTAGAATCTAGTTTAAGATTCGAACCCCGAAATAGAGTACAACGAATCATTAGTACATTATAGGTATACATAGGGAAAATGAGTTACATTATAAATTAGAATAAGAATTCATAAAATATAAGTACTAAAAAGATCTATTTGTATTATAGGATACCCAGAGACAAATCAGCTCGCGACTAAGGAATCAAGCGATCAAGCAATTTCAAGTAAGTTGGGTTATTGCTTATTGTAATAGAGTACTAGTTTTGTAGTACTCTGAGACTTAGGCTTGTATATGATTATGATTGTAAGTAGTTTACACATGCGTTTGATGTATCTGAATTCGTACTAAATTTGTATTGTGAGTAATTTTATGACTGATTGATTTGGTATGAAATTGTTTGATAACCCTAAATGGAATTAAATCTTAGTCGACCCAAATAATTAATAATGTCATGCATTACAACCCGTTAGGGGATCATAGGATTCTCCAACCAAATACCGACCCTTTCGAAAGGGATAACGCAGGATTGCAAAACGGTCCCTTCTTCATCCTTAATCGAACTAAGTGACAAGGGAGGAGGTCGCGGTGAGGGTGAAGTCAATGGTTCAAAGGTAGTCGTGGGAGGAGCGAGGTCTCCATTGCACAAGCCTGGGTTTAGTTATGACCTACTGCATAACATGGAAACTCCTCAACCTGGATTGGAGTAGGTAAAATTTCTCTGATTTCACAGCAGACCGGACTACGTTGTACGATGACATTCGATTGTTGCATTGCATGAAAATAATTGTTTGATAACCCTGTTTGTGCTTGTATGCATTCATGAGTCTCCAATTCAACTTACTGAGCTGTAGTTGCTCATACCCTTATAGATCCTTTTGCAGGTTCTGATTTCTGAACACTCAAAGCACTATATCGCCCTACAATTACCTAGAGGTTAGTGTGTTAAAAGCCAGGGGTGTGAGGATCAAGTTACTTAGTATAGTGTGTAACTAGAGTGACCACGTAATTAGGAATGAAAGACTAGTAGTTATTCTGTAATCTAGTGAACCGTTATGTTATGAAAACTTCCTGGGAAGCTTTGTAGACTTATATATATAATATTGTACATATTATTAGAAATTTGCACTATTTATCATAATTGTAGTTTAATTGTTAATCGTACTGTTTACTGCAAAGCGAGGAGTCGTCGACGCCTTGTGTAGGTCATGTTTATGGTAGGCACTATGAGGTCAATTACTATCATAGAATGGTTTACACGGCGGGACTGTTGCGACTTTGCGACTTCACGACTTCGGGGTGTAACAGGTTCAAGGGCTAGTTGACGGCTCTTAAACCGTTTTTTTTTCTCCTAAGCTTTTACATAATTTTTTACCCTTTTAGCCTTTTTGATCCTTCAACCTTTTTTTTTTTTCCTCCAATCCATCTATAAAGTATACATTAAAAACGGAAAGAAAATAAAATATCAAAAATCTCTTACAGTATAAATACCTAATGTTCTAATCTAATCGAGTAGAGTAAAGTGATCGAAGGGAACATAATTTTTACAGTATTTTACGGTCACCCAAAATGTGCTTATGTATCTGCTAATCAAAATCAAACCGCCATAGTTCGATTTGAACTTTTAGAAAACCGTTAGTTTGTTGATCAATTTTATATTTTCAAAAAAGTATCCAAGTTTACGTGATTATCCAAGTTAAATTTTTTGAAGGAAAATAATTTTAAGCAGTCATAATTTGGAAAAACCTAATGCTATAACAATACTTTTAGAAAAACCATGTCATTTAGTTTTTTTTTTTAACAATTAGAAAAAAAAATTTCTACGTAATAAAGCTTTTTCATAAAGGATAAGACGAAAACTTCCTATGTATTCTCTTGAGGTAACTGTTCATATTCATAAGTAAAAGTGGAACCCGTATGTGAGCTTAGACTTCCATTAAATCGGTTCTAATCATTGAAGTAATCATCCTCCTCGCTTGATATCCCACATAGTTCTTGTCATCTATAGGTCGTCTTGTACCAATCTTCTGTCCAAGCATTTGCCTCAATACTAACGACCGATAAGGAGGCTCGGCGTTCGTTGATTGTCGACAATCAGACCTATTGTACTAAACGCTTACTCAAGAGTGACTATTGAAGCCGAAGTAGTGAGTACTTCACGAGCAATACAAGATAGCAATGGGTAGTCCATTCTATACCTTTGCTACCACTCTAAAATATAGAAGTCCTTGATGGAGATATTCTTAGAAAACTCAAAATTTGTATTGGTGTAGTGCTACATTTTAAACATTAGACCACCAAACCATTGCCTCTTTAAGTTTTGTACCAGTAACTACTCACCCATAAATCAATAATGCCGCTCCTTGGTGGGTAACAAAGGAGAAACTGATGACTGGCTACAGTACTGACTTTGGTAGTAGTTAAACATCTAGTCTATGTCGGTCATTGCTACCGACACTTCTTGTTGTACTTCTAAACTGTACACATCTTAAGAATTCATTAGATCTTGAATGTAACCATAATAAGTTTTTAAATACATTAGTAATAATTCCACTTTACAACGAGGATCTAGAATAGTTGCTACGAGATAAATACAAGAAATTTCTGTATAATAAGTTAACCACTTCAACGTCGTATCATATACGTATGCGTGCAGGTTTGATCCTCATGGGCCTGAAGTAACACATTAAGTATACTAACAGCTGACATAATAAACAAGTGAATTTGTAAAGTTGTGAAAAAGTCTCAGTAGCGTCATGAAAAACTTTCAAAACTTTTAGTAATCAAATACAAATATCCCAGTTATTGAGAAAAATATCAACTCCCTGCATGTTATACATTGCAAAGTCATACAGCAGTTCGCTGTAAGGAACCGTGCTATGCAACAACTCGTAAGTCGAGTTCTAGCAGTATTATATATTCATCTTACACTTCCAAGGCCTCTTCCCAAGCTCCATGTAGAAGTTCCTCTTCCTAAGTTCCATGTAGAAGTTCCTCTACTTTTTATGAAAGAACGGCCTATCTATCCATTATTGTCTTGACAATATTCTTAATCGAAGTTACACTATCGGGCCAAAGCTACGACGCCATCCTCGACACATAAGTTAAGAATAGAACATGCACAACGTATGTGGAAAAAAATACCTCCCAACGTTGGTTGACAATAACTTTGCAAATCAGATATTGATGCAGTATTAACAATTGCATTATCACAACCAATAGAATTTAGGATTTCTCTAATAATTTTATAAATGTTTTACACCGCATGTCAATCGTTAAATACCCTTAAAGCCAATAAACATTTATTAAGTTGCCAATTATCATCTACCCAGTGAATAGTAACACCCATATAAAAATTATTATGAAAAGGATCCATCCATACGTTTGCACATATGGATACTTGCATATCGAGGGAAACAAATTTACTTGTAAGCTCCCTCTTACCTTTATGATAGAGCTCCTACCTTTGTGGTAAAGCTCCTACGTAACTTGAGTTATCGTTCTACGGCTAAGCTATCACGAGCTGAGGTTGAACGTCTCTTATTCGTATCGACTTTACCACTCTAATGTACCCGCGTTGAATGAAAGGTTCATGTTCACCAGGTACTATACCAGGTTATATTTATGTCTTTCTTCATTATACCTCATTAGTATTTAACTAGATAAACCACCGCCTCAAACAATATGTTATTGCATTCTATCTATTCCCACCTCTTCAGGATGCTTCAACCTTCAATGCCTAATAAGGATACTATGTTCCCCTCCTGTTTTCCATGAGTAACTCACATTGCAATAGTTGCAGAATGCCCTTAAGTTCCCTCTTTCGTCTGTACCTTTATGAAAATAAATAGTAAAAATATTAGACTTATCAAGTTTAGTGAGCTTACCTGAGCCAAATGGTCTCGAACTGCTGGACTCATATTATCCAATATGTTGCTCTTCTATTTCAGGAATAATTTCTATGTTGTTCTCCTCATCCTCGAACATGCTTGTAAGGTAACTCATCTGTAGGGATTCAAATTCTACAAGTCATGCAGGAACGCTTATACGAGGAGGATCGAATCTAACATGATGTTCAGAGATACTCATGTATAAAGGTTCGAATCCGGGAGGTGGTGTGCCTCGATAATTCATACGTTGATATTCAACGTCAAAGTTAAGAAGTAGTGTGCCGCAATTACTCGTGCAATGAGATTCTAAATCAAAGCCCAAAGGTGGTATACTTTCTTCTTTTACATTCTCAACCATATCGTGTGTCCTCTGTTCATTCAGGTCGTACTCATTATTCGGGTATGCCTGAACGTCCTTGAACCTATCTACATCAAAGCTTGGAGGTGGTGTAACTTCTTCTTTCCATCAATGTAAATATTTTTTTCACTTATTTACTACAACAAAGATTTATGAGTAAAAGACAAAAACAATATGTAAGAGAAAATAAAGTGAAAATTATATGATGAGTACGTGTATGTTAGTATTATTTACTAATGCAAATTGTTTTGTGCAGTAGAGTGGAGAATTATGCACAGATGTTAGTGGTTAGTAGAAGAAAATATTTTTAACAACATTTCGCAGTTGAAAAAAATTTGAAGGTAGAATGGTTGGTACTGGAGAGATTTAATTAGTTTGTAGAGTAAATATTACTGCTAGACTTAAAATTGCCGTTTTTAAAAATCGAGAAACATGTGAATATGTTGTTTGAATTTTGAAATTTCAAAGTTTAAATGATTTGATGCCGTAAACTTTAAATTTTGAAATGTAAATTTAAAATTTGTGGTGCATGCAACGAAAGTTAAATTTGTAAATGCAAATTTAATGGAAGATAGGAGACAGAAGATTGAGGGAGGAATAGAAGGATAGGTAGGTGGTAGCCGAAGGAATAAGGGAAAAAGAGAGGGGGAGAGGGGTGGGGCCTAGTGGTTATGATCAGCCATTTTTTTTTTAACAATAAAAAACCTTAACAGTCCTTGAACTGTAGAGTCGGATCGAGTTGAGTAGTTTCGCCTAAACTCTAAAAGCTCGACGGTACAGTCCAATCCAACCACTATCGAGTATAGTCAAGCTAGTTTACGATTCGAAACTGACTCCTACCTAAGTTTAGATAGGACATGAATCAGGACATAAAACTAAAATAGTAAAAACTAGTCTCAACTGAATCAAATAGGGTTATTCCATTTATAATTGACAAAATCCACTTATTCACGTTTTTATTTATTTATTTATTTTAATTGATTCTATTTTTTATTTTATCATTAATTGGCATTATTTTAAATCTAACTTATTAAATTTAAAATTAATTTAATGATTAAAATTTAAATAAATATAAATTAAAAATAAAATAGGAACCACATGAGACGGTACAAAATTGCGTGCGTACGATCGGAGTGGATTAATAACTTAAATTTTGACGTTCTCCCAAAATTTTCGGGGGAGCCACAAACTCCAGGTAAGTTAGTTTTGTCTCTTCATGGAACATGCTTCAAGGAATTCATTTCCATGTCTCGCTTTCCAATATAACTGGTATATTCTATCCACTGCTTTTGGCTCCCTCTTTTTATTTTTTAACCCTCTTTTCATTTCGTACCTGTTCGAACTATAGCACTTCTTTTTTATTATTGTTGGTGCATGTTATTTCGTGCTTTGTTGTGTATTACGATCTAAAAACCATAAAGGGTATTAGAGTTTGAATGCGAAATTATGCTGCATATTTTTCATTTCGTATCCATTGTTCAGTTTCTGTATCACCAGAAGCTTCTGGGGAAGTCCTGTCAAGAATTTATAACCCAGTGAGTTGTTACAATGATTAAATAGCTAGGGATTGGTCATGCACAGGAAATCAATGTAGATCAAGGGTGTGTTTGATTAAGGAAAACATTTTCCACACCTTTTTCGATATTTGTTATAATTAATGCTTGATAGTCGTAGCACTCTTTGAGTGGTTGCAAACAGTCGTGCCTTATACTGGTGAGTGATGATAGAAGGTGACAACAAAGGCCAACCACTAGAAGTAGTCGTGATAAGCAACCACAGAAATACTGATGGAAAATAAAGAAAATAATTCTTTCTTGTTCAATAAAGGAAATATATTTCCCACGCTATTTAATCACCACCACAGGTCACTGGCTGTGGCCTTTGCCTCAAACCCCCGGTAGTTGCCATAACCTTATGGGATTAGTGTGATAAAATTTGATGATTAGAGCAAATGTCAAAAAAGTTGGCACAACGTTTTGTGCGATACACATGCCAAGTTGCTTTAAAGTTTTGCTAAGAAGATCATTATGTATGGCATCCCGCATCCATGTTTACCATAGAGATTATTTTATAAGACAGGAAATAATCTATGTTTATGCCAAATGCAGATAAATGGATGTTACTATCAATCAAGATGTGTGGCAGTCACAGGATTACAAAATCCTTCATTTGGTGAGCATTATTATCTTTATATTATGCTGGAACTCAGAAAAGTTGGGAGACTGTTTGAATTGTGATTGTCTTTATTTTCAACCCAAATTGCTGTTTTATCCTAACTTTTATGTTTGTCAATGAATCTTTAATTAGAGATTGTGGAAGTTACTTCCTTATTTGTGTGATTCAGGTGAGGCATGCACAAGGCGTTCACAATGTTGCAGCAGAAAAAAATCATGACCTGTTATTATCACCAGAATATTTTGATGCACGACTCTCCCCCCTTGGCTGGGATCAGGTAATTGTCGGATAAATACTTTTATGAGTTGTTATTCTAGAGTTAATCCAATTATTTGGCACCATTAATTTGCATTAATGGCGTAAATATTATACTGTGAGCGAAGGCAAGGCAACTGTTTAAGTAAGAAAACGTGAATACTTCGTCAATCATCATAATCATGGAGTTCAGATCAATTTCTTTGATTTGTGATGATGTGCAGGTTGTCGATCTTCGCAAGCAGGTTCATGAATCTGGATTAACAAAGAGAATAGATGTAGTCATTACTTCCCCGTTATTAAGGTGCCGATGTGTCTCTATACGAGAGGAACACTCAACGACCAGTTCCATCTGGTTTTAGAAAATTTTCACAAAATGAAAGCCTCTCAGTTCCTATCTATGTTATAAAAAAACGAATAAGTTAGCGGCTTTATCTTCCAAGATATATGCACACCTCTTTTTTTTCTTTTTTCCCCCTTAGATGCCTGAAATCGGTTGACATTATCTTTGTAGATTTATTTCAAACATGTTTTCGAGCAGCATAATGCTCGAACTCCCTGCCATTTAACTATGATTATGCGAGGTTAAACTCTGGGGTCACCAAAGGAACTACATTGTTGTTATGAGATATTTTCAGTTAAAATTTTGTGAGACCGTTTGTTTTGTTGTAATTTAAAGCTGATAAGTGGTATGGCGTTTCAGAACATTACAAACAGCTGCTGCAGTTTTTGGTGGTGGAAGCTGCAGTGATGAATTGGGGAATCCACCACTAATGTTTAGGGGAGCAGGAAAAAGTAACCAGGAAGCAATATCAAGCCAGAACTGCCCGCCCTTCTTAGCTGTTGAGCTTTGCCGAGAACGGATGGTATATTTTCTTTACATTATTCCACAAGCTGTTAGAACTTAACTCTCTCTAGCCAGTATATTCTCCATTCAGTTTACAATCTTTCCCTCTGTGGTAATTTCTCAGTTTGCAATCGTGATTAGCAATTGCAGTGTTTTGTTATACCATACCTGTAGAAGAAGGCATATCAGATAGCTTAGTGGGGGTAAATGATGCCTGTTAATTTCCAAATGCTGCCTTGAAGCATTCTTCAATCTATTAACATTTTCCTTTATGTTCTATGCTTATTTATTCGGTTTTCAATCCATGCAGGGAGTTCATCCTTGTGATAAAAGGAGAAGTGTCAGGGAGTCCAAGGCACTTTTCCCTGCTGTTGATTTTTCACAGGTTTTGATTGCTTGCATATATGTTCTTTTGTCGTTAGCTTTTGTCTTGTCTATGGGTACTACTCGGCTTGTTTATAGTGGAGTTTCCTCTCTCAAAATTACTCTTTTAATTTTTCCTTCTGGATTTGCATTTCTAGATAGAAAGTGATGAGGACATCTTGTGGAAGGGTGACAATAGAGAGTCCCCTGAGGAAATTGCTGCAAGAGGAATGAAGTTTTTGAACTGGTGATGTGCCCGACCTTATCTTGTTCTGGAATTCCATCATTACATTCTAATGCCATTTTCACAATGAACACATCTACAACCAAAAGAAAATCTTATAAATTTCTGCCTCGATATTCTTGAAAATATAGATGAGTTAAGACTTTCATGTAACATAGAAGATATCTTATTCTGCCATGTTGTCTCTTGGAGTTATATCTTGAATCTCGGAAGGAGTATATTAAGCTACAACATCTTGCCGTTGCTATTTTTACCAAGAGTCTGCAGTTTAATTTTTGAGAATTGTAGTATATGTTAGCAATCAGTTAGCTGCTAGTGTATGATATACCTTACTTGATGACTCATTCCTTTTATGCAGGATCTGGGCGAGGAAAGAAAAAGAGATTGCAATTGTTACACACAGTTCGTTTCTGCTATATACTTTAAATGCTTTCTGTGAAGATGGCAAGCCCTTATTTAAGCACAAAACTTCCAACAGGCAAGTAACATTTTTCAGCAGCACCTGTTTTTTCTGCAGCATGTCAAGTAGGATCTAGGGTGCATGACTGGTTCCAAGAAGGATCTAGGGTTCATGACTGGTTCCAAGAGTACTAATCTGTAGGGGGTATATACTTAGAGGTAGACATGGCACTTGGAGAAATTTCATAAACTAAAAATTGCCATATTAGTAGAGACCATCATGATAACTTGCTTAAAAAGAGTGAGTGAAACAACCCTAGAGTAGAGTTGATATAAATGTGATAGTGAGTATGTGTGTTTTGTGTTGTATGTAAGTGTGTTTTGTTGTGTATTACTCTTCAAACCTAAAGAGTTGTAATAATCTCGTTATGTAAACCAACCTAAATTAGGAGTCATTTCCATTATTTGCTAACGTAAGTATAATCTACACAAGGCGAATAAAGACTCAACCAATTTTGAAGTAGTCAAATGAGCATCTGTAATATATAATATATGTAGAATAATACTTTACAAAATATAGTTCTTCATATTTACAAATAGTTCAAATCCTTTCATAGTTTTATTTACTGTACAACTCAACAGGAAAACTTCATTACATAATATAAATATATAAGCAAGCCAACGAAAACTATAAGACCTCCTACGAAGACCTTATAATCTTCCTACAAGAGAAAAACAAAAATAACTTAAACATTGAACCATTCATCAGTCTTCAACTTTTTATTCCCTAGCCCATCGGAACTAATCTATGAATTATTGTAATAAGACATTTTCGAGTACTACTTCATACCTATAAAACAATTTATCGAGATGTAAGTTTAACTAGCTTAGTAAGAAGAGATGGAATCATAAGAGTGCATCAACAAATATGGTTGTTCAAATATTAATCAAATACAAATACAATATGCAAATGATAGATCGTCGTACAATCTAATTGTAACTCCTGTTGAGTTAAGTCTATCACTTTATTCAATTAAGAGTAAGAAAATGAGCATTTTTCCTATCTTTATTAAAGTGTCGAAATTTAGTGTGATAATCTAATCATTACCTATATTAGGTTTTGTGAATGTCAAGTTAAATCTTAATTAACTTACGATTAGTCTAAATTATAAGGTAAGCAACAAAGTTCATACACGCTAAACATGTTATGCTCAAGTAGAAAAATGACATCTGAAGTTTAACTCCCAATCTCAATATCACAAGCATACATATGGCACACGCACAAACAATCTAGCTACAACCATAGACTAGTACTATTAATTCTTTAAGTACCTTGATATGATATTCCAACATACTATTAAGCATCGATCCCAACTTACTTAATATTGACGTGAGTTAATCTTACTTTTCATGCTCAATCCCTTTATAAGTCCCTAAACAATTAGCATAAATATTTTAGTTTTTGTTAAATAGAAAGTATATGATTGGTTTTTAATATTTTGTATATAGTTAGATAGGTTTTTTTAAATCTTTAGGTAAGCTTTAACTTGTCACTAAGGTCTCTAAATAAAGTTCTGAATATTAGACTTTATGTAGTTTTTACCTTCTGAAATAGTATCTGATTAATAGTATTGACACAATTTTTTTTATTCTAAAGCCCTCTATGCAAGTATCTAAAAACAGTTTTATTAATTAAGAACTCTCTGAAGAAATATATGGAAATATCCTTATTAACTAGGAACTCTCTAAAAAAATATTTGAAAATATCCTTATTAATTAAGAATTCTTTGAGGAAATTTTTTAAGACATCCTTATTAACTTAGAATTCTCTAGTTAACCTGCAGAGACTATATCAACCAAGTATTTCATATTAAATAACTCTCTAATCAAGTCTTTGATCCTGAAATCAGCTTATTTTTCTACCAAACCAATCTTCTGAAGAACTCTCTGAACAGGATTATTTTACAAGTTTACTCAAAATAACACATCCAACATCATATTCTAAATTATAGCTATGTTAAATCATATTCATATATCAAGTTTATCGTATCAAATAACACAATATTATCAAATTCACATACTTACATATTAATGTGTTAAGCCTATATCCATCACCTTGTCCATAGCACAACTACAACTCAAACCACATAACTTCAAATTATTCTTCACAGTAAAATATGATCCAAATAAACTTCAGAACCTAATATCCAAAGGTTTTATCATATTCCAGATTATAACCATGTTAAATTATATTCATATATTAAGTTTATCATACCAAATACTACCATATTATTAAATTCCTCAAATTCACGTACTTATCTATTAATGCATTAAGCCCGTATTCACCACCTTGCCCATAGCATAACTCCAAATTGTTTTTTACAATAGAATATGATTCAAATAAACTCTAGAACATAGTAAAGGATTTCATCGAGCCAATTAGATAGAATCCTCAAAAAATCATGTTTTTCATTAAATTTTAAGGCTCAAAAAGCCCTATAAATTATATAAATCTTTTTTATTTGAAAACTTTTCATGCAATGTAAGATCATCTTAAAAAAAATTTAGTTTAGAAACTATGTCGATAGGGTCATTCAAATCGACTTTGAAAATTTATCAATTGTGCTCAGTTTTTTAAAAAAGCCCTATATCCACTTAAAAATTTTCAATTTGATATTTTTTCATAAAATTATATATAAAAATATGTTAAAATAAATTTTTCCATAATTTTTTAAATTAATTTGATATTTTTACAAATTAACTAAAATTGGATACAAATTTAGACTCACCAAAATGGTGACTGTTCGACTACGAACAACCACTTCTTGGTTATCCGCCAAGCTAGGCGTGGCCACCATTGTTGGGTAGTGGTGGTTCACCTCCAGGTAATCTTCAGACTTGGGTTCCACTAATTAGTTTAGTTTACACAATGTAAGTTCTAAATTTTTCCTAAACTCTAAGAGACTAAATGATAATCTGGTGAGAGTTAGTGACAATTCCTAAGTTAGTTAATGCAAATTAGAGTATTTTCTCTCTCTTTTAAGCATATATATGCCCCTAATACCTTTCATGTTAAGTGTTTATAAATTGCTTCCTTACGTTAACAGTTGTCCCAATTTGAGCCACACCTAATCCTTGGTAATTTCTGATTGTTTGACAATTTTTCCCTAAATTTTTATTATTTTTCTTATAAATTTTAGTTAATTATACATATTTTAGGGTATCTCAAGCATTTTTCATGTATGTAAAGATATAATAATTACACTTGACGTGCACACATTATATTTATGTATTATTTTATAGCATTTTATAATTTTTAGTGTTCAAATAATTTATCTCTAAAGTTTGCTTAATTTTCGTTACCTAAATCACACGTTTACGACTGGTAAATTTCGATATAATATATAATTTAGTAAAAATTAATATTTTTAGCTATAATATTATTATTTTATTATTTTTATATATTCTAGACTCGTGATGTGTTCTTATCTAACTCCTATAACTCATACATGAAATATTACTCTAATAAGCTAACTTTCACGTATACCTTAAATTATTTATTCGAAATCCAACACGTAAAACTTTAAGCTCTCAAAATCCGATACATAAGTTTACAGGGGGCTCATTTTACATTTTGTGTGTAACGTATATGTAAAGTGTGTGTCATGCATCACATACATAAAGGGTAGAATAGTAAATGTAATACTTACTCTAATAATGTATATCTAGTTAAATTGTGGGATAGAGAGTCAATTAGTCATTTTGTTGAAAGTTGTTGAGTGAATGGGAGTATGTAGAAAATTGTAAGCTTGATGTACTTACTCTAATTGGTGAAGTATTGAACTTCACAATTGTTCTAGAGTAATGAGGATTCTATTCTTCTACTCATGTTTGTACAGTTTTTTTTTATTGGACTTCATCAAAATAATAAAAGAGTGAACTCATAGATTATATCAATTGGCACCGTCTGTGAAAAATTTATTTAGAGTAAGGAAATAACTAGAGTAAAGTTTAGGGTAGAAACTTTAGAGAAGAATGTTGAAACACTAGAGAAGCATGTATAAGAGATTAAAGCAGAAATAAAAGGTAATTTTGATGACTTACAACATCAATTGGTGACAGTTGAGAGGAATTCTACTACTAGTGTGACTACATTGAAGACTTCTGTAACTAGATTGGAGACTTCCGTTGCTTTGATACAAGCTACCTTATAAAATTTTTATAGAAATTCTCAAAGAGACGAGAAATTGACGGACTAGAATTGATGTTGAAACATATGGGAGAAAGACTTGTTGGAGGCTCAACATTGATAATTGATGGTGATGATGTTCGAAGCAAAATTGATGACCTTAAATCTACCTACTTTTGATGGAGAAGATCCGATGCAATGTTTAACATTGTTGGAACAATATTTTGAGATTAATAATACAAGAGAAGAATAGAAAGTTGTCACGATAGCCATGTGTACGAAAGGGAATGCTATGTATTGGTTCAAAATGTTGAAGCAAAGAATGGTTCGCTTAGATTGGGATATTTTTCACCAAGAATTGCTATCTAGATACTTTTGACAATCTGCAGGAAATCCCTATGTAAGCTTATCAACACTGCACTAAATTGCGAAAGTGACTACGTTTGTGGAGTCCTTTGAAACTCTAACTTCACAAGTACTAGATTTAACTAAAATGAAACTGCTTGGGTATTATTTGGGTGGATTAAGGGATGATATTAGGACTAAGGTGATAACATTGAAGCCCGTATCTCTATTTGATGCAGCAAAACTATCCTTGAGTATTGAAAAAAAATATGAAAAAAGAATTTTCATTTTACCTCTAATGACTAATGGAGGCCAACAAACAGAGAGGGTTGATCGAATCACAGTGAGTGGTCGGTGGAATTCTTCTTGGAGTGGAAATCAGCCATGGAAGTCGAATATTGACCATCAGTTAGAAGTTTTTGATATGGAAAAGAAAGGTTGTCAAGTGGGAGATTGGTCATGGAAGTCTACTACTAGCCATCCAGTGGTGGAATCTGATTGGAGAATAGAAATCAAGGTAGAAGATTGGAGAATGGAATTTGTAGGACAGAGAACAGAAATTGCTAACTTTGGTTTGGTGAGTAAGCGGTTGTCAACATGTGACTTAGCGTTTTCATCTATTGAGCAACAGCCATCGGAGTAGAAAATTGATGATGATTGTTTCACATTGGGTGTTCTAGATTTTGGAGCTACAGAGCATTTTTCTGGAAAGGGATCTAAAAGTTATCTACTAAGTGTTCGATATAATGCCTCATTAGAAGATGCTTCAATTAGATTAGCTGACATTACTTGCAATAACATGGAGCATTTTAGTTCTAGTGATTTTAACATTTCGGCAAGAGCAGGTTGTGAAGGACAGATAGTTTTGACAATCCAAGCAAAGGTTGAATGATGACTTGTGCGATGATTTTCTAGGACTTGCTTGTATGGAGAAGTAGTAGTTGACTCCATGTGTCCTTTATCTGTCGCTGCCCAGTCATGATTTCTTTCTATTGTTAAAGGAAGATTTCCTTGTGCCATATATTAGGAAATGGTGGAAACAAAGTTACCTTGTGTAGACTTATTTGACGTGTTGTTGCAGACATTCATTGTTGTGGAACTACAAGTTATTCCATTCTGAAGGGTACTTATGCATGGTGCTATCTCTCTTTTGTATGTGGCAGTGTTTAATGCTGTTGGAGTTGAATAGTGATTATTTCTCTATTTAGTCCTTACGGTAAGGACCTTCAAAAGGAGGAGCCAATTGATACAGTCCTAGAGTGGAGTTGATATAAATGCGTTAGTGGGTGTATGCATTCTATGTTTTTTGTAAGTGTGTTGTGTTGTGTGTAACATGTATGTGAAGTGTGTGTCATGTGTCACATATGGAAGAGGTAGAATAGTAAATGCAATACTCACTCTAATAGTGTATAAATACTTAGGTTGTGGGATAGAGAGTCAGTTAGTCATTTTGTTGAAAATTGTTGATTGAAAAGGAGTGTCTAGAAGATTGTTAGCTTGATGTACCTTCTCTGATTGTTGAAGTATTGAATTTCATAATTGTTGTAGAGCGATTAAGATTCTATCAAGTATTCTTCTACTCTTATTTATACATTTTTTTACTGAATTTCATTAAAATAATAAAAGAGTAAACCCACGGGCTGTATCAGTTAGATGGTTTCAAAAGCACTAATATGAATGCCAAACGCTTGAGTCATTCTAAATCTGTTGCATTCATTTGGACTCAACTTGTCCTAGGATTATCAACTGCAGAACAATGCAACTATTCCGTCCTTGCTTAATGATAGGATGCTATTGCTTGCTCTTTGAGGCTTTTTCTTCTTCACTTAGTTCAAATGACCCAAAAGTCCTTGCCATCTCTGCCTTTAATCTTTTCAAGTTTTTATCTGCACATAATTAACTTTCACTTCTTTTCTTCTGTATTATCAACTAGAATTAATGAAAGTTGTTGATAAATATATATGCAGCTTCAGCAATTGTGAGCTTCGTTCGCTGATCCTTGTTGAGAGAAGGTAAGAAGATGCAAGAACAAGATATTTCATTCATAACAATGATTTAAATGCTCAACCTCTTTAGTATTTTTAACTACAGGAGTTCGGAGCCAACATCTTCACTAAAATGCAAAGACTCCCGCAAGTTCGGCCTGATTGATTATGTTCAAAGAGATGGAAACACTCGGCCTTAGAATCTTTGGTTTGATTTATTGATGTTGGTGCAAAGCAGTTGCTTTTTCAATAGGGATACTGTTATGAACCAAGCGCAAGGGGAGAGACGGTTATTGCTTAGAACAATATGATATGCTTCATTTACTCTATAAGCTCTATTTACCAGTGAGGTCAAAATTAGCAAGTACACAATGAAAGCTCGTTTTGCTGATTCTATCTTGTCCCAGTAATGGAAGTTTGGTGAAATTGTTTATAAACAGAGTCCTGATGTAAAAGCGAGTTGAATTCCACAAAATCCTATTTCATAGATTTAACCAACTAGAAAAATACAAATCTATTTACCAAAACACCACTCTATGGACCATTCTGGCACAACTTATTCTCTTGGTAATGCAACCGTTTCAAGAAAGAAACTGTCCGTCCAAAATATGCAAAGTCCGTTTCTTGTAAAAAACACTCGAGAAGAAAACAAAATGCCGAGAGCGACTCCATCGTTGGCCTTACGAGGACAACACCTTCCTTTTTCTATTTCTCAAAAAATTCTACCTAAAACTGAATATACGAGCAAGATGGGCCAAAGTTAAGCAGGGGGCTACATTTGCCCGTAGATTTCTTCAAGCTTTTCACAGCAAGTACATGATCATCCTCATGTCTGTCTCACGGATAGGTGAATTGATAACCTTGCATTTGAATCGAATCTATCATCTGTCTTTCGAAAAATTCCACTAAAAGGGCACAATTCCTGACTTCCTTTTCCAGAAAAAAAAAACTGATTCTATGACCATTAGTGGGGAAGAAGAAGGGACTCTTATGAGTTGGTACAAGACTGAAAACGTTCGATCTCCTGTTGAACGCACAGGGACAGTTGAATCCGGTTCATCTACTAAGGTGTTGTTATAATGAGCAGTGGATATACGATTAAGATGGAGAAGAAAAGCACAAGATAGCAGCAACCGCACCAACATTTGACGATGTGGTAGGTTTACGGCTAGTCTTCTCTCCGGATCCTCTCCATGGAAGTAGTGGAAGATGAGGAGAAAGAAGCAGCCACTTCCAAATGATTTAGCAGTTATGGCAGTAGCTTCTACTTCTGGCTACGATCTATCAGATGCACCAGTAGGAACTTCAGCAGACAACTACAACTCAACAGAATGTTAAACTATAACATAGAATCGAGAGTAACACAAACATGATGCTGATGTTTTGGTAAAAATACCAGCCACTCCAGGATATGATGTTGGCACTTTTTTACACATTTCAAGTTTTTATCTGCACATCCTTCAACTTTTGCTTCACTTCTCTGTATCTTCAACTAGAACTAGTAAAAAGTTTGATGATAATCGTATGTGCAGTAGCAGCTTCAGCAACTGTGAGCTTCGTTCACTGATCCTTGCTGAGAGAAGGTAAAAAGATGCAAGAACTGGATATTTCGTTCATGTCATCGATTTAAATGCTTATTCACTTCTTAGTTTTAACTATAGGAGTTTGGTGCCAACATCTTCAGTAAAATGGAACGACACGTTTAACTTGATTGATAGATTATGATCATGTCATGGTTCAAAAAGATAGAGATTTAATTCGCTTAAACTATATATATATATATATATATATATATATATATATTACAAATACTCTAGTAAATATATTAGGTCGAAATCAAATAATACAGAATAAATATGGTTGTCGATAGATTATGATCATGTCATGGTTCAAAAAGATAGAGATTTAATTCGCTTAAACTATATATATATATTACAAATACTCTAGTAAATATATTAGGTCGAAATCAAATAATACAGAATAAATATGGTTGTCGAACCCTTGAGAACTATAATATTACTAAACCTATAATAATTCTTATCGATATTTAGGCAATTAAAAAATAAATTAATTAATCTAATAATTATACTAAAACTATTAAAAAGAAAATAACTATCAAATTTCTAAAACTAAGTAATCAATTAAGAATTGTGAGAAAAAACAAAATCCACCCTAGATTATGTAAATCAAATTGTTATCATGTTATATAGATTATTAGTTATATGGTCATTTAAGTGAAATTATTATATCTTAAAACTTAATGATTTAAACTCTTAATTAATCAATTAGCTCTTACATCTCTAATTAACAGTGGACTCTAAATTACAATCATAAATCTCTCGATACTATAATTATCTAATATCCTAAATCAATTATTCCTAATGTCTTAATAAATAATCAATCGCTGAACATAGCACTAATCTCTAGATAATTTCTAATTAATTCAATTAATATTGCTTCTACGTTAATTAATCAAATTAACCAAGAATTTCTAACAAACCTTATGTTAACTCCGATATCACTAGGATTTCTAACAATTATAATCAATTAAATAACTATAATTGAAATCATAGAAATTACAATCATGAATCATTCCTATATCTATTAATCCTATAACATGAACACAATCATTATCTTAGCTATCTAGGGTTTCATCAATTCCTACAAATAAATTTAGTCAACCATGGAATTTGAAATAAAAGCACAATTACTAATCCATAATCGATAATTGTAAGGAAATCCATAATTGAAAGTGCAAGGAAATCTACAATTGAAAGGATGAATAATTAACAAAATTGTATAAATATAATTAAAATCGATGTCACCAATTTTGTAATTGGAAAAGATAAACTTCAATTGCAACTCTAAAATTTGGTCTCCAAAACAAAATCTTCTCAATGATCCAAGTGATTTTATAGAAGAATTCTTCACAAAACTATCAAATGATTGTTTTACAACTCTTTAAATCTAAAAAAAAAAAAAACAAAAGTCTTTTAAACGGTAAAATATAAGGTTATTTATAAGAAAAACTACAATTAGCTCATGTAAAGCTTCTTTTTAATGAAGATCGGCTAATAGGTCAATGGCGTAACTCCAAAGGCTGATGGTGTAAGTGTAGGCCGACTGTGTTGAATTCTAAATTGCAATGTGTTGATTCATATTTTGTTCATTTGCATAAAACTCCTCTAAATCATCCGTATTTCCACTTTAAATCCTCTAATTCCTAAAATATTCAAATGAAAATAATTAAGTATCATTTCTTAATGATTTCTATAAAATCAATAATAATTCTGCCTAATTTACACATTTAAAACATGAAAAATATGTCTTTATCAATTCCCCCACACTTAAACTTGTGCTTGTACTCAAGCAAAATAAACAAAACTAAAGAAATCTATAATTGAAAATACAAAATTTCTACTTGCTAATCCAAGACATCTGATATTTCATACTTTTAAATTCACTAATTGTTACGCCCCGAAGTTACAGAGTTACAACAGTCCCGCCATGTAAACCATTCTATAATAGTAACTGGCCTCATAGTACCTACCATAGATATAATTTACACAAGGCGTCGATGACTCATCGCTTTGAAGTAAACAGTCCAATTAAATGTTTAACTACAATTATGGTAAAGTTTACAAATTTTAAATAAACCTATATAATTTTATGTAAAGTTTACAGAACTTCCTAAAAAATTTTACATATACACAATAGTTCACTAATTTACATAATAATTATCAGTCTTTCATCTTCAAACTACGAAGAACATTCTCGCTACATATCACTACTAAATAAATTGCTCCTTACACCCCTGGCTTCAAAAAGACTAACCTCTGGATAATTGTAAGGCGGCATAATACTTAAAGTGTTCAAAGATCAGGACCTATAAAAGGATCTATAGGGGGATGAGCAACTACAGCTTAGTAAGTTGAATTGGAAACTCATAAGAGTATACAAATACAAACAAGATTATCAAGTAATTATTTAATGCAATGCAACAATCAAGTGTCATAGCACAACGTAGTCCGGTCCGTTGCGAAATCAGAAAAGTTTTACCCACTTTAATCCGGGTTAAGGAGTTTCCATGTTATGCAGTAGTTCACAACCAAACCCAAGTTTGTGCAATGGAAACCTCGCTTCTCCCCCGATTACCTTCGAACCATTGACTTCACCCTCGCCGCGACCTCCTCTCCCGTCACTTAGTTCAACTAAGGATAAAGAAGGGACCATTTTGCAATCCTACGCTATCCCTTTCGAAGGGGTCGATATTTAGTTAGAGAATCTTATGATCCCCTAACAGGTTGCAATGCATGACATTTTTTGTTATTAGAATCGAATAAGATTAAATTTCATTTAGAATATTTAAACAATTTCACACCAATTTAATCAATCACAAAATCACTCACATTACAAATTCAGCACGCATTCAGATAAATCAAACACATGCGTAGACTACTTACAATCACAACCATATACAATTCTAAGTTTCCAAGTACCATAAAATAGCACTCTAATACAATAAGTAATAACCCCGACTTACTTGGAGTTTCTCAGTTGCCCGATCACTCGATTACAAGCCGATTCGTCTCTGGATATCCTATAATACAAATAGGTCTTTTTTAGTTCTTATACTTTAATGATTTACATTCTCAATTATGATTTAACTTATTTTTTCCATGTATAACTATTATTTACTAATAATTCATTCTACCATATTTCGGGGTTCGATTCCTAAATTAAATTTTAGTTTTGATTCTAAAATCTTAAATATGATTGAATCCTAATGTGAAATTAATCACATTAAGCTTGAGTATTCTAATATCCCATTGGGTCTAAATTTAGGATTCTAAACTATTCGGTACACGCTAATCCTAATTGGGATACCGGATTTATTCCCGATGTGAGAAAATCGTACACTTTTTTATACAATTACTTAAATTAGATTTTATTTCAGATTTATTATATTCTCATTTCTATTATTATATTATCTAATTAAACCTAATTTTTTTATAATATTCCTAATTTTCTATAATTAGCACATAAAGCCTTCATTACTTATGCTTAACAATCCTAAGGCTAAGATTAGGTTTTCACATTAGAGATTAACATTCCTAAACATCTAATTACTATCTAAATCAGTAATTAGTGTCTTAATCACCTAATTAACCCAAAATTACCCAATTTTTCTATCATTTTAGGGCAAAAAATTAACTTTAAATTTTCGAAAATAAATTTTAAAAAAATGGCTTCATAGCACTATTCTATATTCCTTAAACATTCTACAGAAAAATTTTGAGCTCCAAATTACACTCCTAAGTCTATTTATTTCTAATTCTAATCATACTCGGTTTTACTTAATTTGTTAAAGACCCTATATTTTCAGACATGATTAAACTAAATCACTATTTTTCCGTAAATCTATATGCAATAAAACCTTAGAATAACAAGATTCATAATTTTCTGGACAAAATAAATAATTTTAAGAAATTATACAAAATCAGAACAAATTAGAGACTCACCCGGTCCGACGGCTTTTGGCCTTCCAACACCGGTCCAGGAATATTGGCCGGTCTAGACGGTAGGTCTGGAGTAGGGTAGTGGTGGGTGGCTCGATCCCAGATGGTGGTGGTGTATGGGTTTAGCTCACTAACCCTAACTGCACAGTTTTGCTTTTCTTTTCTTTTTTTAGTTTTTACCTTGAATTTTCGAGTTTCTCTATTTTTCTCAAATCTCTAATTGTTCAAAGGATTTCTCTGAATTTTTTTCCTATTTATAGACATTTTTTGTAATTAATATGTATTAATTAGACATGACATTGCCTCATTTCCTTGATTTTTGGCTTTTGTGTTGCTTAATTCTAATTGGACAATTTTTCTTCTTTAGCTCCTAACTTGCCACGACTAGATTTGCATCATTCCATACCCTTCTAATTTTTTTCTGATTTTTCTCAATTAATTTAATAATTTTCTTTAATTATTTACTAAGTTTTTAGCCAATTTAAGAAATTTCGCGTATTTTTACCTACACGTAAATAATGTAAGGTACATGTGAACATTCCTAATTATTATTTAGGTCATTCTATGATTTTTAGTATATATATAATCTATCTCTAGTAATTTATTAGTTATTACATTACACTTTTCACCTTTTCGATGATTAACAATTATTATACTTAAAATTTTAAAATTTTGTAGTCTCCTATTTTATTATTTATTTTTTTAAATTCAAGTTTACGGAGTCATTTTTACTAATATTTCTCTCAATAGTTTATAATTCAAGTTTGATCAGATCTTTTAACCAATCGCCCTAAACCTTGTGCTCTAAGTTCAATCCTATAGTCTCTTAGCTTAACTTTAGAGCTTACGCTAATTTATAACACCCACCGTTCAAACCAAACCGAAATATGTGATCAAATTACTACAATTGAAATTAACCAGCCATTCTAAAGAAAATAAATTTTAATCTAAGCGTTTAACCTAGGATTTCTATTTGAAAAGTAGATACCTGATCCTAGAAAAAAAAACATCCATTTAAACTTCATAGCTGTTAACAAACATATTCTCCCTCCAATTATTCCGACAAACAAGTTAACAAAGTAGTAAAAACATATGGTATTTGCTCTATCTCTAGGTTTTCTTCCTTTTTTTTAAATTACAAGCCTTAATTCATTTCTTGAATTGCATTCAAAATTTTCATTTTCCATTCCCATTTTTTTTTTCTTTTCTTTTCTTTCCTTCTTCTCTTTTTTTTTTTCTCTCTTTTTATTTCTTAGTTCAAATATTGAACTTTTACCTTTCCACCCTTCTTGTTATAATGAGTGTATTGAGTTGACACATCTCGAGCTCATCACCCCAAGTGATTAGGTTTTAAACGGACCCCTACGAACTTTCCTCACTCTAACATTCAAGTTAGGATACTCTTAACTCAATTTCTTAAGTTATTGAAGTAAAGGCTCTCGTTTCATCACTTTTTGAATGCTCAGTAAAATTTTTCAAACTTATTTTATAAGAATCATTAAGTTTAAAGCTTCGCTTAGCTCTTTCACTAAATGTTAAAGTGCCGTTAGAATAACTAAAAAGACCATATAATAACTAACTTTGCATAGAAGTGAACCTATTTGCTTTTCACTTAAGGACTTAACCGATTCTTAAACTTAAAATTCTAAGGCTAAAAACTAGATAAATTAGGTTCTTAAAAAATTGACTAATTAATTTTAACTGAGTACAAAAATCTCAACATTGATGAAAAAGGCACCTTAGTGAGTCAATTATTCAAATTACAATCAAATGCCATCAACAAATTTTTTTTCTTTGTATAATCATTCAATTTCAAACAAGAAATTCAAAATTTTGAAAAAAAATTAGCCTAAACATTGCCAAATACTTAAGAACAAATAAAGTTCAAGTTAATAGGAAAGTATAACTATTTGTAAACAAAAACCGACATCAAAATTGATATTTAATTTAATTCAAAATCCATTTCCTATATTTCCTTCCCCCCACTTTAGAATAAATAATGTCCACGCTATATTTTGTTCAATATTCAAGAGGAAATAAAAATTTGCAACAATAAGAAATGAAATACCGATACTCCCTTAGATTCAAATTTTCAGTAACAAAAAAAAAAAATTCAAACATAAGATCATTGTTAACATAGAATCCAAATCTGACATATCTCATCAAACATAAAGAAATATGAAATAGCGAAGATAGTATAAAAATGCACTCAAGAGTACATAGTAAAGTTCATGATCTAGAGTTACCTAAATAAATGGGTACTAAACAAAAATAACTTAATAGCAAAGTGAAAATAAAAGAAAAAATGAAAATAAATAAAAACAAAACAAAATCAAAAAAGCACACAAATATCTAACTGTCTTAGTCGATGTTGCTACTCTCTACACTAGAAGTCTCGTAATGAAGCTACTCTGCAGCTACTGGCTGGAAATATGAAATAGCAGACTTCAACATAATGAACATAGTAGTCTGAAACTTCTTATTCTTCTTCCTTTCTTTCCTAATTTCATTCTGGACTTCTCTAATTTCAGTACTCAACTGCTCATAACTACCAACTGATGAATGATATGAAGTGAACGATCTAGCAGTAGGAGGATTGTCAAGAATATCCTCTTCATCAACATGATGAGAGCTATTATTTATCTTAACCAATCCCCAACTCCTAAATGATGCAGCGGAAATAGGCTTACATGGAATACTATCGTCCCCTTCCGGTTCTCGAAAAAGCCTTATACCCTTCAATAATGCTGTAATATACACACTACAAAAGATAACCTATATCCTGATATCATCTATTTGTCTATAAATAAAATTTACTATTTCTATTTCCAGATCTATCTAATACTCAGAAATCATACCGTATAGATAAAACATGTCAAAACCGGTTACCTTGCTCTAGCTAGTCTTCTTACAACTGAGAGTATGATCAACAATACGGTAGAATAGCTTGTGCTCCACTGTTAAGAAAGTTGTGGCGAGCGACTTTGAAGGTATAAAATTGTCTCGCCTAGGATGAATCAACTGAAACTAAAATTTCTTAGCAGTCATATCATTAGGCCAAGAGTTAGGCAAATTAACTTCCTTCTCATCATATAAACCTAGAAAATAACTAATTTGGCTCAATTCAATTATATGAATTTCTCCATAAACTTGAAATGTGAAAGTGGACATTTGCCTACTTCTCTTCAACTGCAAAGTGGACAAAAAATCAATAATTATATTTCTAAAAGTGAGTTCTTTTACCTCAAATAACCGAAACCATGTTTTATCAGGAATCATCTGCTAAATTCTATCGTCCATTCCATATTCTTGCAAAAGAGTCTGTAAGCCCTAAAGCTAAGCCAAGTAACCGTAGGCTTGAACTTAGAACCCAAGGTTTAGGGCGATCGGTTAATAAATCTGATCAAACTCAAATTATAAACTAATGAGAGAAATATTAGTAAAACTGACCCCGTAAACTTAAATTTAAGAAAATAAGTAATAAAATAGGAGACTGTAAAATTTTCAAATTTTAAGCATAATAAGTACTAATTACCGAAAATGCGAAAAGTGTAATCAAATAATTAATAAATTACTAAAGATAGATTATATGTATACTTAAAATTTTAGAATGACCAAAATAATAATTACGAATGTTCATATGTACCTCACATGTATTTACATGTAGATGAAAATACGCGAAATTACCTAAATTGGCTAAAAACTAAGTAAATAATTAAGGAAATTATAAATTAATTATAAAAAAATCAAAGGAACCTAGAATAATCCAAATCAGGTCGTGGAAAGTTGAACTCTGTAAAAGAAAAATCAACCAATTAAAATTAGACAACATAAAATCCAAAAATCAAGGAAATTGGGCAAAGTCTTATCTAATTAATGCATAATAATTACAAAAATCGTCTATAAATAGGGAAAAAATTTCTAGAAGTCATTTGGACAATTTAGAATTTGGGAAAAATAGGAAAACTGAAAAATAGAGAGAAAATCCAGAAAAAAAAAAAACTGTGTAAATTCGTGTAGAGAGAGAAACTCATACCTCACCACCACTTGGGACCGAGCTGCCACCACCATACCACTCTAGCCCCACCGTCTAGGCCGGCCGACAGCCTTGGACCGGGTTTGGACGGTCAGAAAGCTTTGAACCGGTTAGTCTCTTAAATTTCCCGATTTTGAATAATTTTGTAAAATTAGTTATTTTGCCTAGAAAATTATAAAACTTGTTATTCTGAGGCTTTATTGTATGTAGATTTAGGAAAAAATATTGATTTAGTTTAATTACGTCTGTAATTATAGGGTTCTTAACAAATTGCTCAAAACTAAGCATAATTAGAACGGAAAATAAATAGGCTTAGGAGTGTAGTTTGGAGCTCAATTTTTTTCTATAGGATTCTCATATGATATAGAATAGTGCTATGAAGCCATTTTTTTAAAATTAATTTTCAAAATTTTTAAGTTAATTTTTAGCCCTAAAACGATGGGAAAATTAGGTGATTTAGAGTTAATTAGGTAATTAAGGTGTTAATTACTGATTTAGATATTAATTAGATGTTTAGGGATGTTAATCTCTGATGTGGAACCCTAATCCTAGCCTTTGGAGCATTAGGTATGGTTAATTTAAGAAATTAGGTAATTAATATAAGAATTTAATAATATGTGAAATTATAAATTAATAAATCTAAAAAAATAGGGTTATTTAAATAATATTATAATAGAAATAAAAATAATAATAAATTCTGAAAACAACGTTTAATCTTAAGCAAAAGTCTCAAAATGTAAGATTTTCACACATCGGGAATAAATCCGATACCGCAATTAGGATTAGCGTGTACCGAATAGTTTAAAATACCAAATTAAAACCTAATAGGATATTTGGACACTCAAGCTTAATGTGATTAATTTCATATTAAGATTCGAACATATTTAAGGCTTAAGAATCAAAATTTAAAATCTCATTTAGGATTCGAACAACGAAATAAAGTACAACGAATCATTAGAACATAATGGGTATACACAGAAAAAAATGACTTAAAATATAACTTAGAATATAAACCATAAATTATAAGTACTAAAAAGACCTATTTGTATTATAGGAGATCTAGAGACAAATCAGCTTGCAATTAAGGGATCGAGCGATCGAGCAATTCCAAGTAAGTTGGGTTATTGCTTATTGTAATAGAGTACTAGTTTTGTAGTACTCGGAGACTTAGACTTGTATATGATTGTGATTATAAGTAGTTTATGCATGTGTTTGATGTATCTGAATTCGTACTGAATTTATATTGTGAGTGATTTTATAACTGATTGAATTGGTATGGAATTATTTGAACACCCTAAACGAAATTTAATCTTAGTCAACCCAAATAACTAAAAATGTCATGCATTGCAACCTGTTAAGGGATCATAGGATTCTCCAACCAAATACCAACCCCTTCAAAAGGGATAGCGCGGGATTGCAAAATGGTCCCTTCTTCATCCTTAGTCGAACTAAGTGACAGGAGAGAAGGTCGCGGCGAGGGTGAAGTGAGGTCGCGGCGAGTGTGAAGGTAGTCGCAGGAGGAGCGAGGTCTCCATTGCATAAGCTTGGGTTTAGTTATGAGCTGCTGCATAACATGGAAACTCCTCAACCCGGATTGGAGGGGGTGAAATTTCTCTGATTTCACAACGGACCAGATTACATTATGCGGTGACACTTGATTGTTGCATTGCATGAAAATAAATGTTTGATAACCTTGTTTGTACTTATATGCATTCGTAAGTCTCCGATTCAACTTACTGAGCTGTAGTTGCTCATGCCCTTATAGATCCTTTTGCAGATTCTGATTTCTGAACACTTCAAGTATTATGCCGCCCTACAATTACCCAGAGGTTAGTCCGTTGGAAGCCAGGGGTGTGAGAATCAAGTTACTTAGTATAATGTGTAACTAGAGTAACCATGTAATTAGAGATGAAAGATTGATAGTTATTATGTAATCTAGTGAACTGTTATGTTTATATAAAACTTTCTGGGAAGCTTTGTGGACTTATATATATACTATTGTACATGTTATTAGAAATTTGCACTATTTATCATAATTGTAGTTTAATTGTTAATCGGACCGTTTACTTCAAAGCGAGGAGTCGTCGACGCCTTGTGTAAGCCATGTCTATGGTAGGCACTATGAGGCCAGTTACTATCATAGAATGGTTTACATAGCGGGACTGTTGCGACTCTGCGACTTCGGAGCGTAACAGAGTCCAATCCAGAAATTGTCGATTCATGAATGTCATCCATTATAACTTCTTCCTTCTTTCCCTAGCATACTCTTGATGTGAAAGTAAATCGCTACCTAAACTTTTTGAAGACGAGGCGACAGCCGTCTTCTGTTCCTTTCGCTAAGGTTGCATCTTCTTGGGCGGTATGGTGAATGTGGAAAGCACAGATCTTGAAAGTGAGATTGTCTCTTACCTTTAACTCAACTGTACCATAAGGAAAAACATTAGCTATTTCAAATAGCTCAAACCATCGAGATTTTAACTTACTTGAGAACGGCTTCAGTCAAGAGTTGTATAATAACACTTTCTGACCAAGCATGAACTCCCACTATTGAATTTCCTTGTCATACCATCGCTTGGCTCTCTCCTTGTAGATCCTAGCATTTCATAAGTTTCTTCTCTGATCTCGTCCAGCTAGTTCAATTGGAGCAATCTCTTTTCACCTGTAGCTTATAAATCAAAGTTAAGATATTTTATGGCCCAATAAACCTTATATTCGAGCTCTATACGTAGGTAACATGACTTACCATAAACGATTTTGTATTGGGACATTCTTATGGCGTTTTTAAAAGTTATCCTATAAGGCCACAATGCATCATTAAGTTTTAAAGACCAATTTTTCATAGATGCACTGATATTCTTCTCTAGGATACGCTTTTTTCCTTATTAGACACCTCAACTTATCTACAAGTTTGTGGATGATACGGGGTGACAATTTTATGAGTGACTCCATATTTTGTTAACAATTTTTTAATTGCCGATTGCAAAAATGTGACCCCTCATCATTTATAATACCCCTAGGTATACCAAATCTAGAAAAAATGTTCTTTTTCAAAAATTTAATTACTACTCTGGCATCATTAATTTGTAAAGAAACTACTTCTACTCATTTCGACACATAATATACTGCCAAAAGTATATATTTGTTTGAAAAAGATAAAAGGAAAGGACCGATGAAGTCTATTCCCTACACATTAAAAAGCTTAATTATCATAATACTATTTTATGGTAATTCATGTCTCCTAGAAGTATTCTCAGTCCTTTAGCATTGAGCACAAGACATAACATAATTCGCACAATCACTAAACAAATTAAGCCAGTAAAAGCTACAAGATAAAATTTTAGCTGTAGTTTTTTCCACACCAAAGTGGCTTCTTACTTCTTTAGAACGACAATGCTGAATTATGCTAAGCTATTTTGTTTCAAGCACACAACGTCTAATTACTTAGTCAGCACAACTTTTAAACAAATAAGATTCATCCCAAAAATAAACTTTCACATCATGTAAAAACTTTTTTTTCTTTGGAAATGAGAAACCGTAAGGTATGATTTTACTAACCAAGTAATTGACTATATCAGCATATCAAGATAACCCTTGGGTCTCTACTGCATACAATTGTTCATCAAGGAACTTTTCATTAATGGGTGGCTCTAAACACTCAAATTGTAAATGAGATAATTGGTCGGTAATTACGTTTTTAGTTCCCTTTTTATGTCTAATTTCAAGGTCAAATTCTTTTAATAATAAGATCCAACAAATTAAACTAGGTTTAGCATCACCTTTAGGAAACAAATATTTTAGAACCGCATGGTTTGTATATACTATAATCTTAGAACCAATGAGATAAGGCCTAAACTTGTTACAAATAAATATAACCACTAAAAGTTCTTTCTCTATTGTGGCATAGTTTCTTTGTACCTTATTTAAGGTTCTACTAACATAGTATATAACATGAAATAACTTACCTTCTCTCTGCCCAAGTACTACTCCTACAGCATAGTCGCTAGCATTACGCATCATCTCAAAAGGGAGCTCCCAATCAGGTGCAACAATCACTGGTGCCGAAGTAAGCTTTTCCTTTAATAGATTGAATGCCTGCAAACAATTATCGTAAAAAACAAAGGTAAAATTCTTTTTAAGTAAATTACAAAGAGGTCTAGAGATTTTAGAGAAGTCTCTAATAAATCTCCTATAAATGCCAGTATGCCTTAGGAAGCTCTTGACTCTTTTGATTGAAGTGGGTGATGGTAACTTCTCTATTATCTCCACTTTGGCTCTATCAACTTCAATCCCCTTTTTTGACACCTTGTGACCTAAAACTATTTCCTCTCTTACCATAAAATGACATTTTTATCAATTCAAAAGTAGATTAGTCTCTTTGCACATTCTGAGCATACAACCTAAATTAGTCAGACGTGAATCAAATGACTTCCCAAAGATAGAGAAGTTATCCATAAATATTTTAATAAAATCTCCTAACATGTTAGAGAATATAGACATCATGCATCTTTAAAAAGTAGTGAGTGCATTATAGAGACTAAAAGGCATTCTCTTAAAGAAAAAGTATCATAAAGGTATGTAAAAGTAGTTTTCTCCTGGTCCTCAAGTGAGATATGAATTTGCTTGTAACCAAAATATCCATCTAAAAAACAATAGTAATCATGCCCTAAAAGTTTTTCTAACATGTGATCTATGAAAGGGAGTGGGAAGTGATCTTTACAGGTGGCATCATTCAGTTTTCTATAATATATGCAAACTCTCCACCCGGTCACAGTGCGAGTAGGGACTAGCTCATTATCCTCATTTTTCACCACAGTCATACCACCTTTTTTTAGCACTACTTGAACAAGACTAACCTACTTATTATCTGAGATAAGATAGATAATATCTGCATTCAGCAATGTAAGTACCTCTTTCTTTACTATCTCCTTGAGAGTTGGGTTGAGTCATCTCTATGGTTATACTGTATTTTTACACTCTGCCCAAGCAATATCTTGTAAGTGCAAATTAAGGGACTAATCCCCTTAATATTGGCAATAGTCAACTCAATAGCTTTTTTATGCTCTCTCAAAACTCTTAGAAGTTGTTTCTCCTGGTCACCTGTCAAAGAAGAGGAGATAATTATTGGCAAAGTATCATTTGTTCCAAAATAAACATATTTTAACTAACTAAGTAAAGGCTTAAGTTCAAGCACCGAGGGTTGTGTTAATGTGAGACTGGCTTCTTCTCACTGGTGCCTAGCTCATCATACTATCAAGCTTTGATTTCTAACACCTGTTCCCTACCTTCTTCTTCCAGCTCGACATCATCACTCCAATCATCCGGATCCCTAAGAACTGATTCCATGGTATTCATTCATACTTTCTCTTATATAGACTTATAGGTAATCTCATCAAAAATATCAATAGTGTAACAAGATTTGCAATTATCAAAATGCTCTATAGCTTCATAAACATTAAATGTTTCTTGATCATCCATGACTCTTAAAGTAAGCTTACCATGTTCCATGTCTATCAATGCCTTACTTGTTGTAGTAAACAATCTGCCCAGAATCATAGGTACCTCTCTATCCTCTTCCATCTCTAGGACTATAAAGTCGATTGAGAAGATAAATTTGTCTACCTTCAGTAGGACATTTTCAACAATATCCCTTGAATATTTGATACTTTTATCAGCAAGTTACAAGGTGACATGAATCCTCTTGCAATCTCCAAGTTCCAACTACCTAAAAATAAACAAGAGCATTAAATTTATACTTGTACCCAAATCAATAAGAACCTTATCAAAGTGAAAATTTCCTATAGTGCAAAGAATAGTAAAACTCTCCTGATCTCTTTATTTTCTAAGCAAGGTAAATAAATTTTTCTATAAGATCATAGAGTACTCCCCTTATAAGCATTACCGATTCGTTTACATTAATCTTTCTCTTCTTTGTGAGCAAATCCTTCATGAATCTAACCTACGAAGGCATTTACTAAAGTGTCTCTACAATAGGAATGTTAATTTGCAACTTCTTGAAGACATCTAGGAATTTGACGAGTTGAGCATCTAGCTATTATTGCTTCAGTCTTCCTGAAAATGGGACTAGAGGAACATATGGTTTCACGTCTGATGACTTCTACTTTGGTTCCTCTTCCACCTACTTCCCTTTTTCTTCTTTTGGAATTTCCACCTTTTCTTCAACTCGTTTGTCAACTATTTTCACTCCTCAGCACTATGACATTAACACCTCTAGGATTTTCTTCAGTATTGTTAGGTAAAGACCTTGATGGTATGTTACTCAACTGTTAAGAGATCTGACTAATCTGATTCTCTAAATTTCAAATAGTCACCTGTTGATTCTGTAACATGGTGTCAGTCTTTTGCATGTAACTCAACATGAGCTCTTTTATTCTAGACTAATTTTGTTGAGGTAGAGCGTTCTAAGTAAGACCTTGCTTCTGGAATCTAGGTGATGGTTGAAATGCATTGTTCTCGTTTCTCCATGAAAATTTTGGATGATTACGCCACCCAAGATTATATGTATTCAAATATGGTCCTTAATTGCCGCATTGAAAATTGTTGACAAAATTCACCCGTTCTCCACTAGTTAGAGCTGAGTGATTCCCAATTAGGTACTCAAGATTCGAATATGGTACTAAACATAACTCATAAAAAAACAATAAGATTAGCATTAAAAGATTGTATTGAGGTAAGTTTACTACATGAGTAGTGAGAGCTACAATCTGAGCTATTAATTGAGATACAGTGTTATTATCATTGGCTACTACCACTCTTAACTTGCTTCTCTCGTTTTTCCAGTTATGTATACTAGAGACCATCTCTTCTATCAGTGCACTTGCTTCATTATAGGTCTTACCCATCAAAGCACTTCTAACTGCAGCATCAACTAGGGATCTTAGTGTCTCATCCAGACTGAGATAAAAGATCTTAATCAGGAAATTATCTTGCAAGCCATGATGTAGGCATTTTCTTATCGCCTCCTTGAATCTCTCTTATGCCTCGTAAAATAACTCACCACTAAACTTGGTGAAGTTGGTGATGTCATTCCTTAGTTTCGGGTCCTAGCTAATGGGAAAAATCTCCTTAAGAACTTCGATAAAAGATCAACTCTTGTGGTGATAGACTCTTATGGTAGTGAATGAAACCATGCTCTGACTTTATCCCTTAACGAAAAAGGAAAGAGCTATAATCTGATAATCTCGTCAGTTACGTTGTTCATCTTAATTGTATTGCAGTATTGGAGGAATCCTATAATATGCTCGTCAGGGCTTTCATTAAAGTATCCTCCAAACAAATTCGTCTGAACCATCTAAATGAGAGACAGCTTCAATTCAAAGTTGTTAGCCTAAATAGTGGATCTCCTTATAGCTGAACCCATCACCATGGGTACTGTATAATCTCATAGTGCTTACAGAACTCCTTATATCTGATTATTATCCTTATTAGCTGACATCTCTTCTATCTTTCTTTTATTCTCTCACCTCAACTGATGCAAGGTGCACTTTATTTCAAAATCTAGTAGTAGAATTTCAGTACTTCTACTCCTACGCATAAAACACCTGCAAAGAGAACAAAAATAACACATGTCGTCAAATGCACCTAAATTACCAATAGAACTAAATTGTTTAATATTTTCAATCTCTGGCAACAGCACCAAAAACTTGATTCGATTAAACTATATATATATATATATAATAAATTGCGAATACTCTAGCAAAAATACTGAGTCGAAATTAAGTAATATGGAGCAAGTAAAGTTATCGATCCCTCTAAGAATATAATATTACTAAACCTATAATAGTTCTTATCGATATTCAGGCAATCAAAAAATAAATTGACTAATCTAATAATTATACTAAAACTTTTAAAAAGAAAATAACTATAAAATTTCTAAAACTAAGTAATCAATTGAGAATTGTAGGAAAAAATAGAATTCACCCTAGATTATGCAAATCAAATTGTTATCATATTATATAGATTATTAGCTAAATGATTATTCAAGTGAAATTATTATGCCTTAAAACCTAAAGAGTTAAACTCATAATTAATTAGTCGGCTTCCACATCTCCAATTAACTGTTGACTCTAAATTATAATCATATATCTTCTAATACTATGATTGTCTAATATCCTAAATCAATTATTCCTAATGTCTTAGTGAATAATCAATTGCCAAACATAACATTAATCTCTAGATAATTTCTAATTAATTCAATTGACGTTATTTCCATATTAATTAATCAAATTAACCAAAAATTTCTAACAAACCTTATATCAACTCCCGTATCACTAAGGTTTCTAATCATTATGATCAATTAAATAACTATAATTAAAATCATAGAAATTGCAATTATGAACCATCCCTGTATCTATTAATCCTATAACACGAACACAATCATCATCTTGGCTATCTAGGGTTTCATCAATTCCCACAAATAAATTTAGCTAACTATAAAATTTGAAATAAAAGCACAATTACTAATTGAAATTGTAAGGAAATCCATAATTGAAAGCACAAATAATTAATGGAATTGCATAAATATAATTAAAATCAATGTCACCAATTTTGTAATTGGAAAAAATAAACTTCAATTGCAACTCCAAAACTTGATCTCCAAAGCAAAATCTTCTTAATAATCTAAGTGATTCTACAGAAGAATTCTTCAAAAACTATCTAATGATTATTCTACAACTTTTTAAGTCTAAAGAAAGTCTGTGTCTAAAAAAAAAAAAAAAGTCTTCTAAATGGTGAAATATATGGCTATTCATAAGAAAAACTAGGGTTGGCTCATGTAAAATTTCTTTTTAATGAAGACTGGTTAATAGGCCGATGGTGTAAGATTTAATGCCGGCAACGTAGACTCTAAAGGCCACCAATGTGAGTGTAATCTGGCTATATTGAATTCCAAATTGCAATATGTTGATTCATATTTCGTTCATTTGTGTAAAACTCCTTTAAATTATTCATATTTTTACTTTGAATTATCTAATTCCTAAAATGTTCAAATGAAAATAATTAGGTACCATCCTTTAATGATTTCTATAAAATCAATAATAATTCTATTTAATTTAGATATTGAAAACATAAAAAATATGCTTTTATCAAGACCATTAGCCTTGGAATCTTTGCATTTGATTATTGATCTTCGTGTAAAGTAGTCATTTTTCAATGGGGATCGATGTGTTATCTGGAATAATATGACTTGTACAAAAAATTTCTTCATTTACTCCATAAATTCTATTTGAGTATAGAATGAGTTCTCTGAAATTGGCAAGTATATATATCCGTTAAGAATGTTCAGGATTTGGTTGAATTTACAATATATTAACATTCAAATTAAGGAATATTATACAAAAACTAAAATCATATGATATCATATTAAGATATCATTCCACTTTAAGAAATAATGAAGATGTACGTGTCTGCTTGAAAGATAAAATACCATAGTAAAAACAAAGGAGTAGAATATAAACGGTAGAAACGAGATAAGGGGAAAAAAGAGAGCAAGACAGGGAACATAAATAGGATTAAAATGTGATAAGATTTAAACCTAAAAAATATCGTTTATTTTTTATTTTTTAATAAAATGTCATTCGCTTTGTTGGGATCCCTCAAACTGAGTTTGAACCCACTTCAAATCTAACTCAGAACCTAATGGAAATATAAAAAAACTACATTTCACAATTTGATTTGAATTGGTTTGGTTTAATGAACAATCCCCACATTTACAATTTTCCCATTGAAGGCTTATTTTGCTAATTCATGTCGTTCAAGTAATGCGAGTTTAGTGGAAGATGTAAATATAAACGAAAATTCGGAACCTTAATCCTAAGGATGTTAGAGCAGATTGAATTCCATAAATTCCTATAGAATAAATCAAATAGAAAAGGAAAAAAGGAAGGAAAAAAAAAGAAAGAAAAAAGAAACAAACCTTATCTACAAAACACCGTACACGAAGTAATGCCACTTTTACCAACTATTCTGACACAACTTATTATCTTTGTATGAGCAATATGATTCCCTCAGCCTTAGAGACACCTCCTTGTTTCCAGAAAGAAACTCTTCCTCCAAAATATGCCCTCAAGAAAGTAATCACAACCCCGTTTCTCAAAAAAAAAAAAAAAAAAAAAAAAAAAAAAAAAAGCCCTCAAGATAACAGAATTCCGAGAGCCACTCTGTTGTTGGTCTTACGAGGACAAAGCCTTCTTTCTCTACTTCTCAAAAAACTTCCACCTTAAACTGAATATATGAGCAAGATTCGCCAAATTTAAGCAGAGGGCTACATTCACCTGGTAGATTTCTCCAAGCTTATCAGAGCAAGTACATGATCATCCGCATGCATGTCTAACAGAACCGTGAATTGAGAACCTTGCATTTTTATCATACATCCATCATCTGCTTTTCAAAAAACTCCACTTAACGTGCACGAGGCCATGGGGGAGGGAAGGGGACTGTCATGAAATGGTACAGAACAGAAAAATGTTCCAGCTCCTGTTGAACTCATAGGGACGGTTGGATCTGGCTCATTCGTTAAGGTGTCCTTACATTGAGCATCAGGTATCCGACTAAGATGGAGAGCAGAAGCACAAGAATAGCAGCAACAGCACCAAAATTTGATGATGTGGCAGATCTACTGCCAGTCTTCTCTCCGACCGTGTTACTCCCGATCCTCTCCGTGGAAGTAGTGGACGATGAGGAGAAAGAAGCAGCCACATCCCAAAATGATTGAGCAATTACAACAGTAGCTTCTACTTCTGGCTCCAATATTTTAGATGCATCAGTTGGAACTTCCACAGACAACAACTCAGCAGAATGGTCCTTGATAACCTATAACATTGAATCAAAAGTAACTAAAACATGATGCTGATGGATTGGTAAAAATACCAGCCGTTCCAGAATATAATGTTGGCACTTTTTTTTCTTATTTCATGAAAACAAACCTCAAGTGTCTCAGATGATTGCAAGTAGTCACAAAAAACTGTTCCAGCCAACCAAGGAGCAAATATTCTTCGAGGGAAGGTGACACTGCTCGGTTTCCTGCTTGACATAATACATAAAATCACACGGCAGCAGCAAGCAAAAGACAAACATGGAGAAAATCTGTAGTCATAGGGATACAAATTTGTAGAATCTGCATAGAAACCACTTAATATGCAAAAGTTCTAAGAACATATCAGCATTTTGGAAAAATAAATCTATTCTTGGAGGTAAATGACCTTTTTCTCAATACAATAATAATGAGATAGACAATGGACTGAATAACTGTGTTCCAGCAAATAAACTAGAAAATCAGAGTAATACCATCAAAAGACTGCCTGCCTAGATGGTTACATTGCACTAACAATCAAAAGTAAATTGGTAACAACTCTTCAATGACGATTACACACACCTCAGTAACTGCAGGTCAACTTTGGATATAAGCTTTTGATCTGATATATCACCATTTTCTTCAATTGGATTGTCATCCGTTGGATGAATGCCATCATCTGCCTCGTCACATACAATATCTATTCTACTCCGAAGGCTCATGATAATGTCCCCCTAGAAAATAAAAGTTCCATCATTATTACTTGGATCAAGATCAGAGTACAAGAGAATAATGAGGATCAGAAGATATAAGAGACATTTCTATGATAATCTTACTCTTTAATAAAGAACTTCAATGTTATGAACATGGCTAGAGGATCAACTTGACGAGCAATTTACAAAAGATCAGTGTTTGGAATTGTCTTTAGCTATGTCAAATTTTCCTTTCTTATGATTGGAACCTATGGTAATTAAGGTTTTAGCACTCACTAGAGAGAATCATCCAATAAATAACCTTACAATTTATTTTGCAACGATAACTTTGTTTGCCTATAAAAGTAGAAAAAGTACTTATTTATAAAAGAATATTATTCCTAAGATTACCTAAATAAAGACAAAGGTAAAGATCAGTCTAACAATATCTTGTAGAAGTATAAAAACATTAAAAGGGGAGAAAAAAAAAAACAGATAAATTGGTTGTTTAAAGGAAGGTTGCCTTTGTGTATAAGAGATTCTTCCCTTATGGTCGGAAACTATAGCAATTGAGGTTTAAGGGCTTGTTAGAGAAACCACTCCAATCCCTAAAAGCTCAATAAAAGAAAACCATCCAATCTCTTTATAAACGTCATTTTGGGGTAATAACTCTAATTGTTCATTATATTGTAAAATCACTTATTTATACAAAATGTTTACCCAGACTTTCCCTAAATACTGATAAAGATAAATCAAACGGTATCTCCTAAACATGTAGAAAGATTAAATCACAATATAAAATCCCCAACATTGATGATATTCCTCATATCCAAAGTCATTGAATTGAATGCTGGTTTGATTTGCTTTCTTAGAGATTCCTATCGGTTTTAATTTAGATCCACTGATTACAGGGAACAAACACCTTATTTTTCATCAATATGGATGGATATATAAATAAAACTTTTGTTAGTATCCCCAATTTTTTACAAGCAGCAGAAATATCCCAAGAAATTTAAACTGCACAGAGTGATTTATAAGGCGATTGTTCCAATTTTCAATATCTATGGTGTAGCAAGACAACTGACTTCCAAATCATACGATATTTCTGTCAATTGTTTTGATATAGTTTATGAAGTACATGACTAATACTAATAGTTCTCATCCATTCAATCACCACATATTTTTTTACCAAAATATTTTTTGAATTTCCAAGAATAATTGTATTATGAGATATTATTTTATTGGGGAAAATAAAACGTTAGTCTTCAACATTTAACAGTTATTTTGTTTGAGTTCTTAACATCTTTTTATTCCATTTGAGTCCATCAACCTTTTGAAAGTTTTCTGTTTGAGCCAATCCATTAACTCCATGCATGACAAATATTAATAGTTCTCATCCCAGTCAATCACCTAACATTTTTTGCACCAAAATATTATTGAATTTCCAAGAGTAATAGTATTATAAAATATTATTTTATTGGGGAAAAATACAAATTAAGCCTTCAATGTTTAACAGCTTTTTATTTGAGTTCTTAACATTTTTTTATTCAATTTGAGTTGGCAAATTTTTTAAAATTTTCTGTTTGAGCCAATCCATTAACTCCGTCAAAATTTCTATCAAGAGTTAACACTTATCAACTCTTGATTGCCTTATTGACTCATAAAATAAAATAAAAAATAATTAATAAAAAAAATTCATAAAAATCCTTAGGGGCAGTTGCTGACAACCACTAAAAAATGTGATAAGTCAACCTTCTACTACAGATAGGTCATGTGACCTAACCATAGCAACAGGCTGCTACCAACCAACCTAAAAAATTTAAAAATAAAAAAAGGTTAAATTTCCTTCTTATAGCCCAACAAAAAAAATTTTTGAAATTATTTACCCAAAAAAATAAAGATTTCCTCCTTTTTTCTTTCGGTGCTTGATGGGAGGCAACCCACCATGTTCTTCTTGCTGGCCAACCTAAGTTTTTTATTATTTCACATTTTTTCATTTTTTATTTTTGTCATATAATTAAATTAAAACATATTTTTCAATGATAATTTGTCAATTAATCATTTTAAATCAATAAAGAGCCAATAGGTGCCATCTCTTTACAAAATTTTTAATGAGGTTAGAGAAAGAACTCATACAGAAATTTAGTGAAACATTAAATAAGAGGAAAAAGGCAAGGGACTCAAATAGAAAAGCAGTCAAAAGATGAGAATTAAATTTTTATTTTTCCCTATTCTGTTTCAAAAATGTTTATCACTCATTCATTTTTCTAGAACATGTTATAGATAACAATTTTCTTTTGAACTTTGCTCATCAACTAATTATTCAATTCAATATGTCAATATAATCAATAACAACAAAATTTTAAAGAAGGAACCATTCTTCATTAGCAAGATAACGGTGTAGTGCCCTACATCCCAGTTTGTGACAGAGATGGGGAAAAATGGTTTTAATTTTTATTTTTATATTGAGAAGTGGTAAAAATATTCCAATCCCAACCACATTTGATTTTGACATATCTAGATTTGAGACCTCAGTTGGGAAAGTAATTTACTAAAACCAGCTCTTTTATCAACCTCCCTATCCATTTACTCTATCTTGAACAAAAGTACTTTACTTCTCAGTTTTTCTCTCCATGTTACAAATTTCTCACTCTCTTCCTTCATTTAATCGACCAAATAGTACTATCAATAAGAAGTATACATCTGGGGACATAGTATGTTCAGTAACTTAGATCAAAGGGCCACAAAGGGCAACTAGGAGAAAAGAGATCTAGGATTCTCTACAAAATTTGTTTAGAAACTTCATTAAAAGCTAGACAAAAGAGTAGGGGCTTAGATAAGTCCATGGTGTGGTCCTATTATTACTGAAATATCATTTGTGTCAGTGCTAACAATAGCTATCACTCTATGAATGCAGACTTTCTCTACCCAAGAACTCTGTAACAATTGTAAGTCACTCGTTTCAAAAAAATTTCAGGTCACTGTTTCACAAAACCTTTTGAAATCAACAAAAAGCAAACACCACCACGGCATTGATCTCTTCACTATAATTTGTGTTCTTTAATCCTTTTGGCAAAATTCACTTTTTCTTTTTTTCTTTTTTCCCCTTTTTGGTAAGTAGATCTGTACAAGTTCTCAAATCAAAGATAGACAAACTTTCAATAGAAGAAATTAGACAAGTGGTTCTCTTCTCATTTACACAACCTCTAGAAAGGCATCTGACACAAAATTAAAAGTACGCTCATCCACAGGCATAAAGCTGCAGAAAGCAAGAATATTAGCAGCTTTTAAATGAAAAAGTAGAGTACCTTAATATCAGTTATAGCCTGTGAAATTGGCTCTTTTGAATTCAGGAATGCAAATGAACAAACAGAACCGCTGAAAACAAGAACACCAATGACATCTTCTGTGCTGCATGCTTCACAAACATTCATATAGGGAAAGTTGGTTAGCAAGATCAGAGCTTGTCCAAAGGAACTTCATCAAACTTTGGGCACAAATGAACCTTCTGAATGTGTATCTTTCATAAGAGGAACAAGCAACTCTACATCATGAAACCCGTCTGACATGCATTGTTCGTCACCTACAAGCTGAAGCAATTACACAAAGACAATTATGAAGTATTCTTCATTGATAGAAATAGAGACACTGTCCTACAGAGTTCAGACAGCTCAAACATATCAATTTTAGCACATCAATATGGCTAGCCTACATTTAGACTAAGTTCTGCTGCCTGTAGCTGCTGAGACAGAAGATGGGTACTTGCATGGTGCTAGAAGATGGTGATTTATCATGCTGAAATGACTTTCCATATAATTGCACAATGTGCTCAAAGCACCTAGCAGTTTATTGAGTCAAAACTTCATGTGAACTATCCATCCTACAATCAATGCGTCTTTTGTAATATCTCAGCCATGGCTTTCCTATGTAAGCACATTCTACCCACTAAAAATCAGTTGCAAAAAGCAAGTCGCTTTAAAATGATAATGTGACAAGATAATGTACACTTAGTAACAGTTGGAATCCCTGGTACTTGACTATTCCTGTAATTCATGAGCTACTATACAAAAGCAAGCTTATACTTTGCCTGAAGCACTTCTAGTCTCCCAGACTTTCAAATTCACAATGATAGTTAAGTGCCATATGGAATTCAATCATACCAAGTTGCCATCAATCAAGGCCTTTGCACCTCTTAGCTCCTTTGTGATCACCGAAATTCCATCATGAAGGACATTGCTTAATAACCGAACTTTGGATGCATTTGCATGACTTATGGGCAGCCTGGAAAATAACCAATGAGCATCAGTTGTGGTGCTTATACTTGAAAAAGGAGATAGATTGGTGAAATGAGAGTTAAATACATGAACATTAGAGGTAAAAGAATGTGAAGAGGCTCATGGTAAAAACAGACATTTAACCAACTCTTATGGAAAAAGCAGCACATTTAAATTTAGTGTATCATTGCGACGACTGTTTTAATAAACTAAGTAGACATGTCTCAAGCATTCCAAAAATAAGGAAGATGGTATTGTCTTTCTCGCTATTTATATCTTTTCTTCACTTTAATGACAAGAAAAAACAGTACCTCACCTAAGCAGCAAGCATGAGCTCCCACCTTTTTAAGCATGATGCTCTTATTCTAGACTATCAAAAATATGGACATTGTCCTTCTGTCTATCGTTTCAATTATAAGTATATTTCTTTTCAAAAAACTTATTTTATTTATGAGTTAAAACAAAGGATGCCTGACCAGCAACTAGCTGGGCCAGGCTTTAAAAAGATAGTCCAGAAGAAAAAGAGGTGTACTTCAAGATCATGATATACATATACATATGCATATACATATACACATATACATACCTATATCTATACATACATTACTTGCTTCACCTCAAAAGTCATTTGCATAAAATGATCCATTATTGGTGGAATAGGATGAGATTGAGTTACACGAGAAAACTGTAGAAGTTTACAATTTAATTCAGCTCAAAACAACTTAAGTGCCATTCACCACTATTTAAGTCACAAGCAATTGAGAGAGGAATGAACAGCAACCACTAATTCTTAAGATAAGAATTGGAGGATACAAAATATAAATTGCAACACAAGGCTTACCTGATGTCAAAATTGTAAGTACACCTAAACTTTTGCAAAGAATTCAAGACCCTTCCCATCTTGAAATCACACGGCCTTAGACTGCTTGATGTAATATTTGATGCAAGTGAACAATTGCGACATGTCCACCTGCATAAATAAAACCAGATAAAGCCTCTTAACAGATTTAAGTATTTCAACATAATCAGCATAATCAAATGATAAAGGCCCAACATTTGCAAGTGATTATTTTACCTCAATGGACTATAACATATATGAATAAGCAGTCTTTCATCCAAATCAGTTTCCAGGAGAGGCGCAGCATCTGCAACTCCTTTTACAGTCTGCAAACACAACAAATAAAAGCATAAATTATGTAGTAGTTGATATGCTGCACAATATACAACCCAGAAGCCTTTTATAATAACCCAGCATAGCAGTCAACCTAAAATTTCTAAGAAAAGATAGTTGACAACCAACCTGTATGGCATTCTAAGTGGCTAGCTTACAAAAAACCCAGAGAGAGAGAGAGAGAGAAAAGATGACTTAACACCAAATTTGGGGTTAATGTCTGATACACATTCAAGGAGACAAAAGCTTTATTTGCCTTCTTCATAATCATCTTCAAGCCTTAGAACCTAGAATTATTGTTGACGACAGGTTTTCATGCATGATATTGAGGTCTCTTCCCATCCACTCAAACACTAAGACCAATAAAAATCTAGAAGGAATAAGGGAAATTCTATATTTGTCCTCCAATTATTTGTTGAATAAAACAAGGAGATATAAAAGCAACTTGTCTTTAAAGTGTTACAAATGAGTTGCAATCAGGGTTTCCTGATTTGAAATCCTTGTAACATCAACACCTGCTATAGCAACGTGATAAGGTTTTAACATCATTTATGTCATAATTAACTAAAAGCTTGATTCAACTCAAAATTATAGAAGGAATATAAATGACTCATTTAGACTAGGATTTTTCCTTTAAATCAGCTCAAACTTAGAAGACTTATTATGCTCTTTTTTCTTTCTTCATGAATAGTTGCTATCCAAACATGCCACATCTATTGCATCCTCATCAAGTTTTAACTTTGTTAGGCATCTAAGTTAGTGTGGCTCCTTATAAAATTTAATGTTTTAGATATAAAGGCTCAAACAATTTACTTAAAGATGGCAAAGGACAACTTATTGAATTTTGGCAATCGCTTGTTCAGTTTAGATCAGATAACAAAATTGCTTTATAAATACAAGGTTTTCTTTTCAACAACCAAAAAATGCTCAACTAATGTAGCAATAACATGAACATATCATGAACAGAAATAAAGCAAACTGAAGCAACCTGTATCAGCATGGAAAGAATAACAAATTGCATAACAAAAAGGCAAAAAAAGGTAGGGGATGACGAATTACCTGACATAGTTGCATGGTTGAATTCTTGAACGCACTATCACTAGCCCATATGTAAATTCCAACCACCTTAATGCCACCCACTAACATTCTAGAAACCTGAAATGATCAGCATTTTACTTTTATCTCATCCTTCAAAATACCCTAGCGAATGAAGATAAGATGTGATTCCACAAACAAAAACAAATCATATCCCCATTCACTTCCAGACTATTTCGGAAGACATAGAAGCAACCATTAAATATAAGGTCAAAGGTTCAAAAGCCAAATCTATCACTTGGAATGAATTTTCATTTATTAACATTATACCAATACAAGATTGATTTTTTTTCATCTATTTCAATGAAATCTAAAAAACTATATATGGCAGGGAAAAAGAATAAAACTTTTATCAAGGTTGTGAAATCTTAAAAGTACAGGGCTACGTAGATTATTCCACACAATCCGAATTTTAAGACCTCCTTCTAGTTGCTTTCATTTTTAGTCATCACATAGAGATATAACTATTAAAACAATAACTATGGAAGCCCAATACATAATTTCTGTAGCATCTACATAAACAAACATAGATGAGAACCCAATGCCTCATAAACCTAACCGTTCCACCACAAGGTTTGTCATAAAGCATGGAGGAAATATATGCAAAGTTTATTTCAGATAATCACATGTTCCTTCTTTTATTCACTTCTAAACACATGGAGGCAGAGGGGGCTGCCTGGTCTCAAAGCCAGCCAGATCTCGATCACTTTTGACACAGTTCTAAGAATTTTGAGAACATTACAAAGGATAGATCTTTTTTATATGCATTACAAAGGATAGCATGTTAACTCTATCAGTTGAAGTGTCTAGTGGAATTGGTGTGAAAGTAATAGAGATATGGTAAAGGTCAAGCCATGTATAACTCCATAGCTACAAGGCCATGAAATGTTAATAATAACCCCAAAATGCTCGGGCTTACATCTTAAGAAATGAAATTTCAAAGTCCCAAGATACTTTTATTCCAGTACCAAACCCACAAACTAAAGAATTCAATCACCAGAGAGTCATAGAAATATCAATACTGCCATGGTCGTTAGCTAACATCCAGTCCAGGCCCACGTAATTAATCAAAAAATGCACTTTCCAAAGCATTGATAGTCTCTTCAAATTAGAATCTCTAAACAATGTTAAAAATAATTGATCGTGCCCATAATTAGAAGCATCAGACAAACAGTACCTGGCGAGCATGCTCAGCAATCCAATCGCTATCGATTGCCAAAGATGAAGAATCAGCAACGTTCTGAGACTTTCCTCTAGAACCTTTTTTTCTATCATCTTTAACAGGCTCAATGAGAGAACAAGGAGGTTCTCCTGAATCATTTGGTGGTGTTGGTACCAAATCAAACGCAAAACCCCTATCAAGACTCGAACTTAGCTTTCCTATAACAAGACCCACCTGTAATGTAATGTAATGTAATTTAATTGAAATTAGCTAGTGCCTAAGTTGTTAATTCTGGTTTGGATCAAGCATTATACATATAATGGATCGATTTTTATAAGGAATTGGGGAATGAGTATTGTACCTGAGATGGAATGGCTGATTGGGACAAACGAGTCTCGGATAATTTGAGTTGCGTTTCTTCTCCAACTACCGTTTTCACCATGGTTTTATTAAGGTTCGATGTTCCTACTATTGATGGTTCTAATGTTGTGGATGTGCAGCTGGAGGAGTGTGCCTGCCTGTGGAAGAATTTTTATGCTTATCGGGCTCGACAGGGTTATACGGGATCGCAGTACAGAGGGGAATTCAATCCGTATCCACGAGAGATTGACTTTTTCAGGTTTGAGTATTTAATTTTTATGGTATTAAAATAAATTTATATTTAGTTTATAATTTTTTTGATAATTTTAAGAAATATTAGACTAATGGATCGAAAAAAATTTAAATTTTATCCCATATATATTATAATATAAAAATGAAATTTATTGAATAAAATCAAAATATTTTATATTTTTTAAAGTATCCCTTTTATTATAATATTAAGTTAATTAATATTATATTTATTAAATATAATAAAAAATTAATTATTTTTTAATATAAATTTTATATCCAGTATTATACAAACCAAATATATTCTCTTTACCTTTTAGTTCTTGTAACCAAACGCTACATTTGTTTCGATATATATAATTCGCTAAAAAATAAAATTATTGGGGACCTTCTTTTGTATCTTTTATGAAACGTATATTACAGTTAGAAAAAAAAAATCTGACGATATTAGATAAATGTAAAAAACTATATACATTTTATTCCCTATTACAAAAATCTACTTTTAGATTGCCATTATATAAGCTAATTTTGAGAATATTATTATGTATGTGTGTGCACGTATGCACGTGTATATATATATCTACTTACCATGATATCTTAGTCATTTCCCTATATTGTCTTTTATTTATATATATATATATATTAATGCATTATACTCTCTAATTTAATTTTCACATTCACACTATTACATAAGAGGTTGCTTCATCTTTGACCATCAGCCTCCTTAACCATTACTAAACTCCTTCTCAATGTTTAACCTATCAATTAGTCTTCTCATTCACCGGTTTCTCCTTCGACAATAGCCATTGTAGTTTGCTTTCTTCCTCATCATCTTCTCTTTCCTCTAACTTTGTCTCCTTCGATTTCCATCACCAACCACTATGGAAACTAACTTTAATCCCACAATCCCTAACCCATTCACAAATAATAACCCCCACTACCTCCCTCCCACTAAACTTAAGACGCTCTTCCTTTGCAACATTTGTCTCTGCCATTAACCATAACTTCTCAACCTCCACATTCCTTCCATCTCTTAAACCAACCCGTTCATATTATAATATACTCTCTTCAACCATTGACTCTGTCCCTTTTGCCTCCACTTTCCTTCCTTTTATCCCTTTTACCATTAACCTTAACTTAACTCGCTAGTACTAGCAACCAAACCTGAACCTCACCACCTACTCTTAACCACCTTTCTACATTCCCTTGCAAACACTCTATAGTCTCCCATCATTATCCTAATTACCCTCTTCATCCTCTTACCTGCCTTGCGCACACTAACATGCTACCATTAATATCTCCAGCTTATTATAGTCTCTACCTTAAATCCTATATACTTGGCCAATAATCCTCTACCCTACGTAACTAACACTCTACAATCCCCTTTACTTACTCTTGCACCCACTAATGTTTCTAATGTTGTTACCATCAAATTCAAATGTTGAAAATTATCAACTGTAGTCATCCCTGATGACATAATTCCTCATCACATAGATCTCTATAAGTACATTAATGGCATTGTAGTGGCACCATCATATGACATTATGCTTCCTACCAGTGCTCTATCCATATAAAACTAAAACAATACCCACCAGCTTCAATTGAATCATATGGTTAAAGCCGCTCTCCTTACAATGATCTCCACAAAAATCCTATTTAGTATTGATTGGACCTAAATATGTTGATAATGATTATTAATTTGTTTGTGCAATGGCTACCACTAGTCAGATCTTGGTCCATTACATCCCTACACGTTATAGCATACCAACATTCTTATCAAGAATCTATCTACCTTAGCTTTTCTTGACCATTACTCCAATCTCATGACTTTAACACCTTAAATTAAGGGGCGTAAAAATATATGTTTGTTTACATATCTATATATATGTCTATCTTTTTATTGTAAGGTATTTTAGTCACCTCTTTATATTATCTTGCATATATAATTACTATATTATACTCCATTACTTAATTTTTACATTCATAATAATACTAGGTTATACTATTGCATACGGTACCATAAGTAAACCCAAATCAATTTTTTTTCCTTGATCACTTCTTAATATCTAGCAACTTATTCTTTATTGTCCTCTTAATCACTATTAATCTCCCTCTTAAATTTTGACGTACCATTAACTAGTCTTCTCAATTGCCAATCTCTCTTCCAACAACAATCACTTAGTTTGCTCTCTTACCCATCATCTTCTCTTTTCTCAAACTTCATCTCCTTCAATTTCTATCTATAACCACCATAGAAACTACCTCGGATGCTATAATCCTCAACCCAACACAAACAATAGCCTTACCACTTTCCCCCAACTCGACCTAACATACTCTTCCTCTTCTATTTGTGCCTGTACTCAACATGTGCAAGAACTAATTTCGAACTACAAATCGGCTTAACTTGATTCATGGTAGGCTTGAACCAGCCTTTGAACTACCTAAGCTCTTTGGCTGTATAGACCCGTCTAACAGGCGAGCTGTTGAATTAGCGAGGTGGGCCTGCCATTAAACCGGCTGGTTCAACTCGTGGCAAAAAAAAAGAGAGGCTACATTTAGAAAAAAAAACATTAAAAGTAGTGCCATGGGTAGCCATATGAGCTTACTAACCGCATTGCTAATTGGTGTAGATTGATCATTAACTTCTCCACTTGCTTCTAATAAATGGTGAGGTACAGCCGCTCATCAAGTGGGAAGAAAAGACAAACTAAAGCTATAAGTGAAAATGAGAAAGAATAGCCAAATTTAGCATGTCCCATTCTTATTATAGACCAACAATTGGAAAATAATATTTTATATTAAATTTAATTAACTATTAAGCTGCTTATATTTATCATGATTTAAACTATTTTTCTTGGCTGGAGAAACCTAGCTTCATGTTAGGCAATATTTTTTATGTACAATTACTAATAAATCTTTCTATTATGTGCAGAAGATCTTTGCTGATTAAGAAGGCTATCAACAAATAATACAATTTAGTTGCATAATTAACTTTACGTAATATAATATGTTTAAACTCAAAAAGTCGATTATACATGTTCTAATATGTAGGTGAATTGCATTGAAACTGTTTCATATCTCTTGTGGATTTTGATGATAATAAAAAAATAACAATGCTAATGAATTAACAAGTGTGTAGGTATTTAAAAGGGTTTTCAGAAAGTTTAAAATTGTAAAATTAAGTTATCTTCAGAAACTTCTTCGAAGATTTAAATTGATTAAAAAAAGAGACTAGCCTGAAAATTTTCAAAAGATTTATAAGAAGATTTGATACAGTACTTCAGAAACTCGTTCAAAGACTTAAAAAAAAAAAAGAGTTAATACTTTTTAGAAGATTATTCAGATAGTTAGTATAGAAAAGTATAACATTGAAATTTATCTCATATTAGATTTGAATTAAACAAGGCCTAGCTCTATTAGATTTGGTGTATTGGGAAAATACACTTAATCCCATTTCATATAAGTTAGAATTAAAATCCATGAGAATTATTGTTAAGTGAATTTATTTATTTTTGGATAAATCAAGATATATACAAGAATGGATAAGGATAAGGTAGGTTTAGGATTTGTAGGATTTCGATTTTAAATATGAGGTTTTATATGAAAATTACAGATTAAGCATATCTTACCGTTAATTTCAAATTTGAAGCTTATCTGGAAATTGCTAATCAAGTACCTCTAACCAAAACAAGATCAGAGGATCTAGTTTGAAAATTCAAACTCTAAGATTTTCTCTAAAAATATCTTTAAATTATCTTTAACGTTAAATATGGATAAACATAAAAGTGAAGACAATCTTTAACAATATTAGCCATTGGAAGACTCCATTCAAAACGTCAAGCATGTCTTTGAGAAAATTTTTGTTACATAAAAATCGTGATCAAATTCTACCTTCTAAAAAGGCACAAAAAGTTTTTCAAATACTTCTTCAAAAAGTTGCATCGAAATGAATTATACATCAATCATTATTTCTATTTAGTGAATTATTTGAGACTTGTATTATTGTTCTTACTTATAATTTGTAAATTTTGTTTGTTATTTAAGTGTTAGTGGAAGTTTGATTGTACTTTCTAAATCTGTATTTGCTTAAATTGTAGAGAAGCTAAATAAGTAGAGCAGAGTGTTGTAGAATCCATATGTGATAAATGCTTGTAAACTTCTCGTGATTTTGATTTAGTGAATTAAGTAAAACGGCACCAGTGAAGTAAACTAGGTCTCAAACAGAAGAGTTGAAAGAGAATAGTAGATAGAAGGCAAAAGCTTTATAAATCCTCAATCTGATATTCTTCTTCCTTATCTTTTTCAATTTACATTATTTAATTGTGTTAATTATTTGTGTGTTTAATTATTAAAATACCACTGTTCACTAAATTAAGTAATTAAGAAGGGTAATTTTATTTTACAACAAAAAAGTTTTAAAAAGTTCAAAGATATCAATTCATTCCCCATTTGATATCTTATACGAGACCAACAAAAACTCCTAAATTATGCTAGTTATTATCAAATTAACCTTTTGCCAATTATAAATAAATAATAAAACAATAAAAGAAAAATTAAAAAGTTCAGGAAATATCCAGAATAACATTTAAACAAAATCTTCATTTTGATGATAAGAAATTGAGATAAGTATTTTGAAAGTCCTTCATTTTCTCATTAATATTAACTTTACGTGTGCCAAACCTATTATTTCGAAACAGAGTAAAATTTCAACCGAAAATATCAGTTAATCATATATGCAGCATTACGTGTTATGTTATATAAATATACGTGTTATGTTGTACAATAATCTTCGAAATGAAATACAAGTACAAAAGAGGACTAATAAATACTTCCAAGAATACAAAATTCAAGAATAAGTAACAAATTAGAAATTATTAATATAATTTTAAAAAAAAGTTGGGGAACCAGTTCAAAGGTTAGCAAACTAGCCTGAGCCAAGAACAACGACTAGTTGAGCTAGATACAATTCAACCTTGAGATGGCCCGTGAATCGACAATTCCAAGCTAGTTCAGCCCAACAAACAGGTTTAGCTTGTGCTGTTAACCCTAAGCCCTCATCCATTATGTTCCTTTCGTCTCTTAAACCAACCTACTCTTCCCCTACCATATTCTCCTTTATTATCAAATTTATTCCTCTCAGCTCTACTCATCTTCCTTTTATTACCTCCTCCCTCAATCTTAACCATAACTCGCTACTTACTAGGAGTCAAACCTTAGCTTCCTCTAGCCTTCTTCCATCGTTATACATCGCCACCCCTTCTCAAATGCCTTCTTATATTCCTCTGCGAACACCCCATGGTCTCTCATCGTTATAACAATTACCATCTTCTTCCTCCCATGACCTTACGTACACCAACATGCCACCACTACTACCTTTATCTCATCTTATTCTCTCCCTCATTTGAACCTATACACTCAGTCAGCAGTGCTTTACCCTATGTAATCAACACTCCAATGTCCCCTTCACTTACCATCAATTGTGGTCATCCTTAATGACATTGTTTCTTATCTCTAAGGATATATATAAGTACAACGATGGCTCTGTAATCATACCATCTTGTGACATTATGCGACCTACAACTGCTCTACCTATACAAAACCTAAAATACGCCACTAGCTTGAGCGAAATCATATGATTCAAGCATCTATCCTTGCTACGATCTCTATATAAATCCTATTTAGCATGATCACACCATGTAGGTTGACATTGACTTTCACATCATCTAAACAGTGGTTACCACTGGTCAAGTTCTAGCTCATTACATCCCAAATGCTATCAACATACCAACATTCTTACTAAGAATCTATCTACATTAGCCTTTCTTGATCATTACTTCAATTACGCATTGACTCCAATACCTTAAGATTGAAAGGCATATAAATATATATTTGTGTACGTATATGTCCATTTGTCTATCTTTTTACTATAAGGTATTTTAGTCATTTCTCTTTATTATCTTAGATATAGTCACTATAACTTGACTTTGACATTCACAATAATACATAAGTTATACTATTGTATAGAGAAGAAGGGACATGGAGGGAAGCTAATAGAAATAAAAAAGGAAGAAATTAGTAGAAATGAAAAGAATTGCAATTCCTACTTTATATATGTAATATAAGAAGAAAATGACAAAAAATGAAGAAAAATATTTACATTTCAATATTTAATTAGTATTAGAAAAAGGAAACAACAAAATATGAAATTAATATTTGAAAAAAGTACCCCTATTTTATCTCGATAAATATTGTTATGAAAGGTACTTTTATAATTTCCAATCATTTTTTGTTCCTTTCCACCCATTTTTTTTTTTCTAATTTTAGGGAGAAATGAAATAGACTTCAAAATATATTTTTACTCATTTTCATCCATCTCTAGTCTTAGTTAAGTTACCAAATGCAACATTTCTTTTAATTTCTGTTGACATATACCTCTCCTCACATAGCATAAGACAACAATATCTCTTGACCAAAACTCCAAATTAACACTTTTTTTTTATAGTTACCATAGTTGTTGTTGTCACTACATCAACACCGCCACAACCTTACTACCACTTTTATCGCAATTATCATTGCTAAGGTAGACACTAGAAACCATAAAAACCTTAAAACTTGTAAAATTCCCACAAGATTAGATAGGTTCCATAGCAAGTATTAAGCATCCACAATATAAATTCATATTATATATTGCAAACACCGCATTTTTGTCTTCTTAAGCTCAACTCCAGTTTAAGAACATTATTTTTTAGGAAAAAGGTAAAAAATAAAAATAAAACCAAAAAATCAGAAAACCTAGAAAAAATTTTAAAAAATCAAAAAATTGAAAAATAACAAAAAGTACCGCACAGTGGTCCATTTAGGTGGGTTTAGGGCAGAAGTAGTTTTTTGAGGTCAAAAATGGCTTCTAAAGTCAAAATAAATATATGTGATTTGACTGAATTAGGAATCTTAAATAAAAATAAATATTTATTCAAAACCAATTTTTTTTTGTTCGAGTTCAACTAACTCGTTTTGAAATATTTTGAAAATGCACATTTTTATAAAATCATAATCTCAAACCAAATATTTTATAGTATTTGAAATTCTCAAAAAAGAGTCGAATGCAAGTAGAAACTGAGATCATAAATTGAAGAAATTTTGAAAATATTTTCAACATATATATATTACACTCTGTTTACAAGTTAAATAATTAATCAAGTCATATTTTCTGTGTTTTTATAAAAGAGAGAGAGAGAAAGACAAAGAATATTTGAAAATAGAAGTCATAGCCAAGTGAGAAGGGAAAATAGGGAAAAATAAAAAAGGAAAAAGAAAAAAGAATGGAATTAGACAAAAAAGAAAAAAGAAAAAGCAAAACATGAATAAGTTTTGTCACATGGCACCATAGATGATGGTCATGTGACGTAAACATGGCACCGCATATGTGGTGACTAGGCGTCATGTGGCCCAATAGATGGGAACCTTGTGGTTTCATTTGATTGATTCAATTGACCCTTTTCCTTTCCTCTTATATGTTTCGTAAAGAGATATGAGCAAGGGAAGAAAATATTTAACTTAACTTGTCCATTTTTACCTAATTTTTCTCATTTTTTGGTCAAATTAATTCAAATAACATGTTTAAATTATTATACACTTAGAGTACTATCAAAAACACTTCAAAATTGAATTTTATTTTAAAGGAAAGTACTCTTAAAATGGGAAAAAAAATAAAAATGAAATATGGTGTACTTGTTCTTAAATGACTAACTGGAAGCACATCTTACTAAAAAATCTCGAATTTATCACTTGGATTAAGTAAGAAGAGCTTCTAGAACATTTTTCTATTCTTAATTTCCCAAAATTTTCAAAAAATTGTATCAAAATCGAAATAAAAAGGAAGAAAATCAGAATAAACCTACTCTTGAAAAAGATTCAATTTTTCTTAAATCTTAGGTTCTTTAAGTAGCACTCTCAACTTCACACTGTAAAATAGGAGTCCAAGAAAACCATTTTGATACACCCAAATCATTAAAATAATCTTAAAGTGAATAAATTGTTACTTTCTCTCTTTAGCATTCAAACCTCCAACCCTCACTCTCTCTCTTCGATTTCTCTCGTTATAAAATAAATTGAAGAGAACCAAAATAAAGAAAGATCCCCTATTCTTTCCAGAACAATGCCCAATACTCGATTTCATATAACAAAGCTTTAATCAATTTTAATTTGAGTTGGAATTAAGATGGGTGTATTAGGGTTTATGTATATGTTTCCACTTCATTTTTTTTATTAAATTGGAGTATTTACACTTTAATTTTAATGAAATTAACTTTGGGTTTTTAAAGATCAAGGATTCAAGAGTCGGCAATCGACAAACCCACGTTGAGAACTAGCTCGACCTGACTCAAACAAGCCTCGATTCAATCTGTATGCGCAATAAGTTTTCTTCCTTTGATTTTTTTTTTTTTTTGCATTTTGATTCAAAAATAAAAATATATATAAAAAAATAAAAAATATATTTTACTCTTATCTTTGCTTAAAAATGTGTTTTTAGTTATTTTAATAGCATGTTAATAAATAATATATCTGTATGTTAAATAATATAGTAATGTTACTTTGTTAATTTGGTTTGCATTATTAATAATTAATTATAATTGAAATGTTTAGGATCATAATTCGTTGTAAATTGCATGGTTAGTCTAAGTTTATTAAATAATATGGTAATATTAATCTTACATGTTAATTGATTAATTTGCATATCATGTCATGTAAGCTTGCATGTATGATTTTATGAATAATGATATTTTTAAATAAGATGGGCTTTTACCTAAGGATGATTTTTTCATAATAAAATATTTTTCATAAACAGAAAAATAAATTAGCCTTTTTTCAAAAGCTAGGGATTTCTTTAGGGTTTTTCAAAGGTAGACTAAAAATCCGTTTCTTTCAAAATTAATAAAACGTAGTGACTTAAAATGATAAGAGCTTTCAACAAATAAAATTGGCCTACGCATTAAAATTTTCATAAATTAAAAACTAAATGGGCTTGATCTTACTTTGTAGGTATGTTGGGCAACCCAAAATAAATCAAAAATTTTTTTTCTTCCATTTTTTCAAATTCTTTTTATTCTTCTAAAAAAAGAAAGAAAAAGAAAAAGCCCTTTTTACTTGAAAATAAAATAAACGGCCCACTTAATTATTTCACAAATCTCTTTTATGAAAATCGTTTATGTTTTAATAAGTTAGTTTCCAAACCCAATTTTTTTTGTTTCTATTTTCTAAAGAAAAATATGTCTCTTTTTTTTTTTTTTAGAAAACTCATGGGCTACTAGCTAAAATTAGGGTCCATCCACTTATGACCATACTTTCACTTTTTTCCCTATTTCAATCAGGTGACTACTTTATTTTTTCAAAGAAGCTTTTTAAAAAGTTTTTCTTAGTCTTGTCAAAAGTTTATGTTAAATAGGTTGAATTTAATATAAATCAAGCTAAAAAAGGGGAGAAATCGAATTTTCAGCTCGACATATATAATAAGATACTAAGTCTAAAGGTTCCTTGTAGTTTCTCAATATATGAAGGATATTATTAATTGAGCCAATATAATATCGCTAATGTACATAATTATTTTGACAATGGAGGTTCAATCATGTTAGCTAAACTTATTATTTTAGGCTAATACTCAATCACATAATCAAATCAATTTTGATTCTCCAATTTAAGCCATTATCATGATTTATATTTATTTTTTTAATTATTATTTTGATTTTACTAAATTATTTTGTACTTATATTTGTAGTAATTTGTATTTAGAAACGATATTTACTTCTAATTTCGATGTCGTGATTTTAAACATAAATCACTAATAATATTTTAACTTAAAAAAGGTACAAAAAGAAAAAAAGATACTCACAAGTTTCATAAGATTCTCCAAAACCTATAAATTTTGTATAGGTTTTTAGGATGGCTTTAAAGGGTCACTAAGATAAGTTTTAGTTATAAATTTATGAAACCTATATCTTTAGGTTAAGGATTTTTGCCCTACCAACTACATATACGCTTGCTCCTAATTGTTACCACCATCATTACCACCACCACTACTAATATAGCATTAGTATTAAGTCATCACTATTAGGAGCAAGCAAATTAACTGTGAACTGAACCAAACATTAGGGTTTTTTCATATGATTCAATTACCAAATCGGCTCAGTTTGCTTTCGGTCAAATGGCTCACGATTTGGAAAACCAAATCGCATCGACTATTAGACTTAAAAAAAATTATGTGGAATTACTAAATACTAATTTGGCCATACACATGCAATGCTCCCTAACATCACATCATCACCTGCTTCTAAAAGAATTGGACTAAAGCTGTACCTCTCCTCTTCTCGATTCACTATCATGGTATCACCTTTCTTCTTGCCATTTCTCTAATAAGTTGCATGTTGCTGGTTTGGTCCTCATCTCAAACACTTGGAAGTGAAAAGAAGTAGGAAACATATTAAATCAAGAAAGTGAAAGATGAGAATCTAAATTCCTTCTATCAAGCCTAATTTATTCATTTTTTTCTTGTGTCTCTTAACTTGATTTAAACTAAACCCTATGCTTATTTAGTTTAAACCCCCAACTAAAGTTAAAGGAAACCTGGTTTCTTCATTTCAAAAAATATTTGGAGTCACCACATGATAAAAGTGAGAAAAGTGATTAAATTAGAACTAAATAGGCAGGTCGATTCTAATTTTAGCCATTAGCCTACGTTCTAAAAACTTTTTAAATTTTTTTCAAAGAAATCAAATTTATTGAGTTTGGAGGCTAGCCTATTAAACCTTAATGGATACTACTTTTAACTTTCCGAAATTAAGTTTAACATTCAAAATACCCTTTTGAAGAAAACCAAAGTTTATTCACAAATAAATAAGTAAAATTACATCTATTTGCAAAAAATAAGGAATTGAAATATAATTTACAAAAATGGAAATAATAAAAATTTTACATGTTTTAAATCACTTCGAAGGTGCCTACATACCCACTATTCAAAAGTAAACTTCTATAGTTTATTTAGAAAAGTTAAGTGCGTTGATTTATTTCGATTCTAAAAATTGGCTAAGTTTACATCTTTTAACCGTTTTTATTTTTTACTTAAGAAAATGTTCTAAAAGGAAGAGATCCTAAAGTTTCAATCATTTATTTTTGAAAAAACTTTGAGAGAAGGTCTTAATTTTGAAAAGGGTTAGTTAGAAATTTATATTGGAAAACAGATTTTTTAAGCGATGAAACCATTTTTATTATTATTTGTTTGTCTAAAAGTATCTTATTTATGTACATTATGGAAACGATAACTTTTTGAAAATGCTTAAAAATAAAATTCTTTTAATATACAATTTTTTTCTAAGTAAGGGAATAATTTTCAAGATTTTCTTTAATTTATAAAGTAAAGTAAGAAATAGAGTGAAAAAAGAAAAGGAAAAAAATAAAATAATAATAAATAATAAGAGAAACAGAACTAGACCTGTGCTAGTCTTCAATATGGGTCGGGAAATTGTGTTAGAGCATTTAGTCGAATTAGATCTAAGTTAGATCTTATGTAGTCAAGTTAGGTCACTAGGCAAGAAAGAAGAACAACTAAAATGACTCAATATAGGTGGCTAAAGTGAGTTTTTCAAGTAAAGAAATTCACTTTCATGTGATTTTAATTGGTAAAAGAGGGTTTAACATAATTGTCACGGTGTTTGGAGGTTATTTGGTGGTGGTTTGATTTTGGCGCAGTGATTAGTGCTCCTGCTATTGTTGTTTACTTTTGTGAGGTTTGCAAGTGGATAGTAGGGTCATGGTGATTGGGTCGCACAGGTTTAGGTATGAGTAGTGTCGAGTGTGGGTAGGTATACTGTAGGCTGTGGTGTTTGCGTCATGCGTGAGTAAGAGGGGCGAGGGTTGGTTTGCTATTTAGGTTGAGAATGTTATGGCAAAGAAGGTGTTTCTAGAGTTTCAAGTTGTTGGGTGACTATGTGTACATGTAAAGATTGGTAGGGGCAATCGCGCAAAGGTGTACGTCAAATGGGTGTTACTGTCGTGGATTGGATTTAGTCATGGCTTCAAGTAAGAGTATGGGTCTAGAGAGATTGTTGTAGGGGTTAATAGTAATGATGAATGTGGACGATGTATAATTGTGTTGAAGGTTGGTTAAGATCTTCATCTTGACCAAGCCTTCTCCTTTTATAAATGGGCATCCCAAATCTACTTTGAAGAATTCAATTTGCTCAAATCCTACAAGGATTAAGTTCTTCTAGATTTAGGTTTAACAAATCTAAGATTCAATAATATGTAAGATCTGGTCTTCGACCTATTACTTGAGACCTAAAGTGGTAGATTACCTTTACTACACATAAGACTTGTGGAGTATAGTTGATGGAAGTGATCAAGTAAAGTCATTAACAAAAGCTCAAAAAATAGGTTAAGTTGAATAATCATACCGATCTATTTGATACCGATGCAAATTAGGGTGTTTGGAACAATTTAAGGCATTCAGACAATTTTGTTTGAATTGAATCAAATTTTAATATAAGTTCGTAAAAGTTAGACAAATAGTTTTAGTAATATCAATTCCTCAAGATAAAGTACTTATAATGTTTAATTTTAATAAAGCATAGTTTTACCGAATATGATTGGTAATTATCGAAAACTCGGAATTAGAGTTCTAAATGATTACAAAACCTTAGAGATAAATTATATATGTAATAAAAATATTACATAATACAAAATAATATTTATAATATATGTATATACCTCGTGCATAATTATTATGAGTATATGTGTACCCGAAACTAATTAAAATACCCAATAAATTACCTTTAAGTGAAAATAGGCTTAGGAAATTAATAAAAAATTTGCAAAGGACACCAAGACGACTGGAAATCACCTTAGAATTTGGGAGAGAGAGAAAGAAAAAATTCCTTTGCTCCATCTTTTAGCTTAGAGAATCTAGAAAATCCTCTCTAATGTATCATTTAGGTAAATTGAAGTTTAGAAAAAATTAGAGTAAGTTAAAAGGATCAAAGAAGAAAATTAGAGATAAATAGTAAATTTTGGGTGCAAAACTGAGCTTCGAAGGTACAAGTGGCTAAAAAGTTGCTGGAAGGCAAATGTGGCCACCACAAGGGATGATAACCACCATCCAGATGTGCTAACAATGGTAGAGGAGACTAAAGAACACTAGGTTAAACTTAAGAGGATGGGGTAAATTGAGTTTTAAGGATAAATTGCAATTCTTTTTTTATATAAATAACTAAATGCAATAACAAAAATAATCAAAGTAATAATAAAATAATAATAAGTGAGGAAATTAAAAGAGATAAGGATAAAGAAGATCAAGCCTGGATATAACGTGGAGTTTAGACTGCCCCTTAGTTTCTACAGACACACAATACCTCCAACTGAGGACTTCAAACTACTTTATTGATTTCTCAATCCAAGCTCTAAGAGCTATACAAACACAAACTTGATTACACAAGTTTTGCACTCACAACTCTCGATACAAATCACAATCTCAACTCACAACATAAAAACTCAATCTCAAGAATTATTAGTATAGTGTTTTTAACTCTCAATACTTTGCAACTAATAGCTCACAAGCACTATATCTTAAATCTCTTTAAATATTAGCAATTTATGGTATAAAAGATAATGAGAATTATAGTTAACAAGAATACAAGAGAATGTTGAAATATTACAGTAAAAGATCAATTCTCTACTGTCCTTGGTCGGGTTGTTGAGTATTTATATCATCCCATTCAATTCTTCCTGTTATAGTACATTAAATGCTCCAATGGCTAGTTGTATCAAACTTACCGGTATGCTGGTACCTTGTACTACCGGTAAGCCGGTAACAAAATACTTTACTGGCATAATAACCGATAAGTGAACCGGCAAGCCGACTCCTTCAAACTGGTGAGTTTTTCTTTGTGTTTTTCAGGGCTTTATACTATCAACCTAGTTCTTCCTTAAGCCATCAATCCGATAGACCAAATATCACCTGAAAATTGTTTCAACATACAACAAACAAATACGCTTTGTAATCTAACTTCAAGATCATTTGATCACCACTCAAAAAATTAATTTAATCATCTTTTTGTTTTGTTCTTTTAGAAAATAACATGTTTAGTTATATACTTTTTGTTTTGTTCTCATCAAAACCAATAAGTTTAATTATACACTTTTTATTTTATTCTCATCAAAATTAAATAATGAACCCTAGGTTCAACAGCTTCCCCCTTTTTGATGAGGACAAAACTCTTATACTTTAAATGCTCTCCATCAATTTAATACTCCCTCTCAATTTAGCACTCGATTTCAAGATATTTGACAAATGAATAAGATTAAGTAAGTGCTTGCAAAATAAGAGTATATTGATGTGCTAAGGAACCAAGTCTCACTTCTTAATAACTTTACATAAAGAATATATCAAACTTTCAAAAAATAAATATATGCTAAAGTTATTAGATCAATATCATCTTTTGAGTCACTATTATCAATTCGATGTAATACACATTTTGATATTTTAACAACTTGAATATTACTCCCCTTTTGACCTCATTAGAAAGAGAAGGATCCAGGCGGAGAAGATGGAAGAGGATTCAAGTCAAAATTTTGACATAATCCTGGCTTAAGCCTTAGGATATAGCCCTTACAAAAGTGAAATTAAAGAAGCTAAAAAACATGCGAAAATAGAATTTCCATAATGAATTCATCAAAATCAGCCTATGTTACATCAAATGTTCAAAAATGTGAGCCAACTATGGGAAGTGTAATAACTTTAAGAAATACATTAACCACAAATAGTAAACAATATAGACAAATAACATAAGCGATAAAAGTCGAGATAATAGCCAAGGCAAGACAGTAGAAAATAACAATAGTAGTGACTAATGGCTAAATTCATAACATGAAAAAAACATAATGAAGAGCATATACAAAATAGATTGGAAGTTAGCAATTCATGTAACTTGTAGATCATCATCTTTAAGTTAAAGAAGGAATGAAGCAAGATGAGTAGTGATAGTTCATCTAAAAGTAGCTATAGTTCATCAAGGTGGCATTTTAATGGTGGATGGGGGTTAATAGAGAGAGAAAGTCATGTGAAGGAGAAGAGGAGAGTATGATTTGAATACATGAAGGGATTAATGAGAGATTGTGTGGATTTAGAGATTATTAATGAAGAAAAATTATGATTTTGAGAGTTTGGATATGGAAGATTAAAGAGAGAGAAGTATTCTAGGGTTTGGGGGAAGAGAAAGAAGGGTTTTAAGAAGAAGATGGAAAGAGAGAGAAAGGAATGGTGTTATTTGTGGCTAGAAACAGAGGTACCAACAAGCTGGTAGTATGAGGAGTAAGTATACTAGTTATAGGAACAGAATTGTTACAAATTTGTTATAGAAAATAGTATACTAACATGCTAATGGTTAGGGGTACCGGCATGCCGGTTCTCATAACAGAACCGAAACAATTTGCTTATAAAGAGGAGTATACCAACAAGCCAATGGTTGTTGATACTGGCATGCCGGTTGTTTGCAAATTTGTAGAAAATGAGTTAAGTTTACTTCATTGGTCTAAGTTGCTTACTCAAGATGATTTGGAGTGATTTAATGAGCATTCTAACACTTTAAACAAGTTTATTTAAGTCTGTTAAGGCCTAAGAAACTTAAATTTTAACTAAATATCAAGGAGTTGGTCAAATCAAATTCACTGAACCATGTAATTCATGATAAAGTGAAAATGTACATGTAAGAGTAAAATATGTGCGTAGGCATTGAGTTTTTTGCATACCAACACTTCAAGCAAATTTCAAATACATGTTTAAGTATGGTAGAAATAAAATATAGCTTTAAGACTCTATAAATTGAATACTTGAGTTCCTTAAAATCAAATATTAAGCATAAATGTAGCTATTGAGCAAGTATAGATTCTTTGTCAAATTCAAGACAAGTTTATGATTTAAGCATATTTAAAAGATACCAAGAAGCATAAAAAATGCATAATTAAACCAAACAACATTCATATTGGCATAAATAATTATGAAATGCTCCATAATGCACTTAGAACCTACTAGAGAGCTCAAATGTACGAAATTCAAATCAAACTAGTTTGACCACTCGAACATGATTTAAGGATGAAAATAAATATGTGAGACCCAGTTTTGGGCATGGAAGCTAATTTATAATTAATTTGTGCATGTATCAACTTAGTTGCTTATAAATGACTTTAAGTGTGCCCAAAGCATGCTAAACACTATGTTTTATGCATGAAATCTATATAAGCATGTTTCTTAGGTCCACTTGAGTGTGAAAAGTTTGTATCTTAGCAACATTAGCAAGATTTAGCGAAATTAAGCCATTAGTTGTTAGAAAGTTCATTATTAAGCCATGTAAATGCATGAATGATTAAATTCAAGCAATAAAGCTTAGTTATCACAAAACAATACTTCAACCAAGTTTCATCATCATATTTAAGCTTGTTGGAAGGAAAATATTGCAAGAAGGAATTAGAAGTCCTAAAATCACCATGTGAAATCATCAAAATCAACCATTAAATACAAATTGAGCTTAATGTCACACATACATACTAAATCAAATTTATGATAATTTGGTATTTTAAACAAGTTTCAGTAGTGTCTATATATATTAGGGTAGCATGATTACAACAGATAGCATGCAAATGGAAAAAATGATCACATGACTTCCCAAACAACAATAAGTGCCTAATTTGAGTCTAAAGGAGTCAAATTTGCACAAAAACAAAACTAAACTAGATTAATCATTAAACCATAATCTATGGACAAAATTAAACATACGAGAATTGGATTTGAATACGGAAATCGAAACATGGCAAAATTGTATGCATATGATTCTAAATATACAAGAGAAACTTCAAATGTGCACAAAAAGTATGATATTTGCAATTATCCATTCCAAGCAAGATTTATATGCATATTATGACATGATGAAATTTTAAGCATGGTTTACAAAGCTAGTAATTGGAAAAACACTAGTTAAGTCCCTAAATACTTATGTGAGCTCAAATGTGGTTAAGGATATATCAATTATACATATTTTTATAATCAAATCAAGCCAACCATTCAAGCATGAAATATTAGCACAATTAAACACATGTGAACACATATTTAACATAAAGATCAAAATATGGGAAAAGTGTGCACGTGAAAGCCTAATAACCATAAAGAATTTCAAATACATACAAAATATGCTAATTATTCTATAAAGACTACTTGAATAAGTTTCTTAAATCAAATACCATGTTGGAGCCACTTCGAATTTTCCTTAAGCATTCTTTATTTGAATTTCTTTAGTTGTTTCCACTTGAAATTCCTACAAAAATATGTAATTGCTTCTTTGGTACTCATGTGAGTTTGGGTCCTTTGTGGTCAATTGCAATAATATATCCTTGTCCTTTTAGAACCTAAGCCATTTTACCTTTATGATTCAAATTCGTATTGTGACGTATTGCACACATATATGCAATATGGCTATATCTACCACAATAGTTACAAGTCTTAATTGTTGCTTTTACTATAACCAATTCCGGTTTTGTTCAATCATTGCCTTTTAGATCCAACTAGCTTATCTAAATTATTTTCTCCATTCACAAATTTGACTATAGTTTGTTTTGAATCATTTAGGCTAAACTTTAAGATAGTATTTTCAATTTGAAGTTCTCCTAACCTATTAACCATATTATTCTCATTTTTCACGTTATCAAGTTTTGTTTCAAGAGAATTGTACTTTTCTTTTAATTAATCATTTTCCTTAGCCAAATCCTCGTTCTTAAGATTCAATGCTTCATTGTTTCTGTTTAATTTATCAACTTCTATTCTTAAGTACTCATTATCCTCCTTTAAATTTTCTTTAACATCATTCACTTTATATTATTCGTTTTTAAATAGATTAAATTTACTTCCTATTTCAAACATCATGTGTTTCATCATCTTATTCTTCTTTTGAACCTCAATAAATTATTTAAGTAACTCATCATACATATTTTTGAGCTCATTAAATGAAGAATCATTAGAAGTAAAACATACCTCATTATCCATGGCTATAAAGCACATTTCCCCATCTAGAGTCACTTGAATCACCATCACTCCAAGTTGCCATCACAGCCTTTTTCTTTGTTCATTTCTTGGTTTTCTTAAGATTTGGCCAATATTGTTGAATATGACCCAATTTTTTTACAATTGTAACACTTGATTACTTCCTTTTTATCCTTTTTAGATCGAGATGTGTTTTCATCCTTGTCATTCACCAATTTCTTATTGAATTTTATAAATTTCTTATGATCATAGCCACATCATCATCATCGTCACTTTCATCACTACTAGAGCTCTACTTGGTTGCTTTCAAAGTAATTGTTTTCTTCTTAAATTCTTCTTCAATTCTTCTTCTTGTCTCTTAACCATCTTATGAGTTTGAAGAGTTTTAAGGAGTTGCTCTTTTGGCATTATATTAAGATCATGAGCTTTCTCGATCGCAGTTCTCTTAGCTTCTCAATTTCTTGGCAAAGACTTAAGGATTTTGAAATTTATTTCAAGGTTAGTAAATGTTTTTCCAAAAACACTCAAAGGATCGATGAATCTATTATGCATCTCATTAATAGTTTCGTTTGGATCCATTCTAAAGTTTTCAAATAGTCCACATAATAAGCTTATCTTTATATCCCTTATTCTGCTAGTTCCTTCATATGTACATTTTAATTCTTCCCAAATTTCTTTAGCACTCTTACATGTATAAACTCTATTAAAATCATTTTCATTAATAGCATAATGCAAGATATTCACAGTTATTTCATTTAAGTCTAACAACTTCCAATCATTTTCGGTGTAATTATTTTCTTCTTTACCTTCTATCGTGAATGGTTATTTATCTCCTACTTGCCACAACAATCTATTTTGTGCTTTTAAAAAGATATACATCCTACATTTCTAATAAGGATAATTATTCCCAGTTAAGAGTGGTAGTGTATTTATAGCTTACCCTTCCATAAAGCCTAGTGTATTAAATGCCATGATCTTTACTTTACTATGGATTAAGCAAAAGATTTAAAGACTAGGTTTGATACCAATTAAAGAACACTGGGCTAAACTCGAGAGAGAGAGAGAGAGAGAGGGGGGTGAATTGAGTTTTAAGGAAAAATTGCAATTCTTTTTCAATATAAACAATTAAATGCAATAATAAGAACAATCAAAGCAATAATAAAACAATAATAAATACGGAAATTAAAAGAGATAAGGATAAAGAAGATCAAGCCTAGATATAACGTAGAGTTCAAACCGCTTCCTAATTTCTATGGACACACAATACCTCCAACTGAGGACTTCATACCACTTTATTGATTTTTCAATCCAAGCTCCAAGAGCTATACCAATACAAACTTGATTACACAAGTTTCACACTCACAGCTCTCAATATAAATCACAATCTCAGCTCATAATACAAAAACTCAATCTTGAGAATTATTAGTGTAGTACTTTTAACTCTCAATATTTTGCGACTAATAGCTCACAAGCACTACACTTTAAATCTCTCTAAATATTAATAATTTATGGTACAATAGACAATGGGAATTATAGACAATAAAAATACAAGAGAATGTTGAAATATTACAACAAAAGATAAGTTCTCTACTAACCTTGGTCAGGTTGTTAAGTATTTATATCATCCCATTCAATTCTTCCCGTTACAGTGCATTAAATGCTCCAATGGCTAGTTATATCAAATATATTGGCATATTGGTACCTTATACTATTGGCAAGCCGGTAACAAAATACTTTATGGACAAGTTGGCTTCTTCAAGCTAGTGAATTTTTCTTTGTGTTTTTCAAGGTTTTATACTATTAGCCTGATTCTTCCTTGAGCCATTAACCAGTAAACTAAATATAACCTGAAAATTCTTTTAACACACAACAAACAAATACTTTTTGCAATCTAACTTCAAGATCATTTTATCACCACTCAAAAGTTTAAATTTCTTGTAGAGATAATTGATATATTTAATCATTAATTAAATAATACTTAGTTTAATCATCATCTTGTTTTGTTCTCTTAAAAAACAATATGTTTAGTTATATACTTTTTGTTTTGTTCTCATCATAATCAACAAGTTTAATTATACACCTTTTGTTTTATTCTCATTAAAATCAAATAATGAACCTTACGTTCAACAGAGATACTGGTGGCTGGAGCTCCACTTTCTAGTAAGGTCTTATTCTAATCCGATTTTGAGTAAATTATTAAAAATATAAATAGTACCTAAAAAATTATGGAAAATTTTATTCTTACATATTTTTATGTACAGAATCTAGGAAAAATAATATTTTGTATAAATTTGGTAGTTATAATATACATCCTTAAGAAATTGGTAAAATCGGACAATTTTCGATATTGAACTAAATAAGCCTAACGATATAGTTTCACCTTTGAAAATTTTTTGCAAACTACCCTATATTAATGTTAAATTGCTATGAAGAGATTTCTCATAAAACTATTTTTTTAATTTTTATATGATTTTTTAGCCCTAAATTAGGTATTTAATAGTGATTTTAGTGACAAATAATCTATATTCTTAATAATCTCACTTGGATTTCAAGTTGGATTAGTTAATGAAGTGCTTATACTATTCTTGAATGGTTGGATTCAATGATTAAATGAGAAGTTATGGAAAATGGTGAATTGGCCTTAATTAATGAAGTTAGTATTTGAATAACTTAGTGAACTTAAATCAATTGATGGATTGGGATGTAATGAATGCAAAGTTAAGAAATTAAGAAAGGTTGGTTTAGAGTGTTATTAAATGCTTAAATTTGATTCCACAACTGTAATTTGGAAGAAAGTTAGTAAATAAACAAATTTTAGGATATTATTAAAAGGCAAAGGATGATTCAAAGGCTTTTGGTAATGAACAACACATTAAATTAATGCTCAAAAAGTATGTCAGAGGCAAGAATTATTAAGTAATGTGAAAATAATGATTTTATTAAAAATCCTATAGTTAACAGAGTTAAAGAATAGCTCAAAGGATAATTTAGTAAGGGTCTTAAATTAAAGAAACTCAGAAGTTGTGTTAAAGGATAAAACTGATGTTATAAATGACCCCAATATAGCTCGGATGGTAACTCAGGGGATTTTTTACTAAATAAAATTGTTATAGAATTGCTCAGAACCAAAGTCAGAGGATTTAGCAGTTTTAAAAAACTTACAAAATTCATTGATTGGTCAAGGAATTATGATTTGTAAAAGAGGATAGTGTAATCGGAAGCTATTTCAGAAGCTAAACTCATAGACTAAATAGAAACCAACTTATAACGAATTAATTACCAGAAAGCAAGAATTTAACTAGTATATCTATATCTATATATATTGATAACTTGTAATTGATTACTAGATGAATTCGTAGAAGATGAAACTTATGTTAGTGAGTAAGATTAGGAATGTATCGCTAGTCAGGTTAGTAAATATTTGTATATAATTGAGTAGATTTATGCTTACTCCTAACTTTGTGTTCTCTATAATGTATTGTCTTGGATAAACATTAATTGTAAGTTGATGTGTTGTTTGATGGCTTAATTGAAATTAGCTATGAATTGATGTATCATTTAGTAAGTTGATGTTTCATTTAGTAAGTTGATGTTATCTGTTATATTGGTTGCTGATTGACTAATGACATGATACGAAACTTAGTTGTATGTTGATGCGAATGAATGCATATATGACATTTGCTGAGGTTCGTATTATCTTGGAAAAAAATCTAGGACTAACTCTATCTCCTAAGATGTTTACCTAAGTAAACCTGATACCGAGATCTTAGAGATAACAAAACTACAAAATAAAGGCTGGGTAACAAGTGATGACTAAGTCTGCTTGGATTTGTTAAGTTTTGCTTGGTGTGCAATCTATTGCATTCATGGCATGGCACGAAAAAGTATTTACGAGTCAAGTTTTTTGAAACCTGAGATGTTGCTAGGTCAGTTTCCATATGAAAAGCTAGGTTTAGTAAGCGAACTATTTGATTTGTAAAAGCTGGGTTTTTGAGCATATAGAGACTGCATTGTAACTGCTAGGCTAGATATATGCTGGATTTTCCAACCACTTTATGTGGTTATTGCTAAAACGAAATGTTTGCTAGGTTCCTGGATTTATTCCAGATGCCTGGTTTAAGTCCATTGAACCGGACGAGTTGTTAGGCTAGGTTAAGATATCGATACCGATACATGTCACGTGCATAAGCATGGCACACTCTTGTTGCATTTACATTGCTTGGCTAGGAAACTATAACATAACATAATTGAATTAACTACTTCAATGATGTGCCTGTTTTTTTGCTTGTTGTCATGTGTTTATCTACTCTCAGTTAACTTGCAATAGCTAAAGGAATAAGTTTCTCTTATATTCAGGATACAAATAAATAGACAAAAGTGGTAAGGAGACTTCAAAAACTCTAGCTGAAGATAGGTTTTAGAGAGAACTCGTTAACTACGTGATTTGGCTTGAGTACATAAAGAGAGCTATTCAAAAAAGCTGTGAGTATTATCTGACTAGAAATTTAATATAGTAGTAGAAGTTCAAAAACATGTATTTGTAACGAAGATTCTATATTGTATAAGAAGTGTAGGTAATTGTGATATTCTATGTATGGCTCACTAATGTAGAAGCTTTTGCTGTTGTTGGTCATATTGAATGAGAAAGTAGTTATGTACAAAACAAGAGAGCAAGTTGAATACAGGTTCTGTCTTATCCTTAACTAAAAGATGGCAGTAATAAACTATCTTTAGGTACCAAGAGTTTATGAAAAAATTTTAAGCAGATACCTATAAGGCGTTGTGTTACATAATATCCTCATTAGATTTGTTAAAAAATATCCTAAGATTTAATATAATCAATTGTCAGCATCGGGCTTTAGAAGGCTTAACATTTTCTCTCCTTTTCTTAGCATTTCTCAAAAAAAATTAGCGACAGAGAAGGTGGTTATGTGCAAAGCAGGTAACCGACGTACCCAAGCGTACATGTGTAGCATGTAATCAGCACGCCTAGGCACCATGTATGTATGTACACTTAAAAAATTCAGGTGCTCACACACTTAGGCTGAGAGCGTCTTTAGGCCTCTTGGTCTAAAACAAAGGTAGGGCTTTTAGCCCTGTTAATCAACAAACCCTTTTATTTTAATATTATTTTGTTGCGATTTTTATTTACCATCTTAAGCTTAAACTCGAGATTAAGGAAAACATAATGCAAACACATCTTAATTTTTTTTTTCAAACCAAATCCAATTAAGTTTAAGAAGGATAATTGAAGTTTAAAGTATATATAAGGTTGGTTGAAGTTTGGAAGGGAAAAAGGGAGAATATAGAGCTTTTCAAAGGAGGAAAAGACGCATAGTTGCTACTGGAAGGGACATGACCAGTGACATGATTATGTCGCTAACCATGTTTATTAAAGGGAAAAATGTCATAGAAACTGACACGATTAGATGATACGGTTGTGTTACTAGTTATGTTGTATGGTAAACTTCAGGTGGTATTTTCTTACGATTTTCTTAACAAAACTTAACCAAACATTTTCCTACTTTTAATATATAGTTCAAACTAATTTTATTTTACAAAAAATTCTAACTAATGCAAAAAAAAAAAAAAAAAATATTGACAATGTTAAGCTACAACTTTATGTAAAACCTTTTCCTTCTTGTTTTTCTTAATGAAACTTACCCAAACCCTTTCTTACCTTTAATATTTGGTTCTAACTAACCTTTTTTTGTAAAAATTTCCAACTTTTGTAAGAATAGTCGGATTTTGACACAATCAAGTGATATGGTGATATCACTAACTATGTTAAGCTAAGAATTTTATGTGAAATCTTCTCTTGTTGCTTCTCTTAACCAAACTTGATCAAACATTTTCTTAACATTAATATTAAGTTCGTTCTTTAAGCTCAATTTAGCATTTTCACTAATCTTAAACATTTTTTACTTTCAAATGACATTTTAACCAATTTTAATGAACTATTACTCCTTCTGACAAATCTAGTATAATATTTATTATTTTTCAAGTTAAACTTATCGTGCCTCAAACTTGAGTAGTCGTAATAGCCTTACCGTGTAAACTAATCTAGGTTAAAAGCTACCATCCTCAGCTGTTAACATAAGTATAGTCCGTACAAGGTAAACGACGACTCAACTAGCTTTGAAGTAGTTAGATAAGCACTTGTAATATATAAGACTTATGGAGTAACACTTTACAAAAATACATTTTCTCATATTTACAAATAGTTTAGTTCTTTTACATAGCTTTACGTACATTAAAAGTTCTAAAGTTTTCAAAAGAAACTATACATCTTCACAAGAGGACTATATTACATATAGTATATATAATAGTGAGCTAACAAAGACTATAAGGCCTCTCAAGAATACCTTATAATCCTTCCACAAAAGAAAAACAAAAGCAATACGAGCTTGGATCATTCACTAGACTTTAACACTTCACTACCCAACCTGTCGGAACTAACTTGTGGACAATTGTAACGAGGCATCTTTGAGTATTATTCCATACTTGCAAAACAATCTACTGAAATATGAGCTCAACTACTTTTGAAATGTGAGCTCAACTAGCTTAGTAAGAAGGAACGAAGTTATAAGAGTATATTAACAAACACGGTTGTTCAATTGTTAATTAAATGAAAATACAACAAACAAATGATAAACAATCTCATAATGTTTAATCGATTCATTGTGAAGTTCGAGAAATTTCATCTACTTTAACCTAAATTTTGACAAATTTCAACGTGATACTATTAGAATAAATCCAAGCTTATGCAATAGATAACACCTTCTTCTTTAGACAACATCTGAACTACGATTCCCAGCCTTATCGCGACTTCCTTTCCTGTCACTTAGTTCGACTAAGGGTGAGAAAATGATAATTTCTACCATCCTCATCAGAGTGTTGGTGTTTAGTTTGACAACTTAATCATTACCTCTATTGGGTTTGTAAATGTCAAGTTATATCTTTAGTCAACTTAACTAAGTTCATATAAGTAAGACATGATATATTCAAATAGAAAACAATACTTAGAGTTCAACTCCCAATCATCAATTAGTATCACAAGTACATACATAGCATATGCACAAACGATCTAACTACAACCATAAGCAAGAACTCTTATTTCTCCAAGTATCCTGAAATGATACTTCAATATGCCACAAAGTATCAATCTCAACTTACTTGTACCAATTGATAACTTACTCTCGATTGTTACCTCCTTGATCTTCAATTATTTGTAGAAATACAGAATAAGATTAGTTTTGAAGCTTTGATTCATTAGTCATTAATTTGTTTTATATGTTTTTTGTTGTTTAGTCATGAATTTCATAAGTTACTTCTACTTAAAAATCGTGATTTCTTAACTATTCATTGATTTTTATAACTTACCATAATCGACCAAATCTTCTAAATTAAGACTTGAGTAGATTTATAGTAGTTTTTTTAGTTAAAAATCCTCTAAGTTTGGTTTTGAGTGGATTTATAGTAATTTTCTTTAGTCATAAATTTTCTAAGTTACTATCTGAACTATATAGGAGTCATTTGTTACACTAATTTTGTCCTCTAAGATAGCCTATGAACCTCTCTAAGTTACACCCCTTATTATGATATCCTCTGAGTTACCCTTTGATTTTGTTATCTATAAAATTTTTAATAAAATCATCTTCTGACTAATCTTTTACTTCCCTTGTTTTTATATTTACCTCATAAATTTTACTTTTGACCTACTATCTAAGTGTCATTTTAGTGTAATATTCATTCACAGAATCCTTTAAGTAATCATCTGCACTTATCTAATGTCTTATAATTAGTTAATTTACTAACTTTCTTCCAATTTACAATTATAAAATCAATTTTAAACAACAAGTAACACTTCAACCAACTTTCTTGGTTCCATTACTTCCCAACTCCTTATTCATTACATCATAGTTCATCAAATTTCCAATTCCAACAAAATATTCAAACTATCAATTTCACTATTTAAGGAAAACTCACAATTTCCTATAACTCCTCACTTTACCAATCAATCTAACCACTTTATAATAGTATACATACTCCAATATTGAATCATACTCAATGTCTAACTGACATTCCTCAAAGAAATATATCATTCTTTACTAAAAGCACTGTTTTAGGCATTATTTTAATGCTTAAAAATCAAATAAAATTATGGAAAAATAGCTTCATGAAAAACTTTCACATAGCAATTTAATATTAAATTATAATAGTTTATAAAAAAATTTTGAAGTAAAAATTATGTTGTTTGCCTAATTTATTTCAACTTTGAAAATTGTCGGATTTCTTTGATTTCTTAAGGACATATATGTAAACTACTAAATTTATATAAAATGATATTTTTTATAAATTTTATACATGAAAATATGTGAGAATAATTTTTTTCATAATATTTTGGGCATTATCATTTTTACAAATTTACTTAAAATCGGGTGAAAATTAAACCTTATCGGAATTTGAAACTCTAACCACTAGCGACTCCTCCCACCTTGTCGAATCACTAAGTAGTGGGCGTGGCTTTTGGTGGTGGTGGTGGTTAAACTCCAGCAACCCTTTAAGCTTTCATGCCCTCTAATGATTATATTATACCTATTTTTTAGTAATTCTTCCTGAATTAACTTTCTTGAATCTCCAAATTCTGCTTCTAATTTTCCTAAATCTTTACTTGCATATGGTATCTAGTAGAGAGGATTTTTGTATTTTTCTAAACTGTTTTAGTGTTGTAACGGATTTTTTTTCTCTCTCCTCAATGCATAATCCTTAAGTACCTAATTTAAATCCTTACATGATATTTTTTATTATTACTTAAACACCTATCCTTGGTCTTTCCACAAGCTTACACAACTTAATCCCGATTGCCCATGAACTTTTTATAATTTTTAGTGATTTTTTTATTAATTTTTTAGGTTATTTTAGCCTATATATATATTAGAGTATTTTAACAAATTACTAGTACACATATATACTTAAAAATTATATACGATACATATGTATGTATTCCATATGTTATTTTATATCCCATATTAATTTTATTATATATATAATTTATCTCTAAAATTTTACGAATTAACGAAACCTATTTTATTTAATTATGATAAATAATAAGTAATATAGTTAAATTATATTATTTTAGCTATATTATTATTTTATTATATTTTTAATATTTGGGTCTACTAGGTTTCTTCGTCTAATGTCTCAAGCCTATTTGTAATTTTCTAGATTAATTGGGTTAATTTAATCGATACCATAAATTTACCTATTTAATTCTTATTTGCTTAATACGAGAATCACAAAACTCTTTCTAAAATTTTATTGTACAAGCATTTTGCTACTATAATTTTACCAAAAATCAATCTTTTCTTAACATAGCTACCTATAGAAGCTCAAATGGACTTGAACCTTAAGATGTTGTAGTTATTGCTAGGTAAGCATGTTGAAGAGTTGTTTTGAGCTTATTTAAGAGATTTTAATCTACATGGATATGGATCGATTATGAGGAAAGCCAAATGGAGAATTAATGAGGAGTGACTTAAAGTGTTGGGGATTAATGAGGATAATGAAGGAGATAGTTATAAGGGTAGCTATATTCTTGATTTGGTCTTATTTAGCATCTAAGATAGATTTATTGATCCTTGTATCAAGTTTCTTTCACTTGGATTCCTTTATTCTCTCTTGTTAAGTATAGTTTGATTTTGGTTTAACTTCTAGATACGTAGTACTTGTTTGTATGGTTGTACTTACTAAAATAAGAAAGATCAAATTGAATTAATTTATATTATATCTAAATGAATGGTTTGCTAATTGTGCTTGATTCGCTTATCCTAAGAGCCCATAATGGCAGATCCTTAGGAAGCAACTACTGATCATACGTAAGGTTTTCCTAGTAGACTCGTATATGGGATGACGCAACTACAAATCTATGATTCAAGAACTCTGCACTTTGCACTCTGAACTCTAGGTATAAATGACTTAAAAGAAAACGTATGTTTATATCTACCTATGTATGTGGACAAAGATTATGGTGTAACAAGATCATGGTGTAACGAGATCATGAGTACCCCTTTGTTAATTTTTGGCCTAAATTACAGTTAATTAAATTATTGTTTGCTTCGTACTTGACGAAAGTTGCATTATATGCATGTGTATGACTAAGCTTAACATCCGTGTGTACTTATGCATTACATATTTAGCTTGCTACTCCCTAAAAAGATATAGTTGTTACAACCTTACTATGTGAACCATCCTAAGATAAAAATCAACTTTACAACTGCTATTATAAACTTAGTTTACACCAGGCGTACTCGATTCTACTACTTTAAAGCATCCATTTTGATGCTTGCTTAATAGAAACCTGTTGAATAATTTTTAAGGATAATTGATAAGCAAACTCATAGTTTGACTTTTTAGAAGAGTACATGTAAAACCTATAAGTACACACTATTCAGTACACATACCAAAAGATCGAAAACTAGTATGTCTCCTGAGAAAACTTGGGTAGTTTCCTTAGCGGTTAAAAAAAAAAATAGTAATAAGAACGAAATTCAGTCGAATTCTTCTTGATCCTCACTCTCAACTCTGTTTACTAAAGTTTTGGTTTTGATGTGGTACTTGTAATTCCATTGTACGCAATAACTTTCTCGGTAAATGGGATGGATACAGAAGTATGTATTCAGCATATTACAAATAGAGTTTTTAATCAAATTAGTTAGATATAACACATGTACAAGCAAATACTATTGTACGGCATTATTAGGTTCTTGTAAGATTAGAGAAATTATGGTTTCTTTAATCCGGGTTGAGGAGTTTGATATTGCATACTCATGAATTGAAACCAAACGAAAGCTTGTGCAATGGAGAATATCCTCCTTCTGCAATCACTTTCGAACCACAACCTTAAACCTTGCTACGATCTCCTCTTTTTCCATTTAGTTCAATTAAGGTGGTAAAATGACCATTTCAACTATTCTTATCGAAGGAAGTCCGTTTTTAGCTTGAGAATCCTAATAGTTATCCCTAATAGGTTATGATACATGTTAGGTTGGATATTATGTTAAGTTTGAGTTAGTTCATTTTTAAGGTGATAAATTAATAAATTAAGCTCAGATAATTCAAGTATAATAATATTCACAGAAGAACCATAACATAAAGCTTTGCTCCCATAACAGTAATTCGAATCTCAAACACAAGCACTACACACACAAGTAACTAACTACAATCACAAGCAACTAACTACAATTACAAGCAAATATATGCTAAGGTTTTTAGATATTTTGAAATAATACCCTAAAACACTGTAAAGCATTGATCCTTCTTACTTGACTTCTCAACCAATCTTCTCTAGAAGCCTCTAATAAAGTTACGAATCTGACTTATTTGATACAAGATAGCATAAAAATTAAAATATAATACTTAGATGGAATTGACTTAATATACTATATTTATGCTTTGTTTTAGCCCAATATACTCAAAGGTATTTATTTTGGAATATGATTGTACTCTAACCTTATAATCAAAATCCTTTTAGGTTATATTGAACTAGTTTTTTTTTTTAATTATTAATTAAGATTTTTTTTCTTTTCTAACCTTTTTTAAGGAACTTTATTAGAACGGCTTTTACTTTTTAATAAGAATTGAATATTTACTCAAATATTATGAAAGTAGACAAAATTTAGTTTAAATAGTTTTAGTAGTTATATTTATGGGTCCAATACCGTTTGGAAATTATATATTTACTAGCTACAAATCTACTTAATATGAGAATCAACACTAATGATATATATACCCTAGGGATATGAGTTTATATTTTTCACGAGAGTTATAACTTTCAGTTTGGAAAAATTTTATCACCTCACTAAAATAGCCATTATGTTTATAGACTTGCCTTACAAATTTCCTCCCAAGCACCCATTTTTCCTTAAAAGAAAACTTCCAACAAACTTTAGATTTTGTAAGGAAAGTATTATATATTCCTAACAAAAGGTACTCATAATTTTACCATGTTGATTTTTTTTTTTTTTCGTGCACTTACGTTTCTGCACCTAATCATTTATAAAAGGTAACAGAAAACTCAAAGTTTCTTCAATTTGGAATTCTAGCAAATCATCTAAGACTCAACTATGTTATTCCCATATATCACACTAATACCTTACAAGAAGTTCATAATTATTGGATACCTAATTGTAATTTGCTTAGAAATAAAATAAAATGTGAAAATGCTTTATAAATATTAAATAAAACTAGAAACATACCTTATACTAAAATCTGGTGAAGAAAAGAAATCTTTTGTTGTGCTTTCTAAAATTAAAGAAGATCTTCCGATACTCATGTGGTGATTATAGTGACCGATTGGTAATTAATGGTGGCTTCGATAGCAGTGCATGGTGGCGAAGAGTAGGCAATAGCTATAACGATGATACAAAGTGTCTTATGTTGAATTTACGGTGATTTATCGATACTTTTACATATAATAAACTATTTATTAAATGAAATAATAATATATGCATGTAATTTTTTCCCTTACGCAACGTCATCGGACTCCCTGGAAGTAGATTTCCAACTTCTAAATGGCTGCTACATTATACGGTTATTTGTGACGGTGGAACTAGCAGCTATGATTACTGACTAGCGGTATTTATAGGGGTTTATAAATATTATTTTATTATTATTTTTACTCTTTTAATTATTTAAGCAAATGACAGTTCTTTCCTACGTTGAAACGTGTTGGACTGTTGTCCATTTATTGATTATGGAGTTCCTCAGCCGCATTTTGTCCTTCGTTAGTAAGTTTCTTATCCCCTTTATTATAATCTTTCTTTTTCCTTTATTATAATTCTTTATCTTACATAAAAATAGTCGTATTATATTATGATTTGTCCTTATTCTCCCAATTCATCATTCTACTCTTATTTCGTTTTCCACTTTACCTTTCTACATTATAGTGTTTTCATTTTTCATTTTCCCTTCTCTCTTACTTCTTTTATTTTTAATGATATATCATGTTTTTGAGTAGATATTCATATATAATGTAATTCTTTATCTAAAGTAGTTATTTAGGAAGGTTTTAAAATTAAGTTAATGAAACTTTATGATATATATTGGATATTGATTTATCAAATACGAGGTAATTAAAGCTTTAACTGATAAACTTTTGTTTTTAGATAGATATTAACAAATTCAATTCATTTTGAAAATATAATTTCAAAATAAGTGTTTCTTCAAACTTGTGAGATATTATATGAGGGGTTGATTTTTTTGGTAGCCCTTATTATATGTTTGTTAATGTTTTCACATAATAAAATATGCATAACATTATACTTCTCGAATATCAAAGTTTATAAGGTTACTTTACTCAACATTTATCAAGTTTCAACTGCTATTAACTTGAGTAGTTAGGGATTACTAAATAAGTAAGGTCCACTAACCTGATATTATATTTTAGTTGTAAAATTTTGGAGGCTTTACATATATGGTGTTTGAGTGACACTTTAATTGATATGCTTAAATTTTAAAGATTTTGATCTTATGATTATATTTTGAAAGTTTCCCATGTAAGAATCTCTTATAGGTTATATATTAAGATATTTGAAAATTTCTATTATTAGGCATTTGGTAAAATAAGTACATTAAAATTTTCGTATGTACTTATTAATATAGTCTATGATACTATATCTTTTATAAGGAGTATAGTTGCATGAAAATTAGCAAGTTCAGGTTGTGGGGCATTACAGGGCTTCGGCTTGTTCTTTTATTTATTTATTTGTTTTTTACACCTGTAGGTATTCTTAATAAGACAGTTGCTTGTGACGAGTTGGGGGTTTTCTGCAATCGTCAAGTAGGTAAAGGGAGATAACTAGTTGTATTGTAATGGGAATGTAATCTATTTGTGGAGATTGAGTAATGATGCTGAGTAAAATTGCTAATATTAATAGTAGTTGTAAAATTTGAGATTTTGTTAATACTTATAATTGTAGTTTCACGAATTGTTATTATTGAAGAATTATTTTAATACAGATGATTTTAAGGATTGTAGTTAGTTTTAGAATTTTAACGTATCATTGAAAATTAAGAATACGTGGTAAATTGTGGCACTCTTAGATTACGGTGCATTACAGTAATAAAGTCCAATAAATCTTCTAAAGTCTGCATGTTAAATAAAAGTCCTATGTGAATATATTTAATAAGGATCAATTTTAAAAGAATTGTAGCTTGTGAAATGGATATGAATATTTTAAATAACAAATCATATGTACAAATAATTTTTGGGTCTGATCACATTTAATAAATGAGATGGGCAATTTAATTGTCCAAGTTTTCTTCTAATTCTAACAACTATAAATAACTTTTAACTATAAAACATGAAACATTAAAATGATTAGTTATGAGACCCTAAATCCATCTAAAGATAACAATTTATAACTAAAAAAAGTTAATAGAATGCAAACCATACTTAGATTAACTTATGGAACAAAATCATACCTAGATTTACAAATCTAGAATTGGATTTAAAAGAGAGATATAAAGAAAGTTTCTTTAAGTTAGTGAATATAAATGAATCTATAAGCACGATCTTTTTCATTTGTGGAACAAAACCATGTACAGATTTATATTTGTAAAAGAGATAAACATAGGTGGAAAAATGCATAACTTAAATTATCGTGATATTTGCTTTTTATTTATCTCTGTCTTCTCCTTTTATGTCAGGTATTTATAGTATGATGAAAAACAAGCTATAATGTTGATTATAACTAATAAAATGATCAACCTCCAAGTAACGTGGCTTAATTGAAAAAGAAAGATTATACAATACATTATCTACTCATTACCTTTAAATATTGTTACTTTTGCCATGTAAAGCTTTGGCCGCAGCCACAACACGTCTTTGGGACCCTTGTTAATCATCAACTCTCCTAATTTCTCACCTATAGAAAATCGAAGTTCTACTATAGGTTCACTAGAAGGGTGGAAGAAGACTTGAGAATAAATAGATAACAATCGTACCTTTAATGGGGAAGGAGACTTGATAGGGTATTTTGAATTTGTACCCACAGGGACCAATGATGTATGATTGTGGGTTATGCGGCTGGGAAGGAACGAAAGGGTAAATGAGGAGAGTTGTGAAACCTAATCTGATTAAACATGTCTAATGGTTTGTGACTGGAAAGAAAAATGAAGAAAAACGTAAATATTATTATATTAAATAAGAAATCTATTTAATAAATGGGCTCTCAAACAGATGTAAATATTTTATATAAACTCGAATAAGAGTTTAAGTATGTCCTATTCTGATCTAATCCATTTATTATAATATTAATTTATCTATACAAATCGATATATAATCACGTCATTTTCGCACTCGTGTCCGAGGTGCTAAATAAGCAGCCCTAGTGCCATATGACGAACCGGGAACTGAGCGTCAATAGCATTTTTACAGCTTCTATTCGAACATAACAGTCCATCCCATCGTGCAATCCGATCACTGGCGCTGGCACTGCACTTGAAAATGAGAGGGAAAAAGGTGGAGGGAAATGGAACCCACTCCGCGCGCTTACCCACCGACGTCCATATCTCGCCGCAGTCTTCCAGTTCCTCACTCGGCCCCCACCACTACTCGAACACCAACGATGTCTCCTCCTTAACGCTCCGTTTCCTTCATTTCCTCCTAGTTCAAAAGACCCCCTTCCACGTTTTTCTTCACTTCTCATCTCTCTCTCTCTCTCTCTCACACACACACACACACACACACACTCTTTCTCTTACTCTCATGGAAAACAACAACAACAACAACATTAACAACTACTCATACCCAGAAAGAGAGAGAGATTCCACCAACTCCTCTCCACGTTCCTTTGACGACCACCCTCTACCCACCAAACTCCGTTTTATGTGCAGTTATGGCGGAAAAATCCATCCTAACCCTAACCACCACACACACTAACTTACCTACATCGGCGGTGAAACCAAAATCCTTGCTGTCGATCGTTCCATCACATTCTCTCACCTTATCACGAAGTCCTCTTCTCTCTCCAACCACCCACACCTCTACTTCAAATACCAACTCCCAGGGGAAGACCTCGACTCCCTCATCTCTGTTACCAACGACGAAGATTTGGAGCTCATGGTCTTATAATACGATCGCTTGTTCCGTACGCAAACCACAAAACCGCCCAGATTGAGGCTTTTCATTTTCCCTCTAAACGACACTATTAGGAATAGGGATTGGTTTGTTGGTTTGTTGATGGATTGGGGTTTGGGGGCTTTAATCCGGATTATCTTTTCGGGTTAGATAAGGTTTTTCCACGGGAGTCGGTGGTCGGTGACGGTGGTGGTGTCGGCGGCTGTTCGAAGGATGTTTCGGATCGTGGGTCGGAGGACCTGGGTTTTGCCCGGCGGATATTCAACAGCATAACGCTCTTCTGGTGAACAGGAAACTGGATAATGCCAGCCCTAACCGTAACCCGAATACTCGGACTTACAATGGAAATTATAATTATTATGGGCAGAAATTGCCGGATGGTGTCATTGCCGCAGCTCCGGCGACGGTTGCTGTTCCCATGCCGGTGCAAATGCCGGTCGAAATCGTGCAGGAACGGCACGTGGCGAGTGGAGGTCACGTGCCGTCATTAGTAGGAGGCGATACTCCGCTGCAGCCAATTTACTACATTCCGGCGCCGGCGGGATTTCGGCCAGTGACTGGACAAGGCGGTCACCCGTATTACACTCTGCCGGGTGTGCCATGCCAGGTGCGCCACCAGAGCAGATGTCGCTTGGCGCTGCTGGGATGCCTTCACCACCAGTTCAGATGGCTCAACCGAAGGTTGTGGTGGCGGAAAAGGACGGTGTAGTAGCCGGTTTTGATGCTTCAGGGAGGCAAGTGTATCACACGGCCGCTGGAGGGGTGGCGCCAGTATATAAGGTGGTGACAGTAGGCGGAGGTGGCATGTTGATTTCGGAGAATAAAGTCGCCGTGGCTAATGGGAGTCATCAAATTTCATCGGGGTGATTATTAGTTACAATTTCATTTTAGTAATTCTATGTAGATATAAGAATTGAGCATGATTCTTTAGTATATATGTTTGCATGATATAGGAATCAGGAAAAACAGACATTATTGTATTTTTTTTTTTTCTGTATTTAATCGTTTTGTTCTTCTCATATCAAATTATTTGGTGCGTAAGGAGTGATTTTTTGCTTCAGAATGCAGATTCCCCAATTATTAGCTTCATGATCAAGAAAGGGAGTTGAGAGAATGACTGATTATTTCACATTTTCTGGAACTCCTTTTTGCTCTATGTATATTTTATGAATCGAAGTCTTAAAACTGGTAAACATTATCGTAATAAACTTAATATTCTGAAGAATGTCAGTAATTCTGGCCAAACATAATTTTCATCTAGGGTTTGGAGCTCCTTTTATTGGCAAATATCTAGGAGTGATGCATACAAATAGTGGAAAGCCGGGCCACATGATTGTTTAGTGCTTTATCTAGTCTGCGGATGTCAACTATCTATTCTATACTGAGTTTGTTCAACCATTATCTTATGGAATGTAAACTAACATATGTAACCATTTGGTGAGACACACAGCGAGTGATCTCGCTATTATACATCCATACAATGAGTACCGACCTGGCAGCTTCCAAATGCTGCGCACATCACAACAATACATTGAGCACCAGCATGGCTGCCTCCGCATGCTGCGCCCCCACAACTACCACTACAACCCCCACCACAACTACCACTACAACCACCACCACAGCATCCAGAAGCTGAGATTTTGGTAAGAGATTGACTGATGTGTTTCGGCATCCTTATACTCTTTCTGCCTACCTCACCAACAACCACCATTTTGCTGGCCATGACTTTATTCATTTTTGGGTTTCTCTCACAGTACATGTTCATATCTGAAAGAGCATTAGTTTCCCCTTTCTTGTTTGTTCCATCTTTTGCACACTTGCCATGACCCTTTTCTATCGCCATGTTGCAAATTATGAAGATTGATATTATTGTGGGCAAAATCATCCATTCTTCCCTGATCTATTCATTCACCAAAAAAAAAAAAAATAAAACCTTTAGAAGTTGAAATTTATCTATGAGGAGCTGTTAATGAATGAAGTGAATCTACCTTTATCAAGTCAGATTTCAAGTTGAGCAGAGCAATGGCCTTTCCATAAGGATTTTCTGCAGAGAACTCAACAGCTGTCACAAAATCGTGTTCAGATTCTTGCTTGCCACGGTTGCTACTTTCGTATCCCATTTTCTTTCCAGGAAACAAGATCACCTGCAGTCAAGGTAAACTACTGCATGGTTAATTTAAGCAACGTCCATATCTGCAAATCTGCACCTCATAAAAGATAAAAACTTGGCTGAAAGTGAGTGCCTGTAGAGCTAAGAAGTTAGTAGTTGATAAAGAAGAGAAACTAACTTGTCGATTGCCTTTGAGTTCAAAGATTACTCCACCTCCACCAGAATTCTCTTTTTGGCAAAAAGACCAACTCGAGTTCATAAGAGACCAACATGTCCCATTGAAATCTGCGAGCATAAGGGTTTTGTAATCTGTTGAACTTTTGGTCACTTCTGCTTCAGGATAGCCATACTTTTCGTTGGTTCTCGTTATATCCCTGGTGTGTTTTATAGACAAGCAGCAGAATATAGAATTAAAGGGCTTTAGTGGCACAATGATCGCAATGCGTACAGGAATAGATTACAAAAAGGGTTAAAACAGCATAGCAAGTTCTAAATTTATCATGCATTCTTTGATTGAGTGCAACAGCTTTTAAAAGTGTTGATTTTAGTCCTAAACTTTTTTCAAGACATCCTTGTCAACATAAGCTACATCATTTAAACATAAGCTTCATGAATAAATTGACATGTTTGAAAAGCTTGAATTTAAATTAAAAAAAAGAATATTATCAAGCTTGAACACTTCTGATGCACTTTTCTGGAAACAGATGATAACAGTTTGATAGTTGATGCTGATATCCCCCTTCAGTTATGCACATTGGTGCGGAATAACACCAGGTTTCATGTTTCCTATATTATGACGGAAAAAGGGTTTAGTGCATCCACTCATCAGACAACTGAGACCGTGGTATTGGGCAGAGCCCTCTTTACATTCTTCTAGCTGCTTAGCATGATGCAGACCAGAAAGCACAACTACATGATCCCCCTGCTAGAGAAAATTATGTGATGACGATGCCGTTGAGAATTTGTAATGATGTGCTTATGGAAGGTTTGTCCTATTCCCCGTCTCTCTTAATCTGGTTTCTACGTCAGAAATGGATATAAAGCCATTTATCCAAAATAGGATATAGTAAGCCATCTAATTTCTATGTATGGGCGGAAGGGAGACTGACCACCTCCGTAATCGTAATCTTCAGTTGCTACCATGTTGATGTGGATTGAAAAAAGATGCATGAACAGACGCCATGCAACAAAAACCTAGTAGATGCTATTACCACTATAAGCTCTAGTAAAAGGCTAAAGGCCAATGATGGCACTTTTGCAAATGAAAGATCGAAGTATCCACTTTATGTACCTCATATGAAGGTTGATGATCTGATTACCATTTTCATCAAGAAAAAAGGCACTTTTTGAGGATGAATGTGGTCTAATCATGTTTATTGTGTATGGTGCTGGAGCCGGAGGAGTGAAAGATAGAGCTATAAGCAGGATGATGTGCACAGAATCCTCCACTTTCAAGTTGGGTTTCAAGTCAAACCAGTTTTGCACTGACAATTTGGGAGCTGAGTGAAAGAGGTCCACAAGAGAGATTGAAGCACTTCCTAGAAGTGTAGGAGGTGCATGAGATGCTTCCGGACTGGAAGCCATCAACTCAAAAACTAGTTCTTCATCAGCTTCACATTGGAAATGGGCTATTTGTTTCTTTCCTGACTCAGAAAATATGTTTAAATTTTCACTAATGTTATAGAGCATATCTGAGTGGCCTTTACTCAATGAGACAAAGAGGTTGCCATAATGCTTGCAAGGTACACTTCTAACTGATAAAATCTCTATCATGACCTGCAGGAGAATCAAGGACGAGGAAATTAGTTTTTTCATTTAATAAAGCTAATGAATGAGCTAACCAATGGGTTCAATATACAGAAAATGAGTATGATGAATTTGAAAGACATGCTTAGGGATCAATTTGAAAGACTCGAAGGTACCTCTACTAACTCTTTCTTGGGAAGCTGTACTATCTTTGGGTAGTCAATATGTGTTGTTGCATTGTCAACTGGGGTAGTTAGTGGGTGGGAGATGCTGCTTGATATAGCCGGAGCACTGCCTCTATTCATTGCTCCTGCCTTCCAATACCTCAAGCCAAATGTCTCCTCCCACATCGCAGTGGTTTGCAGAAACCCAACACCGAGCTTTCCACCTCTGCTTTTGTCAGAATCCGTGTCATCATGCTGCAGCACCTTACCAGTGATTGCCTTGGTATCCTTGCAGTACGACACTGACTGTAACTGGTGAGAATGCCAGATTAAGTCAATGTCGTAGGTAGGGACACAAAATCTTTTGATTGTATTTTGTCTGTTTTTGTTTATCAGGTATAGAAATCCCTTGTATCTAGCTACAGCTTCTTTAAGAAATGTGTCATCATTCATATGGGGCCTTGATACCTAAAGCACAGAGAGCGAAAATCAAAAGTCAAGTTTTTCGAATAAGCAATTGTCAAGTTTCTAAAGCATGTCAAGACAATCTTCTACCACATGTTAGTGACTTCAACAGGTGATTTTGTTTGTCATTGGAATCGCAGTGGTTAAGGCTACTGCAGAAACTCCGAGCAACAACAAATGAATGAAACAATTTCAAAGCAGGAAAAAGAAAAGAAAAAGAAAATGTGAAAGAGCAGATGGAAAAGTGCACATTATGGGTTTGGGGAGAATGAAAAAGAAGTTCCTTCTGAGGCCAAAGATTCTTAGAAGTAATGTCAATAAGATTCCTTTATGTCATCTTGATTATGAAACATAAATGGAGCTTCTAGTAATCCTTGCTATATATTCAATACCCACTAACTTGACAGCTGAAGGCAGCATTAAGATTGCGACAATATATGTAAATTTCTGCTTTGCAAAATATAGCTATGGGCTCATAAGCAGTTCTTATATATAATTCTACTCATGCAAAGACCTTCTGGATATATGGTTTGATGCGTGATGAATTTATTATTGATCACCTGGTATGTGAAAGAACTTTGCCTCTTGACTGCTGCTGCTAGATCATAGTTGGTGCTCCTTACACCTTGTATGGTTTTCTCAACGACACTCTTTGAAAAATTTTCATTAGGATCAAGATTATAGGGCTCACTTGGGAACATTCTGTTCCATATTTCTTTAGTATTCTTAGTGCAAGACCCCTGAACGGATGACAGAACATTAGAGTTATCAAGAATTCTTCCGTGAAGCTCCTCACAGTCCATCTTATATTGCACCTGCAGAGTGTTAGGCTCAGTTTAGTGAATTCATCCATGGAACGGTATGCATATATTGATAGGAAATCGTGGGGAAGCTGAGCTCCACTTTACCGGATTAAGTCTGTGACAGTGCCATATCCATTCACAGTCAAGAGGGACAACCAAGGAGGCTTCGGCAACATGAGACTTGTTATATTTGGCAAGCAAGGGAAGCCAGCAATACTTATACCTGATAAAACAGAGCAAGTAGATATAAACAAGATTTGTATTCTTTCATCTTTTACATTTATGTCGAGGAAAATCATGTTTTCATCTTCTGTAAGATTTGGATGTATGGGAACATATGTTCGGTTTCATATGAAAGCGTAAAAAATTGATACGCCCTCTCGTAAAAGCTCATCCATCTTGGTTATCAACAGTACAGAAAACTTGAAAACTTAAGCATAAAGTGAGCAAGGTCAGTTGATGAGTTTCAGATACTGCTCAACCGTTACCTATAAATTGCATGGTCCAAAACCGGACCATCGAAAAGGTACCTCCTCCTATCTACAGCAGCTAAAAATTGAAGTTGCCTCTTTGCAGCTTCCACAAGGTCAACACTAGGGATGATTTTCTGGGCTTCGGACCAAGCTATTTCCTGTTCGATCTCCATTACCTACGAGGACCACAGCCGCAAAGAAGCAGGAAGTGAAAGAGATTTCTTTTCCATAAAACAAATATCAAGAAATTAAAGCCAAATTCGTGTGGAAGAATGAGCATTAGAGCACTTCAGGAGGGGGAAGAGTTTCATGGAGTGACATTCAATCTCACCACGGTTGCAATGGCACTTCTATGTCCCTTGATGGCCTATTCTTGAGAAGTTGGCTATCTTGTGAGTTGTGTGTCTTGTTTTCAGAGATCAATGGATATTTATAATTCAGATTAGTCTTTGAATTCGAGACGGCACTTGCATTCACATTATATATGTCTGTTGAGAAGAAACAAAATGCGTCTTGCATTGCATGTATAAGCAGCTGAAAATTTGGAGCAGTTAGGCCAGAGCTCCGTAATAGCTGCTTATATTCGGTCTCGTACGAGAGGTAATTTATTGGACCTGTAGGAATGTCCCCTACGAAAGTGGCAGGAGGTCATCTGATGTGAAGCCATGGTAATTTTCATTAATTTTCCTATGAAACAATAAGACAACCAAACTATCCATACTTTTTCTTGTCACCACCGACTAAGGTGGATGGGGTTTTTATATTACCATCATAATTACGAGTTTACGATTTTAGGTGGCTCTTTTAATTAACTCGGGTATAGAATCTTTTTTTTTTTAATAGAAATTTACGTTTTTAACTGAGTTTACAAATAAATTTGATAGATACTTGTATTTTTAATTGATTTTATCAATTTTATATATCCGAGTTGAATGGATTAAAAAATTAAAAAAAAAAATATATAGCTAGTCTTTTACAAGTTATTAACTATTAAGTTATTATAACGTCTATTTTATTCTATTTTAATTTTTTACCTTTTTTTTTCCTTTTAATCTCTTATTTTATATTTATTGTTTTTATTTAAGTTTAAACTTCAATAACAAAGTTTACAGATAAAACTATATACTTCATTTTATATCATTAATAACTTAAAATGAGTTGAGATATTTTTTTTTTTTAATTTACAGCTTTTTTTTTAAAAGGGCAAAAGTTTAATTTTAACTCTATTTATTCTTCTTTCGTATATGTTAAATTATATATTAAGAATTTTTATGAAAGTAAAAACTTAATTTCTTTATTTTTTTATTTCTATCATGTATTTCAAATTTTGAATAATTACTATAAATATATCAGCAATTTTTTAAAACTATTTTACATAAATTGTAAAAACTTATATTTCTACGTTTTGATTTTACCGATCCTTTAATAACTTTAAGTAGAATTACGAATTTAACAATCTCAGTCATAAAGGTAAGAAATTAAATATGTATTCTTCTGAAAAATTTAAGACAGATTTTCGAAAAAGTTTCTATAGTTATTATTGGATATAATCCCTTCTTAGTTAGCATAATGTAACATATAAATAAAAAGATAAATATAAAATATCTATATTAATTAATTATTATACGTGATAGTATTATTCAATTAATTTAAAAAAAAAAGGAGTTGCTTTTGACACTAGAATGCTTCCAAGTCCCAAGGCAGGTCAAGTGAAAAACACCATCAGATGTTAAATATCCACATGTATAAGATCGCCTGGTTTCAAATATGGATAAAACAGTCAATGGAATAAACAATAATAAGTACTTTGGCATAAACACTTCTCTTCTTCTATTTATACTGGGTCTGTTGAAGATGAGGGGACGATGAATAAACCATAGAGTATATATTGCATTTGCCATGGCTTTAATTCGAAATGATGACCCGCTCAATAGTTGATCGACACTTATCCATTTTTAGGGGAACAGTGGATGGGTTCCTCACCCATATGCTAAACGGTTCTGGAGAGATATAAATTCTATCATAGCATTTAATTAACGTTGAATAAATAGTATAAAAAGAACAGGATGGTATAACTCTCTTAAATTGTATTTAATGTGTATAATATTAAATATAGATTTTGGTTATTAAAAAAAATTAAGAATTCTTCTTATAAATTATAATAAAGTTATTATGATTTAGAACTTGATGTAATGTTATTTTTAGAATCTTAAAGATATATTTTTGTTGTACTATGTGAAATAAGTTTTTGCACTACCGAAAATATAACACAAATTTTTTAGTTTTTGTCCAAATACTTCAAAGCCATTTTATCCAATATTTTGGTTAATATGTAAATCAAACAATGAATTAAATAATTTATTTAATATTGTACTATAAAAATATGACAATTAAATGATACCTATATATTAAAATGACTAACTTATTATTATTATATTAAAAGCAAAAGAGAGAGAGAGAGAGAGAAGGAAAAAAACGAAAAAGAAAAAGAAATGTATACATCCGAGTTCATTTAGTAGATGAGTTCTTTTGATGTGTCTCATTTATTGTGTTAGAGCGCAAACGGATTGAACCGACCCTTTCAACCTCCAAGCAGAGAGTTAGCTAGCGCTTTTTCCTTGAGTCCCATCTGATTGTGTACTTGATGAAAGAGCTTTAGAAGCAATATTGCCCATCTTCACTCGCACGATGTTGCTGGATTCACCAATTTCTTAACGCGCTACGCATCTATCCACCGCTCTGTACTCAACTGTTCCCTCCTGTCGCTGGGAAAAAAAAAAAATAAAAAGATTCTAGATTTTTTCTTTTCTAATTATTTTATGTTTGAGCATGAAGATTAGCTTATAATGGGAGATATTAGGTATAACTCTTTTCTTATAATCCCCTAGCTTTGGAAGAGCGTACCAGGATCCATAACTCCCAAAGATGAATTTTCCTTTCTAAACAATCAGCTCCAGAAAATACAGCCTTAAGGGCAACGTGTCCGCGTCTCCACCTGGGGATGTGATTTCCGCATGCTTAATTTCACATTGCTGTCACAAAAACAGCAATCTATAATAAGGTTTAAGATTAATCTAGCATGACCAGACGATTCTCGTGGATGGCACAGAGAGCCATAGAGCCAAAACACCTCTTTCATGCACTACAAACCTGCTGAAACTTGAGGTTACTCTTAAGGATCATGGCATATTTACATGAGTGAACAAAAATCATCTTTATCATGATAGCATGTTCTGCTAAATGACTCGATGATTTATGCCAGCAGAGGATGGTCCAACTAAGATAGAAAATTTGCCTCTCATGTACTAAAATTCATTCTACAGCTAGATTGACCACTATATGTAAGCTGAGTTTGGGGATATGCAACTGGTTCAGCTGCACTCACCTGCAGTGTTTGTGAATTGCTCAAGCAACGATACAAAAATAACTTTGGGTCAGAGGTTATCTTACTGGATGTTTTATTGCCAAACAAATGGAACAAGGATATTCAACTGTTCATGGGATGATACATTGATGAGCATTGATTGATTTACGACTCATGCACATCCGTGGTTAAACATTCTTATACAGCTCGTGTTAAAACAGCAACTCAATTGCACCAGCTCACATAAGAATTGAGGGCAAACATAGCCCCCAAGACTTTTGACAGATAAATCAGCAGAATATGCAGAAGGAGCCTGCATGAAGTGACAAAAAAATAAAAGGTAAAAAATAAATGAGAGTGAAAATAAGGCCCAAGATGAAGAAAGCACCAATGACAAACAAGTACCTGTCAAGAGTCGAGAGAACAGTGTACCACAATAGCAACATATCTTCTTCAGTCCCTATATTTCATTGTTTCTTTATCAAAACCAATGGTTGGAAATTGCTTGGCAAATTCTTCAACTTCATGGCGTAGTTTCTTGATCTCTGATTGGATGGAGTCTGACTGCATAGATGTGACAAAGTCTTTCAACTTTGTTCCTGAATATCATATCAAACAAATTAGAGATGACAGCAGAAACTTGGTCATGAATATATCAACAAATAGGCATAAAAACCTCCCAAGGGGTTGGCCTAGTGGTTAAGGCCTAACATAAACTCATGGCAACTTGCATGAGGTCTTGAGTTCAAATCCCTGTATAGACACTTCTTGGGATACCTATATAGTGCAAGCTATTCTCACTTGGTATACGGTCGTGCCCCTCCGTCATCCAAAAAAATGAGGAAAAAAAAAAAATGCATAAAATTAGATCAAAGACAAAATAAGGTATTCACAAGAACCTTTTGATTCAGCCTTAACCTTCAAGGCCAATTTGACAGCTGCATCAAAGAAATCAGCTACCTTTACAAAATCCTCCTCCACAAAACCCCTAGATGTTAGCGCAGGTGTCCCTGAAATGCCAAAGACATAGCTATATAATAACGAACTAGCTTTTTCCAGTAGCTTTAAAATGATTCCAAGGCTAGGCCTTACCCATGCGGACACCACCAGGGACCATGGCAGACACATCTCCTGGAACAGTGTTTTTGTTTGCAGCAATATGAACAGCTTCCAGTACTTTTTCTACTCTGGATCCATCAATACACTAGATAAAAATTAAAGAGAGATATGAAGATGCTTCACATAACTATTACATCTATTGTTTAATAGTAGAGCAGAGCTCTAATGCAATCATGATCCTTATCAATGTTTGTGTTGGTCTCATTAGGATCTAAGCCATAAACAGAAAGCTACCAGTACTCACTGCCAATACTGATATAATGCTATGTAATACAATGTACTCTGTTTTTGGTTCTTGAGATGTTCGGGATTTAAAAGGAAATAATTAGTAAGGAGAAAAAGGCATCAAACTGTAATACTTAAAACATGGATTTTGCCAGTGTAATATTCTCAAGCAGAACATTCAGTAGAAAGCTTGACAAAGTAATTTGCAAATGAAGTTTGAGAATTGGAATATGAAATTACAATTATTGAGCCACCACCTAAAAAGCATGAACCATAGGCAAGACTAGTTTCCTGTGTTGATATATGCCATGTATCACATCCATGTGATACAAGCTACTATTTACTATAGTACAATGATAATGCAATAAGAAATTTACCTTGTTTCTCAGATTTACTAAGACTAAGTGGTTATCAGTTCCGCCAGACACTAGTTCATAGCCCTTCTCCAACAACCTCTGCATATTAAGAAATGTTTAGAAGTAAGAAAAAAGCCTGAGACCATATGTAACCTAATCATTTAACAGGTGAGAAATAAGTTATTGGAAAGAAAATCATAAAAGAAGCCATAAGACACACGGAAAGAAAAGAAACGTCATCAAGTACCTGAGCAAATTTCGAGCAATTATTGAGAACTTCTTGTTGATATGCTTTGTACACTGGAGTTGTGGCCTATAACAAACTATAATGGTGAGAATGAAGTTTAAGATGACTGATAATAATGTACAGAAAAGGAGAAATGCATTCACCATAAAATATTCATTTTTTTTTTAAAGTTAAAGACAGCTTGAATCAAGCACCTGCTTTAGAGCAACTGCTAGAGCAGTAATGGTGTGATTATGTGGACCACCTTGCAATCCTGGAAAAACAGTCTGGTTGATCTTGTCTTCATAGTCATACATAACCTGGATATTGAGAATCATTTAGATTTGTTTTCCCACTCGTTCAACTAGGAGGTGCTGCTACTTATGTATCTTCAATGGATTAGAAACCAACTGGAATGAATTTCAAAGATAATAATTCTAAAAATATTTAATCTTCCTTCCATGATATATATATATATACCTCCTGCCCTTGTTTGTTGACCCCTTTTACCCCCTTTCTAAAGAAAATCATTGCTCCTCGTGGCCCACGAAGTGATTTATGAGTAGTGGTTGTTACAACATCAGCATATTCAAAGGGAGATGGAATGACACCGGCAGCAACCAGCCCACTAATATGTGCCATGTCTGCCAATAATACTGCTTTTTGTTTGTCACACACCTGCCAAATTCAGAAGTAACATAACAAATGTGCAGAGAATTTTTTACAGCGAATATGATCTGAAAAACTTCATTTGTGTCAGGAAACTTTCCATCACATGCACAATTATAGAGAAAGAACATTAAAATGAAGAGAATCGTTCATTAACTTCACTCAATTTAAAAAGTTTCATCTCTGTCAAATGAACTCACCTTCCTAATGCGGGCATAATCATAAAGACGTGCATAAGCACTTGCACCAGCAACTATTAATTTTGGCCTAAACAGTGTTGCACTTTTCTCCAACTGGAACACAGAAATCATAATACATATGTGGTTAGTGAAGTTCTCTGATCTAAAGAAACCACTCAGAAAGGTTATGGTGAAAACCTCTAGCAATAAACTTCCAAATGAAATATTCTCATTAAATTGACTCGGCATCTCGTGGTAGGCATATCGGAAAAAAAGTGATACCAAGACTTACAAGTGTAAACAGGCTAGATGAGTGTAAGTTGTGTCTCATATTTATGTGAGGGTAAGGTGAATCCAAAAAATTCTTTCAAGTAATTGAAGCTAGACAGCTTAGAGCTCGTGCAGCTTGGTCGGTGGTTTTTTCAAGTAAGAACGAGAAGTTGCAGATTGTTTATTGGGAACGTCCAAAAAATTCTCCCTTTAAACTTAATATGGCTGGATCATAAGGGAATTTGGAGGCTGCAATTGGTGGATTACTTCGAAAGGAGAAAGGTCAGATCATTTTTGCATTTGGTCGTCAAGTTTCTCACTATAGCAAAGATCTTTTGGAATTTGAAGCAGTGGAGCATGGTTTGGAGTTGTGCTGCTGGTTCAATATTCGTAGAATAGTAATTGAGGTGGACTCAACATACGCCTTCCACATTATCAGCAATTTCTCTAAGCCTTGTTGGAAGAGTATTTATATTAATCCAGAGAATTTGAAGAACAATGAAAGCAATTTCAGCTTCCATTTCACATGTGTTTTGAAGAGCCAACAAACCCGTAGGCCATCTAGCTAATTAGCAAGAGCTTCCAAGGAGAGTTTCTTTACTACAAAGTTATCAAAATCAGTCCCAAACGTCAGAACTTGTTATGTAATTATTCCTCTTCTCAGAAGCTTTTTGTTTGCTGCCTATGAAAGAGTAAATTCATGACTTATGCAGCCATATTTAGTTTACAAATCAAACTAGGATGTTAATTTATTCTCAGTGACAAGAAAAAGATAAGACATACAGTCAATTAAAGAAGACATAAGCCACAGACCAAAATGACAAAATTTATTCAAGAGATGAACAGAGGGGAGAGAGATTCTCAGCATAAGGGAAAGGAGGCCCATGAATAGTGCTGTCACTGATCTCCTAGAACTGTTTCATATGAATAAGTAAAGGATACTCCAATGGCTATGATCTAGATGAAATCGATGTCCCAACTATTTTGCTCATGTCTAAAGAAAATCATTCCCAGAAGGATTTAGCATAAAACACCATAAACTAGCTGTCTATTATTTATTTATTTTTTTTTTGTGGGGGTGGGGTTGAAGGGGTATTGTTGGCAGCTTCTCTCAATCAAACATCAAAAAGGAAACAGGAATTATCCCCAGATAGGTTCACAGAAAAGCGGCAATTCAGTTGAAATTTTCTCGAGGTACTTCTCATTGTTCAGATAATTTGCCTTAATATTGCAGTCTAGCACCCAAAGCTCACTTTTGGCAATCATTAAGGAGATGTGTATAAGCTCTCTTGACGCACTCAATTTGGATTGCAATACCTAAAAGATCTAGACATAAGGCTGAGCATTGTGGTCATACATGTGCCATCAACCAAATTTACAAAATTGATACTAATTACCAAAACTAAAAATGTGATATTGTAGCATTGCTAAGCTTCTATTACATTAACTTGCCATGAACAACTAAAATGAAAGAGAAAGCACAATTCCAACTGAAACAAAAATTTCAAATTCAACCAGAAAAGATTGGCAGAAACCAAGCAACAAACAAACTCAACTCACTAACTGTAACCGAAAAACGAAATCTTCTTCAACAGGACAATAAGCTTCTGGAGAGAAAACAGGGTACCTGGTCATAGTCAATATACCCAGTAGTCTCATTCAGTCTATAAGGCATTGTCTCAAAAAAAATTGATACGGCTGAAATCTTCTTTGTGTCAGTCTGCAAAATTTCAGGAATATCAGAATCAAAAGAACAAATATGAGTTCAAACTATTATACTTCATTCAAACTGATCTACTTCCGGTCATCCACTTTATTTATCTCCAAGTGACTTAATGACTTTCACCATTATAATTCAGTAACAGCCTTCAGCTCTGGAACATGCATTACAACATCGTATTTTTGGGAGCTAAACTGCTTCCACACTCTTTGATGCTTAAGAAAAGATAGAAAAGAGATGAGACCTTTGTCTTAACATCAGATGAAATTGAAAAAAAAAAACTAGCCTAAAATTAAAATTCTAAGGTGCTAAGTTTATGGGATACATAGTAAAACATACATACATACATACATATACATATATATTAAAGAACTAGTTTGAGAGCAGAACCAAGCCTTATCCCGATTCTTTGTTAAACTGATCACTTGGCAAACTATGAGAACGACAATAACTAGCAAAATCCAACAAGAATTTGGCATCAACAATAACTTGACAGTTAAAACAGATGCTAAATGTTTCTGGAATAGAGAAAGATGTATTGAAGCACCTGGTAACCATGCGAAAGATGGCCCCCATGAGGAAGATCAAGTGCCATAATTCTTTCATGGGGCTTGAGCAGTGCAGTGTAAACTTGAAAATTAGCAGGGGATCCAGATAGGGATTGAACATTAACTGCAATAGAATAACCAATAGTTATCTGTGATAGCATGTGTATTGACTGCAAATGTGACTTGATATACTTGCAGATTCTTTTTTATGGGTCCATTTATGAGTGCTAGAAGCACCTGTTGAAGGCCCAAAATAAGAACTTGTCATACTTTTCAAACTTAATTACTTATTTTACAAAAAAAAGTAAGTATATAAAAAGATGCAAAGTTTCTCTAAATGTCTATGATTAAGTGCACTTGGGACACTCATTAGCCATTTCTTTTTCCTTCCTTTTCCACCAAGATAGAGTTGAAAGCCTGCACTTGTACATGGCCCCAGAACAATGATTTTTCAGCAGGGTACTAAATTCATCAATTTCCACTCCCAAGATGAATCTTGGTTAACCATTTTAAGCTAAGTTGCAATGAAATTGATCATGAAAAACTAGAAGAATTAGAAAAAGCTATTGACTCTCGTTCTTTATAGCTACCTACTTGACACTAGAAAGAGGAAGAGAAAAAAGACTACAGTGCATCTCAAGTTGATAGTCATAGCAAGAGTTAAAATACATACTGGAATTTTCCATTTCTCCATACCTCCCCATTTTGCAGGATCCAACCCGAAAACTTCTAAAGCACGCTTTTGGCATAAGGTCTCTGCCATGTCAATGTATCTATAACATGATAAAAAAGAAGTCACAAGTCCCCACCATTTGGTCATAGAAATTTGTCCAATATACGAATGTTATGGAAACAGAATCATTCTAGACATGAGGGATCACATACTCATTTCCTCCATAATATCGAGCACCCGGATAGCCTTCACTATACTTGTTAGTCATGACAGATCCAACAGCTTGCATAACAGACACTGACGTAAAGTTCTCGGAAGGTATAAGTTCGAGACCCTTTCGACGAAATTTTAACAAACCATTATCAGATCAATTACACCAATCTCAAATTCATATATCACACTTACAAATGTAAATTATCCGATAATGTCGTGATTTACCTTCCATTGTCGGGCCTTCTCGAGTTCGATAATGTCGGCGATTTCTGGGTCAATATCTTCTAGGGGCGCATTCAATTGCTTTATCCACTGCAAGGAAAAAAATTGAAACAAAGAATGTTTCAACACTGTTATGATTGTAGATCTAACGCGCAAACAAAGAACAAAACAAATTTACATGTTCTTACATTGGCACGAGCTGAATCTTTATCCTGAACAACTTCGTTAGGCAATGATGACTGCAAAATAATACATAAATTAAAAAGCCAAATAAATTGAAGCGCATGACTTTGGATTCAAAGGGGCAAAAAAATGGAAGAGAAGAAAACCATGCAACGGATGGAACCGCCATTGAAGAGAAGTCGAACGGGTTGAATGTTTTTGGATGAAGAAGAGAGTCTACCGAGTAATGTTGCCATTGCCATATCTTTCCTCACTCCGGATTCTGGGTTTCTCTCTCCTCCTATCTGCTCCTCGCGAGTGCTTAGGGGAGAGTATATGCCCGGTGACGAATCTGGTTGGTCGGGGGACTGGGAGTGGGTGTGGGTTGGTGGCGAAGTTGATGGATACGGTAATATAAATATAATTTTTTTTTGTCGGATATAATAATAATAATAATAATATGGAACAGCTTGGACTTCCATCTATGTTCAAAGTTCCTATGATACAGAAACTGTGTCCTAAGCGAGAGATGATTCAGAAGTGAGATATGCAACTGTAATTATTAATTATATTTAAATATTTAATAATATAAATAATAATATTATTTTATCTATTTATATTTGATCATTAATTATATCTAATGTGTATTTTTATATGACTTGTTTGTCCAGCTTTTAGTAAAATAGCAAACTATGAAAATTGAAGAGTTTTATACGAATATGGGTTATTTTTAAAAAAATATTATGAAAAATGGTTTATTTTGAAAAATATTATTAATGTGATATAGTGAAAGCATATGCAAAGTTATTATTAGTTGTTATACTGAAAGCATATCTAACATATGTATTTTTAATGTATCATAAAGTTAGAATTTAAACTGAAAGTACATGTACTAAATGCACTTTTAATGTAAATATTGAATTGTGGCTAATTATGCTAAAGGTGCATATATTAGATGCGCATTTAGTATAAAATTTTCAAAATTAAGATAATTTGTAATTAAAAATAATTGTTATCAAATGTAATAATTTCCCTCAATCTCACACAATTAAATAATGTACTTCAACCATAAACTATAAATTAAATGGAAAGTTTGATATAGAAATCAATTGCATAAACTCACAATTGGTTAGAACGCGAATAAATCAGCGTAATGAGTTGGTTATAAAAAAAAATAATTGCAAATTATAATGCTTGGGTAAATAAATAATCCATTGAATTACTATCTCTGATGGAAAGTAAATTTTGTTTCAAATAATTAATATATACACAAAATTTATCATGACTCAATGTTAACGTCAATATAACGACAAAAAAAAAGGAGAAAAGAAAAAAATAGACAAAACATATCTACTATCGCTTACGTCATGTGAAGGTCCTCACGGCATAAGAAAGAAGTGAATGTCTTTGTGTAAGTCTCACAATTAGTCACTCAGGATCTCGATCAGCTGAAAGATTCGATCGAACCTAAATTATAAATAAAGTTAGAAATATTAATAAAATGATCATGTAAGTTCAAATTTAAAAAAATAAGTAATAAAATAAAAGAATATAAAAATTTCAAATTTTAAGTATATAACTCGTTATTTATCAAAAATGCGTAAAATGCATTTCGATAATTAACTCACTAGAGATAAATTATATGTATACTAAAAATCATAAAATGACCTAAATAATATTTAGGAATATTTATTTGTACTATATATGAATTTACATATAGCTAGAAATATGCGTAATTACTTAAAATATGCGAAATGTGCTAAAATAATACTAAATAATTAAATAAAATTCATAATTAATTAAGAAAAAATAAACAAAATAAAAAAATAAGGAATCATCTAGAATTGTGTTGTGGTAGTTGGGGAAAATAATAAAAAAATTAGCCAATTAAATTAGAACAACACAAAAGTCAAATTAGAAGAAGATAAGGCAATTATCTAATTAAATTAATGCACAATAATTTCCTAAAACTCTATAAATACTCCAAATTTTTTAAAAACTCATTTTAGATGTCAGGAAGTTTAGAAAAATAAAGAGAGATGAGAGAAAATTAGGATTTTACAAAAATTCAGCAAAAATTTGTACAGTTGGGGCTTGTAAGGATAACTTAGACCCGACGAGCAGTTGGGAGTGGACGGCTATATAAATTAGTGAGTTTGATTTCCAGCTCGATTTTGTGTAATTTTGTAAAAATAGTAAATATTCTTAAAAAATTATGAATTTTATTATTCTGAAATATTTTTGTATGTAATTTTTATGAAAAATATTATTTTGATGAAAATATGTCCCATGATATATGGTCCTTAAGAAATTATGCAAAACCGTGCATATTTCGGTTTAGAAATAAATAACCTTAGAAGTGTAGTTTTAAACCCAATATTTTTGTGTAGACTACTTAGATGATATAGAATAATGCCATGAAACCGTTTTCAAAAATTAATTTTCGAAATTTTTAGATATTTTTTAAGCCTTAAAATGAGGCATAAAATGAGTAATTTAAGGTTAATTAAGTAATTAAATAGTTAATTACCGATTTAGTGAATAATTATATGTTTTAGGATGTTGAAATCTAATGAAGTATGATACTTGTAACATTTAGGGTGTTATATGTAATTATTAGGTTAATTATGTAGTAAAGAAGTAATAGGGAAAAATAGTAAATTTTAAGTTAATTTTGTAAATTAGGATAATTTTAGGATGAATTTAAATATTTTGAAATGATAATTGATGTTGGGAGATGGTAATTAGAGTGATAAAAATATTACATGTGTATTATATACATAAAAAGTAATAGAACATAATATACAATTATTAGAAATATAATAAATAGAAGATATTAGAATAAAAATTGATATTATGATAATAATAAAAATATATAATAAATTTGATAGAAAACTTAAATTTATGTAATTATATGAAAAATGTAAAAATTTCTTACATCAAAAGTAAATTCGGTAACTAATACGGATTTAAGTGTACTAGGTAAAATAAATACTGACTATGGGTAGTAATGCTATTTAGGATATCGGGAAGTAATGTGATTAATTTCACATTATGAGTTGAAACGAATTTCTAGAGTTAGGGTATAAAACAGTACTTCGAAATCGAAGTAGAATCTAATTTAGAAATCGATGCGGAAACTGAACCCGAACCTAACCCCAAACCTAGAATAATTATAAAAGATTTGAGAATCTAGATAACTAGATATATTAAACCCTAAACAAAATATAACAATAAGCGTTATAGGATAAAACCAACTTATAATAGTTATATGAAAAACTGAAACCACATTTATGTTATAGGCATGATCGGCAATGGCCTGAACGAGTTGAACCTCGAGTAAGTGAGCAAGGAGTCCAGGTAAGTTGGGATTAATATGTTGCTATATTTTGGAGGCTTGAGATTATACTTGGTTGTGTTTGTTAAATAGTTGGTTGTATGCATGTGCTTGATTATAAGTGATGTTATAATTCTATTTATTATTTTGACTTGTATTGTATGATTTGTATGAAATGATTGATTACTTCAGACTGGACCTAATCAAATATACGACTTGTAATTATAATTGGACCTGCATGGTAACCCATTAGGGGAAACCTAGGATTCTCCGGCCAAATACCAACCCCTTCAAAAGGGATAGCACAGGATTGCATAATGGTCCATTCTTTATTCTTAGTCAAACTAAGTGATAGGAGAGGTGGTTACAGTGAGGGTAAAGTCAATGGTTCGAAGGTAGTCGCGGAAGGAGTGGTGTCTCTATTGCACAAACTTGGGTTTGGTCATGAGCTGTTGCATTAATGGCAACTCCTTAACCCGGATTAGAGCGGGCGTAATTTCTCTAATATTACGACAGGCCGGACAACGTCGTACGATGGCATTTGCTTGAACATGTATTGTACTTAATAAGTTGATTGATAACCTTGTTATGTTTATGGTATAGTTTTAAGTCCTCTATCCTAACTTACTGAGCTGTGGTTGTTCACATCCCTATAGACGTCGTGCAGGTGCTAGCTAAAAAAAGACATACAACTACTTTGAAGCTAGCAACTACTGAATCTTAGGAAGTGAGGAAAAACATTTGAAGAACAAACATATACTTTTAAGATCTAAGCTTTTATTTTACAATTTTTCATTTCTGAATAATATAATAACTAGGAAATATATTACGGTAAAATATTGTAAACGTTAATTGTAATAATTGAATTTCAATGTATATATATATTTTCTCACTTTCTTAGTTAAATGATTTATTTAAATTACAAACTGTTTATTTTAAAGCGGGTTAGTCGTGGACGCCTTGTATAGATCAGGTTTAGGACAGCTATTGTAAAGCCAACTTCTATTTTAGAATGGTTTATATGGCAGGGCTGTTACGACTTTGTCGCTTTGGAGCGTGACGCTTTGTCTATCCTGTGACTACATAAGCCGAGATGGTAGATCATTGAAATCAAGTTCCTTAGGAGGAACTAGGTCAGTTGGAGGTCCCAAATGCAGTTAAGTGACACCCTCACCTATGAATGACTGTGTAGGGGTGAAACGTTGCTTTTGAGGTGCTGGTGGAGTTGAAAGGTCAAGATGTTGCTGGGACTCAAGAGTTATGTAAGAGCTACATCCAGCCCTGAAGCTGAATTTAGCTCTTAAAGTGAAGGCAACTCGTGACCTAAGGTATGTGCTATATCCCCCGCTAATCTACCCTAGGTCAACAAAATGACGCCCATATGGTGAGATATTGTCACTGAGGTTTGCTCGATGACATCTCGATCGAGCCTTGCCTCTTCAAGCTCTGGATCTGCCTCTAGGTAATGTACAAGGAGCTAGCATAACCTCGTCTGCAAGTGGTCCTTGCTCTTCATCGTAGTTTACATGAGGTGGCTCTTGTATACTTTCCTATTGTGAGTAGAAAATGAGGCCATTGTGCTACTCAACAAAATGAAATGCCCCATCTGTAATACCTAGTGTTGTAACATAGTTAGGTGCTAGTCCCATGCTTCTGAGCGGGTTTACTTGAAATAAGTGGAAAAACAGTTGTTAGTATATATGATAGCAAGTATATACGAGTGCAAAAAACTAATGGACAATAGTAGATGTACTTACTAGCCGACTGATGATAGTCCCTAGTATATAATGTAACGTCGAGTAATCTGTCTGTATTATGGTTAGTAACTCTTATTGACCCCTCGGGGACTTTGGATGTGTACTAAGAATCCATGTCTCTGTCCCCAAGCCTGGATGTACATAGAGTGCATGTTGATCTAGTCAACATCCATTTTACCCTGGAGGTCCAGCTGATGGAGCTACTAAGAGGTGTAGACCTCTTATGGGGGTACTAGTATCCACCAAATTGTTGGACAACACAGTTTAGAAAGCGCCACTCAATAATGTGGAAACATATGAGTAGTATTTGGGCAGTCTAAATGTATCACCCGACAATGTAGAAGTGAGACAGCAACTATAACAACTCCTTCGTATAAGGCTCCTAAATAACCTAATAGGTACAAAAAAAGAAAAAGAAATAATCAGCGAAACAATCAGCGTTAGCACTTACATCCGACAGAAGGACAACAAAAAGGATAACTTATCATATTATACCTATTGCGTTGTCTAGATGTCAAATACTGTGTGGTACCATCTACTACATGTATTAGATGTTGAGTAGTATCCTACACTACCTTTCATTTAGCTACTAATGGTTTATCTCTGTTGATAATAAACCCATATCGACTAAGAGGGGCGAAATGTGAGAATCTATCCTAAGCTTAGACTTAAAGTAGAATTGCGGCTCCTCCAAGCTCATAAGCGTCGAATGACAAGGCAGAGTACGGTTGTTGGTATAATCATGTCAAGCAAGCGCCGCCCTAAAAAAACTATTTAGCTATAGAGAAGTTCTTCAATAATAGTAGGAACATTAGGTAAATAAGACTGAAGGATTTATCCACAAATATGAATTCTCTCATTAGGTTAAGTATATACGCACACGTGTACTATTGAATCGTCTCATTGTTTACCCCATGAGGAAGTAGCCAGAAGTGCTCCTGCATCCATGTCAGAGATAAATGAGCACCTCTCATCTGAGTAGGCTTTATGCCAAGTAGTTTCTCCCCTACATCAGTTTAGCTTTCCTTGTCATCCATCTTTATTCAACCCGCCACTATGAAACCTTTAACTAGAAGTCTGAGCTGGACCTCAACATCTTGTAGTGTGATGGTTGCCTTTCTAATGGGTAGGTGGAATGTGTGTGTCTCAAGCCTCCAACTCTTAACTAGAGCCGCAATCAGATGCTAGTTCAATATAATAAATGGAAGCTAAGAAACTCCCCAGAACCCAACCTTCTTTACGTAAGGCTCTACCTGAGGATGTATAGGAATATCCCTCATCCTTATGTAATGACATTTTGTTGCGCCATACTCATAGTGCATAGGCAACCTCTTACATAAACATTTAATGAAGTTAGCGAGTAACACATCTTCAATGAAAATTTTGATTATAAATGATAACGATATTACTCACTCTACCCTCCTAGGTAACCTATGAATGGTGACTGACCTGTCTCATAAGTACGTATGGATTAATAGGTCCCGGCTCCATCTATCCTACAAACACATACAAACATGTTTAGTAGACAAAAAAAAAAAGAGTCCATTTCATTATACTTATGCATGCATTATAATGTAATGCCTAGATAGAAAAGGAATATGTACCAGTTTTATTAATCTCCGAATACCTTCTCCTATTATGTCCTTCCTGCCCACATGCTTTGTATATAGTTTTATTCGATCGCTCTCGAACGTCCATCTCTATATGATATCACTTACGCCTAGGTTTACCTTTCCTTCGTAATAAGTCAATGCTCGGGTAGAGATAAGGGAAGCTAACTAATGACTAGTTTAACTCGTCACTAATCAGATAGAAATAAGCTCGGTAACAATCTATCTAATCTACCCACTTATACTATGGTCCTATTGCCGATTTGCTGTCCACCCTTATGCTCATTGCAGTGGCACATACATGGAAGTACAGGATCTTATGTATTTACCACTTCCGACAAGTACATGTGTAAGTCCTGAAGTCAATTGTATGTGTCATTTCTTATCCCTTTAAGCTTGTCCTCGTCATTCGGTTGCCAGTCAAAATCTCAAAAATTTCGTTTTGGAAGCTGAATAAAATGACTTTATGTATACTTACTCACTCTCTCTACGTTTTATACATCTTTAGAGCGTAATCAGTATAGATCTTATAAGAATCGATTGCCTTCTTAGCATCCTTATGTCTTTCCTCCTAATCGGCGATATAGTTATAAAATATCTTCTTCACTAATGATGAATAGCCTAACCATTATATTGTTGTTGAGCTGAGGATGATCCTAGTTCATTATCAGGTTCATACAAGTGTGTAAACCCTCTAGAATTGTTATTTTGAAAAAACTCTTTACTTCCTTCAAACAAGTTTGTAGCCTCTACTTAAAACCCTGTTCTTTCTTGTTATAGTAGACCGTATCTATAGTCGGTTTTGAAATGTTCATATGAAAATTACAATGGTTCTTTAGGTGGAACAACTTTACCGCATCTATGAGATCCTTCTTCATATTGAAATGCATACTGATGCTCAAGTCATCAAAACTGCTGATGTTGCTACACATTTTATTGACATCTCTCTTAAGTGTTATGTAGTTGCTATCATCGTATTAGTTGTTGTAAAATGTGACAGGATCTCTCATAAGCCTGTCTACTAGTTCATTTATGAGTACTGGTTCATTATAAAATGTGATAGGATCTCTCACAAGCCTGTCTACGAAATGGTTGGATTGGCACACTGCTTTCGATAACATATGGTCTTACTTGGTGTTCTCCCAAATCCTCAACGTGGTTATTCTTGAGGCCAACATCATCTTCATCACCATCCTCATTTGCTTTATCTTGCACGTCATCGTCGATATTTATATTTATGTGTATTCTCTCTAAATATGGATCATAAGACTATTCGTGTTCGATAATGGGACCCAATGCTTCGTCAAGTTGCTCTTATGTGATATTTACATGCTCTTATTAAGAGAAATCCATGTACGGTTCATTTGACGAATCCATATTTGTTTGCTCCACATCGGTCATTATTGAATGCACATTGGGATTTGGAAGGGTTGAATTGTTTGGCTCACGTATTTTATGCTCGTTTTGGACACTCATTCCTTAATGTACCTTACGTACACTTCTTGAATACTCCATTCCCTAAAAAACTTGTCCTTCTCAATGAAATTCTTAACATTTTCATCATCTCTAATGGCTATCAACTTATAGGCAGCTCCAACATTACAGAAAAAAGGATGCTTGTGTACGAGTTCAACAACTACTCGAGTCAACTCTAATACATCCACAAATTCTTTGACTGAAATAAGATAAGTTTGAATCATTCGTAATTTTTAATTTCTTAACGAGCTCCCCATCATATTCTAGGCCTGAGTTACCATCATAATATTTCTGTTCGTATAAACAATCACTTTCACATAATCTATCATTTTCACCCTAATAATGTTACGATGAACCGAATATTTAGATGACATTAAAAACTTCATCTAGACATCGAGCGACAACTTTATAAAATGTACGAAGTTATCTTCTTAAGCTGCGTCCTATATTACCTAATTTTAACTCATTAATTCAACCTAATACATTACAAACACCAATTTATATATATATATATATATATATATACATACATAAGAATTTTCACCTATATTCATATAACTTATTTACTGAAACACAAAAAATGTCTTAATTTAGAGAAAATATAATAAATTTTCATGAAATGTTAATAATTTATATAACTAAGGGTATATTTATGACTACGAAATACGTAATACAGTAACAATTTTTTTTTAAAAAAAATCACGCAATGTTGATTGCTACTAAGACTGTAAAAAAAAAAATCGCAATTGCAAATTATAGATTATTACCTATTTTAAAAGTACACTAGCGTTAAAAAATGGTTCAGTATTTCAACTATGGGTTTCTTCGTATTTTAGAAATTTCAGAAATTGATAGGAGTGAGAATAAAGTCAGGTCGCACAGATTGCACAGATTAAGGTATATATATGTGGTATACTACGCATGTAGTGGTTGCGCTTTCAGTTTTAAGTTTTATAACTAAAGGTGCGTGCAGTTTCAAAATAACTGAAGGCACATGTGGTCTATGCGCTTTTAGTTTAATTGTTTATAACTGAAGGTGTATGTACTGTGAATGCTTTTAGTTAAAAAAAAAAATAACCTGTATACGCCTTTACTATACCATATTAGTAATGTTTTCCAAAACGGGTCCTTTTTCGTAATATTGTTCGAAAAAGGACCCATATTTGTATAAAACTAAAAAATTGAAACACCTATTTTGTCACGATCAGACTTTAATTGACTTACATAGGTCAATGCTATGTTTGGCAATTGTAAAAGGGAAAACTATAGCCTACATGACATTAAATTCTAATTTTTAACTAGTTACAATAAGCAACAATGTTTTATAAAGCGGTTTAATAAGAATTCAATTAATATATTGTTACAATACGTAGGATTGAGCGAATAATCCTATCATACTACTCAATTAGGTAGGTTTCGAGTGAATATAGAAGGTTTCATGATATGTTTTGGATAGTGATTTTTTGAAATCTGTACTTACATGGTAAAATATGAATATGAGGTGAGGGTGCTCTTTATCTATCCTGAACTTTGTATTGTGAAGTATAGAGAGTATAAATTTTAGGATACCTTATGCTTAACCTATAATAATTAAATATAATTAATAAATAAAAAAGATTATTATTTCATTTGCATTGACATAAAAAATGACAAAATACAGCCCATGAGAAACTCTAGATTAAATCTGATGTTCTCATATTAATATATTCCTTTCTAGTTTTTTTTTTTTTCCATCCATGTTCTTAATTTACTATATCCACCTAAATAAGGTATAGAATTTTCATAAAGTCACCTAAATGAGGTATATTATTAACTTATTTTTTTTATGCAATAATCTCTTTATATTAGGTTTGAAGAGTCTTTCGTAATAAATTTATATAACGTTGTTTAAGTCCAGATTTATTTGAGATTAGTATTTATATCTTTTTCCGTTGTCCAAGTTTAGGGTTTGTACTAGATTTGAGAAAGATTTGGTTGAAATATTAGGATTTAATAATTATGATGTATGGAGTGTCGCTGTGAATGCTGACTATGATTTAAGAGATACTAATTTATAATTTAGGAATATTCTTATTGCCAAAATAAGTCAGCTCCCTAATTAAGTCCAATTTTATTTATTTAGTGTTTAAAGTCGAGACTGATATTTTACTAAAATTGATATTTTTGTAAAATAATGATCAAAGAGAAAAATAAATGAAAGAAATTGTAAAGAAAGGAAAATAAATAAATACTTAGCTATGTTGAAATTTATAAGAAAAAAAATTTACAAATTCTATAAGATGCTCTATGTCCTAAACAATTTATAGAGTACAAGATGGTTCTAAAACATTATAAGGAAGGATATGAGTAGCAAAATTTGGAAACCTATAGATTATACCTATAGGATAGGGTACGGATACAACATTATACTATACCTACTATATACCTATTCACCCCTAATAATATGTTATCTTGATATGTAGCCGTTATCTCTTAGGTAGCATTGATTTAGTGTATATATGATTATTTAAATGCAAATAGATAGAAAAAAAATATATGAAAAATAATAAAAAAATGAAGTGCACAAAAAAATTTGGGAAAAAAGAAAAACACGAAACGTATAAATCAAATAATACAATCATATATGTATTTAATTAAAAAGTTAAAATATAAAAAATAAAAAAAATAATCTAACTACCCCTAACCTTAGATGAATTGACTAAAAAAAATATGATAAATTGTAATCTATCTTAAAGAATAAGTCACTGGAGGTGGCCATCCACCATCACCTGAAGGGATAGCTATTGATGGCTCTTGTTTAGAAAAATAGAAAACCGATGGAAACTCAATTGAATGGCAATCTAATCTTGTGCCCCCATAGAACATCCATTCATTTTTTATGTTTTTCAGCCCTTGCCTTGTTGTTGAACTGGCACCTAAGTATGCTTATTGGGTTAAATAACCTTCCTTAGGTCATGATCTTTTATTATTTTTTTTTCGATCTAGCTATCCTAGATCTTAGGGTACCCATATCTCTTTTCTTTTTTACTTTTAATCTATTTTCCAAAATTTTTTACTTTTTTAATCAAATACATTAATTTATGCACAAATAATTATGTTGTTTAATTTTTGTAATTTTTTCGGTTTCTCCAAATTTTCTAGTACATCTCATTTTTTTATTGTTTTGCAAATAATTTTTATTTAATTATATATATTTTTTCTTTTTCTTTTTTGGCATTTAAATAGCAATGCAAGAGCTAAATTAGTGCCACATTAGCAATATGGCGTATAACAAGCACATTGGATCAACTTAACAGTATTACTATAACTTATTGATAGAATTTCTTATTTGAGTTATTTTTATGAAATGTTGATATTTTATTTCAATAACTAAAAATTCTATTTCTTATTTGAATTTACTCATGAATATTAATGCCCTATTATTATTTTCCTTAGATGATAACTGAGAAAAAAAAAGGTAAAATGAAAGGATATAAATAAAAAAGAAAGAGTATAATCTTTGAATATCTAGTAAGGAAATAAAGAGAAATATTCCACCTTAGCTTAAAAAAAAGAGAGACGAGAGAATATTCCATTTCATTGAATATATTAATATTAAAAAAAGGAAAAAAATTACAAATATATGGTCTTGGAGATTTTTGTAAGCATGCGTTTTTTCTTCTTGGCTGGTTTATTATTGTCTTTGAAAATTAATTATTAATGCTAGTTTCTCGGTAGATGCCAACGTCTCATTTGTCACTATAATTAAATAATTTAACAGAAAATAAAATGAAAAAGAAAAAAAAGACGAAAGAATGAAGAAAGGAAAAATTGCAGATACTTATGATCGTTCTTCGGCTACCCAAGATAGGTGTCGCACGCTGCAGCAATGAATTTGAGCCATGTACACTAATAATTGATTTAAATAATCTAGACATTAAAGGGGATAGAATTTTTCAGTTTGAATTCATATGAATGAGTAAGAAGGGAGCAGAGGCAAAATTGACAAATCTTTAGGAGAATCTTGATAATCTCTTTTATGGATATTAAAATTGTGATTTTATTATTTATTTTAATATATAAAATCATATAAAATCGTTAAAATTGTAAATTTATAGAATTGTATATAAAAATTTATAATTTAATTAGAATTTTACACATAAAAGATTTTATATTTATTTTAATTAAAAAAATATTATAAAATCATAAATTCGTAAAAGTATACTTTTGAATTACGATTTTAAATCTCCTTCTTTATTGAACCATCTGATAAATTTAAACTTAAACCGTAATAAATAACTATCCTCTTGAGTTAGGAAGGAATTTCCATAAAATAAAGGGGTTATTAATGTGTTGAGAATTTGAAAAAAAAGGGGGAAGCCATTGTTATCATAGAGGTTCAAACGAGGATCTTAAATGAGGAAAAGATTTGGTACAACAACAATTGAAATTGAATGATTTTGTGATTGAATGAACAACGGTGTTACAATTTACGAGTAGGAGATCCATATTTTCCCCCTAATTTAGAGAGTCATTAATCAAATAAAAATGCCAAGGATCCAAGACATTGATTACCACCTCGATTACATTGAAGTATTGACTGATGAATGCATCATAAAAGAGCTACATAGATAAATTTCTGGAAAAGAGGTGAAAGGGGTTGTTTTCTGTAATTTTTCCTTTCCCTTATTTTTTTTTAATTTCCAGCAATTTTAATTTTAATTTTTCATTTAATTAATTAATTATATTTAATATTATTATTCATAAAAACCAAAGTTAGGTTTTTCTCACAAAGCTAGAGATATGTAGACTAGTTGAGCAAACACCATTTTTATTAAGGGGATAAATTACTTTATCCTTTGTTTCTGAATTTATAATTAAAATTTAGAAAAATCACATTATAAAGAGTCAACGTTTAGGAGTAAATTCAAATAAGATATCAATATTTTAAAAAGTTCAAATAAAATTGTTTCAAAAAAGAGATATAGTTAACTAATTGTTATAACAACATTAGTTTATGTTGATGTGATACGTTATCCAATGAGGCACTTCTGGAGCACTAACATGGATGTTTTATTAAAAATAAAATTAAAAATGTCAAACAAATAAAGATAAAATTATTAAAAATACAAAAAATGAAAAATCTTTAAGAAAAAATAAAAAAGTAAAGAAATTTGAAAAATAAAAGTAAAATTAGATTAATAAAAAAATGTAAAAATAAATAAATTGAAATAAAAAGAAAATAAATAAAAATGCTTTCCAACCATCCCTTGACCTTGGGATGGCCAAAAGGTATTTTTGTTTTTTATAATTTTTTTCAATTTATTTATTTAATATTTTGGTTTTTGAAATTTATTTTGTTGTTTTCTGTATGTATTTATTTTTATCTTTGATTTAATTATTTAATATTATTTTTTAATTTTTTTATATAATATATATGGACATTATATATGATTAATACATTCACTTAAATATAAAATCTTACATTAGTTTATATATAAATATATTTGATTATGTAATTTTTAGTTTACATCTTATAATTTTTATTATTTTTCTGATTTTTTATTTTTTACAATTTTGTATATATATATATTTTTTTTCCAATTTTTATTTGTAATTTTATTACCACTTTATTGCCAAATCAATGTTACGTCAATGACCCTCAATTTGAGCTTAATGTGGTACTTAACCGCTACATTTGAACTTAATGTGGTGCTTAACCGCTACATTAGCTTTATTTAATAGTATTATAATAGTAAGTTAACTAAAGCCTCTATTTGAACTACTTCATTTAATATTGAACTCCCTTTTGAAATAATGATCTCTTGTTTAAACTTCCCTCAAACATTGATCTCCTCTTCATATGGAATTTACCCATTAAAATTTACTCAATATGTTTGTCTTCTTCCCCATAGAGTTTATTATAACCAATTGGATCTAACTTCCAACACTCTTGTTGGTTCTCTAAAATTACATGCTTTCATGTGTTCATAAGCTTGAAGCTCATTGCATTTTGAACTTAGGAAGCGTTTGAATCCAATGAAGGATCATTCCAACCGTCCACCTGGTCTCCTTCACCCACTTTCCATAAGATATTAGTATGGGTACTTTGGGAACACCATAAGGACCGGCCTCCTTTTGTTACTGCAAAAAATCAACTTTAGAGAAATGCTTTTCAATACTTATTGAAAATTATTAAAATTAATAAAAATTAAAAATTATTAATATAAGTAATAAAATTAAAAAAAAAAAGAAAAAGGAGCCGATTCAAGGACTAGCGAACCATCTTAGAATCGTAACTAGCCAAGCTGGTCGCAGTTTGAAATTCAACTAATCTACGAACCGGCGATTCTAAGTTGGTTTGGCCCAATGATCAAGTTTACCTAGAGTTGTTTCAATAAAAAAGAAAAAGAATATAGGAATTGTCAGTAAAAAATTAAATAAATTATACATTATTCCTTTTAGTTTTAATACCTTTAATATGACCTTGACCCCTTTCTTTACTAGCCATTATGGGTAATGTGTTTACTACTAAGAAGATTTAGTAAGGTGAAATTGAATCCCCTCAATACCTTTAGGAAGGTTAATTTTCTTACTTTACCGTCAAATAATAACACTATATAAGTGATTGAAGTTATATAGATCATGGTTCACTTTATCCAAGTTTCATAAAAGCCCATTTTCCTCATAATATTCTCTTAAAAAGACAACTCCACCCCCATTATAAGAATTGGTTGTATCTACTTTAAAAACATAATTGGATCTTTTGGTAAACTTTTTAAGTTTTAAATGGGTGAAAGAACCCTTATGGACTATTGTTATATTATCATGGATAACTTGATTAGGGATAAAAGTACTTTGGAAAGGTAAAATGATTGACTTTCACATTGGTTGCAATCTATCAATTAAAATTTTAGAAATAATCTTATACGAAAAATTGTAGAGGTCAATTGACCTAAATTGAGTGACTCTATAAGGTTGAGCATTTTTAGGAATTAAAACTACGTTGGACTTGTTTAAATGAAAAGGGAAAATTTATGAATGAAAAAAAAAAAATTTCTAATTACTTTTGTGATATAACCCACCAAAAGAGGAATCGGACTAGAAAACATAAATCCATTTTATATTACTCACAAATGGAGGTAATAATTGCTTGCCATAATCGCATTAGATTGACATGAGCTGAAAAGAGAAAAATTCTCAAATTTGGGTCCATTAATTGATTCAATCTATTTGAAAACATAACCATATAAGTTAGAACATCATTAGAGTAAAATAGTAAATAAAAATAAGTAGTTGGCCAATTACCATTTGGATGGTAAAGAGAAGTGACCAGCCGAATTGTACAAGGAAAACTTTTGTAAATCGACTGGCCATTAACCATTGGAATGGTTAAGGAGAGCACCATTTGGATGGTTCAACCATCGGACCATTAAGGAGGGAACCATTTGGATGGCTACTGCTAGAACTAGGAAATTGAGTTCCCTGTGGTCAACCATTGGAACTGTTAAGGAGAGAACCACTGGAATGGTTCCCTACAATTCATTTTGTTCTTCAATGCTTCAACCTAATTCTAGCTCTTGAAGTCCCTCTTTAGTCCTCTAAGGTCATATCTGATAAGAAAACTCGATCCTTACATGAAATGTGACGAAAACTAAACGAATAGACAAATATGGACTTCTCTTTGGATGGTTGAAATCCGCAATCCAATTTTGTAGCTCCCAAGCCAAATTAACCGAAGTACTACTCAACAAGTCTTCATTACATTTTAAAGCGATACTTCCCAACATAAAATAGGACAACAATAGAGGTCTTATACTTGCTTAATTACACAAATATAAATAAATTAACAAAAGTAAAATTTATATTTAGCCGTTGATTTTGTGAATTCCTCAATGTAGAGCATTAGAGTTTTCTAGTTAGTGCCCTTGAGGTCAGTCAGGTCGGTAAATTGACGCACACCATCACGCTTACCTTTGACAAGGTTTAACCCGAAACTCGGCAATAGGTAAGTAATTGATCTCCCGAATCAAGCATGTGTAAAGATTAAAAATGAAAATATAATGACAACTCAGCGTAATAAAAGGAGGTTGTTAAGATTATCTTGAATTCCTTCCATTCATTCATTCATTGTGTATCTGTTCAACTGGGTTCATGCAATCCCAGCAGCTATCAATAATTGGTAATAGTAGTACTTCGAGATCGGATTGCATATTATGAATCATTTGAAATTGTCGAGCCCTTTCTTACACGAAGTCATGAAGCTCCTCAACTTCGAAACACCTCTAAAAATTTCATTCTCGTCATTGACTTATAATGGTCTTTCCATTATCTCAACAGCTGGTTCTGTGGTTTCTACAACATTCGACTCTACAAACTCTTCATTAGTATTAGTTAATTCGACTGAAGTTTCTCCTATAGCTCCCTCGACTCCTAAATTTCCACTCACATAATCAATAAAAATTTTTTATCCATCTCAACCTCACAGGATGGTTTTAAAGCTCCTTCACGGGTTAGCTTCTCATTCCTCCACTTTTTCACCCCCAAACTCCTCCATAATAATAACACAAAGTGTGAGTACAACTTCACTATTTATAAATATCATCATTTATATCTAATGGTAGATGGAAACAAAATTTCTCTTAAATTGTGAAAATTTATTAACAATTTTGTAGAAATAAATGAAGATATTCGCAAATAAACATTTAAAAGTACTAATCAAGTGTAAAGACAATCTTTTGGTATAAAACACATAACCAAGATTTGCTATTAAAATGAAGGTGTAAAGTTAAAAATAATGGAAATACTAAAAAAAATTTATAAGTTTTATACGATATCATATATTCTGTAATTCCTATTAAACATAGGTTTTAAGATTATTTTAAGGTTTTATAAGATAAGTTTTAGTTCTAAAAGTTCTGAATCGATATCTATATTTATAGGATAAAGTATAGGTAAGTTCTGATATTCTATTTATCCTGTATTCACTTATCACTAAATTATTTATTTTTTTTATATATCAATATTGATTATACGTAATAATATTTTTAGGGGATAAGATAAAGAAAAGCAGAGAGAATACAAATTTATGCCATTAAAAATGCATGAATTATATCATCTTTTGACATCAAACGAAGATGTTGCTTTTTCCTAAAATAAGCAAACACAATATCGGAACTTTTACCAGAGATGTCATTAAAGCGATTTTCTTCTTGTTCTTGTTCTTTTTTTTTTTTTTTCTGAAATTTCTAGTATTGTTTAACATTAGTTAATTAAACTATATTATATCATTCGCTACGTGAGTGCTATGTTAGCTGAAATTTACAAGTAAGCTGCCTTGGCAGATTTTTAGGAGTATATGTGTTGAATTTTGAAAATTTGCATTCCATGCAGCTTCCATAGTTTGCAGTTGTTCGTATAATCTGTTCCATTCGTTTTGAATAAAATTAACAATTTTCAATGAAACTCGATAAAACCCAATTGGATTCCTACTCTAGTATTTCAAATTCAACTTTAGCACCTGCGGGCTAATGTTGCGAGACACACGATTACGAACCAGCAACTAATGAACTGATTTTAGTGATGTTATCACGATCAAAATCTGATTACTGATGGACTCCATTATTATCAACTTTCTATCTCATATTTTTGTGGTTAATTCAACAAATAACTCTTTGATATCACTTATCCACCAACTTTCTGCCCTTGTTACAACTCAACAAACTGAGTACCAAATTTCAAAACTAGGCTTATGTAATTAGTCTAGCGCACTTCTCGGCCCAACGCAATGTGCTAAGGAATTTATCGAAACCTTATCGCATGTTTGATCACCAGTAATCAATGAATTCTCAAAATTTTTAGTGACGGTAACATGTTTATTATCTGAATTCTAATGCACTTCCTATTACTATTATCTTTCCGAGTCAAAATTTTTGGAGTTAATTCAGTAAATACCTCCCTGATATATCACCGATCCACCAAGTTTCCTCCGTTGCTTTGTTACAACTCAACGAGGTGAGCCCCAAGCTAGGCCCACGTCTTCAGTCTAGTGCACTTCTCGGCTCGGACCAGTACGCTACAGCATTCATCAAAGCCATAAATATTATTTCTCACTGTCTCAAACTTAAGTCAAGGAACCCGAGCCTTTTTTAGAGTGATGTTTGGTAAAAAAATGATCTTTTTCTTTTTAAAAATAATAAAAAATAAAAACTATTCTGGAACTTAAAAGAATATTTAGTTTATTTCAAACTTTTCCTCATGATATTGGTCATTTGAGAGTATTTTGTGATTAATACGGGATTGCATGTTTTAATTGGTTTGAAAGGATGAATGATAATTGGAGCATTTGTTAATCGAAATGAAATAAATCATAAACCCATATAAATCAAGTCAATAAAAGAGTTATTTATATAATATTCTAGAACCCCAGATACTATAACTCACTACGTATTAATATCAGATGTTGAAACATGAAGGCTCAAAACCTATCTACAAACATTAATTATGGCACATCTATCACTCGATATAGACTCAAACCATTGGTATCAAGCATAACACCTTCAACTTGTACTTACATCAAATCATTAATTCCACATATATGGATGGAGACAATGGGTTCTATGTTAATCAAGGAAAATCTATAAGAAATACAATAGGAGATAGTAGGTCTATACATATAAGTATTAGTGCTTGATCTCTAAATGCAACATTAATCTCACCATTTTATCATCACACACATACTATTGAATCCTAACCCAATGTCTTGTTGTACCTTAATTCATCAATAAGCTAGTCTCATCTAAGTAGCTACAGCTTAAAACAAAAAAAATCCTCAAAGGGTGAGCAAATTGCTTAGTACAAAAGTTACCATAAGCACATATGCATGAACACGTAGTCAGTCATATCATACATGGATGCAAGCATGTGAGAACAACAACCGTTTATTATCTTTTAGTTAATATTTGACATACAACATACCTTTAGCATTCCAAAGTTTGAAGTACTTATGACCTTGAGTCACATATGATAATAAAATCTAGTGTTAGGTGCTCCCTAATATCCGGGAGTCCAAAAATCAACCTAGAATTTACCTAAATTATTTCGGTATGTAACTCCACTTGGGACAATGCTGCATACCAATTATCAAGATGCTACCCTAAGATTACTGGTACTCTCAGTCCCTTAACTCTAGCTATGCACACTTAACGTAGATAATGTTTAAAGTTGAATATAATTTAAGTTTGCCTTCAATTATAACTATACACGCAAATAGAACACACAAAGTAACCTTGTACCTAAATTAGGAGTCTCCGATAACACCTGACTTTCTAAACATTTGATCTCAATTCTAGAAACTGAGATGAGAACACAATTCACTAAGTGCTAATGTTCTATTCTCATGTTAAAGTCTTCCTAAAGTTATTATGATTCAAGTCTTATTAGTTGCAACTTAAGGGATTACACTTTGAGAAGTGCTTAATATAGTGGTTTAGGTTTGATTCATGTTAAATCTTGATTTAGTTTGATAGGAACAAGTTTGGAATCAAGATTTATAAGTTTTAGGCAAATCAAATCGTCTACCTTTAAGTCGGTATCTAGATATACCATCAGGATTGTTCTATGAACAGAATTGAAGAAAAATCATGAAGGAGGGCTTGTAATTGGCAAGCCAGCTCCTTTTGTAGCCATCAAGCTTGTTTCGCCCTGAAGCAGTGGAGTTGCAACAGTTCCACCATGTAAATCAACCTATAATAGTAACCGACCTCACAATCATTATTGTAGATACGATTTACACAAGGTGTTCATGACTTCACGCTTTGAAGTAAATAGCTTAGTCAACATTAATGATAAAATTACACAAAGAATTAGAAATTTTAAATCATATTTATATGGATTTAACTATATTATCTTAAAATCTCATGAAATATTTACACACCATAGTAATCTGGTAAGTAAAATATTACATGATCATCCTATAAACCTAAGAGTTAATGAGAAAAGCTATAAAAGACTCGATTGATTAGCCAGATTGATCCTTATTCTCTCAAGGCACTTAAAAAAAATGTAACCTCTAAATAGTTATAGCACGACATTTTAATTGTCATTTGCAAAAAAGTTTATAAAAGTATGAATAACCAACAGTTTGGTAAGTTGGGATAGAGACTTAAGAATACATATTAAACACAAACAAGGTATTTAAATAATTAATTAAATGCAATGCAATGCAACACGCAAATACCATCATACAATGTGATCTAATTCGTTATGAAGTCGAAGAAAATTTACTTGTTTTAGTTCAGGTTAAGGAATTTAATATTTATGCAATAGCTTACAACCAAACTCAAGATTGTACAATAAAGACACCATTCCCCCTATGCCTATCATTCAAACCATTGTCCTCATCCTTACTGCGACCTTTTCTCTTATCACTTAATTTGATTAAGGATGAAGAATGGACCATTATGCTATCTAGTGCTATTTAGTTTTATCTCTTTTGAAAGTGCCAGTATTTGGTTGGAGAATCCTAACCGTCCCTTAAAGGTTTATAATGCATGTTTAATTAAAGTATTATGTCAAATATGGTTAAATTCAATTTATGATGATAAACCACTTTATACAAATTACAACAATTCAACGCGACAAAGCATCAGAATTTAGTTTAGTAGTTAAAGATACACAAATATACACACAAACATCTACCTACAAGTACAAACAATATAATTCTAAGCCTTCGAATACTTTCATATGGTACTTTAAAATACAACGATATATTGAACCTAATTTACCCGAAATTCTCAATTTTCTCACTCGATTTGTTGTAAGGTCAATTTATTGTCAGTTATCCCCGTAATATAAATACCCTTATTACATACAAGCTTTTAAATCGTAATTATACCCAATTATCTAAGTTTTATATTACTTATAACTAAACTAATCCTTAAGTAGTTTCCGATTCGATCTCTGACTCAGTTTCTGAATTAGCTTCTAATTATAGCTTTTTATTCGTTACCTTAAGTATTTCTTTCTATCCAATTATATGAAATTCATTTAATTACATTTAAATATACCTAAATCCCCTACTTGGCTCTTAACTAGTATTTTGGTCCCAATGGTATACTCTATTCCTAATTTAACTACCAATTTTGCTCCCAATGTGAAAATAACTTACATTTTTCACATTTATTTTCACATAATTTCTAAATTTAAGTTTCAAATCATATTTTTAATATATTCCTAACATTATAATACTATTAATTTTTACTTAATATTTTCTACTCATTTAATGTCCAATTTTACCCATTATTCTTGTATACATATTCATCACATAATATATATAATATCTATATCTAACACCTCAAACACTACCAATATCATATTACATTAGCAAATTACATCCCATAATACCCAATTACATACTAAATTAATATTTATACCAACTTAACCTTAAATCACAAAATTAACTTAAAATATACTCTTTTATCTACAATTTTAAAGCCTAAAAATTAAGTAAAATTTTAGAAAATTAATTTTTGAAAAATATCCCGATAACACTGTTATAAATACTCTAAATAGTATATACAAAAATTTTGAAGTCAAAACTATATTATTAAGGTCATTTAAATTAGTATTGAAAATTGGCTCGAGTTTAGGCATTTTTTAAGCATTGTATATCTCGAGACTTAATTTAATCAAATTAATAATTTCTTAATTCCACATACATAAATACCTTAGAATACTAAATTTTATAATTTTCTGTATATATTTGGTATTTTTTATAAATTAAACAAAATTGGGTGTAAAATTAGAATTATGTGATTGGGTAGCTTCCAGCCACTTGTAGTGGCCGCAAGGATGTCGACAGCCCCTAGCAATGGTTTTAGGGTGTAATGGTAGTGGCCATTTGATTTTAGGTGGTCGTTGGTTGTTTGTTTCCCTTACAAGCCCTAATTACACATTATTTTTCTAATTTTTCCTAAAAATACTTTTTCTTCTCTTCTTTGCTCTCCTTATTTTTTCTGACTCCCAAATTGACTAAAATGAATTTCACATGAAGATTGTTGAATTTATAGGGTTGTATGAATATCCTTTTTCAATTTTTTAGTGCCATATGTCCTTTATCTTCTTCCTTTTTCACTTTTTAGTTGGGTAAATTCTATTGGTTCATTTTCCATGCTTAATCTCCGCTTGTTATGACCAAGATCTAGACATTTCCAAATTTTTCCTTAATTATTTAGTATTATTTTAGCATATTCTAGTTATTTTAAGTAATTTCGGGTATTTCTACCTACATGTAAATAAATATATAATACAAATAAATACTCTTAAATATTATTTATGTTATTTTATGATTTTTAGTGTGCACATAATTTATCTCTATTGACTGGTTAGTTATTAGAACTTATTTTACGTTTTTTCGATAAATAACGGGTAACACATATATAATTCAATATTATAAATATTTAATTATTTATTTTCCTAAATTCAAAATCATGTGATCACTTGTACTAATATTTCTATTTTTGTGGTAAAATTTGGACTCGATCGGAAAACTTACCGATTGCCATAAATTTTATGTATTTACTTCGAACACCTGATTGTAGAGCTTACATTTCTAACCCTTCCCCCCCTACTTTAAAAAATTTTTGTCCTAAAAACTTCTATACATCTACATTTTACTCATTTAACCAAAAATGATAATTAACATACTTTTACTAATTTGGAAGTTAGAAAAGCAATGAGTATTGCTTCGTCATTGCTACTTTCAACTTTCAAGTAATCTTTAAATCTAGACCTTCTTTCTGTTGTACTTTCACATATTTCATATTTCGATTCCTTAACTTTTGAACCCAATTATCTAGTATCTTCATCGATTACTTCACAACTTGAAAATTTCTCTTTAATTCTACTGGCTTTATCTCCACGATTGCATTCAGGTTCTTAACAAATTTCCCTAACATCGAAACATGAAATACATCATGGTAACCTAACAAACCTAGGGGTAAGGCAATTTTATAGGATGCATTTCGCACTTTTTTTAATACTTCAAATGGATCAATATATCATGGGCTTAACTTTCCTTTTGAGCCAAATTGTCTAAGTCTTTTGAATGGGCTTATTATAATATAAACATGATCTTCGACTTCAAACTCTGATGGCCTTCTCTTCAAATCTGCTCAACTCTTATAACGCTTTTGAGCTTTCTTCATTCATTAAGATTAACCACAGCCTCTGTCTTAAGTTCAACTCCTTTGGAGTAAAGAAATATTTTAGACTTTTGTGATCGGTATATATTTCACACCATTGTTTATATAGATAATGTCTCTAAATTTTTAAAGTAAACACTACAGCTGCTAATTCCAAATCATGAGTTAGATAATTTTTGTCATATGGCCTCAATTGTCTTGATGCATATGCAACAAATTTTCTATTTTGCATCAATACACAACTCAATCGATTTCTAGAAGCATCACTAGACAAGTTATACGGTTCAACTGGATCAAGTAATGTTAATACTGGTACTGTAACCAGTAGTTTCTTTAACTCCTGAAAACTCAGCTCATATTCCTTATCTCATTCGAATTTTACATCTTTTTTAGGTCAATTGAGTCAATGGTCTGGTAAACCAAAGGCATTACAAAAAATTCATGATAACTATATCATATTCTAAATGCAGTTTTAGGTACATCCTTCAGCTTAACTTGTAATTAATGATATCTTGATTTCAAGTAAATTCTAGAAAACATAGTTGCACCCTGTAGCTGATCAAACAAATCATTGGTGCAGGGTAGCAGATACCTATTCTTAATAATAACCTTATTTATTTCCCAATAGTCTATATACAATCTTATAATACCATCTTTCTTCTTCATAAATAATACTGGTGCTCCCCATGATGAAACACTTGGTGGAATAAATCCTTTGTCTAATATCACCTGAAGTTGCTTCTTTAGCTATTGAAGTTCTATTGATGACATCTGATATGGAGCTTTAAAAATAGGTTTAGTTAAAGGGACTAAGTCAATAGTGAAGTCCAACTCTTGATGCAAAGCTAGACTAGGTAGATTCTTTGGAAACACGTCCGAATACTCACTTGCTAATGTTATATCTACTATTGTAGGAGTCTCTTTTTATACTTGGTGGCAAATACCCAACAAAACTTCCAATCATTCTCTTTTACCTTTGTTTCATACGTTTCATCATATATCTCCACAACAGAAAATTTCAAGTTGCTTCCATCGGCTTTTCCTTGAAATACCATTTCTCCATCATTTAGAGTAATAGTTTTACTTTTGTATTTAACATTTGCTTTATACTTAGATAATCAATGTATTCTCATAATTATATCATAACCTGGTAAATGTAATATTACAAGACTTATAGGATACTCCTTCTCTTCAATTTTAATTCTACCATTGTGCACTACTTCTTGAGTAATTACTTTCTCTCTAGTAGGTGTTCTAACTCTATAAGTCGTATTAATCTTAATCATACTAATCTCCTTCCCATTCACAAATTTTTGACTTGTAAAGGAATGAGATGTACTAGTATCAAATAATGCAAAAGTAGGTTATCCATTTATAAGCACATTTCTTGGAATATATTAATACTATAATTACTAACTAGACTTGCATATATAAATCTCAAAATTTAAGTATTTAAATTTAACTTACACTTAAATTATCATCAGAATAAGTAGTCTAAGCACATACAATCATAAGTCCTTCGCAATTTTTTTCTTCAACTTCCATAATCTCCTTAGCATTGTCATGATAATACTCCTGCATCCAATCCGCAAAATCTTTATCCTCTTCATTTTCCATATCCTCTATAGTAAAGATACGAGCAAATGCAATCATGTTATCAAAACCTCCAGTCCTCCGAGCTCCTTATCAAAACTGTAGACAATACCTGGAGAAATGCTTATTTCTACGACATTTGTTATGCTTCATAAGTTTCATTCTAAGGTACGTTCGCATATATGGTTCTGATCTTTACGTATAAAATACTTTTCTCTACGTTGAACACAATTTCTCAAGAAATGATTTGTGTCGCATTTCCAACACTTAATATTACTATCCTTATCATAAAAACTCAAACCTAGCATTAATTGCACTGAGCTACTAGCTAAAGTTGCTGGTTTCATTCTTTTCTATCTAGAACTACTAGTTACACCAGGATGCAATCTTTTAAATGATGAACTTAGTCGATAACCTTTGTTAATCTTTTGACCCCACATTACTTGCATCCTTATGCAATTTATTCTCCAATTTTCTTACTTTATCCATTACTTCAGTATAAGTAGTGAAACCATAATCTTCTAGCTTATAACACATTATAAGATCGAATCTAGTAAGGAACAAATCCTTCTTTAATTTAGGAATATCTTGATATGAATCAGGTGTATAGTGCAATAGTCTCTTAAATTTAGTTTTATATTGAGTCACACTCATACCTCCCTTCTTAAGTTTAAATAAATCTCTCACCATCTTGTTTTAGACACTATAGGGAAATATTCTTTCTTAAACCTTTGCTAAGTAATATTATTCCCCAATTGCCTCGCTTTCAAGTCCAACCAAACTTAAGCAACTAACTTTTAACATAAAGGTACCATATGCTAATTTTTGGGATTTCGAGATTCTAAAGGCCTTAAAACTTCATTTAACCTTAGCTAGCCAATTGTTAGCAAAGGCTGGTTTATCCATTTATTCGTTGAAGTAACAATTTGCTTTTATAAACTTAGGAAACTTATTTACGTCTTGTCGTCGTTCTATTCTTTGTTCAGCCCTGGTAGCCTCCTATTACTCGTGTTACCATCAGTAATAAGATGTTGAATCAACATTCCTTATTGCCTCATCATCGTTTATATATTGGCAAGTATTTGCCTAATGGATATAGTCTGTTATGGTGGTAGGGGTATATCCTGTCTATGTTGTTCCCTTAGGAGTGATGGTACTTGGGGTTAAGGGTTTTAGTTTCCCTCGATCTTTCCATTACGACTCCCATCTCCAGTTTCAGCCATACTAGCTTAGTATTTATAACTTATAAAACTTGTATACATATTTATTTATAAGTTATCGAATTCCTTATTCTTATAAATATTTCAAAAATTATTGAATTCCTATAATCTGCACTTATATAAAATAATAATAATAACAGTATTATTTCAGTTAATATGCATAATATATATAACTTTCTCTATTAGCTTGATTCTTACTTTACATCATTGTAGTTGATTACAACTCCAGTAAATAAAATGTACAACTCGATAGACTTTTGATTATATATATAAAATTTACAACTTGATTACATCATTATTTACATTAAGTTGTATAGACTAAATATTTGCATTAACTTATACAATACATTAGATTTAATTACATATATACATGATCTAGGAGATACATGATCTAGGAGCTACAAAATACATCAAAAGGTCAAAATATATATTGGTTTAAGCTAAAAATGCTACTAGATCACACCTAAAGATCTAATTAAACAAATTCAATCAATTGTAACTAATCTTCGTTAAAAGAACTATCTTTGGTAGCAACCTAATCGAAAGGAACCTACTTTATATGTCCATCTACTATGTTATCTTCCTCATCACTTGCAAATTCAGAATTTATTGATATTACTTCTGGGCTCTCGAGCATTACAATCACCTCATACACCTCATCATTCTCAAACTCATTAACACAGCCATTTCCTATTTCTTCACGCTCTATTTCTTCATTTTGTGCAGGTTCTGCCTCTACCTGCCTTCCTGTGCCATTTCTTATTCTAGCTATCCTAGTATCACCTGTAAATTGCATGACTATAGTATGAACATGTGCACTAGATTCATCTTCACCATCCATCTCTTGTTCCTCCTCTTTAGGTTCTTCATCTTCAAGTTTTTCCTCCTCAGTATCCTCTTCCTTAAGATCCTCCTCTTCAATATTAGCCTAATTCTCTTAATGACTACTCTTTTTTTTTTTTTATCAAAATGAGTTACCCACTACGGTTTTATTGGTGGTGGGTTTTCCTGTAGTGGCCTTAGCACCATAGGCTTAGGGTTAAGTTCATTTGATTCCAAGGGTATCTCTATACCTTCTTCGATTAGTTAGGAAAATAGGGAAACTAATCAATAATCCCTTGGATAATGCCTAGGAATATGTGGTATACTAGCAGGAATATGTGTGATGCTAGTTGAGTAAGGCCTTCCTTCTTCTAGTCTAGCCGGAAAATATTGTACAGGCATTGTTAAAGATATAATTCCTTCTTTATCGAACTATCCTTGCTTGAAGGCTGCTATTGTAGTATATCTATTGTATTGGGGCCTCGATATATTTTCATCAGCGACTACTAATCTTGCCAAGAATAATACATTCTATCATAAAATTTATCAATAATCTCGTTAACAGTCTTAAGCATATTCCAATCGGCCATCTCTAACAACAGCCATTGTATCTTAACCTTATAATCAATAGGGGCCTCCTCTTCATTCTAACTAAACCATACCTAACTAATTATTCGCTTACTCCTACGACCCACCTGATACTAAATATTATACTTACTTATACATTTACCACCTACCTAATACTATGCACTCTCATAGTTTTCCTAAAATATCTATTTCTTTTAATTATGATACTTTAAAGCGAGTTCACTAGAACAATGCTTCAAAGTGAGTTCACTAAAATCAAGCTCTAATACTAACTAAGAATTGTTACTCCTTGAAGCACGCGGAGTTACAACAGTCCCTCCGTATAAACCAATCTATGATAGTGATTGACCTCATAGAAACTATTGTAAATATGATTTATATAAGGCATTTATAATTTCTTGCTTTGAAGTAAACAACTCATTTAAGATTAATGATAAAACTACATAAATAACTAGAACTTTTAAGTCATATTTACATGGACATACCTATATTGTCTTATAATCCCAAGAAACGTTTATACACCATAGTAGTCTGGTAAGTAAAATATTACATAACCGTCCCATAAACCTAAGAGTTAATAAGAAAAACTCTAAAATAGTCGATTGATCAACTAGTTTGATCCTCACTCTCCCAAGGTACTTAAAAAAAAACTAATTTTCGGATAGTTATAACGTGGCATTTTAATTGTCACATGTAAGAGAATCTATAAGAGTATGAACAATCAACAGTTTAGAAAATTGGCATGGAGATTTATGAATGCATATCAAACACAAATAAGGTATTCAAATAATTAATTAAATGCAATGCAATATGTAAATGCGATCATACAACGTGGTCTGGTTAGTTGTGAAATCAGAGAAATTTTATCCGCTCTAATCCAGATTGAGGAGTTTCAATGTTTATGCAACAGTTCATAACTAAACCCAAATTTGTGTAATAGAGGCATTGCTCCCCCATGACTATTCTTTGAACCAATGCCTTCATCCTTACTGCGACCTTTTCTTTTATCACTTAGTTCAACTAAAGATGAAAAATGGATTATTATGCTATCCAGTACTATCCCTTTCGAAGATGTTGATATTTAGTTGGAGAATCCTAACCATTCCCTAAAGGGTTACAATGTATGTCTAATTAAGGTATTAGGTATTTGGTTTAAGGTGATCAAACAATTTCACTTCATACAAATCACAACAATTCAACATGACAAAGAATCATAATTTAGTTCAGTAACCAGAGACATATAAGTATACACATAAACATATACTTACAAGCGCACAAAAACATATATCTACAAGCATAATTGTCCCACTTAACTTACCTAAAATTCTCGATTTACTCACTTGATTTGTTGTAAGGTCAATTTGTTGCCAATTGTCCCTATAATATAAATACCCTAATTATGTACAAGCTTTTAAATCATAATTATACCCAATTATCTAAGTTTATATTACGTATAACTAAACTAATCCTTGACTAGTTTTCGATTCAATCTTTGACTCGGTCTTTAAATTAGATTTTAATTTAACTTCTTGTTATAGTTTTTTACTCGTAACCCTAAGTATTTCTTCCAAGCCAATTATATAAAATTCATTTAATTACATTTAAATATCCTAAATCCCCTATTTGGCTCTTAACCAATATTTTGGTACCGTTATTAGTTCCAACGGTATACTCTACTCCTAATTTAACTATTGATTTTGTTCTCGATGTGAAAATAACTTACATTTTTCACATCATTTCTAAATTAAGTTTCAAATCATATTTTTAATATATTCCTAATATTATAATATCATTAATTTTTACCTAATATTTTCTACTCATTTAATTTCCGATTACACCTATTATTCTTATATACATATTCATCACATAATATATATAATACTTATATTTAACACCTCAAACACCACCAATATTATATAACATTAGCAAATTACATTCCATGATACCTAATTACATACTAAATCAGTATTTATACTAACTTAACCCCAAATTGCAAAATTAACTTAAAATATACTCTTTTATCTACAATTTTAAGATCTAAAAATCAAGTAAAATTTTAGAAAATTAATTTTAAAAAAATATCTTCATAGCACTATTATAAATACTCTAAATAATAGATACAAAAATTGTAAAGTTAAAACTACAATATTAAGGTCATTTAAATCAGTATAAAAAACCAGTTAGAGTTTAGGGATTTTTTAAGTATTGTATATTCCCTGACCTAATTTTATCAAATTAACGTTTTTTTCTTAATTCTACATACATAAATACCTTAGAATACTAAATTTCAGAAATTTATATATATATTTGATATTTTTTATAAATTAAACAAAATTGACTGTAAAATTAGACTTACTTGATCAAGTAGCTTCCAATCACTCACGATGGCTCCAAGGTTGTCGGCAACCCCTGGCGACGGTTCTAAGATGTGGTGGTAGTGGTCGTTTGATTCTAAGTGGCCGTTGGTTGTTTGTTGCCCTTATGAGGCCTAATTGCATACTATTTTTTCTAATTTTCCTTTAAAATACTCTTTTTTCTTTTCTTTCCTCTCCCTATTTTTTTTCGACTTTCTAACTAACTAAAATGAATTCCAGATGAAGATTGTTGAATTTATAATGTTATTTCAATATCTTTTTTCAATTTTTGAATGCCATATATCCTTCATCTTCTTCCTTTTTCACTTTTTAGTTGGGTAAATTCTATTAGTTCATTTTCTATGCTTAATCCCAGCTTGTCATGACCAAGATCTGGACATTTCTAAATTTCTTCTTAATTTTCTTGATTTTTCGTTAATTATTTAGTATTATTTTAGCATATTTTAGCTATTTTAAGTAATTTTGGCTATCTTTACCTACATGTAAATATATATATGGTATAAATAAATACTCCTAAATATTATTTATGTTATTTAAATATTTTTAGTTTACATGGAATTTATTTATATTGACTTACTAATTATTGTGGTTTTCGATAAATAACGGGTAATATACACATAATTCAATATTATAATATTTAATTATTTGTTTTCCTAAATTAAAACTCACAATATCACTTTTACTAATATTTGTAACTTCATTGTAAAATTTAAGCTCAATCAAGCAACTTGCTTGATTATCGTAAATTTTATGTATAAACTCCGAATACTTTATTGCAAGACTTACAAAGCCGACTTTAAATTGGCAGGTTGGCTCTTACATTGAGCCATGGCCTTCTTCTTTTTCCTTTGCAAAAACTTCTTCCTTCATTCCAATTTGAAGGCCCCTTCAACAAACACCATTCCCAATAATTCGTAACTCTAAAGTACACTTTAAAACTAACATCCTAGCGCTAAAAATTCATCTTTTATTGTTTCTCACATTGTATGTCATTATTATTAAAATCAAAGCATTAGAGAAAGCTTGGTTGCATTCTTCTTCTTACGAAAGTGGAAACCCCATACTTTCTTCCACAATAATCTTAAAGAAACAATCTTTTTTCATGAACAACACATCAAAAAATTCTTTTTATAATATTAACCATGAAACTTACTTACAAGATTTATCTATCCTTTCTTGTTATGGTTCGTCTTTTTTAAGAAATCACGAAATTCTTGTTTTGGTTTTAAGGGTTGCATTATTGGCTTCCAACATCATGAGAACCGTAAGATTCTCGAAAGAAAATCCATCTTACCTTCCTTTTGTAATCCTTCTTGAGTTTACGAGGCAGGAATTGCTATTTGTGAATAAAGTTTACATTGTCTTTTATTTTAGTGAAAAGGCACGAGGCACGAGCGGTACACGTACCACTTAGCACTTAGTAAGGACCAACTCCCCCTCAAACTTACATGTATTTTCTCACATAATAACTTTTATATTTATCATTTTTTTCTTAAAAATTTAGGTTATTAAACTCTATTCAAACATAGATTCATTTGTTCAACAATTAGAATTTTCTTTTACTATCTCTCTAACTTTCTCTAGTCCTTACAAGAGTAAGATAAGAATATGCTAGATTCAAATTTTGGTTAACTCTCTTCACAAAGTTGTTTTGTGTATAATTTGGATGCGCCTTTTCTAAATTATTATTTTCTTTTTATATCGTGTACGTATCTATAGTTTTTAGTAATGAATTTGTTTAAGAAAGAAACTAATTGTTTAATTGTTTTAGTTACAAAAGTAGTTATAGAAATGAATATTTATTTACATATTAGTCCAATAATACTTCATTTGCTCAAATCCTTATTTTTATTATTTAGTCTTAAATTTTGCAAAAGATGTTGAAAGGAATAGGTTAAAGACAATAAGAGGAGGAAGAAGAATAATGCAATGTATTAATGGCTAATTATTTTTGCTATGTATGGCTCTAGATGTTAAATATCACATTTGAAAATCATTATCGTACACCAAAACTATTGTAGTCTAATGGTATTAATAGGTATGGATGGGTACAAGCTGGCTAGGTTATAAGTAGAGATGCTAATAACGCGAGTTTAGGATAGAATAATTGATCTCATCTATTTCACCCTGCTTCCTTGTAAGGCTCCCAAGAATCTACTTACCTTGATCCTTGAACCACCATATGGGGCTTTTTTAAACATGTTAGCAATGCAATCCAACCTAATAATTGATCTCATCTATTGTGAAGAAAACACATGGTAATAAAAGAAACTATATATTACATAAGTAAGCTTCAGCAACTCATAGAATATATAATCGATCTTAATTCTTTAAATAAAGCTTGATATACAAATTATGGTAATATTCCTACTACATAATCTAATAGTAGAAAGCAACATTATGACTGTAAGCCCCATAATTGGGCCTTTTTGAATTAAGTATGTAAAATTTAGGAAGATTGTAAAAGTGGTTTGATTCACTCTAAATTTTATAATGAAGTTAAAATTATTAGTAGAAGTGGTCCCATGAGTTTGGATTTAAGGAAATAAAATAATAAATAAATAAATATTATATTTATATGATATATGTATCTCATTCGTTATTTATTGAAAACAAGTAAAACAAGTTTTGATAATTAATGAGCCACTAAAGATAAAATATATGCATACTAAAAGTTATAAAATAATATAAATAATATTTAAAAGTATTTATTTGTATCAAATATGAATCTACATGTAAAAAAAAGAACCCTAAATTACCTAATATATACTAAAATACACTAAATAAATTTAAGAAAAATTAATAAAAAATTATGTGGCAGTCTTACAAACTATGTTGAGAGGTGTGGCATGCTTAAGATGTTGTGGGAATAACTTTTACAAGGTTAAAGGAAATTTAACCTACTTGATTAGTAAAAATAGGTGACACTTAACCAAAGGAAAATTTCCACCATCAACTAGACACTATAAATCTAGATGAGCACTCTTAGAGTTATTTAGCCACTTCAATGTATTAGAAAAATTAGGAAAATGTTTGGAGAGTAGAGCAAATATTTATAGGAAATTTTATAAAAATATAGTACAATTGGGGAAAAAAAAGGGAATGAGTACTAAACTAAGACCTAGGAATGAGAGGTTGCCACCACTTAATAAAAGAGGCAGTGCCTAGAGTTGCAAACAATCTCTCCACCACTAGTGATAGCTAGAGCTACTAATGCTGGTGAGTGTCTTAAACCTATTTGATTTTCCTTAACTTGATAAAAATAGTAATTTTTATCCAAAAATTATGAAAAAGTTTACTCAAACAAATTTTTGTATGTAGTCTTTGAGAAAAATATTATTTTAATGAAATTAAGTTCCAAAATATATCGCTCTTAAGAAATTGCTAAACTCGAGCTAATTTTACTTTCATTTTCAAAAATCCTATTAACATTATTTTGATTGCAAAATTTTTCTATAAAACATCTATTATATGTATTAATTTACTATGAAGATTTTTTTGTGAAAATTATTTTCTATATTTTCATTTAATTTTTAGGCCCTAAAATCTTATTAAAATAGTTATTTATCAAAGTATACTTAATGATTTTCAAAGAAATTGATCTAAAATTTGATTTAGCGAGTATTCTGATATATTATAATGTTGAATGAATTTGAAAGATGAAATTTGTAGTGCTAGAAGTGTTTGATTTGAAAGTTGTAGGCTTGGGGTTGATGTATGTATGGTATGTAAAGTGTTGAAATAATGAAGTAAAGTATGGTTGATTCAAATTGAAGTGATATTGGGTTATATAATGTACTTTGATTCTATTATGAATTAGAATTGTGGGAAATTATACTAAAATGCAGTGTACATTCAGATTAGATGCTAATTCAGAACCTAGATTAGAGACAAGGTATATAGACTGAACTAGGAAGTTGATTAAAACATAAATAAAAAACTCTATGTACTTGAGACAAAGTTAGATAAACTTTAGAGAATAGATTAGTAGATGTTATAAGGCTTACGAGTAAAACTATAATCAGGAGCAGAATTAAAGGTTAAATCAAAAATTGAATCAAAGACTATTAAGAGCAAGACTTAACACAAGAGACCTAAAACCTGGAATAACTTAGTATAATAGAACCTTCAACTAAAGATAATAATCTAAGTTGTAGAATAAAGCTTCTATATAGTAGTTGTATTAATACTAATATGATATTTTTATTATAGGGACTATAGGCGAAGGCACAACATAATTTTCCCCTTAGTGAGCAAATAAAGAAGTTCAGGTAAGTTTAGGGATCAATACGTTATTATATTTTGGAGTACTATTTCATAGTACTTAAAGACATAAGATTATACTTAGTTGTGCTTATATGCAACTTATATGTGCCCATGCTTATGTATCTCTGATGCTTGATTGTATGCTATTGGCTTGCTGTTGGGGATTGCAATTGATTATACTACTTGTCGTTGATTGGTCAGCTTAATCCAAATTTAACTATATTAGACAACTTTCAATTGGACATGCATTAGAGGATGATTAAGATTCTTCGACCAAATACTTACCTTTTCGAAAAGGATAGCCAAAATGGCTACTTAGTTGAATTAAGTAACAGGAGAAAATGCCGTGATAAGGGTGAAGGTGGTGATTCAAAGGTCATCGTGAGAGAAAAGATGTCTCTATTGTATAAGCTTAGGTTTGGTTGTGAGCTATTACATATGTGCTGAAACTCCTCAAGTCTGGATTAGAGTAGGTGAAATTTCTCTAACTTCAATAATTCTTTGTTATGAACTATATCGATTTTCAAGATCGGAGCCATCAACTACTCGACCATCTCTTCAAATGATAATTTCTATTATATATTTATTCCACCAAATAAAACATGGCTATATAAGTGGATACCATCATCAAGTTAGCCTCTTTCTAAATAAAAGGCTACTTTAGCATCTTTCTAAAGGGCGAGATCAAGCTCCCCTTACATCATAAGGCGAGATAAAGGACAAATTTTCAACCACACCTTGAATACTCCACTCCAAGTCCTACAATAGATTAGACAACATTATGCGATGGCATTTTTCTGTTGCATTACATCTAATTAATTGTCTAATATCCCTAATTGTGTTTATTGTATAGTCTTATGTCTTCGTCCCTACTTATTGAGTAGTTGGTTGCTCAAACCTCTATAGATGTTTTTGCAAGTGTTGATTAAAATGCCGTGTTATAACTACCCCGATGTTAGTCACTACTGGATTATGGGGAGTAAGGATTTAAACGAGAGATTTTATTGGACATTTTGAAGCTTTGATTTTGATCTTTTTCTAGACAAACTATGTAAATGTTATCTCAGCTTAAGTTACTAGGTTAACTAAATATTTCCTAATCTGTTGCAAATTTAATAATGTTTTAAGACTTCTATTTATAAATTAATGGTGTTTCCATATGAACTATTTATTTTAAAGTGAGTTAGTCTTAGATGCTTTGTGTAAATTAGGTCTACAATAGTGACTGTGAGGTTGGTTTTTATCTTAGGTTGGTTATACGGTAGGACTATTATGATTCTATTGCTTTAAGGTGTGACAATGACTTAAGTTCTTCTCTTATAGAACCATAAACCCTGATCATAAATTCAAAGCTATCAAGTGAAGATTTGTGATCCCAATATTGTATGGTTATCACTTTCTCTCCACGGTTAAATAATAACAAAAGTGAAATCTGTATACAATTTGACGAACTCGTGTAATTTTAGAGGAATGAAATCAAGTGAAGGAGGGCCAATGATTATGTTCTAGTATTTCCTTCGTCAGATGCAAAAATGCAATCCTAAATGGCCAATGAACTCACCAAAGAGAGAGAGAGCATAAAGAATTAGAACATTATCTATCTAATACAAAGTTTCTCACATATAGACATTATTATTAACTAGTTAAAAAGTCCGTGCAATGTACGGATGAATATTTAAATCATTATCATAATTTTTTAAAAACAATTTTAACGAATAAATATATAAATTCAAAATATAAACATTTATTGGTATGTTATTTGGGGAAAAAAATCATATTATTATGAATGAATAGATACATGATTCTGTTTTCTTTTAATTTTGTAGAATTGAGTATCATTTATTACATATTGAACTGAAAAACAAATGTTAATGTAAAAAGCACTTCTTAAAGAAATGGCTCATTCCATCTTCATTCTTTTAGCTATATTGTTAAATGATTTTCATTTGCATCATATAATCATTTCTCTTCTTTTTAAATTGTTTGTCCTTTCACTTTGGAGAGTGGCTTAAGAAATAAACAACAATCGTTTGATTAATAATTCTTTTGTTTAATGTATCATTCTCTAAATTTATTAAATGACTACTATCATATTAATTATAATATAGTAATATTGTAAAAAAATTATGGAGACACAATATATTAAAAATCCTTCTTCTAAAAAAGGTAAGTACTTCCAAAATTATTCCAAACTAGTTAAAGAGCTCGTGTAATGCGCAGATAAAAGTTTGAATAATTGATTATATTCTTTTTCGAAAACAAAAAATATAAATATACTTGATTATATTCTTTTTTGAATAATAGAATAAGGATAAATGAGTTAATCATATTATAATGATAATGTGAGTATGGTGTTTGTTAATATACTTATTTATTAACAGTAAAATGTAAATAATAATAATAATAATAATAATAATAATAATAATAATAATAATAATAATAATAATAATATGATGATGAAGACGATGATGACATTGCATTAAAAAATTATGGAAATATGTTATATTAAATTATTCTCATTATATATGATGATATGTTAAAAAAAAAACACTCATATAGACAAACTTTCTCCCTCTATGTCTCTTATTATCATGTTTTTATTACCAAATTATACGCAATATATATAATTTTAATATATAGAATTACTGTATAGTATCTAATTTTGAAATTATTTTAGATATGTATTTGTAGATGGAGGGTTCTAAATAGTATCGTCACATGAAAGTTGTATGAAAGTTGCGTTGCACGTGACCATAGAGGAGTAACATGTAAATGGCACTTGCAGGGAGGACTTAGAGGAAAAAACGACCGAAAAGAGAAACAAGCAGTCTCAATAGTTCAAGCATACTTGTGATAGGCGAAGGAGCTATTAAGCATCAACCTTACTATGTGCAATTTGTCTATTTTTGTCATCAATAATATGTTTAAATTTTCATTAATATCAATTCACATTAAGCTTCAAATTTTTTATATTGATTAGCAATATATTAAATTTTTTTTCTTCAATAGACTTCTCATTTGATATGCAATGTGCATTAAATTACTAAAAAAAAAATCATAAAGTCATACTAATATTAAAAAATTATAAAAATTGTAAGATTTAAGTATATATTTCTAAAAATTTTAGTTTTTAGCTGTTATGAACAATTATTTTTATACAATTTAAAAATTTCAAAATGGTTTAAAAATTAATGTTGAAATTTATAATTAAATTTCAAAAATAAAAGAAGTTTTGAAGGACTTTCTTTATTTTCAACACATGAATTGTGGATGTGTGATTCGCCAGTATATATGAAGAACTTATATTTCATTTCATACGTAATGTGGGTGTATATTTGCTAATTTAAATAAAAGCAAAAACTAATGTCTATTTTATGAAAACATTTCTTAGTAAAGATGATTCCTTCCCATCAATATTTTGATTTCATCTAACATTGTATTAAACTAATCCGATTTGCCATTATGAAACTATAAACACAATAGATATAAATGAAAAAATCTCAAGACACTAACTTACTATTTATGTTCTATTCCAAACATTGAAATGAGACTTGTAAAACGAATTATTTTGTCTGATCATATATAAGCGATAACCTTGGAAGATTTGAGATTAATTTGGCAATTACAACATTATAGGATATTTTTATTATGATATGGAAAATTTGATTATAATATTTATGATAAACATTGTTTTTATTTTTCCCTAAGTATGACAAATGATCATTTTTTACTAAATCTTAAAAGCTTTAAGGTCAGTGCAAAGTATTTTTATTATTTTATATGTGAATATTACTTTAAAAAAAAAACCAAATTTAGCATACAGCTTATATGGTAAAGATTATAATTATTTAATGATATTGCTTGTAAATGGGAAGGAAATATGAAAAATCTATTATAATTTAGCATTAAAGAAATCCGATTAAATATAACGAAACTACAACATAATAAATATAAATAAGAAATTCCAATAAAGTATTTTACCATTTATATTTCTAATATGAATATTGATGTGAAAATCGTTTGATGAATTGTTTTCTCATCTACCATATTATAGGATACTTTTATTATGATGAGAAAACATTGATTGTAATATTTATGATAAAAGATTCTTTCTTGAATAAGTAGGATAAATATTTATTCTTTCTTGGATAAGTATGATAAATATTTATTTTGTGATTAAGTCTTATAAGCTTAAGACTAATTGCAAAGTCATTTTAGTTATTTTAATTAAAAAATTACATTTTTAGTATTTTAAGTCAACATAGACATGTAGGAAAAAAAATTATGGTCATTTACTTAAACCAAACATTTTTTTATAATATTAATGTTATCAAGTATTAGTTAATAAATTGAACCGAAATGGTTATAACAAAGAAAAACACAATTTGCAAATTGTAGTATCATTGGGTTAAAATGATTCCTAAGCATTTAAATTATTATGATATCTAAATTATATTTGAAAATTTATATTATTTAAGAAATTTCTTAACCATTTGATATAATTTACACATTTTCATCAATAGTTCTTTTAGATAATGAATAAAAAGCATAAAAGAAACAAACTCTAATATTTAAGGCCTTTTATTAATATCCAAATTTTTGGAGATATCACTACTTTAAACACATGATGCATATAGATTAAAAAAAAAATAACGTCTAGTATGTATAGTTGAAAAACAAAAAAATTTGATCTAAACCTCCTTATAAGTGAGTGATAGATATGCTCTAATAAGATAAGGTTAATTAATAGATATAATGCATATAGTTTAAAGTAACTTTACATAATATTATTCATATTCATGTAGCATATTATTTACAGCATCTAGATATAGGGAAAAAAATGGCCATTTTACAACAATAATATTTATATTATGAATATAAAAAAAATGTTAATATTACAAAAGTATTTGCTTCTGTAACAAAACAAGCCTACATTTACACAATTTCCTTCGACTTTTTAGATTTAAATTTTGGGAGAATCATACCCATCTCTTTATCATTGATCGAATACATTTTCAGTTGTATTCTCTACATTTCTCTTAATTGAGAAATCAAGGTTTCATCCATTGATCTTAGAGGGTAAGAATCAAACCCTATAACAGTTTCCGTAGTGTATTAGTTTTTTTGTGCTTCTTGTAAATTATATAGAGGGAAGTATGTAGTTATATATAGTATGTTAAAACAAATTGATAGAATGATTTGAATCAATAATAAAAATAGAAGAAAAGATTAATTTGTAAATATTAAATGTTATTTTCAAATAGCAGTTTCGGGAAACCTAACGATGAAAAACATTATGATTCTGAAACTATATATGAAAAGAGTTTTTAAAACTATATATTATAATATGATATAATTATTATTTTTAATTACTTATGTATAGTGTATGTAGACATTAAATACATATATTATTTATTTTTTATTGAGTTCAACTTTTCTTGTCAAGTATTTTTTCAAAGTCTCGTAACCTAACCTGTATAGCATTTTGAAACCCTTTTTAAAACCCTGTAGGGTCCTACATTATAGGATAATTATTAAGTCAAGTATGTTAGGTACTTTATACAGATCCATTCGATAAGATCCTTACTTACGAGCCTATTCGTACCTTACCTTATAAAGTACAAGTTTCTAAATTTTTGGGTCAAAATCTACTTTTAGCATCTTGGAACTACTCTGGAATCTACAAATTTGTCTTCTTCTTTTTTTTTTTTTTATAAATTTCACGTTTATGTTATATTGATAAAGTAATTTATATGTGATATTGTAAGTTCTTTCTATATAAATTCTATAGGATTTATAGTAAAATCCGTTAAATGAAAAAAAAAGTAATTTGTTGGAAAGAACCCATCTTTATTATTTCAAGTTTATATGATCTTTGTGTTTAGCAAATGGGAAAGCACAAGGAGAAATAATAAAAAAAATGTAAAGATGGATAGGAAAATAGGGAAGAATGAGGAAAAGAATAGAAAACGTAAAACGAGAGAGATGACATTAGATTGAGTCATTAGGTGTTATTAACTAATGGGATTGATCTCCTTTTTTTTTTCTTTTTAATAAAACATTTATTGGTTGAAAAATATAATATTATTCATTCATAATATAATTTAATAAATTTTTTATAATGAGGAAATAAGATGCCTTGAAACTTGTACTATTTGTACATAAGAGTACAAGTTTAAAGGTACAGTTCCAAGGTAGGTAAAGGATAGGAAAACCTTACATCTATACCCCCACCATATTGGAGCAGGTTTTAGAAAATTTATATCGAAACCTATCTTGTGTCCCTGAATACACACTCGGGACTTATCGATGGAGTAAGGTACAAATAGTTACTCTATGTAATAGAATTGCTTGCTTTCCCGTAGGCATGAATATTGTTCTTGTAATAAGATGTATTAGATTGGAATCTTTATTTTCAAGTTATAATATGTAATGTGGTTGTAGAAAAAAAAAAAGGAAAAGAAAATGATGATTCTATGGCAACAACAAATTAACATAATGGCGTAAAATATAATTATATTTTAGAATGATATGAGAACACCTTGAAATCATTTAAAATGCTAAAGTTAGTGTAAAAATAAGTAGGAAATCACTTTGAGCATTTGAGAGAATTTTTTATAATCTCAAAATCCTCCAAAATGAGTTATAGCTTGATTTTTATTCCCTCTGTATTCTCTAATTGAGGATTGGAACATTGCCTTCCATAGCTCCATTGATGGTGTTTAAGCATACCATATATTCCACATAATTAGGATGACGTAGGAGGGTTGGAGTATCTAATAAAAGCTCGTATTTGCCTTGGGCTTGGAATTTGTACTGATCCTGAATATAAGGACATACTCTAGATTAATCACTTGACGTTTCCTCAAAGTCCATGCAACCAAAATGCTAACAAAGCTGAAAATTTTGGAGATACAGGAATAAGACGAAAAATCAAGAGGAATGAAGATCGACCAGATAGTGACGCAAGAAAAGAGGATTTAGCGTAGCAACCATGTAACCCAATGCTAACTATAAAAATCAGGGTAGCTGTTTACTTTATAAGTTATTTCAAATATCATTATGAATTTTAAAATTCATAAAGGCATTGATGGATATTTAATAATTTTATTCATTCCCTAGCCATTACATCTTGAGGGTTCAAATTAATTGACAAATCTCGCGAGATTCAAGCAATCAAAATGTTGTTTAATATACATTGTGCACATGATCTCTCTTTTATGGCTATAAGCTACACAACTTCTTAGTTTGAATGAATCTAGTAATGCTAAGATCATTGTGGCCTTAGAATCAATACTAGTCTTTTAATAAAATGAATTAAATTTAATTTCTCCCTTATCCAAAGTTATATTGTAATAATAAATTGAAAAAATAAAAGAATTCGGTAACTCTATTTATATATATATATATATATTTGATGATTAGAACGAAAGATAAATGATTCAAATCTAATTCATTCCATTAAGACATTAATGTTCATGTAACTAAATTACAAGTCCATTGGCTAGGAAATATTTTCTAGGAACAGATATCCATACTCTTTTCTTATTGAGAAATGCTAAATATAACCAAAGTAAGAGTTGCCAAAATTGATGACGATTGAGTAACACTAATGAAAATTGAAAACCCTTTGTACAGCAAACATGGAAGACAAGCTGTTTGAATAGTCACCCTAAACGTAATTCCAGATCAACGTTTCATAAGAAGAAGTCGCCCTGTGGATCAATACTCTATTCCTAGACCATCCAACAAGCCGAAATCTGCACAGCTATATAATCTGCTTGACTAGTTATTGATTCATGACGTTTTACATGGAATGTGACTGAAACTTGAAGTAAAAACTTAAGATCCAACCACTGGTGCGAGGGAAAAAAATTATACTGATTTTTTTGAACGATTGAAATGATAAAGATACTCTTTTGAAAATGCAAAACAACACTCCTTGTTAGGATTGTGGGGTTGGACGAATTGTCTAATTTAGATAAATGGAATTGACCCCATAACTATCTTAGAAGATGGAAGTATTATACTTATGAAATTCGAGTTTTTTCTATTAGTTCAAAAAGTTCCATTTAAGAATAAGCATAACTTATCTAAAAGAATTCCATCTTTGTCAATATGAAGGTGAACTGGTTTTTTGCTTGCCTTCATAGTTATGTTAAAACTCGCAACATCATTTAAAAAAACAGAAAAAGAAACAGAAGAAACTTTTCACCATTTATAAATTATATGCTACACTCTAAAACAAGTGTGTAAAAAAAAAAAAAAATTATTGTAGTTGATTAATCACATGGAATGACCGTACTGGCCAATTTTAGAGAAGTTTTGATCTGATAACATATGAAGGGGTAATATCGGAGAGAGATATGGGAGGAAAAACAAATAAGTTTAGATGTCTCGTATGCGTATGTATGACAGTAGATCGAATTATGTGTTATTTGTTCATTCTTCACTTATTATTGGTGAATTATAAAGTTTGATCTTCTATAGAGTAATTTCGATAGAATTATGATGTTTCTTTGAAATTTACCTATGTTTATATTGCAAATAAGGAGTAGCCTCATATATATATATAGATTTTGGCTTGATCTCGATCATTAGATGAAGTTAAAATAGATAAATTAGATGAGTTAATGAGATCCATTAGGTTAAGTTCTAATGATCGACAATCCATATTTAATCCTCCAATTCTAACATGATGGATGGTCTTACCCATAAGGTTGGGACTTAGGCTTGGCCAGGCACAGCCAAGTTGTGCCCAATTGTTTATAGATGAATCCATTTTCTTTTAAAGTAAGCCCAACGCTTATTTAACCTTTCTAAAGGCTTATGAAGCTAAATGAGTCACATATGGACTTAAAAAGAACTTTTCGTAGTCTAAATTTTACATACGAGACAATGGGCAAGGTTGAGAGCAGAAACACCGATATAATAATTTTTATTTTGAGCTTACTAAACCAAATTTCCTTAAAATATGTTAGATGAGACCTAGTTTTCTAGAACTATCACTAGTCGTTAAATATATCATAAAATTAAATCAAGTGACATCTCAATTACTGAAATAACCCTCTATATAAAAGTAAAATAAAATAAAAAAGTTTCATGCTTATCATCTCCAATAAGAAATAAGTGTCTTTTAACAGTTCTATTAACCTTTTCCCTATTTGTTATTACTTCCCTTACTATGTATCAAACAAAATCATATTTTTGATCCAGCTTAATCTGATTATTGATATTGTCTTGTCATGCTATTTTTAGATGGAAGATCTAGAATTGCACTTGCACTTAGGATTGGGTGGGTGACGTTTAATCCAAATACCTATACACATTCTCCTTGGCCTTTAATGCTAGTCAATTCGTACATTGTTTTAAGATTGATAAACTTAAACGAAAATATATAATAATAAGTGTTCAGCCACAAGCATACATTGTAAGACGATCAAGTCTACCGTACAAATAAATATGCCCAAGAATATGCAATAAACTAGGTAGTATCACTACTAGGTCAATCTTTTGAAAGCCAAAATTTGATGCGGACAACATTATATGAAATTATAGTACATATATTCTCATGTTGATCTTCAAAGAATAAGTGTATATATATATATATAAAAGAAGGAAAATTGCAAACAACCCATAAACTTTGATATGAGAATTTACCCTTTAAACTTTTCAAATGTTGCAAATTATCTTACTAAATTTTGATAAATTGATAACCTAAGAGACATTTCTATTTTTAATTAAAAAAGGTCATAATAATATTATCAAAATTAAGAATGACAAAGGGTGTTTCTATACCAAAGTTGAAATTTAGAGAGGTTATTTGTAATCTACCTACATCATTCATCAATTTATCAAAGTTCAAGGAAATTCTTTATAATATTCAAAAGTTTAGAGATAGATTCATATTTAAGTCAAAGTTGGGGGTTCTTTGCATTTAAAAAAAAAAAGAAAATAAATAAAGAAAAACTTGACAGGAGCTTATTTTTGGTTATGAAAACGTTATCAAGGAGAAAGGCGAGGATATTCATGTATGCCAATGATTTACAAAAAGGTAAATTATTCACCAGTGAAGGCCATATTAATTATTTATAATCCTCTACTTTAATTAATAGATATATAGCCCCACATTGCCCTTCATAAAACTGCCCAAAGTATTTTCAATTAACATGGTATTATATGGTTATAATACCTTTGAACGTATGGACAGCGTATAGCTAGAATAAGTATCCACCACTTTCATGATTTATCAGCCGTTTGAGATCTGGATAAAGGAGCAGCATATCTAGCTATGAATGAGGTGTGTGAGGAAGATTCAACGTCATCTTTCCAGCATCCATCGTCGAAATTCTGCGAGTAGCTTAGAGGGTCGTAACGGAAACCTCCGCCGACCGGCTTCGGCTGTACGGTGGCTAGAGATGCTATGGACGTGCAATCTAGAGTAGTGGTAGTGCTGTTACTTCTTTGGCTTTTCTTGTTGGTGTTATTTCTGATTCTTCTCTTCGTCCATGGTAGCTTCAACTTTAAACGACCCCAGCATGAGAATAAACCTCGTCCTTTATTCTCTTCTATGTTGTTGGACGATGAAAAGCTGTCCATATTGTAAACTATTATTAATATTTCGAAGCGAAAGAGAGTGTAGGAATGCACTTTTCCTTTGTTTTTTTTTTTTTTAAAATGAGGAGAGGATTGGGTTGGTTTTTTTTTTTTCGTGGTGGTTTGTGGGGTTGTGGCCACTCCTTTTTTGGTCTAATTGCTTTTGTTTCTGTGTGGTAGCCAAATTAACAGTCATGAAAACCGTTGGGAGTGGCTTAGGTTCAGCGTTCCGATTTTTCATGAATGGTGGGTGCAATATGATGGGACATCAGCTATAATAAAAGATGGTTAACATAGGATACCGGATATGGATTATTGATAAATTTTGTTGCATAGATTTGATATGATTTCATTTTATTTAGAATTGAATATAATTTTATTTTACTCTTATCACTTATTGGATTAGATTTAAGATTTATACTATGTTTTAGATTAAAAATAGTTAATAGTCAAACTTGCAAACGCTAATGGACCATTTTTAACCACATATCCCCAAGACTTTCTAATTAGTGTTAAAGCGTTATGCACTATTTGACTTTATAAATTAATACCAATTCTTTCTTGTAATTAAGCACATGATGCCTTCCTTGCAAGAACTTATAATTGGACAAAGTTCTTCTCTGTTCTTTGTATATGATCGCAGTTTATTCTTATCGCTCTAAACCTATAGGTTATCTTGAAAGTATAATAGATGTCACACTTCAATGGCACTCCCTACCCATCTTGAACCTCTTCTCTAAATTAGATAGAAATGGGCTCACTAGCTTCCCCTTGGTTCGTCCCTAAATCGTCTACCCATAAATAGAGGATTAGCTTTGATACCCTTTGTCACACTTTAAGTTAAAAGTAGTTAATAATCAAACAAAAAATACTAATGGAATTTTGTAATATCCTAGGCTAAAACAGTAAATAACTAAACTAACAAATATTGATGGGCTCATTTCAACTATTTGGTCCTCCAAAAGTTTTAAGATTATGTTAACCATAATTTCTCATAATCTATATGAAACACTTAACCATAGGTTTTCGCAATATCTCTCCTCGTAATAGCCAAGTCAACAAATACTAATGGGCTTATTTTAACCATTTTGTCAAAAAGTTTGAAACTTGTGTTAGACAAAATATTCATAACTATGGTCTTATAAATTAGTATCACAGTCTCTCATAATCTATACGGGACACTTAATCATGGTTTTCATATCTTTTTTCAATATTTGACTCAAAAGTTTCTAATTAGTGTGATATGTTATTCATTATTTGGCCTTTATAAACCAATATCAATTCCTTCTTGCGATGGGGTATCACATATACGATGCCATTTTGATTTCTTTTTTTTGAAGATATGGAATTGTATGAGTTTCCCATTTATTATATTATTTATTGGAGTGATTATTTAATAACCATTACATCGAATCAATATCCTAACTCATATTTGCCTTGTACTTATGTTGGAAGGGGATGCACCCACAATGCATATAAGTAGTTTAAAACAATCTAATGTAAAAATACGAGACAACAAACATTTTAGGAAATCCAAACAAAACGTAGGAAAAATAAACATTTTGAAAAAGTAATGACCTCCATTGATATTTGGGGATTTAAAAGAACCTTTGGACAAGTGTAGTTGAAACAATAAAGTATCTAAGAGTAGGACATAAATTGAAGGCTATGAAAGGGTGGTTTTAGTTGTCCAAAAAAATGTGGCAGGTGGCATTTATACAGCTGTGGATATGGGAGCAAACATAACATAGTTTATTATAAAATAGGAAGAACTCAATGATAATTTTATTATTGGTAATAATCTTTAGAGGGATTGTGCCGAATAAAATGTATTCTTTTTTATTGTACAAATATATTATTAGAATTTTAGATTTACATCGGACGATTAGGAATTTTACGTTCTTTAAAACAGAAGTCCGCAAAGTATCAAAAATAAAATTGCAATATGTAAAGCGTGAAAACTTGAAAACTCAAGTTTACAAAGCGTGGAAGGCTTTTGAATGGAGTGCCCTGAAATTGAACGTGGATAGGTCTTTCGACGGTAATAGAGATGAAGCTACCATAGCAGTTGTTGCTGGGGATTTCAAAGGCGATCTTGTCGATGGTTGTGAGTTTAAAGATTTTGTTTTGGATGCGGAAATGGTGGAATGTTTAGCAGTGTTAGGAGAAATTAAATGGATGTTTAAGAAAGATTGGAGTAAGGTAGCTATTGAGATGGATTGCGATGAACGTTTACCGTAGTTTAACTACGGATGCTCTGAATGCCTCTAGGTAATCATTTCCTATTATTTTTCACTTTTGAAAGTTTCTAGCTAAACGCTCTTTTATTTCTTTATTTTTAGCGAATAGGGCGTCTTATAAAATTGCAAGTTGGATAGCAGCTCATGTTAAGAGCTAGGGATATCCCTGAATGATTAGGTTTATTTACTCCATCCCCACTTTTTGCGTTGTTGTCTTTTGATTCGACTGAGTCTATGACGATCAATGTATCGTTTTCCCCACGTGGTGGGCCTTATGAATAAAAGTATACTCTGAGTTTGTTGTTTGGGGGCAAAAAAAAAAAAAAGGGGGGTTTGGGGTGTTGGTATGGGCGGTTTACAAAGAGAAATCAGCACGCAGTAGTGTAAAGTCATCTTGAAATTACATATCGGTGGTGAGGCAATCAATTTATCTTGTCCAGTTTATGACCTTTTCATTATTCTTTTTATCCTGTGGTCATATGTTTAGCATACTTAATATAATAAATATTCACTTAATTTTCTAATTTGATTTTCCACAATCTTACTCTTTTGCATTACCTTTGAAGTAATTACTTTGTTGTCTTACGTCATACATACACACATACATATACATTTATATGTATATATGTTCTTTTAAGTTGATTACTTCCGCTATCCTGCATTATATTATCTCACATTAAATATACTTTTTATATAATCATTTTACCTCGACTAATTATAAAAAAATTAATAAAAACAACTAAATTTAGAAATTTTGAATAACATGAAGAAGCGATAGGAGCCCTACATATTTCGTTATTTGAATATTTTGTTATAAATAGTTTTTTATTTTTATTTTTCTATTTATAAGGGACTAAAAGTATGTTTTATAAGATTTAGAGATTTGAACATGCATTTTTTGGTTTTAATACACACGGAATAAACGTAAGTGATGTGCTTGCAATTCACCCAATTCACATATGTCTCTCTCGCAAAAGAGAATGACAAACGAACTTGTAAAAAAACAGAATGTTTGCCCTATATATAGTTTAAAAATAAAAGTAATAAAGTATTCTTTTTCTAATTAATTAACTCTTTGTCCTATATCATCTTCTTTAAAATATGTGAATTATCACTTTTTTGATTTTATTTCGTGATACCACCTTACCATAATTACAATAAGATACAGTTTTAGACAATTCATCTTAAAATATGTAGCATATTGTGAAGTTAAAAAAGGCTAAGCAACATAGATTGTTTTCCGAGCATCAAGTTAATTTTAAACAAATGCAAATTGTATAGATTATACTATTGGAGGGGACTACGTAGGTCTAATTAATAAACGAGTACCTTGGGGATATTTCTTAAATATACTTAGTAGAAAAATGTGCAAGGTTCAAATAACTTTTTTCAGCCATCAAGCTTGCGGTCACCGTTAATATTATATTATTCATCTTATATTAGTGGTTATACATACACAAATATAATATTCCATAAAGCTTAAGCATCTATTTCGTTATATTTGTCTGCCACATAAAGCATGAAGCCGGTTAATTGAATCTTATTTTCCAAACCTCATGGCCTTGTTACATGATCATCGAATTTGTCATTCCATATAAAGAATGACATTTTTAATACAAATTAATTTTACTTTGATCAAACCAACGATACCCTCAAAAGTCTAACTCCTTACTCATATGATTGAATAAACTGTTCTAGTAAAGTTTCCATGTATTAATAACTGAGATTAATACTTTGCTTTTAAGTTTTAACTTACCATAATCGACATATATATATATATATATATAACCATTTTAGATTAGTTGGTCAAACAGTGGATTAACATAAATCAAGCAAACAAGGCTTTTGTTAATTAAATTCTTTCAATGTTGACGATATATATGCTCCCCACATCACTTTTTGATTGATAGACCTTGGATTAGGTGAACTTTCCACACGTAAAGGTGTATACTAAGCCGGTTTAGTTTGAAATTAGCTTTAAACTGATGTTCACATATTGATGATTAGTTAAAATAGATTCGACCCTTAAAGCTACGGGCTCGAGCCAATTTATACGAATGGACGATTTAAGGGTTGATTCAAAAGTTCTCAAATTATGTCTTTTTTATTTTTATTTTTTTTAATTTAACTTTTTTTATTTTTGTCAATTACTATTAATAATTTATCATCTACTACTGTATTTCTTTTTTTTTTTCCTTAGAATAATTTTAATACTTTATGTAGGCATGTAGTAACGTACATGAACTGATGATTCAAGAATTGATTAGAAAGTTCTCGAACCATGTCTTTTTAACTTTTTTTTTTTCAAATTTAATATTCTATATTTTTTCAATTACTATTAATAATTTGCCGCCTACTCGCGTATTTCTTTCTTTTCCCTCAAATAATTCTAATACTTTATGTAGATATGTAGTAATGTGTGAATGATTTACTTTTATTTTCAATTAAAATTTTTTTTTGTTCCGAATTAATTGATTTGGATTGTATGAGCATAATGATATTTGTTTTGTTTTTTATTTAAAAAAAATTGAAATTCAAACAAATCCGAACCAATGGTCGAATCGACGATTCAAGGGCTTGCTGGATCAGTGGTTTTTTTAAGGTTAAAACCTCCAAGGCCCTTAGGGCCCAGGGGTTTGTCAATCGGTTCAAACCCTTCCTCATCAAATCTGAGTCGATTCAAAGGCCCATCAAGCCAGTATACGATTTGAAATCGGCTTTTATACAGATTTATTTGCATATAAAAGGACAAGCTAACAATATGTTTGGTTAAAAATATGGGGGACAAAGAAAAAGGGAAATTGAGGTGAAATGAAGGGTACTTTTTATAATAGAAAAAGTTTTGTGTTTGTTTGATGTGAAAGAGGGAAAAAAAAAAGGGAAGTAAAATTGTTTATTGTTGATAATGTCCCCCTCTAATAATATTCTGTTTTAACATAAATGAAGTATATTCTAATAAATTTAAACAATATGAACCTATTTACCTCAATATTTAGGGGAAAAGTTTCAATTTAGAAAAGAATAACTTTTTCCCTCACTTAACAAATAATTCAATAGTTTCTAACTCGCCTCCTCGTACGCTTCTCTCCTTATACCTAAACATATCATACAAGTTAATTCTATGAACATATATTTAACAACTGACCCTCTAACATAAATACATGTACCATACATTTGTTAAGATTCTGAATTAAAAAGAAAAAAACTTTATACCATTTTATGCATTTCCTTTTAAATAAAGTGTACGGTAAATTTAAGAGCAACCGAAGCCCATGTGTGGATTTAGCAGTAGGTGCAATCCCGCAAACGAGTGTACAACCAAAAAGAGAATTTGGAAGCATTGGAGGAGAATATCCAAAAGGGGGGCGACATTCAGACCTTTCAATCGTCTGATGGATGCTATACAGATCATCAGCTTTTGTGACCAGCATCTTTCAGTACCATTGGGCATTATTAGCAGCACCAACAAGATTCGTCATAAGCTGTGTGATAGAGAACGCTCGACATGGCAAATAAATAATAATAAACAAATAAATAAAAATGGAGGATAGTGTGACAACGCTCATGTTTCACAGATAAAGCCAGTAAGGCTTCGTTTCAAGCTCATCCTTTTGGCAGGCATCAATCGCTATCACCTATGGTTGGATTTATTCGCATTGGATTCTCCATCTCTTTAGTGGTTTTACATCATCAACCCTCACTAACTTGAATTAGATCACCAATACTGTCAACAAGCTGAATCACTTGCGAGTCACTTTAGTCGAACTCCCTTTAAAATTGACTATGTTTAAACTTGATTAGTAAATCAATCAAATTTGAATTTTTAAAAAAGTTTATTTATCTAAACGAGCCAATCTTAAACTCTTATTTAGACTCACGAACCAATTTATTTAGACCATGAATTTTATGTATATATATATCACAATTATTATATATTACATTATATATAATATATGATTAAAATCCCCAAACTAACATCTATATGATATATGTAAATTTATAGTCTAATCTTTATTAATTATTCATTAATATATTTATAGAGGACTAAATTTGACTTATAAGATTTGAGCCTAGTAATTATTCCCAATTCATTACTTGGGTTAGTGAGTCAAACCTACATATATTTGGGATTATCAATAAAGATTTGATATAATAGGCTTAAAGTAGGGTTTGTTGAATTAACCTACTTGGTTCAACTTTTTTTAATGTAGTTTATACTGAGAAAATAAGGCCATTATTGAGCCTAAACCTATTAAAGAGGATCCATTTGATGTCAATAGGAGAAGGGTTTAATTTTGTCCATCTCAATCTAATGGGTGAGATCATACACCATTTTCCATAAATACCCCATTTCCTTTCTCATTTGAACACAAGAAACTCTAACTAATATCGTTACTCTGTCGGACTTTTCACTCAAATAAATTAAACACTCAAAATCCTCAAGAACATATATACAATTCTTTACTGATTGTGAAGTTTGATACCATCAGGTTCTTTTACTTTTCACCATACGTGTTAGAGTTTCACTAAGACTACTTACTCCTCATCCGTTCCACTTCTTCTCGTAATCATCTTGCGAGTGCTATTCAAGTTAAGTTATTTCTTTTTTGTCATATGTAGCGTGTTTATCACGTAACATATGCGTAATCCTTGTATTTAGACCCCTTCACCCATAATATTTATGTATATATTTATTCATTTTATATATTAAGTTTGTGAGTAGGCTCAAGTTCGCTTTGAACTCGACTTGACGTCAAGCTCAAACTCATCAAGACAAAACTCATTTATCTAAATGAAACCGAGCTCAAACTTATAATTTTTAAATTTGGTAAAAGTTTGGCTTGGCTGGATTCAGTTTGGTTTAATTCGGCTCGAACTTGATAATTTTTAAAGAAGTCAAGTTTGAGCCTTCAAAACTCCACTCATATATGGCCCTTAAGTATAAATATCATTTGATTAAAAGCTACTTAATTAATCTTAAGAAATGACATCAATAGATTCTATGAGGAGCAATTTAGTTTAGTACATTCACAATATGAAGAGAAAAGTGGCTATTTTGTACACAAACACATCACATAGCAATAGGAAACAGAGACTCGTGTGTGAAAGGGAGGTTAAAGTGCACCCAAAATGAATTAGAGAATAATACACGTTATGTGTTTTACTATACACGTTATAGTATATAAAGATTAATAAAATGTTATATATAACGTCTATAAATCAGAATTATAATTGATTTGAAAACCACCCTTTTTATTTTTATTTACATCAACATTTTATTAATATTTGTATGATATATATATACACAATATATAACATATAATATTTAATGAATATTCTTTCTGGCATCGAGAGGATTTCCATTATTTCATTATGTGCATGGTGTGATATGGAGTAGGATGACAAATCAGATGGTTCTGATAGTATGTGTCACATCTCGAAATCGGTCGGATGTTTCATTACACTGTTTCTCTTTGCTTTCTCATAAGCATACACAACTCTATAACATTCCATTCTTTAATCTAAATTATTTGTTTCTAAAATAATATATACCAAGTCTCACAAAAGGGTGAACAATGACGACCAACAACAAAAATAATCGCAATTGTCAATTCATGTATAATAAAATAATATATACATCTGATGCTTACACATATATAATTTAAGAATTAATGCAATAATCATAAGTAATTAGTGATACATAACTATATACATATATAATATTGATTTGATCTATAAAAATCAATAAACCATAAGTAAATCCTCCCGTCACAACCGAAACCAATACCGAATCTCTAATATAAAGTAATTGCCTTGTCTTAATTTTAACAATACCACAATTGTCAATTCATGTTAATAAATTGTGTTCCGTTTTAGGTTCTAGATGGATCTATTTTAAAATCTTAACTAATATAGCCTATTAATCAATCATGTTGGAAAATCTAAAGTCATAATTTAACTCATTTAATAAGAATGTTCCATATTAATTAAGAAAATTCTTAAATAAGTATGTTATAGATATCAAGTCTCCATTTGGACAACATGTTTCCAATATCATCTTCAATTTGCTTAATGATTGCAACAAAAATTACATTGAAAGCTATATAGACATTTGCAAAGTTGAGTTTTTTAATTTCTAACATAAATGTGGGATAAGTTTGATAAAATAATTATAACTTAAGAATCCAAATATTAGTTCAAACTTCCAATACCATGTAACTTATGTATAATTGTTCAATAGGTTAATCTATAACATCACATGGCTAATTCAAACAAAAACTTATTAATATATTCAATTAGATTTTACTAAAAATACTAAATGATTTCGCTAATAAGGTCAAAAGATAATAAGGCATGTCTAAATAGATGTTTATATAAGTTTGAAATGTATTTTATTGTACTTTTCTTCATTTCTTTTTAGAACATTACAAATTAGAATATAGGAAAGAAAAAATAAAAAAGTTAAAACCATTACTCTTGCAAAATTGGAGTCAAAATGTACTAAAATGATAATAAAATAGAAAACAATAGTTATTAGTGATATTATTAGTGGAGTGGAGTGGATGATAAGATTGGGGGGGGGGGGGGGGGGGGGGGGGGGGGGGTGGGGTGTTGTGTGTGGTGGGGGTGGTGTAGTGGGGTTTGTTCAAAGAGATATTTGAAAAGAGGTTGGAGCAAGATGATACTAGAGTACAAAATTAAACTATAATCATTAAAAATCTCAATCTCAAACATGTTAATAGATTATACCCGTATATACATAGGGGTGTAAATGTATAACCTATAAAAATAAAAAATAAAAGAGAAAAATAAAACAAAATAAAGTTATAGATTAATGTTGATATGGCATATAATTAACTAATGCCAATAAGGGCATTCTAGTCAACAAAAATTTGAGAAGCCCTCTTAACCTTAACTCTTTTTAAATCCCTTACTTAACCAATAGGAGACTTTTTCACTGTCTTAGAACACAAAGACCAAAATTTGGATCTTTGAGCCTTGGATGCTAAAAATCATAAGAGAAAGCCAAATTCGCTAAGAAAACGTAATTTTAAGATAAGTTACCCATAGTTGATAGTAGAGAATTCATTTTTCTCTAGTGAAGGGTGAAAAATCTTATTAAATTTGTGTTTTACAGCATTATAAAAGTGGTGATTTGAGTTTTCAGCACCGTTCCTTTGAGGAATTGGGTAAGTATTCATAACCTCTCGTTTAGTTTTGAATTTTATAAGGAATATATTAAGTAAGGTTGATTTTGTTGACTGAAAGGGGCTACGAATGGTTGGTTTTTAGCATTTAAAGAGTGTTTAGGTGGTTGTCGGTGAAGTATTGTTGGGAGTAGGGGAAAATAAATCAATTTAAGGGAAACACTACTGTAGTCTTGACCGTGATCCTGCCAAGAGTGTTGAAATTATTTTGGGCGTAAAGAATGAGAGAAAATTTTAAAATGAGAGAATCATGACTAAGGTCCATGGCTGTGATTCAAATCATATACTTTCTATATTACAAGAAAAGGGACCACAGCCAAGGTTCACAACCATGATTTCTAGTTGCGAACTTATATCTTCCTTTATTCCTTCTTTTCTTTGTTTCCTAGCCTTCCAAACTATAATTTAATCTAATCTAGACATTCTTAAGAGTTTAAATTGGTTATGAAAACTTATATAACCATGATTTGAACTCAAGAGTTAAGTAAGAAATAGGGGAACCATGTTAGAATATGAAATCTTATGAGGTAGTCCCTAAATGTTGTCTTTTATATTGTATATTGGGTGTTGACTTTGGACATACTCTTGGTATAGATACAAGTGATGGTATAAGTTGCCCTCCAGATCTAAGTACAAGATACATAGTTATTTGTTGTGCTTTACTAAATTAGTTAATTAACTGGATTAAATGTAGACATGGACTTATTAACTTTTATGCTACTTGTACTTAGCTTCAACCTTTCATTGATAAGGTCCAGTGAGTTGGTGAGACACCTATTAATCATACGTGACTCACTTAATGGGGGTTCTATATTAGAATGACCTAGTTAAATTTTAGGAAGGGTTATTTTGATGATAAATAGGATCCACACCAATACTAGTATTTATATATATATATATTGTGTGCATAGGAGTCATAAGTTATTCTAAGATCTATGATGCTGGAATTGTGTTGTTTGCTAGTTAATAAATAAAATAATTAAAATGTACTTGTTACATTAGTTATGTATATTTGCACGTGAACTCTTGTTATATGTGGTATGTGCATGTGTTTTTAGTGTTTCATACTAAGCGTAGCCCACCCTTCAAAGACTTGTTGTTTTTCAGCTGCAAGTATAGATTCTAAGGAGAATATGAAATTTTATGAGGAGTCTGACTATAACTACTATTAACTATTACTTTGACGAGGAGATAAGCTATTACTACTTTTACAATAGGACAGGTTCACAAGTAATTAAATTGGATATATATTAGATACTATTTAGGAGTTTTAAACAATTACTGTATTATAGATTTTATTTTTCAGATTGTAGGGATTGCCTGTAACTCTCTACAAATTATATACATTGTTTGAAGTGTTAGCCTCCTTGTTTAGAATTATGAGTTTTATTTAAGTTGAATGTAGATAAGTTTGAGAAGTTTTAGTAGCTGAATAGAATGATTTAGGTATTATGTACTTAAAATAAGTGGTTAAACACACCACCCTTATTTAATATTTGAAGAGATATTTTATGTGAGATTGGTTATATCTATTAATTTGTAGATTATAGACAAGTGGTCACTTAGTAGATGCCTTAGTGTGTCGGCTTCTAAGGATGACACGTGGCAAGGCTGTGGCTTCTTGAGTTCTAAGGCATTATAGCAAATGAACCAAGCCAATTCACAAATTGTTTGAGTTTTACTCAAATTCGATTCAATAATAGTCAAGCTGAGCTTAAGTTTGAGCTACCAGAGTAGTGAATCAAGCTGAGCTCGAGTTTGAGCTACTTAACAAGCTAATCAATTCGAGATTAGGTTTTGAAATACTAAACTTGTCATGTTCGTAAACCTAATAGAGCTTGATGTAGTTTTTTATTTTCTTTTTAATTTTTTAACTATAAGTGACTTTAAGGTTATTTATAAAAAATCGAACTTAATGAAGCTAATTAATTTGAATTTGAGCTTACCATTTATATCTTTGAGCCAAGTTTGAGCTCAAAATTTAGACCTCAATCAAGCTTGAGCTTTGAGTTTTCAAATCAAGCTCGATCTCGAGCTTAATATTTAATGTGTCTCCAAGATAGTACATATAGAGAAGTACCACAACATAGCAAAAAAAAAAAGAAAAAAACAAATAAACAAACAAATAGGGAAAAAGTTAGCAAAGTCCAAGCAACTATCGAATGGATATAATGCACTACTCAATCTTACTCGACCTATAATCTGTCGAATATGACACACCAGTCCAAACTGAAAGGTCACTTACTACTATTTTTTACTAAAGGAAATAGATAAGAGTTGAATGATAATGAGAACACTAAGGTTGCTTAACATAAATAATTCTGTATTGACTAGTTGATTGTCTGCATACAAAAAAGGAGGGGTTTATATGCCCATCCACCAAAATTACTTTATATGCATGAAAAGACAAAAAGATATTCTATAATTAGGTTACATGAGACATACTAAAAGGGGGCAAAAGAGACAGAGTATTTATTAAAGAAAACAAAGAATCATTTTAGAAGGTTATATTTAGAAAACACGTGTCGTTTGGTGGCTAGATATTAGGAATATGATATAAGGTAAGTGGAAATAGGAAAGCGTTGCAATCAGTGGCCGACCTAATCTGGATAAGATTGAGAGCCAATCAATCTAGTAAAGAAGTCAACTGAATTGGAGTCAGATGCTTGTGGTCAATTGGGGAGCTTGTCTCTACTAGTCTTGGGCTATCTTCTAGAATAAGACTTCGCTGCTAATCAGGAGCATGTCTGATACATGTGAGAATTTGATAGATAGGTTGGCAAGAGATTAGTTTGGCATAGGGATCCTCGTCTTGGCTTTGGTTTCAAGCTAGTATTCTCCGCGTGAGTCCTCTAGCTCGACTACAAGTGATTAGTTTAAGGGCTTGATTCATATCATCTACCTGGAGATTAGAAAGATTTCTCGTCAAATTTAGAGGGCCTTTTGCTTCTTCTTTTGAGGCACATTCGGGGTCTTCTTTTGCTGGTTAGTGAAGGATCAGATCAGATACATTGAAGGTGCAAGAAACACTGTAGTCATCAAGCAACTCGATCTAGTAAGCGTTGCGGTTGATCTTTCTTAGGATTTTGAATGGGCCATCAGTTTGAGAAGATAGTTTGTTCTATCTCAAGTGTGGAAATCGTTCTCAACAAAGGTATATCTACACCAAGTCTCTTGGGTAGAAGGAAACAATTCGGTAGCCTCGGTTATTAATTTTGTGTTCTCTCTAATTGAATTTAGCGATCTTCTTAGTTACAGATTGGTGTAGTTCATGCAGTTCTTGGGCTTGTCCAACTACGGATTGACTCTCTTCAATAGTTGCTGGAGCGCTGATCATATCTAGTAGAATAGTAGGGTAAGGCTATAGATGACCTCGAATGGAGTCTTCCTAGTAATGCTATGAATAGTTTAGTTGTATGCAAACTCGACAACTGGTTGACATAGATCTTAATCCCAATCTCTCAAGTTCTTTCCTGTGACAACTCTGAGTAGATTGTCTGGCCATCAGTCTAAGGGTAGCTACTAGAGCATAATACAAGTTTAATTCTAAGTTTTTTCCAAAGAGTCTTCTAAAAATAACTCAAAAATTTTGTGTCTCGATTTGAGACAATAGTCTGATACTTATGTAGTTGGATAACTTCCTGTCAAAATAAATCAACAATATATAAAACATTGTTAGTCTGATAGCATGGAATGGAGTGCGTCGTCTTGCTGAAGCGGTCCACTATAACAAAGATAGAATTTTTCCCTTTGGATGTCTAGGGCAACCCTATGACAAAGACTAGGCTGAGGTTAACCCAAGGTAAGGTTGGTGTTGGCAGTGGCATATATTCTCCATAAGGTTCTCTCTTCTTCTTAGCTCGCTTGCATGTTTCATAGCTCCTAATTACCTTGTGGACATCCTTGGCCAAACTTAGCTAGTAAAAGTTCTCTTTCAACAAATTACCGGTCTCGGTCTCCCCAAAGTGTCCTAATAATTTGCTACTATGAGCTTCCTTGATCAATAACTTATGCGTGGAATAGTTTGGTATGTACAGCCTTTGGTCCTTGAACAGACAGCCTTCCTTAAGATAATATCTCTTGATAGCAATTTCATCCATAGACTATTCTATGATAAGGTTGAAATGAGGATCATGAGCGTATTGCTCTATAATGAGTGAGAATCTCAATTATTTGGTCTACAAAGTAGGTAGCAAAGTTTGCTGATGTGACAAAGCATTGGTGACCACAAACATTCCATAAACTCTAACCACTTGGCTTACCTCTTCGAAAGCTTGTTCTGACTCTTTAGATGCTTTAGAGACTCATGATCTATATAAATAACAAACTCTCGTAGTAGCAAATAATGTTGTCAAACAGTAAGGGCTTGGTAAAGAGAGTACAACTCTTTCTCGTACATATAATAGTTCAAGGCCAGACCACTAAGCTCTTCGCTATGGTAGGTGATGGGTTGTCACTCTTACATTAAGACAGCGCTGATTCTTACTCTAGATGCATCGCATTCCAATTTGAAGGGTTTATCAAAATCTAGTAGCGAAAGGACAACGCGGAGATAAGCTTCTCCTTGATCTCCCTAAAGCTTTGCTCAGCTTGATCGTTCCACTTGAACCCTTCATTCTTCTTTGTCAGCTTGGTCAAGAGGGCAGCTATAGTACTAAAGTTTTTGATAAATTGCTTATAGAAAAAAGATAGGTCATGAAAGTTTTGAACCTCACTGACATTCTTTGGTATTGGCTACTCAAGAATAGCTCGGATCTTCTCCTCATCTGCTCGGAGTCCTTCCCCTGACACCACAAACCTAAAAAGATCACTTCTTTATGGGAGAACGTACATTTCTTCACATTTCCATACAACTTCTCAGTTTTCAAAATGACAAATACTTTGCGAAGATGTTGAATATGGTCATTCAGGTTGGCATTGTATACCAATATGTCATGAAAATACACAACTACACATTTTCCAATTAGAAGGCACATTATATGGTTTATCAACCTCATGAATGTGCTCGGCGTATTAGTAAGTCTGAACGGCATAACTAACCATTCATACAGTCTATACTTAGTCTTGAAGGCAGTCTTCTATTCATTGCTTAGCCTCATGCGAATTTGGTGGTAGCTACTTTACCAATCAATCTTCGAAAATATTTTGGTGCCATAAAGCTCATCTAACATGACATCGAAACTCAGTATTGAGTATCTATACTTGACAGTAATTCGGTTAATTGCTCGACTGTTAATGTACATGCACTATGTTATATCCTTCTTAAGGATGGGCAAAGCTGGTACAACATAAGGGTTCATGCTCTCCCTTACATATCCTCACTCTATGAGTTTATCCACTTGCGTTTTCAACTGGACAGCTTGCTCAAGGTTCATCCTATATGTAGGTCAGTTTGGCAAGGTGGCGCCTAACTGTAGGTTGATACAATGCTCAATGCCTCAAACTGAAGGCAATTCTTTAAGGAACGGATTGAAAAAATCATTTAGTAGCTTTAGATTTCATCGGGGATATCCTCCAAATCTATTATTTCTAATAATCTTCTGATCAACAGGAACTTATGTTCCTTAGCCTTTTTAACAGCTCGAAGCTCTCATTGGCTCATTACTAAGGCATTCTTCTTGCTAGCTTCGGTGAGCTGATTGTGGGTTCCATTTACTTGGGACGAGGTCAAGGGTTGCAACACAATCTGCTTTTCATCCTTAACAAAGGCATAAGTGTTCTTATATCCATTGTGAGTAACGAGTTGGTCGAACAACTAAGGTCATCTAAGCAGTAGATGTGAAGCTCCCATGGGGACGACATCGCATACTACTTGATCCTTATACATACTCCTAACACTAAATGGTACGGTCACTTGTTCAGTTACGTGCAAAGCATCCTTATCATGAAGCTAATGCATCTTATAAGGTCAGGAATGTTTTGGGGTCAGCAAACCTAACCTTTACATAAAAGACTATGCAACGACATTAGTATAGCTTCCTCTATCCGCAATGATTGTACCCAATTGGCTTTTGACGGTACACTTGGTATGGAACATATTCTCCCTCTAGTCCTCCCTAGAGTTTAGCAAAGAACTCAATACTCATCTCGGGACTAAGGTCATCACTTCTCTTTAGTCGGCATAGATACAGGTCTCCTCTTCCTCTTTGACTTTGGGTTTCCCAACATCTTCTTCTTTCTTAAGCTTGCTCTCATCGAAAATCTCCTCGGAGCATCATGATGTGTTGGTTCGGACAGTTAGTGGCCATATGTCCAAAGCTTAAGCATTTAAAGCATTTCACCTTATTGGTTTTTTGTTCGGAGGTCTGCCCTTTCTCTTATATCCTTAGGGTCGGCCTAACTTCGGCTCGGCCCTGTTGGCTTGCTTAACTGTCATTAGATTAGTCATTCCTATCTTCGGCCCTGTATGACCTCCTTAGCTCTACTTGAAAATGTCAGCGCAGAATTGGGGTAGGAGAATGTTGGCCCTCACTTCTCCTCTGTTTTTCGACCCTTTGCACTATCTTTATCGCCTCTTTTAAGGTATAAAAAAATCTTTGCACCTCTATGATGTGGCAAATTTCATATCGAAGTCCAGAGATGAATCTTGACATAGTGTGAGCCTTGGGTTTTTCTACGTCAACTCGAATCATAAGCATCCGAAACTCTTTGACATAGTCATCAATAGATCGGCTTCCTTGGTGAAGCTCCTGTAACTTTGCAACAGTATCTTGTAGGTAAGTTTCGGGTATAAATCTACCTCTTAACAACCTTTTCATCTCATCCCATGTTCTAATACCTTACCTTCCATCTCTTATTCTGGCTGCATTAAGATTTTCCACCATATAGTGGCATATCAAGTAGACTCTAGTGCAATAAGTTGGACTTTGATAGCATTTGTATACCCATAATATTCAAACATCTTCTCAACCTTCTCTTCCTACTCTAAGTATTCATCTACATCTCCACTTCTACTGAAGGGCGGGATTTGAACCTTGACATTGTCTAGGCCATCGAAAGACTCGATGTCCTCATCTCTACACTTGGTAATAGTCAACTTCTTCTTCTTTCTCCCCAAACTCTTCAACATCCAGCTCTTCATCATCTTCCTCGATCTCCTCCAACTCCAGTCTTCATCTAGCAGCTCGATCTGCTACTCCTTTAGCTTGTTGTAGTTGAACTAGGCGATTAGTTTGATTACCTTAGCCATGGTGTCTCTCAAGGGCATTTTTTGATGGTTTATGGTGTTGTACACTATGGGATTGTTGTTTATTAACTTGCATTGTTATGACTAGATTCTTAACGAGATTGGTTAGTTTGTCAAGTTTGTCATTAACCGACATTGGGGTATTACTACCATTATGACCATGACCAGGTTGAGCACCACTATTTTGGTCAGTAATAACTCCCTAAACATTTGAATTTGACATGGTGTAATACTTCTCGGACAAATTAATAACTCACTAACAACTTTGATACCCAATAATCACTCGAACAGAAGGGTAAGGAACTTGCTTTATTTTCATAGTGAAAAACAGAGTAATAATGAGACTATACTTACACACACACACATTACAGTAGCTGTGGAAAGGAATACAGTAACCACTAACAGTAGGGTGAACCCAAACTTCACTGTAACTTCACACAATCTCTCATGGAACTGTGCTCTAATACTAGTGAAGCTGATGTGTCTTTAGGGTTGGATACACGGAGAAGCACCATGATGAAGTAAACAAAAAACAAATAAGGAAAAAGTTAGCAAAGTCTGGGCAGTTACCAAATGGATATAACGCACCACTCAATTATACTCGGCCTACAATTAGCCGGATATGACACACTGGTCCACACTGAAGGGTCACTCGCTACTACTCTTTACTAAAGGGAATAGATAAGAGTTGAATGATAATGAAAACATTAAGATTACTTAACATGAATAATTCTGTATTGACTAGTCGATTGTCTGCATACAAGAAAATAGCGGTTTATATACCCATCCATTAAGGTTACTTTACATGCATAAAAAAAAAGGGTATTCTATAATTAAGTTACATGAGACATACTAAAAGGGGGTTAAAAGAGGCAAAAAATATTCAATACAAAAAAGAAAAAATCATTATAGAAGGTTGTGTTTAGAAGACATGTGTCGCTTGGTAGTTGGACATTAGGAATATGATACAAGGTAAGCAGAAATAGGAAAGCGTTGTAGTTAGGGGGCTAACCTGATCTGGATTAGGTCGGGAGCTAATCATTTAGGTAAAGAAGTCAATTAAATTCGAGTCAGACAACTGTGATCAATTGGGGAGCTCAGCTCGACTAGTCTGGGCTGTCTTTTGGAATAAGACTTCGCTGCTAGGCAGGAGTACGTCAGACATATGTGAGGATTTGACAGACAGGTTGGCAAGAGATTGGTTTAACATAGGAATCCCCATCTCGACTTTGGTTTTGAGTTAGTATTCTTTGCACAAGTCTCTAGAGTCCTTTAGCTTGATTATGAGTTATTGGTTTAGGGGCCTAATTCTTATCAATATTGTATTGATTTGACTAGACTCAACTCGATTATATCTCTAGATATATACATAAGGATGTTGTTTATTAAGCAAGTTTGTAAATGGGTTTAGATGCTGAAGCTAAACTGAACACATTTATAGTTGGGTCCAAGCACATTTAGCTTATTTAATAATTATGTAAAGTTTGGCTCACATAAACCTATTTAAAACAGTTCCATGTCACGTTCAAGTTAGTAAGCTTAATGTTAAATTGCTAGCCCTAATCAATACTTATTTAGCAATTACTAGTTCAGTCCATTTTTCTTTTATCTAGACGCTTTCCATTTAAACTCTACATCTCAATAACAACTTCCTATAATTCTAACTTAAGACTAGCTATACATATATTAATAAAAGATTCACTTATTTACATTGTGGCATCAACACCTACAACTATTTCAAGCTCCATTTACTATAGAACAAGCAAGCACAGTCAACATAATAATAATAATTTTGGTGAATTCTCTGTCTTGCATATCTATCTTACATAGACAAGCAAAAAATCAAATTCACTTAAGAGTCTTTTACAAATCCTTAACTTGCTTAAATTACTCAAACCTATAAATCAATATTAAATAAAATCTAAATAATCAAGGAACATTTTTAAATTAATTTAAATAGGCTCTACATCATCTCTTGGTTTAGCAAAAGTGATAGGGTATAGGGGATCGAGCCAATCAACCGTTAAGTTTCGGGGCTATTTAGTGACATACTTATGTGTTCTCTATTTGCCGAAGACCTATTTAGGAGCTCGCCATGTGTTGGAAACCTACTTATGAGTTGTTTAACTGATGAAGACCTATTCATCGGTTATGAAGACCTATTAGAGAGCTTTCTATATAAAGATATGTTGAATTGTTCATGTGAAGACCTTTTAGAAAGCTCTTGGTATAAGGACTTCTTAATGAGTTTGGACGAAGACCTCTTTGTGGCTAAAGTTAAAATAGACAGATAAGTCAGTATAGCCAAGTTGGTTCAAATTAGGTCATGTAGGTAGGTTGTCAAGTTGGTAAAATTTTAGGTCAACCTAAAATAGGTAATTAAAGTCCCAATAGCTCACCACCCGAATAGCTTATTTGATTACCTATTTTTAGTTATTTTATTTGGAGTTCTTATTTCTTGTATTGTTCCCAAATTGTTCTCATACTTAATTTTACATTTACAGAAATGCCACTAAGGTATCCTTTTAGTCCTTTTATTTACAAATTTATCATTATGTATAAATATGATACATGAATAAGGTTTTAAACAGATTTTGCATATTAATGATAAACTTTTTGAGCCTTTTCTCTTTAAAGCCTCTTCCTTACCTACTCTTACTAATCCCTTTAACAAGGATTATGGTGAACAACCTGTTACGCTCTGAAGTCGTAGAGTCGCAACAGTCTTGCTGTGTAAACTATCCTATGATAGTAACCGGTCTCATAATGCCTATCATAGACACGATCTACACAAGGCGTCGACGACTTCTTGTTTTGAAATAAACAGTTCAATTAAAATTTGACTAAAGTTACAGTAAATATTAAAACTTTTAAGTCAACATGTATGTATAATTACATGTACATTACTATAAAAATCCTAGGTGATTCTACATCATATCATAACAGTCAGCTAATTTACATATTAACTATCAGTCTTAAACTACTAAGGAGACTCTAGATATACATTAATTACTAGGCAAATTGATCCTCACACCCCAGGCTTTAAAAGAACTAACCTCTGAATAGTTGTAGGGCGGCATATTACTCGGAGTATTCAAAGATCAGGACCTGTAAAAGGATATATACGAGTATGAGCAACTATAACTCAGTAAGTTGAATTGGAGACTCATGAATGTATACAAACATAAACGAGATTATCAAACAATTATTTTCATGTAATGCAACAAATAAGTGTCATCACACAATGTAGTTCTGTCCGTTGCAAAATCATAGTAATTTCACCTGCTCTAATCCGGATTAAGGAGTTTTCATGTTATATAACAGCTCATAACTAAACTCAGGATTATACAATAGAGACAGTGCTCCTATTAAGACTATCCTTCGAACCAATGCCTTCATCCTCACTGCAACCTCCTTACCTGTCACTTAGTTTAGCTAAGGATGAGGAAAAGACAAATTTGCTATTCGACACTATCTTTTTCTAAGGTATCGGTGTTTGGTTAGAGAATCTTAATGATCCCCTAAAAGATTGTAATGCATGACAATTGAAGGTTTTGGGATCGAATAAGATTAAGTTCAATTTAGGGTGTTCAGACAAATTCACACCAATCCAATCATTACAATCATCAATCACAACACAAATTCCAACACCAAGTTAGATGTGCAAACACATGCATAAAACTACTTACAATCACAATCATACACAATCCTAAGTCTCTGAGTACCCTAAAATAGTACTCCAAATACGGTGAAGTAATAAACCTAACTTACCTGTAATTCTTAGTTGTTTAATCACTAAATTGTAGGTTGATTCGTCTCCGGGTATCCTCTAATACAAATACGTTTTTTTAATGTTTGTACTTTGATGATACATATCCTATGCTATAATTTAACTCACTTCTCCATATATACCTATTATTTATTAATAATTTACTCTACATTAGCTCGGGGTTTAGTTTCTGAACTTGATTCCAGTTTTAGGTTCTCAATTGTTTTTAACTACAAGGAATCTTAAATACACTTGAATTCTAATGTGAAATTAATCACATTAAGCTCGAGTATTCTAATATCACACTGGATCTTAACTTAGTATTCTAACTTATTCGGTATACTATAATCTTAATTGGAGCATCAGATTTACTCTCGATGTGAGAAAAATTTACATTTTTTTATTCAATTACCTATAATTAATTTTTGTTTTAGATTTATTTTGTACTGATATTATTATTATATTATCCAATTTAACCTAATTTTTTCATATTTATTAAAATTCTAATTTCACATATTCCTAATAACCTATAATTACCATATAATTCTCATATTAATTATACTTAACACACTAAAGATTAGGATTAGGTTTCCACATCAGAGATTAATATCCTTAAACATCTAATTACCCTCTAATTCAGTAATTAATCATTTAATCACCTAATTAAGCCAAAATTACCCTTTTATCGTTTTAGGGTTAAAAATTTACTTAAAAATTTTGAAAAATAATTTTAAAAAAAATGGCTTCATAACACTATTCTATATCACTTAAGTATTCTACAGAAAAAATTTGAACTCCAAACTATACTCCTAAACCTATTTATTTTTAATTCTAATTATGTTCAATTTTGTCTAATTTATTAAGAACCCTATATTTACTAATGTAATTAAAATTAATCACTATTTTTCCTAAATCTATTTACAAATAAACCTTAGAATAATAAATTTCATAATTTTTCGGGTAAAATAAACAATTTTAAGGAATTTTATAAAATCTAAGAAGATGTAAGACTTACCTAGTTTGAAGGCTTTTTGTCCTCCAACACTAGTTTAGGTGTGTCGATCGATTCAGGCGGTAGGTTTGGAGTGGAATGGTGGTAGTGGTGATGGTAGTGATGTATGAGTTCAGTTCAAAAGCTCTTACTACACAAATTTGAGAAATTTTTTTCTAAACCCTAATTTTCTCTCTTGTTTTCGACTCTCCCTAATTTAACTAAGCTTCTAATTGACCAAATGAGATCTATAAATTTTCTTACTATTTATAAGGCTTTAAGGCAATTGTTATGTATTAATTAGACAAGATAATGACTTATTCTCTTCCATTTTTGCCTTTTAAGTGTTTAATTCTAATTAGCCAAAATTTGTTCTTTAATTCCTGACCTACTATGACCAAATCTGAATTATTCCCTATCCTTTTGATTTTTTTCTAATTTTTCCTTAATTTTTTTTATAATTTTCTTTAATTATTTAGTAAATTTTTAGCTAATTTCCGATAATTTAGATAATTTCGCATATTTCTACTTATACGTAAATACATATGAAGTATAAGTAAACAATCCTAAATATTATTTAGGTCATTTTATGACTTTTAGTATATATATAATTTATCTTTAGTCATTTATTAGTTATCGAAATGCATTTTACGTACTTTCGATAAATAACAAGTACTATATTTAAAATTTGAAATTTTTATATTCTCTTATTTTATTACTTTTTTTTTTAATTCAAACTTACAAGATTAATTTTATTAATATTTCTAACTTTAGTTTATAATTTAGGTCTGATCGGATCCTTTAACCAATCGTCCTAAACTTTGTGTACTAAATTCAATCCTACAATTACTTAGTTTATCTTAGAGCTTACACAACTCATGTAGCTTGGACTAGTGCATTACATCTGACAAGTTAATTGGTCTTTGTATAACTTTACAATGTGTCATATTCATAGAATTAGTGCTTGGGTTTGTTAAACCATTGACTTCCATTTGTTCTTCAAACCATCTTATAGTTTGGAACCACCCATTTTGGTTAGGTGTGATACCAGCGCCATGTATTCATCTACAATTCCATATTAAAATGAATATCTAAGGTATTTAAGATTGATTGCATAAACTTCTATTCTAATTTCTCATAGTAATGGTGTAATACCCTTTACATGCTATGAGAAGGAACTGTAATTATCGAGGAACCTTTTGGTATAGCCTGGAGCACATCAAAACTCCAAAGTTAAGCATGATTGAGCTGGGTCAATCCTATGATGGGTGACCTCTGGGGAAGTAGCTGCACCAAAGGACAAAATCGTACAATGTTTCACACTAAAGCGGACAATACCTCGATAAGAAGATTTGAACCTGTGTAACAAAATTGATGAGGACATCAATTCTATAAGGAAAGTAAATTGTACTACCTCTTACATGCTATCATAAGGAACTATAATCATCAAGTCACCTTTTGATTTAGCGACTCAGAGCACATCAAAACTTTGCAATTAAGCATGTTCGGGTTGGGTCAATCTTAAGATGGGTGATCTCGATGCACTCCAAGCTACTACACTAAAAGGCATATCAATGATTTAGAGTTCAATCCCCTAGCATGTAAGGGAATATTATAATCTACTCCCCTTATAGAACTGATGTCCTCGTCAATTTCATTACCCAGGTCGAAGACTACTACTAAGCAGGGATTTGCCCTTTTGGCTAGTAAAGTACTTTGATACCACCTTTAACGACCTGGTTGGAACTCTTTCCACTGAAGTATTATTTCCTTTGGTGTGGAACACCGTACGGTTTTGTCCCTAAGTGCAGCTCCTTCCCAAGATATCACCTATCCTAGAATTGACCCAATCTAAGAACACGTAATTTCGGAGTTTCGATATGTTTTGAGCCACTACATTAAAAAGCGTCTCAATGATTATAGAGGATATTACAATTCACCCCATTTATAGAATTAACGTCCTTATTAATTTTATTACACAAGTCTAGGACCATAATCAGGCAAAGACTTACCTTTCCGATTGGTGGAATGCTCTCATACCACCTGTAATGACTTGATTAGAACTCCTTCTACTGAAGTATTGTCCACTTTGGCATGAAACATCATACGGTTTTATTCTCTAGTGCAGCAGTTTCCTAGGAGGTCACTTTTCCTAAGAGGTTACACATCTTAAGATTGACCTAACTTAAACACATTTAACTTCAAAGTTTTGATGTACTCCAAGCTACTACACCAAAAGACACCTCAATAATTATAATTTCTTCTCATAGTGTGTAAAAGGTATTACAAGTGGTTAACTAAGCATGGTCTCAGCTTAGGGAGGTTTATTGTCCCCTATAAGCAGTCAACTGGCTAGGTTATTCTTAGCTTGGTTTGGCTCATTTTCTACAATTTTGCCCATGTGTCTCTTAGCTTAAGCAACAAAAGTTTATCTTCAAACTTTAATAATTATTTTTAATCTTTATCATATGTTTCCGACAAAGTACTTCTATGTGAAAATTTCTCACGAAAGGCCACTTTATTATGAGCGTACAACACTTATTTCGAACAAAGTCTTTAACAACATCATTGGAAATCTCTTTTTTAATTTCTTATATTTGACTCAATATGTACACCTTTTGTATAAAGCTAAGTATGTTCCTATCAAAATCACAAACATATAAGTAAGTATAGCATAAATTTGCATTAGAACATAGGAATTTCTATACCTATCAACTTTGTAAATTTAAAATTTACTAATTTTCAAGCAAAAATTATGCTTCAACTCGCTACATCAAAAGGCATATTAATTATTAGAGTTCCATTACCTTATCTTTAAAGAATATCACAAAGCAAAGGGGTTACCTACATAATAATTAGTGCTCTCATGTGCACCACCACATAAAATGCAAACAATTGGAAAGTTGTAGCTTGAGCTCAAAGTAGACATAATATTTCCTACTAGAGTTGTTAGAATTGCTATTGAGCTATCAATTATGTGATTGCATCTTTCTTATGAACCTTAGCAAACTCTTCTTGGTGTTTATTCTCTCAATTTGCCAATTACAAGTGTTAAATGCCATTTCCCAAGTAAGATCATAGGTTACAACTATTCTCTTACCTCTTGATGTATCTTTAGAATCTACATCCACTATAGTCATCAACTAAGGACCTATAGCATTGTAGAACATCCAAACCCATAAAGAAAATAAGCACCTAATGATGTCGACATCCCTTCAATAAATCTTTGCATCTCTTCTATGTCTTATACAAGGATTCACAATCATGTTAAACATAAAATGTGATAATATTTCTCAACTGGGTAGTACAGACTCGCGGAAAGAATTTCGCATAAGTTTCCCTACCATTTGACTCCAAGTTACGGTTATATCTGATGAAAGAAACTCTACGCAGCTTTTTACTTTATCCCTTAAAGAGAAAAAGGAATAATTGGAGTTTGATTGCATCATCTAATGCCGCATTGTGCTTAAAAGTCCTACATACCCAAACAAAGTTCGAGATTTGCTCGTCAGAGTTATAATTTGAAAAACCTCCAAATTGATTAGCCTAGATCATGTGAATCAAGGCCTATTTAATCTCAAAATTGTTGACATTTATCATAGACCTTGTGATACCATGTCCAACTCCGGCAACTATGGAAGTGCATATATCCTCAATATATGATTATCTTTCAATTGATGCAAGTTATTCTACTATTTTATTGTGTTCTTTATTACTGTACTCTCACCTGAAAATACCAGAAGTTCTATCAATCTCTGGATATAAAAGCAGACTCTGAAAGTAGTTCATCTCATAAAAAGGTATAAATTTGAAAAAATAAATAAAAAGAAAGGAAGTAACAAAATCTAAATAAAAAAGAAAAAAACTAATAGAATCTCACACAAAAAAGAACAAAATCAATTAGTTCTAAATTTAATCTACGACAGAATCTCATCAAAGAAATAAAAAAATAAAATGCCTCATCGATAAGCAATACAAAAAAAATTCAACCTAGAAAGTATCAATCCCCAAAAACAATGCCAAAAACTTGATAAAATTTTTCCATTCAGAATTTTTAAATCAGCAGGTGCACTGAGTTACGTGTGCAGTAATGAAGCTAGTGAGACTAAATCATTCCATGGGGATTATCTTAATAGCTCTCAACTATATAAATATTACTTATATCTAGATTGCTTAAAGTTTTGATTTTATAAAATTTAGTTCTAATCCTATTTAAAATAAGAGTTAGCGAGTACCAATACCCAGTAGATAAAATAAATGAACCAGCAATTAGAATAACGGAACGTTGAGGTTAACAATTATGTTATTAGAATATACCATATTTAACTACAACAATTTCAATCGGTTTAGATTATGAACTCAACTCCCCTTTCAATTTGTCATAGTTTATGTTTAGTATTTACAACTTTTTGAAGGGTAAATTACTTTATCTAATAAATTAAGTCTCTCTATTTATAAACAATATTATTTAATTAATCGATTTATGCTTAACACCTTAATACGATTTTAGTGCCTTTTTCTATGTCAAATTTATAATCGAAATCATATTGTCCTAGAATCAATTAAATTAAGTTCTTCAGAAAATAGCCTAATTACTACATGAGTTCAATATTCATAAACACAAGCTCAATTAACAAGAGATCGAAAACACAAATTTTCAAATACTTAGTATGAAAATAGTACAATCATGTCAAATTCAGTATCCTAAACAAAATTCTAATTAACAATTGTATTAAAAGAAAAGGTCTACAAGCAACAAAGACAATCAAACTATAATGAAGATTTAGAAACGGAAATAGAAATCTTCATCCAATCGGGAATTTAAATCTTCAAAAGCCTTCAATCAATGTAAGAATTGTTCTATTGTTTTAAAACAGTGTAGATTACTCAAGAGATATGAAATTATGCCGGATTGTAAAAATTAGATTAAAAAAAAAAAAGAAACAGTAAAAATCAACTAAACTAAGTATATGAAGGTTTAAATATGGATCATCGTCACCAAAAGTTGTTCCAATGGCTATTGTAAAAAATTTTACCCAATCTCTTTATTTTAGCTTCTTTCAACAGCCTATATCAAAGGCCAAAATGTATATATATGAGCCTCTTCCTTTTCCTCATTTGCAAAATTCAAGGCATTGACGAGCTTCACAAGAACATCGTCTACCAAAATGATGAATGACTCCACAAAAGATCATCACGTATATTTTGAAGAACGGATCAAGAACACTCAAGAACATAACATTCGATCAATTGTATATAGACATCAAGTTTACCTATTTCTCCTTTCATGCCTTTATAAGATTATTCATTTATGTGTTATCAAATCAAAACTTTTTAAAATTCGACTAGCATGCTCGCTGCACATTATTTGGCCAAATATAGTAACCCCTATGCATTATTTGGTGACTCCACTGGGAATGAAAAATCATTATACAAAATGAGCTTAGGGGAAACTCCTAATATCAAAACATATGCCTCCACACAATCAAGCAAATCAAAGTGGGAAGGAGAACATTGCATTTGTTACTTCATTAAACAACGTTTATGCTAATGCTTTGCTTAAGTTGCACGCAAGGGAATGCTTGAGTGCTCGTCCTAATTTCTTTATGTAGTGCTTGCTTGGACTAGCAGCTACCATCAGTATGCAACTGAATAATGCACTACTCATATCGAGATTACAAAATACGAGATCCAAATTGACTATTGTTGCATTAAAAGATGCACAACACAACTCTAGTAAATACATTGATTCCTTGTAGAAGATGAATAGATACAACAAGAGGAAGGATTGTAGCAATGGTTGCAACAATGGATTGCTACTATTATTGCACTCAACTCCAGTTGACTCAACATCTAATGTAGCTGGGAAGGTAAAGACCCACCCATGAGAGTCTCCTTATAATGTAATGTATACAAGAAAATTCTTTTAAGTCGTTACAAATGACTTAGGTGACTGTCATGAAGATGGTAGGTAGCTACCGCTCTCATCCACTCCAGTTGAATTGGCGCTAACTATGCAGGATGTATGAATTTGTTCATCTTCCAGATTCAACATACAAACTTTTGTGATTGACAAGAGCTTAGATTGTGTCCATACTCGAGATTTAAGCCCAATCTGTGACAAATTCTTCAACATATGTGACAAAAGAGGATCTTGAGGAGAACCTAAAGTAAGTTAGAGATGTTTGGCATCCTAAGTCTACTCCCTTACTTGCAGCGAATTGTGGGGAAACCATGCCCCAATGACCATATGAGTCCCGAAATGCCAAGTATAACAACAAATAATGAAGTGCCAAGAAACACCTCTTCAAGTTTACTGAGACTCTTGATGTCAATGGACTTGACGATAATCTCGTTGGTGCTTTTTTTTATATTAGGGACGAGTGGCGTCCACGACACTTTGCAAGTGATGAACGACCAAAGTTGAAGCCCTTGACACTGCTGAACTATACTCAAGGCAAATATTTAAAATAGCCTTTTATAATATTATATGCTAATTTCATAAATAAAACTAGCTTTTAACAGATATTTGAAATTTTGTAGTTGCATGAATATTGATTTCATTAGGCTCTTATCTGCTATCAATCCATGCAATTATTGAATGAATTTATTACTTGTCATATGAGATTGTGCTATACATATAGACTTTCTTAAATAATGAAATATGGTCCGGTCTATAAACCAAGCCAAACTAAATCGAAGTTTTGTGGTTTGTGAAAATTATTAAATTGAACCATGGGTTTAAAGAATAAAAATTCCAAACACCATTTCATGTTTATGAAAAACTAAACCAGATGAAACCCAATCAATCCCACTCATCACTCATCATGTCAATGAGGTTTTCCCACTCATCATGTCGATGAGGTTTTGTATCCCTTGTGATGGGCATGCTGCCGTGTGACCTAGGCGGCATTCCCTTAGATAAGTTTCATTTGAGTGGTCTGTTTATGTTTCTTTTATTTCAATTCATTAAATTGCTTTTTTAAATTGAAAAAATAAAGACCATTATTCAAATCACCATTTCCTGAAAACACATTCTTACAACAGAATGTTTCCCCTCATAGAATACACCCCTAAAATGTAACGGAAAAACCTAATCCTAAAATAAACAAAAGAAAATCTGCATGCAGAATAAAAATTTAACATTTTGGAGACATGTCATCATGAGCACCCAGTGTATAATATTTTACACGCATGTGTTAGTTACAAATTGTACTGATGGCTATGCAACATCCCCTAACAAAACTGAATGGTGAATCCAGCACCAACTAACAATTTAAGAAGGAGATGCTAACTTTTGAATCTCATATAAATGAAATATACAAAAATGACAAGAGTAGCATAAGTAAATAACCTGTTGAATAGTCTAGGCTAAATCTTGACAACCACCTGTCTAGCTGAGCTCTTTTTCACGACCCCCTGAGCACAAAGTTCATCCAGTAATTGCAGTGCTTCATTAGCCAATCCTTCATAGGCTATGCCTTCAATAAGAATGGTATATGTGACTTCCGTTGGTTTGCAATTTCTGGAAACCATATAAGCCAAGAAGTCAATAGCACGATCAGTTTGCCTTGCCTTACATAGCCCCAACATAATACAGTTGTAAGTGATAGCATTTGGCTTTACACCAAGACCTTCCAACTCATGGAAAAACTTAATTGCTTCATCAATTTTTCCATCTCTACTAAGGCCACCAATAAGTGAGGAATAGGTAATGATATCAGGTCTCAGACCCTTTCCACGCATCTCATCCAAAAGCTCGATTGCATGTTCCGTCTTACCCACCTTGGACAGCCCATCTATTACAGTGTTGTATGTGATCAAAACTGGAGAGCAACCCTTGCTGCTCAACTGATTAAGTATCTCAACAGCAACATCAACCTTCCCATCCTTGCATAATGCTGTGAGCAAAGTATTGTAGGTCACAATGTCAGGGTAACAACCTCTAGAAACCATTATACCCAAATACTCTATTGCTCTTTCCATCTTCTTCTCTTTGCAAAACCCATGAAGAAGGGGATTGTAACTTAAAGAATTTGGTGTGCAACCATGCTTAGGCATCTTTTCCAAAACATCAATTGCTCGACCCAGTAAACCCTTTCGGCACAGGAAGTTGATCAGGATATTAAATGTAACAACACTAGGAGAACAACCCTTTCTAAGCATATCAGCTAGAAGTTTCTCAGCATCCATCCACCTTCCTGTGCTGCACATACTACGCAAGATGATATTGTGTGTAATCACATTAGGTTGGCAACCATAAGATGGCATGTTATTCAAGAACTTAATCGCTTCATCTAATCTTCCCTCCTTACAAATTCCATTAATTAGAACATTATAGGTAACTATGTCAGGTGTACATCCTTTATGCCTCATCTCATCTAGGAGCTTCATGGCCTGCCCAACCCCACACTCCTTGCAGGTTGCTTCAATCAGTATAGTATATGTAATAACATCTGGATAACAACCCTTTTGCAGCTGCATATCCAGAACTTCCATTGCTTGTTTCAGCTTCCCATTGTCGCACAAAGTTCGTAATATGGTATTATAAGTGACTACATCTGGTGCAACACTCATACGATCCAAGACACGCAAAGCACTGTCGATCTCCCCAGACTTGCAATATCCACTGATTAAAACATTGTAAGTTATAACATCGGGAGCAGCCCCAGATTCCTCTAGAATTTCCATGACTCGAGTTGCCTTCCGAGTTTGACCAAACTTACAAAAACCCCGAATAAGACTAGTGCAGGAAAGAATATCTGGTATATCCCCGTGATAAACCATGCTCTCAAGAAACTTAAATCCTTCTTCTAATTCTCCATTCCGGACCAACCGGCGAAGGTGATTGTTACTCTCTAATTCCTCAAAACTATTGGAAGAAGATGACGAAGAAACTGAGGCGGAGGTTCTCCCGTTTATATACCCATGTGGGATTACTTTATCTTCCCGGTTTCGTAATCTCTCTCTGCGATTTATCGTCTCAACTTGAAAACCAGCAAGATCGGGATTTTTCCGAACCTTTCCATACCCTTTAGAGCTACCGAGTTGCTTTCTTTCCACATAACCGTTGGAAGAAACAACAAAAGGAAACGCCTTTCCAGAAAACTCTTTAACGGCGCTACAATTAGTACTAGAGTTAAACCGAACTTTACATTTAGAATTCCTAGTTTTAGTGTATTTCTTGTTGTGATATTGGAGAAACAAGCAGAAGCTATCATGGGAATGCGTTGTTCGCACTGTCAGAACCATGTTACTTCAACTATAACTACAATGTTCCAGAGAAGCAATTTAACAAATAGGTTCCGAACACGACACTACGAAATAACATGATAAGAAAAGAGTTGTTGAAGTGTGGATCTTACTTTGTCGGACATCTATTGGAGGGGTACGTAGAGTTTATCCGCCAAGAGGCTTCAATGGGGATGACGCTGCGCTCTTCGGTAAAGAGAAGTAAGGTCGCAGTGTAAAGTACCGAGGACAGAGGATTACAGAAACAGGCAGACGATATTTTGTTTCGAGACCACCGAATCGCTGCGACACGGCTCGGGCCTCAAGCCACCAAGCCCAAAGATCAGCAGAAATGCTGGGCCTCATATGTATATGGAACCTGGAAATGGTTTCTAACTTCTGTTAATCATGCAGTTAGGGTTCCTTTGTATTTTCACTTCTTGCAGTCCGGATAAACTCACCATTTAAAGGGTGTCCCCAGCCACAGTGTTACTGATTTAATCCTTTTTTGGACCATGTGTCTTCGTGCTTTATTGCGTTTGTTGAGTGTTATTTATTTTGTTTTTCTTTTTCAGTTATTTTTTTGTCGTAGTGTTATCAAACTCAAATTAATCCTTATAATTTAATTCGATTCGATTCTAGCTTCATTTTCAGAAAAACTTGATTTTTTTCTTAATTTTTAACTTATTCACTTATCCAAATCAACCCCCTATTCGGATATTAGTTTTGCTTATTGTGCTTTTATTTGTTATATTGAATTGCTTTCGTTTAATATAGTTTATAAGGCTCCTAAATTTTCAAGATTTTCTGTTTTTATTCTTTCAGTTGATAAGCAAAGTTAGCATGAAGGATGTTTGGTGTAACCATGTTAGATTTTGCGCAATGATACTAAAGTCACCTCGAGCCGGCATTATGTTGAATTATTTCGGTGCACGGATATACACATGATAATAGTGGATCTCCACCATCAAAAATTATATTTAGTCGATTCATGCTGTGTGGCAGTCATAAGCAAATGACTATCACTATAGGTATCCTATTTCTTACAGATTTTTTTATGCTCTCATTCTTATTTTTTACGAGATCAATATTGTTATTTATTTTATTCTTGATTTATACTTCTTTAAATTTAAATCATTAAACAAATTTTGATTTTAATGATTTAAATTTTAAAACATATAAATAAATGAAAAGATGGAGGATAAAACCAATCTCATCAAAATCATGGATAAGACTATAAAATCTCGTTACTCCTTACTTATATGCTTTATATGAATCCTTTTATATCGCTCGTACCATCTTTTTGTCCTAGTGCTCAAAGAGATAAACATCCTAAGACATTCAATTTTGGAATTTGCTTTGGTAAATTGAGATAAATAAGTAAAGTAGTAAGACAAAGTTTTGTATCACTTCTAAAAAAATGAGCAAAAGTATTTTATGAGCATATTAATTCAACTTGAAATGCAACTAAAGTTGGCAAATTGGCCAATAGTCTGAGCTTTTAGTGTAATGAGACAACAAAGTCCTTAGAAAAAGATGTAAGTGGTCATTTCGATAATTTAGCTTTTGGCCCAATTTATTACCATTGACCAGTTTGACCGATTAGTGACAGTGATAGGAATTAGACCATCGAATCTCTAACTTGAGCCTGAGCTTGAGGGTTTGACAGTTTGGCTAAGCAAATTCTCTTCTACTAACTTGCGCTTGATGAGTCCAAGTTGCTTTAATCTATTGACCCACTGCGTTATTTAAGCCAAACCCTCCCATACCTGTCGATCATCTCTAACTATTAACCTAAGGAGCACTCGAACATCAGCTTGGCTCAACCAATCTCCTACTTAGCTAACTTAAATCTGAGCTGTCTAAAATATATCCGAGTTGAATTCACCTTGAAAGAGTCTTTAGCCCAGCTCGATGCCTTTACTTGGCAATAACCCAACTAGCCATACAATTCTGTCTAATCTATTAGAGGCGTTGCCAATGGCTACCAGCCACCACGAGATGGAATATGCTGTACAAATTAAATGCTTTCTTGAATTTTATACCCTTTTACATTCTTTGTACCTTACTTATTTTGGACATTACCCTTTTAGTCTTTTCTATTTTTTGTAGTTTACCCTAATGTTTCGAGTATAAATACCTTTTTGTACATTGTAGTTGCAACATATCTTCAACATTGTTATAGAATATTCTAAGTCTCTGTTGTTTTCTTATGAACATCCCTTTTGTTTGCTTATTTGTTTTTTACTTTTATTCTAACCCTTAAGTAAGGTTAGGTAGCGAGTATCCTTATTGAGCCAACTTGTGCCTCATATTAAGTTGATTCCTTAGTCTTCATAGTTCCTTGGTACGTCATATTCTCGGAGCCAATCATAGGTTTTACTTATTTGCTTCTCTTTTCACGCATTCCCATTTCTATTTCCATTTCAAGCTTTCAGTAAACTTGGACCTATCTTCAATATGGCTGACCTCGTCCGTCCTTAGGGTAGCCTTATCATCTTCATATTAAAGTGAAGATTTGTTTACGTAATTGTATTTGAGCTTTGATATAGCTGTGTTGAGAGTAATATTGGTTGTAGTAGTGTACCGTCGTTGTGTAAGAGCTAACTATAAGTGTTGAGTAAGTAGGAGACATGTTGATTTATTGTTGTGTGTACCCTATTGTACTCTATTTTGAATTGTGAAAACAAAGTAAGTAGTAGCTGCATGTTTTTCTGTAAAGCAATGACTTAAGCGTTTAGGGATTGTAAGTGTGTTGCTCCATGAGAAGCCCTAGTGTTGTCTATCATTGTAAGCACAAAGTTGAGTAAAGGATGATTGATTCGAGTGTAAACCTGGTATTGGAGATGATAATTGATGCGAACTAGTCTAAGGACTGACAAGGCCAGTCGCAAGAGTAGGTCCAACCTTGCTGAAGCTTAAAAACAAAGTGGGGAATGTGCGAAGAATAGGAAAAGTAAACAAGCAATTCTCGAACAACTCTAAGGATATGACTCATTAGAGAACTTCTAAGAACTCACGGCTCAACTCAATATGACATACAAGCTGGTTTGATGAGGGTACTTACCACCCAATCTTACTTAAAAGTTAGAATAAGAGTGAAGTAAACAATGAAAAGTAATGCTCACGAAAGGAGAAGTGTATATTCAATACTTGAAATATGAGATGATTTGCAGCTGCACGTACAGTAGGTATTTATACCCAAAAAGTTAGGGTATCCTACCTAAAATGGAAAAGATAAAGAGGGTAATATCTAAAATAAGTATGATACAAGGAATAAAAAAGGAGCATAATTAAAAATACAACAAAATAAGTGTCTTGTACGGAAGATTCTATTAGGTAAGTGCTTGGACATATAGCTTTCCGTGGATAGGTGTTTTTTTGGCAGAAGAGGACAAATTGTACAATCATGTTAGTCACTACTAAGCTTAGGTGTTGAGCAAACCTAAAGGTCTTCTCGAGAAGGTATAGGTACAAATGTATGTTAAGCTCTTGTCACAAAAACGGTCAAGCTTAAGGTTGGCACGACTAAGTCCAAGCAGAGGGTAAGGGATCGGACTGTTAGAGTAGTTCTCACTTTGGTTAACAATATAGTTGGTTAAGGTAGCCAAGTTGTAGCCCGAGTACTTATCTGGTCGGTAATTGGAGACTATTGATAGACATAAAGTGGTTTGGTTCGAATAGGGCACTAAGTCAGTAGATTGCAACAACAACTTAGACTCTTCGATTGTCAGGCGAAAAGAGAGAACTCGCCTCGCCATTTTTCCAATCCTTGGGTTTAGGCAAGGTAAGAGGTCTGGTGGTTTGATTCTTATCATCCCGGTTAGGCTAATTAGGATTTAGGATCAAATCCAACTAGTCCCCGTCCAAGTTCTCCTCGTGTTGGTAAGAGTTAAAGTTGGCAAAATTAAATACGTTTAACACTCCAAAATCTTCTAGTAGCTCCAACTGGTAAGCATTGTCATTAATCTTCTAAAGGATCTTGAAGGGTTTGTTAACTTTAGAAGATAGCTTACCCTTCTTCTTGCTTAGAAACCTATCCTTGCTGAAGTATAACTACACTTAGTCATTGGGTGAAACTACTTAGTCTTCCTTCCGCTGCCTTTCTCTTTTAGTTTTCTAATAGCTTGGTTAATTTGTTGGGCGACTCATTGGTAGATCTGCTAGATAGACTAAGCTCTGGTCCTCGTTTCTGGATCTTTTCAATCAGTAGGCTACATTAAGGTATGATTAAAGGCCAACTCAGGGCTGAAACTATAGACTACCTCAAATGAAGCGTGCCTAGTGATGAGATGTACTCTTCTATTGTAAGCAAATTTGACTCCAAGCAAGTAGACATCTCGGTTAGCTAAGTTCTTTCCTCATGCAACTCGGAGCAGTGATCCTAGGGTACAATTGACCGCCTTTATCTGGCTGTTGGTTTGGCAATAGCAAGAGGTGTTGAACAGCAGTTTAGTTCCCATCTAACAGCAAAGGGTTCTCTAGAAATAACTTAGGAATTTTAGGTCTTTATCTGACACCATACCCCTTAGCACTCCGTACAAGCGAACCATTTCCTACAAAAACAGACAAGCAATAGGCAAATCATCATTGGTTTTGGTGTTAGGCATAAAATGTGCTATTTTGCTAAACCTATCCACAACAATCATTATAGGATCTTTATCTTAAGTAGTTCAGGGTAATCCAAGTGTAAAGTCCATACTGAGGTTGACTTATGGTTTGATCGGAATAGGTAGAGACATTACCTTCTCTTGTTCTGTTTGGCTCTTTGCCTTCTTACAAATGGCGCATCCCTCAATCACACGTGCATGTCACATCTTGTTTTATGCTAATAGCTCATACGTCCTTTATTCTCTAAAGTGCTTAGAAAGTCCTCCATTGTGGGCTTCTCTTACCAATAATTATGTTATCGAATAGTTTGGTACACACAACTTGCTACCTCAAAACAGATAATCATCCTCTACATGATACTCATCTGCTACTCTTCCTCCACAATGCTTATGTATAAGGCTAAAATAAAAATCATTCTGATATTGTTCTTTAATACTTGCAAACCCTAAAAATCTGGTCTACAACTTAGCGAGAAGAACATGTCTTCTTGATAAAGCATCGACAACTACATTATTCTTTCCTTACTTGTATTTGATAACAAAATTAAATCCTTCTAGAAATTAAATCCATCAAGCTTGGCATTTAAATAGCTTAGATTGGCTCTATAAGTATCTCAAAGACTCATGATCTATGTTTACTACAAATTCCTTTAGTAAAAAATAATGTTGCCACACACGAAGAGCTTGGATTAAGGCCAAAAGCTTTTTGTCATAAATAGAGTAGTTTAATTGCGCTCCTCTAAACTTCTCATTATGATAAGCGACAGGTTGACCTTCTGGCATCAACACAGCTTTGATGCCGACACTTGACGTGTTGCATTCAAACTCAAATACTTTATCAAAGTCTGGTAAGGCCAAGATTGGGGCAAAGATCATCTTGGCTTTTACCTTCGCAAAACTCCTTTCCTCTTTCTCTCCTCACTTGAACTCTACATTCTTTCTCGTTAGCTTAGTTAAAAGTGCTACTATAGTACCAAATCCTTAGATAAAGCGTCGGTAAGAATGATGCCAATTCATGGAAACTCCTTACCTCTGTATAAGAGGCTAAGGTCGGCCACTCAACAATGGCTTGTACCTTTTCTTCATCAACTGTCAATCCTCGTCCACTAACCATGTAACCTAGGAAGATCACTTCTTCTTGATAGAAACGGTATTTCTTCAAGTTTCTGAACAATCTCTCTACTTAAAGGACATTGAAAATGACTCTAAGATAGTCAATATGTATTGCTAAGTTGGCACTATAGACAAAGATATCGTCAAAGTAAATGACAACAAATTTTCTGATTAGATCTTGCAAAACATAATCCATTAGCCTCATAAATGTACTTAGGGGCATTTAATAATCCGACAAGCATGACCATCTACTTGTATAGGCCATGTCAAGTCTAAAAAGTGGTTTTCCATTCATCCCCTTATCTCATCCAAATGTGGTGGCACCCTAACTTCAAATCAATCTTACTGAACACTGTTACACCACTCAGTTCATCTAGCTTACCATCTAGCCTTGGGATAGAGTATCAATACTTGATTGTAACCTTATTAACAGCTTCGTTATCCATATAAATATGCCAAGTGCCATCCTTCTTGAGCATAAGCAATGCAAGCACAGCATAAAAGCTGAGGCTCTCCCTTACATCCCTTCTTTAATAGCTCATTGACTTGCTTTTGGAGTTGTTAAGCCTGATTTTTCACCCTCCCAGTTCTTTTTTATAAAAATTAGGCATTTTTTAAACCGATCAGTACTAAACCCTACCCATTTAATATTGATCCTTAACTAAGGTTTAAAGAAAACTATTTTTTCAATTTAAAAAGGTATTAGAGTCACCACCCAACCGAAGTTGGGAAAAAGAGTTAAGTTATAACTAATTTGGTAGATTGGTTATAACTTAACTACTAGTCTATCGATTAAAAAACTAATTTATAAAACGGCTTTTTAAAAACAAGAAATCTCGGTTCAAGGGCTAATTTATTAAATTTTAAACGGGTACCACTTTTTAACTTTCCGAATTTAACTTCACTTTTCAAATATACCCTTTTTCAATTTTCTAAACGGCTAATCATATTACATGCAACTAAAATTAATCAATTTACACAAATATCTAAAAAATAGGGAAAAATAAAACTTTCCATATTTTAAGTTGCCATGTACTGACGTACAGATACCTACGTACCCGCTATTCGGGATCAGACTTTCGTAGTTCGTTTTACCAAAAAACATAGTGGGTTAATTAATTTTAATTTTTGAAAAAATTATCGGGTTTACGTTTTTACCCAGTTCGGTTTATTTTAAGAAATTCTCTAAGGGTCCTAAATTGGTTTGATTTTTTGAAAGTTTAAATAGTCCTAATTTAGAAAAGATCTGTTTATTTTTATTTTATTTGAAAAATAAATTTTCTAAGTGATAAAAATGATTTTCATTAATTTTTTATTTGATTATTATTATTTATTTATTATTTCACATATTTTTATTATGCTTAAAATAAATAAATAAAACTAAACTTTTTTTTTCTTTTTTTCTCTTTTCTTTTTTTTTCTTTTCCTTTTTTTCTTTTTTATTATATATAATTATAATTGTATGAAATAAAGAAGTAAATAAAAATAAAGGGATCAAAACAATTGGACTAACTACATCAAATAGGTACATAGGCTAGACCAAAGAACTTTACATAAGGTCGAATTGAGCAATCGGGTCGGACTCGGTTCGATGGGTTGGAGCTCAAAGCCTTAATGGGTTAACACGTTACCCAAATGTGCAATCAATGAGGAACAATGGCGGCGTCAGGGATTACTTTAGGCGGTTTCGAGTGGCGAACTAAGTGGGGAAGAGGGATTTTATGAGGTTCAGATTGGTGAAAATGGGTTTAGTGCTAGTGTAGCATTCTTTCATAGTATGGGTGTTCAATTGTGTTGGGGCAGTGGCAGTATGGTGAGTAGATTAGTTGCAAGAGAGAGAGAGGTTGAGAGTGAGGGATTTGGTTCGGTTGAGTCATATGGGCATGATGGGGTTTGGTGGTGATGTGGTAGTAGGTGTGGGATTCAAGAGAGTGCAATAGTTGTGGGTCACATTGGCTATAGCGTTAGGTATGGCTGTACAATGTGTTTGGATGGCTGCCGAGGGTGGTTTTGTGTTTAGGCGAGAGTTAAGTAGCGTTGGTAAGTTGTGGGTCGAGAGAGTATAGTGGTTGTAAATGGTAGAGGAGTGGTCATCGAGTTCGGTTTTGGTAGGTTGTATGTAGTAGTGACTACGCTGCCAAGGATGGGGTGACGGCAATGGGTATGGGTCGAATGCCCGAAAGTAGGGTATGTATGTAAGAGAGAGAGAGTTCAATGGTGGTGAGAGGAAGGTAGAGAGAGAGAAGGATTAGATGGTACGAGTGTCGAAAGAGAGAAAGATTGAAAGAGAGACCTAGTGAGAGAGAGGGAGAGAGTACGCTCCAAGATAGAGTCCAAGAGAGAGTTTAATCGAGAGTGAGGGAGAGATAGTGGAAAGAGAGAGACGTCAAGAGAAAGAGTGTATGTAGGTCCTCCCCCTCCCCCCCCTCCCTGCACCCCTACCCCTACCTATTTTGTGTGTACATGCTTTTTGAAATCTGAAAATCTCTCCCTTGCATATTGTAGACACCTAATTTTTGCCCTCCCTTTTATTTTTCAAATTATGTTATAGGGTCCTAAATTAAGAAAAGTTCGAAAAAAAAAATAGAAAATTAAAAAAGCCAAAAAAATATTTTAGAAAAAAAATAGGAATTCTAGAAAAAATGCGAAAATAGGAAAAAGCACAAAAGATAGGAAATTTAGAAAAAAAAATAAAAATAAAAATAAAAAAATGGAAAAATTCGGAAAAGTACATAAATTTTTTTAAAAGTAATAAAAAAATAAATAAATAAAAGATTTTAGAAAATAACATTTCATTAGATTAAATTTTTAATTTAGGTTTAAAAGTTGGGCAATTAAACTTAGGCTTAGATTTAAATTTGGCCCAAGTTGACCAAGTCTTAATTGCATATATATACAAGGCATAGCCAACGGCTTGACGGTTAAGTACATAGACATAGTACTAGTATTAAGCATGAGGTCTTGGGTTCAAAACTTAGTAAAGGTAAGGAAGCCTTTTTTCTTATTTTATGGTTTTTAATCACATTATGGACTGCCACGTGTCAGGGTTTGATTACGCCACATGGCGTGCTACGTTAATTGCCATATGTCATAAAATGACACGTGGCACACTAAGGTTGGTTGGTATGGCTAACGTGGCGCCACGTCAGCCCACTTTTTCCTCCCTTTCCTTCCTTTTCCCCTCGTTTTCCTCTCTTTCCCTCTATTTCCCTCGACTTTCTCCAGGTTTCCAATACTTTCCACTTTAGAGCACCCACTTCAACATGATTTTTAGACCCTTTCTTGCTACAATTTTACCAAATCAATGGTGAAATTGCAGAATAGACATAGACTATTGTGAATTGGTACAAAAAACATGTCTAAATACAATCAAATGGGCATTCAATTTAGGCTCCAAAAATTGGAAAAAAGCTCTCCTCCATCTCCAATCCAATGCTCATAAAAAAACCGTCACCCGCTCATTTTGGTGGATGAAATAAGCTGAATCGAGCTTCGCCGTTGTTGCTGCTGTAAAGGCATTGAAGCTCAACTAGAATCTAATGGAGCCAACCCGTCTAGGTTCGACCCATGCATCGGAATCCATCCGAAGCCTTTATTTTATTTGTTGTTTTATTTTGTTTATTTGTTTTGTTTAAATGTAATAGAAAATAATAATAATAAGTAAAAAGAAAAAAGAAAAAGAATAGAAGAAAAAAGAAAAAAAAAAAAGAAAGAGAAGGAAAAAAAAAATAGGAAGTATTTTATTTTATTTTACATTTAAACAAGAGCCATGAAAAAAAAACTAACTAACAACAAAAAATAAATAAATAACAATAAAATATAAATAAATAAATAATAAAATAATAAATGGAGTAAAAATAGAAAAGTTATTTTTGATACTTAGAAAATCAATTTTTTTCAATAAAAATAAAAAGATCTTTTCCAAACTAGGGCATTTTAAGTTTTCTAAAAGTAAAATCCAACTTAGAACCCCTTATAATCTTTTCTCAAATCAACTCTAAACAGGTAAAAACGTAAACTCGGCAATTTTTCTAAAGTTAAAATCAATCAACTCGCTATATTTTCATTAAAAGAATTAGTACGTCTGATCCCGAATAGCTGGTACGTAGGCACCCGTACATAAGTACGGGACGACTAAAAATATGGAAAGTTTTATCTTCTCCATTTTTAGATATTTATGTAAGTTAATCAATTTAGTCACATTTATCATAATTAGATATTTTTAGAAATTAAAAAGAGTATATTTGAATAGAGAAATTAAATTTGAAAAGTTAAAAGTGGTACCCGTTTAGGGTTTAATAAATTAGCTTTCGAATCCAGATCTCTAATTTTCAAAAAACCGTATTTATAACTTGGTTTTTTAATTGATAGACTGGTAGCTAAGTTATAACCAATCCACCTAATTGGTTATAACTTAACCCCTTTTCCGAACTCTCATCGGGTGACGACTCCAAATTTTTTCAAGTTAGAAAAAATAGTTTTCTTTGAACCCTAGTTGAGGGCCAATATTAAACAACTAAGGTTTAGTATTGATCGGTTTAGAGCAAACCTAATTTTATAAAAGAATAGGAAGGATGAAAAACCAGGCTTGACACGTATGCGTATATATTTTCTTTTTAAAAAGAAATCTTCACCCCCCTACTACTCCGACTCCCCTCCTCCCAATCCTTGTGTATTTTAAAAAAGAAAGCGAAGGGAAGAAAAGGAAAAAGAGAGAAAAATATGGGGGGAAAGAAAAAATGCTGTCGTGGCCAATCACAAAATGCCACATGTCAATTTTAGAAATATAGCCCAGTGATGGCTTGACATGTGGCCATGTACAAAACTTGAAAAAAAAGATAAAAAGTTACCCTCATGTCTCCAATGAGTTTTGAACCTCTGACCTCCAACTAAGTCTATGTGCTTAATCCAAATGTTTTACCATTAAGCCGTTGGCTTATACCTTATCTATATGTGTAATTACAATGTCAGTTTGGGTTAAATTCAAATTTAGGCTCAAGTTTAATGGCATTTTATTCAAATTTATTTAAATTAAAATTCTATTCTATTTAAACAACCTAAAAATTTTATTATTTTCCAAATTCCCTATTTTTTTATTTTTTTGTGACTTTCCAAATTTCTTATATATTTTTCTAAATTTTTCCATTTTTATATTTTTTGTAAATTTCTTATTTTTTGTGTTTTTTCTTATTTTCCTTTTTTTTTTCTATGTTTCTTCATTTTTTGGGTTTTCTTTAATTTTCTATATATTTTTAATTTTTTCTAATTTAGGACCCTCTAACCTATTCTGAAAAATAAAATGAGGCAAAAATTAGATATCTACAAGAGCTCTACAGCTTAGGATTTATTCTATAGGCTGATTTGTTCAATAGGGAAGCACTGGCTATCAAGTCAATGTAATACTTTATGCTTTGAAATGAGGGTAAGCCCTTTAGCAATTGTTTTGGAAATAAGTCAAAATATTCATCGAGTAACTCATCAGCCTCTTTTGGAAGCTCCTCTTGAACCTTCAATTCCAATAGTCCCCTAACCAACAAGAAGGTCAGCAGGTCAAATTTAATGGCTTTTCGAAGTTCAACTTTACTCAAAATCAAAGTTTTTTTGGGTCTTCGAGTAAGTTTAGCTTACAGCTTTTTAACTTGACTCGACATCATAAAGTTCAAAATGATCCTTCTTCCATCATTCTCAAATACATAGGTATTTCTAAATCCATCACATATAACCTTTTAGTCAAAACGTTAAGGTCTGCTTAGCACCATATGAGATGTACGCATGGGCAATACATCACAAAGAATTTTATCAAAATAATTTCCAATTGAGATCGGCAGCAATACTCATAGTGCGACATGTAGTGTGACCTTCTCATTTAACCAATGTAACTTATATGGCTTTAGATGTGAAATGGTTAGCAACTTAAGTTTCTTAATTAGGTTGGAAGAGATTATATTGGTACAGCTCCTATTATCCACTATGAGCGTATAGACCTATTCATTCACATTGTAAGTAATGTGGAATAGGTTCTTTCTTTGCTCCTCCTTAGTATAAGGGTCAATACTCATTGCATGAAGGACAACTGGAGTTAACTTATTTAGGTCTTTTGCAAACACATCTTACTTAACTAGTTCAATATTAACCTCAATCTCTTCTTTCACTTCTCTTTCCTCTTCTAGCTCATCGTTTATGTTGTCTACTTCAATCTTCGGGACATATCCATTCATAATCATGGTCCTTTGATTCGGACACTAAGCAGCCATGTATGCAAACCCTTGAAATTTAAAGCACTTGATCTGGCTCATATTCTTCCTAAATCCTTGCCCCCTTCTCATAGGTTTTGTAAGCCCTACAATTAGATGTTCCGATTTGGTTCGGTTCGTAAAATTTAGGATGATTAGGTAAGTCATTCGATCGAGCTCAAATTTTGCGACAAAGTTAGAAATATTAGTAAAAATAATCATGTGAGTTTGGATTTAGGAAAATAATTAATTATTATAATATTGAATTACATGTATATTATTCGTTATTTATCGAAAACATATAAAATAAATTCAAATAACTAACGAATTGATAAAGATAAATTATATGCACTCTAAAAATCATAAAATAACTTAAAAAATATTTAGAAGTATTTATTTGTACCATATATGTATTTATGTATAAGGAAAAAAAAACCCGAAATTACTTAAAATGCCCAAAATATACTAAATTAATGCTAATAATTAAAGAAAACTATAAAAAAATTAAATAAAAATCATAAAAAAATATGAAAACGTCTAAAATCAGGTCGTGTCATGCTGGGAATTGAGAGAAAAATTAACCAATTAAATTAGGCCTAATAGAAAGTGAATGGAAGATGATAAAGGATAAATATCATGTAAAAATTGAAAGAAAAAAAAAATCAAAGCAACTCTATAAATACCCCAAACTTCAATAGGAACTCATTTGGTTAGTTAGGAATTAGGGAAAATTATAGAGAAATAAAAAAGAGAGAATTATGTATTTTTAGAAAAAAAAATCATAAAATTGTGTATAATTATAGCTTATAAAGTAAACCTACAACCAACGGCCATCTGAAAATGAACCACCACCACTGTCCCATTTGGCCAACATACTTAGAGCTACCTTTAGTAGTCGAAAGCCGATTAGATAGGTGAGTTTGATTTTAACCCAATTCTGGTTTAATTTATTTAAATTATTAAATTTATTTAGAAAATTATGAAATTTGTTGTTTTGAGGTTTTTATTTATGTAGATTTAGGAAAAAAATATTAAGTTGATGAATTTAGATTTAGAAATATACAATACTTAAGAAATCCTATAAACCTGAACTTTTTTCGATTTAGGAATAAATAGCCTTAATAATGTAGTTTTAAGCTCAAAATTTTTGTATAAGCTATTTAGAGGATATAAAATAGTGCTATGAAGAGATTTTTCGTAAATGAATTTTTTTAATTTTTAAATAATTTTTAGGCCTTTAAATCAAATATGTAATTAGTGATTTTGGGCTAAATTAGTGATTAAATGTGTAAATTACTGACTTAGTATGTAATTAGGTATTTTAGGATATTAATTTCTAATGTAGTAAGATGTTTGTAGCATTTAGGGTGTTAGATGTAATTATTAGGTGCATTATATAGTATATATTAATAGGTAAAATGGTATTTTTTAAGTTAATTTTGTAATTTAGGGTTAATTAGGTATAAATTCTGATTTAAGATATAATTAAACATTTTGATATGTCATTGCATGATGAAGGATGATATATGTAGTATTAGAAGTGTTAGATAGGTGATATAAGTATATAATATGTAATAATACATAATATGTGTATATAAGAATTAAATGGGTAGAAAATATTAGGTAAAAATTAATGGTATTATAATATTAGGAATATGATATAAATCTGATTTGGAAGGTGAATTTACGAATTATATAAAAATGTAGGTTATTCTCGTATCGAGAGCTAATTCAGTGCTTAAATTAGGAATACAGTATAGCATACGAATCAAAATACTAGTTAAGGATTAAATACGAGATTTAGGATACACAAGTGTTGCAACACCCCAGAAGGGAGCCTGGTAGTTTCGCATAAAATTTCTATTCATGTGTATACCCATAATATAAAGACCACCTTATAAGTCAGAGGTTGTAAGGCTTTAACTCGTAAGTTTCTAATGGTACTTATTCAATTTACATATATCTGCTTAACTCTCTATATATATATATCAAGTGATTCAACAATCCACAATTACCAAAACTGCAAAGAGTCGGAATCACCTACTAAACAATAAGAAAGGGTATCTAAATTTCAAAAATCATGAAGCCAAGAGACATTTTTAAAAATTTAATTCAACTATCTTACTTACTTTTCTAAACTTATCATTCTACTTTCTTAGCCCGCTGAAGCGCTCTGTACTCGAAACCTAGACCAACCCCAGCTTTGTAAGACTTATAAAAGAAACTATTAGGGGGCAAGTTACATTCAGCTTAGTGTGTAATCTTCCTATCTTACCATAAGATAATAACAAGAAAGTTATTTATCAAACATATGAATGCATATACAAGTATATGCAATGAAAATAATATATACAGTCAGCCGATAACTGTATACAGCACGGTTTTAATGCCCACCATTGCTCAAGTTGAAAAGAATTTAAGCACGTCAAGACTTAGGTATTCATGTCCAATACAAAATCTCTTAACAATATAGCCACCCTCAACAGTTGACATAACTCGGCCTTAAGCAGAAGGCGGCACTTCGCAGAACCGAGTAGTTCCCAAAGGTTAAGGCAAGAACATGACCTCCCGCTCTACTGCGTAGTGCTAATGCCCTTTAACTCATGCTATAAGATGTAATGCATATCTAGTTTAATTAGAGGCCAAATATTTATTAATTCCAGATTCATGGGATAGTTAAGCAAGTATATTTTAAACACTTTAATGTCTTATGTTCTAATGCAGCAAATAAGGGTGTTTCAAATATCTTAAGATATTTTGCAAGCATAAGTCAACCAAAATAGGTACACACAATTTCTAATATGCCCTAACATGAATCAAGTTTAATTATCATAAATAATTAGGTAATGTACTGACTACAAGCATAAAATAGAGTAAAATAGGGGGCGGTATACTTACTCGACCTTGAAGTAAAGTACTCCTAGTAGTCCTTGGTAGTCTCGAACTTGGTATCCTAAATTTCCAGAGTAAGGTAACTAAAGTAAATAAGACTCATTTTAAACATAATCCATTCACTAGCCTCACTATAATTTTCGTATTTTCGCTTGTTTAGTGTCTTAGTTATAACTTTCTCGTTTTAAGTCAAAATTTTACGTTTTTATAGTCAATTTTCATCGTTTTCGAGTGTTCTTTCATTTGGTGAAGTTATTTTTAGGCTTTTGGATCAACAATGTTTTAGTTTAGGCCTTACAAGTTCGTGGGCCAAAGGGTAAGTTTGGTTACTTTAAGTTTTGGGCCTGGTTTTGGGCTTTAGGCTTAACTTTTGATTTTAGACCTTGTACTTAATATTTTAGACTTCATTTTAAGTATTTTAAGTGGACTTTTTTCCCCAACTCTTTAAATTTTCACCTTCGGCCTTGGTGTTGCTCTTGTAGGCCCAAATGGCCCATTTTTACTAGTTTACGACCCTTGCCTACTAAGGGGCCTATAGGGGATGGCTTTAATATGCTTTTAGACTTAATAAACCTTTTATATTTTATTTTATGAGTCTTTTAATTTAGGGTTCAGATTTGGTTTTTAAGTTATTGAGCTCTATTCTTGGTTCTTTTAAGGGCTTTTGGGTTTATTTTGCATTTTAAGGTTTTAAGTCTAACTTCACTTATGATTTTAGGCTTAAGCTCACTAAAGGCCTTAAGATAATTTCATTTTCTATTAGGATTCAGATCTGGTTCTTTTCATTTATTGGGATCCTAATCATATTTCTAAGCCTTTAATAACTAATTAAGCTAGTTTAAGCCTAATTTGCATTTTAGGGCCCTAAACTTGATTTTAACTTATTCTAATGGGCCAAATATCCTAATGAGTCTACTAAATAATCCATTTTACTAAGTGTTCCAGTTTTGGTTCATTTCATTAATGGGGTTTTCAACATTATTCCTAAGGCCTCAATCACCAACTTAACTAGTTTAGGCTATTAACTTATCATTACCCCACTTAACTTGGTTAATTACACCTTAAATCATACTTAACACTAAATAATCATGTTATTAAGCTAATAAATAAAAATTTATAGATTTGAAACTTTCATGAAAGTGGCGGCCAAGTAGGGTTCTTCTAGCTTTTCCTTCGACTTTTTCTATCCAATACTTATTCTCGTGTGTTTTTTTTTTTTTTTGTTTTTAATCACATTTCTTCTTGTTTTAAGCTAATCACATTAAATAATGTGGTGAAAGCAAGATGGATATTTACTAAGGAAGGGCGGCATGTATGGTACTTAGGGTGTCATGAAGTTTTATCAATATCTTTTCAAGTTATCTACATAAAACTATCTCCTACGCTTCTAAAATATAAGTAACAAACTAACTAAGTATATGAATGAAGGTGTAATTATGAGGCTCTAAAATGACATGTACATAATTATAACATGTTTATCTAGTATTTCTAATCTCAAACTCTCAAGATATCATAAATAAAACTAGTGAAAATAGATTTCTAAAGTTGGGTAAGTTTTACCTTAAATTGGTCTACACAAGCTCCAACTTTTTCACTTAAAAACAAAGTTGAAATGTGCTTCTTTAGGTGTACAAGTTTGTCGGCAAGAAACTACAATGTATGTGTGACATGTTGGTGGTGGTGATTTGGTTGTATTTGATGATGCTAGTTCTAAAAGGTACTGATATGCACAGGGGAATTTGAGAGCACTTCTTGGTTTTCCTTCCTTCTTTTCTTGATTTTTATTTGGGTTTGTAGAGAGGGTTTTCTATGTGTGAAGAATAGTGTTAAATGAGGGTTTTGGAAGGGTGAAATGACAGATATTGAAGATGGATTAAGGGGGGCAAGAGGTACATGGTCCCCTCTTGGTTCTATTGTACCTTATTTGCTTTTTTGCTAAATGAGGGAGGATTTTGTAATTTCCAGTTAATCCTTTGTGCTTTGTTCTTAATTGAGTTTGACTTGTTACTAATTCAGATGTAATGAGAGTTAGTAGATGGATTAAAGGGTAATTAATTTTAATTAATTGGGATTGTACTTAATTAAGTAATTTATGCCTAATTAAGGTCTTGCAATATTTTATCACTATCGATTAGGGTTTTCGGACCGTGTATGAAGTTGGCGGTTTAGGGTTTCATAACAATTAAAGATTAGCGAATAATGTGGAGAGGCACTTAAGGTTTATTAGTTGAGTTAGGGTTTTAGACTTCCAATTAAGGTTTTACTCAATTTATTGATATTTTGCAATCGTTTTAAGGTTTCTCACGTATTAAGAGTTTTACGCATATGATTAAGGTTTTACTCTCTTTGCGGTTTTTCGACTTTATTACTTAAGGTTTATGACTTATTATTTAAGATTGAATCATTTAATTTATGGATTTTATTATTATATCATTTATTATTATATATTGAGCAATTTTAGGGATTACTTATTAACTCTTGTATCTGACTCTGAGTTTGAATCCAAAAGTTTACTGGGTACATATTGTTTCCCTAAGTATAAGGTTGGTATCATTAAGGAAATATTTTCATATAATTCCTTTGGCTTTATATGATAAATTGCTCTTGACTTATAGTTAATTATGATGTAAAACCTTGATTAGTGAATTAAGGTGTAATTAAGTTTCTTAATCTTAATTACTCGTATGCTTAACACAAATTAGGTGCATTTTAGGGCTTAATGTGTCAAATTAAGTTGATTAAGCTTATTCGGTTATCTTGTCTAATTATTTTAAGGAATTAGGACAATTTATTGCTGTTCGAATACGTTTTAGAGGGTAGATTAAGGTTTTAGAGCAATTAAGCAATTAATCTTCAATTAATGAATAGTTTCACTATTTAATTAGAGTACATTAGTTGGATTAAGGTTTTCGACTATAGATTACGGTTTTACAATTTAAAGGCTTACACGTATTAGGGTTTCAATAAAGATTTTAGTGTTCGAAAGTTCATTTAAGGGTTATAGTATTCATTTTAAGGTTTCGAATTCATTGTTAGGTTGTCTATACTGATATTTATTTTTGGTTTAGCTTACCCTTTATCATTTTCGGGGAGCTTTCCTGGGTTTCTACTATTAGTCTCTTTCCTATTAAGGTTTGGGGTTGGTTTCACTAGATTAGGTTAACCTATTTGTTTATTAGATTTTAGGGCTTTTGAGTGTAGGGGTCAAACTAAGGTTAAGACTGCTATTTAGGGTTTGCATTAGGGTTTTTGAGCATAACCTCTCAGGTTTAAGGTTAATTATCTTGCCAATACTAAGAGTATCTTTTGGAAGAATTTATTAACTTATAACCCTTATTATAGGGAACTTACAGGGTTTACAATCGTAATATGCTTAATGTCACATAATGGTTCAGAATGAGTTCTTAGGATTCGTGTATAAAACTCATAATTGGAAATTAAATTAGAATCCAATTTAGAAACCAATTCAAAAACTGAATCGAAACTTAACCTGAATAAAGAATAATTGTAAGAGACCTTAAAACTTGAATAATTAGGTATAGTAAAACCCTAAACTGAAGATGATATAAAGAATCATAGAATAAACCTATATAAGATAGTTATATGAGTACTAAAACAACATTTGTATTATAGGGATTATCGGCGATGGCCTATGTAAGTCGCATCTTGAGTGAGCAAGCAAGAAGTCTGGGTAAGTTGGGATTAATATGTCATTGTATTTCAAGGTGCTATTTTACAATACTTGAAGTCTTGAGATTATACTTGGTTATATTTTTTAGATAGTTGACTATGTGTATGCTTGTATGTGTGTGTTTTCTAGATTAGATAATATGATTCTAGTATACTGTTTTAGCTTGTATTTGTGTGATTTATTTGAAATGATCGAATCCCCTAATCTAAACCTTACTAAATATATGACTTATAAGTAAAAAATGGACCTGCATAGTAACCCAACAAGGGATACATTTAGGGTTCTTTGGCTAAATACGGGCCCCTTCAAAAGGGATAGTATTGGATAGCATAATGGATCCTTTCTTCATCTTTAGTTAAACTACGTGACATGAAAGGAGGTTGTGATAAAGGTGACGTCAATGGTTTGAAGGTAGCCGCAAGAGGAGTGGTATCATTATTGTATAAATATGGGTTTAGTCGTAAGCTATTGAAATGTTTGTTAAACTTCTCAACCTGGATTAGAGCAAGTGTAATTTCTCTAATCTTGCGATAGACCAAATAACGTCTTATGATAGCATTTACTTGTACATACATTGCACCTAACTAATTTGATTGAGAACCCTGTTTGTGTTTAATGTATAGTTTTAAGTCTCCTTCCTAACATACTAAGTGGCTGGTTGCTCATATCCATATAAATGTTGTTGCAGGCGTTAGCTAAAAAGTAGCCATATAACTATCATAAAATTAGCAACTGTTAGATCACAGAGAGTGAAGATATAAAACTGAAGATCGATTATACTCTCAATTTTAGATTTTATCTTTAAAGTTTTTAGTATCAATTTATGTATTACTTAAGTAGATTATGATTAAGCTACTAAATTTTGTTAACATACCCAAGTTATTTTAGTGTAAATGTGTATCTTTTATAATTTCATAGGTAATTAACATGTTTAATTTATAAACTGTTTACTTTAAAGTGAGTTAGTCGTAGACGTTTTGTATAAATCAAGTCTAAGATAGCGACTATAAGGTCAACTTTTATTCTACAATGGTTTATACGGCGATATTGTTACGATTTTACCGTTTCGGGGCATGAGGCATGATAGGTTCTAAATGGCACTTCACAATTAGTTGGTCGATCCTTCTATTCAACTTTAACATCGACCCTTTTGATTGGCTCAGCACTTTGCTAAGCCTGGTAATTCCCTTGAGTGGGTCGGCCTCATTGAACTGGTCGACTCAGTGGAGGTTGACTCGGCTTATTTCTCCTCTGTCTTTTTACTCACTGGGCTATTCTTATAGCTATGTCTAATGCAGTGAACTACCAAAGTTCTATAATATCTCAGGTGTCACTTCTTAATCCACTAAGGAATCTGGATACTATTTAAGCTGATGGTTCATCTATTTCACATCGGATTATAAACATTTGGAACTCTTGAACATAATCAACAATTCAACTCCCTCGTCGTAACTCCTGAAGCTTAGTGAAAGTGTCCTATAGGTAGATATCTGGTACGGACCTATTTCTAAGGACCCTTTTCATCTTTAGGTAGGTGTTAACCTCTTTGTATCCTTCTTGTCTCCTCATGGTTTGGAAGTTCTTCCACCATAATGTAGCACATACAAAGAATTCTATAATAGCAACCTTCACCTTCTTACGATCTTCATGTTAATAATAGTAAAAGACATGTTTAACCCTTTCCTCCTAATCCAAATAGTCGTCTATATCCCCAAAACCATTGAAGTGCAGGATTTGAAGTTTTACATAGTCGGCAACTCGGGGTGCCTTAGCTTGCTCCTCTTCTTCATTATACTCTTCATCTTCTTCCTTATCTAAATCACCCAAGTCAATCATCCTTTGTACTTGTAAGCCCAAAGTTCAGCCAAGTAACCGTAAAATTGAACTTAAAATCCAAGGTTTAGGGCGATCGGCTAAAGGATCCGATCACACCCAAATTATAAACTATTGAGAGAAATATTAGTAAAAATGACCCCGTAAACTTAAATTTAAGAAAATAAATAGTAAAATAGGAGACTATAAAATTTTCAAATTTTAAGCATAATAATTGCTAATTACTGAAAAGACAAAAAGTGTAATCTAATAACTAATAAACTACTAGAGATAGATTATATGTATACTAAAAATTTTAGAATGACCAAATAATATTTAGGAATGTTCACGTGTACCCCACATGTATTTACGTGTAGATAAAAATACGCGTAATTACCTAAATTGGCCGAAAACTAAGCAAATAATTAAAGAAAAATATTAAATAATTATGGAAAAATTAGAAAAAAATCAGAAGAGGATAAGCTGATGCAAGATCAGGTCGTGGTCAGAAAAAGAAAAATTGGCCAACTTAAAAGCCAAAAATCAAGGAAATTGGATAAAGTCTTGTCAAATTAATGCATAATAACTACAAAAATCGTCTATAAATAGCAAGAAAAATTTAGAAGCTCATTTGGACAGATACAAATCAGAAAAAATTAGAGAGAGTTGAAAATTCAAGAGAAAATCCAAAAAATAAAAAAATAAGAAAAACTGTGCAGTTAGGGATTTTAAAGGGAACCTACACCAGACGAGAAGCTGGGAGTGGACGGCCACCACCAACACACGGTGGTGGTAGCGCCCAGGCCGGCCGACAAGGCCACGGCGGCCCGCGGTGGTCGGAGCCACCCAAACCGATGAGTCCAAATTCCAGTCCGATTCTTGTGAAATTTTGTAAAAATAGTAAATATAATTATAAAATTATGAATTTTGTTATTCTGAGATATTTTTATATGTAGTTTGTAGGAAAAATATTCTTTAGATGAAAACATATCCCGTAATATAGGGTCCTTAAGAAATCATACAAAACCGAGCACATTTCGATTTAGAAATAAATGACCTTATGAGTGTAGTTTGGAGCTCAATTTTTTTTCTGTAGGATGCTCATGTGATATAGAACAGTGCTATGAAGCCATTTTTTTAAAATTAATTTTTAAAATTTTTAAGTTAATTTTTAGCCCTAAAATGATGGTAAAATTGGGTGATTTAGGGTTAATTAGGTGATTAGGATGTTAATTACTGATTGAGATAGTAATTAGATGTTTAGGGATGTTAATCTCTGATGTGGAAACCTAATCCTAGTCTATGGAGTGTTAAGTGTAAGTAATGAAGGTGTTATGTGGTAAATGTAGAAAATTAGGAATATGTAGAATTAAAAATTAATAAATATGGAAAAATTAGGTTTAATTAGATAATAAAATAATGAAAATCAGAATATAATAAATCTGAAATAAAATTCAATTTTAGGTAATTATATGAAAAATGTAAAAATTTCTCACAACATGAGTAAATTCGGTACACTAATACGGATTTAAGTGTACCGGATAGAATAAAAGCTGACTTGGGGTAGTGATCGTATTTAGGGTATCTGGAAATAATGTGGTTAGTTTTACATTATGAGTTGAAACAAATTTCTAGAGTCCGGGTACAAAACAGTACCTAGAAATTGAACTAGAATCTAATTTAGAAATCGATGCGGAACCCGAACCTAAACCCAAACCTAAAATAATTATAAAAGACTTAATACCTAGATAATTAGGCATATTAAACCTTAAACAAAACCTAACAATAAGCGTTATAGGATAAGATGAACTTATAATATTATATGAAATACTGAAACTACGTTCGTGTTATAGGGATGATCGGCGATGGCCTGAGCAAATCGGATCTCGAGTGAGTGAGCGAGGAGTCGAGGTAAGTTGGGATCAATAAGATGCCGTATTTTGGAGGCTTAAGATTATGCTTGGTTATGCTTGTTAGATAGAGAATGTGTGTATGTGCTTGATTATGGGTGATGCTATGATTCTGTTTGTTGCTCTGGCACATATTGTATGACTTGTATGAAAGGATTGATCACCCTAAACTGGACTTAATTAAATATTCGACCAGTAATCATAATCGGACATGCATGGCAACCCGTTAGGGGAACTTAGGACTCTCTGGCCAAATACCGACCCCTTCGGAAGGGATAGCGCAGGATTGCAAAATGGTCCCTTCTTCATCCTCAGTTGAACTAAGTGACAGAAGAGGAGGTCACGGCGAGGGTGAAGACAGTGGTTCGAAGGTAGTCACGGGAGGAGCAAGGTCTCCATTACACAAGCCTGGGTTTGGTCATGAGCTGTTGCATTAACGGCAACTCCTCAACCCGGATTAGAGCGGACGTAATTTCTCTAATTTCACGACCGGCCGGACAACGTCGTGCGATGGCATTTGCTTGCACATGCATTGCACCTAATAAGTGATTGAAAACCTTGTTGTGTGTATGGTATAGTTTTAAGTCCTCCGTCCTAACTTACTGAGCTGTGGTTGCTCACATCCCTATAGGCATCGTGCAGGTGCTGGCTAAGAAGCGGTAACAACTACTCTGAAGCTAGCAACCGCTGGATCCTGGGGAATGAGGAAAAATATTGAAGAATAAACACATATTTTTAAGGTCTAAGTTTTTATTATTTTTCATTTTCGAATGATGTAATGATATAGAAAAGTACTATAGAAAAATATTGTAAACTTTAACTACAATAACTGAATTATAACATATATATATAATTCCTCGCTTTTATAGGTAAATCATTTATTTAAATTACAAACTGTCTACTTCAAAGCGAGTTAGTTGTGGACGCCTTGTGTAGATCAGGTCTAAGATAGCTGTTGTAAGTCCAACTTCTATCTTAGGATGGTTTACACGGCAGGGCTGTTACGACTCTGCCGCTTCGGGGCGTGACAGTACTCCTCCGCCTTGAACTTGTTAAGATAAGTTTTGTCCTTTCGTTGGTTTAGTAGCTCGTAGAGTGTTCTACATAACCTTGGTAAGTCAATAGGTCAATGCATGGACAACTCTGGTCAAATCAGCTATGAGGTTAGTCATGTTATCAATTCATTCATCTATACTCCTAAGAGTGCCCTAGGGTTGTTGTCCATGTTAAACAGCAGTACTATTGTCATTTCTAATATCGACGTTAACACTAGGATCTGTTATCTTCTTGAAAAAACTCAATGGACAAACTTAGGATCTACAAAACAACAGGAATGCCTCACTCAACTCAAGTAACTCACACACAATCTTCTTTATATGGAAGTTCAAGCTAACTATCAACACAACAACTATTTTCAAAGAACAACAAACCCAGTTGAAATTTGCTCTATTTTTGTATGATCGAAACAAGGAAAAATAGAGTATATAACCACAATGAACTACTACTTCTTCTACCTACTCAAACACTTATACTCAAATGAACCTCCTCTCTAATACCAAAATGATGCAAATTAGTCCAAGGACTAATAAGGTTAGTTGTAAGGGTATGTCCAAGCATACCTAAAGCTTAAAAACAAAGTACGAAATGTGCAAAGAACAGGAAAAGTAAATAAGCAACCTTCAAATAGCTCCAAGGATATGATGCTCTAAGGAACTTTTAAGGACTCACGGCTCAACTCGATATGACGTATCAGCTAGTTCGATGAGGGTACTCACCACCTAACGTTGCTTAAGGGTTAAGATCAGAGTGAAGTAAGTAATAGAGAACAATGCTCATGAAAGGATAAGAGTATATTCAATATCTAAAATATGAGATGATTTGTGGTTACATGTATAGTGAGTATTTATACCTAAAAAGTTAGGACATCCTGCTTAAAATGGAAAAGACAAAAAGGTTAATTTCCAAAATAAGTATGATATAAGGAATAATCAAAGGGTATAATTGAAAATATAGCAAAATAGGTATCTTATACGGAAGATTTTGTCAGGTGAGTACTTAAATACACAGGTTTCCATGGATGAGTGGCTTTTTTGCAGAAGAAGACAAACTGTATGATCAGGTCGTTGACTGCCGAGCAAACCTGGAGGTCTTCCCAAGAAGGTATGGGTATGGATGTATGTTAGGCTTTCGTCACTAATACAACCAAGCTTAAAGCCATGCTAAGCTTGGCACGGCGAAGTCCGAGTAGATGATAAGGGGTTAGACTGTTAGAGCAATTCTCACTTAGGTCGATGGTACAGTTGGTCAGGTGGGCCGAGCTATCGCCCAAGTGCTTCTTTGGTTGGCAATTGGAGACTATTGATAGATACAACATAGTTTAGCTTAGATATAGCAGCTCGAACTCTTCGATTGTTAAGTGAAAAGAGATAACTCTCCTTGCTACGTTTTCTAATCCTCGAGCTTAGGCATGGGTAAGAAGTCCGATGATTTGATTCCTATTGAAAACAATGGTGTTGTTCATGATGGTTGACAACCCTAAAACACTCCTTGAAGTATAAATGAATGAATCGGTGAAATGGCTAACCTCATAGCTGACCTGACCAGAGTTGTTCATGCATTAGCCTTTTAACTTGCTAATGCCATTCAGAACACTCCCTAAGCTACTCAACCCATAAGAGGACAAACCCTAGCTCAACAAGATCGAAGTGAAGGAGTAGGAAGACGTTTACAAAGAAGAATTGACTTAGGCAAAGTAGATGAAAAGGATGAAGAAGATGAAGAATGTTATGTTGAGGAGGAAGAGCAAGCTCAAGCACCCAGAATCGCTGACCATGTGAAGCTTTAGATTCCATGCTTCGATGGTTCTGGGGATGCCAGTGACTATTTGGATTGGAAGAAAAAGGTTGAACGAGTTTTTGACTATTATTAATATGAGGACTGTGAAAAGGTGAGAATTACTACTATTGAATTCTCAGGATATATTGTGTCATGGTAGAAGAATTTCCAAACCATGAGGAGATGAAAAGGATATAGAGAAGTCAACACTTGGCCTAAGATGAAGAGAATCCTTAGAAACAAATTTTTGCCAAATACTTATCTATAGGACACCTTTGCTCGACTTCAAGAGCTGAGTTAAGAAAGCTATGAGTATATTTTAGAATTTTTTATGCTCATGATCCATTATGAAGTTAATTAGTCATCGGCTTGAATAGTATTTGGGTTTCTTATTGGGTTGAAGACCGATATTCGAGATATAGTGGAGCTTATGTAGTTACTACATTGGACGAAGCTTAAGAATTACTAACATGTGGAAAGATAGAGGAAAAATGGACCGATCTGACCTCAAATTAGCTAGCCTATTTAGAGCAGCCGACCTACTCAAAGTGATAATTAAACTCTATAAGGCACCAACTCCAATAGTAGAAGCAACGTTGTCTTCGAGCAAAAGAATCACACTACCAACCGGGAATTACCGAAGAGATCTTACGAGAGGGGATAAGGGTTTGGATGAAAAACAAGCCAGATCAAATGCTTTAAGTATCAAGGGTTTAGACACATGGCCGCCCAATGTCTAAATAGGTGAACTATGATCATCAAAGGTGATGTTCTGAAGATTGAAGTAGATAGTATCGACAAAGAGTCTCAAGAGGGAGGAGAATTAGATAAAAATGTTAAGGGTAATGAGGATCTAATTAAAGAGGATGCATTTGCTGAAGACTTGGACAAGTTAACTTTGGTTATTCGACGAGCGATGAGTATTAAGCTTTTTAGGAGGATAAGCAAAGAGAAAACCTATTTCACATCACATGCAAGGTAAATGAGCAATTGTGCGTGCTTATAGTAGATAGTAGAAATCTTACTAACGTAGCGTTTGTTGACTTAGTTCAGAAGCTTGGTTTGTTAACCTTATCACATCCCAATAAGTTGCATTGGTTAAATGAGAAAGGAGCATTGTGCGTTATTTAACAAGTATTGCTACCAATCTCAATTAGGAATTATTTCGATGACATTCTTTGCAATGTACTATCTACGTGCGCATCATATGTATTGTTGAGATAACCGTAGCTTTTTGATTGAAGGGTTATTCATAATAGGTTTCGAAACACATATATGTTCAAGAAAGATGGAAAGAAGATTACTTTGAACTCGTTAACCCTAGCCAAGTGAACAAGTTATAAGCTAAATTAGTTTAAGGATCAAAGAAGGCTTTGATTCTAAGCCAAGCCAAACTCCAAAAAGCCATTAAGTTGACATGCCAACCTGTCTATTGGTGAAGAAACTATTAGAGGTGAAGGAGCAAACTGTACTACCTAAGGAAGTTCGAGAACTATTAGATGAATATACCAACTTGTTTCTTAAGCAACTGCCCAAAGGATTACCCATTTTCCAGACATTAAACACTATATTGACTTAATACTTAGTTTTGCTCTGTCGAACAAATTACTTATCAAATGAGCCCTAAGCAAGTTGCTGAACTCTAAAGACAAGTGAATAAGCCACTAGAAAAAAGTTGTATGAGAGAGAATCTCAGCCCTTGTGTTATCCCTATATTACTTGTGTCGAAGAAGGATGATACTTGGCAAATGTATGTAAATAATAGAACTATGAATAAGATTACGAATAAGTATCAGTACCCCATTTCGAGGTTAGATGATATTTTAGGTAGACTGAGTAGTGCTAGGATTTTCAATGAGATTGACTTAGAGTCGGGTCACCATAAGATTTATATGAGGCAAGGTAATGAACGGAATACTGCTTTGAAGACTCGACATAGTAATGCCATTTAGATTATCAAATGCCCTAAGCACTTTTATGAGATTGATAACTTATGTCTAAAGAAACTTGATTAAGAAGTTTGTAGTAGTTTACTTTGACAACATCCTTATCTTTAGCACGAACCTGCCAAGTCATATTGAATATCTCTAAGCAATCTTTAATGTTCTCTAAGGAGAAAGATTGTTTAGTAATATGACTAAGTGTTATTTCTGTCGGGAAGAGGCAATCTTCCTAGGATATGTTGTTAATAGGGGAGGGTTTAAGAGTAGATGAGGAGAAAATTCAAGCCATTATAGAGTGCCTGACCTCAACTTCATATGCTGAGGTAAGAAGCTTCCATAGGTTAGCTTCCTTTTATCAATGATTCATTTAAGACTTCATTTTAATAATGGCACCCCTAACCAAGCTGACAAGGAAGGATGTAGAGTTTAATTGGGGAGAAAAAGAAGAGAGGAGTTTCATTGAAGTGAAAGATAAGTTAACCTTTGCATTAGTCTTGACTCTTCCTGACTTTGAGAAAGTATTTAGGCTAAAATGCAATGCATCAGGTGCTGGAATCAAAGTTGTACTGATGCAAGAAGGCCAACATGTTGCCTATCACAATGAAAACCTCTAAGGAGCACAACTGAACTACTCTGTGTATGATAAAGAACTTGTGGCATTGTGCTCTTCAAGCATGGTAACACTATATTTTGCTAAAAGAATTCGTCATATACACTGATCATGAGTCCTTTAGATATTTACAGAGTAGTGTACCTAAGAGCTCAGTTATCACTAAGACTTACCAAGATGGAATTGAACCGAATGGGTCATTTGAGATATCAAAGAAAATTAGAGGGAAAGGGTCTACAACCGAATAAGAGTAGCTGACGTAAAGCTGCTCGGAGGATGTAACTCATTAATGAACACAACATAACTTAACACCACACTTGATATAACGTACAAGTCGATGTCAAGGTCCATCCACCACTAATTTTGAGCTATTCGACAAGATTAGATATAAGTATAGGAAACATGGACTTGGAGAGGGTTATCTCACAAGAATAGAATATTCAGTGTAAAATGTTGGAAATATCTGCAGCTTACAAGAGAAAAGAACTATTTATAGTAAATCCCTAAGGTAGTATTACAAATAATGAAAAGATAAGAAAGTATATACAAAAAGGGAATTCCTAGTACATACCAAAAGGGTAAAAAAGACAAAAGACCAAAACAGAAAAGTGATACAATGTCAGATGAGGTGGAAAAATGCCAGTGCAACATTGGTTCTAATTTTCTGAGCACAGCAGGCGAAAAGGGTTAAAATGTTGCAGCATTTAAAGGGCCGGGAAGAGAAAGAGAGATGGCATCATATCAAGAGAAAAACTATTCAACCGTTAAAGTGAGTCTCTCATCACTCGGGAGAAACTATTCAATAGTGTCGGTTGGATTACTCGACATAGGGTTCTTAGTAAGAAAATGATCAGTATCATCACTATCAAGTGTACAGATTAACATACAACAATTAAGGGACCTCAAGGAGTTCAACCACATTCTTTCGGCGTAAACTTTCTCATCATTAGTAGGTTGTCAAGAGAGAATTCGCCGTGTAGGAGATTGGAGTCCTCAAGCCGTGCATGAGTAATGGGGCCGTTAGTCGGCAATTCATCATAGAGCTAATCAAAGTTATCCAAGAGATAGGATCAAGGGTTGAATTTCCGGAGGGATTCAACTTTGTGATTAAATACTAGCAAGGTAAGGTCAATGTAGTTGCCAACACCCTGTTTGAGAGACACGTTCTTCTCATTAAACTGCGGAGCAAACTTGGGTTTTGCGAGCATTAAAGAATAATACCAACACAACCCTCATTTTGGCCCCATATACAAGTGTTGTGGAGAGGGAATAACAATTGATGAGTATGATATAGAGGATTGCTATTTGTTCCAAGTTTTCAAGTTATGTGTGCCGACCTGTTCATTGAAGGAACTGCTAATGAGAGAAGCTCATAATGGAGGACATTTTGGAGAAAAGAGGATGTTTGAGCTGTTGAATGCAAGGTTCTTTTAGCTTAAAATGAAGAGAAATGTGCACCGTGTAACTAAAAGTTACACAACTTATAAGAAGGCCCAAAGCTTAGCCGAATAAGAAAGAGCGATGCCTCTACCCATCCCAATAAGACCATGGGTGGACTTGAGCATGGACTTTGTTCTTAGATCACACCAAACTACTCAAGGCAAAGACTCTATTATGGTTGTCGTGTATAGATTCAGTAAAATGGCACACTTTGTACCCTATGCCAAAACTAACGATGCTTCAACTATTGCTTCTTTGTTTTTGTAGGAAATTATGTGCTTGCATGGAGTACTAAGGAGTGTGGTGTCAAACCGTGACCCAAAATTCCTAAGTCTTTTTTGGCGAACTCTTTGGTGTTGGATGGGAACCAAACTACTGTTCAATACTTCCTGTCGTCCCCAAACCAACAATCAAACAAAGGTTGTCAACTATAGCTTAGGATCATTGCTCCAAGTAATAATGGGAAAAAACTTAACCAATTGAGATATCTATCTACCTATGGTAAAGTTTGCTTACAATAGAACCGTACACGCCACCACTAATCATGCCCTATTTGAAGTTTTCTACGGTTTCAATCCCAAGCTACCCCTTGATCATATCCCAATGCTTTCAAATAACTAATAAGACCTAAAAGTAAGAACTTGAGCTCAGTCCTTCCAATAGATCTACCAACAAGTTGCTCAGTATATTGACCAAACTACCGAGAAGTTAAGAGAGAAAGGCAAAGGTAGGAAGACTAAGTAGTTTCAGCCTGGTGATCAAATATTACTAAATTTGAGCAAAGAGAGATTTCCTAGCAAGAGAAAGAACAAGCTATTCCCCCAAGCTGAAAGACCATTTAAGATACTCTAGAAGATAAACGACGATATATACCAGTTGAAGGTATCGGAAGATTTTGGAGTATCTGATGTGTTTAACTTTGCTAACCTTGGTCCTTACCGACCTGAAGAAGAACTAAATGAGGACCAGCTAAATTTGATCCCAAATCCCAACTAGCCTGGTAGGGATGATAAGAATCAGACTACTAGACCATTGACTCGAGCTTGAGCTCGAGGGCTTGAGAGTTTGGCTAAGCGAATTCTCTTGTATCAACTTGTGCATAATGAGTTTAAGTTGCTTCAATCTACTAACCTACTACCTTATCTGAGCCGAACCCTCCTTTGCTTATCATCATCTCTAAATGCCGACTTAAGGAGCATTAGGACAATAGCTCAACTTGACCAATCCCTTATTTGGCTAACTTGAATTCAAGTTATCTAAAGCATGTTTAAGTTAAATTCACCTTGGAAGAGTCTTTAGCCCAACTCAGCACTTTTACTTGGTAATAACCTAATTAGCCATATAGTTCTGTCTACTCTGCTAAAAGCGCTGCTAATGGCCACCGGCTATACATGATGGAATATGCCATATAAATTGGACGCTTTGCTGAATTTTCATTTATATCCTTTTACATTCCGTGTACCTTATTTATTTAGGACATTACTAAGGGACTTATACTAGTGCTACTAGGTTCAGTAGCTGATTTAAGACGTTCGAAAAGGTAACCCAATTAGGCTAGACACTTACGAAGGGCTGCATGATATTAATAAGGAGATTTTGTAGATTCAAAAATTAAAAATATAATAAATTATTAAGAATATAGCTAAAATAGTGGAATTATATTATATTGTCATATTATCGAAACGCATAAATTATATTTTGAAAATTAATAAACAATTAGAGATAAATTATAGGAGCAATATAAATAATATTGTACATAAAATAATATATAAAAGACATGTATACACATTAGGTATAATTATTATATAAATATATATACCAGTAATTATTGAAAATGCTTGAAATTGAGTAAAATCTACTAAATAAATTAATAAAAATGGGGAAAAATTATAAAAAAATCCTAGATAACTTAGAAAGCAAGTTTAAGGCGTAACCAGAATTTGATAATTCATGGAGATGGGAGAAGTTAATGTATAGACACATAACCAAGAACTTTCTACATGTTCTTAAGGTAGGAAAATTAAAAAAATAAAACAAACCAAAGTAAGCTATAAAAAACGAGACCATCATTCTGGATAAAGCTTAGGCAGTTGCAAGGTTGGAAATATTTTTACAATGAGAAAATTGAGGGAGAAAATGAGGAAACGAAACTAAAAAAAAAAATAGTACATGAAGGAGGAGATTTGCAAGATCCTATGGAAGTTGACGAATTGGAATTGAAACAAGATGGTGGCTTGAAGGAGTGGCCGGCGTTTAGCTTGGCCAACAACCTCCTCCTTCTTTATGGTAGCCGGAGCATTTGGCTTCCAGTAAGTCACTATAATTCTCAATTTTAACTAAAATTAAGGGAAAATAGTAAACATTTACCAAAAATTTTGAAATTTAGTTTCTTGACATATTTTTTGTATGAGGAATTCAAATATTCAATCATATTTTCAAAATTTTGAGTACAGATATAAGGTCTTTAAGAAAAATACCTCGTGCACTAATTTTTAATAGGGTTTTTGAAAAATTATTTAGTGTAGTTTCAACTTGAATTTTTGTGATTATACTCCTAAGAGGTTGAATTTTGATGTTATGTGATTAAATTGTGAAAATTATGTCGTCAAATTTCAGGAAAATTTTCCTTTTCTTGTAACTGGTGAGTTAGAAGTGTCGTTTTGCAAAGGAACTTAACCAAATCTTTATAAAACTATAGTGTAACCTATATTTACCTACATGTAATAGTTGAAAGTGGTTTAATATGGGTTCGGGAAGGATGATTTTTGAATAAAAATAGGTATTTAGTGATTTAAGGTTAAATTTTCCAAGTCTTTAATATACTTGTAAACTAATTGATAATATAATGAAGAAAAGAAGTAGATGATTGAAGTATTAGTTTATATTTACTGCATATGCAAGGTTTAGACTTCTGGAAACGCAAGGTAAGTAGAGTATATGTAAAGTAGTTAAACATACTAGTAGCAGCAAGGTTAGGAACTATGTTAGAAAGTAAGTCAGAATGTAACCTACTGTAAATATGGTAAATATACTAGAAATTTGATCTAGATCAGAAAGTAGCCATGTTTGGACTCTACACTATTTCTAAAGAATAAAATGTGAGTAAGAAACTTCTTAAATAAGATCTCACTGTGGATAGTGGGTCAAAGACTTTGTCAAAAACTAGGTTAGGATGTAATCTGCTTTTGAATATCCTTGATCACACTAAGAGTCTGATAGTAGATCAGCCAATGATTTATATATGAATTCTATACCTTAATCAAAATCAGAACAAGAGTTAGGAGCCACTTAAACAATAGCCTATACCATAAGGTTAGGTCAAAACCTAAGTAAAAAACTCAACCAGAATTCTACTAAATATTGAATCAATAGAAGCTGGAGAGTATATCAGAAAGTCGCTTGCCTATAACTTCTAAGAATCTACTAAAGTCAAAACTTGGGTCATAAACTATTAGGCAACAACTTATACTAGGTCAAAACCTTGGTTAGAGTATACCTTACTTAACTAATAGTTAATAAACACCTTAGAAACTTACCTAACACAATTGAGGAACATATTTAAATGTTAAAATGAACTCATATGTCACATATTGGTTAGAAACTAAAAAGGTTACGTTATACTTTAGGAATAATAAAGAAGACAAGAGCGACATACGGGGAGAATGAGCATTAGTATCTAGGTAAGTGGGATCATTGTTTTACTGTACTTTAGAGTATTGTTTAAAAATACTTTGAGACCTTAGTATATGTTTTATTTGTGGTTGTAAGTTAGTTGTTTATGTGTATGCAACAAATGTGCTTAAATATGATTGTGTTATTTTGAGTGCTAGACTTATGTATCGATTGTTTCATGGTATTACTTGCTTGGACTATCTGGAATTACTTGATCATCTCAAAAGCAATCTAACATAAACTCGACTTAACTACTAATCGAACTTACATCACAACCTACTACCGGAAATGATTAAGATTCTCAAGCCAAATACGGACTCTTCAATGAGGATAGCAGAAATGGACTTTTCTCCACCCTTAGTTGAACTAAATGACAGGAAAGGAGATCATGGTAAGGCTTAGGTTCGTAGTTTGAAGGTAATCTCGGGCAGAGGGTGTTCTCCACTGCATAAGCCCCAGTTTAGTTCTGATTCGCGAGTATGTGGCATCAAACTCCTCGAAACCTTAGTTAGAGTAGGCATAATTTCTCTAATTTTACAACGACTTGTCAATGTCGTACGAAAGTATTTTCTTGAACATGCATTGCATATAATTAACTTTACTTAAAAACCCTAGTTGTTTGATGTTAGATTTGTACTATTGTCTTTATTCTACTTATTGAATAAGTTGTCACTTATTCTTCTATAGCTGTTTTGTAGGTTTCGAGTAAATTCACTAGTACTAATTTAAGCTTTAGAAGATTAAAGAACGAGGTTAGGGAGTAAGATTCAAGATTATCTGATTAAATTTGCATTTAGTTTATCAATCATACTAACTTTTAGGAAAACTAATAAGTTCTCCTCTGGTGACCCCTAGTTTTTAGCTAATGAGATTTAATCCATTCTCTACAAGCCTATGGATTTTAGTAAAATTTTAATAGACACTTTATCTTTTTGTAACAACATAGTTCTTAAAATTTTTATAAAATTCAAGATTTCACTCTTCATATGATTTATAAAACTTGATTTTTCCTCGGATATTTAAGCTATGAAACCATTTTCAGTAGCTATTTTAAAAAGTTATACCACAGGTTGATTCTTAACAACTCCATCGCATACGTTAGCAGCTAAGGCGACTAACTTTTAGCATAGGTTAGTTTATACGATGGAGTTGTTACCACTCTGGCTTAAGGCGTAACAATTACCCTTTAAGTCTTTTCCATTTTTTGTAGTTTCCCTTAATGTTTTAGGTATAAAGGCTCTATTGCACATTGTAGCCGCAACCCATCTTCAACATTATTACAAAATATTCTAAGTCTCTCTTGCTTGCCTGTGACATCCCTTTTGTTTACTTGCTCGCTTTTACTCTTATCCTAACCCTTAAGTAAGGTTAGAAGATGAGTACCCTTATTGGACTAATTCATACATCATATCGAGTTGATTCATGAATCCTCAATAGTTCCTTGATGCATCATATCCTCAAAGTTGATTGTAGGTTTTGCTTATTTTCTTCTCTTTTCACGTATTCCCATTTCCATTTTAGGCTTTTAGTAAGCTTAGACCTATCTTCGATACAACTAAACTTATTCATCCTTAGCATGACCCTATCATATAGGACTTAAGAAACCAAGCCTAATGAAGGATATTTTAGGAAGATTTAGCTTAGTAGGCTTGGAATAGGGATTGTCGGACTAGTTGTTTTCTGTTCTCAACCTTACTTGATCGTTTATGCATGAAAAGTAGATTTATAAGAAATCTCCAAGGCTTTTTTGGGCTTTTTTTGGCCTTTGTAGGCTTAAAAATGGCTAAAGATAAGCCTTATTTAAAGAATGGGCCTTTCAATAAGAGTTAAACATTCATGATTTCTCATAAACCTTATGGGCTTATGTAAGCCCATTTCTAAAGCCTACTTTCAAAGCTTAACTCCATAAGAAGACAAGAGATCAACATAAGCTGTTTGATTATTAGGAGTAATCTAATGGCTACCAACAATAACCGATTTTAGCCATTCATCTCAAGATGATTCCATAGTCAAGATTAGCCTCTAAACTCCATAAATAGGAGGTTAATCCTCTCATTTCACACACATTTTACTCTCTATAACATTTAAGACAAATGCAGAAGCTCTCGCTGAAATCTCTCTAAAGAAAATCAAATAGCAAATTATTCAAGAACGAATCAAGAAATCATTAAATCTACTCATTACAACCTTTTATCATCCATGCATCACGAGAAATCAAGTTCTCCTACTCCTCTTCTCGTACATCTCTTTATCGCATCCATATACGTGTCATTAAATTAAGTAATCTCTAAGATTAACCTATACGTGCATCATATGTGATTAATCAATTATAGCAAACCTACGATACAAAAAATGGGGTACATTTTAAGTAAGAGCAAGTAATTGAGGGATCAACCATTTGAGAAGGTAAGTTAGAAAATTGGAAAAAACAAGTGGATTATGACTTTGTCAATTCCACTAAAACCACATGAGCAATTGTAGTTGAGTTTCTCAAAATTTTTAATATTAGAGTTGTCTTTAAGTTCAACATTTGGAAATGAAGTGGGCAACAACTAAGTTGTTATCTTGGTTACTTTGTATAACTGATGTAGAATGGAGTGAATTTGTAAGGAATGAAAATACAATTAAATTAGACATCTAATTACTCTAAGTCAATTTTTTACTAAAACAAGAATCATACTTTGACTATCACTAACATCTAATGGGAACTAAATAGGCATTGATCCTTTAGCCTAGGTTAAAGCTAATAGTCTCAACATGTTAGTTAAGAAAGTTTTATGAAGATTGAACTTAAAGACGACATAAGCCTTTTAGGATTTATTTCTATCCCATACTTAAACTCTATGAAGCACATAACTTATTTATCAAGCATTAGGGTCGTTGAAAGAAGCATAGATCAAGCCAAAATTACAGTCATTTTGTAGCAAGAAAACTAAATCAAGATGTAGAAAGTTCATTAAATCATCTAAATAGCTTGATTAGGCATCCAAATGACATGAGAAGAGCTATTGATCTTAGTAACATTATGCATCCTATTTGAATGGTAAGTTAAGGGCATCCAATTGATATGAAGAATGTTATTAATCATAGAAGCTTTGTTTATCTTGTCTAATTAATACATTAATGGCGTTTATATGACAATGTAAATGCTATTGATCATAGTAGCATTGTACATGCCATCTAAATGGAACTAAGACGATGTCTAAATGACACATGTGACTGTAACTTTTATTTCGATGTTCATTTTTATTGTATGACTTATTAACCCTTCTTTTGACCTTAAACACTACTATTAGTGTTTACTTTAGTGTTAAGACATTACTAGACCATTATTAATTATTATTAAGTGATATTCATTATTATTAATCTTAGAATATGGCTAACAAACTAGTTTATCAAATTGTAAGTGATATCCATTTATGATGTTTTAGTTTAATTTTCCTTAGTGAGTCATATCCATTGGAGATTGGTTATATCCCCATTAAAATCAAACCTTTAGTTCTTGTTGAAGTGGAATCCGATGTTGCATCGATTGTTCTAGATTAAACCTTGGTTATGTACACAATAACTTGTTATTAAGGCTTATTGAAGTGGAATCCGATGTTACAAATGGAAGCAAACTTTATGGTCTCAAGACTCAAACTGATTAACATGTTTTTCACCTCATTTCAGATCATACATAGTGAAGGAATCAAGTCAATCTAGTCAGCCCTTGCACAACAGTAACAAGTTGCAGTAGTAACCAACACCAACAGCAGATTCTGAGCTCCAAACCGAACATGGGATCAATGTGACTTCACTTTAGTTCCAAGTCGATTACCTCATGGTTTGAAACTTGAGGACATTCACTTTTTGATAGCAGTTTGAAAGTCTGTATACTGATCAAGCTCCAGCAAGTAAGAGACTCGAGCAACTAATGTCGAGCCAAGAGTAGCAGCAAACAAGTGGGGAATAGCCATAGCCGGACCTATGAGCTTATTTGGAGATTTACAACATGGACTTCACAACAGACTAATAGCAGCTAGAAGTAAGATCCAAGTAACAGCTAGCATTTGAGAGAGAACTTCAATCCGAGCTCCACACATCCGCAGCAGCTTCTAAAGGCTTAGAACTACAGCTGACGATGTCTAAATGACACATGTGACTCTGTAACTTTTATTTCAATGTTCATTTTTATTGTATGACTTATTAACCCTTCTTTTGACCTTATACACTACTATTAGTGTTTACTTTATTGTTAAGACATTACTAGACCATTATTAATTATTATTAAGTGATATTCATTATTATTAATCTTAGAATATGGCTAATAAACTAGTTTATCAAATTGTAAGTGATATCCATTTATGATGTTTTAGTTTAATTTTCCTTAGTGAGTCATATCCATTGGAGATTGGTTATATCCCCATCAAAATCAAACCTTTAGTTCTTGTTGAAGTGGAATCCGATGTTGCATCGATTGTTCTAGATTAAACCTTGGTTATGCACGTAATAACTTGTTATTAAAGCTTAGGATTTAACTGGTAGGAGCATATGCATGTGACCAATATGTGTTACCTAGTTACATACGTCATAGTTAGCTTGTATGTATACAGCTAATGTTAAGTGGTAAATGATCCTAAAAATTTGCATTATTCTTGATTTCTTATTGTGAAATCAATATGTTGAGTGATAATATATGCATTGGTAGTGCTAGATAAAGGGGTAATCATAAGAGGCATAGAAGAGATAATAACTATAGGTAAGATCTTACAATGGAACAATAAGTGTGAGCACCGAGCAACACTATGTATGAATTTATGGTAAAGTAAATTGCTTAAGTGGTAGCAATGAGGGTGCTTATGGTTAGGGCACGTGTTAGTTGTGGAGTACTCTAGGAAATTGACAATTTAATGAAAGATGAGAATAATAGTTTTGATGTTGAACAAGCTTATGATTGGAGTCGATAAGCAAGAGGTATTATAAATAAGTATTCTTTAAACCGATTAATATTAAATCCTACCCATTTAATATTGCTCATCGAATAGGGTTTAAAGAAAACTAGCTCTTTTATATATTGAAAGTATTTTGGAGTCGCCACTTGATTGGAGTTGAGAAAAAAGAGTTATATTATAATCAATTAGGTGGATTGTTACAATTTAACTACTGGTCTTTCGATAAAACCAAATTTATAAAATGGTTTTGAGAACCAGAAAAACAAGTTCGAGGGTTGAGCTTTTTAAACCCTTATAGGTACCATCAACTTCCCAAATTTAAATTTAATCTTTAAAATCGCCTTTTAAAAGTTATCTTATGAAATGATATAAGTTCGGTTAAATTGAGCAAAACTAAACTAAAAATGGAAAAAAAAAGTTTTTTCATTTTTTACCAAATTAAGTAATTAGAAGTAGAAAAAACTAATTTTTCATTTTTTACGTTATCCTGAAGGTACCTATGTACCTACTATTCGGAATTAGACATACGTAGTTCTTTTTTTGTAAAACTTTATTGTGTTAGGTTTGTTTTAATTTTAAAAATACGTTTTTAATTTGATTTGATTATTTAAGGAAGTTTTCTAAAAAGTCCTAACTTGGGGCATTATTATTTTTTGGAAAACTCTAAATATGGCCCTAATTTGGGAAGTATCCATTTATTTTATTTATTGAAAAAAAAAAAACTAATTTTTCTAAGTGGTAAAATAACTTTGCTATTTATTTATTATTATATTTTTTTTATTTTCTACATTATTATTATTATCCTAATCGTTTATTACTAAAAATAACGAAAGTAAACTTTTTCTTTCTTCTTCCTTTTTTTTTATTTTTGCTTTTTTTTTTCTTTCTCTCCTTTTTTTTATTGCAATGAAATGAAAAGTTTACATAAATAAATAAAAATAAAAAAGCACAAAGGTTGAAACGGGTTAAGGTAGGGTGTGTAGGTCGAGTTCGACTTCGAGTTGAATCTCGAAGCTTCAACGAGTCAAATTAGGTTGGCAAGAAGAAGAAGAAAACAATAGCAGTTCACCTTGATTTGGGGCAAATCTACTGGCCAAAGTGAACAGGTGAGGTGGTTTTTATGTGTAGCGAATTAAGGAATGGGGGTATAGGAAAATGCTGTTATTTTTGGAGCTTATTTAAGGTAGTCGTCAAACTTAGTGGTGGCTGTCAGTGGTTGGGTTGAAGCTAAGGAGGCTACAGCCAAGCTTAATAAAGGTCGAAAATGGATGTTAGAAGCTTAGAGAAGCTTGCTGCAATGGTAGTTTTATTTGACTCGTGAGACAATTGAAGAAAAGTTAAAGAGAGAGGGAGAGAGAGAGAGCTTGGGTCTAGAGTGATATAGTGATTAGAAAAGAAAGGGAGAGAAGCTAGAATTGATTGTGCATCCTAGAAAGCTTCCTTAATGCTCCTTTTATACTAGGGAGGGTTGAATTAAGCTTGGCAAGTTTGAAAATCTTAAAAATTGGCATTGAAGGATTTGACCTGAAATCAAGTTTTCTTAATTTTCACACTTGATTTTTGCTACGTAATTGGATGAATTTGGATGAGTTTTTGGTCTAAATCAAAACTAGGCTATGTGTACTATACAATTTCACCATTAATTCAATGAAATCGTGTAATAAAAGAGGTCAAAAAATGACTCGAAGTAGCTTGACCAAGATGGAAATGCACTGGAAATGGTTAAAATCAAAGAAGAAGAAGACGGGGGGAGTATAGTCATGTGTAGGGCACGTACCACGTGCCCTTACGCACGCATTATAAAAAATATGGTTGTGCAATTGCACATCCATCCTTACTATCCAATAAGGGCTTTGTGCCTTATTTCCGAGATTGTGGACTAGTTTCTAGTCTACAACAATATATACATTTTTTTAATAAAAGAAGAAAAAGGCATTTTGTGCCTAGTAAGATTTGAACTCATAACCTTTAGTTCCAATGCAATGCTAATGTTTAAGTACTTATCTATTAGGTTTTTGGCTTATGTCTTATTCATATGTGCAACTAAATTGCACATATCGACAAAGTCAGCTTGGGTCAACTTTTGAATCTTAACCCAAGCCCAATGGCCCTCCTTTATTAACACCTAAAATTTATTTAAATTTTCTACTTTTTGTGCTTTTCTAGAATTTTTTATTTTGTTGCGTTTCTTTTTTTTTTTTCTAAATTTTCTTATTTTTTGTAATTTTTCTACTTTAAGACCCTTTACCCTATCTTAAAAATTCTTTTAAAAAAAATAAGGAGAGAGGTGGTGGTGGTGGTGGTGGTTGGGGGGGGGGGGGTTGAGTGTGATAAAAAAATTGAGTGTCTACAGTTACCCCTCCAAACTTTACCACAAAGACAAATGAGACACTTTTTTTTGCCTCAATGATAGAATTTGTCCTAAGGAGTGCCTTAGCTAGTTATCATAGGTTCAGTCCACTAAGGATTTGATGGATAATGAAAATGAGAGAGGAGGTGCTCTAAGAGCTGGTTGAGTAAGTTTAGAAAGGTTTAGCACCATAGGAGCTAGTTAGAAAGATCGATTTGAGACTTATTCATTCTTTTCTAAGCTAACTAACCTAAGCGAGAACGTCTCTAAGGGACTAGCAACCTTAAATTGGAATCGATTTTGAAAACCTGGTTGTATTCTTTTGAGCTCACTAACATAGGTGGAAGCGTCTCTAAAGGATTAGCAACCATAAATTGAAATCAATTTTGAAAACCAGATCATGCTCTTCTAAGCTCACTAACTTAAGTGAGAACATCTCTAGGGAAGTACCAACCCTAAATGGGAATTGATTTGAGAAAAACTTGGCCGTGCTCTTCTGAGTTTACTAACCTGGGTGGGAGTATCTCTAGGGGACCCACAGCCCTAAGTTAGAATTGATTTGGAAAAGCCTAATTGTGCTCTTCTGAGCTCACTAACCTAAGTGGAAGCATCTCAAGGGGACTAGCAGCCCTAAGTTGGAATCAATTTGGAAAAACCCGTTCATACTCTTCTAAGCTCGCTAACTTAAGCAAGAACGTTTTTAAGGGACTAGCAACCTTAAATTGAAATCGATTTTGAAAACCTGGTTGTATTCTTTTGAGCTCACTAACCTAGGCGGAAGCGTCTCTAAAGGATTAGCAACCATAAATTGAAATCAATTTTGAAAACCTGATCATGCTCTTCTAAGCTCACTAACTTAAGTGGGAACGTCTCTAGGGAAGTACCAACCCTAAATGGGAATTGATTTGAGAAAAACTTGGCCGTGCTCTTCTGAGTTTACTAACCTGGGTGGGAGTATCTCTAGGGGACCCACAGCCCTAAGTTAGAATTGATTTGGAAAAGCCTAATTGTGCTCTTCTGAGCTCACTAACCTAAGTGGAAGCATCTCAAGGGGACTAGCAGCCCTAAGTTGGAATCAATTTGGAAAAACCCGTTCATACTCTTCTAAGCTCGCTAACTTAAGCAAGAACGTTTTTAAGGGACTAGCAACCTTAAATTGAAATCGATTTTGAAAACCTGGTTGTATTCTTTTGAGCTCACTAACCTAGGCGGAAGCGTCTCTAAAGGATTGGCAACCATAAATTGAAATCAATTTTGAAATCCTGATCATGCTCTTCTAAGCTCACTAACTTAAGTGGGAACGTCTCTAGGGAAGTACCAACCCTAAATGGGAATTGATTTGAGAAAAACCTGGCCGTGCTCTTATGAGTTTACTAACCTGGGTGGGAGTATCTCTAGGGGACTCACAGCCCTAAGTTAGAATTGATTTGGAAAAACCTAGTTGTGCTCTTCTGAGCTCACAAACCTAAGTGGAAGCATCTCAAGGGGACTAGCAGCCCTAAGTTGGAATCAATTTGGAAAAACCCGTTCATACTCTTCTAAGCTCGCTAACTTAAGCAAGAACGTTTTTAAGGGACTAGCAACCTTAAATTTGAATCGATTTTGAAAAACTAGTCGTACTTTAAACTTACTAACTTAGGTGGGAGCATTGTTTGGGAATTAGCAATCCTAAATTAGAATTGATTTTAAAAACTTGATCGTACTCTTTTAAGTTTACTAACTTAGGCAAGAGCGTATTTAGGGGACTAGCAGCCCTAAGTTGGAATCGATTTAGAAAACCCTAGTTGTGTTCTTTTGAGTTCACCAACTGAAGTAAAAGTGTCTCTATAGGACTAGCAACTTTAAATTGAAAAAAGAAAAAAAATAATAAATAAATAGACTACTTTTCTTTTCTTTTTTTCTTTCTTTTTCCTTTTTTTTCTTGTTCTTTTTTTCTAATAGATAAAAATAGAATATAAAAATAATAAATAAGGTAATATAAAAAATAATAAAAATAGAAATAAGTAAATAAGTTAATTATTTTTAAAATACTTAAAGAAACTGGGTTTTAATTATCTCTAATTGTTTGTTAGTAATTTTATGCAATCTGTGTATTTAACAATAATTTTAACGAACTAGAATTTTATTAGTATTAAGTAAATTTTAGGATTTAGGGTTTTTATTAAGTTTAGGTTCGATTTCTTATAAGTACAAGTATGTAAGGTTTGGGCTTTTCTCATTAGATTAGGATTTTCAAGTTACATATTAAGGTTTTTCATATTTGTCTTAAGTTTCAAAATATCAATTAATTGATTTTAAATTTATTTGGTCTTGTTAACTCAATGAAATATTTAGGGTCCTATTTGAAAATTTACGGGGTTTACAATTAGAGCACTCTGAGTATGTTGAGTAGGCACACTTGATGGCTTTAAATTTATTGGGTATGCCACTTCATAATAGAAGACATAGAAACCTAATGGAGGAAAAATAATAAAGATGAGGTCATTATAGGGTGAGAGATGAAAAGATTGTTGCATAAGTAGATTGTTCCATATATTCTTGTAAAGTTATCTTCTTGCAATTTGTTGCTTGTTGCTATTAAGGCTGAAAAGGTGGTTTGTTAAGAGCATTAAGAGTACACGTAAGCCTTGCTCTCACTTTAGAAAGAAGTGATAAAAACATCGTGCTTCTAAAATTAATCACAATGGAGGTTGAATAATAGGATGCTAAGGCATTACTTTTGCTTAATGTATTAGAGTTTTGCTTAGGTTCATAGGATAACAGCTATGTGGCTAGTTATTGCTCAAGTATAACGTATGAGAATTGAGATGCTTAAGAATTCCTAAGTTTAAAACATAAAGGTTGTAATGCAAGGGTATAGGTTAGGATTGAAGTGTAACACCCATGGTACTAGGGTGTTGCCAAAGCTTAAAGTATAAAAGCTAAGATGCTATGGTATTTCTTAGGCTTAAAGTATAAGAGTTGATATTCTAAGGTGTTGTTGGTGCTCAAAACATGGAAGCTAATATGTTAGGGTGTTATTTGGTTTAAAGTATAGAAATTGAGATGCTAAAATATTGCTCAGGTTTAAAGTATAAAAGCTAAGATGCCAAGACAATACCTAAGCTTAAAGCAAGGGAACCAAGATATCAAGATGTTGTCTAGAGTTAAAGTGTGAAATATATGATGTAAAGTAGTTGCTTGGGCTTTAAGTATAAAAGTCGAGATGCAAAGTCATTTCCTAATCTTAAAGCGTAAAAGTTAAAGATATTGGTGTGACATCTATACTTAAAAGATGCAAAACATATATAAGACAATGATTACAATAGATATTTTATTATTAAATTGTGAAATTCAGTTTTTCTTTATAAAAAAAATGATTAAGGTTGTCCTTACTGCCTCTATCTAATAAATTAATAATCACTATGGAAAAACTCATATATCAGCATCTAGGCATTATAGATTAAGAGTAAGTTGTTTCGAACATCATTGTTTATTATAACAGGCTACTTTTGAACCCTTTTAAGGGACTTTTCTTAATTCTTATAATCCTTAATGTGATCTTCCACTATCTTATGCTATTGCCTTTAATTAGCTTTTCTTTTTGTTTATTATAGGTTGGTGCTCAACTTTAGGCAATTTGATGTTTTCAATAGAACATGTAATTTGCTCATCAAGCATGGAAATGATCCCACAAAGCTTCCTTGTGCATTATTCTTTGACTTTGTGTCACATTTTAAGTTTCACCCTTAAGTTGAGTTGACATATGCAATTTGTTTATTGAGCTTATTACTTTCTTCTTGTTGTTTTGTGACAGAATTATTTGTTATTTGTGCATTGATCTTATTTAATAATTTAGATCCCATTAACAAATAGTGCATACTTATTAATGTCCTAAGAGTATGTTTGGACTTTAGAAGAGGGTAGGGAAAAACAAGTATAAGGGAAGAGTGAACTCTTAATTTTCTATTGTTTGGGAGGAAGAAAATTCGAAAGAAAGGAAATGTGAAGAGAATGAAATCCATGGGTTTCAGTTTCACAAAGAGTTGTTCTTCCTGAGAAAAGAAAGAAAGGAAGAGAAAGTTATTAAAATATTACTTCAACTTTCATAAAATACATCTGATAAATAAATTATTATTTGTGAAGGATTACTTAATAGCTCAGTTCATCGACATCGATTTCCTTTGTAACAACATAAAAAAATCAAATTTTTCCTTTCATTTCCTTTCTTCCAATTCATTCTTTTCTCATTTCCTCCTCCCTTCCCCCGAACCCAAATTCCTTCTTCTTCCAAACATAGTATAAGGTTTTCGCTTGCTCCGGAGAATCTGAAAATATCCTCTGGCATTGCCACGTGTAACAGAATGTTGGATTCGATTATTGTTGTTTTCTTTTGGCAGTGGGCTTTCGTGGGATTATAAACCCAATTGCCCTGCTGCAATTGCTGTAAAGTGGCATGAAATAGGTGGTTTCGGATTAAAATAATGTGTGGAACCTCCTCTTCGTATGGCTGAGAACAGCTTTACGTGGTCATCGACTCATCGCTGGTGATGCCACGTTCACGGAATCACCTGGTTGCTTAGGCGAACCTTCATTGTCTCGAGCTTTTAAAATATTAAATTGAAATTTTAATGGAGATAAAAATTTCTACTTTCATAACTTTGTCCCATCTGAAAAAAGAAAAAAACAAAGACAAGACAGTATCGTCACATTACACTGAAACTCTTAACATTATGCTAGGATTGAAGGGAAAAAAACTATGGAAGGAAGTAAAAGGCAGGAAGGAATTAAAAGGAAAATACTTTTATTTGAAAAGGATAAAGGAAATAAAAGTTTACTCACAATGTTTTATGGATTCCACTAAAAATCTTTCTTTTTAATTTGAAGAGAATTAGAAAGAAAAATGCTTGAATTTATTTAAATACCTTTTCATTAAAAAAAATTATAACATTTTAAAGATATTTGGATACTTTATCAGACTTGAAAAAGAAATTTAATATACTCTTGATTTATAATATTTTTTCATATTTTTTTCCTATTCAAATAAGTATTTTCCTTCCATTTCTAATCCTCTTCATTTCTTTTCTCTCGTTTTCTTCCCTTCTGATTTTTTTCCTCGTCCCAAACGTAAGGTAAACTCCAAACCATCCTAATCCCTCGTCTGTCAAGTTGTTTCTTCATCAGGATGCAATAAATTGAATTTTCAATTTCTTAAGTACTATATATTATCTATATTATTTAAATATCAACAGATCTTTGGTCTTATTTTTATATTTTTATCAGTTATCCTAACATTTAATTAGAAAAACTGTCAAAATATATGGCACAATAACCTAACTTAATAATATCATTGATGTTAATTGAGTCCCAGTAGGTTTTTGGTCTTTTTTTTTTTTTTTTCCATTTCCATCAGTTACAAAACCATTCTCTTTCTCTTTCTTATTTATATAATTGCCCTAGACCTTTTTACTTTTAATAAGGAATTTTACAAAATAATTCTCTTTTTCTCCCCACTTATACTACATTTGTTATTTAATCTATTAAAAGTAAATAAATGCATTGAGAGATATAATTAATATTTTAATTATTATATAATTTTTTATTATGAAATTTGTGAACGAATATTCAATTATATGTTCCATGCATCTAATATTTTTACATCTGCACCTATTGAGACGTCTACTAGTAGATTTAAAAAGAAAAAGAGAATTATTACCTGGATTCGGTGATATACTTAGATCTTAGGAGAGAACACTCTAAATAATAATAATAATAATAATAATAATAATAATAATAATAATAATAATAATAATAATAATAATAATAATAATAATAATAATAATAATAAAAGGAGTATTTTTAACCCCTTCAAAATAATAATTTTATATACTTATGTACCTCTTGAAATATTTATAAAAATTGTCAACACATATACTTTTAAAATTAAATTGCAATTTATATAAATGTAACCAGTTTGAATAAATAATAATATCGAATAACTGCAAATACAAATCATAATATTGAAACCACAATAAATCAAAATAATGATTGAAATAAGATATATGGGATTGATTTCTCTATTTAGCTTACTCTTATCACAAAAAAATAAGTGAAAAAATGTCTACTACTTCTTTTTAAAAAATTATATAAATATGGGTTAAATGAAAAATATTACATAAATATAAAGCATAAATCATATTTAAGAAATATGGCATTGAAAATAGTAAAAATGTCACATTTTATAAATGTGATTTAATATTTTGTCTATAATAGCTATGTTGCATTTAAGAGATACAACATTAATATAATTAAATGTATATTACAACTCTAAAATACGACATAGGTACAAATACCTATGTTGTATTTTAAATATGCGGGATAAGCTTGGTAAATTGATAATATTTTTAATATAATTAATAAATACGTAATATTTATTACGTATAATTGTAAATAAGTAAAATTCTTTAAAATAATAGTTACGATGAGGGATAATTTTGTGAGATTTTCACTATAATGGTCAAAATTAATTATATCTAGAGTAAATTACATGGTGGTAACATATGCTTACCATTTTTTGTTTCTTTAATAAAAACATAATTTATATTTTTTCCACTCTCTTGACTAAAATGGCATCTACATACACCTGCTCCACCAATGGAACTCAAAATCACACATATTTTAAGTATACATGAAAAGAATGAAAACTTTTAGATTTTCATATAAAATATGACAGAATCTCATATGTAAGATTAAAGCACATAATATAATTACAATATTTACAAACGCATACCTGAATCCATAGAAAGAAAGTTTCTTTGAAGGTTATAATCTTCTAATTTATGGTAGTGCTTACTCTTAATTTTCTTACTAATGGGATAAACACAATACTAGACTGGGGACCTTAACCTTATATATATAGGCCTTATTATTTTATTTCACTACGATCCATTATAATAGGTGAAATAAAATACTTGAGTTTCTACACATTGGGGCTATACCAAAAGTCCATGGAGATGAGTTTCTAAACCATATTTATTTATTTATTAACCAAATGATAACTTTTATTTAACGGTTTAATTCCTCAATTTAATTAGATAGTCAAGGATATACAATTAATTAATATGGTGACCCATAAAATTACAACAATCTCCTACTTGGATTAGATATATCATCTGATAATTGTATCTTATAAAATCCTTATGAGCTCAACCTTTTTCTATCTATATTAAGTCTCATCTCCAAATAATTCGGTCCATCAATTACATCAATATAGAATCAAAGCGACCTTTGTCATCATTTGTCATGCTAAGACCTATCAATGATTACAATATCAATATAATCAATGGCATATATCAATTATGGTTGTGTAGCATGGAAATTACATGCGATGTGATCTTTAACATGGCTATTTCCGACAGGTTTTACTTTATAATTCATAATATACTCTATACTTTATGTACAAGTGCAATTGGAATATATAAAACTTTATTTTAGAGAATTCAGAAACAACTCTATATGAGTTAATTATAATAAAATGCAGTATACAGTTGAATATCAACTAAAAAACTAATCTCCCATTATACAGGTACATAATCAAAATTAATAATACCCATATGAACAACATGTTCATGAAAAACTTCGGGTGGTAAACCCTAATAAGCTGATCTACAATCATAAGATTTGTATTAATATGTTCAATTAACACTTTGAGAACTTCGAATGCTTTCTTTAATTACAAGAAATTTTATGTCAATATACTTTGATTTCGACGAACTTTTATTGTTCTTAGAATATAGTTCAATAGCTTTATTATAATAATTAATTTTCAATGTTCTCTCAATTTCATCAACAATTTGCAGTCCAATGATAAAATTTCGCAGCCATATTCCCTAATTTGACATCTCGTAATAAGCAACGAATTTTGCTTTCGTGGTAAAAGAAGTTGTAAGTATCTATTTGACACTTTTCCATAATATAAATTCACCAGGCATCATAAAAATATAAATTATGAAACGAGCTATCAAGAGAATGAAGAAGATTGCAGACAAGAAGCGGAGGTCGATGGAATATCAGGTAGGTGACCAAGTGCTTGTTAAGTTATATTTGATACAACGTACGAAGGGACAACTACATAAAGGTCTAATGAGGCGATACGAGGGTCCATTTCCAATTGTGAAACGAGTGGGGCAAGTATCTTACAAATTGGAACTTCCACCTAAATTGAAATTCCACCCGGTTTTCCACGTAAGCATGCTAAAACCATTCCATAAAGATAAGGAAGACCCTATAAGAGCTATATCACAAAGGGCCCCAATAGGAGTACGGGATTCATTTGATAAGGAAGTAGAAGGGATCATAGCTGATAGACATGTGAAGAGACGTGGACAAACTCCCAGACATAAGTATATGGTAATGTGGAAGGGAAGACTAGAGAGTGAGGCCAGTTGGGAACCAGCTGGAGCACTATGGCAATTTAAAGACAAGATTCGACAGTTCCACGATGAAGGAGCGATGAGGGCGTCGCCGAATTGAGCGGGGAGAATGTTACGAACCTCTCGAAGTGGGCCATTTTTAAGAGGTTCCTAAAGCCCAAAAACGAAAGCCTAAGCCCACTAAAAGTTTCTAGATGATGAAAAGTTCTAGAAGGTTCTAGAGAAGTCCAGAATATTATATGGTAGTTGGTGAAGGTAGGTGAATGTAGTAGTTGGGGATCAATTGTAATCATTAGATCGAATTGATCTTGACCATTAGATTGTAAAGGCTTTCTGTATATATAGGGGTATTCCCTTCAGATGTAACACACAAGTTATTTGAGTGAATATAGTATACTATTAGAGTTTCTCTCTCAACTTTCTCTTTCTAACACTGTGAGTGTGTTACAGGCTGACTTAGCCTTTTTTAGTGAGGTCAGGAATGCTAAGTGCCACACGGGGTTGAGCGACGTAATCCGCCCGTGACAAGTGGTAAGTGGACTTTTTGCTATTAAGGCATCTAGCATAGTCAAAGTTAGAATACCCCACGACCTCTAAATGATCAGATCTCCAATATGTGAGCATATAATCCTTTGTTCTTTGTAGGTATCACATAACACATTTCATCGCTTTCCAATGATCCATGCTAAGATTACTTAAATATATGCTAAGCATTTTAACAATGTATACAATATTTAGACGCATACAAACTTGTGTATAAATAAGACTCCCTATTGTTGATGCATAAGAGGTCCACTCCATTATCTTTTTCTTAATGAAATTCTTAGGACATTGAAGTAAACTAAACTTATCACCTTTAACCACATGAGTATCTCTTGGTGAAAAATCTTTCATACCGAATCTATCAAGTAACTTATCGATATATGTCTTTTGTGATAAGCCTAATATATCTCGTGAAAGATCATCATGGATTTGTATGCATAGTACAAAGGATGCATTACTAAGATCTTTCATTTCAAAATTGTTTGAAAGAAATCTCTTAGTCTCATGCAATAACTTTATATTGTTACTTGCAAGCAAAATATCATCGACATATAACATAAAAAAAGTGAATTTACTCTCACTGATCTTGTGATATACACGTTGATCAACAATGTTTTCCTTCAAACCAAAGAGGAAATCACTTGATCAAATTTCCGGTACTATTGATGGGATGCTTGTTTTAATCCATAGATGGATTTCTTTAATTTGTATACCAGATACTTTGATTCCTTAGATTCAAAATTTTCTGGTTACGCTATATTTCATCAACATTACTACTTAGAAATGTAGTCTTTACGTACATCTTATGAAGCTCTAAATCATATTAAGTTATAAATGTCATGATGATTCTAAAAGAGTCTTTCGATGAAACTGGAGAGAAAGTCTCTTTATAGTCAATACCTTCCTTTTGAGTAAAATCCTTAGCGACAAGATGTGCTTTATATATTTCAATATTGCCTTTTGAGTCTCGCTTAGTCTTAAAAATCTATTTACAACTAATTGGTTTAAGATCTTTCGGCAATTCAACAAGATCCCAAATGTCACTGTCTCTCTAGATTTCATCTCTTCTTTCACTGCATCAATCTACTTTTGGGCATTTGCACTTGGTTTGGCTTGATTGATAGATGATGGATCATCTTCTAATCCTATATCAAACTCATGCTCTTAAAGGTATATGACGTAGTCATCTGGAATGGCAATTTTTTTTTTCCTAATGGATTTACATAATGACACTTCCTCTTAAGGTTATCGTGATTCCTCAATATGAGTAGGAGCTTGCTTCTCTATAAAAGCAGGAGGAGTACCAAGAATATTTTGAACATCTGTATTTGTATCCTAAAAAGTAATGGGTGTAATTGCTAGTAGACTTTCTATTGCAATTATAGGAATATTCGCATATTCCTCCTCAAAAACAATATTCTTAGTTAGAGTGCTCCCATTATATTCAATATTCTTAAGAAATTTAGCATTCCTAGTCTCTAAAAAGGATCTACTTAAGTGATCATAAAATTTAAGTTTTTATCATTCTAAGTATCTAATAAAGTTGCAGCTTACTGTTCTTAAGTCCAATTTCTCTCATTAGGCTTATATTGTTTAGCTTTAACTGGATACTCCCAAATATGAAAATTTCTAAGACTAGGCTTCTTACCAGTCCATAACTCATATGGGGTTTTGGATATAGCTTTGTTTGGAACTCGATTATGGATATACACTATAATCTTTAATACCTCTCCCTAAAGTGATTCTAGTAAAGAAGAATGACTAATCAGACTTCTAATTATATCCTTTAGAGTTTTATTACGTTTCTTAGTTGCATCATTTTGACTTAGTTGTCTTGGCATAGTGTACTGAGGAAGAATCTTGCACTTTTTTAAGTACCCCACAAAAGGTCCAGGACGTTGTTTACCTAATCCATCAAATCTATTGTAATATTCACCACCGCAATCAGATCTAACAGCTTTAATTTTCTTATTAAGTTAGTTTTCAACTTCAGCTTTATACTCCTTAAAAAGGTCAAAGGACTGTAACTTCTCATGTATCAAGTATAAGTACTCATAATGAGAATAGTTGTCTTATGAAAGTAACAAAATAATGTTGATCATTTCATGAAGCTATAGGGAATGGACTACATATAGTAGTATGTATTAATTCTAAGATGCTGGAACTCCTTTTAACACCTCTTTTCTTAATATTTGTTTGCTTTTCCTTGATACACTCAACGCATATTTCAAATTTTGAAACGTTAAGGGAATTCAGAATTCTTTTTGACACAAGACTTTGAATCATTTGTTTGGAAATATGTTGTAAACGCTTATACTATAACATAGAGGAATTATCATTTATTAATTTTCACTTTATACCACAATTGCTTATATGTAAGGTTTTTTTTTTTTTTTTATTATATGAGGCATGCAAATTCAATCTATATAAATTATCAATCAAATTATTGGTAGCAATAATATTTAAATATTGAAAAAGACTAATTTTTCCATCTTTAAAGGAACAAAGATAACCAGATTTGTCCAAACGAGAAACAAAAATTAAATTTTGTCTAAATGATGGTACACAATGGGTTTCTTCCAAATCTAAATAATGACCATATTGTAATTGTAATCTACAAGCATCAATAGCCTCATCAGGAACCTTGTTGCCACATAAATGAATCTTTTAGCATCATTTGACATTTGGCTCCTTAAACAACCCTACATAGTTACACTTATGTAAATAGTTGCATCTGTATTTATCCACTAAGTGTGGGTTGGTATTAAAGCTAAATTAACTTCTAAACAAACAAAGTTGAGAAGTTTACCTTTCTTTATGAGCCACTTTACATATTTAGGATAATCCTTCTTCATACGACCTACTTTCTTGTAAAAGAAACAAGTGATACCTTTATCCTATTTCTGTTGCACATGTGAAGTCCTAGCATTTGTAGCTCCTTTACCTTTATGATCCATTTTTCTTTTCTTAAGAGTCATATGTTGGGAGCAAGTCACCGTATGAGCACTTTCAATCTTCTCTTGTTTCAATCTTTCTTCCTCTTGTATACATTGTGCAATAACCTTATTCAATGTTCATTTTTCCTTTTGAGTGTTGTAACTTATCTTAAAAGGATTGAACAGAGCAGGAAGAGAGATAAAGACTATGTGCATAAGAATGTTATTAAACAATTCCAACTTTAAGGCTCTAAGTCTTATAACAAGATTAGACATCTCTATGATATATTCCTTTATATTTTCTTTACCATTATACCGCATAGAAACGAGCTTTGTAAAAATAATACTTCAACCTTGTCAGAACCTGCGAATTGGTTTGCTATTTGGCTAAGGAACCCTTTAGCATTTTTCTCCCTAGGCATGGCACCCCTAATGATATCCAGAATGGAATGTATCATGATCATTAGACTCGTACCGTTAGAACGCTCCTACTTTTCATAAATCGCCTTCTTTTTAGAAATGCTTTGTTGGTAAAGGTGAGAGGTTCATCAATCCTAATCGCATAGTCAAGATCTATGCATCAAAGTAAAATGGTGATATATTCCTTCCATTTCTTGAAGTTTGTGCCATTAAGCATTAGAATGTTATTCAAATTGGCATAAATAAAAGTTGTATTGATTGAATTAAGAATAAAATATACTCACGATCAATTATAATTTCACACTTTAATGCATGAATAAATATATAATAAAAATTATCATTATCATGTATAATTAGTTGATTAATATTGTCAAGTAATAAAAGCAATACTTTAATTGGGTTACTATAAGACACCTAGCACATCATTGAATTTATTCTTTGGATAAAAATATCAATTGTAGATCACGTTCTCAAATACAATAATAAATATCAATAAAATAATTCTATTAACAACTTGCCTTTTTTGGGTTAACAAAATTGTATGCATGAAACCAAATTATCACATATCTATTATCTGCCAAATAATAAACTCTCTTTGGGTCGATTATTATTCGTATAAATATAGATATTTCATACAAATTTTTAACTTAATGTTTGAATATTTCAAAATAAACTTAAATAATAGAAGTTACTTTGGCAACATATTATTTCAATTTATCTAAAACACTAGACAAGATTTGTAAAGGAAAAATAATATCTTTTATCTTAATTCTTTAACATGATATTTGGGAACTAATGAAAATTCCCTTATATTTGATATACAAATACCATAAAAATTGAATCCACATGTAAGGTTTTTTATATTTTTTTAAAATATAAACATCTTGAAGATGAGAACATATTATAAACCGGAACATACAAAATCACACTTAGAGATAGCGAATGACTAGAACAACAAATAAGGACATTCCAAATTCCTTCATGAGAGTAAGAGAAGATGAATTTAAACCTATTATATTAATTGCTTTTATTCATGAATACATACAAAATGGATAAAAAAAAATGTAAATATAAAAGAGAAAAAAAAATCTTTACATGATATCAAGATTTCAAAACGAATAATTATATCACTAAATCAAGACTCTAATCTTACGCATAATTTTGAGACTGTATTCATAATTTAATGAAATCATAAAATGCATCTTGAAAATCTTAATCTTTAAAATTAGGGAAAAAAAATATCTTAAACAAATTACTTTAGATTTTTAACTATCTTGATAATTTTAATACTCTAATTTCATATGTGAAGGCTCCAATACTACTTGAAGAAGATTAAAACTTTTAGATTTCCATATAAAATATTGTAGGATCTCATATATAAGATTAAAATACATAATATAATTACAATATCTATGGAAACGTTCCTAAATTTATAGAAGTTATAGTTTTACTAATGAGATACAAAAAAATAGAAGAGAAAACTTTAAAACACATTATAGAACTGGAGACTTAAACTCTCTATATATAAATTTTATTATTTTATTTCATTATAGTTCATTATAATAAGTAAAATAAATTACTTGAATTACTACATATTAGTATAATACCAAAAGTTTATAAAGATAAGTTTATAATACATATTTATTTATTTATTAACTAAATGATCACTTTTATCTAATAACTTAACCTTTTAATTTAATTAAACAATTAATAATATAAAATTAATTGATATACTGACTCATAAAATTACAACAATACATTCAAAATGATACAAAATATATACTCCCTTCGTTCTCAAATTTAAATTAATTTTTTTTAGTATATTATGTTGTTAAATTTACAATTTATTTATGACAATTGACGTTTCTATAATTTTCCAACAATTTTCGCAGCGGTATTTTGTCAGGTCCTGTCAGTATCTCTAACCATAGGTCCTATCGACATTTGGAATTGTGGCAGCCTTATCTATCACTTCCGTCGGTCCCACCTAACCATGCCTCGCTACGTTTACTCCCATTAAAAAAGTCCAATGCCAATGCAGATATTTTTGCTCTATCGAGAAGACGAGTCTCTTCTGTCTCCGTACCAGAAGCACACTGCACACCTCCTCCTTCCCTCCTTCCTTTTCTTCTATCCGTTTCGACTCGAGTTCTTAACCCTTTTTCCGTCGTTCAACTTAATCGACACAATCCTTCATTCAGTATGCGATTTGAGCTTCCAACTCCATCATTAGCTTTCCATTTTCTGAGCTCTCGCCATACATGAACATGATTCAGTTCCATTCCACTCCTTCGATTTCAGAATTCTTTGTGTTTCAAGTGACGCGGTAGGAGCTCGTAACAACTTGAATGAAGCTGCTTTATGATCGCAGGTAATCAGATTCATTACGTACGTTAATCACATCATCATGTTGATATGCTCATTGGATAGCTTTTGCTTTCAATGTGTTGCAAATTTGATTCTCTCTCTATCTCCCCCTCCCTCCCTCCCCAACGTTTTGCGTTCTTCGTTTTTCTTCGTTCTTTGATGGAGGTACGAGTAAAAGTAAATGCATAATTGTCTGATGTTAGGTCAGAATCATGCACACACTCTCTCTCTGTGTGTGTGTGTCTCTCTCTCTATCGCTTTATCTTTCGCTCTCTCTCACATCTCGCATCCACCTCTTTTTTGCTTGATAGATCTTTAAGTTCTATTTATTTATTTATTTTTTGCTTACTCGATCAACGGATGATTTGAAGCTTGATCGATGACTTGGTACTTCGGCTATTTGAACTGCTAAGTTAAACTTGTTAGTTTTTGCTTATGTCGGTTTTTAGAGTCTTGTTATAAAGATCAAAGTGTACCTTTTTTCGTATGATGCGTTTCGTAATGTATTTTTTTTCTATTTTAAATTTTTGTATTTATAATTTTATTTTAGCCACAATGATAAGAAGCGATTTGTGATGGTAGGAAGTGGTGGTGCAAGTTGGTGGTGGTGGCTCATATGGTTAACATTGATAGTTAATGTACATATTGAAAATGGGTAAAAGTACCATTTAAATGCTCACTTAAACATAGAGCGCATGTTTGAATATTGGCAAAAGCGCAGAGGACACTCAACGTAATTAAATCATTGAAAATGTTAAGATTTTTTGCTATTTTCCAATATGTTTGACCACCATTACCTCTGCCAAATATCATTTTACCACTAAAATTTACTAGTTTTAAAAGACAGTTTTGATCAGCAGTGTAATATCCGAGCATTTCCTAGCAACTCTAATTGCTTGTTCATAGGTAATGATCACAATCCGGTAGATAGAATTGTTTTGTATAAAAATGAATTTTGCACTCCTAGTCCCTCTATTTTTAACTCTTTCGTAGTTTAAGGCCATCGAAACATGCTGGTAGGGAGAAGAAGATCAATTGTTGCAGATTCATTCCAAGAAATGAATCAAACAAGATTACACAGTGTTTAGGTGATATTATGCCAAAATTTAACAATTGAAATGCCTCCTATTGAGTGTGTTCAGGACAGGTATGCAAGAGAGGAAAAAAGCAAATGAACCGATGAAAGGGAAGATAAATGTATAACTATCTCAAATGATCAGGGTTATTCACATTTTCATTGTAAATAATTTTCTGTAAAGTTGTAAACTTCTCATTTGTGCAAATACATCTTAATTTTCTTCTCTTCTAATTTCCTCAATCCTGTTAGAGGAGAAGCATTCTGAATGTTGCACTTGGCATGCTTGGCTAAGCTCAGTCTTGGTTTCATATGCACTTCTTTCATTTCTTTCAAGAGAAGAAAGGGAATAAACAAAAAGTCATTGAACAGCGGATCTTTGATTTTAAGATTGTAGATATGACCAAATTCTCTTAAGTTTGATTAAATAGCATGGAGCCTTGAAGTTGGATGCTCTCTAATCAGTTATGTACGTGATGTGGCAAGCTTCTTTGCATCCTTTTGATCATGCTAGCTCTACAAATTGTGAAAAGGTAGGCATCTGTTATGGGACCAGGTTTGGGATCTAGTCATGAGTTGGTATACAATTTGTTTGTTATAATTGGTTTGCTCTTATTATTATTTCAACCTTTTTTACTTGGACCTATGATGAAATTTGGGTTGAGGTCTTGTTTAGAGATACTCCTTTGATCTATTACACTATGTTTGTGGATACTTAGGGATGGAAAGAAAATGAAAAGAATTAGAGAGGAAAAAAAGAAATTAGAAGTTCCCTTGATTGGAAAAGGAAGGAATTAGAATGAATGAAAGTGGAGGGAAAATTAATTAGATAGTTCTATATTTTGTTAAAGTACCATAAGTCTATATATATATGAATATATATATATTTTTTACCATAAGATAAGTTCGTATAAGTTAGAAGTGTGTTTTTTAAGGGAAAGATAGTATTTTCATGGGAATTCCTTCCTAATTCTCTTAATGTGGAGTAGATGCTTTTGGTGGTGTCTGGGAAAAACTTCCCCCTAAATATGTTCCTCCTCCTTTTCCTTCATTGCCTGAAAAAAAGAAAAGCGAAAATTTCCCTTCAAATTCTTTCCCTACCCGATCCTCTCCTCAATTGCAACATAGTGTTAAGCTATGACTATTTTAAGAACCAATTTAGACTAATTGATAATAATTTTTCTTGCTTGTTTATTACTGATCTCAAATGAAGATATTTATATAGGCAATTTATTGCATAGAATAGGAAAATGGAAATTAGTTGCTATTAAAACCTATGTCTAAATCGCATCCATTATGTGTATTTTCTAGAATATAAATCCCATCTAGATCATATATATTACATGTGTTTTCTAGAAAATTGTTTTCTCCTGAAGGCATCTCTAACACCGCTTTGCCTTTGGACAATGAGCATATCTTCAAGCTTGATGGTGGGATAAAGGCATTGGAGCTAGTCTGTGGATTACTAAGAGGTTTCTTTTCACAACGATCCTTCCAATTATACCAAAACTTTATATAGATGCCTATTGAGATGGGACTGAAGAACTTTTGTAGGAATAATTATTACCTTATCTACAGCAAATGGCAATAGAGGAAACAAGTTGTCGGAGGGTCTCTAATGAACCGCTTGAGGAGGGATACATGGAAAACTTCATGCAATTTATAGTCTAGTGGTAGCTCAAATTGATGTGCTACAAAGCTGATGTAGCACTTGATGTGAGAAGGCTTATGTAACTAGGAAAAGAGTTTTTATACATGCAGTTCGCCAAAGACCAATGTGAATGAGGCTGCAACTATAATTGGATTTGATCTTTGTCCTAAAAAATAAGGTCTTTATTTGCAGAATCATATGCTTGCTTCATATGGTCTTGAGCTTGTTGCAATGGCAATCTTGACTAACATTCGATTACGCTGGAGTAGGGTGTGATCTATTGCATCCAGTTTAGTTAATCCTGAAAAATATGAGGCCAATCTAAGTGGAGCTCTTCCATATACTACGTGAAAGGGAGTGGTGCATTAAGAGGTGTGGTAAGAGGTGTTGTAGTAGTATTTGACACGTGAGACCTATTGCACCATTTGATGTAGCTCTTTATGATAAATATGTTGACAGCTTACATTTGGCTATCGGATTGAGGATGGTAGATAAAAGAGAAAGCCAATTCAACGCTATAGAGAAGAAACAAATCTTGCCAAGACCGACTAGTAAATACTGGACCTCACACTTACAATTGTCTCTAGTAAACCCTAAAGTTGAACAACCTCATTGAAGAAAATGTGAGCAGCATTGACTATTGAATAAGGGCGTGAAATCAGTAGGAAGTGAGAAGATATGTAAGAGCAATTTATTATGACCAACAACATCGATTTATTATTGACATTTAGCAACACCCTTTAGATAATCTGTGGAAAATTTTTTTTGGATAAGATGAGAAATATATATTCATATCAGAAAACGATATGGGAGATTTACATGAGAGTACACTCAAAACCTATGAAGCCGAATTAAGTATTACAAAAAAACACGCATACTTAGGTCAGTTAGATGATCTTACAGCAATCTAAAGTGCTCTAAGAAAAAACCAATATGCTCTAGACTATTACAGAATGCAATGTAGAGCTGTCCTTGATGCGGTCTCAAAAGAAGAAGGTTTATTGCTTAGTTGCCTTCTATTCCTTTTCCTCCATAAGTAATGGCAGTCTATAGCAAACTCCTTTCTAGCCGAAACTAAGTAGAAAGGTTCAGTGGTTGCTTCAACTTTATAGGTTATAGAGTCTCAACTTTGTAACAAGGCAAGTTTAATGGTTTCATACTCATTCATGCATCTTAGTCTAGATGCTTTGCTAACAAAAGTCAGAGCTGACTGTGTTAGTCTACATGACCTACTAATAAAAGTTTGAGTGGTTGTGTTGTATTATCTTTTGGACCCTTCATGTCCCGATTCATTTAAGGTAGCTATGATTGATAGTATTATAGAGGAATCAAGCTATGAATAATTGTACTCTTGTAAAAGTGAAGAAGAATCTTATTTTTTATTTTCTTATAGTTTGGTTTGTGTATAGTATAGGTTTAGTATTTTTCCATTTATTAGTATCTTTGATTGGTATATGTTTTTAGTTATGTTGTGGGTCCTGATCAATATCGATTAGATTTATTAGCAAGAAATTGGGGATACGTTATCTATCCTTAAGTCTCCTCTAACATGTATATATTTCTACTTCTTGTGAACGAATAAAATTATGAGAGACATTGTTTCTTAAAAATTCTTCATGGTATCAGAGCTTCAATCAATTCTAAATTGACTAATCCCATTCTAATAATGAGTGGAAAGATAGATAAACTTGAGAATTCCCTAGGTTCTAAGTATAGATTTAGAACCTTATAGAACCCTAACATCTTGACTTAGAATCAATTATCTCTTGCAATATCTAGCGACACATACTCATTATAAATCATGCAGCATAAACTCAATGGCATGAACTTTAGAGAGTGGTTTCAATTCGTTAAACTTATTAGCAGGAAAGGAAAACTCAGCTATTTGATGGCCTCTATCGTAACACCTGCAAGAAACACTGATGAATTTAGGGTGTGGGAAGCGAAGAACTTGATGGTTATGACTTGGTTGGTGAATTCCACGGAGCCAAAAATTGGGAGAACCTGCTTATTTTGTGGGTCAACCAAGGAAATTTGGGATAATATCTAAGAAATATGCTTAGACCTAGCTAATTCTTCTTAGTGGTTTGAACTTCGATCAAAGATTCATACTATTGTACAAGGCAATATGATCGTAATTGACTATTACAACACCTTGGTTGAATTGTGGCAAGAAATGGACCTTTTTTATGAGGTCAAATGGAAGTGTGTAGAGGATGGACTTAAGTACAATTTAATTGTCGAGAAAGATGAAGTTTTTGACTTCCTACATGGGTTGAATCTCAAACTTGACAAAGTTGGAGGATGGTTGCTAGGAAAACAACTGTTCCCTAACCTAAAAGAAGTGTTCGGAGAGGACAAGAGGGATGAGAGTCGATGTCGAGTAATGATGACAGTAGACCACCCTACTCCGAGATCAGCTCTACTAAGTAATAAAGGGACCACAGGTGGAACTTCAATAAGGGACAAGACATGGTGTGATTATTGCAAAAGACCAAATCATACATGTAGCACCTACTGGAAACCAAATGGAAGGCTTAAAAACCCTAAAACTAAGTGGTCGAGAGAAGGTCAGAACTTGAAATCATCCCCAGAAGAACCTAAAGAAACACAGGTTACTCGGATAGAATTGAATCCTAGCTCTAATTCTGGTGTTATCCTCACAACAAATTAGGTTGCCTTGTTGCAACAAATTTTGAGTCAAATAAACATTTATTCCAGTAATGATCAGCCTTCCACAAATATTATTGCTCAAAAAGGTAACTTCATAAATTCCTATCATAGAGTGGAGAATGATAGGTGGATAATTGACATTGAAGCATCACACCATATGTGTAATTTAGTATTGTACTTTGAAAAGTTGAATACTTGTGGTATGTTTAATAGGTTGTTGGTTGCTGATGGGAAAAGTACCATTGCCAAAGGAAAAGGAAATATCTTTGTTTTTGATTTAAAGTTGAATGAAGCTTTATTTGTACTTGATTTGAGATACAATTCAATATCAGTGAGTAGATTAATAAAAGATTTGAATTGTCAAGTGAGTTTTTCATCTAATGGCTGTATTGTACAGGACCTAACTTCAGGGAGGACAATTGGCAGTGTTGAGGAGTGTAACGGGCTTTACTATCTCTCTATGGTAAATTCTAGGTTGAGTCATAGGTCTTCGAGTCAGTCTTTCATTTCTACCAAACTACCAAGAATAAACCTGATGTCATGATTTGGCATGAACGTTTGGGATATCCTAGTTTCATGTATTTGAGATACCTGTATCCAAAGTTATTTAGAAATAATGATATTAGTGAGTTTAAGTGTAAGTCATGTACTTTAGCTAAGTTTTTAAAGAATTGTTATTGTGTGTATCTTTATACTCTTTCTAAACTGTTTCACCTTATACACAGCAACATATGGGACCCATCTCGTCTACTAACTCATTCGGGTTATAAGTAGTTTATTACCTTCATTAATGATCATATACGAGTTTGTTGGGTATATCTCCTTAAGGACAAATCAGAAATTTATTGTGTTCAAATAATTTTATAAGTTTGTTCTTAATGTTTTCTTAACAAATATCCAAATTCTCCGTACAGACAATGGAAAAGAATCTCTCTCCACTAAATTTGAAAACTAGGTGAAAATGGTATAATTTACCAGAGTTTTTGTATATATACTCTATTACAGAATGGAGTAGTTGAGAGGGAAAAAAAAAAAAAATATTCTTGAGACAGCTTGTTCAATGATGCTTGCAAACGATGGGTTCCGAGGAGAATCAATACATATAGTGACATACTTGATTAATCGTCTTCCATCTAAGATATGTAATTTCCATACTCCAATAAGTACCTTACGTGACTTTTATCCTAAAACTAGTATGTTTAATAATGTATCTCCTAAAGTCTTTGTCATTCTAAACAACTCTTAAAAACATAAATTCGAGGAAAAGACTCTCAAGTGTATTTTTGTAGGATACTCATCCACATAAAAGGGTTATAAATGCTATCATTTCCCTAGCAAGTGATTCTTTGTTACCTTAGATACGATGTTCTTCGAAGAAAAACCTTACATAACACTTCTCTTCAAGGGGAGACATAAAATGGGGAAGAGAAGTTGTGTTTTTTAGGAGGAGAGCTATTCCATCCATTGTCTTGTACTCAAGTGAGCAGGGGTCCTGTTCTATGCACTTCTAATCGTATTCTATGCCACTTTTAGTCAATCTGACCTGGAAAGTCCTGCGTGCTCTAAGTCTTCAACTTTGGTCGAATCATCTAATATAGGGTATTCCTAGTTCATGTGAGCTTTCTAGGTCTAACCACATTGAATTAACATAGAAGTCTGAATTACAATTAGCTTCTGATGTTGCAACTCCTTATATTGACAAATCAAAGGCTATATATAACTTTGATGATATTCTTGACTATTAACCCCTTTGGGTTTACACAAGGAGGAGCAAAATTCCTTAACAAGGCCAGTTGTCTAAGCTGAAGCAATTGGTCTTGAATGTTGATGAAGAGTTCTCACGAGCTGATGAAGAAGAGAGAGAGAGTAGACTTGCCCTTACCCTAAGGAAGGGAAGAAGAACTTGTGCTAGATACCCCATTGCAAACTATATAAGTTATACTAAGCTTTTACCCCAATTTTGTACTTTTGTAACATAAGTTGATTAAGTTGTAATTCCAAAAAATATAGAGAAGGCCTTGGCAAGTCAGAATTGGAGAGAGAGACTTTTTGATGAAATGAAGACTTTCTATCAAAACAACACTTAGGAGTTGGTAGATCTTCTAAAGGGCAAGAATGTTGTTGAAAGTAAATGGGTTTTTAGTATCAAGCACAATTCAAATGGGAGCATTGCATGATATAAAGCATGATTGATAGCTCAGGGTTATAATCAAACTTATGGTATTGATTATGAGGAGACGTTTGTTCCCGTTGCAAAACTGAACTCTATTAGAGTGATCTTGACTATTGTAGCCAATCTTAATTAGCTTTTATATCAATTAGATGTAAAGAATGCATTTTTAAATGGAGATTTAGAGAAGGAAATTTACATGAGAATGCCACTTGGGTTTAATTCAAAAGATAAGAAAAGTTAAGTGTGTAAGTTGAGGAAATTATTATATGGTTTAAAACAGTCTCCATGTGCATGGTTCAAGAAATTCAGTCGTATTATGATCAAACCAAACATACTTTAGTTGTGAAAATTGGAAGAACCGAATTGAAATCAATTTTAATTGTATAGGTTGATAACATGATCATTAGAGGTGATGATGAAGTTGAAATGGTGAAATTAAAGCAGAAAATCAAGGAGAAGTTTGAAATTAAAGAACTAAGCAAGAACTGTTCCTAGATATGGAAGTGGCAAGGAGTAAGAGTAGAATCTTTATCAATCAAAGGAAATATATCTTAGACCTCTTAAGAGAAACTGGCAAATTAGGGTGTAAACTAATGACTACTCCTTTACCCCACAATTGGAAGTCTTGGATGAGAGAATGATCCATTAGTTAATAGAGAACAATACCGACGTTTAGTGGGAAGGTTAATTTATTTGTCACTCACTTGGCTTGATCTTGTATATCTTATTAGCTTAGTTAGTTAAGCAATGCATTTACTGACGAGATATCATATGAATGGTGTAAATCATATCTTGAGATATCTAAAAGGAGTTCCAAGTAAAGGCATGCTTATCAGGAAAATGAGTGTTGAAGTTTGGAGGCCTTTGTAGATGTAGATTGGGGAGGTGATGTAGTAGATGGTAAATTCACCTCAAGATTTTGCATTAAACTATGGGGAAATTTGGTGACATTGAGAAGTAAAAAATAGTTAGTTGTGGCTAGAAGTAGTGTAAAAGTTGAGCATAGAACCATTGCATAAGCAGTTTGTGAAGTAATATGGATTTAGAGACTACTCCAAGATTTGGAAGTTAAAGTGGATACTATAGAGGTGTTTTGTGATGGTAAATTTGCTCTTAACATTATAAAGAATTTGGTTCAACATGATAGAATGAAGCATGTTTGACTTAATTGCAACTTTATAAAGCCAGAGATTGAAGATGGAGGTATCAAGCTACAGTATATTTCTTCTAGGAATCAAGAGACAGATGTTATGACCAAATCATTGTTGAAATAGCAATTCATAGAGAATATTGGCAAGTTAGAAATGATAAATATCTATTCTTTAGCTTGAGATGGAGTGAAGAAGAATCTTATTTTTTATAGTTTGGTTTCTGTATAATATAGGTTTAATATTTTTCTGTGTAGGCATAATATTTTTCTATTTATTAGTATCCCTGATTGATATATGTTTTTAGTTATATTGTGGGTCCTGATTAATATCGATCAAATTTATTAGCAAGAAATTAGGGATACGTTATCTATCCTTAAGTCTCTTGTATATATTTCTCCTTCTTGTGAATGAATAAAATTATGAGAGAAATTGTTTCTCAAAAATTCTTCAAACCCCTTTGCATTGACTATGATGCATCCTCTTAGCTTGCCTTGTTACACTAGCAAGTTTAATAGTTTCATGCTTATTCATGTTGTCATTTACATGCCCTACTAATAAAAGTTGATGTGAATGCATTGTGGTGTCTTTCGTACCCTTCATGTCCTAGTTCATGTAAGGCAACTATGATCAAAGGTATTTCTAACTATGAATAAACCCATTCTTATAAAAGATTACCTCTTGCACTGACCACGATGCATCCTCTTAGTCTTCATCAATATATCGCTTCAGCCTTCCTACCCTCTTAGATTTTTCACCCTTGTTTATATGTCATCAATAAATAAAGGTTGAGGTTTAGAAATATCATGTAGAGAGCCATCATCTTCTCCTCTCCTAGAGAGTATTTGTAGATTGATTAGTATGGCTTGCTTTATGCTCAACTTGAAAGTCGTACCCAATAAGTTTATTAATCCAATGTTTATTTAGGAGAGATGGTAAATTTATACTCCAACAACTATATCAAGCTATAGTGAGTAGTTTGAATGGTAAAGGCTCAGACCCATAAACAGTGTCTTTGATGCTTACGACTTAACCAACATACTAAGCTTTTTTATATGTCGTCAAAATGCTATGTCGTTCAATTAGATGTTGATTGAAATAGGCAATAGGATGTGATAAGGGAGAGAGTGGGCCTACTATCGTGAGTGTAGGTCTAATATGTTTAAGCTAGGTACTCAAAGGGCCAATGCACACAATGTATACTATAGAAGAAAGAAAAGAAGTAGGACCATGGTGGATTAAGTTTGGAAGTTGCTAAACATGTATGCATGCACATGCGCATGGTGTATGTGTATGTAGGGGTATGTGCTTGTATCGGTCTCTATGTTTTTGTGCATGTGATGTCTATGTGTGTTTGTGTCTCCGTATGCATATTTGTATGTGTTTTTGTGCATGTGATGTGTGCGTGTGTTGTCTTTGTGAGCATATTTGTGTATGTGCATGCGTGACGCATGTATATGTACTTGGGCATGCGTGCTTTTTTTTTTAATTGTGTATATGTGTGCATGTGTGTATGTGTGTGCATATGTATATTTATATGTGTGCAAATAAAGGATAAATATTCTATTAGTGATGGTGAAAGATGGTAGGGGTATGTATGCTAGTAAGGGGATATTAAGGGAACAATAGTATAGTATGAAATCATATTACTTACTTTTGTTCTACATTTTTTTCCCCAATTATCATACTTCATCCGTTTAAAGGAGCTTGAAAGCATTGAAGATAAGGATTAACAATATGCATGAATTTAAAATTTGCAACAACTAGTTTGACTTCTTATATTTGAGGGAGTGGAGAGCTAGGTGATGACAACAAGATTGGAATCTAAGAGTTAAAACTTTGGAGAGTCCATGAGATAGTTATTTGAAGAGCTGAAGTTCAAGGCTACGAACAATTGGAAAAATTATCAAACTTGATCTAAATTAAACATTTTCCTAGCTTGACAATTAAAGGCTCGTTTAACTAAAATATAATTTATTTTGAACTCAAAGTTTAGATCATTTACAAATCGAACAGACTTAAGCCTAACTTAAGGTGAGCTGAGCTTGAGTAGCCTATGAGTGGTTTGACCTATTAATAGTTTATCTTTGATAAAGGGATTTTGACTAGTTTTAGGGTTTTAACTATAATTCCTTTTTTAGTCCTTAATAATCTTTACAAAAAAAAAAAGGAAATATTAAAAAAGGTTAATTTTAGACTCGACTAGGGCTTATTTACAAATCGAGATAGAGCTCAAGCTCAGCCAACTTTAACGATTGAGTAACTTGTAAATAGCTTCACTTATTTGCAGTCATATTGAGGTCCATGAATCTCGATAAGGAAAGTAAGGTATGGTTTGTGGAGATACATTAGAAATTAGACACATTAGATCAATTAGAGTAGAGTTTAGTATGAGAATAGAACAACCCCTCCCTTAAAATAAAAGAAAAAAAAAAAAAAAAAAAATTGAAAAAGTCTCATGCCCTACATGTGACTTCAGTTATAACGCATTATAACTAAAGTTGCATTTAGGGAATGGGACTTTAATTATAATTTGTTATAACTGAAATCTCATGTCATACATGCAACTTCAATTGTAATACACTACAACTGAAGTTACATTATAATGGATAACTCCTAAGTACATAAAATTAGTGCTAACTAAACATTTAAACAAGAACAACAATTGTAGAAATTTCAAATCAGATAAGCTTTCATCTCTAGATCTCTACTTGCAAAGTCTGATGTAGAAAAACAACACAAAGGGTACAACTGAATTTGACGTTGTACAGCCGAACAACCCCAATGATATGACCTGAAGACAGCAATCTTGTGTGAACAACAGATTGTACAGTACGAGACATATTCAAATAGTTCAATACGAAAGTACCGGTCGAGTCTAAGTATTGGCATTTACATGGAAAGTTTAGCAACAATTAAAATCTATGCATTTATTTACGTTGTGATAATCAATAAATGATCTTCTAATGTTTCCCTCTGTAACAAGAGAAAAATGTCCCATATTTAGATGGTAATGAGGGTTGTCGCTCCAAAGAATCCGTAGAGGGCTCAATGGGCGAGCCTGTGAGGTCTGTGGGCAGAAGTGAGTTGACATGTGGTGCTGGATGCTATTGTGTGATCCCTTTCGACTTTCCCCATGGTAGAACAAGCATGCTTTGCCTCTTCTGGAGGACCACTGGCATATGCTGCCCCTCAATGGGAAGCTGGGAGGATGCTGTGAGGAAAGAAAGGGTCGATTGTATAACAATATAACAGAACTAATCAAGCATTGTCTAGCCTTTATTTGCATCTTTAGAGCCAAATAGTTCTTAGATTGGTGGCTTCTGTTGGGAATATCTCCTAGCTAATATAATTTTCTACATTAAAAATTTCGTGCTTCCTCTCCATTAAATTATGATACGGAGATGGTGATTTAGATCATCTATTACACGTTTTACTTTTGTGGTTGAAGAAGAGCAGTGTTAACTGTTAAGGTCTGTCTTCTTTTCCACCATTATGAGCCAAATTTCAACATCTTTTTAGAGCCAATGCGTAGCATAGACACAATATTTTAAAATGTCTGCGATTTTGAGAGTTCCATCTTATGGAGTTCATAGTGGAGCATTGAAGAGCAGCTCTGTCATGTATAATTTTATCTACCGCTAGTTTAGGATATGTTTTCATGCCTGAATATTTATTCCTTATATCTCATTCATCATTGCACTTATTGAGTCCTACTACAAATCACATGAACTCGGTCTTTGTAATATGGGATTGTATAATTTGGCAAGTGATCAATCAAGCTATTTATAATGTCTTATCGTGGTTTCGTCAGGAGTACCTGAAGTAGCAACAATTTCAAAGTGGTTGAATAGCTGAAAGCTGATGGAAAGGAGATTATAGTCAAATCCCTCCCCATTCTTTTGGAGGTACATTACTGCTAACATGCTTTATCAATAATGAGGTACATTATTGAAAACCTCATACCCCTTATGTGAAGGAAAATGACAAGTGGAAATACATTGGAGAACTTTGCATTATAGTTTATCTTTGTTTAGTAGATTGTTGAGTATATAGGCAATACGACCAAACACAGATGGTGAACTAATAAGATAATTATGTGGATAAGACTCTATATGAGGACATTTATAGGCGTTCAGAAATTGACTTTGAAGGAACTTTGCTGACGAGATATGCTGCTGGTAATATAGCTTCTTCCCATGAATAGATTGGAGGGGAATCACTGAACATCATGCATCTAGCTACCTCAAATAAATGTTGGTTGTTATATTCATCAACTCTATTTTGCTGAGGAGTGTAAGCATACAAACTTTGATGAACTATTCCATTCCCAAATTCATCAGAAAAATACTCTTTTCCATTATTAATGCAGAGAATTTAGATGTTAACCTGAAAAACACTAGAGATACATTTGTAAAACTGCTGAAAAACGTGGCAAATTTCAGATTCTCCTTGAAACGGAACACTTAACAAACACAAATGTGAACATCAATATATATAGCAAACCATTTATGCCTAATGTATGTCAAAATTCTAGAGGCCTCTAAATATCACTATGTATTAAATAAAATGGCTTAGATGATTTATTTATCAAAGAAAAAAAAAAAGGCTTAGATGATTGTATGTTTGGATCTGATAAGTTTTCTCTGCCAACTTGGTTATGATGCAAGATTCACAAATGAAATCACTGATTCTTTGATTTATGAAAAGATGTATATAAAAATGACTCTTGTAAAGAAAATTGGGATGACCGAGAAACTTATGCTAAGATGTTACATCCAACTCATTCAATACTAACATGAACAAGTAAGATACGGACTTGGTTATGAACCTGTCATCTTCTCCAAAGATTGTTCCTGCAAAATACAATGAGATAAAGCGAACAATACTTGACAATCCAAATCTTTAACCTTCTCTTAGATAAAAGATCGTATTGCAATTTCAGAATAAAGAGAGTATCATTTAATGTCAAGTTATTTAGATACATTATCCCTTTTCCATTAGCAATAATACACTCACCATTAGCCATAGAGATTTCACTCACATTAGCACACATGGTAAGTGATTCAAACAGATTTTGTGAATTACAAATATGGTCCATGGCCCTGGCATCTTTTATTCATATTTCATGGTCCAAGTGTTTAGATACAGTGAAGACACTGCCTTTGTGAGCATTGGCTGCCGATGAAGGTTCACTTGTCTTACTGTTGGGTGTAGATATTCTGGTTTGCCCTAGAAAGTTGTTGGAGAGAAGCAATCTGTTCTATTGTGAAGGCTGCTCCTTGACCAAAACTTCCTTATGAATTCACCTTTGCAACCTGAACTGCTTTAGAGTGCTGGCTGCTCTTTTATCATTTCAACTTTTGATGCTTGGGCTTTCCATGCTGTTTCCAACATGAATATTGCTAGTGTGATTTGGTTATCGACAATGATCACACTGTTGACTTTCTTTGGTTGAATTTTCATTGACCATTACAACCAACCTCGTACTTCATCCAGGTCTGAATTCAAACCTTGTAAAAATCGAAAATTCAATCTTTCTCCAACGTCTTCCTTTATTTTAAGCCGTCTTCAGTGCATCACCAATCACTGTAATAGAACTAGTCCTTCTCATGCCAAAGTTCCATTAAGATATTGAAATACTCAGTAACATTAAGATGCAATGAAGGAAAGTGTTTTCTAAGTCTGAATGGATCTCTTGGATACTCTCCATATCTCATTAGTGGTAGATAAGTTCTCTCAATTTTTGGCTCCACGGAATTCATGAGCCAAGCCATTAGAATTCTTAGCTTCCTAGGCACTTTGCTTGTGGGATCCAAACTTTGGTGCTTTGATTGTGTTGATTATGTTCCTTAGTTTTCTGAAACATCTGTCACTAATCTCACGGTTTGAAACTACTCACAAAAGTTGGCTCCATTTAACTTATGTCGTTTTATTTGAAGAGTGTTACTTTCAGCCATAGAGGTTGATTAAGGAGCCAAACTTAAGTTTGGGTTCTTGGTGATTATTCTTTACTTTTCTTGGTTGTATCACTCATTTTAATTAATTTGGTCAATATGGATCTATTGCAGCTTTGATACCATGAAGAAAATTTGGAGTAAAACTCCACGAAGGAATTGGAGTAAAACTCTCATATTTTTATTCATATAAATTTAGGTATATATAGATGGGATACAAACTCTGTAAAGGAATTTGGGGTAAAACTCTCATATTTTTATTCATATCAAATTGAGGTATATATACATGGGATAAAGCCTAGTCACTTATGGCTAACTTTGAGCAGAAGGAAGAAAAGGGAAAAAAGGACAATCAAGGCTAATCTCTATTTCTATAAATGTTATGTTGCACCTAGGAAAGAAAATTAGTGACCATTAGTGAAAAATAAATGAAAAGTATACTGTGGTAAATACATAGAAAAAAGAAAAGAAAGAAATGAATTATAAAAGACACTTTAAGAATTAGATTTCATAAAAAGGAATTTTCTGCAAGAAGCATTAAGTGTTTTCTTTTGGGATGTTCAGAAACTCAATTTTACTGTTTTTGGTTGTTATGGAGATGTAACTCTGACTTGATTACTAAATTTATTTATAGATTTAGCACCTTTTTATATACTTTGAATGGGCTGAACTAGGATCACCTCTTTTTTGCAGAAATATTATACTGCCCCATGTTGTCATATCTTTTTGCCTAATTTGTTACCATGTTAATGATGATCCAAGTGCCTTTTAATTTTATTATTCAGATGAATTTCCAGTGAAAATATCATCCTGAATTCTTGACTCTATGAAGAAGCAGCTTGATCTGAACCTCTTGACATAATTATCAAACCAGCCTGATAAAGCATTTGGTTTTGATGTTTTAAGAAAGTAGAAATGAACCCATTTCAAAAGTTTGCGTAGTGCATTTATTTTTATTGGTGCCCCATCAGTTTGGTCATTCTTTGAGAATTAACATGGTAACATAAGAAGTTACATACTTTGAAAAACAGATGGATTTGCAAAGCATGCTGTATGTTCAAACTTTTGGAGATAGGTTTAAGATATGAGACGTGTTGGTTCCATGCACAAAGATTTATCTTTTTCTGTCTGATTTTTTGCCATGAAGAGCGCAATATGTAGAGGTTTTTTCCTTTTTCATTAGAAGCTTTACAATTACACTGGCAGTTGTGATTACCACACCAAATGAAATGCTAATTGCAAAACTAAATCTTCTTTTAGGGTGGCTGTACACGCCAGGCACATAAAGCATTACTTTCTAATCTGCCTGATGATAGAAGGTAGAAGCCGAGTGACATCCTTCTGATAGTGGTGAATCCTCCATGCTAGTGCAGCTGTAATCTGCTACCATTGATTGTAGAATTTGGTCAACATTTAGCCTAATATCTACTGAGATATATGATAGAAAAATATATACCCTAAATTTGTAGCTCTCACTGGTGCCTGGTTGCTCTGTTGATGTGGCTGGCTGAGCTGGAGATGGATAGGTGCATGGGAGTCCTCTACACTTGGACCATTTCTGACAAGTTTCCCATTCGGTCCATTTATTTCCCTTGTTCCATAAACCTGGTATGTGAGAATTTTCTGTTACTCTGATTGTGGAAATATTCAGTTACTGCATTGAAATATACCAGGACTAAAATTCTACAGGACTCTTGAATTTTCAAATTACTATCCAAATTGATACCTTCTTATACAATTCTTCATTTTCATGGCGAAATAGGTTTACCTTCTTGTGCAGCTCCATGTTTTCTTGATGGAGAACATTCCCCTGCAGGAGGGTAGTACTTTTAGCTGTTTGAATTTAGACAAAAGAAAAGGATAATTCCAGCATTTTTACATAGACCTTTCTGTTCAGCTCTTGTATTTCTTCCATTAACACTTGGTCCTGCACAAAAATGCAATTCCTTTCTTAGCAAATCCAAGAAATTCTATATGTCTCTGATGGAAAAATGTGTACCTTTTTGCTGCGAACACCATGAAGGCTTATTTCTAGTTGGTTCTCCAAACTCAGCAAATCTTTGGTGCTTAATCTTGAAAGATCTTCTCCCATCATTTGCCTGTGTGTTTGAAAGAACACATCTTAGCCATTCTCCATTATGGTAATCTAGAATCTGCATATTTGGATACTTTGTTGCTTTCCTTTTTCTTTGTGCTTAATCCTGAAAGGGCCATTCTTCTTCAATTGTATGTATCGTTTGATCTGGCAAAATGAACCCAGAGGCATATCTTCCAATGTGCATTTTCAACATATGCCTTTGCCTTACTAGATTAGTCTGGGATTTCTCATTTTTGTCACCTTAAATAAAAGTTTTTAGAATTTCAAGTGCGATTAGTATGACATATATCTTTTCTGAGTGCTTGCATTTTATTCAGTAATGTTCACTAGGTTTCTCTATATTTAATTAACTCGAGCAAGTTGTGGATTATGAATGGTTTCTCCCAAGGAATATTTTATAGAAGTTACTTAGGATTAAAAGTGATTTCCTCTAGGTTACACCAAAGAGGGAAGGGGTGCAATATAAATACAAAACTAAAAAATTGAAGGAAAAGAGACTATACCGATGATTCTCTTGCAAATTCTGCAGTTGTTGCCTTAATAATGCTGCCTCTCTCCGCCAAAACTATAAATAATTGTGTGTAACTTTCGTGTAACATGGAATATGATAACTTAAATAATACACTTAAGATAGACAAATTATTGGATTGGTCAAGAATGTCGTCCATTGAAAAAATCACAAACCTACTATAATAGCTGGATATTAGTTTGTGAAGTATAGTAAAAACATTGACTGCTCTTCTGCAAAGAGAGTACATAATTCACAAATGAAGGATACTAAGGTTAGCCTAGTAGTTATAGCCCATTAATCCTCATTACATATGTAGGTTTCTGGATTCAAAATTCATTGCGGATGCTTAATCAGTACATCTTACTTGTAGGTGGCCATGCCCCATAGTTAAGAAACAAGAAAAAGAAAAGTGATGGAATTGTTAGATATCTCTACAAAATACTTGAATGAAGTTATGAGAATGCAAACACCACATAGTTGATTGGCATTTTCGGCCAGCTCACTCAAGTCTTGCTTGAAATCATAGAAGCAGCATATGCATATAGGCATTATTCATACTTGTTTCTCTAGTTGTGTTCAGTGCATCGATCATCCTAGGATGACGAAAAAGTGTATGACAGGTACGAAGTCCTAGCGACATTTTGAAACGGGAACTAAACTCCCCTTATTTCTGGCAGTAGAGGATGGCTATTCCTGTGGGGACTTTTGACAGCCACAGGCATATAAGATAGACCTACATTTCTTCTTTAATGGAAGCAGTCATATAGATTTCTTCTTTAATGGGAGCAGTCATATTCTTTAAATAATTATCCTTTTTCAAGCTTGTTTTGGTGGATAGTAGCTTCATATCAATATGAGCAGCAGACATAGCATTTTCTGGGAATAATGAGGTGAGTTTATCAGTAAACATGACTAATGAAGCAGGTTATGGGCATGATTGTTTTAAATCTACTCAAGCATCAAAGAGTCCATGCATAAATAATGGTTGACAAGAGATATGACATATATTATCAAATCTTATGTCTAATGAAGTTTGAGTTCTTTAGCATCAACTAATTTAGATCTAATCTAGGGAAAAGATTCATAAAATTATCAGAGTACAAAAGCCCAATGAACTTTGTTCAGTATCTCAGGTTTGCTATGTAGATAAAGATTTCAAGTTCTATGAAATAACAAATGTCCGAATTGGTTGTAAGTATTGCTATACGGATGCATCATACTAAAGGCTATCCATAGAACAGTGAAGAAATTGTTGCTCGAAGGAATCGAGGGTTAAGTTAAATGAATCAATACCTTGACTTCAGTGATTAGATTTCCCTCCTGATGATACTCCTCTTTGGATTTGTGGTAGCGATCAATTATTGTGTTCATGCTGGTCCAAGGAATTCACCGTGTTAAGAGTCATTTGCAATGTGTACCAATAATCTAGTAGTCAATGTTATCCTTAATGGCCGGCAAATCTCACTAGTTTAAATTAGGTCTAGCATAAAATTTCCTCATTGCATAAAGCAAGCAATCAGAATCTATTTGTTCCCTCTTAGGGCAAAATATACAAAGACATTATCATGTTCAACCGCCACCCTACCCCTAGGTTAGTGCAAAACTTAGGGAATTAGCTTAGCAGTTAAGTTCTAAGCAACAACTTAACAATTTGCTTGAGGCCTTATATTAATTCCTATAGAGTAACCCCCTAACGCCACCTATGGACCAAGTAGATGTAGGACAATATGATGCAAGCTTTTTTCAAGATGGTCCATGTGCCAAGGTAGTCAATTCAAAAATGATTTTTCCTTATCACTAAAAAAGGGCTAGGAAATCTCAAATCAAAGTGAAAATTTTTTGCTTTAACTTTTAAAAGTATCAATTGAAGCATTGTTGATAGATGTACCATAATGTGTAAGATAAAACTTTTAGGAAATTTTCAAAATGATAGTTGACATTTTGAGAGCTTTCTTTTTTTTTTTTTTTTTTTTTTATCTTATGATGTATGTCCTTTTCAAATGCTCTTTTTGATTTAAGGATACAAACGGAGCAGGTTTGGAATAGGTTTTTACTATCATTTCTTAAAACCTTATAGGGTTTATCATTTCTTAAAATCTTATAAAGTTTCGAGTTCCCAAGAATTCTATAAGGTTTTCCCTATTATCATTAAAATCCATCCCTAAATTTATTATAGACCTAATATACAAAACATCTTATTTTGATTATATAAAGTATTTTATTTTGCTTTTAATTTTTCAAGATGTTGTTAGTATATTTTCAAAGGATTTTTATAAATAAATATACTTGTTAATTTTCATCGTATAAAAATATAAGATAAAGTTAATGAAATAATTTATTATATCTTATCAAATCGGGTTTTCCATTGAGTATTTTTATAATTAGAAAACCTAACTCTAGCCCAAAACCAGATAAAAACCTAAGGGTTGGATATCTGATAATAACTTACTTGGTTACACCCCCACTTTGGTTTAGTCTAAACTAATGTTTTCTTATGTGTATTCTTTATATCTGGACTTAGGAACAACAATTGTTAATCCATTGGAACTTAAATTAATATTGCATGATATATGTTTTGCTTTTTGAAGTAATGCTCATTTTTTAGTATTCTTCTGTGCTTCCTGACTTCTTTACTTTTTTGATGAGTCAATCTGTAATGTGTGTGCAATTTTTTTGGTTTCCATATCTTGAAAATCAAGAGATTTATCAAATGATTGATTGACTTGAATAGGTTGCACTTGGATTGAATGGCAGTTCCAAGGAAAAATTTCTTGCAATAGCAGCTAAGGGTAGAAGCTTTTACTGTTGGTTTTATTGACAAACGCTCATTATCTTTAAGATTCCAATCTATTGGTGTTTCTCATAATGTATACAATGCTTTCAAAATTTCAACTTTCCTAATTAAGCATGCTTATCATTAAGGGGTACTCAATTTACAAACCTAGGGCTAGGGAGTGAATGGTTGGCAATAAAGGTTGCTTAGGTGCTCCTACCATAGAGAAGCATTTAGGTTAATTTTGGGTGGTATTTGGAAAGTTTTGGTACTTGTTTTATAATTTTGAGTGCCAAAATTGGCATTATTCAAATTATGTTACTCATGAATTAAAGATGAGAAATTTGGACATTTGGAACAAACAATATGGTCATGTTAGAAGGTTAAGAGCTTCAGTTGGGGAGAAAATGTTGGTGTGTTTTGTGGATAACTGTGTCCCAAGCCCAGAAATTATTTAATCTTAGTATGCCATGTTATTCCACAGACTAAATCATGGAATATTGACACATAAACTGTAGAAGCCACCCCAAGAAAAAAAGGAAAGAAAATGCAATCACTGATGCCTCTTAGAATTCCGTTGGAACCACTAATTTTTTCTGCCTATTCAGCTTTACTTTTTCCCAAAGTTTTCTTTGGCATCAGATTTGCTGTTAACTTGCATAGATCTATTTGGATTCTACAATGTTTTAAAAGGTTAGCTATAATCAAAGGAATCTCGTACGAACAAGGTATGTCAAAGTCCAATATTGCCATTAGCTAACATTCAAGCTAGAATCAGTCCTAGAATCATGGACAAACCTTCCTTTTACTACATGCTGGAATTTGGATGAATAAAGAAGCTCAATCCTGAAAGAAAGGGGTTTAACCAATTCTTTTTCTAATGGTAGCTTGTACTACACATGGTTCTATATGAAGAACCAAGCCCACTAGGTGAGAGCATTGGATTGATGGCTTTACAAAGAATAACTGATTTGTAGAAAAAATTATCCCCATTTGGAATTTCATTTTTTTTAATTGAAGAAAATACCCTCCCAAATCTGTTTAGACTCATAATAGCCTGACCATGGATCTGCTCAGTTTCAGGGAATCAAGGAAAATCCTGAACCAAACAATCAACTAGATGTTGCATTTTTCTATTAAATGACAGTTGTATGTCATTATTACGGTAACAAGAATAAATGGTTAACAGCACAAATTATTGTTCCATATTCAACAGGTATGAATTGATATGAAAAATAGGCTTCAGTGTAATCTAATGGAACTGGACTTGAGCATAAAACCATTGTCAAATTGGCAGTGCAGTATTTTCTTAAGGACTTTTAAAACAGTTGTGGCCAAATGTATATTCTAAAATTTTATCGCTCTTCTAATTGTCACAAACAGAAAAGAGAAACAATGTTTTATGGTGGTTCGGTTGGCTTTTATGGTTTTGGCTATTATAGGGGTACGATACTTGAATCAGTGTTATATGGACTTCATGTTTGAGGCAGCTTTTGTAAAAGCTCATGCTCTAGCATAGCCATGAAACGTGGAGCCATTACGACTAAAACAGATAGAAAGGGATTCGACGGAAATCCGAGATTCACGAGCCGTGTATTCTTTCCTTTTGAAAAACAGTTGGCCCTATGGGTTTTATGTGTAGGTGTGCCATTGGCTTAGTCAATAGAATAACACTGTAGTCTAGGGCAATATGATAATTTATGTTTAGGATTTCCCCTAACTCTCGAAATTTAATGCATCAGGGTATACACATTCTATGGACAGACCAATAGTATTTGGAAGCAGGATCGGCACCAATTTGGATCAAGTTTTAGAGACATCCTGAATAATTACTCGGTCTTCTTTCTGGTGCAATTAACGCCAAAATCACTTTTTACATTATGAAACTTCACTGTTTCATATGCGTGTGAACGGGCTAAATATATGCTTCCTGTTTCAGTTTTGCAGTAAGAATAACAGAATAGCGATGCATTCACTTGCCCTTATCTTCTTACCAAACGTTAGCAGAGGATCAAGTTCTTTTAGTTCTCCATTTTCAGAGATCTCGATTAATCTAATTTCTGGACACTATTATGAGAGAATTGTTGATGGGAGTGAATGAATTCAAAATGTTCTATTGCTCTAACTGCCTTAAAGCAGCGAACTATCTTTCCCTTCGCTTCTTACCTCAACGGTGTAGGATGTGCTTTCAAACACGCGATAGCATTGTTTGTGTTGTGGTTTAATTTTGCACGAATGTTTTTCGAATGTTTTATAACATTTTAAGGGGGGTTGTTTTCAACAGTTTACATTCGGAACATAGGCAAGACAAGTATAAGAACACAAGATGGAATTAAGCCGTGCAGCAAACAAGGTCCTAATATTGGTAAAAGCTGGAATAAAAGGATGACACTGGCATAATCTTGTTTTTGATTCCAACAATAAAAACGCTACTGCCTTTTGATTTTTTTCCTGCTACTTTTTTGGCCCTAGAATTGTCATATTCGCTTCATTGAAAGAATTAGAGCCATAATAAAAGATTCATATAGTGTTGGAACCTAATAGTTAAGTAATAGGCTTATTATTTCATTTAGTTGGTTGAAAATTGCAATATAGAATTAAGCACGAATATGATTTGAATCACCAAATTATCTGTCCTTTTTGAATCTCAAGCCATCCATCCCATTATCTCTACCTCTACCTAAAACTTAGCTAGCAACTGCCAGCAACACTTTGCCATGCAGCTAGCCAGCTACCATGCCAAGCCATTGGCCATGACCACATTGGGTGCCCAAGTCACTGTGTCCAACCACAAGGGGAACCATACCATAAACCACTGTCACTCGCAAGAATCCAACCATGAAGCGACAATGTGAACCGTCAAGCCACCATAGCTCATGCGGAGGGCAGCCATGATGCGAACTACCTGGTTCGTTTGCATGAACCCAACTTTGCCTGTAAACCATTGTGGGTTAGATTGAGGCAAAACCAGTTGGTGTTCGAACCTAGTTTGTTCTTTCAAGGTCATCCAGGTTTAATGCTTGGTTTGGTCCCCGTGGTTATGATTCCTTCATTATGGTTTGTAGTCAATGTGGTCTGGGTGGTGTGCTTGTATGGTTCATGTTCGATTATCTGGTTCGTGGTTTTTATGCTCCTAGGCTGCAGTGGTGGGAGGTCTTGGTGGCGGCGGTAGATTGGCATTCAGGGTCCAATTGTGGGGTGCTATGCATTTTCAGGTGGATAGTGTACACTCAATTAATAGCTATTCGTGGGTAGGGCATGATTAAGGAATTGCCATTCCTTGTTACGTGTAGAATAGACATTCCATCCTAGTGTACGTAGGTATTAGAGCTTCAATAAAGAGTTCCATTTTTTTTCTTTTTTAATTTTTATTGGTACCATGCTTACTCTAGTTGTAGAAATTTGCTTCCTGTCTTGCCGTCTCTCTCAGTTGACACAGGCTGGATAGAATTTTGTAGCTTGCGCCTAAATGGTGTCTCTTAATCAATTAGGCCTTCGTTTGGAACCAATTAGCAAAATTTGCACAAGATTCAGCAATTTAGACGGGGAGAGGTAGATCTCGGCAATGTTGTATGTGGTTGAGTTCATTCCTCAAGAAAATTCAACATCTTTATTGTATGACATTTAAATAATCATAATTCATATGTGGCTCGTCAATTGAAATGTACCGGAAATATTTAGTTGGACTTTGTTAAAAACGCATAGAAGTGAAGAAATTTTGTTGATTTTTGTGACAACTATAAGAGATTTTTTTAACTTTTTCCAACTAATATATTTCCTGTTGTAGGGAAAGTGAAGTGAACCTATACCATTATAGTGGAGAAATAAGTAATCATGCCACCAATCCATAAAGATCTCGGCATCATTAGAAGAGATTAGGTTGCTCAAATACAGTTAAATTTAATTTCAATATAACTAATTGATATACATGTAATTTGATCTATGAAAGATGCATTGTTAAAATAAGGTTTGATACAAGGTATTAGGGACACAAAGATACATCAATCTTGATGAAAACAACCATATGGAAATAAAAGCACCACCCCACCCTTGCCGTTCTAACAATCTTTAAGTAAGACTCGAACAATCAAAGCTTCTTAAGTGCAAATATCTTGTATTGATTTCAATTCAATCTGAAGCTCTAGCAACATCAATGAAAAGGAAAATCCCTAAGTAGCAGCAAGCACCGAAGGAGAGTGGTAAGGTAAAGTGCAAGACGAGAAGATAAATCCTACAGATTGGTTATTGGAGTAGTGCTTCTCCATTTCCTGTGAAACGAAAGGCTAACGGACCAATATTTAGAGATGCTAGCTCTAGAAAATTTGTGCCAAACCATACTGTTATCTATCTATATATTTATGACTGTATTTGTATTGTGTATATGTGTGCGTGCGTGTGTTTTCTCGTTTGTATTCTCAATATGCCCCCTCTAACTCCTCTGTAGGTGTCAATCCTTCATGTAGTTTGCATGGTATGTTTCAGCAATCTCATCTTCTTATGCTTCTCAATAGTATTTACTTGTTGAAACAAAAGCTATCATTTCATTTAAACATGTTATATTGCCGTTAATAAGGGTGTTCCTTTGTCATGTACAGGTGATGATATATATGAAATACTATAGGGTAATCCAATCAAATGTCATCACACATCATTAATTTTGAAATTCTTAATCTACCTTCCGTATTTCCCAAATAAGGCCTATGCCCTTACTTAATCTGATATGTTTTGTGCACTCCCCTAAGGGGCATTTGCAATATTTTCTTTTTCACGTAGGTTTTTTGGGGTTATCCATATGTAAGAAGCATTCTATCCGTAATTAATTTTGTGTATGTATCAAAGTCACATATTTCAAATTTGTTCCCTTTTTAACTTTCTCAGTAGATTTGTTTATGATGTCTTTTTCATCTAGATCTTGCTTTTAAATCGCCATAATTTTTTAATGGGAGTCAATTTAACTTCCTCCATTAGGGGATAATTTGCCCAACAAACTCATGTTGTACCAATCCCCGCTACCTAAACACAGATCGATCACCTTTTTCTTAATTTCGAGACTTAAGTTGCTACTGCGTTATAGAAAGACAATCGTTGTTATTATCTTTGTTGATCTTTGCATTGCTTTATTTTGCATCTTCTGTTTAGGGTTTATGTATTTGGCGAAGTTACATGAACTTTCATTCTTGCGAGATGTAGGAATGTGATTTGAAGTTTGTGTTCAACTAAAATTTTAAAACTTGAGCTAACATTAGGTTTGGAATGACGCTTGGTAAGCTTGAGTTGGATATATTTATGTTTTATAAAATTAACTGCCTGCTCCTCAATAGAACTTATTTTAAAGCTTGAGTTAATTTGAAGTTTGAATTAAACTTGATTAAGCCAAATGAAAGGGATTGGCCTAATATGTAAATCCTTCAAACTTCCTCAACTAATTGTTCAAGATCTTGATTTCAAAAATCATCAAAGAAAATTCTTACTGTTATTCACAATGGTGTGTGTAAACCTAAGGTTGGGTCAAACCCGACTCAGAATTAGCTTGAATCCACTGAGTCAAGAGCTTGGTCCCCCTTGAATCGAGACCAGCCTAGCTTAAGTTGATTTTAGGTTGGTTTTCAGCTCGTGAACCGTTCAATTTTTTTTTTCATTATAATTGGAAAAAAAAATTTTATCTTTATTTTTTACTTGAAAAAAAAAACCACTAATAAATTATGAGAATTTAAAATTTTGACTATTTTACTTTTTAATTATTGGATGCTAAGATTAATAATTTGTATCTTATTAATTGTTGGGCATGACATTAATAATTTGTAATTTTAATAATACATAATTATTATTTTATACCTACAATTAGTGAATTGAGTAAGTAAACTTCTTTTTATAGGCAATATCTCAATGAAAGCTTGTCAATATAATTAATGTAGAACTTGATTTGTGATAGATAATACTAACTATACTCTTTTATTACTTCATAAGAAATTTTAAGAAACAATATAATCTATGTAAGAGCTGGACTGATATTGTAAGGAGAATAATATTTATCTGATATTTATAATATACTCAACATTTTATATATGGCATAAATATGTTTATTATGATTTTTAATGGTATTAAATTATAAATACACTTGTATTTTTATAAATCATTAAAATATATTATTTACAAATGTAGTTATTTTTTAAAAAATCAAATAAGATTGTATAAAACTTATGATATTTTATGCTTTGAATTCTTTTTGTAGTTTTTTTTTTGTTTAAAAACATTTTTGGTGGTTAAAGTAATATATTTTATACTATAACTATTTACTTTTACTAATATTAAAATATATGAGTTTTAATTATTTTTTTCGTAAACTCATATATATTATTTGGTCTTGATATTAACTTCTAAATATAAATAATAATATATAATCAATTTTATTTTATATTTTAATTAGAGAGAATATTTAAATTTAATTTATAAAAAACTTTTCTTTTTTATTTTTATTTTTTAATTTCCAGATTGAAACTAGCGAGTTGAATTGCCAGTTTTTCCGACTTAAGCTTAGATCTGCTGGTTCGACCAGTCCAACACATTAAATCGTACCGACTTATCAAGCTTGGCGGATCAAGCTTGTGACTTACGGGTCTGAATCGATTCAATGAACTATCGAACCAGTTTTGGTTTCGGTCTACGAGTCTAATCCAGCCTTTCCTTGAAACTAATTTTTCCTTCCTAGTTGCTATTAAGAGAATGGTCAAATTGATATTCATTGTTATTGAACTTATTTATATACTAAGATTGATATTTCATGAGTAAAAAAAAAAAGAAGAGGTAATCATTTTTTTATTGTTTGTTGAAGTGTTTGTTTCACTTAAGAAAAAAGAATAGTAAAAATAAATTGGAACAGTAATCAAACCTTAAGATATTTAGTAAACATATGCAACTATAGTTTCATTTACTTCCCTTTTCCTAAGTGAAAAACCAACATGAGAAAATAGTATAAATGAATTGAATCGCACATATAAGGAGAAAGATCTGACCAAATTATAAGGAGATTGTAAATATTCTATGCATCGGTTTATCATTAAACTCATAACTTTTTTTAGTATGTATGTTGAGCCATAAGAGGAAAAACTTGGAGAATTTGCTTAAACCGTATTATAAGACTTTTTTTTTAAATTTTTATAAATCATGGGTAATATACTCTAGTATGAACTAATGAGTGACTTCACATAATTATGGATCACAATTCTTTTCATATTATCTTAATTAAAGAAATGAAAATCGACCTTATTTTTTAAAGTTTAGTTGAAACTAATTTCATATTCATAATTACTATCTGTATTCAAAAATTGCTAGCATTGGTAAATTTTTTAAGTCCATTTTTTCCTTCAGAAATTCTCATAATTCTTTTTAGTCATGGAAATTATTGCTTCTCTTTGGCAATTAGCTTGGAAGATTCAATTTTGTAAATATTGTTTTTTAAGTTGGTGTAATTTTCTAAATAATGACTAGTCTAGCATATCCTTCCTATTTCAGTCAAGTATACATTTCTCATTGGAAAAATCTTCTCTTAAAGAATAACTTTTAAACATTGTTTTAAGCTATATGTTTGGATTTATCTACATATTTTTATGACTTTATGCATAAGAGTAGTTTAGGATATTTTTCATCTTATTTTTGGCAAAAACTTATTTTTCAAAATTATTCCTTTTCTTTACCAATTGTGCTTTGGAATATTTGAAATTCTTCTTAGTCATAGTAAGTGTTGCAAATTATTAAATATGTTTTTCTTAAGTAGATTTAGGAGAAGTATGATCGTAATTATGAAGCACGCCTTACTTGTTTGGATGTGCTCAAACTACCTAAATTTGGGCACTTTGACTGAAGTATTATGTATGATTGAATAGTGAGTTTTTGAAAATTTCTGGTAGAGCTTATAATTTAGTGTAGACTATCAAATGAGTATGAAACATCTTCAAGCATTTCTCTTTAAGCTCTTAATGCAACTTCATTTCAATCTAATGTAAGGAGAGTCAAACAAAGTCCTCATTCATCGGATATACTAAAACAATGCTCATTATTATGTTTGGATCTTAATAATGAGATTGGATGAAGTAGTTACTACATCTTGTATCCAACTCTCATTTAAATCTCAGGAGATTCAAATAATCTTTTATCAAATAACTTAATTCTCCAACTCAATGATTGGTCTTAATACCACTATTGACTAAACATTGAGTTCTTAATATATCTAAATTTATTTGAACACTTGGTCAAATGGTGAAAGATCATAATTGATAATCTATACAATATTCCCTCTACTAAATAGTCAATTATGTTAAAAATTAATACCAAATTGCAAAATGCATAAAAGAGGTATTGTTAAGTTTGAATCACTCCTTAGTATAGATCTCTCAAAACTACAGCAAAATATTAGATAGCTAGTTGCTTGAATCTACATGCTTTAAGGCATGATAAAAAATCATATACATTATTACAATCTAAAACCAAATAGGTATATTTTTCTTTTTTTAGCACTTTTATGGCCTTGGATTCATTTCAACTTTATGAACATTTATATGACAAACACTTGTATAACTCTTTTTAGAAATGATATTACATTATACTGATATGGGTGCAATTCAATCGATATATATATATTTGAATATCTAATCACAATTAATCCATCAACAAATGTTAAAACATCTCATCACCTTGATTACTAAGGCATTAATCTATAGTGAATAGTGACTTGTTTTTACCCCTTAGACTTCTATGCTAGTGAAATGTCTAATAGGATTGCCATCACCATTTATTAGCGTGGTTTTAGATCTATTTTGACATATATACTCTTAACTCATTGCCAATGGATACGGTAAATCGTTTTTGCTCCTTACATTGGTCATAGTTAAAAACTTCACTCTCAAGTCTTGCATAATATGCCTAATTTTATATTATGTTGCTCTCGTCATAAGACATTAAATTGACTATCACAAAAGATTGAAATAACCATCATAAATTGTGGTTAAAGCTTAACTTTAGCAATCAATTTCTTATTCCGTTTACTTATTTTCCAATAGCTACTAAAGCTATGTATTTAGCTTCCATATACAAGTTTGTTTCTTGAAATTCCAACTACTTACTCCACCTTCTACAATATAAACCTAACCCAAAGTGGAATTATGATCACCCGTCCTAATAATTCAACTCACAGTTGAATAACCTTTTGGTATAGCAAATAAGTCATTATAGTATAAATTGAGTTTCACTATCTTTTGAAATAACTAAAACCTTAGTTATTGCTTTCTAATGATTTGCATTAGGCTTGCTTTTGTACCTTTACAACTAACATGGGGCAAACTAAAAATGGCGTCTAGTATAATGTGAAATAGATATCAAACTACTTATTACACTAACATATTTAAACTATCTTACCACTTTATTCTGATTCTCTACTGATTTTGTGTGCTAATCATAAGGGGTATCATGTCCTATGAAGCTTAAATATTTAGATTTATCTAGAATCTTCTCGATGTAATGAAATCGACTCAAGTTATTCCCCACTAGATTCAATCATCTTTGCTCAATATCTTATCTATCTCATTTAAATTATCTATCTTAAAATTTAAAAGATAAACATTCTTTGATTTCCCTTACACCTTGTAAGCTTATTCCAATCATTAAATGATCATTTGTACGAAGACATTTGTATTTACCACATTTTTTCTGTAAACATAAAATATATGCAATTATCAATATTAATCTTCTTAAACTTTGATAAATTAGCAATATAAAAGATATTTCCTTTTTTAGTTAAAAAAATTCATATTATGATCAAAGTTTAGAGAGTTTTAAAGCACATTTTGATAAGTTTAAGATATATTTATATAACAAAATAAAAATTTAAAAGAGTTATTTTCAACCTATAGAGTTATCTGCCAATTTATCTAAGTTTAAGAGATAAAAAACCATACTTTTAGTGTTTAAGGGGTTACTTTGCACCTAAGTCAAAGTTTAAGGGAGTTATTTATATTTTCTACAAATTCTTTTGAACATCTATCTTTAGTTGCTCTTATTTTAGCTCCATAAGAAATTAAGAAAATACAAGATATTTAATCCTACATGGATCTAATCTATAGTTTATTCTATTAGTGGTTCTTTTTGCATCTAAGGAACTTATGAGGGAGCTTAACTTTTGCAATGCCAACGATGTTTCTACTTAGAGATTTTAATTCATTTAATATATTATTTGACCTATCATATACATGTTGAATCTTTCTCTTTAGGTTTCACTTCAAGTAATACATAGCCTTGTATGAGTACATTTATTTTGTTTCTTTTTACCTAAGACTCTCCTTCATATGTTGTCATTACTCTCTCTCTCTCTCTCTCTCTCTCTATATATATATATATATATATATATTTTCACTCGTAAATAGGGTTTTTTTTCTTTTTTGGGCTAAACACTTGTAAAGAAGTTTAAATAATTAAATTTTAAAGAGTGGGCTACATATGCTTTAGTCTTAAAATTTATGCACTTTCTTTCAAACTCTTATCTTTCTCTATCTCACTAATTGATGCATAAGTTGAGAAAAACAGTCTTGCATGATCATGGGACAAAGATTGGGTTTTGTTACTCTAATGAATCCATTATATATTTTCAATAATCAAAGTTAATTCCATCAAATAGAATAGGACGAATAGTAGACTTTCATATAGCAAGGTAAACACCATTAGCTATCATAATCGTTTCGATTCAAAAGTAACATAGGACTTTTAGAAATAAAAGGACCTTGGGCTCTAATACCAATTTTAGGACCCATATAGTAACCAAGAGAGGGATAAATTGATAGTTTAAAAAATTAAGATCAAACTTCACCCATTTCATAAAACTTAACTAGAATACTTAGATACACTCACTTAATAAGTAACTAGTAATGGAAGTTGAGAGAGAGAGGGAGAGAGAAGAAAACTAAGTATGGGTGTATAGAGTTTTTACTTTGTGAGTTAGTCCTCCATTCCAACTTAACTAATGAAAATCTACTAAACTTCACAATTTGAGGATGAGAATAAGAATGATTTTTTTTTTGGTCTCACATAAGTCTTCCTATGCTCAAAATCATAAGAAGAAAATTTTAGATGCTGCATCCTTCATACTTCTCTCAAGTTCTAATTGACCTTAACCTAATAGAGGCTACTTGGTGTACGTAATTCTCACTAATTTCTTTCATCTATGAATTGAGAAGTAAAACACTCACCTATAAAGATTCTCATTAAATAGTTTAATTTCTATATTATTGTTAAAATTGAGGTACATTTATATAGTGAAAGTTTTACTGATAATATTTAGGAAAATTTTGGCATGTTGTTAGATTTGCTATTAGATTATTAAATTAAGATTGATGAACAAAAATCACAAAATAGAGAATTAAAATAAGATAATAAATCTCTTAAAGAAGCTAAAGTCAATTAATAATATATATAAATGGATATACTTGAGTAGATCTATAAAGATTACAAAAGAAAACTTACATAAATTGAAAAGTAAATAAAGTTCGTTTGTATGAGAACCCAATGAAGCTCACAAACACATAAAAGTAACACATAGATTTTACCTTCTTTTTTCTTTTTCCTTTTTTGGTGTTTATGAGATTTCAAAGTAAAGGATGTGACTTATTTCTCACTTAGATATGACTTATTGAGCAAAAGAACAAGCTTAGGGACTAGTCAAATTCAATGTGAATCACAAAATGCAACTATTACAATGTTTGCAACAATTTAGAGATTGATAAGAATAATATTTAGAAGGTTACTTTTATTAAAACCAAAACTAAGGCTAGAAAGATGTGAAATTTGCTTCCAAGAATTTGAAGTTTACGATAATCACAATTTCATATGGAAAGTAGTATCATAAGAATGGCGAAGTTGTGTCTAATGAATGTCATATAAATGGTGCTAATGAGTAGATGCTTTTACTAAAACTAAAATTGAGGAAAGATGAAAACAAAAGCAAACTTTTATACTCTTCTATTCTTTTAAATCTATTTTTTTTTATCACATGACCACCTTTAAAATGGTAGTGGATTATCTCAAATCAATTCATAACCATCTTAATTATCTTAATTGGTATTTGACTAAGCAAAATCATTATTTCTTTATTAAGTTGCTGGATGAGGTTAAAGAATGAACTTATTAAGCGAACAGGGGTGTTTTGTATGTGATAATCTTTCTAGGACATCTTTTGACAAAATGACAACTATGGAAAAGAATCTTAGAGAATTAAATGTTAGCTTCTTCAATCCCGTTACTACATTGCCACCTCCTACCTTTTTTTAGTTTTGCTAACGCTAATAAAGGAAGAGCTCTCATAGTTCTTATGGTTACAAAGGAAAGAAGTTAAATGTTATGCGTGGATTTTTTAAGAAAAAGAACAAGAAGGCATTAGTTAGCGGAGTTGCTTGCTATGTTGGTTCCGTTACAATTCTATCTTTAATTGACAGTTTTAGTGCTGATATGATTTTGCTTAGATCGATTAGTATTAACATTTGAACCTAATGCTATTTTTTGGAGACCTTTTATTGACAGATGGTGTTCATATTTTATTTATGATGATGAATAGTTGTTGATAAATTAGCTAGTGTTGTTATTTAATGATAGTTATTTTACTGGATGTTATCTTACTTCGTTGAATACTTCTTGCCAGTCAATATGTTTTACAGATAAAGAGGATTATTGTTCTTGGATTTAGGGGAATATTTACTTGCATTTGTTTAGGAAATAAAAAGAACTCAAGAGAAGCTACTAGAGCCAAAATACAAGTCCTAACTTTCTACCAATTAAGCATATCCAAGTAATATCTACAATATACCAACCAAGTATGTTTAGATAATATCCATAGATAAAAATCAATGAATGAATTCAAGATTTTGACCCATTGAGAGGGATAATCCATCATAAAGCTTGTTAAATATTGTTGAATGGTCTTACTCAAAACTTTAGTTTGCCCATCACTCTATGGGTGATAAGTAGTGCTTATAGCCATTTAAGTGTCATATGACTTAAATAACTCTTTTTAGAATTTGCTAACAAAAACTGCTTCTCGATGGGAAATTGTGGTTCTATGAGAACCATGTAGTTCAACGATTATATGTAGAAATTGAAAAAACATAACTATAGTGTACAAGGAGAGCACTTGAGAGCACCTAAGTGAAAGTATCTAGATAAACATTCAACAACAACATAGTGACATGTAACTTGGAGTTTCAGGGAGGCACATAATAAAATCCATACATATATTCCTAAATTCTCTTAGGTATAGGAATTGGTGATGGCAAGTAAGTAAAACACTTAGTCAGTTGGCATACATGATTGGTTAGAACAAGTTTTTCACCATTTTTTTTTTTTTGTTACATTCTTAAAGAGCACATCAGCATTAGAAGCTCACAAGTCTTCAATACACCAAAATGTCTTGGTAAGTAGGGTTAAAGGGGGGTAAGGCACGGAACTTTAATAGGAACAATGGAACAAAAATGGATGGAGGCACTAAGAATAGTTTTGTAAATGAACAAATTGTTTTCCCACATTAAAGTCCACTTCAATGGTTTACATTGATCTATGTTAAAAACAATGTCCTGAAACTTGTCTAAAGTATAATATTACTTCTATAATATTACTTCTTGGGATCTTCCATAGAAAAGAATCAAGACATTGATATGCCAAAATAAGAGTCACTATTAGAGTTCTTTATGAATAAAGCATTTGCTACTGATTGATGAACTAAAAGCGAACTTATTGAGTAAAGATAAACATGACAATGAGCTCAGGTTAATCGGTGATTTCTTTGAGAATAGTACTTTAACGTCTAAAGGTGGAGAGCAAAGTAAAATATACTTAAGTGATAAAATCAATCTGGTTCTAATTCAAAAAATAAAGATAAGGTTTTGCAACTATTGTAGTAAGAAGGGACATATAATTAAGGATTGCTATAAGTTGCAAAATAAGGAAAAGAAGAAATCGAGAGAGAGAGAAGTCTATGGAAGAAGCTAGCGTCAATGCATGATGGAATTATCAAAACTCTATAGAATGTTCACTATGTTCTAGGTTTATTAAAGGATCTCTTTTCATTTAATAGTCTTGACAAAGATAGTCATTGGTGTAGTGTTAAAAATGGTTTAATGAGGATTTCTTATGGTTCTCTTATGTTGATGAGGCATGTTGACTTGTACACTATACACCCTTTAAGGTTTTATGGTTAGTCATTTGCTACTATTTCTACCTCAAATTTTGAGTTAGAAGATATGAAATTGTTGCATATGAGGTTAATCCATATGATAGAGAAGGGAATATAACAATTGTGTAACATAGGTTTCCTGTTGGAAAAATTAGGTAGCCTAGAGCTCTTAAGCATTATGTATTTGACAAGCTAAAGTATGTCATTTTTTGTGCCATAACATAAGACCAAGAGATCCTTTGATTAAACCAATTCTAATCTTGCTCCTTTTGCTTCTTTAGGCAAAGCTAGGTACTTGCTTACACTTATTGTTAACTTTTCTAGAAACCTTAGGATTACCTTTTGCAAAATAAATAATATGTTTTCAAAACCTTCAAATAGTGGAAGAAAATGATTTAGTATTAAATTGGGAAACTTTTGTGAACATTGAATTTAATCAATATTGTACTTCACATAGGATTGGTCTTAGGATTATTGTCCATAATCCATAGTAGAATGGAGCTGTAGAGGATGAACATAACTTTATTGGACAGGGCAAAGTGTATGTTGTCCAATACAGGTTTGAGTAAATAGTTAGGGTAGAGGTATGCAATACTATCTGTCATCTTGTAAACCATTCTCCTCATTCGTTACTTTGATGGAAAGACATTTGACCATGTATGTCTAGCAATCCACCTAAGTTTTCATATTTAAAGATATCTCTTATCCTATTTATACTTGTAAATATTAGGAAGCTTGATTGGCAAAATGCATTCTTATTGGGTATGCTATAGGGGTTAAGAGCTACAAGTTGTATAATTTAGAGATAGAGAAAATAATTATCATTAAAGATGTAGTCTTCCATTAGTTTGCACTATTATAATATGGGTTTTGTAGCCTACTATTCAATGTCAGCTTAATAGTGTATAGGAAAAGCTGGAGGTGTGTATCCTTATCTAACAATTATCTTCGATTTCAAGTTAGATTGACAATCAAATAGATATTCTTGATAAATCCCAAAAACATTCCATAGCTCATGATATACTAAGACAACATATTAGACAACCAATTGGATTTAATGCTATAATGACTCATGTACTCAGTACGACAAATGAGATTGTGTACAATGATCCTATTTCCTATTAAGATGCTATTAAAGGCTTAGATTTTAATAAGTAGCTCATGGCCATGTAGGAGGAGATGGAGTCACTCATAAGAATGGCACATGGCAACTTATATCGCTTTCAACTAGTAAGAAAATAGTTGGCTCCAAGTGGATATTTAATTAGAAAGAAGGAGCAAATCCATATGTCGCTCCTTACAAAGCACTTGTTGAAGCTAAAGGCTATAGTCAAGTGGAAGATATACATTGCATTGATATTTTCTTACCTATTGCTAAGCATATTATCGATAGTCAACTTTCTTTTGAAGTAGTTGAAGTTGTGGGCAACCTGTAAGTACAAACAAACATAAGCTTAAGGGGAAAAGTAGTTCCAATGCAACCACTTCGATGTTTAAATCAAAGAGAGCTCATGAGAGTGATTAAAGGAGTATAATGAATCTAAGAATATGACAATGCAGATCCCTTTACTTATGGAATTACTTGGTATTTATAAGAGTAGTTGGTAATGTATTCAAGGAAGATGCGTTGTATCTTTGAGATTCACTTAGCTACATCTTCAAGATGTACCTTGGATTTGTAAAGAAGATCTTGTACTAAGCATGTCCCAGCTAAGGACTTTTCTAATCTAGTTGAGCCAATCTTACCTTTCCTTCTTTTGGCCCTTTGGATTAGGCCTATGTATTGTAAGCTTAAGGGCCTAACCTCTAAGGGACTAGAAGATAACATGAATGAAGTGGGCATCTTTTAACTAGGTCGATTGAGATGTTAGAAGCTCAACTCAGCTCTAAGAAGATTGTCCATGTTGCTAATAGCTTGTCCTAAGCTAAGAAGAGCTCATCGAGTCCTAAAAAGCTTAACTAAGGTTCTAAACAAGTTAGTCATGGCTTTTAAGCTTAAAACATGCTCTAAAAGATTTGGCTTGGGCTTAGAAGCCTATGTCTAAAAGCCTCTCAATAGTTACCCCTAGTTTCGTTGTCGACGGGTTAGCAAGGAGAGTAAGCTCTTGATAGCACTTTCAAAGCCTAAGGAAAGCTTCTAGTTAAGCGGCGATTTATGGTAAGTTGTTCTATTATGATACCAACCTTATTTAAAATCATGGATTGAAGCTTTCGCTGGAGTGGAGTGGCTAGGTAAGTAAGTTCCCCAATGTGGATCAAACTTGTGCTTCAATATTTATGAGGTAAAGGAGAATGCGAGACTTTGTTGAGATGGTGCATCAAAGGTTGCACTACGTAAGGGAATCTCTAAGCTGAATTAGGTTTTCGTCCCTCTATGTTAAGTTAGTGTGGCAAAGGGTATGTTAGGTAGTAGAAGTTTTGACCCGATTAGGCTTTTACCTCTTAGACTAAGCTATGGTGGCTTTATCTCGGAGTTAGGTGAATGAAGTGATGTACTCCTACTAACATGTATTGAATTCTAAGGTAGTGCAACTTACCCAGTGAGCTTCATTCAATTTGTCTTAAAGTGTTTTCTTCTTAGCTTACCCAAGGAGCTTTGTTCAATTTGTCTTAAAGTGTTGTCTTCTTCTTTTGTATTGTGTACACTTAGTCTTATATCTACCCTTTTGTTATTTTCCTCTTTTATGTGAACGATCCTAGTATGGGGACCTAATTGTTGGAAAGAGTGTTTAGTAGGCTAAGTTATGAGTGACTTTTCTTTGAGTGCTTATAGTTGTGCTTATGTTGTTATTTCTTATATGGAGCTCATAGTATTTGTAGTTGTTTCATCTTCATAATATTGTCATTTATCTTTCTTTATGCTATTGCTTAATGCTAATGCCTTGTGGCTTTAGTGGTTATAGTTGTTTTTACAACTCATGATGCTTATCGGATGCCTTGTGATTGAAGTAATTTGTTTGAATGCTTATGAAGGGAGCTCATAAGATGCCTTATGACCAAAGTGAATCATAGTACGACACTTTTAGAGGAAGCTTAGAGGATGACTAGAGTGGATCATAGTCTAACACTTCCTAAGGAGCTCATCACTTGAAGAGGTACGATGATCTAATCTCCAGAAGGTGGTCTAAAAGTGCATGACCTAAAGAGGTTGGATGCTCTAGCAAAGTAAGCCAAACGCTTGGAACATATGGATAGGGTAGCCATGTTATGCATCATAAGTGATGTTCGTTACCTCCTTTATGCCTTATCTCCCCGAACTGTACATATCTAAATGAAGGAAAGTTGTCTTTGCCTTTTCCTTCTTTTTATGCTTTGCTCTTATTGTTCATTACTCTTTGATTGATTTATACAAAGGAGCCCGAGATGCCAATTGGATTTTTGTAAATGTTGTTTAGCAATTAGAGGAATCATATGGAACTTCATTGAGAACTTATAGCATTTTTGCTTATTACCACACTATTTTTCTTTTCCTTATACTCACCTAAAACTTATCTTGCATAGCCTTGTATACTTTTCCTTATACTCACCTAAGATACTTATGGCCATTTACTTCTTTGTGAGATGCTTGTTTTTTGCAACATGAGATGCTTAATTTTTGCAATACCAGACGCTTATTGGAGGTCTTGTGACTAGAGTAGATCATAGTTAAACCCCTTTAAGAGAACATAAACAGAGTAAACATATGGAAAAGATCTTACCATAATTGGTTGGAGTGAATATGTGGAGGAGATCTTGCCATAATTGACTGAATAAAATATATGGGGAAAATCTTACCATAATTGGTTAGATAAATTATATGGAGAAGATCTTACCATATGATTAGATAAAATTATTTGAGAAGATCTTGCCATAATTGGTAAAAATAAATATTAATACATTAATGGTTGTTGTGATTGTGCAATTGTAGTGGCGTGAATAACAATGTTGGAACAGTTACTTATGGCTTTCTTACCATAATGGGTATGGAATTCTCAAAAACCATACCAAAATGTTGATGGTCAATTGTCATCTAAAGTGATTGAGATTGGAGTCAAGCTATAAGTTTGAACAAATGTAAGCTCAAAGGGTTGTCAAATGTGATTCTAGTAACTTTGATACTTAAGTCAAAGGGAGTTTACATAAGTAATTAAGAAGAGTAATAAATGTAAGAATGTGAGAATAGAATCCCTTGAGGAATTACTTGATATTTATAGGAGTGGTTGGTAATTTCTTTAGAGAAGATGCATCTTATATTTGAGATTCACTTAGCCATATCTTCTAGACACACTTCAAATTCTATAGAGAAGATCTTATACTAAGCGTGTGTTAGCTAAAAACTTTCTTAACTAGCAAAGTCGATCTCGTCTTTCCTTCTTTTAACCCTATGGACTAGTCTTGTACATCATGGGCTTAAGAGTCTAGCTTCTAAGAGACTAAAAGATGATAGGAGCTCAATAGATATCTTTTGACTAAGTTGACTGAGTTGTTGGAAGCTTGGTCCAGGCTTTGAGAAGATTGTCTATGTTGTTAGCAACTTACCTTAAGCCAAGAGTTGATTAATCCCTAAAGAGCTCGAGTAAGGTTCTAAATTGGTTGGTAATGGCTTCTAATCTCGACCTATACTCTAAAATGGTCGGCTTAGTTTTGGAGGCTCGTATCTAAAATACTTATCGACTTGCTCATGCTTTGTTGTTTATTGTAATTGTTAAAAATTTAGATTTTGAGTAAATGGATGTTAAGAGAGCATTTCTCCAATGGTGATTTGGAGGAAGAGTTGGTAACAAGTCAACCTAATGGTTTTGAAATTGAAGAGAAGGAGGATCATGTTTGTTTGCTTAAGAAGTTTTAGTACAAACTGATGTGATCCCCTAAGCAATGGTATAAGTGACATGATGACTATATTAAGATCATTGGGTTTTTCAAGGGTAGCGATGGCATTTGTCTCTATTTTCAAATGGATCTTATATTTATCCACTTTTATAAGTTGATAACATGATGATATCAACGTCAAATATGATGAACATTTCTAAACTAAAATCCCAGCTTAATTATGATTTTGGCATGAAAGACTTTGGAGCAATAAGAAAAAAATTGTGTATTGTGATTTATAGATACAGACTCGAGAAAGGTTGTGGTTATCTTAGTAACATTATATTTAGAGAGTTTTTTAGTGTTTTAGCATGTTCAATTCAAAAGCATTCTTGAGACCATTAGTGGCTCATTTTAAACCTTCTAAAGTTCCATCTCCACAGTCTAACAGTGAATCTAACTTAAAGCGTGCAATGATTTTTGCTTGTCTAAATTTGACTTTTGCTATTAGTCATTATGATCCAATACATGGCTAATCTTGGCATAGAGTAAAATGGATATAAGATATTTGAAAGGAGCTAATGGCATGTGTTTGAAGTTCTCGAAGAAGGCTGGCAATTTAGTAGGGTATGTGGATTTTGATTTTGCTAGTATTTGGATGAAAGATGATTTCTTACTGGTCATGTTTTCTCACTAGAAGATTTTGTCGTGAGATGCAAAGTTTTTCTAGCCAACTATATCTTTGTCTCCACTAAAGCTAGCTATTCGTAGTAATGGAAGCAATCAATGAGGCATTATGATCGAGGGGTTTATTAGCTGAGTTTGGAACCTTAAACAATAGCATCATTATATTTTATGATAGTTTAAAGCCAATTTATTTCACTAGAGTCCTCAGCACCATGAGCATACTAAAAATATTGAAATGCATTATCATTTTATTTGGGATATTGTGAGATGAGGTGACATTCAAGTGAAGAAGGTTAAGACCTACAATATTCCAACAAACATGTTAATGAAAATTATTATTGGTGACAATTTTTGCTTGTATATAAACTTGTTTTAAGGAGATCTACTTAGGTTTTAGTGACCTATTTGACAAGTAAAGACTTGATGTTTTGTTGCTTTGATCATTATTTATATTTATGTATATATTTTTTTCATTTTTGATAAACTTGTGAGTATTTTTACCCATTAGGTGTGTCATATTTCAAGTAAAGTTGTGTTAAGGATCGCAAGGCAAAAAGGTTGAGAACTGTTGTGTTTTGCCAACTATTTCTATTTACTTTTATCTCACATTAGATATAGAATTCCCACATAACTCTTTAAAACCTTTTAAATATAGTAAATGTATCCTTTTGTATTAAACAGTATCTAGTCTTCAGTTTCATTATAAACACCTAAAGACATTATAGGGAGAGCGCTTTCCTTGATTTTATATATTTTACTCTTGGGAAACACTTGAGAGAGTTTTCTTATATAACTTATTTGTACACTTTGTTTCTTACGGTGATTATGTTTTCTCTTACCTGTATATTTTTTCACTCAAACTTGGAGTTAGACTTGTTTAAGAGCTAGTTTCAAATCATGCACCGGCTCAGAATTGAGGGAAGAGGAGGGGTAGGGGGTAACTAGCCATCGAACTGTCGGGTAGCAAGCCACCCCAAAAAAGAAAAAAGGAAAAATCAAATGTCACCAAGGTAGCCTTTAAATGTGTAAGTGTATGTGTAAGCTTTCTTAGAAATAAGAGAAGACAAAATAACATGACATGATTCAAGCATTAGCCATTGAATACACAATATATGCATATACATATACATACATGAAAATTATGACTCATAAGAATGGTGAAAAGAAGTGGAAGGGTAGAGAACAAAACATCACACATGCATGTGTAAGTATAAATGGAAATTGTGAAGTGGAGGACAAAGATGAGATCAAAATGCATGTCATTTAATGGGAAACTTCGTGGCAAAAATGATGATGGAAAAGCTAATGGCTAGAAATGATAATTAGATATTGAATATGGGCGGACGTTTTAATGGAAAATGAACAAATAATTGAAGTTAAGTGTTGAAAGTAGACGGGCATGCACTTGTCTGAAATTTTTTTTTTTTTCAGTTGTTAGTCCGCTGTCCACCGTAGTCAACTTGCAAAAGGAGAAGACATGTGCGGTGTAGTGTTATTTGCATTGCAAATAGTTTTATAATGGAGCGTTTATCTAAAATATAAATGATTAAAGCAAATGTGAAGTTTAAATTTGAAAGTTGAAACTTGTTGTTTCATTTTGCTTGAAGGAGTATATAAATTTACATACATACACTGCCTCAAACCTTTACAAATTCATCTATCTTCATTTACATACTTATACTGCTTTCAATATTTGCTCTCATACTCAAACTTCATTGTGTATTTTCTCCTTCAAGTATTTTCATTTCTAAATTTGTTATTTTTACAATAAACTTAACTTGTGCACTCATAGACCATAGTCTCATATCGCCTTCGATATTTAGTGGTGTAAATTTTGTTGCACCAAAGTAGAATTATTTTTCTATGCAAATCTTTTTGTCCTTGGCAACAAAAATCAAAATATCTCAATGGATCAATTCTTCTGCCGCACATTTTCTAAGAAAAAGCATAACTCCTCATTAAGAAGGAAAGGTAAGGGAAAAGCAGTGAGCACGGGTACGTTGTCCTCATCGTAGCGATTTGAGGACATACTAGCATATCCAAAGTACAACTACAGTGAGGAGAGAACATACGATGTCTTGATAAACATTGACAATGGGAAAGAAAGGATAGGGATCTATCTCCACTACATGATGGTGGTGATATTACGGATGAAGCTTCCATTCTTGACATAGATCTCCCCTTTTCATTGAAAGGGAGGTTGAGCCTAGTAATCCACAAGCTAGAGGTCATAGTGTTGCACCCACATTGGCTTATCAAATGCCTCCCTTAGACCAAACTGTACCCCTTGAGACTTGGCACCCATTCTATCAATATACTAAGGTTTGCTTTTAACAGCTTCATCATGAAGTTCATCATCTTCATAATGAAGTTCAAGAGGGCTTATCAAAGATCAACTAGCACATCCATTTGGGCTTTAGTGATTTCTATGCCCACTTCAAGCTCTATTATCTTTGTCCGACTTCCTCCTTTTCCAATGATAAACCTTAAGAAACTTTTATGGTTTTGTTTTTCTTGCTCTTTTGATGTCTTTTTCATTAACCTTGATGCCTCTTTTTGTTGCTTTTAAGTCTTGGCCTTAATGGCCTTCTTATCCTTTGTTCATTTACTTTAAAACTTGGCCACAATGGCTTTTGGTTGTATGGACTTTTTATTTTATTATCTTATTGGTATGTTTTGCTTGTTTTGAAATTGCGTTCTTGAGCTTTTGGAGTTTGGGTTGAATTCTTGTTAACTTTGTAGCTGTTGAAGTTGCTCTTATTTGAAGTGTTTTGATTTTTTTTTTTTTAGGAAGCATTTCCTAAGGCTTATGCTGGAACTATGCCGAAATTTCAACTTGCATGTCTCTTCCTCTTTACCGCTTGGAATCTCATATTTTTTTATGAGGTCAAAGGGGGAGAAGACTTTAAATCATCTAGAGAGTCATTTTATTTTGGCAATCAATCAAATTTTATATATGGATTGAAATTTATAAGCATATTGCAATCTCCTTAAACCAACATTCACAAATTGAGCAATCATCTTTGAACTTTGAATTATGTAATTCTTTTATATATATGAATGCTTGATTGAGGAGGAGTATTAGATTAAGGATGAGCATGAGAAATGGAAGTTCTGTCCTCATCAAAAAGGGGGAAATCATTGAACATGTGATTTATGTGATTTTGATAAGACAAAACTTAACTAAAATTGAGATTATCTTATGAGATTCATCTTGAGATCCTTATAAGGAAATTTACTCTATAAATCTTTAAAATGGAAGATATCTATCTTAAGAACAAATCATTGATAAAATAGATAGTTGTTGCCTGTGCTTGTGTTTGGTTTGGCATTATTGTTGTTACAAGAAGATGAGAGAAGTAACAGGGACTTACCAATTGATTGGTCATCGATGGGTAGGAAACCTAATGATCGATTAGTTCTTGGATATTTAGATTGTTACATCCTGTGCTTAAAGTGAAGTTGGGCAACATGTTAAAGTGACCGATTGAGGAAAGGAGATTGATTGGATTTTTGTTCCATTGATCAATTGATAGAATACTTGATGATCAATTAGTAGCCATAACCCTGAACTGGAACATTCTATGATCAACTTGAAGTTGGGAGACACTTGAGAGCGACCAATCGGTAGGAGTTGGTTAGGAAATTCATACTACTCGATCAATCAATAGCTGTCTTAGCAATCAATTGGTAGCACCTTAAACTAGCCTTTGGGATGCATTTAATGCAGTAATGGGAAGAATTTGTGCAATCTTATTTATACCGCAACTACTCATGATAGGCAAGAGGATATTTGATCTTTAATTGCAAATTCCAAACATTCTCTTACACTATTGTATTCTATTAATTGTGCTTTGTCTTGTTATTCATTTAAGAGAAAATTAAGAGTATAGGGCTAGCGTGTACTACTTACTAATTTACAAAAGGCATTACACTTGAAAGATAGAGATTTTGTTCAAGTGTTATTGGGTGATTGTTGTGTGATAGTGAAGTTATGTAAACTCTCGATTGAGTACTATGATTTTAGGATCAATAACAGTGTGTGAAATCCTTAATTGGAGGCATTGGTATCCATAAAGAGTAGGGAGCAGTTTAAATTTCACATTATATCACAGCTTGATTCTCTTTTATCATATCTCTTTTAATTTCCATATTTATTATTATTGTTTGAACATTTAATTTGCTCACTATTATTGCATTTATTGCTAATTTGTTATTAATACTCAGTTTACTCCCTTCTTGAGTATTAACTTAGAGTTCTTGCTCTGATACCAATCAAAGAACACTAAATGCGCTAGGCTTCATGGAAGGACAAACTATTAGTAGGCTACCACTTCTAACTAGTGAAAATTATCCATATTAGAAGTGTAAAGTGAAGATTTTCTTTAAGGCACAAAATATAATGCTTTGGCATATGATAGAAAATGGTCTAATCAAGATAGAAAACAAAGAAAAGGAGGGTTATACCAATGATAATTGGAAGAAAGTTAACTTAAGGGAAATAACTATAAATAGACAACATTGTGCTATGAGTAGACAAGGTTTTAATAGCAATGTACATGTTCTAATGTTAAAGAGATATGGGATGAATTACAAAATACTTATGAAAGAACGTTCGAGTAAGGGACACCGAGATAAGATTCTTAAGAGGAGAGTTTGAAAACTTTAAGATGTTTTCAAATGAATTAATAGATGAAATACACAAAAAATTTATTGATATTTTAATCTTTTAATAGTACTTGGCACTAAACTCTTTAATTTGGAAATTAATTCCAAAATTTTTAGGTCATTACCAAAAGATTAGGAGGCAAAAAGAACTGTTATTGAAGAAGTACATGATTTGGAGAAGATGTTAAGGGAGGAACTCCTTAGAACCCCCAAGATACATGAAATGATTAAGAGGCATGGGAAGACTTCAAGAAGAAAGCAATCGCTCTTAAAGAAACCAAAGTTACTACAAGCGATGATGAAGAACAAAGTGATGATGTGGATGAAGAAATGGCTATGATGGTAAGGAAGTTTAAGAAATTAATGAAATTTAATAAGAAATTAAGAAAGGATAGGGATGATAGAGGAAACACATCTAAATTCAAGAAAGAGAGGAAAGAAGTGTTGAAGTGATATAATTGTCAAAAACTCAATCACATTCAAGAGTATTGTCCACTCTTCAAAAAGACGAACAAAGAGTCAAGAAAGAAAGCAATGGTAGGAATATGGAGTGATAGTGACTCAAGTGACTCCGATGAAGAAACATCCTTTACGATAATTAATGATGAAGAATGCCCTACATCACAATCCTCTTATGATGAATCGAAGGATATGTATGATGAATTGCTAAAGGAATTTTTTAAAATTCAAAAGAAAAATAAAATATTGAAACAAATGATGAATAAAGTTGGTGATGGATTTGATGTAATCAAAGTGAATATAATAAAGTAGTAGATGTAAAGAAGGTATAGAGGAAGATAATAAGTACCTAAGCTTAGAAGTTGATAAACTAAACAAAAGTAATGAAGAACTTAGCTCAAAGAATAAAGAATTAGTCAAAGAAAATAATGAAGTGCTTGAAAAGATGATTGATAGCATAACTAACATGCATGATGATGATGTAATTGATAGAGTAAGAAGACTTCAAATTGAGAATGCTATATTAAAATCTAGTTTAGATGATTGAAAGCAAATTATAGCCAAATTTGTCAATGAAGAAAAGAATTTGGAAAAGTTCATTTGCTCATAAAGATAATGCTTAGATAAAACCAGAATTCGCTATAGTAGAAGTAATGTTTATAAGTTTTATAAAAGTTACTTTGTTAAAGCAACTAATAAGACTTATTATTATGGCAGATAGAAGCAAGATAGTTTGTGTCAAACCAGAATTCGCTAAGGCAGTGAATATTGCTTGTTATATATCAAACCGAGTTTTTCTAAGGTAGATCTTAAAGAAAACCCCCTATGAGATTTGGAGAGGCAAAAGACTTAACATTTCTTACTTTCATCCATTTGGGACTAAATGCTATGTGCTAAATAATGGCAAAGATCAACTAGGTAAATTTGATTCTAAATCCAATGAAGTTATATTTCTTGGTTATTCTTTTACTAGTAAAGCATATAAAGTGTTTAATAAGAGAAACTCTATAGTAGAGGAATCTATTCATGTTGTTTTTTTATTATGCATTTACATTAATAGAACCAAGTAATAAAATTGACAATGTTGGTGCTCAATTGGATAACCTTAGTCTTAATAAAATTGTTAAAGATAAAGAAATCTTTAAGGCAGATGAAAAAATTGATCAATCTAATATGAACTCGCTTAGAGATGGGAAATTTGTAAAAGATCACCTTAAAGATTTGATCATGGGTGAACCATCTAATAGGATGTAAACTAGAGTTTCCCTAAAAAAAACTTAAGCAATATAGTGTTTTTATCCTAAATAGAACTAAAAGACATTGATGAAGCTTTAAAAATGAATTTTGGATACAAGCTATGTAAGAGGAGTTGAATCAATTCATAAAAAATAAAGTATGGAATCTTATACCTAAGCCTAGTGATAGACTAATAATTAGAACCAAATGAGTATATAGAAATAAAGGGACATTGCAAGTAACTCTTATAAACTTTGATTTAGGTGTAGATTAATCTTCTAAACTTTCAAAGTATGGTTTTTTGTCCCCAATGAAAGTTGTTTGCTAATTTATGAAAGTTTAGGAACCAAAAACCACACATTGAAAGTTCAGAGAATTAACCCACACTAAAGTCAAAATTTAAGAGGGTTATTCACAATTTCTCCTAGTAATAAACTTGATGAAATTGGTATAGTAACTAGGAATAAGGCAAGATTGGTGGTTAAAGGCTATAATTAACAGGAAGGAATAGATTTTAAGGAAACCTTTGCTTTGATTGTTGGGTTAGAAACTAGAAGGATGCTCTTATTATTCATTGCATTTAAAAACTTCAAATTATATCAAATGGATGTTAAGAGTGCTTTTTTAAATGACTATATTAAAGAAGTATATGTAGAGCAATAATCAAGGTTTAAACATAACGAATTTCTTGATCATGTTTTTGAACTCAACAAGGTACTCTATGGACTCAAACAAACTTCTACAGTTTGGTATGAAAGGCTTAGTAGTTTCTTGATAAATAATGGTTTTTTAAGACATAAATTAGATACAACATTATTTATTAAGAATCATAAGTCAAATACACTAATTGTTTAAATCTATATAAATGATATTGTGTTTGGAGCTACTAGCATGAAACTAGAGGATGGTTTTGTGGAATGCATGAAGAAAGAATTTGAAATGATCATGATGGGAGAATTTAACTATTTTCTCTCTCCAAGTGAAACAAACTACAAATGGAACATGTATTAATCAAGTTAAGCATATCAGGGAGCTCTTAAAAAGATTTAAGATGGATAATTATAAGATTAGGCAAACTCCAATGAGCACCATCTAAAAACTTGATAAAGATGAAAATGGAAAACCTATATGTGAAAATTTATATAAGGGTACGATAGGTTGTTTGTTATATCTAACCGCGTCTAGGTTCGATATCATGTTTGTCATGTGTTTATGTACACAATTTCAATCTTGCCATAAAGAATCTCACTTGAGTGCGGTAAAACGCATCTTCAAGTACCTTTTAGGCACCATTAAAATTAGTTTATGGTATTCGAAGTTTATCTCTTTTAATCTAGTTAGATACTTTAATGTCGACTTTACCGATTACAAAGTTAAGCGAAAAAGCACAAGCGAGACTTGTCACTTAGTAAAAATTATTTAGTGTTTGGGTATTCTAAGAAGCAAAATTTTGCAACACTCTCGATCACTAAGTCCGAATATGTAGTCACCGGTAGTTGTTGTGCTCAAATCTTATGGATGAAATAAACCTTATATGACTATGGTCTTATATACACAAATGACCCAATCAAGTGTGATAACATAAGTGCAATCAATCTAACAAAAAATCTAATCCAACACTCAAGACTAAGCATAGAAATTAGGCATCGCTTTATCTGTGATCATGTTCAAAACAATGATATGTGCTTAGAGTTTGTAGATACAAATAATCAAATAGCTAAGATATTCACTAAACCCTTAAGTGAAGATAGATTTTGCATATTAGGAAGAGAATTGTGAATGATTATACAAGAAGAATGATAGGCACTTAGGAACCAAAATAGTAATTTTTGCAAAAAATGACTTATTCAATGAACCGACCGACATATAACATGACATTAATCTTAAGAAACATGAGCATATAAGTTTCACGTATAAATTTTGACATTTAACTTGTTTTGGATGCATTTTAAGTTAATCATGATATTCTTGATTGATATGTGCACCATTTTGTCTTGCCTTGGTTTCCATGCCTAAACCTCTTCCTTTATGTTCAATTTTGTCCATAAATTGTGTTTATGCAGTTAATTTGGTCAAATAATAAGTTTATGCATATTTGCACTCCTTATACCTCAATTTGGACAAAGCATGCTTTTAGGAACCATAGTGGTTAAATTACTCTATAGAATTTTTGATTTCTTGCTCATCTTTCTCATGATCTATTGTGCATATAAAATTGTCAAAGTGCTTTTAATCAAATACGTTTGTGGAAATTTGATGAATTAGTTCATGATTATGTATGCTCCTCATGGAATGATTATATGATTTTGACAAGATGTGTTTCTTGCACTTAAAAATGTTATTCTAACATGATTCTCTTTGTATTTTAATTGTGTTCAAGGCGAAAATTTGATAGGTCCTTTACTTGGAGCTCAAAATATGTTAGTTTTGCTCATTCTTGGATAAAATTGATCTTGGCTCGTTTAGAGTAATGATTTGGTTATTCTATGATATTTAAGTGGCTTTATGAGTTTAACTTGCTCCTACTACTCATATAAAACTTGTTAGAAACTTTTGTATTGCATTTTGGTTAAAATTTAAAACCATTAAAATCCATCTTTTATTTTAATGTTTGGTTTGTTGGTTTTTGTGTAAAAAGCTGCAGAATTTGCAACTATGGATCAATTGGTCAATAAATCCCTGAATCGGGTTAGTATGGTTTGATCTTCTTCGGATTAAGGTGATTGATTGCTAAGGACCAAGCCGATCGATCCTTAACATTTCTTCTTTTACTTATCGATTGGTACATATTGGATTGATCAATTGCCATTTGCCTAATCAAAGCAATAGCTTTTGTTCTTATTTTCACCCAAATCGATTGATAGGTTGCTTTCCTACTAATCAATCGATAGGCAAAAAATGCTATCCTAAGTGTTAGTTTTTCTATATGACCCACTTCATTTTTTCACATCTCACATACTGACCTCTCTTCCTCTAAACCCCTATCCCTACCTTCACCCAAAACTCTTTTTTCTATACCTAAATCACTTATAGTCCTCTATACTAACACTCACTACTCCTCTTCTTTCAAGATCTCATACTTTCACACGTTCACACTCTCTTCAAACCCTAAAAACCTAACATCCACCAAGTATTTGTTGAAATTTCCAAATGGCTCCAAGAAGTGGCAAGCCAACCAAAAAGAGTAGAGCTTCCTATGATCACAACCTCTTCTCGAGTTCTTGTCATGCACAAAGGTATCAACTCTTTGATGTCCTCATTCCACAAGATGGTAGAAATTATGAAAGGGAAGTTTTTCAAACTCTAGGATTGTTTAGAATACTAGGTGTTGTTTCGAATAAAATTTTTAAATCTTAAGAATATCCAAATTGGGTTCATGATGAGGAAGCCGCCAAGTTGTCCTATTACAATTTGACGAATAGGTTAGATGACAATAGAAATATAGAATTATGCATTGAACCAAAAGAGGAAGTGAGGAGAAAACTCTACACCTACATTTATGAAAGTATGATTAAGACTGACAAAGACGATATTTGTGAATTATTAGCTATTGAGACAGGTGGATTTAGATATATAAATGGCTTTGGTGATCATGAAGCCAAATTGGCACACATGGTATAGAAGAAAATTGGCACAATGATAAAAATTTAAGGACCACTCTCTTACCACTTTGACAGCACATTCTATACCTTTTCATAGTAGACAATTATTATCTTCGAGCTAGCCAACATCAAACGGTCACTTAAGGTGATTTGTAGATCCTATATTGCTTAATGAAGGACATTAAGATAAATTATTTTGACTTAGTGTTTAATTGCTTCAGAAAGGTTACAAATGGTCTCAATCGAAGCATTCCCCGATTATTAAGGCTCATCACCTTATTATTGTAAAGGAAAGAGGTTGAGTTTCCCTTAGCCCTTAAAGTTCTGAAAGTTCCAATTTATAAAATGTCTAAGATCTCTTTAACTAGTTGGAAAAAAAAAAGGTCATTGATGGGAACGAAATGACGGGGATCTATCTCCACTACATGGTGGTGGTAAGATAAGAGATGAAGCTTCCATTCTTGACATGGATCCCACTGAGGGGGAGGGTGAGCCTAGTAATCCACCATCTAGGGGTCATGGGGCTATACCCTATACTGGCTTATCAAATGCATCCCTTTGACCCTACCGTACCCTTTGAGACTTAGCACCCATTTCATCAAAATACTGAGGGTCACTTCTAATAGCTTTATAATGAAGTTCATCATCTTCAAAATGAAGTTTAAGAGGGCTTGTCAAATATGAAATGGCACATCCATTTGGGCTTCAAGGATTTGTATGGCCACTTTAAGCTTCAATACCATTGTTCGACTTCCCCCTCTTTTGATGATGTATCTTAAGGAGCTTTTCTGGTTTTATTTATCTTGTTCTTTTGATGTCCGTAATCGACCTTAATAGCCTCTTTTTGTTGCTTTTAAGACTTGGCCTTAATGTCCTCCTTGTCCTTTTTTCGTTTGCTTTTGAACTTTGCCTTGATGACTTTTGGTTATATGAGCATTTTATGCTGTCGCCTAATTGATATGTTTCGCTTGTTTTGAAATTGATTTCTTGAGCTTTTGGAGTTTGGGTTGAATTCTTGTTAACTTTGTAATTGTTGAAGTTACTCTTATTTGAAGTATTTTTTGGTGTATTTTGTAGAAGGCATTTCCTAAGGCTTTAGTCGGGACTATGTCAAAATTTCCACTTATATGTCCCTTCTTTTTCATTATCTGGAATCTCATCTTTTTGGATGAGGCCAAAGGGAGAGAAGACTTTAAGTCATCTAGAGAGTTGTTTTATCTTAGCAATCAATCAAATTTTATATATGGATCGAAGTTATAAGCAAATTGCATTCACCTTAAACCAATATTCACAAATTGAGCATTCATCTTTAAACTTTGAATTATGTAATTCTTTTATATATATGAATGCTTAATTGAGGGGGAGAATTAAATTAAGGGGGAGCATGAGAAATGGAAGTTTTATCCTCATAAAAAAGGGGAAGATTGTTGAACATGTGATTTATTTGATTTTGATGAGACAAAACTTAATTGAAATTGAGATTACCTTATAAGATTCATCTTGAGACCCTTATAAGGAAATTTACTTGATAATTATTTAAAATGGAAGATATCTATCTTAAGAACAAATCGTTGATAAAATAGATAGTTGTTGTCTGTGCTTATGTTTGGTTTGGTATTATTGTTATTATCGGAAGACGAGACAAGTAGTAGGGGGCTACTAATTAATCGGTAGGAAACCTGACAACGATGCTTGGAAATTCGGATTGCTACATTCTATGCATGAAGTGAAGTTAGGCAACATGTTAAATTGACTAATCAAAGAAAGGAGATCGATGTGATTTTTGTTTTACCAATTGATAAATAATTAGAACCTTAAACTAGATATTCTTTGATCAACTTGAGGTTGGGTGACATCTGAGAGTGACCAATCGGTAGATGAGTTGGCTAGGAAATTCGTACTATCGATCGATCAATAGCTAGCTTAGCGATCCTGAATTAGCCATTAGGATGCGTTTAATATAGCAATGGGAAGAATTTGTGCAACCTTATTTATACCTTAACTACTTGTCAAAGACAAGAGGATATCTGATCTTCAACTGCAAATTCCAAACATTCTCTTATACTCTTGTACTCTATTAATTGTGCTTTGTCTTGTTATTCATTTGAGAGAAAATTAAGAATATAATGATGGGGTTTACTACTTGCCAATTTACAAAAGGTACTATACTTGAAAGATAGAGAATATGCTTAAGTGTAATTAAGTGATTGTTGTGTGATAGTGAAGTTGTATAAGCTCTTGATTAAGCATTGTAATTTTGAGATTAATAAAAGTGTGTAAAGTCATCGGTTGGAGGCATTGGTGTTCGTAGAAAGTAGAAGGCTATTCAAACTCCACGTTATATCATAGCTTGATTCTTTCTTACTCGATCTCTTTTAATTTCCACATTTGTTATTATTGTTTAAACATTTAATTTGCTCCCTATTGTTGCATTTGTTGCTATTTCTTAAAGAGAATCAAAATTTACCATTAATATTCAAGTCACTACCCTCTTGAGTATTAGCTTAGTGTTCTTTAGTACTCTCAACAGACACATAAGATCGAAATATTCTTAAGAGGTCAGGATAGACAAGATGCAATAACAAATCGTAAGGGGTGGTGGTTTGTCCAAACAAATGTTAATGCGATTTGATTAGGAGCAGTACAAGTACAATCTTATACAATACTTGGCAAACATGCACCTATCTTTTAATGCGGGTGCATCACTGTAACAAAGCAAATATAAGCAAGAGATGTTCAACCTTAGCTTGTGCCAAGTACACCGTAGCATGTTGAGTAGAACCACCCAAGAGCTCTACTACGAAGATAAGTAAGAGCTAGCAAGTAAGTTTAGTTCATTGGATACATTAGTATCCATATGTGCAAACATATAGACAGATCCTTTTTCATAACAATTCATATATGAGCATAACTTGTCGTTGGATCAAGGATAATTGGCAACTAAATAAAATATTGTTAGCATTAACTGCATTCAACGGTTACCATATGAGGCAAAACATTTATAAAATTATTAATGTAATTCTAAACAAGTATGGTTTGACTAAGAAAATTTTTTCAATTGGATTTGATAATGCAATTGCAAACATGACCTCTATAGTGGTTCTACAAAACCTTTGTCAATCAACGCTGAGGAGATTTCTCTTCATACACGTTATGCATTTCATATTCTTCACTTATGTGTCAAGAATGGTAATGTAACTTTGTAGGGCAAGATAACCTAGTAAAAGATGTGGTCAAACTAATAGCAAAGAGCCATCCTTACATAAGATATCGAGAAATTACTACATAGAACATGGGAAGAGATTAAGAAAATTTAAGATGGAATTACTACTTTGCAAGGCAAGATAACCTCGTAAAAGATGCGGTCAAACTAATAGTAGAGAGGCCATCCCTATATAAGAAGCTAAGAAACTACTACATGGAACACAAGAAGAGTTCAAAAAAATTTAAGATGGATGTACACCATCGTTGAAACTTGACGTACGAGTTGTTGCATAACACTGTTCCTTACAATGAGCTGTTATATGACTTTGCAATATACAACATACAGGAGGTTGAAATTCACCCTAACAACTAGAATATATGTATCTAATTGTTAAAGGTTCTTAAGGTTTTTCATGATGTAATTAAAACTTTTTCTCAAGTATATAAGCCTAGTGTCAATTTGTTTGTAATGTCACTGGTTAACAATCTTGCCATACTACTTTAAGCATATGGGACCCAAACTTGTACAACTATGCATTGATATGGCATGCATGTGGTTATCGTATTATAGGGAAATTTCTTGTACTTGTCTTATAGCTACTATTTAGGTCCCTATTATAAAACTGAACTACTTCAAATATATTTGAAAACTCATTATAATTATAATGATTCTCTAAAAGATTTGCAAGATATACAACTTGGAAGCATAATAGGAGGTTTCAGTAGCTACAGTAGACTTAGAAGAGCTTTTTACGCACTACTAATGTTAATATGGTAATTAGTTATTAGTCTCTCCATCGCTACTTCCTACTGAACACTATTACGTATTTACGAGTAAGCAGTCGTTGGTACAAAAATTGAAACGGCAATAGTTTAGGGGGCTATTATCCAAGCTGCAACATTACATAAATACGAATTTCAATTTCTCTAAAAGTATCGCCATAAGGGATTTTGACACCTTGGAATGGTGGGAGAAGTGCATGAGAGACTACTCAATTCTATCTTGCATCATTCATCAAGTGCTCACCGCTTCCATGTTGACAGTAGCTATTGAGTAATATTTAGTATGGTAAGCCTCTAAGACGGTAAACCTCATCCTTGATGATCGACGAGCCTTTCTTTCTATCATCAGTGTTGAGGCTAGCACTTACACTAAAGATTGATACAAGGTGGCTTGCAGACAATAAGACCCATATGGGACATTAAGCAAAGAGCAAATGTACTTTAGCAACTGGAACAAATCGGATAGAAGCCTAAGCTCGACGATTTCCATTCTTAAGTACGCACCAACAAAGGGTAAGACCTAGCAAGTAGTAACTATTCTTTTTTTTTTCCATTAAAAAATGTTTTATCACCTAGTAAAATTGTTTTTTTAATTACCAAAAAAAGAAAAAAAATGAAATAGTATATTTTTTCAAAAATTAGTGATTCACTCTCACACTTTTCAAATTACCACCAAGGAAAATTATGGATGGCATTGTAATTTTTGCTTTCATTCGGCAACTGTATTATGATATGAGAAACAATATTTTGTAACATACCATCATAAATTACAATTAATAGTTATATTGTAATTTCTTTCTTTCCGTATTGACAATGTATTCTAAAATTCGAATAAGAAATCTTCCTCTTTTGCAATTTTTATCGCTTTGCTCAATCTTACTCAACATTTTAATATTAAAGTAACATCACACTTACAAGGTCTAAATCAATTATTTCAGAGAGGAATAAAATTTGAGTCGAAAATAAAGGTAAATCATTCACATGTTACTACATATATACATAAAGTATTACAATTATTTGGGAAAAAATAGAAATACTCGAAAAAGTGACAAATTATTTACATTAATTTACGAAAATGTAGAAAATAAATTAAAAGGTAAAAAAAAAAAAACTAAAGACACGATTCAAGGGCTGTTGTATTGACCCACGACTTAACAACCCTTGAACTGTTGGTTAAACTGAACTAGCCCAAACCTATAACCTTAAGGGCTAAGCTCAGTTTACATAGCTCCCTACTTGTAAACTAGCAATTTTGAGTTGGTTTAGCCTGATATGCACCTCTACCTAGAGTTTTTCTTGTAAGTATTTGTTTCTCTCTTCTTTTTACAATTAATGCCATTGATTGTTGTTGATTATTATATTATTGTTGATTTTTTTCTTTGTTATGTTAACATGTAATTGCTTGATGGGTAAGGTAAGTTTCTAGTGTGGCTTGTGGAAATTGTAGGTGTTTTAGTGGAAGGAATAGCGACGGAAGTAGAGGGTGAAGTGTATGGTTTGGAGAATCGAAAAGGGTAGGAGTTTTAGTGTAGAAACTATTAGGATTAGAAATGGTGTGTGTAAGATATGGGAATTGTTTAGAGAACTTGGGCTCGTGCTTTTTTGTTAGCCAAAAGGTCTGGATTAAGCAAGTTGGTTTAGCAATCCGAACTGCGCAATGAATATTGAATTATGGCCAGAGATAAAACAACTTAAAGAAAATTTTCTAGTAAGTCCACCAACCTATTGGATACTGATTTAGATTGTGATGGATAATCTTGATAAATTTTTGTTTGAATGATTCTCAATAGCGTACCTTGTATATCCTCGTACTTAGAAGGGCCATAATGTATTACAAGGGCTCTACTGAAGTTCAATCATGTACTTAACTATTAATTGTAGTATACACATTGATACCGTTGCAATCACTTTCTTCCACAGTAAAGGATGCGCTAAAACAAAGAGTATTGAATATACAATGACGATATTCCCTTTTGAGCGAGGGTTGACTCTAAGAAGCAGGAGGAAGGAGAACAGAGGCGCCGTAGTGTTTATCGAGGAAGTTTTCCCTTTTTTTGATTCCTTAGTTCCTTTATATTGCATATACAATGCTTCCAAAAGAAGCAAAGACACTTATGATAGTTTGATTTTCCACCCTAAAGTTTGTTACATACTGCTATTGAATGACAAAACTGCAATTTGGTTACTATATGAAGTGCTAAATGTGTAAATCTCAAGTACAAAGCATTCCTTTATGTAATGTAATTGCTTATCCGCATTTGCATGTTTCTTGTCCTCTTGGATTGAGTTATAACATTAAAAATCTCTTTTCACTATCTCTTTTTTGGTTTTACTTTGATTTATTTTATCTTTTATATTCATTTGAATTGAATATTTACTTCCATTAATCCTCTAATTTAAATGGTTATATACATAGAAATTTTTCACCAATTTGAAAGTGACTATTCACCAAGAAGTGTAACTTTTAGGCTTATAACAATTTGGATTCAATGAGAAAGTAGAATGAATGAGCTGCGATGAAACAAAGAGTATTGAAATTGAAGTTGACACTAATCCACGCAACTTAGAAAATTATAGTTTCTTTTTTGTTAATTCAATTGGTTTGGTTCAAAGCAACTCAACTCAATTCAAAGTGTTGAAAACACCCTATTACATGTTCCAACTAAAATAAAATCAAACAATATAGCAAATAAACCGCATTTTGTAATTTGATTTGGTACAATGAAAACCCTATTTCTCATGTTTGTTATACTCTCTTATGTGGAGAATTTCTCCCCCAATAATCTAAACGTAATACAATTCATGGAAAATCTTATTGTATTTGTCTACTGATCAAGAATCAATAAATACCACCTCAAATCCCTTTTAGTCTAGTGGAAATGGGTTTTTAAGAACCTTTTTAGAAGAAAGCACAATAGTCACTAAGTTAATTGGACTCCTATTATAGGAATTTAAAGTTGTTAAATTTACGAGTTAATAGTACGATTTTAAAAGTTTATGATTTTATATAGTTAAAATGAATATAAAATAATTTATGTATAAACTTCTTGTAAACTTTTGAACTTTAATATATGATTCTATAAGTTTATTATTTTACTAGTTTTATATAATTCTAATAATTTTATATATTTAAATGGACAGTGCGATCATGATTTTGATAACCGTGCCTAACTATAGTTGTGTTTTATGAAGGAATTTCTTGGTGAAGCAATTGGATTAGACAACTTGCTCAACGACTCACTTTGTCCTAAGATTCCTCATGGTTAATGTTACTAGACCTTGTCACTCTTCTTAAATTTAAGTCCTTTGGGAATATTGATCAAAGATGGAGTTTGATAAAACCTAAGAGGTGAGCTTTTGCTAAAACTAAGCGTAGTTCTATAGTATTTGTGACCAACAAATTATGATTAATTGAGTATACTTTTGATTATATGATGATTTCTTGTATTTGTGAGTTTATTGCATTCATTACTTGACGGATCAATTAATTGGAGATCTAGAGCACTTGGGATCATAGCATGAACTAAATCATTGGAAAACCTAAGAGAGAATAAAAGATAAGTTTACGTTCGGCTTAGAGGTTGACCGAAAAAGAGGCGTAGTTGATCCCATAGGACCTTGGTCGACAGGCCCTTACAAGAGAAGTGAGGTAGGCCACCCCACACAAAGTGAATCAGTAGTGTGTGATTTTATTCAAGCGTTATAGACGAATTGTGCCCTTGATGGCACAATGTAGGTGCTGAACTTACAATAAGATAGTTACTCGTTAGTAATGGAACAGAATGCCACCCCTTGCAAATCATTTGTCATAGACAAGAAGCCTGGAGGCCTAGAGGTATTATCACTGCAGGTGATGCTGGAGACCATCACGTTTGAAAGTGAAACCTGATTGTTCATAACCTTAGCTGTCAAAGTTTGTGTTGTTGTGAATCACCAAATATATTAAATTCAATCGGGTTGTTGCATTTAATTATGGGCATGTGTACATGTGATGAGCGGTAATCATGCTGGTTTCATGACTCACTCATTTGTGATTTTATATTTCAGATGCGGATGATTTCTCCAATCCTTATGGTGAGCTTTGTTGTGATCTATGTTGGGAGTGGAATCAATAGTGTTTAGGAATACAGCTACGATGACTAAAAAGTCGATTATGTTAAGACAATTGAGTTTTCCTTTTGCTGTTTTCGTTTCCAATTTGAACTGTTTACTTAATGGAGAAGTTTGAACTGTTTCATCTACGAATATTATCAGTATAATGACAACCTACGACAATATTTGAATATTTTATTGATGTTTGTGGATTTTAATAGGTTTATGTGCTTATGGATATTCCTAAAAGATAGAAATATGTAGCGGAGCAATGCATGCTCGAGAAGTAACAACTTTAGGCACCATTAAAGGCTAAGGCTGCGGGTTAAAAGGATTTATAAGAACTTAGAATGATGATTATACGACTGCGAACTGAGGAGTGTAGGTAGAAGAGGGAATAGAATTTATTCACTCTGATAATAATTTGTTCTATTATATGTTGCGGGTATATTGGTGAAGTGTATGTTTAACGATATTTTTTAAGATTATGTGCACGCTTTCATATGTGGTATAATCGAGAAGCTTTCATTTGATTATCTTGTTTCCCAAGGCTTTAGTTCCTTTAAATATGAGTAGAATGGTTAGGATAATCAATATCTTCAACAATCTTGCTGTCGAAGATGAGAACCCTGGAAACCATCAGCCACCAACTAAAACCTTGTTGGACCTTCTACTTATAAATTCTACAGTGGTGCGACTTAAGATTTACATAAATATATGGTCTGATAAGAAACTGCTTCCAATTTAAATAATCCTAAGTGGAGATCATACAAGGGCAGCGTAAAGAGCTCGCAGGATTTTGTTAACAAGTATCATTAGATGTACCTTTGAAATCACCATTAAAACGCTTTAAAAGAAACTTACTCATATTACAGTTTATATGTCTCAATCAAATTGAATAATTAATACTTTTATATTTTCTTCTTCAGTGTATTTAATAAGTGCTTGTGGTATTATCTAAAAAAAAAAGGTGCTCGTGGTTCTAGAATTCAGGGTAAATATAGTTTGTCGACAATAGCATGTGAACATTTCTTAATATTATCAGCTTTTAGAAGTTGTAGTCGTTAACGGTTATCGTAGTTACAAAAAGTGACTGCACTAAATTCTTTTTAATAAAAAGACTAAGTAGAGAATAATGTTACGATTAGAGTGTAGAGGTGGAAGGTAATTAATAAAATATCAAAATAAAAAATTATAATTACTTTCTATATAGAAAATCATTCCTTTTATTTTATCTATGTGTAATCTATAACTTTCGTTAATATGTAAAACCTGGTTTTAAAGAAAAATAATAGGATAAAGAAAAGGAAGAAAATAGAATTATAAAAATAGAAACTTATAGATTTGATATAGCTTGTAATTAACTACAGATAACAAAGGCAGACTTCCTACTGTCTTTTATTCTAAATAGAAATATTATTCAGTTCTAGATCTTTCCCTTACCAAAATAATAAAATGATATTTCTTGTAATATACATATACTGTACAAAACCTCTCGTAAAACTTAAAGCAAAATTTTGAATTTAGGGGCTAAGGCACAAGAAAACTAATAAATCTTTAAGCAAGCGCAAAGATACAATAATTTTAAGTAAGTCATTTGCTTATCTAACATAGAAATTCATTTTTCTTTAAAGAGATGTAAAAATTATGAAATTTTTTATTTTACAGCTTCAATATGATTTTAATTTAGGTGTTTATTGCCAAGGAGTACGTGCATGTATCGTTCTTGACACTATTTCTTTAAAGAATCTATTATTTTAGTACGGGCATAGCAAAGGCGATTAGTTAATAAGTTGTGAACATTTGCAATATAAATTGCATGTTGGTAATGTTATGGACTTAAGGTAGTGTGTGTAGAGTTGGGATGTATGTTACTATTGTGTGTGTGATTGTGAGTGTGTATGATAAATGGTGGTGCGTGTGTGCATTGGTGTTAGTGTATGGCATGAGTACATGTTATGTGCGCGTATGCTTTGTGAGTGAGAGAGAAAGAAAGGGGTGAGGGAGAGAGGGAAAAAGGGACAAGAGAGGAAGGATGAGATGAAGAGAAGTAATATTATATTTTTATGTTATATATATAATATGTATATGTTATGAATGTTATGTATATATATTAAATATATATGATATAAAATAATATATGTGTACATTTAATATAATATTAATATTATAATATATTGTATAATATAATACATAAGGGAATTACATATACATATATGTACATATATAATACGTGATGTCAGCATATAATACGTGATGTTAGCATATACGCATAAATGCTAGTATGCATATATTATGGGTTATTGAAAAAAATGCTAGTGTACATATATTATGGGATGTTGAAAAGTATATGGAAGGATATGAAAAGATATATAGAATGTAGTTCGAAAACTCAGATGCTAAGGTAAAGGGTTGAATCAAAACGAAAAATGTGTTGAGTTGAGTTGAGTTGAGTTAAAAATTAATTAATTGAATTTTAAATTTAGTATTTGTATTTGTAAGTGTATTTATATTTGTGACCAGGTGTTAGACCTCATTGAGATAGGAGTACGAGATATGGAATATATGTTTAATGATTGTGTATGCTAAACTAGTATGTAAACCAGACTTAATTGATAGTGCTGTTTATTCTTAGCTTCGACCATACACTGATCGGGTCCAATAGTATTAGTGAGACACCTAGTAATCTTTTACGACGTTGTCCCCGATGGAGTTCTACACTAAAAGAATCAACGTAAATCTAAGATGGTTTTTAACACTCGGGTGATTAGGAAGGATCCGACACCAATACTTATATAATATTTATACATTGTGTATGTATAGGTTATGAGTAACCCTAAGTTTCAATAAGTTGAGACTGTGTTATTTGTAAACTTAAATGACAAGATTTAAAACCGATTGTTTGTTGCATTTATAATGATACTCGTATATGTACTCGACTTATTACTTGTGTTTCAAGCGCATGTGTGTAGTATTTTGTATTGGATATTGATTCATCCTATAGGGATTGCTGTTTTTTAACTGCAGGTTTAGGTATTATTAATGATGAGCAGATAATAACATAGGATATGACCACTAATTCAACCTACTACCAAAATAGTAAGTCTTTATCCTCAATTAATGATCGGTCGAGATACATGTAAATGTTAGGCCTAGGTTATATTGAATTATGAGCTCTTATATTGGGTATTAATCATACTTGGTGGATTAAGTGGTTTATTATACTACTTGTAGTTATAAATTGAGAAGATTATTTATTATGAGAGTTGGTAGATTTGTATTTAATTATGAAATTTAAGCAGTGAGGAGATTGTAGGTTGCAAGTTCCTAATTCCTTGTTCCTTAATACCTGAAGTGTCAATAAACATTAGAGATATGTGACAGACTATAGCGGTGTTATATAATCACTACTATAATCTTTCATTGCTATTTATCACAGAAGTTTACTATTTGTTATTGTAGTATATGCTTATTAATATACTACGAATATTAAAAAAGCTAAAAAATATTTGCTGCAGACTGAGCGAACTATCGGACCATCTATCTACTTCATATTACATACATACGCTACTATATACTAGAATGCTCTTTTTTCTTCAATTTATTTGATGGTGTGAAACTAAAAATATTGTCAGCCTTTACCTCTTTCAATTTTGGTGACTTGATTAATACTAAAAGCACAAGTTACATGATCGCACGAGCAATCTCATCAATCGCGCATCGAAGCACCTTTATTTCCCATAACAACGTAAAATATTGTTTTGCTTTTCCCCAAAGCACAAAAATACTGTTCAAGCGTCCAGCATATTAACTGAAAGGCCATTTCTTGAGTTAAAGATGTGTATGGCCAACTTTATATGAAATCATTGGTATATACATACATATATATTTTGATACAAATATATAGATTCTGATAATGGAAATATGTATCAGAATTTGTATTTTCGTACATATTCTGATAAAAGGAATAAATATAAGAACCTGTATGTTGTACTAAAATATGTACATATGTATCACAATCTTACACTGCTACTTTATGAAGTCATCCATACACGACTTTAAAGCTACGTAGTTTCCTAATTGGTACCTAGAAAAATAAACTTCTTAGGTTGATAACATATCATATGGGAATTACATGCAGCAGGTCTGTGACTTATTAAGTTAAGAAACCCATATTCAATGATAATTTGCAAAGTTCTTTGACCTCTAACCGTGAATTACACATCTAGCACTTCTGCTCGAATGATGGAATATATAATAACATCTTTTGAATCAGAAGATCTTTGAAAATGTTATCTCATATTAAAGAAAGCACGAATTGAAAAGCATTAAACGTTGATAGTGCAACAGAAAGAGGAACGCATACATCTTATTTCGACTTAATTATTTTTTATTGGCTCAATACTTTTTATGAATTTTTCAAGCATACATGATCGTGTATGATATGAAAATACGATTAATGCAAAATGAATTTTCATGTTTTTCTATAAAGTTTTTATATGATAGTAAAAGCCATGAACTTAAAAATAAAAAGGAATGAAGTGGAACGGTTGTATCAATTTAAGTAGAAAATCTTATTACCGCATCATCACATAACATTCTCTTACTTTTTATTCTCTCTGAGTTGTGGATGTAGATGTAAATAACAAAATTTCGAAGAAGCTGTCAAAAGTAAAAATACATTCTTTCTATTAATAGTGTGTATAGATGTATATACATACATACAAACATGATACATCATGACAAACGGCTTGAATTATCTTCGTCTAATCAAGATTTGTATTCACTTGCAATTCTTTTTGCATCCCAACATTTGCATCTTTCTAGGGCATTAGACACTTGCACTTATATATTATGTAATTTTAATCAATAAAATTGATGATATTTATTCAACTAAAATTATAAGCTGTTACCATATATAAAGAATATTTAGTTTTTCATACTTTTTTTTTTTTAATTTTCAATTGGAGTTAACACAGAGGACATGACTTGAGCATAGTAATAACCTTATCCATAAATATGTAAACATGCTTTATTTTCTGATTTTCTCATAGTAGACATTAGATTAATTTTCTTAGATACCATCTAAGAGGCAGCCTTCTAACCGATGCCTGTGTGGACAATATTCCTAGGCACTAAGTCGATTTCATTAATCACAACCTATATAGATAGCTTTCAAATTCTTTGAATTATTCCTAGAAAGATGGATGAATGCCCTGATTAAAAGAGACATTAAGGTGAATTTACTTCCAAACCTGGTGTTATAGTGTATTAAAGCTTAATTGCAGAAGTACCATAGAGTACGTATATGGATTTTGGTAACTAGAGTGCGTTAGACACTCGTTAAAAATCAAAATGCATTTTTTACTTAATTTATACAAGAAAAAAAAAGCAAATTATATACAATCTCTGGTGGTTTTCCTAGAAACGCACAAATTTAACTAGGTCAAGTTGTGGAGCGATGAAGGAATCAACGCGCCATCAAGGATGCATTTTACTGAAGTTGTTTGCGATCAAGACTCTTCACAACTCAAACCAAAATACACAAAAACATAATGAAAATGACAGAAATCAACGGCCAAAAGCTCAACTGATCGAAAATCAATGCCATGAAGACACAATTACTAGATTGAAGTATATACTAGCTAGTATTGATAATTAAGAGGATGAGATTACCTGGAACTCGCGAAGTCAAAGAGCTTTCCAGTACTTGAGAAGATGATGACTCCAACTTCGGCATCGCATAAGATCGCCAGCTCTTTCGCCTTCTTCAACAATCCATTTCTTCGCTTTGAGAACGTCACTTGCCTACTTGTCGAGTTATCAATTCTTCGGATCACAATCTTTCCTCTTCCCATATTCACTGACCTACATCTCACGCGTCATCGATTATCAGAGAGAGAGAGAGAGAGAGAGAGAGAGAGAGAGAGAGAGATCTCCAGTCGGAAATCGATCCAAAACAGAATAAAACGAGAGAAATGGTAGGAGATTGCGAGAGTAATAGAGGGAAAAAAATTATTAGACTTTGTCGAGAAGGAAGAAAACTGTCAAGACCTAAAAGCACTTTCGAGCTTCGAGTCAACAATGGAGCTAATTAAAAAGAGGAAGAAAAATAAAGATGCTGAAATAAATGAATTTCGTGGAGAAAAAATGGAAAAATGAGAACATATTGAAGAGAGGACTTACGAGCTTCGAATTGATGGAGGAAGAAAAGTAACGGCGTGATTTCACGGCGGAGATAGTGGTGGTTTTGGCGGTAGTGAGACGAGTAGGGAGTGCTAAATGAAGAAAAGTTGTAATTGTGTCTGGAAGAGAGAGAACCATAAACCGCTCTTCCGCTTCTCATAGAGTGGTTTCATCAGGGTTACTTTCTTTTTCCTTGGGCACACGTGGACCAATCAGATGGTCAGGAAGATATTTAAATCGACATGTTTTGTGTGCAGAGCGGAAACAAATAGATCGCCGACGTTCGGATATTCGGATTTTAAAATATAAATAAATTCTCAACCCTTTTTCCTATGAAAAAATAAATTTTCCATCTTAACTCCATTAATTTTTGTCTATCCATTTAATTGATCTACCATAATTGTTTTGATAAAATAATAAAATAAAATATATTATATTATATAGTGTAATATATTACATAATATAATATTGAAAAAATATGAAAAGATAGGAAAAAAGAAAAAAATATAGTAAGAACTTATGTAAACCTCATCTATTATCGTTGACAACCTCAAAACCAATTGAAAGTTGATACATATTAGTGATGGCCAAAGCATTTTTTTGTAAAATTGAGAAATGTTGATAATTCAAATGGAAGAACCAAAACTCAAATAAAAAGTAAATAAAGGTTCTATTATGCTATGGTAAAGCCATAATTCAAGTGCTAAACATATACATTAATTATCTAGTAACTTGTTTTCTAGAAACTATATAGTTTTTCCTTCTACAACTATGAAATTGCTTATAGACTAGTTTAAATTTTAAATCATGATTATGCAGAAGTTCCTTAAAATTAACTTTTTGGGTTGTTTATACACTAATAATACAAATTAATGGACGTCCATTGTCCTTTCAAAAGAGAGAGAAAGAGAGAGAGAGAAACTTTCCATTATGCATATTGTGTGGTAGGGTTGCTATAACTGCTTATCATGTGCAACAAGTGTGCCAATAGATATTTTTAGTTGATGGCACATAGAGAAATGTCATTAAGAAAAGGCGTGAAATGAAGAACTAGCAAACTCAATATCTCAAATGCGTATGCGTGACAGTAGATTAAACTCGACATTCATGATCTTTCTTAAATCATTCTTGATGAATTGCTTATTTGATCTTTTATGAAGTTGTTTTAGTAGAGCTTTAGTATTTATTTTAAACTTACTAATATTTTGAATGAATCAAATGAGAATAGAAGCCTCCTATTTATAGAGTTTAAAGATTAATTTTATATGTTGGATGGTTTTGAGATTATTGGTTGAGATTAAGACTTGTTACTGAAGCTTATCCTCTCATTTAGCTTTCATGAGCTTAGATATGAGCTTAGGGTTTATGATAATTAAAAGAAGCACATTTTCATTTTAAATAAGTCTGAAGCACACCTAAGCCTCTTTAAGGTCCAATAAAGTCAAATGAAGCTTAAATGAGCTCAAGAAAGGTGTCTTTGAGTTTATTTTTTAGGTATAAGATAACTGAGTAAAGCCAAAAGTAAAAAAATGAGTTATGAGATTCTTGTTCGGAACCTACCAAGCTAAATCTTCCTAAAATATTCCTAATCGAGCCAGATTCCTTAAGCTTTGTCGCTAGTCCAAGAAATTGGTCCATGGTATAAAAAACATATAGCTGAAGTCATACATAGATTTGGGTATAGTTTCGATTTGACTTGATTTTCCTTTTAAATCAAACCATATCAAGGGTTGCAATTTTTTTTTTTACCACTTCAAACTAAATCAGATGGATATGTTTAATATTTTCTATGGGACACAGAACTTCATCTCAATCATATTTGGTTCATGCAATGATCCATAAATTGTAGCCTAAGAAAATTTACATGCATAACAAGAAACTTTGAATAGGTCTTGACAAGTGATTTAATTTATGAAACTAGCATATCGTATAAACTTTTAGTTCACCTCTATACGTATTTTAATAACTTATGGCAGTAAAACTCAACTACATATGCATCTTTATAAGTATAAATTTAAACTTCTTTCGAATGTAAAAAGAAAAACAATTTTATTACAACTAAAATATTATTTCAATTTTAAAAACAACTTAGTTTGGTCTTTTTTCAATTTAATCTATAGTTCATTCCTCCGAACAAACGGTAAATTTTCAATTTGCCTCAATGAGTGAATCTTCGAAATCAAATTTGAAAAATAAATTGTATTTTCATATTGGTTTGATTGGTTTAGTATGTGATTTAATTTACTTGAATTGTTTTATTTTATTTTTTTCATCTCTATTCGCATCACTCCAGCGATGGTATTCTAGTCATCTCCTCAACTGCCTTCTTTTCATATATATTATAGAGAACTATTGGCTTTTTTGCTTTTTAAGGTTACTAGGTTTTTTTGCCTTTTAAGGTTACAAGTTGAGGAAACACTAATGCGTGGTTGAGGGAATCCACAATTTGGCCATAAAGGGCTTCAATTCACTCCACGCTCCATTTCAGGCAAAACTTTGTCCTCGTCCTGACAAAGCAAGTTCCAAGCATAGCACTGTTCTTCATGATTGTCAGCATAAGCACTAATTTGTAACCTCATATGATGTGAGTGATAATTTAAACTGGATATTTAAGACCTCTTCCAGGTTTACGTTAAGAAAAAAAAAATGTTTATACATATTATCAGTGCGTATTATGTACGGACTTGTTTCAATAATATAATATATTGGGGTGTGTGTTGGTGGTGGGTGGGGAACGTCTAGGGTACAACCTATATTTTGCAAAAATATATAATTTATTGGTTAAACTTTAAATATTACAATATCACCTCTAAATATGTCCGTTTGAAATGTTATTCCCTCCAATGATTTTGCTAACATTATGGTAATTTCAACTAACGAAAATTAAATGTCCCTTACCGACGAACGTAAATAATATAGTAAATAGAATAGAATAGAGTAGAATAAAAATAAATAGTAAGTATCTATATCAAAGATACTCTAAATCTGTATATAATGGAAATCATAACAAAATATAAAATAAATTACTTGAATCTATCCTTGCAACCTTTTAATAAATGCAAACATGATATTGCTGTTGCTCCTATCGATAATCTCCAACAATAGCAACTCCTGCATATAGTTCTTGATGGACACCTTGTATCCTAAGTATCTTAGTTTAGCCCAAGCCTCCCTCTTAACATAACTTTAGTAAAACTAGGCCTATAACTCAACCTTAAACTTTTCTCATGCATTGATTCCCCAATTTCCCATATAACTCCGTCATATTGTCTTGCCACCATATTGTGGCCCTTAGCCTCAATACTTCGTCTAGTACTCTGATCGTATTAAAGTATTTCTCTATCCTTTAGAGGAAGTTGTTTATTTCTCTAGCATTCTTAGACCCATAAAAGTTTTTGGACATGGGCACATCCACTTTTTTGCTTCTACCTAAGCTAGCCCTTATTCCGCCTCAAAATGGGGTTAAACTCATTTTCAACTCTTCTAACTCCTTTAAGAAACCCATCATTGCTTCTATGGCAGCATCTTATCTCTACATATATCACTTGTAGCCAAGGTATTAGCATCTCCATGGGAGCTCCTCTTTAAGCTTATCCAAGTCTTTCTCTACAACTTGAACACAATCCATCACATTTACCATGTGCAACTCTACCTTAGCTAACCTAACCTATAAGAATGCTATGCTTGCATGAGATTTTCCTTAAATGGCAAACTCACTAGTTGTAAAAGGACTCATAAAGGGCTTAGTATTCTTAGCAACAACTTTAAGAACATTCTTCTCCTTCATCTTAGATAGAAAGTTTGTTTTAATACCACATCTCAATTTGTAGAGTATTTTCACTAACTTTGATGTGCAACACTAAGACTCTTCGAAACCACCATTAAGAGGCTAAAGTCCTATTTGGATTTTTTTTCCCTATATTTGTTTAAAATCTGGTGTTTGAAAAACTTATGTTATTTATATCTTTTTTATTTCTATTTCATAACTATTATAAAGATGGTAATTAAAGTGCTATAATTGGAAAATGAAAATTCGCATGCTTTTAAGAAAAAAAGATTTGAAAAAGTATATTTTATGTATTAGAGATTATTATTTTAATTAGCATTTTTGTAAATATGAATAAAGTATAAGATAGACAAATTCAACTTTATTGGGGTTTATTGAGTATTTAATTTAGAAGAGAGTTATATATAGAATTATATTTCTTTTTTTAGATTTTATTTTTACTAAATGTAGAATTTAAGTTAACACCAAAAATATAGAAAAAGATGAATCAAATGGAGTATAAATCAACCTATTCACCAAAAGACATAAGAACACACTTACTAGGGAAGAAACCTTAAAGAGAGAGATTTAAGAGTAAGAATAAATTATTGTATTTTTAGGTTGATTACAAGTAACAATATAACTCCCTTATATACAAGAGGTTTCCATAAATGAACTGTTAGGATTTATCCTATCTAATAGCTAAAATATATTCTTACCTAATTGATGGGATCATGAGTTAGAAATGCCAATGAAAGAGCTAAGGATGGAACCTAATCTAAGACATGGACCATAAAGCTCTCTAAAATTGTAAAGATGCATGGATGTAACTTTAAGAAGATTTAACTAAAACGAGGAAACTAGTACAAAACCAGTTTTACTTAATCTAAGCTTAGACCAACAGACACTTTAGCATGGCATACCCCATCCAATTAGTCTACCATCCCATTTGCATAAACCATACAAGAAGGATAAGCCCATCACTATGTCTTAGAAACATATTTAACCAATTGAGCTAGCAGAAGGAGCAATGATTTACTCCAAAGATTCGTTTTAAGTAATAAGAAAACATGGAAATACAATTCTAAGAGTTGCCATCCAAGTAGCCATGTTGGCCCTCTAAATCGCCACCAGCCTCCAATTACAAATAAGCTTCTAGCTTCCTATCAGCCTTTAAGGCATTTGAATGCCTAGTTCCGTATTGGATTAGCTACCTAACTGTAGCCCCAATATGTTAACTTGGTGTTATTATATTTATGCCCTTGAAACATTTGGCAAACTTTGATTACCATCTACTATCTTGTTAATGTGAGAACTCATTTTAAGTAATCTTAATTATTAAGTATTCTCTTTAATCTCTAAGGGTTCTATTAACCCATTATGATTGTGGCAATCCCATTATTGGTTTTAATTTTGAAAACAAAATCCTTTAGCACCCTAAATCCAGTTTAGTGCACAAAAGTTTCTCACCATCGATTCAGAATCAAAACTAGTTTGTATTTGGCGTTAATAAGTCATGTTTAGTGTCATTTACATCTTTATCCCTTTTATTTCCCTTAAACACTCTAAGAACCTCAAAAATGAATGTTCTAGCTTGTTCTAGTTTGTATTTGGCATTAATAAGTCATGTTTAGTGTCATTTACATCTTTATCCCTTTTATTTTCCTTAAACGCTCTAAGAACCTCAAAAATGAATGTTCTAGCTTATTCTTCCTCTTTGGCACCAATTATTTGTAAGTCAAGTTCAAGTTTCTTATCATGGTAAACATCATGTTTAACTTGGTATTAGAGTTTTGGACATGATGCCCTCAACAAGTTTGATTTTCTTTACTTTTCATTGATAATTTACTATGTTAAAGTTAGTTTATACGGAAAAAATTATCTATTAGTTATTGTTATTTTGGTTGGTAAGAATGATGTTAAGTAATTGTTGACCATATTATTGTTGTTATTGATAGAAAGTAGTTGATTGAGTTGAGTTGAAGCATCTAATGTAATGAGACTTATTTATTATTTTGATGGTTGTGTTTGTGCATGGTGAGTGGGTGTATAGACCATATGTTTGTTGAAACTCCCAAAAGAATTGAGGTTATTAAATCATGTTGTGAGAAGTATGTCAGGCGAAAGTATATATGGAGGAGTTAGTAGAGGACAATGGAGATACAATAATAGCAAGAAAAGTGTGGTTAATAATCCCATAATGGAAGAACAATGAGAGAAAATGAAGTTGATCACGATGTTCAGGTGTAGTTAGAGTCCATATGTACCATGATGATGATGAAATGATCGAATATAATTTTAGTAATGATCATATAGTTGGGGAAGGAAATGCCTTGCTGAGATTTGAGACTAGTAAGATGAAAATCTAACCTTTGGTGGAAAGAAAGCTTAAGCTCCTAATGCTGGAGACATGGAGAAGGAAGTGTGATTGATATCAGGCAAGTGCACTTATCAGTTTTAATATAGCGGATGTGAGTTTAAGTCAATCCCTCAGAGACTTCGAGTACTAATATTAACCTTAGCTCTATTATCTAACCGGAAAATTATGAAGGGTTGAATTAATTAAAAATACTAAAATTAATAAACTAACCTAATTATGAGACTTGATTAAGTAATTTAGAAAGCGATAAAACTAAGAACGACTTCAAGAAAGTAATAACGTATTTAGGAATTATTTCCCCTAGTATTTAACATGTGACAGCTTAAAATATATTCAATTTAATTTCTATTATTCTTGACCGGAGGGATTCACAATTAAAGTTAATACCTTTCTCATATATATTAACCCTACTCGTAAATTATTTATTGGAATCTCTTCACTTAGTAATATAATTTAGAATTGCATTAATATATAATGAATTCCTACACAAACAAACAACTTTCTGGAAGAAACATATATCTTATCTCTAAATATATATGTAATTCTCTCTAATTATGTAAAGATCTTATTATACATGTAATTTCTCAATCATCATGCATAATATCATAAATTGATATTCTAGAAATATTAATTAACAATTAAATAACATAATTGAATAAAAAAAAGATAGAAACTTTATTGAAAATTATAAATCATTCTAATAGTCACATGAAACCATAGGTTCCATAATCCTAAATACACGAATCTTAAGCTATCATAATGAAACTAAAAACGAATTCCAACAAAACCAATAAATAAAACATGAAAAACCCCTTTTATTGATGATGAATCTCTTCAATCTTGAAGTTGGATGTTGCTTTCGCCCTTTCTCCTCTCCTTTTCCTCAAGTCCTTTCTCTTTTGAATGTCTAATCTTGTATGCGAAACCTTAGTATGTCCTTTTATAATGTATTGAAAGGTTTCCATTTTCGTCACCAGACACGGCCTGGGATACAGTTGTGTCCCCAGGTCGTGTAACTTTCTGACCTCAGTATATTTTCTTGGATTGACACAGCTTGGGGACACAGTTGTGTTTGTATCCCAGACTATATAACTTCAAAACTTCATAACTCATTCATTTGAACTCCGAATTGAGTGAAACTTGATTCCTTTTCTTCGTTTTCGATCCATGAACACGTTCAAACCTTGAAATCAAAATTTTACTTAGTTAAGTATCAATTTCTTTACAGAAAACTAAAGATGTAAGGGAAATACTATAAAATCACCATGTAAAATGTATTTAAAATAAGAGTTATCAGTGATAATTTAAAGAGAGATAGAAATATTGCTGTAAAAATGGTTTATATACCGATACCATCACCAAGAAATGTTTTTGAAGTTGCAAACACTACAATAAGGAGGCATGGGTATTGATAATTATGTTGAAAATTTTTAGATGTTAATGATACAATATGAATCGGATGAACATAAGGAGTAAAACATTTGTAGGTTTATCACAGATTTGAAGTATGAGATTAGGAAATTATGGAACTACAACCTTACAAGACACTTGATAATGTGATATAGTCGGCTAACAAAGTTGAGAGGAAATAACAGTGTAGACATTATTTTCTACATCTAATTTGGGATCTCTTAAATCTTTTAAGGATTTTATAGTTGGTGACATGCCTATAGATAACATAAAAGGTGATGTTGGGGATCATGAAAGGCAAGGCATATAGAAGTTTGAGCAAGGGCGTAGTAGCCAACAAAAAATGCCTACTAAACTTTGTGATCTAGACTTTGAAGAAGTAACAAAGAAGAACTTAAGCAAAGTTCAATGTTTTAAGTGCTTAGGTTTTGGGTACATTGCTTCTAAATACCTAAACTAGTGTATTCCAGTGTTGAATGGGACTATACCTAAGCTTGATGTAGTGAGTGAAAAAGAAGATAAGGGAGTTGATAAGGATGTTGAGAGGCCATTGTAACCTATGTTGAGAATTCTCAACACATAGTAGTTGAAGGGGTTTGTTTAAAGGCTCTACTGGTAAGGCGAGTTATTAGTGATAAGATAGCTATTGTATATGGATAGCTAGGAAACTTATTTTACACTAAATACTTAGTGAATGGTAAGACATGTGCCATTATTTTATATAAAATGGAAGTTTTTCCAATATAGCTTCAACAGTGTTTGTTGAAAAAATGAAGCTTTCAACCATGGAGCACCTATAATTATAGAGCCATTTGGTTTGACAATAAGGGGTAGTACACGTGCAAAAGCAAGTCAATGCACCATCAGTCATTAGGAAGTATGAAAATGAAATGTTATGTGATGTAGTCTCGATGGATATAGCTCATGTAATTCTTAGTAGGCCATGGCAATTTGATATACAAAGTATGCATGATGAATTTGGAAAACTATGCCTCCTAGAAAAATGGTCATAGCTATACTTTATTGCTTATAGATGTTGAGGAGATTCAAAAGGATCAACTGACTATAATCAATAAGAAGGGGAAAAGGAGCTTATTTATTGCTCTCTCTCTCTCTCTCTCTCTCTTTTAATTTTAGGATTAAGAAACCATGAAGATTTGGATTATTACTTTAACCTCACCGATGTGATGATGGCACCATAGGATCATACAGCTAATGAAAGAGCCAAAGATTGAACAATTTGAGGGTAAGCCCCAATAAGTACTTTAAAAGTGGAAATAAGCACTTCAAGAAGGTCCAACCAAGAAGGGGAAGTAAGTATCAATTTGATTTTTTACTTAATCCAAGTTTAAAATAATTTGAATTCCTACGAGGAAAACTGCATCTAATTGGTCCCCTTTTCCCATTTGCATGAACCACACAAGAAAGATAAGCTTATCTTGATATCCTAGAAAACCTATTCAATCGACTGAGCAAGCACCAAGAGCATTACTTCAATCCAAGTATCCTTTTTAAGTAATAAAGGAACGTGGAAGTACAATTCAGGATTTGCCATCTGAATGGTTACTTGCTTCCAATTGTAAATAAGCTTACTACATAGGCATTTGAATGCTTAGTTTCCCATCAAAATGGTTACCTAACTTAAGCCCAATTAAACACATTTTTCTTACATTTTTATTGTAAGACTTATATTATTTATAATTATGCCATTGAGACATCTTAATGATTATTTAGGGTTTATTTTGCAAATATTAGATGTTAACTACTCTTTGTTGTTCTCATAATATAAGAGGTCACTGTGTCTTCTTGATTATTGAGTGTCAAACCCAATTTTTGATATAATTTTACTTAGTTTAGATCATATCAAACATTATGCCAATTCATTATAGACCCTTGACTAAGATTTAAGGAAATTTTGGTTCTTCTTTTAGGTTTGGATTTGCCACCTAACCAAGGTTAGGGAAAAGGGTAAGTTAGAACTGAACAGGCAAAACGACCTTAACTTAGTTACTAATCTACAACAAAATTATGCATAAAGGATCATTGAAGAACATTGAATAACCAAGTTTATACTGACTATATGAATTAATACTTTGGGAGGACAACAAAATTAGGACAAAATGCAACATTAAGTATGCCAAGTCACAAATTTCATTCCAAGTAGATTTCTTATGAAGTGTGTTAAACCAAAATTATTTTATAGAAGGCATCCAATTTTGTGAATAATTATTCCTCTCCACAAGTCCACAAATGAAGAAGTCATAAGGAAATTTTGATTTTCCAATAAACAATATTTCTAAGATCATCTTTAAAGTTAGCTTATTTCATTGAAGAAACCTAAAGCTAAAATAAATTGAAACTTTGTTAGTGTGTCATCTGATATTCATAACAAAAAAAAAAAAAAAATTAAAGTCACAAAATTCCACAAATTCTCAAATAATTTTATTTCTCTATAAAAGCTCATAAAGGAAGAAATTATCGAAAAGCTCTAATTGTAAGTATCATGTCATAAATGTTCAATTGCTAAATTGGGGGCGACAAAATGATTATAAGAATAAAACATTACACACCAAGAGATAAGCACTACATCAATGATACAAAACTCAAATTATTCTACTACAATTTATCAACAAGTAGAAAGAAACGGTTTTATAAACAAGTTAAACGATAAAAGCAACAACTCAATACCTTACACATGATCTACAATAACCAAAAGTAGTTAACTTAATGGAATGTCCAATACCCCATGAGGATTTTTAACTTAAGGGGCAAAATGTAATGGGTTATCTCGGTAGTTAGCCTTTTAGGCTAATATAATGCCATAAACCAGTTTAATAAGCTAGTGATATGGTCTAAAAAACCAACACTTATTACAAATGTCTTACGAAAATTCAACTTAATAAGCTTGAAATAAGGATTACTGAATCCCCTATATTTTACCCTAATTGGTTCTCTCTTGTGCGAACATTAGGTTTAGAAGAAGTCTTTTGGAGATTGTTTGGGTTCTATTGGCCTCCATGGGACTTAAAATAGATAAAATAAGCCTTATTAAAAGAACAAGCCCTTTATAAAGGAGTTAGACCTTCTTTATTTTTTATAAACCTTATAGGCTTTTGTAGGCCTAGTTTAGCCCACTTCCAAAACCCAAGTACATAAGAGAAAAAGGGATTAACATGAGTTGTTGGGTCATGAAGAACGATCCAACAACTACCATCAATAACTACCAGTGACAATAGATCTTAGCCATTAATCTCAAGATAATCTAATGATGATGTAAAACCCGAAATAAGGGAAAATAAAAATGTAATACAAGATAAAATAATAAAATAAAGATAAAGTAATAAAATAAATTATTATAAAAGTTAAGTAGGGGCAATTTAGGCATAAGGCATTTCATCGAACCTTAGGTGTTTAAGCCTTTATCACACTTATAGAAACCCTTTTTGCTTCTTTTCCTATATGTGCAACAGCTGGTCCTTAGGGTATGTGCAATTTCTTGAAGCCATGAAGTGAGAAACACCAAAGTTTAGCGTTTCTAAGTTGAGGGATCAAAAGTAAGGCTATTACAATGCCTTTTAATTGTATTTTTCTCGCGGATTCTTACTAGGAGACCCGCCTTTTTTGCATAGGACTGCCCAAACCGAATTTGAGAGGCCTCCTTAGATGTCCACAATAGATCTCGTGTGATGAAAGCAAAATTAAAAGGTTTAAAACTTCAAGGTAAGGTTATAAGGGTGCTTTCTTTGAATTTGTTACGTTTCTTAAAAGATCTTATTTTTTGAGTAGGGTAGCGGGTAAAACAACCTTAAGGGTAGTCTTATAAGTGGCTTACGATATGTTTGCAATGATGGGCACGTTAAAATCGAGCCGCAACAAGTATGTTTCTATTCTGACTTACCTTGTTATTGTTGTTTTGTCGAGTTGTGTGTTGATCGATGTTTTTTAGTAGGGATTTCGGTTGTAGAGTGTTTTAATCTAAGTTCTTTAGTGATTGGAAGTAGTAATGTTGTTGGGTTATGGAGTTAGGATTAGTGATGCACGAAAATGGAAAAAGTAGGGTGTGTCCAAGGGATGAACATGTTGCTACAATTTGTAGATTGTAGTAGGCATCCAAACGCTATCCCCCGTAGCGTTACGATGCCAAGTGCAACTCTACACCTTTTGATCATAGCATTCGGACACTAGATGAACTAGCATCCAAATGCCATGACCCTTGACGTGTATAGTGGCTTTCCTTTAGGTTTCTAAGTGTTTTCTAATGTGTTTTCTTATCCTAAAACCTTTCCCAAACAATCATAACGTGTTTTAACATCCCATAACTTATCTTAAACTTAGCCCATCTTCTTAGCAATTTTAGGACCCTAAAATGTTGAGTTGTAAGAGAGTGAGTGACATGTTCTGAGTTGAAGATTAGTGCTAGATAAACTTAGAAACTAAGTATTTGTGTTGTTTCTCTTATAAATAGGTCATGCGATACTTGTATTAGATTCTAAATAAATGCTACAGTCGAGTACGGGGTTTGCATGTTGTTTATGGGTGTATAAGATTAGTAAAGCTAAATGGAATTAATAAAAACTTGGCTTAAATAAGTATAATGCTTGTACTTGGCTAGGCCCAAAGGACTGTGAGGACCAAACCTTGGGGTGGCATCTCAATGATCCTTACGCAATAGTGTCTTGATTGGAGTCATGTCTGGAAATGATCCAAGTAAATTTATGATGTTTCTTGATTACTAGGGTATTGGGGAGGACCTAATATCAATACTTATATGTATTATATATATTATATGTCGGATTCATGAGTTACTCCAAATCTTGGGACATCGAAACTATGTTTCTTATCAAACCTAAACAAAGATAATAACTAGTGGTTGTTGTGTTTAGATATTTGAATTAGCTGTTGTATGTACTTGTGCATTTGTTGTGTGCTCATGCATACGTGGTTGTAGCGTATATTAAGCTTTTGCTCACCCCTTAGCATTTTATGTTTTTAGATATAGGCACAAGATTTGATAACTGTAAGGAGTACTACAGTGAGTATGGGTACCATGTTGAGGATGTTGATTTTGAAGATTATTATTATGATTTTGGTGATGGTTCAATATAATTTTTATAAGAATGAAGGTTTTGTTGTCATGTTGACAAACAAAGTTATTTTCTTTTATATGACTTCTTGGGTCATAAGAAGGCACCTAAGACTTCTCTTGTTATTGTCCAGTTTAGTTGTTGGCTTTTATTTGATGAGTTTAGAAACGTTAAAGTTTTGGTATAAAGTACATTGAACAGTTTGTAATTAAATCATAAGTTTAACTCTATTATAAAAAAATGGAATAATTTAGGTGTTGATCACTTTTTGTATTATTGGTGAATAGAGGATATCTAAGGCATCCCTGTTTTATGGTATTGGAGTTATTATATGTGTTTGGAGATAAATGAATTATGTAATAACATTAGTTGATTGTTTTAGATGCTTGGCGTGTTACTAAATCATAGGGATACGTGACGGGCTATAATTTCTTGAGTTTTAGGGTGTTATAGATCAAGATTTGTCTCTAAATCTATAAATAGGAGGTTGATTCTCTTATTTCAAACACATTCTATTATCTGCAAGGTTTAAAAAAAATGTGAAAGCTCTATTGAAATCTCCTCATAAAAGATCAAACAACAGATTACTTAAGAATGGATTAAAAAAAACTACTAAATCTGCTCATTACAATCATTTATCCACACATAGCCATTTAGTTTACATGTTCCTCATTGCACATATCTCCCCATCACATCCATACACGTATCATTTAATCAGGTGATCTCAAAGAACTACCTTCATACTTATTGCATGTGTTATTCAAAGGAATAACAACAAAGGTACTTTTTTCCTTTTATTAAAATCATGTTATTCAAAGGATCCATGAATATGTATATTAATACAAACAAGAAATATTAACATTTCCATTCTGTAGAACATGTAATGGAGAAAAATTAGAAATTGAGGATGTCTTGTATATTCCATAGCAAACTAGCATGTGAAAATTCTTAGAGGATTTGTGATGCAATCTTATTTTCCATCTCTAGATTACAAGCCTCAAGTGATTCTTAACCTTTCTTTACATTCTACAAATATCATATCCCTTTACCAATCAATCCTTGGAAACTTTCAAGGTTCTTAGCATTGAACTTTATTTTTGCCTTGCTTTCTCTCCTTTTCCCTTTAATTATCTCCCTAATCAAATAATGAAATTAGATATCTCTTCTTCTTCTTTTTTTTCTTAATTATTTTCCTTTATGTCATGTTTAGTATGTAAGAATAGATCGGAATAAAATCGCGATTCTAAATTCCATTTCTTTTCTTAATATTTAGAAGTGCATTAGAAAGTCGAAATAGTGATTCCATGGAATCAACAATTCAAGCTTGAAAGAGAAATTTGATTTTGGCTTGAAAGAGGCATTTGATTTAGGTTTTAAGCAGGTGGAATCATGATTCAATTCCTCTCTCTACATTTATTATTATTAATTAAATTATTTTTTAACCTTCAACTTAATTATGAAGGGTATTTTTAATAATTATTATTATATATACATTTAATCCTATTATATTCTATTCAATTCCATAAACATATCCAAATACAAGAAAAGATTTATCCCTTCTTTCAACATTACATTTCATTTTATATCACTCCGTTCTGTTACATTCCCATTCACGTGTATCAAAGTTAGATTATTTCCTTTTCCGTCCGTTCCTTCTCCCATCTTTCTCTCTTCCCAAACACACTGTGTATGGCGTCAGCACGACCCAACATGTTGGGTTATTCTCACGTGCGATATCCATATGCCAACTCGAGATGTGGGAAACGGGAAGTGGCATGAAATCAAAAAATTAAGGAAAAGATTTCCTTCTGTTTTTCAGGTTACCACTTGACGTAGTTGGAGAATGTGAATGCACATATCCGTACTTGGACTTGAGTAGAAAATAACTAGTCGTAGTAAACTCCAATTTGGGTAAAAATAATATATATGGTGGTGTCCTGTGTTCCTCTACTGGCAAAACAAGTTCCAAAGATGGCACTTTCAAGGATTTGGTTCTTTCAAATGCATAAATCAGTACTTGATTCGCAAGCAATTGCAAGTGGGTTTCCATTAAACCGCATTTCGCTTCAAAATTAAGGAACTTTTCAATAATAAAAGTAAATCTATGGACATTTTGAAGAAATATATATATAACCAATTTGGTGAACCTGACTTATAATTTTGGTCCAACTATTTAGGCCTACTTGGCAAATTAAAAAGGAGTGACTGTATTTCACAACCCTATTGCGAAATTGAAGCAAGTTATTATTGTTATTATTGCCACTAAGTTAATGAACAAATAAGAGTTAATTTAAATAAGTTGGTTTTCTTGGTATATGTATTTAAACAAGTTAGTTCAAACATTCATGTTACGGGTTGAATTTGGATTTTACAAAGTTTTTTTTTTTTTTAATTTCCTAAAGTTATTGTCTTAAAAATTTAGCATATATAACTGAGATTAGAAAAAAGAAAATAATATCGTAATATAACGTCTCAAAATATTTCAAAAATCTAAAAAATTTCTAACTCTTGGATTTGTAAATCTACCTAAAATACTTTAAAAGATTCTTTCCATCAAGGGTTAGAATCAAAATGGAAATGGATCTTCTAAATAATTTAGATAAAGTTACAAATTCCGTAGTTAAGATTATTTACATTTTTGAAATATTTTATAAATTATCTTATTTCTTTCAATCTCAACCATATTTTTTTTTTAAATTATATAAATATGAATTAACTAAAAAATATTACATATATACAAATCATAAATCGCATTTGAGAAATGAAATATTAGAAATGACAAAAGTGTCATATTTCTTAAATACGATTTAATATTTTATCTATAGTAGTTATCTTGCATTTAAGAGAATCAACATATATTAATTGTCTGTATGTCAATCTCTTAAATGCGATATAGATATAATACTCATGGTACATTTAAGATATGCTATATTAATATAATTAATTTTTAAAATATGATATAAGTACAAATACTTATACCGAATCTATAAATGCAAAATAGACTTAATAAATTGATAATGTATTTTATATAATTAATAAGTATGTAATATTTATTATATGTGATGGTAAATAAGTAAAATTTTTTCTTGATTACACATGATGCTATTTTAAAAATATAATTTTAAGAAAGTTAAAAAAAGGTAAAATTAAGACAATTAGAATCCAGTAGAAAATAGCATGTGGCCTGACTTTCCTGGTGGAGTTTCCAGGTCAGTTACTAAGCTTTCATACTCCCATCTTTTTTTGGAACAGCTTTACAGTGCAAAGCACCATGGGATAGGAATTAGGATGTCTACCCATTTGTACCAGTCAAGAACTAAACTAAGGCCAACTCAAGGCACGGTTGAAATTTATATATTAGAAATATCATCGCCTTTACACTTCTTATTATCTCTGTCGTGTTGCGAAATATTCAAGGATTTCCTAAAGAGTTTCTATTAAGCTGCATGTTTGGTCTGTTACACACAGGACACGGCAAATTGGCCCAAAATCAATCAGTCTGAAGAAGACAATTAAAAAAATCATATCTATCCTACCCTCAGCACCGTCCAAGCATCATAGATCATGTGAAGTTCTTTTAATAACATATTCTATTGATGAATTTGTAATTTTGTTTTATTTCTTAGATTTGTGAACTGAGTTAGAGAGATTTTTCAGTTTTTATCTTTCCGGTGAGCCATGAAGAGCATATTGTTTAGGTTTACTAATGATGAATTATAATACAATAAGTATATAAACTAGTGGGTCGTTACTTATATGGAAAGATTGATATTACTTTGTATGCTTATTGTTGTTATCGTTGTGTTTGTTTTCTAAAAAGGGCTAACATCATATTTGTAAACTTTACCAAAATATATAATTTAATATATGTTCATTGAAAAGATCAATTTACTAACTTATGAAAATTTTTGTGTTTATTTAGACTACTTAGACCTAACTCTTTGGTAAGATTCCTTCACTACCACAATACACACATAGTTGAAGGTACTCAAAACAAAAGTTTGTCCCGTACCTCAAGGGGACTAACCTTTCTCCGCTCGGCATGAGAGAAGGTTATTTCGAGGTATATGTGAAAAGTATTAAGACTCATTTTAGTAACACCATTACTCCTAATTTGACCTTATATCGGCTTAACAATATCGACACACTTGCTATAACTGCATTAACAACTACCAAAACCTCGTAGAATCATTGTGTGGTCATTACATGTCCAGAATTTCACACAGAACCCAATTAAGGGCATGACTCCTACCCGCTACTCCTTCTACGTTTTTCAGCCTCTGGGACAAGTAATACCTTTCTAACATCTAATACATGTGGAAACTGACTAGGGTAGTTGACAAGTATGAGATAGCGCCAATATCAATGCGTGACCATCAAAGATCACGATTACAGGGGAGGGGATATTAAATATTCTTAGGTGTCTCCACAAATACAAGAAGAGTACAACAAGATCCAGTATACAAAGGCTAGTTACTTGCTTCGCATTTTAGGGCGTGAGATACAACGAACCATCTTACCTCAGCTGAGGTGCCTTACAATCACACTAAGTTCTAAAGAAGCATGGAGGAAGGGTAGTTAGTCTGGCTATATCAAGAGCCCAGGTGAAAAGAGAGCTTGTTAAGCCTATAGCAAGCCTAGCTGCAATTGCTTACATGGGTAGATTCCATCGAGACAAGAGGAGTTTCAATTTCGATGATATTTCATGTCTCCATCTATCAAGAGAGGGAAAGGTATCCATTGCAATAGGGTGGACAAGCGAAAGTTATGTAAAAAATCACCTTTAATATGATATGAATTGACACGTGATACCTTTTTATTTTTTATTTTTTGAGAAAAAATACTATTATTCGAACTATCAACAATTGAAACCACAACTTAGATCCAAGTAGACCACACCATGCTTAATAGTGTGTTTTTTCACATGACAAGGGACAATCTATGACATAAATAAGGCATGTGTTGTATAGTGTTCCATGTGAGACTTATTATAGAGATAGAAGATTTTGAATTGTAACTTGCAATTTTCATAAGAGAATTGGTCTATTTTGATTTAATTTTTCTCATTTGATTCAAGTTTTGATTTAGAAGAAAATACTTGGTCTTTAATCCACTTTATGATTACTTTCAAATCATACAGAGATTTCCACAAAACATTTCTAAAACATTCTTGTAACCCTTAGAAGTGTTTTTGTAGAAATCTTTGTATAATTTAAAAGTAATTGTTACGCCCCGAAGCGGCAGAGTCGTAATAGCCCCGCCGTGTAAATCACCCTAAGATAGAAGTTGGCCTTACAACCACTATCTTAGACCTGATCTACACAAGGCGTCAACGACTAACCCGCTTTGAAGTAAACAGTTTGTAATTTAAATAAATCATTTATCTAAGAAAGTGAGGAAGTATATATATTCACTATAATTTAGTGATTACAATTATCGTTTGCAATGTTTCTCCGAAATATATTTCCTAGTTATTACATTATTAAAAAAAACGAGAAGTTCTAAAGTAAAAGCTTAAACCTTAAAAATATATTTTCGTTCTTCAATATTTTTTCTCACTTCCAAGGATCCAGCAGTTGCTAGCTTCAAAGTAGTTGTGGCCGCTTCTTAGCCAGCACCTGCACGATGTCTATAGGGATGTGAGCAACCACAGCTCAGTAAGTTAGGACGGAGGACTTAAAACTATACCATACACACAACAAGGTTTTCAATCACTTATTAGGTGCAATGCATGTGCAAGCAAATGCCATCGCACGACGTTGTCCGGCCTGTCGTGAGATTAGAGAAATTGCGCCCGCTCTAATCCGGGTTGAGGAGTTGCCGTTAATACAACAGCTCACGACCAAACCCAGGATTGTGTAATGGAGACCTTTCTCCTCCCGCGATTACCTTCGAACCACTGTCTTCACCCTCGCCGTGACCTCCTCTCCTGTCACTTAGTTCGACTAAGGATGAAGAAGGGACCATTTTGCAATCCTACGCTATCCCTTTCAAAGGGGTCAGTATTTGGCCGGAGAGTCCTAAGTTCCCCTAACGGGTTGCCATGCATGTCCGATTATGATTACTGGTCATATATTTGATTAAGTCCAGTTTAGGGTGATCAATCATTTCATGCAAATCATACAATACATGCTACAGCAACAAACAGAATCATAGCATCACCCATAATCAAGCACATGCACACATCCAACTATCTAACAAGCACAACCAAGCATAATCTCAAGCCTCCCAAAATACAATATAGTATTAATCCCAACTTACCTCGATTCTTCGCTCACTCACTCGAGGTCCAATTTGCTTAGGCCATCGCCGATCATCCCTATAATACGAACGTGGTTTCAGTATTTCATATAATATTATAAGTTCATCTTATCCTATAACGCTTATTGTTAGGTTTTGTTTAAGGTTTAATATGCCTAATTATCTAGGTATTAAGTCTTTTTCAATTATTCTAGGTTTAGGATTAGGTTCGGGTTCAGTTTCTGCATTGATTTCTAAATTAGGTTCTAGTTCGATTTTCTAAGTAGCGTTTTATATTCTAACCCTAGAAATTCGTTTCAACCCATAATGTGAAATTAATCACATTACTTCTCGACCTCCTAAATATCATTATTACCCTTAGTCAATATTTTATTTCATCCGGTACACTTATATCCTTATTAGTGTAGCGAATTTACTCTTAATGTGAGAAATTGTTACATTTTTCATATAATTACATAAATTCAAATTTCCTATCAGATTTATTGTACATTTTTATTATTATCACAATATCAATTTTTATTATAATATTTCCTATTTATTATATTTCCAATAATTACCTATTATGTATATATTACACTTCTAATATTTATATCACTCTAATTATCATCTATAAACACCAATTATCATTTCAAAATGTCTAAATTCATCCTAAATCAAATTTTACTCCTAATTACCCTAATTTACAAAATTAACTTAAAATGTACTATTTTTCCATATTACTTATTTACTACATAATTAACCTAATAATTACATATAACACCCTAAATGCTACAAGTATCATTCTCCATCAGATTTCAACATCCCTAAAAATCTACTTATTCACTAAGTCAGTAATTAATAATTTAATTACTTAATTAACCTTAAATTACCCACTTTATGTCTCATTTTAATGAAAAATTATCTAAAAATTTCAAAAATTAATTTTTGAAAACGGGCTTCATAGCACTATTCTATATCATCTAAGTAATCTACAAAAAAAAATTTGGGCTTGAAACTACACTCTTAAGGTAATTTATTTCTAAACCGAAACATGCTCGGTTTTGCATGATTTCTCAGGGATAATATATTACGGGGCATGTTTTCATCAAAATAATATTTTTTCTACAAACTACATAAAAAAATATCATAGAATAACAAAATTCATAATTTTATAATAATATTTACTATTTTTACAAAATTACACAAAATCGGGCTAGAAATTGGACTCACCGATTTGGGTGGCTCCGGCCACCGCCGGCCGCCGTGGCCTTATCGTCCGGCCTGGCCGCTGCCACCACCGTGTGGTGGTGGTGGTGGCCGTCCACTCCCAGCTCCTCGTCTGGTGTGGGTCCCTTTGAAAGTCCTAATTGCATAGTTTTTCTAATTTTTTTTCTAAACCGAATTTTTCTCTCAATTTTCGCCTCTCCCTAATTTTTTCTGATTTCTAACTGTCCAAATGAGTTCCTGAATTTTTCCTGCTATTTATAGGGCTTTAGGGGATTTATTGTGCATTAAATGGGGCAAGACAATTGCCTTATCCCTTGATTTTTAGCTTTTATGTTGGCTTATTCTAATTGGCCGAATTTTTTCTTATTTTTCCCAGCTGCCACGACCCAATTTTGGATGATTCATGATTTTTCCTGATTTTTCTTGATTTTTCCTTAATTAATTATGAATTTTCTTTAAGCATTTAGTATTATTTTAGCACATTTCGCGTATTTTAAGTAATTACGCGTATTTATACTTACATGTAAATTCATATATAGTACAAATAAATATTCTTAAATATTATTTAAGTCATTCTATTATTTTTAGTATACATATAATCTATCTCTAGTAATTTATTAGTTATTAGATTACTCTTTTTGCTTTTTCAGTAATTAGTAATTATTATGCTTAAAATTTGAAAATTTTATAACTCTTATTTTATTACTTATTTTCTTAAATTCAAGTTTACAGGGTCATTTTTACTAATATTTCTCTCAATAGTTTATAATTTGGGGTTTAATCGGATTCCTTAACCGATCGTCCAAAACTTATGTTCTAAGTTCAATCCTACGGTCAATTAGCTTAACTTTGGGGCTTATGGTAATCATGAAATAGATTAATAATTCAACATTTTCTTTTAAATTGAAAGTTGAATCAAGTGAGAAAAATTGAGTTAAAATCAACTCCTTCTTCTTGTGGAAATTGTAAACTACAGTTTAAAATCCCTTGCCCTCTTTTACAAGTCCTGCATGAAGTGCTACACAAGATAAGCCTTGTATATGTATAGATTATCTTAATTACTTATGTGAAGAAATGAGATAATGAGCAAGGTGTGGTCTATGTTTGGATTTAAGTTGTAGCTTCTGTTTGTTACGTGCTGAAGGTGCTACATATCAATTCTTATCACGTTAGCAAATAGAAAATAATAAAGTTAGGACATGTGGTATAAATAATCACAAAATTTTCAATTAGATAATAAACTAATCTTTTCAAAATAGAAGTAGTAAATTGTATATTTTTTGTAAAATTTAGGTATCAAACGCGACATTAGTCCTTCTATAAATAAAAGATTAGTAGTAGTACAAGGATTTGATTGTGAAATAGTTTGAAGAGTTGGTGTTTATCTGTGAGATTTATACATTTGATAAAGACAAAAGAGTGTTGGAAGCTATTAATTGCATTGTCTTTTTTATTTTCAATAAGATATTGGGACTGAATTCATCGTAAGTAGGAGACCAAGAGCAAGAAAATTATATTAGTTTTGATGGAGGAAAGATCGTGAGAGCAAGGATTAAGTTTTTTAGAGGAAAGGGTCATGAGAATATTTATGACTTCCCTGATTAGATGCACTTAAAGCAACTTAACATGAGCGACAAATGCTGGAGCGCAATTTCCTTTTGCATAAGTGATATATGAGAAAAAAATTAAAATTTTTTCGATGGAAGAGAGTCATCTCAAGGAGAAATCTTTAGAACTATCAAAACTTTTGAAGTCCTTTGTGGTTTTTTTTCTTATATTCATCTACATCCCCTTTAAGTGTTAAAGCATTTATGTGAATAATATTTGCTGTACATGCTGGTAGTTGCTGCGGTCTGGTATGTGCAGTCATGTAAGTCTTGTGTTTTATGTGGTCCTAAGGGAATAAGGTGAAACTGGTAGTGGAGGGATGACTTCAAAAAGAAGAAGGGATAAGAAGTCATAGGAGCTCAATTGTACGAGTGACAGATGGAGGAACTTTAAGATATTGACCCTACTATTAGGGAGGAGAAGTGGCTTGTTTATCACCGGAGCCTAGTTTGATCTTCCAGAGCAGAAGTTGAAGGCATGATGTTGCTTCTTTGATCTCTCAATTTTATCGGATGAGAAGGGGCTCTCGAGTATATACATCGTATATTTGTGGACAACATTTGTTGGATTAGATTAATGATTAATGACGGAGATGAGTTCTCTTTTTAAAGTATTCTTTTATGAGCTCCTCACAAATCCAAATTCATAAAGAGTTTCTCTAAGTGTATAAACTTATTTGAGAAAATTTGAAAACGGATTGACTAATTGAGTGCTATCTATTTTATGCCCATTATACCAAATCTTCTTTAATCATTCAAAATCATTGCCTTCAAGTCTTTTAACTCTATCACTAGCCTAAGGAGTAAAGTTTGAGTTATTGTTGGGCTTAGGCCACGGTAGATACATTTTAGAAAGGAAATTATAGATGGATGAATTTGAAGTGGATATGCGTAGAAAAGCATCAAGCTACATGAAAATGGAGTACTTGTTTCAAGAATAAATATGCAAGAGAAATTATTACAAGGAGATTTAAGATTGTAAATAAATCGAATAATTCACAAATTACTCAAGTTTAATTAGTAAAGTAATCAAGCTTAAGTTTAAAACAAAACTTATTTATCCAAACAAGTCCATAGATAAATAAGCTAAGCTCTAACTCTTGTTTAGGCTCATGAGCTAGCTCGTAAGTAAGCTCTCGGGTTTTATATATATTATATGTATATATGCTCTATATTCTATATTATTTATTATATATAATTAAAATCCAAAAACTAATATCTATGTAATATATATAATATAATATGAGGAATTTTTAATATAAAATAATATATAATCTAATATTTATTTACTATTTACTAATCTTTTTACTTGTATAGTTATTCATTTTATATACTTAGCTTTATGAGTAGGCTCGAGCTTGGCTAGGTTCAAGCTCAATTTGTAAATAACCTAACTCGTATATCTAAATAAATTAAGCCTAGGCTTATAATTTTTAGGTTAAGTGAAAATTCAACCTTATTCAACTTTGATAATTTTTAAATGAATCGAACTTGGAATTTCAAAAGTTTGCCTCATATATTGTTTGCAGCCCTACCAGACATTATTAAGTAGATGTATTGTAGCTGACAATTTAAGAATGTCACTGTTGTAACTAAGTACAGTCCCTTCCCTTCCTCTCTTCTAGAAGGAACTAATATTCTGCTTTGCTCTTTCAAAATGCGGGAAATGAGGTGAAGCGCCAGCAGATATGATTTTTTTAGGCCCAATTACCTTCCGTTTGTGTATATCTTAGTACCACATTTTTGGTATATCAATCAAAATGCATAGTTCTTTGTTTGTCTATTATGATTGTCACCAGGTTAAATGAGAGAGATTATCCCTATTGCTGTAGAAGGGGGCAGACATACTACTACGTGTAATGTAACATACTCCTACAATGCAATCTTCATGTCCATCACTATGAGTGACTGCTTATGGTACTCAGGTTTGTGATGGATGTCTATCTGGAGTGCACTGAGAAATAACTTGCGCGATTAGTTGTTGGTTCAATGATGTCTTTGTCCGTGTTTTGGGGGGGGGGGGGGGGGGGGGGCGCTGGTTTATGCTTTGTTTCTTTGAATTAGATTTGCTGAAGTTCGGAAGAACTTCGCCGTAAGGGATAAAGATCTTGTCTAGCAAATATTTATCAAAAAGTAATGAGCTTTCGTTTGGTTAGGTGGTATGGACGTTTGGTATACAGTATAAATATGATCTCCGGTAGTGGCGTTCGGGCTGCGTAGGATAAAGTGTTTTAAGCTCATTGTATGTAAAGCTTATGTCGAGGTCCGGTCCACTTTTGGAAATATTGAGGAAGTATTCGAATTCATTCGACGTTAATAAAGTCGGGGTAATTAAGATAGTTTAAATAGAATTGTATATTAGTTGGTAGATCCGAATAACTCCAACTGTCCATCGATGGAGCAGGTTTTTTTTAAACCATCCAATACATTCTAATTTTTATGGAATTTCTCCCTCTTATTGGTATGGCTCTTAAATATCTTAACTAAAAAGCTGACTTAATCTCTCTATAAAATGTTAAATACTATACATAATGGTCTAGTGATAAACAATGGTGTACATTATTATTATTGTTTTAACCATAGCCGACCGTTATGTCAACTCAATATTAGTAATGCATTTTTTCACCCCTAACTTAGTGAAGAAATTTTTATGCAACTACTTATAGGCCATAGAAGACCTTAATCTAAATATCGACTAAGTCTCGATTTTCTTACTACATAAATATGACCATTGTGTATATGAGAAATGAGAAATCAATTATATACTCCATTTTAGACTTGTACAATGGCTGGTTTCAAACCATAAATTGATCCAACTCAGAAATGGCTCGGCTTGACCTCCTCTCTGCTTTACCTTTTGACCATCAAATGTTGTAGATGAATATTTGCAAATGTTGTCTCTTTTTTAGTGTGTTTTGCGTTGTAAAATTATTAAGATTTGTAGTTCAATCATGTAGGTGGAGTGGGCAAGGAAATTTTGAGAATTCAAAAATTGTGGCGATGGGAGCGATTTAAATTCAAAATTTGAAAATTTAAACGAGGTGTGTAAACTTTTGTCATTCCATATAAATTGAAGGGTGTAAGAGTTATTACTTTTTTACAAAATTATTCAAACACTCTAACCATTCCGCTTTTGCATGTTGCAATTGTGAAACATTTTGAGATAAATATTTCTTTCAGTTACCACCAAAATCTAAGTATAATTCTTCATTCCACTTCATTGAACCATTTGTATACACTTACTCACTACATAATTTTTGTTTTGTATTGTCTTACATTTTCTTCCTGTCCTTTATTTATAAACTTTCTTGTAGTAAACAAGGAAAAAAAAATTACATCCATAGAACGATTCTTGCATCATATTTTCTTCAAGAAGAAGCTTAGTTCCTTTAACTAGTGGGAAAGGTAAAGGTAAGGGTAAGAGAAGGGCAAAAGTAATGGCACTGTAAACCCTACAACTAACTATTCGGGGTTCAATTTGTAGATTTTAAGGCGATCGAGCAAAATTGTCTAATCCAACTCAAATTTTACGATGAAGATAAAATTATTAGCAAAAGTGATCCTGTAAATTTAAATTTAGAAAAGATAAGTAATAAAATGATTAATTAATATAACATTGAATTTTATAAAAATTGTCTCTTATTTATTGGAAATGCTTAGAATGAATTCCGGTAATTAAAAAATTAATAGAAATAAATTATATGCACACTGAAAATCATAAAATAAATCAAATAATATTTAGGAATATTTATATGAATTTACGTGTAGTTAGAAATATGCGAAATTACTTAAAATACATAAAATATACTAAAATAATGTTAATTAAATAAAGAAAATGCATGAATAATTAAAGAAAAATCAAGAAAATTATGGAAAAACGTGAAATTGTCTAGAAAGTGGTCATGGCAGCTGGAGAAAGAAAGGAAAAAAAAATTATCCAATCAAATTAACACAATAAAAAAAGGCAATTTAGAAGAAAATAAGACCAATGTCTAGTTAATTTAATGCAAAAAAAAATCTCCTAAGGCCCTATAAATATCCAAAATTTTTCAAATGCTCATTTAGGCAGTTAGGAATCCAAAAAAATTGAGAGAGCTCCAAAAAGAAAGAGTTAAGGTTTTCCTACAAAAATTAGGAAAAATCTGTGTAATAGGGCTTTAGAGGAGATCCCAAACCTGACAACAACATGGGAATAGACAGCTACCACCACCACACGGTGGTGGCAACGCCTAGCTTGGTCGACAAAACATTGGTGGTTGGAGTAATTAACGTCAGTAAGTTTCAATTTCTACTCGATTTTATTTAAATTGTTAAAAATACTAAAAATACTTAGAAAATTATGAAATTTGGTATTCTAAAATATTTTTTAATGTAGTTTTTATGGAAAATATTATTGTGATAAAAATATATCCCATCATATATGGAACTTAAGAAATTATGCAAAACCGAATATATTTCGATTTAGAAATGAATAAGCTTAGGAGTGTAGATTTAGACTTAAAATATAAAATAGTACCATGAAACCTTTTTACAAAAATTAATTTTTAAAATTTTTAGATAATTTTTAAGCTTTAAAATGATATATAAAATGTGTAATTTAGTGTTAATTACCAATTTAGTATATAATTATATGTTTTCGAATATTGAAATCTGATAAAGTATGCTATATGTACTTAAGGTATTAAGTAGTAAATATGTAATAGGTAAAAACTGTAAATTTTAAGTTAATTTTGTAATTTAGAATAATTAAGTGTAAAATCTGATTTATGATGAATTTAGACATTTTGAGATATTAATTGATGTTTGGAGATGATATTTAAAGTGATAGGACTATTAGATATGTATATTAAGTACATATTAGGTGATATTATATAATATGTAAGTATAAAAAATTAATGAGTATGAAACTATTAGGTTAAAATTGATATTCTAATAATAATAAAAATATGTAATAAATTTGATAGGAAACTTAAATTAGGGTAATTATATGAAAAATATAAGATTTTTTCATAGTGGTAATAAATTCAATAATTACATTAGGATTAACATATATTGCATGGACTAGAACATTGGTTAGAAACCAAAAACACTATTTATCTGAAAATAATATGATTAATTTCATATTATGAGTTGGAATGATTTCCATGGGTATACGTATAAAATCCCAAATTAAAAATTGAGTTAAAAACCTAATTTAGAAATCAATATGAAAACCGAACTAAAACTTAGCTTAAATCAATAATAGTTGTAAAAGATTTAAGAAACTGGATAATCAGGTATATTAAACCCTAAACAAAAGATAAGAAAATAAACGTTATAGGATAAAATCAACCTATGGCAGTTATGTGAAAACTAAAACAATACTTGTATTATAGGGATTTTTAATGATAACTAGTACGAGTTGCACCTCGAGCGAGTAAGCGAGGAATTTAGGTAAGTTGAGATTAATACATTACTGTATTTTGGAGTACTAATTTGTAATACTTGGAGGCTTGAAATTGTATTGGATTGTTCTTGTTAGATATTTAGTTGTGCTTGTTTTGAGATGTTAATATGATTACTGATTTACTGCTTTAGCTTGTATTTGTGTGATTTGTTTGAAATAATTGAACACCTTAAACTGGATTTAACTAAATATTTGACTGATAAATTTAAATTGGACCTGCATAACAACCCATTAGGGGAATATTAGAATTATCCGGCTAAATATCGACCCCTTTAAAAAGGATAGCATTGGATGGCATAATTGGTCCATTCTTCATCTTCAGTTGAACTAACTGACAAGTGAGAATGTTACGGCAAGGGTAAAGGCAATGGTTCGAAGGTAGTCGCGGGAGGAGTAGTATCATCATTGTATAAGCCTAGGTTTGGTTGTAAGCTGTTGCATTAACGAAAACTTCTCAACTTGGCTTGGAGTAGGTGTAATTTCTCTAATCTCACGACAGGCCGGATAACGTTATGCGATGGCATTTGATTATACATGCATTGTATCTAAGTGATTTGATTGATAACCCTGTTTATATTTACTGTATAGTTTTAAGTCTCCATCTCAACTTACCATGCTGTGGTTGCTCACATTCCTATAGACTTTGTTGTAGGTACTAGTTAGGAAACATATTACATTTACCTTGAAGCTAGCAACTGTAAGATACTGAGGGAGTGGGGATATAAACTAAAGACCGAATACACTCTCAAGTATAAATTATTCTTTAAAAATTTTAGTATTAATTTACAAATTACTTAAGTAGATTAAGATTAATTGCTAAATCTTGTAAAGATACTTAGGTTATTTCAATATAAGTATGTATCTTACTTAAGTTCATAAGTAAATAACATACTTAATTTATGAATTGTGTACTTCAAAGTAAGTTAGTTATGGATGCTTTGTGTAAATCAGGTTTAAAATAGTGATTGTATGGCCAATTTCTATCTTAGAATGGTTTATACGGCGGGACTATTACGACTCTGTCACTTCGAGGCAGGATTGTTACGACTCTGCTACTTTGAGATGTGAGAAGCATTAGCACTAAAGTCAGTACATCGTTTGAACTACAATGGTTCGATGACGTTTAAGCGTACCGGATTACAAGTACGACCTAAACGAGAAAAGGGTATACGAGAACATTGAACAACAAGGTATATTACCTCCTGGCTTCGATCTTGAACCTCAGTACACAAGTTATTGAAGTATATCACCTCTTAGCTTTGAGCTTGAACCTCAACGCATGAGTTACAAAGGCACACCAACATTACCTCTCAGGTTCGAACCTCTGTGCATGAGTGTCACTAAACGTTCTATTAGATTCAAACCTTCTTGCATGAGTATCCCTACTTAACCCGCTAGATTTGAACCCCTATAGATGTGTTACCCTATAATCATGTTCAAGGATGAGGAAGACGAGACAAAAATGATTCTCGAAATAGAGGAGCAACATATGGGACAATAAGCATGTTTAAGGATGAGGAAGATGAGATAGAAATTATTCCCGAAATAGAGGAGCAACATATGAGACAACATGACTTTGGAAATTTGAGACCTTTAAGCTTAGGTAAGTCTCCTAAACTCAATAAATCTAATATTTTTACTATGCATTTCTGTAAAGGTATAGATGAGAAAGGGAACTCGAGGGCATTCTACAACTATTGCAATGCAAGTTACTCTTGAAAAACGAGATAGGGATATGGTACCTATAATATACACTTAAGGTTGAAGCATCCCGAGGAGGTAGGGATAGATATTACGCAACAACAGATCGCTTGAGGTAATGATTCATCCAGTCAATTGCTAATGAGGTATAATCAAGAGAGACACAAGTACAACCTGGTGCAATACTTAGCGAACATGTGCCTATCATTCAACTTAGGTACATCAGAGTGCCAAAGTCGTTATGAGTTGGAGACGTTCAACCTCAACTAGCGATAGCTTAGTTACATCATATTAACTCGAGCTACGCAGGAGCTTTACCATAAAAAGAGGGAGCTCGTAAGTAAGTTTGCTTCACTCGATACGCTTATATCCATATGTACAAACATATGGATAGATTCTTTTCATAATAGTTTCTATATGGTTGTTAATGTTTATTGGATAGAAGATAATTTGCTACGTAATAAACGATTATTGGCTTTAAGGGTATGTAACAAGTGTCACACGGTACAAAATATTTATAAAATTATTAGAGAAATCTTAAATGAGTACATATTAGTTAGGAAGATTTTTTTTTTATTGGTTTTGATAATGTAAGTGCCAACACAGCCTTAATATTTGATTTGCGAAATTACTATCAACCTGTATCGAAGGGGGAGGGGGAGGGGGGTTAGCTTTGTAGTTTTCTACATATGTTAATTCTTAACTTATATGTCAAGGATGTCATTACATCTTTACAAAATAGTATAACTCTAATTAAGAACATCATTAAGATAATAACAAAGGGGCCACCCTTCCACAAAAAGTAGAGAGACTTTTATATGGAATGTAGGAAGAGGCTCTGTAGATACTCAATTTTTATCTCTCGTAGTTCTAAGTTTTTTAATAGGGTCATAATTCCAAAATAAAAAAATTGAAAAATGATGAAAATACAAAAAAAAAATGAAAAAAGAAAAAAAGATAAAAGAGTTTTTAGATTTTAGGGATCAATTGTTTTAGTTTTAGTTTTAGTTTGGTGTAAATAACTTATTTTAGAGAGTTACATAGTTTAAGTATAATTTAATTGTATTAAGTATTATAGCACATATTAACGACCTAATGGATAAGCATTGGAACATTTATATTAGGTTAGCTTGCGATTACAGGTGCGAATCTCATTAGGTATAAATGTCCTTTTTAGTTTTCTTTCTTTCATTTTATAAGAATTGATTGAGCGTACGAAATTTAAATATAATTTTAAATCTAATCAAATGATTTTTTAATCTAATGCGATAGAGATCAGCGAGATTCATATTTAATTTGTTTTTTAACAAATCAGATTTGAATCGCTATATGAAATTCAAATCTCATTTGATTTTTATTAAATCAAATATGAATTGATTTTAAATCTTTATTAAATTAGAATTTTATATGATTTAAGATTGATTTATTTCCAAACCATATATATAACCCCAAGTTTCATTCAAGCATGCTACTGCCCATTCCATCGAAACCGCGTCGCCGATAACCTCACTATACATTCATACCATCTTCATCCACTGCTTTATGTACTACTCATACACTATCACATGTTGCTTCCAAGCCCTTTAATAAGCTATGGTCAAAATCACCGACACAAGCTCCATGCCACTCCACTGTTTACAGTAGAACACATGAACCGTGCACCAGTAATCAAGTACCGTCCTCTTCATATTAGCAGTAGTACCGACCTTTCACGCACATCAGTAGTAGCAGACGGCTTCGTATGAATGCTCTAGCAAGTCCATTGTACGGACACGCTTACACGGTAGTTGCCCAACCCGACGATTACTCAACTTCACTGCACTGACTAGAGAACCGTACTATACTTACATGATCACATTGCTGACAAGCATTGACACACATCGAGCTACTGTCTACAACTAACAACGCTTTACATAGCAGCTATAGCAACCATTAGAATCCCCATTTGCACAGCATCGATGCTTAGTAATAGCACCGCGTCTAAGTCTATGAGCAGTAGCTGCAGTAGTTGATCACCCACACGAGTATCGTCCATAATTGCAGTTCAGGCTGTACGGTTTGACTACACAACCATCACCGTTGTAGCACCGCATTGATCTACGTTGTCGAGCAATTCAGGCCACACTCTACACTGATCGAAACTCACAACTGCAACTTTGAACCGGCGATGCACATACAGTCCATTGCCCACGAAGCCGAGAATAAACCACGCCAATTGCCAACTAAGACCATAGCTGCACATATGATAAAAAAAAAAAAACGCCATAACCACTATCTTCATTGCTACACCGCATGTTAGAGACCAAATTTAGGTTCGATCTTCTTCAATTATTTATTTATTTATTTATTATTATTAATTTATTAGTTACCTTTTCTTTTGATAATATAGTATATAAATGACTATATATGTATATTAGTTTAGGAGACTTTTAGCGTTAGTTTTTTTTTATATATTAAGTATAGTATGTTTTATTTATTTAGGTATGTAGTTGTATAATATTAATAGTATAGACATATATATGTACATATCTATTTAGGAGTTTTAGTATTATTTTTTTTAGAATTCTTCACATAGAATTTTTTTTTAATGAAAATTAATAATAAAAAAATCCCTTTTAAAAATTTTTAGGACTTTTAGAGATTTTTTTTTTGTTTTATAAAATTACTCAAGAATTAGGGCTCTCTTAGATTTTTGAATAAATTGAATTGATTATAAACATAAATCCGATTAGTTTTTAAAATTAAAATAAATCAATACACTAAAGTTTTTGAAAAAAACTACGGTCGTCTAATTCCGATTAGTGAATACATAAGTACCTTTGGGGCGACGATAAAATATGTAGAAACTTAGGTTCTCTTTTCTTTTTAGTTTTTTTTTTCTTAAAAATATTAAAAAATACTATAATTTGAAAAATAAACCCGATTTAGGTAAATAGATAGTGATACCTGTTAGGATTTAATAGGTTAGCCCAAAACTCTCTGTTTTTTTTTAACATTTAAATTGAAATCAAAGATCGGTAGCTAAATTGTAGTCAATCCACTCAATTAATTATGGCTTTTTTTTTCTTTTCCCGACTTTGGTCGAGTAGTGACTCCCAAAAATTTTTCTAAATAAAAAACTGAAATTTCCCAATTTCTTTAGTTAAGGATTAATATTAAATGAGTTTGAGTTTAATATTAATTGAAAAATGGGAAATCAAATTAAAAGAAGAAAACTGAAATTCAAGCTTGATAAGCCCTAAAAATTTAAGATTAATGCGCAATACCATTGGAACTCGACATATGAGTTATTGTATAGCACAATTCCTTATAATGAACTGTTGTGTGACTTTGTAATGTACAACATATGTGAAGTTGACATTCACCCCAACAACTAGGATTCATGTATTCAGTTGCTGAGAATTTTGAAAGTTTTTTATGATGCTACTAAGACTTTCTTGCAAGTTTATAGGCCTAGTATATACTTATTCGTTATGTGAGCTGTCAGTATACTTGGTGTGCTACTTTAGGTCAGTGAAGACCTAAACCTAGACATGTGTATATGACATTGTATTAAAGTATAAAGTTATTCCTCATATTTATCTTGTAGCAACTATTCTAAATCCTTGTTGTAAAGCGGAAGTATTACCAATGTATTTGAAAACTTATTATGGTTACATTGAAGATTTAACTAATTCCTAAGATATGTACAGTTTAGAAGCATAACAAGAAGTGTCAATAGTGACGGCTGACATAGAGGAGATACTTAACCATTACCAAAGTTAGCATGGTGGCCAATTATCGGTCTCTCCTTCACTAACTATCAAGAAATGGCATTATTTGTTTATATGTGAGTAGTTGTTGGCGTGAAAATTGAACAGGTAATGGACTGGTGGTCTAATATCCAAAATGCAACACTATATTAATACGAATTTCGAGTTCTCCGAGAATATTTCTATCAAGAACTTCGATAACTTGGAGTAGTAATAAAGGCACACAAGGGGTTACCTACTTCTATCTCATATTACCTATGAAGTACTCACTACTCCAGCTTTAACGGTCGTTGTTGAATAAGTATTTAGTATAGTAGGCCTCATTGTAAGCCCTAAAACTAATAATTCGAGGTTTCAATCGATTGAAAGACCCGATCAAGCCTAAATTATAAAGTAAAGCTAGAGGTATTAGGAAAATGACCCCGTAAACTTAAATTTAAGAAAATAAGTAATAAAATAGGAGACTGTAAAATTTTCAAATTTTAAGTATAATAATTGCTAATTATCAAAAAGGCGAAAAATGTAATCTAATAACTAATAAATTACTAAAGATAGATTATATGTATACTAAAAATTTTAGAATGACTAAAATAATAATTAGGAATGTTTACATGTATCCTACATGTATTTACGTGTAGATAAAAATACGCGAAATTACCTAAATTGGCCAAAAACTATGTAAATAATTAAAGAAAATTATAAATTAATTATGGAAAAAAATCAGAAAAAAATCAAAAGAGGCTAGAATAATCCAAATTAGGTCATGGCAGGTCAGGATCTATAAAAGAAAAATTAACCAATTAAAATTAGACAACACGAAAGCCAAAAATTAAGGAAATTGGGCAAAGTCATGTCTAATTAATGCATACTAATTAAAAAAAATGTCTATAAATAGGGGAAAAGTTTCCAGAACTCATTTGGACAGTTTAGCATTAGAGAAAAATAGGAAACCTAAAAAAATAGAGAGAAAATCCAAAAAAAAAAAAGGAAAGGAAATTGTACAGATTCGAGTAGTGAGAGAAACCCACACATCACCACCACCTAGGACCGAACCACCACCATCACACAACTCTAGCCCCACCGTCTAGGCTGACAGCCTTGGACCGAGTTTGGACGGCCAGAAAGCTTCGAACCGGTTAGTCCCTTAAATTTCCTGATTTTGAATAATTTTGTAAAATTAGTTATTTTGCGCAGAAAATTATGAAACTTGTTATTTTGAGTTTTCATTATATGTAGATTTAAGGGAAAATAGTGATTTAGTTTAATTATGTCTGAAAATATAGGGTTCTTAACAAATTGTTCAAAACCGAGCATGATTAGAACGGAAAATAAATAGGCTTAGGAGTGTAGTTTGGAGCTTAATTTTTTTTTTTTGTAGGATGCTCATGTGATATAGAACAGTGTTATGAAGTCATTTTTTTAAAATTAATTTTCAAGTTAATTTTTAGCCCTAAAATGATGGGAAATTGGGTGATTTAGGGTTAATTAAGTGATTAAGATATTAATTACTGATTTAGATAGTAATTAGGTGTTTAGGGATGTTAATCTTTGATGTGGAACCCTAATCCTAGCCTTTAGAGTATTAAGAATGGTTAATTTAAGAAATTAGGTAATTAATATAAGAAATTAGTAATATGTGAAATTGTAAATTAATAAATCTAAAAAAAATTAGGGTTATTTAGATAATATTATAATAGAAATCAGAAAAATAATAAATCTAAAATAACATTTAATTTTAAGTAAATGTCTTAAAATGGAAGATTTTCACACATCGGGAATAAATCCGATACCCCAATTAGGAATAATATGTACCGAATAGTTTAGAATATGGAATTAAGACCAAATAGGATATTTGAATACTCGAACTTAATGTGATTAATTTCACATTAGGATTCGAGCATATTAGGACTTAGAAATTGAACTAGAATCTAATTTAGAAATCGATGCGAAAATCGAACCCGAACTTAACCCCAAACCTAAAATAATTGTAAAAGACTTAAGACCTAGATAATTAGGTATATTAAACCCTAAACAACACATAACAATAAGCGTTATAGGATAAAATAAACCTATAATAGTTATATGAACCACGTTTGTGTTATAGGGATGATCGGCGATGGCTTAAGCAAGTCGGACCTCGAGTGAGTGAGCGAGGAGTCGAGGTAAGTTGGGATTAATACAATACTATATTTTGGAGGCTTGAGATTATGCTTGATTGAGCTTGTTAGATAGTTAGATGTGTGCATGTGCTTAATTATGGGTGATGCTATAATTCTGTATGTTTCTCTGGCATGTATTGTATGATTTGTATAAAATGATTGATCATCCTAAACTGGACTTAATCAAATATACGATCAGTAATCATAATCGAACATGCATGGCAACCCGTTAGTGGAACTTAGGACTCTCCGGCCAAATACCGACCCTTTCGAAAAGGATAGCGCAGGATTGTAATTGGTCCCTTCTTCATCCTTAGCCGAACTAAGTGACAGGAGAGGAGGACGCGGCGAGGGTGAAGTCAGTGGTTCATAGGTAGTCGCGGGAGGAGCGAGGTCTCCATTGCACAAGCCTAGGTTTGGTCGTGAGTTGTTGCATTAATGGTAACTCCTCAACCCGGATTAGAGCGGGCGCAATTTCTCTAATCTTACGACGGGCCGAACAACGTCGTGCAATGGCATTTGCTTGTACGTGCATTACACCTAATAAGTTGATTGAAAACCTTATTGTGTTTGTGGTATAGTTTTAAGTCCTTTATCATAACTTACCGAGCTATGGTTGCTCATATCCCTATAGACGTCGTGCAGGTACTGGCTAAGAAGCGGCAAACAACTACTCTGAAGCTAGTAACTGCTGGATCCTGGATAGTGAGGAAAAACATTGAAGAATCAACACATATATTATTATTTTTCATTTCTGAATAATGTAATAACTGAATTATAGTGAATATATATAAGTTTCCTCACTTTCTTAGGTAAATGATTTATTTAAATTACAAACTGTTTACTTCAAATCGGGTTAGTCATGGATGCCTTGTGTAGATCAGGTTTAAGATAGCGGTTGTAAGGCAAACTTTTATCTTAGGATGGTTTATATGGCGGGGCTGTTACGACTCTACCGCTTCGGGATGTAACACTTATCCTCGACAATTGACTATCGGTAAGTCTTGTTATCTATTGTTAACATTAAAGCAAGTGCTTACATAGAAGATTGGTATAAGGTTACCTGTAAATGATAAGAATCATGCGGGACATCAAGCGAAGAGGATGATTATTTCAGCGACTAGAACCAATCTGATAGAAGCCCAAGCTTGGCCTTAAGTTCCACTGTCGGTCACGAACAACTACCATAAGGAGAGACATGGTAATTTTTTCTTTGTCCTTTCGGAAAAAAGTCTTATCACTTAAAAAAATCCTTTTCTCCAATTATTCCAAAAAAACTAAATAACATGGTCTTTCCAAAAATAATGATTTAGCCTTAGGATTTTTCAAATTATGAACAAGTGAAGTTATTTTTCTTCAAAAAAATTAAATTGGATAGTCATATAGACTTAGATTCTTTTCGCCATACGTAAAATTGATCAATAGACTAAAGGTTTTCTAAATATTCAAAACAAACTATAACAGTTTGATTCTGATTAGTGGATGCATAGGTACCTTTTAGGTGACCATAAATTCCTTTTAAAAAAATCTCCCCTTCGATTACTTCACTCTAATCGATTAGATATATTTTTTGTATTGTACTGAGACTTTTTATATTATAAATTTGGTTGGTTTGTAATATAAGAATTGGAGGAAGAGGGGGAGGAAAAAAAAAAAACAAATTGCAAATTCAAGGTTTACAAACCAGCCTGGAAACGTGACCACACGGGCCAATCATGATTTATCCATAAACTAGCTCATGAATTGGTGATTCTGGACCTGTTTGGCCCATTAGACACATCTATTCTTCCTAATACTATAAATTTTACTTCACAAACTGTTCTGGATCTTTACTTTCTCTTTATTTGTTTAACTATTAATGACACATCTTATTATCTCAATAATAACATTTATTTGATTTGTATCTTTCCGTACTTTTGAAATATTATATTTTCTTTCATTTTAATTTTTTCTTTTTCATTAAGATATATGTTATTTCAATACTAATTTCATCATATTCACTTTTTAAGTTTCAATCCCCTCAAACACTTTTAAATTTTAAAAATTGTATTACCAAATAGATCGGAATAACATTACCTGATATGATAGACAAATTAGTACAAGAAAATAGAACTATCGAGGCAGCAAAATAATCTCTTTGTTAATAATAGCCATTGTCGTCGGTTTATTGTAGCAGTTTCAATTTCAAGTATTAATAAGATTACTTTTTTCTCGTTGTAACAATAGCTTGTGCATCACGAGTCTATATAAAATTTATCACATAAAAAATTGCAAAATGCTTTTTGCTACTATAGTATGTCTAGAAATTTTAGACCATTGCTCTTTAACCACTACTAATTTGTGCCAATTCAAAAATGTTAGGCATACTGTTATGGTAAATGCACATGCAATGATTTTTTATATTGTAAATTTTAAAATATATTCTTGATGTATAGACAATTGCTATAATACAACAATTTTTTTTGCAGTAGATATCTACTAAATATAGGATTGCTATTATTAATCAACAATTACAAGAACTATTATAAACTATGCTAATTTATGGACTTTATTGCTCTTTTTTTATATAATGAATATGGCTAAATTCACAATATTTTCCATGTTCCTATTGAGTTCGGTGCTATAATGACAAACCACTATAACAATGACTTAAGGAAAAAGTACACGCTAAGCCTTTGAAATTTCGCTAATTATCTATTTAAACCCTAAATCTTTCACTTTTTACATTCGCGTTTTCAAGATTTGTAAAAGTTTTTAAATAAGTTTTTTTTTCTTAATGCCATTATATTTTCCATTAGTTTTAAGCATGTGATGACCACTAGCTCATCTATAAAATTAATTTAGAGTATAAATATATTAAATTATTTAAAAAATAATAAATTCAAAAAGTAAAAAAATATTACAAGAAATTTAAGAAAAGAAAAATTAGTAAAAATATTTTTTTTAAATATCATTCATGCAACCATCTATCTGTTAGAGTGGTCAAAATAGCCATGGCATGTAAGGTGGGTTACAACCCATTAGGGAGCATAGGTGGTTGTCCACTATTCTACAGGAGTCACATGCCCTCCCCTAAACTGTGGGGTAGTCATTTGATAGCCAATTTTTTTTTTTTTTAAAAAAAGGAAAAATATTGAAGCAAAACCCAATCAAGTTGCATGACGTGGAAGGTTTTACATTAAATGTTTTTTTTAAAAGTAGCTACTTAGTAAGTTTGACAACCCATTTTTTTTTTTAAGTAGGTCTAACCTACCTTCCTGACATCACCATTTCAGCCACTCCTATAGGATGATCTATGACCACGTTTATGGGGTCGTGTAACAAACCATCCTCTTCCTCAAAAAAAGAAAACAACCTTAAGACACTCAGGGTTGGTTGGTTGTACTTTTTTAATTTCTATCTTGATTTTCTTTTTGTACATATTATTTTTTTATTAATTTACTTATATCATATATGTGATTATGTTATGTAATTAAATTAATTATTCTGACCAATCAAATTGCACTACGGTAATAATGGAAAATTTGCTCATATTAAAAAAATGACTCGTTAGTAAACTTTTATAAATATTGAGAAATCGATTACTAAAAAAATAATAACAAAAGATTAGAATAAAGGTAATTAAAGTACCTGTTCTTTCAACTTTATGCAATTTAATATCTAGACTTTTATATTTTATGATTTAGTGCTTTTATTTTTAGCTTGGTTTCAATTTAGTGTCTCTGTTAATGATAAACTTAATAATCATTATAGTTTTTTAAATTTTAGTATCTATACTTTAATTATGATTACATTTTGATACATGTACTTTAAATTTGCTGCATTTTAATATTTTTTCACTTGTTAATTTATTTAAAATCAATTTTTATTTTTATTAATTAATTTATCATTTTCAACATTAAAATAATTTGTTTATATCTAATAATTTTAATCATGTGTGATTTTTCTATATGATGTATAATTTTAGAAAATCTTATAATATTAAAGTTTTAAGATTTACTTTTATTTAAAAATTTAAAAATAATACATCATTATAAATTTTTTGGTAAAATTATATAATAAAAGCATGTCTACACCATATAAAAGTAATTTAAAATAAAAATAAATATATTCATAAAAGTAAAGTCAAATAAAATGTATGGAAAATATAAAGTTTTAGACAAACTTATAATTTTGAATTAAAAATAACAATTTTATGTAGCACATATTTAAGCTTTTCAACTACTATATAATTATAGTTGTACAATGTTTGATTTGTAAATTATGATATCGTAGGGTTATAAAAATCAATATCATAACACTACTGGATATACAACATAATATTATTACATAGAAATATATTGTTTAACAAGTTAAAGATTTCATTTTATAAAGTCAAACAATACTTGATTTATAAGTTATAATCATTTCAAAATTTTACTTAGATTCATGCACACAACAAATAATGGATCTTATTTTTGAATAAGAGTAGATCTTAAAACTTTAACATTATTAGATTTTCTAAAATTAAATATTATATGTAAAAATAATGCATGATTGAAATTATTAGATATAAACAATTTGTTTTTATTTTGAAAATGATATATTAATTAAGGAAAATAAAAAAAATTATTTTAAATAAATTAACAAGTGAACAAATACTAAAATGTATCAAATTTAAAGTAGGGATACCAAAATGCAATCATGATTAAAATACGGATACTAAAATACAAAAAATGTAACGATCATTAATATTGTCGTTAAAGAAAACACTAAATTAAAATCAAATTAAAAGAAGAAGTAATAAATCATAAAAAAGAAAAGCTTAAACGTTAAATTGTCAAATATTAAAAGTATAGGCACTTTGGCTGCCTTTATCCCTAAAGGATTCAAGGCTCAAATAAGAAAACAATGAAATATTGAGAACTATAAATATAGCTTTTATTTGTTCATTACCATTATAGTCTTGTGTATATAATATAAATAATTAAATGATGAAATCTATATAAAAATTATTAAAAAGAAGCTGGAAAACCTCGCTGAGGCAAATCCGGAACTTCCCAGCTGGTTGAGAATCATTAGACAAATCCTAGAAAGCCACTAGTTCCTGCCATTTTCTTAGCATACGCCGAAAATGATAAAACAATCAAGGAATATGTCATGAATGGGAAGAAGATGTCCCAGGTTTCCATTTTCTAAGGTTTCTAACCTAGGATATAGAAGAGCGTGGACGCATAAATCGAGACTTTTGTACATGTAACCCATGAAACGCCTTAAGTTAGGTAGCTGTATCCGAGGAGAACTTGGAGTCTCTTATCATGTTCCTACTTTCGATGACCATTTTAATTCCCCAATGTAAAGATGGAGCTGTCTTCGAAAACTCGTGGCTTTGATCCCTCCTTTTCCCATTTGCTTTTCATCTTTGGACAAAGCGACAGAACTTTGTCATTATTTTTATTTCCATCTTAGGTAAAAACTAATTAAATATGTTGACCTTCAACATTTTCTACATAACACGTATGATATGTTAATCTTATTATTATTATTATTTTTTTTTTTTCTGTTTTTGAGATTGAGTTGGAGATCTGCCAAACCTACTGAAATGGATTTCATCATTTTAAGTATCACATGTTTCATTTGAGTTGTAGTATCAGATCTAATATCAATTATATTAACATGTTTCCATAACGTGAGAGTTATGGTTATGTTTTGGAGTTGTTAGTATAGAATTCGCTTAACCTAATGCGGAATCCAATAAAAGTAGCATATGATCTCATTGTGATTATTTTACAAATTTGAACTTTGAACTATTATTATTTTATTTCTTGTTTTAATTAAAGAGCAAATAACTTTATTGATAGCTCACGATTTGATCTAATTAAAATTATAAATATGCTATATTAATACAGAATCTTGTTTGTTGAGATCATCGTTTTCTAATGATACGAACATTAGTCTTCTACTAACAAGATAAATCAAATTCAATTTCTTGATCCCTAAAAGATGTAATATAGCGGTTGGCTAATAAAATATAAAAAGATTGTAGGAGGAAAGAAAAAAAAAATCTAAATAGTCGGTTCCTGAGTTCAATATACATACTCTACATGCAAATAATCTTATATCTTTTCAAGACCACAATGTCGTCCGTATAATGTGTTTGGTTAACTTCAATGGAAAATTATTATCAATATATCTTGTGCTTTCTTGTTAATCCTAATCGTGATGTCATTTTCTTTGACATCTACCATTATCTTTTTTCATTTTCCAAACATCCACCATTATCTTAAATATAATGGAACCCCATAATTACGGATGGACAAAAAGAATCATTTTTGAGAAGGTCAATAGTCTTTGTATTACCAACTAATGTTGGCATGATGGAGTGGAGACTCATCAATGATTCCTCTTCTTTTTTCCTTTTATTTTATTGTGCTGTTCTATGCCTTGTGTGATCTTGAGATTATGGATGAACAAGAAGATTTGTTCGGCAAACTGCTTTTACTTTGCATTGTGCAGATCAACAGATGCAAAGTTATCATGTCATGGCATTATATTCCTTGTGGAATTAGAAAATACGAATATCAGTACCGTTTCTGAAAATTTTTGACAAATGGAAAATGAGGTAGTGACGGACAGGGAAAAAAAAAAAAAAAACAGAGAGAGAAAAAAAGAAGAAGAAAAGATAGTGCTTTTAAGTAAAGTTTGACAAAATTAAATTAAAGGTAAACGACCTATTAAGTTAGTAATTGAAATGAATACGATATCTTTTAGACATTGTCGTCTTAAAATATTTGTCGATATGAAGTTAAGAGAGATTGAGTTTCGTGGGACCAAATGAGTCTTCAAAATAGAATATAATGAGAGAGTGTCGGTATATTATCCGGTGTGACCATTTTGATATTTAAATTAAGCGAGTATTTAGAAAGAGTAAGAGTATTCGAAAGTAATACGTTGATTCAAGTGCTTAAAGTATTAAGCGGTTTTTCGTTTGATGATAACTTTATATTTATAAAGGAGTAGGGCTTACAATTAGAAAAGAATTAACGGGTCGAAATTACATCCCCAAGTATGAGAGTGGCGTCATAATATCCAATGTATTCTACAAATATAAAAGGTAGTTGTTTGATTTAATCTTTAACCTTATCTAAACTCTTTTAACAATTGGTGATTATTATAGTTAGACAAATTGCGTAATGAGCTTGAGCTAAGGTTGGTAGAAGGGAGAAGGTTGAGTCTTCCTAAAGCATGTCTCCGAATAAAGGCCATGTCTCCGAATAAAGGCCTTATCAATTTGGTATGGGTTTGAGGGGTTTATGTTTAAGAGGTCCTATCAATAGATATGTTTATATTAAAAATAAAAAAAAAAGATGCAGAGAGTCAACTATCTTTAAATAATATATATAAACACCATTAATTAATTAAATCAAGTAAATCATCTAGGGACGAGATTAACAAGCGGTTATGTAGTATTTTGAGAATTTTGATAGTAAAAAGGATGATTTTCATATGGTTTTATTCATAATTTTTAAGAAATCGATTCAATTTTTTTATTTCGCTCATCACTAAAATTTTTTTAAATTTAAACTATTAAATAAATTTAAAATTTAAAAATCTAAAATTAATGAAATATATATAAATAATAAAATAAAAAACTAAATCGATACGATTAAAATAGACCGCATAGTGGTACATATATTATTTTGACCAATGACCGACCAAAATGATGGTGTGTGGTGACTATTGGAGCCCCGATTGGTTGGGATACTAAATAAAATATTCACCCAGAAAAAGACATGGACTTCCGCACTTAGAAACTTAACTAATCCGAATGAGGTTTGAATTTATATTAACTAAAGACCAAAGGCGTGATATTACTGAATCGTGTCCGAAGTAGTCCCTATCTAAATCAACACGTGGCACGTTCCTCCATCACCGAGTCCTGGCTGTGTACCACGGCGCGGAAGGTTGGCCCTCCTCGACTGTCCGTATGGCTGATCATCCTTTCCTTTTTTATTTTTATAAATAGTCGAGATCACAAGCCAATTTTCTCATTCTGTTTTACCCAAAATTATTTCGAGTCCATTATTTTCATTAAAAGCACCCTCTCAGTATTTTCACAGGCCTCATATATTTGAAAGGCCTAACTATTTAATTGTAAAAGTAATATCAATTCTCGATCAATTTATTCAAAAAACAGTTAAATCTCTCTTAAAAGAATATCCAAATCATAAACAAACTATCTTATAGATGATATCATTAATTTCATACTGTGTCCGAATTAAGCTCCACAAATGGCTCCAATGTCCAAAGCTCTTGGGCCATGACTGTGTGCATCCTAAGAATACGGTTAATGTTTAAAATAAAGGAGAAAATGCATGTGGAATCATAATTTTTTTTAAGGATATTATAATTGAAAGTTGAACTTTTTTTTGCTTTATAACCTAAGTCTTGAACATCTTTAAAAAAAGAAAACAAAAGACAAAAACTGAGTTTAAATTTATTTACATTTATAGCCGTGTAAAAGGGTGAAAGGATATTAATATTATCTTTTTTAAAAAAAATCCTTAAAATAGAACTCTTTTAAAATAATCTTAAAAATATTACACTTAAAATCATTTAAAATGTGAATTTAGAATAAACTAAAATCGATTGTTAAAAAATCGAACTCCATTGTTATCTAGTAATTTAAGATGTGTACGCTTGTTACTCGGAAGATCTAAGTTCGAATCGCATTGTTAAAAGGCACCTGTAGGAATCGAAAACTGAGTTTAAATTTATTTACATTTATAGCCGTGTAAAAGGGTGAAAGGATATTAATATTATCTTTTTTAAAAAAAATTCTTAAAATAGAGCTCTTTTAAAATAATCTTAAAAATATTACACTTAAAATCATTTAAAATGTGAATTTATTTTAAAACGTGAATTTAGAATAATTTAAGATGTGTACGCTTGTTACTCGGAAGATCTAAGTTCGAATCGCATTGTTAAAAGGCACCTGTAGGAATCGAAAACTGAGTTTAAATTTATTTACATTTATAGCCGTGTAAAAGGGTGAAAGGATATTAATATTATCTTTTTTAAAAAAAATTCTTAAAATAGAGCTCTTTTAAAATAATCTTAAAAATATTACACTTAAAATCATTTAAAATGTGAATTTATTTTAAAACGTGAATTTAGAATAAACTAAAATCGATTGTTAAAAAATCGAACTCCATTGTTATCTAGTAAGTTAAGATGTACGCTTGTTACTCGGAAGATCTAAGTTCGAATCGCATTGTCAAAAGGCACCTGTAGGAATCGAACCCGATACCCGAAGTCCAAGTCCGAAGTACTAACCACTACACCAAGAATATTAACTTTTACTTTTTCCATTATTATATTATAGATTTTTAAAATTCACTCTTCAAGAGTCAGTTTTAAGTTTACTATTTAAAATCCACTTTTCAAGAGATAATTTTAGTTGATTTTAAATTTATATTTTGAAAAATCAATTTTAAGTGTAGTACTTTTAGATAATTTTTAAGAGTCTTAAGGGCTTTTTAAAAGATATATATTAATTTTCTTTACACTAAGTAAAAGTGAGGTTTAAATCTTTTTAACTTTTGCAACTAAGTCTTAAGTTCTTTCTTCTGCGGTATTATAACTTTCACCTTCGCTACTACCGTTTGTTAATTATTTTCAGATTAGCATGTATTTTACTCATATTAAATTAACAACAAATTCTATAATAGATTCACTATATGATCCAGAGACTTTACATTTATAGGTTTTGCCACTAATTTTAAATTTTTCCTTTTATTTTCTTAGTTCTTTTCCCGTTTACAAGTGGCAAAGCCTCTTTTTCCTTTTTTTTTTTTAATACCTTTTTCATTTTCCTTTACTTCTCTCCTTCCCCTTGCTTTCTTCCTTTTGTCTCTTTCCTTCTATCTTCTATTTATCTTGATCAGTTAATCTTCTTTCTAAAGTAGGTTTTCCCTTTTTTAACTTTAAAACGCAATTTAGTTATTCTTTGAATGTCCATTAACTGCTGTATCAATTAACATAGGACAGGAGATCATAAGCGGCTTCACTTAAATTGGATCATCTAGCAATAGTGTAAGAACTTTTTGTATATATTGTATTTGCATATATTAATAATGACTCAACCAACCATATCTATATTATATTTTTATTTCGCTGATTATCTATAAATATTTTACTTTTTTATTTATATTTGCATCTTTAATTCTTTACTTATTTTTAGCAAATTAACTATTTATTTTAAAATCCAACTTATCCATTTTTAGTTTCATATTGCATTGGTTCTAGCCATGATCATTGTAACTTAGTGATATCGCCACTAGCCTCCTATCAGGATAAATCAAGGTTTAAATATCCCCTCTTCCATAGTTGGCAATATATATATATATCCTATCAGGATAAATCAAGGTTTAAATATCCCCTCTTCCATAGTTGGCAATATATATATATATATAATGTATTCCATTAAATTAGACTTTTTTTTTTTACCTTTTGTATTTAGGGTTTGTAGTCTTTAATTTATCGATATATACTAAACATTTTGCAACCAATATACATGGAAAACTACATATCAAGATATAAATATTTTGGTCTAAGTTGAAATAAAGGATTAAATAAGAACACGATCACGTATAGTAGGAACATGCAAGCGTTAAAAGTTTATCACTATAATTCATCATAAATAGTACATTAAATCATATAGTTTCATCTTTTCTATACTCACTAAATAGTCATTCATCCACAAACTAAAAAATCATAATAATGTATAAATCATGGGGTAAACTTAATTTGATATGAATTGAACAAAAATCTCGAACTTAAGTCTACTATAACCTAAATTCATAGTCTACTATTATTGTCATACCCATTCCCATATATACGTATGTATCTAAAATCATATATCCCAAACACAGGATAGCTACGAAACTTATGAGAAAACTATGTGCACATACGTGCATATTACTATAATCCATCATAAATAACACATTAAATCATATAATTTCATCTTTTTTAAACTCTCTAGACAATCATACATCCACAAATTTAGAAATCATAATAATGCATAAATCATGGGGTAAATCTTATTTAATATGTATCCCAACAAAAGTCTTGAACATAAGTTTGCTATGACCCAAATTCATATAGTATACTATTATTATCATACCCATTCACATACAATGTATGTATTTGAAATCACATATCCCAAACATAAGCTAGCTATGAAACCTAAGAGAAAACTATGTGCAGATACGTGCATATCATACTATATGCATACTTAAATAAATATATCACTATAAAAACAATAGCAAATATTGTAGACAAGTTCAATTAGTTATCTTAATTAAGTGGAAGCAGCAATGGTTCCCTTAGATCTATGGAGTCCATTAGTCATAACATAGATCCTCACACATCCCTTACATTAGCCATAAATACTAACCATAATAGTTATCCACACTAACACTCCATATTACTACTGCAAGTTGGCTATAACTTCTTTTTTAAAGGTTTGTACCATGTCAAATTTATTAGCCATATCCATGGCCCTCTTGCCAATACATGGCAATTAAATACCTAATCTACCAGCCATTTGGTTCTAAATGCCTAGGCTTCAATAAGCACCTAATCTTTAACTTGCTTATTTGCTTACTTACAAACCTTATGCATCCACAAATAACAAACATCAATTAGTTCTAGCACAATTATTAGATGTTCTATTTAAACCTACATGCACATAAAGCAAGCAACAATACTTTAAACTTGGTTTCAGCTTCCCAACTTGTTAGTAATCTAGCTCTAAAGAAAATCCAATAATTTTATAAGTAATCTATCAATATCTATAATACACTAACATCAAATGGAATAATACTACAATAGAATTCCTACTTATTAAGAATGTGACAATCACATAATGACCTATTACTTTGTTCGGTTGAACTAAAAAATAAAATATTGAATAGAATATGAATAGACTTAGAATTACAAAAATATCCTTGTCGTTTAACATTCAATGCCCAAGCTTAAGCACCACCTTAACTATCCCTAGCCACTACCTCCCTCTAAACCACTAACCACCATTGCTACCATTTCCAACACCTAAGGCCACAAAGTCATGACCTCTACATATGATAAATACTACTAATTGATAATAATTAAATAGAAAAAGGCTTCTAAGCATTTTTTTTAAAAAAGCTTCTAAAAATGAAAGACTTTGCAAATCATCTTATATGTTTGTTCACCACTCTTTCATCATCTTCTTCATTGAAGTTAATGGGTATCATAGTGAAATAGGAATGAGTGTTCTTTATAAAAGCATGTTTCTTCTACAAAGCTCGATACTCTCATCACATGAACCAAGTAAATATTCATAGGTGCAATGAAAACAAGCAAATTTCGATTGCGATACTATGCATGAAAATTCTAGGTCAATCGACTCAAACTTGGTTTTGAGATTATAGTGAGGCTGGGGTTTGAAGGGCAACTAGGAAATATATTGATGAATGGGTGTACAATAGGCATTCATTTCAAAACTTGAATAGCTATTCATTATTTGATGAGATTTTTCACCTCTTCATATAGCTATTTATGTCGAGTAAATATTATAATAAACATGTTGTATGGAGTAAAGGGGGAATAGAAAATAGTGATTTCGTTCCGCTTTCTGTATAGTGAAGTAAAGGTACAATAAGACATCATTCCAACTCTGGAATCTCAAAATAGCCTAACCTAGCTCTCAACAGACAATTTAGGTCAACTACATCCATTTAAGTAACAAAGTACTTGACTTAATACCTAATTCAATTAATTAAATTACCAGATTGTTGATTGAATTTGCAAAATGGCCAACTACTTCCCAACTTACTCAGCTACATGGTCTTACTTATACCTTTTTTTTATTTCACTTCCCATAAACTCAACCTAGAGTATTATAGGTCAAATTTCTAACACAATTCGTTCTCCAACACTAATCAACCTTATGATTATCAATATAATTGTATAGTGCAAAAATTAAATAACTCCAATCACAATTTTTCAACATTGTACCATATTTTCTGATTCATATTTAGTTTCTATAATCTTGACTGTTCTTATATCGAAATTTCAAGATCATTCATATTATAATTTAAATTTTGATTTAGAGTTATAATTTTCTCCAATTTGTTGATTTTAAACCCAAGAGATGGTTTTCACTTAAATTTTTCTCTATCACATTTGGTTTTTAGTTCTTACCTTACTACATAATGTATTATATCATAGGATACTCCTAAATATAGATTCCCTTTCTATTGACTTTGCCTTATACTCATGTTTCTCCTCTTTAATGTCCTTAAACGGAAAACCGAATGCAACATGAATTAGCATCCTTCCACTATGAGTAACTTAATCATAATAAGAATTTCCTTACTTAAGAATTTATGGTAAAACTTGTGTGATGGCAATAAAATAAGAAAGTAGATGGTGCTAAGAGAAAGGTAGGAGAGGCGATGTTTTTCTTTATTGAGTGTCTAGGGTTTTTGCTAAGTTGCTAGAGTCTTAATCTTTACATTGAGAGAATTTGATCACAAAATTATTCGTTTACTACACAATATAGAATATTATTGGAGGTATATCAAGTAGAGGAGATTCTACAATCCCGTCCTTATTATTTAGGGGATTGGTCCTGGCTTTTATCCCATCACTCATACGTACTTTTTTAAATTCAAACCATTGAATCCATAGTTCATTTAATTGTCAATGGTTGAGATTTAAATGAATACAAATAAATGATGAAATAGAGGGTAATATCGATCTAGAAAAAAATAAAGATGGGACCGTAAAAAAATCCATCAAGTAAAAGAGGAGAAATGTTATCAAAAGTAGCTAAATCAAAGGATATTGTTGCTTGCTGTTAAAAGCTCTATTAAATGCCGCTAATATGGAATAACCGTCATATTGTCTCATTAGCATCCACTTTAGCATTTGACATGCTACATCAGCAATGTCTATGGACATCCTATATTTCTAACCCTTTTGATAATTTATCCCCTTTTCACATTGTTAGAACATTTCATCTTTATTTAAACTTAAACCTAGAATTTGTTCGTCTCTTATGCAATTTTCTCTTATATGTGTAATTGTAATGTTTCTAGTCACCAATGTTTAATATATACATGTAATTCAAAGAGATTGCAAATAAATCTCTCAATTTAAGTTGGTTATAATAAGTGTAGAATGTTGTGTATTGCTAAATAGTATGTCTACGCTAGAAATCATTATCAGCAAAATACTCATATTATATAACCTTGATGTGCCTTGACATTCCAAAGAAATAGGTTATCCATAAGTTTGGAGACTATTTTATACTTGCTACAATTGTCATCAAAGACCATGCCTTCGAGGTTGAGTGTGATAAAAAATATCTTAATGATAATAATTAGTGTCCTTCTATCTTTTTTAGAAAAAAAAAAATTAAAGTTGCTTGAGATTACCAAAGAGCTTAGTGATTATGAAATATGTCGTTGAAGAAAATCTTTTTCTTTTAAAATGCCACTTAACGTAAATTTCAATGACCATATAAAGTCCAACAACGTGCTTATTACCTGGATTAGTCATTTATCTTAGACAAAAAATAGAGAGAAACTTGACAACCTTGATGCATGCAAATACAATATAGGCAAACAAATGATATTGAGACATTTTACTTAGGCAATTTTATCATAACCGAATTGGCTTTGACCTAAATAAGGCTAGGGTTCATGGGTCAAAGGGTTTAACGGGGCCGAAATAGGATCAAATCAAAACGTGGCACTAAGTCTTCATTCCTCCAATTTTAAGGACATGGCTAGATTGATCTAAAAGCTAGTTCCAATTGAATCGAATGATTCGGTCTTTGCTTGACTATAATGGCTTGTAGCTAGTCTAAACCTTAAAAGATGTCTATTATTGTCTCATTTCGCATAGGATAACATGTCATAAACTTGAATCACAGAGCATATGAACTTTTTATGTTCTACATTTTCATTTACAAGGATCATAAACTTAACTAATGTGGGCTAATATCAATGTTGTTGGTTCATAATACTTGTCTCAAGGTACTAATTTGCCATTGGAGTCGGTAGTTGTTAAAAGGGGACTTCTTATTGGTCCTCAAGGATTCTTGTAATACCTCTTAAATGCAAGGTTACTGAACTCTAATAATCGATATACCTTTCGATATAATAACTTGGAGTACGTTAAAACTCTAAAGTTAAGCTTGTTCAGGGTAAGCTAATCTTAAGATGGATAGCCTCCTCGAAAGCTGCTGTACTATTAGACAGAACTGTGTGACGTTCCAAGCTAAAAGTAAACAATACCTTAGTGGAATAAGTTCCAATCGTGTCGTTATAAGGTGATATCAAAGCATTCCACTAGTCGAGAAGGCGAAGTCCCTGCCTGGTGGTGGTCTTAGACTTGTGAATGAACTGATGAGAACATTAGTTCTATAAATGTGGTGTATTGTAATACCCTTTAAATGTTAGGTGATGGAACTCTAGTTATCGAGGTGTCTTTAGATATAGAAGCTTGGAGTATTTCAAAACTCTAAAATTAAATATGTTTAGGCTAAGTTAATCTCAAGATGGGTAAGCTCTTAAAAAGTTATTGCACCATGAGACAAAAATATGCACCAATCCAAGGTAAAAGTAGACAACCTCAATAGAAGGAGTTTCAATTGAGTCGTTACAATATTTACTAAAATTGGCAAAAAGCTTAGTAAGGTTAGGCCTTTTTCATCATGGTTGCCTTAACCTTATGGTTCTTACGCCAAATTAATTGTCACATGGCATTAATTTACTATGGAGGAAATTACTCTTATTGAAGGGACAATTCCACGGGGGTTTCTAATGGAATTGGGAAGTGACTTTCTACATAGGACTTCTTTCACCATAGTTGGATTAGTATAAATGTCACGTGTGTATAAAAGAAAGGAAAAATCCAAAAATAATATATTGTTTACAAGAGATAACTTCCTCTTAAGGACTTTAAAAAGATACTTTCGAAACACCAATAGGCCAAAAACTATTGAAAAAAAGAATTAAATACTATATTTCACTTTGATGTAGAAGCATAACAATGTATTCATTGACTTAATAATATTTTCTTTTGTTAGATTCTATTGGTTTTTGCAATATTAGTGGGATCTTAAGATCATCCTTATTGAAGAACTTATAAATGTAGAGTTTCTTAAGATATAAGAATCCCCCGTAAAAGTTCTCTTCAAATTTTTTTTTGGTCTTTTAAAGATAAGTCCCTTTTGCATTATCTATTTGTTACGTCTTATGCTAATATCATTATATATACCAGTCCAAACGTTATAATCTGAAAATTGTGGTGAAACTTGTAAATGGATGAGCCTCTTCTAAAGAGACCGTATCTAAAGGACCCTTTCCATTGGTTATATATTCCTTAAGGAGATTTTATTCTTGGAGTTTCCCATTATGGAACTTCAAAAAAGATACTCTTAGCGACATTACATTCGGGAGCCCTCGTAAAGTATGACTGTTTGAGGAATTTATCTTCTTTTGCCGGAGAAGTTTTTCGACGAATACCATTTTCTAGGAAATTTGGCTGATCTGATAAATTGTACCGGAAGCAAATTCTGAGCTCTTAATTTCTGCACGTTCTATTACATGTTATGTTATATCAAATATTATTTAGTTTAAGTAGATTATCTAAAGTTACTTTATGTAAAGGTACAAATTAATGACTAAAATTCTCTAAATTTTTTAATTATATTGTGATATCTTATAATGTGATCTTCTTTTTTATAATTTAAATCATTGATTATATGTGACAATAATTTTAAAAGATAAATTTAGAAAATTTTAAAGAAAATAACTTTATGTAATTAAAGTGGCTATGAAATCGTTGGAAAGGATACAAAGCAAAGAATGGGAGCCTTTGATCTAGTAATGATTTGTTACCTTTTTTTTTTCTTTTTTGTTATGAACAAAGTTAATATTACAAATAAAGTACTAACCACAAATGGATAAATTAATGGTATATAAATAGTAATAAAATTTTAATATGTAAAAATATAAATAATAGTTTATGAAATACTATGTTTTATCATTAATTCTTATGCATTGTTCATCTAAATATGTTATATATTGATATCCATAAATCTTTTTGCCAAATGAGGACGATTACGAAGGAATGACAAAAAGTGACTAAATTGCACCGAATGAAGCAAAAGCTTAATAATTTTGTCAATCATCAACCATCGTCAAACTGAATACAGAAACATGTGGTAACTTAGCTATATTTGACAAGTAAGAAAAATATAAAGAGAACAACTTCTAAAGGGGTAATCGAGATTCAACAACCAATCATAAGAGCACATTCTCCTCATAAAGTTAAAAGTTTTTTTCCTCTGTTTAAAGTTAGAAGTTAGCCAATCATTATTTTATATCTTTTTGATAAAATAATAATAAGAAAATCCATCGTGGGACCGGCTTAAAAGATGTTGGACCATTGAGAGTTAGGGAATGAAAGCCTTTTGCTAGTAGACAGGGCCAGAATGAAAGATTTACAATTCGATGCAAATATCAAATTGGACCGGTTCATCTTGATTGCAAGAGCAAAGGCTTAGACGTTATCGATTGACACTGCATTTATCGAGAGTATTCTCTGCAGTGAATGGTGAATGGATGAATGATTATCTAATTATCTAATACATGTGGTAAACTATTATTATGTTACAGTTTTAGATAAGAATTTGAATTCAATCCGATTCATTTCCATGGAAAACCAGTGTTCATACTATTAGGCTAATAATAACTTTAGTTAATCAACCATATTAAAAAGAATACATTTAATTTGTAATATTGATAAGTAATTAGTTCCACAACATTTTCAATTATGAAACATCAATTAAGAAATATTCTAGAATGCTCTACAATTCGGTAAAAGGGTTTCCTTGTTGCAATCATAGTTCTCAACTTTATTATGTTTTTTGATTTATTTCTGTTAACAACAAGCTAACACATGGATTTAGACTAAATATAACACAGATTTATATAATCACACATTCACATATTTTCTTATGGTTGTTAAAATTCCATCAAGTTGTCCCTGTGAGGAAAAATTTATGGATCCATGCTCTTGGTTCTAATACCTTTTAAATATATATAAAATCTTTGCATACTAAATGAAAATTTTATTTTTGTTCTTCTTATTTCTGCTAGGAATACAAAAAAGGGAGAAGTTCCACTTTATTGGTTGGGTCCAAATAAATAGATACTGGCCCAACTGCTTTCCATTGTATTACAAGGACCCAAACGCTTTTAAGTCAAGGATGCGATGCTCACGAAAATGGAAAGAGGTATGTGTTGATACTACTTTTCAGTATCGGCTTCCAAGTCCAAGTCCAACACGTTATTAATGTAACGGACTTCACTCTCACGATTTATTTGATAATAGTGGGTGATCGGTAATGATTAATGGAATCAAGTTTCACATATGTAGTCGAGATTTTTATAATTAAGTAGTATAAAAACTAGTTTCTCAGCATGAATTAAGTTAGATTTACCCTTTCATTATAGTTGCTATAATAGTATAGCAAAAAAATAAAAAAGAAAAAGTTTTGTATTTGTATAATATACCCGTTTCATATATCATATAAGTGATTTTATATAGAAACCAAACATTCGTAATCTGTTATAAAAAAAAAAAAAAATTATATAAATAGATTTGGTTATGATTAATTTCCTTAATGTTGTGTCGTGAGAAATATGTATTATCATTTATAATATATTTATAATGCTATCTATTCTGGTACGTTATTATAGGGAAAATTACATATAATGCTCTTATAAATATTTGATCTTATGCTATTATTATTTTATTTTTAATACAAACTGATAAATTGTGTTTTTCTTCTCCCATTTTCATTCAAAAACTTTCTCTTCCTGGCCTCTCTCCAATCAAAACCTTGAGCCCACATCATAAAAGAAGCTCGCCAAGACGCAGGAATGCTCTGTGTTCCTCGTTGCTTCGAATATTGCGAACGCACATGTCCAAAATAGGTCGGTTTCAGCTTCTTAATGATGCTGCCTCTTCTATACTATTATTTCGTCTATGGAAGATTAATTGTATGTAAGTTATCTTTTTTCGAGCTATGATACTTTCTTCTTCCATATATGACCCGAAATTGTGGTGAAATAGTCTGAACGTTAAATTGTAATTAGCAAATTTGATTTTGAGTATCGTGAATTTTTCTTTTTTCTTTTTTTTCTCCTGCTTATCCTTCTATTAAACAAGCACTATCCTTATATTTCAAACAGGGGGTACGTGAACCCATTTGAATTGAAAACCTTTCTGTGTAGACCCTAGAAGTTAAGGCATTAAAATGCAGCATGCATTAGGTAAAGAAAAAAAAAGTAAAATAAAATAAAAGAGAGATTAAACGACAAATAATATATGTGTTTTAATATGTGCATATACATGTAAATATAAAGCAGAAAGACAAATAAAAGTTTTCTTGGTAATTCAATGAATGTATTAATAAGATTAATAGAAATGCATACAAAGCTTGCTTTGAGCCAAGATATCTATTGGATATTTGCTATTTAATAAAGGAAAAAACAAAAGACCAATAAATTAAAAGAGATAGAGAGATATTATAGTTCATTTTTCTTCAACATGAAATTGAACGGAGCTAAAGGAAACTCGCAAGACCTGCAGAATCACTGCTATTCTTGACAAGCGACGTGCAATGTGACAAGCGATACGTAATGAGAGACTATCATTTGTTCTTCTGCAACCAAAAAGGCTCGAACAATTGCTTGAACGCTCCATCAAGGCAACTTCTGAAATAGACTTAAAAAAAAAAAAAATGGTGGTGGAAGAAAAAAGAAAGTTTTTCTTAGCTAGAAAACTTTCATATTATTGTGTGTTTTTGCTATTTAGTTATCCAAACTAATGGTTGAGTATTTTTGTAGCCTTTTAGTAGTATTAGGGAAGATATATTTATAATCCTATAATTTTTATAGTCGAAGTATTTCGCAAAGTAGTGTAGTGTCTTTTCCCGTTTTAGATTTTACATGTGAAATGTTGGCACTTGTTACTTTTATTGCTGCTATATTATTACATATAGGAAAGAAGTTGATTAAATATATGGTAGTGTAAATGATTTTTTCCTAATATTTATCGATAATATAGATCATTAGAAGTCAATAAGTCACCATGGCAATGAAGTTTAATTGATAAAACATGAACAGAAAGGAATATCGAATCAAATTTTATGAAAATATACAAAACCACTAAATCAAAAAATTCAAAATTGTGTATGATTGTTTGCTGGAACAACACTTTATATAAATATATTAGAAGCCAATAAATCACCGACCTTGGGTGGCCAGTTGTATTTTTTTTTCCCTAGTTTTTTTTTTTGTTATTCTAAATTTTTTTATTTCATAATTAATTCATTATATTATATATATTATATGCACTTACATTATATGTACTTATTGTGAAACCCAAATTTTCACTTAATTGCTTCAAGCGGATAGTTTAGGGCGTCGATAAAACTAAACCAATTAACTTCAAAATTTACGAGTGAGCTCAAGCCATTAGTCGAGGAGATCTTGTGAACTCAAATATTAAAAATATAATAAAATACTAATAATATGACAAGTTGGTGTAATTTAATTATATGACGTAATATTTATCATAATTGAATAGACCTCGATAGCTAGTAAGTATTTATATATAAATTATATATGTAATAAAAATATTATGTATCATAAAATATCATGCAAACATATATGTATACACCAAATGTCATTTTTTATGTAATAATGTTTACTTGTAATTAATTAAAATACCTGAATAATTATATTTTAAGTTAGATTAAGTCAAAGAAATTAATAAAAATTTAGAAAAAAATCATATACTAATTGGACTAATATTAGATTGGGCATGTAGAGTGAGTGGCCAGGTGTGGGTGATTTAACTAACCAAAACATGCAATATATATGACTAATATCAAGAAGAGAGAGAAAACAAAATCTCAAACCAACCCAAAAGCTTTAGAAAAAATTCCAAGAAGCTCTCAACTATAATCCACATGCAAAGTAGAATTTAGAGAAAATAAGATTCAATTTGGAAAAGGGAAGAAATAAATTTAAGAAATTATACAAATTAGATACTTAATCTAGGTTCTAGAGAGTTCATAGGTCTAAAGAATTATTAAGGTGCAACCGTCACCACCAATGGAAGCAAAAACCACTGCGTAGCCATTCTAACAAGGGTAGAGCCACCACTAATAGTTAAAGTTCAAGATTTCGATGGGTATCCTTTATCATATGATTTTTCAAAAAAATAGTAAAAATATTAAGAATGTCAAAAAAATTATGAAAAAAATTATTCTTATATATTTTCACATGTAAAATTTAGGAAAAATAATACTATGTACATATTTTGTAGTTATAGTATACCTCCTTAAGAAATCATTTAAATCGAATAATTTTTTTATATTAAAATCAATAGGTCTAATGATGTAGCTTTAACTTTAAATTTTTTTTATAAACTTTCCTATATTTATATTAAAATGCTATGAAAAGAGTTTTTAAAAAATTATTTTCTATATTTTTATGAATTTGTTAGCCCTAAATTATTATTAAAATGGTGTTTTTGGTAAAAACCAATGTATTTTTCCTAAGGATCCCACTTGAATTATGAACTGGATTAATTATTGGAGTATTTATACTATTTTGGAGTGGTTGAATTAAGTAGCAAAATAAGGGGTTATACAAAATGATAATTTAGTCTTTGAAAGTGAAGCTAGTAACTCGAAGATTTTGTTGGATTTGGATAAATTGATGAACTACGATGTAATGTATAAGGAGTAATGAAGCCGGGGAAGGTGGTTTGGAGTGTTACTTGCTATTTCAAATTGACCCTATAATGAAAACTTAGAAGAAAAGTAAGTAAATTAACTAATTAGGGGATATTGGTCAAGGGCAAAGGATAATTCAGAGGAAATGGAAGGCAAGTATTGTAAGGCTCTACAAAAATTGATGATCAACTCATAATTGGTTAGTTCGGAAATAGTTTGTAAAATTTAAAGTGATTGTGTAAATTACCCAATCAAATCAAAATTTTACGAAGAAGTTAAAAATATTAATAAAAATGATCCTATTAGTTTGAATTTTCGAAAATAAATAATTAAATATTATAATATTAAGTTATATATATATTACCTCTTATTTGTCGAAAATGCATAAAATAAGTTTTGATAATTAATGAATAGATAGAAATAAATTATATGTACATTAAAAATTATAAAATAACATAAATAATATTTATCAGTATTTATTTATACTATATATGTATTTATGTGTAGGTTAAAATACCTGAAATTACTTAAAATATCTTAAATAAGTTAAATAATACTAAATTAAATAAGGAAAATTAAAGAAAAAAGTGGGGAAATATAGAATGGTTTGGAAATGGGGCTTGACAAGCTGAGAATAAAAGAGAAAAAAATTAACAAATAGGAATTGAACATTTAGAAAGTGAAAAAGAAAGAGATAAAGGACACTTATCAATAAATAAATTAAAGGAAAACTCTAACCCACAATATAAATTTAGCAAACCCCTTCCAAAATCCATTTTAGTCAATTGTGAGTCTAGAAAAATTGTAGAGAGATTAAGAAGATAGGAGGGAGTGTTTTTAGAAAAAAATAAACAAATTAATGTATATTTAAGGCAGTAGTATAGAAACCAAACTTGATGACTACTTGGGAGTGAACAGCCACCACTACTAGATAGTAGAGGCAACGCACAAGCCGACTAACAAGGGTAAGGTGGTCAACGGTAGCCAGATCTAGTAATGCCGGTGAGTTTAAATTTCCTTCTGATTTTTGTTTAATTTATTAAATATATCAAATATGTATGAAAATTATGAAATTTGGTATTTTAAGATATTTTTGTATGTAAATCTAGGAAAAAATATCAATTTGATAAAATTAAGTCTTGAAATATACTACTCTTACTCTCAAGAAATCACTAAACTTGAGTTAGTTTTCGATTTCGATTTAAATGACCTTAATGATATAATTTTAACCTTAAAATTTTGTTTGTGTTGTGTAGAATATATATGATGGTGCTATGAAGAGATTTTTCAAAAATTAATTTTCTAAAATTTTACTTAATTTTTAGGTCCCAAAATTATTGATAAAATGGTATATTTTAAGTTAATTTTATGATTTAAGGTTATTTCGATACAAATTCTAATTTAGGGTATAATTAGAAATCTTGGTATGTTATTTGGTGGTGAAATATGTGTAAATACCCCATTTTTCCCCCTCCTCTCCTTTTATTTTCTCAAAATTTTTAGAATAGGATAAAAGGTCCTAAATTTTTTTTAAAAAATAGAAAATTAAGAAAACCCCCTAAAAATAAGAAATTCAGAAAAATAAAATATTTAGGAAAAGCCAAAAAAGGAAGAATTTAGAAAATTACAAAAAAAAACTAAAAAGTCACAAAAAATAAAAAAATAGAGAATTTAAGAAATATAGATAAATAATAGTATATTAGAATAGATTTTTTAATTTAGATAAAAAAAATAAAGAGAGGTTCGTTGGGTTTAAGTTTAGATTTGAATCTAACTCAAGTGGACCTTATCCATATTTGCAATTTAATTAAATATATAAATAAGATATAGATTAATGGTTTAATGGATAAACATTTGGGTTTACATTTAATTTTGGATTAGAGATTAGGGGTTCAACTCTCATCAAAGACAAAAAATGCCTTTTGATTGTTCTTTTTTTCCTTGCAAGATACACAACACATGATGCCATATGCATACCACAAGCACGTACTAACCCATTGCACATATAAATAAGGTATTGTCCAATGGTCTAACGAATAAGTACTTGGATTTGCATTTGGGTTTAGATTGGATATCAAGGGTTTGACTCTCATCAAAAGTAGAAAATGCCTTTTGTTTTTTTCTTTCCCTGCAACATACACAGCACATGATGCCACATGCACACCATGGGCATGTAATAAGGCATAATCCAATGGTCTAATGAATAAGTACTTGGGTTTGCATTTGGGTTTAGATTGGATATCAAGGGTTTGACTCTCATCAAGGGTACAAAATGCCTTTTGTTTTTTTCTTTTTTCCTTGCAACATGATGCTACATGCACATTATGGTCATGCACCAACATGTGGCATGACATGTGTCAGCTACGTACGTAACACATCATTAACCACTTGTCTTCTAGGACACGTAGCACTTTCTCACTTACTAACTTAGTTAACGTGGTGGTATGTCAGAGCCACATCAACCCACTTTTCTCTTCCTTTCCTTCCTCTTTCTCCCCTTTTCCCACGTTTTCCCTAGATTTCTCTCGTGTAAACTAAGCTGGTCGACCTTCTTCAACAACAAAATTAATCATCTTTATTGTAGTCTTGACCAAATCAACGGCGGATCTGCAAACTAGGCATAGCCTAGTTTCAATCTTGGCCAAAATTCAGTTTAGATTCAGTAAAATATGCATTTAAAGTCCGACTGAAAATTTGGAAAAAAACTTATTTTTTAGAGTCAACATTGCGAAACTAAACTCATTTGGCAAAAGTAATTAATTTCAAATTAACTATGGTCAACTTTTTCTTCACCAAAAACACAAACACAGGTTGCCAAAAAAGGGGAGCACACACAACAACTTTTGGATCTCTCTCTCCACACACCCATCCATCCGCAACGGCAAAACCAAACCCAACTCCAAGAACATACCCGATGGCTCTCTCTCTCCGAACACTTCCACACTGTAGCAGGATAGCTCACCCTCTCTCTCACTCGATAAACAATTAGTCCCCCTTACAACCAACGACCCACGACCCATCTTCATCCTCACCCCAACGATCAGCATCCCTGACATTACACATCAACCAGTCCGCACTTACGCTGACCATGCACACACGATCAGCTCACTCACGCTGATCACAGACTGCATGAACAGCAAACTCCACCCTTTGTCAACCTCCAAACACATACAGTACCAAGCACGACGGCAACTCACTGCAGTACCGTCCCTGTCAACGCAAGCCCCAAGCAGCAAGCTCCATACATAGAACCTAAACACTGACCATCACCATCCTCTCTTCATCCATGAAAATACATAGTTCAAGCGCACAATCGAACACGTCCACGGCTGTACGACTGCGCAGCTCTTACTGATCATTGATATAGCATGTCAATTACACACCACTGCACAACAGATCACGCCCGCACGTCCACCTTCTCTTCATCCATGCCATCCATCGACTGTTCTCTGCTCCATCTACATTCGCGGCAGTGAGTCAAGCTCTACAGCAGTATCCCCTATCCAACAGTGCACGGCTGCACTTCACACAGCAACACACGCTTACATAGGCCTTACGTTGACATTGCGCTACCCACCATAGCAACAAACTGACACGCCCTCGCAGCCACTACTCCATCATCATGCTGCACGTCCAACTTCATTGTAGATCACGCAAACAACCCAATCCACTGACACACACTCGAAACTACTGCACACTCCATCGAACCGCACCTAGCAACGTCCAACACCAATGCACATACGCAGCCAAATTTTCGAAATTACTGGAAACTACCACTAATCACTACAACATAAACATAAAACCCCCCATTCTCCAATTGGATTCACACAAAAAGCTCATCTCTTGCTAGTTTTGGTGATCAACTCAATCGGATTTGACCCTCAACAGCAGCTGGAGTTGGTTTTTCTTAGCAACCCAAATTCATTGTTGCTGATCCGATCTGCAGCCCGAGCTCGAGTCCAAGATCCGCGCATATTGCTTCGATCCAGTTTAAGGCCTTCTTATTAGAGTGTCGAGCCCTAATTCAATTTTTCTTAATTTAACTAGTACTAAGCCCAGCTCGTTTAATATAAATTACTCAACATTAAATTAAGAAAAAATAATTTTCTTAAAAAAAATGTTTTTAAAAATTGAAGTTGCTAACTAGTTGAACTAGTAAAAAATAAAATTAGGGTTTTCGAAGTCATTGATCCACGTATTTTCTTTAAAAAAATAATTTAGAAAATTAACTAAGAAAACTAAGTTCAGGGACTAACTTATTAAAACTAAGTTACCTTGTAAAAAAAAAATAATGGGATTTATTTATATTTTTCCTAAAAATACGAAGATATTTACAAATATGCAAAATATAACTAAAATGAATTTTTCATTATTTTTTATTACGAATTTTTCAAGAAAAAGGAAATTTTTTTTTTATTTTTTATGCAGTTATCCCGAATGTGCCTATGTACTCGCTAGTTGAGATTAAACCAATATAGTTCTTTTTTCATAAAATATTTAGTGGGTAAATTTTTCAAATTTGAAAATTGAGCCAGATTTACTTTAATTTAACAATTGATTATTATTTAAAAAAAAACTAAAAGATCTAATTTTACGAATTTACTTTTTCAAAAAAAAAAACTTAACTAACTAAATCTTTTTAAAAACTTCAGTTAAGATTTTTATTATTATTATTTTTTTAAAAATATATGTATCAAAATCGATCTTTTCTAAATTCTATATGCAAAATATATTAAGATATGTATCTTAGATACAAATCTTCTCCAAAGATATGGATCTCAGAGAAAAATATACGATTTTTCAAAAAAAAATACAATTTATCTAAAAAGCTATTAGAAAAATAATAATATATTTAAAATAACAAAAAAGTATGACAATTAAAAATGTATATTAAAAAACCTGCACAAAATAAAACAAAAATAAACAATTCAATAAGATAATAATAATAATAATAATATTTTTATTTTTACCTAAATGAGTTAAGTTACGCGTGATTGGTGTGTTTTTGTTGTAGACTATGTGAAGCTGTGTTCATATGGGGTGTGCGTGGAGCTATATTTGTGACTATCTTAATTATGTGTATATGAGTGAAAATAGAGTACAAGCGTATGTGTGTATTTAACTAGTATGTGTGCTCTTTGACCATGGACTATATGTGTGTGTATCCTTTGACCGTGCTATGTGTATCAGTGAGTAGGCTGTATGTGTTTGTCAGATGCGTAGCTATGTATGTTTGTGTTGACTGAGTGAGCTGTGTGGGGACGTGAGAGTTAGAATGTATACGTGGAAGTATGTGTGAGCTTGCACTATGCAAGTATATGTTTGTGTAGTAAAGGAGTGGTGTCAACAAGTATGTGACCAAGTAAGTGGAGTACATGCTTGTATGTAGCGTAAGTGAGCTGTGGGTGGTCAGTACATTAGTATGTAGCATGAGTACAGGCGAGATAGAGTGTGATTGGTGTATACAGTGTTATGTTCGTGGAGTGTTGGGCAAAAGTGATTATGCAACAATATGTAGTAATCAAGTGCATAGGACAGCAGTGAGCAGTGAATGATCAAGGCAATGGACAGTATGCAATGTGTGGCAATGATCAATGCTGTGTAGGCTTCATATATGTCAGGCATGGGTGTTAAGTTGTATGGGATGAGTATGGAGTGATATTGTTGTGTTATGTATTGGGAATTATGAAAACGTATCAAACTTTATTGCCTGATTTCTATTTATAAGCCACATAATCAAATCTTTTGCATCTTTTTAAATATAGATTTAATCTCAACCAATTCTAGATATGAAAGATACGATTTAGATTTTTTGAAGATTAAACCTAACTTATAGAAAACCTATATTGATCTAGGCTTTTTATTTTTCGAGCTCAACTCAATCCAACTTGATTTAGTATAAAAACTTGCTTAATAAATCTCAAGTTTATTTTAGCCTAATATAAATTAATAAAAATCTACTTTATATTAACTGAACTAAAATATTTTAATGAAACTTGATTTTTTTAACAACTTAAAATTTACTAAATTGAACGTACACTATTATCCGATTTGACCTTAAATGACTTAACTTGACTTGATACGACTTGATACTTTATTACATATATATTTATTTTTATTATTTTATTTTTATTTTTTTAATTTTCGTTTATCTATTTTTTTTATTTTTTATTTTTTTAACCTAGCCTAATAAAAACGAAAAAAATGAGGTGCCTACATCGAGATTGGATTTGTTGTTCTTCTGTCGTTTCGGTTGTTCTTTTTTTTTGTGTAATTCAATATGTAATTGTAACTAAAAATAAAAAAGAAGAAATAAAAATCCGAAAAAAGAAAATGGAAAAGAAGAAAAAGAAAAAGAAAAGAGATAGAATAGCTTTGTTTTGTTTTATTTTATTTACTCCTTTTCGGTTGAGGCTTAAATAAGAAAAAATAAATAAAAATAATAAAAATGACTAGATTAGAAAATAAAAATACTTAGAAAATCAATTTTCCAAAAATAAATAAAAGTGACCAACCCTTTTTCTAAATTAGAATCTTTTCTTAGGAATTTTTCACAAATAAAATCTGATTTAGGACCCTTTGAGCAATTTTTCTCATAAAGACTCAAAATAGGTAAAGAATGTAAACCCGACCTTTTTTTAAAACTAAAATCAATCAACCTACTAAAGTTTTCGTTGAACAAATTACAGAAGTTTGATCCAGAATAGCGGGTACGTAAGCACCCATATATACAAGACGGCTGAAAATATGGAAATTTTTCTTTTTCCATCTTCTATAAATAATTGATCACTTTATTTATTTATTTATTGGAATTAAATTAAATTGAATGTAGATAGATTTCATTATAAGGGTACGTTGAAAGGTAAAATTAAATTCAAAGACATTAAAAGTGATACCCATTTAAGGTTTAAAAAATTAACCCTCAGATCCAGATCTTTGGTATTAAAAAATTATTTTAACAAAAATCGGTTTATTGAAAGATTAGTAGCTAAGTTATAATCAATCTATCCAATTGTTGGTTATAACTTAACTTTTTTTTTCATCTCAGGTTGCGTAGTGACTCCAAAAACATTTCCAAAGTTAAAAGAATTGTTTTTCTTTAAACTGTAATTGAGATTTAGTATTAAATGGGTAGGTTTTAAAATTGATTGGTTTAAATAAGACTTATTTATAAAAACTAAGAGGAAAACATTAGGTTCGACAATATGATATTTGTAATGTTAGGGATGTTAGATATGTGTTTTAAGTGTGGATTAGGTAATAATGTATAATGTGTGTATAGAGGAAATTAAATAAGTAGGAAATATTATGTTGAATTTATAATATTATAATACTAAAAACATCATATAAATTTGATATGGAATATAAATTTAGGTTATTGGGTGAAAAATATAGGTTATTTTCATATCGAGAACAAATACGGTAGTTAAATTAGGAGTATAGTATACTGTACCAATCAAGATATTAGTTATGAGCTAGATAGAATATTTAGGATACTTAAGTATAGTTAGATGAATTCCACATATTGATTTGGGAAGAATTCTTAGGGTTTACAAATAAAAAGGGTAATTATAAACTAAAACAAAATGTAATTTAGAAATTGAATCGAAAACTAATTTAGAACTAACTTGGTTATAGGAAATATAGAACTTGAATAATTGAGTATGATCGTAATTTTAAACTAAAATTAATGATTTAAAACTTATACATATATATATGTTATGTCAAAATATGGACAATTCTCAGATTAGAATCTGATTCATAAGTAAAATTAGAATTAAGGCTAATAGAAATATATTACAAAGTTAGTCAAAATATGAACCAAAGGCTATATTCACCTAAATAAATTGTAAGAAAAGGGTAAAAGATATTTATAAGATTATAAATAAAGGGTAATCAAAAGATAAATTAGAACCTGATTTAGAGGCTAAATTAGCAGTGGCATAAGAAGCAAATTCAAAACTTAAGTCAAAATAAAGATAATTGTAAGAGACTTAAAAACCTGAATAATTAGATATAGTAAAACCCTCAATAAAAGATAATAATCTTAATTATAGAATAGAGTTTATAAATACAAATAATAGTTAAATGAACATAAAAATAAAATTTATATTATTGGGACCATTAATGAAGGCCTGTAGCAAGTCATACCTTAAGCGAACAAGCAAGAAGTCTAAGTAAGTTTGAGATTAATATGTTATTATATTTTAGAGTACTGTTTTATAGTACTTAAAGGCTTAAGATTATACTTAGTTGTGTTTGTTAGATAGTTTGATTGTACACATGCCTGTGTGTGCATGTTTTTGGGATTAATTGTATGATTATGGTTTAATGCTTTAAACTGTAATTGTTTGTTTTGCGTGAAATGATTGAATGCCTTGAACTGGACTTAATTAAATATGACCTGTAAATTTGAATTGAGCATGCATTGCAACCCATTTAAGGAAATGCTTAGGGTTCTCTAACCAAATATCGACCCGTTCAAAAATAATAGTGCTGGATAGTATAATGGTCTTTTCTTCATTTTTAGTCGAACTAAGTAATAGGAGAGAAGGTTACGGTAAGGGTGAAGGCAGTGGTTTGAAAGTAGTCAAGAGAGAAGCAATGTTTCCATCGCACAACCCTAGGTATGGCTGTAAGCTATTGAAATGTGCATTAAACTCCTAAACCCAAATTAGAGCAGATGTAATTTATCTAATCTTACGACGAACTAGAAAACGTTGTATGATGGCATTTATTTGTAGCATTGCATTGCATTTAAATATCTTATTGATAACCTTGCATGTGCTTGATATGTAGTCTTATATCTCCATCCTAACTTACTAAGCGGTTGGTTGTTCACGTCACTATAGGTATTGTTGCATGTGCTAGTTAAGAAGAGATTTTATAATTACCTTGAAGCTAGTAACTGTTGGATCCTAGGGAATGAGAATATAAAACTGAGGATTGGTTACACTCTTGAAGTTTGGATCTTATCTTTAAATCTTTTAATATCATTTTATATATGACTTGTCGTGCCCCAAAGCAGCAGAGTCGTAACAGCCCTGTCGTGTAAACCATTCTAAGATAGAAGTTAGTTTTACAACCGCTATCCTAGACCCAATCTACATAAGGCGTCTACAACTAACCCACTTTGAAGTAAATAGTTTGTAATTTAAATAAATCATTTACCTAAGAAAATGAGAAAATATATCTATATACACTATAATTCAGTTATTATATTATTCAAAAATAAAAAATTCTAAAATAAAAGCTTAGACCTTAAGAATATATGTTTGTTCTTTAAATATTTTTCCTTATTCCCTAGGATCCAACAGTTGCTAGCTTCAAAATAGTTATATGCCGCTTTTTAGCCAACACCTGCACGACGTCTATAGGGATGTGAGCAACCACAGCTCAGTAAGTTACGATGGAAGAATTAAAACTATACCATAAACATAACAAGGTTATCAATCAACTTATTAGATGCAATGCATGTTTAAGCAAATGCAATCGCACGACGTTGTCCAACCCGTCGTGAGATTAGAAAAATTTCGCTCGCTTTAATATGGGTTAAGAGTTGCCATTAATGCAACAGCTCACGACCAAACTTAGGCTTGTGTAATGGAGACTTCACTCCTCCCGCGACTACCTTTGAGCCATTGATTTCACCCTCGCCGTGACCTTCTCTCTTGTCACTTAGTTCAACTAAAGATGAAGAAGGGACCATTATGCAATCATGTGCTATCCCTTTCAAAGGGGTCCGTATTTGGCCGAAGAGTCCTAAGTTCCTTTAATAGGTTGCCATGTAGGTCCGATTATGATTATAGGTCATATATTTGATTAGGTCTAATTTAGGGTGATCAATCATTTCATACAAATCATACAATACAAGCCAGAATAACAGACAGAATCATAGCATCACTCATAATCAAGCATATGCACATAACCAACTATTTAACAAGCACAACCAAGCATAATCTCAATCCTCCAAAATACAGCAACATATTAATCTCAACTTACCTGGACTCCTCGCTCACTCACTCGAGGTCCAACTTACTCAGGCTATCGCCAATCATCCCTATAACATAAACGTGGTTTTAGTTTTTCATATAATTATTATAAGTTGGTTTTATCCTATAACGCTTATTGTTATCTTTTGTGTAAGATTTAATATGTCCAATTATCTAGATTTTCAAATATTTTACAATTATTCTAGGTTTGGGGTTAGGTTAGGGTTCAGTTTTCGCATCGATTTCTAAATTAGGTTTTTAACTCAATTTTTTATTAAAGATTTATATGTATACCCTAAGAAATCATTCTGACCCATAATGTAAAATTAATCACATTATCTTCGAATATCCTAAATATTGTTTTTAGTCTTTAACTAATGTTCTAGTTCATGCGGTACACTCAGATCCTAGTTTAATAACCAAATTTACCCTCGTTATAAGAAAATCTTATATTTTTTATACAATTACCTAAAATTAATTTTTTTTTCAGATTTATTATATTTTGATTATTATTATTATATTATCTAATTAAACCTAATTTTTCATATTTATTAATTTTCCAATTCTACAATTACCACATAATTCCTTCATTAATTACACTTAACATTCCAAAGGCTAGGATTAGGTTCCACATGAGAGATTAATATCTCTAACCCTCTAATTACTGTCTAAATCAGTAATTAATGTCTTAATCACCTAATTAACCCAAAATTATCCAATTTTTCTATCATTTTAGGGCTAAAAATTTACCTAAAAAATTTGAAAATTAAATTTAAAAAAAAATGCTTCATAGCACTGTTTTATATCACTTAAGCATTCTACAGAAAAAAAATTGAGCTCCAAACTACACTCTTAAGCCTATTTATTTCTAATCCTAATTATGTTCGGTTTTGCATGATTTCTTAAGGACCATATATCATGGGACATATTTTCATCAAAATAATATTTTCCTAAAAAATACATACAAAAATATTTTAGAATAACAAGTTTCATAATTTTATAAAAATATTTACTATTTTTATTTTTACAAAATTACACAAAATCAGGTAGAAAATTAAACTCACCAATTTGGGTGGCTCTGGCTACCGTCGATGGCCATTGGTGTGTCAGCTCACTTGAGCACTATCACCACCGTATGATGGTGGTGGTTGTCCACTCCTAGCTGCTTGTCGGGTCTAGGTTTCCTTTTATGGCTTTATTTGCACAATTTTTTCTTATTTTTTTCCCTAACCCTAAATTTTCTCTCAATTTTGCCTCTCCCTATTTTTCTCACTCTCCAAATTGACCAAATGAGCTTTTAAAATTTTCCTGCTATTTATAGAGCTTTAGGGAAATTATTGTGCATTAATTAGATAAGACAATTGCCTTATCTCTTCCTTTTTCCACTTTCTATTTATTGCATTTTAATTGGTTGATTTTTTTTCTTCAATATCAGATTGCCACGCCCCACTTCTGGACTTTTCCTCATTTTTCTATATTTTTCTTGATTTTTTCTTAATTAATTATGAATTTTATTTAATTATTTATTATTATTTAAGTACATTTCGCCTATTTTAAGTAATTACATGTATTTCTACATATATGTAAATTCATATATAATACAAATAAATATTTCTAAATATTATTTAGGTTATTTTATGATTTTTAGGATACATATAATTTATTTCTAGCGATTCGTTAATTATCGGAATGCATTTTACGCATTTTACGCATTTTCAATAAATAACAAGTTATACACTTAAATTTGGAATTTTTATATTCTTTTATTTTATTGCTTATTTTTTTAAATTCAAACTTACGGGATCATTTTACTAATATTTCTAGTTTTACTTATAATTTAGGCTTGATTGGATCTTTCAGCTCATCGAAACCTTGAGTGGCTGGTTGTGAGGCTTACGCGACTTACTTAAAGTAAGATTAAGTTACTACATCTTGTAAACATTACTCGAGATATTTAAATCCTAGTATATATTTTTCATACTTTCTTAGGTAAGCAACATGTTTAATCTGTGAACTATTTTTTTCAAAGCAGGTTAGTCGTTGATACCTTGTGTAAATCGAGTCTAAGATACCGACTATAATGTCAGCTTTTATCCTAGAATAGTTTGTACAATGGAACTGTTATGACGCTACTGTTTCAAGGTGTAACAAGTATTCTATAGGGTATTGACTCAGAAGTTACATTAGAGACATAATTAAGAGGGAAGTGTAGTTAAGGGAGGCTTAGAGGTTAAGTCAAAGGGCCTTCTATTAAGAAATTTAAATTATAGTATGTAGATACTCCATTTTTACCTCCTTGTAGTATTAGAAATTTGTAAAATAGGGAAAAGGGTTCCAAATAAAAAAAAATAGAAAATTTAGAAAAAAAAAAACACAAAAAATAGAAAACTTAGAAAAAATACAAAAAAAAAATCTGGAAAAAGCACAAAAAATAAAAAATTTAGAAAAAAGTACAAAAAAAAAAAGAAAAAAGAAAGAAAGAAAGAGAGTAAATTTTAAGAAATAATTGTCATTTAGAAGAAGATAATTTGAAATAATCTTAATATTTTAAATGTTATTTATATGGGGTTTTAAATAAAAAATGGCTTAAGCTAAGAATTAATCTAGCTTAGGGTAGCCTAGTTCATATATACCATTTGATTGCATATATGGATAAAGCATAGGCTAATGGCTTGATGATGAAGTACTTAAATGCTACATTAGAGATTAGGGGTTCAACTCTTACAATGTATGAAAGGTGCATTTTCTTTTTTAAACTTAGATTGAACACATGTTCCGTGTTGATTGGTCCACATGTGATGATGTGGCACCATGTCATCATCTCCCAACGCCTTAAGAATAACCATGGATCACAAATTTACCATGTCCAAAAGCTCCATTTTTAAACCTTTTTTTGCCGCCTCAAATCAAAATCAAGCCAAATAATTGAGGAATATGAAACCAATACATAAGATACTAATGAATCAATCCTTTTTTGCATCTAAATTGATCTATTTGATTGGTTAAATTTGAGCCCAGAAGTTGAGAAAAATCAACCAATGACTCAAGCTCCCTATTAACCGAGCATATTTGGAAGCTTAGAATTGATTTTCAAAGATTCTTTTCGTATAGCAAGTTTAAGCTCTAATAAACAACTTTTTGAATTGCACATTGAAGTGGGTCAAAGGTTGTGCTTTTATTTTCAAATTCATGGCCATTCTTAACTTGCTTTCTTTGATTCGAGCTCCAACACTATAAATTAGAGCTTGAATAAGCTTTTTGGACAAGAACTAACTCTCAAATCACCTCTAATAAGCATAACATCGAACTTTCTCACTCTAATGCTACCAACCTACAACCACTCTCTCTCTAGCTTTGCTTCGCATACAAGAGCTCTCAAGCTTAGCCATTGCTCCCAACAGCTTCCCCACAATGTGAATGTTCAAAACCTGTCCCTCTTACCTCTAGTCATAGCTCCTAGTCACTCCACCATATCCTTGCCATGAAACCGTAAGCCACCATAAGCCCTACTCTAAACCACCACATCTAGCCACCACTGAACAAAACCAACACCTCCATGGCCTCACCACACTTGAAAACACCAAGATACACTCTTCTTTTATACCTAACAATTGCTACACGAAGCGCACCACAATCATCGCCGGGCACTACCTCAAGATACCACAAACCACCACTATCTGCTTTGGCATCACTTATACACCCATATTCATCAATAAAAAACACATAAAAATATCCTTTCCTACTCATTTTAGTTGGAAAAACCACTAGAAACACTCCCTGTTGGTCGCTCCTTTCTCGTTTGCACAATTGGGTCAAGTTAACTTAAATTTGACCCTTCGAACCTAATTTACACGCATTAGATCTGACTTGCGCAAGCTCTACCTAATCTGGCCCGATTGTATTGTCATTTATTTTATTTATTTATTTTTTAATTTCTTTTGTTGTTTTATTTATTTCATGAACATATTGTAATTTATAAAAAAAAAGGAAGAGGAAAAATTAAAAAAAAAAAGGAAAAGACAAAGAGACAAATAAAAAAAGGGAAAAAAAAGAAAGGAAGGGCTAGTGTTGTTTTATTTGTTTATTTATTTATTTTGGTTAAAAATAATAATTAAATTATAAAAAAAGGAATAAAAATATATACAAGAAAAAGTTTTTATCGCCTAGAAAATTTTATTTTCTAAAAATAAAAATGAATAAACCCTGTGCAAAATAAGGCTTTTTTAGAATATTTTCCAAAATATGACAATTAAAATTAGGATCCTTTAGAATTTTTCTTAGACAAAACTGAACCATAAACACAATTATTTTAAGAATTTAACAATTCTTCCGTTTTCTTAAATGAACTATAGAAAATCTGATTCCTAACAAAGGATATGTAGGCACCTATGAGGCAACTTAACACAAGGAAACCTTTTAGTTATCCCTTTTGTAAATAAATTTATTTTTCTTGTGTGTAGATTGGATGTTATTTATTTAGAGTTATTCTTTCTAAAATTGGTGTTTTAAAAGATGAATTTAAATTCAAAAAGATAAAAGTGGTACTCCTTAGGGTTTAATAAGTTAGCCCATGTACTTAAGCCTCTAGTTTTCAAAGAACCATTTTAAATTTTCTTTTTTTTTTTCAATAAACTAGTGACTAGGTTAAATTGATCTACCCAATTGATTTAAATTAACCCATTTTTTCCAAACCCAATCAAGTGGCGACTCCATTTTTCTTTTTTAAAATCAAATGAAAACTAAGTTTTTCTTAATCCCTAATTAAGGGTTAATATGAAATGGGTAACATTGGATATTGATCGAATGAAGGAAAATAAATAAAAACTAGGAAAAATTATGCTCGACAGTTTAGCGACTCCACGAGGAAAATCAAGAGGGCTGGCCACTTACAAAACTTTCCAAAATTAAATTTACCTTTTAAAATACCCATGTTATTTATTTATTTAGTTACTTATTTATTCATTCATTTCCTGTAAATATATTATGTTTTGTTGCATGCATCATACTTGGGATTTTGCAAGGAATGATTGCATCAAGGATACAGGGTAAATACGGTCAGACCCAAGGCCATCTTAGACCTCAAGATGGGGGCATTATGTAAGCTTCAATATAGCGGTGTAACTATCACTCAGGGTTAACTAGGCTATCCCACTTAAGCTTCGATATGACTAATGAACCGTTTCTTTGGAGAACACACCCTGATTGCATATACTTCCCTTACAGTTTTAGTTAATATAATACTCTTAAGAATTGCAACCCTACTAATGTTTAAAAGTTTTAGCAATGTAATAAATTTTTGTAAAAAATTAAACACCAAATCAAATAGTTAGGTTACAACTTAAGGAGTAATGTATTAACCCTAACGATTCTAGTATATGCATGTTTCGATGTACATTCTGTTATTTTATTAATAATTGGTTTTTGTCCATGAAATGTTTAAGCCTAAAAATAATGGCAATTAACCAACAAGTGAACAATCAAAGAGTCAATAGGTTACTAGATGCCTCGAGAATCCATGAGCAGCTGCTATAAGCTAAAGCTACCTATTAGAATCAAAGGGCTAAACATGCTGAAGCCTCTAACCGAGCCCTATTGGCTTAGGTTGAAAAAAACAAAAAGACCATGGATTGGGCTTTAGAGATGCTAGAGAAAATTACAGCCTAACTGCGTAAGCTAGATTAGGGACTTTAGGTATGATTAAAAGACATTGAATAAATTTTAAGTTTTATCAAGAATAAATGTTAGGCTCTTTATCTTTATCATTCTCCATTTTTTTCAAAATAATAAATGTTCCCTTCAATTTATCAGTCTTCATTCTTTAGTATTCCTTTTTTTTTTTTTTGTAAATAGTCCTTTAATAAACATTCATCTAACCATTGTTCCATCTCATTTAGGGAAATGTAAATAAATTCCATAAACTTGTAAATAAAACCTCAAAATTGCCATCCTCTTTTGTAATTAGATTTTTCAGTTTCTGTAAAATAAAGCCACATCTTTTTCTCTCACAAAACAAAAAAAGAAAAGAAAAGAAGAAATTTGTTAACAATTACAAATTCTTATGGTTTAACCCAAAAATAAGCCCTTTGTCTCGATCAGCCAGCCAGCCTGAATGTAACCAACCCAAATAAAGCTACTTGACCCATTAAGGAAGCCAACCTAAACACAAGCACCTTAGGCCATTTAGGTAGCCAATCTAAAAACTAACCCTCAACCCATCAAGGTAGCTAATCCAAGCATAAGTTCATCAGCCCACTTAGGTAGTCTATCTAAACACAAACCAAGGCCCATTATGCTAATCCTTAGTCCTTTCAAGCAGCTAACCAAAAACTTGTAGCCCATTAAGGCAGTTGAACCAAACACAAACCCTGATCCATCAAGGTAGCCAAACCAAGTAAAAATCATTAGTCCCTTGAAGGAGAAGAAAAAGAAAAACAGCCTAACTATGAACTAAGTCAAATTTGACTTCAGTCTCGAATTCAGATCAAATGACAAGTATCACACTAGAGCATATTTTAAGAAATTGAGGGGCAAAATACATCTCCACCTTAAGGTAAGTAAATATATATTCCTCCATAAGGAATTGGTAATTGACTTTCAAAAGTTTTAGGATGAAAAAAGGCAAACTATATCTTACATACTAACCTTAAACACTTTGAGAGTTAAGTGATATTGTGGTGAGGATACTTTATACCCATTTCTTAAAGGATGTTCATTTTGAATTTGATATGCAGATTAAAATGAAGTTAAAAATTTATTTTCAAATACCAAACATAATTATCTTTTGTTAACCCCATTAAACTAACTTGGAGTACTTTCAAATTTAAACACTACCAAAAACTACCTTATATTAAGGCAATTCGAAGGTTAGGGTCATTGATTAGTAGAAAAGGGTAAAAACTAGTTTATGCTTGTTTTAGTGGCATCAATTCAAGGATAATTTTTATTTCTGATAATTTTTTTTCTTTGAAGGGAAGAAGTGCTCACAAGAACCCTTTACACATAATCTAAACACTTTAAGGATAGATAAAAAAGCTATATCATATCTCAATAAGGGCAATAAAACTAAATAAAAAAGGTTGAAAAATTGGGCCAAAGTGTAAGACGAAAGCCTCAAAAGCTATATCATATCTCAACAAGGGCAATAAAACTAAATAAAAAAGCTCGGAATTAAAGCCCAAATAACAAAAAAATAAAAAAATAAAAAATAAGGCCTTGAATCACATTCCAAGCCTAAAAACACAAAACCTCTATATCCACTTTAAATTACACTTCAAAATCACAAACAAAAAACTTTTTTACCCATGTTGAATCACATAAGGCCTCCCCGCCCATAATACCTCCTATACTCGATAAAAACTCTTCTGATCTCAAAGGATAATTTGTCTTTAATAGAAAATATTTTTGAAACCAAGATAAGCACACTTCTAATTTTTTCCTAAAGGTTCTTAACTTGTATACGTAAGTTGAATAAGTAAAATTTTCAAAATAGACCTTCTCATTTGTCATGTTGAAACCATTAGTCTAAAAGCTTAATTCATTATATTAGACCGAAAAAGACCTAACAAATTGATCAAAGTGTATCACCTACAAAATGGACTATAATTTTTGGAATGACAGTCAAGAGTGAAATTTATACCAAAAGTGCATAAGGAAATCCTCCTCGACTAAACTAATCATTAGTTACCTTAAGAAAGAAATGTTTGAAATTACAAGGCCTCACCACAAGGCTTAGCATTAGGGTTGTGAAGAATTTGAGATGCCTCGTGTGGTTATCAAGAAAGGATTTATACTCGATAGCAAACTTTCATGAAAAAAAAAAAGAAAAAGAAAAAGGAGAGTCAAAAAGAAAAGAAAAGAAAGGAAAAGGAGAGAGAGAAAGTAAATGCATATTACAAGTTTTTTGAACCCATGTCAGCTTGAGTAGCCAAACTTTTGATTCGTGTCAATACCTTTTAAATGACCATAATAGTCTAAGCCATTCCTCTTGATATTGTTTTTGAAGTCCACTAACTCTTTTTCGAATTAAGGGACCTAATCCCTGATGCCTTTTTTGTCGTAAATGGTTTTCACCAATTTCTTTGTTTGTAAATATTTTTCAAGTTAAGAAGTTTTTCAAATTGGTTACATTCCCCACTTTGCTTCTTCAATCCTTCATTAATTTTCCTTTTTTAGGGTTTTAGTCAACTTTTAGAGCGTTGTCCCATCTTTAATCCATTTTTAGGGTTTTAACCAGCTCTTAGAGTGTTATCCCATCTTCAATCCATTTTTAGAGTTCTAGCCAGCTCTTAGAGCGTTGTCTAGTCTTTCATCCATTTTTAGGGTTCTAGCTAGCTCCTTATGAGCCTTGCAATTAGAAGTTTGGAATTGACTCGTAAAGTATAAAGTGATTGGATAAAGTGTCCAATCGAATCTAATTATATGATGAAGTTAGGAATTTTAATAAAACTGATTACGTGAGTTTGAATTTAGGAAAATAAGTAATAAAATAATATAGTATTATAATATTGAATAATAAGTATATTACCTATTATTTACTGAAAATCCATAAAACAAATCCTAATAACTAACAAATCAATAGAGATAAATTATATGCATACTAAAAATCATAAAAAAATATATAAATAATTACGTGCAAGTAAAAATACCCAAAATATACTAAATTAATACTAAATAATTAAAGAAAATTTTAAAAAATCAAAGAAAAATTAGAAATTAGTGAGGAAATGTCTAAATTCAGGTTGTGACAAGCTAAGATGTGGAAGAACAAAATTAACCAATCAACTTAGGGTAATTAGAAAGTAAAATAGAAAAGGATAAGGGATAAATGTCATCTAAAAATCAAAAGAAAAATATCAAAGAACACTATAAAAGCAGTAAGCCTCATCTAGAATTCATTTTAGTTAGTTAGGAATTAGAGAAAAGTATGGAGAGACTAAAATGAGAGAGTTAGGCATTTTTATAAAAAAAATTAAAAAAAAATTGTGTGCAATTGGAGCTTGTGAACCAATCCCATGACCAATGGCCACCTAGAAATGAAAGGCTACCACTAGTGCACCCTACTACCACCGCTTCATCTGGCCAACACATTTAGAGTCATCCCAGATGGCTAAAAGCTGATCAAACATATAAGTCTAATTTTAATCTGATTTTATTTAATTTTGTAAAAATATTAAATATGTTTAGAAAATTATAAAATTTGATATTATGAGGTTTTATGTATGTAGATATAGGAAAAAGATATTAATTTGATGAATTTAGATTTAGAAATATATAGTACTTGAGAAATCCTGCAAACTCAAGCTTATTTTGATTTAGAAATAAAAAGCTTTAATAGTGTAGTTTTGAGGTCAAAATTTTTATATAAGCTATTTTGAGGATGTAAAACAATCCTATGATGAGATTTTTTAGAAACAAATTTTTGAAATTTTTAAACCTTTAAATCTTATATATAATTAGTGATTTCGAGCTAAATTAGTGTTTAAATGTATAATTACTGACTTAGTATACAATTAGGTATTTTAAGATATTAAATCTGATATAGTAAGATATTTGTAGTAATTTAGAGTATTAGATGTGATTATTATGTAGTAAATATATGTTAATTAATAACGTGTAAAATTAGAAATGTAATAAATAGAAAATATTAGGTTAAAATTGATAATATAATAATAATAGTAATACACAATAAATTTGATGTGAAACTTAAATTTAGTGGATTATATGAAAAATGCAATTTTTTTCTTACATCAAGAGCAAATTCAGTATTTAAATTAAGATTATAATATACCATATAAACTAGAATACTAATTAAAGGCTAGAAATGACATTTAAGATACCTAATTATAGTATGATTAATTTCATATTATGGTTCAGAATGCATTCTTAGGATTTATATAAAACACCAATAATAAAAAATTGAATTGGAACCTAAATTTGAATCGGATTCAAAAACCGATTCAAAAACTAACTTAGAAAATATTGGTAATAAGTAATATATATATATATATATATACATTTTCATAATTTAAAGCTTATATATCATAGGGATATTAAATACTAAGAGAATACTTATATTATAGGACACAAGGAGATGAGTTGATAAGCATTAAGTCAAGTGAGCGAATTGACGAATTGATGGTTTCAAGTAAGTTGGGTTCAATACATCAATGTATTTTAAAGTACTATATTAAAGTACTTTGAGGCTAAGAGTTGTATGTGATTGTGCTTGTAAGTAGTTATATATGCATGTGCTTGTAAGTAGTTATATATGCATGTGCTTGTGTATCTCTAATTACTTGCTGAAAATTGATATTATGTTTTGATGATTTGTTGTGAATTGAGTTGTGTAAGATTGTTTGGTTACGCTAACCAAACTTAATTATAAGTGACCTAAATACCTTAATTAGACATGCATTGCAACTCTTTAAGGAACTATTATAATTCTTTAATAAAATATCGACATCTTCAAAAAAGATAGCGTCGGATAGCATAATGGTCTTTTCTTCATCCTTAGTAAAACTAAGTGATAGGAAAGGAGGTTACGATAACGACGAAGGTAATGGTTTGAAGAATAGTTATCGGAGAAGTAGTGTCTCAATTGCATAAACATAGATTTGGTTGTAAGCTATTGCATAAACATTGAAACTCTTTAACTCGGATTAGAGTGGGTAAAATTACTCTGATTTCATAACAAATAGGACCAGGTCTTGTGATGACATTTGTGTGTTGCATTACATATAATTAATTATTTGAAAACCCTGTTTGTATTTGTTATGTATTCTTAAGTTTCAATCCTAACTTATTGAGCTATTAGTTGCTCATACTTTTATAGATTTTCTTGCATGTTTTAGATGCCATAATATACCCTTATGTACTGGTCTTGTAATACCTTACTTATCAAACTACTATGTCATGTAAATATTTCTTAGGATTGTAAGACAATATAGGTATCTTTATGTAAATACAACTTAAAGTTTATAGTTATATATATAAATTTTGTCTATAACTATGAATGAGATGTTTAATTCAAAGCGAAGAGTCATAGACGCCTTATGTAAATCGTATATATGATAGGGATCGTAGGGTTAATTACTATCATAGATCAGTTTACAAAATGGAACTGTTGCGACTTTACTTTTTTGGGGTGTAACAATTCTCGGTTGGTATTAGAGCATAATTCTAATAAACTCACTTTGAAGTGTTATAATTTAAAAGAAATAGATATTATAGAAACATAGTAGTAAAAGATTGTACTAAACATATTAAAGTAGAAGTAAGTATAATATTTAGTATATTAAATGTTAACTGATCCTAAGTTTAATTACAGGGTTGAAGGAGAGAGTTGATACTTAGTTGGGTACGTTTTAGTTGGAATGGTGAAGAGTCCTCTATTGATTATAAGGTTAAGACGCAATAGTTTTTATTAGAGCTGGATGATTGGAATATATTTAAGATCATTGATAAATTTTATAATGAAATGTGTTATAGTTGGCAGGATCCATGGGCGTAGATGGAGATAAGTTTAGGGCCACAATATAATAGATATATTGCTATAGCAAACCTTTGAGCAGAGGTGGTTGGAGAGAGAAGGAAATGTATCTTTGACGATGCCTTTGAGATTCTTTTTGGCTAGGTTAGAAGAAGGGAAACCTTATCTAGCTAACATTACCCATATTCCTATTAGAGTCCCACATATTCCTAGACATTATCCACTAAGGATTATTGATTGGTTTCTCTGTTTTCTAGAACCAACTAAAGCAGGAATAGAGGTACCCTTGACACCAAATAAACCTCATCCAAATCTCAAGCTAACTTATAGAGTGTTGTCCCATTTTTTGACTAGTTTTTAAGGTTCTAGCTAGCTCTTAGAGTGTTGTTCTATCTTTCATCATTTCTTTTATAGTTCTAGTAAACTTATAAGCGATGTCCCATCGACCTCTTTCTTAGGGTTTTAGCGAGCTCGTAGGGCACTTTCCATCTCTAATTTATCTTTTTAGTGAACCCATAAGATGCTTCCCTTTACCAATCTCATTTATGGTTGCTAATCCCCGAGTAAGGCTCCTACCTAGGTTAGTAAACTTAAAGGAGCACAACTAGGTTTTCTGAATCCATTCTCATTTAGGGTTGTTAGTCCTCGAGAGATGCTTCTGCCTAAGTTAGTGAGCTCAAAAGAGCATGACTAAGCTTTTAAATTGATTCTAATTTAAGGTTGTTAGTCCCCTAGAGATGCTTCCTCTTAGGTTAGTGAGCTCAAAAAAGCACAACTAAGTTTTTGAATCGATTCCAATTTAGAGTTATTAGTCCCCTAGAGACACTCTTACCTAAGTTAGTGACCTCAAAGGAGCACAACTAGGTTTTCTAAATCGATTTTCATTTAAGGTTGCCAGTCCCCTAAAAACACTTCCAACTTAGTGAGTTGAAAGAAGCATGGCCAGTTTTTCTAAATAGATTCTCATTTAAGGTTGTTAGTCTCCTAGAGACGCTCCCCGCCTAAGTTAGTGAACTCAAAGGAGTACAACTAAGTTTTTTAAATCAATTCTCATTAAGGTTACTAATCCCTTAAAGATACTCCTATTTAGGTTAGTCAGCTCAAAAGGACACAACCAGGTTTCAAATCGATTTTTCTAGTCAATTCTTAAGGTGCTAAACCTTTCTAAAACTCACTCTATTGTCTCAATTGACTCTGAGAGTGCCATCTTACTTCTTTCAACAAATCCCCAGTAGATCAAACTTATGACAGCTTGTCAAGACTCTATAAGAGCCCTTTTAAGATTGCTTAAAATTTTTTTATCATGCATGTACTCGTGATATGAAAACCATTTTGCAAGTCAGAGATTGCAAGACTCAAAATAATCAATTACTAGGGTTTCTAATTTTTATTAATTAACATATTGTAAAATATAAATAGTTATAGATATCCAATATTCCACAGTTCCTCAACACCATAGAGAATCAGTATCCTTTACCAAAAAATAATATTAGACAGTAAAGACCTAAAATGTAAGCTTTTTGATGTTATAAAATCTAAGTATAAGAATAGTAATTACATATAATGTTTCAAATCAGCTATACAAACTATCTTTAGATTATATTTCCTAAGGTATCACGATACTTGCACTAAACGCTCAGCTTTTAACCCAAGCCCAATTATCTATCAACCTGCAAAAGAAAAACTGTTAGGGAGTAAGTTGCAAGAGCTTAATAAGTTATCTCTCATATTATACCGGCAAGCAAGTTATTAAACAAGTTATTAACAAACATATGAATGCATGTACACGTTGTATGTTAAACAATATATATAGTTAATCGGTACTGCATATAATATCGAATTTAATGCCTTTCAAATTAAGGGTGGCACCAATCATAACCAAATTCTAGCACCTAGGTTTTTAACCATAAACTTAAATTCCGTTTGTTACGAAATACATTTTCATTTCAAAGAAATCCAATAGTACACAAAATCTCAAGTCTAGTAGTGAGATAGCTCCTACAATCCACACTCACACCCTATAGTAGAGGTCTCTAGACTTGACCCTTAACCAAGCAATTGGCGTCTCTAGCACCTACTAAGCCCGCAAGCTAAGGTAAGGTCATGTTATACTAGTACACCATACTAAAACACTTTGATTCAATATATAGAAACAACTCCCACATGGTCTCTCTTTACCCCCGCGTGAGGTGATTGTCAAATACGTAATGCAATGTATGGTTGATATATGATCATTTTAATTTAAAATAAGCAAAATATAATTAAGTCAAATTATGGGCGATTAATCAATATCAGCAAACCATTCAAATTATGCAATAGTCAATCATATAACCAAATCTTCAATTATCACATTTAACAGTATTTTGCACGATAACCAATAATATCAAGTACATGCATAACTTCATTATATTATTAATATTTAATTTAGGTGCACTAAATATAAGCACAAAATAAGTATAAAGTCATTAGTAATATTCACATAACCAAAGCTGTTATGAATCTTAATAATCAATAAATAGGAAGCTCGTCATCCTGATCGGTATCTCCTAATAAATGATAATAAAAGAAATTTAATGAGTATTTAGATGTAGTACTAAATGATCTAGTTAACTACTATCTATCTTATGAGTTTCATTTTTGTGTAGATTCTGATTTGCATGTAACCTTCTTTTCTTTTCTTTTTTTTCAAACATTCTCATAGTAGATCTTTATCGTGTTTGGATGTAATTTCACAAGGATATAATTTAGTTAACCTTTTTTTTAATGATCTTTCACATGGCATAACTTGTTCATTATGGCAATTAGAGAATATTATTTTATTATATAAGTAATACCATACACTTAGTAAAGATTATACGAGTTCGAATTTTGTTATTTTTGTAAATTTGCATTAGTATACTGTTATGTTATAATTTAATTGTAATGAGTGCATGTAGTGGCATAAATGTTAGTAACACAGTATAATTTAAAAAAATTAATGGAGCTGAGTAGATAATATTAATATTATACATTTAGTCACTAACTTGATCGTTAAAACTCTAGGTCAATCATAGTGTAATATTTCTCTAAGAACATATTATGCATGTAGGCACACACATATATGTACTCATTATTAATCCTTGTAAGCATATGATCCTACATCATTGTTGTCACTACCATCATTTTTATGGTGATCGTCATTATTATTATTATTATGGTTACTTTGGAAAAAGATATGTAGATTTCCTTCTTATAATTTTAGAGATTGATCACTTGTACATATGGAAGTATATCTTGTTCAACTTTAAACATATTTAAACACATATGTTAATGCATATATCTAGAATCATGACTTTTTGAATAGTTTTATATCATATAGTTTATTCTTTATACGTATTTTACGGTACGTTTTTATTAGTTTCCATTTTTGTAGGAACATGTATTTGTATTTGTAAGCAAATATGCTTATGCATCAATTTATTTATTTAAGGGTTTACCTTAATTATTTTTTTGATAGTTTCAAATTACTTGAATAAATTAGTCATTTTGCTTATATTCCACAATTTTTCCTAAATCTTTAATTGTGTATAATTCTTTTGTTTTAAACCCGATTTGTATGATCTTATAACCAATTTTTGTCATTTTCAAACGTATTGTCACATAGCCAAGTTCCTTTCAAAAGTCAGGACTTGCATTTTCTAGTATGAGCCTAATCAGTTATGAATTCTATTATATCGATCCCATTCACTTGTTAATTGCTTTCTATAGGTTTTCCCTTTTTTTTTTCAAGTTTTCGAATTCTATGCTTTAAGGCTAAATTTTATTAAATTAACACATTTCTTAAAACCCATAATCTAACTTTTGTTCAAAATGTTAGCCACTTTACATAGTATAGTAAGATGATCATATGCCAAATGGGTTTAGAATAAAGCAATATCATGGTACTATCTTTCATAATTTCCACGGCCAAAACCATCCTTATCAGAAAGTACAACAAACATATTTATTCTATTATATCGAATCATTGGTATCACATCTATAGAAAACTATAAAATATTTAATGAAGCGACATAATATACCAACAAGCCTTTATTATCAATTTCATCATTGTTATTATAATATTATTTATACCAAACTTAGAATCAATATATATGCGTATCTATATATATATATATATATATGTATTACCTATCTACTAGGAACTAAGATATGATGATTAAGTAATATAACTCAAAAAAATAGTATTAAATAATAATCATAGTAATGTATAAAGTTACTACTTCAACAACGATATTATAATAATAATATATTATTAACATATATGAAAACTTTTAGCAATATGATATGTTGTACATATTGTACTTAAACATGAGCATAGCATTAGTAGGGGTTGGAAACTTTGGAATGGAAGAAAAGAAAAGGAAAATAAAAGATAAAAATAACCAAGTCAAAGTTGTTTCCTTCTTCCCAAGACAAAATTACCATGGAAAGTACAACCATGCAAATGGAACATAAAAGTTCCTTGTGTAGAAATTCAACATTTGATAGAGTAAGAAATGCAGCAAATCATCTACCGATGAATGGAGTACGTAATAAGAACAAGAACCATAAGAGCTTAGATTTAGTAAGGAGACTTATCTGATTGGCATTGGTTGAACTACTTATGGTAAGACATTTGTAAATTTTCGTTGAAAGTCAAAGATAACTAATATAATGCTATAGATACCCAATTGCTCCCTATAGTTCTAAGTTTTGTTTTGTGTTTTTTTAAATAGGGTCCTAATTCGAAAATTAAGAAAATAATAAATAAATAAATAAAAATTGAAAAATGATGAAAATTAAAAAAAATGAAAAAAGAAAAAAATTATAAAGATTTTTTAGATTTTTAGAAAGTAAATTGTTTTAAGGTCAATTGATTTAGTTTTAGTTTGGTTCAAATAACTTATTTTAGAGAGTCACGTGCTTTAATTACAAATTAATTATATTAAATATCAAAGCATAGGCCAATGGCTTAACGAATATGTATTAGAGTAAGGTTCGAGTCTCACCTGGCACATATGTGCTTTTATTTTTTCTTTCTTTCATTTTTTGAAAATCGATTGAGCGTATGAGATTCAAATCTAATTTTAAATCTTATCAATTTTTTTTTAATCTAATGTGGTAAAGATTTGAGAGATTCAAATTTAATTTGATTTTTATCAAATTGGATTTAAATCGATATAAAAAATTCGAATATAATTTGATTTTTATCAAATCGAATTTGAATTAACATAAGTGATTCGGATCTAAGTTGATTTTTATCAAATCAAATTTGAATCAACATAAGTGATTTGGATCCAAGTTGATTTTTATCAAATCAAATTTGAAACGATATAAAAGATTTGGATCTAATTTGATTTTCATCAAATCGGATATGAGGTGATGTAAAAAATTCAAATCTATTAAGATTGATATGATTTAAATGATTTATTTTTCGAACTTTATAAATAAGAATCGCATGGTATAAATAAAAAAGAATTACAGACTCACAAAAAGAAAAAATCCTCTTTCTCCATCCTTGCATGAACAGCAGCAACAATAGATGTATGGACTTCAGGTGTGATTTCGTAACCAAGCTCCGCTTGTCAGCTAAATCAACCAAGTTGAGAAGCTTTGCTTACTTCAGCAGCTGCCCTCCAAACTCCAGCACTTTGATTTAGTATCTTAAGGTTTAATGTTCAGGGTTTTTATTAGATTAAAGTTCCAATTTCCTTTTTCTTTTTCTTTTTTTTGAAAATACATGTACATAGGCTTTAGGATTTTCTTATGTGATTAAGGTTTTTAAATTGTATATAAAGGTTTTTTTTTTTTTTATTTTTACGTTCGTTTTCAACTTTAAATTTAAAATTTAATCGATTTAAAATTTTTGCAATTATGTTGACTTAAGCAATTATCCACGGTAGTCGAATTCAACTCTCTAAGTTTGCAAGGTTTACACAGCTAGCTAGTTATAGTGCTTCTTGGGGCAAATTCAACCCTAAGGCAAAAAGAATGTCTCTTTTATCTTTGTGATAAAGTTTTACTTAAATTTCACTATAAAGAAGAATAGTTACAAACACCTCATTTTTACCCCCTTATAATTTTAGTTTTTTTTTTCTTTTTAAAATAGGAAAAAAAGTCTTAATTTAGGGAAAAAAATACAAAAATTCTAAAATTTAGAAAAAAAAAAACAACAAAAAAAAATTTATAGAAAGTACAAAAAATAGAAAATTAAAAAGGAAAGAAAAAAGAAGTAGATAGTTTAAAATAAGAATAGGAAATTTGAATAGCTTTAGTATTTTTCTGAGTCTTAAATAATAAAAACAAGAAAGGGGATTTTGGGCCTAAGCTTAGATTTAAATCTAACCCAAGCCGACCTGATCCATACAAACAATTTGTTTGCATGTATGGACAAGGCATAAGCTAATAGCCTAATAGTACTACACTTTATCTTAGATATTAGAATGAGCAAGAGGTCTTGGGTTTGATCTTTGTAAGGTGCAAAATTGCATCTTTTATTTTTCTTCCATGCCTTTTACTACATGTTGGTACACCATTGGGCTACATGTCATAGAAAAACACGTAGCAAGGTCCGACTAGGTGACATGGTTGATGTGGCGCCATACGGGTGCCGTGTCAGCACTCCTTCCTTCATCTTTCTTCTCATTTCTCGCACTTTCCAGCCTAAGGTGCTCTTTTCTCATCCATTTTGGGTCAATTTTTCTTTGTGATTTCAATAATTCAATGGTGAAATCACGAAGTTTGCTTGGGATAGTCTACATTCAGACCAAGAACATGTCCCAATTAGAGTGTTTGGAGGATCAAATCTACTTTGGAAAATCAAAGATGACCTTAACCCAAAATTTTAGTAATTTGCAAATCTGAGCAAATATGGATAAAATCAAAGCTTCCAATCATTATAATCCCATCTTTCCAATAACTTATATCACTAGAATCGCGTTACTTTCTCTTTAAATGAAGATTACTCGAGCTGCTTGGTCAATTTCACATTCACCTTTAAAGTACTTGCTAAGCTCAGCATCCACCATTAAAGTGCTTATAAAACTCGATCCAAGCTTAGCAAGTATAAATAGTGGCCTCTAATAACCAAACAGGCATGTGTAGTCACTCAAAATCACTCACATGCACTATCCATATTTCTTTCTCTCTCTAAGTTGGTGCCTTCTATGGTGTTTCTTGAACCACAAAACTACGGTCTATAGCATCTTTGCCTCAAGACAAACCCACGTACACCACCCTCACTCTTTGCCGTAAACTTCATCACCCTCACCAAACCAAACCTTAGCCGTTGTAACCTAGTAAGAAAACCACCATTTACGGTAGATCTAGGTAGAATTTGAGCTCATGGCTAAACTCCTAATGCCTAAAAATATAAGACTCGACCCACCATTGACACCTAGCAAACCCTTCGTTGCAATTACAAACAACCACCACGACTACCACTCTCCAACAATCCCTAGACAGCCACCATTGCCCATAGAATTATTACCAATACCCTTGTCCTCAATAAGATCCATACGAAAGTAAGATTACCCACTTCAAAAACCTCGGAAAGTGCCCTTAACCACAACCCTACCAACGTATTCTTCTCACCCTCTTGATACACGTACGTATTACATATGACCCATGACCTATCACCAAACCTGAACCGAACTCAAATCCTTACCCAGTTTCTCAACCCGTGTGTTACATCCAGTCCTTAGTCTGATCCTCTTTCTTGTGGTGTTTAGGTTTTATGTTTGTTTTTCTTTTTTATTTACTTATTTTCTATAAAGTTATTATAATTGTAAAAAAAGAAAAAAGAAAATCCAAAAAAAGAAAAAGAGAGAAAAAAAAAGAGAGAGAAAAACATAGGGAAGCTTAGTCTTTTTTGTTTTAATTTCTTTCTTTGGTCAAAATAGAAATAAAAGTAAAATAAAGTAACAAAAAATAATAAAATGTTTAACCACTTAGCAAATCTTTTTTTTTAAAGAAAAGAATAAAACCAAGTTAACTTTTTTCAAAATTAGGATCGTTAGAATTTTTAAAAATATAAATAAACCAAATTTAGGATCTTTTAGAAAATTTCCTTAAATAACTTGAACTGGGTTAAAAATGTAAACCTGACTATTTTTAAGAGACCAAAATAAACCAACCCACTAACGTGTTCAGAAACAGACTACGGAAGTCTGATTCTGAATAATGGGTATAAGGGTACTCATATGAAACTACAGGATAACTTAAAATATGAAAATTTTTGTTTTTCCACTTTTTTTTTTATCCTTTTTGTATATTCAATTGAATGAACTTAGTTACATGTGAATAGTTTTATTCTTAATGGTATTACTAAAAAATAAATTCACATTTAGAAAATTAAAAGTGGTAGTTATCAAGGATTTAAAAAAGTTAGCCCTTAAACTTAAAAATCTAGTTTTTAGAATCATTTTAAAAATGGTTTTATCAAAAGACTAATAGCTAAGTTATAACCAATTTACCTAATTATTTATAACATAACTCTTCTTCCTAACTCCAGTTGAGTAGTGACTCTAAATACTTTTAAAACTAAAAAAGCTAATTTTTTTCTTAACTCCTAGTCAAGGGTCAATATTAAATAGATTAAGGTTTAATATTAACTGAGTTAAGGAAAATAATAAAAACCGGAAAAAAATCAAGCTCGACATGGTAGACTCAACAACTTATTCTGGAGGTAACTCAAAGAGAGAATTTAAGGTAACAACAAGTATAGGAATACTCAGAAGCTGTAGCAAGGGTGCTCATTGAAAAATCTTAAGTATTTACTAAAGTCAAAGGTTGAATTTGCTATGAACTTCATCGCCCATGTGGTTCAAAGGATAGCTTAGAGGATATCCTACCAAAAGACCTAAAATTAAGTAAACTATACGGTTGGTTTAATAAGAGACTCAGAGGTACTTGAAGTGAAAATACATGAAAGTGAACCATTAGAAGTTGCCTCAAAGGATAATTTGTAGGAAGTCATAGGTATTTATCAGAGTCAGAGGTTGATTCACAAGTTAACCATGTTAAGCCTTTAACTTCAATATGGTTTAGGGGATAACTCAGAAGTTTTCCAGATTAAGAACTTCAAAGGAGACCTAACTCAGAACTTAGCTCAGAGGGTATTAAAGGTAAGATTCATTTATGAAATGACTTTAACTTCCTATACTTATGTATATGTAACTTATAAATTGAATTCTAAATCAACTTAATCCTTAAGAAAAACAGGTAAATGGAATCTCATGTCTTATATACAATAACTAAAATAATTAATTGGATAAACATATAGGGATATTTGAAGAATGACAAGTTCAATAACCAAGTTAACAAGCAAACGAATGCCAGATAAGTGGGATTAGTACTTCACCGCACTTTAAAGTGTTGTTTAAAGAAAACATGGAGACCTTAGTATATGTTTTATTTGTGATTGTAAGTTAGTTACTTGTACGTATGCAATGTGTACTTGAGTATGGTTGTGCTATTTTGAGTATTAGACTTATGTATCGATTTCTTTATGATATTACTTACTTTAGACTATTTAAAATTACTTAACCACCCCAAAAGCAATCTCATACAAACTCAACTTAACTACTAATAAGACCTCAATTACAACTCACTAGGAGAAACGATTAGAATTCTTAGGCCAAACACGAACTCTTTGATAAGAATAGCTGAAATAGTTCTATCCCTATCCTTAGTTGAACTAAGTGACAGGAGAAGAGATCGCAATAAGGTTAGAGATCGTGGTTCGAAGTGAAGTCTCGGGTGGAGTATGTTTTTCCATTACACAAACCCTGGTTTTGTTCCAATTTGCAAAGTACGCAATGTCAAACTCCGTAACCAAGATTAGAGCGGGTGTAATTTCTCTAATTTCATGATAAACCAGATAATGTCATACGATGGCACTTACTTGTATATACATAGCATCTAACTAAACTTGTTTGAAAACTCCAGTTGCTTTATGTTAAATATATGTTATTGTCTTCATCCCACTTACTAAGCAAGTTTACAAAAAAAAAAAAAAAACTATATACTTTATTTTATACTGTCAATAACTTAAAATGAGTTGAAATGTTTGTTTATTTTTTTTTTAATTTACAGCTTAAAAAAAATAGACAAAAGTTTAGCTTCAACTTTATTTATCCTTATTCAATACATGTTATATTATATATTAAGAATTTTTATAGAAACAAAAAATTAATTTCTTCATTTTTTTTTATTTTCATCATGTATTTTAAGTTTTGAATAACTACTATAAGTATATCGGTAATTTTTTAAAGCTATTTTACATAAGTTGTTGTATACATAAGTTGTTGTAGAAACTTACGTTTCTACGTTTCGATTTTATATTCCGATTTTATAGACTCTAAAGATTTTAGGTAAAATCGTAAGTTTGATAATCTTGAGAGAGAAGGAGACAGAGATAAAAGAGGTAAAAAACAAGATATCAAGTTATATGGTTGCAAAGGAGCTCTTTTGTTCAATCTAATTGTCCCCTTGAACGTGTACTTATAGGCTTCTTACTCTGAATACAACTATTAGGTAAAAGAGCACTTCAAAAACCTACAAAAATTGTATGACAATGATTACTTTTTTATTAAAAAATAAGTTCCAGACTTTTTTGCAATGCGTCATACCAGTCGAGCATCCTAAAACAATTTTTTTCTCGGTAAAGAATGGTCCGGACATAATGGTGTAGACCATTCCTTTAACTTAAAGCAAGCCATTCTCACAATAAGGAATGGTTTAGATTAGCCCTACAATGGCTTGAATTGTTCCATCGCCCTTAAAAAGTTTTGGAAGAAGTTTGGTCTTGATCTTTTGTAATGCTTTGGACCATCTTTTCAAAAACCAAGTTTAAGTTGTTTTATAGTTCCAGAGGCATTTCGACTTTGTTCCTTAATTAATTTAAATTATTTTCAAAGATTAAATATGAAAACACTTACAATACGTTCACTAACGTGGAATGGAAAGGGAATTGCGCAGCAATTACTGGGCCCTTCCAATTACAATGTTTTGTTGGATTTTGCATTCATGCCCGGGAGGAAAGAACTGAGATTCCTCTCCAACACATCTTGTTTTTTCCCAACATTACCCTTGCTGACATTCACAAATTACACTTGTTACAAAGTAATACTAATTCAATTCTTTATTTGAGAGTATTTTAGGTATTTCCTTTTTAATTTATATTTTATTTCTTATTCTATTATACGAAGTAAACAATATAATAGTATTTCCATTATATTAAATAAAACACTATAATATCTATTCATTACTTATTACATATCTATTCCACTCTTAAATAATTACAATTCAATTCTCCCCTTATTTCATTTAGCCAACTAAATTAGACGTTATTGTTCGTTCAGTTCGCTGAATATAATAAGAGGGGAATGGAATTACAATTACCCGGTGAATAGAATAAGGAGAGAATGTTTATTACATTGTTTACTTGAATAAAAAAGACAATAATAAATAAACATATAATAGGAATTAAAAGGCATTGTTGTCCTCCAATTCTTACCCTCCTTTATCAGTATAATCATAATCCTAATATCATCGAAAAAGAACCTAAACCATAACCTAATGAAGGACACATAGCGGAACACAGATTTGTAACCACAACATTAAACTCTCTCCGGCGAGTCCTGCGATTTCCAGCAATCGTGCTTTTGGTAAGTGGTTGAAAATTATTGCGAAACATGCAACTTTATTAATCCCTTTTTCCATTCAATCTTTCGACCCATTTGAAAGTTGTTTCTTCCCATTTGAAACTATGAAACCATGGGACTTATGTGATTGCATTTCGACCTTTAACCTTTTCCAATCAACGAAGGAGTTTTCGATCAATCTTTCTTCCTTCCTTTCAATCTTTTCTTTTTCTTTTTTTTCCAGCCACATCACATTATTTCTCCCCTTTTTCGTTGAGCTGGAGGTAATGAGAGTAGTGTGTTTTAAGCAATAGTAGTGTATAATGGTGGTTATGCGATACTAGCACATGGTAACAGTATCAATGTGTGGTGGTGGTGGCAGCATTGGTGTGAGGTGACTAGAGTACGGGTGAGTGGCTGTCCAAATCTTGGTGGTGGTGGTTAGGTATGTTGATGGTGGAACGTAGGCATAGGGTGATGGTGATGTATGATGGGGTATGTTGGAGGAGACTAAGATAGTAACAATCTTTTTCACTAGGAATCACAATTCTTTACTTTCACAAAGAAATCTCTATTACCAATTTTCAAAAAATTGCAATTTAAGTAAAATGAATATTGTCATAAGAGGAATGTATTCCCCCAACCACCACACCCCCTCCCCCCCCCCCGGGGCGTGAACAAGCAGTTAGATAAACCTGCTATTAGGCTATAATAGTCTCAACCTTTAAAGAATATATTCAAAATTAATTTTTTAAGTATATAATTTCTTAAAAAAAATAGAAAAAAATAAAAAAAAGTAAGAATAGAATAAAATAAAATTAGTGTTTTCGTCTCAAGTCTTAGTAAGTTTCTATTGTTTTAGCATCCTATATTTGTTTCCTTTATTTTTAAAGTTCAAACTCGTAGTTGTTTTTTTAAGTCCTTTTTAAATATGAAATTTTCAAATAGGAGTTTTTTTTTTTTTTTTTATTCACAACCTTTCCCAGCATGTTTGAAGGTGAAAGGTTTGAGCTTTAACTTTGTTTCCTCATCTAATTATCCTTTTTGGTCTTTCTAAGCATTGTATAGTCATTTTGTGATGCTTTTTTCATTTATGATTTTTCAAATCTAACATTTTGTGTTTTTCCAAATCTATTGTCAATACACAAATGCAATACACGAGGAGAGAATTGAAAATATCATCTACACATAATATGATGATGATGCATGTCATTTAGTAACAAATTAAACAAATGACCAAACCATTTCCATTAACACTCAGGGTTCGAATTGACAACCCATTGGCCCTATTTTCTTCCTTATCCTTTGTATATAAATCTTTTGAATTTTTCTATGGTCTCATCCATTATTTTTACAGGATCAATACTACTTTTTTATCATACAGTTGATTTAATATTCATCAAATCTAAACTATTAAACCGATTATATTATCAAATGTCTAAATCTAATGGGTATTAAATGAATGTTAAGATAAAAGGCTAGACCAGGTCAAAATAATAGATGGGACATAGAAGTTCCCAAATCTTTCATATATTTTTTTTTTTATATTTGACAAGCTTCGATATTTGTTTATTTTTTTCTTTTCTAATTTCCTATGACATTTATTAGATTTATTATATTTTATAACTATTAACAAAATTATTTTATTAAATTAATTATATAGGTCCATTAGAGGAAGATACGTGTTCTTTAATGAACATTAGCAAAGAGCAATTAAATACATGTCATTTGTTTGTCGAAAAGAAAAACATAAGTTACTTATTTACAAAAGCATTAAAATATGTCACATTTTTATAATTTCTTTAATGAACATTAACAAAGAGTAACTAAATACATGTCATGTGTTTGTCAAAAAGAAAAACACAAGTTACTTATTTACAAAAGCATTAAAACATGTCACATTTTTATAATTTTCCATTGTTCAATAAGTAATTCAAATATTTTCCAATATAAAATATTTATCAACAATACTTACTTAAAACTTAATTCTTAGTTTTGTCTCATCATGGTTAATTAAGAAATTTATGGTTCTACAATTTTTCCCTTTTTGATGAGGACAAGACTTTACATGAAATGCTCTCCTCAATAAAGTACTCCCACTCAATCATGTATTTCGAATAAAAAAAAAGGTTTTCTAATGCTAAGATTATTCCAACCAAATGACATGAACACTAATCTCTCATCAAAATAAATTAGGTTTGATCTCCCCTCCTTCAAAAGTTATAATTTAATAATAGTTGGTTCAAAAAAAAAAAAAAAGAGAGTTTTCTAATTTCTTGTTAAAGATCCAATACTTAACTTGTAGGATGTATCAATTTTCAAAAAAAACAATTTTGTTTCTTAAATAAAAAGCCAAAGTCGACATTTTCCAACATAAAGCATAGGATTCAATTTGTCTTTCCCTTTGGACTTAATTTGTAAGATCACTACAAGAATTTCGGTTATGAGCAATGTTTACTAAACATCACTAATCAAGAAAAAAATGTAGCCAATAATGTTTGGCTACATTTAATAAACGCAACCCAAAGACGTCACCAAAAGCCCATCACTAATTAGTTATTCTACATAAAAAAATAAATGTCAACAAAAACAAAAGACAGATAAATATTTAATAATCAGCAACATTTATACTTCATCATATGTATCTAATAAAAACGTTTAAATATCACTAATATGTATTTAGTATGTTAGATGGCCATCATAAATGTAGTGGAAAGAGACTATTAGTGATGTTTAGACGTAGTTATCTATTATCATTTGCGACATTAAATGTAATTATATATTTTCACTCCAACAAAAACACACTAAGATATATTATATAACTATGTTTAAACATAACTATTAATCGTCATTGGTTACGTTTAAATGTGGTTATTTTTATCCTTGAGCAACATTTAAACATGTTTATTTTTTATCACTAATTAAAATGACAAAAAATTTTCATGTTGGCTACGTTTAAACATAGCTAATGAGGATGATTGACTATGTTCAAACGTTGTAAAGTTTATCCAATTAATTACGTTTCAACATATCCAATAGTGACTATAGTCATTGCTTTGCCTTATTTTAACGTCATTATTTGACTAAATTTATTACATGTAAAAGTGACAATTATGATATCATAATGTTTCTATATATACTGATATATTCACATTATAAAAAAAAAGGTGCTTTCTTTCAAAGTTCTCATATTAATAATATAAAGACAATGCACTTTCTTTTAAAGCACTTATATTGGTCAAAGTACACATAGTATTTTACTTACACATAACCAAATATAAAACAATCAACAGTCTATTCTCTATAAGTAATATCAAAGCTAGTAAGTATTTCAATGCATTTAACAATACATATCTAAAAGTATCTAAGGAAGTTTAAATTCTTCATACATTTGATCTTAAATATACTTAGTCACTAAGAGTTTTAACCATGAAATCCAACTATCCAAAAAAATCCTATAAACATCCCATTTTTGCTTCCTAATTGTTTTTAATTCAAAAAAATTAAAAAAGGGGGACCTAATTTAGAAACTAATAAAAAATTGAAAAATGATAGAAAGAATTTTAAAAATTTGGAAAAAAAAAAAGAAAGATCAATAGAAGAAAATCCGATTTGCTAGAATCCTAATCTAAAACAAATTAGATCGAGTTGTTAGGGTTGTTATTTAGATCTAATAGAATCATAACCAAATGATTATTAGAGATAACAAATCTAATTCGATATTGTTAAATATGATAAGATCAATATCTGTAAAGATTCAGATCTAAATTGGTATTTATCAATCTAGATTTGAATTGATCCAAGATATTTGTTTTCGGGTTATAAAAATAGAGATCGAGAAGCAAGAGAAGGGAATTCATCATGATAAAAAAAATAATAAAAAAACAATAAACACAATCACTGCTCTTCGCCAATCTCCCACTCCCTAATCTCTCTTCCATACATTGATTCGAGATATGCAATTGCCAATCACTAATCACCATTGCTGTAATTCATTATAGCAACACACTTGAACTCACTCCTCAAACCAATTCCATAGTTGTGCACACGACAGGACTCAGGATCTAACCCATTCCCTTTCATTAGGTGGTCTTTCCTTATATTGTTTATTATTAGTATTTTTTTATCGTACTTTTAATCAATTGCTCTTATTAGCCTTATATGCTTTGTTTATAGTTTGTTTTATTTTTTATTTCACAGTGTAATTTGTTTATTTATGTCACTATTTTTATGTGCAATTATTTTTAAGATTTATACTAACTTTTTTATTTTCAATTAGGTCTTTAATTGTTAGTAGTTAGTGTCTTGTGAACATGTGTTAGGCTAAATTTAGTTAAATTAGCTTTTTTTTTTTTTAGATTTCATATTTTCAAATTGGCTTTTTTTATAAAATCTCATATTTTACAAAATCTCATTCTTTGCATATTGTATTAAATTAAAAAAATTTCACTAGGTATGTTAAGGTTTTCTAGAAAAAAAAAATCATTTTGTCACTTATTCAGTTTTTCATAATTAGATACTTTTTCTATGATTTAGGCTTCTTTTCCATGGTTTAGATATTTTTCGTATAATTAAGCATTTTTTTCATGATTTAGGTATTTTTTCCATATAAAATTTTTATCATGTAGAAAATTGCATGTTTCATAAAAATCACATTTTTAGGTCTTAAGGGTTTTTCTTAAAAATAATAATTTTATCACTTAGTTGTTTCTAAAAAAAAATAATAAAAATCTTAACTTGGGACAAGATTTTTTTTATATATATATAATAAAAATTAAGCTTTTAGGGATTTTTCTTAATAAAAATAAAACAATTAATAAAAACGTAAATCTGACTCAATTAATTTTTTTTAAAAAAACAACCCACTAAAGATTTTCTAAGAATGAACTACAAACATCTGATATCGACTAGCAGGTATATAGGTACATCCGAAGTGACATAAAATTTGTAAAAACTTTAATATTCCATTTTTTGTAAATTATAGCTCTAATTAACCATTTTTGTAAAATAAATGCAATTTAATTTATTTACTGGTGAGTGAATTTTTTTAAATATTAAAAAGGGTAATTTTGAAAAATGAAATCTAATTTTGGAAAATTAATAGTGATAACCATAAGGGTTTAATAAGGTAGCCCATGAACTAAAAAAATCTAGGTTCTTAATTTTTTCAAAAAAAAGTTTTTCAAAACACAAGCTAGTGGCAAAATTAAAATTGATCCATCTAATTGATTCTAATTTAATCACCTTTCCTGGTTTTATTAGGTAGTGACTCCAAAATTTTTCAAAATAAAGAAATCAAGTTTTTTTTTTTTAACTTTTGTCAAGGGTTTAAACTAAATAGGCATAAGGTTTAGTTAAATTAAGTTAAGAGAAATCAAATTGAAATAAGATTCAAAAAAATCAAGCTCGATAGATTAGCGACTCCACTAGGGAGGCCAAGAGGGTTAGCTACTTAAATTTTCTGAAATTAGGATTAATTTTCAAAAAATATATGAGTTGTAAATTGTCCATGTAAACTTCCTTTTTTTGTTGTAAAATATAAATTGTTATATTAACCCTTTTTGTCACAGCTTACCTATGGGGCTTAGGAAGACATGTAAATCATATATGTGGTAAATACAGTCAAAACCAAGCCGTCCTCAGACCTTAGGAAGAGGGCCATTATGTAAGCTTTGGATGTTATGGGGCAACTACCTTTCAGGGCTGATCGGGCTACTTACTTAAGTTTAGATGCGACCATAAAATCGTTGCTTTGAAAAACATGTGAGGTTACAGAACTTGAGGACCTTTAAAACCCACCCTAATTATATACATAAACCCTGATCGATGAATAAATAATAATGGGGCATGCTAACTGAGGGTTGATATTATGTCGAAATTCTCATATTATCCATGTAATTTTCCATGTATATTAGTTCTTTATATAGGACTCATTTATTGTTTCCTTGTACTTTATTTTGTAAATGTAAAAATTCCTTATAAATTCTATTTCTATGTAACATTTTCCTTGTAAATAGTAATGGAATTCCAATATAATTACAACCCTAAACACCTAATATTACCACATTACTATTTGATCACTAATTCCTTACATCTTTCTATCTTTATTTTTCATTTTTTTTCCCTATTTTTATTTTTAAATCTTCATGTTTGATAATTATGTTCTAATTTCTAGAAGTTATGTTCATAAATAATCACATTTTGCTACCCTGTAAAGTACTACACTTCTTTGTAAGCTTATTCTTAAGTGATCAAAAGTGAGAAGAAAAAAAAAACAAAAAGAGTCAATCTTGTAAAATAATTTTAGGTAGTTGCCATTTCGCCAAGCACTTTGCAAGCTAAGAATATTTATTCTTCCAAATAGATTAGTACATTATAAATAAGCTTCCTCATTTAAAATAAATAAGATTTAGAAATGATCCTTGGCTCCTTTACTTTGTTCATATATTGTATCCTTCATAATAAAAAGAACCTTTTCTCTTTTAGAATATCATTCTTGCATTCCTTGTTTGTAAATAAGTCCTTTAATAGTATTCATTACATTGTTATTCTCAATCAATCAAAAAAAATGTAAATATATAGGCTTATAAGTAGAACTACGTATAGACTTATATAAAGATCCTAAGAAAGCAATCTCCCATTTATAATTTGATTACTCGATTTCTATAACATAAAAGCCCTTTCTTTCTCTCTCTCTCTCAAAAAGAAAAAAAAATCAAAGAAGAAGTTGCTAACGATTATAAATCCTTATAAGATTTGAGAGAAATACAAACCACATGGCTTGTTAAGGGAACCAACCAAACAATAACCCTTAGTCCATTAAAGACTAAGAACCAAGTCAAAACACAAAGTCATGAAACACCATCCTGAGCTTGATCCTTGGTACAAACAAAAAGAGTTATTCACAGTCCCTTCCATCTCAAAAGACGTTAATGCTGGCCCATTCAACTCTAAAGAACTAGGCCCAAAATCACATAAAAGAGCTAAAAAGCATTAAAACCTATAAGTCTAGAGCAATTTAAGCAAAAACGTGAAAGATATAAGGCATTTGGTCTTTGAAATTTCATTTTGAACTCAAATCAAATGAAAGGGATTATTTCATAAATGAGGTATGTTTCAAGGAACTAGGGTCAAGGTCAATCTCCACCCTATGGCAAATCAATCCCTACATAGGGAATTGGTAACTCATCTTTAAAAAAATTTTAAAATGAAAAGAGGCGAGTTGCATCCTATACACTAACACTTATACACTAACACTTAAACACTTTGAGAGATGAGAGACATCATAGTAGCAGATTTTTAGACTCATTCCTTAAAAGAGGTCCATTTTAAATGTAATACATAGATTAAAATGCAGTTAAGCATTTATTTTCAAATCCTAAACATAATCATCTTTTGTTAACCCCAATTTGTAGTGCTTTCAAATATAAAGCTTGTCAAGAACTACCCTAAAACCGGGCAATTCGAATGTTAGGATTATTAATTAGGAAAGAAGGATAAAATTGGTTTGTGGTTACCTTAGTAATAACAATTCAAAAATAACTTTTGTTTTTGATAAATTGTTCCCTTTGAAGAAGAGTCGATACTTTTGTAAATACCTTAAGACCATACAGACCTTACCTAAGCCCATACACTCAAAATCCACAGATTTAAGGCCTTGATTCATCTAAAGATAAAAATTCGACAAAAGAGATAATTACTTTTGGAGAGAGAAAAACAAGAAATAATGGGGTAAAGAAAAAAATAGAAAGAAAAAAACAAAAGAAAGAAAAAGGAAGAAAGGCATGAATATTGGGCTTGAGAAAACCCTTAACCAAAGAAGGCCCAAAAGCCCAAGTTGCTCTACAAACACAAGGTCCTAACACAAAACCCCATATTCATTTTAGAATCACACTCTAAATCGCAAACATAAAACCTTTCTATCCATCTTGAATCAAACAAGACCTCCATACCCACAATACCTCCCTACTCAAAGCTTTTCTAATCTTAAAGAACAATTTGTCTAAAATAAAATTTTTTTTTGAAACTGGAGCAAACACATATCTAGTTTTTTTCTTAAGGGTTCTTAACTTATGCACTTAGATTGGATAAAAGTATTTCCTTCAAAATAGGCCCTCTCATTAATCCCTTTTGAAACTATTTAACCAAAAGCCTAATTACTGAATCCAAAAAGACCTAACAAATTGATCAAAGCATATCACTTGTAAACTAAACCATAATTTTTGAAAGCAAGCAAGGAAGTCCTCTTTGACTAGACTAATAATGAGTTACTTTAGGAAAGGAATGTATAAAATCACAAAGCTCCACTAAGAAGCTCGGTATCAAGGTTAGCAAACATTTTTAGAAACTAAGAAGGATATGGATGCCCTGCATGGTTACTATGGAAAGGGATGATTACAGTACTTGTTTCTTAAATAAGAATTTGTATATATTAGCAAACTTTCAGAAAAACAAACTAAAGAAAAGAGAAGCAAGAAAAAAGAGAGAGAAAAAGTAAAGGCTTATCACAAGTTTTTCTACCCATTTTCAAGTCTATGTCGACCCGAATGGCCAAATCTTAAAATTCATGTCATCTACTTCTAAGTCATTCTCCTCGATATAGTTTTTGATGTTTATTGATTCTTTTTCAAGTCAAGAAAACCTTATTCCTGATGCCTTTTTTGTCATAAATGGTTTTGTAAATTTCTCAATTCAAGAGGTTTTATAGAAGGTTACATCCCCCAGTTTTACTTCTTAGGGTTCTTAGCCAACTCGTAAGGCGCTTATCCTTTGTCCATCTCTTTGAGGGCTCTAGCCAGCTTATAAAGCGTTGTCCCCATCTATAATCTCTTTTAGGGTTCTAGCTAGCTCATAGAGTGCTATTTTTACTCACATTCTCAGGGGTTTAGCCAGCTCATAGAGCGTAGTCTTGATTCACATTTTCTTAGGGTTTTAGCCAGCTCATAGAACGCTGCCTCAATTTATATTTCTTTTTTAAGGATCTAATAAGCTAATAAAGTACTGTCCCGATCAACATTTTCTCAAGGTTCTAACTAGCTCATAGAGCATTGTCCCGATTTATATTTCTCTTTTAAGGTTTTAACCAGCTCAAGGAATGTTTTGGCCGTTTGCCTAAGTTAGTCAACTCAAAAGGGCACAATCAGGTTCTCATTTAGGGTCTGAGCTAACTTAAGGAGCACTTCACTCGTTCACTTAGGTTAGTCGGCTCCAAAGGGCACGACTAAGTTGTAATTTAAGGTCTTAGCCAGCTCAAAAAGCATTTTACTTGTTTGCCTAAGTTAGTAAGCTCAGAGGAGCATGACTAAGTTCCATGTCGACTTTTCGGTTAAGGTTGCTAGCCCTTTAGAGGCACTCCCGCTTACATCACTTAGCTTACAGGAGCATTATTAGGTTTAATGTCCCATTTTCAATTAAGATTGTTAGTCCCTTAGAGACGCTCCTACTTATATTAATTAGCTCAAAGGAACGTAACTAAGTTTCATGTCAACCTTTCAGTTAAGGTTGCTAGTCATTTAGATATGCTTCCACCTAAGTTAGTCAACTCAAAAGAGCATGATGAGGTTTCATATCAACTTTTTAGTTAGGGTTGCTAATCCCTTAGAGACACTCCCACCTATACCAGTTAGCTCAAAGGAGCACGATTAGGTTTCATTTAAACCTTGCCGTTAGGGTTGCTAGTCCCTTAGAGACGTTCTCACCTGTGTTAGTCAACTCAAAGAAGTATGATTAGGTTTAATGTCGACTTTTCAATTAGGGTTACCAATCCCTTAAAGATGCTCCTGACTATGTCAGTCAACTCAGAGGAGAATGATTAGGTTCTCATATAGGGTCTGAACTAACTCAAGGAGTGCTTTGTCTATTCACTTAAATAGCCAGCTCAAAGGTCGTTACCCTCCTTTTAGTATCTTTAGGGTTCCTACTAGCCCACAAGGGTACTATCCTCACTACTCTTCTATGCTTTTTGTCACCAAATTCCCAACAAAGCATGCTTAAGATAACTAGCTAGTTGTAGCAGTTTATAGGATAAAGTCATCGCCAAGGCAAAAATGATATCTCTTTTATCTTTGTGGTAAAGTTTTACTCAAATTTCATCACAAAGAATTGTAATTGTAGACACCCCATTTTTTCTCTCTAGTTGTTTTTAATTCAAAAATATATATAATTAAAAAAAGGGGGTCCTAATTTAGAAAATAACAAAAAAATTGAAAAATGATAAAAAAACGTAAAAATATTAAAAAATTTAGGAAAAAGAAAAAGAAAGATCAATAGAAGAAAATTCAGTTTTCTATAATCCTAATCTAAACCAAATTGGATTGAGTTGTTAGTGTTGTTATTTAGATTTAATAGAATCATAGCTAAATAATTATTAAAGATAACAAATCTAATCCGATATTGTTAAATACGATAAGATGAAGATCTGTAATTATTCGGATCTAAATTGGTATTTATCAATTTAGATTTGAATTAATCTAATATATTTGTTCTCGGGTCATATAAATAGGGATCGAGCAGCGAGAGAAAGGAGTTCATCATGACAAAAAAAAAAAAAAAAAACCAAACACAATAACTGCTTTTCGCCAATCTCCCAATCCCCAATCTCTCTTCCACACATATGATTCGAGATACATAATTGCTAATCACTAATCACCATTGCTACAATTCACTGTAGCAATACGCTTGAACCCACTCCTTAGACCAATTCCACAGTTGTACGTACGACAGGACTGAAGATTTGACCCGTTCCCTTTCATCAGGTGGTCTTTCCTTATATTGTTTATTATTAGTATATTTTTTATTTTTTTATTGTAGTTTTAGTTAATTACTCTTATTAACTTTGTGTACTTTGCCTTACAAGTACGTAATAATGGTTTTTAATTATTGTTTATAATTTGTTTTGTTTTTTATTTCACTTAGTGTAATTTGTTTATTTATTTCACTATTTTTATGTGCAATTATTTTTAAGACTTATACTAATTTCTTTTTTTTCACCGGGTCTTTAATTGTTGGTAGTTAGTACCTAGTGAACATGTGTTAGGCTAAATTTTAGTTAAATTATTTTTTTTTAGATTTCATATTTTCAAAATTGCATTTTTTATAAAATCTCATATTTCGCAAGATCTTATCTTTTGCATATTGTATTAATTTAGAAAAATTGCACTAAGTATGTTAAGGTTTTCTAGAAAAAAAAAAAAACCATTTTTTCATTTATTCAGATTTTCATAAAATAAAAAAAAATATTTAATTGACATTTTTTCTGTAATTAGATATCTTTTCCATGATTGCGATAGGTTTCGTATAGTTATGCATTTTTTCCATGATTTAAGCATCTTTTGTATAATCAGATATCTTTTCCATGTTTTAGGCATATTTTCTATATAAAATTTTTATCATGTAGAAAATCTCACATTTCATAAAAATTGCATTTTTAGGTCTTTAGGGTTTTTCTTGAAAATAAAAATTTTATTACTTAGTTTTTTTTAAATAAAAAATAAAAACCTTAACTTAGGACTTTTCAAAAATTAGGTTAAGTTTTTAGGGATTTTTCTTAATAAAAATAAAAAGCTTAATAAAAACATAAATTTGAGCCAATTGCTTTTTATAAAAAGAACCAACTCAGTAAAGTTTTTCTAAGAATGAACTATGAACGTCTGATTTCAACTAGTGGGTATGTAGACACTTCTAAAGTGACACAAAATTTGTGACAACTTTAGTTTTCCATTTTTGGTAAATTATAGCTCAAATTACCATTTCTGTAAGATAAATGTAATTTAATTTATTTACTAGTAAGTGATTTTTTTTTAAATATTATAAAGGATAATTTTGAAAAATAAAATCTAATTTTAGAAAATTAATAGTAGTGCCCGTAATGGTTTAATAAGATAGCCTCTGAACTCATGAAATCTGGTTTCTTAAATTCTTTTTAAAAAGTTTTTCAAAAAGTAGAGTAATGACAAAATTAGAATCGATCTACCTAATCAGCTCTAATTTAATCACCTTTTTTCAATTTTACTAGGTGGCAACTTCAAAACTTTTCAAAATAAAAAAAAAAAATCGAATTTTCTTTAACTTTAGTCAAGAGTTTAAACTAAATAGGCATAAGGTTTATTTTAAATCAAGTTAAAGGAAATCAAATTGAAATAAAAAACCAAAAAAATCAAGTTTGACAAATCCCATCTACATATTCCATCAATTATCCTCTTCACAGTTTCCACTATCATTAATGTTTGATGGAGGAACATCATTCTCTCCAAATCCTATGTTACAATAAAAGAAAACAATTTTAAGAAAAAAACAATCAAAGAGAGAGTGAAAACTAATAAAGGTTTTTGACAATTTACCTTAATTGTTAGGTATATTCCCGCCAAGTTGTATAATTGCTTGAGTAAGCATAGATAATTGCAAAACATTTATATTAAGTCATGGAATTTTCTATTGATAATAGTATAGTAGTAAGCTTAGAAGCTAATGTAGGCCTTGATTCTGAAAAAATAAAAACCAGTCAATATTTTAAGTCTTGGTTATGGGCCATCTAAGGTAAAATCTTATTTATGCTATGAGTAAAAACTAGCTTGGAGAGAGGAAGAGACATCTATGATCTCTAAAGTCTACATACCCATTTCAATCAAGCAGAAATGCTTTTTAAAAGTAATCTATTATGCTTAACAAATTATAGGTTTCAATAGTAATAATTCATTTCACATCTAAGACAATACATAAACCTCAAATCATGACTTACAATTGAATCCTCCAAATATGGCTTTCATCCTATCCTATAAACTATTTCAAGTCCTTAGTTCTCCTTAAAATATCTTAAACTTATAAAGTACATAACATTGATAAAGAAATAAATCACAATTCCAGATAATGTTCTTAGACAATCACCTGCTAGCACATGTCCTAAACAAAAGTCATGTCAAGCTAAGTGCACCACAACCAAGATGTGTAGATTGATCAAATCTCAACTACAGCAATCCATAGTACCTCAATACAATTAAAGACATTCCAAAGGTCGTATAAGCTTTAGTTCCCCGCTATTGCCCTAAGCTAAGAGATAAAGATGGTTGCCAAGTATTGAAACCAAAATGTGATCAACATAAGAGATTTAAGTGAAAAGCATAGAGTTTTATAATTTTTCCTATGTATGCCTTTGGCTTTTAGTTTCTTTTTATCTTTAGGTAAATTAATTAAGACAAAATTAGCTTAAATAAGTATAGCATAGCTAAACTCTTCTACATGTAATCCAGAAGAAAACGATTAATAGATAAACTCTTCTATCTGCTTAGAAAAAAATTAATAAAAGGAAAAAAATAAAAAGGAGAACAAGTCCTAAAGCAAGCATTGGTGTCAATTTTTACTTGCATTGTTAAGAAGTTTGAGATGAAACTTACCTACTGGTCTTAAGTATCAAACCTTTGACTATAGTTGTCTGTATTGTTCTCATTCTCCTTTAAGCTATATTAGTACCGCTTGCAATTGTTCTTGCATCTCCCAGTCATAATTTTGTCTTCTTGTATTTTTCCTAACCATCGGTAGTCCATATCCCATGCCAGGATGGTAGTCAGTCCTCAACTGTGCACCCATAAATTTATCGACTATCTCTTGCACGAACTTCGGTTTTTGGAGAGTTTAGAGATTCCTCATATATCTTCACCATTTTCTCCTAAATTATAACAAAAACATGAAGAAGATTTATTCAAACAATAGGTATAAAATAGAAACAGATAAGACATGAAATAAAGCCAACATCATTAGCTAAACTTTTAAAAATGTAGATTATTTATCTAATTTATCAAAAACTAAACTTGCTTAGTTACTTGTAATTCCATCACTTTTACACATTATTACACATTGAACAAGCAATATGTTCTAGTAAACATTTAATACATATTTTAGGGTCACTTCATTAGCAAACTGAACAAGGGCTTTACACCTAGTCAATGTACTAATATTGAAATTTTCCCACGCTTAATGATTGTAGAAACAAGCAACCATATTATTAAATTGTCAAGCAACATATTCAATTCACAACTACCCATTAACTTACATAATTCTCAGCAACTTGCTGAGAAATCCATCCACCAGTACCATCAAGCTTTGGATCGCAATATCGGGTTTGCTTAAAGAACTCTATTGCATCAAGCGGTTGTTGATCTTTTGGAATCTAATAAAACATGTAATATAGAGTTGAGGACTTAATTAATTTTAGTATTATATACTTAAATTATTTAAGATACTTACATAATCATTTCTCCTACTCTCCAACGATCTAAATCTAAACCTTTTACTACAGGCAACCTTCCTATTCATTAACTTAGTCCTCTATTTGTTCAAACAATAAGAAGTTGATAAAGTTATTTACTCAAAAAACTAAGGAAAAACGACTCTTATTATAGTTTACTTGTCTTGATGAATCTCTAAAATCTATAATCTCTCTCTCTTCTGCAATCTCTCTTTTCCATCACTCCATTGCATTTTTCCAATATTCATAATTTAAACCCTCAGGTCAAGCAACATCATCAACTTTCGTCCACATAGTTTTAGTTTTGCAACTATGGTTTTTCTGAATTATTCCCATCTTTGATCAGCAGTATAGAACTTTTTAAGATCTTTTGTGATATCGTCAATATTCAAATGGTTTAGCACATAAATGAAGAGGAGAGAGAAAAAAAAGAGAGAGAATAATACATAAGTTAGTAACAACTAGCAAGTGATCCACCAACTAAGAAGTAAAAACATGTTGTCTAAATTGAAATACCATAGCAATCCAGTACAAAAAGGTAAAAACTACATGACACTTTATAATAGACATTAGCATTGGTAACAAGAGATTTCCCAAGTATTGAAAAGTGTTACCAAGCATCGGCATTAGCAAAAATATTAGAAAGAGTAGAAATATTAAAGTTACAGCACATGATGCATTATAATGGACATTAGAAGCCCTTTCACAAGGTAAAATAGGTTGTTTTGTATATAAATGTATGCATTATATAATAAATTAAAAGAAGACCTTAAGAAACAATTTATCAAAGCAAGTTTTTGAGCTTCTTGTAATAAACTATTCTTTAAAGTAAATGAGACCATTCATATATATACAAATATATGTATGAAGAATTAAAATGTATACATTGAGCATATCTAAAAGATTGTAGGAAGAATTTATTCTAACATTTAAATGAGTATATATCATGTTGAAATTTGTGTTTGAAACAATTTTTAATAAAGCATTCTTATCGCATTATACAATCGTACACGAGCCTATCAAGACAACCCATCTCTTTACCTTTAAGAGTTTATACTATTAGACTTGCAAGAATTCAATCCATTCCAAAAACTAAGTAGGCAATTGATTGGTGTTGCCTTCTCCCTGTATATTCAGGGTTTGGCTATAAGTAATGGCTTCCAAGAATATAGGTTTGCCAGTTGATGAAAAGGCATGAATTTTGATTATGAAAAGCTAAGACTAAATCTCTATTTTGCAATAGGCAAGTTCTACTAATGTTTTGTTCTTTCCTATCAGCCCTCAGCTGTACTTGCCATATGTTCATTATATTATACTATCATATAATATGGTGTCCATATAATCTTATACTATCGCATATGACTCAATACTCATTAATAATATTTGTGATTGGCTTCAAATTAAAATTCATAATATAAGATAAATTGCAATAAACTTGTTATATGGTGATATCTCTTACTTAAACTCTTTCCCATGCACTTTGTTTTTCTAAGAGATCAAAATTTCTCCAGTCGCTAATACAAAGGGATAGTAAATCCTGGCAAGTTAATCCTATTTCGAACGCCATCGTAGATGACTCAATAGATGATAATGGACAACCTCCATTTACAGTAAACCTAATAGGCACTATAGTCTTGCTTCTTTTATTTTTTCTCTTTAATGCAAGTCCCCAATATACACTTCTCTTGCCTGTAAATGTCATTGACCTACCAGCTACCACAAATATTGGCAAAAAAATTTATTATGAATGAGTTAAGAAATTTGATTATTCATGCACATACTTATATAGATTACCCGAGCAATGGGAAAGACGAGAAGGAGTGCTACCATTTTATCTAGATGTGTCAATTGTATCATTAATTGGGGGCATCACTGTATGTAGGTGCATTTTATGTAACTTCATCCCAAGTAGAGGCATTACACTCACTTTTTTTTATTTGTTTAGACATTTGTTGTTACATTATCATGCACCTCCTAATCATAATGGTTAATATCTAGCTCACCATAAATAAAGACTTAGGTGTTTACCCTTCTACCCCTTCTTATTTGTGTATTCCCTTGTCCTCTAGCCATTAGATTTCTAAAAAAAAAAAAAAAGCATCGATTATAATTAACAACATTAATGAAGTTAACATGATGGTCCTAATTAGGGTAACCATGATTGATAATTAGCAAAGACATGACTTAGAGAATTATCAATGATAAAAAATATATAGTCCTTAGTTGATTCTTCTTTCACTAAATTTCTAACCATGATTGTGAATGATTAACAAGTATACTCCTCCATTGTTTATTTTTTCAATTACCATAATGGAACAATAACTAATTCTTTATGTGTTAGCATTACATGTTATTTGAACCGGCAGTCAATTTATTTTCATAGAAAAATCATACACATAAATGCCATAATCTAAGGACAATAAGATAAACATCAATGTAAATGATTGGAAACATAAATACTATGAAAATATTCATTGATACTTTGCATATAAACAAATAATAAGTAAACTATCATACAATCATCGTTAGTGCTATTACTGTCAACAATTGTATCGTCAAGTGCCTCATCTTCATTCTCAAATTCATTGAATTCGACATTAACATCATGTTGTGCTTGATCAAATGCTTGAATTATCCTTTGTACTAATTCTCCAACAATAGTATTAAGGCGTATATCATTTCTTAAATGCATGTCGACATCACAATCAAATTTTGGAGATCCCTTAATTTCTTTTTCCCCATCCCTTATAAGAAATTCCTCCAACTTATCATCCACCAATTGAGCTTCTATATCAAAAATAAATTTACATCACCAAGGAGAGAATCCATGTTATAAATATGACAGTGCTCAAGGCGTTGTACCATACGCCAATCGGGACCTAATTTGATGTCCTCCAAGTAATAAATTTGTTTAACTTGCAATGCTAACACATAAAGGTCGTTTTCATATTACGTTCGAGTAGCCTTAATACTTTTGATGCCATTATCAACTCTTATATTATGATGCCTTTCATTAGTGTCCCTTCACTTTTTTTGTCAACATAAGTAAACTCATATATATATATATATATATATATATATATATATATATCAAAACACCATAAAATTCTACTAATAATTGCATATCATCTTAGTTTCCCTTTACCAACACTCCATTGTTCTGGGTCTTCTTTCTATCATCAAAATCCGATGTATGAAAATGTACACCATTATATATGAGTTTGTTATATCTCTTATAGCATGAATCCGATCCTATTAATAATGAATATAATGCACTGATGACAGGATCACTACTCTTGTACAATGAACTCATTTTCATAATTGGCAAGTAATAATTTACTTTTTTCATAAGTTAGAAAGTTAACACTAAGTCAGCTTTTCAATAATATAAAACTTGCTTATCCTAGATACCTTAATCATAACCCATTAATTGAATTCCTTTCTATGATGCCCATCTATGTTGTCACCATATTATGACCTTAAAATAGCCTTATGTTCCTTGCAACACATTTTCACTTTTCTAAGTACCTATTTTAAAGCACAACTATACCGTAGCAAATGCACCTACTTCATACTTACTATAAATAAGGTTGAATCTCGTAGCAATTGTTGATAATATTCCATTTCATTACTTCAACCTCCTCATTTAGTAATATAACATATGAGGGAGGAGAAATAAAACCAACCCTATTTGTGAGGACATCTACTCCAGCTTCTTCTAAAGAATCAAAATTCCTTTCTAGATGATTAAATGTTGTTTTAATGTCATGTAAATGAAGGGAACATCAAGGCAAGCACTCGTGAACAACATAAACTTCTACAATTGAGCCTTCAAGATGAGCCTTATTTTTAACAAATTGCTTTAAAGAGCTTAGATATCTACACTCAAGAATTTAAATAGAATGTCAAAAGTTTGAATCATAACTTTAAAATGTTAAATGTTATTCTTAAGCCATACCTCTCAATAGGATATATCCATCAATAAGAAACAGGTCTAGCCATCAATGCTGCTCAAGGCAAGTGAATAGCTAAATGCACCATTATATTGAAAAATGCTGTGAAGGGGGGAGGTGCTGTTGTAGGGAAGATCAACTCTAGCTTACATAGTATAGTAACAATGTCACTTTGTAACTTTCTTACCTCATCAACTTTCAAAATATGTTTACGAAGCCTCTCAAAAAACGTCCCAAGCTTAGTTATGGCCATACTAACTTCTTTGGGCCACGAATACCCACTAGTAACAATCTCTGAAGCAATACATAATAATTGTCACTTTTTATACCAGAAAGCTTTGACTCTGAGCTATTGACACACCTACCTATATGTGATGCATAATCATCACATAGTTTGACATTCCTCAAAACTGATGGAATAATCTCCTTTCAGTAGGACTTAGTGAAAGGAGATTAATAGCTATATGGTCAAATTGTTATCATGTTATATAAATTAATAACTATATGGCCATTCAAGTAAAATTATTATACCTTAAAACTTAAGGATTTAAACTCCTAATTAATTAGTCAGCTTTCGCATCTTTCAATTAACAGTAGACTCTAAATTACAATCATATATCTCTTGATACTATGATTGTCTAACGTCCTAAATCAATTATCCATAATGTCTTAGTGAATAATTAATCGCCGAACATCGCATTAATCTCTAGATAATTTCTAATTAATTCAATTAACTCTACTTCCACATTAATTAATCAAATCAATTAAGAATTTCTAACAAACCCTATATCAACTCCTATATCATTAGGGTTTCTAACAATTATAATCAATTGAACAATTATAATCAAAATCATTGAAATTGTAATCATGAATCATCCTTATATCTCTTAATCTTATAACATGAACACAATCATCATCTTAGTTAACTAAGGTTTCGTTAATTCCCACAAATAAATTTAGCCAACCATGGATTTGGAAACCAAAACACAAATACTAATTGAAATTGCAAGGAAATTCTTAATTGAAAGCATAAGTAATTCACATAATTGCATAAGAATAATTGAAATAGATGTCACCAATTTTGTATTGAAAAAAATAATCTTCAATTGCAACTTTAAATTGGTCTCCACAGCAAAAGCAAATTCTTCTCAATTATCCAAGTGATTATCCTGAAGAATTCTTCAAGAACTAACTAAAGACTATTTTATACCTCTCTAAGTCTAAGGAAAGTGCGTTTAAAAGTCCCTCAAATAATGAAACATAAGCAATTTATAAGAAAAATTATGGTTAACTTGTGTGAAGTTTCCTTTAATGAATGCCGCCGGTGTAAGTGTAAGGCCTACAACATAGCCATCAAGGGCCAGCAACATTGACTTCAAAGGCCGCCGACGTAAGTTGTAGGCCGGCTTTTAAGCCAACTGCCTTCATTCCCAACTTGCACGTATTGAATCAAACTTCGTTCCTTTGTGTAAAATTACTCTAAATTGTCCTTAATTCCACTCTTGAATCCTCTAATTCCTGAAATGTCCAAATGAAAATAATTAAGTACCAATTCTTAATGATTTCAATAAAATCAATAATAATTCTATTTTAATTTACACTTTAAAACATGAAAAATATGCCTTTGTCAATGAGATGCTTATTATTACCCCAAAATAAACAACAATTGCATTTGCAAGCATGAATATAATGACAACCCATACCTAATCCCCTTAAGTACTTGTTCACACTATAATATAACTTGGGAAGGGATTCTCTATTTGGTATCACATTAGACAGAAGTTGAAGAAGCATGTCAAAGGACTTGTTACTCCACTTATATATTTTTAAGTGAAGAAGCTTCATTATAAAGGAGAATTTTGAAAACTCATACCCTGGATAAAGCTCTTTATGCGAGTCATCTCTTAAGCCATTAACAAAGTCAATTAGGATATCAAATCCATCTCCAAGGGTTGAACATTCAGCTTGATTATCAATAAATACCTCTAAATCTTCAATCATATCATCAAGCCTATCAATATCATCATCATTTGCCCTATCATAACCCTCTTTAATATGGGGACTCATTTCCCATTCTAAATGACGCAACCTACGTCGAGTTCTTATAGGAAATTCAATAGTTGACTCCTCATTATAATATATCCAACATCGGTATGTTACATCTATTCCATCTATAAGCAAGTGTGCTTCTATACATAAAGAACATGCGAGTTTGCATTTAAACACTTCCTATACGAACATCTAAACCTTGTGTCTGTTCCATGTTTCAAACTCAAGTGTGCAATGATAAGCTCTATACCCTGTTAATACTCTTCACTTTCAATATCACAATCCATCTAACTCTTATCCATCATTCTGACATAAAAACAATACTCTTAATAACAATAATAATCCAAGGTATATACAGCATTACTCTTAGTAACAACAATCCAAAGCGCATAATTTGAACCATTATTGTAGCTTGAAATAAATAATATTTATGACCTCTCGAAGATATCTATAGTAAGTTAATAACATTCATGACTCTAACATAAAGCAATACTCTTACTAGCAATGATAATCTAAAGCATATGAAGCATTACTCTTAATAATTATAATCTAAAGCATATAATTTTATATTAAAATAAAAGAAAGCTATTGAACATTCTTTCTTCAAGCTTGAGCTTATCTAATATGTGTAAACATATTTTTCATTAATCATATCAGTTTTAATCTTAGCTGTAATCCGTATGTTACTTATATGGGCAAACACATGTAGTAAAAGGGATAAAAATTGATAACCCTTGTAATTCATGTCTTTTATCAACTAAAATTAATTAAATGTTTCTGTTCTATCTCTTCCCCTATAATGTAAATCAAATTGGAAATATTTTCAAAAACCAAGTAGCTAATTAATATTTCTTCAATTGATAGCTATTAGATCATGTTTAAAACTATCATTACTATTTACAATAGGATACCAACTCGCTGTTAGAGCATACTTACAATTATCTCAATACTATTTAGAATAAGATACCAGCATACTATTGTAGAATGGTTTATGTGTGTGGTCATTCACAAGGAGTATATGATAAGATGAAGTTAAGGATTACAGTTGCACCTACAATTATATAAAATAGCATAACAAACAACTACTTGTTGAGTACATGCCTCAAAAAATAAAAGACCCCAACTAATATATAAACATTAGTCAACATCTGCTTCATCTATGTGTGAAAACAAACAACATCAACATTTCTAATGGTTTATTCTAATTTCAAATATTTTGCTTTCATAGTACTTTAGTAGAGGCTTAAGAGAATAGTCAACATTTACTTAGATTACCAACAATAGACAACAGCAACAACAAGAGTGATTAGTAAGAGCAATAGTGACAACGGAGATCAGTGATAGCCAATGATCGTAGTAATGTGATAAGCCGATTCACCTAGTACACATTATATTTGCAAAAGCAAATGTCAATTAGTACATAACATAATAGTACATAATCCCTCCCAAAACCTAAGATTTACATTATCTTTAATTCATTTTAATAACACAAGCAATCATTGCAACTGCATCCATCGGTTGGCAATTTGAATAAAAATACGTCTTCCGTGTATTTCCCATTATTTTCTTTTTCCAATAACCAAATTGTATCAATAAGAAGGGTCTTTTCACTTATGGAAGGATAACAAGTAGGAACTTGCACATCAACTTGCACTTAAGTTAAGAAGAATCAAGAAATTGCACAACAAATGTGATAGCACTAAAAATCCCATAAGAAAGTAGTCTATACGACTGCAGCCTCTACTTTCTAGCAAATACTCAATCTGTTCAACATCTTCATCTACTAACGAATAAATTTTCTATTTTCATATCAGAAAAAAATTTCCATCTTCCCATTTCCGTGCAAAGCAAGGAGAACAAAAGGGAAAGAAAATTATAGATGAAATGTCAAATAATATGGCATACTTCATATACTAATGCATGCAAGCTTTCCCATTTTTATTATGAGGCTTGACATTTACACATTCAATGAATTAAAACTTAAAATGCTACATGTACAATCAAATAATCGAAAAAAGCTAACAACATTGAAGGTTAGATGCGAAACAACTGAACAAAGCAATATGTTTTCCAAATCTTCTTCAAAAAAGAGAAAAAGAAAACATAAATCTACCACATATATACATCTTTGTCTTACATTCTAATATAAAATTCATAGTAAATCCTAAGGACGTGCTCATGGTTCAATAGGTTTGAAATCCCCATGTTGATTAGTTACAAACTCCTTGTGGGGACATGCAAAAAGGTTGCTTTCCTCACTGAACCAAATATTTAAATGTTAGTTCCATTATAGATTTTTTTTTTATTTCATCCATATTGATATATACTGGCAAGACATATGTGTAGGGAAAATAATAAAATTAATTAATGAATCATTAAGATAGCTAAATAAGATCTAAAATAATTTATAAAAAAAAGTATAGCAGGATAAAATGCGGTGTAGTAAATTTTTTATATGGGATGGAAGATAAGATTAGTATCGAGCCTATTTTTTCAGTTTCTTTATTTTAAAAAATTGATTTCTTATTTCCTAATTAATACTAAACCCTAACCTATTTAATATTAATCCTCGACTAAAAAAAATTGAGAAATTCCGATTTTTTATTGAAAATAATTTTTGGAGTTGCCACCTTACCGAAGTCGGGGAAAAAAAAAGAAACCGTAACCAATTGAGTGGATTGATTACAAATTGGCTACCGGTCTTTGATTTCAATTTTAAATGAAGAACTAGAGGGTTCTAAGTTCAGAGGCTAACCTATTAAACCCTTAACGGGTACCACTATCTATTTACCGAAATTAGGATTATTTTTCTGATTATAATATTTAAAAAGAATAAATAAATAAAATCAAAAGAAAAAAAAAACTTAAGTTTTTACATATTTTATCGTCGCCCCAAAAGTGCCTATGTACCCGTTAGCCTGGATCAAACGACCATAGTTCTTTCAAAAAATCTTTTATATGTTTATTTATTTTAATTTTTGAAAACTGGTCGAGTTTATGTTATTATCAATTTAGTTTTTCAAAGAAAACTCCAAAAAGGTCCTAACTTTTTAGTATTCTTAAAAAAAAAAAACTCTCTAAAACGTCCTAATTCTTGAAATAGGTTAATTATTATTTTTTCCTAAAAAAGAAAATAACTTTTCTAAATGAGAAATTCTAAAATAACCTAATGCTAAACTAAAATAATATATATAACGAACTACTAAAATAAAATAATTCCATATAATATGTTTATGTAAAAACTAATACTAAAACCCCTATATCGACACATTCACACATTATATTATATTTTACTAGTAAAATATACAGATCTATATATAATAGAAACTAATTTTAACGATTCCTAAACTAATATTCACATCCCTATTTAAATGACTACTATTAAATGGTTATTTACTAATCTACGTAATATTAGGAAAGTAATACTAAACATATGCTATTCTATGCACATATTTATATATACATCATATAATAACATAACATGATATAATAAATAATGAATAAAACAAGATCGAACCGAACCTAATTGTTATTGAAGGATCAAGGGACGTGCTGCGGCAATGAAGGACGTACAGCGGATACTACTGTTGTGACGTTGGATGAAGAGCCGACAGTGTGTCAGTTTTTGTGATTGAAGTTGGTCGAAGGAAGGAAGTCGCAAAGTGAAGCCGATGTGTAATGCAAGGAAGAAGGTCGACGTTGGATTTACAGCATTCTGTATTCACGGGCAGATGTTGGTTGGGGTACGGAGATTCGACTGTCAATGGGTTGAACGATGGTAGTGCTTGATCAGTAAATAAGTTGCTAAAATTGTATCACGTACGTAGATGCCGTTGTTGCGAAAGTGCGTTCTGTATCATTGTTAGTCAAGAGATTGTCCAAGGGCGTGGCTGTGCGATTGAGGCGTATGAGTCTTCAGGCGTGTTAGGCAAAGGTTGTGGTTGACGGACTGCTAGCTGTTGACTTCCGTAGTGATGAAGAGTGCCGAAATGTGCCTATTCACTAGTGTAGTTCGTGCCGAGGGGCTTTTTTTCTTTTATAAAGTCTAAATCAAATCTTACCAAATCATATTCCGTATCTAATTAAACCAGATCTGACTAGATTCAAATATGATTTAATAAGATATGAATCCCATTTTCATCTCGCTTTTGCAAAGATAGAAAAATAAAGACATAGGTGCCTGCTGAGACTCGAACCCAAAACCTCAAATTAAATCCAACTCAAGTACTCCGATACTTATCCGTTAGGTCGTTCGCCTACGACTTAACATTTAGTACAATTTAATTATTCTTAAACTACTCGGTTCCCTAAAATAATTTTTTTTTAACTAAACTAAAACTAAAACTATTTGTTCTTAATATAAGTCACTTCCTAAAAATCTACGAAATTTTTATAATTTTTCCTTTTCTTATTTTTTTGGTATTTTCATCATTTGTTAATTTTTATTATTTTTTATCTTTTATTAATTTTTTTGTTTATTATTTTTATTTTTGAATTAGGACCCTTTTTGTAAAAAAATAAAAATAAAAAAGTAGGATTACAGAGGAGCAAAAATTAGGTGTCTACAGTTGGCCCTCTTTGTGGTGAAGTTTAAGCAAAACTTTACCACAAAGACAAAAGAGACACCGTTTTTGCCTCGGGACAACTTTATCCTAAAGAACGTTCAGTCACTCGGTGAGGGTTAGTTTGAATCAAAGAATAGCAAGGGGTAGTGCCTTTGTGAGTTGGCAAAGATCCTTAAAAAGAATAACGAGAACTTGGTTGTGCCCTAATGAGCTAATTAACCAAGGCGGTCAAAGCGCCCTTTAAGCTGGCTAAGACCTAAAGGATAAGGAAACTTGGTAGTACCTTGATGAGCTAACTAACCAAGGCGATCAAAGCGCCCTTTGAGCTGACCAAGACCTAAAAATAAGGAAAACTTGGTTGTGCCCTAATGAGCTGACTGACCAAGGCGATCAAAGCACCCTTTGAGCTGGCTAAGACCTAAAAACAAGGAAAACTTGTTTTGCCCTAATGAGCTGACTAACTAAGGCGGTCAAAGCGTCCTTTGAGCTGGCTAAGACCTGAAGAATGAAGGAAACTTGGTCACGCCCTAATGAGCTGACTAACCAAGAAGGTAAAAGCGCCCTTTGAGCTGGCTAAGACCTAAAAACAAGGAAAACTTAGTCGTACCCTAATGAGCTAACTAACCAAGGCGGTCAAAGCGCCCTTTGAGCTGGCTAAAACCTAAAAATAAGGAAACTTAGTGGTGCCCTAATGAGCTGACTAACCAAGGCGGTCGAAGCGCCCTTTAAGCTGGCTAAGACCTAAAGAATGAAGGAAACTTTGTCGTACCCTAATGAGCTGACTAACCAAGGCGGTTAAAGCGCCTTTTGAGCTAACTAAGACCTAAAGAATGAAGGAAACTTAGTCGCGCCCTAATGAGCTGACTAACCAAGACGGTCAAAGCGCCCTTTGAGCTAGCTAAGACCTAAAAGCAAGGAAAACTTGGTCGTACCCTGATGAGCTGACTAACCAAGGCGGTCAAAGTACCCTTTGAGTTGGCTAAGACCTAAAAATAAGGAAACTTAGTCGTGCCCTAATGAGCTGACTAACCAAGGCGGTTGAAGCACTCTTTGAGTTGGCTAAGACCTGAAGAATGAAGGAAACTTGACCATGCCGTGCCCTAATGAGCTAACTAAATAAGGCAATCAAAGCGCCCTTTAAGTTGGCTAAAACCTAAAAACAAGGAAAAACTTGGTCGTGCCCTAATGAGCTGACTAACCAAGGCAGTCGAAGTGCCCTTTGAGCTGGCTAAGACCTAAAGAATGAAAGAAACTTGGTTGTACCCTAATGAGCTGACTAACCAAGGCGGTTGTAAACACTTAATTTTTGCCTTTCGTAATCTTATTTTATTTTTTTTATTTTTTTTTACAAAAAGGGTCCTGATCCAAAAATAAAAAACAATAAAAATGAAAGATAAAAATAAACATAAAAAAGATTTTGTAGATTTTTAGGAAGTAAATTATTTTAGAGTCATTCGTTTTAGTTTAGCTTAGTTCAATAAAATAATCATTGTAGAGAGTTACATGGTTTAAGCACAATTTGATTGTACTGAATATCAAGGCACAGGCCAACAACCTAACGGATAAGTATTGGGGTATTTTGATTGAATTTAATTTGAGGTCTTGTTTCGAGTCTCTACAGGCACCTATGTCTTTATTTTTCTATCTTTAGAACGTGAGCAAACCCTCACTGCCTTCTGGAAGCACTTGTCTCCTATCAATCCGAAGGTCATTACCGGTCATTACCAAAGCCATGTAAGAGCTCCGGGATCGCATTTAAGCTCTTGAAGACCTGAAATGGGCCCTCCTTCAAGAAAAGCAATTTATCATTGTGGAGGGGTGGAGGGGGCCCTAAGGAACCACTGGGGAAATGGAAAGAACGGGGGGAACTAATAATATGTTGTTTGTTTACTTAATATGTTCTGTTTAGTTGTTTGGCTGCTTTAATTGCTAGTAATTAGTTATAGCATTAGTGTCTAGTGAATATATGTTAAGTTAAGTTTTAGTTTATTTATTTTTTATTTTTTTTTTTTAGATTTCATATTTTCAAAATGATATTTTTATAAAATCTCATATTTTACAAAATCTTGTTCTTTGCATATTGTATTAATTTAGAAAAATTGCATTAGGCATGTTAGAGTTTTCTAGATAAAAAAATCATTTTGATGTTCATAAAATTAAAAAAAATCTTTAATTGACTTCTTTTTTACGGCAAAACAATTTTTCCATAGTTTAGGCTTGTTTTCGATAGTTTAGATTTCTTTTCCATAGTTTAAGTTTCTTTTCTATGGTTTGGACATATTTTCTATGGTTCATACATCTTTTCTATGATTTTGGATTTTTTTTTCTATGGTTTAAACATCTTTTTTATGATTCAGACATCTTTTCTATAATTTAGATTTTTTTCTATGGTTTAAACATTTTTTTAATAGTTTAAATTTCTTTTCTATGATTCAGACATCTTTTCTATAATTTAGATTTTTTTCTATAGTTTAAATATCTTTTTCATATTTTGAATTTCTTTTCTATGGTTTAGGCATCTTTTCTATGGTTAGGTATCTTTTCTATGTTTAGGTATCTTTTCCATAATTTAGACTTCTTTTCTATAGTTTATGTATCTTTTCCATTATTTAGATTTCTTTTCCATGATTCAGATGTCTTTTCTATAATTTAGATTTTTTTTTATTCTATGGTTTAAGCATCTTTTTCATAGTTTAGATATATTTTCTATGCTTTAAATATCTTTTCTATGCTTAGGAAATATTTCTCTTTTTTTTATGTTTTAAGCATCTTTTCTATATAAAATATTCATCATGTAGAACATTACATATTTCATAAAAATTGCATATTTCATAAAATCTTTAGGGTTTTTCTTGAAAATAAAAAAAAATTATCACTTAGTTGTTTTTAAATAAAAATCTTAATTTAGGACTTTTCAAAAATTAGGTTTTTAGTTTTTTTTTTATAATTAGGGGTTTTTCTTAATAAAAATAAAATGGTTAATAAAAACACAAATTCAACCAATCATTTTTTATAAAAAGAACCAACACATTAAAGTTTTAAAAAAGAACTACGATCGTTTGATCCGGCCAGCGGGTACGTAGGCACCTTTAAGGCGACGATAAAATATATAGAAACTTAGGTCCCTTTTTTTTTCTCTCTTTTGATTTTTATTTATTTATTTTTTAAAAATATTATAATTAGAAAAATAATCCTAATTTCGGTAAATAGATAGTGGTACCCGTTAAAGGTTTAATAGGTTAACCCCCGAACTCGGAACCCTCTAGTTCTTCATTTAAAATTGAAATAAAAAATCGATAGTCAAATCGTAATCAATCCACCTAATTGATTACGGTTTCTTTCCTTTTTTCCGACTCCAATCGGGTGGCAACTCCAAAAATTATTTTCAATAAAAAACCGGAATTTCTCAATTTCTTTAGTCAAGGATTAATATTAAATGGGTTAAGGTTTAGTATTAATCAAGAAATGAGAAATCAATTTTAAACAAAAACCAAAAAAATAGGCTTGACAGCGGTCAAAGCGCCATTTGAGTTAGCTAAGACCTAAAAATAAGGAAAAACTTGGTTGTACCCTAATAAGCTGACTATCCAAGGCGGTCAAAGCGCCTTTAAGCTGACTAAGACCTAAAAACAAGGAAAACTTAGTCGTGTTCTAATGAGTTAACTAACCAAGGCAATCAAAGCACCTTTTGAGCTGGCTAAGGTAGTTAAAGCGCCTTTTGAGCTGGCTAAGACCTAAAAACAAGAAAAACTTAGTCGTGCCCTAATAAGCTGACTAACCAAGGCGGTCAAAGCGCCCTTTGAACTGGCTAAGACCTAAAAATAAAGAAAACTTGGTCACGCCCTAATGAGCTGACTAACAAGGCGGTCAAAGTGCCTTTTAGCTGGCTAAGACCTAAAAACAAGAAAAACTTGGTTATGCCCTAATAAGCTGACTAACTAAGGTAGTCAAAGCGCCCTTTTGAGCTAGCTAAGACCTAAAAACAAGGAAAACTTGGTCATGCCCTAATGAGCTGACTAACCAAAGCGGTCAAAGCGCCCTTTGAGCTGACTAAGACCTAAAAACAAGGAAAACTTGGTTGTACCCTAATGAGCTGACTAACCAAGGTGGTCAAAGTGCCCTTTCAGCTGGCTAAGACCTAAAAATGAGGAAAACTTGATAGTACCCTGATGAGCTGACTAACCAAGGCGATCAAAGCGCCTTTTGAGTTAACTAAGACCTAAAAATAAGGAAACTTGAATTGGGATCTCCATGAGCTTGCTAAATCCCTTGAAGAAATTTTGAGTCGGGTAACATTATGTGAGTTCGACGATTAGGAGTTTAAGAAACTCTGGATTGGGACTACGCTCTACGAGCTGGCTAACTCCCTAGGAGATTATAAATTGGGACTGTATTTTGGGAGCCAGCCAGAAGCGTAAGAAATTTTAGATTGGGACTACGTTCTATGAGCTGACTGACTTACTAAGAAATTGTTTTTGGAAAATAAGCTGTCATCCTTAGGGGGAAACCAATAACCAATGCAATGTTTTATCAGACTTAGAACCACTTACCTAGTTTCAATGATAGCTCCCAAGTAGTCCAATGTCTTATTGAGCAGTCCGATTAGAACCAATGATTTTAACCTTTACCATTACCTTTTCTTGTTCTTGTTCTTCTTTCTTCTCGTATTTCTTTCTAACCCCTTCTTTTCTTTTCCTTTTTTTTTTTTTGAAAGCAACTTAAGCTTGAAACGAATGTAAAACATATTCATTTCTCAAACAAAGATGTCTCGTATTGAACTTCCGGTCCAATCATCGACTTTTCGTGTAAGCATCTGTTCTTAAGCGAGTTTCTACTTATACGCCACGCATTACTCTTTTTGAACATCGCCCTGTCCTAAAAAATAACAAACAAGCCCTCCTTTCTTATAGGGTTAACCACAACAAAGTATTAAAAGAATTTTTATCAATAGTCATCGCTTCAAACTAAGTGATTATTTTTCTTGTGCTTCTTGTGTGTAAGGTTTATTTGGGTAGATGATAAAGCGAGAAGCGAGCTCTTTTAGTGGAATGAGAAAAAGAAAGGCTAAGGATATTATCCAACGCTAACGAATACTAGGAATACCAACTTTGCATGTAGAAAATGAAAATGAGACCACAATAATAGTAAGATTGTTCGCAAGAATATCATTGATGTTCAAGGATTGTACATCTTCAATGCATCAACGTTTACTAGGTCCTTCAAGTCTGGACCATCCATTTGAGACAAGATAACAGCTCCTCCAGGCAATACTTTCTTTACAATGTAAGACCCTTTATATTTTTGGGGAAACTTCCCTCTCGAATCAATTGTGTTAGGCAACGTCTTCTTCAACACCATATCTCCTTGCTCAAAACTTCGAGGTCGTACTTTTTTGTTGAAAGCCCTGGCCATTCGTTGCTAATAGCAAATGTTGTAGCATAAAGCTACCAACCTTTTTTCATCAATATTCTGAGAGATGGGATCTCGACCTCCATTGGTAGTACAGCCTCCATTCCGTATACCAATGAATAGGGGGTTGCCCCTGTTGATGTTCTAATAGAAGTTCAATAGGCCATGAGTACAAATGGTAACATCTCATGTCAATCACGATACGTAATGGCCATCTTCTCAATAATTCTTTTGATGTTCTTATTAGCCACTTCCATGGCTCCATTCATTTAGGGCCGATAAGGAGTAGAATTTCATAGAATAATCTTGAAGTGTTGGCATAACTCAGACATCAATTTATTATTCAGATTCGTACCATTATCAGTAATAATTGTTTCTAGCATACCATTCCGAACCAATATGTCTTTCCTGATGAACTTAACAACTACTCCCTTCGTCACACTAAAGTAGGATGAGGCTTCAACCCACTTAGTGAAATAATCAATAGCTACCAATATAAATCGATGGCCGTTAGATGCTTTTGGAGTGATTGGGCCAATGATATCTATTCCCCAGATCGAAAAAGGCCATGGTGCTAATAGTGTATGCAATTCTTAAGGTGAAGCATTTATCTTGTTCACATATATCTAACATAAATGGCAGCGTCTAACATATACGATACAATCCACTTCTACAGTTAACTAGTAATATCCCATCCTCATGATCTTCTTGGCAAGCATGTAGCCATTCATATGGGGGGCACATACTCCCTTATGCACTTCTTTCATTAGCATCGTTGCCTCTTTCCTATCTACAAACGTAAAAGCGTACCATTAAACGATCGTCGATACAGCGTAGAATCGCTCATTAAGTACTGAGCAGCCAATCTTCTCATTAATTTTTTATCCTTGTTCTCTAATCCTTCGAGGTATGTACCATGTTGTAGAAACATTTTGATATCGTGATACCAAGGCTTTTCGTCACATGAACTTTCCATTGCCAAATAAAAAGCAGGCTTTTCTTCAATTTCAATTCTAAGTAGCTGAATCTCTACTCCTCTCGATATCTAAATCATTGATGCCAAAGTAGCAAGAGCTTCAGCGAATTGGTTTTGAACCCTTGGTACGTATACGAATGTAATTTTTTTAAACTTGGTTATCAACTTAGCCAGGTGTTGACGGTAAGGTACCAATTTGGGGTCTTTCGTCTTATACTAGCCCCGATCTTGGCCTATGATCAACGAAGAATCTCCATATACCTGTAATTCCCGTATCTCCTTAAACAATGCGATTTTGAGTCCCAAAATACATGCCTCGTATTCTGCAATATTATTGGTACATGGGAAAGCCAGTCTTACGGCCATTGGAAATTGTGTACCTTCAAGCGATACCAGAATTGCCCCTACTCTACATCCGGACACATTTGCTGCTTCGTCAAAGAACATTTTCCACCCTGAAGATTTTTCAACTACTTCCCAATCAGAAACTTTTCCCGCTACTAGGATACTTTCATCGAGAAACTCAACCCGTGCTTCTTGAGGGGTATCCTCAGAAGGATTCTCCATTAATTGATCTGCCAAAGCTTGCCCCTTGACTGAACTTTGGCTTACATACTTAATGTCAAATTCTGTCAGCAACATCTGCCACTTTGAAACTCTACCAATGAGAGCAGGTTTTTTAGCTAAGTATTTCAAAGGATCGTGTTGTGTTATCAACTCAATCTGATAATACAGCGTACATTGTCTGAGCTGATACATGACCCAGACCAATGCACAACAGGTTCTTTCGGCTTCTGAGTATTTTTGCTCCCCTTCTGTAAACTTCTTGCTTAGATAGTAAGCAACTCGCTCTTTCCCTTCTTCATCCTTCTAACCAAGCACGGACCCCATGGATTCGGTCATTATGGTCAGGTACAAAAACAATGGCTTTCCGGGTTTAGGAGTTACTAACACTGGAGGTTTCATGAGGTATTCTTTGATTTTAGTGAAAGCTTCTTCGCACTCCTCATCCCAGCTGATCTTTACATTCTTCTTTAATAGCTTAAAAAGAAGGCAGCATTTTTCCGTTAACTGTAATATGAATCAGGCTATGTAATTTAAACGCCCCAGCAATCCCCGTACTTCCTTGAGTATTTGTGGAGGAGGCATGTCAATTATAGCTTTAGCCTTATCATGATCGACTTCGATACCTCTTTGGCTGACTATAAATCCCAACAATTTTCTTGACGTCACACCAAAGGTACACTTCTCCGGATTCAATTTCAAGTGGTACTTCCTTAGGTTTTATAAGTGATCTTCCTCCTCTTTGGATTTTGCAATCATATTATCGACATACACTCCTATTTCTTTATGCATCACGTCATGAAAAGTCGCAACCATGGCCCTCTGATATGTTGCACCTGCATTCTTCAGCCCAAACGACAACATCTTATAGCAAAACGTTCCCCAAGTCGTAATGAAAGTCGTTTTTGTCTTATCTTCTTGAGACATCCAAATCTGATTATATCCCAAAAAAACCGTCCATGAAAGAGAATAGATGATTTCTGGTCGTGTTATCCACCAAGACATCAATGTGAGGCAATGGAAAATTATCTTTAGGCGTTGCTTAGTTGAGATCTCGAAAGTCTACGCATACTCTAACTCTCCCATTTTTCTTCATTACTGGAACAATATTAGCTACCCATTCCAGCTAATCCGGCACTTCAATGAATCCAACTTCCAGTAGTTTCTTCACTTCTTCTTTAATTTTCAGCAAGACGTCAGGTCGAAATCTCCTCAATTTTTGCTTTTTTGGTTTGACATCCTCTTGTGTGGGTAAACGGTGGACTACAATTGACAGGTCCAACCTAGGCATATCTTCATACAACCAAGCGAACACGTCTTGATACTCAGTTAACAACGTAATCAGTTCTGTTTTTTGTTTCTCTTTTAAACTTGCTTCAATTTTTAAATTCTTAGGATTTTCTTCATTCCCCACATTAATTGTCTCAATTGGCTCATCAATAGTAATTCTACCCAGTTCATGTTTTTGCCATTCCTCTTGTATATTATTGTGGTTATCGACATCGCTCTCGATGACTAACCTAGTAGGGCCGGAAGCGATATCAATATTCTCATTTTCTACCTATGCAATGTATTCTTAGTTTTCGCTTGGTTAACTGGATCTGAATGGGAATGCATTAAAGAAAAATGTATGTGAGCAAAAGAGAAGTATAACGCAACGTAGGAAAGAAACGAACTAAGATTTCATTGAATAAATGGAAGTAGATCTCAAATGAGATAAAGGCCTAACTAATTTTGAACGAAAGGTTCTACAATACATTTGAAACAATGACTATTGAAAATAAAAATTCAAAAAAATACTAACTATGGGTCACCCCTTTACCCTAGGGAAGACCTGTTGCTATTCGTCGGGATGGAGAACCAGTTGTTCAAATGATGCTGGAACTTAGGTGGCGAGTGTGTTGATCCTTCTTTGTCAGATTCTCGGGCTTGAGTCTATTCCCGTATAAATGTCTCAACTAGTGGTGGAAAGATCATCGAGGCATGGTATAATCTGTTACCTCTCTTGCATCTCGCCTGCTTCTTCTGGAATTCTTCCGCCGGGGTAAGATTGTAGCCAAGGCCGTAGGTGCCAATCTGGCCTTCCTTGAATCCCTTCCTTCTCTCATCCTCTCTGTCGGGACCGGTAATCATGTTCACTTCTTCAAACATTTGTAAACCCAACTCTTCTTGTCCCTCACTTCCTATGTAGGGTATAGCCGTTTCCTTGTAGATTTGATAATCTTGATCTCCCAGAATTGTAATCACCTGGCCATTTAAGATAAACTTCAATTTTTGGTGTAAGCTCGAGGGTATGACCCTTGCTACATGAATCCAAGGTCTTCCCAAAAGTAGATTGAAAGATCTTGGAATGTCCATGACTTGGAATCGAATAGTAAAGTGCTGAGGGCCAACACTCACAAATAAATCAATTTCCCTTATAATCTCTCTTCTGGAACCATCAAAGGCCTTAACTGTTGTGGAAGAAGGCTTAATTGCAAATGTGTAGATGCCCAGCAAATCCAAGGTGGCGAGTGGGCAGACGTTCAGCAATGATCCGTTGTCAATTAGCACCTTGGTGATAATTATGTCATTGCTCCTTACCATAATAAAGAGTGGCTTTGTATGTTTGTTCCCTTCCTCGCCTAATTCTTCGGCTGAAAATGAAATTTGATCTATTGCGACGATCGAATTAATAACCAATCCCATCTTCTCAGTTGGAATTTCCCGAGGGACCTTCACCTCATTTAAAGTGAGAAACAAAGCCTCCCTGTGTGGTTCAAATGCAATTAACAGGCCCATCAACGATATTTGTGCAGGAGTCTTACTAAGTTGATCCCTGATCTTATACTCACTCGACTTGATCATTTTGGTAAAGGCCAATAGCCCCTCAATGAGTTCGGGCGTTGTCTTATCATTTGATTCTCCCAATATAACCTTCATCGCATGCTCCTTTCTTGGGTGATAAATATTTCCCGATCAAGTAATTCCCTTACTAGAGGACCTAGTTTTTCCTGATTTACCAAGTGATAGTTAAATGGAGCACCCTTGTAATTTTCTAGTGGCAACGGCACATGGAATGTGTACCTCTTCACTTCTGGAGTCTGGTTGCTAGTATAACACTCAAAAACCTTAGGCTTCTTATTTGAATCAATGACATTAACAGTACAGTCATGAAAAATCATACCAATCATCGGCCCGTAGTTAGGCAAGGGATTATTGTTAATGTTAGGAACCAAGGCTTCCACAAAATCCAACTACACTATCACTTCATCTATCAAGTCCTGAATCTTGTTCCTCAGTCTCCAGCATGCATCAGTGGAATGCCCCACTTATCCATAGTGGTATTCACACTTTGCTGTAAGGTCAAAGATCTTAGTCGGTATCGATTGCTAGGAAGTTCGTACCGTATCAAATTATCCCTTCGCAACTTTTCAAAGACTTGACTCAAAGGGACCGGTACATTGGTAAATTGTCTATAAATCCTGTTAGTTTGAAACTGGTCTCTGAACTGTTGCTGAGCGAAATGTGGATTCGCCCTAAAAGCGACTTGAGCATTTGGTTTGGCATTTGAATTTACCATACCAACCATAGATTCTTTGGGCTTGCTGCCGGCTGGTCTAGGACCAGATGATGGCATTGGTGGTCTTCTATCTGCTAGCTCTTGCAACTTACTAAAAGAGACGGCACTTTCAATCTTACACCCTGCCGCTACTACTTCAGCAAAACTGGACGAAGCCTGCCCGATGAGATGGGAAAAGTAGGGCCTTTACAAGGTGTTAATGAAAGCCGATGTGAGCTCCTTCTCGGTCGTAGGAGTAGAAATTCTTGCAGCTAAGGACCTCCATCTTTGAGTGTATTCTTTAAACAATTCATTATTCTTCTTCCGTAAGACAACCAAGTCCATCATAGTTGGGGCTACTTCTACGTTGAATTTATATTGTTCATAAAATGCTCTAGCTAATTTTTCCCATGTATTTATCTGATTCAAATCAAGCTGGGTAAACCAAGTCAGGTCTGGTCCAATTAGACTATCTTGGAAGGTTTGTACCATGAGTGGATCATACTGAACATATTTACCCATCTTCCTGACATACAACCTAGTGTGGAGCTTAGGGTAACCCGTCTCATTATACTTTTCAAATTATGATACCTTAAACTTCTCAGGGTATGATCCCATATCATATACGGAAAACTCCGTAATTCCTACCTATTCAAATCCATCATACCCTACAAGTGCCTTCATCTTCTCAGTTATCTGTTATGTCAATTTCTTTTCTAGTTCTTTCAAGTTGTCCATATTAGGCCCTTGGTCAACAGGTCTCGGGGCCGCATACGTATCAGGTTCAAAGGTTGGGTTGTCTTTTGAGTAAACTCCTTCTAATTCGAATGGGTCTTTTTGATATTCGTGCTCTACTTCAGGAGTATGTATATTCTTCCCATAATGAGTCTTGGAGCTTTCTTCATTAGCCGATGTTGTGGCTCGTTGTAAAGCAATGTTGTCTACTGTCTGCTAAGAAGCTCATTTGTTCTACCATCTTTTCCATAGCCCTTTCTATGGAACAGAACCTTAACTTGGTAATCTTAGGGTCTCCGTCATTTCCTTGAGTGGTAGCTGTCCTGATTTGGGAACGTGTTCTTGATAACTCTTATTTTAAATACATTTCACATGGTGATTTTATAGTATTTCCCTTACATATTTGGTTTTCTTTAAATAAATTGATAATAATTGAGTAAAATTTTGATTTCAAGATTTGAACGCGTTCTTGGATCAAAAACAAAGAAAAGGAATTAAGTTTCACTCAATTCGGAGTTCAAATAAATGAGTTATGAAGTTTTGAAGTTACACAATCTGGGACACAACTGTGTCCCCAGGCTGTGTCCATCTAGGAAAATACGCTAAGGTCAGAAAGTTACACGACCTGGGGACACGACTGTGTCCTAGGCCGTGTTTGGTGATGAAAACGAAAACCTTATAATACATTATAAAAGGACATACTAGGGTTTCACACACAACATTGGACATTCAAAAGAGAATAGACTTGAAGAGAAAGAGAGGAAAAAGGCGAAAGCAACATTCAACTTCAAGATTGAAAAGATTTATCATCAACAAAAGGGGTTTTTCACATTTCATTTATTGATTTTGCTGCAATTCGTTTTTAGTTTCATTATGATAGCTTAAGACTCTTGTATTTAGGATTATGGAACCTAGGATTTCATGTGACTATTAAATTGATTAATAATTTTCAATAAAGTTTCTATATTTTCTTGATTCAATTATGTTATTTAATTGTTAATTGATATTTCTAGAGTATCAATCTATGATATTATGCATAATGATTGAGAAATCACATATGTAATGAGATCTTGACATAATTGGAGAGAATTACATATATACTTAGAGATAAGATATATGTTTCTTCCGAAAAGTTGTTCTTTATGTAGGAATTCATCATACATTAATGCGATTTTAAATTATATTACTAAATGAAGAAATTCCGGTAAATAATTTAGGATTAAGGTTAATATGCTTGAGAAAGGTGTTAACTTTAATCGTGAATCCCTCCGATCAAGAATAATAGAAATTGAATTGGATATATTTTAGGTGGTCATATGTTAAATACTAGGGAAAATAATTCCTAAATACATTATTTGCATTCTTGAAGTCGTTCTTAGTTTTATCGCTTTCTAAATTACTTAATCAAGTCTCATAATTAGGTTAGTTTGTTAATTTTAGTATTTTTAATTCATTCAACTCATCACAATTTTCCAGTTAGATAATAAAGCTAAGATTAATATTAGTATTCGAAATCTCTGAGGGATGGACTCGGACTCACATCCGCTATATTAAAACTGATAGGTTCACTTGCCTGATATCAATTCTAATCAGACTTTTCTGAAAGACTTGACGATTGGGAGCTATCTTGAAATTTTACCTAATTGTTATTGAATAACTCAACAAAGGGTCAATACATATTACATTTTCTTAGAAAAGAGTTGTTAATCGTATAAACACAAGATGCATGTCACACGAGTGCAATGAAAAATCCAGAACTGGGAAGAAACCTCTGATGTAGCAAAACCTAACTAACTTTTATTAATTTTTTGCAATTGTGAAGCTTTACACCTCTTATTCTGTTCAAAAAAAAAAAAAGAATTCTAAAGAAGACACAAAAAAAAACCTGAAATCTAAAATCTAATTCTCTTAGTAACTAGTAGGCTTATCCTGCATCTTTCTCCTCTTTCGGATCATGGGAGCCTGCTCTTCTTTGCCCTTAGTCCTCTTCAGTTGTGCTTCCAATTCCCTTGAACGATGATGCTGCTTAATCAGTAAATAGGTTGCCGAAATTGTGTCGCGTATGTAGGATGCCGTTGTCGTACGAGTGCGTTCTATGTTGCTGTCAGTCAAGAGATTGTCCAAGGGCGTGGCTGTGCGATTGAGGTGTACGAGTCTTCAAGCGTGTCAGGCGAAGGTTGTGGTTGACAGACTGCTGGCTGTTGGCTTCCGTAGTGATGAAGAGTGCTACAGCAAGGGGCGTTCGACATACGCAGTTGTGGATAGCAATTCGGTGGAATACTGATTGGACGTTGCATGCATATATGAGTCGGCCGAAAAATCTATGTATAGTTGATCATTGGAGGGGGGACTGTAGCGCAAGCATGCCTGTGCGCCAGTATAGTTCATGCAAGGGCTGATGTGTATTTGTGTCTCTTTTTATAGAGACTTTCCAATATTTCAGTTGGCTTTTTTTCTTTTCTTTTTTCTTTTATGAATCTCGTTTTCATCTCGCTTTTGCAAAGATAGAAAAATAAAGACATAGATACCTGCTGAGACTCAAACCTAAGACCTCAAATTAAATCCATTCCAAATACTTTGATATTTATCCGTTAAGCCGTTGGCCAACGACTTAATATTTAGTACAATTTAATTATACTTAAATTACTCAGTTCCCTAAAATAATTTTTTTTAACTAAACTAAAACTAAAACTATTTGTTCTTAATATAAGTCGCTTCCTAAAAATCTGCGAAATTTTTATAATTTTTCCTTTTCTTATTTTTTCTTGTATTTTCATCATTTGTTAATTTTTATTATTTTTTATCTTCTATTAATTTTTTTGTTTATTATTTTTATTTTTGAATTAGGACCCTTTTTGTAAAAAATAAAATAAAAAATTAGGATTATAGAGGGGCAAAAATTAGGTGTCTACAATTTGTTATATAATATAAGAAAAATGAAGCAAGTTTTAATGATACTTAAAACTCTAAAAGAGTGTTCTTACCTTTTAGTATAATATATACAAATCTATATGGTATGTCTTTACCCAAAAAAAAAAATCTATGTGGTTTAAAAAATTAATATGTGAACAAGTGATTTTTAATGGTTTAGTATGGTAGGTGTAGGAATGAGACTCAAATATGCACTGTATATAGATAAATCTTCATTTGTTCTTCAAAGTGTTGATTCTAGCTTAGGAAACGGTAAAATATCTACACTTAGAGAAAGGAAAAGAGTTACTTGTTATCTTCTGCACTCGTTTTCGACTTTACTGCAAACCTAACGAGATCTTTTTGTTATGGCTGAGGCAAGATTCTGATTAATTACTGAGAAGAAGATTTAGAGGGAAATGTTACCTGAGTTTTCTCTAGAAGTTTGGAGCAAAATCCTTATAATGAGAGAGAGTACTGGGAAGGGAAGACATTCCTTTTTGGTGGTAATTTCTATTTACAGAAACTATATGACTGATATAAGCAAAGGAGGACGGGTACTCGCTTATCGAAAATTTTATCCGAGGATGACTTTACGGTTTGCAGCAACCGCTTATAAAGGTGTACTCAACAAATCAAAAGCAGTTAACTTTAATACTGTAAATGTAAGCCCCACCATTGAAAGTTTGTATCTCGTTACGAGAATCAAGCCATTGTCTAATACCGTTTGATTTACCAGGTAGAGAGAAAAATAAGATATCAAATGAGAACTCTTCATCCTTAATTAAATTATAAAAGATTCCTTTGTTACATTATCCAAAAACATTAATTGAGAGAGAGAGAAATTTAAGCAAATTTTTAAGGGGATGAAAAGAAAAAGAAAAAAAAAGGGTTTTTAACAAATCCTATTGCTAAAACCGGTAATTATAATAATCTCAGATAGATCTCCCAGCAACCATTAATTTAATTTTTCATATTAACTAAAAAAATTGCAGTAGCCAAACTGCAGCTACTTGTTTAGGGATTGCACTGTATAAGTTTTCCATTCCCAATCTCTTAAATTTATTGGTTGTTATTTTGTCTTTAATTCCCAGCATGCCATGCCCTTATTTTAGATTTTTTTTTTCACTTTTCCATATTTTTGTTTATCTTTCCTTAATTTTCATGAATTTTCCTTAACTATTGAGCATTATTTTACCTTAGTTTAAATATTTTAAATAATTTCACATATTTTTATCTACACATAAATACATATATGGTAAAAATAAATACTCATAAATATTATTTAAGTTATTTTATGATTTTTAATATACATATAATTTATTGGTATCAATTCGTTAGTTATCAAAACTCATTTTATACGTTTTCGATAAATAACAGGTAATATGCTTATAATTTAATATTATATTATTTTATTACTTATTTTTCTAAAACTAAACTCATAGGATTAGCTTTACTAATATATTTAACTTCGTCGCAAAATTTGGGTTTGACCGAATAACTTATCCGATTGCTTTAAACTTTACGAATCGAACCCTAAACAATAGATTGTGAGACTTACGAGAATAGAAGACCTCTTCTTTTTCCTTTTTTCCCACAAACAATAATATACATATTACAAAGATAAAACAATGGTACATAAAACATATTACCAGCCAAGATGATGCAATTGGAATAATTCCCTTATTCCTTATTCATGCAAAATTTCCATTCTATATGAGAATATCGAAAGAAGTAAAATATATTGAATAAACACGATAAGCAAGAGGCTGTTTTTTGTTTTCTTTTCTGGTTTTTCTTTTCTTCGTTTCCTCCCTCCTTCCCCATTAACCTATTTATTTTTCAATGGTTACTTTGTATATATCATTCAAAAGATGCAAATAAAAATTTTACTGATTTTTATTCGAGCTTTTACTTTAGTTGCTATATCAATGTTCAAACTATGAATGATCTACATAAGAGAATTTATTATTTTTTTTTTTCCTTTCCCTTTTCATTTGCAACTTTTACTTAGAGAAGACCTTTCACCACTTAAATTTAAATGTGAAGTAACTTGCTCAAAAGAGAGAACAAAAAGCCTAAGTTGTTCATAGGAAAAAAAAATAGACATAAATCAATAATAAGGCTGGAACCTTATCGTGTTACTCGATCTGTTCTCATGATGAAGCTCTATGTAGGATGAAGATTGGGATGCTTAGGGCTAAGTAAAAGTCATGAATGTCAAGCAACTAGTGATCGAGAAGCCTCTTTCTCAATTTATAGTATGGAGGGAGAATAAAACTTTCCTTAAATCAATTCATTGAACACTTTAAAAAAAAAAATAAAGTATCAACTTCGTCAATCAATTCAATTAAAAATTCAAACCTTAAACCTTGCCAAAGCAATAATGAGAAACTCAAACTCGCTAGTAAAATCGAGCACAAATAATGTAACAAATCCTAAAACCAACTAGTAAAATACAAAGTTAGAGAGATATATTACCTACTAGTAGAAGGTGATAGAAAAGAAAAACCAACTTACAAGGAGGTGTAGCAACCAATAGTGACTAACACAATTTGCAACCAAACACCTAATTTGTGTGTGTATGAGAGAGAGAGAGAGATAGAGAGAGGGAGAGGCATTGTACCTAGAATGATGGGAATTGGAGAGACAAAAGAACCATTGTTCGAAAGAGAAAAGAGCCTATGGTCTTGAAAAGAAAAAGGAGGGGTTTTTTCCATTAACTTTGGTGGGTAAATTTAGCCCAAAGAATTGGCATGTCTGCAAATAAATTATTTTATTTCAATTCATTTTTATCATTATTATTTTTTCTAGAGTTTGCAAATCAAGTTAATGCCATGTTCCTTTTAAGACACAGATTTAATTACACAATAAAACATTTTATATGCTTGATTACAAATGTTGCCAATAATCTATTTTAGGCAATGTTTAATAAACATAACCAAAATATATAAAAATCAGCGACGTTTGCGAAAATTACAAACGTTACCTAATGCTAATGTTCTTGTAGTAGGATATATCAATTTTCAAAAAAGTTTGTTTTGTTTCTTAAATAAAAAGCCAAAATTTAATTAAGATTTATGAAAAATGTAGCATTTTCCAATAGAAAGCATAAGATACAATTTGTCTTTCCCTTTGGCCACATCAAAACGATAAACATAGTGTTAAGTAATAAGAAAATGAGAGAACTTTGAAAACATAGGCATTAACTAAGCATAAGCTTGAGAATATGCACCTTGTTGCAATTAAGAAAACAACATCACAGGGACAAAAACAATCCTAAAATACACAAAACACCTTAGCACATCCTTTATTTCACAACTCTACAAGTATAAACCACAAACACTTCATAACACCGCAACTTCACAAGTATTGAACCAACTTCATCATGTCACAAGTTCACAACCGCAATAACTTCATCAAAGTTAACCTTACAAGAGTAAGACAACCAACTCCACCAAGATATTTACAATAGCAAGGCTATACACTATGTAATAAACTCTTTTAAAAAAAATAAGGAAGAAGCAATAATCAGCAATAAGATACTTGGTATCATGCAACATAAGTCATCATAAACATGCAAATATCATAAACTTAAAAAGAAATTACATTATTTATGAGAGAAAACAGTTCGTACAACAAAAGTCACAAAAAGATCAAAGCTTAGTCAAACAAAAAGATAAAAACATAAAGAGAAACAAGGAAAAGCCTAAGTGTCAAAGGGTACAAACACGGGTAGAGGTAGATAAGAAAAGCTAAGTGCAGGAAAGTCATGAGGAGGATAATTCAAATCTTAAGCTCAATGTAATCTACACATATCAAGAGAAAACTATGGGATCAACCCCCCAGTGTAATATGCATCTCTCTTTAATAACTAGCAAGTGAAGGCTATCTGCTTCTCTTATCACTCAAGTATATACTCAGAAGTATCCTATGATGGAGGAAGAGGTATCAAAAGCTATTGGAACTACATCGATAGGATCACCTAGCATGGCTTAATCAATAGGCAATGTAGAAGCATCATCATCCCCAACAAGTGAATTGATCTAACTATTCACATATGCATCATCATTAACAGATTTATCGACATCCTCATTATCATTCTCCTCCAATGGTAATTCTTTATAATGTCTCTCTCTATCAACCTCCAATTTTTTTCGATGACTACAACATGAGGAAGGAGGATTTAAATCTAGACTATCCCATTGGAAAACTAGTGTCGATCCCATTAGATTATAAGGGCCTTAGCAACCTTCCATTTTCTAACCCACTTTATGTCATCTTAATTTTCACAAGTATCTTTAAAGCTAATTTTTTCCAAAGTTAGGATAAAGGAAATGCTCAACATGCTTTTAAACAATATAATCAATGGGAAACTGGAATTCTAGGTGCTTAAGCATGTATATAAGAAGGCATTTAAAATGTATAGAGGTAGCTCTCCTAAATAGCTCAAACACCTAAGCATCGCAATCAATTTTCAAATTTCCTTTCATATTTTTAGAACCCACAATTTTTTAGTAGCAATCCCCTATGACCTTCTTCTAACATATGGAGCTACCAATGATTATAGGTACTTTTACATATGCCTTTCGCTCTCCAAACTATTTTGTCTTGACTTATCGATGGGGTTGTCTAATATTGATATGTGTTGTAGTTGTATCACACCTATGAGATCTTACGGGATGATTGTTGATGTTTATTGCCGATATGGTGATAGGTACTCCTATTAAGGTTGTATTGCACTCAAACTTAGTATTCTATAGTGGAGGAGTTAAAGATACACTAGTGGAGGGATGAGAAATTAATTTATGAAGGGGTTTTAATTATTTGGTGAAACTAAGATAGTAGAAATATCGTAGCCAACTTGGAATAGTAGTTGGATTTTGAAAGTAAGGGGGTTATAAAGGGATATTTAGCTTGATTAACTACTATAAATGAAGAGAATATAGGTTCCAAAGTGGAAGAAAGCGATAGAATTCTTTCTCGAGATGATAGGATGACTAGTAGAATTCATTGATGAGCATGAAAATTTAAGAGCTATTGAGGTCAAGGAGCATGCCAAGTTTGTACATTTAGGGGGAATTTAGGTTCTATAGGACCATGACATGACATATGACCCTAAATTTGCGATCTTACCTATAGTTGCTAAATGTTAGAATTACCTAACTAATAGTCAACTAGGTACATGATGAATGGAAAGAGAAATAACTAATTCAAAACTTGGTTGACCAAGCCCATGATTAATAGACGGTACATCGGTTGACATTGACATTTATGAATGAGCTTTAACAACCCCTATGTTTTGAGTTTACTTTTGTACAGATTCATATTTGATCTCAAATGATGATGAGGTAGCTAATTGCCAAATTTTCAGCATTTTCAGGGGAGGGGTAATGATGCGCTTCAATTTACCAACTTGACTCTAGGAGCATGAGTTGGAAGATTAAGTTTAATCTTGAAGATCTTGGCAAATCAACTAACTCAATATACATTATATTTGGTTAATTTCCTTATATTGCATAATTTGACAGGAATAAGACCTTTAGCATTACTTTAATGTTTTGAAATGTAATTAAGATATGTTAAGCGACACTTCAAATATTCCGTATCAAAACTACAAAAGTAGGCATCTATTCGAACTGTCTGGCCAATAATCTTAGATAAGAAAAACTATGTTGGTCCATTACTTGTCGATCATAGTCTCTAGCATATCCTATAATGGTTTACTTTAATCTACTCTGCTCTACCTTACTCTTCTTTGCTCTATTGTTCACTACTTTGCTTTGCTCTGCCTTGCTTCACTTTACTTAGAGGTTTCAATTCAACATTCCATTGATAATGTTTTTCGTATATTTTATATATTTACTATAACACCACTAGGGCCCTTATCTGTGTTTGATACTTGGAGACTCATGATATCATTATGTAAGGTACAAATGTCCTCTTCGAAACTTTTTCTCTCCTAGCTCTTATCAATCCTTAGCCTAAATGTAGCAAGCATCTTTAACTTTTATTTGCAAGTAATAACAAGTAAAATTTAGTTTCTTAGTTCAACATCTCCTTTGTAAGTCATATCCTTAGAGATTTTGTTCATATCTCCTTAAAACCCATTGAAAGCCTTAAAAATTACATATATTAAAAGCCCCAAAAATTACATTTTTGTTTTGTCCGAATGATGGCCTAATGATAACCCTCCTAAGCACATTAACTAAGGTATTAACATAGGCTAAGTAATGGCTTCAAGAGATAAGGCATTACAAGATGGTATTCATGCATGTTTTAGGGACTGATTACAAAAAATGTGTATGAAATCGAGAAGGATGGTTAAGATAAGATCACAATTCTCGAGATATTTATTTGAGAATGAAGTATATTAGGCTTAATTTGAGAAAAGAAGCATATCTATCTCATTGTTATTAGTTGAAGTAAATAAAGAAGTTTAGCAATAACGGTATGCATGTATGTAGAGACTACGGAAATGATGGGGTCACATATAAGACAATTTTCTCAAACTTAGCTTAAACAAATGGCCACCGTGATGTAATTATGGCTTATAGCAATTAGCTACTAAGTCTAGTGGAGTCAAGCTTGCTTAAGTGCAACGAATTGTAAAGTCATTCAATAGATCAAGCCTGTATCTTACGAATGCCACAAGGTGGATTACATTGGCTAAACAAGCTTTTCAAGTGCATGACATATCTAATGACAAGAAAGCAAATTATGCATTTGTCTTATTGGAAGACATCTTTCATGATTGGTTGTTGTCTCAATGGCAACTAATTAGCTAATCTGTTTACGTGGATAGTTTTGAAAAGTATGTTTATGGATGAACATTTTCCTACACGTATTAAGGATACATTTTAAATAGAAGTCCCATTAAAAATTTGATATCAAAGACTCAAGAAGAAGTGTAGAGTAACAAGAAGCCTAGTGTGAAGCATTTAAGAATATTTGGCGGTCTATGTTACTACCATGTATCTAATCAAAAGAGGAGAAACTTAGATGACAAAAGTAACTATGTTGTGCTCTTGGGATACCACTCAACAAGGCCTTACAAGTTATTCAACCCCATCTTGAAGAAATTTATAATAAGTAGAGATGTAATATTTGATGAAGGAAAAAGCTAAAATTAGGATGAAATGTCTGCAAGTTAAGAAAAGGGTATGAATGTATTATGCGAAGATGATGTGTGTATAGCACCTCAAGTCACACATGAGGAAGTGGATGATATATAGTAGCAACAATAGAGTACGCAAAGAGCTCAAAGAGTACAAGGAGGCTCAACGATTATGAGACATTTCATTATGGTGTAGTAACAAATGAAGGAGATTTAGTACAGATGGCCTTCTTTATTGATGTGGAACCTATAACATTTGATCAAGCGAAAGATCTTAAGTAGGTTGTATCAATAGAGGAAGAATTGCACTCTATTAGAAAGAATCAAACCTAAGAGATAGTCGCATTACCACAAAATAGGAAGGCAATAAAGAAGAAGTGGGTTTATAAAATTAAGAAGAAACCAGATGGATCGGTCACCAAGTATAAGGTCGGATTAGTGGTCAAAAGATTCTTGCAAAAGGCCAATTTAGACTTTAAAGAGGTATTCTCCCTAGTAACTCAAATTGAAACAATAAGGATGGTTGTGGCTATTGCAATTTATAAGTCTTAGCCTATGTACCAAATGGATGTAAAATTTGTCTTTCTTAATAGATCTCCAAATGAAGAAGTATATGTTACTCAACCACCTCATTTTGAAGTGAAGAACAATAAGGATAAAGTATATAATCTATATAAGGCTTTATATGGCTTAAAGCAAACTTCTCAAGCTTGGAATAGAAGGATTGATTCCTTCTTGACTCAAAAAGGTTTTGAGAAATGTGGCAATTAGTATAGAGTATATTTTAGAAGTCATGACAAAGGAGTTAATGGTATGTCGAGTGATACGCTGATTTATGTTTATGTGTTGATGATCTTTTGGTTAAGGGTAGTGATGTAACGTCTCAAGCCAAAAGTAATAAATAACCAAGCCAAAAGTAATAAATAACCAAGCCAACAAGCATTAATGGCCCATTTCAGCCACTTGACTCAAATGTTGTAACCATGTGTTAACAAGGTATTCATTGCCATTGCCTTGTAAATAAGTTTTACAACATCTGACAACCCATATGAGACACTTAACCATGAGATATTACAAGTAATGAGTTAGGTATAAACTAATTTAAGGAGACAATGAAAACAAAATTTGAAATGTGTGATATAGGGCCTCCGTCATACTTTCTTTGGTTAGAGTTTATTAATATGAAAGATGAAGTGTTTATTCATTAGAGAAAGTATGCTATGGACATTTTGAAGAGGTTTAATATGATAGGTTGTAATGCCTGTGTAACATTAGTTGATCCAGTGAATGATGAGTCAAAGAACATGGTTGATTCAACTATGTTTAAGTAGATAATGGGGTCATTAAGGTATTTGTGCAATCTCAACTTGATATTCCATTTGGAGTTAGGTTAATAAGTAGATTTATGGATTGTCTAAGGATATCTCACATGTTGGCAGCCAAGTGAATATTAAGATATGTGAAAGGGGACTTTAAAATTTGGGTTGTTCTTCAAAAGCAGTAGTAGTAAAGTTGTGAAAGGATAGATTTATGGCTATTTTGATTCAGAATGGTGCAAAGATAAAATAGACAGACGAAGTACAATTGGACATGTGTTTTAGTTTTGTAATACTTCTTTCACATGGTGCTAAAAAAAATGGTATATTGTGGCTTTATCTTCATGTGAGGTCGAGTATGTAGCTGCGTTGGTTGCTGCACTTGGAGAAATTTGGATTGAGACCTTGCTTGCGCATATGAAGATTAGAGTTAAGAGTCCTATGGTCTTATAAATTGACAATGAGTCATCCATTAATCTTGTGAAAAATCCTATTGAACATTGAAGGAGTAAACATATAGAAACACATTTTCATTTCTTAAGAGACTAGGTGAATAAGGGAAAATTAAAACTTAAATATTGCAGATCAGATGATCAAAATGTTAATGTGTTGACAAAGCCCCTTAAGACATGACAAATTTGAAGAGCTAAGAAAACTACTTGGTGCTCGGTCACTTGGTGATTTTTAAACCAATCTAAATTAAAGAGAAGTATTAAGAGTAATTCCGATTAGTTAAAAATAAGTGAGTAAACTAGTGTGTGAAACGGCTTGATGTAGTTAGTGTGGTCATGACAACAATAATATAAATAGTGGTTGTATGTGCATATGCAATGGAATAGAGAGTGTGCCATATAGTGCAATGTACATACAAAATAGATCGTAAAAAAATGCAGTGCATTGATATAAAGAATCATTAATCATTATTTGTGTGTGTCAATCTACTTGACTGTATGAGTGTGAGTGTATGTGATTAAAATCATCTCCAATAGAAATATGGAAGTATAACCATCCAAGAATATGAGTTTAAATTTCACAAATTACTTAAGTTGCTCTTCACCTGTACCAAAATGATGATAAAATCAAAGTTAGAGAAGTTCAAGACAAGATTAAACATATAACACGGAGCAAAATTGAAAAGAGGGAACTCTGTCTAATATGTTAATGTAGTAAATGAGACGTGTACACTCTACCAAGTAAGAAAAATGAAATGCTTGGTTAAGGATGCTGACAATGGAAATTTCAAACCGTGACTCGGATGCTCAAAATCATAGTCTATTATATAACTTATGTAAAATAGCAATTTTATGTTAAAAAAAAAATACATACTCATGAATTTTCGTGATCTAGATCAACCGGATTTCACTACGAATCGTCCACAGACACCTTTACAACTATTCATTGTCGAAAAATAAAAAACTCTAACTCCAGATTCACAAAATCCATGATTTATAGCCTATAAAATTTAGCAATTTTTAGCAAAAATTGAAAACTCCATAAACACGAATTTCTCATAATTCGTATCAGTCAAACTTCGCGATGAATCACATGCAGACACTTCCTTAGCTGTTCCCATCGAATAATGAGAATTTCGATCCGTGATCTTGGGTGGCTGAAATCCATGATTTGTAGCTTATCGGAAAATGTGATTTTTAGGGAAAAAAATTAAAAAGAAAAACCCATATTCATGAATTTTTCAAGATTTAGATCCACCAGATTTCACTATTAATCATCTATAGACACCCATCCAACTATTCCCTATTGCAAAATGGGAATTTAGGTCTGTAGCCCTAGATGCTAAAATCCAACCTGTCGAAAATGGCGATTTTGGCAAAAATCACAAAATCCATACTCGTGAATTTTCGTGATCTAGGGTAATAGGATTTCACCGTAAATGTTCTATACACCTTCCCAACTACTTCCCATCAAGAAATGGAAATTTCCATCCTTGACCTCGGGTAATCGAAATCTATGGTTTATAGCTTATCTAAAATGGCAACTTTTAGCAAAAATAAGGGGGAAAAAAATCAATACACGTAAAGTTTTCATGATTTAAATTAGCTAAATTTTACTATAAATACCTATAGAAACCTCCCTAATTGTTCTCATTAGAAAATGAGAATTTTGGTTTGAGACTGTAGATGCTCAAGATGCATGATCTATAGTCGATTGAAGATGGTGATCTTCAGCAAAAATCGAAAGATCCACAAGTTGTAATTCTCATGATCTAAATCAGCTGAATTTCATTGGCAGAGAGAGAGAGAGAGAGAGAGAGAGAGAGAGCTGAATTTCACTATGAATCATGTATAGAAACCTTCCCGGCCATTCTTCAATAAATAATATAGATTTAGGTCCATAACCCTGAATGACGAAATCCATGATTCTTAGCTCATTGAAACTTGTGATCTTTTAAAAACATTGAAAAACTCATATACACAAATTTCCCATCATTCAAATTGGCCTAATTTCATTATCAATCATCTATAGATAGTTTTCTGGCTGTTCCCCATTTTAAAATGGGAACTTCGATTCGTAACCTCAGATGCTTGAAATCCATTATGTATAACCTATCAAAAATGACAATTTTCTGGAAAAATCGAAAAATCCATACATGTGAATTTCTCATGATTCGAATTGCCCATATGTTGCTATTAATCATCTATAGACATCTCTTCGCTAAACCCCATTGAAAAACAGGAATTTCAGTTCGTGACCCTGGATGACCAGAATCCATTATCTATTGCCTGCTGAAAAATAGCGAGTTTTGGAAAAAATCGAAAAATCCACGCTCATGAATATTTGTAATTCAAATTACCTGAAATTTGCTATGAATCATTTATGGTTACCTCTATAGTTGCTTCCCTTTATCAAAAATGGGGATTTTGAATATGATGCACCTCTCATGATTCTAAGAAACTCTAATTAGATTATCTAAAATTTTCATATCATGTATGTATTCATAATATAAAAACCGCTTTATAAGTTAGAAATTGTAAGCCTTTAAAAAGTTAATCATGAAGGTTTTCGATTTTTAATTAATTATCTTACTATAAAATATAAATAATTATGAATATTTAATATTCCACAGTATATCAAAACTACAGAGAATCGGTATCCCCTATCAAATATTAAGATAAGGTAAAACAACTTAATAATTTATAAAAAAAAATACAATTTGTACATAGTCTCGTCATATAAATATTCTCTACATAAATTGTTTATGTACTAACTACACACATTTCAACAAACTTTAACATTATCAAACCTATTTTGGATTTGTACTCTGCTCTCAAGATTTTTCCCGATCCCTACTTAAAGGAACTTGCAAAAGAAACTATTAGAAAATGAGCAAACCACAGCTCAATGAGTTCGTTCCTCAATACTACTTTTCAGGCAAATTATCAAACATTATTAACACTCATGCAATTTGTCTACAAGCAAAATGAATGCATACATAATAAATACAAGTAACACACCCATAAGAGTCCAAAGCTATGGAAGGTGTAGATTTATATCATCTACACATCGATTATCCTTTGTACTTGCCCACATGAAGTACCTTACCTTAACCGCATGAAGCTACTTTGAGGAAACGTCCCACCGGATGACACTCGACTATTACTCTAGCCGAGAAACAACAATTAATACAGATGGACCCCGTTTATGGTCATCCACCAAACATATCAAAGGCCCCTCGAGTACACAAATCAAGTTCTCTCGCTATCAACATATATCCAAGGCCTCATAGGCAGAAATATGTAAATCCACTTGCAATCAATTGAAGATATTATACTAACTTTGTCTTAATGATAAAAATATCATTTACAAGTACTACGAGCCCTCACAAAAATTATACAAAATATATTTAAGATTGGAAAAACATTTACCAAAAATACTTTTCTTAAAAATCTATAAAGCTAGCACTCTCCATTAGTATATCGATTAGGCGACAAACATGCAACATATGTAATTAGATATTTTAGTCGAATAGTTATATTTACCAATTTAAGAGAGTGATTATACAAATGATAACACATAAAGTAATCAGTCATTTAATCAAAACCCACACACACACACATATATATACGGTTACATATTATATATATGTATATTTATCAAGAAGATAATATATATATGTATGTGTATATCTATACATATGCTCAATTCTTTTTGTGCGCAATATTCATATGCATAGATTTTTTTTTCTTACAAACAATAATAGAATACCTATAAATTCCATATATACTCCTATAATACATAGCAAATTTTACAAACTATATGTATATAAAAGAATACATATAGGGGATTATTATAAAATAAATATAATATACCTACTACTTATTTATTTTACCTAGTAATTTGGTGACTATTTGATTGCAAAAGTTCTTCTTCCTCTTGTGTGTTGAATTAAGGACTTAGAAGGCTCAAAGAAAAAGAGACATATAAGAGGTTTGTTTTTTGTACTTTTGATGTAAAAGTGAAGAAGAAAAGAAATCAAAAGGTGGAGAAAGTGTGTTGCATTTCAACACACGTGAACAGGGGGAAGGGGTGAAAATAATTAAGTAAAGGGAAGAAAAAGAAACAAAAAAAAGAAAAGATAATGCATTAAATAGATTTGATAAGGCCTTATCCAATACTCATCTTATCCCTTTGTATTTACCATGTAGAGAATCAAATATTCACAAAAGGCTACTGAACACAATCTGAAAGATTCATGTAGCTTGGGGATAAAATAAAGAAGGAAAAAGACGAAGAAAAGAAGAAAAAAAGGGAAATAAGCATAGAAAAAAAATTAAACTTTTTTAATCATAAAAATTATAAATTTAGTAATTATGAAATAATATTAAGATTTTATAAAATTTATTAATTATATTGTTACCTGTTATGTTTATAATATTTAAGTGTTATTTTAATATGTTCGTTAATAATTTTACGCAATTACATGTATTGGTCGATAATTGTATTTTATTATGTTTTTTAATATTTTTGGGGTATAATTATTCATTTTGTAAGCTTTAGTTTATAGTTTTAGAGTTTTTTATCAAGTTCGAGTTCTATTTCGGGTACTTATGCGTACATTGAGTTTAGAGTTTTCATACATGATTTAGGTTTCGATCGAATTTCTAGGGTTTTATTACCGATAATATATTCGATTTCATAATTTAATAAAATTTTTATCTTACTCGGTTTTATTAACTTATAAAATTATCTATAGTATTAGAGTTCAATTTTACTCTTAAATAGCTAAATTCGTGAAGTTTATAACACCTGTCAACTTCAATAGACTCAAATAAGTAAAATAACATAGTAAGCTAATATCCTAAAAGGGTTTTAGGAAAATGAATCAAAAGAATAGAAATTAGAAAAACTACGTTAAGGAGAACTAATTTCTATTGAAATAAGAGATCAAACTTTCAAATAGTTATAATAAGGATCAACGTTATACTAAGTAATTTAAATAGGGAATTTTGTCTTAACATCATTATAATGCCATTAACATGATTTGATGTAGCCATTATCTAACATGTATCATTGATATGACACTAATATAGTGCATACGTGTCAATTTTTTTCAAATGAATTAAAGATAAGGAAAAATAATATATAAAATTAAAAAGAATAGAAAAAAATATATAAAACAAAAAAATTGGGAAAAAAAGGCACAAGTTAAAAGGTAAGAAATATAATTGTATGTATGATTAATATAATTAAAAAATATAAAAAATAAAAAAGGTAAAATAAGGTGGAAAAAAAAAAACCTACCTTAATGGGATGGGGGTCACATAACCATGGATCAGCCAATTCCATTGATATTAACATAGTTAATCATGATCTACTTATGAAAGTAGGTTCATTTGATCTACTTATAAAAGTAAGTCTTATCACCACCAACTTAAGAGTGTTAAGAACCCCCCTTCTCCTAACTCATTTGTGACATAATCATTTTTCTCTATATTTTCTTTATTTTTAAATGATAGCTTGAGGGGATGGCTACCTACTATCCTAAGGATGTTGCACAACCCCCTTACGATGGTGGACAACTACCTGAAGTTATGGGTAGGTCAACAACCCACTTTTGTAAGTTAATTGCGACCTTTCATGTTAATATTGGTTGAACAAATCATCCTCGGCATTGGCATAGCCCCTTTATTTTTCCCTTCATTTTTTCTTTTTATTTTAAATTTTTTATTAATTACATTAATAATATATATGATTATATCATTTACTTTTTAACTTATGCGCATTTTTCCAATTTTTTCTAGTTCTTTTTCGTTTTTTATTATTTTATTATTTTTCACCTTTTTCTTTTTTTATTTGCAAAAAAAAAAAAATTGAGGCAGCATATCAGCATCATATCAATCCCACATGTCAAATGATAGCCACATCAGATCATATCAATGGTGTTATAATGGTGTTATGATTGAATTCCCTTTTTGAATCCCTTAATATAATGTTCCCTGAAAAAAAAAATTCAAGTCGTTAAAGACTCATAAGGAGCTGCCGTGTTGAGCTGTCTAACACAACCCTATTACTAGAGAGCCGTCAAAACTTCGATGAACTTCCTTCTATATCTTCTATTATAATCTAGTTCCGAATTCTAAAATATTAAACCTTCAAGATAAATTCTCAAAAATTTTAGACAAGCATCATTTTTTATCTATCATGTAAGGTTTTTGTAATTACAAAATATTTTATATTATGGCCTAACTATTTAATTTTCGAAATACTAGATGTCATTTTTTTAAGCTCATAGTTTGTTTGTGAGTCACTTCATATCCAAATTTAATAAATGTTAAAAGCAACTTTAAAAATAGTATAGTTGTAATGTTTATTAAATTTACATTAAAAGTCATGGTTTTCTACAATTTATTAGAATAATTATTTTTTGTTGAATTATTGGATTGGATGTTACATGTCATGACTACTAAGGCCACAAGATGATGTAAAGAATACGTTGTTTTAATTCAACATATAAATTAAGCTATTGAGATTAAAAATAATAATAATTTAGCAAACTAGACAATGGTTAAGTTTAATATTAATAATCAACAAAATCAAAGTATATAATTTAGTGGACTTATGGTAACTTCCATAGAATTATTTAAATTTGTACGCAAATTATTACATAAATAACTTGCATCTAGGTTTGATTTGTAAGTAGAAGATCATTTGATAGCATTTGGGATATTTGCATGATGTGAATTTAATATTTTGTATTAAATACATATCTGGCTAGAAGTGATTGATAGGAAAGTATGGTAATTATTTATATTTGGGATATATTTAAGCTAATTACATAGCCACAGCACGTTAGCAACTTAGAATTAAGCCAATAAAATAAAGAGTAAATATATAATTTTAGCGATCTTTTGTTTTTTATCTGAACATATCTATGTAGCTTTTAAAACAATGGTCATAACAGCATAAAGAACACTAAAATCACATAAGAAACATGTAGAGACCTCATTTTTTGTCTCCCTTTTTACAATTTTTTAAAATAGATTAAATACAAAAATGAAAAATTAAAGAAAACCCAAAAAAAATTAAAATAAATAAGAAATAAATAAAAATAAGAAATTTATGAAAAAAATAATAAGTTTAGAAAAATATGAAAAAAGGAAAAAGCACAAAAATAAGAAAATTACAAAAAATATATAAAAAGTAATAAATAAATAAATAATTATAAAGAGAAAAAAAAAGAAAGAAATTTTTTTAAGAGCTTCGTTTTTGTTTATTTATTTACTTTCTTATTATTATTATTTATTTTTTTATATATAAATATATACATATAAGGGGAAGCGAAGGATAGGGATCAGACCAGGTTTCAAGCCTAGGGCCTTCAACCCTATTTTTGAGAAGGGAAGCCAAGGGCACACTGTTTAATTTTCAAACATGCGTGTACATTGCACGCACGCATGGCACATGCTCTACACATGACAAGCACCCTTCCTCTTCTTCCTTTTTCAAATTCTAGATTTCTAGTTTCTACCTTTTCCTGTATGCTTTGTTTAGGGTGATTTTTTACCTCATTTACTGTACGATTTCACCAAATTAATGGTAAAATTATGTAATACGCTTAGCATACTTTGAATCAGGACCCATTTTTCATCCAAATTCAGTCAAATTCGGTAATAAATTGGCTCTAAAAATGAGAAAAAAAAAATCTAGCATCCCCATTCATGACCGTTTCCTCCATTTATGGCCTTTCCAAGCTTGTTCAAACTATGTTTAGTATAAATAAAGATCAGGAAACACATAAGGGCACACAAGACAAGCTTAGAAACACTCTAGGTAACCAAATCAAAACTTTCTCTCTCTAGATCGATCCCTTTCTCTCTTTAGAATAGCTTCCTCCAAAGTTGTTTTTGGCGAAAACCACCACCACCATCGGAATCTTCTTGTCTAAAAACTCTAGGTAAGACACTTTGATTCAACTTCCCAAGACGATCCAAGCCATACGAGCGGATCGAAGCTGACTAAGCCAACTCAAGTCTACCTCGAGCTGACCAAACTGACTCAAAGTTGACCCATTCCCAATTCGATCTGCAATTTTTTTAATTATTTGTTTTTACTTTTAATTTTTAAATTTATTTATTTATCCTTTTATTCATGTACTTGTAAAACTAAAAAGAAAAAAGAAGGAAGAAGGAAGAAAAAGAAAAAGAAAAAAAAAAGAAAAGAAAAGAAAAGGGGACTTTTTTATTTACTTGTAGAAATAGATAAATAAATAAATAAGGTAACAAAAACAAATAAATGAGTTAGTAAATAAACAAATTCATTTTATCACTTAGAAAAATCGGGTTTTTTAAAAATAAAAAAAAAAATAAATGAGCCTTTTTCCAAATTAAGACTATTTTAGAATTTTCAAAAACAAAACACTTATTATGAAAATTTCTTTAAATAAATCGAACTAGGTAAGAACGTAAACTCAACCATTTTTCAGAATTAAAATCCATCAACTCACTAAAATTTTATAAAAGAGAACTACGTACGTCTGATCCCGAATAACAGATAAATAGGCACCTACAAAACAACAATAAAAATAAAAAAACTTAATTTTCCTTTTTAGTTTAAATTACATAAGTTATTCAATTAGACTAACTAATAATTGAGTTTTATTCTTATGAAATTGAAAGGTAATTTTTAAGGTTAAAGTTAAAGTTAAAGAGTTAATAATACCCGTAAAAGTTTAAAGATCATAACCCCTGAATCCAGATCTTTTGTTTTAAAACAGTTTTTTATCGATTTTCGTTGAAAGACCAACGATTTATAACTTAACTCTTTTTCCCGACCTCGATCAAGTGGCTACTCCAAAATGGTTTTCAAAGTACATCAAAAAATCGGTTTTTCTTTAAACCCTAGTTAAGGGTCAGTATTAAATGGGTAGGGTTTAATACTTATTGATTTAAAGAAGACTTAATTTTAAAAAACTGGACTTAACAAAACAAAAAAAGATATAGCAATTAGAATTTGATAATTTAAAAACTTACTTGGAAAGTATATGCTTACTATAAGTGATGCTATGCTTATTGCTTAAGATGATTGCTAAGATTAGGAGAATATCGCTGCTTTATTATCCTTTGTATACATAATGGTTGTGATTAGCAAATGACCAATCATTTGTTACTAGTGTGTCTTTATCGCTTCATTTACTATGAATATAACAAAAGGGTGAAATGTTGAACTGAAGGTTGGTTGATCTATGCATGTATGATTGTTTTGTGGTTGCCTTTAATGGTTGAAATAAAATAGTAAATGAAGCATACTAACAATCTGTAAGCTCCGCAGTTAGATGTTTAGGAGTCTATACATAAAATTTAAAGCAATCGAATAAGTTGTCTAATTGAACCCAAATTTTGCGATGAAATTATGGATATTAGTAAAAATAATCTCGTAAGTTTGAATTAAGGAAAATAAATAATTAAATAATATAATATTCAATTATATCGAAAAGATGTAAAATGAGTTCCAATAATTAACGATTCGATAAAGATAAATTATATATATACTAAAAATCATAAAATAACTTAAATAATATTTAGAAGTGTTTATTTATACCATATATGCATTTACATATAGGTAAAAATACCTGCAATTAATTAAAATATCTAAAATATGTTAAATAATGCTAAATTAATTAAATAAAATCCATAAAAATTAAGAAAAAATTTAAAATAATATGGAAATATGTGAAATGTCCAGAAATGAGGCGTGGCATGTTGGGAATTAAAGAAAAAATAACAACCAATAATATTGAGAAAATTAAAAAGTGAAAAAGAGAAAAGATAAAGACGCTTGATACAAATAAATTAAAAGTAAATCGTAACCACCTTTATAAATTCAGAATAACTCTTCCATAATTCATTTTGGTAAGTTTGGAGTCTAGAAAAATTAAAGAAAGATTAAGAAGAGGGAAGAAACCAATTTTATCAAAAATATACACAATAGTATGTGTTTAGGGCATTATATGAGAATCTACAGTCAATGACAACTTGAGAGTAAACAGCCACCACCATTAGACGATGAAGCAATGCCCAACCTAGCCAACAAAGCCATGGTAGCCAATAGTGGCCTAAGTTAGCAACACCGGCAAGTTCAAATCTCCTTTTGATTTTTGTTTAATTTATTCAAAATAACAAATAGTTATAGAAAATTATGAAATTCGGTATTCTAGAATATTTTAGTATGTAAATTTAAGGAAAAATGTCAATTTGATAAATTTATGTCTCAGGATATGCTGCTCTTAAAAAATAACTAAACCCGAACTAGTTTTTAATACTGATTTAAATGACCTTCATAATGTAGTTTTGATTTCAAAATTTTCGTGTAGACTATTTAAAGTATTTATAATAGTGCTATGAAGAGATTTTTCTAAAATTTTACTTAATTTTTAGGCCTTAAAATTGTAGAAAAAAGGGTATATTTTAAGTTTATTTATGATTTAGGGTTAATTTTGTATAAGTACTAATTTAGTATGTAATTTAGGTATCATGGGATGTTGTTTGCTAATGTAGTATGATATTTAGAGTGTTAAATTTGAGTATTATGTCGTAAATATGTATAATTGAATAATAGGTAAAAAGGATATAGTTAAATTAATCTTATGATTTAGAGATTATTTAGATATAAATTCTGATTTAGGATATAATTGAACATCTTAACATGTTAATTGGTAGTGAAAAATGATATATGTAGTATTAGAAGTGTTAGATAGGTGATATAAGTGTATAATATGTAATAATGTATAATATATGTATATAAAAATTAAATGGATAGAAAATATTAGGTAAAAATTAATGATATTATAATATTAGAAATATGACATAAATTCGATTTGGAATGTGAATTTACGAAATTATATGAAAAATATAGGTTATTCTCAAATCGAAAGCGAATTTGGTAATTAAATTAGGAATATAGTATACTGTATAAACCAAAATACTGGTTAGAAGGTAAAATGAAAATTTAGGATACCCAAGTACAATTAGATGAATTTCACATATTGATTCAAGAGGAATTCCTAAAGTTTACAAATAAAAACAGTAACCAAAAGCTAAAACAAAACTTAAATTCCAAAACTAATTTAGAAATTGAATGAGAAACTAGTTTAGAATTAGCCTGATTATAAGAAATATAAAACTTGAATAATTGAGTAAAACTATAAGTTTAAACTAAAACTAAGGATTTTACCTAAATGTAGTAAGACCCTTAACTAAAGATAATAACTATGTAAATTATAGAATAAAATCTATTTATGGTAGTTATGTAAGAACTAAAATAACATTCGTATTATAGAGATTATCAATGACGTTTTGCCATAAGTGACACCTTGAGGAGCAAGCGAGAAGTCCAAATAAGTTTAGAATTAATTCGTTAGTATATTTCAGAATACTGTTTCAAAGTACTCAGAGGCTTAAGATTATCCTTGTTTATGCCTGTAAGTAGTTTAAATGTACACATACCTATGTGTGCATATTCTTGAATGCATTATGTATTGTTGGTTTGCTATACTAGTTTGCAATTGTTTGTATTGTGTGATATAGACTTATCACCTCAACTGGACTTAATAATATATGGCTTGTAAAATTAACCGATCAAGCATTTCAACCCATTAGAGGAGACTTTTAGGGTTTTTTAGCCAAATACCAACCCTATCAAAAGGAATAACGCTGGATAGCATAATTGGTCCCTTCTTCATCCTTAGTCAAATTAAGTGATAGGAGAGGAGGTCGTAGTAAGGGTAAAGTTAATGGTTCGAAGGTAGTCAAAAGGGGAGCAATGTCTCCATTACAAAAGCCTAGATTTAGTCGTGAGCTATTTATATGTGTGCTAAACTCCTCAACCCAGATTAAAGAGAATGTAATTTCTCTAATCTCACGATAGACTAAATAACATCATGCGACGACATTTGTTTATTGCATTGCATTAAAATAACTAGTTGATAACTCTATTTGTACTTGATGTATAGTATTAAGTCTCTATCCCAACTTATTGAGCAATTAGTTACTTACATCCCTATAGATGTTATTGCAAGTACTAGTTAAAAAGCGGTTATATAACTATCCTAAAGTTAACAATTGCTGGATCTTGGGAAGTAAGGAAATAAAAACTAAAAAACAGATACATTTCTAAGGTTTAGTTCGTAATTTAGAATCTTCAATTGTCATATAAGGTATTACTTAGGTAGGATTACGTTATGAAATCATTGTAATAGTTGAATTCCAATATATATTTTTCATATTTTCTTAGATAAAAATCTTGTTTAATTTGTAAACTGCTTACTTCAAAATGGGTTAGTCGTAGACGCCTTATGTAAATCAAGTCTAAGATAATGGTTGTAATGTCAACTTTTATCCTAAAATGGTTTGCAAGGTGGGACTGTTACAACTTTATTACTTTAGGGCGTGACATAATCAACTACAGAATGCTCTTTATATGTGGAGTAGGTGCAAAAATAGTAAAGGCTTTAGATTGTATATATTTTATGTGATACATTTAGTTGTATCGCATATATGCCATAATATGATGCTATCTATTGCATATGCATTCACCTTAACATTAGGAATTGGACTTTAAGTAAATGTAGTGGTTGATTCAAGGGTTATGGTTAAATGGTGGTATAGACACCAATATAAATGATCTTAAAATGGTGAAAATAGGCATCCTTCATAGTGGAAACACATGAACTTTTATAGTGGAAAATATATATATAAGTGTACATGTGTGGCAAAACTGCCTATATCTTTATGGTGTAAGCATATGATGCTTATACGGTGAATGCATATGAGCTTCTACATCTACTTGGAAACATATATTATGTATGTAGTGAATACGTATGAGTCATATGTCAAGAATGTTTAACAAGTTCCTTAATAGTAAGATTACTTTCTAATAGAAATAGATTCTCAAGAGGAATACATCCTCAAAAAAAAAATTTAAATCCTCGAAAAAAATATTGCGTTTGGGAGACTACGAAGGTGCCTTTTAGAAAGGCACCTCCTATTTAGGCAATTTTTGCACCAAAGGTGCCTTTTGGAAGGTGCCTTCAATATATTTTTATTACAAAGAAGGCTCCTTTTAGAAAAGCACCTTAAGTTGTAATGACTTACAACTTAAGGCACATTTCCAAAAAGTGCCTTTAGTTATAGTACTTAGCAACTAAAGGCACTTTTTCAAAATGCGTTTTCTTTAGAAAAACCTACACTTAAAAAACATGTAAGTCAAAGCACCCTATGGAGTACAAAACAAAGTAAAAGCAGTAATTATAATGCAACTAAAACCCCGAAACTCCAAATCTAACCCACTCCCCTACCTCCTGACACATTACTCTAGTTTGTGATGACATTCATTACTCTACATCCAACTCACATACTCAAAATCCAAAATCATTCACTACTACAATAATGTAAAAAGTAATACATAAGGTGTATAGCACATGGAAACCAGCATAAATAAGTCAAACTGATATTAAAATCTCTATAAACACAAATATCATTAAGTCTAGTTTATAATAGATACAATGTCATCGTCTCCTAGACCTAATGAACACCCAAGACACTTTGGACACTAGAAATTCACTACATCTCCTCTCTTCAAGAACAGGTAAAGCACAGGACTCTTAAGTCTATGGCAACTGCTAAGGTGGCTCCAAAAACTATGGTGGGTCAATGGAAGTTATATGAAAAGAACACTCTCCCCGAAAATTGACAAACCTTCTCCCTTTCTTAAATGGTGCTAGCGGTGTGAAAGGGGGTTCATCCTGAGTACTCGAAGCTGGGGTCTCAAACTTACTTTCCCCATGTGCACCCTCAACGACCCCTCTACAAGGGGTGGAGCCATCCTATCATCGCCACAATGACCCTATCCTCGACTACATCCAACTCCCCTCATCCTAGTCTGTTCCTCTCACATGGAGGGATCTAAAGCGTCATACTCCACTTAGATGTCCTCATCCGATTCCTACACCTCAACTTGAGCTAGATGAGGAAGGTAAAGAGTAATTAGGAGATGGTCGTATAGCAATTGAATCCCATGCTCAGTAGAGGATCAAGTTGCTTGGTAATCGGTCTCGTCAGGAGAGACCCTAATCTACCAGAACTCTTCAACTTGTTAAAGAGGAGAGGTTTAAGACATCACAAAGCAAGGAAAGTAGAAAAAATAGTCATAGTTGAAAGTGGTTTCACCAAATATCCAAGCAATGCTCCGGTCTAACCAATATACTAACGAGTGATCCTTCTATACCCCTATTGGTACCCACGCTCCACTCCTCTTAAGTTCTTTAATCTAGATAACTCGAACGTGGCGATCGTTCCATGTGCTGATATGAAGAAGATGATGTGTGATCCAATTTACATCCATCTGACCACATAAGTCAATACGATGCAATGCCTTTTCTGTATCGCTTGCTGGTGGAATTCTCTGCAATCCACCAAACTGTCGGATGACATGCTCTAAAAAGTACCACTAAATAATGTAAAAGTATATGAGTAGAACTCGAGCTGGCCAAATATGGTGGCTACAATAGCAGAAATCAAGAAGCATGATAAGAATCAAACTACTGGGCCTCTAACGCTGTATACACATCATTTTTGCCAAATTTTTTTATCAATTTTGTTAATTGAGCCAGATTAATAAATAAATAGAAAAATAAAATAATAAAAAATTAAAATAAAAAAATGAAAAAGAAAAACGAAAATCAAATCAAGTCATAGCAAGTTGAGTCATAAATCAAGTCGTATTGTGTTGAATTGAATTGAGTTGGATTGTTAGATTAGGTGACGATATTAATTTTGGGCCAAACCAATATAGAATAAAAATTCATCTAATTTAAGGGCTCAAATCATATTAGGGAATTATTGGGCTAAATTATAGCAAATCGAATCGGGCCTTGAAAAAAAATAAAAAATAAGAAAAGCCAAAAATAAATTAGGATTTCTAAAAATTAGGGTAAATCCTTGACAAACCATAATTATATCATCCATATCTTCGATACGAAAGATTTGATTTTGAGTTTATAAATAGCACGTCGATGGAGGATTGGAGGATAGTTTTAGAAAAAAATCACACATTCACACTCCTTCACAAACACCACCAAATAACCACTGCACAACACCACCACAACACTACACAACATCGCACAACACCCCCCAAACCACCATTCAACACCGCTTAAACCATCGCTTAACATTGCCCAACACCACCCATACCACCGCTCACACGATGACCAAACATTGCTTACTCTCGCACAAGCCATCACCCAATACCGCCCAGTCATGCTCTCGCCCAGTCTTGCTACCATAATCCAATCATCACCCAAGCTCCGCCATAACACCGCTCGAGCATTGCCTAATCATTGCCCACTCTCGCCTTCGGTCACCTACAGTTGCCCTCGCTGTAGCCTAGTCTTGCCTGCACCTCGCCCTCGCTCACCCACCATCACCCATACTCGCTCAGATCCTCGCCTAGCGTACGCCAACACTTGCTCAACTCGCCCACACACTCACCCAACTCGCTCGCACACTCACCCAACTTTCGATGATTCGACACTAGGTAAAATTTTATTAATTTTTATTTATTTATTTCATTAGTTTTTATTTATTTATTTTATTAGTTATGTTTTTTTCTTTTATTAATTTATTTTTTTTATTAGGTGCAAGTTTACTTTATTACTTATTTATTGCAATTTTCTTTTAGTCATTCCAACAAAATTTAGTTAAATTAAGTTTTTTTGAAAAATCATGTTTTTAAAAAAAATATATATTTTTGACACATAGTGGTTTTGAAAAATAAAAAATCTTAATTGATTTTTTTTTCAAAAAAAAAGTTAGGGTTTATTATTTAATTTAGGAAAATTATATTTCTTAGGTTTTTTTCTAAATAATAAATTTATAACAAAAGGTAAATCGAGCTCGATTTTCAATATAAAAATGACTCATCCACTAAATATTTTATAAAAAAGAACTACGGACGTAAGCACCTTCGGGATAACCATATAAAAAAAAATCTTCCTCTTTTTGAAAAAATTCATAATAAATAATAATTTAAAAATCATTTTTAGTTACGTTTTGTAAATTTGGGTATATTTAGTATTTTTAAAAAATTATAAAAATAAAGCTCATCAATTTTTCTTTAATTTTTACATGGTGACTTAGTCTTAATAAGTTAGCCCCTGAACCCGGTTTTTTCTAGTTTAATTTTTTAAAAATCAAATTTTTAGAATATTCGTAAACTAGTGATCAAATTAAGGTTTTTCCACCCAAAAACCCTAATTTCATGTTTTATCAATTGAACTAGTTGGTAACTCCAATTTTTAAATTTTTAAGAAAAATATTTCCTTAGTTTAATGTCTCGTAATTTATATTAAATTAGGCTTGATATAAGTTAAATTAAAGAAACCAAAATACGACTCGACAAAATTACCAAATCCATTAGGGACGCTTGGTGGGCTAGTCATGTGAAATTTAAAAAAAAAATTATGAGCTTTTGTGTTATTATTTTATTTTTGCATTATATTATAGTTGTACTAATTGTCTTTTAGTGATACAAGCCTTAATAAGAAAAAGCCTAGCTCAATGAGCCCTCTAGGGGAATTAAGGGGGTCATTTATTAACCATCTATGTATTTAGATATGTTCAAACCTAGGCCAACTTACAAACCTAGGACGGGCCGCCATTATGTAACCCTCAGATTGCTGAGATCTTTAATCCCACCAAGTGGTGGTAAGCGAGCCCACTCGGGCTTCAAGATAACCCACAAGACTTCTCTTTAGAAAGCCTGAAAGCTATAAAGCATGGGACCTGTAAACCCTACCCTCTTGCATCATCCTTTTCGAAAAAAGAGGGAGTTATTTTTAAATTATAAGAAAAGCTTAATTAATCTGCAGTCAATTCAACTTTCTTTTTTTTCAAAAAAAGAAGGAAATTAATTTAAAAAAAAAAACAATAACCCTTATATATAAATATTTGTGAGCTTCATTTAAAAAAAAAAATCTATTTTGAACCTACTTATATATAAGGGTGATCCTTGACAGCGGATTCATCATACTTCCTATAATTTATTAATTATCAACCTTACCGCATTGCATCTATGTGTAACATATTGCATTTTTTTATATGTTAGATTATGCTCATTTATTTATGAATATTTTAATTCCTTACATTATATGTGTTTTATTTTTTTATTTTATTACTTCTTAATGAGTGAAAGGCTACACAATTTCTAAGAAAATCTTTGAAAAAGCTATGAAATTATTAACATCATATCCAACTTCATTCTAAATTTAATGTCCTTGTTGTAAATAATCGTTGCCTTTTATTTATTTATTTTTTTTTTTTTGTAATATAGATATGAAGAGTTGGCTTAGTGTCAATCTAGAACCCATTCATGAAGTCCAATTGGATAAGTACTCCTTCCCCGAGGTCGTCCTAAGAGGATGGTTGAACCAGCTTCTGCCTACTAATCAAGACCACATTTACAAGAAGATCAGGCCAATCATATCCCTTATGCGAGTCCAACTCCACTGGCCTTTAATTCAGGCCCTTATCCATTACTAGGATCTCAAATCTGCAGCTTTTAACTTCGGTCCACACGTATTGACACCCACTATAGAAGAGTACCTGAAATTACTCGGTGCCCCGCCCCTTGAAGCAAACAGAGCTATCCCTAATCTCAAAGTCCAGCCCAAGAAAGCTTTCATGACATTGTTGGGAGTTAAGAAGTTAGCCTTAGCACCATTCTTGTCTTCAGAGGGTCAAAAATGTCTCAGCATCCTAAGATTAGTGGAGTGGTTTTTAAGCCCAAATGCCTATCGGAGATATCGTCAGATTTTCTATAGAAGGTATGAATCATAGGCTGAAAAGAGGGTCAATGCATTTATTATGGTAGCGTTTGTAATAGTGCTATTTCCCTTTAAATATGGTCAAGTCCATTATAAAGTTGCCGAGCTAGTGACTCAATTCCTAGCCGGTAAATCCTATATACTGGTGTTACTAGCAAACAATTCAGGACCCACCACTTAAAGAAGCAGGGGCACGGTTATTTCATGGCGAACCCTACAATCCTTACTGTATAGTTTCTCAGTCATACATAGGGGTATGGAGGGAATCTTCTCAGAGAAACCTTGATTGAAAATATGAATCTAATTGACAACTTTACCCGCCACCTTAAGGTACCAAATGAAGCTCAGTTTGATGGATGGGTGTCAATTATCAACAAAATGTAGCCAATAAACTTTATGCAGATAGCTAGATGGAGCCACTGCACTCAAGCCATCTTAAGGTACGCCAACTATAAAAGAGTCCCCCTTATTAGTATTACTGGCTATACAGGATACTTCCCAGCTTGTGTCACTAAACAGTTAGGTCCACTTCAAAAGATAGCTTATCGAGACTCTTTGGATGTCGTCACGATAAATTATCAAGATCCTTATGTACCCATGGCTACTCTGATTCAACTACTAACAGAACTCGTAAGGTTGTGGGAATGAAGAGAAGTTAAGAAGATAGTCAATGTGGGAACTTTGAGGGGCAAAGTCGAAGAATACCGGCCACCAAGCAGTTCATCTATGATCAGTTGGAGAATACTAGAAAGATACGGTATGAAGTTCTAAACGTATTCAAACACGAACCAGAACCAGCACGTCTTTCAACTATCAAACAAGCCTACCGAGATACCATATGGGCCAGAGTTAAAGCCCAGTTCCAAGAAAGTAAGAGAATCATTGAAGAGTTAAAGTTAGAAAATGAGAGACTGCTAGAAGAAAACCAATTCTTGAGGAACAAGATTCAAGAAAGGGATGTTACGGTACGAAGACTTATGAGGGAAGTTGATGAAGCTCGTCCCAGCCAAATCCGTCGACTCTTATAGATATAGGATTTAAGTTTTTAAGAAAATTAGTTATGAGTTTTTCTTTTCTTTTAGTTTAGTCCGTTATATAAGTTGGATCTTATGGTTAATAAATTTACAGCTTTAGTAAATAAAATTTTCATTAATTATGCAGTCTCTTACTCATTATTATTATTATTGTTCATTTATTTGTTTAGTTGACTTTTAAAAAGAAAAAAAAAAGAGAGAAAAAAAAACACAAAAAGAAGCAAACAACAGAACAACAAAAGTCACAAAAAAGAGAAAAACAAAAACAACAAAAAAATCTTTAATTCACCAAAAAGTCTAAAACTTGGGTTTTCACGTAGGATTTTGTAGATAATGTCTAAGCAAGTAAACTCAGTTAGAAGCTCGATATTCACTTATTATAAGGCTAAAATGTCAACTCAAAGCATTGGAAGCATCAATCAAACCAAGCCTGACCCAAAAGTAGCAACTCTATAAGAAAACATGAATAAGATGGATGAACAGATCTAGGCTCTCACTCGAGCTATTGGGATTCTTAATGACAGACAAGGATCTCAAGTCAACCTAAATTGAAAAGTAGAAAGACCCCTTTCCCTGAACTGGAAGATGAAGAATCGATCCCTAATACTGAAGTATAGAGAAAAGAAATTGGGCAGAAACATTGGGAGAAGGAAAGAATGGGGATGAAGAGATAAGGATGATGAATTTGCCAACATATGAGGATGATGACGTCTCAGAAAGATTTAAAGTGACCAAAATTTGAGAAATATGACTAGGCTGGCTACCTGAAACTCTACACTCGATTGTACATCAGGAAAATGGGAAAATACACGAAGTATGACAAGGTAATGGTCCAGACTTTTCAAGACAGTTTGACTGGGCCCACCTTAACCTAGTATGCCAAACTGGATTTGAATGAGATTGATACTTGGGATAAGTTAGCGCAAGCTTTCTACAACCAGTATAGATTCAACATCGAAGTGGCTCCGTCCATGTAAGATTTGAGTAATCTACGAAAGAATGCCAACGAAAACTTTAAAGAAAATGCTCAAAGATGGAGAAGCATGGCAGCTAAGGTGACTCCATCCTTGATAGAAAAGGAGTTGACTTTTACCTTCATCAACACTCTTGAAAGCCCATATTACTAACATCTAGTCAGGCACCCTGCCTCTAACTTTACAGAAATTATGGCCTCAGGGTGCTGAATTGAGGAAGCCATTGCCACTGGAAGGCTTCCTAATCCTGAAGCAACTGAGAAGAAGACATCTCCCGCGAGGTTTTCCAACAAAGCCAAAGAAGCCACCATAAGCATTGTCAATACCGGTAACCTTGTCAGACTCATAGCCTTAATAGCCATGACAAGAGGATCTAATCCCCCGCCAAATCTAAATCAAAACAACTACCTACAAAGAAGACAGTTTACCCATACTCCCATTCCTTTAAGTCAAGTTCTTGCACAAATGAGGAAAGAGAACCTTCTAACATTTGAAATACCGAAGGAAGGACAAAGACCGAGGGACTATAACCCAAAGCTTCGATGTGATTATCATCTGGGGCAAGTAGGCACTCTACAAATCAGTGTTGGAGACTCAAACATAAGATCCTGGATCTTATTACTGCCAAATTGGTTTAATTAAATTTCATTTAGACTTCCACTCCCAACTTGAGTAACAACCCTCTACCAAATCATGGAAATTCAATCAATATGATCATTACTGAAGTTTCTAAACCAGAGATTGATCTAGATAATCTCCCCATCACTATTGAGGAGATAGCTCGGAATCTAAGGCAAGTTGGATACTTACAAAACATGAATCTCAGAGATAGAACTCGGACTAGACCAGCAATATATCAACTGCTGAAGAATGGGAAGATAAAGAAAGCCGATATCATGGCTATGATAATCCCAAAACCACAAAAGAAAAGTACTCAGAAGGAGCTTAGGAAAAGATATAAAGCCAGCAATCTAATGGTTGACACCCTAAGAGAATTATAAGGGAAGTTTGAGTATTTGGTGGATTACGTTGGTTCACCTGTTGTATATGATGACACGCCACCCACTAGATGGGGTCTAAAATTTGAAGAAGAAGGCAAATTTATTGTAGAAGCCGAGAAGATGGTTGAGATGATTGGAATGATTGGAGACGGACCTAAGCCGTTGGTTTTTGAGTATGATGGGAAGACTAAGAAGGTTGAGGAATTGGGAAAGCCTAAGAAGATTGCTTTCAATGTCCCAATAGCCTTAGAGAATTACAAAGCAGCACCTCTAGATTACCAGGTGGTGAATCAGACAGCCAGGGCCTCATCACCCATGGTTGGTGGGCTTATGCACTCGAGACGAGTTTATGATCAGAATGAGGAAGCCAAAAGGAAGACTGCTATAGAAAATGCTTCTCAAAAGATCTTTGCGGATACAGATGATAAAGATCAGAATATTGTCAAGAAAATAGTGAAGGCTACTGAATAAAAGATAATGGACCAATTAGCCAAAGTACCAGCCCAAATCTCCTTAATGGGCTTACTGTTGTCATCAGATACTTACCGAGAAGCTTTAATTAAAATTCTAAAAGATGTCAAAGTACCTAAAGGGATTTCCATTGAGAAGCTGAGATTGGTAATAAACTCGATATTTGCGATGGATCGGATTTCATTATCGCCAAATGAGCTAGGTAAAGAAGGAGACCAATACACAAAGCCCCTCTTCATAGTGGTTAAGTATGCAGGGAAAGTGGTTGCTCAAGTTCTAATAGATAATGGGTCTTCATTGAATGTATGTCTCTTGACAACAATAAATTTACTCAGAATCGATGCAACTAAGATAAAGCTAAGCTTGATTTCAGTAAGAGCTTTTGATGGATAAAAAAGAGAGATAATTGGAGAAATTGGGCTATAAGTCAAGATTGGCCCACAAATGTTCACTATTCCTTTTCAAGTTCTGGATATACCACGAACTTTCAATCTTCTGTTAAGAAGACCATGGATTCATTTAGTAGGGGCAATTCCATCTAATCTGCATCAAAAAGTGAAATTCATAGCCAACAAGACGTTAGTTACTATTCTCGAGGAGCAAGACTACGAGATTTACAAAGAGACAACTATTCCCTATGTTGTGGATAAAGAATTGGAAGAGCCAGGGTTGCAGATTTTCAACAAAGTTAGTATGATCGAAGAAGCAAGATAGGGGGGGCATGGGGTCGTTCAAAATAGCCTAAGCAATAGATTGGAACGTTTAGGCTTGGGTATGAGCCTACTAAAGAGTAGATTCAAGAAATGAAGGCTAAAACCGGAAGTAAGAGAGAAGATTAGCTGTACCATGCTCACATGGAATTTCTAGACATCTTTCAAACATTCCTAGTACCAACTGGTGTTCAAGAACCCAAAGTAGCCAGTCTATCCAAGGTCTTGACTCAGCAATGCATCATCAGTCCAAATGAAAAGGAAGATATTGACATACCATTTTCCCTGTACGATTGGTTTTCCATTCCCATTAATAAGTCTCTATAGAAATGCAAAATTAGATTCATTCCTTTCTTTCTATCAATTCTTCTTTATTATTTATTCGTTGTCCTTTTTTTCCCTTTACTCTTCAAATCCGATAAAAATGATGAACGTAATGGATATCTCACACATGTAAACGATAAGAGTACCGATATCACCTTTAGCCCTGAGGACAGACATCGAAGATAATATTAAGACTCCAAACAAAATTCAAGAGAGTTGGCATTGGCATGAACAAGGTAAAGTAATTATCGATGAACCAATGGTTATGATCAATTTAAGAACGAAAGAGAATCTATGAAACTTGAAAATTAGTAGTAATTTAACGGATAATCAGAAACAGGAGTTGTCACCATTCTTATCAGAATACTTGGACATATTTGCTTAGTCTTATAAAGATATGTCCGTTTAGAATCATCTATTATGGTTCATAAATTGCCTACCAGGGAGGAAATTAAATCGAAAAGACAAAAGCTTAGATGATTTAGGCCAAACATACTCCTCAAAATAAAAGAAGTGAAGAAGTTGTTAGAAGTCGGGTTCATAGAAGTGTCGAATTACCCTGAATGGGTGGCTAATGTGGTGCCAATGTTGAAGAAAAATGGAAAAGTTAAGGTTTATATAGATTTCTGAGATTTAAACCAGGCAACTAAGGGATAACTTTCCTTTACCGCATATTCATGTACTAGTGGATAATACAGCTAGGAACTATCTTTTCTTGTTTATGGATGGTTTCTTGGGGTATAATAAAATTAAAATGGCAGAAGAAGATAAAATCAAAACAACTTTCGTTACCACTTGGGGAACGTTTTGCTATCGTATAATGCCTTTCGAATTGAAAAACGTTGGGGCAACTTATCAACGTGCTATGGTTGCCTTGTTTCATAACATGATGCATCAAGAAATTGAGATTTATGTAGATGATATGATCGCCAAATCTAAGGAGGATGACAATCATGTGGATACTTTACAAAAGTTATTTAAGCAATTGAGGAAGTTTCAACTGAAGCTGAATCTAAAGAAGTGCACCTTTACAGTAACCTTAGGCAAATTATTGGGTTTTGTAGTTAATAAAAGAGGAATAGAAGTGGATCTAGATAAAGTCAAGGCAATTGTGAACATGCATGCATCGAAGACTATAAAAAAAGTTCAAGGACTGTTGAGGAGGTTAAATTACATCTCTCGATTTGAATTGTAGCTAACTAATAAATGTAAGTTGCTATTCAAACTTTTGAGGATAAATGCAGCAATAGACTAGGATGAAGAGTGTGAGTAAGCACTTGCTGAAATTAAAGAGTATCTCATGAATCCACCGGTATTGGTCACTCCTACACTGAGACAGCCCTTGATTCTTTACCTAACCATTCTCCCTGAATCAATAGGATGCATGTTGGGACAGAAAGACAAAAAGGGAAGAAAAGAGCATCCTATATATTATTTAAGCAAGAAGTTTACAGAAGGCGAACAAAAATACTCAAAAGTGGAGAGAACGTGTTGTACCTTAGTATGAGTGACGCATAGGCTCAAGCAATATACTCTTTATTATTCAATAGAGTTGTTAACAAAACATGACCCGTTGAGGTATTTAGCAGAAAAGCCAGTGATGATTCGGAGAATATCAAAATGGTAGATGCTATTCTCTGAATTTTATATTAAGTACATAAGTCAAAGTTCAGTCAAAGAGTAGGTAGTAGTTGATCAATTAGCAAAATACCCATTAGAAGATGAGGACGATGGTTTAGAAGCACAATTTCCCGATGAAAATGTGATGATGGCCAATGAATTGAATGATGAAAAATTGAGATGGAAAATGTATTTTGATAGAGCAACCAATGTATTTAGACGTAGGATAGGAGCAGTATTGGTATCACCTGAGAGTAACTATTTCCCTATGGCAACTAGGTTGACATTTCCATATACTAACAACATAGCAGAATATGAAGCTTGCATTTTGGGGCTAAAAATGGCGTTAGATATGGGAATACAAAAGCTAGAAGTATATGGAGACTCTTCCCTTATAATTCTCCAAATCTTAAGAGAATATAAGACAAAAGATGAAAAATCGATACCTTATCACGAGCATTTAGGCAAGCTAATTGAAAAATTCCAAAAGATTTCATTCACTTACGTTCCAAGGAATTTTTCGATGCATTGGCCACGTAAGCGTCAATGGTGAAAATCATGAATGGGGTAGAAATTCAACCCTTAAAGATCGAAGTGAAAGAAAAATCGGCTTTTTACCTTACAGTTGAAGAGAAAGAATCAAAGAAGCCTTGGTATCGTGATATCAAAAGGCTACTTCAAATGAGGGAATTTCTTGAAGACGCTAATAGAAAAGATAGGAAAACTTTAAGAAGATTAGCTACTCATTTTTTATTAAGTGGAGCTACATTATACAAGAGATCACCATATGCAACATTGCTAAGGTATATGGATGAAGAAGAAGCCAAGAAGTTGATGAAGAAGTACATAAAGGAGTTTGTGGTCCTTACGTGAATAGATATATGCTAGCCAGGAAGATCATGAGAATGAGGTATATTTGGATGATGATGGAATCAGATTATATTAAGTACGTAAGCCACTATCACCTATGCCAAGTGTATGCTGACAAAATCAACGATCCTCCCTAAGAATTACATGCTCCTTAGCATTTCTTGATGTAGAGAATTGACATGATTGGTTCAATTTCGCCAACAGCTTCAAACAAATACAGATTCATTTTAGTCGTGATCAACTGTTTTACTAAGTGGGTAGAAGCAGCGTCATATGCCACAGTAACAAAATGAGTAATAGTCAAATTCTTGCAAAGAGATATTATTGCAAAATACGATGCACCCAAGCCTATTATTACAGACAACAAGACGAATTTGAATAACAAGTTGATGGATGAAGTGTACAACCAATTCAAAATTAATCACAGAAACTCAACACCATATCGACCTCAGATGAATGGGGCAATTGAAGTTACTAATAAGAACATCAAAAGGATTATTGAGAAGATGATGATCACTTATAAAGATTGGCATGAGATGCTTTCCTTTGCCCTCATGGCTTAAAAAACCTGAGTCAAAACCTCTACTGGCACAACCCTATATTCACTAGTGTACGAAACTGAAGCAATACTACCAGTAGAAGTAAAAATACCTTCGTTCCAAGTATTGGTAGAAACTCAGCTCAATGAAGTAGAGTAGGTGAAGAAGAAGATGGAATATTTGAATCTCTTAGATGAAAGAAGGCATACAACAATATGTCATGGTTAGTGCTACCAACAGCGGATGATATGAGCTTTTAACAAGAAAGTATGCCCGAAATACTTCAAAAGAAGGAGATTTGGTATTGAAGAAAGTGCTATCGAATGCAAAAGACCTAAGGGACAAGTTTGCTCCGAATTATGAAGGCCCTTGTGTGGTGAAAAGGTTATTATCAAGAGGTACATTAGTGTTGATAGAGATGGATGGCCCAAAATTAAGGGGACCAATGAATTCAAACGCAGTCAAGTTATACTATCCATGAAAATTGAGTTCAATAAAGGTTTAAAATTTTCTTGAATAAGTTTGTGGTTAATCCTTTATCATTTATAAGTAAAATTAATATCCATGAATGTCTTTGAATTTGAATGGTCATTGACCAACAAACATTTCACCAATAAACCCTTGAGTACTGCATTTTTTTTAGCCTCATACACTTAAACACCAATCCTTCACCAATGAATCACTAGAAAAAAAATGAAATCGAATGTTCTTAATAAATTAATCTTGTATCTTTTGAAAAGAGATTTATTGTTCAGAAGTCATAAAGAGTAGAAACTAAAATTTGGTGTCGAATAAAGCATATTCAAGGCATAAGCATGATATGGTTATAAAACTCAAAATTTTTGGGAGATTTTAGAGAAAGGGGAAAAGAAAAAAGAAAGAAAAAAAAAGAAAGAAGAAGCAATCACAGTCCTTTGGTGAAATTCAGCTGATTAAATGAGTGAATATCGAAATTTGATTTAAACATGCCACTTAGTTGATATTTAAGAAATTCTTCAGTCTTAGAGAAAATAATCTTAAAAGTCTTTGGAAAGAGATATTTAGAAGAATTAAACTAGCTTTTAAAACCAAGTCGAATCTCGAAGAGATTTATCCTCTTCTGATTAACCAAAACCAATCTCAAAGAGATCTATCCTTTTCGAATTAGCCAAAACCAATCTCAAAGAGATCTATCCTCTTCAGATTAACCAAATCGAATCTCAAAGAGATCTATCCTCTTCGAATTAACCAAATCGAATCTCAAAGAGATCTATCCTCTTCGGGTCACTAAAGTGAAATCAGTTTTTGAAGAGATCTATCCTCTTCAGATCACAAGTCAAAACGAATCTAGAAGAGATCTATCCTCTTCGAATTAAATCAAAACGAATCTTGAAGAGATTTATCCTCTTAGGATTATCTACCAAAATAAAAAGAAATCTTGAAGAGATCTATCCTCTTCAAATTATCCAAGTCGGGTCTAGCAAAAAATGAGTATTTCTTTTGTTTTTGTAACAAAGTTCTAATCAAACTTCACTACAAAAAGGAGCAACTGTAGACACCTCGTTTTTGTTAATTTTTTTTATCAATTTTGTTAATTGAGCTAGGTTAATAAATAAACAGAAAAATAAAAATAATAAAAATAAAAAATGAAAATTAAAAGAAAAAAATGAAAAAGAAAAAAAGAAAATTAAATTAAGTCGTAGCAAGTTGAGTCATAAATCGAATCATGTTGTGTTGAATTGAATTGAGTTGGATTGTTAGATTAAGTGATGCTATGGGCTTAATTAATTTTGGGCCAAACAAATATAGAATAAAAATTCATCTCATTTAAGGGCTCAAATCATATTAGGGAACTATTGAGCTAAATTGGATCGAATTGAATCGAATCGAGCCTTGAAAAAGAAATAAAAAATAAAAAAAGCCCAAAATAAATTAAGGTTTCTAAAAGTTAGGATAAATCCTTGACAAATCATAATCGTATCTTCGATACGAAAGATTTGATTTTGAGTTTATAAATAGCACATTAACGAAGGATTTGACGGTTTTTTAAAAAAATCACACATTCACACTTCTTCACAAACACCACCATACAACCATCGTACAACCACACATAACCACCACACAACACCACCACAACACCGCACAACATCACATAACACCGCTCAACATCGCCCAAACCACTGCTCAGCACCGCCCACGCAGTGCCCAGACATTGCCCATTCTCGCTCAAACCATCACCCAACACTACCCAATCGCTTGTGCTCTCGCCTAATTTCGCTTACCAATGCCCAGTCATCGCCCAAGCATCACTATAACATCACCCAAACATTACGCAATCATCACCCAAGCACTGCCATAACACCACCCAAGCATTGCCCACTATTGCTTACTGTCGCTCGCGCCCCACCCTCACTCGCCCACAGTTGCCCGTGCTCACCCAGATCCTCACCCTCGCTTGCCCAATGCACGCCCTCGCTTACCTAGCTCTCACCCAACGTACACCCACACTCGACCAACGCTCGATGATCCGACGTTAGGTAAAATTTTATTAATTTTTATTTATTTATTTCATTAGTTTTTATTTATTTATTTTATTAGTTATGTTTTTTTCTTTTATTAATTTATTTTTTTATTAAGTGCAGGTTTTCCTTATTATTTATTTATTGAAATTTTTTTTAGTAATTCCAATAATATTTAGTTGAATTAAGTTTTCTTGAAAAATAATGTTTTTTAAAAAATATATATTTTTGGCACATAATGGTTTTGAAAAATAAAAATATCTTAATTGAGTTTTTTTCAAAAAAAATTATGGTTTTTTTTATTTAATTCAGGAAAATTAGATTTCGTAGGTTTTTTTAAATAATAAATTAATAAAAATGTAAACCTAGCTCGGTTTTCAATATAAAAATGACCCATCCACTAAGTATTTTATAAAAAAGAACTACAACCGGTTTAATTCTCTCTAGCAGGTACGTAAGTACTTTTGAGGCAACCGTATAAAAAATTAAAAAAAAAAACTTCTTCCTCTTTTTGAAAAAATTCGTAATAAAAAATCATTTTTAGTTATATTTTGTAAATTTAGGTATATTTAGTATTTTTAAAGAATTATAAAAATAAAGCTCATCAATTTTTCTTTAGGTTTTACATGGTGACTTAATTTTAATAGGTTAGCTCCCAAACCCGATTTTTTCTAGTTTAATTTTCTAAAAATTAATTTTTTAGAATATCCGCAGACTAGTGGTCAACTGGTTGGTGACTTCAATTTTTATATTTTTAAGAAAAATATTTCCTTAGTTTAATGTCTCGTAATTTATATTAAACAGGCTGGACTTGATATAAGTTAGATTAATGAAACTGGAATAGGGCTTGACAAATGCGCGGCTAGGCCTAAGGCCTTAAAGGACTAATAAGATGAATTCTCTTACTTTAGCCAACTCCTACAAAAGCCGAGCTGATCATTGCTACCGACCAACTCCTTGTGCTGAGCTGAGTAACTCCTCATCTTTTGAAAGTCGTGTGTCAACTAGATGAAAGCTCTATTGATAGCCTAACCCCCAACTCGACAACATTGATGCAAAGAAGCTGAAAGCTCTAGCACATATCCGCCAGCATTCCTTCTCGGATGAGTCCACCTCAGCTTAGCAGAAATCAAGCTAATCATGCATAATTGTCTTTTCTGCCAAAAAGTTGTCCACCCACATTGAGCTGCATATCCCAGAAACCATGTGACAGAATCCCCCGTACAAAATACTCACTTTTGTTGTATTTTCCAATATACCCTTCATCATTCCTTGTATCTTACTCTTTTTAAATACTACCATTTTAGGTATGTTGTCTTAGTTTTAGAGGTATAAATACCCTTTATACATGTAGCCGCATTACATCTAATATCATCAATATACCGAATATTCTTCTTATTGTGAATATTGCATGTTTACTCTTCTCACTCTTATTCTAACTCTCAAGCAAAGTTAGGTGGCGAATAACCTCACCAGACCACCTCATGCATCATATTATTGTACCTTGAGTCCTCAGAAATTCTTTGGTACGTCCCATCCTTAGAGCTATTCATGGGTTTGCTTACTTTATCTTTGCTATTTTCGCATAATCCCATCACCTTCTTTCAAGCTTTCAATAAGCTTGGACCCACCCTACCACCGGCCTTGTCTATTCTTGGCTTCGATACACATTATCTTGGTATAAGAGCAAAGGTTTTATTTAGGTAAGTTATGTTTATGTTTTGTGAAGTGGTACCTATTGCAAAAGTATGTCGAAGTTGTAAAGGGAATTACGAAAGTGTTTGAGTAATAAGGAGAGTGTGGTAGTTGTTTTTTAGTATACTCTATTTTGTCCTATTTCTAACATCCAAAAATAAAGCAAGTTTCTCTGCAGTAGTTTGTTCATCTGTGTAGTTGCTATATTTAGAGGTTAACTAGAAATCTATGTGGAGAGTGTGTGTATTGTTTAGTTCAAAGGGAAAGTGTCAGTTATATCTAAGATTCAAAGTTTGAAACCAAATTTGTTGAAGAAAATGACAGCCCTAAGTATTAATGCTGGTATTAAGGATGACAATAGTGGTGTTATCCACCATAGCCAACAATCTTAAGGCACCCCCAAAAGTACAAATGAGAGACTTAATGAGATAGCCAACCACTTAGTTGATTTAACTAGAGCTGTTCATGTAATGGCCTATCAACCTACTTAGGCCATGTAAAATACTTTACAAGGTGCTTAACCTACTAGAGGTTAGAACCTAGCTTAACAAGTTCAAGGTAGAGGAGTAAGCGGATGAGCACGATGAAGGATTGACTTAAGAGATATGTATGATGTTGAAAACGAAGAGTAAGTTAGAGCACCCTAAGCTATCGACCATGTAAAGCTTCAGATTCCAAGTTTCAACTGTTCTTAGAGTGTAGATGATTGATGTATCGGACAAGTGCACTTATTAGTTTATAATATAGCAAATATAAGTCAAAATGTTGATCCCTAAAAAACTTTTACTACTAGTTTTCACTAGGTCTCTATTATCTAATCGGTAAATTAAATTATAAGAAACTTAAAGAAGTGAATCTAAATTACAACTAAAACTAATTTAAAGATTAACTAAGATGCAATTCAATAATTAACAAGAAAGCAATTCGATTGGAAATTAATTTAAGATTCAATGTTGTACCTAGATCTTACTTCCTCTAGATCTAACATGTGATTTTCCTAAAGATAATCTAATATATTCTTTAATCTTTCTAGACCGGGGAGAATTCTTTATTAAAGTTAATTACTTTTTCAAGTCAATTAACTATAACCCCAAAATCACCTATTAGAATCTCCTCAATAATATAATCTAAGATTACGTTATTGAACAATGAATTCTCTACATTTTAATTTAAAATTCTGGAAGAATCTTGCAAATTATCTCTATTCTTGCAATAACCTTCATCAACTGTGTCTAGATTTAATCTTATAAGAAATCTCTCAATTCTCTTATAAGATATCAAACTTTAGATTACTATTCGCAAAAATAATAACCTAAATCATGAAGTAAACATAGTTGAACCAAAAAAAAAGAATAAAGAACTAAATTAATCAAATACTAATCGTGTTACATGAGTAGATCTAGGTTCTACAAGACTTAGATACCAAAGATCTACTCTCTACACATTGTAAAATAAAAATCTAAAATCAAAGAGTAGAGAAAAATAAAAGGATGAAGGACGAATCATGAAATCTAAAGAAAAAATTGAATCTTGAAATCTTTTTTCCACCTTGCTTTCGTAATTGTCTTTGGCTTGAAAAAATCTCTAAAATTCATGCCAAAAAGTTTTTCTTCTTAAATAAACCGTAATAACACTTCATATATGAAGAGAAAAAAAAATAGGTCTACTAGAAAACATACAACCAGGTGCACGATCATATTTTTTTGTTGTATACTTAACTGTCCTATACATTATTTCTCTTTCTCTTTTTTTTTTAAACTAGAAACGACACGACTAAGGACATGGTTGTATCTTTTGGTCATATCCTAGATTATAACAATTAAAAATAAGCTCGAAATTTTCTTAGAAATGATACAGTCATGTCGTTTGGCTGTATCGATCTTCAAATCTTCATAACTTGCTCATTTTAGCTCTAATTTGAATGAAATTTGTTTTTATCTTCTCGTTTTCTCACATAGATCGTTTTAAAACCTAAAAAACAAAATTTTACTCAATTAAATATTATAAACTAAAATAAACTCAAATTTCAAGGAAAAATGACCATGTAAAATATGTGTAATTGGGAACTCATTAAACTTCCCCATACTTAAGAATTTGCTTGTTCTCAAGCAAATAAAACAAAGAAAAATCAAGAAAATAATTCTTAAGTTGAAAATTATCATTACCTAGGAAAATGGCCAAAATTTACACTTAACTTGGAAAGATTCAACTTGCAAATCCAATCAATTTTCTTTAAATAACTTCCTTGACTCTTATACTTAATCTTTTTTTCCCAATGTCCAAAGGACATAAAGTACTAGAGTACATAAGCTAATTTATGTAAATTAATGTTTAACCGGATCATTTAATCAAGGATTTCGTACTCAAGATCAAATCTCACATCTTACCAATCAAGAAAGAGTCATAAAAATTTTAACCTACTTAACTAAAATGTATACAACTCTCTCTTCAATCTTGTTAAGCATTATAATTCAGAGTAAACATATGCTACATCTACTCATTTTCTGATCATTCCCTTAACACATGCTTTCATTAAGAAGGCTTCAAATTCTCTAAATTTATATTATTAATTAAGTGCATTATTTAAGGACAATTAATAAGGATCAAGGACCAATTACGCACCCCTGAGCCCGAAGGCTTGCTCAAATGGCTCATCAAGATGTCTAAGGTGAGTTAAGTGTCGAGGTGCAGTACGTACCCTGATCCAACTTATCAAGTTATTTCATTTTCCATATCATCCAAGAAGCTATCAAGGTGATTAGCCAACCTGCCGAGCCGACCCCTCCCTACACACCAATCCAAGCATCAATTAGGACACAACCAATCTCACCAGTACTAAAGTCAAACTGACAACTATCAAGAGCCAATCACTCAAGGTCAACCTGAAAATGAGTCACCCCTGAACCATCCCCTGTCTAGTCCTAACTATTCGAGCTGTTAAACTGCCAACGTCGACCTGACTTGATTAGGACCCTACCTTTATTCGGCCAACAATGTCATTAAGACCACATAATGATCAAACCCGTCACGTGATGTCCTTTTTCTAACATCTATATTATCCTTTCTACCAACGTATATTATTTTTGCACAATTACATTAATACCTCAGCAAATTATTCTCCTTTTCGTTAACCAATAAGAATCTTCTTTTGTAAATTATTGTAACCTAAGATTTACCCTAATTGGGTACTATAAATAATTATATATTTTAATGGTCGCAAAGTGAATACATTGAAATTTTTAGATGTACTCTCTTGAGCTAAGTGTTCTATTACTTAATCTTAAGTTACTCTTATCTAGCCCATTGAGCATGGACTAGTGGCAAGAGACCTTTAGCTACACCTGTACATCATATCAAATGCAACCTGAGCTCATGTGAAGAATCACTACATCATATCCTGCATCAATATACGAGGACCCTTACTCAACCTTTAACTATCATTTATCTTTCGGACCATCTCGAGGTTCAAAATTACCCCCTTAGTTCGTGCAAAACAGGATGTTATATGTTCATGCACGTCGAAATTGTATCATCTTGATATCAGAGTCTAGCTACGTTTGAAGTTGGATTCTGTTACTTTGTTCTTTGAGTGGTTTGTTACCATTTTCATGTGTTAGAAGTTCTGTTGTTCATATACGAATTTAGGTAGTTGAAAGGTGTTGAGGAAAATTCTATGCTCTATTTTTCCCTGTTTCCTATACGTAAAACAGAGTGTAGTTGTTTATTTGTTCACTGTCTATAGTTATCATAGTAGTGAGAGTAATAGTTATAGTTCTGCTGATGTCATTCACAGAAATACCTTTGAATGGTATTTTAAACATCAATTTTGTGGAGTAACCAACAATGTCAAATGAATAACTCATATACGCTCCTCTTTAAAATACTCTTCTTCCTCCTCATTAAGCTCTCTCAAGTCTATTCTTCGCCTTACTCCTTCGCCAACTCCTTCGCCTCAAATTGGTCAAGCTAAGTTCTAACCTCTAACAGGTTAAGTAGCTTGTGGAGTGTTTTGAGTAACCTCAGTGGGTCAGCAAGACAAGGCATGAACAACTTAGGTCAAATTTACTAAGAGGTTAGCTACCTCATCGAGTCTCTCGTCAATGCTTCTAGGAGTTCTTTGAGATTGTCGTCCATGATGGACAACTCTACTGTCATCACTAATACCAATATTCATATTTAGGTATGTAATTTTCCCTTACAGATTCAAAATTCGAACAAGCACTTCAGAAAGTAAACAACTAATAACACGACGATCAAATGAACACAGCAACTTGCTCTATTTCACACACGCAAAACAGAGAATAACGGGACTCAAGAAAAACTAACTACAGCTCACACAAAACCTCCACTCTAATACTAATATGTTACGAACAGTAACCAAGAACAGACAAGGTTGGTCGCTAGATAGGTCCAAGCTTGCAAAAAGCTCGAAAAAGGTTAATGGGGACAAATGAAATAGTAAGCAAAAACTCACGAATAGCTCCAGAGAATATGACGCACCAAAAGAACTTCCGAAGACTCATGGCACAATTTAATATGACACATGAATTGGTCCAATGAGGTTACTTGCCACTTAACATTGCTTAAGGGAAAGGATAAGAGTGATACCAAAAGTAAACAAGCAGTGTTTACGCAAGGAAAAAAGTACTCAAGTGTATTGAAGGTAATATGGTTTGTTACAGCAATAAGTATAAAGGTATTTATATCCGTCAGTTAGGGCAACTTACCCAAAAGGGAAAAGACAATAAGGACATTTCTTGAAGAAGCAATGTCTATGATACAAAAGGGTAAAAATGAATATATAAGGAAAATAATCATTAGTGCTACATATTCTATATACGATACTATACACATAGTGATGCTGCATTGGCGAGATTGTTAGGAGATGCAAACAAAAAGTACGAACAGGTGAGCTTGTTCGAACAGGGATGGTCTAGTCAGTCCGAATTCTCTGTCTTTCGGCTTCTCGGTGAAGATGATGCAGAGTAATTGGTCGGCTCGGTATTAGAGTAATCATCAATTCGGCATAACATAGATTAATGGGTGGCCATATTGTACAACATTAAAGGTGACTCGACAAGGAAGTACTCGACCTAAGCAAGGGTTGGTTGGAACATAAGGATCCTTCGTGCCAACCCCTCTAATCCTCGGGCTCGAATGCCTGTCGAAGGTCTCATAACATGATTCCCATCATTATTGTAGTAATTGAAGTAAAGTGCACTTAGGAAAGATTGAATTGGTGTGAGTGATGGATTATGAATAAAAAATGGTCATGAGTGTGTTCTTTTATGTGTTTGGGTGTAAGTGAAAGTGCAAGGGAAGAAGAACTTTATACATGCGTGAAGGTGAGTGTGTTTTACTATTTGTTTGTGTATGAGGGAAATAGCCGATGAGAAATAAAGAGGATATGAGTCACATGCTTTTATGCTGGATGTGACACAACTGTGTGTCGTAATTATGTAACTTTCGGTGATGCACCGAAATACATCACTTGGGAACAACATGGTCCAAGATATGATCATATCTCATGACCATGTACTCTTCTGTGATGTATGCATGAAGGTCGCCTACAATTGACATGGTCCAAGATACAACCGTGTAGTTTATTGTTTTACTTTTTTTTTTTTTGCTTTTACATTTTATTATTTTTATTTTAATTTATGTATGCCTAGCCTAAATGCATGAATTCAAAAATAAAAGAAACTTAAAGAAAAAATAGTACTAAAATAGAAAATGAATCAAAGAAATAAAATTTAAAGATTAAACTATAAAGAAAACTTATTATATTGCACTTATCAATTTTGAAGTTTCCTTTAGCTTCCAAAGCACTGCCTCGAAAACCCCATAAAGGACGTTAATACGAACCAGGCTAAGGATAGACAAAGCCGGTTGTAGTAGTGGGTCCGATCCTGTCGAAGAAACAAAAAGTAGAGGAGGTTTAGTTTTAGCGAATCTATAAGCCACCTAATCAGATATAACACATCAACTAGATTCTATATGGACCTAAGACTCATTAGATGTAATACACCGGTCTAAGTAATAGGGTTGCTTACCACAATCCTTGCTAAAGGGATTGATAAGAGCCAGTGAGGGAGAGAACTTTCAGAGAGAAAGACTCAAAAGGGGTTTTTCATTAATCTTTTGTATGAAATATTGTATTGTTATAAACATTGCTATTTATAATAAGTCCTAAACCCTAATGGCAAAACTGTAAATAACATATAAAGCCTTAAACCCTAAAGAATTGGGCTCATAAATAAAATAAAGATAAACATGTACAAAAATATAAAACTATGCCTTTTACAAGGAGAAGTCAACATGTGGTCCTTCGGTATGCCTTGGAAGTAGTCTCGCAAGGCTTTGCCGAAACAACAGAGAGGTCAACCCATAATTAATGAGTTTTGAAATTAATCGGCGCTAGTCTCTCCAGGCCTTACCGAGTGGATCTAACTAGGCCAACGTGAGCTCCCAGCCACTAAGTTGATGGCAGATTTTACCGAGTGAATCCAACCTTTGGTAACGTAATCTCTCGACGTATCGACAAGTGTAAAGTCAAGTAACTTATCAGGTATAGGTGAAAGATTGGTTGTTGTCTCAACTTATGCTTCTCAACACTTTATTTGTGAGAAATAGGGTCATTCAACTCAGTAGAAAAAATGAGTCGGAAAGTAAGTGAGCTCGGCTTTTGTAGTCGGGTTAGGTTAGTACCCCGAATCCTATCAAAATTGTCCCCTTGACCCTTACCCACTAACCGGCTAGTGGGATCACTATATGGGTAGTATAACATAAAAGCAAACTTGACCTTAAAATGAAAAATAAAAATGTTAAAGTACTAAGATAAACAATAAAAATTACTAAAATAACCTACAAGCTAGAAGATAACGACAATAAATAAGTAACTTAGGTTGCCTCTCAATAGCACTAAATTTAACGTTGATAGCTTGACAGGATGTATGGGTTACTTACCTTCATTTGAGTGGAGATGGATCTCCATCCTCACCTGGCTTTCGAACCCTCCAAACAAGGCTAGATTTACCCTTTTTCCTTTGGTATAGCAAATTCTCTTATCTAGATGCATAACTTCTATTGAGTTTCTTCTTATCACGCCATTCATCAAACTTATGTTACTAAAGTCTCTTCTTTGTATCCGCTTTTCACTTAGATGGAGTGGTTGTGGATAGCTTTGAGCTCCTCACTATAAAAGCATGTTCTAAACAATCTTCTAAGTGTTTTTGCTCTAAGACTAGTGCTTTTACTTTAGGAGGCTCTAAATTTCCTTCGTTTGGTCTACGAAATGGTTTAATCCCTATCTTCACCACATTAGGTTCATTAGCTCCCAATTGAGCTACAACTGCTGATTAATTAAAGGTTTTCACCATTCTTCACTATTCCTCCATCTACAGTTTGTAAGCAATCGTCCATAGGTTCTTTAACAAGTGTTTCCTATACGCATTCAGTAACGACAACATTAGAATTATCACCACCATAGCTTATGCCTTTTGAGTCAAGGGAGTTGTGCATTTAATTTGCATCCTAGAAAACATTTTCCTCATCTCCGACCCTTAAAATAAGCTTACTCTCACTAACATCAAATACAGCCTTAGCAATAGCTAGAAAGGGTTTACTTAAAATCAATGGTACCTCGAGATCCTCACCTATATCAAGGATAACAAAATCTACATGGAAAATGAATTTATCATCTCGTATTAAAACATCCTATATAATGCCTTTAGGGTATTTAGTAGACTTATTAGCTAATTGAATGCACATGTGTGTTAGCTTAGGTTCTCCTTACCCTAATCTTTTAAACAACTTAAATGGCATCAAGTTTATACTAGCTCCTACATGTGCTAAAGCATTATCTACAAACAAGTTTCTAAGTACACAAGGAAGAGTAAAACTCCCTGGATCTTGTAATTTCTTTGTCTACTTCTTTTAGAGTAGTATGGAGCATTCCTCATTCTGTATAACAATTGAAAGATCCTCCAACTTCCTCTTGTTCAACAAAAGATCCTTGAGGAACTTCATGTACTTTGTCATTTGCAATAAAACATCAACAAGAGGTAAGTTCACGTTAAATTTTTTAAAAAGATCAAGGAATTTTTCTAATTGCTAAGTTGGATCAAGGTAGTCTTGCTTAAGATGCTATGGATACGGGATAGGCAACTTATACTCCTTTACTTTTGGTGGTTTTACATTCTCTTTTATTCTCAGTGGTTTTGAACTTTCTTTACCCTTGACCTCCACTTCTTCCTCAACTGCTTCCTTATCTTCCTTCTTCTTAACTTGCAACTCTCTACCACTTCTCAAGGTAACTACATTGACATATTCCTTAAGGTTTAGTTCAGTGTTTCTAGGCAACGATCCCTATTATTATCTCTCATTTAACATCTTAACAATCTAGCTAATCTGATTCTCCAAGTTATGGATGGAGGATTCTTGGTTCCTTAAAGAGGCTTTTGTTTGTTGCATTTTATCTTCATTAAAATGAATGTATTTTTCCAAGATGCTTTCTAACTTCTTCTCTGGGGTAGGTAGGGATGTTACCGATTGTTAAAATCCAAGTGGAGGCAAATTTGGTCTTTACTGATGCTGATTCCTTAACTACCATTGTTGGCCTTAACCCTGATTTTAACCTCCCCATTACAAGTTAGGGTGGTCTCTCCACCCTAAGTTGTACGTATTGCTGTAAGGATTATACTGGGGACTTATAGGTTTCCCTAGAAAATCAACATGTTCTATCTGTTCACAACCTACAATCCCCTCTTGGTTGAAGTTTTTGGAGCTACACTGTAGTTGCTACAAATCCATCAAGAGGGATTCAATTTTCTTACTTAACATCTCCACTTAAGTGGCTAGAGAATGTACAACATTCAGCTCAAATATACCTACAACTTTTTGCTTCCCCTTTAGGTTCTTCCACTTGTAATTATTCAGAGTCATACCTTCTATTAAAGCTTAGACTTCTTCAGGCATCTTGCTATTAAGTGTACCTCCAACTGCTACATTGTAGAAGGGTTGAGACCATTGTAGAATGTTTGCATTTCCATCCAAAGAGGGGGGCCATCATGTGGGCACCGCCTTAACAAGTCCTTAAAGCATTCCCATGTGTCGTATAAGGTCTCACCCTCTATTTAGGCAAAAGATGAGATGTTGGCTCTGAGCTTTGCAATTTTCATGAGCGAACTAAGGATCAGTAGTTGTAGCTCAATTGCATAAAGCTATCCTCTCAATCTCAAGATCAATTTTAACTAAATTCTTTAGTCGGCTTCTTGTCATACACTGTAGTAAAGAAAACAAAGAATTCTATTAAAGATCGCTCTAAGAAAATAAAAGAATTTAAGAAAAGAAAATAAATCGAGAAAAGATTAAAAAAACGGTTAGATTAATAAATCTACTGGCTTTCTTAATATCAAAAGTCCTTGGCAACAACGCCAAAAACTTGATGTGTCAAATAAGTGCACCTATCAGTTTACAATATAGCAGATATAAGTCCAAATGTCAATCCCTCAGAGACTTTGACTACTAGTACTTACTCAGTCTCTCTTATCTAATCGGCAACTTAAATTTCAAGAAACTTAAAGAAGTAAATTTAAATTACTACTAAAACTAATTTAAAGATTAACTAAGACACAATTCAATAATTAACAAGAAAGTAATTCAATTGAAAATTAATTCAAGATTCAATGTTATAACTAGATCTTGCTTCCCCTAGATCTAACATTTGATTTTCATAAAGATAATCTAATTTATTCTTTAATCTTTCTTAACTGGGAGAATTCTCTACTAAAGTTAATCACTTTTTCAAACCGATTAACCATAACCCTAAAATCACCTAATAGAATCTCTTCTCAATAGCATAATTTAAGATTGCATTATCAAATAATGAATTCTCTACACTTTAATTTAAAATTTCGGAAGAATCTTGCAAATTATCTCTAATCTTACAATAACCATCATCAACTATGCTTAGATATAATCTTATAAGAAATCTCTCAATTCTTTTATAAGATATCAAACTCTGGATTACTACCTACAGAAATAATAACCTAAATCATGAAGCAAACATAATTGAACCGAGAAAAAAATAAAGAACTACATTAATCAAATACTAATCATGTGACATGAGTAGATCTAGATTCTACAAGAATTAGATATCAAAGATTTACTCTCTACACATCGCAAAATAAGAATCTAAAATCAAAAAGTAGATAAAAATAAAAGGATAAATCATTAAATCTAAAGAAAAATTGAATCTTAAAATCTTCTTTGCACCCTACTTTTGTAAGTATCTTAAGCTTGAAAAACTCTCTAAAATTCATGCCAAAAAGTTTTTCTTCTTAAATTAACCTTAACAAGGCTTTATATATGAAGAGATAAAAAAATAGGTCGATTGGAAAAAACACGACCAAGGATACAACCGTGTCTTTTAGTTGTATACTTAATTGTATGATACATTGTTTCTCTTTCTTTTTTTATTTATACTAGAAACGACATGACTTAGGACATGGTCATGTCCTAGGTTGTAACAATTGAAAACAAGGTCCAAATTTTCTTGGAAAAGACACAATTATGTCATTCGGCTATGTTGATTTTTAAACCTTTATAACTTGCTCATTTTAGCTCCAATTTGAGTAAAATTTGTTTTTATCTTCTTGTTTTTTCATGTAAATTGTTTCAAAATCTAGAAAACAAAACTTTACTAAATCAAGTATTATTAACTAAAAATTAACTCAAATTTCAAGGGAAAATTATGAAAAATCACCATGTAAAATATATACAATTAAGAACTCATCAATGATTATTTGGATTGGGAGGAAAAGGTTGAACGAGAATTTGATTATTACTAGTATGAGGACTAAGGGAAAGTGAGAACTGCTACTGTTGAGTTCTCAAGAAATGCCACCATGTGTTCAAAGAACTTTTAGATCATGAGAAAACGAAAAGGATACTAGGAAGTAAGTACTTAGCTCGAGATGAGAATGATACTCAAAAACAAATTCGTGTCTGACACATATCTACAAGACACTCTTGCTTAACTTCAAGAGTTGAGATAAGGAAGACGAACTATTGATGAGTATGTTTGAGAGTACTAGATACTCATGATTCGCTATGAAGTAGAAGAGTCGTCAGCCCGAACAGTGTCCATGTTCCTTATTAGATTAAGAAGTGATATCTAAGACATTGTGAAACTTCAATAGTTCATTACATTGGATGAGGCTTTAAGGATAACCCAACGAGTGGAGAGGTAGAGAAAGAGCTAAGTGCCAACCAAACCCTAGACGAGTCGACCTGGTCAATTAAGCTAACCTGTTTAAGGAAGCTACCAAGCTCAACCCAATACTATGCCGACTAGACAAATAGATGTCAGAAATGAACAGAAGGGTTGACTTAATAATGATACGCCGAGCTGACCTAAACTTATGAGAAGGGATAAGGATTTGGGAGGAAGACGAGCCAGATCAAGTGCTTTAAGTGCTAAGGATTTGGGCATATGGCCACCCAATGTCCGAACTGCAAGACCATGATCATTAAGGGAGATGTCTCGAAGATCGAGATAAATAGTACGAATGAGGAACTATAAGAGGAGAAGGAAGTAAAAGATAAGGTTAATGTTAATACTGACCTGATTTAGGAGGATGTACTTATAGAAGATCTAAGTAAGTTGACTCTAGTTGTTCAACATGCCATGAGCTTGGAACCTTCTACCAAAGAGGAGCAAAAAGAGAACCTATTCTACATCACCCACAAAGTGAATGATTAGGAATGTGCACTCGTAATGGATAATAGAAGCTGCACCAATGTGGCATCTGCCGACCTGATCAAGAAGCTAAAATTGCTAACTATCACATATTTGAAGCCATACAAGTTGCATTGGCTGAATGAGAAAGGAACACAACATGTCACTTAGCAAGTATTGTTGTCGATCTTTATAAGAAGTTATTCCGACATGATTCTCTGTAACGTATGACCCATGTGTGCACCCTATGTGCTCTTAGCAAACCTTGGCTTTTTTACCAAAGAGTTATACATGACGAATTTAGAAACACCTATGTATTCAAGAAGGATAGGAGTAAGGGTACTCTAAACCCTATGATGCTGAGTCAAACTAGCAAGCTGCAGGCTAAACTAGCTTGAGGATCCAAGAAAACTTTAATCTTAAGTAAAGTCTAGCTCTGAAAAGCTATTAAGGTTGACATGTCAACCTTCCTATTGATCAAGCGATTACTAGAGTTGAAGGAGTGGGAAGAATTACCCTTGGAAGTCAAGGAACTATTAAATGAATAAGCATACTTGTTTCCTAAATAATTACTAAAGGAGGTACCTCCTTTTCAAAGCATTGAACATTGTATTGACTTAATACTTGACGCTGTCCTGTTGAACAAACTAGTATATTAAATGAACCCCGAATAGGCTTCTGAGCTTCAAAGACAAGTCAATGAACTTCTAAATAAAGATATGTAAAGGAGAGCCTCAGCCCCTAAAAAGGGATAGAACTCGGTGTATGTATGTGGATAGTAGAGCTGTCAATAAGATTACGATCAAATACAGATACCCCATACCAAGGCTGGACGATATGTTAGATGAACTAAGTAGTGCAAGAATATTCAATAAGATAGATTTGAAGTCAAGGTACCACCAAATCCGAATGAGACAAGGAGATGAATGGAAAATTGCATTTAAAACTCGGCATTGACTCTACGAGTAGATGGTAATGCCTTTTGGCTTGTCAAATGCTACGAACACTTTCATGTAACTGATGAATCATGTATTGAAGAATCTGATCGGAAAGTGCGTCGTGGTGTACTTTGACGACATCTTTGTGTATAGTACCAACTTTACAAGCCATTATGATCATCTTCCTGTTATGCTAGATACACTTCAAGCCGAGAGGTTATTTGGCAATCTTAAGAAGTGTTGTTTCTACTAGGAAGAAGTGGTATTTATGGGTTATGTAGTTAGAGATAGCTTATGAGAGGATGATGAGAAAACCTAAGCTATTGTCGAGTGGTCGACTCCAACCACTTATGCCAAAGTAAGAAGTTTCCATAAACTGGCATCGTTTTATCGAAGGTTCATTAGAAATTTCAATGCCATTATTGTATCACTTACTGAGCTGACAAAAAAGAACATCAAATTCAAATGGGAAGGGAAAGAGGAGAGGAGTTTTGTTGAAGTAAAAGCAAGGTTGACTTCTACACCCATATTAGCCTTACTCAACTTCAAGAAGATTTTTTAGTTGGAGTATGACACATCAGGTATTAGTATTGGCATTGTCTTAATGCGAAAAGGCTGACCAATTGCCTACCACAATGAGAAACTTAGAAGGCCTCAATTGAATTACTTCGTCTATGATAAAGAACTCTTAACTCTAATCTAAGCGCTCCAAGTATGGCAACACTATTTATTGCCGAAAGAGTTTGTCATCTGTACTGATCACAAGTCTTTCAAGTACCTTAAAAGTCAAACCAAACTGTTGAAGTAACAAGCAAGGTGGGTTGAATTCCTAGAGTGATTCAACTTTGTAATAAAATACAAACATGGCAAGGACAACATCATTGCTAATGCTCTATTTAGGAGACATGTCATCTTAACCGAGTTATAGACCAGATTGTTGGGGTTTGCAAGCATCAAAGAACAGTACCCTAAATACCTATACTTCAGATTTATATTCGAGCAATGTACCAAAGGAAGAATAGTAGATGAGTATCATGTAAAAGATGGTTATCTATTTCGAGATAGAAAGTTAATGTGTACTAACCTATTTGTTGAGGGAGTTACTTGTCAAGGAAACCTACAATAGAGGACTCTCTAAGCATTTTGGAGAGAAAAGAACATATGAGCTATGTATACCAAATTGTTAAAGGTTGTGCTACTTGCAAGAGGGCCAAATGCCAAGTCAAGCAAAGGAAAGCAATGTCGTTACTTACCCTAACCTAACCTTATATTGAGTTAAGCATGGACTTTGTCCTCGGATTACCTAGAACTACTTGAGGCAAAGATTCTGTGATAGTGGTCATAGATAGATTGAGTAAGATGGCACATGTTATGCCCTACTCTAAAATTAACGATGCTTCAACTATTGCTCCTCTCTCTTTGCAAGATATTGTTCGGCTGCATGGCATGCTGAGAAGTGTAGTCTCAAATAGAGATCCAAAGTTCTTACGCCATTTATAGAAGACTCTATGGTGACGGATGGGGACTAAATTGTTATTCAGCACTTCCTATCATCCCTAAACTAATAGCCAAATTGAGGTAGTCATTCGTACCTTGGGATCACAACTCCAAACTACAATTAGTAAAAACTTATCTAATTGGGACATCTATTTGCCCGTAATAGAATTTGCTTACAACCGTACAATACATGACACCACTAAGTAGACCCCTTCAAAGTTGTTTATGGTTTTAATCTTGAGCTACCACTCGATCACACCCCTATACGCATATCGAAGCAAGAAGACCTTAACGCGAGAGCTTGAACATAATCCCTACAACAAATCTACGATAAAGTTACTCAGCCAATAGAACAAGCTACCAAGAAAATGCGAGAAAAGGTCAAGGGAAGGAAGTTGATACAGTTTTAGTCTAGAGACCTAGTGTGGTTGCACTTGAGTAAGGAGAGGTTCCTAAGCAAGGGAGAGAATAAGCTATCTACCCGAGTTGAAGGCCCTTTCAAAATCCTTCAGAAAATCAATGACAATGCTTACAAATTGGAACTACCCAAAGATCATGGGGTTTTTGACACTTTCAACATTGCTGACCTTAGCCCCTATCACCTTGAGGAAGAATTGAGTAAAGACCAATCAAATTTGATCCCAAATCCAAATCAACTAGGAGGGATTGATAAGAATCAAACTATTGAGCCTCTGATGTATAGCTAGGCCTGAGGCCTTAAAGGACTAACAAGACAAATCCTCCTGCTCCAACCAACTCCTATAGAAGCCAAGCTGACACTTGTTACCAACCAACTCTTTGTGCAAAGTCAAGTAACTCCTCATCTTTCATAAATTGTATACCAATCGGATGAAGGTTTTGTTGACAACCTATCCCCTTACACCCATCTACTTAACCATAACTAAGCTAACCCCCAACTCGGCAACATTAGTACTAAGAAGCTGAGAGCTCCAGTACATATCCACTGCCATTCCTTTTCGAATGAGTCTACCTCAGCTCTATAGAAATCAAGCTAATAATGTAAAATTGTCTTTTCTGCTAGAAAGTCATCCACCCAAAATAAGCCATGTATCCGAGTAGCCATATGACAGAGTCCTCCGTACAGAATACTCACTTTTGTTGTATTTTTCAATATACCCTTCATCATTCCTTGAATTACTCCTTTTAGACACTACCCTTTTTAGTCTTTTCCATTTTAAGTAAGTTCTTTTAGTTTTGTAGGTATAAATACCCTTTATACATGTAGTCATATCACATCTGATATCATCAATATACTGAATATTCTCCCTATTATGAACATTGCTTGTTTTCTCTTTTCACTCTTATCCTAACCCTCAAGCAAGATTAGGTGGCGAGTAACCTCACCGAACTACCTTGTGCATCATTTCAAGTTTTGTGAGTCCTTGGAAGTTCCTTGGTACATCCCATCCTTGAAGCTATTCATGGGTTTGCTTACTTCATCTTTACTGTTTTCGCACAATCCCATCACCTTCTTTGAAGCTTTTGGTAAGCTTAGACTCACCTTACAACCAGCTTTGTTTGTTCTTGACTTATGTACACATCATAAGATCTCCAAAAGCTTGTTCGAATATGTCTACCAAATGACCTAAAAGACATTTTTTATAATTAATGTAATGGCAAATCATTGAAAGAGATAGTGATGAAAATGCAGGAAAAATGCATGCTTAATCTGGACTTCCGTCATCCACCTAATAGCTAACAGTCTCTTGTTATCTATGATCATGGCAAGTCTAGGGATGAAAGCTATGTAAGGGAACCTATCCTACACCCATACTTGAAGGGGAATTGCCGCATTACCTATCTCACAAGTAGTTTTTGATAAGGAGCCACATAGCTGTCTATACAGCCATATGAGGCATACGGACCCCCAATTGTACTATCCAACCTCTATACCTTACCAAGGATAGTAGTCAGTATATTATGAGTAAGCGAAGTAATTTATGTTAAAAAGATAAGTTAGTGCTCTTACATGTCCTTTCCATATGCATTTGGACTTATACTTATCCTGTCAAGTGAGAGTAGATCCGTCAATAGGTCTAAGCTCCATCTAGCCTACAAAAGCATAAAACAACATGATTAAACAACGAAATTACATAATAATTACACATAACATGGTTAATAGTCAGTTAATAAACAAAATAAATAGTACACAAGTTAATACACCCAATTTTAATTACCCCTTTGATTCCTCTAGGGATAAGTTCTTTTGTTATGCCCCTCCATCCTATACAATGTACAAGTCTTTCTATCCGAACTGTCTTTGACATCCATCTCCTTATGGAAATACTTCGTACTAAACTTATCCTTCTTTCGTTCCAACTACGAGTTAAGTCGTACTTTCTGGAGGTATGGAATCACTAGCCAACTTAACTTATCCCCAATCAGGAAGAAGTGGGGTATGTACATTTGCACCTAATACACAGACTTATACCAATCCATAATATTAGACATCAAGTCAAAACACTTGAAACTGGCAAGAGCAATAGCATGTGAGTAAGGAATTCTATATATCTACCACTTGTTGCATGTGCACATGCGCCTATTAAAGTCTACTGTCTGCATATGCCTACCTCCTTACATCCCATTCCCTACACACTTGCTTCTAGTCTTAACCTCATAAATTTTGTTGCACCAACTGAGACAAGCCACACAATGAGAACTCGCCTACGTGACCCACTCCTTTAACATCTTCGCCACGTATTTAGTATACGGTTAGTTTGCATTCACCCACTTCAGCATCTCCTTATGTCTCTTATCCTAGTGGAATGCGCAATTGTAGAAGATCTTCATCATAAGTGATGTAATCGGTAGACCACGAGGGTGCTTCAATACCAAATTATACGCTTCCAAAAGGTTAGATGTCATGTACCTAAACTGATAACCCTAATTATGTGCAAGTGTCCACAACTTCATCGGTAAAGGGCAAAACCAATCTAGTGCATTAGGCTTGATATTATGAACCTTTTCTAAGCATTTCTCAAACTTTCAAGGCTTAGCTTACATAGCTATGAAAGTTGCTCACTTCTTACGTAGCTGGCTCTTATGGACTTTGTTGAAATTGCTTGCAATATGTCATATGCACCATTACCACATCGTAAAAGGAAGTTTTCATACATTCTCATTTTTATCCAATACAGAATGAATCCCCATCCATTTGTCAAATATTAAGTAGATGGTTTCACGACCTACCCTATCACTGTACACGTACTGCCTCAAATTCCCAAGATACCAGCCTCGTACACTAATCATCTCATCATCAACTAATGCAAAGGTAAGCGTAATTATGCTTTATACCATCCATACTAGTGGCAACCAATAACTTGTAGCAGTACTTTTTGCATAAAAACTTGCCGTCAATACTAACCATAGGCCTATAGTACTCCCATGCCTCTATGCATTGGTCGAAGGACCACTATACCCACTTCAGCTCTATCACCCCTAACTGTCTCGACCGGTTCCATTTATACTCCAACTCCATACCCCGGTTAGTCATTTGGATTGTATTGAGCAGTCTAAGCAAATCATTGTATGACTTCTCCCAATTTCTATACATAGCTTCAATTGCTTTCATCTTTCCAGCCCACACCATTCTATTACTAACCTAATACTGAAATTGCTTCTCAATAATATTGCGAAGCTAGGAAATTTTGGTGTCAAGATCTTTCCTAATGACATTCAAGAACTCCCTAACCATAATATTACTGTCCAATTGTAGGTAATCTTGATTTATTATGGGACTGACACATGTGTAGGGCTCCAGTAATCTAATAATCACAAACATACCCTCTAGTTTCTTCTTTTACATCCGTAATCTCCTTGGCAGCCATCATCATGCTTGGTACAAACGATGGAATAATTATTTTTCTTCAATTTCAACGACCTGAAGTCAACGTAATGTTTAATGTAGTAGTACGTAATAGCTCTTACAAGTTCCTCCTTTGAGTTGATTCTCATACCTATACAAAAATCTTCACCGACCTACAAGTTACTAAACTCTTCATTCACATCCCTCTCAAAGTTCAGGTAACCACCCTCCTTACCCCTTTTAAAAAAAGGAATTACATCCCTTACCTTGTTTTTGCCACATCAACTTCTAAAGTCTGCATTAGGGCTAATGTTGGAGCCATTGAACCTAAACTTGAAGTGTACGAGTACATACCAAGCATCTTTAGATGGAAGTTTCCAATGGAAGGCACCTCAAGCACAATAGGACATAAAGGAGGCGTCTCATTACCATCATCGTCATCATCATACTCATCATAGTTACCCTCCTCATCTCCCTTAGGCTCATAATCATCATCGTCATCATCATCGTCGTCATCATCATCATCATCATCATCATTACCACCACCAAGTAAGCCTCTTATTCACTGAACCATGCAATTATGTGAAACATTCTTCTGTAAAACTAATCCTACAACCTCATCTACAACATTATCATCATCCCACATGGGCACAGACATGGGTAATAGCTCATATGCAGATGCCATTTGTTCATTCTATTCGATTGTTGCCAACTCTTCATTCTCCTTAACGAGACGATTCCTATATAGGTGGGCCTCCTTCTACTACGCTAATCCTAACATACAAATGGTGGATATGGGTCTTACCTAAATACTTCTACCATCTCAAAAAGATTCTCGACATCATCATTATCCTTGATGGCAATGAGAGAATAACTCACGAACTCGAGTAGGCATTAAGATATCTATAAAAAATCTTAACCCTAACACTTGGATCAACTCCAACACCCTAGAAACCCTTTTAAGGAGATTGAAGAAATTCACATTGATTCTCAATTTCAACAACTTCACCAAGTTACGGTCATATTTCGGCCCCGAATTTCCCCTAAAATGTATCCATGGGCAAACATCATAAATTTTACAGTGCCTACGATTTTCAATCTATTCATATGATAATTATTGTTTCGATTAACACATAAGTCATTGTATACTATTCAATACGGTCGCATGCTTTTTCTTATTTCATAAACTACACAACTCTCTAACAGATAATTCACAGAACACTTGGAGTACATATTACAAAACAATAAAATTTCAATTCCACAATGCGAAATCTATACACCAATATACAAATCGTTCATATATATTGTAATAATAGGATATAAAACACATATTGACATGCAAACACAACATTTAAATAACCTAAATTAGTCAAATATACCTACATCTAAACCTAGGGTTCCAAATGGGAAAATAGAAAAAACAAACATAATTGATGCATGAAATTTATAAAATTGATGTGGATTAAGTGTATTAGATGTTTGCCTTTGATTGTTGGAAGAGATTTTGTAAAAAAGAAAAAAAAGGCAGTTGAATAAGTTGATTGTAAGATGGGTTGCATTTTTATTGAGAGAGAAAGGAAGGAGGATGTGTTTGAAATGAGTATCAAATGGTTTTGTTCATGATTCTAGAGTTTTTATCTCCAGGGAAGGCGTCTTTCTAAAAGGAGCCTTCTTTATAAGAAAAATACACTGAAGGTACAAAAATCACCCAAACAAAAAGTGTCTTTCCAAAAGTTGCCTTCACAGCCCCTTAGACGGAATATTTTTTTCCAAGGTCCCTTTTTTTTTTTAGGGATGCATTGTGATCCACGGATTCTTAATGAGGGTTTAAAGTACATGTGTGATTGGTGATGGTAATGGCATAAACATGATAAGTGACCATAACCATAGCAATCACATTGCATGACATATGATATACGATACATGAATTGTTCTTACTATCATGTTGTGGTATACTGGTATTATGTATTAGTTTGTTTTGTTTTACTCGCTTAGCTCAAACATAAACTGGAAGATTAGTTGACAAATCTAAAGTACCAAAAAGGGCTAATTACGAAATGAACTTGATGCTGGGATGGGATAATGAGTGCAAATAAACAAAAGGCTCCATAAAGACATTGTTTTTCATGAATTAATGGTTAGGTTAGGAACATTTCATCTATTTGATCATAATATTATTTTTTTTTTTCAATTTTAGTCGGTGTCAACTTTGAAACCATTACAAGAAAAAAAAAAAAGCTCTTCAAAATGTTTTAAAAGTAAAAACTTTGAAGAATTTTTACTAAGTAATTTATGCGAAATTATAAAAACTAAAATTAAGGAAAAAGTAAAAAAATTTAAGCTTAACAAAGAGAGATTCATGAATCTACTGGTTTCAAATAATGATTTGAGAATAATAAAGTGTATAGATTAAAGAATGCTCTTTATGGTTAAAGCATCACTATGGGCTTAGTTTGAAAAGTTTTCTCATACTTGACAAAACTTAGTTATAAACAAACCTAAGTTAATCACCTCTTAATTATCAAGCATATTGGAAATGATAAGAGCTATAATTGCCTCTATGTATTTAGATGGCATATAATAACAAGAAATAATGATGAGGAGAAGTAAACATTAAACAAGCACTTAGCACATGAATTTGAGATCAAAGGCTTTAAGGGGGGGATCAACATATTTCAATAGGAGAACAGTTTTCTCCAAAAGAAAGTGTACCCTTAATTTGCTAAAGGAAATAAGAAAGATGAATAGTAGGGTCCCTAGCTCTTATATTAGACAAAATTACAGCCTTAAAGTAAGGAACACGGAAAAAATTGTAGATTAAGGCCAGTACTAAGGACTTGCAAATCGATCGATTTCTCTTACACATACTAAGCCAAACAAAATGCTAGTGAGTATAACTAGTCAATTCAAGCATGAATCAAAAGAAGAATATTTCCTATTATTCAATAGAATTTTACAGTATCTTAAAAGATATTTAAATGAACAACTTATGTTCAAAAGAGGTTTTGATATGATTATCGAGGTAAGTACAAATGTTGATTATGTTAGCTCTATTAGAGAGAATTGTTTATGTGGTGAAGCAAGAAATGAGTATAGTAAGATCACATGCCGAGGTTAACTTAAGTGTGTAGCATGAGAAATAGGTGAATGGTTGTAGACTAATGTTATTATTGGTGATTTAAGAATCAAGAGAACAAAGGGCATGAAGTTATATTGCCACGAAAAAATTGGTTATAATGATAGCACATGATCCAATATAGTGTGATTATATGAGGCATATAGAGATTGATAAATGATTCATCAACATACACCATGTAAGCAAGAAATAACTACTTCTTGTATTTACTAAAGGGTGGTCAACGATTTGATTTCAAGAGTTTGTTTCCAAGTTGATAATTGTTTAAATTAGTATTTGAGAAGATTTTTCCATTGGTGGTTTAGTTCTAATATTTGTTTTTATTTAGTTTATGCTACTCTCCAGTTAGCATCTTATCTAATGCATTAGATCCAAGCGTATTTTCTAATTTACCTATCGATAGGACTAGATTTGTTAGTTTTATTATAATCCTTATCTAAAGAATTTAGAAATATGTACAAAAAACAATGCATCATAAGCTCGTAAATTAATGAAGTAAGATTACTTCTTTTTTACATTAGGGAGAATAGTAGGAAAGTAAGAACTATTAATTTGTTTAATTATACTTAAAATGATATTTGGTGATATATTCTAATATGCCAATATACCTTTATTTCAATTCATGGCCTTACTATAGACATACAATCTCAGGGGTAAACTATGGAGATATGTAAAAAGAAGGGGAAAAAAACCTAAAATATAGCTTTTTTTTATTAAGAATGATTGTTTGTTCCTCTACTAGAAGTGTTGAAAACAAATTATAATTCTTTATTTGGTATTAATAGGAATTTTATAGAATAACTATCCTTAAACTAAGCATAATATTAGCTTTGCAATGGAGCAAGTATTCTATGTAATACCTTTGAAATCACCTAATAGTATTATTGGTAATAGGTATAAACAAGAAAAGAAAATACATGTACCAACTTTTGACCATCCATAGTAGGCCATCCCTAACCTATGGAAACTTTGTATGGTTCTTATATTGCCACATCAATACCTTAAGAAACTTTTTCTTTTAAGGAATTCTCTACTTTATCCCTAAGTTCATTCTAGACAATTTCTTAACACCTTTTAAAGTTTTTATTAAGTCCGACACTATAATTACTTTCAATTACATATCTAAACATATAAAAAAATTACAATGAGAATATTAAAAAAAAAAGGAAGAAATTTTTATAGTACCATTTAAATTTAAAATTAAGAAAATCAAATTTGTTAATTAGTTAACATTAAAAACAAAATTACGAAGAAATTTTTATTTTAAATTGAGAAGAATTGAAGTACATAGCTAGAAATTGAAAAGAAAAATAAATAAAGCATAAACATCTGAAAATAAAAATTAGAATCACCACCTAATAAACATTAATTAGCAATTCCAAAACGGTTGCCAAACGTGTTCAATCAAGTCGATCTATAGCTAATGGTGTTTTGCCTTATAACAAAGCCTAATATTGTTTTAAATGAACATTGCATGATTCGCAATATTATTGCAAGAGACATGAGGTGCCAGATCATTCGTGTCCCCCAACTCATAATCTAAAGCTTCGTATTCGAAGTTGTACCTATCTTGCTTATTCTCAACAATTATATTATGCAGAATTATACATGCTTATACGATTTGCCTTAATACCTTTTGATCCTAAAAATGCGAAGGCTCGTAAACTATATGAAAATAAAATTATAGTTTTCCAAAAGCCCATTTGACATCCTTCTTATATGCTTCCTGGCGATTAGTAAATAATTGCTCCTTTGGACCATATGAGTATGAAATAAATTTGACAAATGTTGACCACTTTGAATATTTATCATCTAATTTCTATCGTTGAAGGTATAGTTAATTTGAGGAGCTTGTCCCTCCATGAGATCATCAAATATGGGTGAGTCTTTAACATGTTAATTTCATTATTTGAGCTTCGGACTCCAAAAAATGCATGTCATATCCAAGTGTCATATGAAGCAACAACTTCAATTATAATAGTTGGACAACAGTGATAACTTTGAGAATACATTCCATGCCATACAACTAAACGATTTTTCCACTCTTAATGCATACAATTAATGCTTCCTAACATGCTAGGAAATCCACGTTGCTTAGCAACAACAACAAGTAAACGCTAAATATTAATAGGATTTGGTCTATGTAAATACTCGTCACCAAAGCAAGCTATGATACCTTGAACAAAATACTTAGCACACTCTACAATTGTACTTTCAACCATTCACAAGTAATCATCCTAAGTATATCTTGTTACTCGGTAAGCCAATATTCAAATAATTGCAATACACATTTGTAGTGGCAAAGCACTAACTCTACTTATAGCATCCCTCCTTTATTTGAAAAAGGGAGAGCTATCCTGTTATGCTTATATGATGCAGAGGAATATGGCTTTCCTCATTTAGAATATTCTTCGAAATTGTTCTTCAGTACATAATGGTTTTTTGGAAAAGTAGTCACTGTATAGATGATTATGACCCTCAAGATTACCTTTATCAATATACTTTCTCTTGCGCCTTATATAACGACCCTAGGGAGGGCCTACTAGTATTGCCTAGAATTTCCATATCATGTGTGCACCCATAATAAGAAAATCGCCTTTCAAGTCAAAGATTGCAAGACTCTAAATAGTTAATCACTAGGGTCTTCAATTTTAGTTCATTGACTTATTATATAATATAAATAATTATAGATATCCATTTTTCCATAGTTCCTTAGAACCGCAAAGAATTGGTATCCCTTACCAAAATAGTAAAAGAAAATAGACAATTGTAGAAAATTCTAAACTTACCGAAGATACTAAACTTAATTGAGATATTAGTTTTTTTTTCGGAGCATTCTAAATTAACTACACAAGCTTTTCATCATACTTATTCAATGGTAGCACTCTGCACTCAGTTCTTATCCCTGTCCCTACTATCAATCAACCTGCAAGGGAAAGAACTGTTGGGGTGTAAGCTTACGCTTAGTGAGATAAATTCCCTCGTCAATACCGCATGATAAAAGTTTATTTAATATACAAACATATGAATGCATGATCAATATATATGCCAAACAATATATATAGTGGCCTAAGAACTACATGTAACTCAGAATTACGCCCCCTATAGTCGGGGTTTGGAGATAACTAACCGACCCAAGCCAAAATCTAGGTTCTAGACCTTAGGTTTTATTTCATTTGCACTATTGAGCTTAAGTTAAAATAAAACCATATATATATATATATATATGTACTTTCTTTCTTGAACAACAAATCATATTTTCAAAATCCCAAATCCAGTGGTGTGGTACCCTCCGCAATCTACCAACACAAGCCTTAAGTAGAAGCTACAAGACACGGCCCCTCGCCGACAATTGTCATCTCCCGACGCCTAGTAAGCCGGTCAACTTAGGACCGAAACTCAATAAAAATGATGACATAACTAGTGTCCAATCCTGCAAGAGACCCTTCTTCTGTGAGTCCCTTCCCATCTTCTACGTAAAGCGATAGTTGGTGTTATCCTAATACAATTATGGAGAATGCATGATCCATTTAATTTCTTAATCATATAAGTGATTAACTCGATTTTCAAGGTGATCAAACAATTTCATTCTATACAATCGCACATATAAATTATCACAAACAATTCCCATTATTATATAATTAATAAGCCATAGCATTCATTCACAAATTCATACACATGCATTTCCCATATCCCACAAGCATCCAAATTTATATATATATAAGTTTAGGTATATCTATTCTACAAGCAAAATCAAATAAAAAATCATTGGGAATTTACTCACTTGACCATGCGGATCAATCAATCAAAATAATCCGGGTAGGTTGTCTCCTAAAAGCCGGGTCCCCTGGACATTGCAAATATAATACTATGATTTGAAATAGGAGTTAGAAAACTAAACTAAAACCCGTTTAGTTATACTTTTGACTTAGTTTCATATTTTTCCCGATTTTTACTTAAAGTTGAATCGCGTATAACTTTCTCGTTTTAAATCTAATTTTTATGATCTCATAGTCAATCTTCATCTTTTTTTAGTGTACTTTAATGTGATAAGGTTAGATTTTTGTGATGAGACACGAAAAACTATCCATAGGTCAAAACAATAGCGATCCTCATGATTTAGAGTGTTTTTGGGTTTTATTTGGTTAACGGGCTTTTTGGTAACTTGGGAATTTCTTTGGGCTTAGGCTTAGGACTTTATTCTAAACTTAAAATACTCCTTAAAGTCGGATTTTCAACTTTGGTTTATACTCTTAGTGCTAACAACAACTCTTTGGGCTTTTATGTAGGCTTAAGTTGTCAAATGAGCTTGTTTTTAATTCAAACTAAAGTTAGTGACTTTATTGGGCTTATGGAGTCTTAAGTGAACTTCTTGTGGGCTTCAAAACAACCTTTCTTAATATTTTGAAGTGCTAGTCAGAATTTTAATAAAAGCCCAACTTAGAGTTCTAGGCTCATTTTAAGAGTTTTAGGGTCGGTTTTGAGTTTTAGAATTTATATACTTATCGTATTTGCCTTGGTTGGTCTTTTCACTTTATTTACTTGGTTTTGTCATATTTTTAAGTGAATTTTATTGTAGTTCTAGATCTATCCGTGATGAATCCAAGGGGTACTCACTTAGTTTCTCAACTTATTTTATCATTCTCTTAAGTTTAAGGGTTAAATCATAAACCTACGTTATTTATATTCCAACTTTGACTTAACTTCTCTTCTATGTGGTTATTATTTAGCTTATACTGTAGATGAAATCAATAGATCTCATACTTATTATAACTTTCATGCCATGGTTCATGTCTTCACAAAGTTGGTTTTTTCATAAAAGCTTCATGTAATGGATTTTCCTTTACCTAAGGCTAGGTTTGAGCATCTTTAACTTAACAGAAATGGAAATAACATCTAAATGACTCACATACACTCCACGTCCAGCATGATGTCTCCTCGTTCATGTACATATTTCATGATTTTCTCAACTTAAAATCTTCCATTCTAAGTGTTAAACATATATCTTTACATAACACCAACTTAGCATGCTCATATTTTAACTTTTATGCTCATATTTCAACTTTCATGTAAAGAGGTTCACAAGCTTACTTCTTAAGATGGTCTAGCTATTTTATCATCTTATGATCATGCTAATATCTTTATAAAAACATGGTTTCCTCACATGATATATTAGGTTACTTTAACAAGAAAAAAACTTACCCATCCTAAAAGCATAGAAATGGTGATTGTACAACTAAGTATCCTTTTATGTTCCTTGTTTTTCCTCCTCTTTCTTCTTGCAAGCTCCTTTGGAAACTAGTGTCTTGATCTTTGAAGTAAGGCTTTGAGGATATTTTAAAGTTCCTAAAAGTGGTTTTTGAAGTTAACAAATAGAAGGCACAAAATAAAACTTAGTGCCATAAGTATGGAAGCAAAATAATGGCAACAATGTTGGGATTTTGTAGAGTTAGATTTCTTCTTTTGGTTTGTGTTTAAAGTGAGAGAAAAGGAAGTGAAAATGAGAGTGAAAGAGAGAGAGAGTGGCAAATTTTTTAATGGGAGGAGAAGTGTGTTCAAGAAGCTTTAATTGGTTGTCTTTTAATATGACCAAATACCAATTTTTTAACAAGATTAGATGATGTAAGCATTAAGGGGTAAATAGTAAATGTGTAAGACATTTGAGTGATAGACAAATGACAAGGCATGGCCTCTCTTTTCCTTCTTTTCCAACCGGCCAAGTAGGGAGCAAATAGGGCATGGTATTGTCTTGTCACTTAATTAAAAATTGAACACATAAAATAATGTGATAACTTGTCCATATGTAATATAAGTTGTGATGTGATAAGGAAAGTATCTTATCACTAGTTTTTTATAAGTTAAATGATTCAAACTTTCAATTGATAAGTTATTTAGGGTGATTGGTTGGTTTACTTATTCATGTGCACAAGTCTTATGCATGAAGATAAGGAGATTGTCTTATATGAAATTCTTTTAGAATTAGTTTCTTAAGTTGATTTGTAAGATATGATTTAATTCTTATTAAATTATGAAAATTTATAAACTTAAATAAAATTATTCAAATTAAATTATCAATTAGTTGCTTAGGGTTATAAGTCCTTAATTGTTTTAGGGTTTTAGGTGACTTAGAGTCTGTTGTTCTCGTATTCGAGTTTTATCGATAATAAACTTTTGAATTAGAAAATTAAATTCATTTTTAAATGTAAACGTGAATTCTTAGCTTAGTTTATCCTTGGGAACATTCAGGAAGTACTTTCTATGTGTAATAGGGCTTATAAGTGAAAATAAGAGAATTGTCTTATATATAATTCTTTTAAGGTTTGGTTCTCAAATTAATTTGTAGATTGTGATTTACTTCTTAAGAAATTTTAGAATTTTCTAGAGTTGAATAAAATTTATTAAAATTATATTTTTAATTATTTATTTAGGGTTATAAGCCTTTGATTATCCTAAGGTTTACGGTTCGAGTGAGTTTAAATATGTTTTAGGGTTTTTCACCAATTCGGGAGTAATTGACTTACATTTAGGAGCTTAAGGTTCAATTGGCTTAATTATTTAAGATCATCACTTTATTATACAACATATATATATATATATATATATATACGATAGATTAAGAAAAAGAAAAGGAAATTACTTAGTAATATATTTATATATATATATATACATATTGTAGGGCTACTTATGTAAGTAAGTAAAATTAATTTTGTAAATTTATTAATTTATTCCTTTAACTAGCTTAGTTTTGTTGTTTATTGTTATTTGAAATAATCCCTGATTCATTCGTTATCAGTTTTATATGATTTCACAAAATTATTGATAATGTTATTGATTTATGGCTTTTTAAGTATTAAGATAATTTTATAAAGTTTTAAAATTTTTATGATTTAATATTTATGGTTTCTATTAAGTTTAGATTTACATTTTTAAAGGTACGGGTATGTAGGGATTAGGGTTTTTCTTGCATGATTAAGGTTTTCAAATCGTATAATAGGGTCTTTCATGTTCATTTGAAATTTCAAGTCCAAAATTTTAGTCGGTTTTCATTTTATGTGGTTTTGTTGACTTAAGAAAATATCTACAATATTCAAATCCGACACCATATTTAGAAGGTTAAATTTGTAGAGTCCTCACCTTATCATAGAATAGCTCTCATGTAACTTAAGGAGTATCTAATACAACGAATTCATTAGCTCTATCCATGTATTGCTCATCTTTGATATAATTAATTATTTAACTACCTCAAATGTGCTTTTTTTCCAACTTAGAATTGGAATTAGAGTTACTTGTTGACATGATACTTGAGGGTAGATAGAGAAGTATAGAGTGTTAATGGAAATGGATGATACGAAAGTGAATGATGAAGATGTGTTTTTCTACCTATATTTATTGAATTTCAATCCTTACTTTATAACAAATCATAATAGCTAGTTTTTTTAATTTGTTTTTATTGGCAAATAATGCCTAGTTATTTCAATTCGTTTTCACAGAAAGATAACGGCTACTTTATAGCAAATAGTTTTTTCATTGGCTACTTTTGTAACAACTCATTTTATGAAACTAAATATGCTAATGGAAAATTCAACAATGGTACTTTTGAAAATTAGTTTGATTGACATTAATGAAAAGTTACACAATGAAACCTTACGATAGTAGGACCTTACAAAGCACAATTTTATGTAAAAGGAAAGTAATACAATGACTTGTTGGAAACAGAACTAATCGTTGTCTCTCTTTTTTTTTTTTTTTTTTTTTTGCAATCTCCCTATGTATCTCCTCGATCCATTACCTTTGTACTCTATCCATTGATGATGTATCAGCAAAAATTACTGATTTCTTGAATTTTAACTACTTCTAACATTCCTTTAGTGCGACAACTTCGTTAAATTTGTGTATCATTTCAACTCTCTCATGCGTTGTGCTGTTAAACTCTTCCCAATTTTCAAACACTCTTTTCACCGCCTCAATATTTTTCGTTTTTCGTTTTTTCTTTCCTCTTGTTCACTGCTTTACTAGGTGGACAAATGACTTCTTCATTAACCTCATCATTTATAGGTGCATCACTATTTAAAGATGCTGGTATATACTCTAAAAATACTCACTTTAGTTTGCTTACTTTCACTTTTATCAGCATTTCCAACTTAGGACCTTTATTTTAGGTCATTACACACAACCAACAATACTTAACCATACATTGCTCTTTTTTTTTTTTACCCATTTTGCCCTAACAAATCATGACCATCTTTTATATAATCATACTCACTCTTACCACCCTGTGCTCTTTTTATTTGGTCAAAGTAAGCATCAAATTTTATGACATCTTTTGAAATTTACTCCATTGTGATTTCATTATTTCCATGTTCATTTTTATGCATTTTTTCTCCTTTTTGAACGTTTGTCCTTCCTTAAACTTTGCATGGATGCATTTCCAAAAAGTCTACAATTGTTATTTGTTTCAAATAATGGAGTCTTTGTTGACTCTTAACCATGAATTGATAAAAAATTTATCATCCTTTTCCTCTCACTTTTTCTTACAACCATCATCTCCTTCATTTTCATTATCATCATCATTTGTTAAGTTTATTTGAGTAAAAAATTCTAAGTATTGTGAAGTTGTGTTACCATATGTTTGTAGTGAGTTAATGTAGGTTGAGAAGGATTTGTTCCAGCCAAAGTATATTGTCGCATGTTCTCTAATGAAAATTGAAGAGCACATGGAAAATATGCCAACATTATGTTTCTCAAGTATTAATTAAAGTTATATGATTGATTTAAGTTTTATGAGTGGTGGTTTATAAATGGAAAACTTTAAGGATATTGCAAATTTGAAGGGCTTTGAAAATATAAACTAAATGGAAAATAGGATTTACCTTGTAAGTCTAGAGTCGCTTGAAAAGTTTACGTTCTCTAGATGTTCTCCTAATGGGTTATTAGGAGTTATAAGTTGTGTCAATTCTGAATTAGTAGAGATTTTTAAAGAAATGTGGTTTGTAGTGAATAATTTGGAATGAATTCTATACTTACTACCTTTGTCTTCAATTTTATAGGTTCACTTGATTTGCCAATACAAATTTATAGAAAGTTTACTTGATTTGCTAACATAAAATTTCAGAAAGTTCAATTAATTTACCAATACAAATTTTCAAAAGGTACAATTGATTTACCAACACAAATTTTCATAAAAGTTTAATTGATTTGCTAATACAAATTTTCAAAAACTTCACATGAGTTACTTTTTTTTTTCTCTATCTTTCCCATTCTACTATTTATTTTTTTCCATTCCTTTTTTCTTTATTTTTTTTTTCCTTTTCCCCTTCTTCCTTTATCTTTTCCCTTTTCTTCTCCCCCTACCGTTTTTTCCTTTCATTTTGTCTTTATCTCTCGATCCCTTATCATTTGCCAAGTTTTAAATTCAAAAAATAAAAAAAGATAAAGGTACAAAGCTTTGTGAAGGGGGGTCCATTTCTCAAGGACCTCTACCCAACACTAGGCATCTTCACTTGGAATACTTAGCTATTGAAAACTATGCTAATAACCTGGGAATGGGGAGATACAAAATTCAAACTATGCTTAGCTATTGAAAACTATTACAAAATTCAAATTATTAAATTTTATTTCATGTTTACTCACTATTAATACAAAAGTTAGATGTTTAATTCATGTTTAACATTTTTCTTTTAAAAAATTATGTAAATACAAATGAGATAAAATTAATTACGCCAATTACTGATGCTAAATCGCATCTAATAAGAATATTTGCATGTATAAGATGTGATATAATGAATTGGATACCATTGTTAAATTGTATTTAATAAATGCAATTTTATTACCTTTTTCTTTATTGGGTAAATTACATATAGGGTACCTACATTATCATACTTTTTCACTTTGGGTATCTGTGTTTGTATATGTATATATATATTTTAGGTACCCATATTTTATAACATGATGAAACATTAACGATAGTTACTTGATGTTACTTCTAAAACAACAAGAAGATAATGGAAAATAAAATATTCATTAACCTAAATCTAGAACCTTGACTCACAAAAATAATAAAGATTCAACAGCTTTTCTCCTCATTTTCTATTTGGTTTCAGCTAAATTTAGCACTAAGTATCTTACTCTTCTTCTCTCTTTCCCTTTGATTTCCGTAAGATTGACACCAAGAATATCTCTCCTTCTCTCTCTCTCTCTCCCTCTCTCATGCTTTGTCATGCGAGAAAAAGCAAAACAAAAGATGGTTTACATTTTCACCTTCTACGACTTAGATGTCTAAGGAAATATGGTAATCTTATGAGATTTTAATCAAAGAGTATTAGAGTTTGGGCAATAGATATTATGTGGACTGATGAAAACTAAGCATAGCAAGTCTCTTATGTTAGTTTTATGTAATTTTCTCATACACTTCTCCTATATTTTTAATGTGTATCAGTTGATTCTATTCCAATTTAGAGCCTATCAATTTGTTTAATTAGATTTTACTTGTAGAAAGAGCTAACCTATAGTCGAATCCTTACACAATAGACCTTTTAATATGAGGAACTAGCTTTACAAGCTTAAAATAATGAACATTACATAAGCATACACATAACTAATTTTCAAAACCGCTATTCATGTTAAAAAAACTTACACTTAATCCATAAAGCACATACATTACGGTAGAAAACACATGCACGGGAGAGAGAGATAAAGATACTTGGAGCTATTGATTTTTAGAATCATGTCACTCTAGCTTAGTGTAGAATCTTCCTCTTGAAATTTAGGGTTTTGAGTAGAAATTAGTCGTTCTTTCTTCCTTTACTCAATCTAATTTTGTTTCCTTTCTTTTAGAACTAACGTTAGTTAACATAACATACATTAGTATTTCACCATTTTATAAAATGCAGGTACCTAAAGTGTAAAAAACTGTAACAATTCAAGTACTCTAAATGTAATTTACTCTTTATTATTCGTCTATAATATATAGTTAAGAAAGTGTGATAGTGTATTGGTTAAGGCGCATGCTAATTCCTACATTAGGTGCTAGTTTTGAAATTAATTGCAAGCATTAGAGTGCTTTCTATTTTGGATACAGGTTTATGTCACATTTAATACAAAATCAAATTTTTGCATGGTATTTTTGCAACTAGATTAATGTAATTGGTGTTTATGTAATACCCATCAACTATGGTAAATACGTAAATTTCTTGAAAAGTTGCCTACAATCTTGGAAAGACATCATTTTGTTTTATTCCACTTATTTAATTAGAATAAATTTTCCATTTGCTTTCAATTGTCTTCTTAGGGCTTTTTGGTTTAGATCCTTCCTATAGCTACTAATTTGACCATTCTCAATAAATAATTAAATTTACATAGTTAACTCTTCAATGGAGGATTTGATTAGCAAAACTGAATAGTATAAAACGAGCTAGATGACATTGTATAAGGGTAATAGGATAGAGAATAGGATAGTGCCCTCTTGTACCTTATTTGGTATGTAATGTACTAAATATGAATTTTTATGATTCAAAAATTTAAAAATCAATTATTCATATCATAAATTATAATTGCATTCAATACTATGATTTGGATCTTTATATGGGGCTATTTTTGGAATTTTGTAACTATATTTATTTTGTATTGTGAAATAAGTTTTTTTTGCCAATAAATATATATAACAAATCTTCTAATTTTAGTCCAGTACCTCCATTCCCTTTTATTCAATAACTTTAGTCAATATGAAACTAAACAATGGACTAACAAATTAATCTAATGTTATACCATAAAATATATGACAACTAAACAATATTGTAGTAAATCTATCTATTAGGAAATAAAACGGAAAGCTACAAAAGTAGAAAGGAAAAATATAGATTTAAGTCAACTTGAATTGTCTCGGGGTCTGTCAATCTTGCAATCCAGCCTACTTTTTCGCTATAACTTCAGGGGCCTAGGGTTGGTCGTAGATCAGCTACTTTTGCTTTCAAGTCCAGTTGAATCAGAGAAGCAACTCTTATTTTTAATACAATGATAAAAACCTCTCGTCCGAGTAAGTTCTTTCCTTCTGAAACTTCGAATCAGTCTAACTCGAGTTTTCATGAGGGTTGGCGGGTCCCGGAGTGCTTGTTAAGGGTACTAACGCATACCTTGGGGTGATCATCACCTCCTGTACCTCACATCTCAGCATAGTGGAACGTATAACCTGCATGCTGTCCCATTCAACGACATTTGTTCCTGTAATCTATAGCTTAATAGAACGCAGCAGCAAAGGACATTCCGCCCATACAGCTAGTGGGGAGGATGGCACTACGGGCAAAGACCGTCTGATGGACGTTAGAGTAGAAGTGGATGCCGATTAATCACAATGAGACAATGAAGTAACAGAATTCACTTTTGAGTAAAGGGAATTCTAAGTATAACATAAATTCATCCGCTAAAACGAGTACAAAATAATTAATAATAATGGACATTTACATCATATCTAGCTTTTTAATGTAGAGAGAAAGGTCTTTAAAATAACATTTTGAGACTCAAGTTATGATTAAAAAATTCTTACCAAAAAACTTCCCTTTACTTAAAGTGAATTATCTAAGTGCTCTCTCATCTTGGTTTTCTCTCATTGTCTACTTCTCAGAGTAACGGAATTCTAAGTATAACATAAATTCACTAGCTAAAACGATTTATTTATAATTACCAAGTAAATAGTAATCGACTCCACCGAAGTTACTATTCTAGTTAGAAATATGGTTTAAACACGTACCCATAACTCGAATCATATTTCCAATAGCATTAAGTATGTGAGCTCATAAATTTAATCAAAACTTACGTATCCTTATTACAAGCCTTTTTAAAAATTCAAACTATATTTATCACGAGTTAATGAAACTCTCCCGACTATCCTATAACTCTATTTAGTTAAAAAGTGATTGCCAAATACTAAATGATTAGACAATGAATACAATAGCAAAATATTCAATTACTTAATAACAATAACGGAACAAATCATAAAACATATCAATCCATTAATGCAAAACTTGATAAATATAAACTCAATGTTATTTCATAACATGAATATTTCAAGATACAAAACAAATAAAATCACAAAGGAATAGAAAATACTTATAATCAACTTTACGGGTATTTTTTATTTCATCTTTCAATATTAAATCAACGTATCTTGAAATATCCCAAAATTTAGGATGGTACTCAAGTGTACTGAAACAAGAGATTCAATAACCTAAAATTAAAGATAACATCATGCAATTAATAAAATAAAAAGAAAAGAAAATTTCTTTAAAATACTATGCGGCTATATTTTTAAGGAAAGCTACTGGATATTCTCTAATTTTCTGCCTCCTGTTTTCGGCTTCCGTATTCTAAAAGCCCGTCTAAGCTACCCTGTTCTCGCGCCCTCTCGTAATTGAAAAGGAATAAAGACCTTCTACCACATGGGCCTTAGGTTACCGTCTTCTTAAAGTTCAAGTGACGAAAGCCTCTTTCTCCAATATTCAAAATCTACGGCTCGACTCCAACTGAAACGGAAAGCCCGTATTAGATGCACTTGAAAATCGGTCAGGACTCTCTAAATAAGATAATGATATTGGGCTGATTTGTCATTTCTTAGATGCGGCCCAGGCTAAATAATTGAGTAGGAGCCTTCACGTCACAAACAAAACTGTAGAGTCATCTCCTGGGATTATGTCAGCTTTTTTCGATGCTCAGCTCCATTCTTGATAGATGCTGTAATTTTCCAAAAAGTGATGCAGCTGTCACGGGTTCTTGGAGATTGGGTTGCTTGGTGTAATGAGCTTCTTTTCTTCCAATTTGTGACTGGTGCCCGTGTTTCCAGTTCATTGCATTTTCAACAGAGGTGGAAGAATCGGGTTGCTGCTGTCAGTTGGAGATTGGCATGTGCGTGTAGCTTCTCGGCTATTTGGGTGCTGTTTGGTCGGTGCTGGTCATGTGGTTACTTGCCGCTCGTATTGGAGTTCTCGGTCGGGCCTCAACTGCTCTGCTGCTGCTTTGCTTGTGTGAAGTAGCTACCGCTGATCGGTGGAGTTGCCGCAGCAACTTGGATGGAGCTCTCGGTTTGGTTTCTTCAATCTTTCAAGAGGCTGCTGCAGTCGAAGTCCTCTGCTCTGCTGCTGTCACTTAAGTTTGTGCGCGTGGGTGGCTCGGCATTTGGCTGTCAAAGGAGCTGCTGGTTGCTGCAACATTTGGTGGAGTTCTCGGCTAGGAGTGTCGCAGCTGCTTGCCATTGTCGTTTGGATAGAAAGCTCAACTCGGCTGCAGTTGTGTGCTCGGTTGGAAGCTGAATCGGCTGCTGCTGTGAACTTTGAAGAGACACGTTAGCTGCTGCAAAGTGAGCTGCTGTTCTTGTTCTGCAGTAAAACTGAAGATAATAAAACCACACAAGTTCAGCTCAAAGCAAAAGAGTATAAAGCTGCTAACACAAACAAAAAAATCAGTTGGTGTCATGAGGAAAGGTGTGATTGTATTAGCTGCTTGTTGTGGTGTTGTTCAAGTTAATTCAAGAAGTTGCTCGAACTGTACAGCAGCTGCTTGGTTCAGCTGTTTGAAGTGGCGCGACGAAAACTGGAGAGCTCCATTTGGGCCTCCTTCTTGCTATCATAAAGTGAATGCAATGAGCTGTTGCACTTAAGAATCAGCAGCCCGGTTTAAGGAATATTGGAGTTTCTGTTCATGAGTCAATTGGAGCTTGGATGTGAGGTGCTTGGAGCTTAATTCAGCTGCTCGAATTGCTCACAGCTGCCACTCGAGTTCCAGGCATCCATGTTTCAGCTGAACAGAATAGGAATGAAGTCTAATAGCTTGGTGTTGGCTTGGTTAGTGCTCTGCTACAGTTTTTATTGGAAGGGCTGCTCCTATTTGGATTGAACAATTGCTTGAGCTTTCACAATTGGTACTTGGCAGCTCGGTTCAATTCTTGACCAAGAGCATAATTATATCTGCTGCTAGGATAGTAAGTAAAACTGCAGTCCACTTGAGCAGCTCTAGTCTGTGGTGTTCTCAGTTCGCGTTGTTGCTGTACATGAGGAGCTTGTGTGTACAAGTTCAGTTATCAAGTTGGCAACACTTCACAAATTTCTTCTAAGTTGCTGCGATTTTCTTCAATATGAGTTGATCACAGGTGCTGCTGCATCTAGCTCTCCAATTAATTTGCCTCAGACTTTATCGATTTGCAGCTTGTGTTCAACACTTTGGACTTGAGTTGCCACTTGTTTTAGATTCTTATTGGCTGCTGCACATTAGTGCAAATACTGGATGTGCTCTGTCCCACATTGATAGAAGGAGCTGCTGCTATGTGAAGTGGTCGTGTGCCCAAAGTAGAGTTACTGTTGAAGTTTCATAGAGGCTAGGAGCCGCTGCTTTTATGTTACAAATCTCCAATTAAACTCCTCGACCATGTGAACTTCTAAGAACCAAGGCAGATTGCTACTCTTGACAAGAAAGAACCGCCGCGCTGTTATCTTTGCATCCAAATCAACAACTTGATTCTTGTCTTGTGTTGGAATGCCAATTGCTTCTGCAGTTTAGATGGAGCTTAGTATTGTAGGGATGTATTAACCATTTAAAACCTAAATTGTTGATCCTTTTTCTCAATATATATAAAATTGATCCAAAACATGTATTTATTAATTTCTAAGCAAAATTTACCATAAAAGTACAAATTACATGTGTGAGTGTATGTTTTAAGTGAAGATAAATGTATACTTTTACACATTTATCACAAAGTTTAGATGTGTAATTTAAAAGTGAAATCACGATTCCATAGAATCATCGATTCCACCTTTAAGGAGGAATTTGAAGGGACAGAATCGCAATTTTATACTATTGTTAATTGAATGAATTTAAAACTACTTATTCAACTTTCACATAAATTATGACATACAATAATTAAAAGTATTTTTAATAATTAATTCTATTTACATATTTAACGTTATTTCATTTCATGAACATTTTGAAATACTAGAAATGATTTATCACTATGGTCATTATTCCATTCAATTTCATTCCACTCCATTCTATTCTATTCTAAACCAATCTTATATATCAAACATAACATTTGTGTCAATGGCGCATATCGGTTTTCCATGTAAAAAGTTTTTCATTATGTTTAAGTGACATAACAAAGGACAACCATTCCAATGCCCCTCTATTTCTTAAGTAGTGTTATAATTAGTAAAACTAAACAGTAGAAGGATGATTGAATAGTATAGTTCTCTTATATCATATTTTATTTGTATAATAATGGATACAAATTTTTATGGTTGTAAATTTTTTTAAAAAATAGTTATTTATTTTATGACCCATCATAAAGTTGAATGATGTGATTTGGGTAAAGTTACCTTTAGAATTTGTGAAAATAAATTTTTGTACCATAAAATATATAGTATAAATTTTTTTAGTTGTAATACAATACCTTGCCTTTTTGTCTAGTAACTTTAGCTAATGTGTAAATCAAGTAATGATATGAAGAATTTGTCTAGTATTATAATATACAAATATGGTAACAAAATGATACTTTAAAGAAAACTTATTGCATACTTACTGAATTATTGTTCCACACATAAATTCCACAAAATATGCTCTTCAATTGAAGGATGTAAGGAAGGTCACTAAATAAAGAAGAGTAATTCATTACCAATATTATGAATGATTGTTTCCTTATATAGTTTAGCATTTTCCTTAATTGCTCTTAAAAACCCCAACCATACTAACACAATTTTTACCATATAACCACTAAATTTATTGCCATTACCAAACCTACCATCACCGTTGGACATACCACTTTGACAAGAGGCCCCTAATATGGCAGTCCAATTAAGCATGAAAGAAAACATTAGTGAACAAGCCCTTGTTTACAAGCGGCTTACCTAGTTTGGTTCCGATCCATTTAGCTTACAACATACGTTTAGTTTGGCTCAAACATATAACAGCTCGTGAATTGGGTTTAATGTGCATCTACCGTGCCTCATGACATGACTTTAACACAAACTAATGCTAATGTTGGTTTAGTAGGTTTAGGTTCCACTTAGGTTTTAGCTTTGCAATCTTAATTCGTTGTATTCTTATGTCCGTGCTTCACTAGATTTGACATGGTCTTTGGCTCAAACCAATTGTAGTGGTGGTTTGATAAGTTATCTAGGTGATAATGATCGTAGTTGGTTAGGTTTTGAAGCTAAGAATGATGACTTAAGTTTGGGGTTCGAAATAAATAGGTATCCATCTGATTTCAATTCTATTAATAATCTACGTGTTGTGTTTTCTTAGTTCAAATATATTATGATAGGAATTGGATAACCAAATCTCTTGACAAGAGCTTAAGCACGAGGCATACATCATATGGCTTGGTAACTTTTCTCTTCTAAGCTAACTCCCAAGGAGGCAAAGCTCATGACCACAAGTAACCTCCCTCGATTTCCGAGCTCCTTCCAACCTTATATAATATCTAAGGTTATGGAATGGCTACCCAAAGAAACCTTAAGCCCTTGAGCACCCCAAGCTACTCATCAAACAACTTGATAAGCTTGCTCAATAGCTCATTCTCTTTCAAGCCACGAGGACACTAAGTTGACCAATTATATAACTTCGAACCTAGCTTATTCTACCTAATAGCCACACTTAACCCGACCACGACACGTATCCTTTGATAGCCATATTATACAAAGAGAGGTAGATATTCATTTCTTGTATTTTATCGAATTGTCCTTTTTTTATGCATACTCTTCCTTGTACTCTTCCTTTTTATGTAAACGCCCATTTTAGTAAACTCTTTCACTGTAAAAGTTGTCTTAGAAATGCAAGTATAAATACCCCTATAAATATAGTCGCAAGGATCATCTTAGCTAATACAAATATTCAAATTCCCTCTATTAGCTTATGCTTATTTTCTAAGTGTACTTTACACTTTACACTTTACTCTTATCTGAAGCCTGGAGCAAGGCTTAGCAGCGAGTAACATGACTCAACTAGCTAAGTGTCATATCTCTTAGTTCGGATTGGTCTATGAGGTTCCTTAATACATAAATCTTAAGAGCAGCTCATAAGTTTGCTTGGTTCCCTTTCAATGGTCATCCTCTAATTCATGCCTTTTGTAGGTTTGAACCTACCCCTAATATAGTTGCCCCTGTCTATTCTTGGCCACAGCTTATCAAACTATTACCAACCTATTCCATCCATAAAAGAAGAAAAAAAAAAAAGTGGAATCTTGAGATTATAATTTAAGTGAGATTTTATCAAATTAATCTTTTATACAAATTGATCCATAATATAACAAAGAAGTAATTTTTGATATAAATCCATCTATAATATAATAAAAAATCATTCTATCATATGGATTTGCATAAAAAATAAAGAACTAAAATAAAGCAAATTGAAACAAAAGAAGGTATTTATCTAAGTTTCAACAAGCTTGATCAGAGTTTACTATGCACACTATTTTATATCCAAATGTATTTCTATAAATAACCAAGCGTGATTGGTTCAACAAATATATGTTTCTATTTCCAATACAAAATTTATTTTTATTGGTATTTTCGGATTATACTAATCATTTCATTAGGTTTTGTAGGTAGGAAAAATGTTGGAGTTGATGAATTTTGTTACAAGACAACGAATCGATATTTTATTCAATTCAAGTTAGTAATTTAAATTTCATCGACATTATTTTCTTTTAGCTTTTTTTTTATATATTTTTACCTTTTACTTTGATTTCTGTTTTCTTAACTAACTTTTAGATCCATTTGTTATATCATGAAATTTTATGCTTTAGCAAATTGGTTGAATTCTATTATAAATAATAAATTAACATATTACTCAATTTAACTCGTTAATTTCAACTTTACTCCTTTTCTATATAAGTAACGCCATATTAACTCTCTCTCTCTCTTCCCTCTCCCCTTCCTCTTACATCTCTCGTTATCGGTCTTTTTTTTTATTTTTTGAACCAATACTTCATGCTAAAAAAAAAAATTGTTGGTAACTCTTTTCTTTATTTTTTTGGGTAATAAAGATAGTTCATTCATAATAAAGTTCATATGAACATAAAAACATTTAGCCATGCTCTAAGATATATAATCCCTTACATGATTTGGCAAAATCAAAGTCTACAAACCCTACAAGCGAGGTTTGATAAAAGATAACATTATTATAATTCGAGTACCCTATTTTAGCTAAGATATCAGCAAGGAAGTCATTATCTCGAGTTGTCCACTTAACCTATACAGTATTAAACTTGGATATCTTTTCCCTACATAGCAAAGCAACATCATGACTTGTGAGTATATAAACCATTTAAATTCTAAGCCTACAATACATTAGAAGCCTCCAAGCAATCATATATGGTCATAATCTTGTTGTAAGATAGCAAAGATGCAATGCTAAGTCCCTTAGTTATACTCCACAACTTATCTTCCAAAAGAGAAACATGTCCAATTTGTTTTGAATATCTAGCAAGTTAGCATCTGTCGTATTTCAAAATAATACCTCATATCCTTCCAGAGTTGTTATCTACTATGGTGGCATCAACAAAAAGGTAATAAAAGTCTTGCCATTCCCATTGCATACTATGGGGAGTTCTTCACAACAAATATTGCGTATTAGATAAATATTTAAAATGCATTATTTTCACTTTTGGATCATGTAAATTTGTTCATAAAATTTTATGGGTACCTAAAAGCTAGAGCTAAATAAATCATGTTGTAAGATGATAGGTTAATGTATTGCTTTATTCAAGTTTGTAATTTTAATTTAGCTTATTTATACACCATATGGTTTTATGATCATTCTTGTGTGCATATTTTCATTATTTACTTCAACCGTTTTTTTTTTTCTTAACTGACTTATTTATTTACTTATTAGATAGGTAATTATGAAGAAATAAATTTATATAATGTGAAGATGAAACAGGAAATGAATTTAGATCATGAATAAGAACTCCATAAGCACAAAGACCGATAAAGCACTTTATAAATATAGTTTATATCTTTATTTTTTATTTAAAATTGCACTTGAAGTTCATAAGAGTTTACCAATTTACTATTTTATCTCTATATTTATTTTGTATATTTATTACACAAGAAATAGAAAGAAAGTATGACATAGAATGATGCATTGAACTAGTTTGGACCAATTATGATCCTTGTAACCTAATAATATTACTATTAATCTCTCTTGAAGATAGATCATGGTTCAAATTCTCCCCTTCCCTACAGTTGAAAAAAAAAAAAAACCAGTGGAGGAATTTCACATTTCTTTTAATAATAAAGTTTCAAATGTTTAGATTGCATCATGATGAGCAATAAAATCCACATTTTACATGTGCATAGTATTCCATAAGCTATTTAATATATTCTTTTACATAATTACTTAATAATTTTACCTCCTCTTAACAAAATTTTCTCTTGTATTATATTGAGCATTTGGTGCTTTCCTTAAATATATAATGATAACTAAACTATTGTTATATCATTTGCTATTTCAAAAGCATGAATGATTCGTCCTAATGGAAATTTATCAAAAAAACATTTATTATTATTAGTGTCGATAATGTAAATATTTCGATAGGATAATAAAATATTTCATTTTAATGGATAAAATAATATAAATATATTGTGATAGTTAAACTACTATATTATTACTATTATTATCATGTTAATAATGTTAGTCATCGATCAAAATAACATAAAAATTTTAATGATAGTCAACTTTGATTTGTACGTTATTGGGCTTTTTAATTAATAATATATAATTTTGAAAACTAAGAAAAAGAGATCGTAATATGAAGACGATTCGATCAATATAATCTTTTATTCAAATCCATATATCATAATCTAAGAAAAACCTAGATCAATTTGTAATACAAATCCATCAATAATATAATGAAAACTTGATCCATAACATGGATTTGCATAAAAGATAACTAAAGCAAATCAAATCGGAACAAAAAAAGGATGGTTATTTTCTAAATGAGCACAAAGATTAATACTGGACTTTATAAATGTAGTTTTAACCTTTTTCTATTTAAAATTGCACTTAAAAGCTTATAGGAGTTTATTAATATATTATTTTGTCTTTATATTTAAGTTAATTTTTTCTTATGTACATTTATATATATTTTAACTACTACTGCTGTTGTTATTATTAATGAATGTTAACAATATTAGTCATTAATTAAAATAATCAATTTAATGAAAATATGTTAACAAGTTAATGATTAAAGAATGAATAATGTTAATATATGATGTATGACTAATATAATAAATATTAATACTAATTCTTATGATGTATGACTAATTAAAACTTAAGCTATCATATGGATTTTAATAAAAACAAAATAATAATTAAAACAGATCAAATAGGGGGAAGAAAGATAAGCTTTGGCCAAGCTTGATCAAATTTATCCATACATACTAATCCATATCCAAATGAATTTATATAAATGATTGGGCATGGAGAGTTTATGACAATATGAATTTGAAGCTCTTACTCTTTATAATAAAAGGATAATTTAATATAATATATCTTTACAACTTTTCATGATATCAATAAAAATTTTTTTAGATCATTTCAATAGTTTAATTATCTCAATTTAAGCCTATAAAACAACAAAGGGGTATTTAAACCCCACCACACTTGATCTTTACCTACTTACATAGGTGGATATAACTATACGTTTTCCTTCAAGTCCTTTACGTCTAGAAACCAGAGTCCAAAACCTATTATTCTAGCTATGTCATCCCATGTGAAAGTCCATTAAGGAATCCCTGCACATGATCAATCACTGCTCCTTTAGGAATCTGCCACTGCAGGCCATTAGAATTAGTGAGTCAAGCACAATCAGCAATCAAGATCAATTAGGCCAATTATCGATTGCTCTAGTTAGATCATTTCTAACCTAGCAAGCATAAGTAATAACAAACACCGTGTACTTGGAATTGTTCCAAGGTAAAAAACAATACTTTGATCTTAACCCAAACAAAGTCAAACCTCGATAAAGGAAACCGAACACCACCAATCTAAAAGAAACAAGTAGCACGTTAACCTTACATTCTAAGATTAAGTCCTAACTAGGAGTTATCTAAAAGCTTAATATTTTTTCAATTAAGGTCTCGGAAGAAAACGTTAAGTCAAAATAATAGTAATAAAATAATACGAGTAAACTAAAAAGGTAACATAACTATATATATAAGATCACTTCTATAGTTTCTCGTAAAGTACATAATATATATATATATATAAGAAGGTATAAAAAATGGACACATAATTAGAGTACCAAATCATATAGGTTATCAAACTGATATGATAAATAAATAATATGTACTTGTTGGAAAATTAATATAATTTGTAAAAAAAAAACCTCATAAGGAATGACAAAGTAATCATCAACAAATAAAATGGACATACTATATAATATATTATATGCCACATATATACACCAGTACTAGTGTGATAAAATAGTTAGATTATAAAAACATCAATAATAATAATAATAATAATAATAATAATAATAAATTGTACTAATAATAGAAAGATTAATAGCATACTAATTGGTAGTAGGGAGATATGTAGAGTACAATCGTTAACATACTATATAAATAATCAGAATCTTGGCCCCAAGATACATATATATCTATAATCAATAATTCAAGATACAATTAAATATACTATACATTCATAATACTAAGGTGAATAAAATACTTAAATAAGACATACTAGTCATAATATAATATTACAGCACACCAAATTGACATTTAAGAGCTTTATACAAAATACAATTATTAGCATAATTCTGTAAATAAACAAAAATTAGTGACCTACTTGAATACCATAGAAAACAGAAAATTGACCGTAACATAATCATCAATAACTAATCTTCCTAAAATGATAAAATATATTCAACAATGGCTCTCATATAAAATGACAGTATGACGTGATAATCAAATAATTTAAAAGTAGAAATCGAATACTAACAATACTTAATTCAACACTAATAATGGAAATAATAAATAAAATAATCGTAATAAGGTATATGCTATATTTATGGTACCTAAAATGAAATCGGAATGGCTCTCGAATATAAATTTGAGACGAAATTATTAGATGGCACGAACAAGAATCTAACATACACAAAAATATAGAAATTATAATTTATTTAATAAAATATCTAAATAATTAATTAATGCTATTTATCAGAAAGCTCGGAATGCGCGAAAAGCAATTATTGGGAAGTTGTCAAGAAGTCTAATGGAAGTTTACGAGAGAAATAACTAGGCAAAAGGTATTGGAGTGGTTTAACGCTTGGAAATTCCAACGAGCGAAAGAGGGAGGAGTGAAGTTCATCTTGTCTGTTAGGGAAAAGTCTGGTATGAGAATTGGAATGGAGGGGGGTTTTCTAGAGTTGGGAATTGGTTAAAAGCAAGGGTGGAGTCCGGCTCTTGAAATTGGGGAAAGCAATGATTGTAGGGGTGTAGGGAAATTGGATTGGTAAAGGGATGGTTGGAGTCCGACTCTACCTATGGACTGCTCGATTAGGTTATGAAGGGGAAGGAGCCTGTTAGGAGAGAAAGGGATAGAAATTGGGGTTAGGGGTGAGAATTGAGATGAAGGAAAGGGGGATAACGAAAGAGAACAGACACGAAAGAAAGAGAATAGGAAGTAAGGCAGCTATGGTGAGCGGAAAAAAAAATATAAGATTTAAGGTAGGGTTTTATGATAGTTTAATCTAAAACTTTCTAGGATGTAGGATTCTAGAATATACCGTAATGAAATATGTATTTATTTTTAGATAAAAAGATAAAAAATTAATTGAGATGAAACATAAATATAGTATTTAGAAAAAAAAAATCCTATATACAATTATCTTAATGTAAAGTACTAATAAAATTATTATACACTATACGAAAAATAAAATTTACTATACTTAATGTATACGTAAAAATAAAGATTTTAAAATAATCAAATCAGAATCTTAATTTCGATTTCTAGTGATACTAACTTAAGTAAGTTTACGATTTAAATAAAATACTAACTAATTAGGGTATTTTAGTAGATATAAGAACCTGTAATTTTAGAGTTGTATTATACTCTAGGTTTTTGTTGTTATTATCTTTAAGGTTAAAAAATGTAATAGCATTGATTAATTAATTTATTTTTATTTAATTAATATCACAATGTGGGTATATAGTTTTCTAAAATTTGGAGTTTTATATGAATACGAGTCCTTTTCTGAAAAAAAATATTATGTATAAGGGCCCCATATAAAAAAATATTATAAATGTGGTATTGTGACACATGTGCCTTTACTTTTTGTTATGTTTTACACTGAAGGCACATGTAAACTAAAGGTACATGCCAAGTATGCATCTTCAATGTGCTATATATAAATACCCCAATCTATATAACGAGGCTTCATTTTCACTCCAACTAAATTCTAAAACATCTAAAACATAGAGAAAATTAGAGGAAAGCCAAAGTTAAAGTTTCTGTCCAATTTTTCACGCTAGTGTACATCTAAAACAGGTAATAGTTCATAGTTTGGATTTGCAATTTTTTTTTTATCTTAATAGTAATCATATTATACTTTTTTTGTATCAAATAAATTATTACTATATTACGTTTGTTGAGTAGTCATAAATGTACTGTGAGTTGTCTAATTTACTGATATTTCATGAAAATTTATTATATTTTGTTTATATTATGGTGTTTTTTTATGTTTCGATAGATAAATTATACGAATGTAGGTATGAATAATTTTAGCATGTAGATTGAAATAGCTATACATACATACATATCTCTCTCTCTCTCTCTCTCTCTCTCTATATATATATATATATATATATATATATATATTGGTGTTTGCAATGTATTAAGTTGCATTAATGAGTTAAAGTTAGGTAGTACGCAACGCAATTTAACAAGATAACTTCGTGCATTTTGTTAAGTTGTCGCTTGATGTGTAGATGAAGTTTTTTATATCATCTAAATGTGCAATTAATCGTTGCATTAATAAGGTGAAAATGTCAAATTACGTGAAAATTATTATGTATGTGAACATAAATATTGTGATAGGTAACTAGGGACTGGAGTATGATAGGGAGTCTGTTAAGAAGCTAAAGATTATGAAGGATCTAAACTTCTCACATTTCATTCGGAGAATTTGTGAATATGCCGTAGTTGACTCAAATGGTGTTAAACTCGTGCACAGGTATCCCTTTTTTCATGATGTTGGAGTTGCTTATAAGTTGATGGTCATTAAAGACAACGAAGATGCTGAGATTTCATTGAAATAGCCGAGTTTTTTAGGGAACAAAGTATTCATAAAGTGTACATAAGGCATATTGGGGAATCGAGTGCTCGAGTAAAGCATGAAATACATGGGCCGAACAATCTGACCCTTCTAGATCCCAATATGTACTCTATAATGACCGATGTAAAGTAAAAGAATAAGGATCAATTAAATGAATTGTGCATGAATTTCATTGAGTACAAGCACATAGATATCATAGAAGAGCAGCTTAACGAAGCATTAAGTTCTATTATTAAACATGAAGAGTTTTATGATCTGTATGTAGAGATAATGCACATAGACATAAATGTTGATAGTAATAGGTAAGATGAGACAGATGGAGATGGTGATGAGAATGACGTTGGACTTGAAGATGACCACATTAAGGATTTGGGAGAACCTCAAGTGAGACTAGATATTGTTAGGAGTAGTTTGCAGTCTGGCCATTTCACGAAGACTGCCCAAGCAGGCCCTGTTGTTGTACTCGTATCCATAAAGAAATGAACCGATGGACAGGCTTATGAGAGATCTTATCCCATTTTACAATAGCCAATATGATTGTAGAGGATATGCGACATTTGAGAGAGACGTTAACGAAATATATAGCAACATTAACAGTTTTGCCGACTTAAGTATTGGCATGCGTTTCAATAAGAAAAAGAATCTCATAGATATGGTTAAGCCGTTCTACATAAGGAACTATTATGATTTCCACATAGAGATATTGAAATGAACTGTATGCGTTGTTTACTGTAAGAAAAAGAAAGAAGGTTGTAAGTGGAGGCTACAGGCTTATTTGAAGAAGGTAGAGGGTCTTTTTAAAATCATAATTCTAAAGGGTCCGTATACTTGTGTGAACCCGATGATAAACCGGGACCATCTTCAGATCAATGGCAACATGATGACTAGGCTATTTGTCAATAGTGTATGGAATAATTTGATGTGAAGATACCTGATCTTGTAGCTAGTGTACAAAATATGTATAGATATACAGTAAGTAATAGGAGAGTTTTCAAGGCTAAGAGGAAGGCTATTGAGATGATATACGGTAGCTAGGAGAAGTTATATAATGAGTTACTGAGGCTATTGAATGTAATGAAGCTAAGCAATCCGAAGATACGGGTGAATTAGGGTTGGAATAGTTTACTGAAGCAAGGTGAATCTTAATTCAAGTGGGTTTTCTAGAAATTTGGGCCATGCCTTCAAATACTGTTGACCTATTGTATGCGTTGATGGTACATTCTTATACTGAAAAGTATGGGCATGAGTTGTTAGTGGCTTATAGCATAGATGAAAACAATTCAACAGTTCCATCAGCTTTTGCTCTTATTGACACAGAATCAGCAGAAACCTGGAGGTAGTTCCTACGAAAGCTTAAAGTGCATTGTGGTTGGTTAGAAGGGGGAAACCTTATGTCTTATATTTGACAGAGCACCTGGTATCGATTTCGCATACAAGGAACCATTGGTAGGGTGGTAGCCTCCGTTTGCAGTTTGAAGATACTGTCTACGGCATATTGCTAGTAACTTCAATATAGCTCATACAAATCAATTGTGGAAGAAACTTGTTTGGTTTGCAGGTGTTTAGGCACAAGAAAGGAAATTCAAATATTTCATAAATAATTTGGCACGAGTTAAGGAGGAGACTCCTACATAATTTGATAATGTCAATTTGGACAGGTAAACGCTTGCATATAATGGATATTACCGTTTTTAGCACATCACATTAAACATTGTCGAGAGTTATAATTTCGTTTTGAAATCAGCGCATGGATTACCAGTCACTGCATTAGTGAAGAAGATATTTCATAATTGTGTTACCTATTAGGAGGAGAGACATAAAAACACTAGGGAAGCAATTGATTCTGGCAAGATTTATACTAACTATGCTCTATTGATGTATGGAACATAGAGAAGGCAAGCAAGTGCATAGAAAATCATTTCATTCAACCTATAAAATGGTCTTTTCAAGATTTTGATTGACAGTCGAATGATCAAGACAAGCTTTAAGGGAGGAGGAAGGATACATACGGTTGACTTCAAGGGCCGCACATACATATGTCAAAAGTGGCAAATATATAGGGTCCCCTACTCCCACACATGTGTTGCTGCAACGAGTATGATGGTGGACAACAAATCGGCAATAGGGCTATGGTATAAGTAGGCAAACTAGATTGATTGTTACTGAACTCATTTCTACTCAATTGGTGATAAGATGAACTGGTTGCAAGTTAGCTTCCTTTATCTCCACCCAAACATTGACCGATTAGGAAAGAAAGGTAAACATAAGCGTAAGCGATATCATATGGAGATGGACATTCGAGAGCAGTTAGATAAAATTAGATGCAAGACATGTAGGTGGGAAGGACATAATAGGAGGAGGTATCCAAAGATTAATAAAGTTGGTACATATTGTTTTTCTACCTAGGCATTATGTTAGACTCCATGCATAAGCATAGTGAGATGCATGTTTGTTTTTTTTTTATTATTTACTAACCATGTTCGTATGTGTTCACAAGATAGATGGAGCCGGGACTTATTAATCCACGCGTATTTATGAGGCAGGCCAACCACCATTCATAGGTCGTTTGGGAGGATAGGGTTAGTAATAACAATCTCATTTACATTCAAAATTTTCATGAAAGTTGTATTACTTGCTAACTTCATTAATCGTTTGTGTAGAAGGTTGCCTGTGCACTAAGAGTATGGCATAGCGAAATGTCCTTACATAAGGAAGAGCAAGATATTCCAATACATCCTAGAGTGGAGCCTTACGCACAAGAGGCTAGTTTCTAAGGAGTTGCACAGCTTTCATTTATCATGTTGGATTGACATCTGATTATAGCTTTTGTTGAGAAATAGAGACCCGAAACATACATGTTCTACCTACCTACTGAAGAGATAATTATTACACTGCAAAATGTTGAGGTCTTGTTTGAGCATCTGGTACAACGGTTTGTAGTGGCGGTTTGGACTAAGATGGCTGATGATGAGAGTTGAGTTGACGTAAGGGAGAGATTGCTGATGCCAGGTCCGCTTAAATGAGTGATGCTTGTTTATCTCTTACATGATTGCAAGAGCACTTCTAGATACTTCCCCATGGGATGGAAGGCGAGACAATTCTACAGTATACGTGTGCCCACATACTTAGCTTGATTAAGGGGAGGGGGGATTCATATTTGCGGATAAATCCTCTAGTCTTATTCACCTCGTGTTCCTACCATTGTTGGAGGATTTCTTTGTAGCTGGGCAATTTAGCTAGGGTGGTGTTTGCTTGGCATGGTTGTATCAGCAATTGCTTTACCTCGTCATTTGACGCTCATGAGTTTGGTGGGGCGACGATTCTACTTCAAGTTTAGGCTTGGGATAGATTCTCATATGTTACCTCGCTTAGTCGATACTGTTTTATTATTGATGAGGATATGCTATTGGCGGTCAGATGGAGGGTAGTGCGGGATAATACTTGGCATCCAATGTATGTAGTGAATGTCTATCGCATTGTGTTTGACATGCAAATGCCGCAACAGCTATGATATGATAACTTCTTTTATTTCCTGTCCTTCTATCTGACCTAAGTGCTAATCGTCGTTGTTTCGTCAATTTTTTTTTCCTTTTTACCTGCTAGGTTGTATGAGAGCCTTATATGGAGGAGCTACTACCTCACTTCTGCATTATTGGGTGATACATTTGGATTGCCCGAATACCACTCATATGTTTTCACATCATTGAGTGGTATTTCCCAGACCGTTTCATTCGGTAGTTTGGAGGATACTAATACACCCCCCTCTAGGATTTTGACACCTCTGAGCAGCTCCATCATTTAGACCTTTAGGGTAGGACAAATGTTGACCGGATCAATACACATGTTGCGTACATCTAAGCTTAGGGATAAAGATATGGATTCTTAGTATATATTTAAAGTCCTTGAAGGGTTGACGAGAGTTATTGGCCATAGTATAGACGGATCACCCGATGTTACATTATACACTAGGGGGTGTTACATTATACACCGGAAAACTGCTATTGATCGGCTGGTAAGTACATGTGAAATTGTCTATTAGTTTCTATAATTGTTCATACTTATTATCATATATTTTAACACCTGTTTTTCTACTTATTTTAGGTGGATTCGCTTAGGAGTGTGCGATTGATACCTAATTATCTTATAATGCTAAGTATTGTAGATGAGGCATTGCAGTTCGTTGAGCAATACAATGACCTCATCTTCTACCCATAGCATGGGGGTATATAGTAGCTACTTCATGTAGATCATAGTGAGGAGCAAGGACCACTTGTGAATGAAGATGTACCGACTCCTCGTGCACTACTTAGGGGCAGAGCTAAAGTTTAAGGAGGTAGGGCTTGATCGGGACATCGCCAGGCAAACCTTAATGATGATGTCCCATTACATAGACGTCATTCCATAGACCTCGAGTAGATCAAGGAGGGATACGGCACATAAGCCGAGTCAAGAATTGCCTTTACCTCGAGAGTAGAATCCGGCTTTAAGGTTAGATCTATCTCTTATATGATTCCTTAGTTCTAGCATCATCCTGATCTTACAACTCCACTGGTACCTCAAAAGTGATGTTCCACCCTTACATAGTCCTCTATAGGTGAGGGCATCACTCAGCTGCAACTTGCCCCTTCAATCGACCCAATTTCTCTTAGGGAACTCGACATTAATGATTTACCGCCTCAGCCTATGTAGTTACATGACGTACGAGGGTGTTCACTTCTATCCTGTGTCGTGAGGACTTTCTCACGGTATAGGCAACAGTAGATATGTTTTGTCTATTTTTTTTCTTCTTTTAACATTGTATTGACATTAACATAGAGTCATGACATATTTTGTATATATATCGATTATTTGAAATGCAGTTTAGTTTTCATCAGAAATCGTAGTTCGTTGCATTCTTTATTTACCCTGACATTGCAATTTTCAATTATTTTTTACTATAACCAACTCTTATGGTAAATAGATGATAATTGCATACGCTAATTTTTTCCCTCCTCGATATCTTTGTTAAGGCGTTCCATTGACCGTTATTTTATGTAATTAATTTTTGTATCAAATTTTTCTTTCAGTTTGTAGTGTGCTAGTGGAAGTATAAGTTTTAATTGTATGGAGTTGGGGGAAATTAGACATGCAAAATCGACTAAGCTAAAGGTGTATCAAGTACATATGCTTATTTAAAAAATTTAATTTGAATTGAAGGCGTATTTATTAGATACGCCTCTATGCCTTCAATGTAAAAAACTACAAAAAATGAAGGCTTTCTATAATATTTTTCGAAAAATGATACTTATTCACATAAAACTCTAAAATTTGTATCATATCTTATATACTTTAGAATATCGGTTCCAAGATAAATATAGGATATCCTGATATAATACCTGTACCCTATTTTGTTTGAGGGTAGGTTTTGGAAATTATTATTTATAATCTATCCTTATTCGCTCACTTAAGTATAGGTTTCGAAATAGGTATAAAGTATATGACTTCAAGCTCATACTCTATTTCATGAGAATGGATTCCAAGAAATACTTATTGGAACCTATCTTGTGACTATAACTATTGGCTTGAAACTGGGGTTATTTCTACTAATTGTGATCCTTAATAACCATGGGAAATTTTTCTAAATAGAGTACGAGTCAGTATCTTATATGGAAAGATACCTGAAGATTTTATATATGGTAGGATGTAGAATTCTCTACTTCCTTGAAAAATCTTAAAGCTGGAGTAAATTCCAAAAATTAATCACCAAAAAGTCCTAGCTATCACATTTAAATATAAATTACCCAGAGAAGACCCACCCGCAACGCCAACACTAATACAAACGCCCACCTCAACCCTCTCATTCTCTCTCTTTTCCCTTCCTTGCTTTGGGGTTTCGCTACCTCTCTCTCTCTCTCTCTCTCCGCCTTTTCTTTCTCTCTCTCTTCTGTACAGTCAAAGCTTCGGATGTTTATGGTAATATTCTCTCTATATGTTCTTTTATCCTTTCCTTATTCTGTTCATATATCTGATCTGCTTTCAAGAGTTTATTTAGGGATTTTATTATTTAAATCAATTTTTTTCCATTGTTTTGTGATTACTGATTAAGTTTTTGCTTTCTGACTCTTACTTTAGGTTACAGTAGCTGGAAGTAGGGACTCTTGAGATGGCATCACTAAGATCGAGCTTGCCGTCGCGACTCCGGCAACTCTTGTCAGGCGAGACCGCCGTTGGACCCACCATCAGGCTGGATTCCGAAACTGTCAGTCTCTCTTTATCTTTTTCTCTCCGTGTAATTCTATACATGTACTGTCTTATGCGCATGTATTTTGAATTAGGGTTTATGTGTGAGTAGCAGAGTATGAGTTAGATAGGTAAATGAAGGTTTTAGTTTGTATTGTTGTCTTGAAGTATCTTAAGAAGCGCTTCAGGTTCAATGGAGAAGGATGCTGTGACAGTGTTATTGGCCCTGTGGGTCTTCATCAGTCTCTGAGTTTATTGGCGGAGTCAACTGTATGTTTATAAGTGTATTCTATATTTCGTAAGCGTTCTTTTGGGGGTTATGTATGGGTGGAGAAGTATTGTTAGTAGATGAATAAGGTATTTAGTTTGTATCATTAGTTCCAAGTGTGGCATGGTGGAACCCTTGGTTATTGGGTTTTAGGGTTTTTTGGCTCCACTTATAGTTTATTGTGCAGGTTTGTGTTCTAGGGCTTTCATCGTTGTATATTTTATGTTATGTTTTTATTTTATTTTATTTTTATTATTATTATTCTTATTACTATTATATAAAACGGTAAAGTGTATTGATTGCCGAGTTTGTTTTAAGAGTAGGGCAAGGGGGTGGTACTGCAGGGAGATTAAGGAATGGCTTAAGTGATCAGAGTCCGTATTTTTTTTTGTTTATGCTCAGTTGTTCATGCTGCCTTTTGTGTTTGTTTTCACCCATTTCATTTAGTTCTACGTTATTGAGTATTTTCTTTACCTTTTTGTTTTTAATTTTTTTTTAAGAAGGAGAAAAGAGTTTTGAGTCTTGAGAGAGCTAGTTGCAGGTCGCTGATGATTGTTGTTTTGGCAGTTTTCTTTCTCTCCGTGCTCTTTTGTTATTTCAATTTTGATGTGGTTAAGGTTACTTGAAGTTGATTTGCTGTTAAGCATATTTCGTAAGTGCAGTGATTGTCCTCTTTTTTTTTTTTTTTTTGCTTTATAAACAAGTGACACTTTAAATTACAAAGCACAAGAGTAAATATGCCCTGTGGCCCTGTGGCTCTTTTTCATGCTCTGAAATAGGATGGTCTATAACATGGATTGGAGTAACAGGTTACCATGTGGTGCAAAAATTATCCCTTTTGGGGTGATTTGATAGCTAAATAATCAGGTACTCCCTTTACGGAACTGTTCCATGTTCATAGTAAGCATCGGCATTGTTACAAATTGCACAAGGTGCAGTGACTAGGAAAATGTCGTGAACCTGATCGAGCTTCATCTGTATGTATAGCAATCTATAGGAGAACGAATTCTATGTTTTGTTGGATTAGTAACAGTAAGGATTCTGTTTAGGCAGCTGCTGGATAGGAAAAGTAACTCTGTGAATTTCTATATGGCAATGAAATTATTTGTAGTGAAACTGCAACATAGCAGATAGTTTGATTATTCTGTAGAAGACTTGAGTTCCAAAAGATGTATGTCAGTACCCTACTCTTGAATTCAAAGGGAATATTGAGGCATTTGTACTACTATTACTGAAGGATTCCTTCTTTATTTCCTTTGCTGTATAATTGGGTATGCAAATTTTGTTAAAAACCTTTTCCTCCTCCTAGAGTATATAAAAGAACATATCTGGATGGTCAATTTGACATTTGTTGCACCTCCTTTCTCTCCATTCTTAATGTATATCCATGTTCTCCTCCTTTGGCTTGTTCTTTAAAAAAATATTTTCTTAGATCGTAGGTTATTTGATTAATTGATTGAAATAGAATATCTCATTTTAATTACATTATTTGAGTAACGTTAACTTAGGGCCTCCTCCTTATTCTGCCTTCCGTTATTAGTTGTACTTAACTTTTCTTTCCATTGAGAATAGAATTATTACAATAGTTGACCTGCCTATTGGGAATATGGCGTGAATATTGTTGTAACCGAGTTATTGCAATAAAAATCTTTTGGCTGATACAATAAATCAATTCTTTTTTCTAAATATTGCATAAATAAATACTAAAATTAAAAACATAAAAAAATAGAAAGCTGTGAAGAAATTGTTGGATAGAGGGGCAGAATGGCTTTGAACATTGATTTTTCCACTGCATATGCAATGTTGGCTAGTGTAGGGAAATGAGGGACTCCTTTACGATTCCTATAGATGCTTTTCTTAATCAGTTGATTGAGATAATTGGAATAAAAGTGAATTTAAAAATGCCTTGTTTACAATAAAGTGAAATGTTAATGCAAGGTGTATGCATTTTTTCAAGTTAGGAACCTTGCAGCCTTGTGGTGGTTTAAATATTTTAGAGTAAGAGTGAAGTTGCTTTGTTTTTGGAAATTGGTATGTTTGACCCGGATGGTAGACTTTTGAAAAGTAGCTGTGCATTTCCTCTTTCCCCTTTTAGGGGATAAATTGTTGTGCTCAATGTTTGAATATCTACATTTTGTAATTTAGTATTTAAATTTTCTGATTTTGTGATATAGGTCATGATTGGCTGACTCCGTGGATGTAGCCCTGCGTTTTTTTTTTTTTTCCTTTTCTTAAGTAATAATAATATTAATAAACCATAAAAGTAAAAACTGCTGTTCATTTTGAATGATAGTATGTTCAGGGGTATCTTTGCCAGCATGAAAAAATTTCACTGAAAAGAAAATATCTTGGTTTTTAAGTCAAAATTCAAACATGGTCTAACTTACAAAGTATAGGCTTCTCTGATTGTTCAATCTACATGGCTAGACAGATGAGGTTTTAATTAAGGAGTCTGAGTGAGTTGAATTGGCATGGGCAGAAGAGTAATATTTGGGATGCAAATTTGGAGATTGTGGCTGGGACCAAATATTGCAGCATTTATGATTTTGTCGGAAATTGTGGTTTAATAATCTTGTCTAACTTGTATTAGGCATCCGATGTAAAGGTCCTTGAATTCATATAATTTGAGTATTTTTTGGTCAGCTTGAATGTATGTGGTCCCTATAGAGGCATCTTCTAATTGAGACAATCCATTAATCTAAGGTGAATGGAAAAGTCTGGCTTCTTCTTTATTGTTAAACTGAATGACAAAGTTTACCTATGATGTGAACCTGACACTCAAGCTTCAGATTGCATAACGACATAGTTTACCATCTATTGGAAGGCTCCTTGAAGGTCACATGAGTTACATACTCAAATAAAAAATTTACCTTTACATATTGGCAAACAATTGATGGGATTACATCCAAGCAATTGGCTATTTATTTGAATCGAATCACATGTTAAATGAACATGAAGAACTATACAGAAATGAGAAGTATCATTCAGAGATTTATGAATTCTTCTAATGGAGAAAAAGGCCTCCAGAAAGGATATTGCTGCGAACATTTCTCATTTAGTTGTTTTCATTGGATTCAATCATGATTGTTTTGTGGAAGCAATCTACAGTAAAAAATATGACCAGTCTGATTATAGCAATAGATATAAAATCTTCTTTCATTCCTCCTGTTATGCTCTTCACCTCAGCCATCTCTTGTCTTGCAGCCTCCTAGGGTCAAAGCTTTCATTGACAAGGTAATCCAAAGTCCACTACAAGATATAGCAATACCCCTTTTCGGATTCCGTTGGGAGTATGATAAGGTGATTACATGCTCTATATGTTGTTTTTTGCCTTAGCTGTAATTTGTAACTTGTTATTAAATGCTTTTCTTCAATTTCAGGGGAATTTCCATCATTGGAGACCGCTGTTTCTGCATTTTGATACATATTTTAAGACGTATCTGTCATGTAGGAATGACCTTCTTCTGTCAGATAATATTACAGAAGACAATCCTTTTCCAAAACATGCAGTTCTGCAAATATTGAGAGTAATGCAAATGGTACTGGAAAACTGTCACAACAAGAGTTCGTTTGATGGATTAGAGGTATGCAGATGAACAATTCTTTTAATATGCATGGTGAAAGTTTCTGCTGTTATCATCAATCTGATGGTCTCTATTTCTTCTTGTTCCTTGGACAGCACTTCAAGCTCCTGCTTGCATCTACTGATCCTGAAATTCTTATAGCTTCATTAGAGACTTTATCTGCTCTTGTGAAGATAAATCCTTCCAACTTGCATGGGAGTGGGAAGACGATTGGGTGTGGTTCAGTAAACAGTTATCTCCTATCTCTAGCACAGGGATGGGGAAGCAAGGAAGAAGGCTTGGGTTTATATTCAAGTGTTGTGGCAAATGAGAGAACCCAAGAAGAAGGGCTATGTTTGTTTCCAACTGAAACGGATGAAGTGGATAAATCTCACTATCGGTTGGGTTCCACTCTCTACTTTGAGCTGAATGGGGTCAATTCTGAAAATGCAGATGCCGGCGTTGATGCACAGGCTTCTAGTTCGAGAGTGATTCACATTCCTGATCTCCATATGCGGAAGGAGGATGATCTTGTTTTAATGAAACAGTGCATTGAGCAGTACAATGTTCCTCCTGATCTTCGGTTTCCCTTGCTTACCAGAATCAGATATGCGCATGCATTTCGGTCGGCAAGGACATGTCGGCTGTACAGTCGGATTTGCCTTCTTGCATTCATTGTTCTTGTTCAGTCTAATGATGCTCAAGATGAACTTGCGTCCTTCTTTGCCAATGAACCAGAATACACAAATGAGTTAATTAGGATTGTCCGCTCAGAAGAGTCTATTCCTGGAAACATTCGGACTCTTGCTATGCTTGCTTTGGGTGCACAATTGGCTGCATACATTTCATCTCATGAGCGGGCACGTATTCTCAGTGGTCTTACTTTTACTGCTTCTAATCGAACTGTTCTTCTGAATGTGCTCCAAAAGGCTGTTCTATCACTAAATAATTCTAATGATCCATCGTCTCTTGTCTTTGTGGAAGCTTTGCTTCAATTTTATATGCTCCATATTGTTTCATCTTCTACCTCAGGTAATAACCTTAGGGGTTGGGGGACACTTCCAACATTCTTGCCGCTTCTGGAAGATGCAGATCCGAGCCATATCCATCTTGTTTGTTTAGCAGTGAAGACAATTCAAAAACTCATGGACTACAACAGTTCAGCAGTTTCTCACTTCAGGGAGCTGGGGGGAGTTGAGCTTTTAGTGCAGAGACTTCAAGTAGAAGTGCATAGAGTTGTTGGTGTTGCTGGAGGTAGTACTGATTCAGTTGTCATTTCTGGTGAGTGCTCAAGAGCTGATGATATGTTGAGCTCACAGAAGAGGCTCATTAAGGTTCTGTTGAAGGCCCTTGGCTCTGCTACATATTCACCTGCAAACCCCTCTAGATCCCAAAACTCTCAAGACAGCTCTCTTGCTGCTACTCTTTCCCATATATTTGGGAATGTAGAAAAATTTGGTGGTGACATTTATCACTCAGCTGTGAGTCTTATGAGTGAGATTATCCACAAGGATCCTACTTGCTTACCCACATTATTTGAAATGGGCCTTCCAGAGGCATTTTTGTCCTCAGTTGTTGCTGGAGTTCTTCCTTCGTCAAAGGCTCTTACATGTGTGCCTAATGGCCTTGGTGCAATCTGTCTTAATACCAGAGGAGTGGATGCAGTTAAAGAAACTTCAGCAATACGCTTCCTTGTTGATGTATTTACCAATAAAAAATATGTTGTGGCGATGAATGAAGCTATTGTTCCTTTAGCAAATGCTGTTGAAGAACTTTTGCGTCATGTATCCTCATTAAGAAGTGATGGAGTTGACATCATTATTGAAATTGTTGATAAGATTTCTTCCTTTAGGGAAAGTGGTGATGTTGGATCTTCAGGAAAAGTTACTGGGAATACTGCGATGGATACAGATTCTGAAGAAAAAGAAAGTGGAAGTAGTTGCTGCCTGGTTGGTTCGATGGATTCAACTTTGGAAGGCATCAGTGATGAGCAGTTCATTCAATTGTGCATCTTCCATTTAATGGTGTTGGTTCATAGAACAATGGAAAATTCTGAAACGTGCCGCTTATTTGTGGAGAAGTCAGGGATTGATGCTTTGTTGAAGCTACTGTTACGGCCTAGTATTGCCCAGTCATCTGAAGGAATGTATATAGCGTTACACAGTACCATGGTTTTCAAGGGTTTTACGCAAAATCACTCTGCTCCACTTGCTCGAGCCTTCTGCACTGCACTTCGGGAGCATTTGAAAAAGGCTTTGACTGGCTTTTCTGCTGTTGCTGGGTCGTTTTTGCTTGAGTTGAGTGTGGTCCCAGATGAGGGGATATTTTCATTGCTTTCCCTTGTCGAATTCCTTTTAATTCTTGCTGCCTCGATGGACAACCGCTGGGTGACTGCGTTGCTCACAGAATTTGCAAATGGAAGCAAAGATGTTTTGGAAGATATTGGACATGTACAACGTGAAGTGATGTGGCAGCTTGCTCTCCTTGAAGATGCAAAGCTTGACATGGAGGATCAGACTGCAGGATCTGCCACTGAGTCACATCAGTCTGAGTTAAATACAACTGAAAATGAAGAACAAAGGTTTAATTCATTCAGGCAGTTCCTAGATCCCTTACTAAGGAGGAGGACATCTGGATGGAGTGTGGAATCACAGTTTTTTGATCTTATAAATCTATACCGTGATCTTGGTCGGGCAACTGGCCTTCAGCGACTCACTGCAGAAGCTTCTTCAAGCCTCCGTCTTGGATCTAATCATCGGGTTCAAGAGTTGGATGCTCCAGATGGTGGCAGTAGGAAGGAGTTGGATAAACAGAAATCTCATTATTCTTCATGTTGTGACATGATGAGGTCACTTTCTTTTCACATTACTCATTTGTTTCAAGAGCTGGGAAAAGTGATGTTGCTTCCATCTCGTCGGCGTGAAGACACTGTGACTGCAGCCCCTTCGTCAAAATCTGTAGCATCAATTTTAGCATCCATTTCTATGGATCACATGAATTTTGGTAGTCATTTAGACCCTTCTGGAGCTCAAGCTTCTGTATCAACAAAGTGCCGGTATTTTGGTAAGGTTATCGATTTCATCGATGGCATTTTGATGGACAGGCAAGATTCTTGTAATCCAATTCTACTAAATTGTCTGTACGGACATGGAGTAATTCAGTCAATTTTAACGACATTTGAGGCTACCAGTCAGCTGCTCTTTACAGTGAATAAGATTCCATCTTCTCCCATGGATACTGATGATGTTAGTGTAAAGCAGGAGGAAAGGGAAGAAGGAGATAGCTTTTGGTTATATGGTCCCTTAGCTAGTTATGGCAAACTGATGGACCACTTAGTGACATCATCATATGTGCTCTCTCAATTTACAAAACACTTGCTTACTCAGCCTTTGATCGATAGTGAGGTCCCTTATCCACGGGATGCTGAGACTTTTGTCAAGGTCCTCCATTCTATGGTTCTGAAGGCAGTACTTCCTGTATGGACCAACCCTCATTTTACTGAATGCAGTTCTGATTTCATTTCAACTGTTGTTTCTATCATTAGGCACATATTTTCTGGTGTTGAAGTGAAGAATGTTAGCAGCAGCATCAGTTCCCGTATAAGTGGCCCACCTCCTAACGAGACATCCATCTCAACCATTGTTGAAATGGGTTTTTCTCGCTCCAGGGCAGAAGAAGCTTTAAGACAAGTTGGGTCGAACAGTGTGGAACTGGCAATGGAATGGTTATTTTCTCATTCAGAAGAAACCCAAGAAGACGATGAGCTAGCTCGTGCACTTGCAATGTCTCTTGGGAATTCTGAATCTGATGCAAAAGAGGATGGTCCTAATGAGACCAACCAACATCTTGATGCAGAGATGATCCAGCTCCCTGCAGTGGATGAATTGTTAATGACATGTTTGAAGCTTCTTCAAATGAAAGAATCGCTTGCTTTTCCAGTTCATGACCTGTTCATGATGATTTGTTCCCAGAATGATGGGCAATATAGGCCCAGTGTCATTTCTTTTATTATTGACCAATTGAGGAATTGCGGTTCAGTATCTGATAATAGACAGGTTACTCTGCTGTCTTCGCTCTTTCATGTTCTTGCCTTAATACTCAACGAAGATGCAGTGGCAAGAGAAGCTGCTTTGAAGAATGGTTTGGTTCAACTGGTGTCAAATCTGCTTTCTCAGTGGGATTCTGGTTCTGTTGGCAGAGAGAAATGCCAGGTTCCCAAGTGGGTAACAGCAGCTTTTCTTGCTGTTGACAGGCTCTTGCAGGCTGATCATAAGTTAAATTCTGAAATCTTGGACCAGTTGAAGCAGGATGATGCTAGCCATCAAAAATCTATCAGTATTGATGAGGATAAGAAAAATAAATTGCAGTATGCCATGGGGTTACCTCTGAAGCATGTTGATATTGATGAACAGAAGAGACTGATTGAGATTGCTTGCAGTTACATTAGAACTCCTCTTCCATCTGAAACAATGCATGCTGTGTTGCAACTGTGTGCTACTCTCACTAGAGCCCACCCTGTTGCTCTTAAATTTCTAGATGCTGGGGGTTTGCATTTGTTGCTTTCTTTGCCTACAAACAGTCTTTTCCCTGGCTTTGACAATGTTGCAGCTACTATTATCCGTCATGTTCTTGAAGATCCTCAGACACTTGAGCAAGCAATGGAATCTGAGATTAAGCATAGCCTCTTAGCTGCAGCTAATAGGAACACCAATGGGCGGGTGACTCCTCGCAATTTCCTTTCAAGTTTGACTTCTGTCATTTCACGAGATCCAGTTATATTCATGAAGGCAGCTGTAGCTATATGCCAAATTGAGATGGTTGGTGAACGGCCTTATGTTGTCCTTATTAAAGATCGTGACAAGGACAAAAACAAGGACAAAGAAAAAGATAAGGATAAAGAGAAACTACTGGTTAATGATGGTAAGGTTGCAAGCGGTATCTTGCCAAGTCATGGGGTGGGAGCTGGCAAACTTTCTGATTCAAATACAAAAAGTACAAAAGCTCACCGTAAATATCCTCAAAGTTTTGCTAGTGTGATTGAGCTCCTCTTGGATTCGATTGGTGCTTTTGAACCTCCCTCACAAGATGAGATGAATCAAAGCAGACCATCAACTAATGACATGGACATAGATGTTGCTGCAGTTAAAGACAAAGGAAAAGCCATTGCTGGTGCTTCTGAAGAGCGTGAAGCTGCTAATGTTGAAGCATCTGCATCAATTGCAAAAGTTGTATTTATTCTGAAGCTTTTGACCGAGATTCTATTGATGTATACAGCATCCATCCATGTTTTGCTTCGGAAAGATGCTGATGTCAGTAGCAGCCGGGGTGTTAACCAAAGAGGTTATTGTGGAGGAATATTTCATCATGTTCTTAGAAAGTTTCTACCGTGTGCTAAAAATTGTAAGAGGGATAAAAGGATAGACGGTGATTGGAGGCATAAACTGTCGAGTAGGGCTAGCCAGTCCTTGGTAGCTTCTTGTGTTCGCTCTTCGGAAGCAAGGAAGAGAATCTTTACGGAGATCACTTGTATATTTAATGAGTTCGTTGAGTCATGCAAAGGTTATAGGCCACCAGGCAGTGAGATGCAGGTGTTTATCGATCTGCTTAATGATGTACTGGCTGCTCGCACTCCTACTGGTTCATATATTCTGTCAGAGGCTTCGGCTACTTTTATAGATGTTGGTCTAGTCAAATCATTAACAAACATTCTCAAGGTGCTGGACCTGGACAATGCTGACTCATCAAAGGTTGTTACAGGGCTTATAAAAGCTCTTGAGCTGGTCAGTAAGGAGCACATCCACTCAATTGAATCCAACGTTTCTAAGGGTGAAAATCCAGAGAAGCCTCCTGACAGCAACCGATCTGGAGGAATGGATAATAATGGCGATACTCGTGAATCAGTAGATGCAGCATCTCATTCGAACAATGAAGCTTTGGCTGCAGAAAATGCTGAGCCTTTCAATGCCCTCCAAGCTTTTGGAGGATCTGAGGCTGTTACTGATGATATGGAACACGACCAAGATCTTGATGGTGGTTCGGCTCCTGCTAGCGAGGATGATTATATGCATGAAACTTCTGAAGATAATAGGGCTTTTGAAAATGTTATGGATTCTGTGGGAATACGATTTGAAATCCAGCCTCATGTTCAAGAAGATGATGGTGAAGAGGATGATGAAGATGATGGTGAAGAGGATGATGATGATGATGAGGATATGTCGGGGGATGATGGAGATGATGTTGATGAAGATGAGGATGAGGATCACAATGACTTAGAAGAAGAAGAAGTCCATCACTTGCCCCATCCTGACACTGATCAGGATGATCATGATATTGATGATGATGACGACTTTGATGATGATGTTTTAGACGAAGATGATGATGATGATGAGGATGATGAAGAGGGAGTTATACTACGCCTTGAAGAAGGAATTAATGGGATCAATGTTTTTGATCATATTGAAGTTCTTGGAAGGAATCATAATTTTCATAATGAAACTTTGCAACTCATGCCGGTAGAAGTTTTTGGTTCAAGGCGTCAAGGACGTACTACTTCCATTTACAATCTCCTGGGTAGGACTGGAAGTAGTTCTGCCACCTCACGGCATCCTCTTTTGTCTAGGCCAACAGCATTACTACACACATCTTCTCAGAGACATTCAGGTATGCTCGTCTCTCGTGGCCTTTTGGCCATAAAGTTTTAGGATTTTAATGGTGTTGTTTGTTCTTTCTGTTTAGTTTAGTTATGTTCCATTTATTTATTTATCTTTTTCTGAAATTTTATTATGGGTGCTCATTGTGGTCCTGTGGCTTGTTTTTTCAGATAGCACTTCCAATATGGTTCTCTCTGATAGGTCAACGGATGATGCCTCAACGAGGTTAGATGTGATCTTCCGGTCGCTGAGAAGTGGGCGTCATGGTCACCGCTTGAATATGTGGGGTGATGAAAACCAGCAAACAGGTGGGTCAAGTGGCAGTACGATACCCCCTGGCCTTGAGGAGTTGCTGGTTTCCCAATTAAGGCGACCGACAACTGAACAATCTGCTAAGGAGCATAAAACTGCAGCAGATGAAAAGCAAAATGAGGGTGAGGTTGGTGAGCAGCAAGACTCGCAAGGTGCACGATGTGAGAATCCTGTTGAGGGCAACACAGCTGTTGAAAGTGGTAATGTGCCTCCTCCTACCATAGATGATGGCTCCGGAACTGCTGATATGGGAACCCCCTCTACTGCAGCTCTCCAAGGAACTGAAGTGTCTGTCCCACATGCAACATCTGTTGACATGCAGTATGAACAAAATGACGTCATTGTGCGTGATGTTGAAGCAGTTAGCCAGGAAAGTGGGGGAAGTGGGGCTACTCTAGGAGAAAGTCTTCGGAGCTTAGATGTTGAGATTGGTAGTGCTGATGGCCAAGATGATACTGGGGAAAGGCAAGGTTCTGCTGATAGAGTTCCCTTGGGTGATGCACAAGGTAGTCGCACTAGACGAACAAATCTGTCTTTTGCAAATTCAATGGCTACAACAGGAAGAGAAACACCATCACTTCATCGGGTTACTGAAGTTCCTGAAAATTCCATTCCAGAAACAGAGCAAGATGGTCAAGAAACAGAGCAGCAAATGAATAATGAAACAGCTTCAGGTTCGATAGACCCTGCTTTTCTGGATGCCCTTCCTGAGGAGCTGCGAGCTGAGGTTCTCTCAGCTCAACAAGGCCAAGTGGCTCAACCAGCAAATGCTGAATCACAAAATACTGGGGACATCGATCCAGAGTTTCTTGCCGCCCTTCCCCCCGATATCCGAGCAGAAGTCCTTGCACAACAAGAAGCACAGAGGCTCCATCAATCACATGAGCTTGAAGGTCAACCAGTTGAAATGGACGCTGTTTCAATAATTGCAACCTTTCCATCGGATTTACGTGAAGAGGTAGATTGGTGTGAGAGTGTAGATTTTAAATTAGCATTGCCTGTTTAGTTGCCTATTGTGACATTTTATGTTTTCGTAGGTTCTTTTGACATCATCAGATGCTATCCTTGCCAATCTCACTCCTGCATTGGTTGCTGAGGCAAATATGTTGCGTGAAAGGTATCGCTATCACAACCGGACATTTTTTGGCATGTACCCTAGAAGTCGCCGGGGTGAGCCTTCAAGACGAGGTGAAGGTGCTGGGTCTATTCTTGACAGGGGAGGAGATGGTGGCTCTCGTAGAAATTTTGGAACAAAATTTGTCGAGGCTGATGGAACTCCTTTGGTGGATACAGAAGCTTTGCAATCAATGATTCGCCTACTTCGTGTTGTTCAGGTACTTTTTTGGGGTCATTTTTCAGCGAATATGAATTTGCTAATAATTATCTGCTTCAATGTCTCCGTCACGTGTATTTTTGCAGCCACTCTACAAAGGTCAACTTCAGAGGCTTCTCTTAAATCTATGTGCCCATAGTGAGACAAGAACTGCATTGGTCAAAATTCTCATGGATATGCTGATGCTTGATACAAGGAGGCCTTCCAATTATCTAAATTCTTCTGAGCCATCATTTCGGCTTTATGCTTGTCAAAATAATGTGATGTATTCTCGTCCTCAGTCTTTTGATGGTAATTTCTTATCCTTTTGTTTGTGCAAAGCACGTGCTATTGAGCACTTTGTTGTTTGAGCAGCGTTAGAGAATATAACTCCTTAATAGTATTTCATTAGATAGAGGACTATCATAAGGCAAACAATTAAGTCTCCAAGGTCTTTCCATAGAAACAATTAGAACTGAAGATTTTCCCTGTGCACTCCAAAGCTCATGTGGTACAGCTGGCCCATGATGGTTGTTCATTGATTTAAGCAACATGGAGAAGGAAATTTAGTACCCGTAGTATAGTTTCTTCTCAGAGCCAAGCAAAAACTTTGTGGAGACTCATCACCTCTATGAATACCTTTACACACAATTTTGTTATTTATAATTTGGACTATGTAGAAGTTTTCTTTCCATCGGAAAAGGGATTTACCTGTTCTCTTAGTCTCTGTAAAGCGAAGCAAAACTTTGTGGAACTCGTGGCTTTATGACTATTTTTATTCTCAAGATTTTGTTACTCGTAAATTAGATCAAGTTGTATTTAGTATTTATAGTTAAACTAAATTCAGACATGCTTCACTTGGATGTTGTGTCTTTGGTTGTAACTTGCAATGTGTAGAAGATTGATCTGCAGCTGAATAATTTGACTGTCACCCATAAGCCTCATGATTGGTTTCTCCATATAAAGGGATACATGTACACATTTTCTGTTGCATGTGTTGCACTAGGTCCTTTTAGTTTGTTTTAGCTTCATTTACATATTGATTGTTTGTCATTGTAGGTATTCCTCCCTTAGTGTCTCGGCGAATTTTGGAAACGATGACATATTTGGCTCGAAACCATCCCTATGTTGCAAAGATTTTACTTCAGCTCAGATTATCTTCTTCAGCTCCTAAGCAGCCTGAGAGTTCTAACCAATCTCGTGGAAAAGCTGTCATGGTGATCGATGAGAATGAGTGCCAGAAAGAGTTTATGTCAATTGAGTTGCTTTTAAAACTCTTGAATCAGCCTCTTTATCTGAGGAGTATAGCACATCTTGAGCAGGTTTAGCAATGTTTGGTTTTTCTATACGATGGCATCTGATCTTTATTTGTTGTGTTAAGTGAACTTAAATGCTCTCTTGCTTTCAGTTACTTAGCTTAGTGGAGGTCATCATAGATAATGCTGAAAGTAGACGAAGTTTGCCTGGGAAATCTGGGGCATCCGTCGCTGAACCATCAGAAGTTCAGGTATCTACATCAGATGGTGTTGGACATGCAGAGTCTGTGACTGTTGCTTCTGAGACTGGCACATCATCTAAGGTTGATTTGGCAAAGTCTTCAACTAGTGGTGAAAAAGATGAAAGTGACACTCAGAGGATATTGAACAACTTGCCACAGCCAGAACTTAGACTTCTATGTTCCTTACTTGCCAAAGAGGGGTAAGTGTTGATCTTATAGATCATTTTTTGGCGCATCAAGGCCTAAGGGCTGTATGATATGCTTTCATCACTTGTTTTTCTAGCTTATTTCTGTTGTATATGTTATGAAAAATGGTTGCATTTCAGGTTATCGGATAGCGCTTACAGTCTTGTAGCTGAGGTGATGAAGAAGTTGGTAACTGCTGCTCCAACTCATTGTCACCTCTTTATAAGCGAGCTGGCTCATGCTGTACGACGTTTAACCAAGTCTGCTATGAATGAGTTACACATATTTGGTGAAGCAATTAAGGCACTCCTCAGCATTACATCGTCTGAGGGAGCTGCAATTTTAAGGGTTCTGCAAGCTTTAAGCTCTCTTGTGGCAACATTAATTGAAAAAGAGAAGGATCAGCAGATTCGGGTGCTTCCTGAAAAGGAATGTACGGCTGCTCTTTCTCAAGTCTCAGACATAAATGCAGCTTTAGAGCCTTTGTGGCTTGAATTGAGCAGTTGCATCAGTAAAATAGAGAGTTATTCAGAGTCAACTTCTGAGATGTTTACTACGTCAAGAACCTCCAGGCCTGTGGCATCCAACATAACAACCCCTCTCCCTGCTGGCACTCAGAATATTTTGCCTTACATAGAGTCATTTTTTGTTGTGGCGGAGAAGTTGCACCCAGTTCAGACATGCTCGGGCCAGGAATTTGGTCTTTCTGCAGTTTCTGACATGGAGGAAGCAAGCACAAGTTCTGGTCAGCAGAAAGCATCTGGTACTTCAAAGGTTGATGAAAAGCATGCCGCTTTTCTTAAGTTCTCAGAGAGGCATAGGAAGCTCTTAAATGCTTTCATTCGGCAAAATGCTGGGTTGCTTGAGAAGTCTCTCTCACTCTTGCTTAAAGTTCCCCGTTTCATAGAATTCGATAACAAACGTGCTCATTTCAGATCAAAAATTAAGCATCAGCATGATCATCACCATAGTCCTTTAAGAATTTCTGTGAGACGAGCATATATTCTTGAGGATTCATATAACCAATTGCGCCTGCGTTCAACTCAAGATTTGAAGGGGAGGTTGACTGTTCATTTTCAAGGAGAAGAAGGTATTGATGCCGGTGGACTTACAAGGGAATGGTACCAGTTGTTGTCACGGGTGATTTTCGACAAGGGAGCACTGCTTTTTACTACAGTGGGAAATGAGTCTACGTTTCAGCCTAATCCAAATTCTGTTTACCAAACAGAGCATCTTTCATATTTCAAATTCATTGGCAGAGTCGTAAGTGTCAATTCCACCGATATATAATCCATGGCTTAGTTGTTCAAATAGAGTATTGAGTCAACTTCAATTCTTTGTAGGTTGGCAAAGCACTTTTTGATGGGCAATTGTTGGATGTTCATTTCACCCGATCTTTTTACAAGCATATCCTAGGTGTAAAAGTCACCTATCATGACATTGAAGCTATTGACCCCGATTACTTTAAAAATCTGAAATGGATGCTTGAGGTAGGCTGCAATTTTCTTTAACCTACTTATGAATTAGATATCTTTTATTAATCTGCTTTTTAATGTGCTTCTACCTCATTTGGATGTTCTTTATTCTGCAGAATGATATAACTGATGTGCTGGATCTTACCTTTAGTATTGATGCCGATGAGGAGAAGTTGATATTATATGAGCGGACAGAGGTAATGATGTCTCCAGTTGACCGGTTACCCAAGTATTTGTTTTGATTAGAGATTTGTTTTATTCCTATTATGAACAATAATGCAGGTAACGGACTATGAGCTGATACACGGGGGACGAAATATCAAAGTTACGGAGGAGAATAAGCATCAGTATGTAGATTTGGTAGCAGAGCATCGGTTAACAACTGCTATTCGTCCTCAGATTAACGCTTTCATGGAAGGATTTAATGAACTCATTCCTAAGGAGTTAATATCTATATTTAATGATAAGGAACTAGAATTGTTGATTAGTGGGCTTCCTGATATCGATTGTAAGTCTCCTTCAGTTGGATATGTTCACAATGCATTTGTTTTTCAATATGTTGCTTTCTTCAAGAATGAGAAATCCTTAACATCTCCATCTGTGTTGATGTCTTACAGTGGATGACTTGAGAGCAAACACTGAGTACTCAGGGTATAGTGCTGCATCTCCTGTGATTCAGTGGTTCTGGGAGGTTGTCCAAAGTTTTAGCAAGGAGGACAAGGCTCGGCTTTTGCAGTTTGTAACAGGCACTTCAAAGGTAATTTTCTAGACGTTATCTGCATGAGCTTGTTTTCTGCTCTTTCTGCTTCGTTTTAATGTATATTCTGAGTCCCTTTGTGTTTGCCATTTCACTCCTTGGCAATTGATGTCTTGCTCATATACAGACATCTTTTGTCTGAGATTGGGTGACTTCAAATTTTGCTGTTTTTTAAGCTGGTGGATCCAAATAATGGAGTATTGAGCAGGTCCTGTAATGTAAATGTTGGATGGATATTGTTCAATTTAAGCTTTAAACTTAAAAAGCATTGCGCGATGGAAGTACCGTTTTGCTAGCGGAACAATGATGCTGAATATCTTGGACTGCAGAATCAAAGTTTGGATTTGTTCAAATGTAGAGGGCCAGTTATCAAAAGATGTATTTGCACTTGAGATGATACTTAACTCTTGTTCGTATGTATATGTTTAGGTACCCTTGGAAGGATTTAGTGCACTTCAAGGAATCTCGGGGTCACAGAAATTCCAGATACACAAGGCATATGGCAGCCCTGATCATTTGCCTTCGGCCCATACCTGGTGAGATTTTCTTCTAGTTTCAAATATTCTTGTCTAACATCTCTATTCTCATTCTCATGCTCAAAACCATGCTTATTCATTTAGCCACTGGCTAACGTCGATGTTTATATTGCTTGGTCAGCTTCAATCAGTTGGACCTACCGGAATATCCTTCTAAAGAACATCTAGAACAGAGACTGTTGCTTGCTATTCATGAGGCCAACGAGGGTTTTGGATTTGGTTAGAATCCTGACAATTATTTTGTAGATACATATTTGTTTAAGACAGTCTTAGAGGTGGATTTGGTAGGTTGGTGTTTGAGATTCTGGTCATACATGCTTACATGTTAATATATTGTACAGTTTATAATTGCTAAGGAAAAGCCCATGGCAATTTTCTTTTTTCCTTTGCCATTGCTGTCTACTTCTGTACTAAGACGGCGTGTGCCTTATGGATTTTTAAGTGTCTACAAATAGAAGTAACATTATGGATTTTAATGGCTCGTTTAGATTCTTAAGGAATATAATAAGCATATAACATCTATTATTTTGTTTAGTTGGATATGTAAGTAATTTAAAAATAAATCGTAATAAAACATTGATTATTAAATTATCCTTAATTTATCTTCCTTCTCAATCAATATTAAAGTAATAAGTAGCGATGGTAGAAGGCAACAGTGGTGGTTGTGGATGCGGGAATAATAGTGGTGGTGGTCGGTTGTGGTAACTTTAGGTTGGTGGTTGTGGTGGTAGTCATAGTGGTGGAGATGATGGCAATGATGGAGGTAGTGATTGGCGGTGGCGGTAACATTGGTAGTTGATGGTGGTGGTGATATTGTTGGTGGTTATCAAATTGAGATTGTGTCATTTTTGGAAATATTGCAAGTAATTAAGATTCTTTAGTTAAAGTAAAGAATTTTTATTATTTGATTTTAAGTAATAGGAATTTTTATATAATTGTGATTCGGTGATATAAAATAAAATGAATGTTATAATAAAGAATCTTTATTATTTAAAATCAAATAATAAAGATTTTTATATAACTGTGATTTGGTTATATAAAATAAAATAAATATTATAATAAGGAATAAAAGAGGAATAAAATTTTAGTTCTTTTAAGTGGATGGGGAATAAATGTTAATAGGTTTAATGAACCTAATACTTTATAAAGAAGCTTATAAAAGCTTGTTTTATGTATTAGACAATCAAGAAAAGTTTGAGGGTAGATCATTTAGTCTAACGATTCTTATTTTAAGCATATCAAGTTATCTTTTCCTAAACATCTTATAACTAGCCTAGGGAGGCAGTCCATGCTAGGGCAAAAACCTAATTACAAAAAATAAAGCTCCTTTTGGTAAGGTATTGGGGTTTTGGGCACCTGCCGAATGTTCGAACTTCTTCCAGCTATTGTTTAGCACATGCAGGTTCAAGTTGTTGCCCTCACCATTTAGTACGTTCAGGGAATCGATGACTTTTGCTCGTCGACGGATTGTAGCATGACAAATTTGCACGTGTGTTGGTAGCTCATGACATAGCGTTCGCTTCATGGTATATGCTATTTTGCTCTCGCGATCGTCCCGCTGCCCCTAGGATGGTAGTTGCATACGTGGCATGATATTGTTATCTTGAAGGCTTTAAAATGTCAAGGGTTGACAAACATTCACTGCTATAAAAACTTCCCCAATAGATGTTAGATGATGAATTTAATTTATTTTAGCTCAATTGAGCTTCAATAAAATAATTTGGTTGTAAGCATTTACGCCTAAAGTTGTTTATTAAGTCAAACTGGTCTGGATTTTGACTTGGAATCACTGGTTTACGGGTTGAATGAAGTTTGAACTGTGATTGGTCAATGTAATTAAGGTTTCGGGTTGGTTCAGGCTACCTAGTGGTTTAAAGGTCGATTGATTTTTTTACATTTTACTTTTATTTCAATTTTTTATTAATTTTAATAATTTCTATTTTTTTTATTAATTTCTGACTTGTTGATGTATTTTTTTTTAAATATGGTCTTCGTTCTCTCTCTCTCTCTTTTAAATTATATTAATTCATTGATAATTTTTAATTTCTTTTTTATTAATTTCTAACTTAATGTGGACTTAACTTTTTAATTATTTTTCCTCTTAAATTTTATCTTTTCCCTATATTTAAGTTTTTAATATTTGATAAGTTTCACAGAAAAAGAATTACATTAACTTAAATTGAATTTTCCATTCATCCTTAACACATAGTTATGATAGATTAGTTATCTATTATTAGTTTGATAATATTATTTTTAAAAAATTATTATTTACCATCGTAAAGAAGGCAACTTTAATATATTATGATTTAATGGATATTATTCAATTATTTTTTTCAACTTAAAGGCCTCTTTTTTTCTTACTCTCTCTTTTTTTTTTTAAAAGGATGAACTGGTTGAGCAAACTTACCGTTTCAACAACAGACAGATCTGTTAATTTAAGCGATTTTTGTTATTAGAATTTTCTAGACCTTTAGAGCCTGACAGGTCGAGCAAGGTTCAAGCCCGATCATTTTTTGGATCGAGTCGGTCCACAGTTTAGAACTTGCCTCTGTATAAATCTATACACCCATCAATCATCATCCATTATCAGGGAGCTCGAGCTTTAATCACCTTAAAAAGTTGTTTTTGTGGGTTTTTTTTTTTTTTTAAAAAGCCGTACGGATGCTTCATCGCTTTGCAGAGAGCTCTAAAATCTTTTCCGATGCAATTTACTCTTTTATTTTCACCATCTCATCATGGAATGTTAAAGGCTCCATTACTTTCGTCAAATAACGTCTTAAAAAACCCCACTTTTAATGGTTTAACCAAGAATCGGAGTAACTTAATTTTCTTCCATAATCATGCGATTCTCAAAACCATCGTCTTTCAGACCAAATATAAAGAAAATCTTCTATCGGGGAACCCGAAAGTTTAGCAAAGATAGAAGCTTATTCTGGAGCTACTAAAGCCATTACTGCTCATAAGCACGTGATCCGTAGCTTCAAGAAGGCGAGTGTGTCCTGCCTATGCTTTAGTATGCAATTATGTGAGTTATCACCCAGTAACCCGTTAGCCTAAGCTTCTTTCTCTGTTGCAGTGATCGGACTGATCTAAGTCATCTCAAAAGGTGTCTTTTGTAAGAGGTGAGCAACCTCATTCATCTAATCTCCTTTTGCGGACAATGCCTTTTAGCTTTTCAGTTTGCTTCTTTACCCATACTTCAGGCTGATCGTCGTACTTAACCTCAATGATGCCATGCTGCTCTTACCACATGCCTACGTATTCTACACCTCACATCACCTGGTCCTCGTTAGTTTTTCTTGTAAGGTTAACCTTAATGACGAGATGCTAGTTTAGCTACCCAAATAGGGTTTACAATTCAACCTTTCTCAATATACAATCTTGAATGCTTCTCTCTCAAATTGCAATTTCTCAAGACTACTCTTCTACATCCATTTTTTCTCTCTATGTTTCATCTTCAACGGATCTTCAGTGTATTGAGAAATTCTAAGGTTGGTAGGAATCGATTCTCTATCATTTTTCTTGAAACATTTTAAATATTAATAACCGGCGGAGTAATATTTTGGATAAGAAATCTTTTGAGAATAGCTTGATAGAAATATGCTTCTTGGAGATGGGGTTTCAAATTTGGAAGGTTTATAGATAAGAGGTATTGGAAAAATACTGTTAAGTAAATTTTATTTTTACTATAAAGACAAATGAGGCATGCTAATTTCAATGTTAAAAACTAGGTTTATTACAAAATGACTTTTAATGTTCTTAAGAACAGCTACTAATTTCATTTACCACTTTTAAGATATTTAAATTTAAATTTTTTTAAAAAGATAAAGAGTACTTTAAAACAATGCCTTGCAACTATTAAAACATTATCTCTTATTTGTTTTCATTTAATTTAATACTCTTTTGAAAATGGGATAGTGAAAGTTAGAAATGAGTGAGTACATGATGGATAAAATATGAAGTTCTATCTGTACCCTATGTTATAAGTATTGATTCTTAAATTTTTGTATCGAGAATATCTTATAGTATCCAAAAACAACACTATACTTTATAAATTTTACAGGGTATAAATTAGCTTATTGAACTTCTTCTTCTTTTATTATAAATCTTCCTTCAAAACATTGTATCTTATGTATAATCAATATCAAACCTCTAATTTTATTACCATCGAACTAGGCAATTATAATTTGAAAGGAATGAGATTTTATATTACAAGTAAACGATTCTATAATCTATTTGTACAAGAAGTTAAAGAACATTATTAGCATAAATAAATTGAGTAACAAGATGTTTTTAAAACTTTACTAGACTAAGGTTAGTAAAAAGGAAGAAAGAGATGCACAAAATGAGATAGTAAAAGAATAGAGAGGATTTTAATTGGGAGGGGCAAAAAGAAAAAAAAAATGAAATAGATGAAATACCTAAATAATGTAATATCTTAAAGATTTATTATTGATTAGGTATTTTTTGTTATTTTCTTTAAAGTTGAAATAATGTAATAATATTAATTTTTTTATTAATATTATTTAATTATTATTATAGAATAAGATGGAAAAAACTTTAGTCCCGTATTTAAGTTTCGAAATGGATAAGAGGTAATTTAACTTCATACTCACACTTACCCACCCGGAATTGCTATCCAAATCTATTCTATGACTTGTATTACCGATCCGAAATATAACCGGTGGAGTACTCCTAATTCCGTTGGAGGCCAAACATCCATAGCCTTTCATACTTCATCAATTCTTCTTTCTCTCTCTATAGGCACAATACATTTGATGGGATTTCACTCATCAAGAACGCCATATCACCCTTTCCCTTGTCGCTCTCTTCGTAAACACCCCTTCCATTTCACTTTCTCCCAAAACCTCTCTCCATTTCCCGTATCCACTGATACTACTGCTCGCAGTAGCAGCAGCAGCAGCAGTATTAGTTACACTAATGCGCCCAAAGCCACCCTCAATCTCAACCGCCCCAACAACTTTCTGTTTTTACAAAACTCCCGCAAGCCTTCCACGAAATTCATGACTCGATCCTCCAATAAAGAAATCCCTTTAATTTCTTCCAGAAATAATAGAAATGTGATTATAATTAGGTCGTTGATCACGATAAGTCTAGCTGTTGCTAATCGTGTGTTGTACAAGCTAGCTCTTGTTCCCATGAAGCACTATCCATTCTTTTTAGCTCAATTCACCACTTTCGGGTCAGTTCTTTTCCCTTTTCCTTGTTGCTGTCTTTTTTTTTTTTTTTTTTTTTTTTGGTGTATAATTCTCGTAAATCTTATTTGTATCTTCTCTGTTGTTGCGGAGAAATATAAACTGAGGGAGTTGTTAAATATTTATTATAGCAGCATATGATTGGTGGTATTCGGTCGGGTATTGAATAGGAATGGAAAGACTCATGACATCATTTGGTAGTAATCAGTGGCGAGGAAATTGTCCTTTTGGTAAAGAGAGAGACCATCACACAATTTTACTCTGATTCAGGGTCAGTAGCAGGGGAGGCAGGTTTTGTTATGGGGAGATCAAATTGTAAATATTAATTTTGGGAATAATGTAGTTAGGGCGAAGATATGAAAGCTAATTTTTCAATGAAGTGTTCTAGCTTTTTAAGAAAGATTTAAATCTTTCAAGGTCAGGTAGGGCAGCTGCTGGGAGCTTTCTCTATGTCTTTGCTACTTGTTGCGGTGAGACACAAGTTTTGGTTCTAATAGAAGATTAATGGGTTTATTCTTTTAAAAAGTTTCAAAATTTTTAGGGGTATTTTAAAATTTTTTGAAGTGATAACTCTAATGAATGGGATCAATGTTTCACAAGGTGGTTTAAATAAGGGATGTCATGTTAAAAGGGATTAACATTTTATAAAGTGATTTAAATAATTTTATGGAATAGCTATTAAATTATGGTTTTATAATAATTGGATCTTTTGTTTAAACCATTTTGTGAAACATATCGCTTATTTAAATTTTTCAAAACTTTAATCCACTAGACCAATCTTATGAGTGTCTATTTGTTATAAATTATAATTCAAGTCGCATTTGTCTTAGATTTTGCAATATAAAACTTTAAGATGTAGTGATATATATGAGTGGAATTACAACATGAAAGATTTATGTTACTACACATATAATTTAATTTGACAATGAAAAATGATTTGTGTACAAGATTGAAGGAATTGATCCTTTTAATAGAATACTTATGTTGGTACAAGTTCCGGTGATTTTGAATAGCTTCATAAGTGATCTTAGGTTGTTAGGAAATTACGTACATAAATAAAATGATAGAATTGAATTGAATAAAATTTAAATCTGTTGAATATCATGTGGATGTTGTGAATTAGATAATCAGAAATGGGAGTCTTTGAGTGTTGATATATCATGGCAGATTTTAGTTTTTCTCCATTGTTGTAATCTTTGTGAGGAATTGTTCAAAGCAGCCACTTTATTGGGGGAATATTTTAACTTGTATTGTCAACATCAGTTTGGCTCGATTTGGTCATGTGTAGAGTAACACGCTGATGGTATAAGAATCAGTTTTTAATATGTAGTGCATTAAGAATGATAAGTGAGCAGTTCTGATAATTTCCAATAAAAATATAGATGGAAGTAAGATTTCAAGTGAATTTAATTCTAGTAAATCTTGTCATTTTTGTGGTCTAGGTCACAAATTACTGTAATGGTGTTTGAAATTGTTTTAAAGTCGCTTTTAGAAAAGAACTTTGTTCATTCAAAGGGTCTGCCTAGTAGCTAAAGCTTAGACAAAACTATGACCATTTGCATGAGGTCAATTTCCCCAAAGCAATTACCATGAAACAATGTCCAAGAGGTCACTCTGCAGCACCACCTACTATGTGCAACCATAGTGTAACTACTGTTTGGGCCTATAGTAATGCTGATTATGTTTATAGGTAGCTGGTCAACTAAAGATGTGCATTCCATTATCAGAATAACTCAAGCTTGCTAAAATTCCTGCAAATAAAGTGAGGTGATTCCGGATAGGTTGTCTAGCTTATGAAGATAACCAGCTCTTAGTACATGGGTTCTAAGCATGCCATTTTATTGTCACTTTTACTGTCAAAGTTTAAAGCAATGTCCTTCTCTCATGCTCAATCAAATTTTACATCTTTGTTTTCCTATCTTTCCTTAAGGTTGAGTGTCTATTTCAATCTTCCTTTTCACAGCGAAATTCAGTGGCATGTCTGACTAAATGCAAAAATGGCATTCTTAATTTTTTGGAAATCAGGAAGCATTGTTTTTTCTTCTCATCTATTCATAGCATTCTTTTCCATTTGTATTTTCTTTCAGTCCTTGCAATTTGTCTTAGCATTATACTTGTTCGAATAATTTTTGTTCATTTGGTGTTCTGTAAAATCTATTAGTCTTTTACTTTTTCTCTGTTAAGTGTTGGTTAAGATTCTGTGGAAGGATTTGACAGCATTTACTTTATAAGGTTAAATCTGATAATTTCTCTCGTGACATATAAATTTTCAAGCTTTGAATTCATTTCTCAATGTCACTTCTCTTCTCTTGCCTTGGTTAAGCAGGTATGTGGCAATTTATTTTTCAATTCTATACACACGGTATCGACTTGGAATAGTAACCAATGAAATGTTGAGTCTTCCCAAATTACGTTTTATGGCTATAGGAATGCTTGAAGCCCTTGGTGTGGCAACTGGAATGTCTGCTGGAGGTATGATATGAAACTTTAGTCCAGTTTCTTGGCTACACAATACCGAAATACTTGGCATCTGCTTATCCTTTATTTTTTTGCTGAATCATCTAACCAATCACGCAATGCGAGCTTTCGCTTGTGCATGAATGTCTTTTTATCTTGTTGACATATGTTCCCACATTCACATCTATATATCAAACTTTTGCCTGACATTTGAAACCAGGAGGATTCATATATTGACCAAAACAATGTCTTGAATGCCACATGGCTGAAAAAATGGCTGCGATGCCTTGGTATGAGATTGGAAAGGGATATTGTAAAAAATAATACAGTTAATTTGAAGTCCTCCTGAATTAACCCAGGAAAAAAAAAAATGAACAAACGTATAGCATATTTTAATTGAGTTTATTGGATGGCTGAACTGACATATGGTTGCCTAGATATATATGCTAGTCTGTGCAACACTAAGAAGATAGGAAGTGCATTGTAATTATTGCGTGACGAAAAAAATTGTGCTGGGACAAATTTGGATGGTGATGGCGTACTGATTATCCAACGACCTGGTGACTTATGAGATATGGAAGGAAAGTTGAATCTTTGAGCCTGTGCAGCATCTACCATAAAATAAAGTGGCAAAGTTTTACTGTCTGTTGGGAGAAAGCTGGTTTTTCAATTTATGTGAACTGGACTTCTCTTTTGCAGCTATACTTCCTGGACCAGCCATACCCATATTGAGCCAGGTATTTTTGTTGTCTTTTATAATCTAATATTTTGCTTAATAGACAAAAATCGATATTTTGGAAGAATATATGCTTACATTGCAATTTGTTCACTTCCTTATGCTTCAATCCTAGTTTACTTTCTTAGAGCAGCGCTTGCATTCACTTGTTTGGTCTGGTTTATTCATCATGTTCCCCTTGAATTGCTTATGCCTTTTTCATTTTCCTTTTTTTTCTTCCTGACTCTCAGCTTTACTCTGATGTGGTCTGCCAAGCAAACTGATAAAGAATCTTGGTAGATAGTTTAGGAAAATTATCATATGCACCATTGTGATCAATTAGTAGATATAATATTTATCTGGTTACCATTGAAAATTTGTTATTCTTAACTTTCAATTTCCCTATTGCTTTATCTAATAACGTTGAACACTGAAGAAGTGATTTAAGCAATTGGTTCCAGATATCTTTATCATATTTTTCTCCTGTTCTTTGCATCTTCTCTCCTATTCTTCTTGGTTAATGAAGTTTCTTTTTGCCAGACTCAATTATTGATAATGCTGTTGACTCCTCTAGCTTCAATATATTGATGCATTTAGGTGTTTTGCTAGCTTAATGTCATTTTTGAAATCAACAACCTTCAGTCGGTGTATGTATGGATGGAGTGGAAGTATACTAACCTTCAGTGATAACCCTTCATCCTCATATCTTCAGAGTTTAACAGATACCAAGTACCTCGATTACCATTCCTGACTAAGAGTGCTGGCATATAATAAGAAAGGGTAAGAAGAGAATGATCATGAGAAGATGTGAGCGCTTAATAGTAGGTGATTGAATATTTCTTTTGTGGACACATTTATTCGATTCTTAATTAGTAGGAGTGAAACTTGTACGTACATGACAAGAGGAAACAGATTAGGCTCCAGATTAAGACTCTGGGCAAGGATCTAGTCACTAGGCAATTTACTTCAAAATTTGGTTCTAATTTTCCCCCGTGTTATTTTATTTGTATTTTTGCCTTCTTGTGAGAACCTTTGGTTAAAATATTTAGGGGCTCAATAAAAGAGAATCCTCCAATCTCTTATAGTTGAAAGATTGAAGATAGATGAAACTAGGCTTGCTTTATTCCTTTATTCAATGACATTTAATACTGACTTCCCAAGTATCATATGTAATTAAAGATTCCAGGAATGGCTCAAGATATTCTGCTAAGAAAATCCTAATGAAACGCTGACTTGACTACCAAGAAAAATGATACTTAGCAATCAAAAGATTGAAGATTCCCAATAAATTTTATATATCCATAAAACCAAATCTGCTACATCATTTCTAATCTCCTTATCTGCACCGCTGGACTAAGTTGCATCTGAAACACTCAAAAATCTTCGCTGCTAGGTTTGGCTGTCTATATGAAACTGCCATGCATTGAAAGAAAGGTATCTCAGTGCATACATAAAAGGAAAGATATTACCTGTTATTATTGTATAACAACAGTTCTGAATTTTTGGAGATGGCGGCAACAGTGAAATGCTTACTTGCAATAAATTAAATTAATGGCTACTATTATTCTTTTAACATGCTGGAAAGGGGAATTGGTCCCATAAGAAGAGCAGTTTGGTTTATCATCACATTGTCTATCTACTTCTAAGATCCCTGAGGTCAAGCGTTTTATGATGTGGCTTCAGATAACACTTTACCAGCATATTATGAGTTTATTTACCTTCTTAGTGAATATAATCCCAGTCGTTTCGGTATGGATCTATATTATTAATTTGCAGTGATGGTGCCATTTTGCACCTTTTCTGGTGCAGACATTTTTGGTTTGGCAGCTGACATTCTCAAGTTTACTTTTGGGGAGAAAGTATTCATTCAATCAAATTTTTGGATGCTTGCTAGTAGCTGCTGGAGTGGTGGTAGCTGTTGTGAGGTAATTGAAATTGCTCCCTCAGCTTAGAGTAAGCCTTATTAGATGGTGACTAGCCATAATTTGTGTGTATTCTCTCCAATCTCTCTTTGTTTACTGACTTTGGTATTTGTTGGTGTACCTGATATGCAATATGCCCTCGGTATTCATGTGAACAAATGCAAGAATCGAGAGGGAATTCTGATATGTTAATTTATAAGGAACAAGAATATTAATATGAGGACACTAAAATGTTGTTGATGCATGATATGGTACCTATTAATTACTTGATTTCTTTTGAAAAATCGTTAAATTGTTCATTATGACTTATGGGATCATTCATGCCCATGTTACTCGAACAGAGTCATTCAACTGCTGTTAAAATGTGGCAAACAAAACCAAACCTACTGCAGAAAATAAAATGCAGCAGAAGATTGACATATGTTCTCTAGTAGGATTCTGGATATGTTCCCAATTAATTTACCCTTTTTGATGTAGTGATTCTCATATTCTTTGTTAACTGACATGGTCTTGCAATATGTTCTTCAATATCTGAAGCACCTTCATAGACTGTTTCATTTGGCCTCTTTATTCATCTACTTTGCTGACTTTAGAATTTTGGAAAGATGGGATTTGAAATTTAAAAAATGCCAATACTTGGGCAAGCTGATTACCTTCCCTGTGTGAAGATGACCCTTTCAAAATCTATCCAATCAAAGGCACAGTTGCCATTGCCAACTAGTAAAATAGACGAGCCTATGAGACGGAAGTACACAGAAAACAGTCAACTTCCCTTTTTCTTAATACAGTTAAAAAGTACATTATCTTAAGAGGTTGCTTGATTGCATATGAAATCAACAGAAGCAACTTTCCTTTGAGTATCCTTGTCACATTTTCGTCTTAGTGATTTTGGTGCTTGTTTTCTGCTTAGATATAAAGTCGTAGGTTTGAGCCTTTTACGCATTCAGATCAATTTGGTGCAGCTTGGGGCTTTTTCTTTTTCTTTTGTTTTGTTTTGGTTCTTTATTTATTTATTTTCCTTCTATCTTTTTAGAATTTACTTCCTCAAATTGAGGTGTTGCTGAGAATTCTCTAATTCAGAGGCCATTTATTCCTCATGTAATTGCAGTGGACCTAATTCTGGTCATATGGCATTTGAAACTGAGTTTATATGGCCAGCAATAATGATAGCTTCAAGTGCTTTCCAAGCTGCTGCTTCTATTATCAAGGTAAAAAGGCATTCATTTGTACTGTGTAAAAAAATAGTGATTAAGAATGGTGCTGGTTGCTTTTTAACAGGAGTCTGTATTCCTTGATGCTGTGAGGCACCTTAAGGTATGTCATTAGTTGACACATTGTTGCATAATTTCTTAGATTTCATGACTGTCATTTAGTTATGTCAACTCGAATGCAGGGAAAATCAGTTGACATATTTGTTGTCAATTCCTTCGGATCTGGATTCCAGGTGATTGTCCCTCAGCTTTGATACAATATACTTACATTCTTGTATTCTTTTTCAGTGTAGCTTATGGTCTTTACGTAATTGATAGCATCTCCTTGATCAATAATTTGGGAATGATTTAAGCTGAAACATCACAGGAGTTTCTCCTGTGGAATATGTACTTTCAAAGGTAAGCATAGAGCCAATTCCACCATGTTCTTACCAACTTTTTAGAAATGCAAAATTGATGTATATGACGGTCAGTAAATTAATATTTCATCTCTTTAAACCGTCCTTTTCAAAGTTGGAAAGGTAGTTAGTGCAATTTACCAATTTCTTTTTTATTCTAAAATTTACCAATTTTATTTCATCTCTTTAAACTATTCTAAAATATAGTTTCAATTACCAATTTTTGTGCATTGAAGAAGTAGGAGGTCTTCTAAGTCAACTGACAATTTTAGTAACATGGGTTGTTGAGTGGACAGTAAACTTGTTGGCCAAAATAATAATACATAAGAAATATACCAAGAGGAGTCACTACTAGCCTCGTGGTCCATGTGGGGAAGAAAACGAACCCAATAATTGTATAAATAAACAAAAAGGTTGCCAGTGAAAAATTACAAGAGTTGAGCTAATCACAGCAGAAATAAATGATATCTCGGAAAAACACTCATTAGGTTCACAATGTGCTTCTCAACTAGTGCGGGGGTAATAAGGGATGATGCTTATATAGGTAGCCTCACTCTTGCATCTTGAAAAGTGGCTGATTCCACGCCTCAAATTCTGGCAACTGCATGTCAACAAAAGAGCAACTTAACTGTTGCACCGAAGGTTGCCTTTAAAAAGGTTTACTGAAACAAAATAAGGGGCTCCCAAATTTAAGCTCACATTACTACTAGCATTCTTTGAATCCAGATGCACCACAGCAACAACTAGCAGTAGCTCTAGATGGATATTTATGGTATGAAAAATATTTAAATTGGCATGCAGTGAGCAGGAGAGATGGCACTGATGGCCATTTAAAAATGCTAGAAATTATTGTAAAACACAATCAAACAATTGCTGCTTTGCTCTTTATCAAACATAACAGAATGCAATCTAGTTGAAAGCCGAATGTGTCAGTATGCAACTATGACATAATAATTATGCATGTTCTTGGTAACTGCTATCGATAAAGGGGAATTTTTTTTTACCCCTTTCTTTTTGGGTTAATGGAGGAGCATAACCTTGGTAGCCTCAGAAAGTGGCCTCAATAGGATTTGAACTTGGAACATCATGCAATTTGTCAGGAGTGCCAAGCCTTGAAAACTGGGCCAATTTCTTGGGTGTTCTGACGTTGAAGATCTCTTTAGAGGAACCTTAATTTAACATTTGATCTAATTCTAACTGAAATTTTCTTGATATTGCAGGCTCTTTTTGTACTTCTGTTTCTGCCTTTGTTGTCAAACATAAAAGGCATACCATTTGCTCAGCTCCCATCGTATCTTAAGGATGGTGCTGGTTGCTTTCTCAACATTGGTGCCAATGCAACAGGTAAACCGTGATTTTCCATTGCCCTTTGCCCCCTCAAACATCTCATTCTTGTCAGACTTAAGAATAATCATCAACTTCTGTCTGTGAATGCTTCTCAAAATATTAATACTCTCTTTGCTATAACAATGAGTCAATGACAATGAGTCCTGGTAATATCATACCCTGTCCACTTGAAAAAATAAAATGAAAGATCTTTCTCAGTGGAACTTAAGTCACCAAACAAGTTGGAATTTTGACTATCTTGGCCAGGGACATAGTTCCGTAAGCTCAACTATGTGCAATTGCCCACATTCAATTTCTTAACGAGTACTGTTTCAGGTAGAACAAATTACTAGAATATCTATTTTAATGCCCTAAAGATCCAAGGAAACTGTCAAATCCTGATGTATTTGCAAATTCCATGAAATTATCTATCCATGCCAGTTCTTGTATATATTAACCTTGTAGATGCTATAGGTGTGCCGCTTAGCAGAATAAAATTGTACTTATTTCTGCTTCTTCTTATTTTTTAAAATTATTATTATTATTTATAATGAGTGCATGTAGTCCGTTGTTAATCAACTGTAAGCCATGACAAGGGCTATATGGATCATGGTGTACCATCGGCAGAACTTAGCAAATGAGTGTAGGAACTAGGAAGTAAATTATCAAAAACAATGTACGTAATTATTTTGATCATATAAGTTGGAATTTCTGGCTTAATATGATTCTTAAAAAAATCCAACATCTCATTCTCTCACTGGTGTGCAGGTTGATTTTTCTCTTCTCAATTTACTTGATCTGTGTCTTTAGGTTGTGACGGGTCTCCATGGCTTCCGCTGATGTACATAACTACCAACATATTATTCAATATATCAGTGCTTAATTTAGTGAAAATTTCTTCAGCAGTAGTAGCTTCATTGGCAGTGATGTTGTCAGGTAAGACTCTGTCCACACAGGCACACGCATGCACAAAAACACCAGTCCAGTGACTTCATTTACATGTATGCATACTTTCATATGTTCCTTGGGATCACTAATTGTTGATTCATCCACTTTTGGCAGTGCCGATGTCAATATATGTCCTTTCCCTTCCACTGCCATACCTTCCGGAAGGCACAAGCTTGAGCCCCTTTTTCGTGTTAGGAAGTATTATTCTTGTCCTAGGTCTAGTTGTATACAACTTGTCAAATCCGGCCAGGGACGCCTCAAAAACTTCTTAGATATGTAACTCTGTTGATTGTACAAAAGTTATTTTTGGAAAACACCATTGCTTTTTACGGATTAGTTGAACACCAATTACCAAAAGTCTGACAGAAGTTACCAAAGCCAATCGAGGCTACCGTGTTAGCTGCTGTAGTCTCTGCTTGTATGAGAAAGCAGTTAAATTTCAATTCAAATGTCATTAACATTGAAAACCAGTCTGTAATGACCTTTATGCCAATTTTTTGTGTGTAGTGGCAAGAGGTAATAATGTCAAACTTACTACCTAAACTGCGATTTTTTTTTTTTATTATTATTATTATTAATATTTCACCAAATATCCAAAGTTGCTAAGTGTTATCACATTTCATTCTGTCAAATTCTCATGCAAAAATTGTTTTCAAAATTTGGAAAACTTCTAGCGTGGACTCGTTTGTGCAATGTAGTGAAAAATGGTAAAATTAGGTCATCTCCTCAGGGAACGCCTCCTAGGAACCGCCTACTAAGTATTAAATTATGTTATCTCAATTCTTATCATGGCAATCGAAATGGTTTCCCAGCAACTGAATTAAATTAAACTAGCTTAAGTTAAATTAGGAAGAGTTCATAAGACGATAAATCACTTAATCAAACGTGTGGCATAATGACGATGCCATCATTTGGTTATTTGAACTATTCATCTAGTGTAAATTAAGATTAGTTATGTAGATTTTAAAAGATGTATTTCCTTCCTAGTTTGCTATATTAACTTTAGCAGTGACTTCTCTTTCAAGTCATTAATCTATAATCAACTGAAATTTGAACTTCTCTTACAAGTGTTGGAAGAGTTCCATGGTGTAGTCACTTAAAAGTAACTATATGTTACAGATACTCAAACGTAATTAAATAGTTCAGTCATTTTTTAATAACCGTTAAGCATTAGAATAATAGTAAGTAAGACTAATTAATAGTAAAAATGAAACCGTCGATAGTATTTCATGGAGGTTATTGATAACTCCTATAGAGGTTGCCTAACAATTTTTTTTTTTATTGTTAATGGTCTGTATAAGATGATTTTCTATAACTCAAAAAGTGATTTACTTTATATAACCCACACCATAGAGTTTCCTTAAGTATTTATGCTAATGAGTAGTTTTTGTTTGTATATGTCTATATTAGGAAAGTTTATATTAATTACATGAAGAGTGTGGACCTTAATGTCACATTAGGTATGGGGAATAGTATAGAATATAATGGATTGGAATGAAAGAGAGAGTAGAATGATAAATTCATTTCTATATTTGAAAATGTCAAAGGAATAGAATACGTATTGATGAATATCTTTAATTATTGAATATCATAATTAGGTTGATAGTTAAATAAATAATTTCAATTAATAATATCATTAATGATGGAGGAATTGAATCGCAATTTTACCTTGAATAAAATTCCTCCTCAAAGGCAGAATTGTGGAAACTAAAATTATCGATTCCATGAAATCACGATTTTACCTTACGAATGTACTTTCAAATATAAAAGAGAAAATTAAACCTAAGAGTTGTGAATCTTTTTTTGTTTATTATTGCATGCCAAACGTGAGATAAATTTAATCTAATTTTTTTAGCCTATATTAAGATTAAATTAAATGTACTCGAATTTCATACATATTTGTAAATTCCTTTTTGAGTTTCTATGGATCATAAAAACAGTTATAGTTGAACAACAAATGTCCAAGCATCAAATTGGGTAATCAACATGTACAAATAATTAAAACTTAATATATAAAAGATTCATATGTTAATTAATTAATCAAGCAATGTCAAATCCCACAAATATTATTTCATGATGAAAGGAAGAACAACATCCAAGTGATAGGTAAACTCCTTAGTGAATCTGAAAACAAGGAAGAGGAGGCATTTGATTATGACTAATGCAACTGCATGAGCTTTCAAATCCGTCTTCAAGGTGTTTCCCGGAGTCTTCTCGCACTTGGATGACCCTAGGGATATGCGCAAACGAACCCTTACAGTTTGTCTTTTGTAGAGAGAAATAAGCAAAAGCATAAAAGTCTACTGGAAAAATGACATACAAACGTTTTGACAATAAATCTATAGGAGGGGACTTCACTGAATTGGACGGGTACTTTCTGTGCACTTAGTCACTTAAATTCCCTGGTGGCATATTTAAGGTTTCTTTGACCTCGTAAGAATGGATTAAGGCCCTCTTTCAAATAAAATCACATAAAATGTTTTTTCAATCTCAACCATCGAGAATGGGATCAAGCTTCCATTCAAATGAAGCCTTTAAGACATCTCAACGCTTAAGCATGACTTTATTGGAGTGGATCTGTGATCCATTCAAATGGAAAAGTCATAGTACTTTTATTTCTTTATAATGTGGACTTTGTTGGAATGGCACCATTTAAACAAAATCATCTCAAATTGTTTTTTTTTTTTCCTAAAAAAACCATATTTGATACTTCACTGAAATGACTTTGTATGACATTGAAATGGTGTCCCAAAAAGTCTAGACTTGGGCTTTTTCTTGATCTTTTACTTCAATTCATGCACTTTGATTCTCTATATTCAAGCAAATCTTTACACATAAGTGTCGCATGAAGGGGTTCAGAAAAATATAGTAAGTTTAATAGTTATCAAACTACCTAAACTTTGGATTTGGATTTTTTTTTTCCTTAAGCAAAAAATATATATTTTGTAAACCCCTAAAATTATGTTTAAGACAACCAAGCCTATATTTAAAACATTTAAGAAAAATTATCTGATTAAGTCTAAACTTTATAACTAAAATAGAAAAGTTGGACAAAGTGACATAGTGAAGTTAGATTTTGGAAATAATGATTCAAAATCTCAATTTTGCCCTTAGAAGTAGGATTATTTAATGTAGCACAAAAATATTCGAAACCCCTAAAAATCTAGCTCGGATTACGACGAAAACTTAGAGATAAGTTAATTAAGCTATAAAATGAAATAATGTAATATAATTTATTATATGAATATACTCGTATTTTTATGAGTATACCCAGTATAAATAATAATTATACTCGTAAATTAACTTTAAATTATGTAATTAAATATATATTACATTGAATTCACAAAATTAATTAAAAGAATATATCTTAAAAGTAAAAAGATATGTTAAAAACTTAATTATATGAGTACAATCATTTATTATACGTGATATATACATGGGATATATACCCGTATATTAATAAATAATTAAATCTTAATAAAATATACCTAAGATGCTACAAATAATATCAAATCTCATCCAAATGACTCAAATTGTGACCGGAAATCTGGAATTCATCGTGGCTGCTATGGAGGAAAGGATTTATGCTTAATCAAGAGTTGAATCCTTAAGAGAATAACACCATATGCTACCAAATTCAAGAGGATAAGCATGCATTTATGGGGAAAAAAAATTGCTAGAAATTTCCTAAGATAATATAAAAGCAAACCTAGGATAGAAATTAAACACTTTAGGACTCGAGACATCTAAAGAAAATTAGAGGAAAAATTTAGAAAAATCAAAACACTTTAGAAATAAGTATACAAAAATAGAGCAAATTTCGTGTTAGGATGGAACCCGAACCTACCTTGAATTTGTTGTGAAACTTAATAGTCCCCAGGCAATCCACCTACCGCACAGGTCGTTGAACATACCCCCAATCGCTGCCGGCCATTGTAGCATCTAAGAATAATTAGGTTGATTCTCTATTCTGTTTTTCATCAATTTATAAAAAATACCTAAACCACCCAGAAAATTATAAAAAAATTTGTAGTCAGGTTATTTTGAACATGCTTTCATGCGATATTTTTATTTTTGAAAAATTTGTAATATTTAGTATACTTGCTTAACAAAACTACAATTTATCCGAAATTGGAATTGTAAAATAAATGTACTAAATAGTGTTATTTATAACTTAAAATTTTTGTGTAGGATTTGTATGATATATAGATAATTTCTATATAGTGTGAATTTTGATTTGTATATTTTTAATATTTATTATATTTTTGGCCTAAAAATAACTCGAAAATAGGCTGAAATTATGAAATTAATTGATAAAATGGACATATACTGATTTCTAGTGAATAATAACAATGGTGGGTCAGATTGAAATTAATTTGGTGTAAAAATAATCACAATTGAGTAATTTAGGGGTAAAATCGTAAATATGAATATATGGCTAGTAGGTCGAAAACTTGAAACTAAGTAATAGTTGAGTTTCCCATATTTTTAGGAGTTTATACAAGTTTTCGGGAAATTATTTGGTGACCTAAACTATTTATTACGAATTTTTGTAGTAAAATGACTTAAATTACAAAGAGGAATGTATTTTTAGTAATAATAAGTTAAAATAAAATAAATAGTTAAATAAAAACTATGTATGAGTTTGTAGATCAGATTAGATAAAAAGAGTATTTTTAATATATTTATTGATATATTCTGATCGAGATACGTTATAGGTATATTAGAGTTAGATAATACTCATATTATAGCGTTATATGGATAAATCAGGTAAAATACAATTTAATAATGTAAATTACGTATAATACGATAATATTTATATAGATATATATAATTGTATTAAAAATCCAAACTATCCGTTAAAAGTCATCTTTAAGAATAGGATCCGTAACATATGTTATTAGGTCTGTATGAACCTAACGATACTAGTTTTATTAAAATCGGATAATCTTAAGTAATATAACCTAAAACTCTATCATATTTTAGAATGTATGTATTTCGGTAATTCTACCGAAATTAAAACGTGATTTAATAAATTAAAAATATATTTCGATGCGATTGAAACGATATATAATACGTAATAGTATAAATTACGTATATTATCTATAATTAATGACTTAATTCGATATATAATAATAATAAAACTATATATTGTTGAAATAATATATTTATATATACAATCATTTTAGATCAAACCCTAATGTTTTCATAATTATTACGAAAACTGAATTTTGGATCTTCTGTGCATATAGGATTTCCTAGCAAATAGATTGTTGATGACTCGAGCCTATTGTCGTGAGCGTTTAAACAAAAAAGTTGGCATTGTAGCTTCACCATTTATTAGGATATTGTATTAAAGTATTTGAAGACTTAAGAGTACTTTTGGTTGTGTTTATAGTTAGTTGATTATACGCATGCTGTGTGTGTATATGATACTTAGTTATGACAAGAGTTGAACTCTTGGTGTGCTGTTCTGCATGTTCACATTGTTTATGTATTGTAAGAACTTGTTTGGCCATCCTTGCTTAAAACTAACATCTGTTCAACTAAAACAAAGCTGGACATGTATAACACCTATTATGGGAAACGATTAAGAGTATTAAGCTAAATACCAACTTCCTTCAATGAGGATAACTGAAATGGTCTTTTTCCCATCCTTAATTGAACTAAGTAACAAACGAGGAGGTTATGGTAAGGGTGTGAACTATGGTTTGAAGGTGGTCATGGGAGGAGAGTGTTCTCTATTGCATAAGCCCGAGTTTAGTCTGATTTGAGTTGCGATAAAACTCTTCAAACCGGGTTAGAGTGAATGTAATTTCTCTAACCTCACAGTGAACTGGATAACATAGATCGATGTTTCATTTGATTACTTGCATTGCATTTCATCATAATTAATAACTTTACTTGTGATTGTTTGGTACTCTTCTAATTCCATTCCACTTACTGAGTTAGTTGTGCTCACATCCCTATAGACTTTTTTGTAAGTACTGAGTAAAGATCAAGATGTTTCGATACTGCCGATACCAAGTTAGTGTGTTGTTGACTGGGAAAGTGAGTGACGAAGAATCGACTAAACCTGTGCTTTTGTATTTTTTTTTTTTAATTTTAAGGAAATTAATCGGAAAAAATTATAAATTATAACTCTAGATGTAAGACGTTTATGTTAGTATTGTTGTGTTATAATGTTACGTCCCGAAGTCGCAGAGTCGCAACAGTTCCGCCGTGTAAACCATTCTATGATAGTAACTGGCCTCACAGTGCCTACTATAGGCATGATCTACACAAGGCGTCGATGACTCCTCGCTTTGAAGTAAACAGTTCGATTAACAATTAAACTACAATTATGATAAATAATACAAATTTCTAATAAACATTTATAATTATATATAAGTCCATAGAGCTTCCCAGGAAGTTTTACATAAACATAACAGTTCACTAGATTACATAATAACTATCAGTCTTTCATCCTTAATTACATGGTCACTCTAGTTACACATTATACTAAGTAACTTAATCCTCACACCCCTGGCTTCAAACGGACTAACCTCTGGGTAATTGTAGGGCGGCAAAGTACTTGAAGTGTTCAGAAATCAGAACCTGCAAAAGGATCTATAAGGGTATGAGCAACTACAACTCAGTAAGTTGAATTGGAGACTCATGAATACATACAAGCATAAACAGGGTTATCAAACAATTATTTTCATGCAATGCAATGCAACAATCAAGTGTCATTGCATAATGTAGTCCGGTCCATTGTGAAATCAGAGAAATTTCACCCGTTCCAATTCGGGTTGAGGAGTTTCATGTTATGCAGCAGCTCACAACCAAACCCAGGCTTGTACAATGGAGACCTCGCTCCTCCTACGACTACCTTCGAACCATTGACTTCACTTTCACCGCGACCTCCTCTCCTGTCACTTAGTTCGACTAAGGATGAAGAAGGGACCATTTTGCAATACTGTGCTATCCCTTTCAAAGGGGTCGGTATTTGGTTGGAGAATCCTATGATCCCCTAACCGGTTGCAATGCATGACATTTTTGGTTATTAGGGTCGACTAAGATTAAATTCCGTTTAGGGTGTTCAAACAATTTCATACCAATTCAATCAGTCACAAAATCACTCATAATACAAATTCAACACGAATTCAGATACATCAAACACATGCGTAAACTACTTACAATCACAATCATATACAAGCCTAAGTCTCCGAGTACTACAAAACTAGTACTCTATTACAATAAGCAATAACCCAACTTACTTGGAATTGCCCGATCGTTCGATCCCTTAATTGCAAGCTGATGTGTCTCTGAGTATCCTATAATATAAATAGGTCTTTTTAGTACTTATAATTTATGGTTTCATATTCTAAGTTATATTTTAACTCATTTTTTTCGTGTATACCCATTATGTCCTAATGATTCGTTGTACTCTATTTCGGTGTTCGAATCTCAAATAAGATTTTAAATTTTGATTCCTAAGCCTCAAATATGCTCGAATCTTAATGTGAAATTAATCATATTAAGCTCGAGTGTCCAAATATCCTATTGGGTCGTAATTTGGTATTCTAAACTATTCGGTACACGCTAACCCTAATTGTGGTATCGGATTTATTCCCGATGTGTGAAAATATTATATTTTGAGACATTTACTTAAAATTAAATGTTATTTCAGATTTATTATTTTTCTGATTTCTATTATAATATTATCTAAATAACCCTATTTTTTTATTTATTAATTTACAATTTCACATATTACTAATTTCTTATATTAATTACCTAATTTCTTAAATTAACCATACTTAATATTCTAAAGGATAGGATTAGGGTTTCACATCAGAGATTAACATCCCTAAACATCCAATTAATATCTAAATAAGTAATTAACATCTTAATCACCTAATTAACCCCAAATCACCCAATTTTTCGATTATTTTAGAACTAAAAATTAACTTAAAAATTTCAAAAATTAATTTTTAAAAAAATGGCTTCATAGTACTGTTCTATATCATATGAGCATCTTACAGAAAAAAAAAATTGAGCTCCAAACTATACTCCTAAGCTTATTTATTTTCCGTTCTAATCATGCTCGATTTTGAACAATTTGTTAAGAACCCTGTATTTTCAGATGTAATTAAACTAAATCAATATTTTTTCCTAAATCTACATACATTAAAACCTCAGAATAACAAGTTTCATAATTTTCTGGGCAAAATAACTAATTTTACAAAATTATTCAAAATCAGGAAATTTAAGAGACTAACTGATCCAAACCCTTCTGGCCGTCCAAACCCCATCCAAGGCTATCGGCCAGCCTAGACGGTGGTGCTAGAGTGGTGTGGTGGTGGCGGTTCGATCCCAGGTGGTGGTGAGGTGTGGGTTTCTCTTACTACACAAATTTGGACAGTTTCCTTTTCTTTTTTTTTTTCTGGATTTTCTCTCGATTTTTTCAATTTTCCTATTTTTCCCTAAGGCTAAACTATGTAAATGACTTATGGAAAATTTTCCCCTATTTATAGATGATCTTTGTAATTATTATGCATTAATTAGACAAGACCTTGCCCAATTTCCTTGATTTTTGGCTTTTATGTTGTCTAATTTTAATTAGTTGATTTTTATTTTACAGATCTTGACCTGCCACAACTTGATTTGGATTATTCTAACCTCTTTTGATTTTTTTCTAATTTTTTTCATAATTAATTTATAATTTTCTTTAATTATTTACTTAGTTTTTGGCCAATTTAGGTAATTTCGCGTATTTTTATCCACACGTAAATACACGTGGGGTACATTTGAACATTCCTAATTATTATTTTGGTCATTCTAAAATTTTTAGTATACATATAATCTATCTTTAGTAATTTATTAGTTATTTGATTACACTTTTCGTCTTTTCGGTAATTAATACTTATTATGTTTAAAATTTAAAAATTTTATAGTCTCCTATTTTATTACTTATTTTCTTAAATTCAAGTTTACAGGGTCATTTTTACTAATATTTCTCTTATTAGTTTATAATTTGGGTTTGATTGAATCCATTAATCGATCGCCCTAAACCTTAGGTTCTAAGTTCAAGCCTACAGTCACTTGGCTTAGCTTTAAGGCTTACAATTATGACAACAGGTTATATAGAACATGTATTTTGTAAAGCTATACCACAGGTTTTATTATTCACAAGTATCAAAACGAATGCTTCAAGCTGATTTAGTCATGTATGCTTTATGTGTATTATATCTATGATAGCAGTTGTGAGGTTAGCTTCTATCTTAGCTTAGTTTATACGGCGAGACTATTATAACTTCTCTTGTTTTGAGCATGACATATGTGTGTATATATATATATATACTAGCAACCAATACACTTGCATTGTGTGTGCAAAAAATACAAAATAAAGAAAGAGAGAGGGGAGAGAGGAGAGAGAGTGTGGGAGAAATATAGGTGTAGTTAATAGGAGAATATGGAAAAGTAGGAGAGAGAAAATACAAAGTAAACAAAGAAATGAAAAGATAGAAAAAGAAGTAAGTGGATATATTTATCTATCAGTTATAATTTTAATGGTTCATTTTATTGTTAATTTTTTTGTTAAATAATAGTAAATAGAGGGTAAATATGTAATTTTAAGAAAAGTGGTTACTTAAGACCTCATTTGCTTTAATAATATATATATATATATAAACGATTAGGAAAACGAATGATAGACTCAACTTGTGATTATATGAAAAATCGAATGACAACACAAAACTTGTTTATAGCATATGAGACATAACTCATCAATCAAATTGCATTCAAATGTCTCCTTCAATTCAAGGTTCGATAGCTTTCTTGCATCGTACTTACTCAATCACATCCTAATGTATAAGAAACACTGCAATTACTGAATTCAATTACTAACCTATATAGAGTCAAGTTTTATCATCTCATTTAAACAAAAATTTTTACAAACTCAAAACTAAGTTGAATATCAGTAAGGTAAGAAAGAGTTACTTACATATCACAAACTTAAATATACACTGCCCCTTTTCTCATCTCCTTGAAGGTTCTAACTTATACGTAAGCTACAACAACATATCTCTTAATCATTTTCTCATTTTCTTCTTTCAGTTAGGAGTTCTTTATTAATTGGAAATGGCATATCATTTCTCTTTCTTTATTTTGCCTGAAGTGGTTTCCTTAGTATGTAAACCTTAAGCCAGATGAATACTACGTTTGAAGATGTTCTAATGGACCTTGATCATTTTGATGCAGTTTTAATATTTTGAATAACTTCATTAGTCAATAAATCCTACTTTTATTTCTCCTCATTTTTATTTCTTCACCTTTCTTAAGCTTTTGACGCTTTCAATTGATGCCCAGACTTTTACCTAATCAACGAGTTCTGTTATTGAACTTTTTGTAAAATTTTCATCATTAAGCCCTAAACTTTATTTCTTTTAAAGGATAAATTTAAGGCAAATCTCATTTACTCTAAAATATCATGCTAATAAAAACTTTTAAAAATGAGTATGCTTAAGAGAGTTTAAAAATGTGACTGAGTAGCTTTCAATTAGTAGGAGTAGGAAGAAAAACTGTAAGTTGAATGAAAAGATTAATTTTTTTTTTTTGTCATTTAGGTTCACGGTTCGATTTGACTAAGTGAGCTTATAAGAATTATATGGTATTATTTATTCTGTTTTTTATTTTCTATGTAGGATTATAGCAGGTATATAAATACTACGTCCAACTATAAGAAAACAATTACTAGAATTATCGGATTTAGTTTTTCTCTCTCACTGTTAGTTACACCATTCTCTTGAACTTTGGAAGTATTCCCATAGATGATGGCTAAATCTATAAGTTTTCTTATAGTATCAAAGAGAGGATTGATTCAATTTTTCATAAATTTTCTTTAGTTTACATCAGCATACTAGTAACTATGATGAATGCGACTACTATAACTGTTTCGAACATGGATCCTTTGTTTGTTTCGAATTCTGATAGTCCTGGAATTGTGATAGGTACTATTCTTTTTAATGGAACAAATTATTTGAGTTATAGTTGTTCCATTATGTAGACACCTAATTTTTGCCTCTCTGTAACCCTAATTTTTTATTTTTTTACAAAAAGGGTCCTAATTCAAAAATAAAAATAATAAACAAAAAAATTAATAAAAGATAAAAAATAATAAAAATTAACACATGATGTAAATACCAAAAAAATAAGAAAAGGAAAAATTATAAAAAATTTGTAGATTTTTAGGAAGTAACTTATATTAGAAACAAATAATTTTAGTTTAACTTAGTACAAATAATTATTTTAGGGAATCAGGTAGTTTAAGTACAATTTAATTGTACTGAATATCAAGGCACAAGCCAACGGCCTAACAGATAAGTATTGAAGTATTGGATTGGATGTAATTTGAGGTCGACACTTAGGTATCTTTTATTTCAATCTTTTTATTTTTATTTTTACAAAAAAAAGGTAAAAACTAAAAAAAAAAAAAAGAAATAAAAAAAAACCGAGTTGAACGCGCATAATTCATATCTAATCAAAATTATTTGAATCTAATTTGATTAGATTTGGATTGATATCAAGGATTCGAATCTAATTTAATTAGATACAATAGATATGATTTGATATGATCTTATTTAGCTTTTATAAATATAAAAACTCCCAAAAAGAATCAAGATTCTCTCATCCGTCCAACGAAATCAGTCCTTATCGCATGTAGGCCATCTCCTTCGTCAAAACAGCAAACACACGACTCACATAGACATACTACACAAAGGTCGCCATCTCCATTCTAAGTTGACATCTAAACCAACCCCACGCTGGTCGCTACCATCCAACGCTGCAGTCCTTGTCATACAGATCACTATAATAGCAACAGCAGCAGCGCACATAAGACAGTTCTCGCCGAGCATTGATCAACCCACAACTGTGGCACGACCAGGCAACTACAGCAGTAACACCTGGTGAACAGCAACAACACCAGGCGAATAGCAGCAATATCAAACAGCAGCAACACCAGGCGAACAGTAGCATGATCAGGTGAACAGCAGTAACACTAGGCGGACAGCGCAACCACGCCAACAGCACACACACACAACATTGACCCTCATACTACGCCGACAGCACACACACACGTTGATCAAGTTCTCTCCCAACAACAGCCCACTGTAACATCGATCTGCATAACCCACGGTAATAGGACAGCAGTGAACAGTATTACGCCCCCGAAGCGGCAGAGTCGCAACAGCCCTGCCGTGTAAACCATCCTAAGATAGAAGTTGGCTTTACAATCGCTATCTTAGACCCGATCTACACGAGGTGTCCACGACTAACCCGCTTAGCAGTACTAATTACAGTACTAGTCCTATTAGCAGAATGAGGTATCTCTCTTCTATCATTACTACACATATCTTACTAACGTCGCCTGAGTTACAATCTTTCACTTCCAAATCGTCCTTATTCAACAAGTCATATTACATGATCCCTATTATGCTAAAACTCATATTGATCTTTGTTATTATTTATAAGTCTCATCACTTCTCATCAATTTCCACACAACTCCATTAACAAAATCCTCAGTAATTCCGTCCATAATATTAACATATCCTAACTAACCAATTACAATATTGTTCTCCATATCTCAATTCTGGATTAAATCAGGGGTTATTCTTCATTCCTCTTGAATCACCTCAACTAATCACCAATTTCTCCATTTGATCCCATCACTAAAGTTAAATTCGATTAACGCCTATCTCAATGTAGTGATATAGTCACTACTTATCTTATAATTTGTAATACGATACTTTAATATCCATTTATTTCTACTCACTCTTAATGTACTCCTAAAATATCTAACTCTTTTAACTGTCTATTTCAAAGCGAGTTCAGTAAAACTACGCTCTGATACCAATTTAGAACTGTCACGCTTCGAAGTGGCAGAGTCGTAACAGCTCCGCCGTGTAAATCATCCTAAGATAGAAGTTGGCCTTATAACCGCTATCTTAGACCTGATCTACACAAGGCGTCCACGACTAACCCGCTTTGAAGTAAATAGTTTGTAATTTAAATAAATCATTTACCTATAAAGTGAGGAATTATATATATATATGTTATAATTCAGTTATTGCAGTTAAAGTTTACAATATTTATTTATAGTATATTTCCTAGTTATTACATCATTCGGAAATGAAAAATAATTCTAAAATAAAAACTTAAACCTTAAAAATATGTGTTTATTCTCCGATTGTTTTCCTCACTCCTCAGGATCCAGCAGTTGCTAGCTTCAGAGTAGTTGTTTGCCGCTTCTTAGCTAGCACCTACACGACGTCTATAGGGATGTAAGCAACCACAGCTCAGTAAGTTAGGATGGAAGACTTAAAACTATACTATATACACAACAAGGTTTTCAATCACTTATTAGGTGCAATGCATGTGCAAGCAAAGGCCATCGCACGACGTTGTCCGGCCCGTCATGAGATTAGAGAAATTGCGCCCGCTCTAATCCTGATTGAGGAGTTGCCATTAATGCAACAGCTTACGACCAAACCCAAGCTTGTGTAATGGAGACCTTGCTCCTCCCACGACTACCTTCGAACCACTATCTTCACCCTCGCCGCGACCTCCTCTCATGTTGCTTAGTTCGACTGAGGATAAAGAAGGGACCATTTTGCAATCCTACGCTATCCCTTTCGAAGGGGTCGGTATTTGGCCGGAGAGTCCTAAGTTCCCTTAACGGGTTGCCATGCATGTCCGATTATGATTACTGGTCGTACATTAGATTAAGTCCAGTTTAGGGTGATAAATCATTTCATGCAAATCATACAATACATGACAAAGCAACAAACAGAATCATAGTATCACCTATAATCAAGCACATGTACACAACCAACTATCTAACAAGCACAACCAAGCATAATCTCAAGCCTCCAAAATACAACAGTGTATTAATTCCCAACTTACCTTGACTCTTCGCTCACTCACTCGAGGTTCGATTTGCTCAGGCCATCGCCGATCATCCCTATAACACAAACGTGGTTTCAGCTTTTCATATAACTATTATAGGTTCATTTTATCCTATAACACTTATTGTTAGGTTTTGTTTAGGGTTTAATATGCCTAATTCTCTAGGTCTTAAGTCTTTTATAATTATTCTAGGTTTGGGATTAGGTTCGAGTTCGGTTTCCACATCGATTTCTAAATTAGGTTCTAGTTCGATTTCTAAGTAATGTTTTATATTCCAACCCTAGAAATTCGTTTCAACTCATAATGTGAAATTAATCATATTACTTCCCGATCTCCTAAATATTATTATTACCCCTAGTTAGCATTTTATTTCACTCGGTACACTTATATCCTTATTAGTGTACTGAATTTACTCTTGATGTGAGAAATTTTTACATTTTTCATATAATTACATAAATTCAAGTTCTTATAAGATTTATTATATATCCTTATTATTTATATAATATCAATTTTTATCCTAATATTTTCTATTTATTATATTTTCAAAAATTACATATTATGCATTATTGCCTATTATGTACATAATGTACTTCTAATATTTCTATCACTTTAATTACCATCCCTAAACATCAATTATCATTTCAAAATGTCTAAATTCATCCTAAATCAAATTTTACTCCTCATTTCTCTAATTTACAAAATTAACTTAAAGTTAACTATTTTTCCTTATTAATCATTTACTACATAATTAACCTAATAATTACATCTAACACCTTAAATGCTACAAGTATCATAATCTATCAGATTTCAACATCCTAAAACATATACTTATTCACTAAATCAGTAATTAACTATTTAATTGCTTAATTAACCTTAAATTACCCATTTATGCCTCATTTTAGGGCCTAAAAATTATCTAAAAATTTCAAATATTAATTTTTAAAAATGGAATTCATAGCATTGTTCCATATCATCTAATTAATCTATGCAAAAATTTTGGGCTTGAAACTACACTCCTAAGGTCATTTATTTCTAAACCGAATTATGCTCGGTTTTGCAAGATTTCTTAAGGACCATATATTAGGAGACATATTTTTATCAAAATAATATTTGTCCTAAAAAATGCATACAAAAATATTCCATAATAATAAAATTCATAATTTTCTAATAATATTTACTATTTTTACAAAATTACACAAGAATCGGGCTGGAAATCGGACTCAACGATTTGGGTGGCTCCGGCTACTGCCAGCCGGTATGTCTTTGTCGGCAGGCTTGGGCGCTGCCACCACCGTGTGGTGGTGGTGACCGTCCACTTCCAGCTGCTCGTCTGGTGAGGGTTCCCTTTAAAGGCCCTAATTGTACAATTTTTCCTAATTTTTTTCTAACTCGAATTTTTCTCTCAATTTTTGCCTCTCTCTATTTTTATCACTTTCCTAACTGCCCAAATGAGCTCTTTGATTTTTCCTGCTATTTATAGGGATTTAGGGGATTTATTGTGTATTAAATGGGACAAGACAATTGCCTTATCCCTTAGTTTTTGGCTTTTATGTTGTCTTAATTTAATTAGTCGAATTTTTCCTTATTTTTCCCAGCTGTCACGACCCAATTCTAGATCATTCATGATTTTTTATGATTTTTTTTTATTTTTCCTTAATTAATTATGAATTTTCTTTAAGTATTTAGTATTATTTTAAGTAATTACGTGTATTTATACTTACATGTAAATTCATATATAGTACAAATAAATATTCTTAAATATTATTTAGGTCATTTTATGATTTTTAGTATACATATAATTTATCTCTAGCGATTCATCAATTATCAAAATGCATTTTCCGCATTTTCGATAAATGACGCGTTATATACTTAAAATTTAAAATTTTTATAGTCTTTTATTTTATTGCTTATTTTCTTAAATTCAAGTTTACGGGATCGGTTTACTAATATTTCTAGTTTTATTTTATAATTTAGGTTCGATCGAGTCTTTCAACTGATCGAAACCTCGAATGGTTAGTTGTGGGGCTTACAAACAGGACAGCAACACAGTGGACAGCAGCAAACAAGACAGCAGCACGGTGGATAGCAGAGAATAGGACAACAGCAAGGCAGACAGCAGCGACCATAACAGCAGCACAACGGACAGCAGCGAACAAGGCAGACAGCAGTAAGGCGGACAATAGTGAAGCAAACTCAGACTATAATCCGATGCCAGTAGCCACACGCAATAGCAACTCCGTTATACGCCAGCCATCATCTTTCACTACAAGTTCAAGTTCGTTTCTTTCCAGTTTCAAAATTGTTTGTTTAATTGTTTATTTATTATTGTTATATTATTATTATTATTATTATTATTATTATTATTATTATTATTATTATTATTATTATTATTATTATTATTATTATTATTATTATTATTATTATTATTATTTAGATCTTTAGTTATTGAATATAACATATACGAATATGAACATATTAGTTTTAGGAGCTTTTATTCTTAGTCTTTTATATATAGGTAATTGTTTAATAACAATAATATATGTATATGTATATATTAATTTAGGTATTCTTCTTTTAACATTAGTTTTCTTGATTAGATAAATTAAGTATTGATTTAAGTGAATGTATATTTTATGTTAGTTTAGGAGTTGTTAGGATTAGTTATTTTTGTTAAGATTTGATCTTGTTTAAGGATTTGTCATATAGAAAGTTGTTTTTTTTTTTAAATAAAAGTTAATAAAAATCCTTTTTAAAATTTAGGGTTTTTAGCGAAATTTTTTTTATAAAACAATAACATTCAAGAGTTAGAACCTCTTAAATTTTTTTAAAATAAACCGAATAAATTAAAATGTAAACTTGAGTAGTTTTTAAAATTAAAATAAACCAACACATTAAAGTTTCCGAAAAGAACTACGATCATCTAATCTCGGTTAACGAGTACGTAGGCACCTTCAAGGCGACGATAAAATATGTAGAAACTTAGGTTATTTTTTCTTTTGATTTTATTTATTTATTTTTTCTTTAAAATATTATAATTAGAAGAATAATCCTAATTTCGGTAAATAGATAGTGGTACCCGTTAGGGTTTAATAAGTTAGCCTCCGAATTTGGAATCTTCTGGGTCTTCATTAAAATTGAAATCAAAGACCGGTAACTAAATTGAAATCAATCCACCCAATTGATTACGGTTCTCTTCCTTTTTCCCAACTCTGGTCAGGTGGCGACTCTAAAAATTATTTTCCATAAAAAACCGGAATTTCTCAATTTCTTTAATCGATGATTAATATTAAATGAGTTAGGGTTTAGTATTAATTGGAAATGGGAAATTAATTGGAAATGGGAAATTAATTGGAAATGGGAAATTAATTTTAAATAAAAGAAACCGTAAAAACGGGCTTGATACATTAGAATGAGACTTGGAGACAAGATGAAGTTAGGATTCATTGATGGTTAAATTGATAAACTTAACGATAATACTCTTGAGCATGCTAAATGGATTTGTTATGACTATATGGTCAGGTGTTGGATCTTCAATTCTATGAATAATGATCTTGCACAAAATTTCTTGTATACTAAATCAGCTAGGGATTTGTAGTTAGAAATTTCAAAGCAATATGGTCAAAGTAATGGTCTACTTGTATACTAAATATAGTATGAGATATGCAACATGGAGCAAGGAAATTCAACCGTTAATATTTATTTTAATAAAATTAAAAGGTTGTGGGATGAATTGCAAGCTTTAAATGCTTTTCTTAGTTATTCTTGTAGTTGCTTTGATTATTGCACTTGTGGATCCAAAGAAAAAGTGGAAGAATTTGATTCATAAACAAAGCTCATACAATTTTTTACGGGATTAAATGAAGTGTATGAGAATGTACGAAATTTTTTACTCTTGATGGATCCATTGCATTCGGTAAATAAGGCATTCTATCTTGTTCAGCAAATTGAAAAACAAAGGGAGATAACATCCACTTTATTAGGGAATCGAATGTATTGGCTCTTAATGTTGTTAAGAGTGATATGGGAAGGAATTCTTTTAATAAAAGGAGATTTAATGGTGTTGGAGGCTCAAAATTCTTTAATCGATAATTGCTTTCAAATTGTGGGTTATTTGGAATGTATAGAGGGGAAAGGTATAAGAATGCAAGATCAGGAGCAAATAACAATGTTATGGAACAGAAAGAAAGATTCTATTCTGTAAGCACACCATTTGACCATGTTGTTGATCATGTTTCCTGTTATTATAATGTAAGGTTAAGTGCTTGTAAACAAGGTGAACAAGATAAAATACAAAAACTTTGTGATGAATTGATGAGAGTTTTTTAGTCTAAATAGCAAATGAGGATAGTGTAGCAATGGTTCATTTTGTAGGTAATACTTTTTCCTTTTCTGGTATTACTACTATAAACGATAAGTTTGGTCTTTGGATAGTCGATAGTGGTGCCATTGATCACATGACATCCCATGAAACCATTCTTTATAACTTATACACTTTTAATAAGCTCGTACGTGTAAAGCTACCTGATGGTTTAACTCAACTCGTTCATAAGGCCAGCTCTGCTGATATAAACCAAACTCTTACCCTTCATAATATATTGCTTGTTCCTAAATTTACAGATAACTTGCTGTCAATTAGTCGTTTACTGATTGATCAACAAATACAAGCCTTGTTTGATTCTTTTATGTATAAATTATAGAACTAGAACAATAATTGTAGAGATAAAGCAATTATGTAGCATGGACTATATTTGTTAAGATCAGCCTACAATTCTACAAGAAGTTTTTTAGCAGATTCTTCTTGTAATAAATCTGAGCTAGCTTATCTGATTCATTCCAGGCTAGGACACATTTTAGTTTCTAAACTCAAACAATTGAATTGTTGTAAAGATATTGACTTTACAAATTTATTTTGTGACATTTGTCAATAAGCAAAATTCCATCGTTTTCCTTTTGAAAGAAGTTCACATCACTCCTCATTTGCCTTTCATCTCTTAAATATAGATTTATGGGGTCCTTATCGAGCGACAAGCATTTCTGGAGCTAAATACTTTCTTACTATTGTTGATGACTACTCTAGGTATACTTAGACTTATTTGCTTCGTCAGAAGTTTTAAGTTGCTTCTACTTTGACTTCTTTCTTTAAATATGTAAACAATCATTTTTATGTTCATCCTAAGGTTGTGAGAACTAATAAGTTTGTTTCGCATGCTTGTACTACTTTGTTCAATAGCATTAGAATTTTACATTAGAAAACAATGTTGTATACACTTCAACAAAATGGGAGAGTGAAACGTAAACATAAACATCTTTTAGATACTACTTGTGCTCTTAGACTTCAAGCAAATTTGCTGAAAGAATTTTGGGGAGAATGTGTTCTAATAGCTACACACCTCATTAACAAAATGCTCATGTCACTTTTAGGATGGAAAACACCTTATGAACTTTTTTCTGGAAAGAAACCAGATTATACATACTTAAAAATCATGGGGTACCTCTATTATGTCTCAAATCTACCTAAACCACATGATAAACTCAAACCAAGAGGGATCAAATGTATATTTCTTGGCTATTTGAATGGACAGAAAGGGTACAGAGTTTATGACATTAATGCAAAACGCATTCCTTATAGTTATGATGTGTTATTCTTTGAATACAAATTTCCTTTTCTATCTATTGTGCATGATTATTATCATCCAGTTTCAACTAGTTCTAGTAGTCCTCGATAAATTCAATTTTCAGACTTACCACTTTGTTCTAGTCCCCATATTATTAATGACATACAAGTTTTAGCTGATACGGGTCATTTACCTGATCGATCTTTATCTAACTCTTCTTTTGATCCTATCATTGATGCAATGTCTACACCTCCTTCTCCAATTGATACATTAACTCTAGTTCTTTCTTTAAGAAGGTCTGCTAGAGAATGTCAACCTCCCAATTAACTTAATGAGTATGTTCATGCTACTTGCTCACTACAACCAGTTCATTCCATCACTTTACAACTGAAGCAATCAATTTCTTATCCATCGTTTAATTCTTAAACTTTTTGAAACATTCCATCAAACTATGTAGCTTTCTTGGCTCATGTATTGACTATTAAAGAACCAACTCATTATTCAGAAGCATGTAATTCTAAGGAATGGGTTGAAGCCATGCACAACACAAAGAGCTTGATGCTCTTGAGCTTAATGAAGCATGGGATCTTGTTCCATTACCTAAAGGGAAAAAGGAGATTGGTTCAAAATGGGTATACAAGATAAAGTTTAAGCCTAATGGTAGTGTAGATCGATATAAAGCTAGATTAGTAGTAAAGCGTTATAATAATACATGGAATTGATTATCATGACACATTTTCCCTTGTTGCAAATCTTACTTCTGTACAGATTCTTATAGCTATTGCTATTGCAAAACGTTAGCCAATTCATCAAGTTGACATCAACAAAGCCTTTTTACATGGTTATGTTGATGAGGAAATCTATATGTTACCACCTGAGGGATATGACAAAGCTTAACATAGTCAAGTTTGTCGATTAAAGAGATCTCTCTATGGTTTAACCTCGCGATAGTAGAATATCGAATTGAGTAAGTTTCTCATTGGTCATGGCTTTGAGTAGCCTAAGCATGATTATTCACTATTCACATAAGAGTCATCAAATGGTTTTATAGCAGTTTTATTATATGTAGACGGCATACTTCTTATTAGAACTTCTCATACTTTGATTTAGTCTTTCCAAGCTAATCTACATGCAACTTTTACAATTAAGGATTTGGGGCCCGTTAAGTTCTTTTTGGGTATTGAAGTTTGTCAAACATCAGTTGGTACACTTTTAAACTAGAGAAAGTTCATCTTAGATTTGCTGCAAGATAGTGGTTTGATAGCAGCAAAACCAGCTTCCTTTCCTTTACCAACTAGTCTTTGTTTGACGAAGGAATCAGGATCACTTCTTGCTAATCCAACATTCTATCTTCGGATGGTAAGCAAACTTCTCTATTTAACTTTGACTCGTCTAGACATTTCCTATGTGTACAGGTCTTGAATCAGTTTCTTGGTGCTCCTTGATATAAGCATCTTGATGTATTATTCCATGTATTAAGATACTTGAAAGGTTCTATTTCATTAGGATTGTTTTATCCTATAAACAACTCTTTGAATCCTATTAGGTATATTGATTTTGATTAGGGTTCTTCACCCATGGACAGACGTTCACTTATAGAGTATTGTGTACTACTTGTAAATAGTTTGGTCTCTTGGAAAACTAAGAAACAATGGACTATTTCTATTTCTGCTACCGAGGCCGAATATAGAAGCATGGCCACAACTTGCAAAGAATTATTATCGGTTACGTACATCTTAAGAGATTTGAAGATTCCTCTTTTACTTCTTGTTTCATTGTGCTGTGACAACAAATCTGCCATCCAGATTGCTCAGAATCCATGCATGCACGGTCGTACTAAACACCTAGACATCGACATACATTTCACTTGTGATCATATATCTTCTGGGTTTCTCACTTGGTTCATGTTCCTTTGCTGAAATGTTCACCAAAGCAATTGGTGCTTCTTCTTTGCAATTTTTCTGTTCCAAGTTAGGACCACAAGAAGCTCTATCTTGAGGAGGGAATATAAGAATTATATGGATATTATTTATTTTGTTTTTATTTTCCACATAAGATTACAATAGGTATATAAATATTGCGTCCAACTGTAAGAAAACAACTACCAAAACTACCAAATTTAGTTTTTCTCTCTCTTTGTTAGTTACACCATTCTCTTGAACTCTGTAAATATTCTCATGGTTGATGGCTAAATCTGTAAGTTTTCTTAGAATTGAACCAAATTGATATGCTATATAAAATAAATAAATAAATAAAAAGCTTGCGTGAGAACTTCTATTGGAATCTCTTAACTTGAAACTTCTATTGAGCTGAAAAGCAAGAGTGTATATATTGAAAAATGTCGAGATTGAACGCATATATGGATTTCACTTTTAGGAATTGGTATCCCTTTGAAAATCATGACCCTGTTCACTTTCCTATTTATTTAAGAGAGCATATTTATATGTGATACTTCTTTTGCAAAATGCTCACTCAAAAATGAAGAGTTATTGTCTACCTTTTTCTCTTTATATCACTCTTTCATAGAAGTATTTATGGTATGATACAATAAGATCCTGCATTCTTTATTAAACATGAGGTGAGATGTGATTATGATGTTTGTAACATATGTTAATAATACTTTAGTTAGTGCCATGAAGAAATTTTCTTTTTGCATTTGGTCTCAAATGATCTCATTATTGCGATTAACTCAACACTAATGGGCTTGTTGTGTCTTTTGATGTTGTAGATCATAGAGCTTAAAAATTAATTTGCCAAAACAATCTCACAAACTATATCAAATTAGCTTTTTTAGGTTTGAAAAATTTATGTACATAATCATATGGTTAGGTTTGATTTAAAAAAAAAATAAAATAAACTGCAATATTAGGTCCCATACTATATTGAGGGTAAACAGTATTGAAACAAACCATGTTCACCCCTATCAGTCAGTAACATTACTCAAATTCCATATCTAGGAGTTAAAGCTTAAATAATTTGTAGTTGAACCTCACATGGATTCCATGATTGTATTTCGGTTTGGTGCTAAGTGTTCATTTCATGGTTAAGTAAAACTTTAAATATAGAATTGTAAATTTTTACCTAAATGTTGCTTTTTCTATGAAAATGCATATTATATTAAACTTATATGTATAGTTAATCAACCTTTCATGTAGCAAATTAATTGAAGTGAAAATTTCAAGAAAAGATCATTAGGACTAAAATACAACTAATATCATACTACAAAATCATTAATCGCAACTAGAACTAGCATCAATTTACCCCCAACTTCATGATTATGATATGAGTACTACAAGGACCAACAAAGTGATAAGAATCAGACAACAACCACAACATCTCAAAGACTATTATACATGAGATTTCACATACATAAGATTAGATGTGTATTTCCTCATACAAGTTCTTTATATATTATACTAGTGCAAACAATCTACAGGTATTACTAGTAAAAATACGTAGGAATTAGTTACAACAATTGTAAACAAGTATGAAAGGAGATAATAGAATTTAGTAGGGATTATTCTTTCTTGATTTTGTGAAACCTCATGATTAAGTGTCCCCCATGGATTGTGAGAGGTTGTGGTATTAGTTTAAAAAGTCATAGTTGTGAATACCTTATTAACACAAACTTGAAACTTTTGGGCCAAATGATTGAAATTGGCTCATTAGTATTTGTTGGTCTGGTTATTCACTGCTTTTAGCCTGAGGTATAATAAATGGTATCAGAGAGGATCCTCTTCCAGTAAATAAATAATTCAGGTCTGACTTTAGTTTAGAGAAGAAATTTAAAGAAGATGGGGAGTGTTATCAGGGTGTGACTCCTTGCATACTTCCAAGATGACCTATAGGTAGTTGGTGGCTCGAATTGTATAGTGAAAAGGGGTGGGGGAAGATGGGGGGAGGGAAGATCTGAGCGTAATTATAAGGTCTTGTGACGAGAACATTGTATGTTTAAGGAGGGGAAATTGTAAGACTCCATGGTTAAGTGTTCTACATGGATTGTGGGAGGTTGTAGTACTAGTTTATAAGGCCATGGTTATAAATATCTTATCAACACAAGCTTGAAACTTTTGGGTTAGGTGATTGAAATTGGGCCATTAGTGTTTTTTAGCTTGGCTATTCACTACTTTTGACTTGGGGTGTTATAGATTTTGAGAAATTACTCTCTTTTGGAGTTACTATGGCATTTGAAGATCCAAACCTCTTTTATCCTTGTTTCTTTACATACAATAAAACCTTAGTTAGTATACATAAAGATATTTTTGAGAAATTACTACCAAAGAATAGATCACAACGAAAGTAATTCATATTTATACTTTCTTTTCAATCTCATTCTCACATATGAAGTTAAAAAGAAACCTTAGTTTCTACAACTGTAAGATAATACAAAAAGGACAAAAAAGACAGAGAAAGATGGTGTGATACCTTTAGGTTGTTAGAATAATATTTAAGAGTTGTTGTATACCCTACAAATTTAATTTTTTGAGTATAGAGTTGAACTTGAATGTTATAAATAATTTCTTTAAAGTCAACAGAACCAATAAATTTAAAATTGATTAAAATTTTAATTTCAAAACCTAAAACGAATATAAAAAACACTAATATATTGTTTAAAACTCTAATCATATATGAAAACCCTAAACTTCGTGTGTGTGTAATACAAGAAATGAAACCTAATCTTGATAAAAACCCTAAAACTAAAATTCTAAGCTTATAAAACTTACTAATTTCCTTAACGGTGATAAAGCCTTAATTGGGTACAATTATCAACTGATACACATAATCATGTAAAATTGCTAATGAACAAATATAAATAAATCCTAAATACTAATAAGCATAAAGAGTAACAAATTAGTTAAATAAATTAATAAGATTACGAATATTATTTTATGATTATTTATGACTTTATATATGTATATATATGTACTAGTTTTATATTGATTTAATTATTTTGATTTAATTTTAGTACATATTTTATGTTTATATATTATACAGTTATACTAATATATATAATATATTTTCTTCTATAAATACGTTATATTTAAATGTTATCTAAAAGTTGGGAAAAATATCAACAAAAGTCAAAAATAAAATTTATAATTTCTTTTATTTTTCTTCCCTTTTCCTTTCCTTTCCTTCTTTCTTTTCTTTTTCTTTTCTTCTTTCTCCTTATTCTTCTTCAATTTTCGGTTGATACGTATCTTACAAGAATTGTTACATGAGGAAATAATTTTGAAACAAAAATCAACTTATGTCATTTTCATTTTTTATCCTTCTTTTCTTTTTTCTTTTCTTATCCTTGTCTTTTCTCTTCTATTTTTCTTTTGTTTTCATCACATTTGGCCATATCACTATCTAAAACATACTCCACTTTTCTCCTTCTTTTTCAACTTTTAAGTTAAAGCTAAACCTTTCTTTCTTTCTTTTTTTTTTCCGTTTCCTTTTGTTGGACTAACTCTCAACACACTCTCTTTTTTATAATTTTCTATTTTCTCCATTTTCTTTTCCTCTATTCTACTCCATCTTCTACCATCTATACTTTCTGAAACACATCATTTTATCTTCATTCCAAGTAAGTAGAGAGCTTTTTTTCAAAATTAAGTACTTATGATGTATTAGATTTATAGCGTCACATAATAAGTTATGCGTGTTTTTCTTAGGTTGAGATGTATTTAGCACTTCCTATATATTATGAGATATATGTACAAGAGTTAGGTGTATTTTGATATCTTTTGAAATAAAATTATATGTACATATAATTAATAAGTTATGCGTGTTTTTCTTAGGTTGAGATGTATTTAGCACTTCCTATATATTATGAGATATATGTACAAGAGTTAGGTGTATTTTGATATCTTTTGAAATAAAATTATATGTACATATAATTAAATTATATGGATAATTCTTCTTCTTCATGTTCGTGTATTTATGTATATATATACTTGAATATATTTGACAATATGTACATATATGCTATGTTCATTTAGTTATGTATATACATATATATGGGTTACATATATAGTACATGTAGATACAAATAATATCAAGTATATTTACTAAATCATACATATATGTAAAATATAGTATGGAATAGTATAAAGACATATATATATATATAAATGATTAGTAAATTAAGGGTATATGTATGTGCCCATATGTATGAATATATATATATATATATATACTCTCTTTATCTAATATTTAAATAAGTATATATATAGTATAAGACAAGATAAGTACATATACATACCTAAAGATATAAGTATATGTATAGTAAAACCTTAATTTCTTAAAATAAGTTAGTAAATAAATATATATATATATATGCATATGTTGGACGTGAACATCATAAAGGAGATAGAAATAATTTTTCTAATATTTAATTATGTTAGGATGTAATATATGTGTATGTTAATATTACAAATTGGAAAAAAAATGTAAAAAATTGGAAGAATTAGGAAATTGCTACGTGGACCAATAGGGAGCTGCCACATCAACTTTCCAAAATTTCTAATTAAAATCGTAAATTACAAAAATAATAATAATTAATTAATTAGAAAATTATAATTATAACGAAAGTCATATAATTAGTAATTTAAGCTTAAAATGGTGAAATAAATAAATTGTTGCAAAATGAACCTAAAAATAAAAATATTTCAAAATGTAAAATTTAGAAATTGATTACTTATAAAATCAATAAAGAAAAGCTTAAATTGATAAAATAAAACATTTGGGACAAAATAACTAAATTCGCAACACTTTTGGTCCATAATAAAAAAATTATATATTTCAACATTCAAAATGGGCCTCGCTATATGAAATTATGTTTGAAAATGATAAAAATTGACTATAAACTCATAAAAATTGAAGTTAAAATGAAAAAGTTATACGCAACTGAAAATTTAAAATAAATCGGAAAAGGTAAGTAAGATAACTAAGTTATTTAGCTCTATAAAGTAATAATTAGGATAAATCCTTAGAGTAAGTAAATAAATATATAAGATATAATTATTTACAATTATACCCATATATTTCCTATTTACCATACGAAATAAGTTAAACTATATTCATGCCATGCTTAGATTATAGTAGGAAATTAGGCAAGCTCCAATAAATATTTAGTTAAATAAGAAGTTTAGCTTTTCTAAATACTTATAAATTCTATTATCTGTTAGGTACTCAATTAACAAGTTTTGGAAACTTCAAAGGCTTGTAGAATGAGTATCAATCCAGGTGAGGGGATTCTAATGATTTACTATTTGCTTATGCATGATACTTACTTGATGTTTTATTGGTTGTTATTGCTTGTGCGTTTGAATGACTGTTTTACCTGTGTACTATTATCTGTATGATTACCTCCTTAAATTAGTAAATATAAATATCTTATCAAAATAATCTATTATATTTATCGCATGTCTATGACTCAACTGGTATACTTATGGAAAGTGTTAGCTTTGTAAATTTTTGAGAAAAGTATTTTTTGGAAACATTATCTCCATCTTAAATAGATTCTAAAATGATTTTTATGAGGACTTGTAACACCTATTGGTGATATTTTTATCGTTGAGTCAAAGTTAACATGGTATCTCTAATTGATAGTAAAAGGACTCGCGTAGTTGTGCTGTAGGGCCTTGGATATGATTTGTTAATGGTGGAAGGCCCTAATTAGGGTCTACCTATTTGGATTAATATTTATTTCTTAACTAGAATAATAGTCGAGTGTCGTTTGGAGGGATGATACCCTTATACAGCCTTATGCAGATAAAGTGAGATGTCTTGTGCGAGTAAGTAAAGGAGATAATCAATGTGTAGACGTCGTAAATCTACAAATTCCACAGTTTCGAATTTCTATAGATGTGTTGCTTGCATTCATTGTGTATATATCCATTTTGTATATAGATAAACTTGTACGTATGCTAATAATGTTTGATAACTTGCTTAAATGGTAGCAATGAAGAATGAACTCACTGAGTTATGGTTTGCTCTTTCCCCTATAGCTTCTTTTGTAGGTTCATTCAAGCTAGGATTGAGATGAATTTCAAGTGAAGAGTGCAAATAAAAGATATGTAAGACAATGTTAGAGATAATTAAGAAATATATAGTTGAAACAGAAACATTTAATGTAAACAGTATTTATATGTTAGAATTCTGTTTAAGTTAGCATATCTTGGAATTTTTAGAGTTATCTTACCTTATCTTATTATTTGATAAGAGATATAGATTCCTTACGGTTCCGATTGATGCTTGAATATCGGATATCAATAGTTATTTATATTATACGATTAGTTAATAAATTAAAAATCGAAAACCTTAGTGATTAATTAATTAATTGAAGTCTTGTGATATCGGACTTGAAAGGCGGTTTTTGTATCATAGTTATACACATGATATGGAAATTTTAGGTAATCCTATTAAGTCTCCTTTAGGGTTATGATAGTTGTATTTTGCTAGGTTCATTGAAGAATCTTTTATAGTGGATTGTCGTTTGTTTAGTTAAGGTTGGGCCGAGCTTTTCAATAAGTAAGCTTGTTATTGCTGCTCTCATTAAGTTTGATGAAGAACAGCCATGGTAAATCATACTAGGAGCATATTAGCTTTGTAGAAGATATATAGAAGCATGAAATTAGACTGGACTCTAAGATTGGAGGAGTGCATATTTGCATGGGTCGGATGGAAGATACTCAAATGAATATGCAACAGATGATAGTGGAAATTAATGAAAATATGAAGAATATGATGAACATTAGGATGAGAATCAGATGGATCCAAGAATTGTTTAGGATTCTTCATCACTTTCTAAGAACAAAACATTGGAGTTGTAATCATTCATCAGAAATATCAAATTAGATTTACCTAAGTTCTCTAATCATGATCCAACTTTTTGGATCTTTAAGGTAAATCAATTTTTAAATTTTATGAAGTACCTGCAAATGATATATTGAAATTAACATCATTAGCTATGGAAGATGAAGCATTAGACTGGCTTCAAGTTATCAAGAAATGATCTTTTGACTACATGGCCTACATTTCTTAAAGCAATACAAACTAGATTTAGTTCGTCAATATTTGAAGGTTATCAAGGCAAACTTGCAAAGCTGACTCAAGTTAGTAGTGTCTATCAATATATACATGAATTTGAAACCTTAAACCATTCATGTCACTACCTTATTTGAATCTTTTTTACAAAGTTACTATATTTCTGGCCTTAAACCAGAAATACAAGCCAAAATTGCATTAGCCCAACCCTATTCACTTTTACATGATATGAGCTTATTCAAATTGCATGAAACTAAGTTACATACTTTAAAACAACAAAATACCACATTTTAAAAATTCAATCTGTTCATCTGAACCGAAACAGCAAACCTACATCTACTTTACCTCAAGCAACCACAACATAGAAACTGAATTCCCTTCTTATTTGTAAAACGACACAAAAGATTTAGCTTTGAGAAGAGAAAAAAGATAACGTTATGATGAGAAATTCCATAAAGGACATGTGTGTAAGACTAAATTTTTAATGATGATCCAACCTTAAGAATTTCATGAAAGTGAAAACATACAAGATGAAAATTTTCAAGATGTAGTAACTGAAGATATCATAAATGATGAGGAAAATGATAATATGGAAAATAGCTATCAAGCACTTTTAAGGGTCTTGACACCGAAAACATTGAGGTTGCAAAGACAAGTATATGATTGACTAATAACGGTGCTTGTAGATAGTGGTACCGTACACAATTTCATCCAGTTAAATGTAGATAAGAGTCTCAATTTACCTATTGTAGCCATTTCAAAATTTTCTTGTGATGATCGAAAATGAGGATACCTTAGTTTGTACTAATGAGTATAAAAATGTGCCCTTAATTCTAAATATGGAGAAGTTTTTGGTTGATTTTTATGTGTTGGAAATTCAATGAGTTGATCTAGTGTTAGGGATTCAATAATTAACTACATTAGGGCCTATTGCTTTTGATTATTCGTTATCGACAACATAGTTTAAAGTGTAGTGGAAATCAATTATATTGTTAGGCAGTGACCTGTACATATGCCATTAATACAAGAATCCAAACCATATTTATTACATGCAATTTTACCATGGTATATATGTAATTAATTTGGTGTAATTGATATTTGTGTAATATTTGTTTATTTTAATGGTAAAAACTTACATAAACAATTGAGGAAAATGTTTTGAAAAAAAAAAGAATGAACAAAATAATACATTACAAATATGCTATTCTCAAGAAATTTATTGCATTGAAGAAGTTGTCATTTACCTATAAAAATTATTGAAAACATGTATTAATTGAGGAATTGTACACATACTAGTAAGATGTGTCCGTAAAAGATAATAATACCTAGTATTGAAGTCATTAAACTCTTTATACATCAACTGATGCATGGATTTTTTCAATTTATTATTAATTATATAAAAAAAGAAATGTTCACTTAATGGACCTAACAAAAAATACAGGGCATGAAAAATAAATTTTTTTCATTATCCTATTTAGCAACAAAAGATCAAAGTTAATGCATTTGCATGGGCATGAGGAGAAAGTAACTTAGGAACAACTATATATGTAGAAAAATACTGTATTCATATAAAACCTTGTCATACCTAACACTTAGTGTATTTGGTGTATTTTTTTTATATTTTTAAAAATATTTTATGATGGAAGTTGCCACAACATAAGATTGCAAACATTAACTATACACCAATTCATTCATGTTATTTTGCCATATCATCTATTCTTCTTACCTTAAAAAGGAACCATACAAAATCTTAAAGAAAATCCTTAAGAGGCTACTATAAATTTTAGACCGCAGAAAACCTTGTATAGCAATTTCAAAAAAAAGAAAAAAACATATATAGTAGCTTGAACTTGCAATCTCTATTGGTCGAAAAGAATTTGTAGACTTCCTAAAGAATAATAAACAATATATTTTTATATTGTATATGAGTCTCGTAATTTCACATAATTGTTTGAACAAGTAATTTAGGGCGTTAATAAAATTAACTTGATTGGTCTAAAAATTTGCGAGTAAACTTGGGATATTAGTTGATGAGACTTGTAGACTTAGAATATTTTAAATATAATAAAAGAATAGCAATATAACTAAATATAATAAAATAATAGCAATATAAATAAGTTAGTGTAATTTACTTGTATATATGTATCATTTATTATAAATGGGTAGAATAGGTTTTGTTAATTCGTAGACTCTTAGAGATAAATTATATATATAATAAAAATATTATATGATACAAAATAATATATAGAATGTATGTATATATCCCATGTGTAATTATTATGTGTAAATAAATACCTAAAATTAATTGAAATACTCGAAAATATGAGAAATAAGCTAAAATGAGTAAGGAAAATTATAATAAATTAATAAAAAACTATATAAAACTCATGGGCAGCTAGGATTAAGGGTGATAGGCATGTATATATTACAAGACAGGTGTGAGGTATTTTGGAGTTGAATATTATGCAAAGAATAAAAACATAAACTCAACAATTTGAGGAGAGAGAAGAGGAAAAATCCATTTTCACATGATCTAAACCTTGTAAAATCCAGAAACACTCTCCAATATGTTGTACAAGCAAGGTGAGATCTGGAAAAATTCAATGTAAGGTTTGATGATGGAAGAATAAGATTAGGAAAAATTTTACAAAAATTAGTTTATGAAGTGGGATTTGAAGAGAACGTATACTAGAAGAGTAACGGGAAGCAAACCACCATTACCATTAGATGACAGAAGCCTCTGTGCTTCGACTGTTTGACAAGGTGGTGGCCGCCGATGGTGATCGAAGAGGTTAGTTTTGGTGAGGGTCCTATTTTAATCCGAATTTTATTAAATTACTAATAAATATAAATATTGCTAGAAAATTCTACAAAAAATTATTCCTGCATATTTTTGTGTGTAGAATCTATAAAAAATATTATTTTATAAAAATTTAATAGCAATAGTATACATGCTTAAGAAATCAATGAAACCAAGTACTTTTCAATATTAAAATAAATAAATTTAGTTTGACTTTGAAATTTTTCTATAAACTTTCCTATATTTATACTAAAGTGCTATGAAGAGATTTTTAACAAAACTATTTTCTATAATTCTTATGAAATTTTGAGCTCTAAATTATGATTAAAATAGTATTTTTGGAAAAAAATAAGAGTATTTTTCCTAAGGACTTTACTTAAATTATGAGTTTCACCGATTACTAATGTATTTTTTCGTATATGGGTGCTGTTGGAGGGGGTTTTATTGAAAGAAGTTAACAAAATTAAGTGTGTGCTACTTCTATGAATAATTTGGTAGTATGGGAATTGGAGAAATTGGTGAATGATGATGTGTTATAAAAATAATTTTGATGTAATGAAGCTGTGAAGTATGAATAGGAGTGTTACTTTGGTTGTTTAACTGGAGTTCAGGGTGGAACTGGATGAATCAATAAAGTTATATGTAAAATTGAACTTGGGCAAAGGATAATTTAAAGGATTTTGTGAATGAGTTTTGTATTAGAATGGTACTCATACGATGATTCAGAAGTAAAACTTATGAATAAAATGTAAAAATAGGGATTTAAAGGCTTAGTTAAAGGATGATTTTTTAAAAAACTCTATAGATAACAAAGTTAAAGGATATCTTAGAGGAAGTTAGGGGATAAATGTTTTTCTTGATAATCACTCAAAAGTTCAATAAAAAACGAAAACTTGAAGAGAAGTATAGTCAGGAAGGTTTAGAGGTTGAGTCAAAGGGTAAACTCTTAGGATATTAAAGTTTGCAGGGTTTAGAGAATAACTCAGAGAATATTTTGCCAAAAGATCTAAAATTAAGTAGACTATATGGTTGGTCTAAAAAGGTGCCTTAGAGGGTACTTAAGGTGAAATTACATGTGTATAAGCACTTAAAAACTACCTTAGAGGATAATCTATAAGGAATCTTGAATACTCATCAAATTTAGAAGTTCACTCAAAAGTTGGTTTCATTATGAACTTTTACTTCAATAGGGCTCAGTAGATATTTTCAAGGCTTTCTAATGTAAAAGCTCTATAGATGATTTCATTCAGAAGTTAGCTCATAGGGTATCAGAGGTATATTTCCTTAACGAAATGACTTTAACTCCCTATATTAATGCCAACATAACTTATAAATTTAGTTCCAAATCAAACTAACTTCTAGGGAATGAGCAAGTAAATGGTTTCTATGTCTTATAGAGTTACTAACATAACAAATTGATTAAATATATAGGGAATTCTCGAAGGTGGGATAAGTGAACAACCAAGTTGATGAGTAACTAAGTTTTTGGTAAGTGGGAATAGCGCTTCATAGTACTTTGAAGTATTATTTAAGAATACTTGGAAACCTTAATATATGTCTCGTTTGTCGATGTAAATTAGTTGTCTATTTGTATGTGATGTGTGTGCTTGAATATGGTTATGATTATCTTAACTGTTGAATTTATGTACTAATTGTCTCATGATATTACTTGTTTTGGACTGTTTGAAATTGTTTGATTACCCTATAAAACAATCTATCACAAACTCAACTTAATTACTAATTAGACTTACATTACAACATACTAAGGGAAATGATTAGGATTCTTGAGGCCAAATATGGACTCTTTGATAAGGATAACAGAAATGGTCATTTTTTTAATCTTAGTTGAACTAAGTGATATGAGAGGAAATTATGGTAAGGTTGGGAATTGTGGTTTAAAGGTAGTCTTGAGCTGAGTGTGTTTCTCCATTGCATAAGTTTCGGTTTGGCTTTGATCTATGAATTACGCAGCATGAAACTCCTCAAAACTTAGATGAGAGCGATCATAATTTCTCTAATCTCACGGTAATTGATAATATTTGCTTGAATATGCATTATATCTAATTAACCTTACTTGAAAACCTTGGTTGTTTAATGTTAAATACGTACCATTTTTTCCGTCCTACTTACTGAGCAAGTTGTTGCTCATTCCTTTATAGATATTTTCCAAGTTTCCCAGTAAAATCACCAGTACTACTTTAAGTTCCAAAAGACTAGAGAACGCGGTCGAGGAGTAAGATTTAAGATTGATGAGTTGAATTCCTATGTATTTGTCAGTTTTACTAACCTACAAGAAAATTAATAGGGTCTCCATTGGTGACTTTCTAGTTTTCACCTATAGATACTGTTATTATACTTTATAAACCTGTGACCTTTTATAAATTTTTTATTAGTTGCATTATTTTCTCAAATTGATTTATTTCTTAGAACTTCTTTTTGAAATTGAGATTTTGTACTTTACATGTTTTGGAAAGCTTGATTTTTTTGATTTTTTGAGCTACAAGTTTATTTTTTGAAACTATTTTGAAAAGTTAAATCATAGATTGATATCTAGTGGACTTAGAATTAGATGGCTTAAAGCGAGAAAGTGATAATGTATTGTGTACGCTATATTTACGTTAGCGGCTAAAGTAATTAGCTTTTAACTTAGGTTAGTTTATATAGTAGAATTGTTACGATTCTTTGGTTTGGGGTGTGACATTGTATAAAATTAAGATAACTTATCTATTTAAAAAAATTACATGTAAAATCGAAAAAATTAATATTATTTCTTTTTATTTGTTTTTACACTTTAACCGCTTAACACCCTTACTTTTTAAGAATCACTAATTATACTCTTTTACTTTAGAAAGATTATTAACTATTCTTTTAAGGAATGATTTCTTTTTTTGATATTTTTAGAACAATTTATAAGAGCATATCTATTGATAGGAGATTCTCAACTAGTTATACGTTAAAAATATGGAGATAAATGGTAGACTATTCTTTCAATATGTAAGATAAGAAGATACTGATTATTATTATTTTTTTTTTAAGCTTAAGTACTTCCCATCAATGTGATGAACATGATTACTCTTAGATATGGTGAAGTGGAAAAACCTAAAGAGATAATCCACAACAGTACCTAAATTATACTACCACTTCAATAAAGGTAGTACTCCTATTAAAGATGCTTTTTGTAATTAAAGAAAAAAAAAAGGGTTAAGTATACATGTTATATGGCTAAAAAGAAAGTAGATGCACAAACAATTAATCTATATTTCAAAAGCATAGTATAAACGACACCATAAAAATAATCTTTGACTACGAAGGTTAGATGTATTATAATACTTCAAGTACAATGAGAATAACAAAACATTGTGAAAATGGTTATGATAAAATTATCACATATAAATAAGTACTTTGATTTAGACTTTATTTATCAATAATGTAATGTTGTTATAACAATTTACACACTCTTGAAGAAACCGAGAGAGATGTACTTAGTACCATCTTTATTTGTACTAAGTACTCCCATAGAGAATCTCAGTGATTATTACAAAAGATAATAAGAAGGAATATCAATAGAGAATATTGCCATTCATCTAGTTAGTTTATGGTCAGTTATGTCTTTCTTTTTTAAAGAGAATTACATATTTAGCACTCAACCTTATGCAACTTTTCTATTTGAGTCTTGAATATTTCATAATTTCTATTTAAGTTTTTTATGTTTACAAGTACTGTTAAATAAGGATTTTTATTAATGCCATTAAGTTTTTGATTCATTTGTATCACATGACACATTTTGATTGGTCTACTTTTTTATTAAATAAATATTATAATAAAATATTTTAAAAAATAAAAAAGTAAAAAATTTCGAAAAAAGAAGAAAAATTATAAAAAATAAATAGTAAATAACAAATATATATACATATGTATGATAATAAATATATAAAGATATAATTTTATTTAAATTGTAATAAAATAAAAAAAAAAGAGAAATGAAAAAAAGAGAGGTTCTAACCAACTTAAGGCTACGAAATGGTTGGCGACCACTTGAAGGGGGTTACTCTACCCCTTATAGGTTGTTGTTGGCCAACCCCTAACCTTAGAGTAGCTAGAATCAACGTTAGGTTTTGTAGGTTGTGACCAACTAAAGAAAATGGGTTATACGACCCTCATTTGGTTATGGGTAGTTGCTTACTGGCTTAAGAGGATCGTGCGACCTCTCATAAGTTGGTAAGACACCTAAAGCAAAAAAAAAAAAAAAAAAAAAGAGAAGAAGATTAAAGAAAAGGTGGAAAAGTAGTAAAATTTCCCATTAATTTTTTTTTTTGTTTTTTTAGCCTTAGGTAGCTACTCATTGGCTTGGGGTTGTGAGTTACATAACCTATTTCGAGACTTCCCTAAGCTAGTGGGTGACCTTATACAGCCAACTATGGGTTGCATACGACCCACTTTTTTTTAATGGGTTGTACAACTTACTTGTTTTAGTAGATCATGACTAACTATCACTTAGTGTTGGTTCTAACCATCTTAACGTTAAAGGATTGCTGAAATCATTTGTTTTTTAATTTTTAATTTTTCAATTGTTTATTTCATTGCAATTTAAATAAAAATATATGTATATATGTTTATTATATTTTTTTTTGTAATTTTTCCTTTTTTGAAAATTTTTAATTTCTATTATTTTATTTATTTTTAAGATATTTTATTATAATATTTATTTAATAAAAAACGTAGATAAATCAAAATGTGTAATGTAACACAAATGGATGAAAAACTTAACGACATTAACGGAAGTTATTATTTGACAATATTTTCAAATGTAGAGAACTTAAAGAGAACTTTTAAAACATTTAAAACTCCAATAAAAAATGTGTAAAATATTGAGTCTTAAATATGTAATTCTCTTCCTTTTTTTAAATTTTATTCAGTTTTGTCCTTTTTTTTTCCAAATTTTTATAATTTTCAATTAATTATAAATAATATATATAATATGTATATAATTTGTAATAATATAAATAGTTATACATATATATATTCTTTTACATTTTTTTTCACATTTATTTATTTTTTTCAAATATTTTTTCTATTTTTATTATAATTTTTCATGAATTTTATCTTTTCCTCCTTTATTTAAGCGTCACATAAGCACTATGCAGATGTTATTTAAGCATCACTTGTTACTTGATTGATTTAATAGTATTGTAATTGTGAATTAATAGAATTTTTTACTTGAACATTTTGAAATGTTGCTCTAATAAGCACTACACAAACGTCATTTAAGCGTCACTTGTATAAATAGCATTATAACTTGATGGATACATCAAGTTGATTTAACAGTATTATAACTATTAATTAATAAAAATTTTTATTTGAACATTTTGAAATGTTGCTCTCATATATGAATTTATTCTCAAACTTTAATACACTTTTGATTATTTTTACATTTTATAGATAATAAGAGATAAAATCGCATATTAAAGGTTCAGGGATTTATTTGCAAAAAAAAAAAAAATTTAATAATTATATCCCATATACATGCATATATCTATGTTATTAAAGCAAATGAGATATTAAATAATCGTTTTTCTTAAAATTATATATTAATTCTCTATTTACTATTATTTAATAAAAAAATTAATAATAAAATGACTATTAAAATTATAACCAATAAATAAATATACCTACTTACTCATTTTTCTCTTTCTGTATTTTTGTGCTTATTTTGTATATTTTCTTTCCTACTTTTCCATATTTTTTCATTAACTGTACCTCCATCTCTTTTTTTTTTTATTTTCCACTTTTCCAATACTCTCCCATTAACTATACTTATATCTCTCTTTTTATTTTATATTTTTTACACTCCTAATATGAATTAATTCACCGCTAGTATTTATACAAGGGGCAGTTTTCATATATACCGGCGCCTTTAGAGAGGCCTGTCTTCAACCTATCTGGACGATAGAAAATAAATAAAGATAAAAGAGTACAGGTAAGATCGATAAATACAAGCTACGTTTAAAATAATAATTTAATTAAATATAAATATAAAATACTATTTAATCTCTCTCCTTCTCACACACAAAACCACACCACACTTCCTCACAGTTTCACACACCAATACTCTCTCGCCCACACCACCCACCCCTCCTTTTCTCATCCCTTCCTTTCCTTCCCTTTCTCTCTCTAGAAAATCTTCCCTTTTATTTTCCCGTGCCTTTTTATATATTTCTTTTCAGAAAATAAAGAAAAAATCGTCCAATAGGGTTAGGGTTTCAACTCCAAACCTTCTCCAATTCCTTTATCTTCTTGTAATGCTTAATAATCCAAACCCTATCCATTCCAATTCTCTCACCTATGTATGCTCATACTAATCATATGAACCTACCCAAACAGATCGCCGGCGACGAGGACCGCTCCGCCGCCTCCGCTGGTGAAGCAATCGATAATCATCACATTCCTTACGAGCACCATGCTCTTGACGACGCTACCGCCGCTGCCGCCGTCGCCGCCGCCGGTATGGGCGGCGTCATCGAAGAAATACCCCCCGATGCCGTGTATGTCCCCGGGACTGGGAATGAGCTTTCGATTCCCGGCGGAGAGGATTCGAGCCAACTCACGCTGTCGTTTAGAGGTCAGGTTTACGTATTCGATGCGGTTACGCCTAAAAAGGTGCGATTTTTCGCTTGTTTTGCTATTTGGACTGTGCAATTAGGTTTTTCTTAGTGGTTGTAAAAATTTGCTCCTTGACCTGCAATCAGGTTTAGAAATTGAAGATCTTGTCTCGTATTATGAATGCACAGTGTTGTTATTGATATAGTGTATCTACTATTCAGGTACATGCAGTGTTGTTATTACTAGGTGGATGTGAGCTATCTTCAGGAGGAGCACAGGGCGTAGATATGAGTATGCAAAATCAACGGGTACCACGGGTTTCATTTTGGGGAGCTTATATAATCTGGGATTGTATTCTGTGTTGTGGTTTTGCTTGGTTGATTTAGGTATAATTTGTTTTAGGGAGGCGTAGTGGACTTTCCTCCACGTTGTAGTCAATCGCAACGGGCAGCTTCCTTGATTAGGTTTCGCCAGAAGAGAAAAGAGCGTTGTTTCGAGAAGAAAATTAGATATGAAGTGCGTCAGGAAGTTGCTGTTAGGTTGGTGATCTGCACTTTTTTTCTTCCATTGTCATTCATAGTGAATCCATGTTGTATTTAAATGAGAAGTGTGGAATTGGAAATATTGCCTCTCTATACTAACTATTTCTTCGTTGCATTTGGCATGCATAACCATTAATTGTAAGATGTTCTCCTCCTTTTATCTCTGCTAGCTGGTCTTCACAATTTTGTCTAGTTTCCAATCATATGATGCAATGATTGGATTTTATTAGCTTTTTGGTGGACATTATGTCACATAAATATGTGAGATATAAACTATGTGCTTTATTTATAATTTTCTTGTCCAATTGATCATGGAATCTTAGGCAGATAGAGAGACATGGGGATGTCATGTATAAATCAAGTTGTTATACTTCATGAGAGTAAATTGGTTTTGTGTACTACATCATGTTGTTGGACTTCAAGTGAGTACATTGCTTTTGTAAATCTGAAATTGGCAGCCAACCATCCAAATTGGGTATGTAGTGTTTTGCTGCGACTGGCTAGAGTAACAGTTGGTGTTTGGACAAAACTCAACTCCTTTAGAGGATGGATTTATTTTACTGCACACAGGATTATGCATTAGTTCAGCTTCCATGGGAAAGCTTGATTCTTAGTGCCCCAGTTATTGGTCCATTATTTATTTTTTTCTCTGTGTTCTATGCATGTATTTGAAATGTTAAATACTGCCCCTCGCAGTAAATGGTCTTCTGTATTAGTGTTGATCCATTACCCCATGAATGATTTCAGATAGAGATGGAAGATCATGGTGTTGGATTACTGGTTTATGCTTTATCAATTTGTTTATGAAGGGGATGATATATGATTGACTTATGTTTATTTAAAACATGAAAGATTATGCTTTAAAACATGACTTATGTTTATTTTTTTCTCTGTGTTCTATGCATGTATTTGAAATGTTAAATACTGCCCCTCGCAGTAAATGGTCTTCTGTATTAGTGTTGATCCATTACCCCATGAATGATTTCAGATAGAGATGGAAGATCATGGTGTTGGATTACTGGTTTATGCTTTATCAATTTGTTTATGAAGGGGATGATATATGATTGACTTATGTTTATTTAAAACATGAAAGATTATGCTTTAAAACATGACTTATGTTTATTTTTTTCTCTGTGTTCTATGCATGTATTTGAAATGTTAAATACTGCCCCTCGCAGTAAATGGTCTTCTGTATTAGTGTTGATCCATTACCCCATGAATGATTTCAGATAGAGATGGAAGATCATGGTGTTGGATTACTGGTTTATGCTTTATCAATTTGTTTATGAAGGGGATGATATATGATTGACTTATGTTTATTTAAAACATGAAAGATTATGCTTTAAAACATGACTTATGTTTATTTTTTTCTCTGTGTTCTATGCATGTATTTGAAATGTTAAATACTGCCCCTCGCAGTAAATGGTCTTCTGTATTAGTGTTGATCCATTACCCCATGAATGATTTCAGATAGAGATGGAAGATCATGGTGTTGGATTACTGGTTTATGCTTTATCAATTTGTTTATGAAGGGGATGATATATGATTGACTTATGTTTATTTAAAACATGAAAGATTATGCTTTAAAACATGACTTATGTTTATTTTTTTATTAGTGTTCCTTATGTATCAATGAAGCAGTACTGCATTAGCAAATTATATCATATTTTGGTATTTGCATATGAATATTAGGTTTTAGGAAGAAAATTTTGCAAAGCAATAGCAGCATATTGCATAAATGCTCATTGATTTTACTATATATGTTTTACCTTTCCTACTTAATTAGATTCTACGTTGCTTCTCAAGTAAACATTTTCTAAACATTGCTTGCATAAATCTTTTAATTCCAGGATGCAGCGAAACAAAGGTCAATTTACATCTTCCAAGAAGTCTGAAGGTGATGGCAATTGGGGTTCTTCACAGGAGTCAGGACAAGAAGATCCCCCTCAGGAAACCTCGTGAGCTTTTTATTCACATTTTTGAAAGCCCCTGTTGTGATCAATAATCATGCTTATGTATTGATAAGTTTTTGTTCTTATTTTCTCAGTTGCACACATTGTGGCATCAGTTCAAAATCTACCCCAATGATGCGGCGTGGACCATCGGGTCCTAGGTCTCTTTGCAATGCCTGTGGACTATTTTGGGCAAATAGAGTGAGTATCATTTATATGATGACATCCTGCAGGGAGTTATACTCTTGCATAATTGCTTTAGACTGTCCTATTCATTATAATGTCATGTCTTACCATCTCTCATCTTTATATGTTCGAGATTGATGATTGATGGCACTTATGTATTCATTAGGCTTTCATGTCAACCCTATTCCACTTGTGCAATCATGTTTGCATGTCTATGGTGTTGTGTATGGGTTTTGAATACATGGGCCTAGTCTTTTCAGTATTTAGCTCATTTTTGCCAATAGAACGAACTGATTTGATGGAATGAGAGGGAAAGTTGGCTTTGCTGATTCTCTAGGCCTCAGTAGGAGAGGCTGGTCAAACAAATCTGATAGTTTGATGTTTCAACTAGAGTTGCTATTTGCTTGTATGGGAGCTTACTGTAAAGAAAATGCTCATGTGGTGGGTGTTATTAGGAGCATTCCAGGTATTTGAGCTATTCCTGCTGTAATCATCTTTACTTCTCCATTTCTAAATATTGGCTGGCAATTGAGGTCTCCTAAAAGCACGAGATGAGGCTGATGAGCCAGAAATAAAGCTGAGAGTGTTGTAAAATTTCTCTTATTTCTTCTATATTGATCACAAATTCTAGTGTATTTTTTTTTTTAATTATAATATATATTACTTCTTGGTGTTTTGTACTTATTGGTCTTGTGGTCAAAACTAGGAACTTTCATGACAAATTTCATGAGGTGCTGGGCTCAAAGATTGTTACGAGTACTTGTCACTATGTACAGTGCGTACTATGCTTCTCCAGTACATGAGGCCTCATAGGTGGTTTATGTTCCCAGATATGGCTGAATAAATCACACATGATTAATTAGAATAAAGAAAAAAACAAATTATCACAGTTAAGATGTCCAGCTATAAACACCTCTTCAGATTCTCGTCAATTTAGCTGTTGAAATTTTTGGTGAACCCCAAATTTACTTTCTTCAAGTATTTATGACTTAAATGGAGTCTGGAAATTCCACATCATGTTGTTGTACAATAATTTCATAATCCTGATGTTTGTATGCCGCAGACATAAAAGACTTTTTCTGCCTAATATTCATGTGCGTCTTGAATAACTGGACTTTGCAGGGAACATTAAGGGATCTTTCCAAGAGACCTCAGGATCATTCTCTGCCTTCAGCTGAGCAGGTATGCTCTGGCAACGTGTCCCAGTACTCGTTCTGCTTTGCCAGATAGGTTAATTATTTCAATGTTGTACTAACACCTAGCTATAATAATACGTTTTTCTGTGCATGTCCTGAATTAGTGTGAGGGTGTAATAAATGGATCAGATTCTGGAACCAGCGTCCACACGCACAGCAGTCTTGTTAGTTTTTCAAACGGTGAAAATGGAACTTTGATTGCTGAGCGCTGAACCCTTTCATCCGCAAGGGACATTGATCTCTGCTTATTTCGGGACTCATTAAAGCGGACGGGTTTCAATACTATATTTCAGCTTGTCCTATTCAATGTACAGTAATCAAAATGCCTTAAAAGCGTTACATGGATCGACTCTTCTTATGTCCAGAGTAATTCCTCTAATATTGCCCTTTCTAGATCTTGTCGGATGTATTAGATTGAGAGTAACTTATTTTACTCGAGAGGTACTTGTCCGACAAGCAACAACTGATTGTGCTCCTAAATCCCTTAATCTGTGGCTTTAGTTGTTTTCATGAGCTGAAAAGGCTTTTTCATCGTTTGCAAAGCGCGTTGGACTTTAGTTCATACTACATTACGTGGTCCTCGACTATTTTTCTGTTCAATATTTGTCAATCTAACTCTAGGGAGGCTGTTGGTGGTCACGTGTCAATCGTATGACTTCTCAAAACATTGGCACCGACAAATCTGGTAAATGGTGCCTTTGGTGCTCGCACTTGAACATGGGCACTCAAGAATTATGGGCCTTTGTGTGTTTTAGGAATATTCTTCAAATAAATAAACTTTCTTATATTTCATTCATTCTGTTTTAAATATTTTATAATGTATAATTTTTTTATCTAGGTTTTTAACCCGCTAATGGAGCACAGCTAATTACTTATTTAGCGCTATCATTTTAAACATAAAATTCACGTGAACACGAAACGCTGTTGTGCTTCAATATGCTCTCGAGGAAAACAGAGCAAGGTTCAGCGCTGAAGGAGATACACGGTTTCAAGTTAATTTTTCGTTGTCCCGATATCAAATCTTTGTAGTGCCAATCCTATTGTTAGGACAGTTTCATAGAAGTGAAATGAATAGAACCGAATCAAACCATGAAAAACAATTCTTTTATATGTTTCGGTTGAGTTAATGGGCGGGGAAAATCGAAATTGCAGTAATTTACATGATTTTTTCCCCCTACATAAAAGCTAAATTGGGGTCGTAAATTATGGTAACAAAAATTAGTTGGGGAAAGGAATCAAATCGTTACAATAGGCTCTCATGGTGTTGTACTTTTCCAGTGATCACAAACCATCTTATCGATCTTTAATGACAAAAAGAAAAAGAAAAAAGAAAAGGACTTTGAATTCTACTTCTGCATGCGTACTTATGAAAATTTATACTCGGTAATTCTTCCATCAACCTTCCGAATAATATATCTTTCATGTGCTCTGCGTGTTGCACTAGTCCTTATACGGAGTGAGCTTCCAATTTGATTGGACTAACTCAGAGGAATAGTGAATCTCTTTCGAAGAATCACTTTCCCACCACCACCACCCGGCGGTTGTCTTTGAAGGTATAACATTAGCAATTTAGCATGGAATGCACTACCCCATTACTTTCCCAATACACCGACCCTTTGGCAGGCCCCAACTTATGGTTCTTCTTGCTTTGTTTTGCTCTACTCATTTATACCGCTCCTTGCGCAGGGGTGGCATTCAAATAATAGCAGCTTGACAGACCACACATCTTATCCTAGAAGAGGCAACTTAATAATTTATTGACTTCCTAATTCCTAGCAGGCTTGCTTTCTCAACTTTGCTTGTGTAATCTACAGCAAAAGAGTGTAAATAAATACGACCTTAAGCAATGTAATTCATATAGTGCTTGCTTTCTTAACTTTTGCTTGTGCAATTTACTGTATGAGAGTGTATATGAACGTGACTTTGAGCAATGTAATCCATGTGGTGATTGGGAGGGGGAGGCATAAGTTGGATTTCAAAGGTAATTGACTTCCTACGGATTCAAATTTAATAAGGAAACAAGAATGTTTGAAATGAATTTCTCTTGTAAGAGAATTTCAAGTGTCTTGAAAAATACATATTTAGGATAATACTATAGTGTAGGTATATTTTGATATATTTAGAATGCATTTCCGAAATGATTTGACGAATGGACCTTTAGTCTATTGGTGATATTTGTTCTAAGTAATCTTATATTATTTATAGGATTTTTTTATTGGGTTAAATATCTTGATTATTTCAATCTAACAACATTTGAAAAAGTCTATTTATTGTCTATATTTTCTTATTGTGTATAGCCCTTTACCACTAATTAAGCATTATATTCTCTCTTGACCAATCCACCTTTCTTTTTATTTTGCAAACCATTTGCCTCCATCTTCTTGAAGGCTAAAGGGTTTAGAAGACTCTCTAAGGCCTATTTTTGTACGTAAGTATAGGTGTAAGAGTTTAATTGTGAATGTTACTATGTGCCACGTGTAATTCACGCTACATGTGACTAAGGGGAACTTTTTGAGTTGTATGTGTGGATTAATTAAGTGAGGAATAATGGAGAAGAGAAATAGTCAACCTCAAAGGATCAAACACGAGTTTTTATGGGTAGAAAAACTCAGTAGCATCAAACACTATAATTGGTGAAGAATATAGTTATGTTCTTGTGATGTATTGGGTGTTTAATCCGTTAAGGTCAGAATCCAATAAGTAATGATGTTTACGGCAAAATTCTCTCCCATCCAAATGAAGGAGGGGAGTAGGGCATTTATAGAGATTGGTTGCTAATCTCATCCATTGGATTGAGATGGTGATCAATCATCCAAAATTGACCAATTCTATTTTTTGACCTCAAATGGACTCTTTTCATTTTTTTAGACCTTAAATTGACTCTTTTCATCAATTTAAACCCAATAAAAACCTTATTTTTAGTGTGAGCCAATTGAGAAAAGTTGGATAAGGTGAATCGATCTAATAGGCCATACTTTAAACCTACAATGCCAAATCTTCTTTGACAGTCTTGAACACACATGGGCTTGACTCATTAGGTGTTATACCCTGAAGTAATAGAGTTACGATAGTCCTGCTGTGTAAATTAACTTATGATAGCCATTGACCTCACAGTTACTATTGTAGATACAATTTATACAAGATGTCAACGACTTCTTGTTTTGAAATAAACAACTCATTTATAATTATTGATAGAATTTATATTTATATATAGCTAGAAACTTTATGTCATAATTACATAAAAGTATTTATACTGTCTTATGATCTTAGGAAATATTTAAATGACATAGTAGTTTGATAAGTAAAATATTACATAAGCCCAAGAGTTAATAATAAAACTCTAAAGGATTCGATTGTTTAGCCAGTTTGATCCTTACTCCTCCAAGGCACTACAAAAAGAAGCTAACAACGAGATAGTTATGACGTGGCATCTCAATCATAATTTGCAAGAAAATTTATAAGGGTATGAGAAACCAACAACTTAATAAGTAGGGATAGAGGCTTAAGAATACATAGCAAATACAAATAGGGTATTCAAACAATTTATAAATGCAATGCAACACACAAATGCCATAACACAATGTGGTCTAATCCGTTTGAAATAAGAGTAATTTCATTTACTTTAATTCAAGTTAAGGAGTTTTAATATTTATACAACAACTCACAACAAAACCCAAATTTGTATAATGGAACATTGCTCCCCCTATGATTATTCTTCAAACCATTGCTCTTATACTTACCATGACTTTCTCTCCTGTTACTTAGTTTAGCTAAGAATAAAGAAAAGACTATTATATTATCCAGCACTATCTATTTTGAAGGTGATGCAGACTGAAGTCAAGAACAGATAAGGCCAGTCGTAGGGATGGGTCTAAGCTTGTCGAAAGCTTGAAATGGGTGATGAGAAGCGTGTGAAAAAATAGAAAAAGAGAGAAGAAATAAGCAAACCCATGAATAGCTCTAAATGATATGATGCACTAATGAAATTTCTAAAGATTCATGGTACAGTTCGATATGATGCATGAGTTGGTCTGGTGAGGTTACTTGCTACTTTACCTTACTTAAGAGTTAAGATAAGAGTGGAGTGAGAGTAAATAAACTAACGGGACCAATGTTCACAAAAATGAAATATTCAGTATAATGATGATGACAAGATGTATCATTTTGGCTACATGTACAGTGGGTATTTATACCCAAGAATTTAAAGCAACTTGCATAAAAATGGAAAAGACAAAAAGGATAATACCTAAAAAAAGGAATGTACAAGGAATAATAAATGGTAAAATAGGAAAATACAACTAAAATGAATATTTTGTACGGAGGATTCTCGTACATGGTTGCTCGGACAAATGGCTTGCTATGGGTAGATGACTTTCTGGAAAAAAAAAAAAAGACAATTCTATATGATCAACTTACTTTTCTTGAACCGAAGTGCTAAGTAGGGGCTCCGGATAGATGTGGGCTCAATCGAAGAGGAGTAGCTATGGACATGTACGGGGTCTATTGTCATCTTGGCACAAATGTTGTCGAGTTAGGGGTTGGTTCGAATATGCTGAGCAGGAGTGAATGGAAAGGTCAAGTTGTCTAGTAAAGCTTTCATCTAGTCGACAAATGATTTCTGAGAGGTCTGCAATCACTTGGCTTGACATATGGAGTTGGTTGGTAGCAAGGAGTAGCTCAATCTTAGCAAGGGTCGGCTGGAGCAGAAGGATTCGCCACGTTAGTTGTTCTAATACATTGGCTTAGCTATGGGTTAAAGGCCTAATAACCTGATTCCTATCATTTCCTTCGAGTTGATTTGGATTTAGGATCAAATCCAGATAATCTTCATTCAGTTCTCCTTCAAGGTGATAGGGGCTGAGGTCAACAATATTGAAAGTGTTCGAGATCCCATAATCTTCGGGTAGCTCCAATCCATAGGCATTACTGTTGATTTTATGGAGTATTTTGAAAGGACTTCTAGCTCGGGCAGATAGCTTGTTCTTTCTCTAGTTTGGGAATCTTTCCTTGCTTAAGTGTAACCATACTAGATCTTTAGGCTAAAATTGCTTCAATGTTTATTCTTTGGCGTTTTCTCGCATTTTTCCTAACAGCTTGCTTGATCTGCTAAGTAACTTTGTCATAGATTTACTGTAAGGACTGTGCTTGGGCTCTCACCTCGAGGTCTTCTTGCTTTGATATCAGCACAAGGGTGTGATTAGGGGGTAATTCAGGATTTAAGCCATGAATAACTTCAAAAAGGGGTCTTCTTGCTGGTGTCATGTATAGTACAACTGTAAGTGAATTCTACTATAAGCAAACAAACATCTTAATCAGCTAAGTTCTTACCAACTACAGCTTGGAGCAATGATCCCAAAGTACGATTGTGTTTGGCCATTAGTCTGTGGGTAACAGGAAGTGTTGTATAGTAATTTGGTCCCAATCTGACGCTACAGAGTTCATTAGAAATGGCTTAGGAACTTTTGATCTTTGTTTGAGATTATACTTCTTGACATACCGTGTAACCGAACAATTTCCTGCAAAAAGAGAGAACCAATAGTTGAAGCATCGTTAGTCTTAAAGCAGGGTATAAAGTATGACATCTTATCGAATCTATCCACGACGACCATTATGAAATCTTTGCCTCGAGTAGTTCCTAGTAATTTGAGAATGAAGTCAATGCTTAATTTATTCCAAAGTTTTGTTGGGATAAGTAAAGGTATTGCTTTCCCTTGTTCGGCTTGGCAGTTGGCCTTCTTACATACGACATAACCTTCAAAAATTGGGTGCCTGTTTTGCTTCATTCTCGACTAAAAAGAATTATCCATTTAGTAGCTCATATATCCTTCTTTCTCCAAAATGTCTAGAGAGTCCTCTATTGTGAGCTTTCTTGATAAGCAATTCCCTTGTGGAATAGGTCGATACACATAAATTTCCACTACGAAACAAGTAATCATCCTCTATATGATAATCATCTATTGCTCTTCCATCAACACAACGCCCAAGTATGGGTCTGAAATGCGGGTCCCGAGAATACTGCTCTTTAATACTTGCAAACCTAAACGACTTGCTCTATAATTCGGTTAAAAGCGTATGTCTTCTTGAAAGAGCATCTGTAACTACATTGCTCTTCCATTATTTATACTTAATCAAAAAATTGAATCCCTCAAGGAATTCAATCCACCTCGCTTGTTGCTTTAACAGTTTGGTCTGACTTCGGAGGTATCTCAAAGACTTATGATTAGTGTAGATGACAAACTCTCTTGGCAATAGATAATGCTGCTGCATTTGGAGCGCTCAAATAAGAGCTAAGAGTCCTTTATCATATACGGAGTAGTTCAGTTGAGGTCCTTTGAGTTTCTCGCTGTGGTAGGTAATTGGTTGGCTTTCTTCTATTAAGACAGCACCTATACCAATGCCTAATGCATCACATTCCAGCTTAAATATCTTCTCAACGTCAGGTAAAGCTACTACTAGTGTAGAAGTCAATCTTTTCTTCACTTTGGCAAAACTTCTTTCCTCTTTTTCTCCCTACTTAAATTCGATGTTCTTCTTTGTCAGCTCGGTAAGGGGCGCAATAATGACACTAAAATTCCTAGTAAACCTTCTATAAAAGAATGTCAACTCATGGAAACTTCTCACCTCGGCATAAGTAGTTGAAGTTGGCTACTTGACAATTGCTTAAATCTTCTCATCATCCATTCCCAGGCCTCTTTCGCTAACTACATAACCTGGAAACACCACTTCCTCTTAGCAAAAACAACGCTTCTTTAGATTGTCGAATAACCTCTTGATATAGAGCACATCTAATATGGCATGAAGATGTTCAATCCAACTCGGCATGTCGGCACAGTATACTAGGATGTCGTCGAAGTACACTATAACACACTTCTCGATCAGGTTTCTTAGCACATGGATCATCGGTCTCGTGAAAGTGCTTGGGGTATTCGACAGGCCAAAGGGCATTACCATCCACTCGTAGAGTCCATGTTGAGTCTTGAATGTGATCTTACACTCATCTCCTGGCTTCATGCGAATTTGATGGTAGCTAGACTTCAGATCTATTTTGCCAAAAATCTTAGCCCCACTTAACTTTTCCAGCATGTCATCTAACCTAAGAATAGGATACCTATATTTGATTGTGATATTGTTTATGGCTTGGCTGTCAACACACACTCGCTAGGTACCATCTTTTTTCGGTACTAGAAGCACTGGAACAACATAGAGGCTAAGGCTCTCCCTTACATCCCCCCTTTCTAATAGTTTATTGACTTATCATTGGAGCTTAGTAGCTTGCTCGAGATTCATCCGATAAGCTGGTTTGTTCGGCAAAACAGTGTCGGGTACTAAGTTGATATAGTGTTCAATGCCTCTAAATGATGGCAAACCTTCCACAACTGTTTAGGAAATAGGTTGGCATAGTCATTCAATAGCTCTTTAACCTCTAGGGGTAGTTTACCCCGTTCTTTCAACTTTAATAATTGTTGAACTAACAAGAAGGTCGGTGCATAGGCTTTAATAGCCTCTTAGAGTTTGGCTCTACTCAACACTAGAATCGTCTTTGATCCTTGGGTAAGTTTAGCTTATAGTTTGCTAACTTGACTTGGTGGATTTGACTCAATCTTCCTTCCATGCTTCTCAAACACATAGGTGTTCCGAAATCCATCATGCATAACCCTTCGGTCAAAGAGCCATGGTTGGCTAAGTAGCACATGTAAAGCATACATGGGTAGTATATCATAGAGGATTTTGTTGAAATAATTCTTGATTGAGATTGGTAGTAATATTTTTCGCATGACGTGTAGTGTTCCCTTCTCATTTAGCCAGTGCAACTTATACGGCTTTGGATGTGTAATAGTCGGTAATTTTATATTCTTGATCAGATCAGTAGATACCACATTAGTGTAACTCCTACTATCAACAATAAGTATACATAGCTGATCATTCACTTTGTAGGTAATATGAAATAAATTCTCTCTTTGTTCCTCCTCATGTGAAGTTTCTAAACTCATCGTATGTTAGACAACTAGGATCAACCAATTCAAGTCCTTGGTAAACACATCTTCCTTTATCAAGTCGGCATTTGCACCAGCCTCTTCTCTCTTCTTTCTCCTCAGGTTCCTCATTTGTGCTATCTACTTCAACCTCTGGTGCATTGCCCTTGATAATCATAGTCCTTCGATTCAAACACTGAGTAACCATATATCCAAACCCTTAGCACTTGAAGCACTTGATCTAGCTCATCTTCTTTCTAGACCCTTATCCTTTCTTGTATGATTAGGTCGGCACATTACTGTTAGGTCGGCCCTTTTGTTTGGCTCGGACATTCACCTTCCTAGTGGGCTCGGCACTTGGTTGAGCTGGGTAACTTCCCTGACTAAGTCGGCTCAGTAGAGGTCGGGTTGGCATTTTGTTTCTTCTCTATCTCTACACTTGTCAGGCTATTCAAATAGCCTCATCCATTGTAGTAAATTGCTGGAGTTCTACAATGTCTCAAATATCACTCCTCAACCCAGTAAGAAACCTAGAGATTGTTCGTGCTGATGGTTCCTTTATTTTACAGCGAATCATAAGCATTTGGAACTCTTAGGCATACTCGTCAACAGTTCGACCTCCCTGCCTTAACTCTTGAAGCCGAGCAAAAGTGTCCTGTAAATAAATTTTCGACATAAATCTTTTTCTGAGTACTCCCTTCATCTCAGGCTAAGTATTAATCTCTCGGTATCCCTTTTGTCATTTCATGACTTAAAAGTTTTTCCATCATATGGCAGCATATCTTCTGAACTTGACAAGCAGTAGTTCTCACCTTCTTTCGTTCTTCATATTGGTAATAGTAAAAAACTTACTTAACTTTCTCCTCCTAATCCAAATAATCATTTGCAATTCCAAAATCATTGAAACTTAGAATCTGGAGCTTCACATGGTCGATGGCTTGGGGGTGCTTGAGCTTGCTTTTCTTCTTCTTCGTACTCTTCTTCCTCAATGTTGTCGATTTCTCCTAAGTCAATCCTCCTTCTCACCCATCTACCTACTCCTCTACCTTGAACTTATTGAGCTCGGTTCTATCCTTTAACAGGTCGAACAACTTGTGAGGTGCTTTTATACGGCCTCAGTAGGTCGATAGGCCAATGCATGAATTACTCTGGTTAAATCAATTAGGAGGTTGGCTACTTCATTAAGTCTCTCATCCGTACTTTTGGGGGTACCATAGGATTGTCAGCTATAGTGGACAACAATAATGTTTTCATCCCTAATACTGGCATTAATACTCGGGTCTATCATTTTCCTCAATAATTCTGAATTCAACCTTTAGATCTAATCTATAACTAACACTCTTTCTCCAAAATTTAACAACTTAGCACAATCTTCACACTAGCAGCTAGTTATGCCGTAATACAGTAACAACATTGACAAATAATCCGCTAACTCAGAACTTGCTCTATTTTTTAATGTTTGAAATAGGGTAAAATAGAGTAAATACGAAAAGCAACCACTCCTACTAAACTTTTACTCAACTTAGACACACTACTATAGGAAGAACTACTTCATAAATCACAAACACAACTTACCCAACAGAACCTCCGCTCTGATATTAAGATAATGCGGATCAGAGCTATAAATAGACAAGGCCAATCGCAGGGATAGGTTCAAGCTTGTCGAAAGATTGAAATGGGTGATGGGAAGTGTGCGAGAAAACAGTAAGAGAGAGAGAAAATAAGCAAACCCATGAATAGCTCTAAAGGATATGACACACTAGTGAAACTTTTGAGGACTCATGGCATAGCTCGATGCGATGCATGAGTTGGTCCTATGAGGTTATTCACCACCTAGCCTTACTTAAGGGTTAAGATAAGAGTGAAGTAAAAGTAAACAAGCTAATGAGAGAAATGTTTACAAAAGAGAAATATTTAGTATAATGATGATGATAAGATGTATTATTACGGCTACATGTACAGTGGGTATTTATACTTGAGAATTTAAGGCAACTTACTTAAAAATAAAAAAGACAAAAAGGGTAATACCTAAAAGAAGTAATGTATAAGTACTAATAAATGGTATAATAGGAAAATACAACTAAAATGAATATTCTGTACGAAGGATTCTTACACATTGTTACTTAGATATGTGGCTTGTTGTAGGTGGATGATTTTCTAGCAAAAAAGACAATTTTGTATGATTAGCTTGATTTTTGCTGAGCTAAGGTGTTGAGCAGGGGCACGGAGAGATTTGGGCTCAACCGAAGAGGAGTAGCTATGGACATGTGTAGGGTGTAAACTGAGCAGGGGCACGGAGAGATTTGGGCTCAACCGAAGAGGAGTAGCTATGGACATGTGTAGGGTGTAAACTCCCAAAATTGAGTTTAGGACAACTGAGCTTAGATTTAGGGCTTTTAGGGAAACTTATCCAATTGAGCCCAAACTTTACAACTAGAATAAAAAAGTTAGTCAAGATATTACAGTGAAGTTAGATTTTAGAAATAATGACCAAAAATTCCAATTTTTCCCTTAGAAGTAGGAATATTTAATATAGCACTAAAATGTTCGGAATTCTAAAAATCGAAATTATATTGCAACGAGAACTTAGAGATAAGTTAATTGAGCTATAAAATGAGATAATATAGTATAATTTACTATATAAAAATACCCGTAATATTATGAGTATACCCGGTATAAATAATAATTATACCCGTAAATTAACCTTAAATTATGTAATTATATATATATATTATGTTAAATTCATGAAATTAACTTTAGAACATATCCTAAAATAAAAGATATGTTAGAAACATAATTATATGAGTAAAGTTATATATTTCACATGTTATTTATATAGGGTATATACTTATATACTAATTAAATAACTAAATCCTAACATATAATATTCATGTTTAAGTAAATAATTAATAATACTTATCCAAATGCATTGGAGCTTGCTAGAAATTTACGTGGCTGCTGCAGAAGAAAGGAATTTGCTGAATCAAAAGTGAAAGGAAGAAAAAACGATACCTCATACTTCATTAATGGAGAAAACAAAAGAAAAAAAAAAAGAGAAAAATTCATATGTGGTGAAAGAATTCTATAAATACTATCCTATCAGCAGATTAGCAACATTTTAGCAGTTAGGAACCAGGAATAGAGAAAAAGAAAAAAAACTGGAAAATAGAATAATTAAGGAAAATTAAACAAAAAACAGGGGAAAACTCGTATTAGGCTAGAAACTAAGCATACCCTAAATCTGCTATGAAACTCAGCCAACACCATATAGTCTACCCACCGCACAGGCCGTCCGACAACCACCCAACCGCCGCTGGCTATCGGAGCACCCAAGAACACTAAGGTTGATTTCTTGCTCTGTTTTTCAATAATTTTTAAAAATTAGTAAATCTGCCCAGAAAATTATAAAAAAAATTTTACTTAGGTTATTTTAAACATGCTCTCAAGTGATATTTTTATTTTTGGAAATTTCGTAATATTTAATATACTTTATTAAGAAATCTACTATTCACTCGAATTATTATTTGTAAAATAAATGTATTAAATGATGTTATTTCTAACTGAAAATTTTTGTGTGGGATGTGTGTGATATATAGATAATTTCTATGTAGCCCGAATTTTGATTTGAATGTTTTAAATATTTATTGCATTTTTAGGCCCGAAAATAGCTCGAAAATAGGCTGAAATTATGAATTTAATAGGAAGTTATGAAATTAATTGATGAAATGGACATGTATTGATCTATAATAAATAATAACAGCATTGAGTCAGATTGAAATTAATTTGGTGCTAAAAGAATCATAATTAGGTAATTTATGATAATTTAAGGGTAAAATCGTCAATATGAAAATATAGGCAATAGGTCGGAAACTTGAAACCAAGTGACAACTGAATTCCTTATATTTTTAGGAGTTTATAGAAATTTTTGGGGAATTATTTGGTAACCTGAACTATTTATTACGAATTTATTAAATAAAATAGCTTAATTTACAAGTTGAGGTGTATTTGTAATATTAATAAGCTAAAATGAATTAAATAGTTAAATAAAAACTATATATTGGATTGCTGATCAGATAGAATAAAATGGATATTTTTATTATATTTATTAATATTTTCTGATCGCGGTACACTTTAGGTATATTAGAATTGGATAATACTTATATTGTAACAATATAGGGACAAATTAAATAAAATACAATTTAATAATGTAAATTATGTATAATACGATCATATTTATATAATTATGTATAACTATATTAAAAACTCAAACTACCTGTTAAAAGTCGTCTCTAGAAACAAGACTTATAAAACGTATTGTTAGGTCTATACGAATCTAATGACACTAATTTTGTTAAAATCGGACAACCTTAAGTAATTTAACCTATAACTTTATCATATTCAAGAATGTACACATTTCGGTAACCTTATCGGAATTAAAACGTGAATCAATAATTTAAAAGTACGTTTTGATACGATCGAAACGATATATAATACATAATAGTATATATGATGTACAGTATTAACAATTAATAACTTAATTCGATATATAGCGATAACATGACTATATATTATGAAAATAATGTATATATATATATATATATATAAATAACAATTTTAGATTAAACCCTAATGCTTTCGTAATTATTATGAAAACTGAATTTGGGTTTTTTGTGTAATTAGGAACTTCCAATACAAAGACGGTTGATGATTCGAGTCAGCAATAGTGAACGTCTAAACAAATAAGTTGGGATTGTGGCTTCATCGCTTGTTTAGATACTATTTAAAGTATCCGGAGACCCAAGAGTACTTCTGGTTGTGTTTGTAGTTAGATGATTATGCGCATGCTGTGTGTGTGAATGATACTCGATTGTGACAGGAGTTCAACTCCTTAGTATGCTGTTCTACATATTTGCATGGATTCTATATTGTGTGAACTTGTTGGTCACCCCTGATTAAAACTAACGATTATTCAACTAAAATGAAACTGGATGTACATAACATCCGTTAGGGGAAACGATTAAGTGTATTAGGCTAAATACTGACTTCTTTCGATGAGGATAGCTAAAATGGTCCCTTTTCCATTCTTAGCCGAACTATGTGACAGGCGAGAAGGTTGCGGCAAGGTTGGGGGCCGTGGTTCGAAGGCGGTCATGAGAGGAGGGTGTTCTCTATTACACAAGCTTGAGTTTGGTTTGACTTGAGTCGCGATGAAACTCCTCAATTTGGGTTGGAGTGGATGTAATTTCTTTAACCTTACAGTGGACGGGATAACACTGTACGATGTTTCATTTGAGTAATTACATTGCATTTCATTATAATTATTAACCTTATTTGTGATTGTGCAGTACTCTTCTGACTCCGTCCCACTTATTGAGCTAGTTGTGCTCACATCCCTATAGACTCTTTTGCAGGTGTTGAGTAAAGACAGGATGTTCAGGTACCATCGTTCCCAGGTTAGTGTGCGACTGTTTGGGAAAGTCAGGATCGAGGAATCAATTGAACCTGGGGCTTTGACTTTGTCTTTGAGTTTTGAGGAAACTAATTAGGAATTCCCTAAGAGCCCACTAGTTTCCTCACTTATTGTATATAAACCGCAAAACCTGTGGCAATTAATAAACTCTGATTGTAACTTTACCTTTGGACGTAAAACATTTGTATAAATACTGTTGTGGTATTAAACAGCAGGTTGTATAGAACAGGAATTTTGTAAAAGCTCTACCACAGGTTTGATTATTAACAGGTGTTAGAATAGAAGTTTTAAGTTGGTTGAGTTGTGTGTCTTGTGTGAACTGTATCTACGTTAGCAGCTGTGAGGTAATCTTTTATCTTAGATTAGTTTACACGGTGGGACTGTTATAACTCTTTCTGTTCGGAGCATGACATAGGATCCTTGTCAACTTGACACAAATATTGCCGAGCTAGAGGTTGGTTTGGATATGCTGAGTAAGAGTAAATGGAAGGGTCGGGCTATCGACAAAGCTTTCATCTAGTCGACAGATGATTTTCAAGAGGTATATAGTCATTGGACTTAGTGTATGGAGTTAGTCAGTAGCAAAGAGTAGCTTGGCCTTGGCAAGGGTTGGTTGGAGTAGGAAGATTTGTTATGTTAGTCCTTCTAATCCTCTAGCTCAATTATGGGTTAAAAGCCCAATAACCTGATTTCTATCAGAAGGTATCGGTATTTGGTTAAGGAATCTTAACAGTCCCCTAAAAGGTTGCAATGCATGTCTAAATGAGGTATTTAGGTCGCTTATAACTATGTTCTGTTTAGAGTGACCAAATAATCTCACACCATTCAATTCACAACAAACCACCAAAACACAACATCAATTAACTACTTACAAGCACAATCACGTACAATCTTAAGCCTCCGAATACTTTAATATAGCACTCCAAAATACAACGATGTATTAAACTCAACTTACTTGAAAACTTTGGTTCGCTCTCTCAACTCATTACCAATCAATTCATCTTGACGCATTCTATAATATAAATACTCTTTTAGTATTTTTATCGTTATGACATATAGGCTTTAAATTATATTTTGACTCAATTTTCTAAATATATATGTATTACTTATTATTGATCTATTCCAGGCTAGTTTTTGAATTTGTTTCCGATTTAGGTTTTAATTTAGTTTTCGATTACGGTGTTTTACATGAACCCTAAGAACTCGTTTCGAACCATGATGTGAAATTAATCACATTATACTCGGATGTCCTATATGTCATATTTAACCCCTAACTAGTATTTTAGTCTGCAAGGTATGCCCTAATCCTAATTTAATTACCGAATTTGCTAGCGATGTGAAAAGAGTTTACATTTTTCACATACTTTCCTAAATTTAAGTTTCACATCAGATTTATTGTATTTTACTATTATTATTATATTATCAATTTTAACCTAATAATTTCTACTTATTACTTTTCCAATTTCACATATTATTAATTTATACATATACACTACATATTACACATAATAATTATATCTAATACTCTAAATACTGCAAATATCATACTACATCAGAAACTAACATCCTAAAACACCTAATTAGATAATAAATCAGTATTTTCATCAAATTGTCACTGAATTACTAAATTAAGCCTAAAATCACTTGTTTATATATCATTTTAAGGCCTAAAAATTATGCAAAATTTAATTTATAAAAAATGTTCTCATGGCACTATTTTAAATACTCTAAATAGCTTATACAAAAATTTTGAGTTAAAAACTATACTATTAAGGTAATTTATTTTTAAATCGAAAATAAGCTCGGGTTTTGAGATTTCTTTAGCACTAGATATTTTTAGATATAAATTCATCAAACTAATATTTTTCCCTTAAATCTATATACATAAAAACATTAGAATACTGAATTTCGTAATTTGCTAAACATATTTAATAATTTTACTAAATTTAACAAAATCGAATTGAAATTGGACTCACCTGATTAGATGGCTTCTAGCCACTTATGGTGATGCTAGGATTGTCGGTAGGGTAGGGCAATGGTGGTAAGGTATGGTGGTGGTGGCTGTTCAGTTCTAGGTGGTTATTGGGTTTAGGATCCCTTGATATGCTTTAATTGCACTCAATTTTTACTATTTTTCCTAAAATTATCTAACTTACTCTTTCTAGTCTGTCTCTATTTATCTTGAATGACTAACTGACTAAAATGAATTATGGGAAGTGATTTCTAATTTTATAAAGGGCTTTAGGGTTTGCTTTTGGTTTTTAGATGGCTAAGTGTCCTTTATCCTTTTCCAATTAGCTTTCCATTTGGGTGAATTTATTTAGATAATATTTTCTACTTAATCCTAGCATGCTATGACCACGATCTAGACAATTCTACATTTTTTTTATTTTTTATTTAATTATTTAGTATTTTTTTTGCATATTTAAGGTATTTTAAGTAATTTTTGGTATTTTTACCTACATATAAATGCATATATGATACAAGTAAATACTTCTAAGTATTATTTATGTTATTTTATGATTTTTAGTATACATATGATTTATTTATATTGATTCATTAGTTATCGAAACTCGTTTTATGCATTTCTAATAAATAATGGGTAATATGCTTAAAATTCAATATTATGATATTTAATTATTTTATTACTTGTTTTCCTAAATTTAAACTTACAGGGTCGCTTTTACTAATATTCTGAACTTTTTCGTATAATTGAAGTTCAATCGAACAATTTACTTGATCATCCTAAACTTTACGTATCGATTCCGAACTTTTGATTGCAGAGCTTACATTAGGCCTTGTCACCTTAGCTTAGGGAGTTAATATCCATTTGGTTTGAATGCTTTCGATAGTGAGAAAACTAAGCAAGGTCATGAGTGGGCAAATGGGTCAAATGATTTCTATTTCATACTTATCAAGTCAGATATTCCTAAAACATCTGTAAACTTAAGCCTAATTCTCTAACCCAATCATTAGTTTAAGAAATTAGTTTATGACATTAAATTGGATGAAGGGCTTAATTCCCAAAACAACCCCCTACATAGGAGTGTAGGGGTTGTGTTATGAGTGTTTTTTTTTTCTTTAATAGATTTTAAGGGCTTGTTTTGACAAACTTAAGGAACTGGTGGTTTCTCGCAACTTAATAGGGTGAATGCTTTTTGTATTTTTTTTTTTAGGTTGGAATATGCATATTAGATATCGTATGTCTGAGTTTAAGTTTACAAGGACAAATAACTAACAAGATAACTTTTTGATAGTTGAACTCATGTTGCCTAAATGTTTAAACCTCTCTATAGAGTTCCTATTTGCTAAATGTCATTCAATTAGGATCTTCATATATGCTCACTCCTTGAACCTAGTTTAGATTCCTTTAATTAGTTAATCCTTAGTAATAGAGTTAGCAATAGGTCTAGACTTTAAATGGGGGTGGTCCCATTGTTGTGCTTAATCTTCTAAGTACATTGTAGCAACTTGCACCTTCCATTGCTGAAAGTATTTTATCCAACTCAAAGAGTAGCTTTACCTTAAACAATCATCTTTTCAACCATTACCCTTAAATATTTGAAAATCTAGCTTTATTGATTGCATTGGGAGTTGTTAAGTCTACTAAAAAATATTACTACCCATTTTGCTTAATGACTTCTTCCTCTTCTTCATGCTTAGCACTTACGAGAGGGTTAGGGCTTGAAGCTCTTAAGTTATCATTTTGATTTTGTTATTGCAACTCCTCGTTGGTCTAGACGTTTTAATGTTTTGCCAAAGTCCTCATGTGCTTATGTCTCGATTAACATGATCTTCTTTTAGATTTGGATTAGTTCTTATATTAGATGATATGGATTCATGGATGAACACACGGTATCTAGTATCATATGAACCGTAAGGGGGCGAGTTCGAACCGCGAGATGGTTCGAAAGGTAAATGGGGAGTTGGAGGTTTGAGTAAGGGTTCTTGTGTATCAATGATGAATATGGTTCACCAACACCTGACAAGAGCTTAAGTTGCACTTCATATTACGCATAAGTGTGGTTGAAGGGCACTTACCACTAATCTATGCTCACAATGGACTAAACAAAAGTAATCGAGAGTAAGCATGGATACTTGCTTACGAAAGAAGGAATTTTTTGAAATTCAATTGTCACTAATTGTTACAGCTATTATTTATTACAAGTATTTATATGGTCTAATGAGGGCCAGTCTTAAGTATATGCAAATTACAAAAAGGATTCCTACTAGAAAAGGAAAAAAGGAATAAATTATAAGGGTAGAGTTGTAATCAAACAATAAGGGATATTCAAGTATAGATAAGATAGTACGAACGATAGAAAATGGGGCACGTGTCAACTGTTTATTATGTGGTCCCAATGATGCTGTTTGTTGAGTAAAAAAAGGTTCTTAACAGGTTGGGTTAGGGTCAGGTTCTTAAAAGCTCATATGTTTAGGATGAAGGAAGGATTGGTTCAAGAGGTAGCTTATTGTTTGGTTAGCTTAGCATTAGGGGCAACTTGGCTTCGACAATGTATTAGGTTGGCAATAGGTGGGTTCAACACTTGACCTTGGACTAATGTATTGTGAAGGGGTCGGCTAAACAATAGGTCAGTCACCTCGAGAGCCTCTTTAAGAGATAGAGAGCAAAGTAATTTAGCTGGTCAGATTGGAGAAAAGATCATTTTTCAAAGTTTAACTGTCCTTGGATAGCTTGACAAATCATATAGGTAAGTCCTTGAGCATGGGAGTGAGTGATTGGTCTGTGATTCCTATCATCCCCTCTAAGTTGTTTGAGATTTGGGATTAAATTTGGCTCGATTTCTTGTTGCTCATCTTCGAGGATATAAGGATGGAGGTCGGCAATGTTAAAGGAGTCTATGACCCCATAGTCTTTGGGTAACTCAATCTTATAGGCAATAGGATCGATCCTTTTAAGCACTCTAAATGGTCCATTGTAACTAAGAGATAACTTACTCTTTTGTAAACTTGGAAATCGATCTTTGCTAAGGTGGATCCAAACAAAATCACTAGGCTGAAATTCTTTGTTCTTCTATCCTTTGCCTTGCCTCTCAAGCTTGGTGGTTGCTCAGCTCAATTGTTCTATGACCTTTGGGTGCATGGCTTTAATGGTCTCAGATCTCTCCACGGCTATTTTTTCTTCATTTCAGTTTGGAAGGCGTGTTTAATTTAGTGGAAGCTTAAGGTTGAATCCGTAGACGATCTCAAATAGTGACATGCTCATGGTGTTATGGGTAGTCCTATTGTAGGAAAACTTAATTATAGGTAGGTATTGATCCTAATTAGTCAATATTCCGGTTAGTAGCAATTCAAAGTAGAGTCCCCATTGTCCTATTGACAACCTCACTCTGTTCGTCCATCTGTGGATGATAGGATGTACTGAATAATAGTTTGGTTCCTAGTCACTTCCATAACATCCTCCAGAAGTGGCTCATGAATTTTGGATCCTGGTCTGAAACAATGGTCTTAGGCACTCTATGGAGTTTGACGATCTCGTATAAGAAAATAAAAGAGATAGCTGAAGCATCATTAATTTTAGAACAAAGCATGGAGTGCCATCTTGCTAAATCGATTCACAACCACCATGATAGAGTCATTCCTTCAGGACGTCTTTGGCAGGCCTAACATAAAATCCATGCTCAGCTCGGACCACGGTTTGGTTGGGATTGGTAAAGGTAGATATGACCCTTGCTCGGCTAGGATCTTTACCCTTCTATAAGTAGCATATCTTTCCAGTACAACTTGAACATCCCTCATCATCTTTAGCCATAAGAATCTAGAGACTAGTACCTTATGAGTTCAGTACTTGCCAAAATGTCCAGACAATTCTCTACCATGCTCTTTGCACACCAGTAGCTCTCGCATAGAATAAGTTGGGATACACAATCTTCTCTTCCTGAATAAGTATCTGTCTTCCTTATGATAGTCATCAAGTGTTTGACCTTCTTCACATTGGGTATAGATCGGGCTAAAATACGGATCCTCAGCATACAAGTTATTGATCATGGAAAATCCTAGTAATCCGGTCTACAGTTTGATCAAAAGGAAATGTCGTCTTGATAGGGCATTGGCTACTACATTATTCTTACCGTTCTTATGCTTGACAACATAGGAAAATCCCTCTATAAACTTAACCTACTTTGCTTGTCTTTGAGACAATTTAAGTTAGCTTTTCAAATATCTCAAAGATTCATGATCAGAATAGATCACAAATTCTTTGGGTAACAAATAATGTTAATGTTGCTAGACAGTTAGAGCTCGGATTAAGGAGTAAAACTCCTTATTGTATATAAAGTAGTTAAATGTAGCTCCTCTAAGCTTCTCATTGGTGTAAACAATAGGTAGGCCCTCCTACATCGGCATAGCACCAAACATGGATCACCAAGAAGGGAACACACGGCTACTAATATCACGTTAACTAAAGGTAAGTCCAAACAGTGAGATGGTTCGACGGATAAATGCTAGTTGAAGGTTAAGTGGGAGTTCTCGTACATTGATGGTGGATATGATGTACTAACGCCTCATACGAGCTCAGATAGCACTTGATATTATGCATAAGTATAGCTGGAGGATATTCGCCACCAATCTACACTTACAATGGACCAAATAAGAGTAAACAAGAGTAAGCAAGGATACTTAGCTCATGCAAGAAGAGAAAGGAGTGTCTGAAATTTAATTGTCATTAACTATTACAGTTGATGCAAATTATAAGTATTTATATGACCCAATTAGGGCAAGTCCTAGGTATATACAAATTACAAAATAAAGTCTTATTATAAAATGGAAAAAGAAATAAATTACGAGGGTAGAATTTTAATCGAACAAAAAGGATATTTTGTTACAGAAGGATTGTACGAATGTTAGAAAATGTGGCATGTATCAACTGTCCATTTTGTAGTCACAATGCTACTATCCACCAAGCAGAATAAGTTCCGAGTGAAACAAGTCAGTGTTGGCTGCTCAGATGTTTTGGGTTGAGGAGGGATTGGTCTAGCATGTGGCCTATTGTTTGGTCAGCTTTAGATAGTCAACTCAAGAGTAGACAATAGATGCGCTTTAGCTCAACAATGTGTAGATTCATCGTTTGACCTTAGCGTAGCAATAAGTGGTAAGCTTGGTAACTGGTTGGGTAACTCGGGAATCTTCTCGATGAGATAGAGAGAGGTTGGAGGAGAGTATCTTAGCACGTTGGACTAGAGAATGTTGTGTTCTTTTGAGCTTAACTCCGCTTGGACAGCTTGGTGAACCATATGAGTGAGCCCTTGAGTTTGAAAGTGAGCGATTGGTTCGTAATCCCTATCATCCCCTGTTTGAGATTTGGGATCAAATTTAGCTTGGCTGCTTGTTGCTCTTCTTCGAGAAAATATGGATGGAGGTTGACAATGTTGAAGGAGTCTAAGACCTCATAGTCTTCGGGTAATTCAATCCTGTAGGCATTAAGATAGATCCTTTCAAGCACTTGAAATGGTCTATTAGCTGTGGGAGATAACCTGTTCTTCCTCAAACCTAAGAATCGTTCTTTACTGAGGTCAATCCAAACTAAATCACCTGGTTGAAATTCTCTATTCTTCCATCCTTGGCCTCGTCTCTCGAGCTTCATAACAACTCAGTTTAGGTTTTCTATGACCTTCTGCTACATTGCCCTAATGGCATTGAATCTTTTTACAACTGGTTGATCATTATTTTGGCTTGGAAGGGGTGTTTGATCCAACGGGAGTTCAAGATTGAATCAGTAGGTGGCTTCAAATGGAAACATGTTCATGACACTGTGGGTGGTCCTATTGTAAGCCAACTCAATTATGGGTAGGCATAGATCTCAATCGGTCATGTTTTGACCAACAACAACTCGGAGTAAAGTTTACACAATTTTGTTTACAGCCTTGATCTGTTTGTGGATGACAAGACATGCTTAATAATAGTTTGGTTCCCATCCACTTTCATAGGGTTCTTCAAAAGTGGCTCATGAATTTTGGATCGCGGTTAGAAAAAATGGTCCTAAGCACTCCATAGAGTTTGACAACCTCATGTAAGAAAAGAAAAGAGATAGTCAAAGCGTCGTTAGTCTTAGAGTAGGATACGAAGTGTGCTATCTTGCTAAATCGGTCCATAACCACCATAATGGAGTCCTTCCCTTAGGACATCCTTGGCAACTCTAATATAAAGTCCATGCTGAGCTCAAACCGTGGTTTGGGTGAGATCAGCAATGGTAAATATTGTCCTTACTCAGCTTAGCTCTTTGCCTTTTTATAAGTAACATACCTTTCTAATATAACTTGGAGATCCTTCCTTGTCTTTGGCCAAAAGAATCTAGAAGATAGTACCTCATAAGTTCGGTGCTTACCAAAATGTTCAGATAATCCTCTACCATGTGCTTCGTGCATTAGTAACTCTCTCTTAGAACATGTTGGGATATGCATCCTCTTCTTCCTAAATAAGTATCCGTCCTTCCTGTGATAGTCATCAAATGTTTTCCTTTCTTCACATTTGGCATAAATCGAACCAAAATGTTGGTCCTCAGCATAGAAATCCTTTATCATAGAAAATCCTAATAATAAGATCTATAGTTTAGTCAAAAGGGAATGTCGTTTCGATAGGGCATCATCTACTACATTGTTTTTGCCATTCTTGTATTTCACAGCATAAGAAAATCCCTCTATAAACTTTAGCCACTTGGCTTGTCTTCGAGACAACTTAAGCTGACTCTTCAGATATCTCAAAGATTCATGATCAATATAGATTAAAAACTCTTTGGGTAACAAATAATGTTGCTGACTGTCAGGGCATGAATTAACGAGTAGAACTCCTTGTCATATATAAAGTAGTTGAGTGTAGCTCCTTTAGGTTTCTCGTTGAAGTAGGCAATAGGTTGGCCATCTTACATTAGCATAGCACTTATGCTCAGTTTGAATGCATCGTACTCTATTTCAAACACTTTGTCAAAGCTTAATAGAGTTATGACAAGGGCAGTAGTCAGCTTCTCTTTCACCTATTTGAAACTCTTCTATTCCTTCTCTCCCCACTTGAACTCAATATTTTTCTTAGATAGTTCGGTGAGTGGGGCTACAATGGTATTGAAGTTCCTCATAAATTAGTAACAGAATGATGCTAGGTCGTAGAAGCTTCACATGTCGACTGGACAAGTTGATACAAGCCATTTAGTAACCGCTTATATCTTCTTATCATCAACTCAGATGCAACTGCCACTTACAACAAACCCTAAAAAGATTACTTCAGGTTTGTATAAGTCACATTTCTTCAGATTAGTGTAGAGCTTATCAACTTAGAGTTTTAAGAAAATAGCTTATAAGTGCTCTCGATGAGTCTTTAGATCAAAACTATAGACTAGAATGTCATCAAAATATATCACCACAAATTTCCCTATTAGTTCTCGAAGCACATGGTTCATCAGTCGTATGAACATGCTCGATACGTTTCATAACCTAAATGGCATTACTAGCCATTCATAAAATCTATGGAAGGTCTTAAATGTAGTCTTCCATTCATCTCCCTTTTGCATTGAAATCTGATGGTACCTTAATTTAAGATCAATCTTAAAGAATACTTTAGCTCCATTTGAAGAAGGTGAAGTTGAGCCTTGTGACTATCGAACAGTTTAAAAGTTTTGATAACTAATGAATTGATAGAAATAAATCATATGCACACTAAAAATCATAATATAACATATATAATATTTAAGAGTACTTACTTGTACTATATGTGTATTTACATATAGGTAAAAAATATTTGAAATTACTTAAAATATACGAAATATGCTAAAATAATACTAAATAATTAAAAAAATTATAATAAATTCAAAGAAAAATAAGAAAAAGTATGGAAATTTTTGGATTTAAGGCATAGCATGTTGGGATTAAGTAGGAAAAAATTAACCAATTAAATTGAACCAAATAGAAAGTAAAATGAAAGAGGATAAGAAACACTTGGCAAGTGGAAAATTAAAGAGACACCTAAACTAGCCCTATAAATTCCCCACACTTTAACTGAAACTCATTTGGTCAGTTAGGAATTAAAGAAAAATAGAGAGAATTAAGTATTTTAAAAAAAAATTAGAAAAATTAAGTGCAATTAGGGCTTGTAAAGCAAACCCACTATTGACGGCTACCTAAAACTGAACGGCCACTACCACCACACCCTACCACCACTGCCCCACCCTGTTGACAATCCTAGCACTGCTACTAGTGGCTGGAAGCCACCCAATCAAGTGAGTCCGATAACAATTTGATTTTGTTAAATTTAGTTAAATTATTAAATGTATTTAGAAAATTATGAAATTTAGTATTATAAGGTTTTATGTATGTAGATATTGGGAGAAATATTAGTTTGATGAATTTAGATTTAGAAATATACAATACTTAAGAAATTTTGAAACCCGAGTCTGTTTTTGATTTAGAAATAAATAGCCTTAATAGTGTAGTTTTGAGCTCAAAATTTTTGTATAGACTATCTAGAGTATGTAAAACAGTGTTATGAAGAGGTTTTTTAGAAATTAATTTTCAAAATTTTTAGGTCTCTAAATTATATATATAAATAGTGATTTTGGGCTAATTTAGTGATTAAATATATAAATACTGACTTAGTATGTAATTAGGTGTTTTAGGATGTTAATTTCTGATATAGTATGATATTTGTAGTATTTAGAGTGTTAGATGTGATGACAATGTGTATTATGATGTGTATTACGTGGTGAATATATGTAAATTAATAATATGTAAAATTTGAAATGTAATAAGTATAAAATATTAGGTTAAAATTGATAATATAATAATAATTGTTAAATATGATAAATTTGATATGAAACTTAAATTTAGGTAATTATATGAAAAATATAATTTTTTCTTACATCAGAAGTAAATTTATTAGTTAAATTAGGATTAGGATATGGATTAGAATACTGGTTTGGGGCCCAATATGATATTTAGGATACTTAAATATAGCTTGATTAATTTCACATTAAGGTTCAGAACGAGTTCTTAGGGTTCATGTATAACACCAATAATTGAAAATCGAATTAGAACTTAAATCGAAAAGGGATTCGAAAACTGGTTCAAAAACTAGCCTAGAATAGATCAGTAATAAGTAATATATATATATATTTGGAAAATTAAGTCATATCATAGTTTAAAGCTTGTATAACATAAGGATAAAAATACTAAAAAATATATTTATATTATAAATGATTTATATTATATTAAGGAGACACGAAGATGAGTTGACCTGCGATAAGTCTAGTGAACGTACCGAGAATTTTAGGTAAGTTGAGTTCCATACATTGCTGTATTTTGAAGTACTGTATTAAAGTACTTGGAGGCTTAGGATTGTATGTGATTATACTTATAGGTAGTTATATGTGCATGTGCTTGTATATCTTTGATTATTTACTAAATATTGATGTTGTGTTTTGGTGATTTGTTGTGAATTGATTGGTGTGAGATTGTTTGATTACTTTAAACTGAACTTAATTTCAATTGACCCTAATACCTTAATTGGACATGCATTGTAACCCTTTAGGGGATAGTTGGGATTCTCCAACCAAATACCAGCACCTTCAAAAAAAGATAGCGTTAGATAACATAATGGTCTTTTCTTTATCCTTAGTCAAACTAAGCAACATGAGAAGTGGTTACGGTAAGGATGAGGGCAATGACTTGAAGGATAGTTATAGGGGGAGTAGTGTCTCCATTGCACAAACCTGAGTTTGGTTGTGAGCTATTGCATAAACATTGAAACTCCTCAAATTGAATTAGAGTGGGTTAAATTACTCTCATTTCACAACAGACCGGATCACATTATGTGATGTCATTTACGTGTTATATTGCACCAAATTAATTGTTTGAAAACCTCTGTTTTGTTTGTTATGCATTCTTAAGTCTCTATCTTAATTTACTAAGTTGTTGGTTGCTTATAACCTTATAGATATTTTTGTAGATATTGACTGAAATACTGTGTTATAATTATCTCGAGGTTAGTCTCTTTTTGAAGTGTCTTAGGGAAGTAAGAAACAATTAGCTAAACAATCGAGGCCTCTAGTGTTTTATTAGTACTTTTAGGTTTATATGCTGGTTTTGTAATACTTTACTTATCAAACTAATATGGCATATAAGTATTTCTTGAGATTGTAAGAAAGTATAAGTTTCTTTATGTCAATATGAATTAAAGTTTCTAGTTATATTTATAAATTTTATCTATAAGTATTAATGACCTGTTTATTTCAAAGTAGGGAGTCGTAGACGTCTTGTGTAAATCGTACCTATGATAGGGACTGTGAGGTCAATAACTATTGTAGGTTATTTATATGGTGGGACTATTATGGTTTCACCACTTCGGGGCTTAACACACATACTCATTGTTCTCCTCAATACCAAGGTGGTAGGCATAAAGTTATTTTCCTTGATATAGATGACTTCCTCCTCCTTGGACAGTTCAATTTGTCTGGTCTCTTTTGGCTCTTTCACTTCTTCATCAGTATTGTTTACCTCAATGGCTAACACTTTGCCTTGGATCACCATGGTTCTTCTGTTTGGATTCTAAAAAGCCATGTGTCCAAACCCTTGACACTTGAAGCATTTGATCTCACTCATCTTTATTCTTAAGCTTTGGCATTTCTCAAACTTTCTTGAGATCTCCTTCTCCTTTACTCGGGTAATTTGAGCAAGTCGGACTTTAGCAACTTTGCTAAGTTCTGATTGCACCAGTCTACTTAGAACAGGTTAGCTAATGGTTGGTAGATTAATAGGAGCTTAGAATCTTCTTGTTCAGTGCTCTCGATTCTCTGGGCATCTCAGATATCTTCATCAAGGGAACCAATATCCATAGTCTCTAGAACATCTCTAATCTCGTACTTTAACCTACCAATGAATTGAGACACGGTTTGGTCTTTGGATAACAACTTCACATCAGATCATTAAAATCTGGAATTCCTTTACATTTGCATCGACACTTGATCCTTCCTGCTTCAACTCTTACAACCTTTTGAATGTATCCTATAAGTAATAACTCGTAACAAATCTTCTCCTCATGACTCTCTTCATTTCATCCCAATTCCTAACTTCACGTTCTCCTTCTCTTCTTTGAATGGCTTACAGATTCTTCCACCATAGGGCGACATAACAAGTAAATTCCAATACAGTAAGTCTGACCTTGGCATTATCAAGCACCTCATGGCATTTAAACTACTTCTCAATCTTATCTACCCAATCTAGGTAATCTTTGGCATTACTACTTCCAAAAAAACTAAGGATGTGCATTCTTATCCCTCCCACTTTAGGAGCATGGATATTCCTTCTCGGGCTCATAATACTCCTCACTTCATCACTTACTTCCTCATCCTCCTCTTTGATTTCCTTTAACGCTAGTCTACATCCAGCAACTTAGCCTACTCCTCTAGCTTGGCATGGTAGACCAAAGGCATTAGCTTTGGTCATTGCCTCTCTTAGGTTGTTTAATGGCTCATATTTTGTAGGTTCATTTCTGGTCCATTGTTTATCTTTGTTTATGGCAATCACCAGATTGGCTACTAGGTTAGTAAGTCTATCTAGTTGGTCTATTGCACACTAGGGTGTGAAACTTCCTTGTTGACCTTAACCATTCTGGCACCACTTTCTTGGTTTACTAAGGTTCCTTGAACACTAGAAGTAAACATTGTTGTGTACTAACAATTGTAATACAACTTAAAACTTCTCTCTCTTCGAACAATAACGAAACAACACAACACTATAGTTATTACAACCATATACATAAGGAACCAAGTGAAATGCGTACACACTTTGTTTTGTGAGCAAGAAATAGGGGAAAACAAAGCACAAAGTTTCTTTAACTCTAAACACTCTTCGAACAATCACAACAACAACAAATAAATTCTAAAACACTTACAACAATAGTAAACCACTCAGGGTATAAATAATAGGGACTTTCTCGAACGTAGCCAAGCTTTGATACTAGGATGATACGGATTGCCGATAAGGGAACAACGGCTACCGATATTACGTGAACTAAAGGTAGGTCTAAAGGATAAATGGTAGATGACGCTTGAGCGGGGGTTATCGTGCACTGATGGTGGATATGATGTACCAACACCTTACAGGAGCTTAGGTTACACTTGATAGTATGCATAAGTGTGGCTGAAGGATACTCGTCACTAATCCACACTTACAATGGACTATATAAGAGTAAATGAGAGTAAGTAAGGATACTTAGCTCACGTAAGAAGAGAAAGGAATGTCTGAAATTCAATTGTCATTAATTGTTACGGTTGATACAAATTTCAAGTATTTATATAACTTAATTAGGGTAAGTCCTAGGTCTATATAAATTACCAAAATAGTCTTACTGTAAAAGGGAAAAAACAATAAATTACAAGTGTAGAGTTATAATCAGATAAAAAGGATATTCTATTACAAAAGGATAGTATGAATGTTAGAAAATGTGTCATGTTTTATGGTCCTAATGATATTGTCTATTAAGTAGAATGGGTTTCGAGTAGATTAGGTCGGCGTCGGCTGCTTGAATGTTCTGGACTGAGGAGGGATTGGCGTAGTGTATGGACCATTGTCTGGTTGACCTCGAATGGTCGACTTAGGAGTGGGTAGCTCGGCCTTGGATGTGCTTCAGCTTGGTAATGTGTGGATTCATCGTTTGGCCTTAGCATAGTAATGCATGGTCAGGTGGGTAACTAGTTAGGCACTTTAGGAATCTTCTTAATGAGATAGAGAGAGGTCGGGGGAGAGTATTTTAGTACATTAAACTAGAGAATGTCATGTTCTTCTAAGCTCAACTTCACTTGGACAGCTTGGCCAACCATAAGAGTGAGCCCTTGAGCTCGGGAATGAGTGATTGGTCCGTGATCTCTATCATCACTTATGTCCAGTTTGGATGCATTACACTCTACTTTAAACACTTTGTTAGAGCTCAACAAAGCTAAGATACGGGTGGTGGTTAACCTTATCTTCACTTTCTCAAAGCTCCTTTGCTCCTTCTCTCCCCACTTGAACTCAACATTTTTCTTCAACAGTTTGGTGAGTAGGGCCACAATAGTACTAAAGTTCTTTATGAATCAGCGATAGAATGATGTTGCACAGTGACTGAACAGGTCGACATAGGCCACTTAGTAATCGTTCTTATCTTTTTATCATCAACTCATATACCACCACCACTAACAATAAATCCTAAAAGGATCACTTCAGGTTGGTAAAAGTCACATTTCTTCATATTTGCATAAAGTCTCTCAAATTGAAGTTTTGAGAAGATTGCTTAGAGGTGCTCACAGTAAGTCTCTAAGTCAAGGCTATAAACTAGAATGTTATCAAAATATGGCACCACAAATTTCCTTATCAATTCTCGGAGTACATGGTTCATTAGTTTCATGAATATGCTTAGTGCGATTAATAGTCTGAAAGGTAATACAAGCTACTCATATAATCCATTACGGGTCTTGAAAGCTGTCTTCCATTCATCTCCCTATCGCATTCGAATTTGAGATCAATCTTGGAGAATACTCTTGCTTCATTCAACTCATCAAGCATATCATTAAGCCTTGTTATAGGGCATCGATATTTAATGGTAATATGATTGATTGCTTGACACACATCTTCCATGTCCCATCTTTCTTTAGTACCAATAGAGTTAGCAAAGTACATAGGTTTAGGGACTCTCATACATAACCCTTCCCCATAAACTCATCTACTTGTCTTTGTAGCTCGATAGCTTGTTTTGGATTCAACCTATAGGCAAGCTTGTTCGGCAGTATAACTCATACTTGCAAGTTAATTGCATGTTCAATGCCTCAGATGGGAGGCAGACCTTCTAGCAGTTTACCTAGGAATAGATTGGCAAACTCATTTAAAAAAGTTTTTACGTTAGCAGGTGCAGTTCCTCATCTGGTCCTCTCATCTCAAGTAACCTTTTAATAAGCATATAGGTTGGCTCTTCAAGCTCTATCTCTTTCTACAGCTTGGCTCGGGTCATCACCAAAACCTCATTCTTCAAAATTCGGCTTAGTTAAGTCTGCATGCTTTTAACTTGCTTAATAGTCATAAGGCTTAACTTGACTTTCTTACCCCCATGCTCTAAGGAACATATGTTCTTGCTTCTATTGTATATCACACTCCGATCAAACATCCTTAGTCATCTAAGAAGAATATGGGATACACTTATGGATAACACATCACAAAGCACTTCATCTCAATAGTTTCCAATATTAATCGACATAGTCACTTGTTTATTCACTTGTAAGGCTCCCTTGTCATTGAGTTAATGCAGTTTATAAGGTTTGGAGTAAGGCTTGGTTGGCAACTTCAACTGCTGTACCATGAAAGTAGATGTTGCATTGGTGCAATTGCTACTATCAATGATTAATGTACACAATGATCCATTAACCTTATTTCCAACATGAAATAAATTCTCCTACTGTTCGTCCTTAAGTATAGGACTCACACTTATTGTTCTCTTCTATATTAGGGTCACATGTATAAAGTTACCCTCTTCATTATAAATGACTTCCTCCTCCTTAGACTGCTTAGTTTGTCGGTTTTTTTTTTTTTTTTTTTTTTTTTGCTTTTCCACCTCTTCATTAGTATTATTTACCTCAATGGTTAGCGCTTCTCCTTGGATCATAATGGTTCTTCTGTTTGGATACTGAGTAACCATGTGTCCAAACCTTTGATACCTATATCACTTGATCTCACTTGTCTTTCTACTTGAGCTCTAGCCTTTCTTGAACTTACACTAGATCTCTTTCTCCTTTGCTCAGGTAGTTTGGGCAAGTAGGACCTTAGTAACCTTGCTTAGTTTTGATAGCACAAGTCTGCTCAGAATAGGTCGGTTAGTAGTAGGTTAATTGACAGGAGCTTGGAATCTTCTTACTCGGCGCCTCCCGATTCCTCCTGTAGCTCAGATAGCTTCATCAAGTGAACCAATATCCATAGTCTCCAGAATATCTCCAATCTAGTACTTTAGCTTACTAATGAATTAGGATATAGTTTGGTCCTCGGGCTCAACAACTTCGCATTGGATCATTAACATCTAGAACTCCTTTACATACACATCTACACTCGATCCTCCTTACCACAACTCCTGTAATCTCTTGAAGATGTCCTATAAATAATAACTTGAAATAGACCTTCTCTTCATTACTCCTTTCATCTCATCCCAACTCTTAACTTCTCGTCCTCCTTCTCTTCTACGGGTAGCTTATAGATTCTTCCACCAAAGGGCAACATAGCCAATAAACTCCAACATAGTAAGTTTGACCTTAGCGTTATCAGGTATCTCATGACATTCAAATTGCTTCTCGATTTTATCTACCCAGTCTAAGTAGTCCTCAGTATTACCACTCTTAAAAAAACTAGGGATATGCATATTCAACCCTTTCACTCTAAGAGCTTGGAAATTCCTCTCTTCTAGTTCATAATACTCCTCTAATTCATCACTTACTTCCTCATCTTCCCCTTTGATCTCTTCTAACATAGTCTGCATCCATTAACTTTGCCTAATCCTCTTGCTTGATTTGGTTGAACTAGGGAATTAACTCAACTGTGGCAGTCATTACCTCCTTAGGTTGTTCATTAGCTCACCCTTTGTAAGGACTATTAAAACCAACACACCAGTAACTATTACAACTAATATACGAAAAATCACTCGAACATTTAACACTTTATTTTGCAAACAAGAAAACATGGGAGAACAAAGTATTAAATTTCTTTATCACTGAACACTTATTAAACTCTCACAACAACTATGGATAGCTTCTAAAACATACTTACAACAGTTGTAAGCCACTCAAAACACCAAGTAATAGAAACTTGCTCGAACGTAACCAAATTTCGATACTAAGAAGATACAGATTTATGGATGAACACATGACGTCCAGTATCACGTGAACCGTCAGGGGGTGGGTTCGAATGGCGAGATGGTCTAAAGGGTAAATGGGAGTTAGAGGTTTGAGCAGGGATCTTTGTGTACCAATTGTAGATATGACTTAGCACCTTACATGAGCTTAAGTTGCACTTGATATTATGCATAAGTGTAGCCAGAGGGCACTCATCACTAATTCACGCTCACAATGAACTAGATAAAAGCAATCGAGAATAATCAAGGATACTTAGCTCATGAAAGAAAGAAGTGTCTAAAATTCAATTATCACTAATTGTTGCGGCTATTGTCTAGTACAAGTATTTATATGGCCCAATTAAGATATGTCCTAAGTATATGCAAATTACAAAAAGGATTCCTACTAGAAAAAGAAAAAGGAATAAAATACAAGGGTAGAGTTGTAATTAGACAAAAAGAGATATTTGGGCATAGATAAGACAACATGGATGTTAGAAAATGGAGTGCGTGTCAACTATCCATTATGTGGTCCTAATGATGCTGTTTGTCAAGCAGAATATGTTTTAAGCAGATCAAGTCGAGGTCGGATGCTTAGTAGCTCCAATGTTCTGGATTAGGGAAAGATTGGTTTAGGGAATGGCTCATTATCTAGTCAGCCAAGGTTAGTCGGCTCGGAATTAGGGATAGCTTGCCCTTAGTAATGTATCAAGTTGGCAAAAGGTGGGTTTAGTATTTGGCCTTGGATTGATGTATTGTGAAGGAGTCGGGTCAACAATAGGTCGGTTACCTTTGGATTGTCTTTAATGAGATATAGAGAAAAGTAATTTAGCTGGTTGGACTGGAGAAAGGATTGTTTTTCAGAGTTCAACTCTCATTAGACAACTTGACAAACCATATGAGCGAGTCCTCAAGCTCAGGAGCAAGTGATTGGTCCGTGACCCCTATCATTAGAGGAGTTAAAAGTGTTATTACCTATCGATATAGAACATCTATTCCCTCTTAGTCTCTAGCACCAATTTCATTTTGATAAGAAGCACTTAACTAGAAAAAGGCATTACTTAATTACACTTTTAAGTGAGGACATTGCCTTTTATGATCATTATATGATATTTCCTTGTAAAGCTTTCCATTTTGGAGGATACACCAAGGATTAACTTTGAAGTAAGAGGTTTGATTAATTAGAAATATTAAACATGAATATGATAAAACTTAATTTGGATTGAACCTATTTCTTTTTAATTTACTACTTTTGCTTACTTTAGATGAGAGCATAAATGCACTATAACTGCTTAACTTTTTTTTTTTTCCCTAGATAATTCCTTTAATACAGAGCTCATGGCTTCTTTCATATGTTTAATATTCACGTGCTTCATCATGGCCACTAGGAAGTAATGGGAATTTTTTTTTTAAAATTTTTCAATTCCTTTTTTTCCCCTATTGCATGAATATATGTAATATATATTTTCAAATAATTTAAGACACCCATGTGAAAATAGTTCACTTTGCTCTAATCTACTAAGAATGCCCTAGCATAATTTTACAATGATTCCATCAGGATGCTAATTCACCAGGGTTCCTACTCTTGTAGCCTATGGATCAGATCTGCATTAAATAGAAGCTTGGACTTTGATGAAATTAGGCTCGGGATGCCATTAAAACATTCATGGCCCATTGATTCCTTTAAGGTCTCTTGGTCCCCTCTATTATGTAATTTTTTGTATGGAATTACCATTCAATCTTTATTATTGTAAAATAACTATTCTCTTACTCGGTTTACAAAAAGTTATACTATAAATAATATCTATTCCTTATAATGTAGAATGGATAAGGAATTCTTATTTCTTACTTTCACCAGTGGAATTGGTACTCCTTAAAAAATGTAACATTCATTCTAAAAGTAACAATTAATTGAATAGAATATTAGTAGAAGAATGGCTATTCCTTTCCAACCTTATTCTATCCCAATAAATAACGATAGTTTCTTATGCTCAATTTGCCTATGTGGTATGTCATCTTTGTGTGAGGACCATGCTAATCTTCTCCATATTGTTCCAATCAATGTTGTTGGATTCGAATCAAGACATGAGAATGGAAAATGATTTAGAGTCGAGAGAATCAAATTAGGGATCAAATCAAGCCAATAAAAATATTAGAATATAATCCATATTTATTCATAATCAATAAAATTATCTACATTTTTAAAATTTGAAAGTTAAAAACTTTTTTGTTTTTATTAGATCGGTATTTATTTTTCTAATAAATTAGTATATTCTCTTGTGTAAACAAGATAAAATAATTTATTCCAACCCAAAAACCCAACTAGGTCCTTAGGAACCAGGTTGAATCCGTTAGGTCAACCAGAGTAAACCGGAATCAGAGTTAAGAAATGATACAAATCGGTTTTATGAAGGATTTACTCGATGGTATTGGACCATTGTTGCTGTTATCTGAAGTATTACGACTTTACTTTTGTTGTCTTGTCTTCTCACATGGCCCAAGCTCCTTCAAAACTCTCTTTATCTTTGCCAACCTAAAAACCTTAGATGCATAATCTTTGCATCATCTTCCATGATTGCGTGCCTACCTCCTTCCATATCAGGCTAAAAACCTACTTTTCCAATAGCAGATGAAACTCCCATCACAAGTATTATTGTACGTTGATGTTGAAAACCATAATTAAAATTTTATGTATCAACTGTCCAAATGATGCCAATTAAATGGTCATTAGACAAGAAGAATTTCTTTTCTTTTTTCTGTTTTTCTTTAGCTCTAAATATTATAATTAACAAGATGTTATATATCATTTTAGATTTAGACTTGATCAGTAACAATATAATAGAAGAAAGCTAACTTGGCTAAAAGATGACTTGTAAATTACTCGCGAGAAATTGATCAATTATGTGATCATAATTGATAAAACATGCTACGAAATAGATGAAAAGTTGAAGTTTGTTTTGCTCGGGAGGGGGTGGGTGGGTGGGTGAGCTAAACTCATTAGAATCTTAAATTGAATATAAGAAGTGCAGAAGGTTTCATTAATTACAAAAAACATATTTGCATACTGGTATTTAGTTAGATGTTAAAAATTAAAAAAAAAAAAGCACATGGGACGCAGGTAAGGAGGAAAAAAAATAAATAAATAAAAAGGGATCTACAAACTTTAGGAATGGGGAAATAAAAGATAAAAGAGCTAAGAGACTGCTTGGTTCTTCTTCTTCTTCTTTCTAATAAATTTTGCACCCCAACAATTTTGTAGGAGCCATTCGATAGGGTGCCTTAGAGATAAGTGTGATAACCGGTATAAGATTTATGGCAAATTTGATCTCCCTATTTGGTGGTAGTCCAAGCAAGTCCTTAAGAAAAACCTTAGGATATTCAGACACTACTGGTATATTTTCTAATCTCACGTCTTGAACTTTGGTATCTACTACCGAAGCAAGGAATCCTATGTTACCATTTCTTATAAGCTTCCAAGCTTTGCTTGCTGAAACAATTCAAGGGGTTACCTTTCTAAAACTTCCTTTAAAGTGAAATTCTTCTCCATTAGGCTTCTTAAATACCACCATCTTTCTTTCACAATCCACATTCGTTCGATGTTTAGTTAGCTAATCTATTCCTAGTATAGCATCAAATCCTGTCATATTCAATCCTACTAATTTCGCAAGCAACTTATATATATCTACATACACATTGCCTCCCCTAAACTTTTCTTGCACTATTTGCTCTCCTCTAGAAGGAGTTGTCACTATCAGATCATAACTTCAAATTTCTATTGGAAGTCTATTCTTATCAACATAGTCCTTGGATACATATGAATATGTTGCTCTTGTATCGAACAATGTATAAGCATAGTTATACATTGTAGTGACTAATATAAGAAAATTGATTCTATCTATTGTGTTTGTTGCTATTCAGAAAATGGTGTAAATATGTGCAAGTAGGGATCTTGGTTCATCAACCACTCCTAGGAGACAAGTTAGAGAGAAACAACAACCTCAACTAAATCAGTCTTCGCCTATACAAGTAATGGATATAGTACAATAACTTACTACTGCTTTGGGTGGGACTAGTGGAGCAAATGGGGATAAGTTGGCTCGAGTGTAACGTATAGTCAAACCATTTAATGGAACAAAAACTGATCCTTTAGTTGTAGAAGAATGGATTGACTTATTAGAAAAAGCTTTTGAAGTATATAATGTTGAAGATAATAAAAGGTAGGTATTGCTGCTATTTTATTGGATGGACATGCGAATAATTGGTGGAGAAGTAAGAAATGGACAATGGCAAAATCCATAGATTGGAATACCTTTAGGGATGCATTTTTGGAACAATACTTCCCTGAATGTGTGAAGGAGAAATGTGTGAGGAATATTATAAGTTGAGGTAAGCGGGAAGGATTATTGAATAATATGAATGGGAATTTAATAGGTTGTTGAAATTTCCCCCAGAAGCAATATAAGATAATGAACTTGCAAAGGTTGGTCATTTTAGCGCTGGACTTGATCTTTACTTTCAATTTGAGTTGAAAAGGACAAGGTTGGTACGATATGTTGACCTGATCAATGAGGCTCGTTTGATTGAGCAAGCTCGTGATTTATGAAGGGCAGCTGAAGAAATATGAAGTATGATACAAGACAAGTGCACCTATCAGTTTTAATATAGCGGATGTGAGTCCAAGTCAATCCTTTAGAGAGCTCGAGTACTAATATTAATCTTAACTCTATTATCTAATTGGAAAATTATGATGAGTTGAATGAATTAAAAATACTAAAATTAACAAACTAACCTAATTATAAGACTTGATTAAGCAATTTAGAAAGCGATAAAATTAAGAATGACTTCAAGAAGGCAAATAACGTATTTAAGAATTATTTTCCCTAGTGTTTAACATGTGACCACTTAAAATGCATCCAATTCAATCTCTATTATTCTTGTCCGGAAGGATTCATAATTAAAATTAACACCTTTCTCAAGCATATTAATCCTAATCCTAAATTATTTACCGAAATCTCTTCACTTAGTAATATAATTCAGAATCGCATTAATGTATAATAAATTCCCACACAAAAGAACAACTTTCCGGAAGAAACATGTATCTTATTTCTAAGTACACATGTAATTCTCTCCAATTATGTTAAGATCTCATTACAGTTGTGATTTCTCAATCATCAGGCATAATATCATAGATTGATACCTTAGAAATATTAATTAACAATTAAATAACATAATTGAATCAAGAAAAGATAGAAACTTTATTGCAAATTATTAATAAATCTAATAGTCACATGAAACCCTAGGTTCCATAATCCTAAATACAAGAATTTTAAGCTATCATAATGAAACTAAAAACGAATTGCAACAAAATCAATAAATAAAACATGAAAAACTCCTTTTGTTGATGATAAATCTCTTCAATCTTGAAGTTGAGTGTTGCTTTTGCCTTTTGTTCTTCCTTTTCTTCAAGTCTCATCTCTTTTGAATGTCCAAAATTCTGTACGAAACCCTAGTAAGTCCTTTTATAATGTATTGTAAAGCTTCTTTTTTCATCACCAAACACCCCTAGGTCATGTAACTTTCTGACCTTAGCAAATCTTCCTGCATGGACACAGCCTGGGGACACAGTTGTGTCCTAGACTGTGTAACTTTCTGACCAAAATTCTTATTGTTTATGTAATTTCAAAACTTCATAACTCATTCATTTGAACTCTAAATTGAGTGAAACTTCATTCCTTTTCTTCGTTTTCAATCCGAGAACACGTTCAAATCTTGAAATCAAAATTTTACTCAATTAAGTATCAATTTCTTTAAAGAAAACCAAAGATGTAAGGGAAATACTACAAAATCACCATACGAAATGTATTTAAAATAAGAGTTATCAAAATAAGAAAAGGAAATTTATGGTAAGCTCTAACAGTGGCCATAAAATGATAAGAAGAAAAAGGGCATATCAACCCCTTAACCAAAATCAAAGATCAAGAGGAGCTATGCCACCTTACTGGAAATGAAATGATAGGCATCGAGCTATGTAGTGTCCAAAACTATGCGGCAAATGTTTTAGGTGTGGAGAAGTTGGGCATATGGCTAGGCAATGCCAGAACCCGAACCCTAGAGGTGTATACTACTATAAGTGTCGTCAGATAGGACATAATGCGACTTAGTGTAATGCGAATCAACAAGTAAGACCTTCTTTTTGTTCTTCTTCTTCTTTTTTTTTCCTTTTAATAAATTTTGCGCCCCATGAGCATTTAACCCACCCCTTTTAAACCTTTTTTTGAATAGATGAGGAGGCAATTCAAAGTATAAAAGACTACTACTAGCACCCATAGTTCGTTATTCTATTGTATGATATATTATGAATATTGATATGAAGTATGATAACGGTGGAACAAGAAAAAAGTGAAAAGGTTGAAGAAAATGAAGAGATTCCAGCTTACTTTGAGATAACCAATCTTCTTTATCTACTTTCTAATAAAGAGGCATTTAAAAATTTGGTTGAAGCTACCTTTCTAATCTTTATTGATATTTTACTATTTACAAAAATACATGTTTTAATCTATTTGTTTGTTATTAGCCTAAAAAAAAAAAATTTATTTGTTTGTTGCCAGTAACTAATTTTCCCTCTTAATACAACAAGAATCATAACTACTTGTTGTATTAACTAATTTTCCCACCTATTAGTTGTTGATCTTCTTCTTACATTGTCTACTTATTCTATTTTCTTCAGCATATTTGTATTTCGGTTGTAACAATTTCTATGCTCCTTCAAAGCAATCTTGTTCTCAAGGTTAAAATAAAGGACTTTGGTATGTTTGATGAAGATATCAATGTTTATCTATAAACCCCATGAAATTTCGATACCCTAAAAGCAGAATTGAATGAAGGAGTCCTCGGATAGTCCTTAGAACCACCCTAAACATGATAATAATACTTAAGCAAAGGAATCAAATCCTGAGTGTTTGACCAAAACCCTGATTGAAGTAAGCTCTAAAAACCTAACTAAACGAATAAGAACCCTAATACTTGAAAAACCCTAAAACGTCATTGAAACCTTAAAATGACCATCTAACCCTAAATAAGTGATCAAATACCTTATTGTCACCAATACATACTAATAGTAAGGTTGAATCGATTAATATAAGCAATCATTAGTACTAAGAGATTCGAACCCTAACTTTTGAGCTCGTACGCGAATCAAATTACCATAAATGAGCACTAAACCCTAAGGGAACCCTAAGTACATGTGTAGGGCATTTAAAATAGCTAAATTATAGTGTCAAAATCCAACCAAACCTTCAACACATCCTAATTGCACCTAATTAGCCTAATCATGCCTAATCACCACTAATTACCTTAATCAAATGTCACGCCCCGAAGCGGTAGAGTCGTAACAACCCCGCCGTGTAAACCATCTTAAGATAGAAGTTGGCCTTACAACCGCTATCTTAGACCTGATCTACACAAGGCATCCATAACTAACCCGCTTTGAAGTAGACAGTTTGTAATTTAAATAAATCATTTACCTATAAAAGTGAGGAATTATATATATGTTATAATTCGGTTATTGCAGTTAAAGTTTACAATATTTTTCTATAGTATTTTTCTATATCATTACATCATTCAGAAATGAAAAATAATAAAAACTTAGACCTTAAAAATATGTGTTTATTTTTCAATATTTTTCCTCACTCCCCAGGATTCAGCCGTTGCTAGCTTTAGAGTAGTTGTTTGCCGCTTCTTAACCAGCACCTGCACGACGTCTATAGGGATGTGAGCAACCACAGCTCAGTAAGTAGGGACGGAGGACTTAAAACTATACTAAAAACACAACAAGGTTTTCAATCACTTATTAGATGCAATGCATGTGCAAGCAAATGCCATCGCACGACGTTGTCCGGCCCGTTGTGAGATTAGAGCAATTGCGCCCGTTCTAATCCGGGTTGAGGAGTTGCCGTTAATGCAACAGCTCACGACCAAACTCAGGCTTGTGTAATGGAGACCTTGCTCTTCTCGCGACTACCTTTGAACCACTGTCTTCACCCTCGCCGCAACCTTCTCTCTTGTCACTTAGTTCGACTGAGGATGAAGAAGGGACCATTTTGCAATCCTGCGCTATCCCTTCCGAAGGGGTCAGTATTTGGCCGGAGAGTCCTAAGTTCCCCTAACGGGTTGCTATGCATGTCCGATTATGATTACTGGTCGGATATTTGATTAAGTCCAGTTTAGGGTGATCAATCCTTTCATACAATTCATACAATATATGCCAAAACAACAAACAGAATCATAACATCACCCATAATCAAGGACATGCACACATTCAACTATCTAACAAGCACAACCAAGCATAATCTTAAGCCTCCAAAATACAACATCGTATTAATCCCAACTTATCTCGACTCCTCGCTCATTCACTCGAGGTCCGATTTGATCAGGCCATCGCCGATCATCCCTATAACACAAACGTGGTTTTAGCTTTTCATATAACTATTATAGGTTCATTTTATCCTATAACACTTATTGTTACGTTTTGTTTAGGGTTTAATATGCCTAATTATCTAGGTCTTACGTCTTTTACAATTATCTAGGTTTGGGGTTAGGTTCGGGTTCGATTTCGGTTTTCGCATCGATTTCTAAATTAGGTTCTAGTTCGATTTCTAAGTAGTGTTTTATACTTTAACCCTAGAAATTCGTTTCAACCCATAATGTGAAATTAATCACATTATTTCCCGATCTCCTAAATACCATCATTACCTCTAGTCAGTATTTTATTTCACCCGGTACATTTATATCCTTATTAGTGTACCGAATTCACTCCTAATATGAGAAATTTTTACATTTTTCATATAATTACATAAATTCAAATTTCCTATCAGATTTATTGTACATTTTTATTATTATCACAATATCAATTTTTATTATAATATTTCTTATTTATAATATTTCCAATAATTACCTATTATATATTATTACCTTTTATGCATATATTACACTTCTAATATTTATATCACTCTAATTATCATCTCTAAACATCAATTATCATTTCAAAATGTCTAAATTCATCCTAAATCAGATTTTACTCCTAATTACCCTAATTTACAAAATTAACTTAAAATGTAGTATTTTTTCCATATTACTTATTTACTACATAATTGACTTAATAATTACATCTAACACCCTAAATGCTACAAGTATCATTCTCCATCAGATTTCAACATCCCTAAACATCTACTTATTCACTAAGTCAGTAATTAATAATTTAATTACTTAATTAACTCTAAATTACCTAATTTTTCCATCATTTTAGGGCTAAAAATTAACTTAAAAATTTAGAAAATTAATTTTAGAAAAATGGCTTCATAGCACTATTCTATATCACATGAGAATCATACAGAAAAAAATTGAGCTCCAAACTACACTCCTAAAGTCATTTATTTCTAAACCGAAATGTGCTCGGTTTTGCATGATTTCTTAAGGACCATATATTACAGGGCATGTTTTCATCAAAATAATATTATTTCTACAAACGACATACAAAAATATCCCAGAATAACAAAATTCATAATTTTATAATAATACTTACTATTTTTACAAAATTACACAAAATCGGGATGGAAATCAGACTCACCGATTTTGGTGGCTCCGGCCACCGCCAGCCGCTGTGGCCTTGTCGTCCGGCCTAGGCGCTGCCACCAACGTGTGGTGGTGGTAGCCGTCCACTCCCAACTCCTCGTCTGGTGTGGGTTCCCTTTGAAAGCCCTAATTGCACAGTTTTTCTAATTTTTTTTCTAAACCGAATTTTTCTCTCAATTTTCGTCTCTCCCTAATTTTTTTTATTTCTAACTGTTCAAATGAGTTCATGAATTTTTCTTGCTATTTATAGGGATTTAGAGGATTTATTGTGCATTAAATGAGACAAGACAATTGCTTTATCCTTTGATTTTTGGCTTTTATATTGGCTTATTCTAATTGGCCGAATTTTTTCTTATTTTTCCCAGCTGCCACGACCCAATTCTGGATCATTCATGATTTTTTCTTATTTAATTATGAATTTTCTTTAAGTATTTTGTATTATTTTAGCACATTTCGCGTATTTTAAGAAATTATGCGTATTTTATACTTACATGTAAATTCATATATAGTACAAATAAATATTCTTAAATATTATTTAGGTTATTTTATAATTTTTAGTATATATATATATAATTTATCTCTACCGATTTGTTAAGTACCGAAATGCCTTTTACGCATTTTCGATAAATAACGAGTTATATACTTAAAATTTGAAAATTTTGTAGTCTCCTATTTTATTACTTATTTTCTTAAATTCAAACTTACCGGATCGGTTTACTAATATTTCTAGCTTTACTTTACAATTTAGGCTCGATCGGATCATTTAACCGATCGAAACCTCGGATTGCTTAGTTGTGGGGCTCACATCAAACCCTAATCCTTAATCAAGCCTAAGGTCCAAAAGAGGCCTAAATCCTAAAATAACCTAACTCATTACTTGGGCCCACGACCTTGTATGGTCTAAACCGAAAACTTACTGATTTAGAAACTTAAAAATAACTTCACCAAATGAAAGAACATTCAAAAAAGATGAAAACGACTATAAGATCATTGAAAACAGAGCTAAAATGAAGAAGATATGCCCAAATTATGAAATAACAAACTTCGGGAAAGTGAGCAGTAAGCCTAGTTAATTGGTACAAATAGAATACTCATAAAACTTAATTATCTTCTTCAAGGGACAGGGAGTTTGACTTGGACACCGTAGAGGATTATTAGGGCTGCTGAGCATTATGGTTGAATGAGTACACCGCCCCCTACTTTACTTGTTTGTGCTTGTAGTTAGCGAAATACTTAATTATATCCAATAATTGAAATTGTTGCATGTTAGGGCATATGGGAAATTGTATGTATTTGATATGATTAACCTTGTTTGCAAAAATATCTTAAGTTAATATGAATATTATATGCTTGTTGCATTAGAGCTTAAGGTCTTGAAGTATCTGTATATTATGATTGGTCACTCATGAACCAAACTAATGAATATTTGACCCCTAATAAGGCTAGACATGCATTGCATCTTATAACATGATAATACGGGTGTCAGTATCATACAGTAGAATAGGGGATCATGCCTAGAGGATTCATATTGTATTTTGTGTGTTGAAAGTTGTTATCGTATGACGTACTTCGTGCGATATGTTCCTACCTAGACCTTTGGGAACTACTTGGCTCCGGGGAGTGCCACCTTCTACTTAAGGCCATGCCGTGTCTACTGCTAAGGGTAATATTGATGAGAAGAGACTTCAAATTAGATGTAGATACCTAGATCCTGATGTGCTGAAATACTTCCTAACTAGGGCAACGATGAGTGTCAAAACCATGCTGTATACAGTTACCGATAGACTGTATATACTGTTGCTTTACATATGTTTGACCATGCATTCATACGCTTATTAAATAACTTACTTGATATTGGTTGTTGTAGAGTAGGTAGGTTACTCACTAAGCAATCGAGCTTACCCTCTTATAATTTATTATTGCAGCAAGACTTGTAGCTGGAGCCAGGCTATGGGATACTCGAGGTCAGTAGCACCAACTTGGGATTGGGATGTGAAGAGGTTGAGAGCTCGAGCGAACCATTTAATTATATATATGTAAACTCTCTTTAATTTCCAATTATTGAGTATCTTTAGTTTGTTGAATAGCATAGACTACACATGGTGATTTATCCTGGAACTGTATGACTAATTTAGGGGAAACATGATATTCCCACTTATCTATGTTTTGTTAGTGATCATTTAGATCGCTTAACTTTAATTTATATGTTTAGTTATTACTTAATGCTAGTTACTAAGACAAGGTTGTAGTTGTGAATGTCTTGTATAGTATGCCGAAGGCCCTTGATCAAGGATGGTGCTTGATCTCAAATCTTTACGTATTACATGGTAGAACCACCATAACTCGACCCCCCTCCGAGTTGTGACCTTATCCTTCTAGCATAAGTTCCATATCTTATTTATACTGATGCCAATATCCCATATTAGTACTTATCTGCTCATTTTGTCCAACGGAAAGTTTAGAGGATCAAGAGTGAAATCCTTATGCCTATCCATGTATCAATATTTGTCCAAATCTCTTTCCAATGAGTACTTGCTTTTGCATATCTAGCAGCTGCACCATTGAGATTAAAAATGATTTTGTAACCATAGTGGCATTGATGGAAACCACTGAAGTTGGGTAGAAAACTCCTATTGCTCAGGTTGTTAGTAGGTGATACTATAGCAATTTTAAGAAAGAAACTATGTATTGAACCAAACCTAGATTTCGTCATGTTGTTATTTTGTGTGGTAAAATTTATCAAATCACTCCATGCTTATTGCTACTGACCTTCTTTAGATTGCAGTTGAAATGTCATCTTAGATGATATTTTCGCACGGGTTGGTAGAGTAAAATTAGAGAACTAGTTTTTTTCTTTCTCTTGTATGACATCTTTTCTCAAATTTGGAATCACCATTCCAATTGAAGCCATTAATTGAAAATGCCCAGTTATGTTAGCTATCATAGATTCTTGTATTTGAGTTTTCATTTGTGTTTCTTCCATGACTGTCACTTACATTGGTACATACTCATTTTCATAGATTATTGCATTTAGGTTTGCATAGATTTCGTAGTTTCTACTATTGAATGTAACAACAATTCTAATTTCTCCATCACCATTGCTTCCATAGCTCAACTTTTGTTGACCATAGTCAAGAAAAGATGACAATACCAATTAATAGCACCTGTAGTCCACTATCCCATTGTGTGATATGTTGTAGATACCGGTATGAAGTATGGTAATGGTGAAACAATGAAAAGATGAAAATTTTGAATATGATAAGGAAATTTTGGTTCATTCTAAGATAATCGATCTCCTTTTACCTATTTTCAAATAAAGAGGCACCTAAGAATTTGATTGAAACTTCCTTTTCTAGTCTTCATTGATATTTCATTATTTATAGAAACACATACTCTTATTTGTTTGTTTATTGCTTGTAACTTATTTTCGCTCTTAATATAGCTACTATTAAAACTATTCATTGTATTAACAGATCTTCTCTCCTATGCACATGAAAAATACAAATGAAAATAGTTGCATAATCACTTAAAAGTAATTACATGATGCAATCATTTTTGAGTTATTATAAATCACCCAAATTATAATAAATAAGACTTATTAATAATAAAGATTAAACTATTGACAATAAAAATGGAACTGTTAATGATTTTTAGTAGAAGTTATCAATAGCTTTCACAAAAGTTATTGACAGCTTCTTTTATTATCAATGGGTTTTATTTATTGTAATTCGAGATGATTCACTGCAACTCAAAATTGAATACACTATATAGTTACTTTTGGATGACTGCATCGTAGAATTTCTAAAAAATACAAATAAGTTTAATGCTTAACTCTATTATGTTTTAAAACGGAATTTTTATATTATAAAACTAGATGTATTGATCTTACAAAGAATTAAGGGGAAATTGTATAAAACCCCCTTAAACTTTGACTTAAATATGGTCTGCTCTTCTAAACTTTCAAAATTTGGTTTTTAATCTCTAAACTTTTATAAATTGGCAAAACAACTCTCCTAGATTGGAAATAACCCCTTAAACTTTAATTTTAGTGTATAAACACCCCCCTAAACTATACTAAAATCAAAGTTTAGAAGGTGTTTACACATCAAAAACAAAACTTAAAGGGGTTATAGAGATTATTTACTAATTTATGAAAGTTTGGAAACCCAAAACCATATTTTAAAAGTTCAGGGGGGCAAATTGCACCAAGGTTAAAGTTTAAGAAGGTTTTTCCCATTTTCCTGAAGAATTAAACATAGAAAAAAAATCTTCTTAGTGAAAATGATGGATCTATAATTATTAAAGCCATCACAAAAAATTCTTGTCAAGTTTTGTAATCTAAGACTATAGAAACACTATTTATGATCATATTTCCTTAGTCCCAAATCAGTAATTGTATAAGAAAGCTCTCACAAATCAATGAGCTAACTTATAGAAATTGTGTTCAATTTAACAACTACTGAAACTAGTTGTAGAAAGCCAGTAATGATCTATTTTATCATTGCCATGAAACCTTTTTTCCATGTAGACTAATAATGGTAATATAAACATTCTTATCATTTAATGGGTACCTTTCGAGTCATTAAGTAGTACTTTAATATGATGATTACTTTAGATATAATAAGGATAATATCAATGGATTATATTAAAACAAGCACCAAATTAAAAAGTTTTTATTCTTTTTAAAGAAAGGTATAATGTATTATATTTAATCAACTTTAAGCACATAAAATACCCTACTATACTTTTGTATCAATTTAGTATAACTTACATTATATAAATAATCTTAGAAAGTATTCATTATATAATGTTGTCAAGAGAATATTTTAGACTCATACCATTACTCTTTGGATTTCAATATTTTTAGAAGTTTTTCACATTTAAGTCTAACGAGTGTGGCACCCTATTAACCTTCAATAACTGAAATGTCAATGTCGAGTTGCCAAAGGTGGATACTTAAATACATTATCAAAGGTTTAAAACCTCATCGTCTGTTCCATTTTTCATTTTTTTTTTCAATTTTTAAAAGAAGTTACCCCTTCATTCATACTACTAATTAGGTTTACTTAATTAAGTGTAGATGTAGGGCTCTAACTGGAGTAGTTATGTATATACTGCGTGAGTGATGCGTTATACATGACTTTAAAGAAGTGAAGCAAGAATGACACCTAAAGGGGTGATTATGTGAGAATGTAGCAAAGAGGATGAATATGCAATTTCAGTGTCTCAAATGTATAAGTGACAGATAAGGCAACCTTAGGGGACTTCTGGTATTCACATTATAGCTTAAGCAAATTAGACTAAGTCTTTGCCTAAATTGCTTATTTGATCTTAAAGAGTAAAGGTTTTGCAAAACAATATTGTTGCTCTATTTTCTCTAAAAGTTCCAAAAGAAGAGGAAATGTTAGGTATTTATAGGTTCTTGAGCAAGATAACATCTATCAGATTATCTAGATGATCAACGGATGAGATGAAACTTGCTTAATTCATGGTTTTTGTAAATGAGCTAGTTGATGGGTCCAAGGCCAATAGCTTTCTTGGTAAGTATATGACCTTACTTAAGAAATGTTGAAAGCAAATGGACTAGTCTAACGATCCCTGTTATGGGCTCACCAAGTTAATTCTCTCTAAATCATCTTAAATATAAATCGGACTCCTTAGGCCCTACCACCTAGCTCAAAGAGTTAAACCCAAATAAATAATAAGCCTAGTTTAATGATTAATATTGCAATTTTCAACCCTCTACATTTTTCCTCATGACCAAAATTCTTGGATGGATTGCAAGTATTTTGGGCATCAATCACTTTGAATAGTTAGGTCTCTACTCGGCGCATGCACATCATAAAGAGTCGCATTGTTGCTAAGTGCGTTCACATAGCTAAAGATTTCATTTAGTCTAGCACCTAAGCTACAAATTTATTTAGTATATACTTCAATACGCAAGTTTGCAGTATCGTTTAATTACGTGACATGTTGTAGTAGTATAAACCCCCGTAGTAGTGTATCAAATGAATCTTTTATGTCATGTAAGCTTCCTTTATGTAAGCTGATTTCACTTCTCCATATGAATTATTTATTTTATTCCATATACTATCTTCACTTGTTTCGATTCATAAAGATGAATTGGTAAATTCACATACCATGCTTTGTGAATGGTACCACCTTGCCAAAGCCAAATTCCATCATTTGCCATAGCTTTTAGGCTCCTTTTTTTCCCCGTTTCACCAAAACTTCTCTTGAAATTGAGTTTCAAATAACCTGAAAATGCTTGCCATAAGTCATTATATTTTCTTTAAATTGCTTCAAACATAAGAGTTCCACATAAGATCTTGATTCTTCTTCACATAAACTTCCTTTCATAAAGTCCTTCATTAATTTACTTTTACATATATGCAAACTAAATCCATACCTTATAGCTTGTGGAGCTCTAAAAGAAATTTGCAAAGCAAAAAGTTATTGCATCCAATTTTTGTTTGAAAATTCTTCCCTTAAGTGCATCTTCAAATAATAAGCTTTTATTATTATTTGGTTTGTCTTTGGCACAATATCGATGGAGATTTACACTGGTGCATTAGAAAGAGCTATGCTTTGTATCAAGAGTCATGGTTAGAATCTTTAGGTGCAAATTTGTGCCCTATGTACTAATACTTAGTCCAAATACATGCTACCCATGTGATGGTTTTTTTTTTAAATAAATAATTAATATAATTATGGAGCATATGAAGATGTAAGATGAAATCATGTCTTTAACTATATCACCTCCATACTTCAAAATTTCACAACCGAACAAGATATGTTTAAATCTTTTACTATTACTTCAACATTCCTTCTTCAAATCTTATTCTATCAGGCTCAAATATCATCAAATATTTAATTTAAATCTTTTAATATTCATTTGTTGAACCTTCTTAATGCACTATACATGAACCACTTCATGTTGACTTTTCATCTTAAATGTAAACTACTTGCTTATGAACAAAAGTGAGAGTTGAGTTAAGGATAATCTAGACATGACCATTACTTCACTAATTGTGAACAAGGGGGGAATAGCATCGTCGATTCTCAAATCTTTTGGTCAACGATGATAGGTATAAATTACTCTACACTTTTTAGGCTTATTTATCAATAAATTGGTTATAATTGTGTTTATTTCTCAAGTTCTTGGTAATTCATTGTATAATATATCAATTTCAAATTAATCAAGAGTAAGAAGACAAAATTATATAAAAACAATGAGATTCAAATCTATCACGCTCACGATAAAGGGCATGATCAAAGAAGATTTAAAAGCCGAGCGTTGGTCACACCTTTAATTATGAGTGTGACTAATTGTGAAGATTGTTATCTACTTGCTAATCACAAATTGTGATAGAATATCAAAAGTGTGGTCATTCCCTCAATCACGGGTGTGAGGAGATGGAATGTTTGCAACGAGACAATAACATCATACATCATAGTCATAGTGGGTAAAGATGATTCTTTTCCCAAGTTGATCATACCCTGAGTCACTAGCTTGATGGGGGTAGACATGATTATTCCTCTTTGACTTTTTCATATAAACCAGTGCAGTTAACGGGTTTAAACACTAGGGGGTGTTTTGAAATGGTGTATTTTAGACCTATCGACAATGAAAATATAAATACACCAGCAATTTTCAGATAGCATATCATATGACATCGGATTAAATCTGATTCATTTTGTTAGACAATCTAAACCTTAGTTTTAGGAATTGACCACAAGACATCTCATCATTCATCTTGTACCCATTGAGTTTTTCTAATTTCTGTACGATTACTAAGTATTACATAGTGTATTTTTTTTTTTTTGGAATTACTTGAGAGAGACAACAGGAATTTATTATTCATTTGTTGTAAAGATTTTTACAATGGATTTGAAAAGGGGTTTTATTCTTCTACTGACTTTTGTTATATTTCTTATTATTTATGAGTTTTGTTGATGTGTTATTGTTTCATCATATATAAGTAATAATCTAGAACTTGCTATATCAACTTGGCATGAACAAGTATGTGAATTAGTGATTTCTTGATTTTTGTTATTTTTGGTGAATTGAACTTAATAAATCGAGGTACAGTGTAGTGCACGATAATAACTTAGGATGGATTTCAATAGAATATGTTGGGAGACAATTTTATTGAATATATCTAAATCATTGAAATAACTTACTCTTGATAGTATTGATATTATTAGGAAAATTACTGCATCCTTAAGGAAGTTAATAAATTATTATAATGTTAATGTGATCTTAATTAGCTGTTAATTCAAAAGAGATTCTAATAGATACAATTAGGGCTAGGAGTGAGTAATTCCGAGAAGAATACTTATAAACTAGTAATTCCTTGTAGATAACAATCTTTAAGATGCAACTTAAGGGTGATATTATGCTATATGATAAAGCAAGTCTGCATGTTAAGTATGGAATTGTTAATCGTCGTCTCTAGTCATTGGGTTAGCACAAGTTAGTTAGTAAATTAGATGTTTTAGTATTTAATTACTTGATAAATTAGGTTACTAGATAATAGGAAGATTAATCAGTATTAGTGCTTATATCTATTCTTAGTGGAGACGACCCTATATTCATCTGTGTTAACGAATAATAAATACACTTGCCTATTAAAGCGAGTTAAGAATAAAATATAGCATTTTAAATTTTCAGACTCGATAGCTTTATTTAGAAGCAATCAAACGGCAATCTTGTCATAACCAAATCGTATGCGTTTGCTGTTGTCTAATTTCATACACTTGGCATCTATTTTGCTTTTCCTTTGTTTCTTTTTAATTTCAACGTGTTTCAATTCTTGCAATTGACTTTTATATAACTTTGGTTGCCATACTTCTCCTTATCCCTCAAGTGATAAAAGGAATTCGATTTTGCGTGAGTGTCCAGCTTAGCTCTAAGTAAGCAATTGATCATGTATCTTGTTTTTCTTCTTTTGGTTTTGTCAAGCACGTTTGTACATAGCAATAGTGGGGATTGTCCATCAGGTTATATATATATATATATACACACACTAGTGTGGCTTGTCTAAATTATATTTTTCTTATTTTGAGTTCTATTTACTCCATCCATCTTATTCCATAACACTTGACATCGACTTGGAATTAGGAATCTACTTCCATGGACTTTATGACATATCGACCTTCTTTATTTCAATTACGCATGGCCTCTAATTGTAATGAATGTACGCTGAATGTCGATTGGTAGGACATAAAATTTTTGGATCGTGAAGGCTTGACTTTTGAATTGCAAATTGTTGAACACTTGGATTGGTATATATATTCATGACCATGTGGCTAAATCATCGGCTTATTTCTTTAATTTTTTTTCTTTTAGTTTTTCTTCCAATGTTTAACTTGCGGATCGTCCTCATTAAGGACAAAATGGCATCAAACTGTTGGCAAAGGTTCGACCTTAGCAACTATCAATCAACAACGAAAAAGAAAAACAAAACTGTTCTCTGTAAAGCTGTATTCTTTTCTTATTAATTTACACCATGCCGAAATATATGTAGCAACGGCTCCACTAATGATGTTGGAATGCTTACAACATAATTCTTGTCTTGGATATGCCTTAGCCATACTTAAACTCACTGGTCATGGCCTTGTTTATAGATGCCTTTCTTCACTCAAAAAAGGGAGTGATATTGTGTTCTACTAGTAAAAGAGATGAAGATTAATTCAAGTCAAAATATGCAAGAAATGAAGCCGAAGGACTTGTTGGTGCATCACATTAAGTGGCTACCACCAATCCCATGTCCTTGGGACATGTGGTTAAATGAGTATTTCCGAAGACAAATTTCAGAAGAAGGCCAAGTGTTGAGAAGCTCGCACAACATCTTGCATTAATGGTGAGCTCTAGTTTACCAAGTGCAAGTATTGTGTTGATTCTAGAAGTACCATGTGGATAGATTTAGTATTGTGCTTTAGAACAAGAGGAGAGAGTTATCTCTTTCTTTAACACCTGATTTGCATTTTTGAAGGATCTAGCCTATAGACGAGATTATTGGGTGAAGTACAATAAAGAGAAGTTGAAATATGTATTTCTTCTGAAAAAGATTGAAGCCTTCCAAGCTATTACCTCTTCTACTCAATTGTGGTTCCTACATATAAGTGGAATAGAAGCATGGCAAGCCATCATCTTGCAGTGGAGTATGTTCTAGATACATTATCTGCATATATTCGAAAATTCAACACTACTATAAGTATAGTAGGACTTCTCCCATTATTTGGATGTTTCGTTTCAATTATTATTTTTTTTTCTTTTGGGTACTATATATATCTTGTCTTGCTAATTTCTTCCCTTATTCTTATAGGTGTAGTATCAAAATTAATTATCCCTAGTCAATCTCAATATCTACTTCAAGAATCAGTGTAGGCCAATTAATTCCTTTGTCAGGGAACTATCTTGTGTGAGCAAGCTTCTAATGCCGTAAGCCCCAACAAGATTCAAGCATAGTAGGCCTTCAGTGACCAAATCTCAAGTGCAAAAAACTTTATATAGATAAGCTTGTCCAACCAAGTCTCAAGCGCTATAAGTATCTTGCTTAGTAGACTTTCAATGAAGCAAGTCCCACAAGCCTCGAGCACAATAAAACTCATGCATGGTGGGCTCCAACAAGCTTCACGAACAATAAGCTTGGCAACGAGTCTTGGTGGGCTGGTACCATTCACAAATCTTGGAAATTTATCTTTTCAAAGAGGATTTTTTTTTTTTCCCCTCCAGAATTCTACTTATGAGTAGGAAATTTCTTTACTTAATATGATAGTAAACTTATTAAAATCACTCATTAACCAAAATCGTAGAAATTTATTTTTTCAAAGAGGATTTATTTTTTTCGTCCAGAATTCCATTTATGATTAAGAAATCAATGTCAGACTAAGTAATAAACGGCAGTTTAACCAAGTTTATCATTATGGTTCTCCTCTTTTTGTTTCTTTACATTAACTAAAATTAGAAAGAAAAAAATATTTTTAACTACTTTCACCTTTCCTATCTAACCAAAGTTTACGTCTTTTTCGTTTTTCTATCATTTCTTTCCCTTCCACCAATTCTACAAAGGATAATATCTGAATGCATGATCGCCTTGAACTCACTCTATCAAGGATAATATGTGTATGCACGATCGCCTTCAATTATCACGGATATGATGAACCTAAACATTTAAGATTTCCCTTCGTTCTATTTATCATTTCCTCAATTGTTCTTAATATACAAATCAATTATTAAGATTGTATCATATCATCATCTTACTTATAATTTCAATCATTAAATATATATGACAATATCTTTATAAGATAAATAAAAAAAAATAGATAAAGAGAATTCGTTTCTAAATAAAATATTTTTAAATAATTGACCATAGTGACATAAAATAACAAAAACTAATATTCATAAAAATATAAGCATAATAATATTATATAAATCACTACAACCTTACGATATATAATTATTGAAGTTTATACAATCTCATATCTATAGAAGTCTACCACCATCTCGTATTATCCGTCGTTCCTTCATCTTCCTCCTGTTCTGCTTCTGCGTCCATGGATAGCAAAAACAACAACGTCTCGTCTCGTCAACATCACATAGTAATGCTCCCATGGCTAGCCATGGGTCACACAATACCATTCCTCCATCTCTCCAAACATTTAGCTCAAAGAGAACACCGAATCTCAATCCTTTCAACTCTTAGGAATTTCCAAAGACTCCCTAAAGTTACCCCCCAGCTCTTCCGCAATATAAATCTCATACCTGTTCCGTTTTCTCGATACCTACCCGACCATGCAGAATCCACGTGCAAACTACCCCAGTACCCCTCCAAAAATATCTCCTAAAAGCTACTGCGGATACACTCCAAACTCCCATCACGTCATTCATCAAAGCCGCGATATCATCACCGACTATTTCTTCCACTGGCTGCCTGCGGACGGAGGAGGCATCTGGTGGCGTTCCTCGGGCTTTTTACGGCGGCTACACTCGTATTCCTTGGCCCAGATGAAGAGTCGATGGAGTATCAACGCATAGGTCAAAGCTTGAGGACTACACCGTCGTGCCGGACTGGATTCCACTCAAATCCGATGTGGTGTGTCGTTTGCACTAACTCATGAGTTGGTACTGCAGGAAGAGGTCAGAGACTGACGTTATTGTTACGGCTTACACTAGATTTGAGTAAGAGCCGAATCTAAACCGTGAATCGGTTCGGCTTGTTAGTGGCCGAATTGAACTGCTACGTTTAGGGCCAGGCAGTTCGCTAGGTAAAACCAGTAGGCAGTTTAAAGATTGCCGAAATTTTTTTTTTTTTTTTTTTTAATTTTGGCCGGTCATCCCTTTTTATTCCTCTCCTCCCACCCCAGAACCCCTACCCTATGTTCTCTATCCCGTCCCCTGTTAAATTTGCAGATGTAAATTTAACTTTTGGCACATGTACTGTAAATTTTAAATTTCAAAATTCAAATGACCTATTCACATATTTTTCGATCCTTATAAATAGCAGTTTCAGGCTTAGCAGTAATACGAACTCTAGAAACTAATTAAATCTCTTTAACTCCAACTATTCTACCTTCAAATTTTTTTTAGTTGCGAAACGTTGTTAGAAATATTTCCTTCTACTAATCACCAATTTCTATGCGTAATTCTTCACTCCACTGCATAGAACAATTTGTATTAGTAAATAACATTGACATACACATACCCACTATATAATTTCCATTCTATTTTCTCTTACATATTATTTCTGTCTTTCATTCATAAATCTTTATTGTAGTAAGTAGAGAAAAATATTTGCACCAATGGAAAAATTTTTGTACCGTACCGTACCTTCTTCAGCAAAAAACATGGTTCATCATCTAGTGGTAAAAGTAAGAGTAAGGATGTTGGAATTTCTAGTACGTCGTCTATGCCACAACGGTTTGGGGATGTCTAGGTGTACCCGGATAACGAATACGACCTGAATGACTAAAGAACACATGATATGGTTGAGAACATGGAAGAGAACTTACACCACCCCCGGCCTTCAATGTTGAACCTCGTCACACAAGTAATCGCTACACACTACCTCCCGGCATTGACATTGAACATCAACGCATGAGTTATCGGAGTTTGTTACCTCTTAGTTTCGAATCTCCATGTATGAGTGTCCCTGAACGTCATGTTAGATTCGAATCTCCTTGTGTGACCATCTTTGGACAACCTGCAAGATTTGAACCTCTACGAATGAGTTTCCCTACAAGTATGTTCAAGGATGAGGATGACAACATAGAAATTATTTCCAAAATAGAAGAGCAACATATGGGATAATGTAGGCCCAGTAGTTCGAGACCATCCAGTTGAGATAAGCCCCCTAAACCTGATAAGTCTAATATTTTTACTACTAATTTCCATAAAGGTAAGTATAATATTTTTACTACTAATTTCCATAAAGGTATAGACGAAAGGGGAAACTTGAGGGCATTCTACAACTACTGCAACGCTAGTTACTCATGGAAAATGGGAGAGGGATATAGTACCCTTAACAGGTACTTAAGATCGAAGCATCCCAAGGAGGTGAGAATAGATAGAACACAACAACAAATCGTCCAAAGTAGTGGTTCATCCAGACAAATGCTAATGAGGCATGATGAAGAGAGCCATAAATATAACCTGGTATAGTACCTGGCGAACATGCACCTCTTATTCAACGCGGGTATATCAAAGTAGTAAAGTCGATACGAGCGAAAGACGGTGATCCCTAGCTCACAACAGCTTAGCTACAGAATGATAACTCGAGCCACGTAGGAGCTTTACCATAAAGGTAAGAGGGGAGCTTATAGGTAAGTTTACTTCCCTCAATACCCATATATGTAGATATATGGACGGATCCTTTTCGTAATAATTCTTGTATATATGTTACTGTTCACTGGATAGAGGATAATTGACAACTTAATAAATGACTATTGGCTTTAAGGGTATTTATAAAATTATTAAAGAAATTCTAAATGAGTACGGATCAGTGAGGAAAATTTTTTCTATTGGTTTTGATAATGCAACTGCTAATATTGTATCAATATTTGATTTGCAAAATTACTGTCAACCAGCATTGGGAGAGATTTTTTTCCACATATGTTGTGCATGTCATATTCTTAACTTGTGTGTTAAAGATAGCATTGCAGCTTTGTACAACAGTATAACTTCAATCAAGAATATCGTCAAGACAATAACAAATAGGTCGTCCCTTTACAAAAAGTGGAGGAACTTCTATATGGAGTGCAAGAAGAGGCCTCAGGAGTTTAAGATGGATGTGCAACACCGCTGGAACTTGATTTATAAGTTGTTGTATAGCACAGTTCCTTACGGCGAACTGCAGCGTGACTTCGTAATATACAACATGCAGGGAGTTGACATTTTTCTTAGTAATTAGGATATTTGCATTCAGTTACTAAAAGTTTTGAAATTTTTTCATAATGTTACTAAAACTTTTTTATAAGTTTACAGGCCTAGTGTTCGCTTGTTTGTTATGTCAGTTATCAGTATATTTGGTGTGCTACTTCAAGCTCATGAGAACTCAAACCTACATGCATGCATATACGATATGACGTTGAAGTGGTTAATTTATTACAAAGAAATTTCTTATATTTATCTCATAGCAACTACTCTAGACTCTTGTTATAAAGCGGAATTATTACTAATGTATTTAAAAACTTATTATAATTACATTCGAGATTTAACGGATTCTCAAGATGTATACAGCTTGGAAACACATAAAGAAGTGTCAGCAGTAACGACTAACATAAAAGAGATGCTCAACTACTATCAAAGTCAGTACGGTGGCTAGTTATCAGTCTCTCCTTTACCACTCACCACAGAGCGATATTATTCTTTTATGGGTGAGCAATTACTGGCACAAAAATTGAAAAGGCAACAGTTTGATGGTTCAATGTTTGAGATGCAGTACTACACCGATACGAATTTTGAGTTTTCAAAAAATATCTCTATCAAGAACTTCAATATTTTAGAGTAGTGACAAAGGCATAGAAGGGATTACCCACTGCTAGCTCGCATAGCTCGTAAAGTACTTGCTGCTCCGGCTTCAATAGTCACTGTTGAGCAAGTGTTTAGTAAGCAGACTTGATCATTGGTGAACATCGAGCCTTTTTATTTGTTGTCAGTGTTGAGGCAAATACTTGTACAGAAGATTGATACAAGGCGACCTGTAGATGACAAGAACCATATAAAACATCAGTCGAGGAGGATAATTATTCAGTGACTAAAATCGATCTGATGGAAGCCCAAGCGCATATGCAGGTTCCATTCTTATTCATAAACATGAATAGTTACCTTAAGATGATACATCATAAGTTTTCTTTTGATTCTTTATGAAAAAATTGTATCACGCAGAAAATTTTTTTTCTTAATTATCTAAACAAACTAAATGGCATAGTTTCTTGAAAAGTACTGATATAGCATTAAGTTTTTTTAAATTATGACCGACTAAAATTATTTTCCTTCTAAAAATTCAACTTGGATAGTCATGTACACTTAGATGCTTTTTTGAAAATGTAAAATTGATCAATAAACTAAAGATTTTCTAAAAATCGAAATTGAACTACGACGATCTAATTCTGATTAGTAGATATATAGGCACATTCCAAGTAACCGTAAAATACTGTAAAAAATATTTTCTCTTTAACTATTTTACTTTACTCGATTAGGATATTAGGTATTCATATTATAAGAGACTTTTCTGTATTTTATTTTCTTTCCATTTTTAATGTATATTTTATGAATGAATTGAAGAAAAAAACAAGGGTTAAAGGATTGGTAACGCAAAAAGGAAAAAAAAATTATGTAAAGGTTTAGGAGAGAAAAAAAAAATTCAAAAATCTTGAACCGGAGGGCCACATGAACCGACTCTGAACCATTGGCTCATGGACCAATCACGATTCAACGTGACTGTAAATCTGCAGTTCAAAGTTAGTCTGACCCACTGCCTAGGTCTAGCTGACACAGTATGTATAGGTGTTACTATTAAAGACGGTGATGTTGTCATCGTGAGGAGTTGCACTGAGTTTGAACCGGAATGGATTGGTCTTTTAAAGTGAGTTGTACCAAAAACCGTTTTTCCCTATTGGGTTTTTGCCTCCAATAGAGAGAGAAGAGCATGGGTCTGAAAATAGTTATATTGAGATAAAAAGCTCGTTGGGGAAGCAGCAAGTCAACTCAGTACTTTCCGTGGCACTTGAGACTGAAGCGTCGCTAAATGAACAACACCTGAAAGAGTTGGCTCTCGGATTAGAAAAGTCCCGAGTACCCTTCTTTTGGGTTCTAAGAGTCACACATGAGTCGGCTCGGACTGAGTTGGAGAAACTGCTGGATGGGTTTCTAGAGAGGATTTAAGGGCCGTGGGATGGTATATACGGAGTGGGCTCCGCAAGTGAATATACTGAGTCATGACTCAGTTGGGGGATACTTGATTCACTGTGGGTGTAACTCGATTGTTGGAAGGAAAGATAGTGGGGGTTGAAGTGGTTCGGAAGGAAGATGGATTGTTTACGAGTGACTCGGTGGTTGAGTTGGTGAGGCTTGCCATGTTGGATGAGTCGGGCGAGTTGTTGAGAAGAAATGCCAAGGAAATGAAGAATCTGATTGGTAACATGGATGTGAATGAGCGGTATGTGGATGGATTTGTCCAATCTATGGAAGAGCATTATAGGAAGAACAAAATTAATAACACACCGAATCCAAATGTTCAAAATCTTAGATTTACAGATGAGGGAAACATGCACTTCTGTAAAACATGAATTTGCATATACACTGTAGAGCGAGTCTGGGACGTGCACATGGCATCGGAAGCTGCCAGAGACTGAAATCTAATGTTGCAGCCTTTACATGATTGAGTAGATTCATAATGTGTGTTACATGGTATAAAGTATGCCTGGCTTCGGTTTTTCCATCTTGAGAGGAAATCAATGTAAATTTAAAGAAAAAAGTAAAAATGAACGATAATTATATATGTTTGAGGATTGGAAATACGAGGATGAAATAAATGAAAGTGAATGAAAGTCCAAAGAAAGGAAACGAATAGAAAATTTTTAGAGCTACAAAAAGAAAAAAAAAAAAACCTTAAAAGAGAAGGAAAATAAAGCCTCACTTTATATTTTCAATATTAACCTATGCTAATCTTTACATTGTTTCTGTTATTTTAATCACTTTTGAATTAAACAATTATTGAAAAGCTTATCTCATTCCATTTCCACTTGCCACGTCCAAATAAAAATAAAAATAAAAATTACATTCTCGTTATTTTCCTTTCCCTTTCTCCCTGCTTATTTTATATATCATTTGCAATTTACTAAAGATTTATCGAATAGAGTGTTAAATTTTTTAAACTTGCACCCACGTAATAGGTATAGTTTTGTATCAGCTCTAAAAATCCATATGCAAATCATATCTTATGGATTATAATTTTTAGATTAAGGGTATCTTAGAATTTCTTAATATATGTGGGTCGGCTTGTAAAATATCATAAATAAATGGAATTAAAGTTAGCAAGTATACATAACTAACCATATTGGTTTAACTCAGGGCATCAAGTCAAATAGGCCTGAAATTGCCGATTCATGGGTCGATGATATGGTGATCTGTGATCAGCTCATGAGCTAGTGGTTTCGGGCCGATTTGAGGTGCTTGAGCAATTTTTTTTAATATTTAATTTTTTATTAATTTCTTTTTTTAATACATTAATAATTTCTAATTATGTGATTTCCTCTCTTTTTTGAAATGTACTGATTCATTAATAATTTCTAATTTCTTTTATCAATTTTCGACTTAATGCAATTCTAACTTTTTCATTTTTTTCCCTCAAATTTTATTTTATTTTTCTCATATTCAAGTCCTCAACATTTTTAACATTTGTAAGTTTTATAAAAAAGATTTACATTAACTAAAATTGAATTTTTTTATCTATCCTTAAAATATAATTAACTTATGATTAATCATTAGTTTAATGATATTAGTTTTAAAAAATTATCTTTCACCATTATAAATAAAGTAGCTTTGACATGTAATAACTTATTAGATATTATTAAATTATTTTTTCCGACTTAATGGCCTTTCTTTTCTTTTTTTCTTTCTTTTTTTTTAAGGCAGTAAACTAGTTGAGCTAACCAATTGGTTCAATGATGGATTAGCTTAATGGTTTGCAATCTGCTAATTTAGGCGATTCCACCCTCTTGAACCGCTTGGACTCTTAAAACCCGGTGCTTCACTAGAGTGACTTGGCTCGCTTACTTCTAAATCGGGTTGATTCACGATTCGAAACTGGACCTTGTCTGGGTTTACTTATACTTTGTTTTTTTTTTTTTTCAATAGTAGCTTGAATGATAAAACTTATCCTAGATCTTTAATTGAAATTAGTTTTAAGGAAAATCATAAAACAAAACATGGTTTTAAAGTTTCTACAAACTCATAAGCCGTATTTTTTTTTTATGATACATAACCTATGTTTTAACATTGATTGGCAATGTTAAATAAGGATATAAGTCAATTTCTAACTAATTTGTAATAATTAATTTAATAAAATAATTTCATTAAAAATATTTAATTCAAAAGATATAATTTTATTAGCTTATTAATCAAAAGCTAACATGCATCTCTTATTTGCATTAACAAATTGTAACAAGACACATGTTATGTGTTTGTACAAAAGAAAAACTCAAATTGTATTATTTATAGTTTTTTTTTCCTTAATTTTACAATTTATGTTTGTGGTGCTATAATTATTATTATTTTGTTTTTTTTTATGGAAAGATTAGTGATTATTAGGCCGAGAATCATAAACAAGATCCCTCAACCAAACCAATCCCTCAACCAAACCAATCACTCACCACCACTTTCGTACTTGCTTCAATGTGCCATGTGCTTATGGCTTTCAAACTTTTTGGTGCAAAATTTTGTACCATTTATCATGTTCTTACCGAAATTACTTATGTTTGCACTCGTTGCAATTTGGTTTAGTCTTAAAAATTTGAAGATCATATTTAGAAGGTGGAGTACCAAAGAAGTGTTCTCACTAAAATAGTCAAATTTGATCCCTTGGTATAGTCTTAATTTATCTAATTATGTATTAATTTAAATTTCTGTTATCATTATTTATATTTTAAAAGACTCCAACTCATAGTATTAATTCAGTTAGCATAATTAATCAATGTAATAGCTACCATTGACCTTAAGGAGGTTATTCAACTCCTAATAAGTAATCGTTAGCCATCCCCTATAAGGTAATAGGTTGGGACCCTATCACAAATGCAGGTTATAAAACATATAAGTGGCCTCCAATAGCCTTAAAGCCGTAGGTAGTTACTCTATTGGCCGATTTTACTAATTAGATCAATGATGTGAATTTGAGTTTATTATGATGTAAACGGTGATAACTAAATTTTCAATTGGGTGTATAACTAGATATGTTAAAATTTCAGGTGTATAATTGTAAATGATAATAAAATTAAAATGTAAACCATAGTACTGCTCTAATTCTATATTCTGTGGTACCTTTTTCAAAAATGATTATTAAAAAATTGTGGTTGAAGAAATAACAAACAGCAAGTAGACAATTAACTACCTCTAGAAAATTAGTGCTTTTAGGTAGTGTTTAGTTGCACAATTTTCATAGTATTGAATTGTATAAAAAAATTTATCTTATATTTAGTTTATAAATTTGTTTGGTGACTGGACAAAAACTAAGTTGATAAATTGGATAAAATGTTTAAATTTTGTTTTATCTTAACCATAGTACAAAATTGAAATTCATTGGAAAAAACAAAAAATATTTTACATTTTCAAAAATATCTCTTTATGTTATAATATTAAGCTAATGAATATTATTTTTATTAAATACTACAAAAAATTATTTATTTTATAATATGAATAATTAATTTTTTAATATAAATTTTATATTCAATATTGTATGAACCAAACATAGTAAAATAAGCTTATACTGTCCAATTCTCCTTATACTTGTTCTGTCCAATTTTCTTTGTTCTATCAAGTCTTTATAATTAAATGCTACTTTAATCTCACCTCGCTCTCACCCTTTTTCCTTGCAAAACATTGATAGACCATTAAGAATTACAAATTTTATGAACAATATACACGAACACACATACAAGTATGTAGAGAGAGAGATTTTACCTTATGGTTTGACGAGAGAGAGAAGAGAAAAGGTCGATATACTCCATCCGGAAGCGTCCTATGAAAGAGGTGAAATGAAAATGGAAAGAAGATCACCAACCCTTTGAACCCTTGAATTACGTTCTGAATTCCTCCTTCTTCTTATTTTTAAATTAGGTGACCTCCAATTGTCTGGATCAAAACCTCAAATACCATAAAGCATAAAGCTTGATTACGTGATCAGTAGAAAGGGTTTCATTATTTTCAGAAAGCATATCGGCTTTCACCATATTTTCATTTCATTCTTGTATTTTTGTATTTTATACTTTGCACGCCAAAGTAAAGCTTCGTTCGACGTCAAGAAAAAGCATGTACGAATAGGACGCAAGTGGGGGTAAAAATGTCTTGAAAAACGTTACAATTAGAGGAACGAAAGATGAAAGAGTTTTCTGGTTTTTCTTTTTGGCCCCTACACCACAAATTTCATCTGCCTACTTTGAACGTTGTCAAAATAGGGGAGATCGCAAGTACTTTAAAAAATAAAAAAGCAAAACATAGGTAAGCACCATGGAAAAAATATATATAACAAAGCACAAATATGTTTTCTGTTTAACCTATTAAGTTTTTGTATAGAATTTTTATATTATATATCTGTATGTATTAATTTTAGAAAGAATATTAAAAGAAGAAAAAAAAATGTAAATTCTATGAGTAGAAATAATGGATCTGAAATCTTTAAAGCCATCATAAAAGATTCATATTGAGTCTTGTAATTTACGACTACAGACATACTATTTATAAAACCATTTTTCCTTAGTCATAGATCTTAAACTGTGTAAGAAATCTCCCACAAATTATACGAGGCAACTTTCACGAACTGCATTTACAATTTTTGAAACTGGTTACACAAGGTGAAAGCCGGCCAGTTTTATGATTCATGCAAATCTCCGTTCCCTAGTAGTAGACTATTAACAGTAACATGCATGGGTTCATTATCATCTGATGGGTGCCCTCGGTCCACTAGTTACTTCAATGCAATAATTGCCTCTTATAGTTAGGAAAATGTCAATAGGTTTTAGAGGCAAGTATAAAAGGAAAAACTAAATTAAAATATATATATATATTTTTTATTTTTTCAACGAACGGGCATGATCATAGTATACCTGATTATTCTAAATACATAAACCACCTTAGAAAATCAATATATTAATTGCTATAGCTTATGCTGCAAAGGAGTATTTTTAATGCTAAGTTATGAAGAGTCTTTTAAACCTTATTCATTAAACTAAACCTTTGGATTTTCGATATTCTTTATATATTTGTTTTTTTAGTATGGAAAAGCATAAAATTTTTTTATGATATATCCGATGAGTATGACACCTTATCGACTCATGTATACTAATTACAATCTTCTAATGGACCAATCAACCCTTCACTTCTTGTTTTGAATAATTGAAAGTCCATGTGGAATGGCCAAAAGTGGATAATTTGTTGAACACCCTACCAATGGCATCAACTATAATTAGGTGGTGGTTCGAATCGGTCCAAAACTATCGATTTATGGGTTGCAGTTACAATGAACCATGATTGGTCCATGAACCGACAGTTCAGGGTCGGTTTAAGGGGTTCAGTGATTCCATTTTTTTCCCGAGGTTTACAACTTTTTTTTTCCTTTTAGCCTTGCCAATCTTTCAACCATTTTTTTTTTCTCTTCATCCGTCCATAAAGTATACATTAAAAATAGAATATATATATATATATATATATAGAGAGAGAGAGAGAGAAAAGTCTCTTACAGCATGAATACGTAATCTAATCAATTAGAGTGAAGTGGTCGGAGAAAAATATTTTTTACTATATTTTACGATCGTTCGGAAGGTGTTTATGTATTTGTTAATCGAAATCAGATAGTTGTAGTTCGGTTTAGGGTTTAGATTTTTAAAAAACCTTTAGTTTGTTGGTTGATTTTACGTTTTGCAAAAAGAATCAAAGTGTACATAATTATCCAAATTAAATTTTTTAAAGGAAAATAATTTTAGTCAATCATAATTTGGAAAAATCTAACGTTATATCACCACTTTTAGGAAAATTGTGTCATTTAGTTTTTTTTTTAATAATTGGGAAAAAAAGATTTTTCTACATGCTAAAATTTTTTTATCAATGATGAAAAGAAAACTTACTATATATCCCCTTGAGGTAACTGTTCATGTTCGTGAGTAGAAGTGAAACCCAGAGGTGAGCTTGGGCTTCCATTAGATCGGTTCTAGTTACTAAAGTAATCATCCTCTTCGCTTGATGTCCCGCAGGGTTCTTATCGTCTACGGGTCATCTTACACCAATATTCTATGCAAGCATTTGCCTTAACATTGACAATAGATATGGAGGCTCAGCGTTTGTCGACGATCAGACCTGCTGTACTAAACGCTTGCTTAATGGCTATTGTTGAAGTTGGAGCAGCGAGTACTTTACGAATGATGTGAGATAGTAATATGTAGTCCCTTCTATACCTTTGCTACCACCTTAAAATATCGAAGTTCTTGATGGAAATATTCTCAGAAAACTCAAAATTAGTATTGATGTAGTACTGCATCTCAGATATTAGACCATCAGATCGTTGCTTCTTCAAATTTTTGCGCCAATAACTGGTCACCCATAAATGAGTAATACCGCTCATTGGTAGGTGGCGAAGAAGAGACTGATAACTGGCCACCGTATTAACTTTGGCAATAGTTGAGCATCTCCTCTATGTCGGCCATCACTGCCATCACTGCCATCGCTTCTTACTGTGCTTCCAAGTTGTATACGTCTTGAGAATCCATTAGATCTTGAATATAACCATAATAAGTTTTCAAATACATTAATAATAATTCTGCTTTACAACGAGGGTTTAGAATAATTGCTATAAGATAAATACGAGGAATTTCTTTATAATAAGTTAACTACTTCAACATCATATCGTACACGCATGTGTGCAAGTTTGGGTCCTCACGACCTAAAGTAGCATGCCAAGTATATTGACGGTTGACGTAACAAACAAGTGAACATTAGGCATGTAAACTTATGAAAAAGTCTTAGTAATATTATGAAAAACTTTCAAAACTTTTAGTAATTGGATATAAATATCCCAGTTTACTGGGGAAAATGTTAACTCACTGTTGTACATTACGAAGTCATACAATAGTTCGCTGTAAGGAACTCTGTTATGCAACAACTTGTAAGTTGAGTTCTAGTGGTACTGCACATCCATCTTAAACTTCGAAGGCCTCTTCCCGAGTTCCATGCAGAAGTTCCTCCACTTTTTGTGAAGGGACGACCTGTCTATTATTGTCTTAACGATATTCTTAATCGAAGCTATACTGTCATGCAAAGTTGCAATGTCATCCTTGGCATACAAGTTAAGAATATGATATGCATAATGTATGTAGAAAAAAAATCGTACGCGCCTCCCTCCCCCCCTAACACTGGTTGACAATAATTTTGCAAATAAGATATTGATGCAGTATTGGCAGTTACATTATCAAAACCAATAGAAAAAATTTTCCTCACTAATTTGTACTCATTTAGGATTTTTCTAATAATTTTTTAAATATTTTACACTGTGTATCAATTGTTAAATACCCTTAAAACCAATAGTTGTTTATTAAGTTGCCAATTATCGTTTACCCAATGAATAATAATACCCACATAAGAATTATTACGAAAAGGATCTGTTTATATGTTTGTACATATGGATACTTGCGTATCGAGAGAAGAAAATTTACCTGCGAATTCCCTCTTACCTTTGTGGTAGAGCTCCTGCATGGCTCGGGTTAACATTTTGAGGCTAAATTATCATGAGCTAGGATTGAACGTCTCTCGCTCGTATCGATTATGACACTCTGATGCAACCATGTTGAATGAGAGGTGTATTTTCGCCATGTACTGTATCAAGTTATATTTATGCCTTTCTTCATCATACCATATTAGCATTTGATCGGATGACCCACTGCCTCGGGCAATCTGTTACGACGTTCTATTTATTCTCACCTCCTTGAGATACTTTGACCTTAAGTGCCTGTTAAAGGTATCATATCCCTCTCCCGTTTTTCAAGAATAATTCGCATTGCAATAGTTGTAGAATACCATCGAGTTCTCCCATTTCATTTATACCTTTACGGAAATGAGTGGTAAAAATATTACACTTACCGGGTTTAAGGGGCTTACCTGAACTGGATGGTCTCGAATTGTTGGGCCCATATTGTCCCATATGTTGCTATTCTGTTTTAGGAATAATTTCTATGTTGTCATCCTCATCCTCGAACATATTTGCGAGGCAACTCATCCATGATAGTTCAAATCCTGCGAGTCATGTAAGGAAGCTCATACGAGGAGGTTTAAATCTAACATGACATTCAAAGACACTCATACATAGAGGTTCGAAGCTAGGAGATGGCATGCCTCAATAACTCATGCGTTGATGTTTAACATCAAAGTTCAGAGGTGATGTATCGCAATTACTCGTGCAATGAGGTTCTACATTAAAGTCTAGAGGTTATGTAACTTTTGCTTCTACGTTCTCAACTATATTGTATGTTCTTTGCTCATTCAAGTCGTACTCGTTATTCAGATTCGCTTGAACGTCCTCAAATCGTTGTGGTGTAGATGACATATTGGAAATTTCAACTCCTTTACCCTTACTTTTACTACTAGATGATGAACCGTGTTTTTTACTAGAGAATGTACAATGCAAAAATCTTTCCATCGATACTAATATTTTTTTTTCTCTTATTCAATACAACAAAGATTTATGAATAAAAAAACAAAAATAATATGTAAGAGAAAATAAAGTGAAAATTATATGGTGGGTATGTGAATATCAGCGTTATTTGCTAAAACAAATTGTTTTATGTAGTGAAGCGGAGAATTATACACAGATATTAGTGGTTAATAAAAGAAAATATTTCTGATAACGTTTTGCAATTGAAAAAAATTTATAGGCAGAATGATAGGAGTTGGAGAGATTTAATTAGTTTGTAGAGTAAATATTGTTGCTATACCTCAAACTATTATTTATAGGGACTGAAAAATGTGTGAACGCATCATTTGAAATTTGAAATTTTAACCTTTAAACAGTTAGGTGCAGCGAATTTTAAATTACAAATTTTAAATTTTTTACGTATGTATCGAAAGTTAAATTTATATCTGTAAATTTAATAGGGGATAGAGGGTAAGCGTTGGGGGTGGATGATAGACCAAAATTTTGTTTTTTTTTTTTTTTTTTAATTTTTGATAGTTGTTGAATTGGTAAGTTAGACTTATTTCACTCAAACCAATTACCTGAGCCCTAAAAGCTCGGTAGTTCACCTAGGCGAATTACCTCTATTGTTATCCAGTCAAACCGAGCTGGTTCAAGGCCTACTCGAACCAGTTTCAAGCATTCCCTAAAAGCGATAATTGGGAAAAGAAACATTTGCAGTAATTTAATTTCAGCTCTCGAATTCTATTTTCTTGGTTTTTTCTCTTTCAATTCTACTCACCATAAACTCAATCGACTAGAATCATATTAACGTATTGTTGCGGATCTTAACCAAAACACATACAAACTGGTAAAATATTTTTAAATGGTTGACTATATAAATTGTACAGTCACATATAAAAATTAACTTAATGATAGTGCGCTGCACTGCAACTCTGCGATACATCATATAATTAATTAATACATCATCATATCTATAAAAGCCAATCAGTATCATATATCATCCTGTCGTTCTTCATTTTCCTTCTGTTCTGCATTATGGAGAGCAAAAACGACAACGTCTCGTCCCATCAACTTCACACAGTAATGCTCCCATGGCTAACCATGGGTCACCTAATACCATTCCTCCATCTCTCCTCGCCCAAAGAGGATGCAGAATCTCCTTCCCTTCAACTCCTAGGAATCTCCAAAGACTCCCTAAAGCTCCCACCCACCTCTCCCATAATATAAACCTCGTACCCATTCCACTCTCTCTAGACCTACCCAACCATGCAGAATCCTCAAGCGATCTACCCTTCCACAAGCAACATCTGCTAAAAGCCGCTACCGATACACTCCAAACTCCCATCACGTCATTCATCAAAGCCACGACACCTGATTGGATCACAACCGACTACGCCTTCCACTGGCTGAAGGCCGCCGCAGGAGGCATCCCAGTGGCATACTTCGGGCTTTTTGCGGCGGCTACACTCGCATTCATGGGCCCACCAGAGGCGTTGATTGAGTATTCGACGTATTGGTCATAGCCTGAGGACTTTACCGTCGTCCCTGATTGGATCCCGTTGAAATCCGTCCTGGTATATCGTTCGCACGAAGTCATGAGGTAGGGGCTGGAGAGGTCGGAAACGGAGGAATATGGAGTTGTTGCACCCGATATGGTACTTGTAGGTGTTACTATAAAACAGAGTGATGTTATCGTAAGGAGTTGCACCGAGTTGGAACCGGAATGGCTCCGTCTCTTAGCTGAATTGTATCGAAAACCGGTTTTCGCTATTGCGTTTTTGCCTCCAACAGAGAGGGAAGAGATTGGGTTTGAAAATGGTTTGATCGAGATAAATAGCTGGATGGAAAAGCAGCAAGTTAACTCAGCACTTTACGTGGCACTTGGGACTGAAGTGTCGCTAAATGAACAACAGTTGAAAGAGTTGGCTCTTGGATTTGAAAAGTCCGAAGTACCCTTCTCTTGGGTTCTAAGACTCGCACCTGAGCCGGCTCGGCTCGGGTTGGACAAATTGCCGAATAGGTTTCTAGAGAGGATTAAGGACAGCGCGATGGTATATACGGAGTGGGCTCCACAGGTGAATATACTGAGACATGACTCGGTTGGGGGATACTTGACTCACTGTGGGTGTAACTCGGTAGTAGAACGTTTGGCATCTGGAAGAGTTTTGGTTATGCTTCCTGTGTTTAACGAGCAAGGTTTGAATGCAAGATTATTGGAAGATAAAAGAGTTGGGGTTGAAGTGCCAGCAAGGAAGATGGATCGTCCACGAGAGACTCAGTGGTTGAATCGGTGAGGCCTGCCATGTTGGATGGGTCGGGTGTGTCGTTGAGAAGAAATGCCAGGGCAATTAAGAATCTGATCCGTAACAAGGATGTAATGTAAACGAGCGGTATGTGGATGGATTTGTCGAATTCATGGAAGAGCATAGGAACAACAAAATTTGAGATTGGAAATAACACACCGAACTTAAATGTTAAAATTTTTTTTCTCCCCTTTAAAATATTAGATTTATAGATGAGGCAAACATGCACTTATGTACGACATAAACGTAAGACGGTTCCGGCGGAAGCAGACGATTATAGCGTTATAACATCGAGAAGATTCGCTAAGATAGGTTTCGATCGATGTCGACCTCAGTACGGACTACGGTTGGGTCTGAGTAGGGAACCAACTTAGAACCAGTCTTCGGTTCACAGACATGAATTGGACCGTTCCCACAGGTTCAAACCCTCGTTGATCTGTGGGTCTATGGTGGCTCATACTTCATAACTATAGACCGGTTAAGTCTAAGATGGTTTAAAAAAAATCCAAGTAGAGCATTAATGCGTTAATATTAATACTATAAGTAATAAATATATCTTAAAATATGTTTAATATAATGTATATATATACTTCTACCAAAATGAAAAATCTTATCTTGTAGCAATGTTGGATTAATTTTTATTTTTTGATCTTTTTTATATCATATATTTTTATCACACACCGTAAATATTGCAATTCAAGTTGGGTATAATTATTTATATAAAAAGGCACATCCTTGACAACGAATTTAATAAATAAACTAACGATAATAAGTTTTTTCACTCAATTTCTAGTATAAAATTTAATTGAAGTTTTAAGTTTAAGTTCTTCTTTTTAAAAAAAAAAAAAAAAAGCACAAAAACATCAAAAAAATACAAAAAAAGTTTTTGTCATTGTTTATGGGTCTAAAACCCCAGAACCACAACACAATGATTCTAGGACCTATCCTAAAACCGACTTACCTCAGGTCGGTCCAAATTCTTCCCTTTATGGAAGTTTCACTTTGGATCATATCTATTAGTTTTAATATTTGATGATGGCGCCATAACCCTTGAATGTTTTTGTGCCCAACAAATGATTTAGGAATAGAAATTGTATTTAGGATTAAGTGTTACACCCTGAAGTCATAAAGTCGCAAAAATCCCGCCATGTAAACCATTCTATAATAGTAACTGGTCTCACAGTACCTACCATAGATATAATCTACACAAGGCATCGACGACTCCTCGCTTTGAAGTAAACAATTTCATTTAAGTATTTAACTACAAATATAGTAATTATCACAAATTTTTAATAAATATACATAATTATATATAAAGTCTACAAAACTTTCCAAGAAGCTCTACTTAAATATAACGGTTTACTAATTTTACATAACAACTATCAGTCTTTCAGTTTTAAACTACAAAGGACACATTAACTACATATTCACCACTAAGCAAATTGATCCTCATACCCCTGGCTTTAGAAGAACTAACCTCTGGATAATTGTATAGCGGCATAATACTTGCAGTAATCAGAAATCAAGACCTACAAAAGGATCTATAAGGGTATGAGCAACTACAGCTCAGTAAGTTGAATTAGAGACTCATGAGAGTATACAAACACAAACAAGATTATCAAGCAATTATTTTAATGTAATGCAACAATCAAGTGTCATTAGACAACGTAGTTTGGTCCGTTGTAAAATTAGAGAAATTTCACCTATTCTAATCCGGGTTGAGGAGTTTCCATATTATACAGCAGCTCATAACCAAACCTAAACTTGTGCAATGGAGACACCATTTCTCCCGCAACTACCTTTGAACCATTGACTTCACCCTCGCCACGACCTCCTTTCCTATCACTTAGTTCGACTAAGGATGAAGAAGGGACTATTATACAATCCTGCACTATTCTCTTCGAAGGGGTCGATATTTGGTTGGAGAATCCTATGATCCTCTAATGGGTTATAATGCATGACATTTTTGGTTATTAGAGTGGAATAAGATTAAATTTCATTTAGGGTGTTCAACAATTTCACACTAATTCAATCAATCAACAAATCAATCACATTACAAATTTCAACATGCATTCAGATATATCAAACACATGCGTAAACTACTTACAATCACAATCATATATAATCTTAAGTTTCAGAGTACCGTAAAATAGCACTCTAATACAGTAAGTAATAATCCAACTTATTTAAAGTTTTTCAGTTGCCCGATCACTTAATTGTAAGCCAACTCGTCTTTGGATATCCTATAATACAAATAGGTTTTTTTAGTTCTTATACTTTAATGATTCACAATCTAAGTTATAATTTAGCTTATTTTTTCTATGTATACCTATTATTTACTAATAATTCATTTTATCTTATTTCGGGGTTCAGTTCCTAAATTAGATTCTAATTTTGATTATAGAATTTTAAATATACTCGAATCCTAATGTGAAATTAATCACATTAAGCTCCAGTGTTCTAATATCCTATTGGGTCTTAATTTAGTATTCTAAACTATTCGGTACACGCTAATCCTAATTGGGATACCAGATTTATTCTCGATGTGAGAAAATCTTACATTTTTTATACAATTACCTAAAATTAAATTTTATTTATATTTTTATTATTATATTATCTCATTAAACCTAATTTTTCATATTTATTAATTTTTCAATTCTACATATTCCTAATTTTCTACAATTACCACATAATTCCTTCATTAATTACACTTAACAGTCTAAAGGTTAGGATTAGGTTTCCACATCAAAGATTAACATCCCTAACCCTCTAATTACTATCTAAATCAGTAATTAATGTCTTAATCACCTAATTAACCCAATTTTTCTATTATTTTAGGGTTAAAAATTTCGAAAATTAAATTTAAAAAAATAGCTTCATAACACTGTTTTATATCACTTAAGCATTATACAGAAAAAATTCAAGCTCCAAACTATACTCCTAAACCTATTTATTTTTAATCCTAATAATGCTATGTTATGCTTAATTTCTTAAGAATCCTATATTTTCAAACGTGATTTTACTTAATTACTATTTTTCCCTAAATCTACATACAATAAAACCTCAGAATAATAAATTTCATAATTTTTTAGGTAAAATAAATAATTTTACAAATACAAAATCGGAACAGATGAGAGACTCACCCGGTCCAATGGCTTTTGGCCTTCTAACACTCATCTAGGTGTGTTGGCCGGTCCAGGCGATGGGTCTGGAGTGGAGTGGTGGCGGCGGTTCGGTCCCAAGTGGTGATGGCTCGGTCCTAGGCGGTGATGGCTCGTAAGTTTGACTCACTAGCCCTAACTGCAAGGTTTCCTTTCTTTTTCTTTTTTTTTTTAGTCTAGTTTTTCTCTTGAATTTCGATGCTCCCTATTTTTCTTTGATTCTTAACTGTCTAAAGGAGCTATGTAAATTTTTTTCCTATTTATAAAGCTTTGTGGTAATTAATATGAATTAAATTAAATAAGACATTGCTTAATTCCCTTAATTTTTAGCTTTTGTATTGCTTAATTTTAATTGGCTAATTTTTCTTGTTCAACTCTTGACTTGCCACAACCAAATCTACATCATTTTAGATTTCTCTGATTTTTCCTTAATTAATTAATAATTTTCTTTAATTATTTAATAAGTTTTTAGCCACTTTAAGAAATTTCGTGTATTTTTATCTATACGTAAATACATGTGGGGTATATGTGAGCATTCCTAATTATTATTTAGGTCATTGTATAATTTTTAGTATACATATAATCTATCTTTAGTAATTTATTAGTTATTAGATTACATTTTTTACCTTTTCGATAATTAATAATTATTATACTTAAAAATTGAAAATTTTATAGTCTCCTATTTTATTACTTATTTTCTTAAATTCAAGTTTACGGGGTTATTTTTACTAATATTTCTATCTATAGTTTATAATTTGGATTTGATTGGATCCTTTAACCGATCGCCTTAAACTTTGTGTTTTAAGTTCGATCTTATGGTCACTTGGCTTAACTTTAGGGCTTACACTAAGTTGCTAAAACACTAAGGCAGTTGGCTTAAACACAATTTAACTAAAATGCACCAAAGTAGAAACATTATTTGAAGGGGTGAAAACTCTTCTTTGTAAAATTGAAAAAATATGCCTAAGTTCTTGTTCCTAAGTAAGCATAATTTAAGTCGATAGATGCTTTAAAAGGTCAAAACCAAATGGAAGATCAATCCTTGGATCAATGGAAAACAACAATTAAGAAGTTCAAACAAGTAACATGTACACCAGAAAAAGCAAACAATAAACACAAATAACAAGGTCTCAAACATACATAAGTGCTGAGCTGTCTCATCTAGATAGAGATTTAGCTGCACTAGAATTACTTTAGCCCACCAAAACTACTATTGTGCTTGTATTAGCTTCTATTGGGTGATGCATAACCTTTCAAGCACTTTGTACTTGCCATTCTATAACGCGTGTCTCACTTCTAAAAAGGAATATCACTCATATTATAGACTTAGGTGCGAATGCACAAAAGTAGAGATATTGCTAGAGCTATGCTTCATGGCATGTAAATGGTGATTAAATTATAAACTATTTTCTAAACTAGCATTAAGGCTGGCAGCAAGCAAGAGTGACCGAAGGAACAATTTTATTTGTATCTCGTGTTTGTGTATTTATATAATATATATATATATATACGTAAACATAAAGTCAAAACATAAGTTCACTTGAATTGCATCATGAATTTAAATTCATACTAATTGGGGGTGTGCAAAAAAACCACAAACCATAGATCAAACTGTGAACTGAACCCAAAAATCAATTTTTTAGTGAACCGTTTGGTTTATGGGTAGGTTTAATTATATATAAATGGTTCGCGGTTTGGTTTAAGGAAGCGAACCAAACTGTTTAATTAAATAAAAAAAATGATGCAATTATTTTGTACTTTTTTATATTTTTTTTCATCAATCTTCACATATTTCATCAAAATTTTCATATCTTGTTATTCTTTATTTTAATTTATGTCAATTATTAAGATTAAGTTGAGTAAATTCTATTTGAAATTTCATAGTTATTAGAGATAAAAATATTTAGTAAAAATTTGACACAAGTGATCAAACAGTGAATCAAACCCAACCGATTTTAATTAGGTTTAAAAAATTTATGAACCAAACCGTATAGTTGGGTTTAACTTTTAAAAAAACCAAACCGTTATATTAGGTTTGATTCGATAACGAGAGTAAATCATACCGAACCGAATCGTGCCCACCCCTAATATTAACTTTCACTATTGTTTTTTTCTAAATGGAGATGGTTTTGCTTCTGTTGTGCTTTAGTCTAGTGCATTTAAAGCTTAGTATGGTGAAAGGTAGGGTGAGAACCCATTCGTCACTAAATCTAGAGTGACACGTCTAAATATGAGCATTTGTGAAAGGGAACTTGTATAACATTACTACGTTTGAGTGTAGCATGTCAATGGAACATTGTAAACTTGGAAATAAACGTATCAATAAGAGAAGTAAAAAACTTTAAAGAAAAAACACATATCGTCAAACACAATGATAATAAGAAATTAAATAGTATGTGTTTGTCCAGTTAGAACAACTAGTATATGAACATAGATGACAAACAAGAGAGAAGATAGTGTCGCTTACTTGCTCATTGTAAGTCCTTCAATGCTAATGGAGGGTGATGAATGCTTTAGGGCTAGGACTATTGCAAGTAGGAGTAACTGAATAGAGGGAGGTGATGCTCTTCTTACGGCTGGAGTTGACAAATCAGAGTAGTAAGTTAGGGTTTTTTCAAGTAGAAAGTTGAATAAGATGGATGTTGAGTAGAAAACCTTATTTTGAATTGTGGGAGGGAGTAAAGAGTGATGTGAAGTTAGACAATTTCATTAAAGGGTAGTTGCTATCTTTTTTTATTTTTAATGAGGGTATTGTTGGAATGAGTTAAGCGGCGAACATTAGGAATTCAAATTCAGGGCAACTTATAAAAGAATTTGGATTCCTCAAAGTTGCAGCAGATAGATTCCTTAAGAAATTAGATAACAGGGGTCTACAAGCAACTAAATAGGGGAATAACAGGCTTCTTGGAGAATATGGGGGGAAATGGAATTGCAATTCCCTACTCAACATGCTATTAGGGTTTAGATCTCCATTCCACTTGCCATGATGAAAATAAGTATAAGATGATTTAAATGAAATAAGGGATTGATGAGAACTGGATCTAAGGACATAATTGTTAAATGGACTAAGTGACTCAATCCTTTAAGCTATTTAGGGTCAACACACCACTTTGTTAGGTTGATTTAAGACTGGTTTGCTACCCTATCCTACATTTGGTTTGGGCTTCAATGACTAGATAAAGACTTATGTAGTTAATTTAATAGAGGCTAATACATAATATTTCTAATCTTAATTGATACAAGATGGATATCACCTTACCTCTCAGATTATTGGATCGGGCTTAATAATATAGGTGCATGACAATCATAGTTGTTGCTTCTTATAATAGATCTTTAAAAGTAAGAAAAAAAATGTAAACTCAACTTACTGAATTGTTTGATGTGTGTGCTTTTATACCAAATAGTTGAAAATGAGTCAATTTTTATTTGTTGTCTTAGTTATTAACTATTTTTCTGTGAGGAGTTATACAATGTACTCTATAACATGACCTTATAACACCTTAGAATAGGTTGCCAAATTTTGAATTGTAACCTATCTTATAAAATCTTGGAACAACCCTAAAACACGTACTCTATAAAAAAATAAAAGTACCAGGTATATTGTGAAACTTATAAATTTTTCTATTTTATAAACTATAAATAACTATGGTAATTTTTCAGTAATAGTAAATCGTCTATATTTTCATAACATCCTATTCATTCAAATCACATGAAGATATTCTTTATGTACTTAACATTGTAAAATTTACCTTAAATAACATCATATAAAAAAGAAAAAGGTGATGGAATAAAAAAAAAGTGATATAATAGTGTATCCATGAAAAAGGCATACCCTATATCTATGCAAACTTTATAATTTACTAAAAGCTTAATCCACTTACTTAAAATATATAGTATTGAATCCATTAACTAAGACTAGGTATAACGTCTAGTTAAGAATATAACAAAAGAAAAGGTAAGTAATATTGTTTAAGAATTCTTGTTAATAAGAAGAATGAAATAAGAGAAACACAAAAGAAAAAAAATATAAATGACACAAGAGAAGGGTAGAAAAAATGAAGCAAGAAATTAATTAGGGATTCTATAAATGCTTGGTTCAGATTACGGTCTATATATTTATTCTTTTTTTTTTCTCTTTATTAGAACCTATAAGGTAAAAATATAATATTGTTTTATATTCATTATTATTATTTAATAATTTTTATAGGGTAGATATAGAGCACCCGTGAACTTATATTTCATATACCTTTGAGTGTAGGTTCTAGGATTGATACGAGATATTAAGACATCGTACCATACCCCTCCCAACATAAGTGGTGTTGATGGAAATTTTTCTAGGTTTGTGAGCTTGAAGAAAGCTTAGACATACTCCTATAAAGTGTGAAGGAGCAATTGTGAGGTAAGAAGGCACTAGAGATTGCTTCAGCACATTTACTTGAATACTTAAGTTAGTAGATGACAAGAAAGAATGTGAAGGAAATAGAGAATTCTAAAACCAACAATATTAAAGAGAACCTGCTTTAGGGATTACGCAAATAAGGTTTAAGATGTAGGATTTTAGATTCTTTACCATGGAGGCTTCAAGGAGACTATATATGGTCAAGTGCTACTAGGGTTGAGATTTAGACACATATAGGGAGATCCTTTTGCCTTCAGTATATTCTCAAATGCTTGCATTAAAAGCGAAGCTTGTCAAGTGTCAAGAAATGCTTCCTTGAGGGTTCCCCCCCCTCCCCCCCCCCCCAAACCTCGTGGTCTAGGTTAAAGCTTCGCAAGGTGAGGAGATGGTTGGAGGTCCAAGGTCGAAATATACATACAACAAGTAAATTTTGAAAAATTGTACCCATAACCAATTATGTAACCTTTAATAATCACTTAGTATCTATTTGATCAAATATGATATTATAAGGTACTAAGTTTAACAATACTACTTATCTCTAATATATTAAACAATCATGAATTTCATGTTAAAAGCTATTAGTTAATTAAAATGTCGTGAAGCTCCATGCACCCAATATGGCATCTTAAGAGATAGGTAGTAGCTTATCTTGCCTTATGTACATTTAGTTTATTCAAGAGACATTGGGTGAACGGTAAAAGTGCTTGTTGGTCTAATGCATTAAGATTGTTTAATGTTTCTCTATGGCAAATTCAAGCATCTTCTTTTCCGAAATTAATAAAAGCATAGGAATTAGAGTTTTGTGTTATCTAACCATAGCATCTTGAATGGAGTAAATTTATTATATAACTTCCAAGAATCAACTACTAGCAAAAATCTATTGATTCTTATGCTTGTTCATATATAGTAGTTAATTATTGTTTCACAATCTTATTTGCTATGTCCCGTTAATTGCATGCCTGCAAAGTAGATAGGAGAAGATGAATTCACTGATCCCCTAACTCATCCATGGCAAGTTTTTGTACATGTAAATATAGTGGGATCTTTTTTAGGTTTGGGATATGCAACATGAGATCCATAAAATTGAAGGGTGGGAGGCCGAGAGGATTCACAAACCTATTTTTCAAACATAGTTGGGCCCTAAGATTTTGCATCACATGGGAGTTATATTATAGAGCCTTGCGTATGTCTTTGCCAAGACATATAATGTCATTAAAAAGACCAATCCAACCTTGAGGATGTGATTGCTTAATTTTTTTAGTTCCCAAAAAACTTACAACGGAATAAAACTATCGAGCCCGTACACATTTGGAAGAAGTTATTTATCATAAGCTTTTTGTTTAAAAAAAGGGAGAGGATATTTTGAATGACACATGCTATTCTATAGGAAATCCTGTACAAACCAATCTAATTTATTGCTATAAGACCATTTTCCATTTTATTGCAATAAACATCATTGTTATTATAAAGCACTTATGTCAACATAAACTTCATAAAAATTAAGCTTCGTGTGTGCAAAGGCTTAGAAGGAGCCACTTGATAACCTTACATCTTTGTTGTTGATGATGAAAGGAGTATTTTATCCAGGGTTGTCAATTCGTGTTATTGTGTTGTGTCTTCTGTCCATGTTTAAACAAGTTCGTATCTGAAAAATCTCATATACGATTTGTTTATTAATTATGTTTGGATACCTTAACATGTAACCTTACTTATTTAATAAATGTATTTTGTGTCTGGATTAGATCTATTTATTGATTAAAAGACTATTAAAAAAATCTATAAAATACTTGCACATGCAAAAAGTAAATAGACAACAATAATATTTAAATCACCCTACTTATTTTAAGATGTATCACAATCCCAACTACTAGTGTTTTATTATCATAATTCTAGTATTTCCCATAAAATTCTATCCACCAGCAATTAAAAAACAATTAAATTCATATATATAGAAAAGAACTATTATCTTCATATTATAAGAAAAAATCCAATCACATCACATTATAAAGAATAGAAAAATAACATGAAGAACTATTTTCTTATGCGAAGTTCCAATGGATGGTTTCTAAATAAAGTTTCATACCTTACTATTGTGGGTTGATGGGGAAAAAAAAAACTATAAGGAAAAATAACAAGTCAAAAAATAAAAAGTGGGGAGGAAAACTTTAGACTTTATACTTGCTTTGATAATTAAGAAAAGATTCAAACTTGAGTTGTGAATGTTAGATCAAAATGTGTTTAGCTTGCGCCTAGAATTTAGAAAGAAAAAGAAGAAAGATAGAAGGAGCCCTACTTATGAAAAAATGTTTGTATTTGATTAATTTAACCGTGACAATTATCATACAAAGTGTGAATTGAACTCAACTATGTACATTTTTTTTTTTTTTGCTCCCCACTAAAATTGAAAGGAATAAAAAAAATATATAAATTTATTTATAGTTAACGGGTTCGTGGGTCAATCCATGACCTATTTAATAAATGAGTTCATAAATAAGTCTAAGACTATGACTTGAATCTGGGAATAAATTTAAGTATGTCTAAACAATTTTGACCTATTTATATTTTATATCAATTTTTTTTATACCCAAACTTGTTTAAATCGTGTCCAAGTCTAGTGGGTCGGATTCTAAATTGCTAACCTTATTTATTACTTCTAATTCTATCTCAGCAAATTTACGAAGAATTTATTTCCATGCAAGCTTTGATTAATTGTCAAAATGCATTGTAGAAATAAATAAATACAGCAATGCTCAAGGCATAAATAATTTCAATTACTAAGATTATGTGAATAATAATTAATAACATCGAAGCATGTAGTTTTAACCGATCAACTATCAACATGTTATATAGAGATAGGTCTACACCCTTTGTAGCCCAAAAGAATGAATATCGATGACTACATTCCATCTCCCCCACCCACTGGTTATTATAGTAGTTGGTAAAAGAAATGAAACAGAAAATTAAAATTGTTTTTAATAAAGTAATGATGCAATTGTAACGCAATTCGAACAAAAGTTTAGATGCTTTTAGCACCTTCATTTTGATTCAATTTTGTCTAATCTATTAACTAAAAACTCTTGTTGTTTATGGAGGATAAAACTTTATTTTTCTCATTTATTTGTCTTCATTCTATGTTTCTCAAGAAAAGCTTCGGTCATATTTGGAGCAGCAGTTGTTAAGCATTTACACTGAAGTTGATCGCAAAAGCACTTGTTCTTATCACAGTCGAGGCAAAGTCCCTTTTCCAGACACTCATTTAAACTATGAAAGCGAAATGTTATGATTAGTCCTCTTCCTTCAGCTGGATCAATCTGCATATCTACAAGTATTTCATATTTTATTATTTATTACACAACAAAAAACAAATATGAGTTGCCATTTGAGAGATATGGAGACTTACCCAGTACAATAATCATAAGCATGGACAAAAAGAACGGGCATCTGACTGGGAATTTGACCATCTTTTATTTTGTTTGATATTTTAACACAACTTTTGCTTATATATATAAAGAAAGAAAGTTGAAAATATCTACTAGTGATGGGATTTCTTACCATATTGGAAAATAAATAAATCTTGTGTGCTTGGTAAAAATTCAATGTCTCATCTAGTAGATACAAATGTAGATATTTCTTCATTTCCTTTGTAAGTTATGAATCTTGTACACATGATCATTTATAAGCAAGTAAATAAAAAATAAGATCAAATATTAACCCGAGCAAAACTGGGGGTTAGGAGTTGAAAAGATTGCATTGGATTTGATAAATTTTATTTAAATTTTATGTATCCATGCAAAACATGTCTTAATGGCTTCAATCATAAATAAAATGAGTATGACATATTTATTATACATTTATTTATAAAAAACTTATGGAAAAAAAATATATGCCTTTTTTTTTTTTAATTCGAGGCTGGTGTATAAAATTTGATACTAATACTCAACTTTTAACCATATCAAAATTTTGGGGAAAATGTATCATAATAGTAAAAAAAAATAAATAAATAAATAAAAATAATAAAAAAAGATTAGCTTTTTTTTAGGCTCTGACTTAGAGAATAACCAACGAGTCAAAATTCATTTACCAAATTATAGTTAGTCTAAATCCAATATTAGAAAATGTAAATATACAGTCCTTATTAATTGAAAGATGCTCGATAACCTCTCCTTCTTTTTTGTCTAAGCTAACTCCACCATCTATTAGGGTTGGTGTGGTGGGGTTGGGGGTGGTGAGGGCGTGGAAACAAAAAAGGTAGCGAATTGCAACATTTATGGTCAAACAACGTTAACAAAACATATAAAAACCATTAAAGGTAACTTCAATTCAGTAACAGACCTATATAATACAGCACAAAATGAACTTAATTTGATTGAATAATTCCAACAGGATAAAAAAATGAGACAAAACTCTATGATTCTTTTCGGTGAGAACCACAAGAAGGAAATCTAACATTCACGAAAACAAAATAATTTAACATTAAAGCCCGTGTCAAATCACTACTTTTGATGTATATTAATACATTATCTTTTGATTCTAAAATCAATGGCACATATAAGGTAATACGAATAAATTATCATATATACAATATCAATAACACTATTATCTAAGATGATTACGATATTTAAGTGCAAATCAGATTTAATGACAATTATTGAGTCATCGGATAGGATTATAATATAAAGCAGAGTAATTAGATATTAAACTACAGAATAACATAAAACAAAACATGACAATAGCTAAAGGGGGCCGTTTTTGCAGATGAGTTTTTTATGTAAACACAAAAGGAAATCCAACTTGCTTAAATATAAGGAATATATGAATCTGAAAAAGCCACATCCAGCTCACAAATTCACTCAGAACAACATCAAAGATGCCAAAAATGAAAAACACAAAACTAGGTCCCAGAATATCTGTCACATGGAGAAATGTGCAGTGCCGATAAATAAAGATGTCAGTCAAAATTGTTTAATGCATCGAGCAAGAACAAACTAACTCTTATGCTGACCCTATATACTCCACTCCACCATTAACTATATGTTTATAAAAACAAAAAAAGTGAAATGCACAGGATATATCTCCCTTCGAATTCATCATCTCTCACCAAAACAAATAAAAAAGATCTAAAAGTTCGAAGACAAAAAGGGACAGTATAACATCGAACAGTATTATAAATTACACATTGTATATTAAAATAATCAACAAAACTCAAATACACGAAATGAGAAACTTTATAGTGAACGAAACCAATTAACCCTTTCACCGTTGATTTCACCAGATTTTATTTTGTCATAGATTAAACTTCGAAAATCCTATAAAAAAAAAAAGGGGGGGGGGGGGGGGGGAGTCTTTCTTTAACTCCATCACAAACAGAACCGATAAAGATTGAAAAGAAAGCGAAATAACTATATATAAAAACGAATATACCTTTATCTCTATTTCAAGCAAAGTGTTAAATAAGAAAGAGAGTGGACAAGAGATTGGAAGAGGTGGAGAGCAGGGTTTTTAACTTTTGCCCTTCTTGTTTTGTTTTAGCTTTGTTTACCCACCCCCTTTTTTCACTTTGTTTCCAATTTGCTTTCAGATTTTGTTTACCCACTTTTTTTTTTTTTTTTTAGTTTTTCTTTACCTACCTCTTTTTTTTCTTTTTTCTTTAATATGTTAGTAACATGTCTAAATAGATACGGTTTTAATTTTCACCTCCATATAAAACGTAAAATAAATCTATTATTTTGTTAGGATAAAAATAAAGATCGCTTCAACCATTCTATAAAAAAATCTACATATTATTGTAGGGTGGCATCTGTGCTAAATTATATAAAATATGAGTTAGTATAAAGCTAAAGAAATAATGAAGATATAATTACAAGAGGTAACAAAATGTGATCATATATAACAGCAGATCAATTTAACTTATGAAGATAATGACCAAAAATAGCATGCAAATCAATACGAATGGAACGCAGCTAAAGGCGAAATGTCCTAATCACTAAAGTTGATCACGATCAGAGTTATAGTGGAAAACGTAATAATGAAAAGTCTAACTGAAAACTCATAATGACCAAGGAAGTTGGGCGTGAGGATGGGAAAAGTTATTCGAGCCATAAATTTCGGGGGCAAAATTTTTATAAAGAGGAAGAAGATGAAATACCCCAAATCAAAAGTAAGTGGAAAAAAAATCAATTGAGGGATAAGATTAACTAATTTTTTTTTTTTTATTAAGGATAACTTTAGCTGATGTTCAATTAAATATGGACATACACACACGGCGCATATATATATATAATTTGTGTTATTTAAGTCTTACAAAGAAGGATAGATGGGTATTTAAATTGTTGAGAGTAGGCGACATTTAATTTAACATAATCCCATTCTTTTGGAGAGTTAGCCGCCAGAAGACCCATGACAAAATTAGAAGGCAAAAGACATGGTGAGAGAATGGCGTTCAACAATTTGAAAGCCGCCGGAAGTAAGTTGGAGACAAAGAATAGAACTTTCGAACAAAATGTTAACCGCGAGGAGAATTTATTTTCGAAATAGTATGTGGGATACATACAAATCTTGGCACCTTCTGCACAAAGCTCACTCTTTATATTTATCATTCTTTACTGTGATTGTGCATCTAAACCCCCTGATGTTACATACTCTTAATGTCTAATGAAGTTATCTTTGGCAAAGAAAAAAAAAATGAAAGAAAGAAGAGATCTCAAGTCAAAAATCCCTTGACCTTAGGTTTCAAAGTAATAGATAAAATTAATAATTAAAGGATAATTTCATAACATAATTTGTTTTTTTTTTTTTCCTTTGGTCTACTCAATACTTCCTCCAATTGAAATATTAGTTATTTCACAAACTTGTAATAATTTTACAATATACTTAGATGCAGAAGTAAAAGGACTAAAATGTCCTTATAATTGGAGGGTGGCTTTCAATTTTAATCCTTGAAGTTGTATTATAATGAATGGTAGTTTTATAAATATCGTTAATCAAATAGGTGGTATCCATAGCTGTAACGCCTTATAATGATTCTAATCTAAACTTACCCTATAATCACATTTTTATTTATATGGCAAAATCTTTAGCATTGTTTTTGAGAGATATGAAAGGAAAAAGAAAAAAAGAAGTTAAGTATTTGACATTATCAAGGTTAGAATCTTAGAGATATGGTTGCATCATGATGTTGTGTTTGTTTGTTTTGGGTTTAAGTATAATCCTATGAGTTGTATCTCCTCTTATTTGTAAACTTTTCACCTTTGTTGTTTGTTGTGCTTCTTGGGATTAGTCAGCATGAACTGACTAAGTGGCAATGAGATTAGGGTTTGAATTCACTTTTTCTATACAACTAGCCTACCTAGTTGACTCCATATTTGCATTAAATTAGTCAATGTGGTAGTTTTGTGTAAATAATCTCTATGTGTTTTGTCTTAATTGTATTTACCTGTTATAAATGGTTGTTGTGTCTGTGATTAGTTTTTATTTAGTGTTACAATATATCATACATACATATATATATTTATGTGTGTATATTTATGTATGTATAATAAACATAGTGTCAGTAGTAAGGATGTAGATGAATCAAGCTGTTTATAAACTATTTGAGTTTAACGGTTTTACTCGAATTTGATTTGGTAACAATCGAGTCGAACTCGAGCTCCTCGAGCAACAAATTGAGTCGTGAGTTTTAGAATAACAAACTTATCAGGCTCGCAAGCCTAATCGAGCTTGGTATAATTTTCAATTCACTCTCAGTTTTTGAAAATATAAGTCAATGGAGGCTATTTAGGAAAATTTTATTAAAAAATTGAGTTTAATGGAGCTAATTGGTTTGAATTCGAGCTTATCATATTGTGATATCCCGTGGTTGAGGGTCCCACATAAATTATAGGAGGTTATGGTACTAGTTTATAAGATTATGGTGATGAATACTGTTATACCCCAAAACAACGAAGTCAAAACAGTCCCGTTATGTGAATCAACTTATGATAATAACTGACCTCATAATCTTTATCATAGATACAATTTACATAAGGTGTCAATGACTTTTTGCTTTTAAGTAAACAACTCGTTCATAATTATAGACAAAATTTATAAATATAACTAAAAACTTTATGTTATATTTACAATTTTCCAAGATATATTTACTTATCATATCAGTTTGATAAGTAAAGTATTATAAAATTAATACATAAATCTAAGAGTACTAATAATAAAACATTAAAGGACTCAATTCTTAAGCCACTTGATTCTCACTCCCCCAAGTCACTTAGAAAAGAAACTAACTTCAAAATAATTATATTGCGGCATCACGGAACTTGTAAGAAAATCTATAAGGATATAAGTAACCAACAGCTCAGTAAGTCACAATAAAAACTTAAGAATACATAACAAACACAAACAGGGTCTTAAACAATTAATTATATGTAATGCAACACGCAAATATCATTACACAATATGGTTCAGTCTATTGTGAAATCAGAGTAATTTCACCTAACTTAATCCGGGTTGATGAGTTTCAATGTTTATGCAACAACACACAACCAAACCTAAGTTTGTACAATAGAGACACCGTTCTCCCCATGACTATCCTTTGAATCGTTGCTCTCATCTTTATTGCAACCTCCTCTCTTGTCACTTATTTTGGCTAAGGATGAAGAAAAAACCATTATGCTATGGGCTTTTTTTTTTTTTTTTGAAAGTATTGGTATTTGGTTGAAGAATCATAACTATCCGCTAAAGGGTTGCAATGCATATCTAACTGAGATATTTAAGTCGCTTATAATTAAGTTTGGTTTAAAGTAACGAAACAATCTCACTTCACTTAATTCACAATAAACCATCAAAACATAACATCAGTTTTTAGCAAATAATAAGAGATACATAAGCACATGCATATATAATTACCTAAAGCACAATCATATACAATCCTAAGTCTCAAAATACTTTAATATAGTACTCCAAAATATAGTGATATATTGAACCCGGCTTACCTAAAATCCTTGGTTTACTCACTTGACTTGATGTAGGTCAACTCGTCTCTTCATGTCCAATAATATAAGTATTCTTTTAATATTTAATATCCCTATGTTATATAAGCTTTATATTATGACTTGATTTGATTTTTCAAATATATATATATATTATTTATTACCGATGTTTTCTAAGCTAGTTTCTGAATTGGTTTCCAAATCTGGTTCTGATTTAGGTTCTAATTTAGTTTTTTACTATAAGTGTTATATATAAATATTTAAGAATGTGTTCCGAACCATAATGTGAAATTAAATATATTATACTCAAGTATCCTAAATATCACTTTTGGTTCCCAACCAATATTTTAGTCCGTAAGGTACACCTTAATCCTAATTTAACTACCGAATTTGCTCCCAATGTAAGAAATTTTCTATTTTTCATATAATCCACTAAATTTAAGTTTCATATAAGATTTATTGTGTATTACTATTAATATTTATTATAAATTTAATCTAATATTTTCTATTTATTATATTTCTAATTTCACATATTATTAATTTACATATATTTATTACATAATACACATAATAATCACATCTAACATTTTAAATACTACAAATATCATACTACATCATATATTAACATCTTAAAATACCCAATTACATATTAACTAAGTAATTATAATTTAATCACTAATTTAACCCAAAATGACTAATTATATATATGATTTAAATGCCTAAAAATTTTGAAAATTCATTTATAAAAAATATCTTCATAGTACTATTTCACATCCTTTAAATAGCCTACACAAAAATTTTGAAATCAAAACTACAATATTAAGGCTATTTATTTCTAAATCGAAATAAACTGTAGTTTGTGGGATTCCTTAAGTACTGTATATTTATAAATCTAAATTCATTAAATTAATATTTTTTCCTAAATCTACATACATAGAAACCTCATAATACCAAATTTTATAATTTTCTAAATACATTTAATATTTTTACAAAATTAGGTGAAATCGGACTTACCTGTCCAATTACCTTTTAGCCACTAGGGGTGGCTTCAAATGTGTCAACTAGATAGGATAGTAGTGGTAGGGTGTGGTGGTGGTGGCTGTTCCTTTCTAGGTGCCATCAGTTGTGGGTTTGCTTCACATACCTTAATTATACATAATTTTTCTAATTTTTTGAAAAAATGCCTAACTCTCTTGTTTTGGTCTCTCCCTATTTTTCTCTAATTCCTAACTAAGTAAAATGAATTCTAGATGAGGCTGGCTACTTTTATAAAGTTGTTTGATATTTTTCTTTTAATTTTTGGATGACATTTGTCCCTTATCCCCTTCCATTGTACTTTTTAATTGTCCTAATTTGATTAGTTGATTTTTTTTTTTTCACATCCCAACTTACCACGACTTGAATCTAGACATTTCCTCAATTTTTTTTTTTTTATCTTTCCTAATTTTTCTTTGATTTTTTTTTTGTGATTTTCTTTAATTATTTAGCATTAATTTAGTATATTTTGTGCATTTTAAATAATTTCGGATATTTTTACTTACACATAAATAAATATAAAGTACAATTAAAAACTCCTAAAAATTATTTATGTTATTTTATGATTTTTAATATATATATGATTTATTTTTATTAATTCGTTAATTATCAGAACTCATTTTATATATTTCTAATAAATAATGAGTAATATGTTTATAATTTAATATTATGATATTTAATTATTTATTTTCCTAAATTCAAACTCACTGAATCACTTTTATTAATATTTCTAACTTTATTGTATAATTTAAGCTTGATCAGACACTTTATCTAATTACCTTAAACTTTACGTATCAATTCTAAACTTCTAGTTGCAAATCTTACAAATACCTTATTAACATATAATTGCAACTTTGGGGTCAAGTGATTTAAGTCGACCTATTAGTATCTGTTGATTTGGTTATTTACTACTTTTGATTCGAGACGTTACAAATAGTATCAAATTAATCTCTTACCAGTAGGCGGATGACTCGGGTTTCAATCCAGTTTAGATAATAAGTTCAAGGACGGCAAAGAGTGTCACCAAGATATGATTCCTAAGATAATTTATAAGTAGTAGGTCGCTCGAATCGTACCGAAAAAGAGGGAAAATCTGAGCCCAATTGTAAGATCTCGTGATGAGGGCGTTGTGTGTTTAGAGGGGAGAGATTGTAATACTCTATGGTTAGGTGTATCATATAAGTTAAAAGAGGTTATGTTTTTATTAGGTCATATGATGAATATCTTATTAACATAAGATTGTAATTTTTAAGTCAAGTAATTGATAAGCTCATTTATATTTGTTAGCTTGGTTTATTTACTATTTTTGATTTGGGGCATTACACATATATATTTTCGAGTGGAGTTCAAGTTAAAAATTTAGAGCTTAGTTAAATTCAAGACAAGTTTAGACATTGAGTTTTTAAATTGTACTCAAGTTCAAGCAACGTATTAAATGTTGTTAATAGGAAGTGATTATTTTTCTACTTATATGAAATTAGTTAAAATTTTCAATTTTCATTATTATTTATTTTTAAAATTATTTAATTTCACTATTTTTGTTCTTTTCTTTTCTTTTTTTTTTATCGTTTTTTTTAAGCTAGCGGTTCAAGAACTATTGGGTCTATGAATCTAAGAGCTTAACTTGAGTTTAACTTGTTTACTCGATGGGGTGGTTTTGAATCGGATCACAATTTGGATCCACCTATGTCTATGTCTAATAAACTGATCCAAATTAGCAACCTTCAAGATTCCAAAAGATTAGAGTGGTAAATGCAAAATGTCGACTGTCATCTCATTGTTCTAATTACTAAAATTTGCTCCATCTTAAAATTGTTAATTTTGGCCTTGCCTCTGAGCAGGATTTCGTCGGTTCTTCTACAAATGGAAAAATCACCAACGGTGTTCCAAGATGTTGATAGGAAATCAAATGACGATTTTATCCTGGAGATTACACGTGGAGATGTATGAAATAAAACTCTCAACAAGTTATGAGCTCGGAGGTTTATGGTGAAATTATTTGCACTCCTTTTGGTTTCAATAAATTTCTACTTTCCGTTCAGTTGTTTGAACATGATAAGAGTAATATTAGTGAAAATCCTTAGGCCGATGTTATCACACGAGCAATCGTAATATGGAGGAGCTTAGTTTTAATGTACCAGCTCCTTGAATTAATAGTACTTGGCATTAAGTTAGACCAAATGACTAATCACAATGCTCAAAATCGTAGGGGCTTAGGAAAGCTGGTGGAAATAGAGCCTATCAAACTGGGAAATATACTGAAAAGGAGGTTTCATGGCAGTTCGGGTTAAAATCGTTCCTTGAATGAGATGTGGATTAATAGAGGGGAAGGTGATTGACATAAAATTTTCTTGAAATACGAGAGATTGTCCGACTTTTGCTTCATTTATGGAAGGCTTAGACAAATGAGAAGCAATTAATTGTCAAATCTAGTTCTACTTGTAGTGGTTGTGGGTCATGAATGAAGACTAATGAAGTCAGTGATGGGTTCTGGTCGAATGCTGAAATTGGAGTAGATCTCAATGCTAATCTCCAAGAAATGGATGTTAATGAACAGGTGAAAATCGTCATATACACACATATACAAAAATCATCATCACTTAGTCATCTCATTTTAGGTGAATGACTAACAACCATTAAGCTGTAATCACCTGCAAAGGCATCACATATTATCAATATGAATAAGTTACTAGAGATACCTCGGGTTTAGTTTTATTTAACTTAAGGATCAAACGAAATAGAACCAAGGATTGAATCAAGCTGAACCATCACATTTAAAACGGTTTAGTTTAAACCTATAATAAACCAAATCGTTTTTAGTACCCTAGGATTTTGAATCGAATCGTTTTAAATGCTGTTTAATTTAATTTAGTTTCATTTGAACCACTTTTAAAAATACTTTGTTTTAATTGATAATACTAATGGTCATCTGGCATTTCGACTAAACATTAATGTTAAAATTGAACACTACTACTGAGAATTTAATCCACATAACCTTCTACAACGATGAAATTGCATCTTAAATGATAGCGAAGGTATATAAGTTTATTTAAGATATGAGAGACGACTATAAAAAAAAATATTATATTGAAGAGATTGAGAATAAAATGAAAGATAGTAAAAAGAGTAATGATAGAAATAATTAAAATGAAATATTAATATAACTTAAAACTAAAAAAAAAAAACACTTCCAATATTAAAAGAAAGTAATTCAATTTAAATGATTTGATTTGATTTCGAGCCCTAATACTAAACTTTTAACCGTCTGAACCTGCTCTAAATCAAACAAAAATAAAATAATTAAAAAAAAAAAAAGATACCTTTTGTAATTCAATCCGATTTGGTAAAACATCTCCATCCCAAAAGGCCTACCCATATGATAGCAACTAGCTAATCACCGATCCACTTGCTCGTAGAATTTCATGCATATTCAAAACATCACATCACCTAGGGTACTCTTGCGTAGAATGATACAACTACTAGTCTTATGACTGCCACTTCCAATAGCTGACACTCCAGGTGTTCTCGCTATTGGCATACCCACAATTAAAAAAAAGAAAAAAAAAACTATTTATAATTAAATATTATTTTTTAAATCGTTTTTATACTATCCTATATGCACAAACAACAATTAGTAGTAACTACATGCTTAATGCTTCTAAAATAACCGAAAAGGATTCCACTACTAAAACCAAATGTATCACAAGCTGTTAAAACCATAGCAAAGTAAAAGAATACACTCCTAAGATTACTACTTAGCCTAAAAGATTGATCCAACTCGAATGATATCTTCCAAACTTCACTAAGAAACTACATGATTAGCCTAATTTTTAGAAATGTTAAAGCAAGGTTTCAAAAGAGATATTTGGTCAACCACTCGCAAAAGTAGGCCTAGTTTTATTTCATTTGATTGAAATTCCTTTTCCAGCTATTTTCAATTTCGATCAACCAAAAAATCAGTTTGGTTTATCATCTTTTCTTCTGTATTCCATAATTCTAACCCTTTTCCCAAAAAAATATTTTACAAATTCCACAACAACAAATCACCATCAATCTCCAATTACTCAACATTAACAGAAGTTCTCTAAATTACTTGTGACCGTTTGCAACCGCTCTCGATCAAGATACTCCTTCAAAAGCGAAATTTGCTATTAAATTTATCACTCTTTAAAGTGATAAGGGAAAATGAAATGAGTGTTATATATTATCTTAGATCAAATTTATAACAAAAATAATTAAAAAAAAAAAATTACAATGAATGCCGGTACCATTAGAAGCTATTCAAACATTTTTTAAGATCAACCGGTCATGAGATTTTTTTAAATGATTAGATATTTTAAAACTCAATACAAATCGGATCACATAATGAATTTGCATAAAATATAATTATAATTTTGCATTAAAACAAATAATTGCTTTGGTACTAATATGAGAACTCTTCCATTGTAAATATTTTGATGTAAATGTACTATTTACAAAAGGGAAAAAGAAAAAGAAAAATGTTACTATTTCTTAAAATTTAGGATGTGATTGTGATTTTGATATGAATGTTTTTAATTAAGCTTTGTGCATTTTTTCATGATATCCTTACCTTACTCATCAACAAGATCGAACAACAACTATCAAACGAAAATGACACCAAGATTTGATAAGGTTTGAGTCCATCATAGTTGAATCATGGAAAAATCTGTGATGCCCAAGAAAGCTTTGGGCGTTGACAACGTACCTCGCAAGACAGGACCTGAATTTACGCAGGTAGGACTAGAACCGCGGTCCTCAAGATCTTTGACTTTTCCAATATTATTCATTGTTTTATGGCTTAATGGAACTTTCTAGTACGTATCAACACTTTGACCATAGTTTTTAATGCTTCAACAACTAATATATAATTGCATTTTCTAGATTATTAATTAGATACAGATAAAACCTCAGGAAATCCTTAAAGTATGACTTTATTTTCTCATAAATACTGTGATTTTGAAGTTATAGCATCAATTCTAGGGTGTCATTTCATATTTGTAGATGAAATTATATCTTAAAACTGTAAAGATATCCACACCTAAATAACAGTTTTGAGGATGCTTTTGCAATTATTCATATGTTATCTCGTATTAATTCATACGTGTAGAAGAATCAGCTCTTTGTTTGAGGGCATGACCTGTCAGTTAGTTCAAGCATATTTATTAACGCTATTAAAAAGAAAGAAAAAAGAAAACTCGTCAAGGAATCAACCAAGTCTGTCACCTCATATATAAGCCATGTCTCCTGGAATAAGAGCTAAGTCTGCTTTTCTTTGCAAGAATTATCTGTTCAATAGCTACAAAGTTAAAGCAGCAGAGAGCCAAAAAGAGAAAAAGAGGGCTCCCACATTCATGGCTTCAAAGTTAAAAGAGTTACTTGCCTTTGTGCACTCATAGGTCTTTTGCTGGGAGCTCTTCTCAATTCATACTTAAATGGATCTGAAAGTTACAAAAGAGTTTCAATGGAATACTTTCTCCTTCCCATATTATGTATTTATTACTACAAATTATCGTAAAAGATTATAAACTATCGCTAAAATACCCGCAAGTGATGATAGCTCTAAGAGTTCTAACAAAAGCTAAAAGAGGTAAGGTATATAATTTTAGAAGTTATTTAGAGAATAATCACGTTTTGAAAATGTATTTATGTATTGATACGTATGGAAAAACTATCTCACAGTATTTTATTCATGTTAAATTACATCAAGTGATTTGATCTTGACTTGAAGTGCAGTTGAGTTGCCCGGAATTGTCGAAACCAAACTACGAGATGGCATCTTCGCACTGGGAATCAAGTCCCTTCATTTCTTCATCTCAAAGTGGCTAGAGTTCAGACTCAGCTCAACCCTACAACTTCAACAGCTGCTTTACATCAAGTCTTCCCTCTTTTGGATACCACTTACCAGTTCCACTGCTTCCATGTCCATGGATTCGCTATTGACTCCCTGATCAACCTAAAAAAGAAGAAGTCGCCTTGTGCACCAGGTTTCCCTTTATCAACTTCCTCGTGAATGAATTCCCAGATCAATCCTTTCGATGAGGTGGTGCTACCCGAAAATGGGAGTAAGAAGAGGAGAAGCTAACAACAGAATGGAGGCCTCTCCACCATCCCCTAAAAGGGGATCCCAACTGTTGAGACTGAGGCTCAGACTCAGGCCTTGCCGCCTCCCAGGAACATAACTATGCATTCATTCGAGTAGTAGATATCTGACCAAAATAAAAAAGGAATGAATCGTAGACGAATAATTTGAGGCAACTGATGCACAATCCAATACAACAAACCAATGATGTAACAAATGAATAAAATCCAACGTTAGTTGTTTCGTTTTTCCTCATCTACCTTGTCGATTCACATGCAGCTCTAGCATATCAAGGTCACTCCGTTAAACCGAATGGTCTAGACACCATGACACAACAGTAACTCGAGAAGGGAATAACAATCCATCACCCACGAATCTGTACTCCTAACGTAGGAGGGAGTTCAAACATGCAGCTAGTGGTATTAACGATCAGATGAAAGAAAAAAACTTGATAATCCTAAGCAAGTAAACAAAGACATTAAAAGAATTGGCATCGAATTAATGAAAGTCCTGCAACCTGAAATTTCATTCAAAGAATGGATACTGAAACTTCTCATGTCTCATCCCAACTTCTGTTAAATAAAGAAAGTTCCAGGGACAAGCATCTCAGTTCAAATAATAACAACTTTATGCCCTGTTGTTAACTCAAGCTCATAAAGGGCAAAAGTGATATACCCAGTAAAACCAGGGTCGAAAAATTAGATGAATTCCTAATGAACTATAGGGCTCATAAAATTGACAAATTTTACCGTCTTCCCATAGTATCCCAGCTCTTACTATCCATACGTATCCTATTAATCAAATGACTAAATAACAATCATCTAATATTATTCTTAGTCCAACTTAATCTGCTCCTGCTTGAATCCTCTATCCTGATTGGTTTAGACCAGCAAGGATGCTTGAACTCTCTGTTTGACCAAAAGAAGAATGGTTTGATATTGGATCCACTCCACCAAATCCAGCAGCACCACTAACCTCGTTAAGCAAGCAGGTTATGTCTCCATAATTAACAGAAGATACGTTAAGGCTGGTACTCTGGTTGCACTGAATGAAACAGGAAGTGGGTGACTGGAGAGAATGGGAATTAACTCCATTTTGCAGCAGATATTCTGCTGATCCCACTGCTGGATCAATATGCAACTGTCCATGTCCCGCTGCTGGAAGGCTTGAAGCATCATTTCCATCAGTTCGAATGCTTGCTACATTCTCAAGCTGACCCTGGCTGGCCATACCTTTAGAAAATTTCTTTCTAAGCCCTTTCTTTTTAAAACGAGCTTTCTTTGGCTTTGGAGGATTATTACCTTCCTCAGGCTTACTTGAGGTCTCTGCACTTCTTTTCTTGCATGGAATGACTGTTAGCTGAGTATTTGTAACTGCCTTTTCAGCTGACTCAGAAGGGCTAGATTGAATAGCTAGAAGAGCTGTTCTAGCAGCCTTGATCTCTGCTTCTTTTTTCGTTCTGGCAGCAGCACCTATATAACGGATTCCTCCAATCTCCACAGTACATGTAAAATGAAGCGTCCTGCCTGGTGCATCATCCTTCCGGCACTCATACAAGGGAATTGCATAATTCATCTTCTGTGCATATTCCTGAAGAAGATTCTTGCATAGGCCTGTCTCATGCTGTGGCAATAACAAAGTAAATCAGTTGGACCAGTCAGCAAACACCTAACCAATATGAAGAGCAAACTTGGGAATAATGTCAAATATTTAGAAATGCCCTTGCATGCAGAATTTAAACAATTCTAGTCGGACGTATAAGCTGCAGAATGTAGATGCCCTAATCACATGTAATAACAAAGCCACTTGAAAAATGTGGCTATACGAGAAGGCACAAACAATCACTCTCTGTGTTAGACACTAAACAAGAGAAGCGATAAAACCAGGTCGTCACCAATTAACAAATATACTTCAGGTCCCAACCACTTAACACAGCCAAAATCACATAACTTATAGAATAATCCATTTCACATCCTCTTTACTTTTGCAATATAGAAATCGTCTAATCAGATAGATAAATCAATGTCACCCATGCTTATTAACAAAAAAGAGTGGCCATAGCTGCGGAAATTAAATGATTCATACAATGGGCTAAAGTTTTTAGCACCACAAGGAGAAGGGAGTCGTACATTTACAATTGACAGTTAGAAACACAATCTATGACATCATTCTCAATCTAAATAAAATCTTATTTGTTCTTCCAAACATAAAGTGCAGTATTTTGTAGTGAGCAAAAGAAGTGAAGCCAAGTAAACTTTTTACTGCACAAATTGAATAACTTATTGCTTTCCACAGGTTTCTGGCTATGCTTTTGAATAGAAACATTGAATTTGCTGATTCTGTCCCCAGTATCACCGATCCAGAATACCTATGCTAGATATTTTGTTCACCTTTGACTTCCTCAGCCACCCTATGTCTTTGTCTATGGCTATTGTCTCAAATAAAAGTTTCTAACATTAAGTTTGTCCTTTGATTGTAAAATCACAGCCCTCTAGACGCAAGACCTTATGGGCATTGAACCTTAGAGAATCCCAAGAAACACCATAATGTTCCTCACATGAAGTTATACAAGGAAAAAGCTAGCGTCAAAATAAACCTATCCACAAGTTCTAATGCATACATGATCAGATCTTACCATGATGCTTCCATGAGTTAAAAATCCATTAATCCAGGCATTTAATAAAGATAAACCAAACATAGAAAACAAAGACTTTCTTACAACTAATATCTCAGAAAATCAAGTGAGAATTGGAAACAACTTTGTTTTTTGTGAGAGTGCCATTCAAAGGATAGATATTTATAATACAATCAGGTATTTGAGAGACAACAGGAAAGATTCCATCGATCAGTAATAAATAAAAACAAGTCCTGGTATATTAAGATGATATTGAACTTACAACTGGTTGAGCAATGCATTCGCTGACTTCTCCAGATTTTGCCAGCTCCAGGAGGGCAACTTCAGCAGCTGATTGCTCCGCTGCCTTACGGTTAAAAAATCCAGGCAAAGAATCGTACCTAACATTGTTGACTATCACTGTTGACCGGAAAGAAGGCTCATGGGAAGGACCTTCTTTTATAGTTTCATAAACAGGGGTGGCTAATCCAACTTTCTGTGCATACTCTTGCAACCTACTTTTGAAGACATAACAATTTGAAACCCCTGTTTGTATGAAATATAGACAGTTAATATTGGTAAGACAACACAAAAGCAGCATTGTTCATAATAAGGTCACATTTCTCTTTTACAACAAACAGGAAGGGGGTTAGAGATATCATAATAAATCTAACAGACCTGAATTGAAAAATTATTAGATCCCCACTATAGATTTGATGGTCAAAAGATACAACCTTGAGCCCCTCCCGATAATTTCAATAGTAAAAGACTAGAAATTAGTTGTTAGCGCACCAAAAGCATGAAGTGTTATTCTATACAACAAATTACTTCAAAAGAATGGAAAGAATGAATAGTTTTCCAAGCTGTAAGACTTTTGCTACCTACTCGTACCTTCAACAGTGGACCGCATCTAAATATCGAAAGAAAAACAATTATCACGTGAGCAGCAGCAGGGAAAACAGTCTCTTACAGATTGGTTGAGCTACTCACTTAAATGCGCCTGTCTATCAAATGAAAATTCCAAATATAGCGAGTGTTCAAGATGATCTTTTTAAGAGGACTTCGTCAAGATATAGAGAAATTCACTCAAATGGATAAAGGTATATTCTATTATCTAACTGCTACTATTTTGAACATAGATAAAAGTTTTCACTATCAGCTTTTATCACCCAAGCCCCTTTGGATATATGCCTAGTACTTCAAAGGAGCACGAATCATAATTGGTACAAACACCTTGTGAAAGTTTTTGGTCATCCATATGAAAGGCTAAAAGACAAAAAGTTTAGATCCATTCATAATATCTTCTCTTAAACAAAGCTATCTACCTTGCTCAAAAGAATGATTCATTTTCCACCTCCTCTATAATCCTCTAGCAGTTAAGTAATTTCAGAACTTCATTTGTTCATCTAGCTATGGAAATTACCATGAGTTTACCACATCTATTAACTGATCCATACTTAAGCCACCAAAATCAAGATATATCACTTAATAAATAGCGACATCCATACAACAGGATCAGAAAAATTCACCCACGAATATCAATTGAAAAATTGTCTTGACTACTTATGCTGAAAAGAGAAAAATGAGGTGCATCTAAGCCTGGAACCACTAGAGATGTTACAATGTAGCAGATAAACTATATACATAAGGTCAGAATCACCGTCTTACTGCTCAACCCAGTTCTCTTTTCTTTTCTTTTCTTTTTTTCTTTTTTTTTTGGGGTGGGGTTGGGGGAAGTTTACATAATATTCTCCCAAAACAAATTCCGCAATTTCGACAATGATCCAGCAAGACATTTTAGGGCACAATGACATTGCACCCAATGAAAAGAAAGTACATGTTCCAAAAGCCCTGAACTACAATCACCCCCATCTATCTCTCCTTCGGAACAAGCCAATCTAGTGGCAATTTTTCTAACATAATCCTAAAAAAGCAAGACTCAGAATTTAGTTTTGCTTTTCAATCAACAAGATCAAACCTTTTCCAAAACTCACACACACACACACCCCAACCTAAATTATATTTCGACTAGTAAAAAACAGAGCAAAATCGACCAAAAATCCATGACCTAGAATTTAACTTGGCTTTTTGATTCAAAAAGTTCAAACCTTTTTCGGCATAAGCTCAAAACAGTCGAGCAGCACATAATCAAAACTTTTCCTACTAAAACCCAAAGAAATAAAAACGAAATTCTATCAAGAAAAACATAAGTTCGACAACCAAAGTACCCGAAAAGCTGTCATTCGCAGGCATCCTTCAATGAAAAATAACAATCTTTTTTACTTCCTTGCTATTCTGCTCTGTTTGGAGAATCAATCGAGGTAATAAAGGGGAGATTTTGGAGGAATCACGCGAAAGAAAGTAATGGGTATCGTGTAGTAAGGAAACAAGAAGAAGATTCAATAATGAAGAGTATGGTGGAAATTAGAATCTTGTTCCTTCTATGGCTAAAGGTGGTTTCTCGTATTCTGGAATAACTGTGGAGTAAAACAGGTAGGAGGAAAATCTTAACAACGAGAGTGTAACTGACCGAGCGAGGATTATTCTGGTATGGTATTTGTAGCGACCGGTGTTTAGCGCAGACAAAGCCGCAGCTGAATTAAGGCGGTTGACGTACTTTTGGGACACGTGTTGCAATTTGATTTGACATTGTCTAAAAATCTTGGAAAGAAACGCTACGTGGCTTTTTTCTTTTTATTACTAAGGAAATATTTGAGCGGATAATTTTCGTTATACTGAATTAAATAAAAATTTTATTTTATATTTAATTTATAAATTTATTTAATAATTAAAAAATAATTAAATTGATGAATTAAATAAAATGTTTAAATTTTATTCCATTTATATCATAATATGAAAATAAAATTTATTAAATAAAAATAAAAAATATTTTATATTTTTAAAAATATCTCTTCATATTATAATATTAAATTAATAAATATTATTTTTACCAAATATTATAAAAATTATTTATTTTATAATATAAATAATTAATTTTTTAATATAAATTTTATATCTAATACTACTATATAAATCAAATATAATATAATAAATTTATACTATTCAATCATTTATATACTTATTCTATCTAATTTTTTTTATCTAATTCAATTCAATTTTTATAATTAAATACTATCTCAAACTTAAAAAAAAAATTGTTTAAAAAAAAAAACTCAAAGTAATAAAATTCTCGCCGGCAAGACAGGTAGGTCTCTTTTCTATTAGGCCGACAGTACATCGTGGATGTTTCCTTCCTCGTATATTTTGAAATAAGTTAATAGGTCTTATAGGATATGTAGATGGTCTCTTTTAAAACTCTATAAAAAAGTTTTACCTCCTATAAAACTCGATACTATAAGATGGATTTTATAAGCGTGGATTTTTACGAGATCAAGAGGTTTTTGTAATATTCAAATAAAATGAAAGAGTGAAAGGGAGAATACAGTGCAGCTAAATATAATTATATTTATTGATTTATGTATAAATAAATTTAAAAATTAAATATATTATACAATATAAAAATAGTATACAAGCAAATATTTTTATTACTATATTATTTTTATTGGCTCAACTTATCCATCAAATTCCTTTAACATCTCGAAATTCAACCTTACCGTTTTCAGTCAGAAAAGTTAGGTGTTTCTAATGAACTTTCCAGTTGCATCCTCAGCTTCCTCTGCATCTCTTAATGACTTAGACCCAAAAAAATGCTAAGGATTTCAAATAGGTAAAACACAAATATATATATATATATATTCTCTATTTTTTGTTTTATGATGTATATTTTGAAATTTTCATTAAGTTTTAGAAAGTAGATTTTGTTACAAGCATTGATAGTAAAATTATATAACAAAAGGTAAAAATATATGCGATGAAAAAAATATAAATATAAGTTTTTAAATTAAAAAATGTAAAAAAAAATTAATTTTTTGTACTGCTCCATTCTAGACCTAGAATTTCATTTATTTTTTCATACTAAGACCTAAGTTTTTTAGGGTAGATAACAATTTTCATACTTTTTTTAACCTTTTGAAACTTTACCCGTATTTAGCACTCATGTATTAGTTTTCAATTGGTTTATAACAATTAATTTAATATAAAATAGAATTATCGAATATATTTTAGTTAAATATATAATAAAGAATAAAAAATATAAGAAAACAAATTGAAAAAGACAAAAAGAAACAACCATAAATTTCTATTCCACTTTATAACTTATAGTAATTAATAATCTCTTTATTATGGCACTTATTTTTTTCTACTAATAAAGATGTTCATTTCTTAAAATACATCATATATGTAGGTGGAAACAGAAGAAGAGGTCAAATTTATCTCGAAGTGAGCAAGAGTAACAATACAGTTTATAACGTTACAGCGATTGATATAATAAGTAAAATCATACAAAAAGAAAAGGAAGGGTACGAAATAACCATAACGAATACATTGAATGGACGTCAAGTTGTTGATATTATCCTCAGGACCAGAACTTCTTGTTTCGTAGAGCGAATCTATCAAACTTGACTAGCCATTAACGAGTAATCTTAATGTAGATGGGTTTGGTCAAGGGGATTTGGTGGGTGAATGAGGTTTTTGACCTGTGCCTTGGAAAGCCCGCCATAAAGTGCCTCTCTGCCGTGTTCGCCACTGTCGGTAACGCGATCTCCATCCTCAAGAGATCCGGGGAGCCTTATGACAGTGTATCGACCTGCGATCACAGAGAATCGATTGTTGATCTCAACCAATGTGAGTGTATAGAAAAAGTTTGTATGTCCGATGTAATCTACTTTCTTGCCGAGGAAGAGAACGTGTCGCCTTCGGTGACGGCTCCGGTTCGTGCAGTGATCGCGAAAGGTCCTCCTGCTGTTCGACATCGAGAACCGAATGCGAGCTTATTGGAAACAATAGAACTTATTCAAGGAGGAGCACAAAATATGGTAGTACCGATCCAAACCCGCTCTAAATCCAATTTTAGAGAAACCCTCCTATAGAAACAAGCCTGCTGTGGCTATACCCTCTACGACAACCGCGAATACTGCTGGCTGACCCAAGAAGACATTATCCGTTACCTCCTCAACTCGATTGCCTTGTTCTGCCTTACCCTAGTTAGCCCCATCAATTCACTTGGCATCATCGACACCAAATCCATCGTCACTATCCATTACGATGATCCTGCTTCCCTTGCTTTGCCATTCATCTCCGAATCAATCATAACTCAAACTGCTGTCGCCATTGTGGATGATAAGGGCGTGTTGCTTGGAGAGATCTCTAGATTAGGTAGCTTGCCCGAGGATTTGATTAGGTTGGTCAAGGAAAGACTAAAGGAGAACAAGTTAGGATCACTTGCTGAGCTTTTGGACGAAGATTCAGTGATGTCTTCAGCATCCTCTGTTTCATCATATTTGTCTTCGTCTGACGAAGAATTGGGTTCGGGTTCCAGTTTGGGGAGTAGTAGCAGCTAGCGGCTAAGAAGTTACTCGGGAAGGATGACGAGGAGCTCCGAGGCGATTATGTGCTATCCATGGAGCTCACTTCTTATTGTGATGGTTGAAGCGCTTGCACATCGAGTAAACGACGTTTGGGTTGTGGAAGAAGATGGAAGTTTAGCTGGAATCGTGACGTTTGCAAGCATGTCGAAAGTTTTCCACGTACGCTCCAAAGTTTCTCTAGCCTACAAACTATCACATCGATCATTCTTCTCCGAGAAACATCAAGAAGTTGACATGCCAAGTGCGATTTCACACCCTGTCAGCTAGGACTCAAAACACTTTGTTGAGATCGATCCGACCGGCTGCCACGAGCTGTTATCTAAGCGTCTAGGCTGGCTCTGGTGCGGTGAAGAAAGTGTACCGCACATTCGATCCGGAAGACAGAGGTGACATGGAATCAAGTGAAATTGAGGAATTTCCGTAATAATCTAACCATGATCGATGGGCTCTATTCCGAGGTTCGGTCTCCTTTTTCAAATTTTTTTTTTATTATTATATTATTGTTTTATGTATTAGTTATTTATTTATGTATTTATGTTAATAACATAGTATATAAATAGATATACATATATTAGCTTAGGAGATTTGTTTATTATTAAGATAGATTTTTAAGATTTCTCATTTAGTAAATAATTTTTTTTAAATAAAAATTAATAAAAGTTTTTTTAAAAAAAAATAAAAAAATAAAAAAAATTTAACACACTTTAGAGAGTTTTATTATACTCAAGAATTAGGGTCCTTTTAGATTTTTTTAAAATAAATTAAATCGATTACAAACGTAAACTCAGTCGGTTTTTCAAAATTAAAATAAATCAACACACTAAATTTTTCAAAAGAACTACGATCGTCTGATCCGGTTAGCGGGTACGTAAGTACCTTCGGGACGACGATAAAATATATAGAAACTTAGGTTTCTCTTTTTTCTCTCTTTTGATTTTTTATTTGTTAAACATTATAATTAGAAGAATAATCCTAATTTTGGTAAATAAATGGTGGTACCCATTAAGGGTTTAATAGATTATCCCCGAACTTAAAACACTCTGGTTTTTTCATTTAAAATTGAAATAAAAAACCGGTAGCCAAATCATAATCAATCCACCTAATTGGTTACAATTTCTTTTTCTTTTTTCGATTGCAGTTGGGTGGCGACTCAAAAAAAAAAACTAGAATTTCTCAATTTTTTTAGTCGAAGATTAATATTAAATGGGTTAAGGTTTAGTATTAATCAAGAAATGAGAAATCAATTTTAAATAAAAGAAATCGAAAAGTCAGACTCGACAGCTTGCAACCCTAACGATTTTAATATTTTAAAACTTGAGCACAGCTTTATTTATTTCTTATGTAGCTCAAGCTCAAGCTTAACTTTAACTATCATTTAATCAAATTCGAATAAAACTTAAGCTGGTATCAATCTCAAGTAGATTGTAAATTGGTTTAGTTCATTTATACCCCTAGTGTAGATCGCAATCCATGATAGAACTAAAACTAAACTATTTATTTTCAGTTAGCTTTAATATGAATTTCAAAGATTCACTATCCGTTTTAGGGTTGAACAAAGCTAGACTTCTTTGTGTGTGTGTGTAATTGGTTTTTACATGAGTTTCAACGGTGTATCACTTCATTAGAGCCGCAAACGAAAAGAAAATATGTAACAAAGCCTCATAGTCTTTTATTATATGGAAAGTTTGTGGAAATCCCTTTCGCATTTAAATACCTTACTTAAGATTCAGCACTTTTTATGAGGGCTTCTCTTCAACTCCTTGGCTACCATGGTCAACCTTTTTGAACAAAAGGTGTGTAGTAATCTAATCCACCCTTTTTGCAACGAGTATGAGACAATCGAACGTACCCTTTGATGCTGCAACTGGACCTTTTATGTATGTAGTGAAGCCTTTGGCTAACATGTCGATTGGAGGAGGGTTGGAACCTTTGAGGACTGGTGGGAGGAACGCATGCCCAAATCTCGTTTACGGGGCAAGGTGAAGGGTGATTTTAGAGCTAGTCTTATGGATGTTGCGTGGTTTATTTAGAAAGACAGGTGTGATGTACTTTAGAGCCATAAAAACCTTAACCATATGACTATATTCAGGAAGATTGAGTTCCATCTCCCCATTATAGCTGGTTGGACAGACAATCTCTACATAACACTGAAGAGTAGTGATCTCTACATAATGACCCTTATTGATGGGGTCCTCCATTTTACTAAGCTAAATCTCCATGCGACTCGAGGACTACTTTTAGAGAAGCCTAGCACTATTAATGCCCCAAGCCCAGAAAGCTAATTAATTGAGTAAAGGATTTTCAATATTCGGTCAAAAAGGAGACTTAAAAATTTAAGGCCAAAATTTCATAAAATGAACATCTAATTTAATAAGATAATCTTAAAAAAGAGGTTCTTATTAATCAACTAAGTGAATCAAGGTGTTAAGAAGCTTTTACGGAATTTAAAATAGCCACTAAACAAGTTAAACCCCCTTGAAATAACTCAAAATAATTCATTAAATAATCAATTATATAACAAATGATTTTCTAATGATTGAATTAATTTCTCTTAAGGGCCTAAAAAGCCAATCTACTTAAATGACCCTAAATATCTCAATTGCTTAAGGGTATTCTAGTAAAATGGAATTAGAAATAAGCATGCCTAAAAATTAAATTTCATTTAACAGTTACATCCTCATGTGTTTTAGTTAAATGTTTTTAGGTTTTGTTTAGAAGAGGTTGAAAGGGTAATTAGGATCTTTATTTAAAATAACTGGGATTATAAAATACCATATGGAGATTTAAAGAGAGATTTGCATCTGAAAAATATAATAGCTTCCTCCTACCTTATAAAAAGTGGCATAATCCTCTGGTATGCATCCTGGTTGGTTTCGTTGAATTTTTGCAAGATCGATTATAAGATTTTAGGAGGATTTCAAGTAGTCATAAGGATACAAGTTAAGAAAAAGACTCCAATTAGTGAGAATCTACATTAATCTGAAGATTAAGTTCAATTTTAAGTTTCAATCAATATAAAATATTAATTTAAGATTGTTAATTGATGAATCAAGAAATTTGAGGAAGAGATCAAGAGCTCCTCGGAGTCTTAGGTGGCGTGGAATCTCAAGTGTAGTGGGTAACTGATTCTAATTTTAAGATATGGAATTGAATCTTGCTTATGAAGTGTAAAGAATTTTTATACCAATTACAGAGGCCTTACGTTGTGAAGCGAGTATTATTAGAAGAAGCTCTAATTTTGTTCCAAATGAATGGTTCAAATTTGAGAAATCTTATTAATGTTGATACTATAAAATTGTATTACCCATAAAAAGTCAATGGAAATTTTTGCTCAAAACACAAAAATACCAATCATTTTAAATGTTATTGTGGTCAAATTTTCATTATTTGCAAGAAAAATTGATATCCTTAACCGTTGTCGATATTAGAATAATTACCCTCTCCATTAAAAGGTCCAGCTCCCCTTACTCCATTTAACTAAACCCATACATTGAAAACACGAGAGAAGTTAAGTAGTGAGATCTAAGATATTGGTAATTGACTAAAACTCTTTAAAATACTTTATTATGGATTGATGCCCTCTCAATAGGGAGTTTTTTTTTTATTATTATCTATTTTTAATGGAAGCGTAAAATTTAAGTAAGTAATCACCCTACAACAGATATTTATTAGTTAGGAATAAGGGTTTCGGTTCATAAAAGTTCCAAAAAGACAAAAACGACAAGCTGCATTCTACATTGAGTTAATTTTCATGATTTCTCTAAAAGATCCAATAAAGTCTCAAACGTTCTGTATTAAGATCATTCGGGTTGACAACAAAGGATCAAAGCATGAGCTAGTCAATTCTAATGGGACTTTTCAAAAAAAGTTTGACAATTTGGGTGCTTCCATACAATGCTAGCACACTGATTTTTTAATACGGCATTTGCACTTAGACAATGACCAGTTTTTACTCCTAATAAGCTTTTTTAGCCAACCCATAAGGCACTTACCTTTTGCATTTGGTGTTTAGCTAGCCCTTGAAGGCACAATCTTAACTTAGTCTCTTTTCCAAGTTCTTTTAGAGAGCCCATAGGGCATTTCCTTTCATCATTTTCTTTTAGCAAACCCATAAGGCATTTCTATTCACCAAATTCTCTCAAGCAAACCAATAAGGCACTTCCCTTCATCATTTTCTTCTTAGCAAGCCCATAAGGCATGAAAGAGCTCTCTTTCACCAGTATTCTCTTAACCAACCAAAGGCACTTTATTAAGTACAGCTTAGGGTTGTTAGTCTCCGAGAGACGCTCCTACCTAGGTCAGTGAGCTTAAAGAGATACGACCAAGTTCTTTACATCGATCCCAGCTTAGGGTTGGTAGTTTTTGAAAGATACTCCTACCTAGGTTAGTGAGCCTAGAGAGGCACGATGGGGTTCTTTGGATCGATCCTAGCTTAGGGTTGCTAGTCCTCTAGAGACGTTCCCGACTAGGTTAATGAGCCTAAAGAGGTACGACCAGGTTCTTTAGATCGATCGTAGATTAGGATTACTAGTCCTCAAGAGATGCTCCTGCCTAGGTTAGTGATCCTAGAAAGGTACGACCAGATTCTTTACATCGATCCCAGCTTAAGGTTGCTAGTCCCTAAGAGACGCTCCCGCTTAGGCTAATACGCTTATAGAGACACGACCGGGTTCTTTAGATCGATCCCAACTTAAGGTTGCAAATTCTCGAGAAACACTCATGCCTAAGTTAGTAAGCCTAGAGAAGTACGATCAGGTTCTTTAAATGGATCTCAGCTTGAGGTTACTAGTCCCTAAAAGACGCTCTTGCCTAGGTTAATGAGCCTAAAGAAGCACGACCATGTTCTTTAAATTGATCCCAACTTAGGGTTGCTAGTCCTCGAGAGACGCCTCTACCTAGGTTAGTTAAATCGATCCCAACTTAAGGTTACTAATCCCCGAAAGACACCTCCGCCTAAGTTAGTGAGTTTAGAGATGTATGACTTAAGGATACTAGTTCCCAAGAGACGCTCCCGCCTAGGTTAATGAGCTTAGAGAGGCACGACCAAGTTCTTTAGATCGATCCCAGCTTAGGGTTACTAGTCTCCAAAAGACACTTCCGCCTAGGCTAATGAGCCTAGAAAGGTACAACCGGGTTCTTTAGAACGATTCCAACTTAAGGTTGCTAATCCTCGAAAGACACTCCCGCCCAGGGTAGTGAACCTAAAGAGGTATGACCGAGTTCATTAGATCCCAACTTAGGATTACTAGTCTTCTAGAGACACTTTCACCAAGGTTAGTAAGCCTAGAGAGGCACAGCCAGGTTCTTTAGATAAATTCCAGTGTGAGGTTGCTTATCCCCTAGAGACACTCCTACTTAGGTTAGTACGCCTAGAGTGACATAATTAGGTTTCATTTCTTTACTAAATCCCTAATATATCGAGTATAGGATAGCTAGTTAATCTTCCTTAGAGCAAAAATAGTATCTCTTTGTCTTTGTGGCAAAGTTTTTATTTAAAATTCACCACAAAGAGGGGCAACTATAGATATCCAATTTCTGCCCCTCTTTTATTTTATTATATTTCAATAGGATAAGAGGTCCTAATTTAGGAAAAACACAAAAAATTTAGAAAATTAAAGAAAATCCAAGAAATTTAGAAAAAACAAGAAGTTTAGAAAAAATTAAAAAAAAAGGAAAAAGCACAAAAAATAAGAAATTTACAAAATACAAAAAAAAATTGAAAAGAAATTAGAAAATTGAAAAGTCATAGAAAATAGGAAAAATTTGAAAAATAAGATGTAGGGAATTTTGAAAATAACTTTTTAGAATAGATTTTAATTTTTAAATAAATTTAAAAGGGAGACCATTGGACCTGGCCTTAAATTTAGGTCTAGCCTATCCTAGCTTAGTCCATACGTGTGCTTTAATTACACATATGAATAAGGCATAAGCTAACGGCCTAATAGATAAACACTTGGACTTGGCATTGGATTAAATTTAGAGGTTAGGGGTTTGATTTTTACTAAAGGCAGAATTGCCTTTTTCTTTCTTTAACATTTACTACGCTATTAAATTAGGAACTGTTGCGCCACGTATCTTGACACATGGTAACATCAAGTTGGACAACTAATGCTAACGTAGAATGCCACATTAGCTATCACGTATCATTATTGATACCTGGCATGCTATGGTTGGTCGAATCAACTGATGTAGCACCGCGTCAACCAACTTTCCTTCTCTTCCTCCTTTTTTTCCCCTCATTTTCCTTAGGTCTTCCACACTTGTCTTCTCGATTAACTGGTTTTAATACGATTTTCAAACCTCTGTTTGTTGTAATTTCGCTAAATCAATGACGAAATTGCAACTAGGCACAACCTAGTTTCATTTTCGATCAAAATCCCATCCACATTTATCCATCAAGACTAGCCAAATTAAGCTTCAAAAGTGGAAAAAGTCAATCTCGGAGCTAAGACATTAATGGTGGATTTCAGCCATTAACGAGCTTTCCAAACTCATGTAAACCTAACTCACTATAAATTGGACTCTCTCGAGTAGGACAAAGATACACAATCACACAACAAGCTTCAAAATCATCTCATAAGCTCTCTCTCTCATTCGAGCTCACTTATTCTCTCTCTATATCCGTAGTCACTCTCTCTCTAACTTAAAGTAACGCATGAAGCGAGTCAAGCAAGGCCAATTGTACAACCAACATCACGAAGCCTCAAGCTTTCCAACGTAACCCCCTTCAATCGGCGTTGTGACCATTAGCAACCCTCACTTGCGATCCACCCTTGAACCACCGACCTGAGCTCAAGCTAACCCAATGACCAACTTCACCACCACCTAAAGCCCCAAGCTACACCATTCCCTAACACCCAGTAACCATTGAACACGGCAACCACCACGATCATTGACTGCATAAGTATCCACCATCACCAAACATTCAGTGAACTTAGTGGTACCCATCCAAAACTTACATTATCCAATGAGAAATCCATGAAAATGATTTTACCCCCTTAAAATTCCCTTATATTTGAGTTGTGTGAAGCCATCTTGATCAGTTGCCTTTCATCCACCAAAGATCCGACCTAAGGCCAAGCTCCTACTTAAGATCCGATCTGCAAATCGACCTGGACCCAACTTGCACGCATTCCCCTTGGTTCAACCCCTATTTCCATTCGACTTATTTGCTTTCTCTTGTTTTTGTTTTTCTGGTTTTGTAAAAAAAAAAATTATTTTATTTCTGAATGTAAATGTAATAATTAAAAAAAAAGAAGAAGAAAAAAGAAAAGGGAATGAAAGAAAAAGAAAAGAAAAAAAAATAGTTTATTTCATTTTAGAAATAGATGAAACAAAAATAAATAAATGATATAAAAATAATAAAAATAAATAAGTTAATAAATGAAATTTGTTGTTTTAAACACTTAGAAAAATTAGGTTTTTCCAAAATAAATAAAAAATAATTGGAAATTTTTAAAGTTAGGGCCTTTTAAACACTTTCCAATAAAATAAAATTTCCGAATTAGAACTTTTAGAAATTTCCTTAAATAAATCAAATTGAATTAAAAACGTCAATCCGGCATATTTTGAAAATTAAAATCAACTCAAACCACTAAAGTTTTGCAAAAAGAACTACGTACGTTTGATCTTGATTGCAAGTACATAGACACTTACGGAGTGATGGTAAAAAAAAAAAACCTATTTTTCATTTTCTTTTTAGTTTATATTACTTCAATTATCCTATTAAAGTAACTAATAATTAAGTTCTATTTTTTTGAAAGGTGATCTAACATTAAATTTGGAAAGTTAGTGGTACCCATAAGGGTTTAAAAAACCTAACCCTTAAATCCAGATCTCTAGTATCTAAAATCGCTTTTTTAAAAAAAAAATTGATTTAATTAATAGACTAGTAGTTAAGTTATAACCAATCTACCCAATTTGTTACAATTCTTTTTTTTTCCGATTTTGATCGGGTTGTGACTCCAAGGTTTTTTTTTTAAAAAGAAAAATAAAGAACTAATTTTGTTTAAACCCTAGTCGAGAAGCAGTATCAAATGCGTAAGAGTTTAATATTGATCAATTTAAAAGAAACCTAATTTAAAAAGAACCGGAAGGTGAAAAACCAAGCTCGACACTCATGACTCCGATATACAATATACATACATTCATATATATACATACACACATACACATAAATATTAGTGTTAGGTCCTCCCTAATACCCTAGGAACTAAGAAACACCTAATCTACTCGGATCATTTTAAAGTGAGACTCCAATTAGGATGCCGTCACATTAAGATCATTAGGGTGCTACCCTAAGGTTTGGTTCTCCTAATCCCTTAGGCCTAACCAAGCATATACAACACAATTTATTTAGGCCAAATATAGGTTAGGTTCATTTTAACCATTACTAAGCCTACATACACACAAGCAACATACAAATCTTATACTTGACTAAAGTGTTTTCTTATAATCTAAAACAAGTACCTCACAATCTATTTACAAGAGAATAAAACATGTACTTAGTTTCTAAACTCTTTTAACTATACTTTTTAACATACTAACTCAATTGTCTCGCATTAGCTTTTTTTTTTTTTTAATATCTCTTAAGGAACCTAAGATCGCTAAAAGGTTTGATTGATTTAAGATACATTTAGAATGCCCATTCAGATTTAGAAATGTTTTGCAAAGGTTTTAGGATAGGAAAATACACTTGAGAAACAATGAACAACTAAGAGAAACATCGTTGTGCACAATAGGGATCATAGTGTTCAAATGCTACTTCAAGTGGCATCCAGATGCCATAGTCAAAAGGGAGAAATCTGCCCCTGGCATCTAGACGCTAAGGGGGATGGCATCCAGATCCTAGGCTATAGTCCGCAAATTTTAGCAAATTGTAGATACATTTTATCCCCTAAAATTATACCCTCTTCCACCATTCTTGAAAAAGCACCACTCCCGATTCAATTTCCCTTCAACAATGTATCTCGACACCAATTTAAACATCCCTTCACATCAAAAACTCATATCGTACAACTGCATTTAGACAACAACATCTTCAATAACAAAACGTATAAGGTTTAACATCGTACTTACCTTTAGAGATCTAAAGCTTTCTCTTCGACCACTTAGATTTTGCTCTAAACTCCTTAAAACAACACCCTAAATTTGTTTTTCACAGTATCCTATGGACAAAAAATGAAATCCTTAAGAAATTCTGCTAAGTACCTATTAGGAATCAATTTATACAATCTTACCTCAAGGTTTTCTGCCTTAAACTCAATTGCACCACTCAAAATCTACTGTAAGACTCCCTAAAAGTCTTCTCAAATTCGTTTTGGTTGCTACTTTACGAGGAAAGAAGAGTTTTCATTGAGAATCCGCTAAAATTTTATAATAAAAAGGCATTCCTTAGCTTAACCTTGTTTTTTCACAATTTGATCTCACTAATCCTCGATGTTTTCACTTCCTTGCTTCACGGTTTGCGCAAAACCTATGCTACAGAGTTGCTATAGAAAAGGAGCAAAAAAGGGTTTCAGTGAATGTTTAACAACCTTATATACTTAGGGTTCATGGAAAATTCCTATGCCTAAACTTCCTTTGTTTGTTTTTACATTTACCAACCATGTCCTTAGCTTATAATACCATTTATTACTCTTTTTCTTTTTCTTTTTTTTATATTTCACTTTTCTCCGTATTTTACGTTTTACAACTCCCCCTCCCTTATAAAAACTTTCATTCTTGAAAGTTGAGAGTTTATCTACCTTACTCTTAAAATAACTCTGAGTACTTTTTTTAATTTCTTCTTCTAACTCCCAAGTTGCTTCCCTTTCTGAACAACCTACCCATTGAGCTTTAACATAAGGTATCTGCCTTTTTCATAGTTCTTAAACCTTAGTGTTCACGATCTTTATGGGCTACTTCATGGGATATAAGTATGGCTACAACTTTAAGGTTTCCAAGTCTACTACCTATATCTAGTGCCATTTGTCTCCTGCTTTGGATTAGGTTTAAATTTTTGCAACATTCAAAACTTGAAAAGCATTATGGACACCCTTTAACTTAGGAAGAAGCTCCAATCTATATGCCACATTCCTGATTCTCTTTATGACTTTGAAGGGTCTAACACATCTTGGAGACAATTTCCCTTTTAACCCAAATCTAAAAATTCCTTTAGCTATAGATACTTTCAACAAAACTTCATCTCCTACTTAAAACTCCAACGGGAATCTTCGTTTTTTAGCATAGCTCTTCTAATAGAATTATGAGATTTACATTCTATATTTGATCAGTCTCACATTGTCTACTGCCTCTTATTCTAACTTTGGACCCAAAACTTATCTTTCTCCAACTTTGTCTCAGTGAATAGGCGATTTGCACTTCCTACCATATAAGGCTTCATAAGGTTGAATTGTCATTTGATAACTGTTGTTATAAGCAAACTCAATTAAAGATAGGTGTTCATCTTAATGGCCGCAAAAATCAAGTACATATGCTCATAACAAATCCTTAAGTTTCTGTATAGTTCTCTTTAATTACCCCATTAATTTAAGGTTAGAAGGCGGTACAAAACTGTAACTTCGTACCTAAGACCCTATGTAAACTCCTCCAAAACCTACCAAAAAATAGTGTGTCTTAGTATAATGTAATCCATGCCAATACTCCGTGCAACCTTACTACTTCTTCAATATATAACTTAGCTAGCTTCTCCAACGAGTAACTAATGTTAAAAGGAATGAAGTGAGCTGACCTTGTTAGTAGGTCCATGATCACCCAAATTGCATCATGTTTACTTGAAGTCTTTGGTAGGCCAGTCACAAAATCCAGGGTGACTTGTTCTTATTTCTACTTCAAAACTGATAACGGTTGCAATTCACCCACCTGCTTCTAATGCTTAATTCTTACATGTTGATAAGTTTGGCATTTCAATACGTACTCTACGATCTCTGTCTTCATATTATTCCACTAATAGTATGTCTTTAGGTCTTGGTACATCTTCGTGCTACCTAAGTGTATTGTGTATCTTTAGTAGTGTGCCTCTTTCAATAGTTTACTCCTCAACTCTAGCCTTGCTAGCATACATAACCAACCTTTATACTTCAGTACTTTGTTGGCATCCACTATAATTCTATTGCCTTTCCCACTTCCATCTTCCTTTTTTATCTCTTAAATACCCTCATCTTTTGCTTGAGCCATCTTAATCCTGTTTATTATCATGGGTTGAATCCAAATATTTGCCAGCCTAACACTAATTTCTCTAGTCAAAATCTGCAAATCTAATCCTCTAATATCTTTTAGTAATGGCCTATGTATCGTTATATGGCTTATCAGATCCCCATGTTGCTTTCTGCTCAAAGTGTCAACCATTACATTCGTTTTACCAGGTGGTAGTGTATATCCAAGTCATAGTCCTTTATCAACTCTAACTACCTTCTTTGCCTCATATTCATATCTCGCTGAGTGAAAAAGTATTTCAAGCTCTTATGGTCGATATACACCTTACACCTTTCTCTCACCAAATAATGCCTTTATAGTTTCAAGGTATAGAGCATTATTGCTAACTCTAAGTCATAAACTAGGTAATTTTTCTTATAAGGCTTAAGTTGATGCAACATATAAACTATTGCCCGCCGTCATACATTAATACATACCTTAGTCCCTAAATCAAGACATCGCTATAAATTATAATTCTTCTCCATTGTAAGGTAAAGATAACACTGGAGCAGTTACAAGTCTTCCTTTCGCTGTTGAAAACTCTGCTTGCATCTGTCATCCCATTCAATGATAGGAATCAAACTACAAGACCTTTAACTCACAGTCGAGCTTGAGGCTTAGAACGACTCACAAGATAAATTCTCATGTTCTAGCTAGCTCTTGTTGAGGCCAAGCTGATCCTTGTTGCTGACTAATTCCATATGCTAAGTCAAGTAGCTATATATCTCTCAGTAGTCAAGTATCGACTTGACTCATGCTTTGTCGATAATCCAATCCCTTACGCACTTGCTCGACCATGACCGAGCCAACCTCCAGCTCAGTAATATTGGTGTTAAGAAGCCAAGAGTTCCCAGCATACATCTGCAACCACTTCTTCTCAAACAGACCCAAGTATGCTTAGTACCCCTATCCTAATTGTACCATTTGTCTGTTTCTACCAAAAGCATCCCAATACACTGTCACCACGTGTCTAGGACTACGTGATAGGATTCAGGTACCCTAATTATTTATTACTTTGATCTGTCCATTATGTGAAGCTTCAGAAGGATTGACTTGGGAGATATAGATGGCGAAGGGGAAGAAGAGTACAAAGAAGAAGAAGGGTAAGTTAAAGCACCCCGAGCTGTCCATTATGTGAAGCTTCAGATTCTAAGCTTCAATGGTTTTGGGATTACAGATGAATATTTGGATTGGAATGAGAAGGTTAAGCAAGTTTTTTATTATTATCAATACGAGGATTGCGAGAAAGTGAGAATTACTGCTATGGAGTTTTCTGGATATATCACAATGTGATGAAAGAACTTTCGGATCATGAGAAGATGAGAAGTGTAGACACCTAATTTTTGCCCCCTCTTTTTATTTTTCAGATTAGGTTATAAGGTCCCAAATTAAAAAAAAAATTCAAAAAATAGAAAATTAAAGAAAACCCCAAAAATTAAGAAATTTAGAAAAAAATAGGAATTTTAGAAAAAGTATAAAGAAATAGGAAAATACGAAAAAAACACAAAAAATAATAAATTTAGAAAAAAATACAAAAAATGGAAAAATTTAGGAACATATATAAGAAATTTGAAAAGTCATAAAAAAATAAAAAAATAAGGAATTTAGACAATAATAAACTTTTAAATTGCTTAGATAGAGTAGATTTTTAATTTAATTAGACTTAAAATAAAAGACCATTGAACTTGAGCTTAGATTTAAATCTAGCTCAAGTTGACCTAGAATTGCACATATGGACAAAGTATAGGCCAACGACCAAACGGATAAGTTTATAGACATGACATTGAAGTTTGGTTTGAGGTTAGGGGTTTGAGACTCACTGAAGGCATGATGATTATTTTTTATCTTTTTTCTTTCTCAAACTCTACGCATGGCCACATGTCATGCCACCATTAGGCCACGTGTCTGATTGGACACGTGGTGCTTTATGATTGGCCATGACAGCAAATTTTCCCTCCCCCCATTTTCTTCTCCCCTTTCCTTTTCTTTTCTTTCCGTCACTTTCTTTTAAACGAAAAAATAAACAATTAAAAAAGGGGAGGGACATTCAAAGGGGGAGGGAATTGATTTTAAAAATAGAGAACAAATGCACAAAGGAAGGGAGGAAAGGGGGGGTTGGGTTAGTGCTATTAGAAAAAAAATTCATATACACACATGAGGGGGACCCTCTTTTTCTCTCTCTCCACTTTCTGATCACCCTTCTCTCTGCTGCACTCTCTCTCCCTCTTAGTCTGCTCTGTTTCTCTCTCCCATGCTTGGTCTACTCTTTTGTACCCAAAAACCAAACCTCCACACACATACCCCCACTCTCGGCCAAACATGCACACATACTGACCTTCGACAAACAAACTCTCTCCTCACCACACTTTCTCTCTCTCCACCCTCTTAACATCTCTCTCTATCCATGGCACAACTCTCTCTCTCTCTCCAAACCCCCACTTTTAGCCAACACTGACCCATTCCCTCTCCCTCTCGACCTAAACACACGACCGAACCACACACATACCCTACAAGCCCACACACACACAACCACTCCATTGCACAATGCATACACACTACTCCCAACACATACACTAGCCAAACCTATACACATAAGACCTAATGCCCCTATCCCTGAACTCTTTCATTGAATTACACCTATGCATCACTGAACCACACACACATACCCCCTAGATACTACCTTCACACGCCCCAGCACAAACCCACTGCCAGCGAACAACCACACTCCAACACTATCCGGAACCACCATTACCTCTCGAGTCAAACCCACGCACACACAAAGCACTTCCACTACCACATCACCACTGAACCCACTCACTAAACCGACCCCCTTACACGAACCCACTCCCTTACTTTCAACCTCCTCTCTCTCACACATAGCCACCCCACTGCACATACTGTTGCAATCACCGAGCAAACACCACTATTGCCACCAACAACCACCAGATGACAACCAAACGCGGTGGCATCAAAAATACCCCCTAAAGTCTAATACCAAATTCACAAAACCACCTTTACCCACTTGAAAATGTACTTGGAATCACTAGAAAAGCCTCCTTCATCCATTGTTGTAGGTGCTCTAATCGACCTGACCCATGTAGCTTCCATTCGACTCGTAACCTGCATCCAAACCCACGCTTTAGATCCAACCCGACTCCGACCCACGCTGCTGGTTTGATCTGAATCCTTGTAGCTTTTGGTTTAGCCCTGTTCTAGTTTAATTATTGTTGTCTTTTTATTTATTTATTGTATTTTAATTCATTATTGTAGTTTATTGTAAAAAAGAAAAAAGAAAACAAAAAAAAAAGAAGAAAACCGAGAAAGAAGAAAAAAAGAGAAAAGAGATAAAAGAAAGAAAAGAAGAAGAAGAAGTATTTTTATTTTTATATTTTGACCAAAAAACCAAAAAAAATAATAATAACAATAGAAAGTAAATAAATAAATAATAAAATAGAATAACAATAAAAATAATAAAGTTACTTTTGACACTTAGAAAATCCATATTTCAGAAATAAATATAAATAAATGGATCTTTTCCAAATTAGGTCATTTAGAATTTCCAAAAAATAAGATTCAATTTAGAACCCTTAGAAAATTTCTTTAAATGAACTCAAAAAGGGTAAAACACATAAACCTGGATGTTTTTCAAAAATTATAATCAACCCATTATATTTTTGGTAAACGAACTACAAAAGTCTGATCCTGAATAGCAAATACGTAGGCACTTGTACGTTAATATGGGGTGACTTAAAATACGAAAAGTTTTATTTTTCTCCCATTTTTTAGATATTCATGTAAATTGATCAATTTATTCGCATGTATCATAATTAGCTATTTTAGAAATCAAAAAGGGTATATTTGAAAAGTGAAGTTAAATTCAAAAAGTTAAAAAGTGGTACCCGTTTAGGGTTTAATAAATTAGCCTCCAAATCTAGATCTTTAGTTTTCAAAAAACTGTTTTTATAAATTGGTTTTTTAATTGACAGACCAGTAGCTAAGTTATAACAAATCCACCCACTTAGTTATAACAAATCCACCCACTTAGTTATAACTTAACTCTTTTTCTCGACTTTGGTCAGGTGGTAACTCCAATATCTCTTCAAATTGAAAAGATGGTTTTCTTTAAACTTTAATTGAGGATCGATATTAAATGGGTAGGGTTTAATACTAATCAATTTAAAGAAAGCCTAATTTTATAAAAAGAATTGAGAGGGTGAAAAACCAAGCTCAACAAGAAGGATACAAAGAGGTAAATACTTGGCTTGAGTTGAAGAGAATACTCAGAAATAGATTTGTGCCAGATACTTATTTGCAAGACACTTTTGCTCAGCCTCAAGAGCTGAAGTAAGGAAGCCGAAGTATTGATGAATATGTTCAAGAATTCCAAACACTCATGAGTTGTTGCGAAGTGGATGAACCATTGGTCCAAACAGTATCCAGATTTCTCACTAGATTGAGAGGTGATATTCAAGATATTGTGGAGCTTCGATAGTTCACTACATTAGAAGAGGCTATACAAATAGCTTAACGAGTGGAGAAAGAGAAGATGAGTAGAATAACAACCCGACCCCCAATGAGCCGACTTGGTCAGTTAAGCTAACTTGCTTAAGGAAGTTATCAAGCTTAGTTAAGTACCGAGCTAATTGGAAGGGTAGATGTCAAAGTCGAACTGAAGGGCTAACCTGGTAGTGACATACCGATGAAAACTTATGAGAAAGGATAAGGATCTAAGAGGAAGATAAGCTAGATTAAGTGCTTGAAATGCCAAAGGTTTGGGCACATGATTGGTTAGCGTCTGAATTAATGAATTATGATTATCAAATGAGATGCCCTTAAGCTCAAATTAGATAGTATTGATGATGAACCTGAAGAGGAGGTTGTTCTCGAGAAGGAAACTACACTGGAGGATGAACTGGTTAAAGAAGATGTGTTTGCTGAAGACTTGGATAAGCTAAGCTAACCTTAGTTATTCAACATGCGATGAGTATAGAACCCTTTGCCGAGGAGGAGCAGAGAGAGAATTTGTTCTGTATTACATGCAAGGTGAATGAATACAAGGTGAATGATCAAGTTTGTTCACTCATAGTGGACAATAGGAGTTGTACCTATGTGGCATCTGCCAACCTGACTAAGAAACTGAAGTTGCTGACTATCTCACATCCGAAGCCATACAAGTTGTATTAGTTGAATGAGAAGGGAGTAATGCATGTCACTTAGCAAGTATTGCTGCTAATCCCTATTGGAAATTATTCTGATGAAATTCTTTGTAACATGCTGCTTATGTGTACGTCTCATATATTATTAAGTTGACCTTAGCTTTTTGACCGAAGAGTTATACATGACAGATTCAAAAACACCTACGTATTTGAAAAAGATAGAAGGAAGATTACTTTAAACCCTATGACGCCAAGTCAACCTAGCAAGCTACAAGCTAAACTTGCTCGAGGATATGAGAAAACTTTAATTCTAAGCAAAGCCAAGCTTCGAGAAGCTATAAAGGCCAACATGTTGACTTTCATGTTGGCCAAGAGCCTATTAAAATTGAAGGAGCAGATTAAGTTGCCTCAAGAGGTTAGGGAGCTATTAGAAGAATATGCCAACTCGTGTCCTGAATAGTTGTTTAAGGTATTACCCCCTTTCCAAGACATTAAACACTGCATTGACTTGATACCTGACACTACCCCGTCGGATAAGCTAGCTTATCGGATGAACCCTGAATAAGCTACTAAGCTCTAAGGATAAGTCAATGAACTACTTTAGAGGTGATATGTAAAGGAGTCTCTTAGCCTTTGTGCTGTGTTGGTACTTTTTCTACCAAAGAAAGATTGTACCTGGCGAATGTGCATTGATAGTAGAGCTATGTATAAGATCACAATCAAGTACCGATATCCTATCCTTAGAGTAGAGGACATGTTGGATGAATTGAATGAGGCTAGAGTTTCAGTAAAATTGATTTGAAGTATAGCTATCATCAGATTCGAATGAGGCTGAGAGATGAATGGAAAATTTCTTTCAAAACTTGGCATGAACTTTATGAATGGATGGTTATGCCTTTTAACCTATCAAATGCTTCGAGCACTTTCATAAGATTAATGAACCATGTGTTGAGAAATTTGATCAAAAAGTATGTCATGGTGTGCTTTGATGACATTGTTGTATACAATGCCGACTTGCTGAGTCACTATGAACATCTCCATGCCATGCTAGATGTACTCCGAACTGAGAGTTTATTTGAAAATTTAAAGAAGTGTTGTTTTTGCCAGGAGGAAGTGTCATTTCTAGGTTATATAGTTGGTGGAGGCAGCTTGCGAATCAATGATGAGAAGATTTGAGCTATTGTCAAGTAGCCGACTCCGACTACTTGTGTCAAGGTGAGAAGTTTCCATGAACTAGCATCCTTTTATCAAAGCTGCGTTAGAAATTTCAATACCATTGTTACACCACTTAGTAAGCTGATGAAGAAGAACATTGAGTTCAAAGGGGGAGAAAGAGAGGAGAGAAGTTTTGCTAAAGTAAAGGCAAGATTAACTTACGTACATATATTAGTCTTACCTAACTTCAAGAAGATATTTGAGCTAGAATGTGACGTATCAAGCATTGGTATGGGTGTTGTCTTAATGTAAGAAGGCCAACCAATTACCTACCATAAGGAGAAGCTTAGAGGACCTCAATTAAACTACTCAGTGTATGATAAAGAACTCTTAGCCTTTATTCGAGCGCTCCAAGTGTGGTAGCACTATCTATTAGCAAAAGAGTTTGTTATTTATGTAGATCATGAATCCTTGAGGTACCTTAGAAGCTAGACTAAACTATCGAATAGGCAAGTACAATGGATTGAATTCCTAGAGGGATTCAACTTTGTAATTAAATATAAACAAGGCAAGAACAATGTAGTTGTTAATGCTCTATCGAGAAGACATGTTCTCTTAACCAAATTGCAGACCAAGCTGTTAGGGTTTGCGAACATCAAAGTATAGTATCCTAAAGACCCCTACTTTGGTCCTATATTTAGGTAATGTGCCAACGGAAGAACGATAGACAAATACTATGTAAAGGATGGCTATTTATTCTGAGGTAGAAAATTGTATGTGCTGACTTATTCAATTTGAGAGTTGTTGGTTAGAGAAGCCTACAGTGGAGGACTCTCCAGTCATTTTGGACAGAAAAGAATATATGAGTTATTGAGTAGATGATTCTTTTAGCTGAAAATGAGACAAGATGTGCATCAAGTTATTAAGATCTATACTACCCAACCTTGGACTGAGTTGAGCATAGACTTTGTTTTTATATTACCAAGGACTGCTCAAGGCAAAGATTTTGAGATGGTTATCGTAGATAGATTTAGTAAGATGACACACTTTATGCCTTACTCTAAAACCAATGATGCTTCAACTATTGCTTCTCTCTTTTTCCAAGAAATTGTTTGGTTACAAGACATACCAAAAAGTGTAGTGTTAGATAGAGATCCAAAGTTTCTAAACCATTTTTTAAGGACTCTGTAGCGTCACATGGGGACTAAACTATTGTTCAGCATGTCCTGCCAGCCCTAAATCAATGGCCAAATATAGGTAGTCAATCGTACTTTAGGATCACTACTCTGAGTTGCAGTGGGGAAGAACATGACCAATTGGGATGTTTACTAGTGGTTGAATTTGCTTACAACCATACTTTACATGATAATTTTAAGCAGACACCCTTTGAAGTTGTTTACGGCATCAATCTAGAACTGCCCCTTGACCACACCCCTGTGCTTAAGTCCAAACAAGAAGACCTTGATGTAAGAACCCGACCATAGTCTTTACAATTGATCTATGAGAAAGTTATTCGATAGATTGGCTAAGTTGCCCAGAGAATGCAAGAGAGGAGAAAAGGAAGGAAACCAACAAAGTTTCAAACCAGAGATTTAATGTGGTTACACTTAAGTAAGGAGAGGTTCCCAAGCAAGAGAAAGAATAAGCTATCTACCCAAGCCGAAGGTCCCTTTAGAGTACTCCAAAAGATCAACTACAATGCCTATTGATTGGAATTGCCTGATGATTATGGGGTCTCTGATACCTTCAATATTGTTGACCTCAACCCCTATCACCTTGAAGGAGAATTGAGTGAAAACCAGTTGGATTTGATCCCAAATCCAAATCCAAATCCAAATCCAAATTAACCCGGTGGAGTTGATAAGAATCAAATTACTGGGCCTTTAACTCGTAGTTAAGCTTGAGGCTTAGAAGAACTCATAAGATGAATTCTCATGTTCCAATTAGCTCTTACCAATGTCAAATTGATCCTTGCTGTCGACCAATTTCGTATGCTAAGCCAAGTAACTACATATCTCTCAGTAGTCAAGTACCAATGATATAGCAGTGGGTCTTGAACCAGAGTGGGTAGTCAGGGTTCAAGGGAATGAAGAACTAGAGAGTAAAATGGAGGTTTTGAAGGTGAATATGTTTGGATATCATATGCCAAGATACAAGTACAATCAGGGATTAAGCTCGAAATAGGGTTTAATACAACTCACGAACAGTAAATGTCACTTGAGTTTCAAATGAGAGGTTAGATGTAACTTACTAGCTCACTCAAATGAAGGGGTTCGCTACAATCTTAAGGACAAGATTAATAAGAACACGAGAAAGATTAAACAGTTAATCAACACCTAATAATCCGGCAAATGCAAGCTTTAAGAGCTCGAGAATGACCTTACTCGAAAGAGGAAAGTTCCAAGTGTGTATATAATCTTCACTATTTGATAATCTTTGTACTAATTACAAATGTTGCTATTTATAGCAAGTCCTAAACCCCTAATGGCAAAAATGTAAATAATGTATAAGGCCTTAAACCCTAAAGAATGGGCCCATAATTAAGAATAAGGAAAATATTCACAAGAATACAAAACTGTGCATTTAATAGAAGAAGTCGGCATGCAGTCTTTGGCCTGTCTAGGAAGGAGTAAGATCCGAACTAAACAAGATCGATAGTTAGATGTCATGGTTCGAAGAGGAGTCCCTGAAGTCTCGTAGTGCTTAGCCAAGATACCCGAAAGGTCAGCCCACAATTATCAAGTATTAAAATTAATCGGTACTAGTCTCTCCGTATCATGCCTAACGGATCTTTGGCCTTGAGTTCTTGGCCATGTAGCCTTTCAGCTTCTCGGTAAATGACATACTTGATGTTGAGTGACTCCTTTTCTTTCTATCGGTCTACTAATATTAGCTCGACCTCGGCATTGAATAATTTGGCCTCAAGTTAAAACAAGTCGGCTTCAACTTCTAGTAGATCGGCGTCGGCTTGGGACAGGTTGACCTCAGCTTAGAGATAGTTGTAGGTTAATTCTTATCAACTGACTTGACTCATACCCTATCGATGACCCAATCCCTCACATACCTACTTAACCATGACCAAGCTGACCTGCAGCTCGGTAATATTGGTGTCGAGAAGCTAAGAGTTCCAGCATACATCCTTAACCACTTCTTCTCAAACAAACCCAAGTATGCTTAGCACCCCCATCTCGACCGTACCATTTGTCTATTTCTACTAGAAGCATCTTTAATACACTATTGCCACATATCTAAGACCACGCAAAAGGATTCAGCTACCTTAATCATTGATCACTTTGAATTTTCATTTATACCCTTTATTATTCCTTACTCGTTACTTCTCTAGAACATTACACTTTTAGTCTTTTCTACTTTAGGCAGGTTGCCCTAATCTTTCAGGTGGAAATACCCACTATACATGTAGTCACGATCATCTTATCATCTTTAAGATACTAAATATACTTCCTTTTCCATGAACATTTCTTGGTAGCTTATTTGGTTACTTCACTTTTATCATAACCCTTAAGTAAGGATAAGTGGCAAGTAACCTCCCCAGACCATCTCATGTATCATATCAAGTTATGCCATAAGTCTTCGCAAGTTCCATCACTGTATCATATCATTAGAGCTATTTGTAGGTTTACTTGTTTTTGCGCATTCCCCCATTTGTTCTTTAAGCTTTCAGCAAGCTTAGACCCACCCCCGATACCATCACGTTTGTTAGCTCTTGGCACGGCATATCATTTAAACTTCACCCCTTTCTGAGTTAACCAAGTCAAGGGCGCTACCAACCGAGAGAATCCTTGCACAAACTTTTAGTAATACCCTATAAGCCCTAGAAAGATTCTAATCTCAATTATTGTTTTCAATCTCGACCATTCCACCATAGCTTTTATCTTCTTCAAGTCTATTGAAATATCTTCACTGTTTACAATGTGACCGAAGAAGGCTACTTGATCTAACCAAAATTCGCACTTGCTAAATTTAGCACATAGCTTCTCTGCTTTAAGTTTACTTAGTATAGTCCTCAAATATTGCTCATGCTCGTCTCTACTTTTAAAGTATACGAGAATATCATCTATAAAAACCACTACAAATCTATCTAGATTCTCTTAAAATACTCAGTTCATGAGGTCCATAAATGCTGCAGGTACATTAATGAGGCTGAATGGCATGACTAGGAACTTGTATAGCATATATTTAGTTTGAAATGCTATTTTCTCCGCATCTTCTACTTTCACTTTTAGTTAGTAGTAACTTGACTTGAAGTTTATCTTTGAAAACCCTCGTGCCCCTTCCACTGGTTAAATAGGTCTTCAATTGTAGGAAGTGGGTACTTGTTCTTGACTGTTACCTAATTCAAATCCCTATAGTCTATACACATTCTCATGCTCCCATCTTTCTTCTTCATAAAAAGAATTGGGGCCCCCTAAGAAGACAAACTTGGTCTCAAGAAATCCTTATCTTATAGCTCTTGCAATTGTTTCTTTAACTTAACAAGTTCAGTAGGTGCCATTTTGCATGCCGGTTTTGATATAGGTTTGGTGTTTGGTACCAGGTCTATTTTGAACTCTACTTCTCTATTAGGTAGTAGACCAAGTAAATTATTTGGGAAGATGACTAAGAATAGCACTGGTACCTATTCCGACTTCAATACTTCACTAGTCTTTGTACTTAAGGCTATTAAGGTAGGTTTTCCTCACAACTCATAATCAATACAGCTCATTAACCTTTGACCTTCTACCTAATATTGAAAAGGTACTTCTGATAGGAATCAAGCTACCAGACCTTTGACCCGCAGCTGAGCCCAAAGATTAAAGGGGCTAGCATAACGAATCCTTCTATTCCAACCAACCCCTACCAAGGCTAAGCACTTCCTTGCCAAGTTACCTTTCATGCCGTGCCATATGACAACCCATTTTTCTATGGTATGCTGAGTTAAAGATTACTTTCTAACACTTAACGGACCAATTAGTTGGCATCTTTCTTATTGAAAAGCTAAGAGAGAGAGAGAGTTCGGATTAACTAAGCTACTCCTGCTTAGAGAAGCTCATTTGTCCATACTTTTTGTTCGCATCTTCTAATGATCTCGCCAATGTAGCATTGCTACGTATATAGTATCATGTGTAGAATCTATTGCACCGATGATTTTTTTTCTTATATATTTGTTTTTACCCTTTTGTATCTAATACATTACTTCTTTAGGAAATGCCCTTTTGTCTTTTCCTTTTTAAGCAAGTTGCTCTAACTTATGGGTATAGATACCCTTGTACTTATGACGGAGATTAGATCATTCTTAATATACACTTTAAGTACTTTTCTTCTTTGTGTAAATACTGTTTATTTACTCTCGGCATCACTCTTATTTTTCCCCTTAAGCAAAGTTAGGTAGTGAGTAACCTCACCAGACCAATTCGTACGTCATATCGAATTGTGTTGTAAGTCTTCGGAAGTTCCATTGGTATGTTATACCTTTGGAGCTATTCGTAGGTTTTGTTTAATGTTTCATTCCTCATTTTTGCCCTTTCCGCACTTTCCCCATTAATTCTTTTTCGGGCTTTCTGCAAGCTCAGACCCATCTAGCGACCGACCTTATCTGTTCTTAGTTATGATTTATAACATCTTAGTATTAAAGCAGAGGTTTTATGTGAACTATAGTTAGTTCTTCTTAAAGTTTTGTTGCACTCTATTTTGGCATGTGTGAAACAGAGTAAGTTACTATGTTCATTTGACTGTCGTGTTATTAACTGTTAACTTCCTAAAGTGTTTGTTTAAGCTTTAAATTTGTAACGAAAAATGACAGATCCAAATATGAATGTTGATACCAATGATGATAGTGGAGTTGTCCATCATGGACGACGGTCTCAAGGAACTCCCAGAAGCACTGAAGAGAGACTTGATGAGGTAGCTAACCTCTTAGTAGATATGATCTGAGCTGTTCATGCACTGTTCATGCGCTGTCTTACTAACCCATTGAGGCCACGCAAAACACTCTACAAGCTGCTCAATTTATTAAAGGTTAGAACCCAGCTCGACCCGTTCAAGGTGGAGGAGTTGGCAGACAAGTAAAGTGAAGGATAGACTTGAGAGAGCTTGATGAAGAAGAAGAAGATTATTTTGAAGAGGAGTGTGTACGAATCCCCAAAACATCCGACCATATGAAGCTTCGAATTCTAAGTTTCAATGGATCTAGAAATGCTGATGAATATCTGGAGTGGGAAGATAAGGTAGTGCATGTATTTGATTACTATCAGTATAAGGATTATGAGAAGGTGAGAACTGCTGCTGTTGAGTTCTCCAGAAATGCTACTACGTGGTGGAAGAATTTTCAAGCCATGAGAAGACAAAAGGGGTACCGAGAGAGTAACATTTGGCCCGAGATGAAGAGAGTGCTTAGAAACAGATTTGTGCTGAAAACATACCTTCAAGATACTTTCACTCGGCTTTAGGAGTTGAGACATGGAGGTCGAACAATGGATGAGTAAGTTCAAGACTTTCAAATGCTTATGATACATTGCAAAGTAGAGGAGCCACCAACTTCAACAGTCTCAAGATTCATTACTGGGTCAAGAGGAGACATTTGAGACATTGTAGAGCTCTAACGACTTGACACCATGGATGAGGCTGTTAGGATTGCTCAACAAGTAAAGAGGCAAAAAAGAAGCCGAGTATTGGCAAGGATGCCGACTAGCCGACTCGAATAGGCATGTCACTGAGCTCAATCGAGCATGGAGCCAAGCAAAAAGGTTAATGTTCGAGTCGAGCAGAAAGGCCGACCTGAACGTGTGAGAATGGGCAAGGGTGTAGCAGGAAAACTAGCCAGATCAAGTGCTTCAAGTACCAGGGGTTCAGATACATGGCTACTTAGTACTTGAATTGACGGACGATGGTCATCAAAGCAAACATTCCAAAGCTAGAAGTGGAGAGTACGAATGAGGAAACCGAGGAGGAGGAAGTTCTTGCCCAAAAAGAAACTGTTGAAAAAGAGCTAATCAAAGAGGACATGTTTGTTGAGGACTTGGACCAGTTACTCATGGTTGTCCGACGCACTATGAGCATGGAACCCTCACGAGAGAAGGAGTAGAGAGACAGTCTGTTTCATATAACCTATAAGGTGAATGATCAAGTGTATGCCCTTATAGTGGATAGTGGAAGTTGCACTAATGTGGCATCAATCGATCTTATTTCAAAACTGAAATTGCTAACTATTGTGTACCTGAAGCCATATAAGTTATACTGGTTAAGTGAGAAGGGAGCATTACATGTCACTTGATAAATACTACTGCCGATCACTGTTAGGAACTACTTTAACCAGATTCTCTACGACATCTTACCCATGTATGCTACCTACGTGTTTCTAGGTAAGCCGTGGTTGTTTGATAGGAAGGTCATCCGTAATTGCTACAGGAATACATACATGTTCAAGAAGGATGATCGGGAGATTACATTAAACCTGATGATGTCGTGAGAAATTAGTAAGTTGCAAACGAAACTTGCTCGCGGATCGAAGAAGACTCTAGTGATGAGTAGAGACAAGCTCTAAGAGGCCACCAATGCTAATAAGCCAACCTTCATATTGGTCAGGCGCCTGCTAGAAATGAAGGAACAAGGTGAGTTACTCTAGGAAGTCAAGGATTTGTTAGGTGAATATGCTGACATATTCCCAGGATAGTTACTTGAGGGGCTGCCCCCAACTCAAAGCACAGAATACTGCATTGACTTATTGACTTAGTACCCGGCATTGCACTACCGAATAAGCTAGCTTATCGGATGAATCTCGAGCAGGCTTCTGAGCTTCAACGTCAAGTTAATGAATTGCTGGAGAGAAGCTATGTAAGAGAGAGGCTCAACCCTTGTACTGTACCTACACTTTTAGTGCTAAAGAAGGATGGAATTAGCGGATGTGTATAGACAGCTGAGCTGTGAACAAAATCACGATCAAATACAAGTATCCGATCCTGAAGCTAGAAGATATGTTAGATGAATTGAGTGGAGCTAAGATTTTCAGTAAGATTGATCTTAAATTTAGCTACCATCATATTCGTATGAGAACAAGTGACAAACGAAAGATTAGGTACAAGACTCGACATTGACTTTACGAATAGATGGTCATGCCCTTTGGTTTGTCAAATATCCCAAACACTTTCATGAGACTTATGAATTATGTGCTAAGACATCTCATAAGGAAGTGTGCTATAATGTACTTTGACGACATCTCAGTTTACAGTGCTGATATGCCGAGTTACTATGAACATCTCGGAGCAGTTATGGATATCCTTCGTATCGAGAGATTATTTGGCAATTTAAAGAAATGTTGCTTTTGCTAAGAGGAAGTGATATTCTTGGGCTATGCAGTCAATGAAAGAGGCTTGCGAGTCGATGATGAAAAGATCCGAGTAATTGTCGAATGGCCGACTCCTACTACTTGTGCTGACGTGAGAAGTTTCCACGAACTGGCTTTGTTTTAGAAAAGGTTTATCAAGAATTTCAGTACCATCTCCGTGCCACTTACCGAGCTAATAAAGAAGAACACTAACTTCCTATGGGGAAAAAGGGAGGAGAGAAGCTTTACCGAGATAAAAGAAAGGTTGACCTCTGCCCCGGTGTTAGTACTGCCTGACTTCGACAAAATTTTCTAGCTGGAATGCGATACATCAGCACTATGATAGGCATTATCCTAATATAGGAAGGCCAACCAATTGCCTTCCACAGTGAGAAGCTCCAAGGACCCTAATTGAATTATTCTATGTATGACAAGGAACTTTTGGCAATGATCCGAGTAATGCAAGTATGGCAACATTATTTATTGTTAAGAGAATTTGTCATATATACTGACTATGAATCGTCGAGGTACCTCCGAAGTTAGACCAAGTTGTCAAAGCAGCAAGCTAGATGGATTGAATTCCTTAAAGGATTCAATTTTGTGATAAAGTATAAGCAAGGAAAGAGCAACATAGTTGCAAATTCTCTTTCGAAGAGATATGTGCTTTTATCAAAACAGTAAACCAGGTTATTTAGGTTTGTAAGTATCAAAGAACAGTACTCTAAGGATCCATACTTTGGACCCATAATTTTGCCATATGTCGATAGGAGGATAATGGATGAATATCATGTGGAGGATGGCTACTTGTTTCGAGGTGGAAAATTACACGTGCCGACTTGTTCACTGAGGGAGCTATTAGTTAAGAAAGCCTACAATAGAAGTCTCTCCGAACATTTTGGGAAAAGGAAGACCTGTGAACTGATAAATGGCCGATTCTTTTAGCTGAAAATGAGGAAGAATGTGCACTGAGTTATCGAAAGCTGTACCATGTGTAATAAGGCCAAGTGCTAAGCCGAGTAAGGGAAAGCAATGCCCTTGCCTGTTCTGACGAGGCCATGGACTGAATTGAGCATAGACTTTGTTCTCAGACTGCCGTGAATGGCTCAAGGCAAAGATTTTGTAATGGTCGTCATAGATCAGTTTAGTAAGATGGCACACTTTGTGCCTTACACCAAGACTAATGACGCTTCGACTATTGCTTCTCTTTTCTTGCAAGAGATTGTGTGGATATACGATATGCCAAGAGGTGTAGTCTCTAACAAAGACCTAAAGTTTTTAAGTCATTTCTAGGAAACCCTGTAACATCAGCTAGGGACCAAATTACTCTTCGATACCTCATGTCACCCCCAAACTGATGGCCAAACAGAGGTAGTTAATCGTACTTTGGGGTTACTGCTCCAAGCTGCAATGAGCAAGAACTTATCTGATTGGGACGTCTGCCTGCTAATGATCGAGTTCACTTATAATCGAACAGTACATGACACCACTAAGCAAAGTCCCTTCGAAGTGGTCTATGAATTCAATCTTGAGTTACCCCTCGACCACGCCCCTTTACCAATACCCATGCAAGAGGACCCTAACACATCGACCAGAGTACAATCCTTTCAGTATATCTATGATAAGATTACTCGACATATCGACCAAGTTGCTAGAAGAATACAAGAAAAGACCAAGGGTAGAACAGCTAAGTGATTTCAGTCGAGAGACTTAATGTGGTTGTACCTCAGCAAGGAGTGGTTCCCAAACAAGAGGAGGAACAAATTATCTGCAAGAGTGAAAGGACCTTTTAAAATCCTCTAGAAAATCAATGACAATGCCTACAGGTTAGAATTGCCCAAGGATTATGGGGTTTCTGATGCCTTTAATATTGCCGACCTTAGTCCATATCAACTTAATGGAGAACTGAGCGAACACCATTTGAATTTGATCCTAAATCCAAAACAACCCAGAGGGAATGAGGGAATCAAGCTATCGGACCTCTGACCTGCAGTTGAGCTAAAGGACTGAAGGGGCTAACACGATGAATCCTTCTGTTTCAACCAACCCCTACCAAATTCGAATACTTCCTTGCCAAGTCACCTTTCATGCCGTATCATATGACCGCCCATTTTTCTATGGTATGCTGAGTTGATGATTACTCTCTAGCGTTGAGCTAACCAATTACTCAGCATCTTCCTTATAGAGAAGGTGAAAGAGAAAGTTCAGATTGATTAAGCTATTCCTATTTGAACAAGCCCATCTATTTGTACTTTTTGTTTGCATCATCTAATAACCTCGTTAATATAGCATCGACACGTGCAAAGTATCATATGCAAAATTCGTTGCACCAATGATTGTTTTTTCTTATATATTCATTTTTACCCTTTTGTATCAAGTACATTACTTCCTTAGGAAATGCTCTTTTATCTTTTCCTTTTTAAGTAAGTTGCCCTAACTTATAGGTATAAATTCCCTTATACTTATAACAGAGATCAGGTCATTCTTAATATATACTTCGAGTAGTTTTCTTCCTTACATAAACACTATTTGTTTACTCTCGACATCGTTTTTATCTTCTCCCTTAAGCAAGGTTAAGTGATGAGTAACCTCACTAGACCAATTCATGCGTCATATCGAATTATGTCGTAAGTCCTCAGAAGTTCCATTGGTGCGTCATATCCTCTAGAGTTGTTCGTGGGTTTTACTTACTATTTCATTTCTCATTTGTACCCTTTTCGCCCTTTTCCCATTAATCCTTTTTCGAGCTTTCTGCAAGCTTGAACCCATCCAGCGACCGACCTTATCTGTTCTTGGTCACGATTTGTAACAACTTCCCCTAAAGGCTCAAATGTGATCACTATGTTGTAACAATCAATAGTTGCCTGGTATCTTGCTAACTACTCTATACCTAAGATTATGTCGAAGTCTAACATGTTTAGCACTAATAAGTTTTCTCGTAGAATCCTCCCTTTTACAACAATCTCTATGTTCCGACATACTCTACTCAAAACAATTTCACTCATTATGTATTCATAATTAAGGGGGTGTCCAAAAATACAACATATAATACATAAGCATTTACTATAAGTTCAGCAATGTAAGAACGAAACGCTTTAGTATCAAATAAAACATGTACACTTTGGTTAAGAATAGTGAGCATACCTGCTAAAGTATCTACCTTAAAAATCTCCCGACTTTGACATTATTACTGAAGCACAAAGACCCAAGCCAGTGTACTCTGGTAACTTCATAGTTAGGGTCGAACAGCTCTAGCGGTATTCTAACTAGTAGTAAGCTAAGGGGTTTGAACATGTTGTTTCCCTGTTTTCGTGCATTATGTTGCTCAGTGACCTCTTTGATTATATCAGAAGCAAAAACCTTGGTGCATCAAAGTCGATTCTTTACGATCCTTATTGATATACCCAGTCTAACAGCATAAAAATTAGGTACCTAGAGTCCATTTACACTTTGAAATATCATGTAGTCTATAGCAATGGGTGCACTTAGCCGCCACTACCATAGGTAGTCAAGCTGGTACTAGAGCTAGCTACATAACTGACCTAGGCAATACAAATAGTGGTTTGCCACTCTCTCTTATAATAATGCCCAATACAGGTTTCTTAAACCTCTTTAGTTGTCCATAACTAAGCTTAAGCCTCTTACCTAGGGCCTTCTTCTTTCTATGAGCTAGTGGCTCCTCCTTTTTTTTTTTCATGCCCTACTCTAAGCTTCTAGCTTGCTCGACTATCTTAGCATATGTACCCTTAAACCCTGCTATTCTTTCCTGTAGCTCAAGCTCTAACCCAAAAGCAAATCGTCCAGTATGTGACCTCTCATTTCTTCTAATCAGCTCTTGATGCATCTCCAAGGTCATATACATGGAGAAGCACCACAACAAAAGGGAACGAAAAAAAGCAAAGGGGGATTAGCAAATCTGGGTAGCTATTATGATATCCCATGAATCAATAATCAAGACATAAATATCTAAGTATTAAGAGAAAACCTTATCCTTGTACGATTAAAGCCAATAGTTGATCTAGGGCATTCAGGAAAATAAACCAATTAAGTTAGAAACTTACGAGAAACATAATAACCCTAATCAAGGAATTTTCGTACATTTGGAAGTCAATAATATAATAAGATATCGATAATACAATCAAAATAGTAAGGATTTACTTTATATGAGCTACTAAAATTGCATTTAGAGCAACTATACCCAAATTTAGCGCTTCCAATAAAAACTTATCCTATTGAGTCCAAACTTTATAACTATGATGGAAATATTAGTCGAAGTGACCTAGTGAAGTTAGATTTCAAAAACTTTATGAAGACTTAGAGTATGACGAGGATTTAGAGATAAGTTAATTAGGTTATAAAGTGAATTAATATAACATAATATGCTATATGAGTATACACGTATTTTTATGAATATATCCAATATATATAATAATTATACTCGTAAATTAACCTGAAATAATATAATTATTCATAATAAACGATAAATTAGCAAAATTAAATAGGAAAAATATCTTAAAAGTAAAACACATGCTAGAAACATGATATATGTATATAATTACTCATTACATGTGTGATATATATAGGATATATAGCCGTATATTGACAAAATCATTAAATACTAACATACCCTAAAATATTATCTAAAATTTATATAAAAAAATAAGAGACAACTTGGAATATGATTAGGTTAAATGTGGAGCAACTTAAAAAGGATAAGCAGCTACATTAAAAGCAAATTTATGAAAATTTGACACCTCTTACTATATGTTTTTCAAGGAAAATATTAAACTAAATTACTTAACAATTAAGAAAAAAATTTGACCAACCCTAATTACTATAAATATGACTCCCCTACGTCAGATTCATGTTTAGGAACCTAAAATATAGAAAGAAAAAAATCATTAAAAAATCAAAGGAAAATATAAAATATCATAACAAAAACAGAGCAAGGTCCAAGCTACAATAGTTGCCCAACTAAACGATGATCTACTGTAATACCCTTCCACCACTATGGAGCACCACCAGCACCCTTGTCAACGGAAATACCCCCACCGGCGAACGGTAGCTAGAGCACGTATGAACATGTCGATCAATTTTCTTCCATGTTTTTCTTATAATTTCTAAAAATATTAAATTAAGTTAGAAAATTATGAAAAAAAAAAATCATATCCATCTTATTTTAAATATACTTTCATGTTGTATATATTTTTTTAAATTATGATTATTTTATGTACATGCTTAAGAAAATCACTATTCATTCGAATTTTTATTTTCAAAATAAATATACTAAGTGATATAGTTTCTAGCTTAAATTTTTTGTATAGAATACACATAATATATTTGATTACTATGTAGTCAAATTTTTAATTTATGTACGTTAAATATTTATTGTATTTTTACCCTAAAAAATGGATAGAATTAGTGTGAACTTATGAAATAACTAGATTTTTATAAAATTAATTAATGAAATAGATATCCAATAACTTTTGGTAATTCATAATGATGTTAGGATATATTGAAAACAATTTTTTATAAAAAGGATAATGTTTGGTTAATTAAATGCAATTTAGGGGTACAAATGTAACTATAGGTATATAGGTGATAAACTTGATAGCACGAAACCATATATTGATTGAATTCCTCATATTTTTAGGAATCTATAGAAATTTTTGAGGAATTATTTGATGAGCTAAGCTATTTATCATAAATTTTAGTAGTAAAATAGCTTAATTTACTAATAGGGACACGTTTTTAGTAATAATATGCTAAAATGTTATAAATATTGAAATGAAACCTATACATGTACATACTAGTTAGATCTAGTGAAAATTAATTTTTAACTTATTTAGTAATAATTATATGACCGGGTCATGATATATACCCATTAGGGTAACGTATTACTTATATTATTAAGCTATATTAACAAATTATATAAAATATAGTCCATTTACATAAAATGAATATAATATAACAATACTTATTATACGAGCATATAGATATAATATAAAGCTAAAAATTCACTTTAGAAGCTGTTTTTCGAAATAGAATTCATAATACGTATCGTTAAGTATATATAAACCCAATGACACTGCTTTTACTAAAATCAGATAATCTTAAATAATATAACCTATATCTCTATAATATTATAAGAATTTATGAACTATAATAACTTGATTGTAATTAAAACATAAATTGACTAATTAAAGGTACATTTCGATACGATCGAAACAATATATTAATAGTATAACCACATATATTATTGACACATAATAACTTAACTTAACTTATATAATAAAACTATATTTTGCAATAAAATAGTAATAAACCGTAGATATATAAATTTATATATATATATATATATATAACTTTAGAAGGAAATAAGAGCAGATAGAATCTTAACGTTTTCGTAACCTTTATGAAAATTAAATCTGGGTTATATATATATAAGATCTCTTAGTGAGCAGAGCCACAAAAATACAAATATTTCATAGTGAGCGTCAAGACAGGTAAGTGGGATCAATGCTTAACAACATTTTAGGATATTATTTTAGAATATCAAGAGACTTTGGTATGTATTTGCTTGTGCTTGCTGTTAGCTGTTTGTGTATGTGCAGTGCTTGTGTTTGAGATTTGACTTGTAGTGATTAGAGCAAAGCTCCATGTTATGGTTGTTCTATGGATATTATGCTTAAATTGTTAAAGCTTGGTTGATTACCTTAAAAATAAACTAACTCAAATTTAGCTTAGCAACTAACTTGATATGCATCACAACCTATAAAGGATAACGACTAAGATTCTTGAGCTAAACACGGACTCCCTTCGATAAGGATAGCCAAAATAGTTATTTCTCCATCCTTGGCCGAACTAAGTGACGATAGAGGAGGTCGTAGCAAGGTTGAGGGTTGTAGTTTGAAGGTGGTCACAAGAGGAGGGAGTTCTCCATTGCATAAGCCCCGGTTTGGTTTCAATTCGCGAGTGCACAACATCAATCTTCTCAACTCAGATTAGAGTAAGCATAATTTCTCTAATCTCATGACGGATCGAATAATATCGTGCAATGACATTTTCTTATACATGAATTACATCTAACTAACTTAGTTGAAAACTTTGCTTATGATGTGTTGAATGTATACTTCTGTTTCTGCCCCACTTACTGAGCAAGTTGTTGTTCATTTCCCTATAGTTGTTTTGCATGTTCTAAATGGATTATAAGTACCTATCCAAAACTAGAGCACTAGAAAACTAAGATAAGGCATAGGGCATAATAGGAAATAGTCAGTTTTTGTCCTTGATATTGACTTTCTTAATTTTTAAGGGAAACTATACAGTACTCCTCAAGGGGGCTTAGTAGTTTTTAATATTCTAATATGTATAAGAAATGATATATACCTGTAGGATTTACTACCACTCTTTTGCAAATTCAAATTGATAAATTAAAAATTTATTTTTAACAAATTATTTCAAACGATTACTCCATAGGTTATTATCAAACAGGTATCAAATTAGACACTTTAAAGGGATAGAGTTGAGTATGTTTAATATGAACCAAGTATAGGATAACAACTATAAGGACAGTTTTTATCTTAGGATGGCTCATACGGTAGGATTGTTACATCTTCAGCTTTTTTGGGTGTGATAGCTACCAATAAGATATAACACGCCAATCGATCCTACTCGGCCTACAATTCACCAAATGTAACTCATTGGTCTGAACTATAAGGTCACTCACTACTACTCTTTACAAAAGGGAATAGATAAGAGTTAAGAGATAAACAAGAGCACTAAAGTTGCTTGGGAAAGAAAAACTATGATAAGCAATAATGCAACAACATATTATCTACATACAAGTTAATAGGGTTTATATACTAACCCTACTAGGGTTACAAGACATACTTGGAAAAGACAAAAGGGTAATTTATAAATGGAATATATGAAACATACTAAAAAGGCAAAAGGGACAAAGAATATTATATATTGAAAAAGTAAGGAATCCTTTGGAATGTTATGCTAGAAGATACATGTCAAGAGGTGTTTGGAAGCTTGTAGTGCGATTGGCTAAGTTGTAACGAATTCTGAGGCTGCGCAACAGTTGTCGAATCTTACTCAGACGAGGTCATAAGAGAGTCAATAGTTAGAGCTAACCCAGTTTGGTTTGGGTCAAAGCTTAAGTACTCAAGGGTGTTATGATCCTGTACAGGTTAGGTGTCTTGGCAGCTCGGCTTAGTCTAAGGTCTAAAGTTGGTCAAATTGGACATTGTCTGAATCATGCTAAAAGCTCAATAATAGGAATGGCTATTCAGTAGTTCAACATGATTGCATGGAGGCTCAGAAACTATGTTAGCACTTATGAAAGCTCAACACTTAGGTCAACGATACTGTAAAAGATGGAGATTAGAATACAAATCCTTATCTTGAATGGGGTTTTGAGCTAGTATTCTCTATGTGAATCCTTACAATCCTCTAGCTTAGCTGTATATGACTAGTTCGAAGAGTTGATTCCTATCATCTACTTGGGGTTTGAAAAGATTTGCCCTCAAATTTGAAGAGGTCTATAGCTCTTGCTTTGTCCTAGCATTTGCTGGGTCTTCTTCTAGTTTGTAGGGGAATTAAGTCAGACATATTGAAGGTAGAGGAAATACCATAGTTTTCGGCTAATTTAATATAGTAAGCATTGTAGTTGACCTTCTTCGGGAATTTAAACGGACCATCAACTCATTGAGATAGCTTACTTTCTCTCAGATGACAAAATCGTTCTCAGTTGAGGTGAATCCATACTAAGTCACCTAGTCTAAAATAAACAATTCGGTGGCCACAGCTATCGATCTCTTGTTGTCTTTGATTGAACTTGGTAATCTTTCTTGCCATGAACTAGTGCAGTTCTTATATTTCTTAAGCTCGAGTGACTCCGAATTGACTTTCTTTAGTAGCTATGGAGGTACCAATCAAATCTAGGGGGATAGTGAGATTAAGGCCATAAATAACCTCAAAATGAATTTTCCCAGTTGTATTGTGATTAGTTTAGTTGTATACGAACTTCACATCTGGTAGGTACAAATCCTAATCTTTTAAATTCTTTCCCACGACAGCTCGATATAGATTACCTAACGTCCTATTCACCACTTCAGTTTGGTCATCAGTCTGAGGGTAGCTATTAAAGCTGAACACAAGTTTAGCTCCAAGGCTCCTCCAAAGTGTCTTCCAAAAATAGCTCAAGAATTTTGTATCTCGATATGAAACAATGGTCTTCGATACTCTATGTAGTCAAACAACTTCTTGTAAAAACAAAGCAACAATATATAAAGCATCATCAGTTCGATGGTATGGAATGAAGTGTGTTATTTTACTAAAGTGGTCCATTATGATAAAGATTGAATCTTTTCCCCTAGATGTCCAGGGTAACCCTATGATAAAGTCCATGCTGAGGTCAATTCGAGGTGAGATTAGTGTAGGTAAATGCATATACTCTCTATGTAGTTCTCTCTTTCCCTTAAGCCTCTTGCAAACTTCGCAACTACTGACTACCTTATAAACATCCTTGGTTAAATTAGGCCAATAAAAGTTTTTCTTTCAATAAGTTGGTTGTTTTGGTCTCTTCAAAATGACTAGATAATCTACAACTATGAGCTTCCCTAACTAATAACTCATGTGTAGAACAACTCGGTATATATAACCTTCTTTCCTTGAACAGATAGTCATCTTTGAGGTAATAGCCTCCAACAGTAACTCCTTACTGCTCGAGAATATGACCAAAATAGGGTTAGTGAGCATATTATTCGATGATAAATGAAAACCCCAATTATTTCATCTACGGTGTGGTCAATAAGGTTTGCTATAGTGACAAGGCATTTACGATCATGTTAGCACTACCCTTTTTATGTCGAATCACATAGGAAAAACCTTCCATAAATTCTAACCACTTTGCTTGCCTTTTCAAAAATTTGTTCTGACTTTCAAGATGCTTCAAGGACTTATGGTCCATATAAATTACGAACTTTCATAGTAGTAAATGGTATTGCTACACAGTAAAGGCTCAGAAAAGTAAGTATAACTCTTTCTTATACACAAAATAGTTTATCGCGGCACTACTGAGCTTTTCACTATGGTAAGCAACTGATCATTGTTCCTACATTAGAACTGCACTAATGCCAATGCTTGACTATAGACACCTTATTTTTGTTTCATGTAATTTTATAAATTTTTAGAATAGGGAAAAAGGGTCCTAATTCAAAAAAATACAAAAAAAAAGGAAGAAGAAGAAAGTTTAGAAAATTACAAAAAAGTAGAAAATTAAAAAAAAATAAAAAGATATAAAATAGAAAATTTAAAAGAAGAAGAAGAAAATGAAAAAAATAGAAAGATAGAATCTTTTTAGGAAAAGTCGACTTTTTATTTTTAGTTTTAGTAGTTTTTAAGAAAAATAAGAATTTGAAGCAATATTGGGGTCTGATAACTATTATTTTAAATACATTTCATATGGTGATTTTATAGTATTTCCCTTACATCTTTGGTTTTCTTTGAAGAAATTGATACTTAATTGAGTAAAATTTTGATTTCAAGGTTTAAACGCGTTTTCGGATTGAAAACAAAGAAAAGGAATCAAGTTTCACTAAATTTAGAGTTTAAATAAATGAGTTATGAAGTTTTGAAGTTACATAAATAATAGGAATTTTGGTCAAAAAGTTACACAGTTTGAGACACAACTGTATCCCTAAGCTGTGTCAATCCAGAAAGATTTGCCAAGGTCAGAAAGTTACACGACCTGGAGACACAACTGTGCCCCAGGCTATGTCTGGTGACGAAAAAAGAAACCTTACAATACATTATAAAAAGACTTACTAGGGTTTTGCACATAGTTTTGGACATTCAAAAGAGAAGAGACTTAAAGAGAAGGAGAAGAAAAAGGTGAAAGCAACACTCAACTTCAAGATTGAAGAGATTTTTCATCAACAAAAGAAGTTTTTCATGTTTTATTTATTGATTTTGTTGCAATTCGTTTTTAGTTTCATTATGATAGCTTAAAATTCTTATATTTAGGATTATGGAACCTAGGGTTTCATGTGACTAATAGATTGATTGATAATTTTCAATAAAGTTTCTATCTTTTCTCGATTCAATTATGTTATTTAATTGTTAATTGATATTTCTACGGTATCAATCTATGATATTATGCATGATGATTGAGAAATCACATGTGTAATGAGATCTTGACATAATTAGAGAGAATTACATGTATATTTAGAGATAAGATACATGATTATTCCGGAAATTTGTTCTTTTGTGTGGAAATTCATTATACATTAATGCGATTCTAAATTATATTACTAAGTGAAGAGATTCCGGTAAATAATTTAGAATTAGGGTTAATATGCTTGAGAAAGGTGTTACCTTTAATTGTGAATTCCTCCGGTGAAGAATAATAGAGATTGAATTGGATATATTTTAAGCGGTTACATGTTAAATACTAAGGGAAATAATTCCTAAATACATTATTACCTTCTTGAAGTTGTTCTTAATTTTATTGCTTTCTAAATTGCTTAATCAAGTCTCATAATTAGGTTAGTTTGTTGATTTTAGTATTTTTAATTCATTTAACTCATCACAATTTTTCGGTTAGATAGTAGAGTTAAGGTTAATATTAGTACTCGAAGTCTCTGAAGGATTGACTCGGACTCACATCCGCTATATTAAAATTGATAGGTGCACTTGCCCAGATATAAAGTTTTTAGCGCCGCTGCCAGGGAAATTTCGATATTAAGAACACTAGTTGCTTTATTACTTTGACGATTTTTCTTTTCTCTTTTGTTTTCATTATTTATTTTTATTACCTAGAGCTGCAATTGATTCTATATTTCTTACCCTTGTAGTGCATGACCCGAAGCAACTCAGAAGATTTGGTAGAACTTAATCCTGAAATTAAGAAAACTATCCTTCAAAATTTGAGATTGCAACCTAGACAAACTGTGGCTACCATAGAAGACAAGTCAATCGTTGAGATTAAGGAAGAGGGTGAAGAGGCTAACACTAAATTCATCGATCAAGAAGATCCATCGCACATGGCTAACAACAGTAATGAAGCAAATCGAATTATGTCCGACTATTCAAGGCCTACACTTATAGGAGTTGACTCTAGTATCACAAGGCCAACTGTCGCGGCTAATAACTTCCAAATTGCACCCAACATCATAAAAATGGTGCAACAATATGTTCAGTTTAACAACCTCCAAGATGAAGATCCTAATGCCCACATCTCTAGCTTTCTAGAGATTTGTGATACATTTAAAATCAACGGAACCACGGATGATGTCATCCGACTGCGACTATTTCCTTTTTCCTTAAGGGGTAGAGCAAAGCAGTGGTTGAACTTCCTAACACAAAATTCAATCACAACTTAGAATGAATTGGTAGAGAAATTCTTGGAGAAGTATTTCCCACCTACGAAGACCACTAAACTTCGGAATGACATTTTTTGTTTTGCCTAATTAGAAGCGGAGACTCTATATGACACTTGGGAGCAATTCAAGGACTTGCTCAGGAAGTGCCCACATCATGGCCTCCCACTATGGATGCAGATTCAAACCTCCTATAATGGTCTCAATTTATCAACAAGACAGATGATTGATGCATCCACAGGAGGTACTTTGAACACAAAGACACCCGAGCAAGCACAAAACCTGATTGAAGGAATAGCAATGAACAATTATCAATGGGAAAGTACTAAAGCCAAGCAAAAGGTTATGGGAATTTATGATGTGGACTTGATTATTGCTCTGGTAACTAAGGTGGATCTATTAAGTAAGAAGATTGATGCACTCTCTGTTGGCCCTCAATAAGTACAATTGGATGTAAGTGACTTTAGTATGCAGGGTTATGGAGCACAAGAACAACTGGAACAGGTAGATTTTCTAGGAAATCCACCTAGGCAACAAAATAACCCCTACAACAACACTTATAATCCCGGATGGAGGAATCACCCCAATTTCTCATGGGGAAATCAAACAAAGGCCAGCAGAAGACTAAATTTAGCCCACTTGGATTTCAAAGACCATTACCACCTCTTCTTCCTCAAGAAAAGAAGTCTAGTGTGGAAGAACTTCTCACTAAATATATTCAAGGTAATGAAGCTCGGCTATCTAATATTGAATCATCGTTAAGAAATCAAGAGGCTTCCAATCGCAATCTTGAGAATCAAATTGGTCAACTTGCAAAAATGACCTCTGAGAGGCAACAAGGGACGCTCCTAGGGAATACCGAGGTCAATCCTAGGGAACATGTTAATGCAGTGACCTTAAGAAATGATAGAAAACTGCAAGTAGAGAAGAAGGATGGTAAGGTAGTAGTTAAGAAAGAAGTGGAAGTCAACCGTAAGGAATATGCAAAGCCACTAAAATCAAAAGAAAGTATAGAATCACCAAAAGTGAAGGAGTACAAGCCTCCCATCCCTTACCTACAGCTCCTTAAGCAAAGTTACACTGTATCAGAATAAGGAATTCGGTAAATTTCTTGATGTTTTCAAACAATTACACATTAACTTACTTCTTGTTGATGTCATCTTGCAGATACCAAAGTATGCGAAATTTCTAAAAGATCTTCTATTAAACAAGAGGAAGTTAGAGGTGCTTATAACTGTCACATTGAACGAAGAATGCTTGGCACTTCTCCAGAAAAAGCTGCCACAAAAATTAAACGATCCAGGGAGTTTCACTATCCCTTGTATGTTTAGCAATTTGTTAGTAGATAATGCTTTGCCAGACTTAGGAGCTAGTGTAAATTTGATGCCGTATAAATTGTTCAAAAATCTAGGGTTAGGAAAACCTAAATTAACGCGCATGGGTATTCAATTAGCCGATAGGTTTATCACAAACCCTAGAGGCATCATAGAGGATATTTTAATGCAAGTAAACAAATTCATCTTTCCCATAGATTTTGTTATACTTGATATAGATGAAGATATTGAGGTGCCAATCATTTTAGGTCAACCTTTCCTAGCCACTGCTAAGGCTATTTTTGACGTTAGTGGGCATAAGTTGATATTACGGGTCGGGGATAATGAAATAGTTTTTAAAACTCCAAAGGCAACGAACAAATTTCTTAACGCAGAGGACATATGTCACAATGTTAATGCCACTAATGTCATTACATCTACATATGTGCAAGAAACGCTTGCCAAAGATTCCTCAAGCTATTGCTTGCAAAAGGGAGATGAAAATTTGGTGACCAACCCCAATCATGCAGAAGTGATAGCTCAAATAGAAGTTCATAAATCCATTGTGGACAAGAAAGGGATTGATCCATTCCATAAGCCAAAGGATCTTAAGTTAAGATCTTTCAACGAGAAGCCACCAATTTTGGAACCAAAACTATCAAGAAATTGTTTGGAATATGTCTTTGCGGTGAAAAGTTCAAAACTCCCAATGACAACCGCATCTAAGCTAAAAGCAGCCAAAATGAAGAAATTTAGGCTACATGAATTTGATAAGTGGCATGATAAGGAGAGAAACTATGGAAGTTATGCACCAATGAAATGGAATTAGCAAGATCAATGGCCAACAGGTAAATTTACACTCGTATGGAGAGTTCGAAAGCGAGATACAGGAGGAGTCCTATCTCCAGTTGGATAAAGAATCATGAATTACAAGACGTATCCCATTGAGTTGTCGACATTAACTGTAGCGCTTCTTGGGAGGCAACCCATGTCTACCTTTGCTCACCATTTAGTTCTTTTAGTTTATTGCATTTTATTTTTCTTTTATTTAGCTTTGCTTTGCTTCTTTTAATTTGCTTCAATTTTAGTCATAGGCTTTTCTTTTTAGTTAAATTTTTTTTTCTTTCTTTAGTTTTCTTTATCTTATTTTTCTAGTTTAAGTACTTTTATTTCTTTAAGTTTCTTTTATTTTTAAATTCATGAATTGAGGCTAGGCCAAAAAAAAAAAAAAAAACAGAAAGTTACACGAGCATGGGACACAGCTGTATCCCAACCCGTGTCCATCCAGGCCCCTTCAATGGACCGTCACCACAGAAAGTTACATGGGCATGAGACACGGTTGTGTCCTAGCCCGTGTGCATCCAGCAAGATGCATCTGCTATAGAAAGTTACACGGGTGTGGGATACGATTGTGTCCCAGCCCGTGTTTACCCAGGAACATACACCCAAAACAGAAAGTTACACGGGTGCCCCTTACACGGGCGTAGGACACAGTTGTGTCCCAGCCCGTGTTCACACAGCACCTACACAATATATACACATATTGCACAACACTATCATAACATAAACACACACTCTCAAACACTTACGGACACACACAAATTCACTTCACCATTCATCTTCTCTCCACCTTCTCCTCACATTTTACTTTTCATCAACAAATTTCTTCATCAAATCGAACCCAATCCAAGTAGTCAATGGAAAATCATGAAAAGTAAATCGTTCAAAGGAGGTCCAAATCTATTACATCATCTTCCACTCATGAGGGCACTATTGTTGAGCTACTAGTCACCCTTCCTCCACTAGAGTATCTTATGCTTCAAGGTAGGGAAGTATTAGTTTCTTTTTCAATACATGTATTTCCTTTTTCCCTATGATCTTTTTATCATTTCATATCTTGCTATTGTGCTTTCTTAGTTGTACATTGAGGACAATGTACATTCTTATGTGTGGGGAAAGGATATATATGAATTTGTTACTGTTTAGGAGACCAATTATTCACATTTGACCCAATTAATTTTTAAGTTAACTTGCAATAGGTGATTAACAAGTGTTGGACCAAATCAACTATGTCATCTTGATCATTATTGATTTTATTATACTTTACCAGAATTGATTAGTCAAATCTTTGGAGGGCAAAGTTACGAGTTATTTAGCTTGGGACCTTAAGACTTGAGATTGGAATAACATTACTAATTGAGAGTTAGTCATGGTTATTTTTAAATTTACTTTTATGTACACCTTTTTCTTAGAAATTTTTAGAGCCCCATAATTCTTAGCAAACAAACAAATGAAATTCTTCTTCTGAGAAACCCCTAAAAAATCACCATGATTGGAGGTAAAAAGTAATAACAAGTGTATGAATAGTTAAAAAATTGGTAAGGATTCGTCTTGATCCATCAGAAGAGCAAGATTGAGTCCCAATGCCAATACTAATGAAAAAAATTGGTATGGATCGGCCTTAGTCCATCAAAAGAGCAAGGTTCTCTCCTGCTATCAATATAAGGGATAAGTTGGTATGGATCGGTCTTGGTCCGTCAGAAGAGCGAGATTCTTTCCCTCTAGCAACACAATTATCCATTAAATAAAGTAAATTTAAAAACCTCCCATCAAAAGCATGAACTAGGGGATTGATCAGAGGATGAGTGGATGTAAAATGTATTTGTTTTGGATTATGGTGCTTAGTGAGATTGAAGAGAGAATTGTATACATTTTAATCAAATAGACAAAATTTTTATGACTCTTTCCTAGTTGGCGAGATGTTAAATCTAATTTCTAGTTTAGGAATCCTTAATTAAATGACTTGGGTAAACTTTGACTTCCATAAATTAACTAGTGAACTCTGGTATTAAGTATTGTTGGAGCATTCGAATATGGTCTGGTGAAATTATGACATTGTTACGGTTGAAATTGCTTGACTTTATTATTGCAAGTTAATTGAAAATTATTTTCTTACCTTTCTTCAAGTCAAGTGTATTCATTTACCGGTTTCCTAAGTAGTGAGAAATTTTGTTTAGCATTTCTTATCTCGAAATTTTTGTTTTGATTTATTTGCTTGAGGACAAGCAAATGCTCAAGTGTGGAGAAGTTTGATAACTCTTATTTTAAATACATTTCACATGGTGATTTTATAGTATTTCCCTTACAACTTTGGTTTTCTTTAAAGAAATTGATACTTAATTGAGTAAAATTTTGATTTCAAAGTTTGAACGCGTTCTCGAATTGAAAACGAATAAAAGGAATAAAGTTTCACTCAATTTGGAGTTCAAATGAATGAGTTGTGAAGTTTTGAATTTACATAAATAATAGGAATTTTAGTCAGAAAGTTACACAGTCTAGGATACAACTGTGTCCTTAGGCTGTGTCCATCCAGGAAGATTTGCTAAGGTCAGAAAGTTACACGACTTAGGGACACGACTTAGGGACACAACTATATCCCAGGCTGTGTCTAGTGACGAAAAAAAAAACCTTACAATACATTATAAAAGGACTTACTAGGGTTTCGCACATAGTTTTGGACATTCAAAAGAGAAGAGACTTAAAAAGAAGGAGAAGAAAAAGGCGAAAGCAACACTCAATTTCAAGATTGAAAAGATTTTTTATCAATAAAAGGAGTTTTTTATGTTTTATTTATTGATTTTGTTGCAATTCGTTTTTAGTTTCATTATGATAATTTTCAATAAAGTTTCTATCTTTTCTTGATTCAATTATGTTATTTAATTATTAATTGATATTTCTAGGGTATCAATCTATGATATTATGCATGATGATTGAGAAATCACATGTGTAATGAGATCTTGACATAATTGGAGAGAATTACATGTGTACTTAGAGATAAGATACATGATTATTCCGGAAAGTTGTTCTTTTGTGTGGAAATTCATTATACATTAATGTGATTCTAAATTATATTACTAAGTGAAGAGATTCCGGTAAATAATTTAGGATTAGGGTTAATATGCTTGAGAAAGGTGTTACCTTTAATTGTGAATTCCTCCGGTAAAGAATAATAGAGATTGAATTGGATATATTTTAAGCGGTTACATGTTAAATACTAAGGGAAATAATTCTTAAATACGTTATTACATTCTTGAAGTCGTTCTTAATTTTATTGCTTTCTAAATTGTTTAATCAAGTCTCATAATTAGGTTAGTTTGTTAATTTTAGTATTTTTAATTCATTCAACTCATCACAATTTTCCTGTTAGATAGTAGAGCTAAGGTTAATATTAGTACTCGAAGTCTCTGAGGAATTGACTCGAACTCATATCCGCTATATTAAAACTGATGAGTGCACTTGCCTAGATATCAGGGTCATTAGGTTTGGTTTAGTCAATTATCTAATTAGGTTTTAGGAGGTCATATAGTTTAAATATAATTTGTTTGCAATAGAATTGGGGTATGGGCCTAGGGGACAACAGCCCATCTAGTTAAGCACTTAGACTTGGTAAAGGAGAATGAATTAAAGGCCTTAGGTTCAATTCGAACATGGCATAAAATGCACCTTTAATTTTTTGATCTCTTCCGTCTACCTTGTATTATGATCTGGTTGGATCATGTGTCCAATCTGACACATGGCGAAAAAGCTTTGGATCGCGTAGATGACATGGCACCACATAGCGCCACATCATCGTCTCTTTCTTCTACTTTCCCTTATTTTCCTTTCCTTTCTTGCATGCACACAACTTCCCCCCTCTACTTCTCCTTGATTTTTCATGCATATGGCATACGTAAAAGCGTGATTTAATGATCAAATCTTATGCTATGCATAACCCTCTTCACATTAAACCTTGAAAAATATCCAAATATATCCATTTAAAGGGTTAAAATGTGGGTTGAAGATCGAGAAATGCTCGAAAGCATGGATTTTTTTCAGCTCATATCGCGTAATTTAAGCTTGTAAATTAGTTTTCGAAGCTTCTATTGGCTATCTAGAATAAGGATCAACATTCACGAGTCATTACTTTCTATCAAATTATGATTATTTCATTCAACTCGAAAATCACTATGGTTTGAAACCTATATTTGTGATTTTTGATTTAATGCAATTAAAGGAGTTTCCAAACTATTTTGAGATGGGATTAGTATGAAAAGTAGTTGAGGAATTCATTTTAAGCATCAATTCTCAGTTTCATTCCCTCCCCTCCTTATTTTTTTGAATTTTCTCTCTTTAGCATCGGCTTTGTTTCTCCCTCTAATTCCTTATTCTCGTATAGTGAGATTCAAACCAAGCTACTAACATCTCAAGCTTCCCTAGTGTAAGCCCCGTAATAAAGTGTTTGGGATTTGGTCCGTAAAATTTAGAATAATCAAGTAAGTTGTCTAATTAAGCTTAAATTTTACAACAAAATTAGGAATATTAGTAAAAGTGATTTTATGAGTTTGGATTTAAGAAAATTAATAATAAAATAATTAAATATCATAACATTGAATTATATGTATATTACCCGTTATCTATCGGAAACACATAAAACGAGTTTTGATAATTGACGAATTAATAAAAATAAATTATATGTACACTAAAAATCATAAAATAACTTAAATAATATTTAAGAGTATTTATTTGTATCATATATATTTACGTGTAGGTAAAAATATGCGAAATTACTTAAAATATAAAAAATATGCTAATTAATTAAAGGAAATTCATAAAAAAATTAAGGAAAAATCAAGAAAACCATAAAAATATGTGGAATTATCCAAAAATGGGTTATGGTAAGCTAAAAATTAAAGAAGGGAAATCAACTAATGATATCAAAACAATTAGAAAGTAAAAAAAAAAAAGGAAAAGATAAGGGACATATGGCAAGTAGAAATTAAAAGAAAACATTAAATCAACCCTATGAATTCAGAAACTCACCTTTAATCCTCATTTGAGTCAATTTCGAAGTTAAAAAAATTCGAGAGAAGTTGAGAAGAAGAGAGAAACCAATTTTAGAAAAAATTACGTAATTAGTGTGTAATTAAAGCATATAAGGAGATCCTATATCCAACGACCATCTGGAGAGGAACGGCCACCACCACCAGATAGTGGACCCTTCACCTAGAGCTTCCAATAAGGATGGGTTTCTATTTATTTTCCAAATTTGTTTAATTTCTTAAAAATATCAACTATGTTTGGAAAATTATAAATTTTGGTATTCTAAAATATTTTTATATGTAGATTTAGGAAAAAACTATCAATTCGATAAAACCAATCCTTGAGATATACTACTCTTAAGAAATGACTAAACTTGGGATAATTTTTTATATCGAAATAAATGATCTTAATAGTATAGTTTTGAGCCCAAAATTTTTTTATAGCCTATTTACAATGTTTGTAATAGTGTTATGAAGAGATTTTCCAAAAATTAATTTTAAAAAATTTTAGATAATTTTTTAAGCCTTAAAATGATAAATAAAAGAGTGATTTTGGGCTTATTTTGGTAAATTAATTATAAGTTTATGTAAATACTAATTTAGCATATAATTAGGAATCTTGACATGTAATTTATTGATGTATGATGGTATTTGTAGAGTTTAGAATTTTAATTGTGTATATGCATATTAGGCAATAATAATAAATGAATAATGGGTAAAAGTATATAATTAAGCTAATTTTATGATTTGAAGATTAATTAGTTATAAATTCTGATTTAGGATATAATTAGACATTTTGATATGTTATTAAATGATGAAAGATGATATATATAGTGTTAGAAGTGTTAGATAGGTGATATAAGTGTATAATATATAATAATACATAATATGTGTATATAGGAATTAAATGGGTAGAAAATATTAGGTTAAAATTAATGGTATTATAATAATAGGACTATGATATAAATCTGATTTACAAGGTGAATTTACAAAATTATATGGAAAATGTAAGTTATTCTCACATCGAAAAATAATTCGGTAGTTAAATTAAGAATATAGTGTACCGTACAAATCAAAATACTAGATAGAAGCTAAATATGAGATTTAAGATATCAAAGTATAATATGATTATTTTCACATAATGGTTTGAAATGAGTTCCTAGGGTTAGTGTATAAAACCTGTAGTTGGAAATTGAATTAGAACCTAATTTAGAAACTGATTCAGAAATTGAATCGGAACTTACCCTAAATTAAGAATAATTATAAGAGACTTAAAACTTGAATAATTAAGTATAATAAAACCCTAAAATGAAGATAACGTAAAAAATTACAAAAAAAAAAAACTTATATAAGATAGTTATATGAGTACTAAAACAATATTTATATTATAGTGATTATCAGCTATGGCTTATGTAGGTTGCATCTTAAGTGAGCAAGTGGGAAGTTTAGGTAAGTTGGGATCGATACTTTACTATATTTTGGAGTATTATTTTATAGTACTCGGAGGCTTGAGATTATACTTAATTACATTTGTTAGACAATTGAATGTATGCATGCTTGTATGTACATGTTTTTGAATTTGATTATACGATTTTGGTTTGATGTTCTGAATTAAACGTTGTATGATTTGTATGAAATGCTTCAATGCTTTAAACTGGATCTAACTAAATATATGACTTGTAAGTCTAAAACAAACTTGTATAACAACCCAATAAGGGAAACATTTAGGGTTTTCTAGTCAAATACTAACCCCTTCGAAAGGGATAACGTTGGATAACATAATAGGTCCCTTCTTCATCCTTAGTTGAACTAAGTGACAAGAGAGGAAGTCACGACAAGGATAAAGTCATTGGGTCGAAGGTAGTCATAGGAGGAGCAATGTCTTCATTACACAAGTTTGGTTTAGTTGTGAGCTGTTGATATGTGTGCTAAACTCCTTAATTTGAACTAAAGCGAGTATAATTTCTCTAATCTCATGACAGACCAAATAATATTATATGATGGTATTTGCTTGTACATGCACTGTATCTACCTAATTTGGTTGATAACCTTGCTTATGATTGATGTATAGTTTTAAGTCTTGGCTCTAACTTGCTAAGCAGTTGGTTATTCACATCCCTATTGGTGTTGTTGCAAGTGCTAATTAAAAGCAGTCATATAACTATCCTGAAACTAGCAACTGCTAAATCTTAAGGAGTAAAGATATAAAACTGAGAATCAACTATACTCTCAAGTTTAGATTTTATCTTTAAAACTTTTAGTATCAATTTATGTATTTCTTAAGTAGATTATGATTAAGCTACTAAATCTTGTAAATATACTTGAGTTATTTTAGTATAGATATGTATTTTTCATAATTTTATAGGTAAATAACATATTTAATTTATGAACTATTTATTTCAAAGTGAGTTAGTCGTAAATACCTTGTATAAATGGGGTCCAAGATAATGGTTATAATGTTAACTTTTATCCTATTATAGTTTGCAAGACGAGACTCTTATGACTCCATCTCTTTGGGAAATAACACCCAACCCCTTAGCTTTGAAACGCCACCTGTCCCATACTTTGTCGCGTTCTCAAACTTTACAACCATCCAAACCCTCACTACCACCACTGCACCTTACTCCACTATCGCCATTAGTACTTCTTGGACCAAACTACCAACACTACTAACCTTGTGAAGCCTAAAACCCCTTAGCCACATTCGTTTCTTAGGCTAAATAGCCACCAATTGCAACCAAGCAAGACTATCGTCGCCCTCTTATCTTTGATGATGGCCAAAGCTACCTCTATACATCATGACATCATCACTAAACCCACTATCCCTAATACAAAATTCATGAAAAATGGTTTTCCTGGCTTGTTTTAACGCCTACAAACGTCTATAGCTCACGTCGGTGGTTCTTCTCCCTTTCTCCTCTCTTGAATCCAACCCGACGATCCGACTCGTTTGTTGACCTACGCTCCTGATCCTGATCTACTCTCCATCAATCCTGACTTTTCATTATTTGTTTTGTTATGTTGTGTTGTGTTATTTTTTTTTATTATTATTATTATTTCATGTAATTCAGAAAAAATGAAAAAAAAAAGAAAAAGAGAAAGAAAAAAGAGAGAAAAAGAAAGAAGAAAGAGAAGAGAGCTTAATTTTTGTTTTCTTTTTTGCTTTGGCCAAAAAAGTAAAAAATATATATAATAAATACAAAAATAAAAATAAAAATTTTTATCACTTAAAAAAAATTATTTTTCAAATAAATAAAAATAAATGAATTCTCTTTAAAATTAAGACACTTTAGAATTTTCCAAAAATAAACATCAATTTAGGATCCTTTTAGGTGTTTTTCTTAAAATAAAAATAAATGGTTAAAATGTAAAGCCAAGTGTTTTAGAAAATTAAAAGACACTAACACACTTAAATTTTATGAATGAACTACAGAAAGTTTGATCCATTCTAAAGAGTATGTAGACACCTACAGGGCGACTTAAAAGAGGGAAATCTTTTTATTTTTATTTTTGTAAATAATTTCAATTTGATATTTTTTGTGCAAATAGAATTAGTTTTAATTGTAAATTTAGAATTAGTTAAAACGGGTAATTTGAAAAAACGAACTTAATTTCAAAAAGATAAAAGTATTACTCGATTATGATTTAATAGAATAGCTCTCAAATCCAAAATATCTAATTTTCAAAAACTGTTTTAAAACAATTGGTTTTATTTAAAAAAGGCATTTTTGTAAATCTGAATGGGATACCTAACCACTGATAGAGACCATGTCTCCTCTTGAAAGCAGTCTTCCATTCATCACTAAGCCTTATGCAAATTCGATGGTGTTTACTTTGCAAATATTTTCAAGAATATATTGGCGCTATGAAGCTCATCCAACATGTCATTGAGCCTTGGTATTGGTTATCTGTACTTGATTGTAATATAGTTTATAACTTAGCTATCGATGCACATGCGCTACGAACCATCTTTCTTTAGTACAAGCAAGGCTGGGTCCTTCACATATCCTCATTCTTCTAACTCATCCACTTGCCTTTTTAGCTCAACAACCTACTTAAGATTCATTATGTAAGTAAGTTAGTTTGATAGGGCTATACCTAGCTATAGATCAATATAGTGTTCTATGCCTCAAATTAAGGGTAGTCCCTTAGGTAACTTTTCGAGGAATAAGTCGGAGAATTCATTAGTTAATCTTCAAATCTCATCAGGGACATATTCTAGATTTCTCATTTCTAATAGTCTTTTGATCAATAAAAACATAGGCTCATTAGCTCAAAGCTCTCTTCGACTCATCATTAAAGCTTTCTTCTTACTAGCTTGGGTGAGCTACTTATAGGTCTCACTCATCTAGGTTGGTATCATAGGTTGCAACACGATCTTCTTTCCATCCTTGACAAAGGTGTGGGTGTTCTTATATTTGTCATAAGTAACATGTTGGTTGATTAACCAAGGTCTTCTAAGTAACAGATATAAAGCTCTCATGGGGACGACATCACATACTACTATATCCCTATACATATACATATTTCCAACACTAAAAGGTACAATTACTTGTTTAATAACATACAGAGCACGCTTAGCATGAAGCCAATATAGCTTATAAGGTCTAGGTTACTTAAAGGTCGACAGTCCCAACCTCTACACAAAAGACTTACAACAACATTGGTACAGCTCCCTCCATCCACAATGATGGTGCACAACTGTCCTTTGATGTTACACTTAGTGTGAAACAGATTTTCCCTTTGGTCTTCCTCTGATCTTAGCAAGGAGCTCGCACTCGTCTTAATACTAGTGTCATCATTTCTCCCTGATCAGCATAGACATAGGTCTCCTCTTCCTCCTCGACTTCAACTCTTCCAACATTCCTTTCCTCATCTGGCTCACTTTCATCAGAGCTATCCTCTACATCTCCTTGGAGCACCATAGTACATTTGTAAGAACACTTAGTAACTATGTATCCAAAACCTAAGCATTTGAAGCACTTCATCTTACTCGTCTTCCATCCAGAGTTCTGTCTTTCTCATATGTCATTAAGGTCAGCTTATCTTCAACTTGGCTCTTCTAGCCCATTCATCTATCATCAAGTTGATCATGTTTTTCCTTAGCTCGGTATGAGCAGGTCAGCGTAGAGTAAGAGCTCAGGAAAAACTCAACTCAAGTCTGCTTAGAGCATTTCTCCTCTATTTTTCAACCCTCTATACTACTTTAATGGCCTCTTCCAGTGAATAAAATCTTTGTAACTCTACAATATTACGAATCTTATATTTGAGTTCGGTAATGAACCTCAATACTATGTAAGCCTCTAGTTCATCCACGTTTGCTTGGATCATTAGCATATGAAATTTTCTCACATAGTCATCAATAGATCGACTTCCTTAGCAAAGCCCTTGCAACTTGGTAAAGGTGTCTTATAGATAAGTCTTAGGTACAAATCTTCTCCTCAACAATCTCTTCATCTCTTCCCAAGTTCACACACCTTGTCATCCATCTCTTGCTCTAGCTACATTCAGATTCTTCCACCATATGGTAGCATATCTAGAAAATTCAAGTACAGCAAGTTGAAACTTAACTACATCTGTATACCTATTATAGTCAAATATTGTCTCTTCTTACTCTAAATATTCATCTGCATCTCCACTTCTACTAAAGGGTGGGATTTAGATCTTAACATTGTCAAGCCCTTGAGGAGCTTGGCATCCTCACTCTTGTGCCTCATGATATTCAACATCTACTTCTTCCCCATCATTCTCTAAATTCACATCCTCACTATCCTCCGCAATCTCTTCTAACTTTAGCTTTTGTCTAATAGCTCAGTTTGCAACTCCTCTAACTCAATAGGATTGAACTAAGTGATTAACTTAGCCATTTTAGCCATATCGTTTCTCAAGAATATTCTCAAGTAGGTTATGATGAGGTATACTTTGTAGTTGCTGCCTGTTAGCTTGCATCATGGTAACCAAACTCTCAACAAGATTGGTGAGTTTGTTAAGTTTATCACCAACTAACCCAGGGCTATTATTACCATTTTGACCTCGACCAGCATAAGCACCACTACTCAGGTCACTAACAACACCTTGAACACTTGAATTCGACATAATGTAATACTTCTCTGACAGGTTGATACACGGTACATAGCAAAAACTTCTACTTACTACCCAAAACCTTACTAACACAGTATAACAACTTTAACACCCAACACTCACTCGAATATAACGAAAATGAACCTACTTTATTTTCGCAATGAAAAACATAGTGAAAACAGGAATGACACTTACTAATATATGAATCTTCACTTTATAGCTCATAGCTTCAAAACTAGCTTCAAAACTTACTTCAACCGAACATATTGTAGTAACTAAGGAAGGAACATAGTAGCCACTAATAGTAAACATGAACAAAACTTCACTGTAACTTCACATACTCTCTCTCAAAACCGTACTCTAATACTAGGGAAGCTAACGCGTATTTGGGGTCATATACATGGAGAAGCACTACAACGAAAGGAAATGAAAGAAAACAAAAGAGTGGTTAGAAAATCTGGGTAGCTACTTATCAAATATGACACACCAATCAATCCTACTTGGCTTATAATTCACCAGATGTGACTCACTGATCCAAACTATAAGGTCACTCGCCACTATTCCTTATTAAAGGGAATGGATAAGAGTTAAGAGATAAATAAGAATACTAAGGTTGCTTAAGAAAAGAAATTTGTAATAAACAATAATGCAATAACATGTTCTTTATGTACAAGTTAATCGGGTTTATATACTAGCTCCACTAAGGTTATAAGGTGTTAAGCTTGATTTTCACCCTTTCGGTTTCTTTTTATAAAATTAGGTTTTCTCTAAGCCGACCGGTATTAAACCCTTACCCATTTAATACTAGTCCTTAACTAGGGTTTAAAGAAAACCATTTTTCTAACTTGAAAAGATTTGGAGTCACCACCCAATCGAAGTCGGGAAAAGGGTTTAAGTTATAACCAATTAGGTGGATTAGTTATAACTCAGCTATCGGTCTATCGATTAAAAAACCAAGTTATAAATACAGTTTTTTTGACAATTAAAGATCTGGATTCGGGGGCTAATTTATTAAACCCTAAACGGGTACCACTTTTAACTTTTCAAATATACCCTTTAATTTCTAAAAACATCTAATTATTATACGTGTAACTAAATTGATTAATTTACATAAATATCTAAAAATGGGAAAAATAAAATTTTCCATATTTTAAGTCACCCCATACTTGCGTACGGATGCCTATGTACTCGCTATTAAGGATCAAATGCACGTAGTTCTTTTTGTAAAACTTTAATGGATTGGTCTCGTTTTAGTTTAAAAAAACAATCAAGTTTACATTTTATTCAGTTTTGATTTATTGAAGGAAATTTCTAAAACGTCCTAATTGTTTTTTTTTTTTAATTTTTGGAAACTTCAAAATGGCCCTAATTTAGAAAGAGGTCTATTTATTCTCATTTTATTTTTAGAAAATCAAATTTTTTCTAAGTGATAAAAAGAAATTATAATATTTTTATTTACCTATTTATTTTATATTTTCTTATTTTATCTATTTCTTTTTTTGTTTTTTTTTTCTTTTTCTTAATTTATTCATCACTTATTACTTATTACTTATTTAATAAAATAAAACAAAATTACCTTCTTTTTTTCCCTTTTTTTATTTTTTTTCTTTTTCTTATTTTCTTTCTATTGTTATTATTTTCTATTACATTTAAATAAAACAAATAAACGAAATAAAACAATAAATAAAAAAATAAAAATAAATGAATAAAACTCTGGATGGATTCGAATGCACGGGTTAGACCTAGGTGGATCGAACGGGTCGGATTGGGTCAGGTCGGGTCGAATAAGATCGGATTAGCTCCACTAGATCCGGGTCGACCTTCTATAGCAGTAGTGTCGTAGAGGTGATTTCGATCAATTAGAGCTCCAAATTGACTGGGAAATGGGATTTTTGTGATTTTCTAATTAGGTTTAGGGGGGTAAGTTTGATGCCTTGACGTTTGGTAGCGGTTGAGAGGGTCATCGGAGGTAATGGTTGGCGTTGGAGCTCAGGTGGCATTGGAGGGGGTTGCTGGTCGTGAACAGTTGATTGGAGTAGGGTTTTTGGAGTGTAGGGAGCTCGGTCGTAGGAGTAGTTTGGGCCGAGGGTGATTAACGGTGGTGGTTCAATGGAGGTGAGCTTCGGTGGTTTAGGGTTTAAGGGTGGCGGTTCGGTTGAGCGACTAAGGGTCACGGCGGAGGTCGAAAGCAGCTGAATTAAGGAGCCTAAGTCGCAGTAGTCTTCTTAGAGTGGTGGCTCAGCTTGGGTTGGAGTGAAAAGAGGGAATCGAAGAGAGAGAGAGTAGGTTAGAGAGAGAAAGTGATCAGGAATGGATAAAGAGGGTATGGAGATTGATTTTGTTTGTTGTGTGTGTTCGTCTATGTCCCATGATCATCAATTTATACACAAATCCAACCCAGAAACAAAGGAAAGTTAGAATCGGATTAATGAAGAATGCTTAGGAAAACATCTTTTTTCCAATTTTTGGAGCTCAAATTGAATGCTCCTTTGACTGTAATTAGGCATGTTTCTTGAAGTGGAAAGTGCTGGAATGGAGAAAGTCGAGGGCAAAAGAGGGAAAGAGAGGAAAAGAGAGGAAAAAGAAGGGAAAAGGAAGGAAGGGGGAAGAAAAAGTGGGATAACGTAGCACGCCACGTGGCGCCACATCAGCAGGCTAAAAAATCCAATAATGCCACCTGTCAGGACACGTGGCACAATTAAACCCTGACACGTGGCAGTCCCTAACGTGATTGAAAACCAAAAAAATAAGAAAAAAGGCCTCCTTGCCTTTGCCAAGTTTCGAACCCAAGACCTCATGCTTAATGCTAATATTATGTCCATATGCTTAATCGTCAAGCCGTTAGCCTATGCCTTGTCCATATGTACAATTAAGAACTTGGTCAGCCTAGGCCATATTTATATCTAAGCCTGAGCTCAATGGTCTTACTTCTAAACCTAAATTTAATCTAACAAAATGTTATTTTCTAAAATATTTTATTTATTTATTTTTTTGTGATTTTTTCATAATTTCCTTTTTTTTATTTTCTAAATTTCTTATTTTTTGTGCTTTTTTCCTATTTTCTTATGTTTTTCTAGAATTCCTAATTTTCTAAATTTGTTCATTTTTTGGGGTTTTCTTTAATTTTTTTATTTTTTTGAACTATTTTTAATTTAGGACCCTATAACCTAATTTGAAAAATAAAAGGGGGAAAAATTAGGTATCTACATAATGCATACATAAAAAAGACAAAAGGGTAATTTACAAATGGAATACATGAAACATACTAAAAAGGGAAAAAGGGACAAAGAATATTCTATATGAAAAAATTAAGCAATCCTTCTTGAATGTTGTGTTAAAAGACATTTGTCAAGAGTGATTAGAAGCTTGTAGTGCGGTTGGCTAAGCTATAAAGATTTTTAAGGCCGCTTGGTAGTTGCTAGATCTTGCTCAGACGAGGTCAAAAGAGAGTTAATAGTTAAAGTTGGCTTAATCTAGTTTAGGTTAGAGCTCAAGTATTGAAGGGTGTTTTGATCTTCTCTAGGTTAAGTGTCTCAGTAGCTTAGCTCGATCTAACATCTAAAGTTGGTTGGCTCAAATACCGTCTGGATCATAGTAAGAACTCCGTAATAGGAGTAGCTGATCGACAGGTCGGAATGACTTCTTGGAGGCGTAGAAATTGTATTGGTACTTACAAGAGCTCAGCACTCTGGTCGATAGTAGTGTAAAACATAGAGATCGAAATATGAATTCTCATCTTGAATGGGGTTTCGAGTTAGCATTCTTCGTATAAGTCCTTGTAGTCTTCTAGCTCAGCTACTCATAACTGGTTCGAAGAGTTGATTCTTATTAGCTCTGGCAGGAATCGGGCTAAGCGATTCAGCTCTGCCTCATACCCAGATACTGATTGATTACCCTATTATAAGGTTTGTTAGGCGAGCTCCATGTGCTGCTTGATATTGTTAAGGAAGAACTTATTAAAAAACAACCGCTTAAATCCTTCCTAAATAAAAGGACCAGTTGCATTCTTATTAGTTCTAAAAGCATTCTTCCACCACTGTACTGTAGAATCCTTTAGAAAAAAAGTGATATAGGTTACCTTTTTGTTCTCTGGTACCTCTGCCATAGCAAAAGACTTCTTCACTTTAGTGAACTACTCTTTAACACTTATTGAATCATTTAGTTTAGGATGGAAGTGATGGGTGATCTTCACAAATCGATCAAAAGTATTCCTATTGGTATGACCACTTGTACTAGCATCCATGGCAACTTATCTCTCTTGTCTCCAAATCTCATCATTCACCTGAATCACTTGCATGTCGCTTTGTATCTACTACTGCTGTTGCACCAACATCCTAATCATTGCATTTGTAGAATTCAGAACTTGGCTAACTGTCATAGTGTCTAATCCTTGACCCTAATCATACTGAGGCTGGGTTTGGTTTGGGGTAGGCATGCCCTAAGGAGGGTAAGTCTACTCTTGGCCCTAAGTTTGTTGAGCTTGAGTCTGACTAGGGATAGTTTGGCCTTAGGCTGGTGATGGAGGTCTCTACCCTTGAGGTGGCAAGCCTATCTCATTTTGATTTGGTAAAGGGGTGTGGTTTAGGTTGGTGTCCTTATATCCCTGAGAATGTGAGGAGGAGTTAGAAGTAGCAATGTGTCTAGGCATGCTACGAGAGAAAACGCATGAACAAAGTCATGTAAGCATAAGTTTGAGTTCATAGGGAGGGTTAAGACTTCTTCAGTATACAACGAGTGACTAAACAAAAAAGAATTACTAAGAATCATAAATAGAATGAACAACTTCAACATAGAGACTACTTCAAGCATATAATCTCAACACAAATTTACATGCTACCTGTCTTATTCTTATAATCAGATTATTTATAACACTTGATTCACAACTTACTTTTACTAGGGTTCATGCCTAGGCTGCCTATGATTTAGATTTAAAACCTATGGCTATAATACGATGATAAGAATCAGGCCCCTAGACCAATCACTCATAGCCGAGCTAGAAGACTCCAAGGACTCGTGCAAAGAATACTAGCTCAAAACCAAAGCTAAGATGGGGATTCCTATGTTGAACTGATCTCCTATTGACCTGTTTATTAGATCCTCATATGTATCAGATTTACTCCTGCCTAACAACAATGCCTTATTCCAAAAGACAACCCAAGTTTATCTAAGCCAAGCTCCTAACCGACCACAAACATCTAACGCCAGTACAACTGACTTCTCTATAGGATTGATTAACCCCCGACCTGATCCAAATTAGGTCAACCCTTGTTTACAAGCGTTACTTTTTTTCTACCTACCTTGTATCATATTTCTCCCATCTAGCCATAAGCAATACATATCTTTTGGCATAGTATGCCATAATGATTTTTTCTTTTCCGTACTGAATATTTTTTACCTTTTTACCCCTTTTAATATGTTTTATGTAACCCAATTGTAGAATACCCTTTTGTCTTTTCATATATGTAAAGCAACCTTAGTGGATGGGTATATAAACCCCCACTTTCTTATATGTAGACAATCAACTAATCAATATACATAATTGTTCACTCGACCAACTTTAGTGATCTTGTTATTATTCAACTTTTATCTATTCCCTTTAGAAAAGAGTAGTGGTAAGTAACCCTTAAGTCTGGATCGGTATGTCATATTTGGCAAATTGTAGGCCGAGTAGGATCAAGTGGTGTATCATATTCATTCGATAGCTACTTGGACTTTGCTAATTTTTTCCCCATTTGTTTTGGTTTACTCCGTTGTGGTACTTCTCCATATGTCTAACTCTGGAGACACATCATACCACTAAAGTTGTAAAGTCTTAGAACTTGGGAAATTACAGCTTCCCACATGTTACTATAAGTTACTGACACGTCAGGTTTCTAAATTTAACCTACTAGCATCTCTTCATAAATATCAATCATCCAACCTGTAGTGTCTCTACAAAAACACATAGATGTTTATAACATCCTTAATCCACTAACCATTTAGAAAGATCAACTTCTCACTTTATTTATTCAAAGGAAATAAGTTTAACATAATCCATTAACAATTGTCTCAATAAACAAAGGTAACAAAACTCAACAACTCATAAGTGCCAAACTTAATAAATGACATACTGCCAATGACACCAAATAGAGAAGTCTCAAGTAACTTCTCATAATCCAAGTAACAACGTAAAAATAAAAGTATGGTCTAACAACTCTTTTCAACAATTTTCATAGCCCTACTCAAACAACATAAATCCATTTCCATCATTAAAGCAATAATCATATAAGTTTACAACATCGTTGTAATAGTAATCATATTCGCCATAAAGGTCCTCATAGTCCCTAAAACCTGTGCTTGCATCTAAAAACAAGAATCCTTAAAGGGGTAAGCAAAAGCCTAGTACAAAGTATCAAATACATATGCATGTTCACATAGTAATACATAAGTACACCTACTAATTAATTCAAAATATCTAAATGCAACAATCACAGCTTATTATCTTTATTTAGGTCTATTAAAGTAACTCATTGTCACACCCCGAATAAGATGAGTCATAATAGTCTCGTTATATAAATTACCCTAAGATAGAAGCTGACCTCACAGTTGTTATCATAGATATAGTCCATATAAGGAATACATAACTCAACCAGCTTAAAGCATCCGTTATGATACCTATGAGTAATCAAACCTATGGTATAACTTTACAAAATACCTATTCTATATGACATGTTATCTCATAACACAACAGTACTAACATAAATGTCTTACATCTACAGTTATAATTTATAATCAGAGTTTATCAAAAAGCCACAGGTTTGCAAACTATTTACATAAGTTAGGAAACTAGTGGGCTCCTAAGGAATTCCCAATTAGTTTCCTCAAAAAGTTAAAAGCCCAAGTTCAATTGATTCCTCATTTCTCACTTTCCTAAACAATAACACACTAACCTAGGAACGGTGGTATCAAAACATCTTAACTTCACTCAGCACTTGCAAAAGAGTCTATTGGGATATAAGCACAATTAGCTCAGTACGTTGGACAGAGTCAGAAGAATATCATACAATCATAAGCAAGGTTATTAATTATTATGAAATACAATGCAATCAATCAAATGAAACATCGCATAATGTTATCCGGTCCACTATAAGGTTAGAGAAATTATATCCATTCTAACCCGAATTAAAAGTTTCATCACGACTTAAGTCAAACCAAACCTGGGCTTGTGTAATGGAGAATACCCTCCTCCTATGACCGCCTTTGAACCACGACCCCCACCCCTGTCGCGACCTCTTTACCTGCCACTTAATTTGACTAAAAATGGGGAAATGACCATTTCAACTATCCTCATCGAAGAAAGTTAGTATTTGGCCTGATACTCTTAATCTTTTCCCCTAATGGTTGTTATACATGTCTAACTTCGTTTTAGTCGAATAGATGTTTGTTTTAATTAGGGGTGGTTAAACAAGTTCATACAGTATAGAAACAATGCAAACATGTAGAACAGTACACCAAGGAGCTCAACTCCTATTACAACTGAGTATCATACACACATACGGTATGCGCATAATCAACTAACTACAAACACAACCAAAAGTACTTTTGGGTCTCCGATACTTTAAAATAATATTCCAACAAGCGGTAAAACCTTAATCCTAACTTATATGTTTAAATGCTCACTACTACTGACCTAAGTCATCAATCGTCTTTGTATTGGAAGATCTTATTTATACAAAAGACTCAAATTCAGTTTTCATAGTAATTACAAAAACATTAGGGTTTAATCTAAAACAGTTATATATATATATTATTACTTCCATAATATAAGTCGTATTATCACTATATATCGAATTAAGTTATTAATTGTTGATACTGTATATGATCTATACTATTACGTATTATATATCATTTTAATCATATTGAAATATGCTTTTAATTTATTAATTCACATTTTAATTTCAGTAAGGTTATCGAAATACATACATTCTCGAATATAATAAAGCTATAAGTTATATTACTTAAAGTTGTTCGATTTTAACAAAATTAGTGTTATTGGGTTCATATAGACCTAATGACATATTTTACGAGTCCTGATCTTAGAGACGACTTTCAACGGGTAGTTCGAGTTTTTAATACAATTATACTTAACTATATAAATATTATTGTATTACACATAATTTACGTTATTAAATTGTATTTTAACTAATTTGTTTATATAACGTTACAATATAAGTATTATCTAACCTTAATATACTTAAAGTATATCCCGATCAAAAAAATCAGTAAATATAATAAAAATACTCATTTAATCCAATCTGATCAACAATCACGTATATAGTTTTTATTTAACTATTTAATTCATTTTAGCTTATTAACATTAAAAATACACCTCCACTTGTAATTTAAGTCTTTTTACCAGGTAAATTCGTAATAAATAGTTCAGGTTACCAAATAATTCCTTAAAAATTTCTAAACTCCTAAAATTATAGGGAATTCAATTATCACTTTGTTTCAAGTTTCCGACCTATCGCCTATATATTTGTATTTACAATTTTACTCCTAAATTATTCTAAATTACTCAATTATTATTCTTTTTACACCAAATAAATTTCATTCAGATCCCACATTGTTATTATTCACTAGAGATCAGCACATGTCCATTTGATTAATTAATTTTTTCATAATTTTCTGGGTAGATTTGCTATTTTTTACGAATTATTAAAAAATAGAGCAAAGAATCAACCTCTGTGTTCTTAAACTTCCGATGGTCGGCAGCAGTTGGGGGTGTATTGGACAACCTAGACACGATGTGGACTGGTGGTAGCCGATTGGGTTCATCATTAGGTAGTCGTTTGGGTTTGGCATAACTAGGGTACGGTGGTTGCTCTATTTTTTCTATTTTCTTTCTAATTTCCCACGATTTTTTCTAAATTTTTCTTCTAAGTGTTTCTAATTTATAAAGTTGGGAAATGAAGCGGGGAGGCTTATTTAAAGTTGTGGGAGTCGGTTTCTGCCCCTTTTGATTTTTTTCTTTTTGTTTTTCTTCATAAAAGCAAGTAAGAGGTGGCCAAATCCTACCAACTTACTGTTGAATCATCATCCTTAAGCTTTCCTAACTTGCCACGATGATTTCTAGGATTTCTAGCCGCAATTGAAGTTTGTAGGATAGGATTTGCAATTATTTTAGTATTTTAGGTGAATTTTATTAACATTTAGTTATTTAGTAATATATAAGTATATATATCATGTATATATATAACGCGTAATAGACAACTATACTTGTATAATTAAGTTTCTAATATATATTTTATTTTTAGGATATATTCTCTTAATAAATTTCATGATTTTAATGCAATATATATATATAATTACGTAATTTAGAGATAATTTACAAGTACAATTATTATTTATATCGAATATACTCATAAAAATACTTGTATATTCATGTATTCAATTATATTATATTATCTCATTTTATAACTCAATTAACTTATCTCTAAGTTCTCATCGGAATCTAAATTCAACTTTAGGGGTTCCAAGCATTTTAGTACTATATTGAATAATCTTACTTTTAAGGGCAAAATTAGGATTTTGGGTCATTATTTCTAAAATCTAACTTCACTTTATTACTTCGTCTAACTTTTATATCTTAATCATAAAGTTTGGACTTAATCGGTTAATTTTTCCTAAAAACCCTAAATCTAGGCTTGGTTGTCCTAAACTCAATTCAAGAGCTCACACTCTTGACTCCGACACATAATATATATATATATATATATATATACACACACACATACAATAAATATTGGTATTAGGTCATCCCCAATACCCTAAGGAACACCTAATCTTCCCAAGAACCAAGGAACATCAAATTTACTCAGATCATTTCAAAGTGAAATTCCAATTAGGACATCATCACATTAAGATCATTAGGGTGTTTTCCCAAGGTTTGGTCCTCCCAGTCCCTTGAGCCTAGCCAAGTATACATAGCATGATTTATGTAAGCCAAAGATGGGTTAGATTCATTTTAACAATTACTAAGCCTACACACACACATAAGCAACATACAAACCTCGTACCTGACTGAAGTGTTTATTCAGAATCCAAAACAAGTGAGCCTACACACACACATAATCTAAACTCTTTTAACTACACTTTCCAACACAACAACTTAATCGTCTCACACTAGTATTTTTTTGTATCTCTGAAGGAACTTAGGATCACTAAGAGGTTGGATTGATTTAAGATACATTTAGAATGTCGATTCATGCTTAAAAATGTTTTTGACAGGTTTTAGGAGAGGAAAACACACTTAGAAAACACTAAACAACTAAGAGAAACGTTACTGCACGTAACAGGGATCATGGAGATCAGATGCTACTTCATGTTGTTCGAATGTGCAGAATAGGGATCATGAAGTAGTATTCGGACTCCATGGTTGAAAGAGAGTAGTCTGCTCCTAGTGTTCGAATGCTAAGGGGGATGATGTCCAGATGTTAGGTTACAGTTTGTAGTCTGCAGATTTCTACAAACTGTAGCAACATTTCATCTTCCAAAATCCAACCTTCTTCCACCATTCTCGAAAACTACTACTCCTAATTCGATTACCCTTTAACAATGCATCTCTACACCAGTCTAAACAACCCTTGAACATCCCTTCAGATAAAAAACTTAGATTATACAATCACATTTACATAACAATGTCTTCAATAACAAAATGTATAAAGTTTAACATCATACTTACCTTTAAAGATCCAAAGTTTTCGCTTCCATCACCTAGATTTCATTGTGAACTCCTTAAAACAATACCCTAAATTCATTTTTCACGGTACCCTATGGAGAAAAACAAAATCCTTAAGAAATTCGACCAAGTACCTAGTAGGAATCAATCTAGACAATCTTACCTCAAGATCTTCCACCTTAAACTTAATCGTGCCACTCAAGATCTATTGTAGGACTCCCTAGAAGTCTTCTTGATTTTGTTTTGATTGCTAACCTATGAGGAAAAAGGAGTTTTCATTGAGAATTCGCTAAAATTTTACAATGAAAAGGCATTCCTTAGCTTTACCTTGGTTTTTCCCAATCCGATCTTGCAAGTCCTCGATGTTTTCACTTCCTTACTTCATGATTTGAGCGAAACCTAGGCTATAGAATTGTACATGTAAAAGAGAAGCAAAAAAGGGTTTTAGTGAATGCCTAACGACCTTATGTATTTAGGGTTTGTAGATAATTCCTATCCCTAAATTGCCCTTGTTTGTTTTTACAATTACCAACCATGCCCTTAACTTATAATACCATTTATTACTCTTTTTTATTTTTATTTTTATATTTCACTTTTATCTTTATTTTGAGTTTTACATCTTAAGTTTGAATTTTTGTATTTAATGTATTGTAGGTGTGGCAACTGTGGAGACACATGGCTTTTTGACATTAAGCTTAACTCAAGCACCAAGCACATAGTGCTACCGAGTGAGGTGTCTTTTGAGCCACCGGGTTTTGACATATTAGGCTATCAGGCTTAATCATGTTTAACCTTGTGGCTTATGTTTAAAATTACCTATTAACACAAGAAGTATATAACACTATAATGAAAGTTTACAAAATTATTTACAATTTTATTAACATCAAGTCAAAGATTTTTCTTTTATTGTTATATATATTTTTTTCTAGCCATCATACAACTACAACTTATCACCAAGTAAAAGTTTTAAAAACTATCTACAATATTTAAATATTCAAGGGGGGTATCCGCAAAATTAAAGTCTGGATATTTGCATTTTTCCTTCCGTTTATATTGAGTACGAAACTAACTAAAACCCTGAAAACCCCACATTGAACTTGTTACGGGTAAAAACGAACAAACTGTAACACCTAAGTTGAAACATCCGCACGTTCTCAGACCGCCAGCCTTTGAGGCGTCACACTTTCCTTGCAGAGGTACTTCCACTCGGGACCTTTGTGGCTGTTTGGTTATCGTTCTAATCTCTCTTCTCTTGCCATGTTATCTCTTTCTGTACGCAATCTTGCTCTTCTTTGCTACCTGTTTGATGAAATGCCATTAATTTCTAAGACTTAGTTACCGTACTCAACATTTAGGGTTTCGTCATTTGGTATCTTGGATTGTCTATAGCAGGATCAATATATACAACTTGTGGAGCTTCATAAGTATTCTGTTATGTGCTTTTGCTAAATTGACTGGCTGATTTTCTTTTTCTTTTTCATTTTTTTAGGCATAATTTTTTTTTTTTGCCATTATTTTGTTATCATAGTAAGGGAAATTCCACTACACTGCTGTTGCTTGCTCATTGAAGAAGCTCATGACCTCTCTGCTACCGACAAATCCCTAGAATTGAAGAATTTCGAATATTTTAGGTACTTTCCATTTATTCTTTTCCATTTTGCAATCATGGTTTGTGCATGGGTGTCGAATGACTTCTGGGTAAATTCCATCGAAAGCCTCTATAATTATAGACACATCCAACAATTTTTTTCTTTTAAAATCTTATGCTGCATCTGGTTAGAATGGTGGGCCCTTCTTTTCCATGTATATATGAATGCCATGAAGCTTATCAAGTGCACCTGAGTTTATGAAACCTATCAGGGGTGCAATAACGTATGATGAGTGCAATGTACAACAAAATATCTGAGGTTTATGTACCTTTAAAGTTTACAAGAGTCATTTTTTCAACCGATTATTTATCATTTGGTGCTAGAAATTCTCACTGCACTATCTCATTTGGTGTTTTTCCTTCCCATATAATTATTAGGTGGAAGGTCTTTAGTCTAGTGAAAGGCCTTGCATCATGGTGGAAGTTTGGTGGCCTCTAATAGGAGCAGTCATCCCGGCTATAGTTGGTGGGCAGGCTTGGAGAATGAAGAAGAGGCATGCTGAGGAGCAGAGGCTGAAGAGTGCAAGAGGACGTGAGAAGAGCTCCGAGGAAATCTTTGTTTGCGAAAGGGTGTGCACTTCAAAGAGGATGCTTAAGAAGGTTGGTGCATTTTCAAAAGACCCAACGCCTGATACTTGTGTTACTGTTTGTGGTGTATCCCAACTTGATGCTTGTGCTGATGCCTGTGCAAGAACTGTCTGTGTCAACCAACACCAAGTGCCCAATTGGAATGATATTTGTCTTAGAAGGTGTCAGAGTGAATGCTTGAAGCTCTCAAATTCATCTGATATATCTTGAGAGGTTTATTCTATATTCATTATATCCTGTCTGCAGTTTATTTGTACACCTACTTGGAAACTTTTGGTCATTGTGAATCTTGCTGGGAGACAGAATTACTTATGTCCTTGTAGATTCAACTTTTAAATGGAATTGCCTCAGCTTCTCAGATCCTCCTCTATCGTGATACTGAATGAAATCTATTTAAGAAAATACATCAAATTGAATTTTACCTCAAACTGTGTCTTTTCAATGCTTCAAAGATGATTGTCACTGCATAGTCTCAAAAAGAGTGATGATTAGAGTGATAGTTTTGCACGAGTAGGTAATTCCTACTTTTTGCTTTATTAGTTGAGAAATCTGACTTTAAATTGTGCTTGTTGGTGTTTCTTCCTTGTGTTCCAATGGCAACTGAGTTTAGGACTTATCTTAATAACAAAGTGATCCGGGCACCGGATCTTTTTTGTTTATTTGTTCTTCTTTCTTTCTTTTGGGGAGCATTTTCTGCATATATGTACAAGGCAGTTATAACAAGGATACTGCTTTCTATCTTCTAGATGCACATAATCCCTGGTAAAACTAACAACGAAATACTCCAATTTTACAAATGCCTAATATATACAATCATAGACTTTAGTTACATACACTTAGACAGGCAACGGCATATTAGACTTGGAGCTGACATACAACATGGTTAACATCAATCTAAAGAAAAACATATTACTGAAGCTTCTATTTCTCCCCTGTAAATACAATGCTTGAAGGGAACAATCTTATAATTCAACCTTTGGACCACCTGTAACAGAAAACAAGTGCAATATTCTTCATATTCATTCCACTAAGCAACTGTTGTTCACTTGTGTGGAAGCTTGAAATATGAGCCAACAACCTGTCTTCTGTTGTACATGTTATGCATGCTCTGCCCTTTACTCATCCTATTTATTTTCTGATATTGGAATTACTTTAATTGAGGGATATAGGTGTATGTATAATGTGTTTCATTTATTATCTTTTTTCTGGCGTGAATTTTTTGGAGCTTCAAAGTTGGTGCTTGCACGGCAATATGATAAATGCTCATTTCATGTTAAATAAAACATCTCTGCACCTTTTGTTTCTGTATAAGTCAAAGAAAGTGAATCATTTCTGCATTGAAATCACTCTGAGGTAATTTTCTGGCCCTGTCTAGTTCAGTGCAAATTGGACTTAACTGATGCGGTGGTGTGGTTATGTGCCCTAGTATGTTATTAAAGTCGGGCCTTTCAATGTCTAGAAAAATTAACACTTGATTGCTATCCGCAGACCGAACGATTTCGTTCAATATATACCGATTTAATGCCCAACACAAGTCAGTGCAATGTGGTGACTAGACAACCGTGTTTTAATATGCTATTCTTTACTGAAAGTCGAACCCATAAGCCTCTGAGCATGCATCTTAGGCGAATGTTGGTCAAGGTGCCATAGTTGATATTATGACATGTTTTATGGACAAATTTACGCCATAAGTTAGCATATTAGTTCGGAAATAGTTGAGTCCTTTAGTCATCTGGTTAGATGATTAAAAATTTAGTAAGGTATTAACCAAAAGGATCATAACCTCTTATTAATAATCTTGATTTTTAGGCCAACATTGATATTTTTTATTCATTCATGTATATACATTCAAGATTTTAGAGATTCTGTCATTCAATTCTTTACTATTCTTGAACGTAATCTTATCTCAAGCAGAATACCTTACATTTCCACCCATCAAGCTGAACTGGTCTTAGTGACCCAGTGATAGTAACAATTGACACTCTTGTTGAGAGCATAAAAAATCTTGTTGCATTTTGGAACTCAAAACTTTTGTTTTTATATTTTAGGAAAAGTACAAAAAAATCCTCCATGTTTACCTTTTTTTCTATTTTAGTCATTAATATTTAAATTTTTCATTTAAGTCCTTAATGTTTGCAAAAGTTTATACATAAATCCTTTTAATTAACAATGTTATATTTTAAATTAAAAAAGTACAAAAATGTTCTCAACATTTACTTCTTCTTTTTTTATTTTAGTCTTTAATGTTTTAAATTTTTTATTTAAGTTTTCAACGTTTGTAAAAATTTATAAAATAATCCTTTTAATTGATGACATTAAACTATCATTTATACATTGACGAGCAACAACATTTTGTTGATTCATATATTTCCTTTAAATAAATAATGTACTAAAATATTAAACATTAATTAAGGTATTAAAAAAAGTTATAGAAAACTATTAATAAATAATGAAAAACTATCAAAAAATTGGAAAAATGAAAAATAAGAAAAACATGTAAAATTGAAAAAAAAAACAATTACTAAGATAATATATTTATATACATAGATATTAATATTAATTTAAAATAAATTAATAAAATAAAAATTGATAAAAATGGAACAATATATATATATATATAAGCAAACTAACATTTATACATTGACAAGTAACAATATTTTGTTAGTCTATATATTTCTTTTATATAACTAATTTTTTGATAAATTTTCATTATTTTTTAAATATTTTTGTATTTTTTTAATTAATTAATTTTAATATTTTATTATATTAGTTATATAAAAAAAATATGCGGATTAATAGAATGATTCCATATGTCAATATATAAATAATAATTTAATGTTATTAGTTAAAAGGACTAATTTGTAAATTTTTATAAATGTTGATAACTTGAATGAAAATTTTGACACATTAATGATGAAAATATATATATATATAAAAAAAAAGCAAACGTTGAGGGTTTTTGTATTTTTCCAATTTAAAATCTAATGCCGTCAATTAAAAAAACTTATTTGTAAACTTTTGTAAACATTAAGAATTTAAATGAAAATTTTAAAACGTTAAGAATTTTTTTATATTTTTCCTTATTTTTTTTTAAACATAACAACTTTTCGAAATCCCTAAATTTCATTGGTAAAGTTTAATGGTAGCAATTTACAATGATTTCAAGGTTTAACGATTTTATCGATTTTTAATCAAGTGAGGGATGGTCAAAGAATTACATTCTCTCTCTCTTTATTATTGTTGCTAAAGCCGTGTAAACAAGACGATTCGCATAACCTAAAAAAAAAATGTGGGTTGGGTTAAAAAATTTTGACTTACATGACTTGTGGGTCAAAAGGACTAACCTGTTATGGGGTCAATTGGCAAAAAAAATAAAATAAAATAAAGAAGAAGAAAGAAAATTAAATATTTATGTATGTATATTATGTATATATTATCTTGAAATTTTATAAATAGGGCATTGTCATCATATTATTGTACTATAAAACTATCATAAACAACTCAAAGTTTTTGCTTATGGTTTTAATATAACTATAATGATACTAGGAAAAATTCTATTGGTGTGATGACTATGAAAATCTTATAATCTATTTTGCTCTAAACGTACTTATACATTTATATGTTCGGCTATAAGTCTTTTTGTTTTCCATGTTGATTTAAATATGTATATGTATATTGTGCATATATTTTGGTGGAAAGATTGGAACTTTATCATTTTAAAACGAAATAAAAATTAAATTTTGTAGTAAATGAAAACTAAATATGTATATTTTAATTGGTAAGATTACGAATAATGATTTGTGAATATTTTGCATAATGCATCCATACAAAATGAACGATAGTATAATTTATAAGTTGGCCCATTTGACTCGCCAACTAGTGACAAGATAGATTAGGCTAAAAATTTCAATCCATATTTACAAGTGGGCCAACCTGCTTAATTCGCATATCAATGTGGGGAGGATAAGTTAGCTTATTTGGCTTGCTTGAACAGCTCTAATTGCTACCAGCTTATTATGGATATAACTAACATTATGTTTGGAATGAAGGAAAGAAATTAGAAGGAAAGAAAACGAGAGAAAACAAATAAGAAGGAAAGAATTGTTATTTGGATAAAAAGGAATAAAAAGGAATGATTGTGAATGAAAAGTTGATAAAATGTATTTTTTAAACTTATTAAATTACTAAAATGTCCTTAAATTTTCAAAATGTATTTTTTGTATAAGGGCATCTAAGTAAAATTCTAAATTTTCCTTCCTAATTTTCTCGAAAAAAAAAACACATTCCTTCATTCCACTTTTTCTTATTTTTCCAAACAAGGGAAGAAATTGGAGAGGAAACATTGTAAATATGCAAGAATAAAATTGGGTTTTGGGGCTAATTTTATTAGAAAGTAGAAGCAAGATTTGGAAACTCGAGTGGTAAGGAGTACTGAACAAATAGAATCTATTCCTCGCTAATATTGTGCTCCCCAATTTTCCAATTCTTCTTAAGAGGTCTAATGATGTAATGGATCTTGATGATCATGTCTCACTGCATTTTGATGAGAAGGATTTCCGGGGAATAGAAAGCTAACTTATAAGCTTCCCTCGGTTGACCATCAATAAATACATCAGAAAAAGGATGTATTTGATCTACAAGTTTTTCATGCTGTCATATTCAAACTGAATGCTAAGCTTGTTGAGAAATCATGAGGAGAAAGGTAATTATGGAAATCTGGAAGTTGTTCCTGAAAAAGGTCTTCAGGTAAAATGAGAAAGAGACTTTTTGGAGGACTTCCTGTATCTTGGGCTTTACATCAGCTAACAGATAGAGAGAAACGGTTGTTCAGACCATGATTCATACAGTAGAGCCTTAATATTCACTTCCGAGGTTGTTCAGGTAGCAACCATTGTTGCGATGTGGGCGCATCTAGAGGCAAATTATAGGCAGCAATTTTGTTAGCTCCCCTGTGTAGAAAAATGATCTTTTATTTCTTAGACATGCAGCTTTTGTATTTATTGATTGGGATGGCATAACCATAGTTTGATACTATGGCATCATCTTAAAACGTGGAAGACAAGGTTTCTTTTTAACTCTCTCTCCCTTTCTCTATCATTCTAAAGTAGAATTTGATTGTAAATATTTGGTAAAACAAAGATAATAGGGTAGTATAAATATAAAAAGAATTGAATAATATAAGTTTATTATAACATGTTCGGTTTACTTGTATTAGATACAAAATTTATATTAAAATATTAATTATTTATATTATAAAATAAATAATTTTTTACTATATTTAATAAAAATAATATTAATGAACCTAATATTATATCATAAAAGGATATTTTTGAAAACAAAAAATATTTTTTATTTTTATTTAATGAATTTCATTTTTACTCATTAGTATAGATGTGATAAAATTTGAATCTTTCTATCAATTTAATTTTTATCTAGTCATTAAGTAAATTTATCAAACTAAATATGAGATAAATTTTTTTGTCTTTTCCAATTCAGTACCACAAAAATCACGTAACGAAACGCTACCTAAGAGTAAATTAATTCAAGAATAAATTGTATCCGTCGCAGGGTGGATATCAAGCAAAAGTATAAGCAGTTACTTTTAATTCATTCATGCAAATAATTTCAAGATTCTTTTTTTTTTTTTTTTTAAATCGGTAACTCTTCTTTGAGTTTGTCTCATCTCGAGTAGGGGCACTTTAAATTTTCTTACACTGGAATACCAATTTACTTGACTGGTCTTAATGGCCGTAACACAATTTATAATTAATTTTTCAAAGAGAAGCCTTCTTTCCTCAGAAATCAGTTGTCATCTCCATATATAAAGCAAAGGGGTGTTTGCGGTCACTAATCCAGTTAACTTTCTCACTACATACAACTGGATGTGCTTTCTAGCCCTTGTACGGTGGCATTAATAGCTCCTGCATATGTTATATAAAAGCCCAGTGGATCACAGGGAAAATCTACAGTAAGAAAGGATAATATGGAACGGGGAAGTCCCGTACCTGAAGGCAAAGGAACCATGGAACGTGGGATCTATTGCTCCTACTCTTGTTTTAAATATTTCGTTGGAGCTGTAGTTATAAATTCGGGCACGTGGCTCTTTTGTGAGTCAGATTTTGTTATTATAAATGTACCATATATACTTAAAACGTATTTAATAAGTGAACGCATAATTTCTAAAACACCGAATATGCATTTTTTGAAAAACAAAATGTACCGAAATCAGTAGGGTTTTTCCTAGTCTTTTAGAAAGTACCGAGAAGGCATTTTTCAATAAAACCAATTTAAATTTCATTTGCATTAGAGTTACCAAGTCATAACCTTCTTGAATCATTTATAAATATCGCAAGTTTAAACTATTACAATATAATGAACAACAAACTGTAGAATGTGTTACGGAGGATACAGCATCATGGAAAGCTAATCTAACTCGGACGGTGCAGCTGGTTGCATATTACTCTCTTGTTTCTGCAGGGTTGGATTTACACAAGCGAATATAGATTGCTTTTGCTTCTTCAGCTTAACCCCGAATAAGAAGGACCTCAAGGGTATTCTAGACCGGTATGATAAGCTTCTCGAGCGAGTGTGACGGCTCTTGGAAGCAGAAATGCCAAGGTCCTTTTCTAGTCTTGACAGGGTCCTCTCGATTTCACTATTCAATTTCTTTACACGGAGTAGACCGGTTTCCAGTTCCTCAGCAACCTTGTTGTTTTCCTGTTTCATATTTAAAACCTCTCCCTGAAACTTTGCAGCCTGAAATTCGTCGAGAGGTGCCTTTTCTCCAGAGCCCATATTTGAAACTTTGGCTATTTCATCCTGAATGCTGCACAAGGCCGAGGACCTTTGCTGCATTTCTTCTTTCAATAATGAATTTTGCTCTAACCATAGTTTCAGCTCGGTTTGTATCTCTTTCAAATGTCTGTATATGGGTCTAGCATCCGCATTCAGAGACTGTTGCTTCGTGCTTGCATCTTCGCTCTTGTTTTCCTCCAGTTTTGTTAATTCCGCTAGTAGGTCGTGGACAGTGGTTTGGAATTTCTGAATTTGATGAATCGAGGTGCTGAATCTTAACCAGAATTCTAGATTTTCCTCCAGAAGATGATCTATATCTTTTCGAAGCTTCTTCTCAATGGCCGGGGCAGAAGAATTAACTTTTGCTTCCCCCATCTTTGTAGAAGAAGAACTCTTGTCGTCTCCATGGATTATATCATTATGTTGGAGCAACAGCTTGTAGAGTGGTTGTCTGTTGACTGAGGGTTGGGAATCATCGCAACTAGGCTCAAGATTAGTTGTAGTCTGTTGAGCATCTATCTTTTGTCGCAATGCCTGAATCTCCTCTTCCTTTGAAGCATTATTATTCCTGAGTTGCCCAAGTTGCATTGCCAATTCGAAGACATTGTCTCTGTTCTTCTTCTCCACTTCGTTAAGCTTCTTCTTCACTTCTTTATAACTTTGAAGAAGTGCACCATATTCATCAAGTAACATCCTTTCTCTGTCATCTGCTCCACTCAAGAACAGCTCCCTCCAGTTTGGTCCATTGCCCTCAACTGATCCATGATGGTCAATGTCAAACTGATTATCGGCCGCATCATATAGCTCTTCATTTTCTTCCTTAAACCGTTGCATAAATTCAGGTGGTTTCTCAGATAGAGCATCAAAATCACTGGCTGGACCAGATTGAAGGAAAATTTCTTCTGCAGTTTTGCCTTGGGCAGGATCCCCATTTCTATTCACATCTCTCGATGTCATTGACTTATCATCACAATCCATGTTGTCATCATTTTCTTCAATCTCCTTTGCCTGTTTGGCTTCTGGAACATCTTCGTTTCCCATATTCTCAACCTCCTCATCCAGCTGTGCATTTTCGAGTTTTTTGGAGATATGGTCCAGGTTACAGCTAGCTTCTGTATATTGAGACAGGAGGTTGTTTGTCTGGTCATTGACATTTTTCTTAAGATTTTTAACTCTTTGCAATTCCTCCTCCAACTCTTTAATCCTAATGCTCATGCTTTCCGATCCTTCTATCAAAGTCTCCCTTTCCTCTTCTAGGATACGGACATTCTTCTGCAATTTGTCAGTTTCTTCTTTCAATCTTTGCACCAGAGCAGCCTGGGAAAAGAACCCAGTTTTCAAATCGACAACATTCTCCACTAAGTCATCAATCTTTTCAACCATCTCCGTCACAGTAAGGAATGACGTAGCATCTAGCTCGAGTTTCTTCTTTATTCTTTCACGCATCGATTCCACATCAACGTTGTCTTCTTCCAGGGAATCAGGAGTCTTTAGTCCTGGACTTGCACGGGCGGTGGCAGGCCCTTCTCCTGTGCGCTCATTCGAGTCCTTCCCTTTGGAATGATATTCAAATTTTAGTCTTTCAAGCCTTGTCTGGGCTTCTCTAATTCTCTCTTGCTGTATTCTTGTCTCTTCTGCTGATCGCTCCTGTCTCTCTTGCAATTTAGATAAAGTCTGTTGGCATGACTTCAGAGCGGCAGCTGCCATCAAAGCTCTAGCTTCATTATCTTCAATAATTGTCCCGATACCAAACTCGTCTTGTAAATTGCAAACTCTTGCCTGCATTTCTGTTACTTGGTGTTCGATCTCCCAAAACCTCTTATGGCCTCGCTCATACAGATCCTTGACAAACTCCTTCTCGGTTTGTAATGTCAAGATTTCTTTCTGGAGCCTGTCAATTTCCCCTAGTGCCTCATCTTTGGTCAAACCAGAACCTAAGATCACCGCTGCAGCTTCAATGCTGCTAGAAGTTTTATGGAGTTGTCCCTTTCTTGATACCATCATAGATGGACATCTGAATTCTTTGGGTGGTAATTTTGGAACCTTGGGTATACGAGTTTTCGTTCCATCTGGTTGATCCATGACTTGTTTCTCTGCATTTTCAGCAGAACCGTCCACGCTATCTTCTTCTTCTTCATCAATGTCGAATGGAACTTCTTCTGGAAAAACTGTAGCTATCTTTCTATTCGCACTCTGATATTCCCTCGAGAGGTGGTCGTATCTTTCAGCTAGAGCTCGATATGCTTTGTATGATTCCTCTACAAATCCTATCAGCTCCGGCCTCTTCCGATAATACATTTCTGCTCTTTTGGCAAAGGAATCCCCATCATCATCAATGATTTTGAGGGTGGTAGCAACCTTCTCCTCCATATCTGTAGTTGCATTTAGATATTAGCATCTCCTCCAAAAAAATAGAAAAAGGGGGACCATACTACGATTTCCATCACAATAATTTTACAACTTTATAAAATGTTGTGATATGTCCGGGGCAAAATAGAATTGCAGACTCATCTTTATGATTACCGAATTCGTATCTTTTGTATCCTTTTATTGATCTAGTTTCCTGTGGTTTTCTTCCTGAAGTTGTTTTTCTCAATTCTAAATGTTAGAATCTAGTTAAGATTTTGGCTGAGTTTCCTACAAATTACGCTAAAGAAAACTAAAATTCTTATCTCTTTACTATAATGTATCATTAGGGAAGAACCATCCTCTATGGGAGATTTTGATATTTTCAATTGCATGCTGAAACGTGGAATCAAAAGACACAATAAAAAATTACAGGTCTCTCATGAGTGATGTGTAAATGCAAGAACGATCATGAAGTATAAATAGCATTACCTTGAAGGCTCTGTTCCAGCCATTTTGATTGCTTTGTCCTAATGTGGCTCGACCACCACCATGAATATGCATTACTCGCTGCTCTCTGCAACATATCTTCTTACAATGAAAAGGGTCTCACGCAAGGAAAGCCATTAGAGGGAAAAGGAAGAAATGGAAGTTTGTTTCTTCAAGTTTCTTTTTTGAGAGACCGAGAGATTTCTCAGCAATACGAGAAGAGGAAGAAGAAGAAAAGTTTCTTTTCAGAGAACAATCGATTTCTCTCTGCAAATGCAATGTTCTAGGATTTGCCAATTTTGGATGAGACGATTGTACGTTGATCATTAGTTGGCAAACCCTTAGACATGGCCACAAATATACATTCTACAATTCATATACACTAGGCAAATTCCTGAATATGCCAGTTTTTCCCCCCCTTTTATTTATTTATTTTTTCCGGGTTTTTCACCAAAGAATATACGAGATTAGTTAGAGCATGTTTATCCGGGGTCGTCATGCAATGTCTAGGATTTGTTCAGGTAATTGGTATTAACTTGATTTGGTTTTTAAATCGTTGTACTGTCCATAAAAATGGCGAAGGCTTACCAGGTTGATGTACTAATCATTTAATTAACTAATATAAATAAGGATACCCCCTTATGATTGCATAGTGTCGTTTCCAATTTCCATTCCAATAGGAAATTGGGGATGATGGATAATAACCTCATTCCTTCGGAAATCTAGAGGCTCATGTTGATATTTGCCCATTTTAGAAAGTTAGCAAGTTTGCAAAATGCTCACTAATATATAGTTATATAGTTACATGCACGTTACATATTACAATTTCTATAGATTTACCTAGAATACAGGATAAATCAATTCCTAGTATTACATGTCTACGTTACATGTAAATATTTGTAGATATATACATATGTATTTGTTTATGTATACACAAACAAATATTTGTATATGTTTGTACTTGTATTATGTGTACCAATTGTATTTATTGATGTGTTTTGTTTATAGTCTAGCATGTGTCACAGTTTTAATTATTTGTAGCTGCATAGGTAATTTATTGTCTAATGCATATTAACCTATATATAATCTAGGATAAATTGAAAGTATTCCTTTTTATGTTTGCTACATGTATGGCTACACCCCTTTTTTTTTTTTTTTCCTCTGAATTTAAGCATTTAGACCATAGAGTCTTCAAAAAGATGCTCTTAGACCCTTACATAACCATTTTATGCATTTAAAAAATATTAATAAATTAAAAAAAAAAAGAAAACGTTAAGTAGCATAAAGTATTTAGAAAATTATCAAAAAAAAAAAGTATTCAAAAAGCTACAATATAAAGATAGAATTTCTTTCTTTTTTTATTTTAATTTTATGTAACTCTTTAAAATTCCGAAGTTTTTAATTATTTCATCCTAAAGCAAAACAATCTAAGAATATATTTTATAAAAATTTGGAGTCTATAGGCTCGGTTTCAAAAATAGAAAAGCTAAACGTACATAAACATGAGGAAGTTACAATATACCTATAATTTGTAGATTACATTATATGTATATGTATATATATATAAACAAATATAAAATATACAATTTTTATATATACCATAAGATATAGTATGTATTGTGTGAAATATATAGTATATGTTATATAGGGGTGAGTGGGTACTAGATGGATAGGCTATGAGCTCTATCCATACCTTACCCAGTGAGTATAAGTTTTAAAATTTTATTACTAATACCCTATGGCATCTTTGAACTACTCTATACTCTATAGAACCTGTAAATTTTATTTTTCCTCATAAATTTTAATATGACTATTTTTATGAAAGGCAAAACAAACTTGACCTTTTTTTTTCTTCAAAATCAATTTCTTAATTTAGCTAATTTTTCAAATGATGCAATAAATAAAGTCCATTGAGGTCTATTTCCAAATAATTTTTTTTTCCTCAAATGGTTCTTTAATCATTATTATTATGAACTAATTTTTACAAAAGTATTATTTAAAGCATTTTTTTGTGTAAATAAAGCATTCATTTTGTAATAATAATATTATAAATTTATGCAAATTCTTTCTTTTTAACTTTAATAGAGTTGGATTTAGTAAATGAGGAAGATAAAGTGAAAAGAAAATGCAACAAAGAAAAGACTAAGGAGGAAAAGATTAACACGAAAACATCAGATTTAGTTTAACATAAGGACATCACGAGCCATGTTTTGTTTTTTTTTTTTTTAAGCCCGTACAAATGAAATGATATTTTTTCACGTATTAATTTTATTTAATTATTATTACACGATAGATATAAGATATCTTAGAACTTGTATCCTGTATACTTCACAATACAATACAAGTTCCGAGATGGGTACTAAGTACTCTAGTATTATACCCATACTTTATCCTATAGTTACAAATTTAGGAAAATTACTATTTAGAACTGTCCAATAACTTTAAATACCTATCTAGAATCTACTCGATCAAGCAGGGTCCAAGTGAATATCATGTATAATAGAGTTACTAGCTTACCTTAATGTTACATACTACTTATAATTAATAGATTAAACTATATATGTCATATGACTTATATCGTATTAATTTGAACATACAAGTTTTAGTTATAGGATTTAATCTATAATATAGAAATAATAAAGATGTAATATGTAGTTATAATATAGAATATATATATATATAGATTTTCTAAATATAATATAATACACATAATGTAACAATATGTATATATATATATATATATATGAAATGATTTCAGGCAATTTACATATAATAGATAGTAACGCGTTTTACTTTAACATAAAAACATAACATAGATGTTATATTTTCTTTCTTTATAGATACCATATGCAGATCGTCTTATGTACTAATGACATATATTAAGTAATTTATAGTATGTGTTACTTAATACAATTACGTAATCTAATATATATTATAATTAACATATAATACATTGTGTATACATAAATATACAATCTATAATATGCTCAGTTGTTATTTAGTATGACATATTATTAACAATCTTATTATTTACTCTTTTTGAGTTATATATCTTACGTTATAATAATTAATTATGTGTATAGATTACCCTTATATATATTCACATGTACAAAGATAAGTTTCATAAAACATAATGACATAACTTAAATTATGATCATAATGTACTATGAGTATAACGGTACAAATTATATTTGATATGTAATTAATACACATACATAGTTTATATACATGGTATATATTATATTTGACATGTAATCTAGGGGATTTATATAACAATCTATATTATACAATACACTTACATTTAACAATTATTGCACCGTACTATATTATACTTAAAAATGATATAATTTAGTGTTATGGTTCCTAAATTGAATATTTAACATTATACTCTTCACTTATCAAATCAGGACAATTGTTTGTTTAAAATAAATATCAACCATAAAATGGACCAATTTCGTTACTTGTAGTCTCAAGCATACAGGATATAGATTTCAGGATGCCCTAAACTTACATTGTAACAACAATTGAATAATACTAATAAATGAAAAATTAATACTATTATATTTTTTTAACCTTAAAGAAAATAATAATAAAAACCCATCCTGTAGTAAAACCCTGTGACTATATGCTCTTGTGTCTATTATCTTGCCATTCTCTTTTCTTCTTCTTTTTGAGGTAAAACCTTCTCTCTCTTTTTATTATCTCATTTTTATGCTACTTTCTTCCTTTTTTATTAACCATAATTTAGTAAGATATTAAAAACCTCTCAATTTCTAACTTATTGTCTAATATATTTTATTAGAGTTACTCAGTACAAGATTTTTGCATTTTGTATATAACAATTTTGTTTAATTTAATAAAAATTTTATTTTGATAATTTGAAATGAAAAGACAAAATGATTTAATCGAGGATTGAAGGTTTCCAATTATAGGAATATTCCCTATTCTATCCCCCAAATTTCATATTATTACACTTAAATGTGTTGCAAATACAAGAAAAATTCAAATTATTACTATTTGGTTCATTAATATAGTAACATGTTTGATATTAATTATGTATCTATATAATATTTTGAAATAAGATAAAGTTAAAAAAAAATATAGGTTTTATAAGATACCCTATATCTTATAACCCTTTTCTCTATAGAATTTACATGGTATAGGGTATAAGTGGTTTCAAGATGCCGTATGATAGGTTCTAGATGCCAAAATTTTGAAACCTGTATCTATAAGTTAGGGTATGAATAAAGTATGATATTTTATCCACTCTATACTCATTCATCGCTAATTCCATCAAAGGTGCAAATGGATTTTTCCTTTCTAGTTAGTGGGTGCATATATCTAACCGAGAATTAATACATTATTGCATATGACCAGGTATGAAAATTCGATGTAATTTTTCTATTGGTAGTTGTATATTTATAATTTCATAATAGAGGGAAAGAGCAATCAATACTAGTATAATTTCCTAAACTTGATAATTTCCAAAATGGCTAGAAATCGATAGGAGCCTTAAATTTCAGGGGACGAGATATATATTTGCGTACAATCACACATTAAGATTTGTGAACAATTGTAAGATAAGACTAATACATTTTGAATGTACAATTATCTCTAAACTTATATATATATATATATAACAGTTTTACACTCAAAATTTCATGAAATTGCGCATTCTAAACTTAAAGATGGAGATTTTTGCTCCCGATTCATTAGAAAAAAATTCACAAAACGGATACTTGTTTACTATTTAATATCAAAGATGGGTTTTTTAATGTAAAATCTTACTAACCTAATATAATTCAGTTAAAATAGCGGGTTGTTTTTAACCAACTTCAATTTACCTCATGGATTAGTAAATTGAATAGGTTAATGCACCAATCTGGTCCATTGAAGAGTCTTTCTCTCATATTGGGCCCGCTAAATCTATAGTAGCTTTTTTTTTTTTTCCTCCTAACCATTACACATACAACTTTAAAGAATGGGAGAGTCGAACTCGTTTCATCTCATTTGAATGATCAATATTCATATTATTAATTTATAATAGTCTTGATAAGCTAAAGTAGCTTAATAATAATTTTTACGAACCAACCCATCAACTTACTAAAATAAAATGTTTTTCAATAATTCAACATGATAGGCAACAAATTTTATTTTTAGAGTATATTTCATCAATTTTAGGATGATTGAAGAAATACCATTTGGAAAACTAAATTGGTTTAATATATTTAAGGTCTGTTTGATTCATTTTTTTTTCCTTGTTTTTTTAGTGCACCTTTAGCATTTATTTGAATCTTATGTTTAGTAAGAATAAAAAACAAAAAAGATAAAACTATAATTAATAAAATCCATGTAGAAAACCAAGTACAACAGGTTTGTAGCAATGGAAGGAAGCTTCAAGAGAAGAAGAATTAGGATGTTGAGAAAAGGTTATTATTTCTGTTTTTCTCTACCTAAACTATATGTGTACATTAGCTTATTATTTATGTAATATGGAATAATAATACGTGTACAGAATCTATGAAAATATACATAACTTATAACACCCCTCCTCAACATGGAGAATATATATTAATTACTCCCATCTTGCTCATGAAAAATCGAAATTGAGCAATTGAGAGCTCCTTTGTAAAAACATTAGCAAGTTGTGATCGAGTAGGAACATGTGTAGGCAATATAACTCCTTCAACCACTTTGTCTCTAAAAAAATGCAAATCCATTTTTATGTGTTTATGGAAAACTGGAATCCATGCAATATGGAGTGTAGATTGATTGTTATAAAATAATTACACTAGCAAAGAACAAGCAACCTAAAAATTGCATTTAAGGCAATCGAGCATAGATTTAGGGCTTTTAAGAAAAAGCTATCCGATTAAGTTCAAATTTTACAACTAAGATAAAAAAGTTAATTGAAGTAATTCAGTAAAGTTAAATTTTGAAAATAATGACCTAATTTTGCCCTTAGTAGTATAATTATTCAATATAGTATAAATATGATTGAAACCTTTAAAATCTAGCCTAGAATGCGCTGAGAATTTAAAAATAAGTTAATTAAACTATAAAATGAAATAATAAAGTATAATTTACTATACAAATATACATGTATTCTTATTAGTATGCCCGATATAAATAATAATTATACCGGTAAATTAACTCGAAATTATATAATTATATATAATATGTGTTGAATTCATAAAAATAAGTAAAAAAAATATATCTCAAAAATAAAAGATATGTTAGAAACATAATTATACGAGTATAGTTATATGTTACACGTTATCTATACATAAGATATATACTCATATATTAATAAAATAACTAAATACTAATATAATATATATAATATTAATATTTAATGAAAATATCCATTTAAACTTATCTAATTGCATTCAAAATTATTGGAAATGGTTAGATTTCACCATAGCATGTTGTCAGAGCTGATTTTGCTGATTCAAAAGAAGATTTTGAAAAACTACATTAGGAACTCAAGAAGGGGGGTGAATTGAGTTCAATGGCCAAATTTTAATTTAATACCAATTTCTCAATTGAAGCAACTAAATGAATGCAATATTAAAATGATAAAGCAACACTTAGTATAATTAAGATAGTGATAAAACAATAATAAGTGTGAAAAATAAAAGAGATAAAGATAGAGAAAATCAAGCTTGGATTTAATGCGGAGTTCGGACCGTTACCTACTCTCCATGGGCATACAATGCCTCCAACCGAGGATTTCACATTACTTTATTAATTTCTCAATCCAAGCTCCAAAAGCTACACATACATAAACTTGATTATATAAGTTTCACACTCACAACTCACCCAATCTTGATTATGTAAGATTCTCAACCACAATCACTCTCAAAACAAACTTAATCTCAAGTATAATGCACTTTCTCAAAGTTCTTGTAAATATAAATCACTTTGCACTATACTAAAGTTTTACAAATGATTTAGCATATTAAGTATACAAGACAAAGAGCAAGTGAACAAAAGGAATAATAGTAGATTTCTAGCTTTATTTCTTATCCTTTAACTACCCAACAATTTGTATTTATAGCCTCTTAAGAGAATTCGACCGTTAGTCCACTTCTCTCTTCATTTAATGCTCTATAATGGCTCTTTTATGTGTGGACCAATCGAACAATTCATTCAAATAAGGTTACCATCCAAACGGTCTTCAGGTCGCTAGTCCCACGGTCAATTATGTGCTACTAACTTGTAGCAACCAGCTAAACAATCCTAGGACAGCCAGCCGGATGGTTCATCACTTGCCACTGATTTGTAGCAACCAACCGAATGATCCATCACCTGCTACTGATCTGTAACAACCAGCTAGACGATCCAGAGACAACCAACAGCACAATCCATCACATGCTATTGATCTAGAGTAACCAATTAAACGGTCCAAGGACAACTAGTTGCACGGTTTAAACCAAAACAGCTAAACAACACACACTAAGATACAACAAACAGTTCTGTTCGCTTTTTCTTCTTTCAAGAATTTCAAACTCAATCTAATCAAGTTACATTATAAAGATATTATGCAAAACATAGTGTTATAAAGATAATTCAAGTCCTTTATCAAATTAACTATATTTTTATAAGATTTGCAAAGAGATTCATAATCAATGATTAATTTAATATAACTTGCATGGTTTTGTTCTCATCAAAATCATAAACAAGAACCTATTGGTTCAACAGATTTAAGAGGAGATTGGCACCTCATGCTTAGGTTAGAGGGAAGAAAATTGAAAAAAATAAATAAATAAATAAAAATCCCATGCGGCAAATTTCCTCTATAAATAGCAAACCATAGTAAAATGGTCTTATTTTAGCAAAATTGAGACTAGAATATATAAAGAGAAAAATTCTAGAAAATGGGAAAAAATTAGAAAAATTATACAAAATCAGAGTTAAAACCAAGCTAGTTTAGCTCTTAAGGCAAACTGTAATATGCTGTAGAACCCGATTGGCCACCACTAGTCTACCTTACATCTTGGCCATCCAACACCACCCTTTCCACCATTGGCCACCAAAGCTCCAATAAATTGAAAGGTTAAACTTCTACCCTATTTTTCAATTATTTTTAAAAAATAGTAAATCCACCTAAAAATTTTTGAAAAAAAATTTTATTTATATTATTTTAAATATGCTTTCATGTGATATTTTTATTTTTGTAAATTTTGAATACAAAATACATTTGCTTAAGAAAGTCATTATTCACTCGAATTTAAACTTTCAAAATAAATGTAACAAATGATATTGTTTCTAGCCTAAAGTTTTTGTATAGACTATACATGATATATAGATAACTGCTATGTAGCCAAATTTTTCATTTGGGTATTTTTAATATATATTGTATTTTTAACCTTAAAAATAGCTAAAATTAGAGTGAGAACATGAAATAAATAGGTTTCATGAAATTAATTGATGAAAATGACCTGTACTAACTTCTAGTGAATTATAATGATGTTAGGATAGGTTGAAAATAATTTTGTGTAAAAAGAATAACATTTAGGTAATTAAGTATAATTTAGGAGTGAAATTGTAAATTCAAGTATATAGGCAGTAAATCGATAACACAAAACTAAGTGACGACTAAATTCCTCATATTTTTAGGAGTCTATAGAAATTTTTGGGAATTATATGGTGACCCAAGCTATTAATTATGAATTTATGTAGTAAAATAGCGTAAATTACAAACCAAGACTCATTTTTAATAATAATAGACTAAAATGTGATAAATAATGAAATAAAAACTACCTATATATGTATTGGTTAGATTTGAAAAAAAGTAAAATTTTAATATATTTAATGATATTTTGACGATTGAGATATGTTATATACATATTAGGGTTAAAAATATCCATATTATAGAGTTATGTTGACAAATTATGTAAAATATAATTTAATTACATAACATATGTATAGTATGATAATATTTATTTAGATATGTATAACTATATTAGAAGTCGAAACTACCTATTAAAAGTCGTTTCTAGAAATATAACTTATAATACGTGTCGCTAGATCTATACAAATCCAATGACATAATTTTTAAATATAACCTATATCTCTATAATATTGTAAGAATTTACTTATTATGATAACTTTATCGAAATTGAAATGTGATTTAACTGATTAAATGTACATTTCAATACCATTGAAATGATATATTATACATAATAGTGCAACTACATATATTATTAATATTTAATAACTTAACTTAACTTATATAATAAAACTATATATTATTATATAAGGAAAATAATAATATACTTTAAACATATATATCAAACCATATAACAGAATACTTTTAGATAAAATCCTAATGTTTTCATAAACCTCACGAAAATTAAATTTGAATTTTATTTATATAGAGTCTCTTAGTGATCAAACCGTTAACGATCCAAATCTTCCATAGTAAGCATTTGAATAAATAAGTTGGGATCGTAGCTTTACCATTTGTTGAGATACTATATTAGAGTATCAAGAGACTTAAGAGTACTTTTGTTTGTGATTATAATTAGTTGCTTGTGTGCATACCATACATGTGATTGGTATTCAGTTGTAATAGGAGTTGAACTCCTTAGTGTGCCATTTTGCATGATCATGTTGTTTCCATATTGTATGAACTTATTTGATCACCTATAATTACAACTAATAATGATTTAATTGCAATGAAGCTGAACATGCATAGTACCCATTAAGGGAAACAATTAGGAATGTCAGCCAAATATTGACTCTGTTCGATGAGAATAATTAGAATGATTCTTCCCCATCCTTAGTCGAACTAAGTGGTAGGTGAAGAGATTGCAGTAAAGATGGGGGCCGTAGTTCGAAGGTGGTCATAAAAAAAGGATGTTCTCCATTATACAAGCCTCGATTTAGTCTGATTTGAGTCACGATAAAACTCCTCAATCCAGGTTGAAGCAGATGTAATTTTTCTAACCTCACAATAAACTGGATAACATTGTGTGATGTTTCAAGTGATTGATTGCATTGCATTGCATTTCATCATAATTAATAACCTTGCTTATGATTGTTGGTACTCTTTTGACTCCATCCCTCTTACTGAGTTGGTTGTACTCACATCCCCATAAACATTTTTGCCAGTAACAAGTGAACCTCAGTAAGTTCAGATACCAGGTTAGTGTACTATTGGCTAGAAAAGTGAGGAACGAAGAATCCATTGAATTTGGGCTTTTGACTTTTTTTTAGTTTTAAGAAAACTAACTAGGAATTCCTTGGGACACCCACTAGTTTCTTATCTTATTGTAAATAGACTTCAAAACCAGTGGTTTTTAGTAAACTCTAATTGTAAATTATAACTCTAGATGTGAGATGTTAATGTAGGTACTGTTGTATTATGAGATAACAAGTTATATAAAACAAGTATTTTGTAAAGTTATACCATATGTTTGATCATTCATAGGTATTAGAATAGATACTTCAAGCGGGTTGAGTTGTGTACGCTTTATGTGGACTATATTTACGATAATAGTTGTAAAGGTAGCTTATATCTTATGTTAGTTTACACAATGAGACTATTATAATTTCTCTTGTTTGGAGCATAATAATAAGCCAAACAATCTGATAAGAAGTATGTGTAAGAGCACGATATTCTAATTCAGCTAAGCTATGCAAAATAGTGGTTTACTTCTTTGATTTCCATCTAATAAGCGAGTCACCACGAAAAATGGAAAACCAAGTAGTAGATCTCCGAGTATTCGAATAACCTCCCAAATCACTGTCACTATAAGCTCGAAGATCTAAATCAGGTTTAGATGAAAGAGAAGTCCTTGACTTGGAGATTGTTTGATGTATCTAAGTACTTGGTCAAGTGCTGCTTGATGTGTATGACAAAGACAATCCATGAATTGACTCAATCTATGCACAGAGTATGCAATATTCAATCATGTTATTGACAAATACAATAGCTTACCCACTACTTGTTTATTACATAAGGAATCAATAGAATCGGAAGAATTAGTTGTAAACAAGTGATGATTAGCAACAATAGGAGTTGTAGTAGCTTTAGAATTTAAAAAACTGGTCTTTGCTAAAAATTCTAAAGCAAATTGTTATTGAGATAGAGCCAACCCATTTTTAGAACTCACCAACTCTAACCTAATTAAATATTTGAGTCCCCCCAAATCTTTTACCTTGAACTATGTACTAAGAAAATGGTTAAAGCCTTATATAGCTTAAAGACTTTTGTTAGCAATTGCTAAATCATCCACATATACTAAGACAACTAGAAGAGGATCCCCTTTTTCCTTTTGTAAACAATGAATAATCATTGTGTGATTGGCTAAAACCATGAGCTAATAAAGGCGATGTTAACTTGGCATTCCATTACTGAGAGGCTTGTTTCAAGCCATACAAGAACTTAGAAAGTTTACAAACAATTAGTTGCGAGTTGTCAAAACCATATGTGGTAACATCTAACCCTTTAGGAACATCCATGTATACCTCTTCATGTAAGTCACCATTGAGAAAAGCATTATGCACATCCATTTGGTGAATATACCAATGAAATTTAGCAGCTAAACAGAAAAATAAATGAATCATAGTGTGTTTAATCACTAGGCTAAAGGTTTCTATATAATCAAATCCTTCATTTTGACAATAACCCTTAGCCACTAAACGAGCTTTATACCTATCAAACTACCATTAGCCCTAGTTTTCAATTTGAAAACCCACTTATACCTAGTCGTATGTTTACCAATAGGTAAAGGCATAAGAGTCTAGGTACTATTATTATGTAAAGCAGCAAATTCTTAATCCATAGCCTTACACCAATTTTCAAACTTAATAGCTTATTCATAATAAGACGGCTTAAAATGTTGAGACAATTGAATGGTAAAAGCATGAAAAGATGGAGATAGAGACTTATAAGAAAGATACTGCTGTATAAGCTAAGAAATAAAACAAAAAGAATGATTAGTCAAAGAAAAATGTAAGTTATGATGATAATCGGACAAGTAGGTAGGAACTCAAACTTGCCTAGAGCTATGATGCAAAGAAGGAAGAAAAGAGGGATCAGATCTCACTTGGACATCAATGTAAGCATCAGAAATCAACAGTACTCTTTTTGCCAATAAAACCACCAATAGTATTACCATTAGTAGGAATGAAATTGCCACCTCTTATTTCACTAAGAACACCTCTACTACCACTACTATTTCCACTAAGAGGAACATTAGGAGAAATAACATTATTACCTTTACTAAGAATGTTAATAGTATCAGCAGTATAATGATATTGTAAAAAAAAAAAAAAAAAGTGCAAGTAAAGAAGGTGTGAAAGAGGTATGTGAGGTTAGAAAAGAATCATGAACAAATGGTACGCATGTAAGGAACATGTGCTCAAGAAAATGTATATCTCCTATCTACCAAATCATATAATTTTTTCCTTTTAATACCAATTGGATATGTAACAAAAATATAAGGGTTCGCTTGAGGAGCAAATTTAGATCGAGAACTCTTAAGTGTTAAAGCAAAATAAAGAGATCCAAAGACTTGTAATTGAGTATAAGAGGGAATTTTATTGAACAACATTTGATAAGGGGTAATATTATCTTAATGAATAGAAGTTGGAAGACAGTTTATAATATAAGTGGTTGTCAAAATAACATCTCCCCAAAAACACAAAGGTAAAGATAAATGAAAAAGCAAAACTTAAGCAACTAACAAAAGATGTTGATATTTTCTTTCCACTATACCATTTTGCTGTGGTGTCTTCACACATGATAATTGAAGCACAATGCCATTGTTAGAATAGAACTCATTTAACAAGAATGCCTTTCCATTATCATGAGATACATCCATGTAACATAAGTATAGTCATTGACAACGATGAGGAAAAATGTATGCCCTTCAATAGTTGGAGTAGAAAAGGACCCCTAAATATTAACATGGACCAAATCAAAAGCACAAGCAGTATCTTTAAAATGAGTAGGAAAAGAGGACCTTTCTTGTTTAGTAAGGGGACGAAAAAGCAATCAAATTTAGTACATGAGACCGAACTATCAAGTTTGTATATAAGCTTCATTATATCAAATGAAGGATAACCAAGCATAAAATAACATACATCAAATACATGTGGCAGTGTATCAATTACATGGGAAACGAAAGTCATGACTACAAGCAACAGCAGCTAAAACATCTTGTTCAATGAGAAAAAGAGTAAACTTAGCTTTGACTTGACCAATCATCCTTTGAGTGGTAGGGTCTTGGATACAAGCATGGCTTTTAGTAAAAACAATCAAGTGATCACCACTAGAAACAAGCTTGGAAATAGAAATAAGACTGAAATTAAATGATGGAACTAATAGAACATCATGTAGAACAAAAGGTTCTTTCAAACAAACTAAACCTTTGTATGCAACTTGAAGTTTGTGTTTGTGAGCCAATTGAACAAAATAAGAATAAATGGGTGCATAGGATTGAAAGATATCTAAATTGTTTACCATACAATTTGAAGCACCAGGATCTAATAGCCACAAGATAGACATATCTAGAATATAAATATACATAGTAGATAAGGAAAGATTAAATGAAGGAATACCTACTACAACAAATGACATAGAGACAATGGAGGAAGAAGCAACACCATACTATTGCTGCACTAAAGATGCTTAGAAGACAAAAGAAGGATTAGTATTAATCGAAGATGAACAATGAACAATATTGTTGTGCAAGTTGTATTGTTTAATACATTGAGTAAGCTCAATAGATGCATAACCTGATCCATATATAAAATTAATATCCGAAGATTTTTTATCAGTGCTATTTACAACAATTCCAATGGTAGAATTATCAATCGAAACATTTTTATCTCAACATTCTCAATTGATAAATCAGATGACACAACTAAAATCAAACATGACTTAATTAGCTCTTACTATTGTTGGCCTAGTGAACTTAAAATGAGAAGGAAAACCAATAAGCTTATAACACTCTTCCTTCAAATGTCCATGCTTCTTGCAATAACTACAAAAAGCTCATTACATCAATAAATGAAACTTCCTTTGGTCTATTTGATCGCTAAAACTCATCTCTTATCACAAGATTATATGCTTCATCAAGAGTAAGAAATCGCTTCAAGACTAAAATCTAAGATCTAAGAGTGGAGAAACTATCATTCAGTCCATTAAAAAAATTTGAACATGTAATCTTATTGAGACATCTCAATGAACTTTTCAAAACACCGTTAATCATAAGTACTGCAAGAACAATGTGGCAAAGAGAATATTTCTTATTTCTCTCCAAATCATGGTCAGTTCAATGAAATAATCATCAACCTATCGACTTCCTTGAACTATCATACTAAGAAAGTGATACAAATGACAAATTTAAGTATTATCAGGATGCGAAAATCTAACCTTTAGTTTATCCCAAATATCTTTCGCAAAAGTCATGTAAATGACTGTAGAAGCTATTTGTGGTGAGATTGACCTCGATATCTAAGTAACTATGAGATTATTACATCAACTCTAGATTTGATACATTGAATCTAACTATAATGGAGGTGAAATTAAGCCATCCACAAATCCAACCTCATTCCTAATTTGACAAAGCAAGAAGAAAAGACGGACTTTATGCATTATAGTTCAAACCGATTAAAATAGGTGTAATCAAGATTGAATTCTAATTATCCGAAGGGTGAATGAAGTAAGGTGAAGATACATCTACAAGGCAGTGGCATGCCGATAAGTCTGTTTCAAGTAGCCATAAGAGCATTTAATGCGTAATAGCAGAAAGAAATGAATGAGTCGATATAAATGCTCAATAACCTGACCAAAGAGAATTGACTACTGATATCCCACTGCAACCAAAAGATATTCTCTTACATTCTTTAGCCTTATTTCTTACAAATTGTCTCTTGTACTCTTTACTTGCAATCAAACAAAAGAGACTTAGTGTGTAATGCTTGAGTGTTTATATACTTTGTTATCTTAAGAGAAAAAAGAGCACTACACTAGAGATTGTTGTGTATAATAGTGATTGTGTAAACTTGTATAGCTCTTGGAGCATTATGTTGAGAAGTTAATAAAGTGGTATAAAGTCTTCGGTTGGAAGCATTGTAAGTCTATAAAGACTAGGGGGCAGTCCAAACTCCACGTTAAATTTGGGCTTGAATTTCTCTATCCCTATCTCTTTTAATTTTTGCACTTATTGTTGTTTTATCATTGTCTTAATCATTCTTGTTATTGTATTTAATTGGTAATTTCAAAGAGAATTACAATTCGTCACCCCCCCCTCCCCCTTCTCTTGAGTTTAACTTAGTGCTCTTTAATTGGTATCATAGTTAGTCTCTAATCACTTACTTAATTGCATATTAGAGTGAAGATCATGGCATCTAATGCATTAGGCTTTTTAGAAGAACAAGCAACTAATAAGCCTCTTCTTTTAACCGGTAGTAACTATCCATATTGGAAATGTAATATGTCTATATTCTTGAAAACACAAAATAGATTATTGTAGTATGCAGTTAACCAAGGACCATTCAAAATAGAAAGAAAAAAAGAAAGAGATTACTCGGATGATGATTGAAAATTACTTGATCTAAATGAAGTTGCTATGAATATTTTGCACTGTACCATAAATGAAAATGACTTCAATAGAATATATATATATATATATATATATATATATAAGTGCTAAAAGAATATGGGATGAACTATAAAACACATATGAAAGAACTAGTAGAGTAAGAGATACAAAAATAAGCTTATTGTGTAGGTAATTTGAAAATTTTAGATGTAAAAGTGCTAAAGGAATATGGGATAAAATACAAAACACATATGAAAAAGCTAGTAAAGTAAGAGATACAAAAATAAGCTTATTATGTGGGTAATTTGAAAATTTTAGGATGGATCCAAATGAAACAATTGATGAGATGCATAATAGGTTTATCAATATCATTAATCCATTGAGTGTTCTTGGAAAGACATTTACTAATCTTGAGATAAATCGTAAAATCCTTAGGTCTTTGCCAAGAGATTAGGAAGCCAAGAGAACCACAATCAAAGAAGCCTATAATCTTAATGCAATGTCAAAAGGGCAACTCCTTAGAACACTTAAGACATATGAGATGGTGAAGAGACAAGGAGAGATTTCTAAAAAGAAGACAACTGCTTTAAAAGTCACAGAAGAAAACTTAAGTGAAGACAATAATAAGGTTACAATGTTGGCAAAGAAGTTTAAAAAGTTTATAAAATTCAACAAAAGGATTAAGAAAGATAATGATGGATATGGATCACCTTCTAAGTTTAGGAAGGAAAAAAAAGAAGTCATTAAATGTTACAATCATCAAAAGTCGAGACGTATTCAACAATATTGTCCCTTATTCAAGAAGGCCGATAGAGAGTCAAGAAAAAAGGCTATGATAGCTACATGAAGTGATGAGGATTCTAGCAACTCCGATAATGAAACTTACTTCATAGCTCTCAATGAAGAAGTATGCTCTCCTTCACATGACTCTTCCTTTGATGAGCTTAGAAGTATGTATGATGAGTTACTGAAAGAATTTATAAAAGTGTAAAGGAAGAATAAAATGTTGAAGCAAATGGTAAGTGAAGTAGGTGATGAGTTTGACATTATCAAAAGTGAATACAATAAAGTAATTGATGCAAAAGAAGGATTAGAAGAAGATAATGAATACTTGAAAATTGAAAATGAGAAATTGACAAAGGAAAATGAAGAGCTAATTACTAGAAATAACGAATTGATAGTTGAAAATAACGAATTGAAGGAAGCCAATGAGAATTTTGGAAAGGAAATGAAAGAACTTAAACTTGAGGCAAAAAATGATGAAGATATGATTGACAAGTTAAGTCAACTTGAAATCGAAAACTCAATCCTAAAATCTAACTTAAATGATTCAAGGAAAACAATGGTAAAATTTGTAGATAAAGAAAAAAACTTATACAAAATCCTTGAAATGCAAAGGCAAGGGTTAGACAAAACCAAAATAGGTTATATTAAGGAAAATATGTATAGAGCATACAAAAGCTACTTTGTTAAGGCATCAAATAAAACTCATAACTATTGTGGAAGACATGGTCATATTGCACATACATGTACATTACGTCGCAATCTCTCCTTATATAACAAAGGTAAAATGGTTTGGGTTCTTAAAGAACAAACTTACATTATAACAACTAACCCCAAAGGACCCAGACTAAAGTGGATACCAAAGAAATAACCGTTTATTTTGTAAGGTCTTCTAAGGCAAGACAACAAATGGATCTTGGATAACGATTGCTCAAAACACATAATGGGACATACATGCAAGTTTTCATCTATAAACTTAAAGGATGAAGGAAATGTGACCTTCGAGGATAATCAAAAGGCTCATGTTATTGGAGAAGATAACATTTGCATTAATAATGATCTTACTATTAAGCATGTGTTACTTGTTGATAATTTGAAACATAATTTACCTAATATTAGCCAATTGTGTGATATAGGATATAAAACAATCTTTCATAAATCAAAGTGTTCTATTGAAAATATTAACAATGACTAAATCGGTTTTGAGGGGTATAGATGAGGAAACACTTACAAAATTGACTTCAATATGTTTTCATGTTCTCTTGAAAACTTCTCTATCCACTCAAAACAACGATAGTTGTTATGGTATGGGAAGCTGGGATTTGTTAGTATGAATATCTTATTAAAACTAGCCAAAAGGAATCTTATTAAAGGATTACCTAAGATTGGTTTCGATAAAGATAAAACTTGTTAAGTATGTTAATATAGTAAACAAACCAAATCGTCTTTCAAATCAAAAGATGCCATTTCAACTTCTAGACTACTCTAACTACTACACATAGATCTTTTTGGATCAACCCAAACCTTAAGTTTAGGAGGGAAAAGATATACCTTGGCCATAGTTGATGATTTCACTAGATACATGTGGACCTTCTTCCTTGCAAACAATAATGAAACGCATCATGTATTCTTGAGTTATAGTGAGAAGGTCCAAAATGAAAAAAGGTCTTTCTATCGTTTCAATAAGAAGTGATTACAAGGGAGAATTTGAAAATCATGATATGGAAGATTTTTGTCATAAAAATGGAATAGAACATGCTTTCTCGGCACCTAGAACTCTACAACAAAATTGAGTTGCCGAAAGGAAAAATAGGACCCTTATAGAAATGGCTAGGACTATGCTATGTGATAATAATTTACCTAAGTATTTTTGGGTTGAAGTCGTTAATACAGCTTGTTATATATCAAATCGTGGTTTCGTAAGACCTATTGTTAAGAAAACCCTTATGAGTTTTGGAGAGAGAAAAAACCTAACATATCATATTTTCATCCATTTGGAACTAAGTGTTATATTCTTAATAATGGAAAGGAACAACTAGGAAAATCTAATTCAAAATCGGTTGAAGGCATCTTTCTTGGTTATTCACTTACTAATAAGGCTTATAAAGCATATCACATGAGAACTCTTGTTGTAGAAGAATCAATTCATGTTGTATTTGATGATACATATGCATATAAAGAGTCAAATGATGAAATAGTGAACATTGGTGCTCATTTAAACAGTTTTAGTCTCAACAAGAATCAATCCACTTTAATTGAGAAGGAATTCTCTAGGTAAGATGGACTTGTTGAAAACTTTAGCATAGACTTACCTAGAGAATAGAAATTTTTTAAAAATCACCTTAGGGATCTAATAATAGGAGAACCATCTAATAGGGTGCAAACAAAAGCATCTCTTAAGAATCTAACTAATGTAGTGTTCTTATCTCAACTTGAACCAAAAAAACGTAGATGAAGTTCTAAATAACAAATTTTGGATTCAAGTTATGCAAGAAGAGCTAAATCAATTTACTAGAAATGAGGTATAGAACTTAGTACCTAAACCAAAAGATAGACTGATAATTGGAACTAAATGGGTGTTTCGAAATAAGTTAGATGAAACCAAAATAGTAATAAGAAACAAAGCACGTCTAGTTGCAAAAGGCTACAACCAAGAAAAGGGAATTGATTTCAATGAGAACTTTGCTCTGGTTGCTAGATTAGAGGCCATTAGGATGCTTTTAGCATTTATCACATATAAAGACTTTAAACTATATAATGGGTGTTAAAAGTGTCTTTCTAAATGGCTATATCAAAGAAGAAGTATATGTAGAGCAATCACTGAGATTTGAGGATAGTGAATTCCCAAAATATATATATAAGCTCAACAAAGCCTTGTATGGACATAGGTAAGCTCCTAGAGCTTGGTACAAAAGATTAAGCAGCTTCCTGATGAAAAATGAATTCAATAGAAGGAAACTTGACACAACATTACTCATCAAGTAACACAATGATCATATACTAATTGTCCCAATATACATAAATGATATTGTGTTTGGTGCTACTCATATGGATTTAGTTAATAAGTTTATCCAATGTATGAAAAATGAATTTGAAATGAGTATAAAGGGAGAACTCAATTATTTCTTGGGTCTTCAAGTTAAACAAACCAAAGATGGAACCTTCATTAACCAAGCTAAATACACTAGGAAGCTCTTAAAAAGTTTCAAAATGGAAAATTGTAAGACTAAGTTAACTCCAATGAGTACTACTTTAAAACTTGATAAAGGCAAAAGTAGAAAGAATGTTTGTGAAAAGATGTATAAGAACATGATAGGAAGTCTTCTATATTTAATTTCATCTAAGCCTGATATTATGTTTGCTGTGTATCTATGTGCACAACTTCAATCTTGCCCTGAAGAATCTCACTTGAAAGTAATGAAATGCATCTTCAAATATCTTACAGGCACCATTGAAATCGGTTTATGGTATCCTAAGTTCACCTCATTTGATCTTGTTGGATATTTCGATGTTGAATTCACCAGTTGCAAAGATGATCAAAAAAGCACAAGCAGCACATGTCACTTCCTTAGTAACTCTTTAGTATCATGACATTCAAAAAAACAAAACTCAATAACACTCTCTACCGCTGAGGTAGGATATGTGGCAGCCGGCAGTCGTTGTACCCAAGAACTATGGATAGATGAAGTAAACATTGCTTAACTATGGTCTAGAATTCACCAATGTCCCAAAAAGATGTGATAATACACCACTTTATTCGTGATCATTTGCAAAAGAATGATAGTTACTTAAAATTTGTTGATACTGGTAATCAAATAGTCGATATATTCATTAAACCCTTTAGTGAGGAAATATTTTGTACTCTAAGAAGAGAATTGGGAATAATTGTGCAAGATGAGTGTTAAACACATAAGAACTAAGATAGCATTTTTGAGCAAAAATGACATACTAAGTAGGTTGACTGGATAAATCCACACTATGAGGTCTAAGAAACATGGTCATATGGATTTCATCCATTAAATATCACATTAAGCATGTTTTTGGCACACTTAAGGTCATTTATAAAGTATTCAAGTTCACATATGTACAAATTCATCATGTATAGCTTCATATGTTTATTTTCATTCTTAAATCATGTTTGAGTGGTCAAACTAGCTGGATTTGAATTTCATATATATTTGATCTCTCTAGACCCTTTTAGGTTCTAAGTGCATAGTGGAGCATTTCTTTCCTATTTATGCCTATACAGAGGTTGCTTAGCTTGATCATGTATCTTTTATGCCTCTTAATATCTTTTAATATGATTGAAGTATAAACTTCTCTTGAATATTGAGAAAAGATTTCTACTTACTCTCTAGCTACTTGCATGATTAAGGAACTCAAGTAGTTTATTTACATTTTGAAGCATCTCAAGGCTATATTATGTTCTAACCATGCTCAAACATCTATTTGAAACTTGCTTAGAATGTCAACAAGCAAAAACTCATGTCTATGTACATGGTTTACTCATAGATGCTCATTTTCATTTAAGTCATGAACTCTATAGTTTTTAGAGTTCAATTTGGCTAAACCTCTAAAATTTTGCTTAAATTTAGTTTTTCTAAGCCTTAATGGACTCAATTATACTTATTTGAAGTGTTGGAATGCTTGTTGAATCACTCCAAATCAACTTAAGTTGGCAACTTAGACTAATGAAGTAAACTTGACTCAATTTTTGCAGCATTGTAGACAACCGGCATGCTGGTATACACATCAACTGGCTTGTTGGTATACCTTCATAAATAACAAATTGGTTTCAATTCTGTTCCAAGAATCGACATGCTAACCTCCCTAACCATTAGCTTACCAGTGTACTCCTCTTTATAAGAAAATTGCAACGATTTTGTTTCTACAATCGACATGCCAACTCCCCACATTACCAACATGTTGGTACATTAGTTTCCAAGCACGACTTAAGTTATGACGATCCCTTCTCTGTCCTTCCATCTTCACACCCTCCTCCCCTTCAAAATTTGATTTTTCTCTCATCAATCAACTCCTTACTCACGTAATTCTCTATTTCTCTCCTCACTTCATCTCGTCTCTCTCTCATCTTCTCATTCTCGTAACTTTCTCTCTCTACAAAATCTCATTACCAGTCAAGTCGACTTCATTACTACTCACTTAATCTTATTCAATTGTTCAATATCCTGAAATCGAGTGCAAAATTAAGGGGGAGTATTGAATTAAATGGGAGTTCTTAAGTATATAAAAGTTTTGTCCTCATAAAAAATGAGAAGATTATTGAACCAAAGGTTCACTAATTGATTTTAATGGGAACAAAACAAAAATGGATGATTAAACTAAGTTTTATTTAACTATACTGAGTTAATTAAATAAGATCGATTAATTTGCTTAATAATTAAATACATCAATTAACTCTACAAGATATTTTATCTTTTGAGTAATGATCAAATTATCTTAAAGTTAGATTGCAAAGTGTATTTGTTAGTTATGTACTAAAAATATTTTCAGGTAATATTTGGCTTACAAACATAACGGCTCAAGGAGGAACTAGGTTGATGGTGTGAAGCCCTAAATAACAAAAGGAAGAGCTCTCTAATCATGAAGAGTTGGCATGCCGGTATACTTATTGATGTTCATACCAGTAGTGCCTTTTACTATTGGCATGACAGTAAGGGTAAGGCACCGAAATACTGGTAAGTCTGTTTTAAGTAGCCGTTGAAGCATTTAATGTGTGATAACGAGAAGAATTCAATGAATTAGTATAAATGCTCAACAACTTAACCAAAGAGAATTAAGTACTAATATTTCACTGCAATCAAAAGATATTCTCTCACATTTTTTAGCCTTATTTTTTACAAATTGTCTCTTATATTCTTTACTTGCAATCAAACAAAAGAGATTTAGTATGTAGTGCTTAAGTGTTTATATACTTTGCTATCTTGAAAGAAAGAAGAGTACTATATTGGAGACTGTTTTGTGTAATAGTGATTGTGTAAGTTTGTATAGCTCTTAAAGCATTGTGTTGGAAAATTAATAAAGTGGTGTGAAGTCTTCAGTTGAAGGTATTGTAAGTCCATGAAGACTAGGGGACAGTCCAAACTCCACATTAAATCTAGGTTTGAATTTCTTTATTCCTATCTCTTCTAATTTCTGCATTTTTTATTGTTTTATCATCATCTTGATCATTCTTGTTATTGTATTTAATTGGTAATTTCAAACAAAATTGAAATTCTTCCTAAAACTCAATTCATCCCCCTCTTAAGTTTAACCTAGTATTTTTATTATTCTTCAACATCCTCAAGTGGTGAAAGCACCATGAATGACATTAGAAATGAAGAAATTGCACCAAAAAGAAGAAGAAAAAACTTATTAATGCTTTGATACCATGATAAAATTCATATAGAAAAACAAGTACAAAAGGTTTATAGAAATGGAAGGAAGCTTCAAGAGAAGAAAAATTGGGATGGTGAGAAAAACTTGTTATTTCTATCTTTCTCTATTTAAATTGTATGTATACATCGACTCACTATTTATACAATGTAAACTAATAACATGTGTACAAAATTGATGGAAATATACATAAATATTAATTACATATATACCTCTGTTCTAAAAATTAAATATCTAACACATCTCTATAAACTTGAATTTATTTCTCATTTACTTTATGCATTTTACATAAATACTAATTCAAATATCATTTTTCAATGCATGAGATACATATTTTTAAATCTTTTCTCTTAAAAGTGTGTGAATTTTCACTTTTCAATTCTCATACTTTAATCATCATCTTCATCATAATTATAAAATAGAAATAGATAAGATACAATTAAGATAGTTTTTTAAACATCAAATTTCAAACAGATATAAAGTAGATAAAGATAAGATATAGATAATAAAAAACGATATGTTATGCCTCGAAGTAGTGGAGTTGCAACAGTGTCACCGTGTTAACCAACCTATTACAATCATTATCGTAAATACGATTTACATAAGATCTCCACGATTTCTCGCTTTAAAGTAAACAACTTATTTAAGATTACGATAAAATGTATATATATAACCAGAAACTTTAAGTCATATTTACATATATATACTTATATTTTCTGATGATTCCAAGAAATATTTACATGCTATAGTAGTTTGGTAAGTAGGTTTTATATGACCATCGCATAGACTTAAAAGTTATTAAGAAAAACTCTAAAGACTTGATTGATCAGCCAGTTTGATCCTCACTCCCACAAGGCACTTCAAAAAGAAACTAATCTCGGGATAGTTATAGTGCGACATCTTAGTCAATACCTACAAGAAAATCTATAAAGGTATAAGCAACTAATAGATAGTAGGTTGGGATTGGGACATAAGAATGCAAATCAATACAAACAAGGTATTCAAACAATTAATTAAATGCAATGTAACGAGCAAATGCCATTACACAACGTGGTTCGGTAGTTTGTAAAATCAGAGAAATTTCACCTACTCTAATCCGGATTGAGGAGTTTTAATGTTTATGCAACAACTCACAACCAAACATAAGTTTATATAATGGAAGCACCGCTTCCCCCATGAGAATCCTTCAAACCATTGTCCTCATCTTTACCACAACCTCTTTTCCTATTACTTAACTCAACTAAGGATGAAGAAGAGACCATTATACTATTCAATGCTATCCATTTCGAAGGTGTCGATATTTAGTTGGAGAATTCTAATCGTCCCCTAAAGAGTTGCAATGCATGTCTAATTGCATTATTTAGGTCAATTATAATTAAGTTCAGTTTAGTGTATTCAAACAATCTCCTACCACCCAATTCACAACAAACCACCACAACACAATATTAGTACTCGACAAGTAATTAGAAACACATAAACACATATACATATGGCTACTAACAAGCACAATCACATATAATCCTAAGCTTCTAAGTACTTTAATATAGTACTCCAAAATATAACGATATATTGAACTTAACTTACTTGAAATCGTCGATTCACTCACTTGACTTGCTGTAGGTCAACTCGTCCCGATTTGTCATATAATATAAATACTCTTTTAGTATTTATACCCTTATGAATATAGGCTTTAGATTATGATTTTACTTGATTATCCAAATGTATATATATACTACTTACTATCAATCCATTTTAAGCTAGTTTTTTATTCAATTTCTAATCCGTTTCTGATTTAAGTTCTAATTCAACTTGTGGTTACAATTTTCTACGCGTAAACCCTAAGTATTTCTTCCAAGCCAATTAGTAAAACCCATTTAATTATGTTTAAATATCCTAAATCCTTATTTGACTCCTAACCAGTATTCTAGTCCATATAATATATACAATTCTTAATTTAACTACTGAATTTGCTTCCAATATGAGAAAAATTTATATTTTTCATATAATTACCTAAATTTAAGTTACAAATTAGATTCTTAATATACTCTTAATATTATAATACCATAAATCTTTACTTAATATTTTTTACCCATTTAATTTTCAATTCTACCTATTATTCATATATTTATGTTCATCACATAATATACATAATACATACATCTAACTCCTTAATTACCACAAATATCATATTATATCAGCAAATTACATCCCAAGAGCCCTAATTACATAATAAATCAGTGTTTATACCCAATTAACATTAAATCACTAAATTAAGATAAAAAAAATCCTTTATGTATAATTTCAAGGCCTAAAAATTATCTAAAGTTTTTGAAAATTAATTTCTAATAAATCTTTTCACAGCACTATTTTAAATATTCTAAATAATATATACAAAAATTTTGTGCTCAAAACTACAATATTAAGGCTATTTAAATCTAAATCGAAAATAAGCCCAGTTTTGAGATTTCTTAAGCACTATATATTTTGAAATCTAAAATCATCAAACTAATATTTTTTCCTAAATATACATACATAAAAATCTTAGAATACAAATTTTCATAATTTTTTAGATATATTTAATATTTTTAATAAATTAAAAAAAAATCGGATCAAAGATTGGACTCATCTGTCCGATCAACTTCTAGTCACCAATGGTGGCTCCAAAAGTGTTGGCAGCTTTAGGCGGTGGCTCTAAGGTCAGGTAGTGGTGGTGGTGGTCATGCAGTTCTAAGTGACCATTGGTTATGGGTTTCCGTTACAAGCCTTAATTATATACTAATTTTATAACTTTTTCTAAAAATTCTTAACTCTCTATTTCTAGTCTCTTTCTATTTTTCCTATACTCCTAACTGACCAAAATGAGTTCCAATTAAAGCTCGTTGAATTTATAGGGCTGGTTTGATGCATTAGTGAATTAATTGTTGCCATTTATCCCTTATCTCCTCCTCTTTTAATTTTGTAGTTGGGTAATTTTGATTAGTTAATTGTGTTCTTCCTAATCCCAACATGTTATCACTTATTTCTAGACATTTCCTCATTTTGCAGCATTTTTCCTTTTTTTTTATGAATTTTCATTAGTTATTTAGTGTTATTTTAGTATATTTTAAATATTTTAAGTAATTTCAGGTATTTTTACCTATATATAAATACATATATGATATAAATAAATACTCTTAACTATTATTTATATTATTTTATGATTTTTAGTATATATGTAATTTATTTTTATTGATTTATTAGTTATCAAAACTAATTTTATAGGTTTCCGCTAATTAATGGATAATATGCTTATAATTCAATATTATAATATTTAATTAGTTAATTACTTTTTTTCTAAATTTAAACTTATGGGATCATTTTTTTATTAATATTTCTATATTCATCATAAAATTTGGGCTCAATTAGATAACTTATCCAAATGGCCTAAATTTTACATGTCAACCTCGAACACTAAATTGCAGGACTTACATAATCCAAGGACCTTATTGCCACATACCAAAAGTTCTAAAATTAGTTTAGCAAAATTGATATATCGAGAGATTATAAGGTTTCGATGACATTTAACATTACTTAACTGTCATTATGTGTTGCAACTTGAGGGAAAATCTTCAAGAACTCTAGAGAAATGATTAGATTGTAGTGCTCATCAAGCCAATGACTAACCTATATCTCGAGGCTATCCAAAGTTGGTTTAGAGACTAAGGCATCATCAAAGGAAGACTAGGAATATGTGGAAAGTCATTCATCACACATCATACTACTAGGAAGTTTTAGCCTTATTTGAGCAATGTAACATTTGTTCAAAGGTAAAGAAATTGCATTAGAGGCATTTTATTCAAAATTTCCAAATGTGAAAATCAGGATGAAGTACAATAAAAGGGTCTTAAATAGCTATTGAACTATTTTTTTTAAACGAACTCTTGTGGCATTTGAACAAAGTGATTTCTTGATTCCTCAAGATGGTTACTATGCCGCTCCATTCAAATGCATATTAATATTACGTTAGTATATAGAAATCATCCAGAATGGAATCAGGAAGGAAATGACCAATCCATTCCTATGTTTGGAAATATCAATGGAATCACCAATTGCATTTCATAATTATGTTTTGTTTTACCATATTCAAAACGGAATGGAATGAGCATATGGTAATATTTGTAAAAAATACCCTTAATTTAAAGATACATGTATGTGTATATATTATGTTATATATATATACATATATAATTATAGATGATATATAGAACTATATATTATACATAAACGGTACTACTATTACAATTATATAAATAACATTTGTATTTTTATACCTAATATATATTAATATGTTACAATATAATTATATATATAGAATATCACATATAAAATATATAATCTATACGCATAATAATATAATTATAACATATAACTAATATTTATATATATTACAATATAGTTATATATGTATATATAGAACTATATGTTATATATAATTGAAATTGCTATTACAAAATATGCAAATAAAATTTATATATTTATAACTAATATGTACTTATATTTTATAATATAGTTAGATATATAGAACTATATATTGTATATAAGACATATGATCTATATACATATGTTAAGTATACATATACAACTTGTATATATATAACATTTATATATGTAATCATATATTTTTATATAACAATATATATGCTTAAAAAAAATTATATATATGATAACATTTGGAAGGCAAAGCTTTTTTCTAGTTGCAAATTGCAATGATGCATAGCAATTTTTTTTGTTGCAATAATGATAACTTTTCTTGGTTGCTTCTCTATGGCTTGTTTCTACGCTCTTTGTTTTTTTTCCTTTTATCCACGCTCTTTGTTTTTTTTCCTTTTATCTCCATGCTATTTGTATGTTAAATAGGTTATTTATGTAATTGCTTGTTTACTAAGGTGGAATGGAATCGTGATTCCACCTTCTTAAAGCAGGAGTCGTCAATTTCAAGTAATCACAATTCCGACTTCTTAAAATGTATCCAAACATGGGAAAGGAATTGTACTTAGAATCGTGACTCCATTCCAAGTCCATTTCTACATACCAAACACAACATAAGGGTATTCAAATGTGTTGATCTTTCTGGAAGTTTAGATGAAAACTAAACTTGCAACTAATAGTAGCTTTTAATATAGCCCTAATCAAGTTCATACATTCATGATAGTAAACTGATATGATAAAAATTATTCTGTATATGGTTAAAATAAATTTAAATTCATAATGATATTATTGAGCTGAAAGTTTGATTTCTTTCTTTTCTTAACTTGAGTTATATTAAACTTGACTCGCTTACCATAAATATCTTGACCAATCCATGAAATTGATTAATGAGTCTTAACTATGTTTTTCAAATAAATTGGGCTTTTTAAAAGAAAAAGATGAAAAACAATTTTTTTCTTATTTTAGGATAACTAAAGTGCCTACATACCTACAAAGCGAGATCAAGCCTCGACGGTTCTCAATTAATGAAAACTTTAGTTCCTTGGTTGATTTTATTTTTTGAAAAAAAAATCATTTTAAATTCATTAAATTTTATTAATTTGAAAAAATGGGTTTTTTGACCCATCTTTGAGAAATTCTAAAAAAAAAACTCCTAAACTTTGTAAGGACCAATTTATTCATTTTTTTATTTATGAAAAACCTTTTATATGTAATAAAATTAATTTTAGGAGAAAAAGTGCATTTTATTTTAAAATAGTTTTATTTAAAAATAAATCCCATACCAATGACAATACCAATCATTCATTAATTAATATGATAATTATTCAAATCATGCTAATCAACAGATTATTAATGCTAAACTAGCAAATCAAATTACACTAATCAACAATGCTAATTAAAATCAACTAATATGCTATTGCTATGCTTACTATTATCATGCAAATTATTCAAATCAAACATTCTAATTACCTAAGTCTATCAAATTTAACAAATCATTATTTCAAGTTATTTAAGCTAAAACAATAAGTAAACATGTTATTTATTAAAGCCTAATCAAGTTTATTTTCATCAAAATTACTTCTAATATATTATCAAACCAACAAGCCAACATATTATTTGTTAACATGATGATAAAATAACTAAAAACTCACAAAAATACATTATTCAAACGAAAACATGACAAGACAAGATCAAGGCATTTTTTTATATATTTTTTTATTTTTTGAGAAAAAGGCCTTATTCATGAATTATTAAGAAAAGAAGCAATAATAAAAACATTATTAATTAATTAACAAAAAATAATAAATATTACAAAAAAAAAACTTATTCAACTAAAACCATAACATTATAAGATTAAAAAACACATCTTTTTTATGTTTTCTATTTTTTTATTTTTATTTTATTGACCTTTTTTCAAGCAACACATGCATTTAAGTAAAGGATTGAAGAACTTACCTACAGCGAGCAATGAACCAGTGACAAGTTTAGGTAGTTCCCGACCAGTTTTATAGGGAAAGGCTAGCAACTTTAGACTGCTAAGACACCAATCTTTGAGACCCTTACCTCAATTTTTGAAAAACCCAACAACACTACTCCTAATTTCTTTGGAAACTTCAAGCTTGATATGAACGATCCCTAAGATTATATTCAAAATTTTAAATTTAAATTAGTTAAATCCAAAATGAAATTGAAACAAACCACCTATTGGGCTTTATTTTAGGATAAATGTAGAATATTTCATCATTTTATCTCGAATCGGTTTGCTCTATAATGAGAGAAATTGAAGAGAGAAAGTAGTTTTACCATAATGAATACCTAAAGACAGAGAGTTGCAATTGCATGTAATATGGTGATTTTCAACGCTTGGGAATTGAATGAATGCATGGAGGAGGCCTTTATTTATAGTGTTAAAGTATAAGTGTAGGTCAAGAAACTTCTATGTATGAAAAAGATAAAATCTTTTATGAGAATGGCAAACCCAGGTGTACATCTTGATTCTTACTACTTTCGGTGAAAATTGAAAACATTTTTGCACAAATTAATAGAAAATAAATGTGCACATGTATAATAAAAGATTTCCTTGTATATTTTGATTAAGTATCTTAAGGTACCTTGTAAAAATATGCCTCAATTTTGCCAATTTTAACATGGATACTAAATATACCCATTTATTAGTTATCCAAATTTTCTTCTTTTTTTTTTTAAATTTGCAAATTTCATTCAATAAAAACTCAAAAGTTGAATATGCTATGATAAAAACAGTTCATACCTTTTTCTATTCCATTTTTTTTTTTTGGAATTTTCTATGATAAAAAAAGTGGATAAAATCAAGGTAATATACCCCGAATGTACTTATCATTTTAACGACAATGTAAAAGTTAAAGCTTTTGTTCGTGGCGAAATAGGGGAAGGAAAGACCCATGCTGCTACATATTGCTATGTGGTTGGTTCACATGGTGCACGCATGGCGCCATGCGAACGTCATGTGGTTGATACGTGGGGGCCTTTAGTTGGGACACCTATCACCATGTGATAGGTGACATGTGTCACACACACATACACATACATACATATATATATATATATTCTTTTTCTTTTCTTTCTTTTTTCCTCTCCCTTCTTCTTTTTATTTTCTTCTCTTGTTTCCCTTGATTCTTCAATGTCTCAACTTCTTCTCTTCTTTTTCTTTTTTCATTTTTTTACACTCGAAATTACATTCAAATAAATATCTAACCTCTAAAAATATACTAATTTCTTGAAGAAAATGTGGAGTCTAATAAATATATATTCAAAATATTTTCTAAAATCATTCATTTTGATCAAATTAGGATCCCCACTTTTACTTGCGTTTGGCTTTTATTTAGAAACTCCAAATGGCCACAAAATATTCATTCTATCTCCAATTAAGGTGTAGTCTAAAGCCACAAACTCCTAAAAATATGAATTTTTAAAATATTTCAAAATAATTTAGTCGAACTTGGGCTAGAAAAAACTATTTTCAATAAAAGGCCATTTTTACTTGGAATTCTTAATTCAGTTAAATTGTATATATTTATTTTGACTCCAAAAACCGTTTTTTACCCTAAAAAATTATTTGCATCCTAAATTGACCTAAATGGACCATTGCACGATACTTTTTATGGTTTTTCAATTTATTTTAGATTTTTTGGTCTTCCTTTTTTTTTTTTTCATTTTTCTTAATTTTCATTTTTTTTTTCATTTTTCTATTTTTTGAATTTTTGAAATTTTTTTTATATTTTTCCTTCTTTTTCCCTTTTTCAAGAATTAGGAAATTATAAATTGGAAATTGGCCTAGGGTGGACAAAAATGGGTTGTCTACTAACATTAATTGTAAGTATAAGTTAATATTTAAAGTAATATCTTGATTGATTGGTTTATTGGGTCTGTATGAGTGTGTAGGAACATGCATGCATATGTATGTGCATATGTGTATGTGTGCATCATCGTTTGCGAGTTTGAAGGCAAGTGGGAGCATTTAACTTAGGCTTAAGTAAAGTGAATGGTGTCAATAAGTAGTTTGTTTGTAGGGTGGGATATTTTCTAAAGGTAGGTTTAACTTCCTATGAGCAAACTAATTGAGAGTTGATGTCGCTCTCCCAATGATGGCTATGACAAGTTGAAACCACTGAAGATAGTTAAGCCTGCTAAACAAATAAGGGCCAATGATAATACTGAATGGTATTCCTAAAGATAAAAGGACTTTGAATAGCCTTAGGTAAACAAAAAGAGAAAAGACTGCATCAATAGCCTAAGTACGAGTAAATATATGATAGAAAGGATGGTTAAGCGTCGTACGAGCACTCGAGGAGAGGTGAAACTCCCATACCATAACAAGTGATGTAAAAGTTTAAAAAGTTTCAACCCAACAAACTACCTAAATGCTACCCAATGTGCTGAATAAAAAGGATAGTCCTTATTGACAACTGGACCTGTATGGATGAAGCTCGAGAAGAGAAGCAATCACTAAGTAGAAGACATTGTTTCTAGAGGGGGCAATCATGTCGTGAGCTACATTGTATCAATACTTTGTCCAAACCTTTAGAAAATGAAATGTACTTTAGTAAGCAAACCCTATTGTTGGACTACTCAATAAAAGGCAATCTTAGAAGATAAGAGGAGAGGGTGAAGGCAAAAGAGTGCCTGTGAAAGCTCTAAGTTCTAGCAAAGATGATCTTGTCATAGAGTTGGGCAATGAGTGGAGAAGGGTTAATGATCTTTAAGTGGAGGATAGTGGGGAAGAGTTAGCCCTACAAAGAGAGAGTCATAGATTTAGGTTAGGGAAAATATTATGATATGTGAGTTTGAAGTAAGGGTATTCAACTCAGGTTTAATGCAAAATAAGTAGTACCATTATCAATAGGCAATTTGTTCACTAGGTGAGGTATTCCTTAGAAGGTGGGTTTAATCTTTCGTGAGTAAATTGGTCGAAAACTAATGCTACTCTCTTGATGATAGCCATGACAGGTTGAAACCGGTTGCAATGATAGAGCCTCCCAACCATATGGAGGCCGGTGACGATACTAAAAGCTACTCTTAAAGATAAAAGGGAATAGAACTATTCCGGGTAAATAGGAAGAGAAAAGGTTGGTTTGCCATTGTGAATACGAATAAATATGTGATAGAAAGGATGGTCAAGCGTTGCACGGAATAAAATTCTTGTCCTATGACATGTGCGCATGTACATGCATGCATGCGTGTGTGCAAAGTGTTAGAAAAAATTTGTGTTACTTTATCATATGCATTTGTAAGACTATAGAAAACTTCAAATATTATCGGTCAGGAGCTTCCTTGAGTTATTTAATGTAAAATATAGTGAGACGCTTTTTGAAACGAAATTTAGCTTTATTTTACGAAGTTTTTAGCGGAAATGTTAATTTTGTAAAGCTTGCAATTACCGTCTAACTAAATCCTTTTCAATTTTAAGATTATGTTTTGCTTTTTCTTTTCTTTCCTTTCTCTTTGTTTTTTTTCCCTTTTGCCAAAGATCATGTTTCGCTTGAATTACTCTGTTAGAGATTGGAATATTTCTAGTAAGAAAGGATATCTTATTTTTGACAAGGTTCTTTTCCTCTTTATCAAATCTAAACTATAATATCCTTGAGAAGTTTTTATTTTCCTTTTTTTTTTCATGGCGAGATATCAAAAGTATTTTTTTTTAATAATAAATTCCTTAATTGATTGCTGACTCATTAAGGCTTCTTCGTGATGGTAAAAGCGAAAAGTGATCTCCACATATTTTTGGACGTAATCATTTTGACATGTTTGTTGATTATTGATAGGAAAAGCAAGGAGATCCCCATGGATCTAAGATTAGAGAACACAACTTTTATAAACCATGCATATTTGAGAAATATACTCAGTAACAAAAATATTAAATTATTTTTCTTATTTAATTGCTCATAAATTTTCTCCTCTTTCTATAGTAATATTAATGGGGAAATAAATCTATTTTTGCAAAATTGAAATGAGGCTATCTTAAATGTTTTCCTTATTTATTGCAGCCGATGGAAAGGTTTATAAGTCAAGTTGTCTTCAGCTTGATTCAGCTTGATTCGTGTGTTTTATCTTATTAATACTACATTCAGAATAGAGTTTTTTATAGTAATACTGACTAATCTAAACCATTAATTTAATAAAATTTAATCTATACTATCCATCATATTAGAATAGACTAATCTATTATTTAGACAACAAGTCAATAGCTTTTATAAATAATCAATTAAATGGACAAGGAAGAGAAAAAAGGTAACATGTTAACATTTTATAGTAGGTAACTTTAGCCAACGTTACAATAATATTACTTTGTTAGCGTTACCATAAAAAAATCCCGTTAAGAACTATTTACAAGTTATATTCAATATGCTGTCGAATGAATTAATTAATCTAATCTTATTTATGGAAAGTATATCTAACCAAATCTATGGAAACATGCAAAAAATGTTTTAAGAGTTTTATTTTCGGATGAGAAGTTCTTTGTCTTGCAAGTTCTTCATCATATTATTATTTTATTTTAATGACAGAGGAGCATAATCGTATTATAATTGTCTACCTCTAAGCACTGATCACCTTATAAAATCCATGCATAAATAAAAATAATTTACGCTCTGTAGATATCCTAAGAAGTGTTTATATTGGAATTTAAACCCTCATTAAGTTGTTATTAGTGTGTTTTAGACCTTAACCACTAGGTTAACCTCTTGAAGGTTTTACCTTAGAATATTCTTTTCATTTGATCTTCAAAACATTCATTTAAAATTAATATGTTTATTTAAATTTAAGGAGAAAGATCTTTTTATTACAAATTTGTTGGATGAACTCAACCTTATTATAAGTGGGAGATTTTAGTCATTAGCAGGACACAAATTGAGAAAGTTTGAGTTTACAAGATAAGTTAAAAAATAGTTTGTAGTAAAACTAGTAACTAAAATCATTTTTTAGTATTTATTTTAAAGAAATAAGTGATCGCGTCGTTGGATTCGTCCTGACTACTTTAATCTCATTTACAGGATATAACTTTTGTTCGATAAAATCAAGAGGGAGAGTTTTATTTTTCTTTTTCACCTTGTACTAAGCTAAGATAGACTAAATATAAAGTTCATTTCGAAAAATAAAAAAAACCTAAAGTAAAAATGATCAGAGGTCTTTTCATTATAAGCGCTTTCTTTACGATTACTCAAATAAAGAGGAATTAAAGCCCTTGAAAACTACAATGAGACCAGTGTTTCTAAACAAGGTTTATTTTAATTACACATGGAAGAAGTGAGAAGAGTTGTGTGCTTTAAGAGGCTTGAAGGTTAGACTAGCTAGAGCTTTGAAGAACCTAAAAGAAGCGTGACGGACGGATGCAGCAACTAAGTAACATTCTGTTTGTAATTGTGAGAGCGTGGAGACTTGTATGTTATGCAAGTCTATGCACTTTTACAACGACTTGGAGAATAAATATTTATTTTTAAAAATAAAGGTGAATAAATAGGATGTATTTATAACTTATCTTTCTTTTTTTTTTTTTAATCTGAAAGATATAAAGGAAGAGAATATTAAATGTATATTGAAATGAAAATGAAATTTATGTCATATTCTGACACATAATCTTTTATCTCATTCGATACCATATTGAGATTATAAACTAAAGGCAAGTTCTTCCGGCCTAGTCTACGCGACCATTCCGTGTGTTGTACCGTTTCACCGTACCTAACTGGACGACCAGAAATACGATATCCTAGATCTGGCGGCCTAGCCAAAAAGTAAAATTCCTGGAACATCCCGAGGTTGTTGACTGGTAATAAGATAAGATGGAAATTTATCAGTTTACTGACTCGTCAACTAGCAGCCACGGAGCTCAATTCCGAGGAAAGACACCCAAGACCTAAGAAGCCGCCGTCGAAGGCAAGTTGCAGTGCACTTACCTCGTTGGAAATGTTTTGTTGTCTAATTGTGTACTTCTTGTAGTTGAAAATTTAACATTACCAAACCATTTTCTTAAACTTGTCTTTATCATTGGTTTCTAAAGGAAGTGATGGAAAAGACTCTACGTTGCCGTCGATGACCAAGGGCAGTGATTTACGATTACAAGAAATTCCCACAACAATTAAGTGAAAAAGGGAAATCATTTTCTTCCTTTTCACTTTTTTAACAGCCGGCACTAAGATCTGCTATTCTGCTAGCTTCCATCACCACTTATTGATGAAGAGCCACCATTTCATCCAACCTTTTAAGATTGTACCATAGTTTTTAATAATTGAAGTTTTGTTTATAACAAATACTAAAAAAAAAAAAAAAAAAGTTATAAAACACCTTAAGAAGTGTTTTCTTTTTATAAAAATAATTTTCCTAATGCAATTGCTAAATATTATCGTAGTAATCTCTATAAGTTTTATATATAAATATTTTTTAGTTATAAGTAGTAACGAGGCCTAAGAGTATTAATGAATCACTAGTGGTGAGTAAAAACCATAAACTAAAATATGATAGATAAAAGCTCGATGCAAAATTAGAAAAACCAATTTCCTTGAAATGATTTTTTTTTTCCATTTTTGAACAACACTTATTTGTTGAGTATCACCATCAACCATGGACTACTACAACATCACTTGTCTCCAAAACATACAAGCACAACCTATTGAGATTCCTATGATAATTTAACAATTCTAAAGTAGGGATTAACAATTTTTTTTTTAAAAAAAAAAAACCCCAAAAATATATATTCTACTAAACAAACACATCCTTATTTTTATTATATATTCTCTTTACTTCTTTATCCTACAGGTAGAGTTCCATAATAGAAAGATTTTTGAAACCAGATTGTGCAGATGCAATTGAAAAATAATGGGTAGAATACTGAATTGCATCACTTGTTCCTGTAAAATTTAAAATTCTAAAGGGCTTTGCTCACAACAATATCTCTGAATCTTGGTATCCCTTGTAATTATTATAGCACACTTAAAACTCGATAACCCTGGCATGAACGAGTAATAGTTAACACACATCACACCCATTGTAACAAAGAAATCCAGCTCTAGAGGTTCCTAAAATAAAGTTCTAAATGGAACAAATTTTGTGTTCTAATATAGCTTATATAGCCTATATGACATGACCACCGTTCTCTTGATAGAGTCGCAAAGGTATCACCTGTCAGTTGGTAATACTCCTCATATTCTCGTACAGGCAAAAGAGAGTTGCATATCCCATCTTTTGTCAGTTGCAAACTAGCGTAGACAATATAGTAATTCAGACAGGCGCATGTCTTTTGTCATTATAGATGGGAAGAATTCAAGGCCTTTTCTCCATTAAGTAGTCTATTCGTTTACATAGACATGCTGGATATTCACATAATTATATTTACAATGAGATTACATTACAACAATGAGAGACATCAACACAAGCCTTTCTATATTTTCTTGAGTATTTACATGAAAGAATTCGCTGAAGCACAAGTGCACATACAAACACGTGATTGTATACATTCTCACATAGCCATCTTCCATCTCCTCTGGTTTCTTTCTTCCATCTGCAAAACTGCTGCGAGGACATGGACAGCTGGGATTTTCTTACTCTCCACAGAACACGAAAAATTATGCCTTCCAATCCATAGTCCTCATGTAGCTTTCTCTGTCTATTTACATCCTTCTTTTACCGATAGCATACAAGGGATTTTTTTTTTTTTTTCAAAATGTCTTCTTCCAATAGTAGAAATTCTATATAAAACCAACAACATACTCCTCAAGGTTCAAGAGCATTAGCATGGTTCAACCCTCAGACAATCCATTCTGCTACGTTGGAGATCAATTCAGCTGTTCTTGAAAGGAAGAAAGCCACTGTTCCACATACTCTTTACTATCTGATTGAAGGTAAAAAGGACCAGGTCCTAGTAAGTCACATGTAAATGAAAACTCCTCTAAGACAACGACAAGATAAAAATGAAAGGGAGCTTTCATATTACAAATAACATGTTGTCAGATAGAGTCTGTCACAGCAACTGAAACTTTGACAAGAATTGTCCAATGGGATCGACTAATCTCCTAAACGAATGTTTCTACTCCTTAGGCCTACCATTCTTTCAAATAAGATTAACTTTCCACAGGAAAAATTAAAGGGTTAACGATTTAACCGATCGCTTACGGTCCCAGTTCCAAACTCAGCTACATGGCAAAAAATTACATGTATGTCTAAGAAAACATAAAACATACAAAATCTCTTTCATGAGAGATGAAACGGTCACTAATGATCCATGACATCCCTATTCACGTGGATACGACCAGCTGCCATGATAAGTTGACAGGAACAGCTTTCGGGGAAATATCTCCATCTTTGGATTTACAAAAGTCAGCATATTTTTGTCCAATTCTCACAGATGACTAGTCAGCAGACCAAGTCAACACGGAAGCAGTCAGGCAATTTACCTATAAGAAAATGTCATACAAAATTCACCTAGAAAAGAAAAACGACAACTATTGAAAAGGATCGAGTTAACAAGACATCTGGTGCAGTTCACAAGGCTTCTCAAGCTAAAATTTGCCTAGATTCAGTTTTTTGTCCACATGTTGAACTCCCATGTTTAATCAGAATAAATTTATCAATGGGGTCCTTGTTTATACTTGAAAAAACCAACTAAATTATCAAGGACAAATTATCAATACAAAGATCGCAATAAATTCATAACTAGCTGAACATCCACCCAAACATGAAACAAGAAGCAAAAACATCCAAGATCTACAAAGCAGCAAAAGTTACTTCAATTGCCATCAATCATTAACCAGCTAGGAACATGGAGAAGATGCAAAGATGTTCCTTTTAACAAACTTGGAGATGTAATCCTTTGAATTGTATGAGATTCGTAAAGTGCAAATGTAGAGTTGAGTTATTAGAATCAATCTCCCAAAAGGGAATATATAAAAAGACAATAAGAAGCTCACTAGGATGATAGAAGTAGCTCAGTTCATACCAGCATGATAAATCTCAGCGATATTCCCCACAGTATCCAAAATCTTTCCATTTGGATCATTCAACACGTCTTCCCGAATACGCCCATAGCATGGAACCAAGACAGCAAAACTGTCATCCGACTCATCATCACTCTGGAATCCAGGACCATGAGGTTCCAACCATCCAATAGACCAATCCGAGTCATCTGATTCAGAACCCGAAATGCATCCACCATCAGGTGGAACAAGAACAACGTCATATTCCCTATCGATCTTCCGCTCTTCACGACTCCTCCACTTTCTATTTATATTCCTTGACGAGGAGACTGCATTACTCCTTGCCAAAGGAAACTTGACATTGTCTAATTCCCACAAACTATTATCACTGGATGAATTTATGGAAGAACCATTAGAGTTCAAAGGCTCTTTACGCTTCCCAGTTGACAGCCACCACGAAATTTGCGTAAATGCCACAGCCATAATTCCCAAAAATGACTCTTGCAAGTACTACGAATGCGCCAAAACAGAGTATTCAAATTGTTGCTATCTTTTACCTGATTCTCCAAATCAATACACAAATCGTGTCATCAATAAATTTAAGGAACAAGAAATTTGTCACAAGCTGATTTCTACACAAAGTATATGGTAGCAGAAATACCAAATAACATATCAATATAAAAAGATTAATCAAAGAATTAAAACGTAGCAAGCCTAGTTTCATCATCATAATCGAAGCACATAAAATTAAGTAAAAACTTATCCTTTATATTCTTTTTTTTTTTAGATTTGGTTCAAGACTCGAATATCCAAATTCGCTGTCCATAATTAGCTAAAACAATTGTCGATTACTTCAAAATACATTGAACTTGACATAATCCTTTTTTATAGGCAACAATACGAGATATTCCAGCACATAATGAAAACAGACATTCTTACAGTACATCGAATCAAGACTCATCCGAAGTACAACTCCGATTCATGGTATATTCCTTAACAAACACAAAATTAAGCACTTGAAGGAGGGAAAAAAAAAAAGAAGTTTTGCTCTTTAAAAAAAAAAAGGTCATGTGTAGCACTTCCAAACAAAACCCATCTTTCATATACATAAAATATCGTAGGAGAAAAGAGAAGATTTCAACAGAAAAGTATTAACTTTTTTATCTACTAATTATGTGTTTTTATTCTTTATTACAAACAAACTCACGACAAGAACTTAAAAATAGGATAAACCCCAGAATCGATTTCTGTTTAAAACCTACAAAACACTTTCCCTAACGTTGAATTTTCGAATTTGGAGAGAAGATTCAGAGCAATCCCATAAAGGGATAAAAATTCTTAAAACAAAGCAAAACCACCACAAGAAAGCAACTTTAACAAGATACCTTATGTCTCACCAAAACAAGACGTAAACTTTAAACTTTAAACTTCAGTTTCGTGTTGTCCCAGATAAACCAAAAGAGATTTTTAAATTTTAAGAGACAGAACGGAACCCAATTTTCTCTATAGGGAAATTAACAATGGGTTGGAGCTGCTTTGAAGAAAGGAGGAGGAGTTCATGTATATGGTATTTGATTACGTTTTGAAATGTACATGTTCATCTTATTCTTCGAAGTAATATCTAATAAAAAAAAAATGAAGAAGAAAACAACGTGACCAGTAGCAACACATCAAATAATTAAAGAAAATAATATAATAATGGTCCGGGAGATTCAATCAGATAAATTAGGAAGTAGAGTAAGATGGAAAATATGGTATTTTCTTGCGGTGAAGGATAGGGGTATTTTTGGGTTTTCACCATGTTCTGATTATTCGTGGTGACACGTATGGATTGTAAGTATTTTGGGGCGTAGATGAATTTTGCTGTATGCCAGATCAGATTGTGGTGGTGGGTGCTGACTGCTGACGTGGATGATGTAGGAGGGAGAAGGTGACGTGGCAAAGCCACGGACCATCCATTTCCGTGTGAGTGTGATTCAAGTAAGTCTCCCACCCGCTTATGTACGAAATTTGGCCTCCGTTGTGGGTTTACGTATATTTCTTCAAAAATCATTTCAACGTGATTCATCTTTTTTTTGGGTAAAAACCAAGTTTCGGCAAGGTTAATCCCTGTCTTGGGGGGAAAAGGGACCATCCAACATGATTTTTTTTTTTATCATTTATATTTAAGGATTATGGAGAATTAATATTATATCCCGTGTCTTAAGTATTATGTATAAATTATGATAGTCAATGCCTTATGAATAAAACGTTAAAATTTTTAAATTAAATAATTAATAAGCTTATTTATATTTATTGGTTTAGTTTATTCAATACTTTTAATTTGAAGTATTACAATTAATATTAGGGCTAGGTTTGACTGATCTTAAAAATCATAAGCAATAGATTTATAGGATGATTGTCGTATATTTAATGAGGGAGACTGTCATACTCATGGTTAAGTATGTTAAGTATTAAGTATTTTCACATTGATCATGAATGGTTGCGATAATAATTTATAAAAATATAATAGTAAATATTTTGTTAATACAAGGTTATAACTTATAAGCCAAATGGTTAATAAGCTCATTTATATTTATTGATTCGATTTATTCATTATTTTTTAAGATGTTACAATTGATCAACTAGTAAGAAAATTTTTTAGCAACAAATTTATCAAAACAAGGGAAAATTATACAAATAAGATATGTGCACAATAACTAGTATTTTTATTTTTGATAAATACATAATTTATATTTTTAGAGACACGTGTCAACATATTATTCATTGATAAATAATTTAATAAATATTATTATTAATATATTTGATTTAAAAAAGAAAAAAAATAAAATTTGAAAAAAGTTTTTTTTTTTTTTTTTGCTAACTTAAAAAAAAAAAGTTTTAAAAGAACAAATTAAAACTAAATAAATAAAGCTAGTGATGTTATAGACTAGCCAAACAACCCCTTTTAATGTGGTCGACAAACATCTACTCAAATCTCTAGAGGGTCACAACCATGCTGGTCACAACCATGAGTCTATTTGTACAATTTTATAAATTTATAATTTCAGTAAAATTATAAGCTTAAGAGAATGATTTTTCAAGGTTACAATATTCTATATAATTTATTGACTATAAGGATCACGAGTTTAACAACCTTGGTTATGACCATTAATGTAAATGGGCCATGTGACCTACAACCACAAAATTCAAAAAACAAAAACAAAAAGAAAACTCACAGGGTTGTCTAATCAAGTTAATTAGAAGCTAACATGTGTTGGATAATTACAATTAGTAAATAATTAAGAGATACAATTTATGTCTTTGTTAAAATTATAAAAAAAAAAGAGTTTATTTTCTTTTTTGTAAAATTCTAAAAAACAAGGGCCATTTCTATCTAATTTTTCCTTAAAACAATGAATAGAGGAAATAGTGAAAGATTTTGTTTTATTACTTATTCAACAGTATTTATAGATTTTCTTTGGATTTTAATTTATGGAATTTAATAAGGACAATAATGATATTGGGATAAAATGATTTAAAATTAAGTATGCTATTATATACTTATATCATAATTTGAAGCATTACTTTAGGATGTGTAAAGCAAACTCATTGATAAGATTATGCAAAAATTGCAAACATACTTTATATCTATAGATAATATCATAGTCACTATCTAAACTGTACATATTATTTCAATTTTAGATTGAAGTTTAAAGTTATCGAATACTATACCAAATCATACATTTGTCACATTTTACGCTTTAAAGTTTGAACTTGCTCAATGTTATATCCAATTGAAGTTTCATTTATCAAATTTATTTAGTTAGGGTTAATTTTCTCAAGATGTTGGCCGATAAAGATTTAGAGAGGAATTAGGCTTTCGTATAACCAAGTGAGCCTATAAAATAAAGAATGGTGAGGGAGCGCCTTGAGTGTTATTTAACGTAACCACTTTGATGCTTAAATTAGGTATGTATGTGAGGAGAGTAAGAGTACTCAAAGACAGAATATAGGCTTAAGTGTACAAAATGTTAACTAGTTTATCGTTGGGTGATGGCCTTGTATTTATAAATGAGTCAAGCTGGCAATTAGAGAGGAGTTACTAGGCCAATGGCCACATCTGCAAGTATTGATTAGTGGAGCCATGATCTTTCATGTGGTCCACAAATATAGAAAATAGTTGCTTGACTTAGTCTCCGGCCTTATCTGAACTATTCTAACAGTTGATGATTATTATGGTTGAGCAGGCCACGTGATGGGCTTGGGCTAAGGTCAACTATGAAGGAGAAGGTCAAATCTTCTAAGGGTGCATCCTAAGTCAAGAGCCTTATCAAGTCAATATAAGCTTGAAAGGCTTATATCCAAAAGACCCTATCAACACTAGCTCAGCTCCTCTGGGTAGGCAAGTAGTTGATTTAGTTCGATGGAATTCTTGATGCCGGTGCTAATGTGTCGAAGTGGCAGCAAAGACATTTAAGCTAAGTGACACAAGGGTCGAGTAGACATGGTTTATCTAAGCACGTTGCCAATTAAGCTGAGGTAAGTGCTCTAGAACCAAGGTGTGATATGAAAGGTTCGACCTCATTAGTTGTCAGGAGGTGCCAAGTAGTTAACCTTGAGTTAGGTTTGAGGTGGGTAGGCAATCCACGGTAGATAATCAACAAGCTGAGCTAGACGCTCTGAGCCGAGGCAAAGATTTGATAACTTGAGTGCTTTAGAGAGTAAGACTGAGTTGAACTAACCATTGTACAAGCAATTACCATTTATTCATGCTAAAGAGTAACATTGATGAAATGCTAAATAAGTTCTTTCATGGAAGCAGTAGGGGCATCCGAAAAACTTCTCATTAAAGTAACTTTTTGAATTCTTACTTTATCACGCGCATTCGCTGTATAGTTAATGTGATGTGATAGGTATCATGTCACTGTAGACATGCATGCAATTGTATATGTTTTGTCTTTCAAATGCTATCGTTCGATTAAAACTATATCCATGTGTCCGCATCATAGCATTTTAAGGGATTTGTGCTTATACAAATCCCTATAACCATTAATTCGCTTTCCAATGCGTTTGACCTATGATTACTAGAATCACTTTGGCAGATTACTCTTTTGCAACCTTTCTCATTTCTTTACTACAATTAATGTAACCTTATTTTCTCCTTCCATCATCTTTCTCGAAAGCTTCCTTTCTTTCTCTCTCTTTCTCAAACTTTTGATAACTCTTATTTTAAATATATTTCATATGGTGATTTTATAGTATTTCCCTTACATCTTTTTTTTTTTAAGAAATTGATACTTAGTCGAGTAAAATTTTGATTTTCAGGTTTGAACACGTTCTAAGATTGAAAACGAAGAAAAAGAATCAAGTTTCACTCAATTTAAATTTCAAATGAATAAGTTATAAAGTTTTGAAGTTACATAAATAATAGGAGAAAGTGATAATTTTTTGTCAGAAAGTTATACAGTTTAAAACACAACTATATCCCTAAGCTGTGTCTATGCAGGAAGATTTTTTATGCTAAGGTCAGTAAGTTACATAATCTAAGGACACAACTGTGTCCCAGGCTATGTCTGGTGACAAAAAAAAAAAAGAAACTTCACAATATATTATAAAAGGACTTATAAGAGTTTTGCTACATAACTTTGGACATTCAAAAAGAGAAGAGGCGTGAAGAAAAGGAGGAGCAAAAGGCGAAAGCAACACCCAACTTTAAGATTGAAGAGATTTTTCATCAACAAAAGGGGTTTTTCATGTTTTATTTCTTGATTTTATTGCAATTCATTTTTAGTTTCATTATGATAGCTTAAGATTTTGGTATTTAGGATTGTGGAACCTAGAGTTTCATGTGACTATTGGATTTATTGATAATTTTCAATAAATTTTCTATCTTTCTTGATTCAATTATGTGTTTTAATTGTTAATTGATATTTCTAGGGTATCAATATATGATATTATGTATGATGATTGAGAAATCACATGAATAATGGGATCTTGACATAATTGGAGAGAATTGCGTGTGTACTTAGAGATAAAATATATGATTCTTTCAAAAATTTGTTCTTTTGTGTAGGAATTCATTATATATTAATGCGATTCTAAATTATATTATTGAGTGAAGAGATTCTGGTAAATAATTTAAGATTAGGGTTAATATGCTTGAGAAAAGTGTTAACTTAATTGTGAATCCATCTGATAAAAAACAATAGAGAAGAAATTGGATATATTTTTAGCGGTTACATGTTAAACACTAAGGGAAATAATTCCTAAATACATTATTTGCCTTCTTAAAGTCATTTTTAATTTTATCGCTTTCTAAATTGCTTAGTCTTTAATTTTAGTATTTTTAATTTATTCAACCCATCACAATTTTTCGATTAGATAATAGAGAAAAGGTTAATATTAGTATTTGAGGTCTCTGAGGGATCAACTTGGACTCACATCCGCTATATTAAAATTAATAGGTACACCTGCCTTGTATCACTTTTCTTCAAAGTTCTTTACTTTTATTTACTTCTTTAACATAGTAATGTCAACTACTAGTGGAACAAACATAAGTGAGATACTTTCTAATGCGTTAAAATACAACATAATAGATTCCAAAGCTACAAGAAGTTACCCTCTTCACAAAGGAGAGGATGAAGTCATGTTGTTGGGATAACTGGATGATGCCTCGAGGATGGCGGTGGAGGTATTGGATAAGATCGAGCTTATTAGTATCATCCCAAGGGATGCTTACGTATTTGCTCCCTTACTGAAGGTCACAGATCTGTTCACCGTATCTGAGACAGGTAGAGGTCCAAGTAGTCAAATTAGTGGAAGCAAGCCTTCTACCATCAACTAGGTCCAAGTGAACTTCATAGTTAGGCCAACTTTAGGCTGGATAGTACGACTGTTGACAAGCAAACAGAGGGTACCCTTATTGTTAAGGAGAAGCTTTATGGTGTTTGAAAAATATTTGGAATATGGTAACTCCTCTCTGTGATCAAATCCTATAATAAGCTCTTCAACTTCTACTAGTGAAGTCAAGTGCAAGTTCTTCCCAATGGGTAGAGGGTGTTAAAGGTATTCTAAGAGCTATGTGAATACCTGGTGATAAAGGCTACTTCTAAACTCTTCAACCATTTTAATATGTAGAAGATTCTGAGCGGATGGTTGTACCTCCAGCCCCATCTAAGGAGGAAGCTATTTGAAGGCTAAGTAGACTCTGTTAAAGGTTGTTAGGATGATGTTTTGGTGGTGAAGCTGCTAGACCAAGCAAACTTCTAGACGCGACAGACCAATCTGGTCTAAACTAGAGCTTAAAAGGAGCTTAGGCCCAATGATGCCTAGGCCACAAGAGAGATTAAGGCCTTTATGGCCCTAAGAAACAAGAACGAGATAAACGCTGCAGAGAGAGCAAAGAGATACTTCAAGTATCTAATCTCCAAGTTCATCTCCAACATAAAGAAGGCTGTAGTAAAGAAATGGACAGAAGGTACGGGTTCATTTTTCATGAATAGCTTCTTTTGTCGTACTAGTGTGCGTATGTAGAACTATGCTTCGTCCGACATCCTCCTAAAGAGAGAGGAGGGATCTTTCTTAGCAGAGTTGGTAAATGATCATGTTATATTCTAACTTTGTACTGATAGTTTATTTGATTCTTTGCAGGCAAGAGATTAGTCGAAGAGATACAATGTCTATCAACATCTGAGCTACTAAGGCATTACTGGGCTAAGGTGAAGCTAACAACTAAAGCCTCCAACCTCAAGGGTAAGGTTGTGGGGCCAAAGTAGGGTATAGGAGAAATTAGCAGGGCCAAGTCAACTGCTTTACTCCAATGATTCCTCTTATTGGTCTCGAAACAAAGCCGTTGGCTGTCAAACTTGCAAGTACAATTCTTCCCTCCATTAGTTTTGTCCCCACTTCCACACCTATAACTGTGGAGGATGAACCTGCTACCGCCAAGGATCGGGATGTGGTGATGCTTGCCCCCTCTAATAGGGGGAGGGGGAGGGGGAGGTGAGGGGGGGTGGGGCAGGGCAGTTTGACTGATATTGGTGCCCTGGACAAAGCAGCTAGGATAGAAGAGGAAAGCCCCTAAAACCCCCAGGGATGTAGCCCCCAAAGCAAAGAAGAAGAAAATGACGAAGAAGGCACCCATCAATTGGGTGAACTGGTACGGGTAGCCTATAGCTCATTCGTACATATGCATCAATGAGCTCGGAGATAAGTTCTATAAAGTCTTGAATAAGTTCTGGTACATGGGGATAGTACCTGATTCATTCAAACACGTACCATATGTATCCCAAAATGAGGAGCTCCACCTTTAGAAGGTTGAGTCTAAGAACAGGAAAGTCAAGGGAAAGCTCCTAAGGTCGAAGTTGGTAATCTAAGGCAACAGCATTACGTTACACCATCAAACTCTCAACTTTCAAGCCTCGATGGGGTCCTACAGCCTTGGCGACTAAGCTATCCTCGAAGACCTATCGAGGGTGGGGAAAGGTGATCCTATGGAGATAACGGGTCATTTGAGTTCGCTCATCTAGCAAGTAAGCCTTCATCTCTTCAAATTGATTTCCTTCCTTATCAATACTAATTTAATCTCTGTTTATTTCTTTGCAGTACCATGGCTAAGTATTGCTCTAGCTCAGTAACTATGATGCTTTGTAGAATGAGGTAAAGGGATTTTGTGTAATAGTGTCTAGTGTACAAAAGGGACTGAAGGAGGTAAAGTCCTCCTATAGTAAATATTTTGATAAGTTTAGCAAAGCTAATTAGCGCTTGTGCCGCTCTTATGTGTAGATGATTGTGCTTAAGGTAAAGCTGCAGTAGGAAGAGTAAGGGATAGTTAATGCTAAGAAGAATGCTAAGCAGGTTGGTGACCTGGGGACTTAGCTTGATCAAGGTTCAACTCTCTCAAAAGTTGGATAAAGAGAGAAAAGCCAAGGAAGAGCTTGAAAAAGAGAACATTGAGCTGAAGGCATTGGTCTCTAAGTTATAGACTGAGTTGGTGATGAAGGTGTCTAAGCGTAACAACACCAAAGCAACATCACTGGAGCTATCCAGTCAGAAGGTTAGGTTGTAGTAGAATATTCAGGAGCTTCAGAAAGAGGCTTCAAAGGTAAAAGAGATCATCTCTAAATTAGACAGTTGGGGGGGAGGGTAGTGCTCAGTGAAGCTGTTGCCAGAAAGGCTATTAATGACTTCCAGAAGATAGACCGGTGGTTAGAGGAGCTAGAGGACATCTCCACTGAGTGTGCTCGATTTACATAAAATGAGGTGCTCTCCCATCATCCTGAGCTCAACCTCAGCTTCTTAGGGTATTTAGATGCTCCAACCAATCAAAAGAAGAGGGCGGCCCAAGCAAAAGAAAGAGAAGTTGCCTAAGCAATTGCCACAATCTATGGTGCCCCTTCTACTATTGGGGTTGGTTAAGATGCTTCTGTATCCACCTCTACCCGACAACTCAACAGGAGGTCATTCTTGTGGGTTTTTCTCAAGATGATCAAGGTCAAGGTGATCCTCTTGCTAACCCAAGTCAACAAGTTTCAACCCCTCCCTCTACAACCTAAGGCTAGTCATCTTATAGGTTGTTAATGGATCAACCTTTCTAATAGATTGAGGCTCTAAACTTTTTGAAGCTACTAGAGTTTACTGATCCAAAGTAGTAGTTATCCCCCTTCCCTACATTTTGTACATCAGGTCGAGATGCCACCCTAATTTTGTATATCCCCTTTTAATTAACGGAATTTGAATTTTAGTGTGCATACTTTGAATTTTGTTCCAATACTTTTCATTTTTAATTAGGTCCATTATGCTTAGTCTCTTGATCATAGAGCTAATTTGGGGGGGGGGGGGAGTCCCTCAATTATACAAGGGGTGTTATCCTTTGCCATAGTTACCTTGGAGGTTAAGTCAGTAACGTTCTGACTTGCCTCATTAAAGGGAGTTCCTCAGTGGAGGGGTGTTTCCCCTTATTGAGATTACTTAAGGGGGTCTAGATTAGTACCATTCCAACCTACCTAGTTAGTAAGAGTTCCTCAGGTGATGGGTATTTCCCCTTACTAAGGTTACCGAATTGGGGTCAGGTCGATGATGTTTCAACCTACCTGGGTAGTGGGAGTTCCTCAGTTAAGGGTTATTTCTCCTTACTAAAGTTACCCAAGAGGGTTAGGTTAATAGCATTCTGACCTACCCAGATAGTGGGTCTATTAACCTTTTGGGACTAAGACTTAATAATAGAGTAGGAGAAAAAAGTAAACATAGATAGCTCATATGAGAAATAGAACTTTATCCATACTTTATGAAATGATTTACAAAATGATTAGACATTAATCAAAATAAAGTTGAAGGTTATCGGCATTTCAAGTGCACGAGATGAACTCGCTATCCAAACATTTCAATCTTTATGCTCCATTCCCTAAGCTCTCTCTAACTTTGACTAGGTCTTCCCAGTTAAAGGCCAACTTGCCCTATCCTTCCCATGAGCTTATAGCTTCTAGCTTCTGACAAACCAGGTCGCTAACCTTGAACTTTTTGTATCTAACCTTCTAATCATAGTATTTGGTAGCTTGGTGCTGGTAAGCGATGTTATGCCCCGAAGTCGTAGAGTTGTAATAGTCTCTTCGTATAAACCAACCTATGACAGTAACTGACCTTACAATACCTATCATAGATATGATCTACACAAAGCGTCTACAACTCATCGCTTTGAAGTAAACAGCTCAATTTAGAATTTAGCTAAAATTTACAATAAAAGTTAAAACATTAAGTCGTATATATATATTTATATTCACATTATCGTAGAATTCCCAAGAGATTCTATATATTACAACAGTTTATTAAATTACATATCATATACTAGTTCATAATCCTAAAGATACTAATAAGATCTTAGAAACTTAATCATTCGGTCAGTTGATCCTCACTCCTCCATAGTTTCATAAAGAAACTAACATTTGGATAATTGTATCGCGGCATATCAGTTAGAAGTCAGAACCTGCAAGAGAATCTATATGAGTATGAGCAACTACAGCTTAATAAGTTGAATTGGAGACTTATAAAAGTATAACAAACATAAATAAGGTTATCAAATAATTAATTATATGCAATACACCAAGTAAGTGCCATCACACAATGTGGTTCGATCCTTTATGAAATTAGAGTAATTTCACCCACTCTAATCCAGGTCGAGGAGTTTCCATTAATGCAACAACTCATAATCAAACCTAAATTTGTGCAATGGAGACACTGCTCCCCTCAAGACTATTTTTCGAACCAATGCCCTCATTGTCACCACGATCTCTTCTCTTATCACTAAGTTCAGCTAAGGATGAGGAAAAGACCATTATGCTATCCAGCGCTATCTTTTTCAAAGGTATCAGTGTTTAGTTAAAGGATCCTAACGATCCTCTAAATAGTTGCAATACATGTTTAATTTGGGTATTTAGGCTGGTTATGATTATGTATGGATTAAGATGATCAAACAATTTCACACTATTCTATTCACATCAATCACCAAATACAATACAGAATTCAACACAAAATCAGATACTCAAACACATGCATACATAACTACTTACAAATACTATCAGATACAATCTTAAGTCTCTGAGTACTCTAAAATAGTACTCTAAAATACGACAAAGTATTAAACTCAACTTATTTGGAACATTAGTTCAACTCATCTCTGCGTTTCCTATAATATAAATACTCTTTTAGTACTTGTATCTTTATGATATATTTATATATTTTAGGTTATAATTTAACTCAACTTTTCATATATACATATTATTCATTACTGATTCATCCTAAGTTAGTTTAGGATTCGATTTCCGAATCTAATTTCAATTCAAGTTATAAATCGATTCTAACTATTAGTATTATACGTAAATCTTAAAAATGCATTTTGAAACCTAATGTAATTACTTAAGTATCTTCGGTATCACTTCTAGTCCTAAATTAGTATTCTATACTACTTGGTATATTCAAATCTTTATTAGTATACCGAATTTATTTCCGATATGAGAAAATTTTATATTTTTCCTATAATTACTTAAATTTAAGTTTCATACCAGATTTAATTCATGTTAATATTATTACTATATTATTCATTTTAACCTAATATTTTATATTTATCACAATTCTAATTCCACATATTATCAAAATTACCTATATTTATTACATAATACCCGTAATAATCATATCTAACTCCCTAATACTACCATTATCATACCACATCAGATATGAATATCTTAAAATCCCAAATTATATACTAAATCAGTAATTATTCAATTAATCATTAATTAACCCAAAAATCCCTAATTATATACATATTTTAATGGCCTAAAAATAACTTAAAATTTTCGAAATTTAATTTATGAAAAATGATTTTATAGCACTGTTCTATATCACTTAAGTAGTCTACATAAAAAAAATCAAACTGAAAACTATGCTCCTAAAACTATTTAATTCTAAATTGAAACATGCTCAATTTCCAAATATAATTAAATCTCACCAATATTTTCTTCTAATTCTAAATATAATAAAACATCAGAATAATAAAATTAATAATTTATACAAAATCAGCTAAAATTTGGATTTACTTGATTGTTAGACTTTCGGCTACCAGCGGTGATCCAAAGGGTGTCGACGGTCCAGGCAGTGGGTTTAGGGTGTGGTGGTGGTGATGATTCGGTTTCAGTTGGTGGTTGTTTGTAGGTTCGATCCAATTACCCTTACTGTACATATTTTTTATAAATTTTTTAAAAACCCTAATTCTCTCTTCTTCTTTTTTTTTAGTTCTCTCCAATTTTCTAAGATCCTAAACAAACCAAAAAAAAAAAAAACATGCTTTTTTGGAAAGAGATACTATTTCACCAATCGAGTCACAGGTATCTAACATATTCATACCTAACGATTTTCTACAAAGTGGTGACGAAAGGTATAATTTGTACAAATCTTTCCACCCATGTTTGAATTGAAATGGAGATACTGATAAATGAGCTTCTGGTGGGGTTTGGCTATTTATGGAGCCCCTGAGGAGTTTTGGTGCATTAATTGGAGTTGACATTTACTTTATCATCTTCCAATTTGGCTTTTTAAGTGTGTTAATTTAATTGGTCCAATTCTTTTCCTTCTTCCTTGACATACCATGACCCAAATTTGGATCATTCCCCACTTCTCTGTTTTTTCTTTCTTCTTATTTTTCCTTGAATTTTTTATAATTTTTTAAAATTATTTAGCATTTTTCAAGCATTTTAGGTAATTTCATATATTTTTACTTACATATAAATACATATGAAGTACAAGTAAATAATCCTAAATATTATTTATGTTATTCTATGATTTTTAGTGTATATATAATTTATTTTTAACGACTTGTTAGTTATTGGAACTTATTTTACGCGTTTCCGATAAATAATGGGCAATATACTTAAAATTTGATATTATAATATTCTATTATTTTTATTACTTATTTTCCTAAATTGAATCTTACGGGATCACTTTTATTAATATTTATAGTTTATTTTATATTTTAGGCTTGATTGGATCCTTTAACCGAATACTTTAAACTTTATATATTAAATTTGATCTTATAATTATAAGGCTTATAAGCAATTACCCAAGCTACGACGAGGTCTCTGATCTCTTCTATAGTATCGACGTTGGCTTGTAGTAGGGACTACTTGAGGATAGCATTAAAACTTTGAGTCCGGATGTTGGGAAGTTCTAACTTGATGGGGAGGACTACCTTTGACCTAAAAGCTAGGCGAAAAGAGGTCTCACTAGTAAAGGTGCAATGGATGGTCTTGTATTCCCACAAAATATTAGGCAGCTCGTTTGCTCAAGCGCTCTAAGCTCAGTCTACTCGTTTCTTTAAGCTTTCGAGGATGACCCAATTAGCTACTTCAACCTGTTCATTCAATTCAGGGTAGAAGACTGACGTGATGTGTAACATGATGCAATGATTGGCGCATAATTCTTTGAACTTAGGGTTATCAAACTATCGCCCGTTGTCCATGATGAGGGCATAGGGGACCTTAAATTGAGAGAGGATGTTGTTTCGAATGAATGACTTAACACTCTTCTTGGTAATCTTTGCTATAGCTTCGGTCTTAACCAACTTGGTAAAGTAGTCAACGGCTATGATAATGAACTGCATGCATGACTAATTGAAGTATGCTTGTAGTACTTGAGACACTTCTAAGCTACAACTTTGGCATCCTCCCTCATGGTAGGCTAAAAATAATGCGGTTGCTGCATATACTAACATGTAACTCCTCTATGGTGCATAGGCCCTAGTCTTCTTGGAGACATCTAAGCAAGGAAAGGTTGACCCCCTTGCAGTATAGCACACCATCGACTAACATGTAGTTGGCGGCATGGTATCTTAGCCTATTTACCTCTCTCCTATCTTTTAGGAGTATACCCTACTCCAAGTAATTCTCGATGAGATCCATTAAGCTCGGCTTTGATGGCGCTACTGTAAGTTCTAAGACCTTTGTTGAGCCGGAGTTATGCTCTTCTCTGATAATTACTCAATAAAGATCTTCCTATCCTTTACCCCAAGCTTTTATATCCCTATAGAGATGCGCTTAGATAACTAATCTGTTACAGAGTTTTCGAGTCCAAGGATCTTTATGATGATCCATGAAGGAAACTTAACTAGGAGACTCTTCTCCTTCTCTGAGTATCCTATCATGGTGTCATCCTCAGCTTCATATTCACCTCGAACTTGATGGACGACAAGCATAGAGTCTGACTAAATGAAATCCTATCTAAGTTAGCCTGTAAGAGGGCAACTATTTCTTCCTTCACCTCAAAAGGAATCTCAATCCCAAACCTGGTGAAGTACCTTTTCGAAGTCCTAGAGATGAAGATACCTCTTGGGTTAACGTATAATACAGCTTATCAAATATATTGGGTCATATGGGATTTCATATCCTCTTAACCTGAAATGGCTGGACAAAAGAATTCTAATAATTCATTGGATAGGTTGGGGAAACAACCTAGAGACCAATTCAATTCATTCAGTATATGGTTAAGAGAGGTGTTAATCTATACCTCTTCTATTTTTTTGCCTGGCTCACCTCTCCCAACCGGCTTCTCCTATGAGCCGATCTCCAAAGCGAAGACCCATCTACTTTGGCGGCCTTGACAAAGAGCTCTCTCTCAAGCTTCTGGTCACATCTGTAGATTCTTACCTTATTGGAGGTTGGGAATTTAATCTTTAGGTGGAGGGATGAAGTGATGATTCCAAACACATTTAAGCTTGATCATCTTAAGAGAGTGTTGTAAAGGGATGGGCAATCAATCATGACGAATTCCACTTGTCATCATCCGACGATGTCGTCATTGCTAAGTTTCATATCGAGAGTGGTGATATCCTTAGCTCAGACAGTGTTTCCATTGAAGCTAATGAGATTATGGTGGTAAGGCTTCATTTCGATGGGCAACTTGTTCCTCATCTATTCGTAAGTATGTAGGAGGAGGATATTAGTGGAGCTACCGGTATTCACCATAATCTTGAGACCTCAAAATTTGTGATCTTTGCGCCTATAACAAGGGCATCTTGACGGAGGTTATCTACCTCCTTTAAATCTTCATATGAGAAAGAGATCAAAGTGTCAATCTTCTATTTTTTCTCTCTAACAACCAACACCTCGAACAAGGAGTTAGCTAAGCTACTAGTACTCAGTCGACTCCCCAAGTGTAGGCCCCCAACGATTATGTTAATGACGTTGTAAGGGGCTCAGTCATTACTGCAGTCATTATTTTGCTTAGCTCAAGTACCCTTGATTCGCTGCCTTTAAGGCGCTTTGTCTTCATCACCCTTAGAACGATTGTCATTCCTTCGTTGGGTTACATATTCACCAAAGAATCCCTATTGAATAGCATACTTAATTGCATTCTTCAGCTGAAAACATTCGTTAGTCGTGTAGCTATGGTCATCGTGAAATTGACAATAATTGTTTGAGTTCCAACAACTAGGGTTCCCCTTCATCTTAAGGGGTTTCTATAGCAAACCTCTGTTCCAGACCTCGAAATAGACTTAGGCGATGGACCAGTTTAGAGGGGTATGCTACTATAGATAGGAGAGGGAAGTAAGTTCTACTCAGCTTGACGCTTCTTACTGCTCAAGCCTTCCTTCTTAGCTTTACTTGGTACCTTACCATGGAGGCAATCTTTCATAGATGATCCTTCTTTGTCTTTCTTTCTATTCAACCTCTTTCAGTTGGCATCGTGTTTGGTGCGAATGTTGTCTTCTTGGTCTATATATTTCTAGGATTTATTTCAAAAATCAGCTAAGGTCTTTGGTTTGCTCTTCGCAATCGATCGAAAGAAGTCTCCTGAAGGTCAAATGCCAAGTTGTGCGACATGGACTGTTACGCCCTCATCTAGCTGAGGAATCTTGACTACGGCATTATTAAACCAGGCCACATATTTACGTAGAGTCTCGCTTTCACTCTACCTTATCAGCTACAAGGACGATGTATCCTTGGATGGGGACTTACTAACCCTAAAATAGAGGTTAAACCTCTACACCAGTTTATCATAAGAGTCAATAGAGTTCTTAGGCAAGTGGTTAAACTACATCCGAGCTACTTTCTTCAGCGTACCTAGGAAAACCTTGCACATAATAGCATCTCCATTACTATAAAGGTTCATAAGGGTATGAAAGTAGAGAAGGTAATCATTGAGAGCATTGGTATCGTCGTACTAGTCTAAGGTAGGAAGCTTGCTATTAAGGGGCAACATTTCATCTTAGACACCCCTGGTGAAGGGGGTTTTGTTGCTAGTGACTAGCCCAGCATTGTTAGCTGCTCTGCTCCCCTATTGTTCAGAAAGCCTTCTTTCGATCGTACAATGCTCATTAAGATTGGCATTATCTACTGAATGAGCTTAATACGCTGCAAAGCGTACCGGTGCTCTATAGGAGTCGGCTACCTGCTCATTGCCAACAATGGTGCAACCATGGGTAGCGACAAACCACACTGGCTATTCTTATGATGAGGGATCAGGTTGTTGATCCCTGCCATTCTCATACTGCTACTGTTAGTTATTTTACCTAATGCAAGCATTAGAAGCTTCAAGCAGATGGGTCTAAGTATTATGCCTCTTAGCCTCTTCAAAGCAAGCGTAAAGCAACTTGTTTTAGGAAACAAATTCCTTAAGCAGGCACTTCAAATACTCTAGCCGCTACTCAACTATTTCCTTAGGGAGGGGCTAATTTTTAGCAAGTTAGTTCACCAACTAATGGTTCTCTAGGTTGTCAATGCAAGACATATTATTGATTAATGGTGGTGTTTGGGTGAGTGTTTTTTCATAGACAATGCTAAATGTTGTCTCAAAATATTGGCCGATAAAGATTTAAGGAGGAATTGAGCTTCGCATAGCCAAGTAAGCCTACAAAATAGAGAATAGTGAAAGGGCGATAGAATATTGTCCGACATTGCCACTCCGATGCTTAAGTTAAGTGTATATGTAAGGAGAGTAAGTACACTCAAAGGTAAAATATAGGCTCAAGTATGTAAAGTGTCAAATAGTTTACCGTTGGGTGATGGCCTTATATTTATAGAAAAGTGGAGTCGACGATTGGAGAAGAGTTAGTGGGGCGGTGGCCACGTTTGCAATTATTGAATAGTAGAGCAATGATGTTTGATGCGATCCGCAAATAAAGGAAGTAGTTGCTTGACTTAGTCTTCAATCTTATCTAAACTCTTCTAATCATTAGTGATTATTGTGGTTGGGCAAGCTACATGATAGGTTTGGGTTGAAGTTAGCCATGAAGGAGAAAGCCAAGTCTTCTAGGTGCGTATCTTAGGCTGAAAGCCTACTCAAGTCGACACAAGCTTGAGGGGCTCATGTCCAAGAGGTCATATCAACAAGGGTCATCCCTTGCAATTCAATTGGCAAATGATTCACATAATAATAGGTCTTCTTTAAACCATTGACATGGCAAATAGTAATTGGTTTTGAGTATAATCATTACATTTAAGATTAAACAACTTTAAACATTTAGTACAAATTAAAAAATAAAACATAAAAAACACTTTCTATTTGTTTGCTTCATGGTATGGAACAAAGGAAGAATAAAATTGTAATTGAATAGTTTGGAATAAGAATGATGAAGATCCAATTAAGTATAAATATATATTATGGTATTTAGTTTGATATAATAAAGGTGAAAAATAGAAGGAACTAGCAATATTTCCGTGATTAGACAGAATTAAGATTCCATAGAATAAAGATTGTGGAAGGAAAAAAAGTGACTAAACACTATAATTAAAGATGTAATAAATAATAGAGAGAAATGGAATGCCCATTTTTTTTTAATGAACATCTTGTTAGTAACTAAAATTATAACTAAACAAATATCATAATGAAAACTTTATATAAAATAAAAAAGAAACAAAATGGTTATTTCATCCGAATCAATATAGGCTTGGATAATAACTTACTTTCCTTACTAAAATAAAAATAAAAATAAAAAATCATGAAGCCTCGTATGCAGATTCTAGATGCTATGGTACCAGGCAGATAACTACATAGTGAAGTCTACAGATTGAGCGAGCTGAGAGGCTCCAATTTAAATATTGAGACACGGACGTGACATCATATGCCCTATCGACTTCACCTGGAATGTCTTGCTCCTTGAAGCTATCCAATCAGATGCGGCCACCAAACCAACGTATGACTCCCACTTTTATTTGCTCATTTTTTGCCCCAACCCCATTATTAAAATACAAACAAAACTATCTAATAGCTTTTTTATCCTCTTATATAACAACAAGAGATTTATTAAGTATTGCGGATTCGCGTTACATATATCAGTAGACGATGTATTTAAGTTATAGGTATAAAATAATTATAATATTTTAATTTAAAATTTTAATAAGGAAGAATTACAATGACCTTTTTATTAGTATCGTGAAATTCAAATTATTTAATACTATTCTTATTATATAATAAAATAAAATATATTTATAATAATATTAAATTAATTATTATGAATTATCAGCTGATAAATGTTTATAGTGGCTAAAAAGATAATAGAGTTAATAAAAAGTTTTACTTTTTTATAAATGCGAGAAAATATTAAGAATAAAAGATTAATTTTGTAATGAGATGATTATACTCTTAACTCAACAGGAATAATAAGTTGTGATCTCATCAAGGATTCAAATAAGACCAATCAACCGATGCAGACTGAGAGAGTCCTAGGTGAACACACACAGAGAGGGAGGTAGTTGAAAATAAATGAAGAGGTTAATGGAGAGAGAATTTAACGGAAAGAAAAAAATTTGGTATTATGGGAAAAGAGAAATTTAGTAAATTCTTAAATTTATTTATTTTATAGATTGTTCATAAATTTTATAAAAATAATTTTATCATTGGTTTTTTAGTTATATGGTATTATATTTAAGGCTTAAATAGTAAATTATTAAAAGATGATTATTTAAACTTTAATCACCTTTAATAATATAGATATTAATAAAATTTTAATATATGTATAAAATATGAATAATAATTATTTTAGAAATTATTGACCATTCACCACTCTCCGAATAAATTATTAGTATGCATGAGTATAATTAATTTTATGTGCCAGTTGCTATCGAGGATTACAGTCGGTGCGATGTGTCTCTCCAATGATTATCTGCGTAGTGTTTTCATCGCGTATTGAAAACACACTTGGTGAACGAAAACAATTTTATATCTGCAACTATCAATTACTGATCATATGGTAATCAATATCCAAATTTCTAAATTCTGATTCTTATTCTAAGAAGTCTCAATAATCCGCTGATATGAAGATTTTTATTCCAGACATTTTACCAAAACTTTTAGATTTTTGGTTAAGAATGTTGCATTAGCTAATCTTTAAGAGTGTTTTCAAAGGTAAAATAAGATTTTTTCTGCTTTTTTTTCTTTTTTTCCTTTCTCTCTCTTCTCTTTTAGATACATCAAGATATAATGGAATAATTACAATGAAGATGATGGATGTTTGCTATAAATATATATAGGGGTTGTACATATGAAGTGATGCAAACTAAGTACAAATTTTTTGCTTACAAATTCTAGTGTACATAAAGAATGTTAGTAATATCCTATTATGTTTGCGTTAACTCTATTAAAAATAATTCCTTTATATTTGTAGGCAAAGCATACATTCTCTATATGTAATATAATGTGTATCCTCTATTTGGACATAGAACTAAACACATATTCTCTATATATACTACTTGTTATAACATTCCAGACGTATATCTTCCAATTATGCTTGAAAATAAAAAAGGAAAAGAAAAAAATACAACTTTCCATCATAGTTATCCACATAATTATAGTTTATCATTAACTTCAAAGATATTACCTGAATGACCTAATGCATTGCACTTGGAGGATCTCATGTAATACCATAAAATAGGTCCTAATATTTTATTTACATTATTTTGTCTCCATCTACATATCACCATAAATTGCCCCGTTAAGATGCAATGAACCGATCTAAATATTTTCTCCCTCGCGAACCTGCTATAGTTTAGTAAAATAAATAATGGTTTTTCAATAAAATAGATTAAATTTTTTTAATATATAATAGGAAAAAAATTTATGTATCTAATTATATATACTAGAGTTAAACAAGTACGGAATGGAATACGATACTTTAATTGTACCCTACCATATAGGTATAAGTTTCAAAACTTTTGGACTAAATATCTCTCTTATAACACCTTAAACCATCATATACTCTATATCCTATAAATTCTATAGGGTACTATATTTTTTTTTTACTCTATCTTTTCTAGAAATATTGTGGTGGGCACAAGCTACCATATAACTATGTCAATGGACCAAGTAGTAATATTCTTATATCCATAACACATTCAATTATAATAATATGAAGCTTTTGTGGGTAAGATAAAGAAGAAAATATTTATATAGTTTTAAAATCATGAATCTTTTGGTTAGGTCATGCTAAATTGTTTTTTTTTTATTTTATTTAAATTATCAAAATAAATTTTTTATCAAATTAAAATATTGTTATACACTAATTCCAATAAAATATATTACATAATAAGTTAAGAGGTAAGATATTTTTAATACTTTACCAAATTAAGATTAGGAAAAAAGGAAAAAAATAATATAGAAATGAGATTGTAGGAAAAGAGAGAAAGAGTGAGAGAGAAGAAGAAGAAAACGAGGGAGGTATAAGACAATATGCTGGATTTTTGTTGTTATTTTTTTATGGTTAAAAAAATATAATTATATTAATTTTTATTTATTAATATTATTCAATTATTATTATAAAAAGGATGGATAGTATGTTAAAATTTGTACACCATATATTTTAGAATATAGATTTTAAAATAAATACAAAGTATTTAAACGTCATACTCATACTCTATCATACAAGAATAAATTCTAAAAAATTATTTATCAAGATTCCTTTACTCATTGGAAATCTATTGAGTATAATAATGTGTAAATGGATACTTTATATAACAAAATCACCTACTTACCTCTTACCTCCATCTTATCTGTCTATATATATATATCAGTCTTTGTCTGTCTCTGTCCCAGACAATACCAAGTGGTTACCATTATATATGCTGACGTGTGTATGAAGAAGCACCTCCTGGCTGATGAATATCTGAGCATTAGTGAATGACTAAAATACAACAATATTTATTATCATTAATTAATTAATTGGGATTTGCTTTGTGCAACGACTGACATGAGATTATATGGTAATGTTCCACCTAGAATTATTACTTGTTAGCGGACCCCGCAGATACAGGTGGTATCGAATTGAAACCAGACTCTCTGGTTTTACCCTTTTTTTTTTTTTTTTTAAGGATCATATTCATATGGTGATGGTCCTTTTCTTTCGCTTCACCTTTATAAAGAGAGATATCCATAACCTTTTTAGGATAAAAGAAACGAGTGAGAAAAAATAGTAGAAAGGGTCGGGGAACCGATTTAGATCATATCTCAATTACCATCATCGCCTCATAGAATTTTAACAAAGAAAAAAAAAATAAAGGGTTCATTACATATATTTCTCATGAAACTTGCAATAGCAATTATAAATTACCATATATCTTTTGTAATTTATATCGCATGGGATCATAGATTTCATCTACGGCCAATACTCTTAATGCAATTAATGTTAATATTCTTAACATTGATATATGTGAGGAATTTAATGCTGATTGGATAATCAAACTTGTGAGAGGGATTATAAATTAATAACTCATACGGGAAATTACTACTTGAATTACGATAAACGCAACTTAAAGAGGGAATAATATCTTTGTTGTCGAACAGCAGCGTAGTCATGATTCCATAATTATTTTCTTGGTGATATCTACTAATTAGCTTAGTATAGTTTGTAAAAGGGTTAAGCAATGATTCAATCGCCTATTAAATAGAATTGACATAATATGACACTTAACACGTACTCTTTATAGATACAGCCTGATTTTAGTAGTTTTGTATTAGCTTTCATGATCTAAACCACTTACGGTAAGGTTATTGAAAATTGACTTTTTTTTTGGAAACAAAAGAAAGAAAAGAAGAGATGGATCAAAGATGAATATACTAAGATGCCCCAACGATTGATCTAAGATTGAAGTAGTTGTACTTGCATAAAGAAAGACACAGGCAAAGTGTATCCCTACTTAATAAATAAGCATTGACTATTTCCTTGGTCATGCTAAAAGTGATAAACATTCGCATCGGGTAATGTAGAAGAAAAGCTAAACTCATGTTTCAATTTCTTTCTTTTGTTCGATCGTTCAACGAGTGATGCTAGAGAAATGAATCGAGTCTCTAAGTCTGTTACATTACTAAAACAAGTTCTTCAACTACAAACTCAAATTTTCTCGCTCAAGCTTATAGAACTAGATTTAGTTGACTATGAGTTGACCTATCGCATCCACTTCTTAGAAATCTTCGGTATTTATTTGATTTATAAATCTTCATACCAATTACTTTTACTACCATTACTTCCTCATAAGTCTCTTCTAGTCCATCACATCTATTCTTATCACCCCTAACAGTGATCCTAATTTCCTTTAAACTCCTCTCAAATTTGTGCAAAATGATGAGATATTGCGATGTAGTTAATATATGCCAAAATAGAGAATGTATGCACTCTAACTAAAGGACAAATCAAATCTAGGAGCTCTTACTTCAACAATGATGAGCAATTCCATCCCTTAAGTAAGAAGCATCTCCTCTATCTAGTAAAAGAAACTATCCTCTACCTATAACACACTTGCACAATGGCCTCTATGATCATAAGTTCATAATATTCAATAATCTCTTCAAAATAAACAAAAAAAAAAAAGTATAACCTTACAACCTAAGGCTCTCACTTCACCACCTTATGATGGTATACAAGGTTCATAACTACTCATCTTATTATTGGATGTTTACCTAGCCAACCTTTCGATTCGACTTGATAAGAATCAACTCTCCAAACCAATCACATGCAACTAAGCTAAAAAACTGTAAAGACTCACATGAATGATACTAGCTTGAGACCCCGGTCAAGACGAGGAGTCCTATTTTGATCTCTGAGCTGCTATGCAAACATGTCGACCTTTCGAGCATGCATACCTACCACCTAAGCAACTGTACATAATGTCAAGTTCATACCATGATGCAAGTAGTTCCAAAGCTAACTGACATCTAACCCCATCCAAGCTGAGCTCTTGAGCCAATCAAGGTCAAATTTCTATCCATGTCGAGCTGCGGGATACTTGACCTAAAAGGGATCTAAACATCCTTGAGTGATTGAGCTCTAACTTGAATCAAATCAAGTCTGTTCTGACTATAGACTCTTCTCTTTATTTCATTCGAATTGCATTATATTCCAAACCGCCAACCACCATGCGACACATGTCTTCTGGTACAACATTCCAGAGGATTCCTTACCTTTTCCATACCAAATATTCCTTGTTTCTTATACCATTTTTAGTATGTTTTATATATTTCATTTGTAAACTACCCTTTTGTCTTTTCACGTATGTATTGTAACCTTAGTGAGGTAAGTATATAACCCCCCATTTGTTATATGCAGACATTATTACACCTCATTATTGAATATTATAAGTTTTATTTTCGAGCAACCTTAGTATTCTCATTTTCCCTTTAACTCTTATCTATTCCCTTTAATAAGGAGTAGCAACAAGTGACCCTATAATTCGGATTGGTGAGTCATATCTGGTGAATTATAGGCCGAGTAAGATTAGTTGGTGCGTTATATTCAATTGGTAGCTATCCAGATTTGCTAATCCTCTTTTGTTTTCTTTTAGTTCCTTCCCTTGTAGTGTTTCTCCATGTATTTAACCTTGGAGATGCATTAGCTTCGCTGGTATCAAAACACGATTCCGAAAAAGAGTGTGTGAAGTTGTAATGAAGTTTTGGTTCAGGTTTGTTGTTAGTGGCTATTGTGTTCCTTCCGTAACTACTGCAGTGTGTCCATGTTAAGTTAGTTCTGAAGTTGTGAGTTGTAAAGTAAAGGATTGTGTAATGGTAAGTGTAGTTCCTATTGTTACTCTATCATACTCTATTTTTTACTATGGAAACAGAGCAAGTTCATTTCAGTTGTATTCAAGTGATTTGTTAGTATATGTTAGTAAGGTTTAGGTAATGAGTAGAACTGTTTATTGTTGTTGTGTTGTTAATCTATTAGAGAAGTATTATGCTTTATTAGAGAAGTATTATGCTCTATTAGATGCAAGTGTTTAAGGTGTTATTGATGACCAAAATAGTGGTGCTAATGTTGGTCAAGGTCAAAATGGTAGTAACACTCCTAGGTCAGTCGATGATAAAATTGACAAACTCACAAAACTTATTGAAAGTCTGACTACTGTAATGCAAGTCAACAGACAATAACCACAAAGTGGACCTCATTAGAACTCACCTGAAAATGTTCCTGAGAGGTGATATGGCCAAGGTAGCCAAGCTAATCACCCAATTCGACCTCATCAAGCTAAAGGAGTTGTAGACTGAGCTGTTAAAGGAAGGTTAGAGTTAGAAGAGATTGAGGAAGATGATGAGGAGGTAGATGATGAAGAGTATAGAGAGGAGGAAGAAGAGATTGAATACTGCTAAGCATAAGAGCAAAGACGCTAAGCTCTTTGAGGGCTAGACAATGTTAATGTCACAGTCTAAATCCCACCCTTCAATGGAAGTAAAGGTGTAGATGAAAATCTAGAGTAGGAAGAAAAGGTTGAGAAAGTACATAATTGTTATGGGCATACTAGTGCCGTTAAAGTGCAACTTGTTGCACTTGAATTTTTTTTTATATATTGCTATGTGGTGGAATAATCTGAATGCAGGTAGAGTGAGAGATGAAAGACGAGGTGTGTGGACTTAGGAAGAGATGAAGAGATTATTAAGAGGGAGATTTATACTTGAGACCTACCTACAGAACACATCTACAAGTTACAGGAACTTTGTTAAGGAAGCCATTCTGTCAATGCTTATGTGAGAGAATTTCATATGTTAATGATCTGAGCACAGGAAGATGAACTTGAGGCTTGCACAGTGTCGAGATTTATTTTTGGACTTAAATATGAGATTTATAATATTGTGGAGGTATAAAGGTTCTATATATTGGAAGATGCCATTAAAGTAACATAAAAGGTTGATAAGCAGAGGAAAAATACCTTAAGTCGATTAAGGCTAACTTTTTACTAAGCTCCTATTCTACGCCGACTTGTTCATGCCAAGTCAAGGAGACCATCCTAAGTCAAAGAAAAATATGGCCGACCTAAAGATAGCCGAGTATGCCATCAGAGCTTACCTGAGGAAAGGCCGACCCTAAGGACATATGAGAAAGGACAAACCTCTGGGTAAAAGAAGAGTAAGGTAAAATGCTTCAAAAACTTAGGTTTTAGACACATGTTTGTTGAGTGTTTGAACTGATGTACCACAGTGCTCCAAGGAAACGTAGTGGATAATACTGACGAGAGTAAGCTAGAGGAGGAGGAGAATGCTAGAGATGTTGAGGGGGAGAAGGAAGACGTGAACTACGTCTATACTGACCATGGAGAGGTAATGACTCTAGTATTGAGACGAGTGCTAAGCTTTTTATCGAGTTCTAAAAAAAATAGAGAGAGAATTTATTCTATACGAAGTACATCGTCAAGGAACAGTTATGTACCATCATTGTAGATGAAGGAAGTTGTACTAACATCATTGCATAGTCCTTTATGCAAAGGTTAGGACTATTGACCTCCAAACACCTCGAACCTTATAAGCTACACTAACTTCGTAATAAGGGTACTCTACATGTCACTAAACAAGTAACCATACCATTTAGTATTGGGAATGTATAAAAGGATGAAGTTGTATTTGATGTCGTTCTCATGGGAGCTTCATGTTTATTACTTAGACAACCTTGGTTGTTCGACTAATGTGTTACTCAGTACGGCTATAAGAATACTTATGCCTTAATTAAGGTTGGAAAAAAGAATGTATTGCAACCCATGACACCAACTCGGGTGAATGAGACCCATAGCTCGCCCGAGCTAGCAAGAAGAAAGCTTTAGTGATGAGCTAGAGAGAACTCTAAGTGGCTAAGAAGGTTGATGAGCCTATGTTTCTATTGATTAGAAAACTGTTGGAGTTTAGAAATCTTAAAGATGTTCCTAATGAGATCCGATGGATAATTGATAAGTTTTCTAACCCATTTCTTGAAGAGTTACCTAAGGGACTAGCCCTAGTCCTAAGTATAGAACATTGTATCAATCTATAACCAAGCGCAACCCTGCCAAACCAACCCACCTACGAAATGAATCATGAGTAAGTTGTTGAGTTAAAATGCAAGCGGATGAGCTCATAGAGCAAGAATATGTTAGGGAGAGCATGATTCCATGTGTTGTAACAGCTTTGCTCATCTCAAAGAAGGATGGTTTTTGGCATATGCACGTCAACAGCCGAGTTATCAACCATATAATTTTCAAGTACAAATACCCGATACCGAGGCTCATAGACATGTTAAATGAGCTCCATGGCACCAAGATATTCTTGAAGGTTGATTTGTAAAGTGGTTACAACCAAATTCATGTGAAGCTCGGTGATAGATGGTGTAAGCCTTGTAACTGTAAGATCAGATTTCATATGTAAAATTTAGGGCAATCGATTAAAAGATTTGATCAAGCCTAAATTATAAAATAAGGTTACAAATATTAGTAAAATGCTATCGTAAGTTTAACTTTAAGAAAAAAAGTAATAAAATAATAAAATATAAAATTTCCAAATTTTAAGTATATTATTCATTATTTATTGAAAATGCATAAAATATATTCCGATAACTAACGAATCGTTAGAGATAAATTATATACACTGTAAAAATAATAGAATAATATAAATAATGTTTAAGAGTATTTACTTATAGTCCATATGTATTTACACATAGGTTAAAATACACGAAATTACCTAAAATACTTGAAAATTACTATAAAATAGTCAAATAATTCAAGAAAATTATAAAAAATAAAGGAAAAATAAAAAAAAATTAGAGAGGTAGAGATCAATCTGTATTTAGGTAAGAAAAAAATTTGGACCAATTAAATTCACACACTTAAAAGGCAAAATGGAAGTAGATAAAGCAATTGTCTTATCCAATTAATACACCAAAATTCTTAGATAGCTCTATAAATAGTAAAAAAATTATAGAAGCTCATTCGGGATGTTTGAAATTGTAGAAAATTAGAAAGAGTCCAAAGCAAAGGGAAAATTACGATTTAAAAAAAAATTATAAAAATTTGTGTAATCAAAGCAATTAGGCAAAACCCATAAATCACTACTACCTAGAACCGAACCACTACCACTACCCCACTCCAAATCGACCGGCTGACCAACCCTAGATTGGCGCTGGTGGCCGAAAGCCCAAGAAACTAGTAAGTCCAATTTTCCATCCAATTTTGCAAAAATTATTAAAATTATTAATTATATCCATAAAATTATGAATTTTATTGTTTTGATGTTTTATTGTATGTAGATTTAGGATAAATGGTGATTATGTTTAATTACATCTATAATTATAGGTTGCTTAAGAAATCATATTAAACCTAGCATGTTTCAAATTAGAAATAAATAAGCTTACAAGTATAGTTTTAAGCTCAAATTTTTTCTGTAAACTACTTAAGTGATATAGAACAATGCTATGAAGTTATTTTTTAAAAATTTTAACTAATTTTTAAGCCCTAAAATGATGAATAAAATAAGTAATTTTGGATTAATTAAATAATTAAATGACTAATTACTTATTTAATATGTAATTAGATATTTAAGAATGTTACCCTCTAATGTGGTAACACAATCATAGCACTTGGAGTGTTAAATGTAAATATCATGGGAATTATATAGTAAATGTAGGTAATTTGATAATATGTAAAGTTGTAATTATAATAGATATAAAATAATAGGTTAAATTGAATAATAAAATACTAATATTAATACGTATTAAATCTGGTATAAAATTTAATTTTAGGTAATCATACGAAAAATATAAAAGTTCCTCACATTAAGAGTAAATTTGGTACATTAATGAGGATTATAGTATACTGAGTGAGCTAGAATACTAAATTAAGACTAAGCGTGATATTTAGGATGCTTGAGCCTGATGTAATTAATTCCACATTAGGGTTTGGAACGTATTTTAGGATTTACTTGTAGTTGGAACCAATTTAGAACTTGAACCAGAATGGAATTTAGAAATCGAACCCAAAATTATCTTAAAATGAATTGGTAGTAGATAATATGTATATATGGTAAGTTGAGTTAAATCATAAACCTAGAATATATATCATCAAGGTATAAATATTAAAAAGTGTATTTATATTATAGAACATACAGAGACTAGTTAACCTATAACTGGTTGAATGAGTAACTAAGGATTCCAAGTAAATTAGGTTTAATACTTCATCGTATTTTAGAGTACTTAGAAGCTTAGAATTGTATATGATTGGGATTGTAAGAGGTTTTATGCATATGCTTAGGTATCTGATTCATGCTGAAATCTGTGTTATGTTTTATGACTGTTGTGATTGGATTAGTATGGAATTGTCTCATCGCCCTAAATCGAACCTGATCCTAATCAACCTAATGCCTTAATTTAACATGCATTGCAACCTATTAAGGGATCATTAGGATTCTCTAACCAAACACCAATACCTTAAAAAAAAACAACGCTAGATAACATAATAGTCTTTTTCTGATCCTTAGCTGAACTAAGTGATAAGAAAGGAGGTCGCGGCAAGGATGATGTCATTGATTCAAAGGATAATCTTAAGGAGAGCACTGTCTCTATTACACAAACCTGGGTTTGGTTATAAGCTATTGCATTAATAGAAACTCCTCAACCTGGATTAGAGTAGGTAAAATTACTTTAATTTCACAACAGACCAGACCACGTTATGTGATAGCACTTACTTGTTGCATTGCACAAAATTAATTGTTCGATAACCTTATTTGTGCTTGTTATATTTTCATAAGTCTCTAACTTAACTTATTAAGCTGTAGTTGCTCGTACCCATATAAATTCTTTTGCAGGTCCTGACTTTTAACTAATATGCTGCGTTACAACTATCTGGAGGTCAATTCTCTTTTAAAGCCACAGGGAGGAAGGATCAAATGGCTATACAAACGAGTCTATTTAATATCTTGATAGTACTTAGGTATATGAGCTAAGGTGTGAGATGTAAGTTAGCAACTACTGTTGTTTGTGCAATTTCCTAGGATTTTGAGATAATATGGATGTAATTATATATATATGAATGATAGTTCTAACTTTTATGTAAATTTTATTTTAAATCCTAATTGAATTATTTACTTTGAAGCAAGGAGTCGTTGACGCCTTATGTAGATCGTATCTATAATAGGTACTATAAGGTCAATTACTATCATAGGTTGGTTTACATGGCGGGATTGTTGTAACTTTGCGACTTTAGAGTATAACAAATGGAAGACTACCTTCAAAACAAGGCATGACTTCTGTAGGTAGCTAATGTGCTCAACAAATTTATGTGACTAATGAGCCATGTGATGCATCCACTGATCAGAAGATGTGGTCATATACCTTGATAACATATTTGTATACAGTATCAACCTAAATAACAATGTCCAACATCTTCGAGCTATTTTTAACATTCTACGTATTACGAAGTTATATAGAAACTTGAAAAGATGTATGTTCTGTCAAAATGAACTTATTTTTCTTGGGTGCATAATATCAAAAGAAGGAATTCAAGTAAATGAGGAAAAGGTCCAAGTTATCTTAGAGTAGTTGATGCCGAAGAATATAACTGAAGTACGAAGTTTTCATGGCCTTACTTCTTTCTATAAGCAATTCATTAAGAACTTCAGTACTATTGTAGCCCCCTTGACCAAGTTGACCAAAAAGAGTAAAGGATTCTGATGGAATGACCAAGCTGAGCAAAGCTTTAGGGGGATCAAAGAGAAGCTTACCTCTACCCCTATCTTGGTATTATTAGATTTTGATAAGCCATTTGAATTGGAATGTGATGTGTTAAACATTGAAATTAGTGCCATCCTAATGCAAAAACAACAACCGGTTGCTTACCATAGTAAGAAGCTCAATGGTGCCCTACTAAGTTACTCTGTGTAGAAGAAAGAGTTGTACTCTCTTTTTCGAGCTCTTACTTATACTAACCATGAATCATTGAAACATCTTGAGAGTCAAAACAAACTTTTGCAGAGGCAAGCAAAATGACTAAAATTTATCGAAGGTTTTTCCTATATGATCTAACACAAGAAGGGTAATGCCAGTGTAGTCGCAGATGCCTTATCACGTTGATAAACCTTATTGACTACCGTATAGACAAAATTACTAGGTTTTTCACTTATCACCAAGTAGTATGCTCGCAACCCTCATTTTGGTCCTATTATTGAGCATGCAAAAAAGAAGTTACTGTTAGAGGCTATTATGTTAAAGATGACTATTTATTCGAAGATCGAAGGTTATGTATATCAAGTTATTCTACATCTGAGCTATTAGTCAGGGAAGCTCATAATAGTGGATTATCTAGTCATTTTAGAGAGATCAAAATAGCCAACCTGTTGAAAGAGAACTTTTACTATTCTGGTTTATCTAAGGATATCCATAAGGCAGTCGATAATTGTGAATTGTGAAAAAGGGCCAAGGGAAAGAGAAAGCCCCATAGAGAGTATATGTCTCTGCTTACACTGACCTTACCTTAAGCCAACCTCAGCATGGATTTTGTCCTAAGGTTGCCCTGGACATCTCGAGGAAAAGATTCAATCCTTATCGTAGTGGACTACTTCAGCAAAATGGCACACTTTATCTCGTATCATCGAACTAACGATGCTCTATATATTACTAATTTGTTTTTGTAGTTGTCTAACTACATGGAGTACCTAAGACCATTGTCTTAGATTAGGGCATAAAATTCTTGAGCTATTTTCAAAAAACTTTGTAGAAAAAACTTGAAACTAAACTTGTGTTCATCTTTAGTAGCTACCTCAAATTAATGGCCAGACTGAAGTAGTGAATAGAACGTTGGGAAATCTACTTTGAGCTGTCATAGGAAATAATTTAAAAGATTAGGATCTATGATTGCCAGTTATGGAGTTTGCATACACTCAAACCATCTACAGCATGGTTAGAAAGACCCCATTCGAGGTCACCTATGGCTTCAATCCCACTATTCCCTTTAATCTGATCGGTACCCCTACAGTTATTGAAGAGAGTCAATCTAAAGTCACCCAAGTTCAAGAATTGCAAGAACTACATCAATCAATGGCAAGGAAGATTGCAAAGTCAACTAAAGACAACAAGAGATCAATAGTTATGGCCACCAAATTGTTTCTTTCAAACTATGAGACTTAGTATAGATTTACCTCAACCAAGAATGATTTCTACACCTGAGACAAAGCCAATTATCTCCATGAGCTAATGGTCCATTCAAGGTCTTAAAAAAGATCAACTGCAACACCTACCAGATTAAATTGCCCCAAAACTATGGTGTTTCCTCCATCTTCAAATTATCCGACCTGATTCCCCACCAATTAGAAGAAAACCTAGCAGATGCTAGGATAGAATAAGAGCCCAAGATCACTTTAGATTTGAGGACAAATCTTTTAGATCTCCATACTAATAATAAGAATCAACTCCTTGGACCAATCATAAACAGTTGAGCTAGAGGAAGGCAAGGACTTATATGAATGATATTAATTTAAGACCCCAATCAGGACAAAGAGTCTTACTTCTATCTCCATCTTTTACACTACTGCCAACCCGAGTGTCGAGCCCTCATTAGTACCAGCACCATTTTCAAGCTGCTAAGCCAATACGCCAACCTTCCAAGCATTCATGCTGACCACTCAAGCAACCATACATATTTTGTTAAGTTCATGCCATGATTTAGGCACTTCTTGAGTCGACTAACATCCGACCCCAGTCCAAGTGAGCTCCCAAGCCAACCAGAGTTAGATCTCTATTCAAGTCGAGCTACAAGATGCCCGACCTGAAAGGGATCTAAACATCCTTAAGTGATCGATTTTTGACCCGAACCAAATCAGGTTTGCTATGACTGCAAACCCTTCTCTTCACTTCGTCTAAATTATATTATATTCCAAACAGCCAACCACCATGCGATATGTATCTTCTAGCACAACATTCTAGAAGAATTCCTTATTTTTTCCATATCAAATATTCTTTGTCTCTTTTACCCTTTTTAGTATGTTTCATGTATTCCGTTTGTAAATTAGTCTTTTGTCTTTTCATGTATATGTTATAACCCTAGTAAAGTGAGTATATAAACCCCCATTTGTTATATGTAAACATTATTACATCCCATTATTGAATATTATAAGTTTCCTTTTCAAACAACCTTAGTGTTCTCATTTTCCTACTAACTCTTATATATTCCCTTTAATAAGAAGTAATGACAAGTGACCCTATAGTTTGGACCGGTAAGTTACATTCAGCAAATTATAGGCTGAGTAGCATCAATTAATGCATCATATTTGATTGGTAGCTGCTTGGATTTACTAATCCTCTTTCGTTTTCTTTTGGCTCCTTCCATTTTGGTGCTTCTTCGTATGTTCACCTTAAAGACGTATCATGTCTTTACCCAAAAAATGTACGCATTTTTTTAGCAAACGTTGTTGCTGGTTCTTCCTCTATATGTTGTGCTTATGGGCTTATATCTTTAATATTATGAGTAATATTAGATCATGAGCGGTATTAAAAATCTGCAATGAAAAATGTATTTGCAAGTGGTGAAATTAGGTGAGATATTAGTATTATAACTCAAGAAAATGTCAGCCTATCAATGACCACTAGCTCAACACCAATGAGAAGGTCAAATTAAACCAACAAATAAAAGTCTTACAATACGATAGGAATTAGACCACTAAACCCTTGACTCAAACCTAAGCTTAAGGGCTAAAGAGTATGGTCAAGTGAATTCTTTCTTTAAGACCTGCACTTGAAGAGTCCAAGTTGTTGCAATCTACCAACCTGATGCCTTAATCAAGCAAAACCATCTCATACTCACCATTCATCTCTAGTTGCTGACCTAAACTACACTTGAGCATCAACTTAGCTCATCTAACCATCATCTCAATCGACATGAATCCAAGCCGTACTAAATATGTCCAAGGTGAATTCATCTTTGAAGAATTATCTACTCAGCTCAATATAGCTAACCCACCACCCCTGCTCAATACCTTGGCTCAGTAGTCACCAACTTGAACATACAGTTTGTCTTTTTTGCCAAAAAGTCACCCATCCATATAGAGCCACATGTCCAAGCAAGTACATAACAAAATCCTCCATATAAGATACATATTTTGTTTTATTTTCAATTGTACTCTTTATCATTCCTTGTACATTACTTCTTTTAAAAGTTACCCTTTTAGTCTTTTCCATTTTGGGTAGGATGCCCTAATGTTTCGAATATAAATACCCCATTGAATTGTAGCTACCAGATATCATCTTATCATCAACATACTGATTTTTTTTTTTCATAAACATTGCTTACAGCTTGATTGTTTGCTTTACTGTCATCCTAATCCTTAAGTAAAGCTAGGTGGCAAATAACCCCACCGAACCACCTCGTGCATCATATTGAGTTATATCGTAAGTCTTAAGAAGTTCCCTAGCGTATCATATCCTCAAAGCAATTCGTAGGTTTGCTTATTTCACTTTTCCTATTATTTTCACACATTCCCTACTATATTTTCAAGCTTTCTACAAGCTTAGATTTACCCCTGCGACCATCCTTTTCAATCCTTAGCCTTAGTTCACATTATCTTAGTATCAGATAAGAGGTTTCGCTCAGGTAAGTTGTGTTTGAACTATCTTATGAATAGTGATTGTTGTGAAAGTGTACTGTAGTTACTTGGAAGTTAGCTGTAAGAGTTTGAATAAATAGAAGGAGCAATAGTTCGTTTGGGTTATATACTCTGTTTTGTCATATTTCAAGTATACGAAAACAAACTAAGTTTCAATAGGACTATAGTTCTTAGAAGTAGCTGTTGTGTTTACGATATACTAAACTTTCACGTAAAGAAGTGTTTGAGTATATGTTTGTGTTATTTGGCACGAAGAACTGCATCCATTGTTTCTTAGATTCTAAGTTTTGCCACTGAGTCTTGTTGGGGATAGCAATAATGGTGTTGTTCACCATGGCCGGTAGCCCCAAGGCACCCCTAGAAGTAAAGACAAACGACTAGAGAAGGTGCCTAACCTCATAGTTGACTTGACTAGAGCTATTCATGCAATAGCCTAATAACTCAACAAGTTCGAGGTAGAGGAGTAAGAGGACGAGTGCGAAGAAGGATCAATTTGGGTGATATGGATGATGATGAAGAAGAAGAGTATAATGAGGAAGAAAAGCGAGCTAGAACATTGATAAGGGCATATTTTATTCATATTTTAATGAGTGAATTGAAGAAAATTATTATTGATTTTATAAAAATCATTTAGAATTGGAACTTAAGTATTCTCATTTAAATATTTCATGTATTAGAGGATTCAGAGTGGAAATACAGACCATTTAGAGGAGTTTTACACAAATGAATGGAATCGAAATTAGTTATGGCACAATTGGAATTCAACATAGCCAACCTATTAGCCGACCTACACTTACACCAGTGGCCTTTAGAGTCTACGCCATCAACCTTGGCACTTACATTGCCAGCCTTCATGGAAAAATTAGCTTTTAAAAGCTAACCCTAGTTTCCTATATAAATAGTCATAAGTCTTGGATTTTAGGAGAACTTTTCATGTTCTTTACAATTAGATAGTCTCGGAATAGTGAATAGATCTTGAAGAATTCGTCTGTAGAATTGATCGGATCGTTGAGAAGATTTTTCTTTCGCTGTAGAGATCAAGCTTTGGAATTGCAATTGAAGTTTATCTTTTCCAATTATAGAATTGATGACATCTATTTTAATTATATTTATGCAATTTTGTAAATTATTCATGCTTTCAATTATGAATTTCCTTACAACTTCAATTAGCAGTTGTGCTTTTGTTTCAAATTCCATGGTTGGCTAAATTTATTTATAGGAATTGATAAAACCCTAGGTAACTAAGATGATGATCGTGTTCATGATTATAGGATTAATAGATATATGGATGATTCATGATTGCAATTTTTGTGATTTCGATTATAATTATTAGAAACTCTAGTGATATGGGAGTTGATATAGGGTTTGTTAAAAATTCTTGATTAATTTGATTGATTAATATGGAAGCAGTACTAATTGAATTAATTGAAAATTAATTAGAGATTAATGCGATGTTTAGCAATTGATTATTCACAAAGACATTAGGGATAATTGATTTAGGACATTAGACAATCGTAGTATCGAGAGAAATATGATTGTAATTTAGAGTCTACTGTTAATTGGAAATGCAGGAGCCGACTGGTTAATTAGAGATTTAAGTCCTTAAGTTTTAAGGTATAATAATTTCACTTGATTGATCATATAGTTACTAATCTATATAACACGATAACATTTTAATTTGTATAATCCATGATGGATTCTGTTTTCTCACAATTCTCAATTGATTACTTAGTTTTAGATATTTTATAATTATTTTCTTTTCGATAGTTTTAGTATAATTATTAGATTAGTTAATTTATTTTTGATTTCCTGAATATTGATAAGAACTAGCATAAGATTAGTAATTTCTTAGTTCTCAAGGGATCAACAACCTTACTTGCTTTGTATTACTTGATTCCGACCCGATATACTTGTTGGAGTATTTGCGATTTATTTTTTATATATATAGTTTAAGCGAATCAAGCACCTCGAGCTACTGGCCATGTAAAGCTTCAGATTCTGAGCTTTAATGGTTCTGAAAGTGTAGATGATTATTTGGATTAGGAGAAAAAAGTTAAGCATGTCTTTGATTATTACTAATACAAGGATTGAGAGAAAGTGATGACTATGCTGTTAAGTTCTTAAGTTACACTACAATGTAGTAGAAGAACTTCCAATTTATGAGGAGACGAGCAGGATTTAGGGAGGTTAATACTTGGCTTGAGATGAAGAGGTTCATTAGAAACAAGTTCATGCCGATCACCTATTTACAAGACACTTTTGCTCAGCTTTAACAGTTAAGGCAAGGAGGCTAAACTGTTGATGAATATGTTCAAGAATTCTAAATACTCGTGATTTACTGTAAAGTAGAAGAACCATCAACACAAACAATGTTCAAGTTCTGACTAAATTGAGGAGTGACCTACGAGATATCGTGGAACATTAGCAATTCACCACATTGGATGAGGCTATACAAATTGCGCAACGAGTGGAGAGATAAAGAAGAAATAAGCTGACCCAATCTCCAATGAGCCGACCTGTTCAAGGGAGTTACCGAGCTCGATCAAGTACCAAGCCGATCAGAAAGATAGATGTCAGAGCTAAATAAAAGGGCAGACCTAATAGTGACGTGCTAACCAGAACATAGGAGAAGAGGCAAGGATTTGGAAGGAAAACTAAACAAATCAAGTGCTTTAGGTTTCAAGGATTTGGGCACATGGCTACCTAGTGTTTGAATCGAATGACCAAGATCATTAAGGGGGATGTCCTAAAGATTAAATTAGAAAGCATAGATGAGGAACCTAAGGAGAAAGAAGTGGAAGTTTAGGTTAATGTTAATGCCAACTTGATTAAGGAAGATGTGTTTGTGGAGAATCTAGACAAGTTAACTTTAGTTATCTAATGTGAAATGAGTTTAGAGCACTCTACCGAGGAAGAGCAGAGAGAAAACTTATTTCACATTACACACAAAGTAAATGAGTAAGTCTATGCGCTCATAGTAGACAATGGAAGTAGTACCAATGTAGCATACGTCATCCTAATTAAGAAGCTTAAGCTGCCGACCATTGTACATCCAAAGCCATAAAAATTACATTAGCTAAACAAGAAGGGAGCACTATATGTCACATAATAAATGTTGCTTCTAATCTCAATTTGAAACTATTCCGATGACATTCTTTGTGATGTGCTATCTATGTGTGTATCATATGTGCTATTAGGTCGACCTTAACTTTTTTATCAAAGGGTTATTCATGACGGTTATAGGAATACGTACGTATTTAGAAAGGATGGAAGGAAGATTACGTTGAACCAAATGCCATTGAGTCAAATTAGCAAGCTATAATCTAAACTTGCTTAAGGATCAAAGAAGGCTTTGGTGTTAAGTAAAGCAAAACTCTAAGAAGCTATTAAAGCTGATGTACCAACTTTTCTATTAATCAAACGACTACCAGAACTGCATGGGTAGGTTGAACTACCCTTAGAGGTTAGAGATCTACTAGAAAAGTATACTAACTTGTTCCTAAAACAATTGCCCAACGGATTACCCCCTTTCAGATGCATTGAATGTTGCGTTGACTTGATACTCAGTGCTGCCCTATTGAACAGACCAGTTTATCAGATGAACCCTAAAGAAGCCATTGAACTTCAAAGACAAGTTAATGAACTACTAAAAAAAGGTTATGTAAGGGAGAGTCTTAGCCCCTATGTTGTACTTGTGATGCTTGTGCCAAAGAAAGATGGAATTTAACGTATGTGTGTAGATAGCAAAGTTGTCGACAAGATTACGATCAAGTACAGGTACCCAATCTTAAGGCTAGACGATATGTTAGATGAAATCAACAGTGCGAAGATATTTAATAAGATTAATCAAAAGTTTGGATACCATCAAATTTGAATGAGGCAAGGGGATGAGTAGAAGATTGCTTTTAAGACCTGATATAACCTGTACGAGCGGAAGGTCATGCCTTTCGAGTGGAAGGTCATGCCTTTCGAGCTATCAAATGCCCCAAGCACTTTTATGAGACTAACGAATCATGTATTGAGAGATCTTATCGGAAGGATTGTTGTCGTCTACTTTGACGACATCCTTGTTTATAGTATCGACCTAGCAAAGCATACCGAATATCTCAAAGTTGTTTTTGATGTCCTCCAAGCAGAAAGGTTGTTTGAAAACTTAAAGAAATGCTATTTCTGTCAGGAAGAAGCGATCTTCTTAGGATATTTGGTTTGATAAGCATAAATCACTATACAATTTTTAGGCATATTTAGGTAAAAATTGATCATAATTGTATTCATTTCTCAAGTTCTTTGTGTCTAATTGTACAATATATCAGTTTCAAATTATTCAAGAGTAAGGAGATGAAGTTTGCACAAAAACAATGCAATTTATGGCAATCACGCCCGTAAGGAATGGAAAGCTTTGAAGGAAGAATATTACTCCTTCCATCACAAGTGTAACAAAAGAAGATTTGAGTACCTAGCACTGGTCACTCTAACCATCACGGGTGTAATCAAGGGAGTGACCAAGGGTAAAGTTATTTTCCACTTATTCATCACAGCCATGACTTCACCTTAGAAGGATGATCACTCCCTCTATTATAGGCATAATGATATGAAATAATTACAATGAGAAGATCACTCCTTCAGCCATAGGCATGATGAGAGTAGGCATGATGATTCTTTTTTAAATGTTTTGCATGAACCGGTGCATGTTTTGAGTCTTAGCACCAAGGAATGTCTAACAACGGTATACTTCGGGCCTTTTGATGAAAAGAATATAAATACACTGCAATTTTCAAACAAAGGGGAGATCATAAAACATCATCGAATGAATGATATCAAACATCATCAGATATCACATTGCATAACAAGACAATCTAAACCTTAGTTAGAGAGTTTTAATCGCAATACTTCTATTCATCTTTGTATCCATTTGTGTTTTCCATTTCCTATACGATCACTAGTGTTATGTCGTATACTTTTCTCGAAACTACTTTAGAGAGCCAACAGGACTTCTTTATTCTTGTATTTGTGAGACTTCTACAGTAAAATTAAAAAGGGGGTTTTACTCTTTACCAATTTTGTATTTTCTTATTTCTTGTGAATTATGATTTCTGTTAGTTTATATTATTGTTTTATCATGTATGAGTAATAGTTTAAGACTTACTACAAGCACTTAGTATGATCGAGTGTGTAGATTAGTGGGTTCTTGATCTTTGTTAATTCTGATGAATTGAACTTAATGAATCTAGGTACAGTATAGTGCACAACATTGACTTATGATGGATTTTGATAGCATATGTTAAGAGACAATTCTATTGAATAGATCTAATTCATTGGAACAACTTACTCCTAATAATAGAGATATTATTAGGAAAGTTCCTACATCCTTAGAGGAATCGATAGATGATTATGATGTTAATGCAATCCTAGTTGGCTATTAATTCAAAAGAGATTTTAATAGACACAATTGGGATTAGGAGTAAGTATTTTTTAGAAGAATGCTTGCAAAGTAGTAATTATCTATAGATAATTAACATTAGGACAAAAGTGTATTGGTAGTATCATGCTAGGTGGTGAAGTAAATTTGCATGTTAAGTGTTGCATTGTTAATCGTTTCTGTATGTCATTATGTTGGATATAAGTTGTTTGTGGATTAGTGTAATTTAGTTAGTAAATTAAACATTTTAATCATTAATCACCTGATAATTTTGGTTGCTAGATCGTAGAAAAATTAACTAGTTCTAGTACTTGTATTCATTCCCAGTAGAGACAACCTTATATTCATCCATACTAACAAATGATAAGTATACTTGCCACTTGAACTGAGTTAAGGATAGAATATAGGTTTATAACTTTTAAGACTTTATAGCTCTAATTTAAAGAATATCAAGTTTTGGTGTTGTTGCTAAGGGATGACATCATTAGGAAATTTAAAATTCTCGTGCATGTAGTTTGTGTTTGTTATTGTTTTATTATTTCAAAAATTTTTGTGCTCAAGTTAATTTAAATTTTTCTACCCAAGTTTTTATCGAATTCTTGAAGAATATTGCTACAGTTGTAGGAGCATCCATCCCTTCCTATTTTTCTTGCCCTCCAACTAAGGAGAATCTGGGTCCTAGTCAGCTTCCAGTTCCCCCACCAACAAGTTTCCTCTGACAAGCAAAAGGTGATAGGTCAAAAGAAGAAGACTCTGTTAATGAAGAGGATGGATTGGAGGAAGATGAAAGTAACGATTCAAATGAGACCTAAGGAGCCCAGTCGAAAGCAAGTGAACTAAAGGTCAAGAATGATAGTAAAGAAGAGTAATTAGGAGAAGAGGAGGATTGCTTAGATGAGGAAACCAAAGCTGATGATGATTGACTACGTTTTCTTTCTTTTGTTTTATTTTTCGTTTAGACTCTCTAACTATTTGAGAGCTTCACTTTGTTGATGTATTTTGCTAAAGACTCTCATATCAAGTGTAGTTATGCTTTGTTTTAGTATGTTTAATGGTCAAGTTTCTTTTATCTTCTATTTGTCCTAGTGTCTGAAGGATGTCAGTTTTGATTATTTACGGCCTAAACACATTGATCAAACTTTAAATAGGGGAGTCCTATTCTTATTTTTATTTATGTTGCATTTTTTTTTCTTTTCTATGCCTATTCCATGTTTGTCATCCTCTAACATTGAGGACAATATCTCTCTTTAAGGATGACAGTCTTGTCGTATAAACCATCCTATGATAGTAAACGACCTCACAGTCTCTATCATAGATAAGATTTACACAAGGTATCTATGACTCCTCGCTTCGAAGTAAAACGACTTATTGATAATTATAAGCAAAATTTATAAATAACTAGAAACTTTAAGTCATGATTACATAAGAATAAGTACAATTACCGCATGATATATGTATATACAAATATATGAAATGTAAGTACAATAATGATATTAAGGTGTTCATTCCCTACAGGTTAGAAATTGATGAACGGAAAAGGATTTAAGGTTATTAGGATTGTCATTACCTATTAATTTAGAATTTATATTAAAAGGACATTGATCCAAAAAGCTATAGGGTATGATTAGAGTGGAATATGGAAGAAAAAGCACTAATAGTAAATGATGAGAAGTTTGTTAATATCTACAAGTGAAAGACTGAAAAAATACCTATAAGTATTTAATCTACTAGTAATATATAAATATTCACATGTATTTCTGAAGATTAGTTTATGGATATTTGAACTTTATGGTTAGATTAACCAAGAATCAAATGTATAGTAGAAATTCTTATTAGATGTTGTAAATGGGATATCAGGAGTTAAAGGAGTAATTGTGTTTTTCTAGAATAACATCATATTGGAATGATACTAATGTAAGATCAGTGGATAGATTGTATTCACAGAATTAGGAGAATCGTATGCATGCCAACTTATGGGAATCAAGCTACTGGACCTCTAACCCACAACCAAGCCTGAAGACTAAAGGGGCTAGCATGAAGAATTCTTCTGTTCCAACCAACCCCTGCCAAAGCCGAGTACTTCCTTGCTGAGGTCGAGTACTTCCCTGCCGAGTCACCTTTCAAGCCATACCGTATGACCACCCATTCTTCTATGGTATGCCAAGTTAATGATTACTCTCTAACACCGAACTAACCAATTACTCAGCATCTTCCTTGCCGAGAAGCCGAGAGAGAGAGAGTCCGAACTAACTAAGCCATCCTTACTCGGACAAGCCCATCTGCCTGTACTTTTTGTCCTCGTTTTCTAATGACCTCGCCAATGTAGCATCGCCACGTGTACAGTATCATGTGTAGAATTTGTTGTACTAATGATTTTTTTTATTGTATATTCATTTTTACCCTTTTGTATCTTATTCATTACTTCTTTAGGAAATACCCTTTTTGTCCTTTCCTTTTTAGGCAAGTTACCTTAATTTATGGATATAAATACCCTCGTACTTATAATGAACATGAGATCATTCTTAATGCACTGTTTGTTTACTTTCGACATTACTCTTATCCTTTCCTTTAAGTAAGATTAGGTGGTAAGTAACCTCACCGGACCAATTCATGAGTTATATCGAATTGTGCGGTGAGTTCTCGAAAGTTCCATTGATGCGTCATATCCTCTGAAGCTATTCGTGAGTTTTGCTTACTGTTTCATTCTTCGTTTTTACCCTTTCGCACTTTTCCCCATTAATCCTTTTTCGAGCTTTCTACAAGTTTAGGCCCATCCAACAACCAGCCTTGTCTGTTTTTTGTCATAGTTTGCAACATCTTGGTATCAAAGCGGAGGTTTTGTGTAAATTATAGTAGTTCTTCTTGAAGTTCTATTATATTCTATTTTGCGTGTGTGAAACAGAGCACGTTACTATGTTTAGTTAACTAATGTGTTATTAATTGTTAATTTCTTGAAGTATTTGTTTAAGTTTTGAATCTATAAGAAAAAGTGACAGAGCCAAGTATGAATATTAGTATTGGTGATGATAGTGGAGTTGTCCACCATGGATGACAATCTAAGGGAACTCTTAGAAACACTGACGAGAGGCTTGATGAGGTGGCTAAACTCTTAGTAAATCTGACCCATACTGTTCATGTGTTGTCTTGCTGACCCACTGAGGCCACACAAAACACTCTACAAGCCGCTCAACTTGTTAGAGGACAAAACCTAGCTCGACCTATTTGAAGTGGAGGAGTTGACAGATGAATAAGGTGAAGGATAGATTTAAGAGAGCTTGATGAAGCAGAAGAGGAGCGTGTATGAATCCCTAAAGCATCCAACCATGTGAAGCTTCAAATTCCGAGTTTCAATGGATCTAGGAATGCTGATGAATATTCAGATTGGGAAGAGAAGGTAGAGTGTGTATTTGATTACTATCAATATGAGGATTATGAGAAAGTGAGAACTATTACTATTGAGTTCTCCGGGTATGTCACCATGTGATGGAAAAATTTTCAAGCCATGAGAAGATAAGAAGAGTACCGAGAGATTAACACTTGACCTAAGATGAAGAGAGTACTTAGAAACAGATTCATGCCTGAAACATGCCTCCAAGATACCTTTACTCAACTGCAAGAGCTGAGGTAAGGAGATCGAACTGTTGACAAGTATGTTAAAAAATTTCAAATACTTATGATGCATTACAAAGTGGAGGAACCACCAGCTCGAATAGTCTCAAGGTTCGTTATTAGGTTAAGAGGAGACATTCAAGACGTTATGGAGCTCCAACGATTTAACACCATAGATGGGGCTGTTAGGATTACCCAACAAGTAGAGAGGACAAAAAGAAGCCGAGTATCGGCGAGGATGCCGACTAGCCGACTCGGACAAACAAGTCATTGAGCTCAGTCGACTGTAAAGCGAAGCAAAAAGATTGATGTAAGAGCCGAGTAGAAAGGCCAACCAGATGATGTAGTGCCGAACCAAACGTATGAGAAGGGGCAAAGGTCTGGTAGGAAGACCAGTCAAATCAAGTGCGTCAAGTGCCAAAGGTTCGGATACATGGTTACTCAGTGCCCGAATCAACCGACAATAGTCATCAAGAGAGACATTTCGAAGCTAGAAGTAGAGAGTATAGATGAGGAACCTGAGGAGGAGGAGGTTCCTACTGAGAAAGAGAGTACTGAGAAAGAGCTAATTAAGGAAGACGTGTTTCTTAAGGACTTAGATCAGTTACTTATGGTTGTTTTGCCATTTTTTTTTATTTTTCGTTAATTAAACCAAGTTAATAAATAATCAGAAAAATAAAAATAAAAAAATTAAAATTAAAAGAAAAAATAAAAAATAGAGATTTGAGTTGTATCGTATTGAGTCATGTCGTACATATCGAGTCGCGTCACATCGTATTAAGTCAAGTCGTGTTAAACTGAGTTATGTTAGATTGTTTAAAATCAAATCAGGTAATGTGTGTGATTAATTTAATAAATTCTCAAGTCGTTTAAGAATTAGGCTTTATTAAAATAATTTTGGTCCAGTCCAATATAAAATAGATTTTTTTATCTATATTATATTGGGCCAGATTAAATTTATAATTTATTAATTGGTTTAGATTAAATTATTAGATCAAATCCGGCCTTAAAAATAGAAAGTCCGAATTAAGTAAAGTTTCTAGAATTTAGATTAAATCGTCAACAAATTATAATCATATCTTTTGTATCTTCAATACAAAAGATACAATTGTGAGTTTATAAATAATATAACAGCACGTGACATTGAAGGGAGTTTTTTCTTTTTATTCCCCGCAATTCACTCACTTGAACCACAATCCGAAAGCAATTCGCAACCCCTGACTGTCATCAATCCTTGCAACCACGTTAATCCGCAACAGAAATTCATTACCACATTGAGATTAAAGCACATGCAATGTTCCATCACCTGAAGCAATGTCCATGCCCTTACGTCTGAATTTTCGAGCGAGTCTACTGACACTTAATCCTACTCCAATCTCCACGTCCGCTGACTGCCTGATCGAAGTATTCACATGTATGAAGAACTACCTGACGCCGCATGATTGACGAATCCCTTGACCAATTGTACTAATCCACACCACACACCGAAGTCCCTAACTACACTACACAAATCTGATCACTTACAACGCCCTGAACACAACACTGCACTTGCAATAATTCAACACATCATTGATACACTGTATTCGCACCATTTCAACCACATCCCATACGAACACACGTCGACAAACACAAGCACAATGCGGATACAATTCGATGCATAGGTAAATTTTCATGAGTTTTTATTTGTTATGTTTTTTTCCTTTGTTAATTTATATTTTTGTTTAAGTGCAGATTTTTTTTTTTTTTGGTTATTATTTATTTTATCGTAACTTTTCAAGGCAATTCCAATAAAATCTAATCGAATTAAGTTTTTTTGTAAAATCATGGTTTTTCTTAAAAAAATAATATATAAACATATTTTCAACGTATCTTATAGTTAGGATTTAAAAAAATATATATATCTTTTGACACGTAGTGTTTTTTAAAAAGAAAAAAATCTCAATCGACTTTTTTTAAAAGATTTAGTTAGTTAGGGTTTTCTTTAATTTAAGAAAATTAGATTTCTTAGGATTTTTTTTTTAAATAATAACTTATTAATAAACGTAAACCTAGGACGATTTTCAAAATAAAAATAACATATCCACTAAATATTTTATAAAAAAGAGAACTAAGGCTAGTTTGATCTCGACTAATGGGTATGTAGATATCTTCGGGACAACCGTATAAAAAATAAAAATAATAATAATTCATTTTAGTTATATTTTGCATATTAAGGTATATTTTTAGAAAATTATAAAAATAAAAACTCATCAATATTTCTTTAGTTTTTATATGATAACTTAATCTTAATAGATTAGCTTTTAAACCCAGGTTTTTCTAGTTTAATTTTTCTAAAAAATTATTTTCTTAGAAAATTCATAAACCAATGGCCAAATTAAGGTCTTCCCCACCCGAAAACCCTAATTTTATTTTTGACCAGTTGAACTGGTTGGCGACTCTAATTTTTAAAATTTTTTTAAAAAATATTTCTTTAAATTTAATGTCAAGTAATTTATGTTAAGCGAGCTGGGCTTAATATGAGTTAGATTAAGGAAATCGAAATAGGACTCAATAACTTTAAACATAGAACCCTCGCGAGAGATAGAGCAGAGAGAGAATTTGTTCCATACCACCTATAAGGTGAATGATCAAATGCATGCCCTCATTGTAGATAGTAGATGCTATACCAATATGGCATTAGTTGATCTTATTTTAAAATTGAAGTTGATGACTGTTGTACGTTCGAGGTCGTACAAGTTGCACTAGTTAAGCGAGAAAGGAGCATTACATGTCACTCGATAGATACTACTGTTGATCACTATTAGGAACTATTCTAACCAGATTCTTTGCAACGTCCTACCCATTTGTGCTTCCCACGTGTTGCTAGGTAGGTCGTAGTTATTTGATAAGAGGGTCATCCATGACAGTTATATGAACACATACACATTTAAGAAGGACGACCAGGAGATTATACTAAATCCGATGCCGCCGAGAGAAGTCAATAAGTTGCAAACGAAACTTGCTCGCGGATTGAAGAAGGCTTTAGTGATGAGTGAAGCCAAGCTCCAAAAAGCCATCAATGCTAATAAGCTGACCCTCTAGTTGGTCAATCAATTGTTGGAAATAAGGGAGCAGGGTAAGTTGCCTAAGGAGATCAAGGAGTTGTTAGATGAATATGCCGACCTATTTCTAGAACAGTTACCGAAGGGGTTGCCCTCAACTTGAGGCATAGAGCACTGCATTGACTTAGTTCCGGTGTTGTTTTGCCTAATAAGCCAACTTATCAGATGAATCCCAAGGAGGCTTTTAAACGTTAACATCAAGTCAATGAGCTACTAGAGAGAAGCTATGTAAGAGAGATTCTCAACCTTTGTGCTGTACCTGCACTTCTAATGCCAAAGAAGGATGGAACCTAGCGAATGTATGTAGACAGCTGAGCCATGAACAAAATCTCTAATCCCAAGGCTAGAAGACATGTTAGATGAACTGAGTGGAGCTAAGATTTTCAATAAGATTAATCTTAAATATGACAACCATCAAATTTGCATGAGACCAAGCAAAGAATGGAAAACTGCGTTCAAGACTCGACATGGACTTTATGAGTGGATGGTCATGCCCTTCAACTTGTCAAATGCCCCGAGCACTTTCATGAGATTAATAAACCATGTGATGAGATATCTCATCGGGAAAAGTGTCGTGGTGTACTTTAACGACATCCTGGTCTACAGTGCCGCCATGCCCAGTCACTGTAAACATCTTAGAGTTATCCTGGATATCCTTCGTGCCAAGAGATTATTCAGCAATCTAAAGAAATGTTACTTTTGCCATGAGGAAGTGGTATTCTTGGGTTATGTAATTGATGGACGAGGCTTACAAGTCGATGATGAGAAGATCCGAGCAATTGTCGAGTGGCTGACTCCTACCACTTGTGCCGACGTGCAAAGTTTCTATGAACTGGTTTCATTTTAAAGAAGATTCATTAGGAATTTCAGTACCCTCGCTGCGTCACTTATTGAACTAACGAAGAAAAACACCGACTTCCAATGGGGAGAAAGGGAAGAGGGGAACTTTGCTGAGGTAAAAGAAAGGTTAACCTCTGCCTTGGTGTTAGTACTACCTAACTTTAACAAAAAAAAAAAAAAATTAGCTGAAATGCGACATATCGAGCATTGGAATAGATGCTGTCTGATGTAAGAAAGCTGGCCAATTGCCTTTCATAGTAAGAAGCTTTAAAGACTATAGCTGAACTACTTCATGTATGATAACTCTTAGCATTGATCCGAGAAATGAAAATATGATAACATTATTTATTACTAAGAGAATTTGTCATATATATCGACCATGAATCACTAAGATACCTTCGAAGTTAGACTAAGTTATCAAAACGGTAGGCGAGATGGGTTGAATTCCTTGAAGGATTCAATTTTGTAATTAAGTATAAGCAGGGAAAGAGTAATGTAGTTGCCAATGCACTTCTGAGGAGACATACGCTTTGATCAGAACTACAGATCAGGCTGTTTAGTTTTGTAAGTATCAAAGAATAGTATTCCAAGGATCTGCACTTTAGACCCATAATTTCACGATGCATCGACAGGAGGACAGTGGATAAGTATCATGTAGAGGATGTCTATTTGTTCCGAAGCAAAAAATTATGCGTACCGATCTATTCACTGAGGGAGCTACTAGTCAAGGAAGCCCACATTGGAGGTTGATATCAAGCAAGTGCACCTATCAGTTTTAATATAGCGGATGTGAGTCCGAGTCGATCCCTTAAAGACTTCGAGTACTAATATTAACCTTAGCTCTATTATCTAATCAAAAAATTATAAAGGGTTGAATTAATTAAAAATACTAAAATTAACAACTAACCTAATTATGAGACTTGATTAAGCAATTTAAAAAGCAATAAAACTAAGAACGACTTCAAGTAGGTAATAACGTATTTAGGAATTATTTCCCCTAGTGTTTAACATGTGACCGTTTAAAATATATCCAATTCAATTTCTATTATTCTTGACCGGAGGGATTCACAATTAAAGTTAATACCTTTCTCAAGCCTATTAACCCTAATCCTAAATTATTTACCGGAATCTCTTCACTTAGTAATATAATTTAGAATCGCATTAATGTACGATGAATTCCCACACAAAGAACAACTTTCCGGAAGAAAAACATATCTTATCTCTAAGTATATATGTAATTCTCTCTAATTATGTCAAGATCTCATTACACATGTGATTTCTCAATCATCATGCATAATATCATATATTGATACTCTAGAAATATTAATTAACAATTAAATAACATAATTGAATCAAGAAAAGATAGAAACTTTATTGAAAATTACAAATCAATCTAATAAGTCGCATGAAACCTTAGGTTCCATAATTCTAAATACATAAATCTTAAGTTATCATAATGAAACTAAAAACGAATCCCAACAAAATCAATAAATAAAACATGAAAAACCCCTTTTGTTGATGATCAATCTCTTCAATCTTGAAGTTGAATGTTGCTTTTGCCTTTTCTCCTCTCCTTCTCCTCAAGTCTTTTCTCTTTTGAATATCCAATCTTATGTACAAAACCCTAGTATGTCCTTTTATAATGTATTATAAGGTTTCCATTTTCGTCACCAGACACGGCCTAAGACACAGTCGTGTCCCCAGGTCGTGTAAATTTCTAACCTCATCATATTTTCCTGAATAGATACAGCCTGGGGACACAGTTGTGTCCCAGACTGTGTAACTTCATAACTCCTTCATTTGAACTCCAAATTGAGTGAAACTTAATTCCTTTTCTTTGTTTTTGATCCAAGAACGCGTTTAAACCGTGAAATCAAAATTTTACTCAATTAAGTATCAATTTATTTAAAGAAAACCAAAGATGTAAGGGAAATACTATAAAATTATTATGTGAAATGTATTTAAAATAAGAGTTATCAGAGGTCTCTTTGGAAATTTTAGGAAATAGAGGACCTATGAACTGATAAATGGCTGATTCTTTTGGCTGAGAATGAGAAAAGATGTGCACCGAGTTGTCAAAGGTTGTATCATGTGCAAAAAGGCCAAGTACCAAGCCAAGCAAGGGAAAGTAATGCCCTACCTATTCCGACAAAGCCGTGGACTGAATTAAGCATAGACTTTGTTCTCGGACTGCCGTGAATTACCCAAAGCAAAGATTATGTAATGGTCGTTGTGGATCAATTCGGGTATTGGTACAAGGGTGTGGTCGAGAGGCAACTCGAGATTGAATCCATAGACCACTCGAAGGTAGTCTGCTTAGTGGTGTCATGTATTGTTCGATTATAGGTGAACTCGACCATTGGTAGGTAGACGTCCCAATCAGCTAAGTTCTTGCCTACTATAGCTCGGAGCAATGACCCCAAAGTACGATTAACCACTTCTGTTTGGCTGTCAATTTGGGAGTGACATGAGGTACTGAAGAGCAGTTTAGTTCCCAGTCAATGCTACAAGGTTCTCCAGAAATGGCTCAAGAACTTTGGGTCTCTATCGGAGACTACACTTATCGGCACGCCATGTATCTGCACAATCCCTTGTAAAAAAAGAGAAGCAATATCCCTTTACCACATCTATGACAAGGTCACTCGGCACATCGACCAAACTACTAGAAGAATGAGAGAAAAGACTAAGGGTAGAACAACTAAGTAATTTCAACTGTGAGACTTAGTATGGTTGCACCTCAGCAAAGAGCGGTTCTCGAACAAGAGGAGGAACAAATTATCTGCAAGAGTGGAAGGACCTTTCAAAATCCTCTAGAAAATCAATGACAATTCCTATAGGTTGGAATTGCCCAAGGATTATGGGGTATCTAACACCTTCAACGTTACCAACCTCAGTCCATATCACCTTGACAAAGAATTGCGCGAACACTATTCAGATTTGATCCCAAATCCAAAACAACCCGAAGAGAATGATGGCAATTGAGCTACCAGACCTCTAATCTGTAGTCGAGCTTGAGGACTAGAGGGGCTGGCATGACGAATCCCTCTATTCCAACCAACCCCTGCTGAGGTCGAGTACTTCCTTACCGAGTCACCTTTCATGCCGTGCCGCACAACCGCCCATTCTTCTGTGGTATACCGAGTTGATGATTACTCTTTAACGCCAAACCAACCAATTACTCAACATCTTTCTTGTCGAGAAGTCAAGAGAGAGAGTCCAGACTTACTAAGCCATCCCTGCTTAGACAAGCCCATATGTCCATACTTTTGTCCGCATCTTCTAACGACCTCATCAATGTAACATCGCCACATGTATAGTATCATGTGCAGAATCCGTTGCACCAATGATCGTTTTTCTTATATATTCATTTTCACCATTTTATATCTTGTACATTACTTCCTTAGAAAATATCTTTTTTGTCTTTTTCATTTTTGGCAAGTTGCCCTAACTTATGGGTATAAATATCTTTGTACTTGTAATGAACATGAGATCATTCTTAATATACTCTTTGAGTACTTTTTCTTCTTACATAAACACTGTTTGTTTACTCTCGGCATCATTCTTATCTTTTCCCTTAAGTAAGGTTAGATGGCGAGTAACCTTACCGAACCAATTTGTGCGTCATATATGCTATGAGTTCTTGGAAGTTCCATTGGTGTATCATATTCTCTAAAGCTGTTCGTGGGTTTTTCTTACTGTTTCATTCTTCGTTTTTGCCTTTTCGCACTTTTCCCCATTAATCCTTTTTCAAGCTTTTTGCAAGCTTGAACCCATCCAGCGACTGGCCTTATCTGTTCTTAGTCACGATTCGCAACACCAATTGTATATGAAAACTCTTGCTGTGATAACTATCGATAATATTTTGATATACAAAGTATTTGTGGATAGCATTAATGAAGTCAAACAATCATAAGTAATATGCCAAAATTAAAGAAATGAGACTTTCGAAGGCGATAATACTTCTTTTATTGAACAAGTTATATTTAGAGAAAGAATTTCTATGGATATTGAAAATGTTGAATTGGTGATCAGAGGAAAATCCATTAAGGTAACTCACTGTTGTTGAGTCTCATGTCATGTTAACCTTATCAATGTAATATGTCATGTTGTTTTTTATCAAGTAATAAGTTCTTATCAATATTGTATATCAGTCAAAAGTCATATTCATGCTTATCAAGTCAAGTTGAGTCAAATACAGTTGATCTATAATATCAACCATCTCATTTGAATCTAAGATGAAGAAAAGTCAAAATTTGCCAGTTTTACTCTGGTTGATCCTATGCTAAGCTGTATGAAGAAAGGAAGAAGCCATAGCAACGGCATAGTTATTATGAGTAGAAGATTATGGATGAGATGAAAGGTGATGATATAAGATGAACTTAGAACCAATGATGATCATAAGCAAAACCTAGGAATCAGGAAAATAAAGAGTAAATGAAGGATAAACCAACATGAAAACTCGCAAGATTGTAAAGATAAGTTATAAAATAGTATAATACAACCAGAGAACTATAATAATGAAATAAGATATGATTGATATTAAAGTATGGAATGCAAAGGAAGAAAATGAGATGAGAATTTAAGGGATAAATGAAGAGGTCAAGCAAAGGTTTAGATAGAGTAAGCAGGAAACTTAATTAAAAGGCGGTTCAGAAGCCTAGTTAGAAGATAATTTAGTCGAATGGAAAAGGAATTTCAAAATTTTGAAGCAACCTATGGAAATATTGGATAATCGAGTTCAAAAGTTTAAAAAAGGCACAATGGGATAAAAGTTCAAACTTGGAAGCCATTGTAGAACAGAATGTAGCAACTATGAAGCATTACTCGGGGTTCTTTTAATTCTTAGGATAGTAAAAGAATATAAGCTGTTATTTTTTGCTAATTGAGTAATACATAGGTATACAAATAGTTTCAAGGACGAAATTATTGAAAGGGGAGTTGGAAATGTAAGCTTCGCAATTTGGTATTTAAGGTTCGATCTATAAAGTTTAGAGCAATCGAGTAAATTGTTTGATCAAGCCCTAATTTTACAACAAAACTAAAAATATTAATTAAAGTAATCTTGTGAGTTTGGATATAGGAAAATAAATAATAAAATAATTAATTATTATAATATTAAATTATATGTAAATTTCTCGTTATTTATCTAAAACGTATAAAACAAGTTTCAATAACTAACGAATGATAAAGATAAATTATATACACACTAAAAATCATAAAATAACATAAATAATATTTAGTAGTATTTAATTGTACTATATATGTATTTACACATAGGTAAAAATACGCAAAATTACTTAAAATGCCCTAAATCTACTAAATAATTAAAGAAAATCTACAAATAAATCCATATATAATTAAGGAAAAATCAAGAAAAATAAAAAAAGTGTAAAAATGTCCAGAAATGAGACATTGCAACCCAGAAAAGGAAGATGGAAATTCAACCAATCAAAATTAAACAAATAAAAGGTAAAATGGAAGAGAATAAGGGACATTTGGCACCAAATAATTCGCTAAACTATCCAAACACATCTATAAATTTAGAAACCTTCTTCTACAAATCATTTTGGTCAGTTGTAAATCAGGAAAAAATTAGGGAGAGGAGAGAAGATAGGAAAAACCAAATTAAGCAAAAATTAGAAAATTAGTGTGAAATTAGGGCTTTAATGGAGAACCCAAATCCAATGACCACCTGAGAAGGAACCAAACTGACCACCACAAAGTACACCCCACACTTGGTGTTGTCGACAAGGCCATGGTGGCCAGAGCTAGTGATACCAATGAGTTACAATTTCTTCCTAATTTTTGTTTAATTTATTAAAAATATCAAATAGATGTAGAAAACTATAAAATTTGGTATTTTGAGATATTTTAGTATTTAGATTTAGGAAAAAATATCAATTTGATAAATTTAGCCCTCAGAATATACTACTCTTAAGAAATCACTAAACTAGAGCTAGTTTTTTATTTATAAATAAATTACCTTAAGACTGTAATTTTGAGTTCAAAATTTTTGTATAGGCTAGTTAAAGCATTTAAAACAGTCCTATGAAGAAATTTTTTAGAAATCTATTTTCAAAATTTTTAGATAATTTTTAGGCCTTTAAATGATATATAAAATGGGTGATTTTGAGTTAACTAAGTAATTACTGATTTTGTTTATAATTATGTGTTTTAGGATGTTAAATTATAATGTAGTATGATATTTGTAGTATTTAGGGTTTTGGATGTAATTATTAGTTGTATTATGTAGTGTATATATATAATAGGTAAAATGGTAAAGTTTAAGTTAATTTTGTAATTTAGGATAATAAGGTATAAAATTTTGATTTAGGATATAATTAGACATTTGATATGTTATTGAATGATGAAGGATGATATATATATAGTATTAAAAGTGTTAAATAAGTGATTTAGGAGTGAATTATGTAAGAACACATAATATGTAAATATAAGAAATTAATGAGTAGAAATATTATATCAAAATTGAAAATATTATAATAATATTAATATAAAATAAATCTGATATGAAACTTAAATTTAGGTAATCATATGAAAAATATAAATTTTTCTCACGTTGAAAAAAAAATCAGTAGCTAAATTAAGATTATAGTCTACCGTATAAACTAGAGTGTTAATTAGAGACCAAATATAATATTTAGGATACATAAGTATAATGTGATTAATTTCACATTATTATTTGAAACGAGATATTAAGATTACATATAACACCTGTAGTTAGAATTGGATTAGAAGCTAAATCGAAACTAGATTCGTAAAATAGAATCAGAGCCTAACCTAAATTAAGAAAAATTATAAAAGACAAAACCCAAATGATTAGGTATAATAAAGCCCCAAACTGAAGATAATAATAAGAATTTCAAAATAAAACCTATCTATGATAGTTGTGTGGAAACTAAAATAATATTTGTATTATAGAGATTATTAGCAATAGCTTGTACAAGTCACACCTTGTATGAGCAAGTTGGAAGACCAAATAAGTTGGGATCGATACTTTACTGTATTTCAGAGTACTAATTTTGCAATTGTACTTGGTTGTATTTACCAAATAGTTAACTGTATGCATGCCTATATGTACTTGTTTCTGAGTTTGATGATATGATTTCGGTTTACTGCTCTAGCATGTATTTATGCAATTTGTTGAAATAATTGAACTCTTTGAACTAGATCCATTTTAATATATGACTTGTAATCAATCCTAAATTGGATTTTCATAACAACCCATTAGAAGAAACATTAGGATTCTCCAATCAAATACTGACTCTTTCGAAAGAGATAGCGCTAGATAGCATAATCGGTTCCTTCTTTATCCTTAGTCAAACCAAGTGATAAGTGAAGAGGTCCCAGCAAGGGTAAAGTCAATGGTTCAAAAGTAGTCACGAGAAGAGCAATGTCTCCATTACACAAGCTTGAGTTCTATCGTGAGCTGTTACATAACATGGAAACTCCTTAACTCAGATTAGAGCGGGTATAATTTCTCTAATCTTACAACATACCGGATAACATCGTGCTATGGCATTTGTTTATATATGCATTGCATCTGACTAATTTAGTTGATAACCCTGTTTATGTTTGATGTATAGTTTTAAGTCTCTATCCCAACTTATTGAGCCGTCGGTTGCTTACATCCCTATAGACATTATTGCAGGTATTTGTTAAGAAGCCGCCTATGTTTACCTTGAAGCTAACAGTTGTTGAATCTTAGGGAATGAGGAAATACATCTAAAGAATAGATATATTTTTAAAGTCTTAGCTCTTGTTTTAGAAATCTTTCATTTTTGAATAAAGTATTACTTAGGTAATATAATACAATAAAACTTTGCAAACATTAATTGTAATATTTGAATCTTAGTATATATATATATATATATTCATACTTTCTTAGGTAAATAATTAGTTTAATTTATGAACTATTTAATTCTAAGCGGGTTAGTTGTGGACACCTTATGTAAATTAGGTCTAAGATAACAGTTGTAAGGTCAGTTTCTATCATAGAATGGTTTGCACGACGGAACTGTTACGACTCTGTCGTTTCGGAGCGTAACATATAAGCAACCAATAGCTCAGTAAGTTATGATGGAAACTTAACAATACATAACAAACACAAATAGGGTTTTCAAGCAATTAATTATATGTAATGCAACATGAAAATACCAGCACATAACGAAGTCCAATCTGTTGTGAAATTAGAGTAATTTCACCTACTCTAATCTAAGCCGATGAGTTTTCATATTTATGCAATAGCTCAAAATCAAACTCAAGTTTGTGCAATAGAGACACCGTTCCCCTTATGACTATCCTTCAAACTATCGCCCTCATTCTTATCACGACCTCCTTTCCTGTTACTTAATATAATTAAGAATGAAGAAAAGATCATTATGCTATCTAGCACCATCTTTTTTGAAGGTATCGATATTTGGTTGGAGAATCCTAACTGTCCCCTAAAGGGTTGTAATACATATTTAATTGAGTTATTTAGGTCAGTTATGATTAAGTTTGGTTTATAGTGGTCAAACAATCTCACACCATTCAATTCACAACAATCACCAAAACACAACATAAATTTTCAACACGAATTCAGATACACATAAGCACATGCACATATAACTACCTACAAGCACAATCATATATAATCCTAAGCTTCCAAATACTTTAAAATAATACTCCAAAATACAGCAATATACTAAACCCAACTTATCTAAATTCCTCCATTCATTCACTTAACTTAGCGTAAGTTAACCTGTCTCCGTGTGTCCTATATTATAAATATTCTTTTAATAATTATATCCTTGTGACATATAGTCTTTAAATTACGATTTGACCTAATTTTCCATGTATATATATATATATATATATATTACTTATTACCGATCTTATTCTAAGCTATTTTTGAAATCAGTTTCCAAATTTAGTACCGATCTTTTTAAAATTACCCATCTTAATAACTTAATTTGGTGAACAGTGGTATTTTAATAATTCAACACACAACAATTAAATAATGTAAATTAAAAAATAAGGAAGGTAAATATCAGATTGAGGATTTATAGAGCTTCGTCCTTCTGCCTATTGCTCTCTTCTAACTCTACTACTAAGGACCCAGTCTACTTCACTAGTACCGTTCCACTTGATCCACCATATCAAAATCACAAGAAGTTTACAAGCATTCATCGCAGATAGACTTCACAACACTCTATTATGCATATCTAACCTCTTTATAATCTAAGCTAATTACAGATTTACATAGTACAATCGAACTTCTCTTAACCAACAAACAATAAATAATGTTTAAAAAATATAAGTGAAGACAACAATACAAATCTCAAATAATTTCACACTAAAACAGAAATGATGATTGATGAATAATTCTCTTCAGTTCAACTTTCTAAAGAAATATCTAATAAACTTTCTATGCTCTTTCAGATGGTAGAATTTGATCGAGATTTAAGTGAAACAAAAATATTATTATTTCCTCAAGGACGTGTTTGACGTTTTGAATCCTTTTGTCTTTTATATTGGAGTCTTTCAATAGCTAATCTTGTTGAAGATTATCTTTACATTCATGTTTATCCATATTTAATGTTAAAGATAATTTAAAGATATTTTTGTAGAAAATCTTAGAGTTTGAATTTTCAAACCAAATCTTCTAATCTTGTTTCGGTTAGAGGTACTTAATCAACAATTTCTAGATAAGCTTCAAATTTGAAATTGATGATAAGATATGCTTGATCAGCAACTTCCAGATAAACCTCATATTTAAAATTGAAATCTCATAAAATCCAAAATCAACCTTATCTTTATCCAATATAAGATATTATCTTAATTTATCCAAAGATAAATTCGCTTAAAAATAATCCCCATAGATTCTTAATCCCATTTTAAGTGAAACGGGGATTAAGTGTATTTTCCTAATAAACCCAATCTAATGGAGCTAGGTCTTGTTTAATTCGAATCTAATATGAGTTAATTTTCAACATTATACTTTTTCAGATCAGCTTTCTAAATAACCTTTTGAAGGGTATCAGTCTTCTTTTCTTCTAAATCTCTGAACAAGTTTCTGAAGCATTGTACCGATTCTTCTTATAAAAACTTCAAAAATACTCTTTGAAGATTTTCAGACTAGTCTCTTTTTCAATCAATTCAGACCTTCTAAATAAGTTTCTGAATACACCTCAATTTGCAGTTTTAAACTTTTTAAAGAACTATTTGAATGCCTACATACTTGTTAATACATTAACATTTCTCTCTTCCTGTTATCATTAGAATTCATGAGAGATATCTAACATATTCTATAATGTGAAATTAATCACATTATACTCAGGTATCCTAAATATCACTTTTAACCCTTAACTAATATTCCAATCTGTACGATACAATTTATTTCTCATTTAACTTCTAAATTTACTCTCGATGTGAGAAAAATTTACATTTTTCATATAATTATCAAAATTTAAGTTTCATATTATAGACACCTCATTTTTTATACTCTTAAGATTCTTTTTTGACTTATTGGGCCAAATTTAACAATAAAAAATAATATTAAAAAAAATGAAAAATGGTAATATTAAAAGTGTCAAGTCAAGTCAAGTTGTTTAGGATTGGATCAAATGATGGTTGAAAATGTACATTTAATTTAATAAATTTTGAATCTTAAATAATAGGGCTTCGTTAAAAAATATTTGTAGTCCAGTCCAATATAAAGTGGATTTTTATCTAATTTATATTAGGCTAAATAGACTTAGGATTTGTTAAATAGGTTAGCGTATATATTGGGCTAAATTAAGATGAACTAAATCGAATCTAAGATAAAAAGCACAAATTAATGAAGGGTTTTTAGAAACTTGATTAAATCTTAAATGAATTTAATAAATCTAAATCGAGTATTATCATATCTTTTGAATATTGGATTTGTTAAGATTCGATCTTCATAACAAAAAGATCGAAACGATTCAAATTTATGACCTGTAAATAGTAGACATTGGGTTGTAAAAAATAAACATTTCACAATTGACATTACATACACATCTCATAATCTCCTGTACAATTTCCTAGTTCACACTACTATTCACAATTCAAGTCTATTGTTCACAATCCATGTACACTCACTCACATCACAAAACCCACTCACGCATAATCACATACTTACGATTAGGAGTGGGCACGATTTGGTTCGGTATGGTTCGCCTCCCTTTACCAAATCGAATCTAATATAACAGTTTGGTCTTGTTTTTTTAAATCAAACTTAACCATACGGTTTGGTTCATAAATTTTTCAAACCTAATTAAAACTGGTTCAGTTTGGTTTGATTTACGATTCAAACTGTTTGTGTCAAATTTCGACTAAACATTTTTATTCCTCATAAATATGAAATTTCAAATGAAATTTACTCAATTTAATTTAAATAATTGATACAAAATTATGATAAAAAAAGATAAGATATGAAAAATTTGATGAAATTTATGAAGATTATTGAAAGAAAATATAAAAAGATATAAAATAATTGCATCAATTTTTGTTTATTTAACTAAATGGTTTAGTTCGATTCAAAATGATACAGTTCGATTTGCTTCCTCAAACCAAACTACAAACCATTTATATACAACAGAATCGAATCGTAAATCAAACGGTTCATAAAAAAACCAATTTTTCAATTTGGTTCACAGTTTGATCTGCGATTCGCCGTTTTTTTACCTAACCCTACCTACACAGCTCACACTCTCCATAATTCATCCATTATTCACGCCACTATACACTCATAAGCCCACACATCATTCACAATCTCCAATAACCTTCACTCGCCTACATCATTGTACAATCACAACAATTCGATCACACACAAGCCTTACTTCACAAGCCACATTCACACATAAGCCCGCATGTCACCCATACCCATGATAGTAGCAACTCATAATTGGAAATTCACATCCCACGGTACAGCAATTCACGATCAGTAGCAACTACGGCAACAACAACTTACTGATTTGCATACATTCTACTGCCTGATAACACACCGCACTTCCATCAGGATACACACCCACACACTAATCACGATACAACACAAGCACTTTACAATCATTAAACACCGATCATGACTCGATACGCTTGACTTATGCTCACAACCAAACACTCACGAACACATACGCTACATAGTCCATCGTCAGCATACACACACGTACCCACATTCATGCATTCCAAATGATCATGACACGATCCAATCCGTTCAAGTAATCAAGTAAATTATTTTAGTTATTTATTTTTTTTAATTAATTAATTATTTTATTTTACTAACTTGTTTTTAGAGCATATTGTTTAATAATTCTAACATAAGTTTTAAATTTGCAAATTTTTAAATAATTTTTTTTAGTTAAATTACATTTTCTATCAAAATCGCATATTTTTTTTTTATATAGTTGCATATCTTTTCTCTAAGATTTATATCTTTGAAAAAGATGTAAGCCCTACAACCAGTCACTCGAAGTTCCGATCGATTGAAATATCCGATCAAGCCTAAATTATAAAATAAAGCAAAAAATGTTAGTAAAAATGATCCCGTAAGTTCGAATTTAAGAAAATAAGTAATAAAATAAAATAATATAAAATTTCCAAATTTTACTTATATAACTCGTTATTTAACGAAAATGCGTAAAATATATTCTAATAATTAACGCATCGCTAGAGATAAATTATATGTATGCTAAAAATCATAGAATGACCTAAATAATATTTAGGAATATTTATTTCCACTATATATGAATTTACATGTAGGTAGAAATACGCGTAATTACTTAAAATACGCGAAATGTACTAAAATAATACTAAATAATTAAAGAAAATTCATAATTAATTAAGAAAAAATAAATAAAAATCATAAAAAAATAAAGAATGATCTAGATTTGGGTTGTGGCAGTTGCTGAAAATAAGAAAAAAATTAGCCAATTAAATTAAAACAATACAAAAGGCAAATTGCAAGAAGATAAGATAATTGTCAAATCAATATAATGCATAATAATTTTCCTAATACTCTATAAATAGCAAGAAAATTTTAGAAGCTCATTTGGTCAGTTTGGAGAGTGAGAAAAATAGAGAGAGGTGGAATCGAGAGTAAATTAAGATTTTAGAAAAAAATCACAAAAAAATCTATGCAGTTGGGGATTCTAAGGAGAATCCAAACCCGACGAGCAGTTGGGAGTGGACGGCCGCCGCCACCACATGGTGGTGGCAGCACCCAGGTGGGTTGATATACCCATGGCCATCGACTGTAGCTGGAGCCACCCAAACCGGTGAATTCGATTTCTAACTCGATTTTGTTTAATTTTGCAAAAATATTAAGTATTCTTAGAAAATTTTGAAACTTGTTATTTTGGAACATTTTTATATGTAGTTTTTAGGAAAAAATATTATTTTCATGAAAATATGTCCCATGAAATATGGTCCTTAAGAAATCATGCAAAATTGAGCATGTTTCGGTTTAAAAATAAATTACCTTAAGAGTATAGTTTTGAACCTAAAATTTTTGTGTAAACTACTTAGATGATATAGAACAGTGCTATGAAGCCTGTTTTCAAAAATTAATTTTCAAAATTTTTGGGCCTTAAAATAAGGCATAAAATGGGTAATTTAGGGTTAATTAAGTAATTAAATTATTAATTACTAATTTAGTGAATAATTATATGTTTTAGGATTTTGAAATCTGATAAAGTATGATACTTGTAGCATTTAGGGTGTTAGATGTAATTATTAAGTTGATTATGTAGTAATGAAATATAGTAAATTTTAAGTTAATTTTGTAAACTATGGTAATTAGGTGTAAAATCTGATTTAGGATGAATTTAGATATTTTGAAATGATAATTGATGTTGGGAGATGGTAATTACAGTGATAGAAATATTAGATGTGTATTATGTACATAATAAGTAATCGTACATAATATGCAATTATTGGAAATATAATAAATAGAAGATATTAGGATAAAAATTAATATGCTATAAATAATAGGGATATATAATAAATCAAATAGAAAACTTAAATTTATGTAATTATATGAAAAATGCAAAAATTTCTCACATCATGAGTAAATTCAATACACTAATAAGGATTTAAGTGTACCGAGTGGAATAAAATACTGACTCGGGATAATGATGGTATTTACGATATCTGGAAGTAATGTGATTAATTTCACATTATGAGTTGAAACTAATTTCTAGAGTTCGAGTATAAAACAATACTTAGAAATCGAACTAGTTACTAAACCTAATTTAGAAATCGTTGCGGAAACTGAACCCTAATCTAGCCCCAAACCCAGAATAGTTGTAAAAAATTTGAAAACCTAGATAATTGAACATATTAAACCCTAAATAAAAGATAACAATAAGTATTATAGGATAAAACTAACCTATAATAGTTATATGAAAAACTAAAACAATGTTTGTGTTATAGAGATGATCGGTAATATCCTGAGCGAGTCGGACCTCGAGTAAGTGAATAAGAAGTAGAGATAAGTTGAGATTAATACGTTGCTGTATTTTGGAGGCTTGAGATTATACTTTGTTATGCTTATTAGGTAGTTGGTTGTGTGCTTGCGCTTGATTATGAGTGATGCTATGATTATGTTTATTGTTCTAGCTTGTATTGTATGATTTGTATGAAATGATTGATCACCCTAAACTGGATCTAATCAAATATATGACCTGTAATCATAATCGAACTTGCATGGCAACCCATCAGGGGAAACCTAGGATTCTTCAGCCAAATACCGACCCCTTCGAAAGGGATAGCACAGGATTGCGTAATGGTTCCTTCTTCATCCTTAGTCAAACTAAGTGACAGGTGAGAAGGTTGCGACAAGGGTAAAGTCAATGGTTCGAAGGTAGTTGCGGGAGGAGCGATGTCTCCATCACACAAGCTTGGGTTTGGTCATGAGCTGTTGTATTAATAGAAACTCTTCAACCCAGATTAGAGTGGGCGCAATTTCTTTAATCTCACGACTGGCCGATCAACGTCGTGCAATGGCATTTGCTTGAACATGCATTGCACCAAATAATTTGGTTATGTTTATGGTATAGTTTTAACTCCTCAATCCTAACTTATTGAGCTGCGGTTGCTCACATCCCTATAGACATCATACAGGTACTAACTAAGAAGCTGCTTACAACTTTCTGAAGTTAGCAACTGTTGGATCCTGAGGAATGAGGAAAAACATTTGAAGAACAAACATATATTTTTAAGGTTTAAGTTTTTATTTTAGAATTTTTCATTTCTGAATAATGTAATAACTAGGAAATATATTACGATGAAAAGTTGTAAACGTTAATTGTAATAACAAAATTATAGTGTATATATTTTTTTTTTCTCACTTTCTTAAGTAAATGATTTATTTAGATTACAAACTGTTTACTTCAAAGCAGGTTAGTCGTAGACACCTTGTGTAGATCAGGTTTAGGATAGTGGTTGTAAGGTCAACTTCTATCTTAAAATGATTTACACGACAAGGCTATTACTACTCTACCGCTTCGGGGCGTGATAAAAGATATGTATCTAGATCATGTCTCTTAGTAGATCATGCATTTAGGGTTTAGAAAAATTAATTTTACACACCGAGTAGTTCTTTTTAAAAAATAAAAATCTTAGCTAGAGTTTTTTCAAAATATTTAGTTAGTTAGGTTTTTTTTAAATAGATTCATGAAGTTAGATTTCTTTTAGTTTTTTTTTTAAACAATAAATCATTAACTAACATAAATTTGGCTTGATTTCTTTTTAAAAAAACCAACCCACTAAATTTGATCTAAAAATAGAACTACATTGATTTGATCCCAACTAACAAGTACGTTAATACCTCTAAGGTAACCATAAAAAAATTTAAAAAAAAAAAACTTTTTTTTTTAATTTTTCTTGAAAATTCACAATAAAAAATCCTAAAAAATTCATTTTAGTTACGCTTTTACATATCTATACATATTTTAGCATTTTTAGAAAAATTATAAAAAATAAAAACCCATTAGTTTTTTTTTTATCTTTACATAGTGACTTAGTCTTAATAGGTTAGCCCTTAAACTTAGATTTTCTAATTTAAATTTCTAAAAATTATTTTTTTAGAATATTTGTAATCTAGTAGCTAAATTAGGGTTTTCCCATTCGAAAATTCTAATTTTATTTTTTACCAGTTTAACTAGTTGGAAACTCTAATTTTTTTTAAATATTTTTTAAACATTTTTTTAAAAGAAAAGTGTTTCCTTAATTTAATATTGAGTAATTTATATTAAGTGGGCTAAGCTTAATGTAAATTAAATTAAGGAAAATCGAAATAGGGCTCAACACATAAGAAATTAATTGTGTATTACTATTATTATTATATTATCAATTTTATCCTAATATTTTATATTTATTATAAATCTAATTTCACATATTATCAATTTACACATATTCACTACATATTGACCTAATAATTACATCTAATACTCTAAATGCTGCAATTATCATATTACATCAGATTTAACATCTTAAAATACCTCATTATACACTAAATCATTAATTATCCATTTGATTACTAAATTAGCCTAAAATCACCCATTTTATACATCATTTCAAGGTCAATTTTTTTTTTTTAAATTTCAAAAATTTATTTCTAAAAAATCTCTTCATAACACTATTCTTCATCCTCTAAACAGCCTAAACAAAAAAATTAAGATCAAAACTACACTATTAAAGCTATTTATTTCTAAATCGAAATAAACTTAAGTTTGAAAGATTTCTTAAGCACTGTATATTTTTAAATATAATTTCATCAAACTAATGTTTTTCCTTAAATCTACGTACATAAAAACCTCAGAATGCCAAATTTCATAATTTTATAAATAAATTTTATAATTTAATAAATTAAATAAGATTCAAGTTAAAATCAGGCTCACCTGTCTAATTGACTTTTGACCACCAGTGATAGCCTTAGGTGTGTCGATAGCAATGGCTATAGCGGTAGGATATGGTGGTGGTGACCATTCATTTCCAAGTGATCGTTGGTCCTAGGTTCCCTCTCTAAGCTCTAATTGCACACTAAATTTGCTATTTAAAAAAAAAAGCCCTAACTCTCTCTTTCTAATTTCTCTCTAATTTTCTTTGACTCCTAATTGGCCAAATGAGTTCCGGTTGGAGTTGAGGTATTTATAAAGCTTTCTTGATTTTTTTTTTTTAATTTTTGGTTGACATTTAGCCTTATCATATTCCATTTCCGTTTGCCTTAATTTAATTGGTTAAATTTTTTCTTCTTAATCCCAGCATGCCATGACTTGAATCCAGACAATTCCTCGCTTTTTCTGATTTTTTTTATTTTTATTTTTTGTAATTTTCTTTAATTATTTAGCGTTACTTTAGTACATTTCAAGCATTTTAAGTAATTTCAAATATTTTTATTTACACGTAAATACATATGGAGTATAAGTAAATACTCCTCAATATTATTTATGTTATTTTATAATTTTTAGAGTGCATATAATTTATTTCTATCTACTAGTTAGTTATCGAAACTTATTTTACACATTTCCGATAAATAACGTATAATATACTAATAATTCAATATTATGATATTTAATTATTTTATTACTTATTTTCCTAAATTCAAACTTACGAAGTCACTTTTATTATACTCCTAACTTCATTATATACTTTAGGCTCAATCAAACAGTTTATCCAATCGTCCTAAAATTTTTGTATCGATTTCGAACTCTTATTTGCAAGGCTTACAAAAAGGTGTTAAACCTCCCATCCCGTAACAAATGGTGTCAGAGTGTAAAAGTTCCATCCCAAGCCAACCACCTAAATACTACCCATTGTGCTTAATGAAAAATAATAGTTATTCTTGATGATTAGGCTCATGTAGATGAAGTTCAAGGGAAAGAGCGACTACCCGGTGGTAGATGTTGTTGCCAGAGGGGAACACTGTAACAAGATTCTAACTAAATCTTAGGAAAAGAAAATAAAAATGTAATTCAATGAGCAGACCCTATCATTAGGCCACTCAATAAAAGGTGACCTTAGAGGATAAGAAGAGAGGGTGAGGGAAGTCTGTAGAAGCCCTACGTCCTACCGAAAGTGATCTTGGGTAGAGCTGAATGACGAGTGGAAAAAGGTCGATGATCTTAAGAAAATGAATTGAGCTTAAAGGGTTAAACCTTATTAATGGGCCACTCAACAGGAGATGATCTTAGAGGACAAATGGAGAAGGTAAGGGTGAGGGAATGCCTGTAGAAGCCCTTAAGATCCGATGGAGATGATCCTAGTGTGGAGTTAAGCAATGGAGGAATAAGGTTGGTGATCATAAGAGGAAAGGTAGTAGCAAAGAGTTGGTCCCACAACAAAGGTATCATGAATTTGGGTAGAGAAGAATATTACAGTCCATATTCTAAAGGGAAGTGGAAGTGTTCAACTTGGATCTTAATGTGCAGTGAGTGAGATCAATTAGCGGTTTTTTGTGGGGTGGAGTAGTCTCTTAAGACAGGGTTGGCCTTCCACGAGCAAACTGGTCAAATGCTGATGTCGCTCTCCTAGTGATGGCCATGGCAAAAGCTAATAGAGAAGTTGGACATCCCTATCATATAGAGGACGATAACAATGCTTGTCAACACTCCTTAAGATTTAAGGCATTTGGAATAGTCCTATAAAAGTAGGAAGGAAAAAGGCTTACTCGCCCTCCGTAATTTAAGCAAATATGATGAGGGAATTGAAGTCGAGGGCTACACAAGCACATCAGGAGGAGGTAAACCTCCTATCCCTTAACATGTACATATGGATCTTTGTATGTATGTATATGTATGTATAGTACATAACATCACGTATATATTCTTTCCTATACTTTTTTTTTTGTAACATAATATATTCATAAACATATGATATATTATTAAGGTATTTACATTATATATAGATATCTTGTTCATAGTCATACTTAGATAAACATATCATCTAATGTGTGTGTGTGTGTATGTAGAGTATGCTTTAATATATGTGTATGCGTGTTTGCATGCATATAATAATATTAATATATTATTAAGGTATTTATGTATATATATTTTTCTATACATTCTTTTTTAATTTATGACATAATATATTCATAAATATATGGTATATTATTAAGGTATTTACATAATATATAGATATAATATTCGTAGTCATATTTAGATAAACATATCATCTAATACTTATATATAAGTATATCATGTTATAAAGTATGCATTAATATATGTGTGTGCGTATTTGTATGTATGTATATAATAATATAAAGTGAAAGGAAGAAGACTATAACAAATAACACATATGTTGTAGGTTAAAGGTTATTTAAGTAAATTTTCATTTATGAAAGTGGAATCAATTCGCGGTTCAATCATCTGAAGTCAAAATTGGATCCCTTTAGTATTGGAATCACAATTCTAATTTTAAGAAAGCTATCAAACATGGTTAGGGGATGGAAAAAGAAATCATAGTTCCATCTTAGGTCCATCGTTTCACATTAAGCGTTGATGGATTCAAAATATCTTGGGCTTGTTCATCTAACTTAGGTTTAATATAAGCTTACAAAAGAGAATACATGAGCTAAGAAGACGTTAAAGCACCCCAATGCTCAAGCCAATAAAGGTGGCCTTAGTAGTAAAGAATTTCTAAAACCAACACCTAAAGGGTTTAGGGCTAAGAGAATATACCAAAATAAGTATAAAGGTTTAGGTAGATGAAGAACCTTCCTTAGTTGATATGGACCCTTAAGACAATAAAGGAGGCATACAAATTAGATAAGCGAAGGGAGATCCTTAGTCCTATTGTACACCCTAAGACCTTATAGGGCAAGCCTATCGGGTGTTAGGAGATGTCTTCTAAGGTCTTCCTTTGTAGTACTTAAGTTGGACTGATGCTCAATAGACCGAGTAGGTGTACTAAATCCTAATAAGGTGGTGGGGCCTTAGCACCTCCTCTCTCTCCCTTTAAGAAGGAAGAAGCCACTAGAAAGGACTATTAGACTAGCCCTCATTCTCCTCAAGAGAGAAGGCCCCCTCTTTACTTGCTCGACTAGTTTAGCCTATAAGAGGCACTTAGCAGTAGCTACCAAAGCATCTCATAAATGGCCTACCTTCTTCCTTCATTTCCTGTACTTCTACCTTTCCCATCTTCATCCTTTATGTACCTTAGTTCTTATACCAAGAAGGGCATGGTGCACTACCCCCAAAATAAGTGGTTTAAGAGATCGCTCAACTTACCACCCTAGATTTGATGTCCCTATAAGGAAGTATGGACTAAATAATTTATAAACAGAAGAATTGTGGGAGAAGTAAGAAGATCAAACATTCGTCTTCCTATACGAGTGATCATCTTCAATTGCTTCTAACTAAAGATATGCAAATAGGATAAACAGGCCAATCCAGTACTACCCACTCTGGCTCACAGGTTAAACGGACCTGACTCAATTGACCCGCTTTTAAATAAGCCAAAAAAATTTGGCCCTAACCCATTTAAAAAATGAGTTAAACAAGTAAACCCATGAGCCAAAAGCATAAATATATTAAACCGGCCAATCCAAATAAGCTTACTTTAGCCCCTGGGTTAAACAGGCTGTGCTCATTTAGCCTACTTTTAAACAAGCCAAAAAATCTTAGCCCAATCCCGTTTAAAAAGTGGATTAAATGAGCCAGCCTGTAAACTAAAGCCCACTTACACATCTCTACCTCCAACTTCCCCGGTTCTGCAACTAAAGAGGAAAGAAGTGCAACCAACCAAGGCACTGCCAAAGTGCAACCAACCAAGGCACATCTTAATGGTAGAGTAACACCCTTAAGATTCTACATCGACTTTAAACCAAGAGAAGAGGGAAAGTGGTGTGCATAAGAGCTTAGTTATTACTAGGACTTATTGGGGCAGAATTGAACTGAAATGGGTTCTTCGAGATATCGAAGAAAATTAGAGGGAAACGGTCCACAATCAAACAAGAATAGCTGATGCGAAGCTACTCAGAGGATGTGACTCACCAATGAACACAACATGACTTGACACCTCACTTGCTATGACGCATAAGTTGATGTCAAGGTCTACTCGCCACTAATCTTGAGCTATTCGATAAGATCAGATAAAAGTGTAAGAGTTATAGACTTAGAGAAGATTGTCTCACAAGAACAGAATATTCAGTATTAAGATGTAAGTTGTCACCTGCTTACAAGAGAAAAGGACTATTTATAGTAAGTCCCTAGGACAGCATTACAAATAAAGAAACTACAAGAAAGTATTTACAAAAAGGGGATTCTTAGTACATACGAAAAGGGTAAAACGGACAACAAACCAAAAATGGAAAAGTAGGTAAATGTCAAATGAGGTGGATAACTAACGGTGCAGTATTAGTCCCACACGAATATTCTCTGAGCACAGCAGGCGGGAAAGGTCAAAATGTTATGGCACTAAAGGGGTTAAGACAAGAGAAATGGTGGTATGCTGAGAGAAAACTACTCAGTCGTTTAAGTGAGTCTATCGTCACTCGACAGCAGTTTATCGGAGTACTCGGCATAAGGTCCTCAGCAAGGGAATGGTCAACATCATCACTGCCGAATATACAGATCAACGTATGACAATGTGGGAGCTCAGGGAGTTCAACCACCTTTCTTCAATGTATGGTTTCTCTTCATCAGTAGGTTACCGAGAGAGAATTCTTTGGGAAAAGGATTAGAGGCCTCAGAGGCGCGTATGAGTAATGGGACCATCAACCGACAGTGCATTAGTTTCTCGGGGTTATTAAAGATTTACCCTCAAATCTTGGCCTTTGTCATCATCGGGCACATATGGAGTTAAGTCGGCGATGTTGAATGCAGTAGATATGCCAAAACCTTTGGGTAGCTCAATCTCATAGGCATTATCATTAAGGGGCCTCAGGATGCTATAGGGTCCATCCGCTCTAGGTGATAGTTTGTTCGTCCTTTTGCTAAGGAAGCGTTCTTTGCTAAAATGGATCTAGACAAGGCCCCTAAGAGCATAAATGATTTGTTTCCTTCTACGGCTTCCCATTTCCTTCTGTTAAGCCACAGTCTTGGTCAATTGCTCTAATATTAGGAATATATGGTGTAACTTGTGAAATTCCTCGGTATGCTGCAGGCTGGATTGACTCTTCCCTTGTATAGACAGACTGTTAACTAAGTATAATGGTAAGTTCAGGTTAAATCCATAAACAGCTTCAAACGGTGATCTTCCAGTAGAGTTATGAGTTGAACAATTGTAAGTAAATTCAATTATTGGTAGGCATAAATCCCAGTCATGAGAGTTTTTTCCAACAGTGGCGCATAGGAGGCTATCGATGATTTTGTTAACTACTTCAGTTTGGCCGTCTGTCTGAGAGTGGCAAGGGGTACTGAACAGGAGCTTAGCGTCGAGTTTCCTCCATAGAGTTTTCCAAAAGAAGCTTATGAATTTTGAATCACAGTCAAACACAATACTTCTCTGTACTCCATGTAGTTGCACAATTTCCTGTAAGAAAAGGTTAGCAATGAATAAAGTATCATTAGTGCTATGGCAAGGAATGAAGTGGCCCATTTTGCTGAACCGATCGACTACTACCATGATCGAATTGTATCTTCTCGGCGTGTAGGGAAGGCCGAACATAAAATCCATGCTTATATTGGTCCATGGCCGCTCAGGAATTGGCAAGGGTGTGTATTCTCCATAGGGCTCTCTCCTCCCTTTAACATACTTACACACCTTGCACCCCTCAAGTGTCCGATGCACATCCCTCATCATCCCAAGCCAATAAAATTACTCCTTCAATATTGCAATCGTTCTCTTTTCCCTAAAATGGACAGCCAGACCCCTAGCATGAGCTTCTCAAACTAGTAGCTCCGTTGCAAAACCACTCTGCACGTACATCTGCTTGCCCTTCATCAAGAACCCCTCACTCAAGTAGAATTCATCCACAGCTCCTCTATCATTGCATTTGGCTACTAAAGGCCCAAAATATAGGTCATGCTCATATCGATTAGGTAGTGTGCCAAATCTAAGTACTTTAGCTTGCAACATTGTGGTGAGGGTATGACGATGAGAAAGTGCATCAGCTACTACATTAGTGCTTCCCTTCTTATACCTAATGACATAACAAAAGGTCTCCAGGAACTTGACTTACTTGGCATGATGCTGAGAAAGCTTCTGCTGCCCGCAAAGATACTTAAGAGATTCATGATCAAAATAGATGGTGAATTCTCTTTGCAACAGGTAATGCTGCCAATTCTGGAGTATACAATGAAGGGCATAGAACTTCTTGTCATAGGCTGAGTAATTCAGGGCAGCACCTTGAAGTTTTATGCTAAAGTAAGCAATAGGTTAGTGCTCCTACATAAGTATAATACCAATGCCAACACTAGATACATCACATTCAAACTTAAAAACCTTCTTAAAATCTAGTATGGTAAGTACTGGAGCGAACGTCAGCTTATACTTCAAATCTTCAAAACTCCTCTGAGCATTTTCTGTCCATTTAAACTCAACGTTCTTCTTGGTCAGTTCAATCAACGGTGCAGTTATAGAGCTGAAGTTCCGAATAAATCTTTTATAGAAAGAGGTTAGGCTATAAAAGCCCCTAACTTCGACTGCCCTTGTTGGCGTAGGCCACTCATTAATAGCCTTAACCTTTTCCTCATCAATGCGAACTCTACTCCTTGAAATTACATATCCGAGCTCTGACAAAAAGCACATTTCTTCAGGTTACCAAATAATTTCTCGACACAAAGTATGTTAAATACCAATCTCAAATGTTCAATGAACAAGAAGGTCAGCATTGTAGACCAGAATATCACTAAAATAAATCACAACGCATTTGCCTATCAATGCTTGAAGTACATGATTTATGAGTCGCACGAATGTACTCAAGGCATTAGTTAAACCAAATGGCATAACCATCCACTCAAATAGACCATCCTGAGTCTTAAAGGCTATTTTCCATTCATCTCCTGGTCTCATTCCTATTTAATGATAGCCACTCTTTAGATTTATTTTCAAAAAGATGCATGCACTATGCAACTTATTGAGCATGTCATCAATCGCGAGGATCAGGTATCGGTATTTAACAGTAATCTTGTTGATGGCACGGTTGTCAATGCACAACCTCCATGATCCATCTTTCTTTAGTACTAACACGACTAGGACAGCACATGGGTTCATGCTCTCATGGATATATCTGCAATTCAACAACTCATCAACTTACTTTTTCAGCTTAGCTACCTGTTCAGGATAGAGTCTATAGGCAGGTCGATCTAGTAGGGTTGTTTTAGGTTGAAGATTGATGCAATGCTTAATTCCTCTCAAGGGAGGTAATCCTTTCGACATCTTGGATGGAAATAGGTCGGTAAATTCCTGAAGTAGTTACAACACTTTGGCAGGTAAGTTCTCAACCTCTCTAACCTTTAGGAGTCTCTTGACTAAGAAGAGTACATAGTCCTCAAGTTTGACCTCTTGTGCAAATTGAGCTCAGGATATCACTAAGGACTTCTGTTGTAGAGATCTCACAACCTTTTCCAGGGCTTCTTATACTTCCTTAGGACTCATCGGTTTTAATATAACTTTCTTCCCGTCTTTTTGAAACGTGTAAGTATTTCTATACCCATCATGTAACACCCTTAAGTCAAATAGCCACGATTGGCCGAGTAATATGTGGGATGCACACTTAGGCAGGACGTCACACAGCACCTTGTCCCTATATCTATCACCAATAGTAGTTGATACCCTAACTTACTCAAAAACGTGTAATCCTCCTCTCTTGTTCAGCCAATGAATCTTGTACAGCTTAGGGTGAGGAAGAGTTAGCAATTTCATGGCCCTAACTACCTCTTGCGCAATGATGTTGGTACAACTCCCTCCATCAATGATCACAGTACATAACTTACCATTCACCTAACAATTTGTATGAAAGAGGTTCTCTCTCTGCTCGTTCTCATCAACTACAAAAGTACTGAGAGACTGCCAAACAACAAAGCAATACTCTGCACCGCCCTCAGGGGGTATCTCAGCTCTCGAATCTTCCTCTAATTCTTCCGGCATCTTGCTACTTCTTCCTTTCCACTTTCTACTTCAAATTGGGGCTTATTGTCATGCCCCGAAGTGGTAGAGTCGTAACAGCTCCGCCATGTAAATCATCCTAAGTAGAAGTTGGCCTTACAACCGCTATCTTAGACTTGATCTACACAAGGTGTCCACAACTAACCCGTTTTGAAGTAAACATTTTGTAATTTAAATAAATCATTTACTTAAGAAAGTGAGGAAATATATATATATACACTATAATTCAGTTATTGCAATTAAAGTTTACAATAATTCTCCGTAATATATTTCCTAGTTATTACATTATTCAGAAATGAAAAGTAATAACATATGTGTTGATTCTTCAATGTTTTTTCTCACTCCCGAGGATCCAACAGTTGCTAGCTTCAGAGTAGTTGTTTGTCGCTTCTTAGCCAGCACCTGCACGACGTCTATAGGGATGTAAGCAACCACAGCTCAATAAGTTAGGATGGAGGACTTAAAACTATACCATAAACACAACAAGGTTTTCAATCAATTTATTAGGTACAATGCATGTGCAAGCAAATATCATTGCACGACGTTGTCTAGCCTGTCGTAAGATTAGAGAAATTGCGTCCGCTCTAATCCGGGTTGAGGAGTTGTCATTAATGCAACAGCTCACGACTAAACCCAGGCTTGTGCTATGGAGACCTCGCTCCTCCCGCGACTACCTTCGAACTATTGACTTCACCCTCGCCACGACCTCCTCTCCTGTCACTTAGTTCGACTGAGGATGAAGAAGGGACCAATTACAATCTTGCGCTATCCCTTTCGAAGGGATCGGTATTTGGCCAGAGAGTCCTAAGTTCCCCTAATGGGTTGCCATGTAGATCCAATTATGATTATAGGTCGTATATATGATTAGTTCCAGTTTAGGGTGATCAATCATTTCATACAAACCATACAATACAAGCCAGGACAATAGACAGAATCATAACATCACTCATAATCAAGCACATGCACACATCCAACTATCTAACAAGTACAACCAAGCATAATCTTAAGCCTCCAAAATACAGCATGGTATTAATCCCAACTTACCTCGACTCCTCACTCACTCACTCGAGGTCCGACTTACTCAAGCCATCACCGATCATCCCTATAACACAAACGTGGTTTCAGTTTTTCATATAACTATTATAGGTTCCTTTTATCCTATAACTCTTATTTTTATGTTTTGTTTAGGGTTTAATATGCCTAATTATCTAGGTTTTAAGTCTTTTACAATTATTTTAGGTTTAAGGTTAGGTTCGGGTTCGATTTCCACATCAATTTCTAAATTAGGTTCTAGTTCGATTTCTAAGTCCTAAATATGCTCGAACTCTAATGTGAAATTAATCACATTAAACTTGAGTATTCAAATATCCTATTGGGTCTTAATTCAATATTCTAAACTATTCGGTACACGTTATTCCTAATTGGGGTATCGGATTTATTCTCGATGTGAGAAAATCTTACATTTTGAGACATTTACTTAAAATTAAATGATATTTCAGATTTATTATTTTTCTGATTTCTACTATAATATTATCCAAATAATTCTATTTTTTTAGATTTATTAATTTTCAATTTCACATATTACTAATTTCTTACATTAACTACCTAATTTCTTAAATTAACCATACTTAATACTCCAAAGGCTAAGTTAGGTTTCCACATCAGAGATTAACATCCCTAAACATCTAGTTATTATCTAAATCAGTAATTAGTATCTTAATTACCTAATTAACCCAAAATTACCCAATTTTTCCATCATTTTAAGGTTAAAAATTAACTTAAAAATTTCAAAAATTAATTTTTAAAAAATGGCTTCATAGCACTATTCTATATCACATAAGCATTCTACAGAAAAAAATTGAGCTCCAAACTACACTCCTAAGCCTATTTATTTCTCATTCTAATCATGCTCGGTTTTGATCAATTTGTTAAGGACCCTATATTTTCAGACGTAATTAAACTAAATCACTAATTTTCCCTAAATCTACATATAATAAAACCTCATAATAACAAGTTTCATAATTTTCTTGGCAAAATAACTAATTTTACAAAATTATTCAAAATCGGAACAAAGGAGGGACTCACCGGTCTGGGTGTCTTCGACCACCTCCGGCCGTCGTGGCCTTATCGGTGGACCTGGGCGCTACCACCACTGTATGGTGGTAGTGGCCATCCACTCCCAACTGCTCATCAGGTCTGGGTTCTCCTTTGTAGCCCTAACTGCATAGTTTTTCTTATTTTTTTTCTAACTCGAATTTTTCTCTCAATTTTCGTATCTCCCTAATTTTTTTTCTGATTTCTAACTGTTCAAATGAGCTTCTAAATTTTTTTCCCTATTTATAGAGTTTTAGGGAATTTATTGTGCATTAAATTGGACAAGACAATTGTCTTATCTCTTAATTTTTGGCTTTTGTGTTGTCTTAATTTAATTGGCCGATTTTTTTCTTATTTTTCCCAGCTGCCACGACCTATATCTAAATCATTCCTTATTTTTCCTAATTTTTCTTTATTTTTCCTTAATTAATTATGAATTTTCTTTAATTATTTAGTATGATTTTAGTACATTATGCGTATTTTAAGTAATTACGCGTATTTCTACATACATGTAAATTCATATATAGTACAAATAAATATTTCTAAATATTATTTAGGTTATTTTATGATTTTTAGTATACATATAATTTATGAGCAATTCGTTAATTATCGGAATGCATTTTACGTATTTTCGATAAATAACGAGTTAGATACTTAAAATTTGGAATTTTTATATTCTTTTATTTTATTGCTTATTTTCTTAAATTTAAGTTTTTGGAGTCATTTTCACTAATATTTCTAGTTTTATTTTATAATTTAGGTTCGATCGAGTTTTTCAACTGATCGAAATCTCGAATGGTTAGTTGTGGGGCTTACACTTATTTCCCTTAATGGTCATGACTCGGTGGTTCGAGCATTGGCTAACTATGTATCCATAGCTAAGACACTTAAAACATTTGATTTCTCGGGTTTTCCGTCCTAAACTCTGACCTTGGTCTCTTCGGATCTCAGGTTCCTCAATCTTGCTCTTATCTCACCCTCGTCTGGTCAACTCGACATGTGACCTCAGCGTTCAACCTCGGATCTATTCAATGCCCTGTCTCTCCCTGCTCACCGCGACAAGCCATTCCTACTCGGCATCATAGTTCTACTACTCAGCATTCAGCTAGCTTGGTTTTGCCATTGCCTTTCAACTCTCTAGGCTATACGGATGGTTTCATCCAGAGTTGTGAGGCTCTAAAATTCCACAACGTGACCAATCTCAGCTGGGAGTCCCGAGATGAACTGTGCTATAGTTTGGGTCTCAAGTTCATCGACATCACATCGTATCATAAGCAACTAAAACTCTTGGACATAGTCGTCTACGGATCTGTTACCTTACCTCAAGTCTTGGAGTCATCGGGAAGTGTCTTACTCATAGTACTGAAGAACGAACCTACTTCTCAGAACTCTCTTCATCTTGTTCCATGTTCGAACTTCACGTCGGGCCCTCGGATAAACATTTTGTAGCTTCTTCCACCACATTGCTACATACCTAAAAAATTCTAATGCGGCCACCCTAATGCGAACAGCATCTTTGTAATCGTAGAAGTTGAATATCTTTTCGATCTTCTCTTCCCAGTCAAGGTAGTCATCAACACTACTAGATCCGTTAAAGCTCAAAATATGTACTTTAAGATGCTCGGCACCTCTTGGCGCTCTAAACTCACACTCATCCATCCCATCATAATGGTCTTCTTCCTCTTCATACTCTTCCACTTCATCCAACTCTAACCTTCGTCTCGCGACTCTATCAGCATGTCACAGTGGTGCCTGGTTCACAAAAAATGCTTCCAGAGCTCACTCATTCATCTGCCTCCACGGCCTATCTCTCGTTTCTCAACCCTACTCAATAACTCTTTCACGCAGCCCAACCTTTAAGACCCTGTTTACTGAGACAGCTAAGTTAGCCACAATAGCAACAAGATCTTGTATCTACTCATCAGTAGTACATAGTGTCTGTTGGCTAAATTGACCACAACCATGAGCATCACTCTCAACATTGTAAATCTCTCCTTATACACTAAGGATTGACATTCTTAATACAAGCTTCAGCAAGGATACTTCATGCAAATGCTTTCTACATACAAATATCTCAAATAGTAGATACAGCAGACTAACTCTACATGGCTTTCGGTCTCAACCTCAAGCTCTGATACTAGGAATATAGGGTGTACCTAGGAGCTCAATTATCACTAGGACTTACCAGAGTAAAATTGAACTGAAATGGGTCCTTCGAGATATCGAAGAAAACTAGAGAGAAACAGTCTACAATCGAACAAGAGTAACTAACGTGAAGCTGCTCAAAGGATGTGAATCACAAACGAACACAACACAACTTGACACCTCACTTGATATGATGCACAAGTTAATGTCAAGGTCTACCCACCACTAATCCTGAGATATTCAAAAAATTGGTCTAGAAAAATAATGTTAAAAATTAACGAATTGGGTGTATTAGGAAAATACACTTATTCAGAAGGTTTGAATTGATTGAAAAAGAGACTAATCTGAAAATCTTTAAAGAGTGTTTCGGAAGCTTTTATAAGAAGAATCAGTATAATATTTTAGAAACTTGTTTAAAGACTTAAAAAAAAAAAGAAAACTGTTAATCTTTAGAAAGATATTCAGAAAATTGGTCTAGAAAAACAACGTTAAAAATTAATGAAATATCATATTCGAATTAAATAAGGCCTAACTCCACTAAATTGGATGTATTAGGGAAATACACTTAATCCCGTTTCACTTAAGTTGGAATTAAAATCCATGGGAATTATTTTTAAGTGAATTTATTTTTGATAAATCAAAACATACACAAAAATAGATAAGGATAAGAATAAGGTTGATTCGGATTTTGTGGAATTTTAAATTTTTGAATATGTGATTTATCTAGAAATTACTGATAAAGCATATATCTTCGTTAAGTTCAAATCTAAAACTTTTCTGGTAGTTACAAATCGAAGTATAACAAATCAAAACAAGATAAGAAGAACTGTTTTCAAATTTCAAAATTCCAAGATTTTCTCTAAAAATATCTATGGATTATCTTTAATGTTAAATATAGATAAACATGAAGTGAAGATAATCCTCAACAAGATTAGCCGTTGGAAGACTCTAGTATAAAAGGAAAAAAGATTTAAAACATCAAGCACATCTTTGAGAAAATAATAATATTTTTGTTACACTTAAATTGTAATCAAATTCTACTTTCTAAAAGAGCATATAAAGTTTCTCAAATACTTCTTCAAAAAGTTAAATGGAAGTGAATTATTCAACAATTGTCATTTCCATTTTAGTGTGAAATTATTTAAGATTTATATTGTTATCCTCACTTATATATTGTAAACATTGTTTGTTGTTTAAGGGTTGAGAGAAGTTCGATTATACTCTATAAATCTACAAATTAGTCTAGATTGTAAAGAGGTTGATAGGCAAAGCAAAGTATTATGAAGTCCATATATAACGAATGCTTGTAAATTTCTCGTGATTTTGATATAGTGGATCAAGTGGAACGACGTTGGTGAAGTAGACCGGGTCTCTAACAATAGAGTTAAAAAAGAGCGTTAAGCAGAAGATTGAAATACTATAAATCCTAAGCCTGATATTCTCCTTCCTTACTCTTTTAATTTACATTATTTAATTGTGTTAAATCATTAAAATACCACCGTTCACCAACATAAGTTATTAAGATGGTATTTTTCTTATATCAAAAATGTATAAGACCCCTTGAAAGTACCAAAACACAATAAAGGCCATTTAAGAAGACATATAAGAAAATCCGCATAATGTTGCAAAATATCCTTATCATTGCGGAGCTCATAATGAACAAAATGGGCTTCGTTCGTCTACATGGTGAAGTGCAAAATTGAAAGGACCAAATTAACTAGAAGATCCAACTAAAGGCTATACCTGAATCCCTTACGTTCTCTTCATGGATGATACGCATTCTCAACTATCAAAGACGTTTAAAGCTTAATAGTGCGTACCTAGAATAAAAGTATTTATGCACATTAGCACATGAAAGGATCTCTTAACATATGAAAAGGTTGGACAAGTCCCAAAACACCCACCAGCAACTGTCAAAGAAGCCCAATAATCATAATAAAGCAACAAAGGGGCTCGAATATTGCATCATCTCAACTCAGTTAAGCTATAAGGGGTCAGGTAGTGCGATGTTCGAATTCGCTCACCTAACTACTTCATCAATTTTTTTCTCCTCAGAGATCAACTGCTCTTACTACTCCTAATGATGTCCATAACAACTCATTCAACGCCTGAACCCCACAACATAGTAGCTCAAGTCAAGTTAATGCAGCAAATACCTCCACATGTTGAACTCTATATGAGATGATCAAGTTTAGCTTACCCCTCACTGCTGATCGAACAACGAGAGTAGGGAGCAAGTCTCGGGCAAAATCCACGTATAACACTAAGCATGTTATAAGATTTGGAAACCTTTCTTAATTTCCACACCTATATTTAAACCTATGCATGAGCTGATTCTAAATCATAAGCCGAGCTGTTGAGCCATTGAATCACTAAGTTGGTGGGCCATCGAATTGGTAGTTTGCCTCACTGATTCGGTAGCTGGGCTGACCTTGAAAATTAAAAAATATATGTATTTATAAATAAAATATAACATATTATATATAATGCAAGTATACTATATATATACTGTATATATTCTATATATAATGCAAACAAGTCTATTTATAATATATGTAATATACTATACTATATAGTATACTATTTTTCATCTTGACAATGTATCCTGCGTTCTGAATAAAAATTCTTCTTATTCGAAAAAAAATTTGAATATTTTATTCATGAACAATAACATAATGTTTTATATTTAATTAAAAAACAAATAGTCCATAAATTATTTACAATAATTAAGAAAAATTTTTTTTAAAAAAAAAAACAGTTTGAAAGATGTTGAACCGAATCTCGAATTGCTGGGGTCGAACACCATTCACTTCCTTTACAACCTGTGAAGCGATGGTTTTGGACTTGATTAAATCGGTGCACAAATCTACCTATATTTGTTAAAATAGTCTTTTTATCTAAATGGAAACCGAAGAAAGTGATGTTTGGAAAAGTAAAGACAGAAGAAGTGAAGAAAACTTATTCGTTCACTAGAATTAGAGCCGGTTGTTTATGAAATATAATTTATAATTTATTGATATAGACACTTATTTTCCAACTAAAGTAACCAAACTCAAATTCCTTTCCTAAGTTATTATATATATATATAACATAATTGGCAAAAGAAACCGGACAATTGAATTGAATTACTTAGTTGGTAAAAAGTTAATTATCGAAAGATATGAGACTAAAACAGATCCTTTCAACGTTAGGTCCATAAATATATTGACTATCAATATATTACGTGGGAGCAAATAAAGAAGTATCCTATGTATATATTTATGTATGTATACCTATATGTTTACAGAGGATATATGAAATAAATTAAGATAAGCAAAATATATATACATATATATGTATATACGTGTGTTTATATATATATATATATAGAGTGAGAGAGAGAGGTCTAAAAAAAAATAAAGAAACTAAAAATATCAAATTTTCCCTAAAAAGATACAACAGCAAAATTAAAAAAGAAAAAACAGTGCATGAAAACCCAATTGCCGTCCAGGCTTAACCAGCTGCTTCTCCTCCTCCTCCTCCTCTGCCGTTAAACATGAGCCCCATAGCCACCAAGGCACTCTTCTCTTCATTCACGGATGCATCCTCTCTATTACCATCAATCCAAAATGCCAAACCCAAAACTCGAAACCTATTCTACACCAAACCCTTGAAAGCATTGTGTACAATGCGTACTCGGAACCCAAAAACAGCGGCAGCACAGGGGAAAGAAGCCAAGCTGTGGGGTGGAAGATTTGAAGAGAGTGTCACTGAAATTGTGGAGAAGTTTACAGAGTCCATTTCGTTTGATAAGGAACTTTATAGGCATGATATTGTGGGTAGTATGGCTCATGCTTCCATGCTTGCCAAACAGGTATTACTTCTTTTTTGGTGTATACAACCTGTTGCTAGTGAACTTTTGTTTTTGATTAGTTTTGGGTATGTTTTGTTCGTGGTTAAAGAAGTGAAATTCGAGTCATTTTTTTGTGGGATATGAATTAGCCGAATTTACGCCTTTCGGTTTAGTTTGATATTGTTGTATGTATAGCTAGTGGTTAAAGTTGTCTTCTTGATGAAGTTTCATGGAATTTGTTAAGACTCGAATTTCTCATAACAAATTGCATGAGGATGTGTTCAAACTCAAAATATTTCTTGGCATTACCCATATAAGTAAGCTATAATTAATCAGTGCATGGCTCTTGTGAGGATCGCTTATGGGGAGTTATCCGATCTAATTACGTCTGAACCCTTCCAATTAAGAAGAAAAAGATAACGTTTAGAATTCTGCACGGTGAAGGGAGCTATTTAATGATAATAAAGACAACAGGGAGCTATTGGAAGGTCAGTTAGTGCATTACTGGGATACATTTGCTGATAATCTAAGCTCGTTTTGGTCTTTGCTGTCTGAGAAATTCTGCATAAGCTAAAAATTTCTTGTGAGTTTTAAGTATGTTGATACTTAATTTCGCTAAGTTTGCATAATGTGTGGTTACATTTAGTCCTAGGAGCTTTTGTCTCTGCAAATTGGTGCTATTGTTGTGCATGCTGGTTTCTAGGAGATTAGTAAACCATCAGTTGGATCTTTTATGTCTGATATGATACATTTTGATTTTGCATATCATCTTATTATTATCTTTTCAACTTTTCCTTTGTTAATCTGAAAATTAAAATATGATTTTGTAACATGTGCACTTGACTACCAAGATTTATAAGATTAACATTGTCTAGATAGGCCACATGAAATAGAGAATAAAGGAGCTAATCTATAGGGGTTTTTTTTTTTTCGGGTGGTAAGCTAATCTATAGTTGACATGACTAGAACTAACCTAAGAAGAGTGGTTACGCATATTTTCCCTCCATTTATGTCTCCTAAAGGGATAACTTGAGCCCCTTTTGAATTAACCAAACTGTTTGTTGTGGTGTAGGGGCTGATGAGTGAAAGTGAAAAAGATAGCATCTTGGAAGGACTTGGAGAGATACAGAGACAGATTGAGAATGGAGAGTTCTTGTGGAGGACCGATCGAGAAGATGTGCACATGAACATTGAAGCAGCATTGATAGATATGATTGGTGAGCCTGCTAAGAAGCTCCATACAGCTCGTAGTAGGAACGATCAAGTTATGACAGATTTTCGTCTGTGGTGTCGAGATGCTATAGATACAATCATTGTCAGTATCAAACATCTTCAGATCGAACTGGTTAACTTGGCTGTGAGAAATGAAGGTCTCATAGTTCCAGGTTATACCCATTTACAGCGTGCACAACCAGTTCTCTTGCAACATCTTCTGTTAGCATACGTCGAGCAGGTTGGTGTGAATATGCTTAAATAGTTCTTTTCATGGATTTATTGGTGCCCTCAATTGATTTCTCAGGTTCTTGGTCTTGTCTGTAGAACTATTCCTTTTTATATGAAGCTTATGCACACCAGACGAAGCAAAAGTATTGAGTTTATTCTAGAAGCACTGTTGTTATTTTAATGGTTTTAAGCATTGTGTTCCTTCAATTCATTAGTGCTTATGGGCTTGCTGTGAATTTAACTTTGTATAATGTCATCTCAGCAAACATGCATTAAGAACATCCTAATGCATAGAACCAGGATTCCTGTAGGAGAATTATTATGGGTTTTGGTTTTTGTGGAACAGTAATTTCGTCTTCTCTTGTAAGCAACATCGATATCAGAGCAGTTAAAGAACTTAAGCCCGTTTGGCCTATGCCTAACTCAGTACAATTCAGTACGTCGATGTAATCTTGCTGAAACTAACTTGATTTTGGCTGTTACTTTAACTAATGTAATTACAATCACCAAAAAAGAACAAAATTTTCTTTCACTTACCAAAAAAAATTGTCTTCCAGCTTGAGCGCGATATTGGTCGTTTAATTGACTGCAGAGCAAGGCTGAATTTTTCTCCTCTAGGAGCATGTGCACTGGCAGGCACTGGTCTCCCAATCGACAGATTCATGACTTCAGAGGCTCTAGGATTCACAGCTCCCTTGAGGAACAGGTATGATTATGAGGCTTCCAACATCTTTTTTCCTTTCTGTAATGCTAAGACATTTTGGCCGTAGGTTAGGTTGACTTGTCTAATGCTTCGGGAAGAAAAATCTAATCATTTGTCTGAGAAAAGTATGATATATTGTGCATCCCATAGTAATAAACCTGTTTAAACAGTCGTGTCTCACTTCTGATGCAATAGCGGGAAAATATTGATGCTGTGTTTTTTGTCAGTATTGATGCAGTGTCAGATCGAGATTTTATCTTGGAGTTCTTATCAGCCAACTCCATCACAGCTATGCATCTTTCTCGCCTCGGTGAAGAGTGGGTTTTGTGGGCATCAGAGGAGTTTGGATTTATAACACCAAGTGATTCTGTTTCTACTGGCAGCAGCATAATGCCACAGAAAAAAAATCCTGATCCAATGGAACTTGTGCGTGGAAAGTCTGCACGGGTGATTGGAGACCTTGTTACCCTTCTAACCTTGTGCAAGGGCCTTCCTTTTGCATATAACCGTGACCTGCAGGTAATTCAGTAATTTATGAATGACCTTATGATATGAGAAGCTTTAGCTACTATGATTTATGATTTAACCTTCAACCATGTATTCAGTTTTCTTGACTTATTCCTGTCTCCTTGCATGCACAGGAAGATAAGGAACCTGCATTCGATAGCATTAAGACAATAATTGGAATGCTTGAAGTCTCAGCTGAGTTTGCTCGGAATATCACCTTCAATAAGGAGAGAATACAAAAGGCTTTACCAGCTGGATACCTTGATGCAACAACACTAGCCGACTATCTTGTTCTGAAGGCAAGCCATATTTGTTAGCCTTGTACATGTTTATTGAAGAATAATTTTCCTCCTATTGTCTTTAAAATTCTCATTGATGCCCCACCTGCATTTATTTTGTGTTTTACTTTTAAAACCTTGACAAGTAGTATACTTTTTCTATTTTCAGGGAACCCCTTTTAGAACCTCTCATGATATAGTTGGAAGGTCGGTAGCTTTATGCTGTTTAAAAAATTGCGAGCTTAAGGACCTCGATCTAGATGAGCTGAGGAGTATTAGTCCAGTGTTTGAAAAGGATGTCTACCATTACCTTGGAGTTGAAAATTCTGTCAAAAACTTCCACTCGTACGGATCTACTGGGTCAGAATGTGTAGCTAGTCAGATTGATTACTGGATCAAGAAACTCGAAATTCTGTGACAACAAAAGAAGACGACGAGTGATTCTAATGGCACCTGAATTCATTGTCCAAGTGATATGACCCGCCACGATTTAGTAGTATCTGTTTAGTGTGAGTAGTGTAATAAGTGTGTAGTGTGTGTGTGGCTATACGCTGATGTGGCAATGCATATTAGATACTATTTAACTAGTAGTATTTCTATAAATAGGCATGGTTGGTTAAATAGAGATAGAAAAAGAAATTAAGTTTGAAGAGAGAGTTGGTGTGAGCATTAATGCTCATGGATGTGCTTATGAGCTTTTAAGCTCATGGCTCTCATTTTGTGAGAGATTTAAGATTTGTAATCAATTTCATCTTCAGATTCGATCAAATTACTTAATTTTTAAATGTGTAATTTTCTGGATTCTATCACCAAGTGCCTAAGAAAAGCTGTTCTCCCACATCCAAGGGCACGAGTGAAGTTGATGTTAACTGGCTAGTGTTATCAAATTGAAAATACAAAATGGACATGCCAGGATGATCTCCTCATCGATCAATAAATTACCTTGGTATCGCATGAAGAGGAATATGCCGCAATGTTATTCTTCAGACTATCATTTTGTCTGCTTCTGTAATGACTTAAAGAAGCGATCCAAAAGTGAAATTGATTTCACTAGAAATTTGATTTCTTGACTGATACGTGATGCAAGTACCGGATAATGTAGTGGCAGCAATTTTGTAAGTCCTCCAGCCGGTTCTCTACAGTGAATTTAGTTTTCTCCTTTATGAAACTGCGAAGGCAATAGCTTCTGTTAATCATTAGTCTAGTGTACGTATTTCTAATCTTCATTCCCCGGTGCTCTGAATAGTAGTACTTTTGCGAACATATTGACTATAAAGAGGAGGTTTCTCGGGTTTTTATCGATTTAGATCCCGAAAGGATGCTGTAAAAGCTAAAATATGGGAACAAGTGTGGTTTATGACCTGTTATATGAATGTGCAGGTGAAGTTGTACCAAGCCAATATATAATTGTTTCACTTGTGAAATACCTTAGAAAAGACTCCAGCATTTTAAGTTGCCAAAGAATTATCGTCTTCATCCATGCGATTACCCGAAGGAAAAAAAAGAAAAAAAAAGAAACCATATTCCAACCAAACCTTGTTTACAAGAATGAGGTTACATTTGAAAAGGTGTCTGATACAAAAGCCTGGACCAACCAAACCAGTCGATACACAATTATATTGAAGAAGTAACTCAACACGAAATGATAACATTTGCCTCCAAGAAAAACTTGCTTTAAAAGAATTTCAAAAGCCAAAAAAAACCTTCATCCTATAGACTGTGAGAAGGAAACTCAACAAACTTAAAATGTGCAAGAGGATGTTTAAAGTTGATCACTTGCTGGAGATAACTCCATATGGTATCGATATCCACACACACACAGAGCCCGTATCAGCATTGGCCTTCTGAAACCATTTCATCTTGCTCTGCACCCTTGTTATGTCTTTTTGAAACCCCCCTACCTAAATTTCGTCCCTTCTTGCTTGGATTATGCTTCGAAGCAAAAGATTTCACCTGTAAAGGGGGTTCACAAAGGTTAGTTTTAATACCAAACTAGCAGCAATTATTATCATAGTTGCTCATAATTTATCAGTCGACAGTCAACATCATGTAGTTTTGGCATAATGTTGTGCAAATACCGATGATCAGACATGTTTATTATAGTAGTAACATTGTTTAGTCAATGATTTAGTATGCAGTTGATGAAACATACCAGCGTGTTTGCAATGTCATACAAGGGCAACTTTTTAAGCCCACAGTGATCCATCTCTTCGGGAGGCTTCGAGTTTGGACCATTGTGAACGGGTAGTGTATCTTCAGGACCAGGAATGCTGATCTGCTCAATTTCACTTGTGCCTGAGACATTAGAATTTTCTTTTGGCATGTCTTCTGGAGTCGGTTGATCCAACTTCACACCGGGTCCTTCTCTATTAGAACACTTTGTGTGAGAGCAACCACATGATGTTCCACAGCTATCCCCAGCAGCACGACATTCACACTTCATTGTCTTGCATAAAGACTTCTTACTACAGGAACAGCATATTACCGATGCATTTTTTAGCTTGGAAGGAGCCACTTCCTCAGAAATTTCAAGTTCAGGTGAATTTGTATCTGAATAAAAAATGGTGCTTCCACTTGAGATGGAAGGTTGACTAAGATCCCCCTGATTATTAAGCATTGCAGATTCATAAGTCATGCAAGTTTTCAACTACATAGAGAACTCCAATAAAAATTTGCCATAAGCTGAAGAGGACTGTAGCCGGGCAGCAGAATGCTATACAGAATGAACTAACCTGTGTTGCTTCCATTTGTGTGAACTTTGCCTTTTGTACTCCAAGTTGGCTGACCATTTTACTTAATGTGGCCAAATCATCTTTCAAACCATTTAGATCTGCATCTTCGTTGCATTCAAGTTCCTTGATCCGTAATAAAAGTCTTCAGAGAAAAAGAAAAGTACCATCATATAAGCACCCACGTAAACTGAACTGGCAGAGAAAAACACTTTTTCCAAGAAGAAGCAAACTGAGAACTGAAAAGATTCTGACCTGTAGTTCTCTTCCTTAAGCATCTCAGCTTCTTCCTTGATTTGAGCAATCTCAACAGACATGCTAGAACCAACACCCCCCCACCCCCCAAAGAAAAAAAAAAAACAGCACCACCACCATCATAATGAATAACTTATGTTTAAAAAGGAAAAATAAAAAAAATTGTGTATATGCACATAAAACCAACATCATTTGCTCTTCATGCATTGAGAGAGGGGGAGAGAGAGAGAGAGAACCCCTCTATGAAAGGAAACATGAAAACAACTTGTAAACTCTGGCAGGAAAAAATATGCATTCTAATACTCATAAGCTTGTAGTTTCTTCAATGCTTGTCTATCTTCAAATGATTTTTTTAGCATGGAGATTTGCATTCGGATGAAATTCCACAAGGCTCAAAGAAGCCCTGTGGAAAAGAAGTTTTGAACCACCGACCCCATCCTACCATGAAAAACCCTTACTATTTAGCTAAGTGTCAACTGTTGTGGCCCTAGAGGAGATAATACTTGATGAACAAGAAAATGTAGACAACCATCAGAAAACCAAACTGCATAATATGTCGCTTAAGACTCTCTCCCCAATGAGTAAAGATGGTTCTCCTCTTTAGATTCTAAAATGATATCCCATCCCCATCAAAATACTATGGTCTAGCAAATCATAGGTTCGTGACAAGATATATAAGCAGTCTAGCAAAAGCAGGTTGGCAAATAAAACTGATGCAACTTACCTTTCTATTTGGTTTTCATACTCTGCACAGATTTCATTGATATGTGATGTGACTTCAAGTTCACGCTCAATACCCTGCAGCAGGAGAACTCAAAGTAAAAGAGAGGATATTTTTTATGAAAGGTCCCTGTGTATTCTTTTTTCAAATGAAAAGAAATGAAAATATCAATGGCATATAAATATAAAATACATGGTCAATAGGAATTAAATCTGGAACAAGAATGAAAATGCAACTATGCAATTCATTTTTCAGTAAAATAACATGCCAGAGCATGTGAGCAAAAGTTCATTACTTTCTTGCTAGCGAAACATGGACCATCCCCACAACTATTCAGCATCCTTTATCACCAAATCATGGCATGAAAAACTCATTATCATTTTAGATACAGTTAGGCAGGTATCTGGTAGAAGCATTTCATTTCCACATGGAAATTTTGTAAATCAGACTTGATGAGATTATCAAAGTTGCATCCTCAAAGGAATTATAAGGTAAAGAAAAATTGAACTGCAAATAAGATTTAAGTCAAGTTTGAAAAATTTCAGTTATGGAAAATCTAATGCAAATCGAATGTGGAAGTGCAGGAGATTCAAGTAAATTAACTAGACAAAATTGCTTTGGCACATATAAGAAAATGATGGTTGAAGGGAACTTTAAATGGAACAGAATATTATTCAGTTCAATTAAAGGAAAGAAAACTGAAGCCAGAACAAAGAATCTGAGGTGTCACTAATTTTCCCGTCAAAGCCACATGTATACATGTTTCTGAGAGATATGTTTATTAAATGTGAATTTATAAAATAAAATATCCTAACTTTCAATAGATGTACGAGTCTTCAAGATTTTATCAGCTAAAATTAGAAATCTTCAGATATCTACCATATAGTTTTTGTTTAATGAAATGTTTGAAAAATCTCATGTAAGAATATATGTTTTATAAAGTAAGCAACATCTTGTAGAGAGGAAAGCGGTTCATATATTCAATACTTCAAACTAGAAACTATTTTTGCTTATGGTTTACTACAAACATTCTGTAGCGATATACAATCATTAATCATCAGGAACTTGCAAAGTGGTAGATGAAAATCACTGAAATATCATTGCAGTGAAAGAATTTCAAAGGTGGATTGCATGTTCACCATCTTAATTATCAAAAGCATTTTAAGCAATTCAGATGGGGCACAAGTACTTAGAACTTTTCAGGATGAGTTATAGAAAGAAGCTTTCTAGTCAGAGACATTATGTGAGAATTAAGTAGACCAACTTCCTGTTATTTGATGAGTAAAACAGAAAGCAAACAACTCAGTACAACAGGCTATGGACTAAAATGAACTAAAGGAGGAAGAGAGTGCAACAAATTATTCTTCCCCTCTCCCAGACTGGAATTGCTTAGATACCAGTATCCCTGCAGTTGCCACTTTTCTGCCCCCTGCATCAAATGTCAATGGTATAAAAATGAGAAAAGGTACAGCACCCAAACATGCAGAAAGAAACAGAGCATAAAGGGATAGCAGTACTTGCCTGATTTTCTGCTAACTAAAGCCCTTTGAGATTCCACTAGTTGTTTCAGTCGATCAGAAACCAGAGAGGCAGCATCACTCTTCCGTTGCAAGACCTGAAATGGGATGCAGGTGAGAAAATTTGTAGTGATTCGATGTTGAACAGCCAAGATATCACATTACCCTCTTTTGCCTCTGGTTTAAAGATAATAATTTGTGCATCTCGCACTTGTTTCTTCTTTCTTCCTTCTTCAACTAACACACAAAAATATATCCAGAATAGAAGTGAGGATCAAATAGACTGAAAATTAACTACTGTATTTAGGGATAAATGATGTGATGGAGCATTCAAGAAAATAAGAAAAAGTTAAACAAAACCCAAAAAAAAAAAAAATTCCCATCTTTGAGCAGCAGCATCACAATTCTTCATGCCAAATCTTCTTTATACGAGATCTTTTGTTATTCTGCTCCAACCACAGATGTAAATTACTTCCATAGAAGAACAAATTTTACCTTTGAAAGAATTCGACCATATAAAATCATTCAAATTTGCCATGTAAATATATACAATCTAATATTTTTGTTGTCCTTCTTGACCATGCAATAGCAGTTCATAACATTAAGGTTAGTGCTATGAGACTATCACTGGTTAAATTTCTTCATCAAATAAATATCCAGTAAAAATGCTTAAACAGGAGAGGTACCTTATAAATCTGTTGAAGGAAATTAAGGCTGTTATTCTCAATAAAGATATTTTATATTGTTAAGACCTATGAAAAATACTGCCATGATCTTCTGTTTTTTTGCCCCCCTTCTTTTGCCAAAGGAAGTCAATGCAGTTTAACAGGTTGAGGTTTACAACTATGCCATTGTTCCTTCTCATGCAAGAAATATTATCTAAAAGCAGTTCTATCTACAGAAGCCAGGAGGTCAGAAATAGAGTTGGCAATTCTTAGTCGTTCTTCACGACATTAAATACTAATACCTACTAAATTCATTAGCTAGTAGCATATGCATCCCAAAATTCGAAAAATTCAACTTTTCTACAGATGAATCCTATATTTAGCCATATTTACATTTTTCTGAAAGATTTTATCTTCAGGAGCCCCCTTGAAAGGCTTGAATTAAAACACGCTCTGACACCACTGACCTTGCCTTGACAACTAAATTGATTGTCTTTCAATTAATTAAATGACGTTAGAGCGCTCACTCTACTGCTCCAAAAATATTGCATTGCAAAATCTTTCTTTATCCATGAAAAACGTCTCTTTATCCTCCCCATTTCGTTAGCAACAAAACTCAAAATGGAGATTGAAATAAGACAAATACTCTCTTTATCTCATGAGGAACCAGTTATGTAACAACCCAGCCAAAACTCCTCTCAGCAAAATATTATCCACTTTTACGTTAGACGCCACATGATTTTGTTTCCTGATGCAGCAACTTCCCAAAATATCACCCATCCCAAGATTGACTTAACTTGAATATGTGTAAGTTCGGAGTTTTGACATGCTCTAGACCACTGCATCAAAAGGCATCGATCATTTAAAGTTCCATTACCTAAAAGGTATTACAATCCATTTTCCTTACAAAACTAATTCCTTCATCAGTTTCGTTACACAAATCTAAAACTACCACTAAGCAAAAACTTCACCCTTATGGTTGGTGGACTGCTCTGATATTATCTATAACGATCCGGTTGGAACTTCTCCCACCGAAATATTGTCTGCTATAATGTCCGACGTCACACAATTTTATCTCCCAGTGCAATAGCTTCCTAAGAGATCACCCACCTTAAAATTCAAAGTTCTAATATACTCTAAGCTACTGCATCAAAAGTTACCTTGATGAGTTACGGTTCTATCACCTAGCATTTAAGGGTATTATAAGCTCGCCTTGAACCTAAATTTTTGGTAAACAATCAGGTTGGCTTCTGTAACTTCTACCAACACTTTTGTTATGTTTGCATTAAGTCCACATGGAGCACAAACATTCTGAAATGTTTTCCTTTGTCTTAAAGGATGATGCAATTAAAAGAATGAGTAGGGATTAACCACAGTGACAAAAACCCTAAATAATTCCATCCTCTAGGTGACCTTGTTTATGCTTTAGAACTCAAATAGCTCCATTACAGACAGTAAAAACAGATGGAACTCATTTACCTGAAGGATTTCCTTTTCTAGTGAAGCCTTGCATAATCTAAATTGCACAGAATCCAGCTTTAGTTTGCACTGAAGTTGTACCTTCAAAATAGAATTTTTCATTATTAATGAAATCATAGAGAAAAAAAACTCACTATACAAGATCTAGCTTCAGTACCTTTTGTGCCTTTAACTTTTGTATCTCATCCTGCAAAAGTTTATCATCATTTTTCTTTCGATGGATTGAAAGTTGGGACTGGATATCCTGCTTCTTTTTTAAATCCTTAACCTGGATTCATAATATTGACCTATCAAATCAACTTCCAGTAAACTAACATGAGTGACAGTTGATGTGCTGTAAAGATTCTGATTGCACCTGTTCTTCAAGCATATTTAACTTCTGAATGTAACCCTCCTTCATCTTCCGCATGCTGTCACTAGGACTTATAGAGACATTTCTCAATTTATTCCTTAGATCCTCAATCTCTTTCTTCAGTTAACAATTAAAAAAAAAAAAAGGAGAAGAAAAGACAACTCAGGAGAGAAGATTTTTTCTTTCAACATTATTCTTAAGAATAAGATTCAAGGCAAAGTAGTTTAGATAACAACTCAGTATGGATATAATATGGTTTGGATGATGAAGCCTACCTGTGCTACAGTTAAAAATGCAAAGATAAAAGGGTGAGTCACCTCAGACATGGAAAGAGTGGAATTTATCAAAAAGATCTCCTTTTGGCAAATAATAATAATGTTATACTAATAAAATGGCATAAACATAAAACAAATCATGGAAGGAATCCCACCTACAGGATCAAGGCCTACTCAATATCCTTACAGAACTAATATCATTTTATGACAAAAGATTCCATATATGTTTGCATCACAAGTCAACAAAATTTCAATGCCAACGCCAAGGAATGTGAAAGGCAATTCTAAATTTGTTCTTCCATTACTCTAAGCATTCTAAAATGTCGAGATTCCTTCCACAGTTAACCTTCATGACAACCATTTTAAGGAACTTGAGCACAAAGCTCAGGAGAAGACCTTTTTATCTGTTATAAAACTCCAGGCCTCAGGGAGCAGTATAATGAATGTTTTCCGTGGTAAAATTCACCTATTGAAAATGAATTTAAACACTTTCAATAAAACTAAACTGATAACTCTGCACGATTGCTCAACGTTGGGAAGAGAACAATCAGGACTGGACAGAGCTTTAACATCAGCACATAATCGCACAATAAGCAAAGTTCCGTGTCTTATTCTTATATTTTGACTATTTATACACCCCTATTTTGCTTCAATGTCTAAGCAATAAAGTCAGATCATTATACATTTATCGGTCAAATGAGTTCGAATTATTGGTACTCCAAAAACGAACAGCCATCGAATGAGAACGAAAGCATTAAACATAAATTATACAGTAAATTCAATAAAACAGTGCTACCATTAAGTCTTCATAATAATCCAATAAATAGAATAAACAATTCACCATTTACAATCTCGGATTCGTAAAATCGAGTAAATCTATCTAATTAAGATTAAATCCATTACACAAGAACACACGTTCTCTTCTTAATCACATTCTCGTAAACTAGTAAAGTACCTATAGAGTAGTGTACCTCATAAGCTTTGTTCTCTGTTTCGAGTTCATGAACTCGCTTCTCCAAGCGGCCTTGATCTGGTTGATGCTTGTCGACGTCGACTGGAGGCGTTGCGTTAGCGGTCGACGAAGCTGAAGACGAAGAACTCTCACCACCGGCTCCATATGATTGCTTCGTACGACGATTATTTGCTCTCGCCATCTTCCTCTTCTCTCTCTCTCTAAAAGTACTGTGCGTGTCTCCCTCTCTCTCTCTCTCTCTCTCTTACTCAATAGCAATGGCAACGTTCAGGGAACCAAAAAATTTGAAATGGAGATTTAAAAGAGCTTCTAGAAGCCCTAGCACTGGGCTCCACCTCCACGGAGTATTCCTCTTTTTCAATTTGTCACTTTTTACTTCTTCTTTTTTTCATATTTTCATATCGGATCTCCCTCGCTAATCCCGTTTTAAATTTTTTTCTATATTTATTATTACACTCCGTCGTCCGCTGTTGCTTCTGAGTCATGTGAGTAATTGACGTCTTGATACTTATTAAAATATTTATTATTCTTTCTACCGATTAAAATTAAATATAATGTGATAAAAATACGAGTAAGTAACAATTTTACACGCTAAACTATCCAATATACATTAGAGGCGAATTATCTTGGACTTTCGGAGGAAAAAAATCATTTTTCTAAACAATCACTCAAATTAGAAGCTTTATTATAGTTTTATCAAGGTAAATATATATATTTTTAAAAGTTTTTAAAATGTAAAAACATGCTATAAATTTTTGAGAAGGTAAAAACTACCCTTTCACTTTTTTGTTATTTTCATTTTCATTTTTTTTTAACTTAAGTTTACCATTACAATTTAACTCAATATGATTTTATCTAACTTAAAACTAATGCAGTCCAACTCAACTTAATTCTTAATAAACTCAGTTTATCTCTTTAATCCTAAATTATTTTTTATATTCAGATCAATTATCTAAACCAAGTAATATTTATAATGGATGTTTAGGATACTAAATAAAATTAGTATACGATTAGCTTTTCTTTGCATGTCTTATGGAAAAGCGCAAATCAGCTTATGATATAAGTGCCCCTAAAAGCGCTCCCTGTTGATATTTTAAATATCTTCCATGAAGTAAAAGAACCATGAGAAACCCCAACGAGAACAACCGAAATACGATGGAAGATGATAGCGATTTTCGTCAACAAGGCAGAAAATGGTTCGTCGGGCATCCAATTTCTCCATAACGTGAGGATTTACCTCCTCAAGAGAACACATTGGAATAAAATGTCTTTTAGGAATACGGTGCTTACTAATAGTCTTTGACAAATTCTATTTTAAAGATAAAGAGGGAAATGAAGACATGGATCAAGACTCAGATTTGATTAAAAAAAAAAAGAGAGAGAGAGAAGAGACATTCGAATGAGAATGCTAAACTGGGATGTGCTATGTTAACTTTTCAACATCTAAGAGGACGCCATCAGTGTACCTTGGAAGCACACTTTCATTGCCAAGGTTAAGGGACCAAACCCTAGCTATAAGACTATACGATGGAGATTAAAAAGGAATGTGGAGATCTTTAGCTGTCTTCAAATTAATACATAGGGGTTTTATCTATTATCATTAGATACTTCGAATGATTTCCAATAAATAATTAAAAATAGACCTTGGTTCATCCATGGCTTTTATTTAGCCTTAAAAAAAGGAAAACCAATTTTTAGATTAGAAAAAGCGAGGTTTGAGTATATGGTAATATCGGTAAGAAGTACCGATCTTTCAATTAAATATTTCTCATCATTGGCGATACGATGAATAAAGGAGAAAATCAGCGCAATATTATGATACGATTCCCATACAGTTGGCCTCGACAAAGGATGTTTTGCGAAGATTTGTGTATAAGTGAACCTAAAAACTTTATTGATTCACACTGTGGTGATTAATAAACTTAGTTATAAAATTCAATATGAAGGGATACCGAATTTGCCAAATATGTGGAAAAATTAGCCAAAATAAACTTCAATGCCCATCCAAAGTTGGAAAAATGAATGAAAGCAATAGATAAGATAATGTCACAAGAGAGGAACGGCACATTGACCATGAGTCAATTGATGTTACTGAAAACCCTACAAGATTAAACGGTGAAGAGGAAGGAAAAAATAAAGAGGGGATAGAAAACTTAATGTATGTAACCGATTTATGTCAAAGTAAAATCAATCCTCCGTTTGACAAAAAGGAAGAAGGGAATCATTATGGTGAGTAGATTAAGGTGTGAAGTGAAAAAATCTTTCTAAAGGAAAAGTGTTATACTATAAAGCAATAAAGTCGTAACAATCCCACAATACAAAACATTATAAAATAAAAGCTAATTTTACAATTGTTATTTTAGACCTAATTTACACAAAGTGTCTATAATTAATCCATTTTGAAATAAATAATTCATGAATTAAATATGTTATGTAACTATGAAATTATGAAAATTACATATTTACATTAAAATAATTGGAGTATATTTACAAGATTTAGTAACCTAATCATAATCTACTCGAGAAATACATAAATTATTATTGAAAACTTTAAAGATATAATCCAAACTTAAGAATATAATTGATCATTAGGTTCTTATCCTCACTTTCCAAAATCCAGCAGTTGCTAGCATTAGGGTAGCTATGTTGCTAGCTTTAGGGTAGCTATCTAGCTGCTTCTTAATTAGCACCTACAACAATATCTATAGAGATGTAAATAGCCATAACTTGGTAAGTTAAGATGAAGACTTAAAATTATACATCAAATACAAATAAAGTTATCGACCAAATCAGTTAGATGTAATATATGTACAAGCAAATGCGATAACACAATGTTGTCCGATCAGTCGTAAGATTAGAAAAATTACACATACTCTAATCCAGGTTGAGGAGATTTCATGTAATGCAACAGCCCATGACCAAACCTAAGCTTATGCAATGAAAATACCGTTTCTCTCATAATTACCTTCGAACTATTGACTTCACCCTCATTGCGACCTTCTCACCTATGACTTAGTTCGACTATAAATAAAGAAATGACTCGTTATGCTATCCCTTTCGAAAGGATAGGTATTTGGCTGGATAATCTTAACGTTTCTCCTAATGAGCTATTATGCGAGTCCGATTTAGAATTATAAGCCATATATTTAATTAGATCCAAATTAAGATATTCAATCATTTCAAACAAATCACACAAATACAACCCAGAGCAGTAAATCAGAATTATATCATAATGCTTAGAAACAAGCACATGCAAGCATGCGGACAGTCAACTATCTAATAATCACAACCAAGTATAATCTTAAGCCTCCAAGTACAACAAATAATTCTCCGAAATATGGTAACGTATTAATTCTAACTTACCTAAACTCCCCGCTTGCTTACTTAAGGTGCGACTCATACAAACTATTATCGATAATCCCTATAATGCAAATGTTATTTTAGTTTCCACCTAACTACCATAGATATGGTTTGTTATGTAATTTAGATTATGATTATCTTTGATTTATGATCTTCGTATATTTAGTGATTTAAGTCTAAGTCTCTTAGAATTACTTCTCTTATTTAACCAAGTTTCGAATTTGTTTCTTATTCTATTTACGGTTTCAACTTCTAAATTATGTTTTAGTTTGCCATTTTCTTTCTACTACTTTTGTTTGTAAGTCTTTTAAATATCTTTTAACCTTTTTCTTATGATTTATTTAGTAAGCATAGCCTTTAGTTTAGATTTTTGACTTATTATCTAAGTTACTTATATTAATTCTAGATCAGATTTTTCTTCTGAATTAAATTCTAATTAGGAATAATTTACATTTAATGTGACCACTTACACATATGTGTATATATACATAGAAGTTTTAAGTCATTAGTTTTTAGTTTAAGATTATGATTTATTCAATTATTCAAATTTCATATCTTCTATAACTAATTAGTTCTAAATTAATTCCTAATTCAATTTCTAAATTAAGTTTTGTTTTAGCTTCTGATTATTATTTTAATTCATGAACACTAGGATTTCTTCCCGAACTAAAATGTGAGATTCATCTAACAATGCTTAGGTAACATAAATCTAAGTTTTAGCTCCTAATTAGTATTTCAATCAATATGGTACACTATATTCCTAATTTAACTATCAAATCAGCTCCTGATGTAATAACCTATATTTTTGCATAATTTCTTAAATTTACCTTTCAAACCAAATTTATAATATTATCGATTTAACTTAATATTCTTCACTTATTTAATCTTCCTATTTCATATATTATCTGTTATTACTTAATCAACACTTAAAGCATACATCTAACCTCTCTAATACTATAATTTACATCTTTCATCATCAACCAACATCTTAAGACATCTAAATCCATCCTAAATCAAAATATAAACCAAACTAACCCTAAATCATAAAATTAACTTGATTATTTCCTTTTAACCATTATCTATTTATTATTATTAACTATTGTGCATAATATATACAATTAACACTTCAACTCCCCCAATATTATCCTACATCAATAATTAACATCTAAGGATATCTATTAACATACTAAATAAGAATTTTCAACAAATTAACCTTAAATTATAAAATTAATTCCACTAATTACCTTTTATACATGATTTTGAGGCCTAAAAATTAAATAAAAATTTAGAAAATTAATTTTAGGAAAAACTCTCCATAGCACTATAATATATATCCCAAATAGTTTACATAAAAATTTTCAAGTCAAAGCTATACTATTAGGATTATTTAAATCAATATCGAAAACCGGTTTAAGTTTAGGGATTTCTCAAGTACTGTATATTTAGAGACTTAATTTTATCAATCTAACTTTTTTTTTCCCTAAATCTACGTACAAAATACTTCAGAATAACAAATTTTATAATTTTCCATAATCATTAGATAATTTAATTAAATTAAACAAAATCATGAGAAAATTTAAACTTACTAGCGTTGCCAGCTCTAACCACCCTAGACTTATCAACCGGTTTAGGCAATACCACCACCATCCAGTGGTGGTGGTCGTTTACTCCCAAGTTGTCGTCAGGTTTCAGTTTCTTTCTAAAGCTCTAATTGTACACTAATTTTCTAATTTTTGGTAAATTTAGTTATCCTCTCTTCTCCCCTCTCCTTAATTTTCTTCTAATTCCTAACTGACCAAAATGAGGAATGAGGATGGTTATCTGAATTTATAAGGCTGTTTAATATGATTTATTGAATTATTCGTTGCCAGTTGTCATTTATCCTTTTTCATTTTTACTTTTTATTTGGCTAAATTTTATTGGTTAATTTTCTAACTTCCATCACCAACTTTCCACACCACATTTCTAGACAATTCCATACTTATCCATATTTTTCTTGATTTTTTATTAATTTTTTTAATTAATTTGCTTTATTTTGTCATATTTTAGGTAATTTTACGTATTTTTATCTACACGTAAATACATATATAATATAAATAAATATTCCTAAATATTATTTAAGTTATTTTTATGATTTTTAGTATGCATATAATTTATCTCTATTGATTCGTTAATTATCGAAACTCGTTTTACATGTTTCCAATAAATAATGAGAAATTTACATATAATTTGATATTATATTATTTAATTATTTATTTTCCTAAATCTAAACTCATGGAATTACTTTTACTAATATTTCTAACTTAATCGTAAAATTTAGGTTTAATCGAATAATTTACTTAATCGCTCTAAACTTCATGGATCGAACCTCGAACACCAAATTACGAGGTTTACAAAAAAGTACGAGACAATTAGGCAGTAAAAGTGTGGGAAAATTTTAAAAAGGAAGGAGCAAGTTTCAAAAAGCACAAAGGCAATTTTATGAGAAAGAAATGATACAGAATTAAATAACAATCCTATGGAAGGAGCAAGAACAAGTGAAGCATCAGGACTTGGGAAAGGAAAAACTGATGTGATGATTGGAAATCAAAAGGACATTTCATCTCTTTGTAATATAGAAGAGAGAGAAAAGGAGAACTACCCTCCTACCTTGTTTAACTTACCTATCATAGAGAAAAAAACAAAATCAAAACTTATACTCTATCAAGAAGATTGTGCGGTAAAATGGTATCCATGTTGGAAGTAGATTTACTTCTTCAAGCCCTGCATCTAGATTCTCCAATGCCAGATATCCATCTAAAAAAAAATATGGGAAGTTCAAGGGGAATTATTTTCAAGGCAATAGCAATGGAAATGATAGGAATTATCATATCCCAAAATAGAGGGGAAGAAGGCCAAAGTTTTAGAGATTGTGTTTCATTCAAGATCATAGGGGGTCTACTCACATCGAGAAGTAGAAAAGGTGATTCAAATGATAATGGAAGGACACTTATTAGTAAAGATGCCTATGACTCGACTAGATCTAGTATGAGAAACAATTTTAGAACTCTTTGAGTGGACATGTAAAACAACAGTAAAGAGTGTCATGGTAGGAATTATATTTCCTATGGAAGTATAGAGAGTACTTTTCACTCTACACATGATGGAAGACCAAAGAAAGCATATCCTTTTTCTTATAAGGGAAATGCAAATGCTAGTGGTCTGAACAACCTTTAAGCCTTTCTAGTATAGGGAAGATATTGAGTTGATCCAACATTCTATTGTTGATGACAAATGGTATAAACGCTTTTTCCTTATGATGAACCTGGATATGTCTAACACTCTTTCCTCTAACATGCAGCCAAACCCTTTCAAGGTTTTGGCTTAAAACGTAAGGGGCTTAAAATCGAAAGGTCAGTGCAAAGTTATTGGGAAACTAGTATGGTAATATGATCCCCAAATGGTTATTATTACCGAAACAAAGATGAAAAGGCTTAGAGTGAAAGCCTTATAGGTTTTTTTACACTTCAATCGGAAGTTATGTGTAGAGGCTGAATGTCTGAAGGGAAGACTTTTTATCCTATGGAATAAAGATGATGTGGTGATAAGAGAAAGACATAACTCTCAACAACAAATACTAATGGAAATTTAGGTATGTAATTCTCATTTACATTGGCATCTTTCTATTATCTACATTAGTCTTAGACTTAATATGTGAAAGTCCTCATCAAACGAGTTAATAGAGTGGTCAAATAGGATTAATGGTCTATAGGCTATGATTGGGGATTTTAATGAAATTCTATCTAGAAGTGAAAAATGAGGCAAAGTGAACAGTTGACAAATACCAGAATTGTGTAAATGAATGTAATATGATTAATTTAAGGTTTGTTGAACCTAAATATACATGATCGAAGAGATCTAAAAATCTTCGTGATCTCATTTAAATAAGACTTAATGGAGCTTGCGTTAACTATGAATGGAGAAGTTTATTCTTGAAAGCAAAGTTATATCATATACCCTCTTCGACATCTGATCACTTACCCATTTTGCTAGACACTTAACCTATTGAGAGAGATAACCCAAAGAAAATGAGACCATTTCGTTTCTAGCCTATGTAGCTATACGACCCAAATTTTACGGATTTAGTCAAGAGAAACTTATGTTAGCCTCTTTTCAAATTCTCACATGATCTTTAAAATTTCACCAATTTCCTAAAAAAATGGATTAAGAAAGTTTATGGGATTATCCCATAGAGGAAGAGAAGTATTTTGACAAGCTTAGAAGAAGTGAAAAGTAAGCTCTACTTGAACCCTTCCCTAGAGCTCCTGAATGAAGAACACTTTTACAATTTGAACTTAAATGGATGCTTACTTAGGAGGAAAAGCTTTGGTCCGCAAAAGCCAAATCAAGATGGATTGTAGATGGTGAGAGGAATACCTGCTTATTCCACACCAATGTAATGGCAAGGAGGTCTAAGTCCAAAGTGATTGGGCTCTTTGATTCCCTAGTAAATTGGACAAATGACATAGATAAAATAAAATCACTTTTCTAAGAGTTTTTTGAGAATTCGTTCACAATTGAGCATATCTTTGTCAACCAACATACTCCAACATGGGTGGGGGGTAAAGAACGCTATCAATGTAAGAAAAGAAGAATCTAAGTGAACCATAAACAGATAAAGATATTAAGCAAGCCTTGTAGAGTATAGGTATATAATAAGTCACCTGAAGTAAATAGATTTCATACGGAATTCTTTAAAAAATGCTATGACATTATGGGAAAAGCGATGTGCCACCAATCAAAGGTATCCCAACTACATGAGTGGTGTTGGAGGAAATTAATAAGACCTCAATTGTTCTCAAACCCAAAATGACAGGTGCAAACAAGTTGAAAGATTTCAAGCTAATAAGCCTATATACCATGATATATAAGATTTTAAGCAAACTCCTAGTGAACAGAATTCATCCATATCTCAATGAGCTTATTAGGCTGGAGTAAGCTAGCTTCATACTTGGAAGACATACTAGAGACAATATCATTATCTTTCAAGAAATTATGCACGTTCTACAGAAAAGAAAAAGCAAAAAGAGTTAGATGGTCTTAAAGCTTAACTTAGAAAAGGCTTATGATCGCATGAAATGGGACTTTATTAGAGTGCCTTTGAAAAGTCTAAATTTCAAGTGATTGGATAAACAGTATAAGATCCTATCTTGTGTCAATTAATCACCAAATTGTTTTAAATGGAACCATGATGAAGGAATTCTCATCTAGCAGAGGCTTCGATAAGGAGACCTCATGTCCATTTATCTCTTTATTACTGATACGAAAGTACTGAGCCGATTCATCCATCTCATGGTTGAAGAAGGAGCTTTGACGCCTTTAAAAATTCAAGGAACACAACTTCAGAAGTCTCATCTCTTTTTTGGCTAATGATCTCTTATTGTTGGATGAAGCTTTAGAGGAGAATGCTAAGAAAATAACGGAAGCTATGACAAACTTTGGAAAGCTTTCAAGACCAAAGGTAAACTACCAAAAGGTTTACATTATCTTCTTAAGAAACATAAGCCGAAGCCTAAAGGAGAAAATTTCTCATCTATTTGGCATAAGACAAAACATGAACATAGGAAAATACCTAAGAATCCCAATTAAGGAAGGAGGTTGTTTAAAGGAAAGTGACTTAAATTTCATCCTAGAGAACATGAGGCAGAAACTTATTGGTTAGAAATCCAAACTTTTAAGCATGACAGGTAGGAAATTGTTGACTTCATTAGTGCTTGATAGTATGTCGAGTATTTACTCTTGAGTTATTTTGATTCCTAAGGGGATAGCGGATAAATTGGAAAAGATTCACATGGATTTTCTCAGAGGATCAACAATTGAAACAAAAAAAGACCAACTAAGTTGTTTGGGAAAGTTGAAACCTTTAAAGAAGGAAAAAGATCTTTGTATGTCTGATATAATCTCAAGAACAAATTGCTAAATTAGTATGGATGGTGCAAAGAAAGGATCTCCTCTAAACAAAGATATAACAATGGAACTAAAGGTAGTAGGTAGGTAAAAGACATTAGTTTTTACAAGGAACTGAAAAGAGTAATGAAATGGGCAAAGAAAAAAAGCATAGTCAAGATCAGGAACGACAAAAAGTGTTTAAGTGGTTTTATGGACCCCCTAATAAGTATGATGAAATGATAATGATGCAACAAGCTTGAATAAGCCTAGTAAAGTAGAATGAGAACATTATAGAGTATCCCATTAATAATAACATCCAAGCTAAATTGGGATACTTCAATATAAGGGATAATAAAGACATAAAAGCTTAGCCGTTTGAAATTTTGGGTGAGTTATCCACAAGATCAACTTATGACCAATTATGTAAGGATGAATCAAAAGATACAACACAAGAACAATGGGAGTGGATTTGATAAAAACCCTCCATACCACAAATTCAAATATTTGTTTGGAGAATATTGCATAATAGCTTAGCAACAAAGAATAATATGTGCAAAAGGGTATGAACTTTGGTGATACATGTCCCTTATGCAATGAAAAAGAGGAAACCCTCCCTCAATTCTTCCTCAACTACCTTTGGAGCAAAAACTTATGAAATGTACTGGATGTATGTGTGAAAAATTCAAATTATAACTTTGAAGACTTGAAAAGATGGGTCAGAAAAAATACCCGTTGGAAGAGGAGACGGTGGAATTCTACTAAAGCACCAACTAAAACTATTGTCCTATTTGGCCTTAAGGGGATATAGAGGGAACGAAATAAAGGAGTTTCCAGCCAAAGAAAGAAGCAGGAGATTATATTGGTGCTATTCAAACTGAAGTAAATGAGTGGTGGTCATTACAAATGCACAGAGGCTAAAAGAAAATGTAAAGAAGTTAAAAGGGCATTGGAAATAAACCTGAGCAAGAATGGGTAAGAGTAAATTGTGATAGAGCTTATAATAGTAAGGGAACCAAATCACAAATATGTAGAGACAATTTAAGTCAAGTGTTAGGGGGTCTTTCCAAACACATCAAACAAACTACAACTCTTAAAGCAGAATTGATAACAGTGAAGTAAGGTTTGAACTTAGCTAATAGGATGAGTCTGGACAGAATTATTATTCAAGTAAACTTGTAATTAGTTGCAGACTTGCTGAATAAAAGAAATGTTGATGCAAACCTATGTTATCTAGCTCTGGCATCAATTTCTCTTTCTCTCGTTCAATCTGTATGCATCTGCAAGGTCAGTAAGGAAAAAAATTGGAGTTGTGGATTTGTTGGCAAAGCATGGAAAGGACTCTCAAGAAGACTTTCTGTTTCATCATGATCCACCTGGTTTTTTGTTTAGTTAAACGATATTTGCTGTTTATTGCAAAAAAAAAAAAAAAAAAAAAAAAAAAAAAAGAAAATCTTCCATGAAATAAAAAGCCATAAAGTAAGGCGATTATTTATGGTAAATAACAAAGGTTAGCAGATAATGTAATCAATTTTTCCTTCTCCCGATAAAACTTCAAAGTTGGAAACTTGTCAAAACAATTAATCAATTTGATGGACATGTATGTTGCTTTTTTCAGTCATTCTTTTTTCTTTGACAATTTTTTTCTCCTAAACGTGAAAGATTTCTTTAAATCTAATTGATTATTCCTTTTAGCCCATTAACAGATTTTAAGGTTTTTTTTTTTCTTTTTTACAATTTATTTATGTTAAAAATTTATGAAGAATGTGTTACTTGTTATGTGTTTCATGTAAAATTCATAAACATATGTAAAAGCATGAAATACATGAGAATCATTAGACTAGTAAGTTTATTATTATTGAAAAATTGTATTTATGAATCTAGAAAAAATACCCAAAATAACAAAAGAAACCCTTATTTAATCAAACACCAAAATGAAGTTAAGAGAGCTAATTTATCTATATTATTGAAGTGTAAGAAATTGGTTTCAGTATTATACCTCTGAAAAATTAACTTTTTACTGATAAATCCCTTCACTGTTTAAATTTAAAGCATCTCCCTTATCTCACAAATAATTAAAGGTTAATTCCAAAACTAATACAATTTTCTTCATTTTTGTAGTTTTAACTTTTCTATGCATCATGCTCTCCACTACTAAATTACAATTAATCAATGTATGAAGCTCCAAGTGAAAACAGCCATTGTCTTCTTAGAGTGTGTTCACATGTTGCTCCATTCATTTAAATTACTTAAGGGGACTAACCTATTCTTCGACTTGAGGTTGTTCTTACATGTTTCTTGTGTTTCAAGCATTTGAACTTGCTAGCTTGCTTTATTTGTATTGTTTCTTGTGTTAGTCATTATGATGACAATGGTGTTAATGCTATAAATTATAGGCACCAAAATGTTTGTATGTTGTCCTCACTATGGAGATCTTAAACTTGCTTTGGATGTCTATTAAGTCTATATTATATATATACTTAAGTATATGCATAACCATATTTCAAACTATTATAATAAGATATAATAACGATTAAGCTACGAACATTTCAAAATCATACATAATACCTAAACGGTATTAGCTATATATTTATTTATATACAAACACACATATGAAAAACATATAGTATTTATGCATGTATTAACTATAGCATCTAACTTAATATGACAATAGGTTATGTAATAATATATAATACAAAGTAATACATTTAAGTTACATAACATATTTGTATAACTTATAGATTACATTTAACAATATAAATATATATATACATATACCAAAACTAAAAACTGTAACAAATATAACTAATTAAGATATAAACAAATAAGGAAAAATAAGTAAATCAATGGATAAATAATTGCAAATATAAATCATTAATGACTGGGTACATAGAATAAGATGTTGAGATTAGCAAATACATTTCTTGATGTCCGATACGACGACAGGATATGATTATAGTTGGATGGTAACACCTATATGAATAATTAACATATCTGCATCCTCCATGTACAAACTAGGTGTTCGAAATTTCTACGTACTTTGGCCGGCCCTTTCAACAGTATGACATTTGAGGTCATTGGAACGAAGCTTTAGAGGAGGTGATTTTCCCTAAAACTACAAAATCACGTAGTAAACTTATAAATTCTGTTAATTGAATTTAGAAGTATAGATATAAATGTTTAATTTCTTCCCGACTCAATTTAATTACAAAATACGTAACTTGGTATACAAACATAGGAATCACACATAAGGAGATCAACAGGAGGGTCAAATTCAAATAGGATGTTAAATTTTCAAAGTTGTTCAAAAAGATTGTCAACGTTATGTTAGATTATCAAACTTTTGGATGATTAAAATAGAGAATCAAAATTATAATAAATGATTCAAATAAAATATTAAAATTGAAATAAAAATTAAAGTTTTAATCATCTATTTGAATAATTTATAATAACCTTAATCGTTTATTTTAACCACTTTAAAATTTAATTTATGTTTGAATCACTTGACATAATATCGATCCTATATTTAAAACCAAATAAAAATTTAATTTTCTAAAAAAATATGAGATGTTGACAACATATGGAAGTTTGGTAATTCAGAACATTTGAAAATTCTTTTAGCTACACAGGTAAATTATCTACATATAGACTCTAGGTTGTCCATGCTTATTACCCTTCCGAGTGGATTAGAAAAAAATTCCGTTGTGAAGCTAATCCGTTTAATTTTTAGAATAACAGCTAGCTCGATGTTACAGTGGCTGTTCAGATGTACAAACTACAATACCTCCAGGTTCTCCTCATTGAGATTTTATTTGATTGTTTTAACAAAATTAGTGAAATTAAAGGAAACAAACATATTTCAACTGCAATATGCCCTGGAAGCATGACTGCTGGGTATAATAATCAAAGTAAGAGAAGCTTCAATTCAACTTATGAACTCATGAAAGCGATCACTCAGATTGTAGCAATCCTCAAACAAGGAGCAAAGAAAATACAGCCCAGGGCATTAAAGCAAAACAGTCTTCGCTTTTTACTCTTGAGGATTTGTCATACCCATCATTCAACAAATAGGATTTACGGTACATAATTCACATGGAAGAAACATACAAAGATGAAGCAACTAGAGGTTGGACAGTGAGGAAGCCGAGACAATTGTAGCTCTCATGTCAAGCTGATGTTGTATAACTTGATTGTGGAAGTGCAGCCTCTCGTATATAAGCGAAATTCAATTACCAGCAACCAATGCAGACCACCACACCAGTACCTTGGTGTTGTCAATCGGGTGTGTAAGCTCGTTAGCTGTATTTAATCGACGAACAAGAAAAACCAAGCTATAATTCACGATTCTCTTTTCCATCGGCTGCATTTAGATGCTGTGATGGACTTCTTGAGCCCACTGCAGTGTTCTCCTTACTGATGGATAGCCCGTCTGATGGATCAGCATTCCTCTCTCCCAATGGATTGCTGTTGCCAAAGGCAGGTGTCCTCATTGCCCGAGGTAACCTCAAAGTTATCTCTCCTTCAGTTACAGTTCCCTCTTGCCTTTCAGTTGTTGCGGTAGTTTCTAGCTGTACTGATGGTGGTGGGGCAACAGGAACAATCTGGACTGTTTGTTTTCCCCATTTCTTTCTTTGATTAGGCTTTGGCACACTATGTTCGCCCTGTGACAATGGAATCTAAAGTCAGAACTGCAGGCAACACATTGCACATACACAAACAAGAATATTGAGATAGAATTACCGGCTAAAATTAGGATCCTAGCTGTTTCTTCTATTTGTCAAACTACAATGAAGTAGACAAGTAAAGAAGGAAAAACTCACTAAAGTGTTTCCAATATCAGATAAAGGCTTTCTCTTTGAACCAGTCTCATCATGTTGAGCATCAGACTTCTCTTCAAAAGCATTTTGAAGCAGCTCTGCACAATTAGAGGCAAGAGGGTTGCTCTCCTTTTCTTGATCTGCAAGTCCTTCATTCTCTGAATGTGGTGGTTGCGAGGATTGCCTATTTTCACACTTAGAAGGAAGACATCCACAGGATGCTCCACAATAACCTCCAGCACCCCGACATTTACATTTTGATGTTTTACACCGTGAAGTTCTCCTGCATGAGCAGCATATTCCAGAATTCTCTATCATGGAATCAGGTTTTTCGCAGGATGCCTCTGATTCTGAATTACCGTTAGGAGCTGGTTGATGAGATGCTGCACTAGGAGGGCCTCCAACTTTATATCTCCTCGTTTTAGCAGCAAGTTTTTCTGACTGTTCCCAATCTTTATCATTTTCATCGTATGCATCATCATCAGACATATCTGAATCTATTTCCATTGGCAAATCAAATATCGAGCTCCGGCGTTCCTAGAGCCAATTATAAATTAGACAAGTCTTATACGAAGGAAAAGGAATTAAATACTTAGGTGCTATGTGACGTTAGTTTCTTGGGCAGCATAATAATCAGCTGTGCATGTTTACCAGTGGACGTAATCCATATGTATGTGATCGTCCATTTATGTCTGGCTTCCCACCCCCAAAATCAGAAGCTTGATCTGTTGTGTGCTCCTTCAAAAGGATGCTCTAGTAGACAGATAAGCAAAAAAGAATAAGACCCATGGAACAAAAACTCAAAACACAATACGTGAGCATATATAAAGATTACATGTTACTGAGCATTACTTAATTTACATTGTTCAAATGCTTTTACAGAAGATAAATATCCTGTCAATAGTGCTGGAGGTAAAATAAGCAACAGAAAAGGAAGGAAAACAAAAGTTTTCAAGTTCAGTAACATTCAACAGAAGGAAAATTTTAGGAGCTTCCATGCTTGTGGCCTTTGAAACTAAACTAGCGCTGAACCATTCAGATAGCCTGAAAAAAGAACCTTTCTGCACAACAACGATGAGCTAAGATTACTGAAATTTTAATTTTGATTTATTTTACTTTTTACAAGGCAGGACATAAATTAAACTAGTTTTTACAGTCCTCTTCTCTTCACCCACCTACTCAATAATTTTCCATAATTATCGAAGTCTTAAAGCAATCCCACTTTGTCATGAACTGATAAAAAAGAACTCCGAGGACTGTGTCTTGAAATTGTCCATGCTAATTCCATATGATAGACTGACATGCGATATATACATGTGTGCTCTAGCATAGATATTGGCCTTCTGGAGCCAAAATATAAAAATACATGAAAATTTGGGTCATCAACTGCTAAAATATTCAACTAAAAAATTCAACCAAAGTTCCACTGTATCTCCCAATTGACTATTAAAGGAGGAGCAAGCACGTAGCTGTACTAGACGCATGAGATTTGGAGCGACTCCATCCCCAATAAATCATCATTGATCTTAATGGTATTTTTGGTTCTATCATTCATGCATGAGATTTGGAGCGACTCCATCCCCAATAAATCATCATTGATCTTAAGTGGTATTTTTGGTTCTATCATTCTTTATAACAAAAATGCATCAAAAAGCATCCTTCAATAAAAGTCAACATTTTAGTTTCTCGTGAACTACGAAAATTAGAGGAAAAATGAAAAGCTTCAAGAAAGTTTCTCTTTCACAAAATAAGATGTCACAATTACCCAGATTACTCAAGTAGTAGATTAATTTCAACTACATTTATCCACAATATTGATGCTTTGCATATATCCTGACAAAAAAGTTTATCAGGGAAAATTATGCTGACCTGTGACTTAACCTGATTTAAGAGCTCTGCATTTTGCATTTCCGATTGTCTAAGGGCACCATTAAGTTTGACAATTTTCTCCTTCAAATCTCTTATTTCAGCATCTTTTTCTCTGCAATCAGCCTCTTTGTCTCGCAGTACGCACCTAAACAAATCAGTTTTCACACTAAGTATTCATGAAAGGATCAAATCCCAAGTGCATTTAACAAATCAATTTTCCCCCTTAGTATTCTTATGAACTTAAAGCACTATCAACGATATAATTTCCCTTAAAGGAGGGGACCCATGACTAATTTAGGGAAGCCTTAAAGTTTGGGCAATAGAAAAATGGCAATTGCAAAAACTTATGATTGTCATTGTGAGTGTGATTGTCGTCCATTGCTAAAGTCATTACCTAGAGGAGGATGCCAAATTAAACAAATAATTCATTTGATTCTTTGCATCCGCAAGAGATCGAACTTGGTTCCAGCGTCCCTTGCCACTAAATCCTCTTTCTCGCTCTTCTGCTTCTGACAGCTGAGATGCCATGGAAACAAGAGTGCTAGAAGAAGTTGCAAGCATGTTTTCAAGTGCAAAAATTCTAGAATTTCGAGCACCAGGAGACATTGTTTGAGGATATTTGCTGCATTTAACAAATATAAAGGTTCAAGTAATCTTCCATGGAAGGTACAGAACAAAGAAGCAAGAGAGACAAACATATCTTCACTAGATGCAAAACGATGCCCTTACCTCATAATCTTCTGATTCTGAACCTGTGCTTCCTCTTTAAGTCTCGCAATCTCCTTTGCCATTCTTGCTCTCCTAAATGACCAAATGTATCTCTACTCGATAAGTGTACAGAAATAGAGTAATGAAAAAAAAAATGGACATTCAGATAACAAATGGAAAACGGATTTGGGTACAAATTGTTAAAAACTAGAAACATGTCACTTTGACCACTGGATTATTATTTAGAAACGTGACCAGAAGAACACAGTCACCAAGAAAATCTGAATTACATAGCTTCACTACAATGAGATTATTCTTGATATATGAAGCCCACAACTTAGTATCTTCTTTAGCTGAAGTGATAATTTCATCTTATTTCTGTATCTATCCCCTTCAACTTTGAAATGAATAACATACACTAATCGCAGGTTAATCTGAGTTGTAATACCAAACCAATCAATAACTAAAACACCCTCAAGATGAGTCAAGCCATTGACTGAAGTTCCTTAAATAATGCTCTGTGGAACTCACTCTTCCATTTGACGCTCATATTGAGAGCGCACTTCGTGTACTCGAACTACAACCTCTAGTTCATGCTCAATTGCCTGCATAAGAGCCTTAACCAGAAATTCAAAACAAATAAAGGATGTCACTTTAGTATTTACATAACCAAAAGGCAAAAATAAAAGAAAGAAAACAAGATAAATTTATTTCTGCTTTCCAAATGTTCAGGAAGAAAATGTAAAGGGAGGTATTCACTTAGAGAATAGAGAAGCAAGCACGTGACCAATACAAATTAGATAGAGTGTAACAATGAATGCATATTGGTACAGCTGCAAATACCTGAATTCCAGGACCAGTGCCATGTCCTCCACCTAGATGCAGAGAGAAGAATCATATTATATATCTGGTCAAGACAAATTTAAGAATGAATGGAAAAATGGGACAGTTGTCCATCCGGTGGTTTAACCTGCAGCAGCCTTTCGAGATTCTAGTAGCTCTTTCAGTCTTTTTGTTGCCATTGAAGCTTCTTCTGTTTTCCTTTGCAAAACCTGGCATGAAAGGAAGAAAAGAAAACTAAGGAGTATGCACTTCAACAGAATGGAAGGTCGTAAGCAAGAGGAAAAAAGAGATACCATTTTCTGTCGCTGGTTCAGAGCTAATAATTTGTGCATCTCATACTCATTTCGCCGGCCCTCTTTCTTTAGCTGTTGTAACAAATTATAAAGCCTTTTAGTAACTTTCTTCCAAAATTCACACAGCAAAACATAAAACAATTCTAGCAAAATAAATATTTTCATACAAGAACGTTTTTCAAAGAAGGTGTGTTAACTATCACTAGCTTAATAGAAAAAAAAAATGTGAAAATATTACATAATTGTTGGTACCCAGGTAGCCTATAAGACAATGATTATTGAAGGACCCAAAATTTTGCATTGTAAGAGCTTCAAATATGAAACCGTTCTGCCACCTCAAATACATCAATTAAGAAATTAAAAATTAGATTCATTCTTTTTGCTTGTGACTCATAAGCTGTAACACAAAATCAAGGCAATTGCTCAAATTTTAACAGCACTGTACCTCCAACATTTTGGCCAATTCAGATCTTTTGTTGTGTGGTGCTTACTGTTTTCTCAAAACTTCCTACCATGTCCTTACTTGTATGGCAAGACATTCTTTCACACAATGATGGATGGATTATTTTGTAATCGATCTCAATAATGATCGAGAAACAGAACTTATTACAGCTTCATTGTATGATCTTACATAAACATATATATATATATATATATATATATATATATTTGTGTGTGCGTAAGAGATGCAAAAAGCACTAGGGTAGTGAATTTCACTTGCTCCCAAATCCCAATGACATTATGATGAATTAAAACTGCAAAAGGAATATTTCCAAATAGAGATTTGTCAAGGCCGATGCAGTCCATGACTTGCAAGTCGGTTTATGAGATGACAAGGTCTTGATGTGTGCTAAAATGCAGTTGCTTTACATCAAACATGTGGAAGAACTTAGATGGTAAACTACATGCTCCAAAGTTTGAAGCTTCACAAGAGGAAAAATCAAATCCAAAGCAGTTCAACATTTTGCCTGTACCTGGAGAACTTCCTTCTCCCTCGCTGCCTTCCATAATCTGAAACTCTCAGATTCTTGCTTGATCTTATGTTGCAATTGCACCTAATAAGAATGATGACATCAGACTAAAAAGCATAGACAAGAATCTGCAAAACCTTCTTCACAAAATATCTATATATAAAAAATCACTTCCTCCTGTACGAAGACAGTACCTTTTGAGATTTAATTCTCTGAATCTCATCGTGTAATCTTCTAGCTGCCTCATCACTTTTCTGCTTTTGCCTTAACAGTTGTGACTGGGCATCTTGCTTCTTCTTCAATTCTGAAACCTGGAAAAAATTGTCATTCGCCACACATTACCAGTCCATTGAAAAAAAGGTCAAAGACAGCAGAGGTATACTTAGGTTCAACTTTGAAATTGTGAGTAAATAAATCTGAGTCTTAAGGAACAAATTCAATAAATATAAAAGTTGGAGAACTGAACAGCATGTAACATGAAGACAAAACTGGAAAAATCTCTTTCAAATTATAAGATTAAAATTAAGATCAGCCAAACATCTACCTGAGACTCAAGGGCATTCAGCTTTTGGAGATATTCTTCTTTTAACTTCTGAGCACCATCATCACAAGCAGAAGAAATACTTGCAATCTTATTTGTCAATACCTGAATTTCTTTCTACCAGGAGACAAATGTTCAAATAAGCCATCAGCAAGATACATTGTTGTTGCTAGGATCCAATACTTCCCCACTGTACCCGTGTCAATTCATCAAAAAATAGCAAAAGAAAAGAGTATGACAGCAAATGGTACAGCAGGAGAAAGTAAAATCCCAAGCAAAAGATGATGATAGTATACAATGGATTGCACTAACCATCAGAGCTTTCTTCTCATTTTCTGCATCCACGATTTTCTTCTCATAATGTTGTATTAAAACGGAGTTCTCTGTGCTAGCAAAACGGTTCATTTCAGCCTGCAAGCATAATAAACAAATTATAACAATCGAAGCTAGGGCCTGAACTTGAAATGAGAACAAGAAAACTGCAATACTACCAATTTTTAGTTTCAATAACATGTTAACATGTAATTTCCACATCAATTCCTTCACATATATATAGATCTCTTATACTACTCAAATGTCATGATCAAATAATATATTTACTGATGAAATGCTTAACACATGCATTTTTGGAAAAGAAAATTACAGTTGGAGTCAATAACACACTAACATATAATTTCTTATTTTCTTCATCTTATAGAACTCCTATGCTACAGAAGATGTCATGGAAATAATATTTCTACCAACATAGACACTTTATGCACTCATTTGGAAAAAAATGGAAATAATATTTTTACCAACATAGACACTTTATGCACTCATTCAGGAAAAAAAAAATTGCATTCTTACTAGTAAATTTTTCAGATCCATGACTCTCACAAAAGCATATTGCTTATGGCGCCCGTCTGAATGTAATAGAGAGCGATTTGCTACCATGTATATTTTAGCTGGTAATAGATGTGAGAAATATTGATATAACATGAATTAAAAGCTTTTTCTCCCCTTAAGTCTTTGAATTTGCAACCAAGATATGGTGCTTGAGCTTTCATTATAAACAAAACAGAGATAAAATTTAAAGTAATATTCCATGTGTAATTTTACCTCCTTCTCTTCAAGTCTTTGATCAAGTTCCTTGAGCTCCTTATTTAATATCTCTTTAAGAGAAGAGTGCTCCGATTCCTTCTCTCTAATCCCATTATCATCTGAGGTCAAAATTAAACATAAAGTAGATTAAGGTATAAAGACATGAGAATGGTGGATAAAATGATTAAACCTGGATGCAGAAGAACATATTTCAATCATAATAAAGTGAAATGCAACATAAAAGGCCTTAATTACTTGTGATAAGCCATCTCTAAAGAAACAACTTTTGGTTAAATAACACTTCTCATAAAGTAAACTTCCACATTAATATTCCAGCTATGCATGTGCTAATCATCACACTCCCAAAAATGCCTTTGTATGGTTACCTGAAAGGGCAGAATCAGATGAAAAATCATCTGCACACATTAATAATGAACTTTTGGCATGAGGCCCATCATCATCAGACTCTGTCCAATCAGTACAGTATTTTGAGTCATTCAAATTTCGAAGACGAAACAATTCTCCTTCCAACTCTTGGATCTTTGAAACATAACTCTTGATCATATTATCATCCTGAACATCATAAAATCAGTTTAGAGATTTCAATACCAGATGCTGCATTCAATCATTAATCATAAAAGAGAGAACAAACTTCATTTAGTTTAGAGTCGATCTCATCCCAGGGTTTCCCATTTCTGGCTGATTCGATCATCACGATTAGTTTGTCCTTTTCAACCTAACAAGGTCAGTATAAGAATGTGTTTCACTCATTTCCATAAATAACTTTGATGGAAACATCCCAAAAATCTTGGCACAGACAATTAAACAAACCTGAGCATCAATGGCCTGTTGTGTTAAATGCTCACAGGACATCTGGCGTGCTTGTAGCTCCCGTCGTAATTCCGTGTTGCTGGCTTCGAGTAAAGAGAGTTTGTGTTTCAAGATCTAATGAGGCAAAACACTACTTAGTATCTATCATCTATATCCGAACATTCATATAACAATTTAACGCATCCTATTTTGTAGTTGTACCTGTAATTCTTCATATTGTCCACCAACATCACCCTTATAAAAGAGAAGTTCGGTCTGCAGCTGCTCAATTTGACTACGCATTCTTTGCAATTGGTCTGCCACTGGATCACGATTGATCTACAAAATTGCGATCGTAAGAATTCCATGAAAGTTAAAACCTTAAACTGGAATCCACAAAATGAATATCTACTTACAACAGCCTTGTTTTGAATGTTGCGAGTGCGGTTTGCATACTTAAGAGTGTTCAATGTCTCCTCAGCATTTATGTCAGCAGGACTCACGCATGCTAAGCAAGAAGTAAAAGCAATATCAAATGGGAAAGGGATTATGTTGAATAATGCTCAAAAGCATATTTACTTGCACATACCTATCATTACCGTTTTACTGTTACCTCCAAGAGAATCCTAGAGATCAAGTACCACGTATCAGTTTTCACACTCTTCCACTCTCAAAATAGAAGACATAATTCCAATAACTGAATGATTTAAGATGCTTAACTACTAAAAATAATTAAAACAACTAACCTAGAGGCAAGAAAACGGTTTATCGTCAAGCATTTATTCAATGCAACATAATGCAATACAAAGAGAATACAAAATTAAAATCAGAACTCTAGAATGGTGATAGATAAGTAAACTCTTGCCTGCAATAATCTTGTTAATTTGCTATCACGGTACGGAACAAACCCTCCTTCTTTCCGCTTCTTTTCATCTCCCAAGGCACTTATCACATTGCCAAGAGCCAGTAAACCCTTGTTGATATGAATACCTAAGGACATAACCCAACATAGATTCTTCAAATCTTGATAGGAACGTGGAAGAAGGAAGAAACTCAAGCAAACAAAATTCCTGCAAACTCTTTTTTTTCCAATAAATGGATCGTGAGAAGCTTGATTCTATCATCAAATGGCATGCAATACCTTCTTTGAATCGCATACCATCAGCTCCTGTGCGTTTTGCTCGCTCGGATCCAGCGAGATCCACCAAGTGAAGCTTTGAACATAAGTAATCATCGGTGATCTCACCATTACATGACCCGTTCTGGGAAACTTTCTTTTGCTCCATTATAATCGTGAATATGGCATGTGAACGACTATGTAACAAAGGAAAATATTTAACATCACAAGTAAGAGAACACCCAACAGCTCATCCAAATAAAAACAATCTACAAGTAAGAATTGTCAAGAACAAAGTCTAAATGAGGTAAAGTTAAAACATCGAATACAAGTTGGTAAAATAATCACCTTGATTGACTGTTCATGTTTGTACTACCGGTGGCACGGGATGAAGAGCCCAATAACAGATAAGATGCCATCTCTTCTTTTGTTTTAACTTCTGCCTCAATGACACCAGCTAGCGTAATCCCTCCACCAACTGTCTCCCTTATTTGTATGGGAGCTCTAGGTGCAACGTGCTTTATTGAAGTCACTGCATCTGACTTGCAAGGGCCCACTGAATGTGAATCCAGAAGATCAAACACCTCTTCCTTAAAAATCTGCCAAAAGAAGTTTTGTATGATATAAATCAATAGACACTCTACAGTCTACCTAAGCTCCTAAAATCAACAGAAGCATTTAGAAGGAAAATTCTATCACCTCGATAAATGACACCCTGATCAGAAACTCACTGGAATCCCTCATCTGTTCAACCTTCTTAAAGATGGTCTCCATCACTTTTGGAATAATTCCACCGTTGCTTTCTTGCCCATTGTAATTGGTCCCCATGGTATAAGTTTTTCCCGACCCAGTCTATAAAACTAGCACTGTAAGCTCAATTCAATCAACTCTTAGACCACAACTGCATATAAAAATGACCAACCTGCCCATATGCAAGGACAGTCGCATTGTATCCATGGAAAAGTGCCTCCACAAGCGGAGCAACACAGTCATCAAAGATCACTGAAGGTGATGACGCTTTACTTCCATAAACATAGTCATAAGTAAATGCATGGGATCCAATTTGTACCTGATAATTTACACATCATATTAAGTAATTCAACTTGCAAGGATCAAATACCAACCAACTTAGCCAACTAAACTAAACCTAGCTTCCACTTAACACTATGTTTAGGATGAATCAAGTGAAAGTGAAAGAAAATTTTGCAAATTTGGTCTTTTAAACCCTTCTTGTAAAGACGGTTGACCTAATTTCTCCACAAACTTCGACAGCAATGGGTGGAGTAATCGAAAATGAATATGTTTTCACAAAAGCACCATCGTATCAATTTCACTGGCATGAACCAATGTTTAATATTTTCGAAACGAAAGGAATATTGTCCTTCCACTTTTCTTCTCCCTTCACGCCTAGGTTTATCCAATCGTTGCCCAATAATTTATACAAGATTAAATTACGTATCACAACTTCCAACAATCACAATACCAACTAACTTCGCCAATTAAACCGACGAACTTTCCCCAAACCAAAAAAAAAAAATCTACTTTATTTTTCCCTGAGGACGAGGGTTTAAACTTGGAAATGCCACTGAAAAGTACAGAACTCTACCGCGCGGCCATTGAACGAAAATACAGGTAGCAAAGCGAAACACTAACCCTAAATCCCGAAAATTTCAAATACACATGTAAATTGCAATACCTGAGGTTCACCGGGCACCACATTGATGCAGTCCGTACATCCATTGAGAAGCTCCGGAGTGATTAAAGGTCTAATGTTAACCGCAACTCTCACGGATTGAGATAGATCTTTATCGACGTTGGAGTTCGGCTTGGTGTCGGATGTCTCCATCTCCGAGCTGCCTGAAGTATGATGTTTAATTAGGGATTAGAGAGATAGAGTTGGATTTGAATTGAAAGAAGAGAGAGACTGCGGCTTTTAAAAAATGAGAGAATGCAAGGAAAAAAGCGCTCAAAACAAAATTCAAATGTTGTGATCACGTGTACTGCAGGTGCCTTGCCACTATCCAACGGTTCTTTCCCTTTTCTTTTCTTTTCTTTTTTTTTTTCTTTTTCCTTCCAAGAGCAAAATGTCTTTGAAATTTTTTTTTTTTATGTATACAATAAAAATATAAAATAATCCTCTGAAAAACTTAAAAATTTGTTTCTTGTATTATACTATGAAAATGAATAAAGACTTACAAAGTTAGATTATGATTTATGGTAGGCCAAAAGAATAATTTATAATTAATTATAATTAATGTATAAATAATTATATTAATTTATTTTCTCTTTGGAAAAATTAGACAAATTATAAAAGGAAAAGGCAAGAAAAAAATATTAATGACGAAAAACTCATTAAGCAGTTACTAGTTATCTAAAGAGTTATTTTAGTAATATTAAATGTTAAACTAAATTGGATGTTCCTACTTCAATATGACTAGCAAACTCCTACACCGGTTTCATAGGTATTAAACATTATATTTATAATCTTTTTTAAGAGAGGGTGAATATATATTTTTATATAACTACCATAAATAAATTTTGTTAGTTATTCTTTTTATACAACAAAATAATTATTTTATTAAAGAACTCGAATATGTTATTATTTTCAAATTTATACTTTTGATTGTCAACTTGTCCATATATAACTAATAACATAATAAAGACATGATAGTAAATCATTGAGTAATTCCAGTAAATATTATGGGAAATGGCGACAATGTGGTGGTTTAATGAATTAAAGAGGTTATTAGAAATTTACTATAATAATTAATCTTTATAGTATTGATAATATATTCTTATTAAATTAATTGATGGTTAATATAAAAGTTTATTTTGTTGTTATTTATCATTAAATTGAGGATTAGATAGTAATTTTATAAGATAACGATTATTTAAGGGTCTTCTAACTTTAATAATATAGATGTAGTAATTATAGTTTATGCATACATACATCAAAATCATCTTATTTTCTTTTAGTGAGGAAGCTAATTTGATAACTTTTGTGTTAAGCAAAATTTTTCTTTTACATAATACTCAAAAAATGTACCTTATGGGTATCCATAGCTTGATTAAGAAGTTGAAAGGATTCGAATTACATTTGAAACAATTTGATTGAAACCCTATATGAATCGAACCATTTCTAATAGTTTTGCGCTTTGAAGTAAAACGTTTCAAATGTGATTCAATTTGGTTTGAGTCATTTTCAAAAATGCTTTATTCTAGTTGATAATACAAATGATTATTGGGCATTTCAATCAAATATGGATATTCAAATTGAAGCATAATACTCAAAATTTCAAGCCACATAACGTTGTATGATTAGAAAATTACATCTTAAGTGATAGTCAAGTATGTAAGTATGGTTGAAAGATGAGAGTTAATAGTAAAGGGAAATGAATGACCGTAAAGATTAAGAGTGAAATGGTAAACAACAAAAAAGTAAAAACAAGTAGGTTTAGACTAAAATGTTAATAGGATTTAAAAATTGAACCTGTTGCTTATTTTTTATATTTTGATAAAAAGTAGTTCAATTTAGGCTTAAGCTATTCCATTTTGGAGCCACCATAACCCAAACCACAAATTGTGTAAGCGCTATAAGAAAAAGAACGTATTAGATGTTTCAATCTATTTTAACTCAATTTACTATCACCTAAAATTATACCCACCTTAAAAATGCATATATTATAAAAAAGTGTAAGCTATATTTTATAGACATTTGTTTTCACTATCTTATATATCTATATTCATCATTGTTGTAAGACCCACAATTAGCTATTTAAGATTTGGCTCATAAAATTTAAAGCGATTGGCTAAATGATCAAATAAAGTTAGATATATTACTAAAAGTGGTCTTCTAAGTTTGAATTTAAGAAAATAAGTAATAAAATAAAAGAATATAAAATTTTCAAATTTTAAGTATATTACTTGTTATTTATAAAAAATGAGTAAAATATATTCCGATAACTAACGAATCGCTAAAGATAAATTATATGCACACTAAAAATTATAAAATAACTTAAATAATATTTAGGAGTATTTATTTGTACCATATATGAATTTACATGTAAATAGAAATACCCATAATTACTTAAAATATGCTAAATAGGCTAAAATAATGTTAAATAACTAAAGAGAATTCGTAAATAATTAAGAAAAATTCAAGAAAATTAAAAAATTTTATGGAAATGTTTGAAATAGGGGTGTGGCAAGTAGAAAAATTAACCAATAAAAATTAGCCAACAAAGAGGTAATTTAGAAGAGGATAAGGCTTATTTTACATCAATTTAATACACAATAATTTCCCTAGAGCTCTATAAATATCCAAAAAATTATATAAACTTATTTAGTCAGTTTAGAGAGTGAGAAAAATAGAGAGAACCAAAATATTGAGTGTTACGATTAATTATAAAAAAAATTATTCAAATTTGTGTAATTAGTGTTTTAGAGGGGAACCAACACCCGACGAATACTTAGGAGTGGACAGCTACCACCACCACATGGTGGTGGTAGTGCCCAGACCAATCGATAAGGCTACGACAGGCAGTGGTGGCCGAAGCCACCATTTTTGGTAAGTTCAATTTTCAATGCAATTTTGTGTAATTTTTTAAAAATATTAAATATTTTTATAAAATTATAAAATTTGTTTTTCTGAAATATTTTTGTATATGTATTTAGAGAAAATTTTTATTTTGATAAATTTATGTCTTAAAAAATATAATCCTTAAGAATCCATACAAAACCGAACATGTTTCGAATTATAAATAAATAGGTTTAGAAGTGTAGTTTTAGACTCAAATTTTTTTTTAAACTACTTAGGTGATATGGAACAATGCCACAAAGCCCTTTTTCAAAAATGAATTTTCAAAATTTTTAGGCCTTAAAATAATGCATAAATGGGTTGTTTTTGGTTAATTAAGTAATTAAATGATTAATTACTGATTTAGTGCATAATTATATGTTTTAGGATGTTCAAATTTGATGAAGTATGATATATGTAGTATTTAAAGTGTTAGATGTAATTATTAGGATACTATGTAGTATATACATAATAGGTAAAAATTGTGTATTTTAAGATAATTTTACAAATTAAGGTAATTGGGAGTAAAATCTAATTTAGGAGGAAATTATATATTTTGAGATGTTAATTGATTTTGGGAGATGATAATTGGAGTAATAAAAATATTAAATGTATATTATATACATAATAGGTAATAATGCATAATATGGAAAATTGGAAATATAATAAATAGAAAATATTAGAATAAAAATTGATATTTTACTAACAATAGGAAAATATATAAAATCTAGTAGAAGACTTAAATTTAGGTAATTATATGAAAAATGTAAAATCTTCTCACATTTGGAGTAAATTCAGTAGTTAAGTAAAATAAGAGGTATACCGAATGAATTAACATACTAATCAGGAGTAAATATGATATTTAGAAGACCCGAAAATAATGTGATTAATTTTATTTTATGGGGTTGAAATGAGTTTCTAGAGTTCGTGTATAAAACAATACTTAGAAATTGAACTAGAACCTAAACCTAATTTAGAAATCAATGCAGAAACTGAATCCGAACCTAAATTAAGGACCTAGATAATTGTAAAAGATTTGAGGACCTAGATAATCGAACATATTAAACACTAAACCAAAGATAATAATAAATGTCATAAGATAAAAACTAATCTATAACAATTATATAAAAATTGAGACAACGTTAGTATTATAAGGATTAATACAGTATTGTATTTTGGAGGCTTGAAATTGTACTTGATTGTGCTTGTTTTGAGTTGATGATATGATTTTGATGTGCTGCTTTAACTTATATCATGTAATTCGTATGGTATGAAATGATTTATCATTTTAAACCAGACCTAATTAAATATATGATTTATAATCATAAACTGGACTTACATAGCAATCCATTAGTGGAATATTAAGATTTTCCAGCCAAATACCGACCCTTTTGAAAGGGATAGTGCCATATGGCCTAATTTGTCCCTTCTTCATCCTTAATCAAACTAAGTAATAAGTAAGAATGTCGCGATAAGAGTAAAGTCAATGGTTCGAAAGTAGTCGCGAGAGAAGCGGTATTTCCATTGCATAAGTCTAAGTTTGGTCATGAGCTGTAACATTAATGACAACTCCTCAATCTGGATTAGAGCAGGTGTAATTTTTCTAATTTTACGATGGGCCGAACAATGTTATGCAATGCCATTTATGTGTTCATGCATTGCATCTAACTAAATCGATTGATAACCTTATTTGTGTTGGTGATATGGTTTTAAGTCCCCTATCCTAACTTACTGAGTTGTGGTTACTCACATCCCTATAAACATTATTACAGGTACTAGTTAAGAAGTAGCTTATATCAACCCTGAAGCTAGCAACTGCGGGATCCTGAGGAATGAGGATGTAAAATGAAGACCAATACACTTTCTAGTTAGATTTATTTTAAAGCTTTTAGTATTAGTTTACAAATTACTTAATTAAATTGTGACTAGATTGCTAAATCTTGTAAGATACTCAAATTATTTTAATACATGTATGTACTTTTCTTAATTTCATAAGTAAATAACTTATTTAAATTATGAACCGTTTACTTCAAAGTAAGTTAGTCATGAATATCGTGTATAAATCAGATTTAAGATAACAGTTGTATGGCCAGCTTTTATCTTAAAATAGTTTGTACAATAGGGTTATTACAACTTTGTTGTTTCAGGGTGTGACAATTGCAAGTCATTGTTAGTTAATATATTTGACTCAATATTTATCTATGGTAATTAAATTTAGCAAAATAATATTATTAAATATATATAATTAAATAACAAAACAAATCTAGCAAAGAATACATAAGGAAAAAAAAAAGACAATCACATTTTCTAAACTCTAATCACTTAGTTAATTGCCCCAAGAGTAAGAGTTGATCAACTACTGCTAACGAGGTCATGTAATCCCTAAGGTTGCAGCTAGTCACTCTTAAGCTTTACGATGGCCAACCAAGGTCAAAGCTTTTTCATAAGTTGCAACTAACTTAAGGTAGTGAGTAGTCATCCACTATATCTGAAAAGAAAAAGAAAACAATATAATCGACTTCAAGTTGATAGCTTTTTTCTTCAAATTTTGTTTTTCTTTTAGTTACTATAGTGAGTTACATAAGTAAGTTATGACAAGGTGGGTCATACGACCAATTTATATCATTAGGTTACCACCCACGAAGTAATTATAGTCTTAGTCAATTGCATCTTGCCCTTTAGGTACTTAGCCAAGTAATTAGGGTAAGGAAATTATTTTTTTAGTTGATTTTCTTTATTAATATTTTTATTATATTATTTAATTAAATATGTTTGATAATATTAATTTATGAAATTAATTATTATGGACCATTCAAAAACTTATATGTATTATTGAGTAACACTTATGAAAAACAAGGAGCAAAGTGTCAAAAATAAAAATATAAGCTTGCAGTAATAAAGGATAAAAATATGAGTATGTAAAGTAATTCACTTGAGGGAAGAAAAAAAAAAGGAACGCATTTCATGAAGAGAGAGATGAATGAATTATAAAAGGAAAAGGGCACAAAAATAAAGAAAACACATAAAGTAATAAATAGTTATCTAAAGGGTTATTTTAATAATATAAATTATTAAATGCTACATAAAATTTCTTAGTATAAATTCATCACTTTCAATCATATTACACCTAGAAAGATGGTTATAGAGTAGGGAAAAAAAAAAAAAAAACCTAATTCACAATGTATCTCATTTGCGTTTCAAACAAGTCTTGATAAGTTCTTAATTGACTATATTTATTATAGCAATTTTCAGTATATTCCCTTGAAATTTTGGTTTATTTTAAGAAAACGGTACTTAATAAAATAAAATTTTGGTTTTTAAATTTTGAATTTAGAAGAAAATGAGAAAATAGAAACAAATTTCACTTAAAAAGAAGATCTAAAAAGATTCATTGAGATTTAATAAGATATAAATGACACACATGTCAGCTATAATAAAGAAGGAATTTCACATGCATTATAAAAGAGCTCTAAAGGGATTTTTAGCGAACTTTTTCATATGAATTTTTAAAGAGACTCAAAGGGTAGAACAGTTAAAGAGAACAACACACTTCCAACTTCAAGATTTGGAAGATTTCCTTAGTTTTTATGACTTTTATTTACACGTTCACATTAGTTTGAGTTCAAGATTACTCCTTAACTACGATTTACATGTAAATTCATTATATTAGGTTTTGTGGAACCTAAAATTGCCATGTAACAATGAGCTTTATTATATTTAATGAAATCTTTATTTTATTTGATTCAATTATGTGTTCTTTATTTGCTTTAGATTGATATTTGTAGGATATTAATCTAATACTTGATATTGTGCAAGAAAATTGAAAAATTGCTTATATAATTAGATCTAATCATAATTAATAAAGATTATTGTAAACTTAGAGATAATTTGCAAAGTCTTTTCGATTCTTGATTAATATTTCTACAAGAATTCATTATTCTTTAATGCTATATTTAATTATGCTATTGAGAAGAGATTTTAATAGGTAATTCAAATATTAGAATCAATAGACTTGAGAAAGTTATTAACTTTATTTGAAAATTCTCGCAATCAAAGAAATTAAAAATAAAATTAGATTATCTTGAGTAAAAGTCGCATGTGTAATTCTAAGGGAAGCAACATTTAGATACGTACTTGAATCTTGAAGTTAATTTTCTAAGCTAACTTATTTCTTTGATTTGAGTCTTGATTAGTTATTAGATTAATCATTAGTTACAAATTAATTTTATTTCTAGTTGTTGAATTAAATTTATTGGTTAAATAAAAAAAGAAATAATCAATTCAAATACTTATAATTCTTGTGAGAATTATATGTATTTGAAATTAAACTATACTACCATCAATAAGTGCACTTATCATAACAGTGAGACGAATTAGTATCTATAATGTATCTAATTTGCGATGCCAAACAAGTCAAGATGGAAGCCTTTTGCCCGGTCGAGCCCCACCAATTTATAAAAAGAAAATCAGAAAAGCCCCATGTTATGCAAAGGGTTTGATTTTATGAATTTATTTTAAAGATCAATACAATTAACATATAAACAATATTCATTCATAAACTGTTTTAAATGCCATATAAATAATTTCATTTAATTGTATAAAAATATATTACTTATTATAGTTTTATATGACAACATATTTATATAGATGATATGTCAATTAGGGGGGAAAAAAATATTACAGTCCTTTGAATTGCAGGAAAGTAACACCGTATGCTTCATCAACTGCAATACCTTATAAGAACTATATTAGCTAAAGAACATGTTTTGTACCCCTAATTAAAAGAAAAAACACTTGTATGAAACTTATATAAATTAATAAAAATATAAAACTTATATTTGACTAATAGTAAAAACACCTTGCGGGTTATAAATACGACCACTGATGGTTGTTCCATACTTACATAAAAGGATATATTGTTTATAAAGATTTAACATTTTTCATAATGTAACGTATCATTATATTTCAAGAGTTACACTATTCTACCTTAAGTGATAAAAGGGTTACAGTTCAAAATAAATTAAACTACCTTTGCATACCATCTTGGATACATAATTAAAAAAAAAAAATTGTTAATATTCATAAAATATCAGTAATGAAAAGGGTTCAAAGTGAAAGAAAAAAAATCATAAATAATTTTTAATGGACGATCATATTAGGCACTCTCTCTGTGGGCATGCTCGTATTAGAATTTGTGATGCTTCTTCTCGAAAGCTATCTTAGGCGAACTATTAATCTGTTTCTCTTCCGCTATATCGTTCTAGTCAACTCTTATTTGAAGCAGTATGCCCCAAAGATGCAAACATTTACGTAGAATTTATGCATGGGATGAATGAAAACGAGGTCTAGTGAAATCTTCAAAATGTGTTGTTGAATATTTCCATTCTTATATTAAGTTTTGTGCTTTTAGCGAAAAAGAATAATTCTCCGAATCTTTTGTGATTGAAAGATGAAGTTATACCAACTCCTCCTTTGTTATCTTACTAGCAGAAGATTTTATGCTTGGTTGCTTATTGATAGCATTGAATGAGGGAGATAATTTATTCCCATTAGTTTTGTTTAGATCAAATTATAGTGAAGTAAATTATGAGTTCGAATGTCGGTCCCTTAAAAACCTCCAATATTAGTATTAACCTTATTTCTATTATTTAACTGAACAAATTCAATTCAATAACTCAATTCTATAAACTAAAATTGCAACAACTAATTAATTTAATAATTAATCAAGAACTAAACAAAAAAGCAAAATATTAAAAATTAACTTCAAGCTTCAACAATGTATTTAGATCTTGATTCCCTAGACCTGTACATGTAACTTTCCCTAAAGACAATCTAATTAAATCTTTAATTTTTTCTTGATCGGAAGAACTCTCTTCTAAAGTTAATAATTTTCTCAAGTTTATTAACTCTAATCCCTATATCATCTAATAGAATCTCTTCCTCACAATGTAATTTAAAATCGCATTAATCGTGTAGTAAATTCTCTTAAAAATAACATTAAAGACAATATTATAATTCCAAAAAAGTCTTGCAATTTATTTCTAACATTGCATAAACTTCCATCAATTATGCTAGATTTAATTATATAAGAAATTTATCGATCTTCTTGTATAATATCAAATTTAAATTAATAACCTACAAAATTATTAACCTAAAATATGCAAAAACACATAATTGATTCAAAAAGAATAAATATTGTTATTAGATCTAAATAAAATCAATCGTTCCATACGAGATCTAGGTTCACAGACCTAAATACTATAAATCTACTCTTTATACACCATAAAATAGCAAACTAAAATCAAAGAATATAAAGAAATGAGAAGAAAGAATTATGAAAATCTACAAAAATTGAATTTTGAGTCTTCTCTTTGCCTTACTTTCTTGAGTCATCTTGATTTGAAAAGTCTTTAGAAAGTCATGCTACTTATCTCTTTAGAAAACCCTAACAAGGTCTTATATAGGAAGTTAAAAAAAATTAGGTCGATTAGAAAAGACACGACTATATCCCTTAGTTGTGTCCTCTACTGTGATAGACTTTTCCTTCTTTCTTTAAAAAAAAAAAAAAAGAACTAAGAACAACACGACCGAGGACAAGGTCGTGTCGTTTGGTTGTATACTAAGCTATAATAGTTGACAATAAGCTCCAAAGTTACCTGAAAACAACACAATTATGTCATTCGATTGTATTAATTTTCAAACCTTCATAAGTTGCTCATTTTATCTTCAGATTGAGTGAAACTTATTTCCATCTTCTCATTTGCTCACGTAAGTCATTTCAAAATCCAAAACACAAAATTTTACTTAATAAAGTATCATTATCTAAAAATAAACTCAAATTTTAAGAGGAAATCATGAAAAATCATCAAATAAAATATATTTAATTAGGAGCTCATTAGTGTCTTTGCTTATCTATCAACTATAGTTACAAATCCATCTTCATACTTTGTACAAAAGTAATTGAACTTCCTTATTGAGATTTTGCTCTTATTTATCCCATTGAGATGAGAAACGATTTGGTGCATAATACACACCACATGTTATGTAAATTTGTGTGTAAATCTCAACATGATGTTAACATATATGCCTTATGTAAATCATGCTTATTAATTAATTTGTAAACTATTCATTCTATTAATATTATTCGTATCGATATTTATCAGTATTTACATGTCACGTGTATATAACACATGTATTTAAATCAATCATTTATAAATGTATTAGCACATGGTGAATATCAACTAAGAATTAACAAAAATACATATTTTCAGATCAATCATGCAATAACTAGTTGAGAAGGATGAAAATGGGGCGTAAAATAGTTTATACATGGCTATCTGTTGTACACATTCTTTTATCTAGACCACATCTGTTTGCCTTCGGATCAATGTTTGGATAAGACAAACAATGAAGAGTTCAATTTTCACTTAGAATTATGGAGTTGTAATAGAGTTGTTTAATGCTAGTTCAATTCTGGTGTTTTGTTTCTGGGAAAATGGAGTTTTGTGAAGTCACTGACTTTGGTGACAAAAGCAGAAGCAACAGTGATGAGCATCCCTTGGTTTGCTTTTGAAATCAAGATACAGTAGCTCCCCCTTCTCTAAGCAAAAGGAGAGCAACTCAGACATCCCAGTGTAGCAACTTGAACACCACACAAACCAAGCACACCTGGATGCTGACACACAACACGCTTGAGAAATCCCGAGCAGTTGACCAAAGCTCCACATGGACCGTGCACCCAGCACCTGCACTTTCAACAGCCACTAATTCTATATAGCAGCAGCTAGCAGCCAATCAACTCGGCCATAACGCACACAATGGCTTCAATCTCCCATGAAGGGTTGCGTTTGAACTTTGGGAAGGATCAACAGCAGGTCAGCCATGACACATAAAAACATAGCAGCCTCCTCAAGAGAATTACTGCACCTGTAAGCTCTGGATATGCAGCACTTAGCAACCGGCAAGTTCATCCTCCAAAGCATTGGTTAGGGCTTGTATCCAACTTCTAAAAAAAGTTCGATACATGAAGCAAGAAAATACAGAGCAGAACAAGCTATTTCCTAGCAAGGCCGAGAAGCTTTTCAAGCTCATTTGGAGGATTATGCAGTAGCGAATGATGGTAGCTAGTCCGAGCAGGTTGTGCACGCCAAGCAGCAATTGATCCGAGCCTTGCTGTAGTATACTAGAACAAAAAGCATTTCCAAGTGACCTGAGCTATAAATAGCGCTCCAAATAGCTGAACTGAGATGTCACCCGCTGCATGCCGAGCAAATGAAAGCTCCACCACATCAGCTCATAGATCATAGCAATCTGAACGCCCCATAACAGCCACGATACTCCAAGCATTCAAGGACAGCAGCTACAACCGATCAGCAGCCCACGCACCAAGTTTTACATGCCACTATGCAGCAGCAAGTTGAACTCCAAATGAGCAGCTTCTCTTTTGGACTTTAGCTTACCTTAATTCAAGGGAGCAAAACAAGCCCAAGTTCATTCCACTTCAACAACTCAAGAGCAGCAGCAGGCTGTAAACCATGTTGCGAGCAGCACAAGCAACAGAGCACGGCCAGTAGCTGCATTCCAAACTTATTGAGAAGCACTATCGAATCAAGTTACTTGAGCTGAGTTCCAACATGACAAGTCAAGTAGAATATCTTTTGAACTTCAATTTCAGCAAGTCACTTTTCTTTGAAGTTCCATGCACACAGCTGCTAAAAGGAACCCAAGTGACAGCAGCAACTGAGCACTCCACACACAGAGCAGGACAACTTGCCAAGCTTTGCCAAGCACCTCAAGTGGCTGATGTGATTTGAACTCTACTCAAGTGACAGAGCTGCAATTGATAACAGCAATAATAGGCCTTGAAATTTAATCTATAAGCTGATGTGCACTTCATTTTTATTATTTAGTTGAGTTTGCAAAACTTTATTGTCATAAATCTTTGTTTGCAGGCTGTGTACTGCAATTCGCAGCAGAGCAATCGATTTGGACAGCAACTAAAGCACTTTACGAACCAACCAAGCAGGTAGCAGGCCGAGAACTCCAAGTGACAGCAGATTGCTTTGAACAAAAAACCGGACACCTACAGCAGCCCCTTTAATGAAAGTTGCAGCAGACCTTGTGGAATGCTCCACTTGATTCCAAAATGCCAAGCACAATGCTAGCAACTGCGAGCATCCAACTACACCAAGGAAAGCTAAGATGGACATCATTTCTACACAAGTTGAAGCAGCCACGACACAAAACAACCAAAAACTGTGCCGCTCATTTGTGAAGACAGCAGCAGAACACCTTCACATACTCCATTTAATTAGAGCAGCAGCCCGTGCAACAGAGCGTCCAACATTGAGCATATCTTAGCATGACAGCCACCGAACAACTCTATGCATGCTCCAAGACCGAATTGAATTGCAGCAACTCCAAGCACGAAGAACCAGCAGCCGCAGCAGCTTCTTGAATGGCAATAAATCAACAGCAGCTCCGAGCTCCAATCATGATAGCTTTTTGAGAAGAGAAGAATGGTAGCCAAACCGAGTAGCTAGCAAGATCCGGCACTCAAAATTGCAGCAGCAGCACGTGTAACTCCACCTGAGCATTGACCAAATATGAGACTAGTGAGCCGCAATTTTCAAATTAAGAAGCAGACCAGGCCCATAGAAAACTACAGAACAGATGGAGTTTTGTACTTCAGTAGGGCCATCTCCAAAAAATATTATGAAAAGGGACTTGAGATAGAGGATAGTATGTGAGTAGGGTTTCCCGAATTTTTCATATTGAAGTACTTGCATTATGCCTTTAGTAAAGAAGAAGGCACGTACAAGTGATGTGCCTTCCTTGTTTTTAAAATACAAAGAATGCACAATACTTCTTTGCACCTTCCTGGGAAACATCCCCTCCCCTTATTTATTTAACAAATGCCCTAAATACATGTAAAGTAACGAAATATACATTGAAGATAGAGCAAAACAAGCTCTTAACACTAATAAGACTAGAACCTACAAGTACATCACAGAAGCACTTGAATTTCCACCAGTAAGATCTACAACTTAACACATCTACATACAGTCCGATAGCTTACCCAATACAACTAAACCTGTAAGATGAGTTAGAATATTGAATGGTGTAATTGTAGCGAACAAATAACAACAAGTGAATAGTAAGCCAAGGTATGATGTTATTTACAACATTTCTATACAAAGCAAAGAGTAGATGACAAAAATACATAATAAACTAACTAAGTAATATAAAAGTGTTTATATACAACTACTTTTTCTTAGATCTTATGAAGTGTTTTCCAAATCGAGTAAGCAATGATGGCCTTTGACTAAATGTTCCCTTAGATGGTTGAGGCTTTGATAGATGAGGAGGAATATCACTGAGGTCTTTGGGAAGAATAGGACTAAGCTATAATGGTGGTTGCTAGGTGACACCTTCCCCATGTCTAAAGTCTGAGTCCAATCGGTGTGATGCTTACTAGGAGCTAGCGGTGTATGCTAAAGAGAGATGCTATTGTAAGTACCTAGATTACAATACGAGCTAGAGTCGATGCTAGAGGTATCATAAGGTAGTTTACTGCTACTAATCTTACCCAAGTCAATCGAATGGTAAGATCCTGATGCCATGTCATTATTTCAGTATCCCTGACCATGGGTCTAACCTACTTAACCTCCTCTTATATGAACTTTATCCCTAGCTCGTGGGTGAAAGGAGGTATGGGGCCTGATGCAGCTGCCTTATGTGGAAATAGTATCAATTTGCCATGCTTCTCAAGATGGTCGAGGCCATTGTAAATCATCCCATGTGCAGTTTCCAAATCGTCAAATAGCCACACCTGACGGAGGGTATATGCCTGTATTACATGAAACAAACAAAGCTATGGTCATACATGATGCATTATGTGAAACGATGGGTTAAGAGGAAGTAAGCTTACCAAGTGTCCCATTACCGTACCATGATGAGTGATGTACCAGTGTGTATACTCTCTATACCAATCGTAGTAACCTGGATCCACACCTTGAGGTCCTTATGGATAAATCAACTACATCCAGCAGTTTGCCTAAGTGGCTATATATCACTAATGCGCAACCAACCAATCTATATCTATCATGCCCCTAAGGTCGATGCGATGTAGCTCCTTACCTGTGTTAACATCCATCGGAATCGTTTGAACCCTCCAACTTATCAAATGACACAATCCAAAAAGTAAAACTCAATAATCTTAACGTAGATGAATGGGACCCTAGCCGTCTAAACAGCTTGGCCGATACTGCAAAAGGAAGGTAGGAGTTGAATAAGATCCTTAGTGTATAACTTCCATACAACCTACAATGCATTAGAAAGGGAAGTGTATTAGTAATATTTGTATTCAAATACAACGCTAGATAAAAACATTGAAGTACCATTTACCTATCAACTTGTTTGTAAATTGAACATGGTCCGATAGGCATCAAAAACATGCATAGCATGGTGCGTAGTGTTGTACAATATTGTCCACTTGGTGGCTAATAGTAACCTATCCCGGTTGGTAAACCTGGTCCTATTGTGAAAAGCAATGTAAGGGAATCTATCCCATGCCCATATTTGTAAAAGTATAGCTGTATCGCCTATCTCATGTGCTTCGGATCATGTTGCTCCATATAGCTAACGATACAGCTATACCAAGCAAGCTAAACCCCAACTGAACGTCTTGGCAAATGGAAAATACTCTAAAAAGGGGAAGAACATCATGTGGACGAGCAATGACGATTTATCAACAAATAGGAAACCCTCCAACAACTGTAAGATGTATGCTCGCATATGCCTCTAGATAGTCCCATCATCCACATTGCGAGGAAGCATACTAAATCTCCTTCATAGCTAGGCCAGACTAACTTGCCCGCTTCTAACAATTGTATCTCTGATGTAAACCACATAACTAGCCACTTGAGATTCCAATCAATTGAAAAATCTGATTAAGCCTAAATTATAAAGTAAAGATAAAAATATTAGTAAAATTGATCCCGTAAGTTCGAATTTAAAAAAATAAGAAATAAAATAAAAGAATATAAAATTTTCAAATTTTAAGTATATAACTTGTTATTTATTGAAAATGCATAAAATGCATTTCGATAATTAACAAATTACTAGAGATAAATTATATATATACTAAAAATCATAGAATGACCTAAATAATATTTATTTGCATTATATATGAATTTACATGTAGGTAAAAATGCGCGTAATTACTTAAAATATGTGAAATGTGCTAAAATAATACTAAATAATTAAATAAAATTCATAATTAATTAATGAAAAATAAATAAAAATCATAAAAAAAAGGAATGATCCAAATTTGGGTCATGGTAGCTGGAGAAAATAAGAAAAAAATTATCCAATTAAATTAGATCAATACAAAAGGCAAATTGGAAAAAGATAAGGTAATTATCAAATCAATTTAATGCATAATAATTTTCCTAATGCTCTATAAATAGTAATAAAATTTTAGAAGCTCATTTGGTTAGTTTGAAGAGTGAGAAAAATAGAGAGAGGGAGAAAAATAAAGAGAGGAGAAATTGAGAGTAAATTAAGGTTTTAGAAAAAATCACAAGAAATCTGTGCAATTAGGGCTTCTAAGAAGAACCCAGACCCGACGAGTAGCTAGGAGTGGACGGCCACCACCACTATATGGTGGTGGTAGCGCCCAGGTGGATCGATACGCCCATGGCCAATGACAATGGCCAGAGCCACCCAAATCGGTGAGTTCGATTTCTAACCCGATTTTGTGTAATTTTGTAAAAATAGTAAATATTTTTAGAAAATTATGAACTTTGTTATACTAGAATATTTTAGTATTTAATTTTTAGAAAAAAATATTATTTTGATGAAAATATGTCCCGTGTTATATATTTCTTAAGAAATTATGCAAAACTAAGTATGTTTCGGTTTAGAAATGAATGACCTTAGGAATGTAGTTTTGAATCCAAAATTTTTTTGTAGACTACTTAGATGATATAGAATAGTGCTATGAAACCTGTTTTCAAAAATTAATTTGTGAAATTTTTTAGATAATTTTTAGGCCTTAAAATAGGGCATAAAATGGGTAATATAGAGTTAATTAAGTAATTAAATAATTAATTACTAATTTAGCGAATAAATATATGTTTTAGGGTATTAAAATCTGATGAAGTATGATACTTGTAGCATTTAAGGTGTTAGATGTAATTATTAAGCTAATTATGTAATAAATAAGTAATAGAGAAAAATTGTACATTTTAAGTTAATTTGGTAACTTAGGGTAATTAGGTGTAAAATCTAATTTATGATGAATTTAGACATTTTGAAATGATAATTGATGTTGGGAGATGGTAATTAGAGTGATAGAAATATTATATATGTATTATATACATAATAGGTGATAATACATAATATGTAATTATTAGAAATATAATAAATAGAAGATATTAGAATAAAAATTGATATTATATAAATAATAGGGATATATAATAAATCTGATAGAATCTTGTATTTATATAATTATATGAAAAATATAAAAATTCTTCACATCAGAAATAAATTCAGTAATTAATAAGGATTTAAGTGTACCAGGTAAAATAAAATACTAACTAGGGATAATTATGGTATTTAGGATATTTGAAAGTAATGTGATTAATTTCACATTATGAGTTGAAGCGAGTTTCTAGAGTTCGGGTATAAAACAGTACTTAAAAATCGAACTAGAACCTAATTTAAAAAATCGATGCGAAAACTGAACTTGAACTTGGTCCCAAACCTAAAATAATCGTAAAAGATTTGAAAACCTAGATAATTGAACATATTAAACCCTAAACATATTAAACCCTAAACAAAAGATAACAATAAGCATTATATGATAAAACCAACCTATAATAGTTATATGAAAAAAAAAAACTGAAACCACATTTATGTTATAGGGATGATTGGTGATGGCTCGAGTAAGTCGAACCTCGAGTAAGTGAGCGAGGAGTCAAGGTAAGTTGGGATTAAAACGTTGCTATATTTTGAAGGCTTAAGAATATACTTGATTGTACTTGTTAGATAGTTGGTTGTGTGCATATGCTTGATTACGGGTGATGTTATGATTCTGTTTATTGTTCTAGCTTGTATTGTATGATTTGTATGAAATGATTGATCACGCTAAATTAGATCTAATCAAATATACGACCTGTAATCATAATCGGACCTGTATGATAACCTATTAGGAGAAACTTAGGATTCTCCGGCCAAATACCGACTTCTTTGAAAGGGATAGCGTAGGATTGCATAATGGTCCTTTCTTCATCCTTAGTCGAACTAAGTGACAAGAGAGGAGGTTACGGCAAGGATTAAGTCAATGGTTCAAAAGTAGTCGCAGGAGGAGTGATGTCTCCATTACATAAGCCTGGGTTTGGTCATGAGCTGTTGCATTAACGGCAACTCCTCAACCTAGATTAGAGCGGGTGTAATTTCTCTAATTTCACAATGAGTCGGTCAACATCGTGCGATGGCATTTGTTTGAACATGCATTACACCAAATGATTTAGTTGATAACCTTATTTGTGTTTATGGTATAGTTTTAAAGCCTCCATCCTAACTTACTGAGCTGTGGTTACTCACATCCCTATGGACGTCGTGCAGGTGCTGGCTAAGAAGCGGCTTACAACTACTTTGAAGCTAGCAACTGCTGGATCCTAGGAAGTGAGGAAAAACATTTGATAAACAAACATATATTTTTAAGATCTAAGCTTTATTTTAGAATTTTTCATTTCTAAATAATTTAATAACTAGGAAATATATTATGGTGAAACGTTGTAAATGTTAATTGTAATAACCGAATTATAGTGTGTATATATATTTTCTCACTTTCTTAGGTTAATGATTTATTTAAATTACAAATTGTTTACTTTAAAGTGGGTTAGTCGTGGACGCCTTGTGTAGATTAGGTTTAAAATAGTGGTTATAAGGCCAACTTCTATCTTAGAATGGTTTACATGGTGAAGCTGTTACGACTCTATCGTTTCGGGGCATAACATCTAAGGTAGTCCCCAAGTAAACCCCAGACCACCTCTTGCTACCCTAACTATATGGGCCTAGTTAATGCATCTCCATCTACATAGAAACCAAATAGGATCTCTACGTCCTATGGTATGATGGGCATCTCCCCATGAGCTATATAGAAAGTGTGGGTCCTAAGCTACTACTACTCTACTAATACGGTGATGAGGTGATGATCAATTTAGACAAAAGGCAACCATGACACCATGAGGAAACCTGTATCCTCTAGGTATGGGATCGTGCAATCATCCAGTGGTATCTATGTAGTATCCTTCTAAAGGCTTGCCTTAACTCAACCCACTATAATATGGTCCAGTCCCTACATGAATAGACATTTTATATCTCGTTATCTTAGAAGATTATTAAATTGTATATTTTATCAAAGCAACACACATTATGCCATACTCGGAACTCCCATACATCCTGTGATCGATGACTAACTTGACCATATGCACAGAAGGGTTACCCGACCCTGGATCCATCTAACCTACAAAATGGTACAAAGATGGCGAGTTAATGATGTGCAAAACAAGAAAATAATACAGTATATATTCTACTATACATGAAAACAACATTATAGGCATTGCTCTATACCCTTCCTATTAAGTTATAAATACCTCCTCCAGTTGTGTCCTTCCATCTTATAAGCACTACAGCTGGTCTTATTAGCGGGCTCGCTTAAGTCCATCTCCATATGGTATCTCTTCTTTCTCGGTTTTCCCAACTCATGTTTTAGATATTTTTTGGGTATGAGAAATGGGTAATGAAAATGGGGCTAATCCAACTCATCACTTATCAGAAGAAAATGTCTATTGTACACTTCCAACTAATGGGACCACTTACACCATTTCCTAACATATTTACCAGTAGCGACTTTGATGGAATCAACACTCTAATCGCATGGGAACATAGGATTCTGTATATTTACTACCTCCTGTATGAACAAATCACCCTATTTGTATTCACGACATATGTTCGGCTGCCTCGTTTCATGACACCATTTGGTTTACGCCTCCATTTAGTCTTCACTTCCCATATCCCCTTATCTCGACTGTAACTCTTGATTGTATGAGTAGGAGCTCGCTTTGACCATGTGTTAAGCTTCTTCGTAACATACTTTGTAAACACTTACCTAGTGGCTATTCCTTTCTTTGCTTCGTCGACTCTTCTTTCCCAATAGTTGATGTAGTTGTAGATTATTTTCTTCACAAGTGAAGTCAGTAGCAATCCCCTAAAACATTTTAGTACGGCATTGTAATTCTTGACGATGTTTAAGGTCATATATACGAACCAATAGAAATCATCATGAGCCAATGTCCATTAGGGTAAGAACCATAAAGGTGCATCCTCCTTCAGTCGCCACATCTACTCCATCAAATGCTCGAATTTCCTCGGTTGTGCTTACATTGCAACAATTGTAGCTAGCTTCTTGCACAACAGGTCTTGTATACCTTATTGAAGTTACCTAAGACATGTCGTATGCACCACCTCTAAACTGCAAATGTTTCTTTCCAGCCAACATCATCTTTCTTAAGTACGCTCTTGATCCTTAAGTGCTTATCTATGATAAGGTAAATTATCTCTTCCTAACTACTAACTACAAATTTCTTTAATCTCTTAAAAAACCAGCCCCATGTCTCTTCGGACTCCTTATTGACCAGCGTAAACACTAATGGTACAATACAATTATTCCTATCCATAGAATAAGCAATTAATAGTACATGGCCATACTTTCCATATAGAAATGCGTCATCTATACATACTATAGGCCGATAGAATTGAACGCATGCTCGTACAACTCGAAAGTCTAGAAGACCCACTTCATAATTGAAACTCTAAGCACATTAGATCACCGCCACCTCCATACTACCTTTGTCCTTAGATTAGTAATTATCATTGCATTCAACAAAATAAGAAGCTCATTTTGTAGGCTTTTTCTCAATTATCATACACCATCTCTATAGCCTTTCTCTTGGCATCCCAAACTCTCTTCTTTGTTACATTATACTCGAACATAGTTAAGATAATTGCTTGGAGGTCTGTAATAACATATGTGTTGATTCTTCAATGTTTTTCCTCACTCACCAGGATCCAGCAGTTGCTAGCTTCAGAGTAGTTATTGCCGCTTCTTAGCCAGCACCTGCACGACGTTTATAGGGATGTGAGCAACCATAGCTCAGTAAGTTAGGACGGAGGACTTAAAACTATACCATACACATAACAAGGTTTTCAATCACTTATTAGGTGCCATGCATGTGCAAGCAAATGCCATCGCACGACGTTGTCCGGCCCGTCATGAGATTAGAGAAATTGCACCCGCTCTAATCCGGGTTGAGGAGTTGTCGTTAATACAACAGCTCACGACTAAACCTAGGCTTGTGTAATGGAGACCTTGCTCCTCCCGCAACTACCTTCGAACCACTGTCTTCACCCTCGCCGCGACCTCCTCTCCTGTCACTTAGTTCGACTGAGGATAAAGAAGGGACCATTTTGCAATCCCGCGCTATCCCTTTCGAAGGGGTCGGTATTTGGCCGGAGAGTCCTAAGTTTCCCTAACGGGTTGCCATGCATGTTCGATTATGATTACTGGTCATATATTTGCTTAAGTCCAGTTTAGGGTGTTCAATCATTTTATGCAAATCATACAATACATGATAGAGCAACAAACAGAATCATAGCATCACCCATAATCAAGCACATGCACACATCCAACTATCTAACAAGCACAACCAAGCATAATCTTAAGCCTCCAAAATACAGCATCATATTAATCTCAACTTACCTCGACTCCTCGCTCACTCACTCGAGGTCCGATTTGTTCAGGCCATCGCCGATCATCCCTATAACACAAACGTGGTTTCGGTTTTTCATATAATTATTATAGGTTCGTTTTATCCTATAACGCTTATTGTTATGTTTTATTTAGGATTTAAGATACCTAACTATCTAGGTGTTAAGTCTTTTACAATTATTCTAGGTTTAGGATTAGGTTCGTGTTCGGTTTCTGCATTGATTTCTAAATTAGGCTCTAATTCGATTTTCTAAGTAGCATTTTATATTCTAACCCTAGAAATTCTTTTCAACTCATAATGTGAAATTAATCACATTATTTCTCGCTCTCCTAAATACCATCATTACCCCTAGTCAATATTTTATTTCACCCGGTACACTTATATCCTTATTAGTGTATAGAATTCACTCCTAATGTGAGAAATTTTTACATTTTTCATATAATTACATAAATTCAAGTTTCCTATCAGATTTATTATATATCCTTATTATTTATATAATATCAATTTTTATCCTAATATTTTCTATTTATTATATTTTCAAAAATTACATATTATGCATTATTGCCTATTATGTACATAATGCACTGCTAATATTTCTATCACTTTAATTACCATTCCTAAACATCAATTATCATTTCAAAATACCTAAATTCATCCTAAATTAGATTTTACTCCTAATTTCCCTAATTTACAAAATTAACTTAAAGTTAACTATTTTTCCTTATTAATCATTTACTACATAATTAACCTAATAATTACATCTAACACCCTAAATGCTACAAGTATCATAATCCATCAGATTCCAACATCCTAAAACATATAATTATTCACTAAATCAGTAATTAATCATTTAATTACTTAATTAACCCTAAATTACCCATTTTATGCCTCATTTTAAGGCCTAAAAATTATCTAAAAATTTAAAAAATTAATTTTTGAAAACGGGCTTCATAGCACTGTTCTATATCATTTAAGTAATCCACACAAAAATTTTGGGCTCGAAACTACACTCCTAAGGTCATTTATTTCTAAACCGAAACATGCTCGGTTTTGCACAATTTCTTAAGGACCCTATATCACAAGACATATTTTCATCAAAATAATATTTTTTCTAAAAACTACATACAAAAATATTCTAGAATAACAAAATTCATAATTTTATAATAATATTTACTATTTTTACAAAATTTCAAAAAATCGGGCTGGAAATTGGACTCACCGATCTGGGTGGCTCCGGCCACTGCCGGCCTCCGTGTCCTTGTCGTCCGGCCTGGGCGCTGCCACCACCGTGTATTAGTGGTGGCCGTCTACTCCCAGCTGCTCGTCTGGTGGGGGTTCCCGTTAAAGGCCCTAATTGGACAGTTTTTTTTCTAAACCAAATTTTCCTCTCAATTTTTGCCTCTCTCTAATTTTCTCTTATTTGTATCTGTCCAAATGAGCTTCTTAATTTTTCTTGCTATTTATAGAAAATTTTTGTAATTATTATGCATTAATTTGACAAAACTTTGCCCATTTTCCTTGATTTTTGGCTTTTATGTTGTCCAAATTTTATTGGTTGATTTTTCTTTTGCTTATCCTGACATGCTACGACCTGATCTTGATTCATCTTATCCTCTTTTGATTTTTTTTTTATTTTTCCATAATTAATTTATAATTTTCTTTAATTATTTACTTAGTTTTTGGCCAATTTAGGTAATTTCGCGTATTTTTATCTACATGTAAATACATGTGAGGTACACGTGAACATTCCTAATTATTATTTTAATCATTCTAAAGTTTTTAGTATACATATAATCTATCTTTAGTAATTTATTAGTTATTTGATTACACTTTTCGCATTTTCAGTAATTAGTACTTATTAGGCTTAAAATTTGAAAATTTTATAGTCTCCTATTTTATTATTTATTTTCTTAAATTCAAGTTTACGAGGTCAGTTTTACTAATATTTCTCTCAATAGTTTATAATTTGGGGTTTGATTAGATTCCTTAACCGATCGTCCAAAACTTAAGTTCTAAGTTCAATCCTACGGTTAATTGGCTTAGTTTTGGGGTTTACAACATCTACAACCCATTTTCTCAAAACATAGGTAATGAACATACTCCAAGAATTACAAAAAGAAAACATGCAAATAGATTCAAATTTGAACTTACTCCAACATGCACAAGAATCCAATCCAGTAAATTTTTTAGAAAAGTTAGAGAAAAAAGATGAATAAAAAACTTACTTAGATTCCTGAAGTAATGAGAGTAGTAGAAATCCTGAAATTAGTGTGTTATGTGTGAAGGAAGATGGAGGGAAGAAGGAAAAGTGAGCAAGGGGAGTTCGGGATTGTGTTGATAGTACTGGATGTAAGAGAGGAGAAAAAAAAATTCAAGGAGAAATGAATGTGAGCAAGATAGAGATGTTTTTTTATATATTAGTTGAGATACAATCGTGTCTCACGGTCGTATAACATTTTGTGCATGCTATAAGTTTTTCCGCATCTAGTAATGACATGGTCCAAGACACGATCATATCTCGTGATCGTGTAACTTCCTGTGGATCACTTACATAAATTACCTGGAATTCACACAGTTTAGGACACAACCATATCTTATGATCGTGTAATAATTTCTTTTTAACTTTTAACTTTTATTATTTTTATTTTAATTAATGTAATCCTAGCTTAAATGCATGAATTCTAAAATAAATAGACTTAAACAAACAAAGGCTCTAAACTAAAAAAATGAACCAAAGAAATCTAATGCAAAAGATTAAACTTAAAAGGAAACTTATTATGTTGCACTTATTCATTTTGAAATTTCGTTTAGCTTCTAGGGCGTTGCTTTGGAAACCCTATAGGGGACGTTGTCCCCTTAACCCCTGCCCGCTAACCGACTAGTAGGATTGCCATATGCGTAATGCAACATAAAAGTGAACTTGTCCCTAAAATGAAAGATAAAAGTGTTAAAGTGCTAAGATAAATAATAACAAACTACCAAAATAACCTACCAAGTAAAATGTAAAAAGAACTTAAGTTGCCTCCCAAGAGTGCTATATTTAACATCGATAGCTCGACATAATGCATGGTTTACTTACCTTCATCAGAGTGGAGATGGATCTCCATCCTTACCTCACTTTCGAACCTCCAAACAAGACTTGAGTTACCTTTTTTCCATTGGTATAGCAAATTCTCTTGTTGAATTGCATAACTTCTACTAAGTTTCTTCTTATCATGCCACTTATCAAACTTGTATTACTTGAGTCCTTTCTTTTTGTCTGCTTTTCTCTTAGATGAAGTGGTTGTCGGTAGCTTTGAGCTCTTCACTATAAAAGCATGTTCTAAGTAATCTTCTAAGTGTTTCTGCCCTAAGACTAGTGATTTTTCTTTGGAAGGCTCTAACTTTCCTTTGTTTGATCAACAAAATGGTTCGATCCTTATCTTTACTACATTAGGTTCATTAGCTCCCAAATGAGCTGCAGCTTTTGATTGATTAAGGGTTTTCACAATTACCTCATCTCCCGATTTTAAGCAATTGTTCATAGGTTCTTTGACAAGAGTTTCCTGCACATATTCAATAACAACCGCATTAAAGTATCACCAACATAAATTATATCCTCTGAGTCACTAGACTTGTTCATCGAATCTAGATTTGAGAAAGCAATTTCCTCATCTTTGACCCTTAAGGTGAGCTTATGCTCACTACTATCAAATATAGCCCGAACAGTAGCTAGAAAGGGTCTACTTAGAATCAACGGTACCTCGAGATCCTCATCTATGTCAAGGATAACAAAATCTATAGGGAAAGTGAATTTATCAACTTGCATTAGAACATAATCTATGATGCCTCTAGGGTATGTAGTGGACCTATCAGGTCATTGAATGCATATATTTGTTGGTTTAGGTTCTTTTAACCCTAGCTTTTTAAACAACTTAAATGACATTAAGTTTATGCTTGCTCCTAGATCTACCAAAGCATTATTTATCGACAACTTTCCAAGTACATAAGGTAAAGTAAAACTCCTTTGTTCTTGTAATTTCTTTGGTAACTTTTTCTAGAGTAGTGCCAAGCATTCCTCGCTAAGAGTTACTGTTGAGATCTCTTCTAGCTTCCTCTTATTTGACAATATGTCCTTTAGGAATTTTGCGTACTTTGGCATCTGCAATAAAACATCAGCAAGAGGTAAATTCACTTATAGTTATTTAAAAAGATCAAGGAATTTATCGTATCGTTTGGTTGGATCAAGGCAGTCTTGCTTAAGTCACTATGGATATGGGATGGGTGACTTATATTAGTTCACTTTTTGTGGCTCTACACTCTCTTTTGATCTCAATGGTTCTGAACTTTCTGTGCCCTTGACCTCCACTTTTTTCTCAGTTGCTTCCTTATCCTTCTTCTTCTTAACTTGTGGCTCTCTACCAATCTTTAGAGTCATTGCATTAACCTGTTCCCTTGGGTTCGTTTCAATGTTCCCATGCAGTAATCCTTGTTGTCGTTCATTCAGCATCCTTGCAAGTTATCTAATTTGATTTTTCAAGTTGTGGATAGAAGCTTCATAATTCCTTAAAGAAGCCTTTGTTTGTTGCATTCTAGCCTCGTTAGAATGAATATATTTTTCCAAGAAGCTTTTCAACTTCTTCTCTAGAGCAAGTAAGGGTGGTGCTGGTTGTTGAAACCTTGGTGGAGGCAAATTTGGTCTTTGTTGAGGTTGATTCCTTATCTGCCATTATTGGCCTTAACCTTGATTTTGACCTCCCCATGAAAGATTTGGGTGATCTCTTTACCCTGGGTTGTAGGTGTTACTATAAGGATTATACTGGGGTCTTGTAAGTTTCCTTAGAAAATCAACACTTTCTGTCTGCTCGTAGCCTACAAACCCATCTTGAATGAAGTTATTGGAGCTATATTATAGTTATTGTGAACCAGTCGAGAGGGATTCAATTTTCATACTCAACATCTCCACTTGAATGGCTAGAGACTGTACAGCATTAAGCTCAAATATGCTTATGACTTTTTGCTTCCCCCTTGAGTTCTCCCACTGGTAATTATTCATGGCCATGCCTTCTATCAGAGCCTGGATTTCTTCAAGTGTCTTAGTATTGAGTGTACCTCTGGCTGCTACGTTTATCATTTGTTTAGTAGAGGGGTTGAGACCATTGTAGAATGTTTGCATTTCCATCCAAAGAGGGAGGTTGTGATGTGGATACCGCCTTAACAAGTCCTTAAAGCACTCCCATGTGTCGTATAAGGTCTCACTCTCTATCTGGGCAAAAGATGAGATGGCGACTCTAAGCTTTGCCATTTTCACAGGTGGATTTTCCACCAACTCATTTCAGGTTGTGATAAAATTCCTTGTCAAGGAATTTAACCATTACTTAGCTTAGCTACGTAAAGAAAATAGAAAGAGGCATAGCCAAATGGCATCATCAGTTTCCCCATTAATCTTGAAAGTATCACATATTTGCATTGGGATCTTCATTTTAGAAGCCGTCAAATTAGACAAACTATTGAACCATCCGAATAATGTTTGGCTAGATCTCAAAGTTATTGGCCATTTGATGCAGGACTGGGAACCGGTTAATGACGGTTAGGAGTAGTCTGATATGGTTTGATTATGGTCCCTGTTATTGGCTACGATGTTGTTAGGTAAGCTCTCGTGATCAAATTCTTGTTCTACTACTTGACTTTTGACTTCGCCTTCAAACAACTCCACTTTGTCTTTCAATTTAATTGGAGATCCTTAGTTTATTGCCTTCACTGTTTCTTTGACAAATAATTGCCTCAAATTGTGTAAAGCCATCCTCTTAATCATAGGATTAATTTCAATTAAATCCTTTAATTAGCTTCTTATCATGCACTACACCAAAGAAAATAGAGAATTTAGTCAAGATTGCACTAAGAAAAATAAAATAAAACAAGAAAAAGAAAATAAATCTAGAAAGATAAAGAAAAATTGGTTAGATTAATAAATCTACTAGTTTTCTTAATATCAATAGTCCCCAGCAATAGCGCCAAAAACTTGATACGAGACAAGTGTACCTATCAATTTATAATATAGTGGATTGAGTCCAAGTGTCGATTTCCCAGGGACTTTGACTACTAGTACTTACTAGGTCTCTATCATTTAACCGACAATTTAAATTTCAAGAAACATAAAGATGAAAATCTAAATTACTGCTAAAACTAAATTAAAGAGTAACTAAGATGAAATTCAAGAATTAACAAGAACGCAATTTAATTAATTCAAGATTCAACATTGTACCTAGATTTTGTTTCCCCTAAATCTAACATGTGATTTTCCTAAAGATAATATAATTTATTATTTAATTTTTCTTGACCGAGAGAATTCTCTACTAAAATTAATTACTTTCTCAAGTCAATTAACCCTAATCCTAAAATCACCTATTAGACTCTCTTATCAATATCATGATCCAAGATCGCATTATTGAACAATGAATTATGTACACTTTAATTTGAAATTCGAAAGAATTTTGCAAATTCTCTCTAATCTTGCAATAATTCTCATCAACTATGCCTAAATCTAATCTTATAAGAAATCTCTCGATTCTCTTATAAGATATCAACCTCTAGATTACTATCCCTGAAAATAATAATCTAAATCATGAAGCAACATAGTTAAATCAAGAAATTAATAAAGAACTAAATCAATCAATACTAATCATGTCACATGAATAGATCTAGGTTTCACAAAACTTAAATACTAAGATTTTACTCATTAAATCTAAAATCAAAGTGTAGAAAGTAATGGAAAGAATCATCATGAAATCTAAAAAAAAAATTGAATCTTTAACCCTTCACTTCTCCTTGCTTTCTTGGTTGTTCTTGGCCTCAAAAACTCTCTTAAAGTCGTGCTAAAAAGTTTTTTTCAATAAACCCTAACAAAGCTTTATATATGAAGAATTAAAAAAATTAGATCGGCTGGAAAAGACACGACTGAGGACATAATCGCGCCTTTCAATTGTGTAACAATTTGTGCTTCAAGTTTCTCTCTTCTTTTTTTTTTTTGTATTAAACTTGGAAGCGATACAACTGACGATGTGATTATGTCTTTTGGTCGTGTCATAGGCTGTGACAAATAAAAATCAACTCCAAATTCGCCTGGAAGCAACACAATCACGTCATTCAACTGTATCTATCTTCAAACCTTCATAACTTGCTTATTTTAGCTCCGATTTCAGTGAAATTTGTTTCTATCTTCTCGTTTTCTCATGTAGATCGTTTCAAAACCAAGAAAACAAATTTTACTCAATTAAGTATTATTATCTAAAAATAAACTCAAATATGAAGGAAAATCGTTAAAAATTACTAAATAAAATATGTGCAATTAAGAACTCATCAATTCCTAGCAGGTTGGTTCTCTTCGGATTGATCACTTTTGTTGGAGCTCTGTTTAGCCATATCTCTTCTTTGCCTTGGCTCTTTTCTTCGGGCTCCTTGGTTCACTTTGAAGTTAATGCTCCTGTCATTGCTTATCCTTGGCTTAGGTTGGTTTTCTCTTCTCTTCGGCTTGGCAGCTCTTCTTTGCTGTCTTGCATCATTATCAAGCTCATTGGAGCCACTTTTATTGGGGGGTATTCATTCCATCCTTTCACCTCGGCCAACATGTCTATGGCCTTTGACTAATCCAGTAAGTTCCTGGATAGAATCAGTGAGATTTTGAATTTGATATTCCATGTTATCAATACATCTCCGTAAGCTTCTATGAGGACTATCTCCACTATTATTGATACTATCTTCCAACATTGTAGTCCATATAATAAATTCCAGAGAGATAAAATTTAATAAATACGTAACACACTCAAACTGTACTTAACTTGGAACTGCTACTAAGATGATTCCACAAATACCCCTATAACAAAATACAACTAACAGTAACCCAAAAATTACTGTTACTCTATTTCTATAGCTACCCATAGCTAATAAACAATACAGCAACTAAAATCGACTACTGAAATTACTGTTAAGAACACGAACAACAAACTTTACTAAAGGACGATGATTAATAGAAATGTTCAAACCACGAGTCAAACTTTGAAGAACATGAACACACATATCTCCCCAAAGCTTTGATACCAACGAAGTTGATGTGTAATCTATGTAGTGGGTCTTTAATGCCAACGAGGCTCGAATGGGAAGTGAGAATGTGGTTTTGACTGCGAATGTGTATGAATATCACACACCAAGGCACAAACACAATCAAGGATTAAGCTCGAAATGGGATTCGATACAACTCACAAATACTAAATATTACTCGAGTTTCAAACGAAAGGTTAGAGGCGACTTATTAACTCGCTCAAATGAAGGGTTTACCACAATTTTAAAGGAAAAATTAATAAGAACATGAGAGATTAAGGAGTGCAGCATACTCAATAATCCGAAACGCCAGCTTAAGGGGCTTAAGAATGTCCTTACTTCCAGAAGGAACATTTAAGTGTAAATTCATTGTATGAATATTCTTCACTGTCTATCTTTTTTTTTTTTTTATAATTACAAATATTGCTATTCATAGTAAATCCTAAAGCTTTAGTAGCAAAACTGTAAATAATATATAAGGCCTTAAACCCTAAAGAATGACCTATAATCAAAATAACAAAAATATTTACAAAGTATACAAAACTATGCACTTAACAGAGTGGTTAGCAAGTAGTCATCTGAGTTGTTTATGGGCCCGAGTAGGGGCCTGTTAGCAATCCATTGTCCGAGCAGGGGTGAGATGTTTAGAAGTCTTATTGTGCTTGGTTGAGCTCCCAGTGAGGTTGGCCCACAATTGCTATACTAGTAGATTGCTTGGTGCGAACTCTCTTGTGCTGTGCTAAGTTGTTCTTTGGCCTCGAAAACTCAGCCGTATGGTTTATAGGCTTTTCGGCAGATGACAGACTTAAGGTTGAGTAACTCCTTTTCTTCCCCTCGGTCTTTTGGTATTAGCTCAGCCTCGACAAAAGCAATTCCACCTTGATTTTGAACAATTTGGCATTGGGTTAAGATAGGTTGGCTTTAGCTTCTGGCAGGTCGGCGTTGGCTTGGGGTAGGTTGACCTCAGCTTAGAGATCATCGTAGATTGATTCCTATCATGAGATTAATAGCTAATCTCTACAAATACCTAAATCTCATCCCCTACTTAGGGAAAGTTTTGGCACAAGTACCATTACTTTACTAGATTCTTACTCTAAAAAATCAAACAATTATTCATATCAAGAATGTAATCCCATTCTTCACAAATTGCAAGGTTTGATGCTATTGAGCTTTCCACTTATTACAACTTGTGTTTAAGCCTTTGAGATTACCTACTTCTCGTCCTTATTATTCTTCACTCGATCATCCCATACGTGTAACTCAAGTCGTTCCCTTTAGTCATGTGTGGCATAACTCAGCATGCAACACACACATGACTTCTAAACTGAACTCTTACACCTATAAATCCCCATTACAAAAAGTGTTAAATAATCATTTATTACTTGGATACATGAATAGTCATTTAATGATGAAATTGATCTCTTTTTCCTCAAAATACACTTAAAAAATATTTAATATACATCCTATACTTATTACAACTCTTTTCCATTCCCCAATAATAGTTATTACATTACAACCTTAATCCATTTAACAAAGTTAATGAGATGTACATCTATGCTCAATTTCTTAAATGAACCCTACAACAATGATTGGTAATCAAACTGCAATTTAATCTTTCATATATGTCAAGTACCAACCAAACAAAGAATGTCTGGAACCTCTAGACTTTGATGGTAGAGCTTTTGGTTTGAAGGAAAAAATATAGAGGAGTTATTTGATACTAGGCTTAACCTTAAGTTCATTTTATAAACAAACTCTTTAGGCCATTGGTAGTGTCCAAAGAATCTAACCTATTTAACAAATATGTGTTAAGAAGACTTAGCTTGGTTGTTCGGAATAGGGATCACTGGATTAGCTCATTTGCGCTTGGCTTTTCTTAGTTGGTTCGCACAAATAGAAGATTGATAGATTTACCTCATGCATGAAAAGACTAATGAGGATTTATTCACATAAAAGGCTTAGTAAAGAAGATAATTACATTAACGACCAATTCACTTTGCTAAATGGAATAAGAGGGTTTCGATTCATAAGGAATGGAATCAAATGGACTCCTACACCTTTACTTTTGCACATATTAAGCATTTTACTACACATTTTCCTAAGTGATTTGCCTAGGATCCAATTAGTAAGGTTTGAAATAACATGAAAGGTTTTGTTCAAATATGGTGGTAGATTCAGTAGCCATTAATCTAATGTCATCTAGTGGTGTTGGGCAACATGGGTTGTACAGTCAACGATGATTGTATAGCGGTGGTGGGTCCATGGTAGTTGTGTGACAATGGTAGGTCAACGGTGGTTGTGTGGTGGTAATAGGTTTGTCATGAAGAAAACAACAAGGGTAAGATGAGTTTTTTTTTTCACTTGAAATTGGGATTCTTATCTTTCATCAAGAAATTCATATTACTTGATTTTAAATAATATGGATTCCTATTGAATTACGATTCTAAGACAAGAAACGGAGTGAATGGCATAATAAAGAATAAAGGAGGAACGATATCCATTTCTCCTAAGTGAATGAACCGTAAAGCATAGATGCATCTTACCTTAAGAACTACATATAGATGCTCCTTCCTCTACATTTTCATCATATAAAGTTTTAGAAGAATGTAATCACACCACTAAAGTCTTACTTTAAAAGATCAAGTATATAATTATATTACAATACTAGCTTGAAAGCTATTGGGAATTGCCTTGCTCCTCCCGCCACTCCTCTTTAGAATCATAAACTTTATGTGTGTTCAAATCATTACTTCTTCATGGTCATTTGAAGTATGATAACACATGCAATATACGTGACTAGGATCATAATACTATGAGAATGTGTTTGAAATTTCAAAGTTTTTATGTTATGTTTGGTACGTGGGAATGGTCTTGAATTAAATGAAATGAAAGCCGAAATGATAAATCATTTACTATATTTAAACATAGCCATGAAATTGAATTGAATTAAATGACACTAAATGTGTAGATAGTATTAATCGTCAAAAATGCCCTTAATTATTTTATGTTATAATTTATTTGAAGATTAAATAAATAATTTTAAGTTAATATAATTAATGAGATTGAAATAAAATGGTGATTCCCTTTCTAGTCAAAATCATTGATTTTATGGTTTTAAAATGTATTTCCAAACATGAGAATAAGAATGAAATCTAAATTCGATGATTCTATTCTTGTACATTCCTATGTACATTGAAGGATTGGAAATATGAGATAAGATTTTCGTTTTTTTATTTGAGGACAAATAATCTACTAATGCTGTCTCTTCTCGTCGAGTTGTATAATGTGAAGGAAAGTCATAACAAAGCTTCCACTAATCATTTTTATATGGGGCGTTTAAGATAGGTGGCTAATTTGTCCAAAATAGCTTTTGCAAGTTGCATTTTAGTCTTCTTTTATTTTGCCTTGTTTATTTTTTCTAATTTTTGATATATTTTTAATTATTCACATGGGATGCATTACTACATCACACTTTTCCACAAGGTCAGCAGACAGTAGCCGAAAAAGCAAAATGCATGGATCTTATGCGTGGTTGTAAATGAATCTGGTTAAATTTTAAAAAAATACAGTGTCAATATAATTTTAATGTTTCATTGGAGGTGATTGATGTAACTTATCGTAATATATTTTAAGAAAATCCAATTTTTCTTTACTTGCAAAAATTAGAAAATAGCCAAAAATCCCAGTGTATAATAATGGAATTGATGAGAGAATAGTCCCTAAAGGCAAAGCCATAGGTTTTTGCCCCAACCGTCGTTGATACATTACATATCCTTCCCAAAGATTTAGGTTTGCGTTATAATTCCATCTAATATTTTTAAGCCGTCCAAGAAATTGAATCGATAAAAAGCATGTTAAACCAAAAAGGTTGATGTAAATTTAAGTCCGCTAGCTTTCAAAAAGTATTAACCGCACCAAGCAACAATTTTGCTATTTTCTTTCAATTCTTTCTTTTTAAATAATTTTCCCCGATCATTTGTTTCAAATCTTCTGCTAAATGATGCTATTTCTACTTTATGGTTTATACCTTATAGAGGGAGATTTAGAAGTATTATTGAAACGAATAATATTGGGCTTGAGCTTAGCTCAAATTTGACTAAATTTTAAATTTTAAGCTCGAGCTTGATTTGAAAATATATAGGGCAAGTTCAAGTTTAACTCGATTAAACTTGAATTTTTTATAAATTTTTTTTAATTAATATTATATTCGCTTATATTTAGGTAAATTTGAAATATATTAAAAATTATACCAAACTCGATTATGCTCACTATTTAAAGCTCGAGCTCAACTTGTTTACTACCTGAATAGCTCGAGCTTGAGTTGAGATCGACTTGACTATCATGAACCAAATTTAAATAAAACTCGAGTCGAGTTTGAATAGTTTACGAACTGACTTGGTTTATTTACAACACTAAATGTAGCACTTATAGCTCCAAGGGTGTGGTTTTATACCAATGACTCCATTTTGTGCTATCTAATTATGTTATTATAGTAGTGAAACCATTAATTACCAACAAAGAAAATTTATAGCCTTCATCTATATTATTAAAGTTAAACTCATTTTTATAATCGCTATTTGATGTCTTTATCAAATAACTTATAAACATTAAAACAATTATATAATATCTCTCTAAAATCACCTATTTGGGAACTTGAATATACTTAGAATTCAAAAAATAAAAAGAAAAGAAAAACGTTTATTGTCAATGTTTACATTTATTTTAGCCGTAAGGCCATATTCATTTTTCCGTTTGAAGGTAAGGAAGATCATATTTTATTTAATATTTTGCTAGTAGTATTTTATTTTGTCAAATGTCAACAAAATAAGTAGTTAGAAACTAGTTTAAAAAAATCATAGGAATGGCTAAGATTATTTGTTTATTTACTGTTTTTAATGCAACTATAATACGAATGTATACACTTGCTAGTTTTAATTAAGGTAGTCATAGCTTGCTAATACGCCATTCAAATTAGGAGTGGGAAGGTATATAATAGATATAATATGACACTTGACATGTATCTCATTCTATAGATACAGATTTTAAATTTTTTATATTCAATACCTACCTTGTGACATCTTGAAACCAATTTATATCTTATAAATTCTATAGGATATAGGGTACTTGATGGAACCTTTATTTTATTTTTAAATATTGTGAAAACACATAAATAATATCAAACATGTAACTATACTAATGGACCAAGTAATAATAATTTGAAAAGTTTTTATGTTTATAACTCATCTAACTATAACAATATGAAACTTTGGTAAATAAAATAGAGAGTATTTCTGTAACTAAAAAAGTGTAGTTTTAAGATTTTATTATTAAGCTAGACTTTTGTTATTACTTTTTTTAAAGTTAAGAAAAACAATAGTATTAATTTTTATTTATTAATATTATAAGGTGAGTATATGATATCATGAAATCTATACTAAGTACGAATTCCAGGATTAATATAGTTATCTTGATGTTTTACTCGTATCTTATCTTATAGGATTAACTTTTAGGACATTATTACTTAGAACTTACTTTGTGACCCTTTAGCGTTACTCGCTTAGCCGGAACCTACCTACTGGAGCAGATTCGGGTGAGTTGCCAATATGATAGAGTTGACTGTTCATCCCTAGTCCAAATTAAACATATTTGAGCTTACATTGTTAAATATACTTAAAAATTGAAGTCAAATATTACAAATTGAGAATAAATATTAGAGGTGATAAATGAAAGATGTAGTTGGATAGGATATAATATCTTATATGTACCATAGTGTATAAATATATGTTCCCAAATTTCAACAATGAAACTTGCCTTATAATAACTTGAACTATCTTGAAATTTGTATATTATAGAAACTATATGTTACAGGGTATCATCAATGTTTCCACGATATCGTATTTGTTGAAATCACATTAAGACACTATTTCTACGATTTAGAAAAGTGACAAAATAGCACATCCATAAAAAAGATGCATCGTCCATCCATGTAGAATTTACATTTATAAAAAATTTAACTCATTCATTTAAAATAAATAATACTAAGTCCATCACAATAGGCTTACAAATATAACATTTGATGAAAAAACATAGCAGTAAAGGTAGACTTAATATTGGAGAAGAAATGTGTTGAGAGAAATGGAAAATAAAGATATAAATATAAGATAGAAGTGACGTGAAAAATAAAGTGGAAAATTCATATAAATTACGGGGTTAGATTATAATTTATATGTTTGTTTGTTTTTTTTTTCATTTTATGAGAATTGAAAAGGTAGAACTAAGATAATATTTTACGTTTGTCATTATGTAATAAATTTTACAATATAAATATGAAGTATCATGAAATTTATATTTCTTATATCTTAGAGTACATATTCAACATAGGGGTACCGGATCTTGAAGTGCTTTCTCCATATCCCCTATGTGGATAGGTTCCAAAAAATTATATTAGAAACTTATTATTGAAAATTCACCTATAACTTCATGAATCAAATAGGTACAAAAATATAAGAGAGTTATTGACCCAAATAAATATGCATCGATGTGATTCAACTTTAACTTAGTTTGATTGATGTTTAATAAAAAGAACTGGTAAGTTAAATAAGAAAGGAGGTAAATAAATTGGGGTCTTGATAATATGCAATTGGGTGTATTTAGTTATTTCACATCTTAACATAAATATATATATATATATATGATTGTATTAATTTACTTATTATTGGATGCACGTTTTTCGAGCATGTGGTGCCTATTTTTTTCTAGTACATTAGATATTCTTGCATGTAATACGTAATAGAAAGATGTGGCTCAATTTCATGCAAATAAAAATTTGTTTACTTCCAAGTCTGACTCGTTACGGAGAAAACAAAGGTTACGGAATAATAGTGTGTTATTGCTAAAAACAAAATACATAACAATGCTATTTAATAATATCAAAGGGGTGGTGGCGCAGTTGGCTAGCGCGTAGGTCTCATAGCTTTCGAGAAATCCTGAGGTCGAGAGTTCGAGCCTCTCTCACCCCAATTCATTATTTTTAGCACCCGAATCTAAACATTTTAGCGACAAATCAGGACATGTTTATTACTGAGGAAATAGATTACTGTTCATTATTTTCTCACATTTTCCTTCATGAGAAAGAATATGTAAACTGGGCGACAATGTAACTTAATTTTTTTTTGGACTAAATGGATCACAGCCAACCCAACTGGAAGTTAGGAATATAGTCGAAAGGAAGTCTTATTAGACCCCTTCGAGAATTCATTCTTCTTGGTGGCTACCCCCTCATAGTTTTGAGTGGGCCTTTGCGACCGGGAACAAGAAGTTGTTGCGGTGCCAGTAGGGATAATCAAAGTCTAGAGCTTACCGATATTTTTCCATTTCTTCGGGATTGTCCACTCATAGCACGATGGAATTGTCCGATTGTAGCCCGACATGCTGCTTCAATGGCTCGATATGACAGACGACCAGCTCTACAACTTTTAGTGCCATATCTTCCAAAATTAAGTTGTGTACCGTTTGGTTTGCAACCCCTACTACATCTGCCTTTACGATATTTACTATATTTCGTACGTTTTAGATATAGCACGTCCCTTTTTTTTATTTTTGACTATATGAAATCCACACTTTGACACCTAAGATTCCGTAACGAGTAGATACTTCCGGAGGAGCATAATTGATTTTCTGGTTAAATACATTACGAGATGTTTTTCCATACTTTCCGCAATTCAGTTCTAGCTATTTCTGCACCTTTTGATCCACCTGAACAACATATACGGATCCCCGCAACCCCCTTTTTCATTACTAATGGAAGCACGAATCGATGTCTGGTTTACTGCCAATATTGAGGCGTTCAAAGAGATTATACATTCAGCTATTTTCCAACAGTGTCCACATTTTAAGCTATATTTTGTATTGTCCCAAAAAAAAAAAAAAAAAAAGAAAAGAAAGAAAAGAGAAAAACATATTTGTAGAGCTGAGTAGAAACGCATCTTGCTTGAATTGTAGAGGCCAAAAATCTGTTTCATAGTTTTTGAATGTGAATCTGCATATATAGTCGTACAGGATATACGACTTCGTTTTCCGCGTTGCTGTTTTCGGTTCTGTTTGCTATCTCCTCTAATGAAGCTACTAACATCAAAAGGATGTTCTTCTGTTAATTATGAACTAAACTAAAGGGATGGAGGAACTCATGATTTAAACCTTTGATTCAATGAATTTCTTTGAACTGCATCAACAAAGCAAACACCGAATCCGTGTTATTTGAATAATTGGAATATTTAATTACTAAATTTTTTGAAAGAAAAAAAAAAAAAACAAAAACGATGCATTAAAAAATGAGATATTGATCGATAAATAAAATATGATCATTCTTAATAATTTTTCATAATATTTAACTATTTTTTAGAAATAATGAATATTTCTCAAACTCGATCTCTTTAAATGAGTTCCTCTCTACATCAACAATTTAATAAATTAAATAGGAGATTGGATGGTTATATGGTGGCCATGTTGAAGCGATTCATCCGTTATGAAATGTTATCATCCTCCCGCTTCCAGCAGCATGCGAACTCTGAATAAAATTCAATCCAGCTGCGAATCAGCCATACAACAAGACGGGATGCTACATATTTGCTGATCATTGTTTTCCACGTCCGTAGATATCACAGTTTATCTAGCATTTTTAGGGGATATTGTTCATGTTCTCATACATATTACATAGTGACCCTGACAATGGGAGAACACGTTTTTGTATCAAGAACACTTTTCCCCAAACCTAATAATTGTTAGACCCTCGCTGCAGGTACCCTAAAAAGTTAATGTAATTAATTTTGTACACGAACTTATAACTCCAACTCCGACTATGATATGATACGGTTGTAAATTATTTTTATTGGAAAAAGTTAATGTGATTAATAAACGCGTCAAATACTGTTCGGATCCATCTACATAAATGTGTCCTAATTCCTATTTGACAAATTACACGTTGATAAATTCTCAAACCTATTCAAAATTAGGAGATTTTATTTCTCTTACTTTTTAACCCTAAGTTAAAACTTCTAGAACATTTGTAGCATAATTGATAATTGGTTGGCTCATTTTCTTTTAAATATTCTCGGTTTTGAAAGAATCAACTAATTTTAAATAGGGCTCGGTTCACTATATTGCATCTAACTGATTCTCGATTATCACGATTTTTTTTTTACTACCTCAGAATTTATTAAATAAGTTTAAATGGTTGTCATCCACAATCCACCACGATATCTAACTATTAGTCAACATTAACCCTTAACAAAGCACTGCAATGATAAAGTGTCTATTAAATCATTTTTTTTTTTTGGGGGGGAGGGGAAGATACGTTGAATTTTTTTTTAAAGGAAAAAAAAAAGTTTTTTCTATCTGAACCTGAATAAATTTTTGCTTAAGAGCAAAAAATTACACAAAATACAAATGTTTAATACCTGCGGACTGCGGTTGCTCGTCGGCTGCTCAAGAAAAATACAAAATAAATGTTGGCTAATTGATTGGGAAGAGGATGGACTCGTACAAAGCAATAGAAAAGTAAGCTTGATAAAGTCAGCTATGCTACAATGACCAGTGAAACAAACGAGAATTAGTCTTCCCAAGAGTTGGGACTTCAGGAATTTGATATTTATTTAAAATTTATACTAATTTACTCATAATTTATATTTTCACATGAACAAAATTTAACGGAAAAGAAAACGACTTGAAATTATAAAGTCGGCTAAACAGATTTAATAATGAACATATTAAAATATCATTTATATTTTATACATTTAAAAAAATATATTTGTAGTAATATATTCGTAATTATTTATCTAAATGCAACTATGAGTTAAACGATACTCGGAGAGTTAAAAGACAAACGTATTCTCATTAACAACCAAACACAGGAAAATATATTGTTTTCGAAAAAATTTTCTAGGAAAAAACATTGTACGCTAACAACTAACCAGTGGCTTTCTTAAAACAAATAAAAGTTTAATTGCAAGAAGATGGACAAACCCTGGAGCACAAGGGAGATATTTTTGTGGCAAGAGGAAAGTGAGCATCAAATGCTCAAAGCACCTACAAAAAGAAGACAATAACGTGAAAACAAAATATTTAATACCGGAATATTATTCGGTAAATCAAGATAGAAATTCAAATCAATGTGGATCTTATAAATAATATTTAAAAGAAAAATTTAAGATTTTTTTCAAATGAAAATAAGAAGAAGAAAACTTTAGGATAAACTGGGAAGACTTTTAAACTGATATAGTAACTTAAAAACCCTCATAAAAATTAAGTTAGCTCTTAACAAAAGTAGTAATTAAATGATTAACTTGCCTTAGTGTAACCTAATCAAAGTCCAATGAATTGGAATTGTAGGATTGTTTTGCTATTATGGCTGTTTGCTTGAATACAAATATCTTCTTTTGGTGAGGTGAAGGTCTTTTATAATTTGCACACTTTTATAAGCCATACATTCTCTCTATACACACACAACAACAACAACAACAACTATGGAATCTTATCCAGTATCTGGTGAAGTCCCCTATCTACATTAATCACGTTTCTTGTGGTTTTGTTTAACTTGGGTCGCCGTCGGTAGTAAAAAGTCCAAGGCCCATGCGAAAAAGACAACCCTTCCCACCCACAATTGAGCATACCATGCACATGTCCGTTGTTCTATAGCTCACTCCGGAACAGTAAGATTGGTTACGACCGTTTATCTGTTCACATGGTTTTGAACCGGAGAAATGGGGTAATAAGACTTTGGATTCGGCCACACAAACACTAAAACACAGATGTATAGAAATTCAAACACGGCATAACATTGCAAAGGCTGATCGGATTCGGAAAAGTAGCGTTGTAAGAAATTCAAACGATACGATGGAGTAAATCAAACTTGATCCTCTCATTTTCTAATAGTTGTTACAATAGTTGGGGACGAAGGAAAAAAAAAAGGAAAACAGCATAAATAATAATAAAAATAAAGAACAGATTAATTAATTTATGATCCTTCTCTGACAAAAAAAATAATAATAATTTACAATCCTTACTCGATGTAATTTGCTTTTTATAATTAGACGAACAGAAATTGGACCTCCGTTTATAAACGGAAAATGTTAATATCTCCATTGCTAACAGCTGTAAGAAGAAACTTTTTACAAGTTGCTGTTTATTTTCCTTCTTATAAAGTGTTTAGATGTATTTTACTTTATTTTTTAATTCTATACATTAACCAGGTAATTGTTAACAAAATTCTTTATGGAATGGACTCCACATCGATGGATATGAATTATTTATTATTTTTAGTTACTCAAACAGCACCCTGATGAAGTAAACTACCAAAGAAACAAAAAAGTATATAGAAAGTTAAAATTTAGGTAAATTTTATAGTTTCATTTTTCATCTTTACTTATAAGTCCACTTAATGCTAGGGCTAAGCAAAAGAATCATAAACCATGAATCAAATCAAACCAAACAAAAAAAAAAAAACGGTTTTTTTTTTGCAAACTATTTGGTTTATACTTTAGTTTGATTATATATAAACAATTTGTGATTTAGTTCGAGAAAACGAACCAAACTATATCGTTTATTCTTTATCATAATTTTGTGTTAATTATTAAGATTAAGTTGAGTAAATTTTATTTAAAATTTTCTATTTATTGGAGAAAAAATATTTAATGAAAATTTAATACAAACAGTTTGAACCGTAAATCAAACTTAACCGAACTAATTTTAATTAAATTTAAAAAATTTATGAATTAACCCATATGGTTAGGTTTGACTACTAAAAAAACCGAACTGCTATATTAAGTTTGGTTTGATAAGGAAGGCAACCGTATCAGACCGAACCGCGCCTATACATGCGCCAACCCTACTTAACACCCTACCTTTTGGCATGGGCATTAATATATCAAAATCAATAATATAAAATGTGCCTTTGAAAACCTAATGTCTTTGTAACTATTATGAAAACTAAATTTAAGTTTTGTGTATATAGGATCCCTCGGTAATTAGACTGTTGACGACTTGAGTCTCCCACATTGAGCATATAAATAGGTAAGTTGGGATTATAACCTTACCGCTTCGTTGAGATATTGTATTAAAATATCTAAAAACTCAAGATTATTTCTATTTTGTGCTTGTAATTAATTGTTTGTACGCATGTCATGTATATGTTTGGTATTCAGTTATGACAGGGGTTGAACTCCTTGATGTGTTATTCTATATGATCACATTGTTTCTGTATTATATGTTACACTCCGAATAGGAAGAGTTATAACAATCCCACTGTGATTAAACTTAGATAGAAGCTAACCATACAGCTGCTATTACAGATATAGTCCATAGGGCATGCACAACTCAATTAACTTCAAGCATCCCTTCTAATACTTGTGGGTAATCAAACTTGTAGTATAGTTTTATAAAATACTTGTTCTATGTAATATGTTATTTCATAACACAACAGTATTTATATAAACGTATTATATTCAAAGTTATAATTTACAATCAAAGTTTACCAAAAAGTTACAGGTTTTATAGACTATTTATAATAAGTTAAAAAACTAGTGGGTATCTTAAGAAATTCTAAGTTAGTTTCCTCAACTTTTTTTTTTTTAAAAAAAAAAAAGAAAAAAGCCCAAGTTCAGTTGATTCTTCGTTCCTTACTTTCCTGGTTAACAGCACACTAACCTGAGGGTGGTGGTATCAGAATATCTTAGTCTTAACTCAATACTTGCAAAAGACTTTATGGAGATGTGAGCACTAGTAGCTTAGTAAGTAAGACGGAGTCACATTGTCGAGAGAGATTTTTTCTATTTTCTTCTATTTAAAAATTAATTTCTCATTTCCTGATTAATACTAAAGCCTAATCCATTTAACATTAATCTTCGACTAAAGAAATTGAGAAATTCCGGTTTTTTATTGAAAATAATCTTTGGAGTCGCCACTCGACCGAAGTCTGGAAAAGAAAAGAAACCGTAACTAATTGGATGTATTGATTATAATTTGTGTATCGGTCTTTAATTTCAATCTTAAATGAAGAATCAGAGGGTTCCAAGTTCGGGGGCTAATCTATTAAACCCTTAACAAGTACTACTATTTACTTACTGAAATTAGGATTATTTTTTTAATTATAATATTTAAAAAATTAATAAAATAAAAAAAGAACCTAAGTTTCTACATATTTTATCGTCACCCCGAAGGTACCTACGTACTCGTTAGCCGGATCAGACGATCGTAGTTCTTAAAAAAAAATCTTTAATGTGTTGATTTATTTTAATTTTAAAAACTATCCAAGTTTACATTTTTAATTTATTCGGTTTATTTAAAAAAAAAATCTAAAAGGGTCCTAACTCTTGAGTGTTGTTATTTTAAAAAATGCTCTAAAATAAAAAAAATACTATTTTTCAAAGGGTTTTTTTATTAATTCTTTATTCAAAGAAAAATAACTTGCTATGTGATAAATCTTTAAACAAAACCTAATCCCTAAAAAAAAAAATATAACTAATCCTAACAATCCTTAAACTAATATATGTTTAAATCCATATAACCATTACTAAATAATCATCACTTAAATCAATATTTAATCTATACAATATTACAAAACTAATACTAAAGAAATATCCTAAACTACTATCAACAAAAACTATGCTAAATCACTAAAGGTATAATAATAATATAATATAAATAACATAATATAACAATAATTGAAAGAACCGAACAAGATGAAACCTGATTGTCATTTGGGGTTGACAGTGGTGATGGATGCTGCTGTGTTCAGGTCATAGGCTTGCTATCTTGTTTACTTGATCGGTACAGGGATTGGTCGGAGACGCATGCAGAGCATAGCAGCGACGAAGTGCGATCAACAATGAAGCTTGATTGTATGTAGCGTGTGCTGTGTCACGCTTAGGTGTATTAGATGGAGCAGGCGGTGATGTGCTCGTGAATCATGTGTGGGGGTGTTTAAGGACGTGCTCCTGTGCAGTGAAGGACGGTGCAGTTCTTCGTGTGAAAGCTGCTGTCCAGGTGTATGTTACAGCAGTGAAGTGGACTTGTTGCTGGCGTAACCGTGTCCAACGTACGTAACCAAAGCGATCCCTATAGCGAGGATGAAGGGGCTGTATGAGGATAGGCGACGATGTGGGTGGAGTGAGGAAGGACCGGTTGATCGATTGACTGGAGCTTGGTGTGTTCTGATTCGCGAGAGAGGATGAGGATAGTAGATGGCTGTTGGCAGCTGCAGCGCGTCCTTGAGCTTCAAACGAGAGGGTGATTGTTGCATGGGGGCTTGCACAACTGCACTGTTGCGACTATGGACTAGCAGTGATGGTTGAAGGTGGAGTGCCGTTCGTGTGTCACCACTGTTCGGTGACTTGCGACTATGTGGAGAAAGGTCGCGCACAGTAAGAACAGGTTACAGTTCGTTGGGAGATGATTTTTTTGCACAGCAGCTGATTGTGGAGATCAGTATCACTGCTGCCATGGAGTGTTCGGTTGGCAAGTACAGCAGTGTGGATGGGGGTTGTAGTGGTGGTCGGGTAGGCGTAGCTGCTAGACGAGGAGGATAGGCACTGACGTGTCGTCAGAGAGAGGATGGACTACCGTGGCTGCTGCATGGAGAGTGGAGTTGGACAACAGCTATGATTGTGCAGCCGAATCGCTTGAAGTGTGGATGTGGGGCTGCTGTTGTTGTCGCGATTTATGTATTCTGCTTTTTTCTACTGGATGGTCTCCGTTGTTGCTTCCCCGATGGATTTCGGCCGCTGCTATTTTTTTTTTTCTTTTTTCTTCTTTTTCCGACTACTCGAGTTGACAGCCCTTCTGCTATGAACATAGGTTCAATAAAGTAATAGTGGGAGATTTTGCGTGTGTGTTTATATAGTCTAAACTATATTATTTTAAATTATATTTATCATATCTAATTCGATAATTAAAATAGATTCAAATTTGATTTAATTAAATTCATATGACATAAGTACTTACTTAAATTCGAATCCAAGACCTCAAACTAAATCCATCCCAAATATTCCGATACTTATCCATTAAACCGTTGATCTATATCTTGATATTTATTACAATTAAATTATATTTAAATTATTCAATTCTCTAAAATAATTTTTTTTAACTAAACTAAAACTAAAAACTATTTATTCTAAAAAAAGTTATTTCCTAAAAATCTACAAAATTTTTATAATTTTTCCTTTTCTTATTTTTTTGGTATTTTCATTATTTGTTAATTTTTATTTTTTATTATTATTATTTTTTTTTAATTAGGACCCTTTTTATAAAAATAAGACTTCAGATTATAGAGGGGCAAAAATTAGGTGTCTACATACATGAATACCGAATAATCATAATCAAGATTTTTAATTATGATAAAATGCAATGCAATCAATCAAATGAAACATCATACAATATTATTTGATCCATTGTAAGATTAGAGAAATTCCATTTGCTTTAACTCCGATGGAAGAGTTTTATCGCAACTTGAATCAGACCAAACCCGAGCTTGTGCAATGGAAAACACCCTCATCTTATGAACGCTTTTGAATCACGGCCCCCACCCTTACTACAACCTCCTTACTTGTCACTTAGTTCGACTAAAAATGGGGAAAAGACCATTTCAACTATCCCCATCGAAGGAAGTCGGTATTTGACCTGATACTCTTAGTCGTTTCCCCTAATGGGTAATATGCATGTCCAGTTTTGTTGTAGTCGTATAATCATTAATTATATTTAAGGGTAACCAATTAAGTTCATACATTACAAATACAATGCAACATGCAAAATAGTTTACTAAAGAGTTTAACTCTTATTACAACCGAGTATCCTACACACACATGGCATGTGCATAAGCAACTAATTACAAACATAACCAGAAGTACTCCTTAATCTCTAGATACTTTAATACAGTATTCTCACAAGCGGTGAAGCTACAAATCCCAACTTATTTGTTTAGATGCTCACTACGGAAGGTTCGAGCTGTCAACAATCTGACCACTAGGAGATCTTATATACATAAAATCTAAATTCAGTTTTCGTAATAATTATAAAAACATTAAGGTTTGATCTAAAAAGGTTATATATATAAATATATTATCCCAATAATATATATTTTTATTATTATATATATATATATATATATCGAGTTGAGTTGTTAATTATTGATAATATACGTAATTTATACTATTACGTACTATATATTGTTTCAATTACATCGAAATGTACATTTAATTTATTAAATCACATTTTAATTTCGATAGGGTTACCATAATACGTACATTCTAGAATATTACAGAGTTATAGGTTATATTACCTAAGATTATTCGATTTTAATAAAATTAGTATCTAGGTTTATATAAACTTAAAGATATGTATTACATGTCTTATTTTTAAAGATAACTTTTAACGAATAGTTTGAGTTTTTAATACAATTATGTATATATCTATATAAATATTATAGTATTATTTGTAATTTAAGTTATAAACTGTATTTTACTTTATTTATCAATATAATGCTATAATGTAAGTTTTATCTAACCTAATACATATACAACATATCCCAATCAGTAAAATATCATTAATTATATTAAAAAAAATCCTTTTCTTCTAATTTGATCAGTGCACTCATACATAGTTTTCATTCAACTATTTATTTCATTTTGATCTATTATTACTAAAAATACGTCTTAATTTTAAATTTAAGCTATTTCACTATGTAAATTCATAATAAATAGCTTGGGTTACTAAATAATTCCCCGAAAATTTTTATAGACTCCTAAAAATATGTTGAACTCAGCTATTACTTGGTTTCGAGTTTTTGACTTATAACCTATATATTCGTAATTTCGATTTTACTCTTGAATTATTCTAAATTACTCGATTACAATCCTTTTTGCACCAAACTAATTTCAATCTAACCCTACTTGTTATTATTCACTAGAGGTCAGCACATGTCCATTTCATTATTTTATTTCATAATTTCCTATTTATTTCACAATTTAAGCTTATTTTCGAGCTATTTTTAAGCAAAAAATGCAATAAATATAAAAAATATTCAAATAAAAATTATGGCTATATAGCAATTATCTATATATTATATACATCCTATACAAAAAATTTAAGCTAGAAACAACATCATTTAATACATTTATTTTGTAATTCAAATTTTGGATGAATAGCAGTTTTCTTAAGCAAGTATATTAAATATTAAATTTTTTTAAAAAATAAAATATCACACAAAAGTACGTTTGAAATAATCTAATTACAAATTTTTTCATAATTTTTTAGGTGGATTTACTATTTTTTTTTAAATTATCAAAAAATAGGATGGAAATCAACTTAACTATTCTTAGATGTTACAGTGGTCTGCGGAGGTTGAGTGGTTGTCGGACGGCCTACACAATAAGTAGATTGCCTGGGGACAGTTGGGTTTCAGAGCAGATTCAAGGTAAGTTTAGGTTTTAGCCTAGTACGAAATTTCCTTTGTTTTTCTTATTTTCTTTCTAAATTTTTCTATTTTTTATAAATTCTCTCTATATTTAGTTTGGATTCAAACTTGCCAAACTGGAACTAGTCATCTATGTTTCACTATTTATTGGAGTCTTTTGCCGCTTGGGTTTTTTTCTCTTTTTTTTTATTTAATCAAGCTTGAGGTGCTCTCTTCTTCTTAATTCCCCTTATTGATTCAGCAACCTAACTCTTACAGCATACTACGCAAATTTATCCAGCTAGATCCAGCAAGTTCTAATGCTTTTTAGATAAGCTTTGTTAAAGAATTGCTTAAATATTAATATTATATATGTATTATATTACGATTTAGTTATTTTGTTAATATACGAGTATATATCTCATGTATATATCACGTGTAGTATGTAAATAAACTCGCATAATTATGATTTTGACATATTTTTTATTTTTAAGATATGTTCTCTTAATTATTCGCATGAATTCAACATATTATATATAATTATGTAATTTATGATTAATTTACGGGTATAATTTTTATTTATACTAGGTATACTCATAAAAATATAAGTATATTCATATGGTAAATTATACTATATTATCTTATTTTATAGCTTAATTAATTTATCTTTAAGTTCTCATCACATTCCGAGCAATTTGGTATAATATTAAATAATCATACTTCTAAAGGTAAAATTGGGATTTTGGATCGATATTTTCAAAATATAATTTCACTAAGTTACTTCACCTACTTTTCTATCTTAATTGTAATGTTTGGGCTCAATTGGATCATTTCCCTTAAAAGCCTTAAAATTAGGCTTGATTGTCCTAAACACAATTTTAGGAAGCTTACATTGTATAAACTTGTTTGGTCACTCTTCCTTACAACTAATAATTATTTGATTACCATGAAACTGGACATGATAAATACCCATTAAGGGAAACGATTAGGTGTATCAGGTTAAATATCGATTCCCTTCTATGTGAATAACTAAGTTGAAATAGTTATTTCCTCATTCTTAGTTGAATTAAGTGACAGGCGAGGAGGTCGCAGTAATGGTAAGGGCTGTGGTTTGAAGGTGGTTAAGGGAGAAGGGTATTCTTCATTGCATAAGCTTGGGTTTGGTCTAATTTAAGTCATGATAAAACTCTTCAATCCAAGTTGGAGTAGATGTAATTTCTCTAACCTCACAATAAACCGGATAAAATTATACGATATTTCATATGATTGATTGTGTTGCATTTCATTATAATTAATAATTTTACTTGTGATTGTTTGGTACTCTTCTAACTTCGTCTCACTTATTAAGCTAACTGTGCTCACATCTTCAGACTTTTTTATAGGTACTAAGTGAAAACTAGAATGTTCAGGTACCATCACCCCCAATTAGTGTAGATTAGAAAAGTGAGAAACGAATAATCAACTAAACTTGGGCTTTTGAATTTTAAGGAAACTAATGAGGAATTCCTTAGGATGTTCGCTAGTTTTCTAACTTGTTGTAAATAGTTTACAAAACATGTGGTTTTTCGTAAACTTTAATTATAAATTATAACTCTAAATTTGAGATACTTATGTAAGTACTGTTGGTGGGAACCGTAACTAAGAACAGATAAGATTGGTTGTTGGATGAGTTCAAGTCTACCGAAAGATTAAAAGGAGTAACGAAGAAAATGTGTGAAAGAATAGTGGCGAATGAAAGCTAAGCAAAACCTAAGAACAGCTCCACAGGATATGATGTACTAATAAAACTTTTGAGAACTCATAGCATAATTTGATATGATACACGAATTGGTCCAATGAGGTTATTCGTCACCTAACCTTACATCAAGAAAATGATAAGAGTGATGCCAAACGTAAAATAACAGAATGTATACACCAAGAAGGAAAAATACTCAAGTATATTAATGATAATCTGTCTACCTGTGGCTTACAAATATAAAGGATATTTGTACCCAAGAATTTAGGGTAACTTACTAAAAGGGGAAAAGACAAAAATGGGTGTTATCCTAAAGTAGTAATGTACAATAATATAAAATGGTAGAAATTAATGTTTACAAAAGCAATAATTAGTGGGGTAGATTTGACACGTGTTCCTTTACACTTGGGATGCTATATTAGTGAGGTTATTAGAAGATGTAAACAAAGTAGTATGACTAGCTAGCTTGTCCAAGCAAGGACGGCTTTTGTAGTCTGGGGTCTCTCTCTCAGCATAGCGGCAAGGGTAATGCTGAGTAAGTGGTTAGGCATGAGGGAAGATTGGATGCTGTCTCGGCTATCCATTTCTTAGCATTCTATTTATGAGAGATTGGAAATAATTTGACATGTCTTAAGGAGTGACTTGTCAAGGAAGTACTTGGCTTTAGCAAGAGTCGAATAGAGTAGAAGAATTTGTCTTGTCGAGCCTTTTAGTCCTCAGGCTTGATTGCGGGTCAAAGGGTCAGTAAATCAATTCTTATCATTCCTTCTAGGTTGATTTGGATTTGGGATCAAATCCGGATGATCTTCAGTCAGTTCTCCGTCAGGGTAATAAGGACTGAGGTCGGCAATATTGAAGGTGTTGGATACCCCATAATCTTCTGGCAGCTCCAACCTGTAGGCGTTATAATCGATCTTCTGGAGGATTCTAAAGGGTCCTTCAGCCCGTGTGGATAATTTGTTCTTCCTCTTACCTGGAAATCGTTCCTTACTGAGGTGCAACCGTATTAACTCTCTTGGCTGGAATTGTTTAGCTGTCCTACCCTTAGTCTTCTCTTGCATTCTTTTAACAGCTTGGTCGATGTACCGAGTGACCTTGTTATATATGTACTGAAGGGAGTATACTTTAGCTAAGGCGTCAGGGTCCTCTTGCACTGGTATTAATATAAGGGTGTGGTCGAGGGGCAACTCGAGATTGAATCTAAAGACCACCTCGAAGGGAGTTTGCTTAGTAGTGTCATGTATTGTTTAGTTGTAGGCAAACTTGATCGGTGGCAAGTAGATGTCCAATCAGCCAAGTTCTTGACTACTGTAGCTCGGAGCAATGATCCTAAAGTACGATTAACCACCTCTGTTAAGCTGTTAGTTTAGGGGTGACATGAAGTGCTGAAGACTAATTTGGTCCCTAACCAACACCATAAGGTTCTCTAGAAATGGCTCAAGAACTTCGGGTCTCTATTGGAGACTACACTATTATGTCCCGAAGTAGCAGAGTCGTAACAGCCCCGCTGTGTAAACCATTCTAAGATAGAAGTTGGCCTTACAACCGCTATCTTAGACCTAATCTATACAAGGCATCCACAACTAATCCGCTTTGAAGTAAACGGTTTGTAATTTAAATAAATCGTTTATCTAAGAAAGTGAGAAAATTTTTATATATACACTATAATTTAGCTATTACATTATTAAAAAATAAAAAATTCTAAAATAAAAACTTAGAATTTAAGAATATATATTTATTCTTCAAATATTTTTCCTCACTCCCCAAGATCCAGCAGTTGCTAACTTCAGAGTAGTTATATACCGCTTCTTAGCCAGCACCTATATGACGTCTATAGGGATGTGAGCAACCATAGCTCAGTAAGTTAGGATGGAGGACTTAAAACTATACCACAAACATAACAAGGTTATCAATCAACTTATTAGGTGTAATGCATGTTCAAGTAAATGCCATCACATGACGTTGTCCGGCCCATCGTGAGATTAGAAAAATTGCGCTCACTCTAATCCGGGTTGAGGAGTTACCATTAATGCAACAGTTTACAACCAAGCCCAGGCTTGTGCAATGGAGACATGGCTCCTCCCGTAATTACTTTCGAACCATTGACTTCACCCTCGTCGCGACCTCTTCTCCTGTCACTTAATTCGACTAAGGATGAAGAAGGGACTATTTTGCAATCCTGCGCTATCCCTTTTGAAGGGATCGGTATTTGGCCGGAGAATCCTAGGTTCCCCTAATGGGTTGCTATGTAGGTTCAATTATGATTACAGGTCGTATATTTGATTAGGTCCAATTTAGGGTGATCAATCATTTCACACAAATCATACAATATAAGCTAGAACAACAGACAAAATCATAGCATCACTCATAATCAAGCACATGCACACAATCAACTATCTAACAAGGGCATAATCTTGCATAATCTCAAGCCTCTAAAATACAGCAACATATTAATTCCAACTTACTTGGACTCCCTGCTCATTCATTCAAGGTCTAACTCGCTCAAGCTATCGCCGATCATCCCTATAACACAAACGTGGTTTCAGTTTTTCATATAACTATTTTATGTTCGTTTTATCCTATAATGCTTATTGTTATGTTTTGTTCAGGGTTTAATATACTTAATTATCTAGGTCTTAAGTCTTTTACAATTATTCTATGTTTGGGGTTAGGTTCGGGTTCGGTTTCCGTATCGGTTTCTAAATTAGATTCTAATTCGATTTTTAAGTATTGTTTTATACCCGAACCCTAAAAATTCATTTCAACTCATAATGTGAAATTAATCACATTACTTCTCAATCTCCTAAATACCATCATTACCTCTAATTAGTATTTTATTCCACTCGGTACATTTAAATCCTTATTAGTATACCGAATTTACTCCTGATGTGAGAAATTTTTACATTTTTCTTCTAATTACATAAATTCAAGTTTCCTATCAGATTTATTGTACATTTTTATTATTACCATAATATCAATTTTTATTATAATATTTTCTATTTATTAAATTTATAATAATTATGAATTATTTATTATTACTTATTATGTATATAATACACATCTAATATTTCTATTACTCTAATTACCATCTCCTAACATCAATTATCATTTCAAAATGTCTAAATTCATCCTAAATCAGGTTTTACACCTAATTATTCTAATTTACAAAATTAGCTTAAAATTTACTATTTTTCCCTATTACTCATTTACTACATAATACTTCATCAGATTTTAACACCCTAAAACATATAATTATTCACTAAATCAGTAATTAACCATTTAATTACTTAATTAACCCTAAATTACCCATTTTATGCCCCATTTTAAGGCCTAAAAATTATCTAAAATTTTCAAAAATTAATTTTTGAAAACGAGCTTCATGGTATTATTTTATATCATCTAAGTAGTATACACAAAAATTTTGGGTTCAAAACTACACTTCTAATGTCATTTATTTCTAATCCTAATCATGCTCAATTTTACATGATTTCTTAAGGACTATATATCAAGGGACATATTTTTATCAAAATAATATTTTTCCTAAAAACTACATACAAAAATATTCTGGAATAACATGTTTCATAATTTTCTAAGAATATTTACTATTTTTACAAAATTACACAAAATCGGGTTGGAAATTGGACTCATCAGTCTGGGTGGCTCCGGCTACCACCGACCGCTGTTGTTGGCTGGTCCAGGCACTACCACTACCGTATGGTGGTGGTGGTCGTCCACTCCCAGCTGCTTGTCTGATGTCGGTTCCCCTTTATGGCCCTAACTATACAATTTTCCTTTTCTTTTTTTTTTCTTTTGTTTTTCTCTTGAATTTTCGAAGCTCTCTATTTTTTTTACTCTCCAAATTACCCAAATGAGCTTCTGAAAAATTTGGGGCATTTATAGAGCTTCGTGGTAATTAATGTGCATTAAATTGGACAAGACATTATTCAAATCTCTTAATTTTTTACTTTTGTGTTGCTCTAATTTAATTGGTTGATTTTTTTCTTATTTTCCCCAGCTGCCACGACTCAATTCTGGACCATTTCTTATTTTTCCTTAATTAATTATGATTTTTCTTTAATTATTTATTATTATTTTAGCACATTTCGCCTATTTTAAGTAATTACACGTATTTCTACATACATGTAAATTCATATATAGTACAAATAAATATTCCTAAATATTATTTAGGTTATTTATGATTTTTAGTATACATATAATTTATCTTTAGCGATTCGTTAATTATCGGAATGCATTTTACGCATTTTCGATAAATAACGAGTTATATACTTAAAATTTGGAATTTTTATATTTTTTTTATTTTATTACTTATTTTCTTAAATTCAAACTTACGGGATTATTTTACTAATATTTCTAGCTTTACTTATAATTTAGACTCGATCGGATCTTTCAGCCAATCGAAACCTTGAGTGATTGGTTGTGGGGCTTACATACACTTTTTGGTATGTTGTGTATCCACACAATTTCCTGCAAGAAAAGAGAAGCAATAGCCAAAGTGTCATTAGTCTTGGTGTAGAGCATTAAGTGTGCCATCTTATTGAACCTATCCACAATGATCATTATAGAATCTTTAGCTTGGGTAGTTCACGGTAGTCCAAGAACAAAGTTCATGCTCAATTCAGTCCACGACCTCGTTGGAACAGGTAGGGGCATTGCTCCCCCTTATTCGCCTTGCCACTTGGCCTTTTTGTACACAGCACAACTTTCGATAACTTGGTGCATGTCTCTTCTCATTCTTAACCAAAAGAATCAGCCACTCAACCAAAATCCACCAAGAGATTAGCTACTTTATTAAGTCTTTCGTCGGTGCTTTTAGGAGTTCCCTAAAACTGTCGTCTATGGTGGACAACTCCATTGTCGTTGCCAGTACCAACATTCATACTCAGGTTAGTCATTTTTCCTTACAAATTCAAAACTCAAACGAACACTTCAAGAAATTAATAGTTAACAACACAACGCTCAAATAAACATAATAACTTGCTCTATTTTACACATGCAAAACAAAATATAACAAAACTTCAAAAACACACTTCAACTACAAAACCTCCTCTCTAATATCGAGATGGTACGAATCATGATTAAGAATAGATAAGGCCGGTCGCTGGATATGTCTAAGCTTGTAGAAAACTTGAAAGGAGTGATGAGGCGTGAAAGAATAGTAATGAATTAAAGTTAAGCAAAACCTATAAATAGCTCTAAAGAATATGATATATTAATGAAACTTTCAAGAACTTACAGCACAATTTGATATGATGTATAAATTGATCTGGTAAGGTTATTCGTTACCTAATCTTATTTAAGGGAAATGATAAGAGTGATGCTAAGCGTAAAATAACAGAGTGTTTATACTAAGAAGGAAAAATACTCAAGTATATTAATGATAATTTGTCTACCTGCGGCTTACAAATATAAAAGGTATTTATATCTAAAAATTTAGGACAACTTGCCTAAAATGGGAATAAACAAAAATGGGCGTTACCCTAAAGTAGTAATGTACAACAATACAAAAGGGTAGAAATGACTATTCACAGAAGTAATAATTAGTAGGACGAATTCTACACGTGGTCCTGTATACGTGGAATGCTGTATTGGTGAGGTCGTTAGAAGATATGGACAAAGCAGTACGACCAATTAGCTTATCCAAGTAGGGATGGCTTGTGTAGTTTAAAGTCTCTCTCTCGACATGGTAACAAGGGTAATGCCAAGTAAGTGGTTAAGCATGAGGGAGGATTGGATGTTGTCTTAACCATCCATTTCTCGACACTCTATTTGCGAGAGATTGGCAGTCATTCGGTACGGTTTAAGGAGTGACTCGGTGAGGAAGTACTTACCTTAGCAAGAGTAAAAGAATTTGTCTTGTCAAGCCTTTCACTCTTTGAGCTTAGCTGCTGTCGAGCCTGATTTTTCAGTTTTCTATTTAAAAATTAATTTCCCATTTTCTGATTAATAATAAATCATAACCCATTTAATATTAATCCTCGACTAAAAAAATTAGGAAATTCTGATTTTTTATTTAAAATTTTTTTTGGAGTTGTCACCCAACCGAAGTCCGGAAAAAAAAAAAAACATAATCAATTAGGTAGATTGATTACGATTTGGCTACCGGTCTTTGATTTCAAATTTGAATGAAGAACTAGAGGGTTCCAAGTTCGGGGACTAACTTATTAAATCCTAAAAGGTGCCACTATCTATTTACTGAAATTAGGATTATTTTTCTAATTATTATATTTTAAAAAATAAATAAATAAAATCAAAAGAGAGAAAAAGAATGACCTAAGTTTCTACATATTTTATTATCGTCCCGAAGGTATCTACGTATTCACTAGCCAGGATCTGACGATCGTAGTTCTTTTCAAAAACTTTAGTGTGTTAGTTGATTTTAATTTCTAAAAACTAATCGAGTTTACGTTATTACCAATTTAGTTTTTCAAAAAGATTATAAAGGGCCTTAATTCTCGAATGGTTTTATTTATTTTTAAAAAATAATAAATAAATAAATTTCTATGTGAGGAATTCTAAAAAAAAAACCTTGATACTAAAAAACAACTAAACTAATATAAATACATATGTCATATGTTATAAACTTAACTAGCTAACTAATAATAACTAAATGAACAAAGAAACAAATAAAATAAATAAATATAATAAAAAAATAAAAAAGAAAGAGAATTGGACCTTGCTTGTTGTTCACTGTGCAGTAGTTAAGGAAACTGTATTGGTGTTGTCGACACTTACAGGCACTGCTATGTTATGCAGTGCTGATTGGCGTAAAGTGGATAGCAGCGATGAAGCACCGCGGCGTCGTAGAGCGTCCAGTGAGTTGACAGTATAGTAGATTGCTGTATGTTGTGTGGTTCAGTCGCGGTGCAGTACGGGGGATTGTCAGGTTGTTGTCGTTGTGCTCCAGTCGTGTGTATCCAAGCCAGCGATGGGCTTACTGCAATAACGAAAATTTGGATGTTAGGGAGTCGGCTTTGGTTTAACCTTTAGCGCTGGTTGGAGTTGTTGTTGTGTGGTTGTTCGGTGGTAAGGATGGGTCGCGTTTGGTGTTGGAGTATCCGTGGGTTGCTGCAGATCATTGTCGGATCAAGGATGAAAAGATGCTGCTGCAGTCGCTAGTTCGATCGCTACAATGTTCGTGGGGATTGTGACAGTGGAGTTGCGTAGTTGAGTTGCTGTTCTGGTGTGCAGTCGACATTGGTGAGCGTCTAGCAGTGGAATCGACTGTTTCCCATGTTTCGTTTGGATAGTGATGTAAAGCGCTGGATGTTGCCAACGTGCGACTGGTGGCTGGAATTGGGCTATTGTTCGTGACAGAGTCACAGGATGGTTCTAGCAGCGTACTGTCGTCGGGATGTTGTTGTAAAGCGTGAGGATTCGGCTGCTGTTCGTCGGGATGCTGCTTTTATAAATCTGTAGGGACAAAGTGGTTGGCGTGGCTGATTGGAGTTAAGTCGTGCAGCTACTGTAGTCGCGTTGTGTCAAGGGCTAGCTTTGGTGATGTGCAGTAACAGTGAACATTCAGTAATAGTATGTGGTTTGTGGTGAAGTTGTGGGCGTTGTGTCGTTGCTAGTTGATGTTTGGTCGGTGCGGCAATGAATTGCTACCGTGTGTACTGTAGACGTGAGTAGTCAAAAGTGAGGATTGTAGATGGTGTATGTTGTCGTGGTGCTTGGAATCGCAATTGGAGTTGCTGATCGTATGGGGTTCGAAATTCCGGTCAGTGCGTGTCTACTGTTGCCTGCTATGGAGTATGGAGTATTGGGGAAAGAGGATAAAGATGGGTTGTGGGTTGTTGTTGGTCTTATCACTGTTATCAATTGTAACAACAGCGTTCTGAACTGAGGGCTTGTGCGTGACTGCTGCTGAGTGAAAGAGAGGGGATAGCTGTAGTTAAAATGTGTACCGGAGTCGTTGTTTGTAGCATTGGGACAATTATAAAGTCCAAATTAAATCATATCTATTATATCTAATTAAACCAGATCCGACTCCTTTATATTAATCCAAATCTGATCTAACTAAATTCAAATAATTTTGATTAGATATGAATTTCATTTATTTCTTTTACTCTTGTAAAATATAGAAAAATAAAAGATATAAATGCTTATTAAGACTCGAACCTAAGACCTCAAATTAAATCCAATCCAAATACTCCAATACTTATTCGTTAGGCCGTTGGCCTATGTCTTAATATTTGATACAATTAAATTATACTTAAACTACTCGGTTCCCTAAAATAATTACTTGTATTAAACCAATATTTGTTCTTAATCTATAAATTTTTTTTAGAATTTTTCCTTTTATTATTTTTTGGTATTTCCATTGTTTTTTAATTTATTATTATTTTTATCTTTTATTTTATTATTATTATTATCTTTTATTTTTATTTTATTTTTGAATTAGGACTCTTTTTTGTAAAAATAAAAATTAGGACTACAAATGGGCAAAAATAAAGTGTCCATAGCTGCGAGTTAAAGGGCCTGTAGCCCGATTCTCATCAATTGTTATATTATGAGACAACAGGTTGTATATAACATATATTCATAACGATCATTACAGAATCTTTGCCTTAGGTAATTTACGGTAGTCCAAAAACAAAGTTCATACTCAATTCAATCCACGACCTCATTAGAATAGGTAAAGGTATTGCTTTACTTTACTCGACTTGGCACATGGCCTTCTTGTATACGGTACAGCCTTCGATAACTCGGTGCACATCACTCCTTATTCTCAACCAAAAGAATAAGTCATTCAATAGTTTACAGGTCCTCTTTTCTCCAAAATATCTGAAGAGTCCTCCATTGTGAATCTCCTTGATCAATAACTCTTTTAGGTAACAAGTCGACATGTATAGTTTCCTGCTTTAGAACAAGTAGCCATTCTCTACATCGTATTCGTCCACTATTCTTCCATCAATACATTGTACAAGTATGGGTCCAAAGTGTAGATTCTCAGAGTATTGCTCTTTGATACTTGTGAACCCAAACGGTTGAGTTAATTGTTAGGATAAAAGCACATGCCTTCTTGAAAGAGTATCTGCAACTACGTTACTTTTTCTCTACTTGTATTTTATTACAAAATTGAACCCTTCAAGGAATTCAACCTATCTCGCTTACCGCTTTGACAACCTGATTTGACCTCGAAGGTACCTCAGTGATTCATCGTCAGTATCTATGACAAATTTTCTCAGCAGTAAATAGTGTTGCCATACTTGTAGTGTTTGGATTAGTGCCAAAAGTTCTTTACCATACACAAAGTAATTTAATTAAGGTTCTTGGAGCTTTTTACTGTGGAAGGCAATTAATTGACTTTCCTACATTAGGATAACGCTTATTCGAATGCCTGATGTGTCACATTCCAGCTCAAAAATTTTATTGAAGTCAAGTAACATGACATCAAGGTGAAGGTCAATCTTTCTTTTATCTCGGCAAAACTCCTCTCCTCCCTTTCTCTCCATTGAAAGTCGATGTTTTTTTTTGTTAGCTCGGTAAGTGGTGTAGCGGAGGTGCTAAAATTCCTAATGAACAACCTATAGAATGAAGCCAGTCCATGGAAACTTCTTATGTTGGCACAAGTAGTAGGAGTCGGCCACTCGACAATACTTGAATCTTCTCATTATCAACTCGTAAGCCTCCTTTACTGACTACATAGCTCAAGAATACCATTTCCTCTTGGAAAAAGTAACATTTGTTTAGATTGCTGAAGTACAGTCATCATATAAAATGTGTTTAGGACTATTCTTCCTTTAGATCAGTTTGAAGGGAAAGGTTTTAATCAAGTAACCTGATTGCTAGGTATTACCTTCTTTTAATAAAACCCATCAACTCGGTTTAGGATTAGCTTAGCTTAGTCATTACTTGAGCATGATGGCATTGCACAGGTGCCTCGAGCATAGAGTGTTGGTTGACTTAACACTATGTTGGCGTCTTACCTGATGGCTAAGTACTCAAACCAAGACATAACGTTAACAAAGTTTACAAGACACCTGTAGAAGTTGTCTTAGACAATGTAAACAGCAAGAGTCTAATTAAACCATGCATTGGGTCAACTTAACTGAGTACTTATACAACTACGTTAGGTAGGAGGCCTACCTTAGTACTTGGAAGTGTGACTTAAGTCACATCTCTCTACCTATGAGGCGATAGTGAGAGTGGGTAGCAAGTGTTAGTAGTGCAATTTGCCTTAAGTCTAAGCTCGGCCTACGTTTCATTCATTTAAAGAACGACAGGAAGTGCATCGAATGAATATAGGCTATTGAAATATATTACACTTATATAATCCCCTTTACAATTAACTTTACCATAGCTAATATAAGCCCCAAAGTTAAGCCAATTGACCATAGGATTGAACTTAGAACATAAGGTTTTGGATGATCGGTTAAGGAATTCGATTAAACCCCAAATTATAAACTAACGAGAGAAATATTAGTAAAACTGACCCCGTAAACTTAAATTTAAGACAAGAAGTAATAAAATAGGAGACTATAAAATTTTCAAATTTTAAGCATAATAAATACTAATTACTGAAAATGCGAAAAGTGTAATCTAATAATTAGTAAATTAGTAGAGATAGATTATATGTATACTAAAAATTTTAGAATGACCAAAATAATAATTAGGAATGTTCACGTATACCCTACATGTATTTACGTGTAGATAAAAATACGCGAAATTACCTAAATTGGCCAAAAACTAAGTAAATAATTAAAGAAAATTATAAAATAATTATGAAAAAATCAGAAGAGGATAAGATCAATCAAAATCAGGTCGTGGTAAGTCCAAAGCTACAAAAGAAAAATTAGCCAATAAAAATTTGACAACCTAAAAGCCAAAAATTAAGGAAAATGGGCAAAATCTTGTCAAATTAATACATATTAATTACAGCAAATGCCTATAAATAGCAGGAAAAATATAGGAACTCATTTGGCCAGATACAAATTAGAGAAAATTAGAGAGAGGCAAAAATTGAGAGAAAAATTCGGTTTAGAAAAAAATTAGAAAAAATTGTGCAATTAGGGCCTTTAACGGGAACCCCCGCCAGACGAGGAGCTGGAAGTGGGACGACAAGACCACGGCGGCCGGTGGTGGCCGGAGCCAACCAAATCGGTAAATCCGATTTCCAGCCCTATTTTGTGTAATTTTGTAAAAATAGTAAATATTATTAGAAAATTATGAAATTTTTTATTCTAGGATATTTTTGTATTTAGTTTGTAGAAAAAATATTAGTTTAATGAAAACATACCCCATAATATGTGGTCCTTAAGAAATCATGCAAAACCGAGCACATTTCGGTTTAGAAATAAATGACCTTAGGAGTGTAGTTTAGAGCTCAATTTTTTTCTGTAAGATGCTCATGTGATATAGAATAGTGCTATGAAGCCATTTTTTTAAAATTAATTTTCAAAATTTTTAAGTTAATTTTTAGCCCTAAAATGATGGAAAAATTGGGTAATTTGGAGTTAATTAAGTAATTAAATTATTAATTACTGACTTAGTGAATAAGTAGATGTTTAGGGATGTTGAAATATGATGGAGAATGATACTTGTAGCATTTAGGTGTTAGATGTAATTATTAGGTTAATTATGTAGTAAATAAGTAATATGGAAAAATAGTACATTTTATGATAATTTTGTAAATTAGGGTAATTAGGAGTAAAATCTGATTTAGGATGATAATTAGACATGATAATTGATGTTTAGAGATGATAATTAGGGTGATATAAATATTAGAAGTGTAATATATACATAAAAGGTAATAATACATAATAGGTAATTATTGGAAATATAATAAATAGGAAATATTATAATAAAAATTGATATTGTGATAATAATAAAAATGTACAATAAATCTGATAGGAAATTTGAATTTATGTAATTATATGAAAAATGTAAAAATTTCTCACATTAAGAGTGAATTCGGTACACTAATAAGGATATAAGTATACCGGGTGAAATAAAATATTGACTAGGAGTAATGATGGTACTTAGGAGATCAGGAAATAATGTGATTAATTTCACATTATAGGTTGAAACGAATTTCTAGGGTTAGAATATAAAACACTACTTAGAAATCGAATTAAAACCTAATTTAGAAATCGATGCGAAAACCGAACCCGAACCCGAACCTAACCCCAAACCTAAATAATTGTAAAAGACGTAAGACCTAGATAATTAGGCATATTAAACCCTAAACAAAACGTAACAATAAGTGTTATAGGATAAAATGAACCTATAATAGTTATATGAAAAGCTGAAACCACATTTGTGTTATAGGGATGATCGACGATGGCCTGATTAAATCGGACTTCAAGTGAATGAGTGAGGAGTCGAGATAAGTTGGGATTAATACGATGTTGTATTTTGGAGGCTTAAGATTATGCTTGGTTGTGCTTGTTAGATAGTTGAATGTGTGCATGTGCTTGATTATGGATGATGTTATGATTCTGTTTGTTGTTTTGGCATATATTGTATGAATTGTATAAAAGAATTGATCACTCTAAACTGGACTTAATCAAATATCCAACCAGTAATCATAATCGGACATGTATGGTAACCCGTTAGGGGAACTTAGGACTCTCCGGCCAAATACTGACCCCTTCGGAAGGGATAGCGCAGGATTGCAAAATGGTCCCTTCTTCATCCTTAGTCGAACTAAGTGACAGGAGAGGAGGTCGCGGCGAAGGTGAAGACAGTGGTTCGAAGGTAGTCACAGGAGGAGTAAGGTCTCCATTACACAAGCCTGGGTTTGGTCGTGAGCTGTTGCATTAACGGCAACTCCTCAACTCGGATTAGAGCGGACGTAATTTCTCTAATCTCACGACGGGTTGGACAACGTTGTGCGATGGCATTTGCTTGCACATGCATTGCATCTAATAAGTGATTGAAAACCTTGTTGTGTTTCTGGTATAGTTTTAAGTCCTCCGTCCCTACTTACTGAGCTGTAGTTGCTCACATCCCTATAGATGTCGTGCAGGTGCTGGCTAAGAAGCGGCAAACAACTACTCTGAAGCTAGCAACTGCTGGATCCTGGGGAGTGGGGAAAAATATTGAAGAATAAACACATATTTTTAAGGTCTAAGTTTTTATTATTTTTCATTTCCGAATGATGTAATGATATAGAAAAATACTATAGAGAAATATTGTAAACTTTAACTGCAATAACTGAATTATAACATATATATAATTCCTTACTTTTATAGGTAAATGATTTATTTAAATTACAAACTGTCTACTTCAAAGCGGGTTAGTTGTGGACGCCTTGTGTAGATTAGGTCTAAGATAGCGGTTGTAAGGCCAACTTCTATCTTAGGATGGTTTACACGGCGGGGCTGTTGCGACTCTGCCGCTTCAGGGCGTGACAGCTAAAGATCCTGGGAATTGAGGGAAAGAATTTTACTTACAATATCTATTTTTTCCATTCTTAAAAATATCTCTCGAAGCCCTTGAGGTAAAGGATCTGTAACTTTGGACTCTTTATCGTTTTCATATTTTATTGACCACATCATTAACTTGAACACTGAAGTACATAGGGAAGGGATCTCTTCAATGCCCCTAATAGCTCACATTCGCTCTCTTATGGATCTCATAAGGTTTGAATAAAATTTCTTTAAAACAGACCTAGTTGGTCAAAATCTATCAAAAATAAAAAGAATTTAAAGGAAAATGAAAGTGATGAAAGAGATAATAAAGACATAGTAAGGAATGATATAAAGGGAAACTTAGTTACATATCTATATTATTAATTTATGAGAGGCTTTGTATAATCGCCTTTGATTTAACATCTTAAAATTACCTATTTAGCTTTAATATGATATTATTTAATAGAAATACCCATAGTAAAAGTAAATTTGTTAAAAATTATAAATATCATACATTATAAATAAATAGATCAATTTTGTTAGGTTCTTTTTCCACTTGTTTTTTTTTTCTCTTTCCACTTCTTTTCAAATTCTAATTTTTTTCTCTCTCACGTTATTCAACTCCACCTATTTAATTTTCAGATCTTCTCCATTTCATTCCACTTTCCTAGTATTTTCTCCTTTTATTTCTTCAGATTAACTTTTCATTTATATGTATATATATATATAATATTTGCCATTCAAAGAGTCAACTTTTAATTTCAAACAATAGAAAGTTGTGACTAGACATTTAAGCAGTACTTTTCCATAGATTATCATCTACATTCTCAACCAAAAATATTTTTACATCTTCCATATAATTATACAAATTTATTTCAATAATTTTTTATATTTTGGATTACTTTTACTAAAAACAATTAACGTACTTTAATAATGTACTTTTTATTCTCTTTTGCAAGTAATATATATAGTAAGTTACCTCAGTAATAGTTTCATATAAATATTTTATATTGTTATATTTAATTTTTATATATGCATTGTTAGTGTGTGATAGTTAGAATTTTTAAATTTACCAAAGCAGTAAAAAAAAATTATTAAAATTTGAAATTGTCATTTTATTTAAAGGTTATTCTAATAAATCAATTGATTCTCCATTCGATTTGAAGGCTATAAATTTAGAGGATATGGATAAGTTATTAAGAATAATATTATTTCTTTAGATTTTTTTAAGGTCATAATTTTTTTTTGGAGGATGAATATTATCATCCATCTCACTTCTAATTTGATTATTTTTAAATATGAACTATTAAACAAATTATGAATTTAATGGTTCAAATTTAAAAGTATAAAAATAAATAGTGAAATAATGAGTAAGATCGATTCTATCAAAATATAGGATAGGACAATTTAATAGAATCTCCTTATGTTTTTTGGAATTATGTATTTTTTTTTGGAAACAAACTCATGAAGACATTAAGCAAAGACAATAAAAAGTTGAATGGGCTTTCAAAATAATTTTGCACATTAAGCTTTATTTTAGGGTCACATGTGGGCGTATATTTTAACTAAAAACTAACGTTTTGTTTGGGAAGCGGAAAATAGAAAAGCAAAAGCCAAAAAATAAAAATCGACACCACCCGAAAAACCAAAGTCATCGATAGCTCCGTGGCCTCTATCTGCCACATAAATAAGAACATTACTAAACACGCCCTCCTAATCTTCTTTAATTACAAAAAGAACCCCTTTGACCCCACCCCAATTTACGTTCCCATCCGAAACATTTCAATTCCGTTGGTGCACGTGGCCGGTCGTTAGACTGTTCACTCAAGCGCAATTTAGTTGCCCCTGTCCCCTGCTATATTGCGCTTCCTGTTCACCTTCCTCGCCCAAGAGACCCAACTTCTATTTAGAGGAAGCAAGCAAACTTCAAAACACTCGGAGAAGAAGGCTCTAAGAATTGTTCTCTTTTCGCTTCCTTCTCAAAGGTACGACGTGTGCTTATTTTATTTATACATTTGCTTGGGATTTTCCCGGAAAGTCGCTGCCCTTTTTTTTCTTTTCCCGAGAAATATGTCGATTACGTGTTTATATCCGTTTTGCTTTTATTCTTGTTGGCTTGAGCTATCTTCTTGCCGATGAAGTAAAATTTTACATAGGTCAGTGGATGAATGAGTTTGAAATTTTTGGATTTTGAGTTTGAAGCTTTAGCAATTCTTTTGATTAGTTATGGAATTGAGGCGCTGGATAGTGGTGTGGCGATTAGGGTTTCAATTTTGGGTTAGTTAAGTGGTGATTTTGATGGATTAGTTGATGGAAATGTGTTTAATTGCTGATAAGTTGTTATGGAACTTCATTTATGGGGGAAAATATGCTTCTCTCTCTCTTTTTGGTTTTGGGAATTAGGGTTGGTTTAGGGTTAGTTCATGTGTGTGAGTTTTGTGAAAATGGAGTGCTTGGATGTGGTAACCGTTGTTGAGGAATTGATGGAGAAGTTCAATTAGAAGAGGGAAAAAAGATTCATATTCTGAAGCACCAGAAGGATTCTTCTTTTTATAGTACATTAAAGATGCTATCGTTCTGGCCTCTATCCTAAGGATTTGGTTGTGGCTATCATTGCTAGTCATGTTAGATTAATCTTGCTGTCCAAAAATTTGGCTCTTTTTATAACTTCTTTGTTAGTTCTAGATGAATGTTCCCATGATAGCCATGTGGCTTAATTTAATTAGTAGAGATTTTGAAGTCATGGTATATGTGAAATTTTCTTATGGTGCAATGGATATCTGTATTATGATTGTGCCCCCTGGTTCAGATGATATGAAGCAACTGGAATAGATAAGGTTCCCTTTCATAATTTTTCAAGCATACGAAAGTACTTGATTACAGATACAAACTTCTTCATATCACTTATATCGCCAATACCATTCCGGCTCTGACATTCCAAAGGATGTTCTTATTTGTAGTGTTGATGTGATAATGGTATAAATATTATGTTATGTCTGAAAAATTACTTTCTTTTGTTATCAGGAGGGAAAATATCTCTGAAGAGAACTCTGCTGCTGAAAATATCAAACATAGCCGCCAGTTCTAGTGAGAGACTGCTCTGTTTGCAGCTCTTTGGGTTTCCATGTGGTTGTCAGAAATTTGATTAAGCATATATAGGATATATATTTTGATCATCGAGGCATCTGACTTCAGACTGGGAGTTCTGTTTCCCTACCGTGTCTTTACTGTGGTCCTTTGATGGCCCAGACTAGCTTTATGCAGTTGTCCCGTGAATTGGGAATTTGCTATGATCCAAAATGCTGTTACCAAAATAATGTGAGTGATCGCTGCATTTAGTTTGCTCATTCTTTTTCTTTCTTTCCATTTTTTTTTTGTGTCTAATTCTTGTTTAACTAGTTTGTTTAATTTGTTTATGCTTTCTTCATCTTGCAGAAAGAATTACGAAAACACCGATTGCGGCTGCTTGGCACTAATCTTTCATCACATACACTGGTATGAGGTGTAGGTTCTAGCACTCATTTTTACTGTTGCCTATGTTGTTGCTTCAATATTGTTACTTGTACTTGTCCAAATGAAAAATTATAATGACTAAAATGTCATACTGTACCTAAAATTTTTGTTTCTTCGGATATAGAGTTCTTAAAATTTTCTGTATAAGCAGGGTTCTTAAGATTTTAGGTCTTCCTAATTGGATCTAGATATCTGGTTACTGGACTTGTCCAAAAGGAAAATTGTGAAGACTAACATGTCATACTGTGGCCAAAATTTTTGTTTCTTTGCATAGAGAGTTAGAATTTTTTGGATAAGTAGACTTCTGAAATTTTATGTCTACCTAGTTGGATCTAGTTATCTGGTTTAGTTTTGAAAGTCAATTCTTTGGCAGTAGCCATATATCCTCATCTATGTTTTTCTTATGAACAAACAGCAGAAGGATGCATTGAGTCTTCGTCTTCTAAGCAAGGGTCGTGGTCCAATTCCTTCACCATCTTCTAGTCAAAATATTTTTATCTGCCGATCTTTCCCTGTGCCAAGTGGAGGAAAAGAAACCCCCATGTTGAATACTGCAGCTGTTGTCTTAAAAAGGTGACCTTGACCTCTTCTCCCTACATACTCGGTGGACAGGAGAATCTTCTCATTTAGTAGGTGCCACCTTGCATACACATAGATGATTTTTTCTCATCCTCAAACTCTTTAGTGTACATCATTATTTGAGGAAAAAGAAAAAGGACTGATTCTGTTGCCTTTTGCAGATCTTTTGACACTTTGAAGGAAAGCCCTCTTGCACTGAAATTGATTCCTGCTATTGGTGTTGTTGCATTTGCGGCATGGGGTCTTGGTCCACTCCTGCGGCTCATTAGAGTTATTTTTCTTCAAGTAGGTCTTATCTACATCTAAATTTTGTGTTCTTTTAGAATAATCCCCTCACTGAGGTTTTCTTTATTTATGCAGAAGCCTGATAGTAGTTGGAAGAAAAGCAGTACGCACTACATTTTGATCTCATATATTCAACCTTTGCTGGTATGGACTGGAGTGATACTTTTATGCAGGTGCTCTCTTTAAGCAAGGAACTAGGTTTAATTAAATGGGTGATGCTTAAAATTTCATACAAGCGGCAACATTGTTCTTGCTTTATGCTTATTTAAGCGCATTTTTTTTGGCTTAATGAAAGGGCATTGGATCCAATTGCTCTACCCACTGAAGCCAGCAGAGCTGTTAAGCAACGGCTTCTTAATTTTGTACGCTCGCTGTCTACTGTTATGGCATTTGCCTACTGTTTGTCAAGGCAAGTTATCTGTCCCTGATATGTAGTGATTTCTTGATTCTTCTTTCCTTTGGATTTTGAGCTGGTATTTGCAATGAATCAAATGATGTAGAAAAGAATAAGAATATGGGATAATATAAAGTAGTCGAATGTACTCAAAATCAACAGCTGTGGCCCAAAGTTTTCCATTAATAATTGAATTCAGCATGTTTTCTGTCAAATTGATCTTCCGTTATCTCCTCTTCTGTCATTTCATAAAGAATGATTTTATTTTATTTTTTTGTGTGCCTATTTCTGCAGCTTGGTTCAACAAGCTCAAAAGTTCTTCATGGAAACAAATGATGCCAGTGATGCAAGAAATGTATGGTTCTGCTTATTTATTCATCATGCTTGTTAAGTATTTTTGATGATATTTCATGTCTGTGGCATTTCTGTAAATTCTTCTGAGCTTCCTTATTCCATATAAGCATCATAAAAGTCATCATGTGTTTTTCTATGACATTATTATGTCCAATTGATGTCTTTCCAGGATGGTCATTTGGAGAACTCATAATGTAACTCATAGATCTCTTTTGATGCTCTATTTTATGGCAGATGGGGTTCAGTTTTGCTGGAAAAGCAATTTATACTGCAGTTTGGGTTGCTGCAATATCATTATTTATGGAATTACTTGGTTTCTCTACCCAAAAGTGGCTTACTGCTGGTGGTCTTGGCACAGTATTGCTCACCCTTGCTGGTCGTGAGGTAAAACATTTGTGTATTTGATTTGAAGATACTTGATCTATATTCTTGTTTCATTCCTCGTTTGGTTAAAACAATTCTTGCATTGCTTATACCATAATAGGTGGGCTTTTACGCCTGATTTTTCTTTTTGTTTTCAAATCCTTTCAGATATTCACAAATTTTCTTTCAAGTGTTATGATTCATGCCACACGACCATTTGTTGTGAATGAGTGGATTCAAACAAAGATCGAAGGATATGAAGTATCTGGTACTGTTGAGGTTAGTACCTAACTAATGTCTCTGTACTGCTTATAATTAAAACATATATCCAAGTTATTATTACCCTTGTACAAATAGTTCAGCTTATGTGGAGTTAATTTTAGAAAGAGTAAGGATCTTTTTTTCACTGCTCTACAATTTCTTTCTCAAACTTTGAATGTTCCATTGTACCAAAAAAACTTTGAATGTTTCAGCATGTGGGTTGGTGGTCACCTACAATAATTAGAGGGGATGATCGTGAGGCATTGCACATACCAAATCACAAGTTCACCGTAAGTGTGGTAAGAAATCTTAGCCAGAAGTCTCATTGGCGCATCAAGACCCACCTTGCTATCAGCCACCTAGATGTGCACAAGATCAATGTGAGTTTTTTATGGTTTGTTCATTCATGTTCAGCAAGCATTTTGAAAGCTTCTTTTACCTTATGGAAATTTTTGTATTTTTGCTGTATGCAGAATATCGTAGCAGATATGCGCAAAGTTCTGGCGAAAAATCCTCAAGTGGAGCAGCAAAAGTTGCATCGAAGAGTATTTCTGGAGAATATTAATCCAGAAAACCAGGCTCTTATGGTAAGTAATTGTTGTTTTAACTTTTTCAGGGTTAGTTGTTGACCAACATATTTGATTGAAAGTAGGTAAATCATGGTCAGGTCTCTTTTAATGTATAATTTAAACGCTTTATTGAAAATTATGAAGTGACTATATTGAAGCATTGAATGGAGGAGAGTGTCTGTAAAGATATTTAATGCTGGTGGATATGGGGAGACTCTTGTTAACATCATAGTAATGAGGGCAGACCGATCATCACTTAAATCGGGCAGACTTGCGTATTGATATTCAAGGGTGTTGTTAACATTTAGCCATTTCTTTCCTACAAATCAGAGTGGGAATGATAAGAAATTCGTTGCTAATATCATTGTTCTTTTTTATTTTTATTTTGATGTCCTCTAGTTATATTTGTCCCTATGTTCAAATGCATCGAGTCCTTTCTTTGGTTTTAATATCTCTATCTGAATTTTCAGCATCTAGATTGGTTACAGCCATTTTTCTTTCTTGTGCTTTTCAGTTTGAGTTGACATTTGTATTAATAAAATCATGTAGTCTTTATATGCATAATGATGGATTCTAACTTGTATGTTTTTGGTCTTGCAGATCTTGATATCTTGTTTTGTAAAGACATCACATTTTGAAGAGTATCTTTGTGTCAAAGTAAGATTCAGTGCTTCATGTTCTAATCCTCTATGTTCTTGTCTCCATGATTTTGGGACATTATGGGGCATGGCAGTGATGGTCATTCGCCAATCCCCATAGTGGGATTAAGTCTTTAAAGTCGTGTATTTGTTGGTAGTGATGGCAATGAAGTAGAAGTTGCATGCTTATTGTTGTGATTCTTGATATTTTTTCTAACCCAGACAGTGCCTTTAGTATTAGGGTTTTTCCAGTTAGATCTTTGGAAGGAAAATGGAAGACTAGAGAGTGAAAATACCCCCTACTCCCTATGCTTGGAAAAGTGGTTCTCTCGGTTGTTCTTCATCCTTTCCGTTTGCAGGCCATCCTATAGTTCCGACAGCTAGGGTTTCCTCCTCCTCCTCCTCCTTTTTTATTTTTTTGTTTTATTATTAAACGGTGTTTTCTTGCTTCTGCTGAAGCTTGTGGCCCCCCTCATGTCCAAGGCTTCCTTGCCCAACTCGAAGACACTCCGTAAGTCACCATCTTCTTTGACAAGGGGCAAGCTGTCTTTGACCTTGCCGGCATTGTCTTTAACCTTAGACATGCTAGTGTCTCCCACTTGTCCTTCTATAGTTGCCGGTGACATTTCTCTTGCTTGCAAACTTGGTCTGACTGCTGCTGAAGTTGTGGCAGTAGCTTCCACTCTGGCATCGGTTGCATAGTAGAACAAGTCTTTAAAGATGATTTGACTATGGATCCTTGTGCTTCTTGTACCTCCTGCTAACCCTCCTTCCATTGACTTTTCATTGGAAAAGCTTCCTTTTGACCCTTTTGCCACCCTTCCCTCCTTATTAGGCTCCAACCTTTTGGTCACCCCTCCTTCCAACTCGGACCTCTTTTTTCCTCTCTGCCTTTCTGTTCTCCCCTCAACCTGGTCTTTCTCTCGAATCTGCTCTGTCTAAAGAGGTAGGTGAATGCAAGTTCTCTTTGGAAGCCCGCTTAAACTTGAGGCTTGTACTAAAGCTTGATTGCATCCTTAACTACTACCCCTTGTGTTGGAATGGAAGGAGATGAGAAGTGGCTAATTTTGGAGCTTGTTTATGGAAAGCTATCATAGTAGGTCAGTTCTTTGGAAAATACTTCCCTTCCTGGTAGTAGAAAAGATTACTCATGCAGTATAGAATCATTTGGGTTTGCTTAAGGTTTTGGTCAATGAAAGAGGCACTTTCCTTATCAAATTTGGGAACAATGGGTAAGTAATGAGGGTCCTTGAAATGCCTTGGTGCTTTGATAATTGGTACCTTGTTCTTTGACATTAGGAAATGGGAATGTGAGTTTGCAAGTGAAGCTTTTAGCTCCATACTTAAATGGATTAAGCTTTGGAGTGTCCCCATGGAGATCTTCTATAAGCATTGGCTATGTTGTGAGTAGACTTGGTAAACCATTGATTCTTGACTCTATTACAACTCAGTATAGAAGATGCAAGCTGATAGTGATTTTGTAATCTTATCTTGGTTTGATGTGTTGGTGGTAGAGAGGTTCCTATAGAAGTTGAATACTAGTGGAAACCCCCTGGTTGCTCCCATTGCAAGACATTTAGTTATGATGTGATTGCTTGTACTTTAAAGGAGGATGGGCCCTTTGTCCTTGGAGAGAGCCTTCGTGTGGCTTCGCATGTTGACCTTCGGCCCTTGGAAGTTCTAGTGAATATAGTGATTTCAGAGAACTCTTTAGATAATAAGGTTGCTTAGTTGTCTCCTTCTTCAGATTATAATCTCAACTTTGGATCTAAAACCCTAGGAGAAGCGACAGCTGCTGTGAATGTCACTAGCATGGCTGGTGATGGTGTCTAGATTGATGGTGAGGCTTTGAGTTCTGTTGATCCTCCAATCCCAGACACCTTTCTCAACGTGATGATGGATGGGTGACTTGATGACATTGTTGTTTCTCCTTCCTCTTGGCCTCTCGGAAATGTCTTTTCCAGCCCATGCCAAGAAGAAGAAAAACTAGGGTTTCAGCTTGAGGTGTTCTCTAGTTGTTTCTTTGTATTGCAGTGACTTCTTACTTTTGTATTTGCATCACCCTTGTGGCTGTTTTGACTGTGTTTTTGGGACTCTTCTTTTCTTTGAATTGCTACCTGTGCCCTTGTAGGTGCTGTGACTGTTGTGTTTCTTTGGGGCTTTTCCCCCCTTTTTATATTGAAAGACCAAAGAATCTGAACTTATCTTTATTTAAAAAAAAAAAAGGAACAAGAAATAAAGAAAAAACACCTGGATAAATTTCAAGATTTTGCCAATTCAATGTGTAGGCTCTTTGATCTTGCAATTTACCACTTGAATCTTTCCAAACCTCCACCTTAATATATTTGTTATATTGATGTCGAGGTTTTGGTTTGTTCTCATACTATATTGCAAAAAGCAAAAAACGAATATTCTGACACACAGTGAAAATATGAAAATTTAGACACCTTGATAGTGATGGAAAGAACCTTGGGTAACCTCACTATGATTCAGATCTCCACATGACCTTTGATGTGGGTGACCTTCTTCGTCTGAGCAGATCTTCAATGCTGCAACATATATATATTTATATTTGTTATCTTTTAATAATATGCTCATATTTTATCTGTTTCCATTTTATTCTTTATTCCTTTATTTTACATCTGACAACTTGATGAGAGAGTATGGCGTGCTGAAGCAAATAACAGTGTTGATTGTAATGCTAGAAGAGTTTTATATCCCCATATTTTTTCTTCTTGGGACACACAGAAGGTTCAATCTTGTGAAATCATCCTTCCAACTAGGATTACATGGCAACTGATAAAGTCCGATTGCAAAATTAGATTAAATATTGTTAGACCTAACATCTTCCCAACTATTCATTTTTTGCAATTTGCCTGGCTCTTGGTTTTACATCTCATTGGTTGGTTAAAACTTTTACCTTTTTTTTTTTAATTCAATATATATATATATATATACTTACCAACCCAAAAGAAATTTGGTTTGTGCATGACTGATACTTTTGGTCAAAGATTTATTCTGTTACTTTGCGATCATCCAGGAAGCTATACTATTGGATCTTCTTAGAGTTATCAGCCATCATCGAGCCCGCCTTGCCACTCCAATCCGTACAGTTCAGAAAGTATACAGTGATGCTGACTTGGAAAACGTGCCATTTGGTGATTCAGTTTTCACTCATTCTAGAGCAGCAGCAAATCGTTTCCTTCTTATTGAACCACCTTCTTATAAGATCAACAGTGATGATGGTAAATCCAAAGCTTCAAATCATGCATCTCGTCCAAATGAAGAAAAAGATGCCAAGGTTGAAGCAAACTCAACCTTGGAATCCAAGGAGAGTGCCATGGATGGATCTCTGTCAAATGTTGAGCAAAAAGGTCATGAAAAAATTGAAGCACCTTCAGCTTCCAACTCCAGCAGTAAGGTTCCAGCAACATCCATGTCTGACCATGAAACAGATAAAGTTGGATCTGGTGATTCTAGTCAGAGTCATCCTGTGATGCAGTGGCTTGATAAGGACAGAATGGCAAACGCGTTAAATGAGACATCAAGGGGCAATGCAAATCAAACTCCTGGAGGAGAAACTTTCAAGGAACCTGCAGCTGCTTCTTTGAAAATTGGCAATGGAAGTACAGAAGACCGTAATGCTACTACACAGATGAGAATGGATGGAGAGAGGCCGACTGGATCACCATCAGTTTCCAGGCCTCCCTTGGAAGAAAATATTGTTCTGGGTGTTGCCTTGGAAGGTTCCAAGCGCACACTTCCAATTGAAGAAGAGACGGTTACTGCAGAGCAGAAAGAACTTGCTACCCAGGCCCAGCTGAATAGCGGTGGATCTCCTCCCAAGGATAAGAAGGATGGCCAGCAGCCAACCAGTTCCTAGAGCCAAGAGAAAGTGTCATATATTTACAGTTCTATATGTTCAGTTATGCTTTCTATGCTTTAATCCTCTCAAGCTTGTGCAGAAATGCATGCAGCTGTGTTTTTAAAGCTGCCTATGCGGTGTATCTGTATCCTCTCCAATAGCATTTGTTCATGATTGTAAATAATTTTTTAGAGGAATTGGGGCTGTTTTGATATCAAATTAATGATGCAATTTTCCCCACATGATGCCAAGCTGGTTTGTTCATATTTAGTTGGATCAAGATTTTTGCCCTTACTTGGACAATCTCGAGAATTACATTGAGGATGAAAATCCTAGAAAATTAGAAATCCATCCATCCGGTCATCTGGTCATCTAGATGACTCATTACATTTTTTGCACCGTATTTTCAAATCATCATTTGGACTCCATATCGATGAATGAGCCCGAGGTTCTTGCTGGATGGGCATTAGCCGTCCCCACCCCTGCTCGGGACTCTAAGACAGGTTATTCCATGTCCTACTCAAGCTCAATGAGTGTGTAATATTGAGATGAAAAGTTTGTTCCATGAGCGACCAGTCGACCACTTGTATTGTCCCTGTGTCACCATTCCTCTTTTTATGCTGGCGAATAAATTATGCTCTGGTGGGAAGTCATAAATCGAGGGATATAATGGATGGTTTCGAAACTATTATAGAATATGAATGTCTATATTATAATTAAACCGCACTATTTTCCTTCCTATTTTAAGGCTTAGGTTGTGTATATAAACTCGTACACAATTGAGTCAAATAGGAAGGAAATCTATTATCAATCTTACATTTGGTTACATGGTATTGGAGCTATAATTTCATGGGTTTTAAGAAATTATCCTTCATAATTTCAAATTTGTTTAAAATTCATGGTAAATATAGATAAGTTTTTACAACTTTGTATTTTTTTTCCTACATAGCTCACATAAGAGGATGCATCATCCATTGATTGGTGGATTTTGGAAAGTTCAATGGCCAAAAGTGCAGCAAGTGAGCCACGTGTACCGCCACAAGCTTTGTCTCTTGCTTCACATGTCGGCACGTGAAGGTACATAGGACATCGCAAACTCCTCCGACAGGCGTCGCTTGCTCACCTAGTTATACACGACGAGTTTGTGTGGTGGTTTTGGTCATTATTTCTCTAGGTGGGTAACTTTCTTGGGAATAGGGATCATTTGGTTCCTTTAGGTTTGTACTTCCTTTTGTGTGGCTTGAGTTTGAGGCTTCTAATCTTATAGCGAGGGAGAATTTGCTTTTGTTGGAATGTCACTGTATGTAGGCATGTAGCAAGGTTAGACGTTCCATGATCGCCTTTCTCGTTGTGACCGCCTACTGCTTCTTAGTGTTGCCTTTCTTTGTGGTCTTGCTTTTTAATATATGTGAGTATTTGCTTGAGGTTCTAGAATTGGGTCAATTTCTATTTTGAAGTTTTGAGGTCAGATTTAGGGTTTTCTGGTTGTGAGGCATTGTGAGCTCACCCTATTACCACCATTGCTGGGTTAGGTAATATGAATAAGTGTCTTGTTTCCTCCTCTTCGCAATGGGTCATTTACTTAGGTGTTGCTGATCATATGGCATGTAATCCTAACCTTTTTACAACTTATAACTCATAAGCCTCTTTTTTCTTAGTGACTTTACAAGATGGTTCCACATCATGTGTTCTTGGGTTTGGCACTATTCATCCTTCTCTATCACTTTCTTTATCATTGATCTTGAGTCTATTGTATTTCTCTTTTAATCTAATATTCGTTAGCAAGATTATTGGTGATCTAAACTATTATGTCTTATTCTTTCCTAATTATTGTCTATTTTAGGATCTTGTAATGAAGAAGATTATTGGTAAAGGATAGGTTTTGAGAGGTCTTTACGTATTGGATACTCAAGCAAGTGTACGCAAGTCCTTTATTGGCTCATATACTTTAACTCCTTTTAACGCTCATCATTGATTGGGACATGATAACTCTGATTTTAAACATATTTCATATGGTGATTTTATAGTATTTCCCTTACATTTTTTGTTTTCTTTAAAGACATTGATACTTAATTAAGTAAAATGTTGATTTCAGGGTTTAAACGCGTTCTAGGCTCGAAAACGAAGAAAAGGAATCAAGTTTCACTCAATTCCGAGTTCAAATGAAGAAGTTATGAAATTTTGAAGTTGTGCAGAAAATTTACCTAAGTGTAGAAAGTTACACGACCTGGGGACACGGCCATGTCCCAAGCCGTGTCGGGTGACGAAAACAGAATTTTTGTAATACACATATAAAAAGATATCTTAGGGTTTCAAAAGAGAAGAGAGACATTACAGAAACAAGAGACGAGAGGAGATTTGAGAAGAACATTAATCAAGAAGCAAGAACGACATCGATTTCAAGATTTGAAAGATCGTTCATCAAATCAAGAGGGGTTTTTATGTTTTATTTTACGTTTTTGATGATACTCGTTTTTAGATTCGTTATGATAGTTTAGAATTAGAGTATTTAGGATTATGGAACCTAGGGTTTTATGTAACCTTTGGATTGAATTATAATTTCAATAAAGTTTTTATCTTTTCTTGATTCAATTATGTCGTTAATTATTGTTTGATATTTCTAGAGTATCAATATATGATATTATGCATGTTGATTGAGAAATTGCATGTGTAATTAGATCTAAGCATAATTGAAGAGAATTACATGTATACTTAGAGATAAGATACATGGTTCTTCCGGAAAGTTGATTGTTTGCATGGGAATTCATTACACGCTAATGTAATTCTAAATTATATTACTAAGTAAAGAGATTCCGGTAAATAATTTAGGATTAGGGTTAATGTGCTTGAGAAAGATATTAGTTTTAATTGTGAATTCCTCCGGTCAAGAATAATAGAAATTGAATTGGATATATTTTGAAAATGTTACATGTTAAACACTAGGGGAAATAATTCCTAAATACATTATTGCATACTTGAAGTCGTTCGTAGTTTATTGATTCCTAATTTGCGGAATTAAGTCTCATAAGTAGTTTAGTTGTTAATTTCAGTATTTTTTAATTCATTCAATTTATCACAATTTTTCGGTTAGATAATAAAGCTAAAGTTAATATTAGTACTCAAAATCTCTGAGGGATTGACTCGGACTCACATTCGCTATATTAAAACTGATAGGTGCGCTTGCCTCATATCAGGACATCCTTCTCCCTTTTCTTTAAAGAAACTGTGTCCTCAGTTCCAAAGTGTGTCATCTTTAAAGTTTGAATCATATCAGTTTGCAAAACACTATTGTCAGTCCTATGCTCCTTGTGTCGATAAAAGAGTAAGTACTCCTTTTGAGTTAGTATATTCAAATGTTTAGGGTCTTTATCTAGTTACATCTAAAACTAGATTTTGTTATTTTGTTACGTTTATTGATGATTTTTCTCAAATGACCTTGTTTTATTTGATGAAAAATCGTTATGAGTTGTTTTCTCATTTTGCTGCATTTTTTGCTAAAATTTGAACTCAGTTTAATGTTTCTATGCAAATTTTGAGACGTGACAATACCAAAGAATATTTACCTAAGGCGTTTAAACTTATAAGACTAAACAGAGCATTATTCATTAGAATTTATGTGTAGATACATCGTATCGAAATGGTGTAACTGAAAGAAAAATATACACATCTTCTTAAGACAGCCATGGCACCTTTATTTCAAACACATATTCCAAAATACTTTTGGGTAGAAGCTATTTCAACAGTTTATTTTCCCATTAACTGTATGCCTTCATCAGTTCTTTAAAGTAAGTTTCCTTATAGCTTACTTTTTTCCACAAAACATATATTTCTTATTGAACTTCACATATTTGGTAACAATGCTTTGTCCGAGATGTTTGCTCCCGTGTCACCAAGCTTAATCCTAAATATGTGAAATGTGCTGTCTTAGGATATTCTCATCTACAAAAAGGGGTATTTGCGTTATTGTCCTCTTCTTAACAAATGCTTTGTGTTTACTGATGTCACCTTTATGAAGCATTATCCTTTCTTTTCCACTTCTTTAGAGTCCTATGATAGTAAGGGGGGAGAGTAATGATTTATTGGTTTATCATATTATCTATAAGTTACCTAATGTTATACCTACAATACCACCATCACTTCCAACACCACCACCTCCTCCATCAATTTTCCATGTGTATACCAGACACCAAAATCCTCCCATGACATGTCTCGCATCGGCTTCTTCTTAGGCATTGGATCCACCTGATGATGATCTTGACCTAATTGATTGTACTTTGTAAAGGTAAACGGTAATGTACTTATCCTATTTCATCATTTGTGTCATATAATTAATTATTTGCTTCTTTGTGTTCTTTTGTTGCCTCCCTTTATATATATCCATTCCTAAAACTCTTCATAAGGCTTTATCTCATCCTGGCTAACATGCAACAATGATAAAGGAGATGAATGCATTAGATGCAAATGATATTTTGGCTTTGGTAAGTTTACCTACAAGGAAAAAGGTTATTGGATGTAAATGGGTGTTTGCGTTAAAGTTAATCCCGATGGATCTGTAGCTTGACCTAAAGCCTTTCTTGTTGCTAAGGGCTATGCTCAAACTTATGGTATGAATTATTTTGATACGTTATCATTTGTTGCTAAATTGACATTTATTCATTTTTTCTTATCAATGATAGCTACTCATGATTGGTCATTACATCCATTAAATATAAAGAATGCATTCTTACAAGGTGATTTACAGAAGGAAATCTATATGGAGTAATCGACTAGGTTTATTGTGCAAGGGGAGAAAAGGAAAGTTTGCCATCTTTAAAAATCATTATATGGTTTGAAGTAGGGTCCTTGAGCTAGGTTTAGCAAGTTTAGTTAGGAGACTGAAAGGTTTGGTATGACTAAGGGTAAGTTTAATCATTTGGTGTTTTATAAACATTTTTCGTTAGGTATTATCATTTTTGTTGTGTATGTAGATGATATCATTATTACCCAAAATGATCATATAGGAATATCCTCTTTGACGATCTTTCTCCAAAGCCAATTCCACACAAAAGATTTACGGCCTTTGAAGTACTTTTTGGAAGTTGAGGTGATAAGGGGTAAAAAAGGTATTGTCTTATCTCAAAGGAAATATATACTTAATTTGCTCAAAGATACAAGAAAATTAGGCATATAACCGTGTAGTACTCTATTGCTACCTAATATATAACTTACCAAGGATGGAGATTTATTTGATGATCCGAAAAGGTATATGTAAGCCCCAAAGTTCAGCTAAGTAACCGTAGGATTGAACTTAGAACTCAGAACTCAAAGTTTAGGACGATTGACTAAAGGATCCGATCAAACCCAAATTATAAATTATTGAGAGGAATATTAGTAAAACTGACCCCGTAAACTTGAATTTAAGAAAATAAGTAATAAAATAGGAGACTATAAAATTTTCAAATTTTAAGTATAATAGGTATTAATCACCGAAAATGCGAAAAGTGTCATGAAATAACTAATAAATTACTAGAGATAGATTATATGTATACTAAAAATTTTAGAATGACCAAAATAATAATTAGGAATGTTCACGTGTACACCACATGTATTTACGTGTAGATAAAAATACGCGTAATTACCTAAATTGGCCAAAAACTAAGCAAATAATTAAAGAAAATTATAAAATAATTATAAAAAAATTTGAAAAAAATCAGAAGAGGATAAGATGAAGTAAGATCAGGTTGTGGCAACTTCAAATCAGAAAAAGAAAAATTAACCAATCAAATTTGGACAACCTAAAAGCCAAAAACTTAGGGAAATGAGCAAAATCCCATCAAATTAATGCACATTAAATTATAAAATTGTCTATAAATAAGGAAAAAAATTCTAGAAGTCCTTTGGTCAGTTTATGATTTGAGAAAAATCAAAACACCGAAAAAATCGAGAAAAAATCGAGAAAAATAAAAAAAAGGGAAAACTGTGCAGTTAGGGATTTCAAAGGGAACCCATACTAGACGAGGAGCTGGGAGTGGACAGCCACCACCACCACACGGTGGTGGCATCGCCCAGGCCGGACGACAAGGCCACGGCAACCGTCGGTGGCCGGAGCCACCCAGATCGGTGAGTCCCATTTCCAGCCCGATTTTGTGTAATTTTGTAAAAATAGTAAATATTATTAGAAAATTATGAATTTTGTTATTCTGAGATATTTTTGTATGTAGTTTAAGGAAAAATATTATTTTGATGAAAACATGCCCTGTAATATATAATCCTTAAGTAATCATGCAAAACCGAGCATATTTCGGTTTAGAAATAAATGACCTTAGGAGTGTAGTTTGGAGCTCAATTTTTTTCTATAGGATTCTCATGTGATATAGAACAGTGCTATGAAGCCATTTTTTTAAATTTAATTTTCTAAATTTTTAAGTTAATTTTTAGCCCTAAAATGATGGAAAAATTGGGTAATTTGGAGTTAATTAGGTGATTAGGATATTAATTACTGATTTAGATAGTAATTAGATGTTTATGGATGTTAATCTCTGATGTGGAAACCTGATCCTAGTGTATGGAGTGTTAAGTATGAGTAATGAAGGTGTTATGTGGTAAATGTAGAAAATTAGGGATATGTAGAATTAAAAATTAATAAATCTAGAAAAATTAGGTTTAATTAGATAATAAAATAATGAAAATCAGAACATAACAAATCTGAAACAAAATTTAATTTTTGGTAATTATATGAAAAATGTAAAAATTTCTCACAACATGAGTAAATTCGGTACACTAATACGGATTTAAGTGTACCGGATGGAATAAAATGCTGACTAGGGGTAGTAATCGTATTTAGGGTATCTGGAAATAATGTGGTTAGTTTCATATTATGAGTTGAAACAAATTTCTAGGGTCCAGGTATAAAACAGTACCTAGAAATTGAACTAGAATCTAATTTAGAAATCGATGCGGAACCCGAACCTAAACCCAAACCTAAAATAATTATCAAAGACTTAATACCTAGATAATTAGGCATATTACACCTTAAACAAAACCAAACAATAAGCGTTATAGGATAAGATGAACTTATAATATTATATGAAATACTGAAACTACGTTCGTGTTATAGAGATGATCGGCGATGGCCTGAGCAAATCGGACCTCGAGTGAGTAAGCGAAGAGTCGAGGTAAGTTGGGATTAATACGATGCTGTATTTTGGAGGCTTAAGATTATGCTTGGTTATGCTTGTTAGATGGAGAATGTGTGCATGTGCTTGATTATGGGTGATGCTATGATTCTGTTTGTTGCTCTGGCACATATTGTATGACTTGTATGAAAGGATTGATCACCCTAAACTGGACTTAATTAAATATCCGACCAGTAATCATAATCGGACATGCATGGCAACCTGTTAAGGGAACTTAGGACTCTCCGGCCAAATACCAACCCCTTCGGAAGGGATAGCGTAGGATTGAAAAATGGTCCCTTCTTCATCCTCAGTCGAACTAAGTGACAGGAGAGGAGGTCACGGCGAGGGTGAAGACAGTGGTTCGAAGGTAGTCACGGGAGGAGCAAGGTCTCCATTACACAAGCCTGGGTTTGGTCGTGAGCTGTTGCATTAACGGCAACTCCTCAACCCGGATTAGAGCGGACGTAATTTCTCTAATTTCACGACGGGCCGGACAACGTCGTGCGATGGCATTTGCTTGCACATGCATTGTACCTAATAAGTTATTGAAAACCTTGTTGTGTGTATGGTATAGTTTTAAGTCTTCCGTCCTAACTTACTGAGCTATGGTTACTCACATCCCTATAGACATCGTGCAGGTGCTGGCTAAGAAGCGGCAACAACTACTCTGAAGCTAGCAACTGCTGGATCCTGGGGAGTGAGGAAAAACATTGAAGAATAAACACATATTTTTAAGGTCTAAGTTTTTATTATTTTTCATTTCCGAATGATGTAATGATATAGAAAAATACTATAGAAAAATACTATAGAAAAATATTGTAAACTTTAACTACAATAACTGAATTATAACATATATATAATTCCTCACTTTTATAGGTAAATGATTTATTTAAATTACAAACTGTCTACTTCAAAGCGGGTTAGTTGTGGACGCCTTGTGTAGATCACGTCTAAGATAGCGGTTGTGAGGCCAACTTCTATCTTAGGGCGGTTTACACGGCGGGGCTGTTACGACTCTGTCGCTTCGGGGCGTGACAGTATAGGAGGTTAGTGGGAAAGTTGAACTATCTTACAATAACTAGTTTTAATGTTGAATATCTTATTAGCATTATGTCATGTTCTGAAGATATGGAGTCTAACAGTCTCGCTGTGTGAATTATCCTGGTAAAAGCTGGCCTTATAGCTACTACAGTAGACTTAGTTTACACTATGCATACTCAACTTAATCGCTTTGAGGTATCCAATTCTGTACCTGTTATTAATTAAACCTGTGTTATAACTTTTCAAAATACTTGATCAAGAACACTAATAGTTTACAAGTTAGTAAAATAGTTGTATTTTCATTCAACTAAAGTTTCTAGCATTCTTGAAATGTTTTCCATAAACCATAGGTTTTGGTGTTTACACACAACACGTTGGAAACCAGTGGCATCTCTAAAGTACCATATGCTAGTTACTTTTCGTAAAAGGTAAAAGATGGCCAAGCAAAAGACTAGTTCTTACAGGTCTTCAATTGTCCTCACTCTCTAGCTAAAGTACATTATCTTAAGGGTAGTTATGGCGTAGCCTCCTCCTTAATCATTAGTCAACTTGTAGTAAGGTCTATAGGAATATAAGCACAACTAGCTTAATAACTTGGATGGAGACAAAAGAGCACATCAAGCACAAACATAGTTTTTTTTTTAATCAAATTATTTTAACGAAATGCAATACAAACAGGTAAATGCCATCGCATGACATTATCCAGTCTGTTGTAAGATCAGAAAAATTACGTTTGCTCTAATCCGGGTTGAGGAGATTAACATTGCACATTTGCAAATTGAAACGAAACCGAGGTTTGTACAATGGAGAACACCCTCCTCTTGTGACATCTTCGAACTACGACCCTCAACCTTGCTACGACTTTCTCTCCTATCACTTAGTTCGGCCAAGGGTAAGGAAAGAACAATTTCAGTTATCCTAATTGAAAGGGATTCATGTTTGGCTTGAGAATCCTAATCGTTTCCCCTTAGTAGTTATTATGCATGTCCAGTTAGTAAAAGATTAGTCTTTAGTTACATCTAGTTAGGTGGTGATCAATCATTTCACAAAGTAAAGTGAATCAAATATGAACATATATAGTATTACTCCAAGTCTACGATTCAAGTAACAATCATACATAAAGCATGCATACATTCAATTAAGTTACAAACACAATCAAAAGCACTCCTAAGTTTCTGAGTACTATAACACAGTACTTCAACATATCGCAAAGCATGAATCCCAATTTACCTGAAGTTTCTGATTTACTCACTTAAGTTTGATGTGAGTCGTATTGTTGCTGCATATTCCTATAATATAAATATCATTTTAGTATTTATATCCTAATTACATATAAGCTTTAAATCATTATTTTTAATTTAAATTTATAATTTTACTTAGTTGTTCAGGTTATATATTACTTATCATATAACCCTTGTTGCATATATATATATATAATTGTAATATAATGCCACTGGTAAAAGTATCATTCAATAAATAATATACATCTATAACGTGTGTATATTTTTCAAATAGGACTAATTATGTTTGAAATAGTGTACAATATGTAATTTATCCTACACATAAACTCATCATATTGTACTATATGTATCAATAGTGGGATTAATTAAACTTCATTTTGAATACATGGCTTATTTTATATATATACAAAAAAAAATTCATACAAATGTACACACACTCATATATATATATATATATATATATATATATAACTAGCTCTTTTACGGGTTATTAAATAGAAATAATAATAAAAATATAATTATCAATATTCTTAATTTTAAAATTCAAACAAGAAGAAGTTTATGTAATCTTACAAACAAAATAATTAATTCAAAAAAATAACAGGATTACGACTATATCTTTTTTACAACTATTAAATATTAATTAAAAGAAATAATACTTATAATTATGAAAATAAAATTACCTAAAAATATTGAGCATTAGAAAAATCAAATCTTCCAATCTCTTTTCTTCTTCTTCTTTTCCTTTCTTTCTAGTTTTTTCTTTTTCTTCTTCTTCTTCTCTCTCTCTCTCTCTCTCTCACACATACACACACACACATATGTTTCCTTCCAAATGTTTCAAATAGCTTAAATGCCATTTATAAAATGTATTTTCATCACCTTAACTACGGCGGTGAGTTATATTATTATATTTTTTAATTTTTATTTATTTAACTTTACGTGATATTTCGAGTAAAATCTTACCATGACTTATTATTTATGAAGTTTTGTAACATATTCTAACAATAGTAGAATATTATATTATATATCTAATCTGAAATTTTTATTTCTCAACTAATTAAAATTTAACCTAATAAACTTTACGTTATAATCTATATTAATTGTATTTCAACTTATTTTTTAAAATTGATTTTATAGGAATATTTCTTATAATTGTTAAGGAACTCATATTATTATTTGGTTTTATTCGGACTTACTTTTTTTATTGGTTTTATGTTCCGAAAAAAGGTCCAAACTATACTTTTCTTTAATATATGATATATATAGATAGATTCCATTGATTATTTTTTATTTATTTATATACATCTTATATATAATTTTACTCATTAATATTAGTTATTAAGATCATGTAGTTGATTTTAAAATATTTATCATAAGTTATGTTTAAAATTACGAAATTCTATAATACAGCTATTAAACCTGATAAAATTAATAATTTTAATAGAATTGTATATATATGAACTTGGTTTGAGATATGAAAGCTATTTCTTTTAATTTTTATTACATAATCATTAATATCAACTTAATTCTGACAACATTACTATAAGTCATATTTTTTAAAGTGTTTCTCAAACACTAAACTTTTTATTTTATTTCTTATTAATTATATACTTACGTATAATTTATCTCTAACGATTTATTAGTTATTAGAACTCATTTTACGCGTTTTTGATAAATAATGGTGATATTATATAACTTAATAATGTGATGTTTTATTATTTTATTTTCTTAATTTTAAGCTTACGAGATCATTCTCACTAATATTTTTAACTTCATCGTAAAATTCAAGCTCAATGAAATTATTTATGTGATTGCTATAAAATTTACGAATCATCTTTGAATTCATCAATCATAAATTAATTACCAGTTTTTGCGAAGCCTCACACATTGTAAGTCAATTTATGTCTTGTTCAACAATTCATCATTCGACTGTGTTGGAACATATCTTGTGTTATTTGAAAGGTGCTTTTAGACGAGATATATTATATAAAAATCATGGTTACTCTTGTATAAAATGTTTTTCAAATGCGGACTAGGTTGGATCTAAGACTGATTAGAAATCCATTACTAATTATTATGTTTTTTTTTTAAGGAAATTTGATTTCATGGAAGAGTAATAAACAACATGTTGTGTTGAGATTTAGTGTAGGATTAGAATATAAGTATAGAGCTACAGCTCAATCTACATGTAAAATGTTGTGGATATATTAGTTATTGACTAAGGTTAGGCTTAAAGTTTCAATACTAGCAAAATTATGGTATGATAATTAAACTATTCTTCATATTGTGTCAAGTCATGTATTTCATGAGCAAACTAAAAACATTGAGATTAATTGCCATTTTGTTCAAGAAAAGGTGTAACAAAATTTGATTTTTACAGGATATGTGAAGAGTAGAGAATAGTCAGGAGATCTCTTTATGAAGGCTCTAAGTAGCACTCGGGTTAATGATCTTTGTAATAAGTTAAGCATGATCAATATATATGATCCAGCTTGAGGGGGAGTTTTATATAATAGAAATGTGTATATTAGAATTAAACTATATTATTTCCTTTCATTTTCTTTCCCATTTTAAAGCCTAGGTTGTGTATACAAATTTATACACTATTGCATCAAATAGCAAGGAAATTCAATCTCAATCTTACATTTAGTTACAGAGACCATCTAATCCAAGCAATAATATGTAAGAAAAGTGTGTCCACAAGTTCATTGCATTAGGAGCCCTTTTCCCTGTATATGAAAATTCCAAAGGTAATTGCTAAATTGAGTGGTTATGAAATTAAGAGGGTATTTTGAAGACAGTATTTGTTTTAAAACCTAGTAGACATTTTATTGAATAGACCTATTTAGGATTCTCCAATTTTAATAGTCGTAGAACTAATTTGATCCATCCAATCTTAAAGTTTTCCAAGTTGATCTCATAGAACTAAGATTTTGTGTGCCATTTGATAATGTGTTTGAGGTTTTTTATATTTATGCTAACAAAAATACATTACTGTAAAACCGACGAGTTTAAGTTATCAATTTAGTAAAACTTAAATCTACACCATTATCCTATTAAAATAAGTTAATCTATTACTTGAATAATAGGTCAATAGTTAACTACCTTGAAAAAAGGGGAGAGAGAAGATAATCCACTAACCTTTTATAACAAATTATTTTGATTAATATTATGATAACGCTATATTATTAATGTTATCCTAAAAAATCTAATTTTGACATCGTAGGAAATCTTTTGATAGCACGGATTCCTATTTTTCAATGATATCCCACGATCAAGATAATTGGCTGAATTCCATGAATCCATTTCATCAAAGTTCATTGATGTTAAACTTCTTTTTATAAAGCAAGTGGACTTCCATTCTTGAATCATCCACATCACTTCTATTTCTGTTATAACAAAAGATTCCCCTTTTTCGTGGAAAGGTCCCGTATCAAGAATTATAACTGCATAAGGAACTCAAAAACTGATGTAAATGAACATGCTTTCAATTTGTATTTCTATGCTTCACCGGTGAGTTCTTAAATGGCCACCGTAATACTTATCATCACCGCTTCACCGTTCGAGAAAACAGCTTTCGAGTTTGTCCCTGCCAGTAAATAAATATTCGTAGTTTTGCATGCAGTCTAATTCATCCAACACCCAATTGTGTTTCACTCTCCAGAATCCACCTTTATGTGTTTCCAGACATGTATAATGTCAGCTGAAAGCCGTGGAAGCCATGTAACAGTAGCAGGCAGTCGCCAGGAAATTAAATTGGGCATACAGAATTCGCACATAGTTTGGTAAAAACTTCTCTAGTAAATGAGATTTTACCGCTCGAGTATGAGAATTCCAGATCAAGAACCCACTTTGGTAAAGGAAGGAAAGAAAAAAAAAAAAGAAAAAAAGAAAAGCTCCATATTAACCGTGTAAACTTGGAGATGTATGATGAGATCGATGGTGAGCAGAGGCATGGAGAAGCTGAAATAATGAATGTATCGATTTTAAGCATATAAAAATTAAAAAAAAAATTGCTTTGGCAAAACTGCCATTTCAGCATGGTTCTCACTTTAATTAACTAAGTTTGGCACATGCAATCAGGGGCAGGATAAGTGTAAATTGACTGCTTCTCTTTGCGCAATCTAATATTTCCTTGTCTGTTTTTATGTCCATCAAGAACAGCAAGATGAAACTCCGACCATTCGATGCTCTTATTGAGAAAAAGTGGGCCCAAGAGTGCCATATTTGGTCTTATGGTCTTCAAATTCAAGAAGGATCGATGACCCACCTAAGAATTCAAAAACAATAGCACTAGTTAGACGGGTAAATGATGCTAATGGTCGCAAATCATTGCCTTCATATTATGCAACATGATCTGAATAAAATCTGTTTAGCAATGCCCCTAAACAAAGGAAGGTTAATTCAATATATGCCATGGTAACCAGGTTATCACCATCATGTTAATGCCTTCCAGATATAACACACAGTATGGAGATGATTCTTTCAACAAAATAATCTCAACAATGAATTTGGTGCATAGACGGGGAATGTCAGATTCTTACCAAAGCATTATGCATATTTCCTGGAGAAGCAGAAATGAAGATGTCGCTCTGCATGCTTACATAGTAGTCCACTGCAGCAGAGAGAGATGCCTTGCCATCAATACTGGAACGCTCATCCTCAGATATAAGGCTCTTCTTATCTTCCATTAGTGGAAACAATGTGCGCAAGGTAGAAATCCTAGCCTCTCCACCATAAACCTGGAAAAGCACCGTAATTTTTTAACTCAAGTCTACGAAGAAAGACATTTTCTTCTATAGTAATTACATAACACAGGGCTGGGACAAAAGCTAGTTTGATGGATCTAAAGTACTAGGCCATTTCCAATAGCAGAGATTGCATATGACAGACCTTATGGGAAGCCAGGTAGAGACGTGTACTGTTGCTGAAACCCAGACCTGTAAGCAACAACCCAATTTCTTCAGGTGTCAATGGGCAGCGCCCTTGACTTCTAAGCTCTTCATCCGTAAACTGAGAGTTTAAGACCCTTCCTTGCCAAAGTACCTGCCTGTATTTAGCAAGTGCCATCTTTTCAGCTTTACCACCACCAAAATCACAAGCTGAATGTGCAGCCATATCCTGCACAAGGATTATCCCAAATATGAATATTTCCAATGCATCTCATAAGACTTGAGTGAATAAAAACACACGCTCAAAAGAAGGCTGTTTTTTTTTTTTTCCTTTTTTATTTTTTGGGGGCAGTTTCTAATGTGTACTTTAATGCTGTCAATTAACAGGATTTTCACTCGCAATGACATTCACAGTATGTTACAGTGCAGTCTAAAACTAAGCAAGCAGGAGAAACCAGTATTAGCAGATTAAACTCTAACCCAGTGATTTTTAAGCATAGTTTTTTGATCTCCAGCTGCCTTATCGGTTAATTTTTCATTGATTTGCATTGCAGAACCAAAAAATTCTCTTCCACCTTTTTCTACATCATGTTAAGCATATTACGTACTGTACCTTATCAAATCGTAGATGCAGCACAACATATTTTCCTGCTCCCTGATTCCTAATCTCTGCATTCCCTGCCTTATTTTGGATGGGGAAGCGAAGTCGTTGGACAAGGGTGTTTCCCAATTCCTTGAGTTTAGGGACAAAATCCAATGCTTCAAAATTTACTTTGCAACGTAGGCGCTGAATGCTCTGTGGCAGATTTTTAAAACTTAAACGATGAGAGAATGGAGCAATAGCAGCAATTCCGTATCTGCATCGAATAACAATCTAAGATGATTGATTGAGGGAAAAATGTTAAGGAGTTGAAAAATTGTGTTAGAATTAGAAAGATGTAAAAAAATTAAGTTGATTGTGCCACAATCATCGACCACCATCTCTTTTGTTGAAATAAGTTGAAGATCAGATATGCAAGCTCCTAAAAATTTGTGTATGACAAGCATGACCCGTGGCAAGAGAATATTGAGGTTTGGAGACTTATATGGATTATTGAACAATTCCAGCATTCCTGTTAGTTGTCATTACCAATTATGCGGACAAGCTAATGACAAACATTACTTTGAAATGCATAGATTGGCACAACAATTTTCTGAAATTCCAAGAAAAGTTGAATCCCTTACTAACCTCTGCAGTATGGGCAAGACATTTTCTAGATACCAATCTGCTGTAGCCTGAACAGGTGCTGTTTTAATTCTTGTTTCTCGAATTCCTGTTGCATAATACTCCCTTGTACTCCAAGAATACTCATCAGGTGGCTCTCTTATGATAGAAATGTCATCTTTTAGGACATTAATGAAGTGGTCCATGTCAAAAATTTCTGCAAACGTACTGCATGAAAGAACACAAGTAAGTTTCACACATTCTTAGCACAGGACGAGAGCAAATTATATTTGTTGGCAATATAGATCTCCACACCTTGAATCTTGCCACACAGGATTCACTTCAAGATGTGGAATCACCAATGTGGCATTCAAAATTTTAGCAACAGCAACTGCATCACAGATCTAGAATTTTTTTACAATCATAATAATGCAACAACCATCATAAGTAACATTAATTAACAGACAGCATGCTAAAATAGTTCAATGTACCTACCCCCATTCTTTGCTGATTCAAGCCTCCATCAAGAAACACTTGGATGTAACCTTGAGATTTCTCAGGGAGAGCTGTTAAAAGCAATTAAAACTTTTCTGTCACAAGAACATTCTAAAGTCTGAACTACATGAACATGAGGAACAGAACAGTCATTATCCACAAATTTATTGTATAATCAATTCAAACCCATGACATGACATTCATATATAATTGCAACAAAACAGCAGATAGCACTCACAAATGTGTTCTGGAGACCTGATACATGGCTTCCATCCTTGGTCAGGCAAAGGAGACCAGAGGTCCAATTGCCGTCTGAAGGGCTAAAAACAACAGAATATAACCATAAAGCAACTACAAGTTGATAAAATGTAATACTATGACAAATTAGATTCATACAAAGTGTAGCTAAGAAATAAGCCAGTGTTACTGGGACAACTACAACTCAATCAAAGGCAATATTATAGGAGATTATATATAGATAAAGTGAAGACAAGGAACACGCATTTTGGTCAAGAAATAGTGGACGGTACCTGGACGACAAAAAAATGGGTGCTCTAGGCATTTAAAAATCATTTAAGCAGTAAGGCAAACATATGCACCCTAATATAGCCACACAACCCACTGATCCAATCGCTCCAAAAGCATACGCACTGACTAACTAAGTTCAGTTATCCCGAATCACCAAAAGTATTTGTACTCACCAAGCTCCCGGGTTCTGTGCCTCCGGACTTACCAAACCGAATGACGACATGGTGAAACACTCATCCAATCCTATGTTTATCGGAAATATAACGTTCTAGAAGCACCTAAAGCTAAACAATACTGTATCAAAGTAAATTTCCAACTCAAAAAAAAAAAAAACAATAATAATAAAAAGCTCACAATTTGTCGACGCAAAGCTGCTTCTAACAAAGGAAGATGTCGGGGTTTCGGTGCAATCCACTCCTGCAACATGTAAACTTCAAAACAAATTAAGAAAGAAAACCTTAGGAGATTTCAGGGAAAGCAAGAAACCCTAGGAGACATACGGAGAAAATGGTAGGATAAGCACGGCCTAATGGAGTAGAGAGATTGGGCCAGAAATATGGAACCAAGATGATGAGAGCTCCTACAAGTGCACTTCTCTGGGATTGAGAGTGGGAAGGAGAGTGGTTTTGGAATTTCATTGCCATTTTGGAGTTGTAGGATGGCTTCTGGATCTACATCTGAGTCCTTCGTGATGTGTTTTAAAAATCATGCTTATATATAGTTACGGGTACTGGGTAACCGAGACAAATTGATTTTATTTTTTACTCTATTTTGATTTCTATAACTGAAATATTTGGTGAAGTAATTATCGACAAGATTGTATTATTTCTTTTTTTTTTTCCTTTAATCGGTAAATATAAACATTTGCCAAGGTTGATCGCCGCTGATTCCTTCGTACTTTTTTGTTTTTCTATTTCACTTCTGAATTTTTTTCTTTTCTAATTCTACTCAAAATCTACAAATGTTTGTAGACGAGGGCTTTTCTAGCATGTTATGTTTTTCCATCAATGTATCACACAAGTTGCAAAATGATTGGGAAGAAATAATTAATTTAATTAAACAATATAATAATATATACATATATTATTTCAATAATTTCATAAAAAATATAAAAGATTCAAATAAATAAAAAGAATCCAAAAAATAAAAAATTTAAAAAAATAGAATTTAAAAGAAAAACCTAATCTCACCGCACTAAGGCCACCATTGACTAGTGGTCATTCAAAGGGGGTCATGTATTTTGCAACCCCCACACCATCGTCTATCTCTTAAACTCAATCAAAAGATTCAGAAAAAAAAAAAATTCAGAAAAAGGGGGTTTAGGCAAAAAAAATATTACTAATAAAGAGTAGAGAAAGTGTTTTTTGTAAAAATATCTTTCCTTTTAACTTTTTTTTTCAATTTAAAAAAGTAGTGAGAAAAAAGAAGACATTTTGAAAAGCATTTTCTTCTTTATTATAACAAAGAAGAAGACACTTTTCCTTAGATGCAGAATAAAACCCCATCCCTTGATACTTTTTCTATATGCGGGCCAAACTCAAACAAAATATCCTCTCTTTCTCTCTCGGTGAACACAATCCCAATCTCTTAATCTAGTTAATTTCAACTTTTTTTTTTTGCACTTTTTTTCACTAAGAATCGAAGGTAAATAACCTCAAACTCTGTTTAATTCATTATTTTACACAACTTGTTTGTATAATTGCAAGTAGATGAATTCTATTCTAAGGTTTCATGTACATGTAAATTTGTGATTTTCATGTTTGACATTATTTTTGTGTACAATTGTCATATTTGATTCATATACTTAATTGATTTATTTGAAAATTATACATTGAAATTCATATTAGTTATTGTAGAGTTCAAATTTTAGTATGTTACATATTGCATGCAAACTATTTGGCGAAATGGTGCAATGGTAGTAGATGATTGTTTAGTGGATTTTTTGGTCAAGGTTTAGTTTCTTAGTTTTCTAGTTTTGTTTCTACACATTCGTCAACATAGAAACACGTAGCTGGATTATTGTTATTATTATTATTTTTGTAAATTATACATTAGTATATATTCTACTCCATATGGAGTTTAAATTTGAGTGTTTAACATATTGCACATAAGGTGGTTGGTTAAGTGTAAATTCTAGAATGAAAAATTATTTAGTTTGAGATAGGGGTAACAACACAAATATGAAAGTCAAGATGCATGAACTTCGATGTGCTAATCGAAATATTCATGTTGATGTGGATAAGTTGAAAATGGTGAGTACGGTGAAAATTATAGTTTATGCTTATGGGAATATTGTGATGGGAAATTTGGGATCGAAGTATGATTGAAACTCGGTGAAAATGTTAAAAGTTAGAACAAACTCGAACTTTTCAAAATTGTTGGTAAGGGTTTGTCGAGGCATTAGGATTAATGCAAGTAAAAGCAAGGTTAAGATATTGTATCGACATCTGAGCACTTATTTTGGAGTTATATCTTAGTCCTTGATTGCTATAAAAAATGACGATGATGTCAAAAACTTATTTGAGATGGTTGAAGTATTTGGGAAAATCTACATCTATCAATTATATGTGAGGATCATAGAACTAGAAAGAGTCCCCCTGATAAATGTACCTCTAACTTAATTTAATAAGCTAGTTGAATATGAAAACGAGCTATTACCTATGTTTACCTTTACATAAGATAATGATACTACAATCAATGAAGCAGTTGGACCGATATTTCTGAAGGAAGTTTCGCATAATCGAGCGACTTAATGAATAAGAGGGTTGGATGATGAAGTGGAGGATGAGGATGATGATTATATAGAAAATATCGTTATAAGCTACTTAAGAATTTGAGGCGACATGTATATAGCGAGAAAACAGGCTGAGAGACCACATGCCTTATATCAAATAGAGGGATAGGTATCTAATCAACTTTAGAGAAGGAAAAAAATAGATGGAAACCTCCATTTGTGGTTTAGCGTTGGTGTATCCACTACATTGCAAGTAATTTCAACAAAGTACACGAGAATCAGCAATGCAAGAAGTGGGCTACTTTTGGTGCAATGCAAGTTCAACACTAGAAGTTTGAAAAGTACATGGAGAAAGTCCTAAGTCTAAAGCCTAGCGCCCCTAATTGGTTTTGGTCTTTGTTAATGGACTAGTGGGCACTTGTCCATGATGGGGGCTACCGGTTTGGATAAATGATATCAAACCTTGTGAAAGCTTATAATGGGGTTTTAAAAAGTGCTTGGAGTTTACCCATTATAGTGCTAGTGAGGAAGATATTCTATAATTGTATACTATGTAGGACAAGAGATACAACAAGGTATTAGAGTGGGTTGCAAGAAATTGACCCTTCACGAAATACGCTATAGATATGTTAAAGAAGTGGGTGCAACGAGTAAGTTCTCATCGCGTGGTGCAGTTCAGCAGATATAGCAAGCCTTGCACAAAATGGCTCCACACGGAGATGGACGTGAGAAGACGTCTAAACAGAACAACATGCACATTGTATAAGAGAGAAGGACATAATAGAATAACATGTTCACATAGGAATCTAGAGGGAAATTCATCGAATAATGATAACATCAACATATATATATATGTCATCTTATTACTCAATTGTTATCGCTATTTAATTTTTGTTGTTTCAGTTTTGCAGAATAGATAGAGCTTAGACCCATTGACATATTGGTTCTTGGTGAACACAATAGGTATAAGTCACAACGAGTTTGGGTAAGACATGTAAGCTACTAACGATTGTTTCTCCTTACGACTGCTTGTTATAGTAATTTTGTTGTTACTTTGTAGCGTCTTTTGGTAAATGTATTTTGTAGCTAACTGAGGCACTTGTAGTGCGATGTTAGGAGCAAGAGCTACATCATGATCAGGATGTGCATGAGATTGAGTTAAACCCTCGTATGGAGCCTTACATAGAGCAGGCCAAACTCATAAGGCTAAGTCGCTTTCCATATATCTAGTTGGATAGGCACTTGATCACTATGTTCATTGGGCACTGGATACCGGAGATGCACATGTTTCACATGGCTTATAGGAGCACACCATTACCCTGTAGGATGTTGAGGTTCAGTTCAACCTTTACATGGATGTCATGCTAGTTATTGATAGCACATATCAGATGTGGTCTCAGATATCCATGGATTATCTTAGTATCATGTTAGGCAAAGAAAGCCAGGGAGGATGTGTTAAGTTAACTTAGTTGTAGGGGCATTTTAGGTTCTTACCATGTGAGGCTAACAAGGAGCAGGTGAAGAGACATATTATGGCCTTCATCTTGCAAATCTTAGGAGGGTATGTCTTCGCATACAAGTTAAGGAACATGGTACATCTCATGTTCCTTCCACTTCTAGAGGACTTCAAACGAATTGGCTAGTACAGTTGGGGATCAGCATGCTTAGCTAGGTTGTATAGACAGTTGTGCCTAGCTTATAGGGACACAACATGTAAGCCCCACAACTAGTCACTCAGGGTTTCGATCAGGTGAAAGATCTGATCGAGCCTAAATTAAAAGTAAAATTAGAAATATTAGTAAAATGATCTCGTAAATTTGAATTTAAGAAAATAAGTAATAAAATAAAATAATATAAAAAATTTAAATTTTAAGTATATAACTCGTTATTTATCAAAAATGCATAAAATGCATTCTGATAATTAACAAATCGCTAGAAATAAATTATATGTACACTAAAAATCATAAAATAACCTAAATAATATTTAGAATTATTTATTTGTACTATATATGAATTTACATATATATAGAAATACACGTAATTACTTAAAATACGTGAAATGTGCTATAATAATAATAATAAATAATTAAAGAAAATTCATAATTAATTAAGGAAAAATCATAAAAAATAAGGAATGATCCAGATTTGGTCATGGCAAGTTAGGAATTGAAGAAGAAAAATTAATTAATTAAAATCAAGCAACACAAAAGCTAAAAATAAAGGGATTTGAGTAATGTCTTGTCCAATTTAATACACATTAATTACCAAAAAGCTCTATAAATAGGGAAAAAAATCACAGAGCTCATTTAGACAGTTAAAAATCAGAAAAAAATTAAGAGCATTGAAATTGGAAGAAAAAATTCGGGTAAAAAAAAAAAACTGTGCAGTTGGGGATTAAAAGGAGAACCCAGACCTGACGAGCAGTTGGAAGTGAACGGCTACCACCACCACATGGTGGTGGCAGCGCCCAGGTGGGCTAACACACCCATGGCCACCTACGGTGGCCAGGCCACCCAAATCGGTGAGTTCGATTTTCAGCCCGACTTTATGTAATTTTGTAAAAATAGTAAATATTCTTAGAAAATTATAAATCTTGTTATTTTGGAATATTTTTATATGTAGTTATTAGGAAAAATATTATTTTGATGAAAACATGTCCCGTGATATATGGTCTTTAAGAAATCATGCAAAACCGAGCATATTTCGGTTTAGAAATAAATGATCTTAGGAGTGTATTTTTGAGCCCAAAATTTTTGTGTAGACTACTTAGATGATATATAATAGTGCTATGAAGCCCGTTTTCAAAAATTAATTTTTTAAATTTTTAGATAATTTTTAGGCCTTAAAATGAGGTATAAAATGGGTAATTTAAGGTTAATTAAGTAATTAAATGATTAATTACTGATTTAATAAAGAATTATATGTTTTAGGATATTGAAATCTGATTAAGTATGATACTTGTAGCATTTAATGTGTTAGATGTAATTATTAGGTTAATTATGTAGTAAATAAGTAATAGGGAAAAATAGTAAATTTTAAGTTAATTTTGTAAATTAGGGTAATTAGGTGTAAAATATGATTTAGAATGAATTTAGACATTTTCAAATGATAATTGATGTTGGGAGATGGTAGTTAGAGTGATAAAAATATTAGATGTGTATTATGTACATAATATGTAATAGTACATAATACACAATTATTACAAATACAATAAATAGAAGATATTAGAATAAAAATTGATATTATGATAATAATAAAAATATACAATAAATTTGATAGGAAACTTAAATTTATGTAATTATATAAAAAATATAAAAATTTCTCACATCAAGAGTAAATTCAATACATTAGTAAGGATTTAAACATACCGGGTGGAATAAAATACTGACTAGGGGTAATGATGGTATTTAAGATATCTGGAAATAATGTGATTAATTTTACATTATGAGTTGAAACGAATTTTTAGGGTTCGAGTATAAAACGGTACTTTAAAATCGAACTAGAACCTAATTTAGAAATCGACACGGAAACTGAACTTGAAGCTGAACTTAATCCTAAACCTAGAATAATTGTAAAAGATTCGAAAACCTAAATAAGTGGATATATTAAACCCTAAACAAAAGATAACAATAAGCGTTATAGGATAAAACAAACTTATAATAGTTATAAGAAAAACTAAAACCACGTTTGTGTTATATGGATGATCGACGATAGCCTGAGCAAGTTGGACCTCAAGTGAGCGAGCGAAGAGTCTAGGTAAGTTGGGATTAATACATTACTGTATTTTGGAGGCATGAGATTATACTTGGTTGTGCTTGTTAGATAGTTGGTTGTGTGCATGTGCTTAATTATGAGTAATGCTATCATTCTGTTTGTTGTTCTGGTCTGTATTGTATGATTTGATTGATCACCCTAAACTAGACCTAATTGAATATATGACTCGTAATCATAATTATACCTGCATGGAAACCCATTAGGGGAAACCTAAGATTCTCCAGCCAAATACCGACCCATTCGAAAGGGATAGCGCATGATTATATAATGGTCTCTTTTTCATCCTTAGTTGAACCAAATTACAGGAGAGGAAATTGTAGCTTTATTCAATTAAATTGAATCTGAGATTCACAAACACATGTTTGGAGATAATATAGAGAAGTAGATGAAAACAAGAACAAATTTTTGTAACATATTATCTAATTTTGGAAGCTTTTATTGATATTGTACCTATTCATTATTACCTTTTCGTACCTTACCTTTATGAAAAGTTATTGCATTAATGCTGCCTTTCATATAGTAAAAAAAATTGAGTATACAGCATCACACCCCGAAGCGACAGAGTTGTAACAGCCCTGCCATGTTAACCATTCTAAGAAAAAAGTTGGTCTTATAACCGCTATCTTAGACCTAATCTACAAGGCGTCCACGACTAACCTGCTTTGAAGTAAACAGTTTGTAATTTAAATAAATCATTTAGCTAAGAATGTGAGAAAATATATATATACACTAAAATTTAGTTATTACAATTAACGTTTACAATATTTCTTCGTAATATATTTCCTTATTATTACATTATTCAGAAATGAAAAATTTTAAGATAAAAACTTAGACCTTAAAAATATATATTTATTCTTCAAATATTTTTTCTTACTCTCCAAGATCTAGTAGTTGCTAGCTTCAGAGTAGTTATATGCCACTTTTTAGCTAGCCTTGTACGACGTCTATAGGGATGTAAGCAACCACAGCTCGGTAAGTTAGGATGGAGAACTCAAAACTATACCATAAACACAATAAGGTTATCAACCAACTTATTAGGTGCAATGCATGTTCAAGCAAATGCTATTGCACAACATTGCCTGCCAGTCGTGAGATTAGAGAAATTGCGCTCGCTTCAATCTAGGTTGAAGAGTTGTCGTTAATGTAACAACTCATGATCAAACCCAGGCTTGTGCAATGGAGACATCGCTCCTACCACGACTACCTTCGAACCATTGACTTTACCCCCGTTACGACCTCCTCTCCTGTCATTTGGTTCAACTAAGGATGAAAAAGAGACCATTATGTAATCCTGCGCTATCCCTTTCGAATGGGTCGGTATTTGGCTGGAGAGTCTTAGGTTTCCCCTAATGGGTTGCCATGCAGGTATAATTATGATTACAAGTCATATATTCAATTAGGTCTAGTTTAGGGTGATCAATCAAATCATACAATACAGGCCAGAACAACAAACAGAATGATAGCATTACTCATAATTAAGCACATGCACACAACCAACTATCTAACGCACACAACCAACTATCTAACAAGCACAACCAAGCATAATCTCAAGCCTCCAAAATACAGCAATGTATTAATCCCAAATTACCTAGACTCCTCGCTCGCTCACTTGAGGTCCAACTTGCTCAGGCTATCGTCGATCATCCCTATAACACAAACGTGGTTTTAGTTTTTCTTATAACTATTATAGGTTTGTTTTATCCTATAACACTTATTGTTATCTTTTGTTTAGGGTTTAATATATCCAGTTATTTAGGTTCTCGAATCTTTTACAATTATTCTAGGTTTAGGGTTAAGTTCAGCTTCAGGTTCAGTTTCCGTATCGATTTCTAAATTAGGTTCTAGTTCGATTTTAAAGTACCGTTTTATACTCGAACCCTAGAAATTCGTTTCAACTCATAATGTAAAATTAATCACATTATTTTCAGATATCTTAAATACCATCATTACCCCTAGTCAGTATTTTATTCCACCTAGTATGCTTAAATCCTTATTAGTGTATTGAATTTACTCTTGATGTGATAAATTTTTATATTTTTTATATAATTACATAAATTTAAGTTTCCTATCAAATTTATCGTATATTTTTATTATTATCATAATATCAATTTTTATTCTAATATCTTCTATTTATTGTATTTTTAATAATTGTGTATTATGTACTATTACTTATTTTGTACATAATACACATCTAATGTTTTTATCACTCTAACTACCATCTCCCAACATCAATTATCATTTGAAAATGTCTAAATTCATTCTAAATCATATTTTACACCTAATTACCCTAATTTAAAAAATTAATTTAAAATTTACTATTTTTCCCTATTACTTATTTACTACATAATTAACCTAATAATTACATCTAACACCGTAAATGTTATAAGTATCATACTTCATCAGATTTAAATATCCCAAAACATTTAATTATTTACTAAATCAATAATTAACCATTTAATTCCTTAATTAACCCTAAATTACCCATTTTATGCCATATTTTAAGGCCTAAAAATTATCTAAAAATTTAAAAAATTAATTTTTTAAAACGGGCTTCATAGCACTGTTTTATATCATCTAAGCAGCCTACACAGAAATTTGGGGCTCAAAGCTACACTTCTAAGGTCATTTATTTCTAAACCAAAATATGCTCGGTTTTACATGATTTCTTAAGGATCATATATTACGGGATATATTTTCATCAAAATAATATTTTTCATAAAAACTATATATGAAAATATTTTATAATAAAAAAAATTCATAATTTTCTAAGAATATTTACTATTTTTACAAAATTGCACAAAATCGGACTGAAAATCGAACTCACCGATATGGGTGACTCCGGCCTTCGTCGGCGGCCATAGGTGTGTTGACCCACCTAGACACTACCACTACCGTGTGGTAATAGTTGCCATCCACTCTCAGCTACCCGTCAGGTCTTGGTTCTCCTCTAAGGCCCTAATTGTACAGTTTTCTTATATTTTTTTCCCTTAACCCTAATTTTTCTCTCAATTTTGCCTCTCTTTATTTTTTTTTCACTTTCCAAACTTACCAAATGAGCTTCTAAAAAATTTGGAGTATTTATAGAGTTTTAGGAAAATTAGTATGCATTAATTAGATAAGACAATTACCTTATCTTTTCTTTTTTTTTCACTTTCTATTTGTTGCATTTTAATTGGTTGATTTTTTTCCTTCAATTTTAGATTTCTACACCCCACTTCTGGACTTTCCCTCATTTTTCTATATTTTTCTTGATTTTTTCTTAATTAATTATGAATTTTTTTAATTATTTATTATTATTTTAGTACATTTCACGTATTTTAAGTAATTACACGTATTTCCACATATATGTAAATTCATATATAGTATAAATAAATATTTCTAAATATTATTTAGGTTATTTTATGATTTTTAGTATATATATATAATTTATCTCTACCGATTCGTTAATTATCGGAATACATTTTCCGCATTTTCGATAAATAACGAGTTATATACTTAAAATTTAAAATTTTTATATTCTTTATTTTATTGCTTATTTTTTTTAAATTCAAACTTACAGGATCATTTTATTAATATTTCTAACTTTGTTTATAATTTAGACTCGATTGGATCTTTCAGCCGATCGAAACCATAAGTGACTGGTTATAGGGCTTACATACCAGTTATAAGCAACTAGTTAATCCATAACAAAATGACTCTTCACTTCTCCTATTTATGTTTACATTTTTTGTTCTTACTCAAATAGCTTTTATTATTTGTGTCCTTTCATTAATAATATTCATTAACTACTTTTATTATACATATTTTGCATTTCTCAAGAGACTCATCTTTTTATATGCAAAATAGTATTTGTTGAAAAGTTATGACATTTAAATAATTAGATATAAAATGCTGCAACTCTTAATAGATGATGTTTATTTTCATAACTTAAATGATTATAACTTTTTGCAAATATTACAACATTTCATAAAATTATCAAGAGTTGTATAAATAAGAATACATTAAATATATTTATATAATTAAATTATGCTCATGCAATCTTTTGAATGTAAATTTATTAACATATTGATTACAATAATCTTGGGTTTTAACTAGTTAAAGTAAAACCTCTACATGATGTTGTGATTTAACCAATTATTATCAAAAGCAAGGGGCTTCTACAAGTAAATTTGATCTCATGAACTACTGAGTAATGATAAGTAGGAGATTAGTGAGCTTCACCCAATTTAGGTTGCAGAAAAGATAGTGATGAATGAAGATCGAATTTTTTTTTTAAAAAAAAAGAGATCTTTAAAAAAAATATTACTTTTGGGGGGCTGTGGAAGCTCTTTCTGAAAAGGCGCCTTCCATATAGATTCTTTTTGCACTATAGTGACTTCAGTTGTGATAATATTATAACTGGAAAAAAAAAAGGGACCTTCAACTTCAATTGTAGTAAAATTATAACTAAAGACATCTTTTAGAAAGACACCTACATTGCTGCTATATATTTCAAAACGCAAATAGAATCACTTGTATACCATCATTACACTAAATTTACAGTAATTTCATGCATAAATTTTGGTTGTTTTCACTATTTTCCCATTTGGAACCCTCGATTTAGATTTCAGTATATTTGGTTGATATAAATTGTTTAAATGTTGTGTTTGCATGTCAACATGTCTTCTATATCATATTATTGCAATTTATATGAACAATTTGTATATTAGTGTATAGATTTTGCCTTCTGGAATTGAAATTTATTGTTTTGAAATATACACTTCAAGTGTTTAGTGAAATGTTCGTTAGAGAGTTGTGCAATTTAGGAAATAGGAAAGAGATTATAGTAGCATTAAATAGTGCGACATGACTTATGTGCTAATCAAAACATTAATTATCATGTGGATAGGTTGAAAAATGGTAAGCATGGTAAAATTTATGGTTTTCTCCCGTGAAAACATTTTGGGGAAATTCAGGGCTTGAATATAACCTTAACCCGGTGAAGTTAGTGAAATTGAGAACCAAATGTAGATTTATGCGATCTCCTTGAAAGGGTTTACAGAGATGTTGGAGTTGATCTAAATGTCGGGGTTAAGATTTTGTACAAACATCCCAATGCCTACTTAGGTGTCGTGAATTATTCTCTTATTGGCATTAAGGATAACAATGACATCGAGAATCTCTTTGATATGGTAGAAGCATTTGAGCAAACCCATATCCACCACTTGTATGTCAGGATTAAAGGAGCAGAAGGAGGCCCCTTTGCACAGTTGAGGGCGAAGGGATGGTACCAATTGAGGAGAATGAACAAATGGCTTATGAATATGAGTCAGTATTTATATCTACACCCATGTAGAATGATAACAATGCGATGGATGAGGTTGTAGGCTCGATTTTACCGAAAGAAGTTTCACATGATTGTGTAGTTCAGCAAATGGGAGGCTTACCTATTGACGATGATGATGACAAAGACAACGACGATGATGATTATGAGGGAGATGATAAGGATGACGACAATGAGTATTATGACGATGATGGCAATGAGACGCCTCCTGTACACATTATTCTACTTGAGGTGCCTACCACCCCAAACTTCCATCCAAAGATGCTTGATGTGTATTCATATGTTTCAGGTTCAAGTTCAATGATTCTAACACCAACCTCGATGCATACTTCAGAGTTTGATGCAACAGAAACAAGTGTAAGGGATGTGATTCCAATTTTCAACAGGGGTGGGGAAGATGGTTACTTGAACTTTGAAAAGGATGTGAAAAAAGAGTTCAATAACTTGCAGGCGAGTGAAGATCATTATATAGACATGAGATTCAACACATAAGAGGAACTCATAAAAGTTGTTAAGCATTACCACATCAAACATTACACCAACTTTAAGTCCGTCAAGTCAAAGCTAAGTAAGTATTCCATCCTTTGTACTAAGCATGAAGATGGTTGCCAATAGAGGCTACGTGCTTGTAAGAAGAAACTAAAGGATGTGTTTGTAATTACAAGATTAGTGGAGCCCCCTGTAAGCCCCACAACTAAGCAATCTGAGGTTTCGATCAGTTGAACGATCCAATCGAGCCTAAATTATAAAGTAAAACTAAAAATATTAGTAAACCGATCCCGTAAGTTTGAATTTAAGAAAATAAGTAATAAAATAGGAGACTACAAAATTTTCAAATTTTAAGTATATAACTCGTTATTTATCGAAAATGTGTAAAAGGCATTCCGGTACTTAACGAATTGCTAAAGATAAATTATATGTATACTAAAAATTATAAAATAACCTAAATAATATTTAGGATTATTTATTTGTACTATATATGAATTTACATGTAGGTATAAATACGCGTAATTACTTAAAATACGCGAAATGTGCTAAAATTATACTAGATAATTAAAGAAAATTATAAATTAATTATGGAAAAATCAGAAAAAATCATAAGAGGATAAGATGAATCAAGATCAAGTCCTGGCATGTCAGGATAAGCAAAAGAAAAATCAACTAATAAAATTTGGATAACATAAAAGCCAAAAATCAAGGAAAATAGGCAAAGTCTTGTCAAATTAATGCATAATAATTACAAAAATTGTCTATAAATAGCAAGAAAAATTGAAAAGCTCATTTGGCCAGATACAAATCAGAGAAAATTAGAGAGAGGCAAAAATTGAGAGAAAAATTCGGTTTAGAAAAAAATTAGAAAAAACTGTGCAATTAAGGCCTTTAACGGGAACCCCCACCAGACGAGCAGATGGGAGTAGACGGCCACCACCACCACACGGTGGTTGCAGCGCTCAGGCCGGACGACAAGGCCACAGCGGCCGGCGGTGGTCGGAGCCACCCAGATTAGTGAGTCCGATTTCCAGCCCGATTTTGTGTAATTTTGTAAAAATAGTAAATATCATTATAAAATTATGAATTTTGTTATTCTAGAATATTTTTGTATGTAGTTGGTAGGAAAAATATTATTTTGATGAAAACATGCCCCGTAATATATGGTCCCTAAGAAATCATGCAAAATTGAACATGTTTCGGTTTAGAAATAAATGACCTTAGGAGTGTAGTTTCAAGCCCAAAATTTTTGTGTGGATTACTTAGATGATATAGAATAGTGCTATGAAGCCCATTTTTAAAAATTAATTTTCAAAAATTTTAGATGATTTTTAGGCATTAAAATAAGGCATAAAATAGGTAATTTAAGGTTAATTAAGTAATTAAATTATTAATTATTGACTTAGTGAATAAGTAGATGTTTAGGGATGTTGAAATCTGATGGACAATGATACTTGTAACATTTAGGGTATTAGATGTAATTATTAGGTTAATTATGTAGTAAATAAGTAATATGGAAAAATAGTACATTTTAAGTTAATTTTGTAAATTAGGGTAATTAGGAGTAAAATCTGATTTATGATGAATTTAGACATTTTGAATTGATAATTGATATTTAGAGATGATAATTAGAGTGATATAAATATAATAAGTGTAATATATACATAAAAGGTAATAATACATAATAGGTAATTATTGGAAATATAAGAAATAGGAAATATTATAATAAAAATTGATATTGTGATGATAATAAAAATGTACAATAAATCTTATAGGAAATTTGAATTTATGTAATTATATGAAAAATATAAAAATTTCTCACATTAGGAGTGAATTCGGTACACTAATAAGGATATAAGTGTATCGGGTGAAATAAAATACTGATTCGGGGTAATGATGGTATTTAGGAGATCGGGAAATAATGTGATTAATTTCACATTATGGGTTGGAACGAATTTCTAGGGTTAGAATATAAAACGCTACTTAGAAAATAGAACTAGAACCTAATTTAGAAATCGATGCAGAAACCGAACCCGAACCTAATCCTAAACCTAGAATAATTGTAAAAAACTTAAGATCTAGATAATTAAGTATCTTAAACCTTAAATAAAACATAACGATAAGCGTTATAGAATAAAACGAACCTATAATAGTTATATGAAAAACTGAAACCACGCTTGTGTTATAGGGATGATCAGCGATGGCCTGAGCAAATCGAACCTCGAGTGAGTGAGCGAGGAGTCGAGGTAAGTTGGGATTAATACAATGCTGTATTTTGGGAGGCTTGAGATTATACTTGGTTATGCTTGGTTGTGCTTGTTAGATAGTTGGATGGGTGCATGTGCTTGATTATGGGTGATGCTATGATTATGTTTGTTGCTCTAGCATATATTGTATGAAATAATTAATCACCCTAAACTGGACTTAATCAAATATATGACCAATAATCATAATCGGACATGCATAGCAACCCATTAGGAGAACTTAGACTCTCCGGCCAAATACCGACCCCTTCGAAAGGGATAACCTAGAATTGCAAAATGGTCCCTTCTCCATCTTTAGTCGAACTAAGTGACAGGAGAGGAGGTCGCGACGAGGGTGAAGTCAGTGATTCGAAGATAGTCGTGGGAGGAGCAAGGTCTCCATTGCACAAGCTTGGGTTTGGTCGTGAGCTGCTTTGCATTAATGGCAACTCCTCAACCTGGATTAGAGTGGGCGAAATTTCTCTAATCTCACGACGGGCCGGATAACGTCGTACGATGGCATTTGTTTGCACATGCATTGCACCTAATAAGTGATTGAAAACCTTGTTGTGTGTATAGTATAGTTTTAAGTCCTCCGTCTTAACTTACTGAGCTGTGGTTGCTCACATCCCTATAGACGCCATGCAGGTGCTGGCTAAGAAACGGCAACAACTACTCTGAAACTAGCAACTGCTGGATCCTGGGAAGTGAGGAAAAACATTGAAGAATTAACACATATGTTATTACTTTTCATTTCTGAATTATATATAACTTTTCTCACTTTCTTAGGTAAATGAATTATTTAAATTACAAACTATTTACTTCAAAGCGGGTTAGTCATGGACGCCTTGTGTAGATCAGGTCTAAGATAGCGGTTGTGTAAGCCCTAAAGTTAAGCCAAGTAACCGTAGGGTTAAACTTAGAACCTAAGGTTTAGGGCGATCGGTTAAAAGATCCAATCAAACCCAAATTAGAAACTATTGAGAGGAATATTAGTAAAACTGACCCCGTAAACTTGAATTTAAGAAAATAAGTAATAAAATAGGAGACTATAAAATTTTCAAATTTTAAGTATAATAGGTATTAATTACCGAAAATGCGAAAATGTCATGAAATAACTAATAAATTACTAGAGATAGATTATATGTATATTAAAAATTTTAGAATGACCAAAATAATATTTAGGAATGTTCACATGTATCCTATATGTATTTACGTGTAGATAAAAATACGCGTAATTACTAAAATTGTCCGAAAACTAAGTAAATAATTATAAAAAAATCAGAAAAAAAATCAGAAGAGGATAACTGCAACAAGATCAGGTCGTGGACTGAAAAGAAAAAATTAACCAATAGGAATTGGACAAACAAAAAGCCTAAAATCAAGGAAATGAAGCAAAATCCTATCAAATTAATGCATATCAATTATTACATTTGTCTATAAATAAGGAAAAAAATTCTCAAAAGTTATTTGGCTAGTTTGTGATCTGAGAAAAATCGAAACACAAAAAAATTCAAGAGAAATTCCAGAAAATAAAAAAAAAAAGAAAGAAAACTGTGCAGATTAGCAAGGTGAAATAAAACCACCACCTGGGACCGAACCACCACCACCACCCTACAGTAGACCCACCGCCTGGACCGACCGACAACATTGGACCGGGTTTGGACGGCCCAAAAGCTTCGGACCGGTTAGTCACTTATTCACCCGATTTTTTGTATAATTTTGTAAAATTATGTATTTTGCCCAAAAAATTATGAAACTTGTTATTATGATGTTTTATTGTATGTAGATTTAGGTAAAAATATTTATTTAGTTTAATTATATCTGAAAATATAGGTCCCTAACAAATTGTTTGAAATCGAGCATTTGTAAACCGGAAAATAAATAGGCTTAGGGATGTAGTTTGGAGTTCAAACTTTTTCTGTAGGATGCTCATTTGATGTATAACAGTGCTATGAAGCCATTTTTTTTAAATTAATTTTCGAAAATTTTTAGTTAAGTTTTAGCCCTAAAATGATGATAAAATTGGGTGATTAAGGGTTAATTAAGTGATTAGGATGTTAATTACTGATTTGAATTTTAATTAGAGGTTTAGGGAAGTTAATCTCTGCAGTGGAACCTTAATCCTATCCTTTAGGTACTAAGTATGGTTAATTAGGGAAATTAGGTAAGTAATATAATAAATTAGTAATATGTAAAAATGTAAATTAATAAATTTAAAAAAATAAGGTTATTTATATAATATTATAATAGAAATCAGAAAAATAAGAAATCTAAAATGACATTTAATTTTAAGTAAATATTTTAAAATGTAAGATTTTTACACATCGGAAATAAATCCGATACCTCAATTAGGGTTAACGTGTACCGAATAGTTAGAATACCAAAATTTCGACCCAATAGAATATTTGAATACCCAAACATAATGTGATTAATGTCACATTGGGATTCGAGCCTAATTACGACTTAGGAATTAAAACTAAAATCTAGTTTAGGAGCCGAATCCCGAAATAGAACACAACGAATCATTACTACGTTATAGGTATACATGAGGAAAATGAGTTATATTATGAGTTAGAATAATAATCCATAAAATATAAGTACTAAAAGAACCTATTTGTATTATAGGACACCCAAAAACAAATCAGCTCGCAACTAGAGGATCGAGCGATCGAGCAAATTCAAGTAAGTTGGGTTATTGCTTATTGTAATAGAGTACTAGTTTCGTAGTACTCGGAGACTTAGACTTGTATATGATTGTGATTGTAAATAGTTTGCGCATGTGCTTGATGTATCTGAATTCGTGCTGGAATTTGTACTGTGAATGACTTTGTGACTGATTGAATTAATATGAACTTGTTGAACACCCTAACCGGCATTTAATCTCAGTCGACCCTAATAACTGAAAATGTCATGCATTGCAACCCGTTAGGGGATCATAGGACTCTCCAACCAAATACCGACCCCTTCGAAAGGGATAGCGCAGGATTGCAAAACGGTCCCTTCTTCATCCTCAGTCGAACTAAGTGACAGGAGAGGAGGTCGCGGCAGGGATGGAGTCAATGGTTCAAAGGTAGTCGTGGGAGGAGCGAGGTCTCCATTGCACAAGCCTGGGTTTGGTTGTGAGCTGCTGCATAACATGGAACTCCTCAACCCGGATTGGAGCGGATGAAATTTCTCTGATTTCGCAACGGACCGGACTACGTTGTACGATGACACTTGATTGTTGCATTGCATGAAAATAATTGTTTGATAACTCTGTTTGTGCTTGTATGCATTCATGAGTCTCCAATTCAACTTACTGAGCTGTAGTTACTCATACTTTATAGATCCTTTTACAGGTTCTGATTTGTAATCTCTTCAAGTACTATGCCGCCCTACAATTATCCAGAGGTTAGTCCTTTTGAAGCCAGGGGTGTGAGAATCAAGTTATTTAGTAAATATGTAACTAGACTGACCTTGTAGTTAAAGGTTGAAGACTGTTAGTTATTTTGTAAATTAGTAAACTGTAGTTACTATGTAAAACTTCCTGGGAAGCTCTGTAAACATTATTATAAATATCTATGTTTTATAGAACAGTTTGATAATTATCATAATTGTTGTATAATCATTATCAAACTGTTTACTTCAAAACGAGGAGTCGTCAACGCCTTATGTAGATTATCTCTATGATAGGCACTGTGAGGCCAGTTACTATCATAGAATGGTTTACACGGCGGGACTGTTGCGACTTTGCGACTTCGGGGCGTAACAGGTTGTAAGGCCAACTTCTATCTTAGGATGGTTTACACGGCGGGGCTGTTACGACTCTGCCGCTTCAGGGCGTGACACCCCTCATATGTGTCAATCCTATAATAAATTAAGATCACCCGCAGTTGGACAACAACACCATGGCCAGGGAGTTCTTAAATGTCATTAGGAAAGATTCTGATACCAAGATTTCTCAACTTCATAGTATTATTGAGAAGCAGTTTGGGTATCAAATCAATAATAAAAGGTTATGGACCGGAAAGATGAAAGCAATTGAAGTCGTATCCAAAGGGGAGGTCATACGATGATTTGTTTCGACTGCCTAATGCAATTCAAATGAGTAACCCCAGTACCTCAACTTACGAGCATCAAAGATAAACCCCTTTCTAACTGCTAACACCATTTAAGAGAGGGAGGAGGTCCGTCGGTTATCGGGGAGAGAGCTCTTCCTAACTAGCTACTATCAACCCCCTACAGTTTTCAAACCCACCTTAGCAATTGTTACAGACCGTCCTAGGCTCCACCTATTTTTTAGGAGAGGAGACGTAATAAGAGTCTGGTATCTAAAATGTCCCGAGTATTCACTAACTTATTTCAAGAGTTTTAATATCGATTTAACTTATTCATGCCGATTTCAATGAGTTGTATACCCTATGTTTTACTTTTTGCATTATCATAATAGTGAATAATTTGGATTTTAGGTATGTGAATTGGATGTAAAGTAATGAATATCAACACATGCTAGAATTATGTCTCGGGAGACCAAAAAGTGGGTTGGATTCAGAGTTTCAAGATTTAAGTTACATTATAATTTCTACTTTTATTTTATTATGTATATGTAGGAGGTTCTTTAACATACTTGTTTGGTGAAGTATATCTTTTTTCAAAAAGAATACATTTTCAAAACGTGCCTAAATAATTATAACTTAAGGTGCCTTAAAAAGGCATCTTCAGCTGTGGCAAAATACACTTTAAGGCACCATTTGGAGAGATGCCTTTAATGCAAAAATTACTCGTATGGAAAACGTCTTTCCAAAAGATGCCTCCACAACCCAAGCATAATATTTTTCTTCCAGAGCCTTCAATACAAAAATCACTCGTACGGAAAATACCTTTCCAAAAGACATTTTCACAAACCTCGAGTGTAATATTTTTCTTAAGAGACCCCTTTTTTAACGCACCCCAGGTGCGTTCCTCAGCTATGGATGCTAGCGGTAGGATATGACGTGAGGGAGCCTAATATTGATTTTTCATTTTCACCGATCAATTATCCAATTTGTAATAGTTTTATAATCTCTCCTTTTCTAACTAATTTGTTTATAACATATGAACATGAGAAATAATACCAAACGAAAGACGCGTATGTCCAACATTTAAGTACCAATCACTTTTTAACCGATGGTATTTTCCTCGTGACAAAAATAGCATCTCTGAGCAGCTATTGTAAGAAAATGAAGACGAACAAAAGTGCATTGTTCAGGATCGAGAAAGCAACTCAAGCAAGAATTTACCCATGCATGTTGCATACTTAATTATCTCCAGATATGCATATAATTGAATATGGGGAAGAACATGTTCCCCTCTTTCCCTACAAGGGATCTAAGTGGAGAACTGTATTTTGTAAAACACAACGTAGTAGCCATTGTCCTGTCCCATTTTGCCTAAACCAAAAAAAAAAAAAAAAAAAAAAGAAAGAAAGAAAGAAAAGAATTACACTTTTGACGATTTCTTCCTTCGTCCAACCCCATTACCTATCTACTGTCAATATCTTCAGCCTTCAACTATTCACAAGACGGCAAATTAAAGCATCTAGCTAGAGAAAAAAATGCGAGGGAGGCATCTACATACCACCGGTTTCCTTCCCCATTACCCTCACAAACAAATATCCTTCGTGGTTTCTTTGATTCCTACAGCATTTTCCTGTATGGGTGTAAGCCGTGGTCTCTTAGCATCACGCTGCTCTTCTGGTTCCTCCTGATCATCACTGATAGCAATTGCATCCGAAGCAATTTCCACAATTCCAGTGATATTCTCACTTTGCTGTAAGCTGGGATTTGCCATGTTCATATCATCAGACAACCCGTAACCCAAATCTCCACCATCAGGATGCAAGGTGGACTCGCTTACATTAGAGTCTTGATGAGGCATTGGCTGCCTTTCCCGACAGCAGCCGGTATTCCCACTTTCACGGCCATTGTCATCACACATCCCATCATAATCTTGAGAAACATCCACGATGGCATCCTCACACCCCTCACCAGAAGGTGGAGCAAGATTCTCTAATAGATCCTCCACCTTTTCAACTTGGCGAGACCTTTTTCCATCCATTTCACATTTCTTACTTTGATTGGAATCTTCCTTTGCAAGGTTGTTCTTGAACATCCCTTCATCCTGAGAATTGTCTGAAACGCAGATTGATGTCTCTGGGGAGTGGACACCCTTATGCTGTTCTTGCATGGATATTTTATGTTCCCTAGAAGCCTTGGATTCAAAGCATCCAGAAGGATAAGAGACACCCTTGGCTTGAGTTGTGAGATTACTGAACTCACGGAACTCTACAGAAGGTCCAGTTGATTCTGGCACAAAGGCAATCTGCTCATCCATTTCAGCATCTTCTGCCTGTAAAACAAATCCAATGAGGCATTGAGCATGACCAAGTACCCAATTGTTAGCTAATTAACAGGACATATATTGGCCATATGTTCATTTCAGCTGTCAAATTTATTAATTTTATCCTCAAATTATAAAAAGTTTTAACATAGAAGTTTTCCAGATAAAAGCATCATATACTTTCCATCCAACTTTAATTCTCATCATTAAAAAAAATTCACAATACCTTAATTGTCGTCACAGCACCATTAAGATGATAATAAGATGGCTGGATGAGTGATTGACAGGGTCCAGGAAAGGAGTCTACAGCAGCTCCTGCCTCAAGAAACTCCCTTAGAACCAGGCCCGAGTCAGTGACATTCTGAGAACTTTTAGGATCTGTAAGCAAACCAACTTCAATTCCCTTGCCACCTGGTGAAGCTGAAGAGCAAGCTATTACAGAACTGCATTTCCCTGAGACATTGTCCACACCGAGGCCATTCTCATTTTTATATTCTGGGATCTTGGAAGACTTGTTCTCCTTGCCGGAAGCAGCCCCTGAAACCCCCCAAGAATGGCCCTCGAGAAGCTCATATATCAATTTCTGAATAATAGAGCGCTTAAGGGAAGCTTCAAAAGGTGGGAACCAATCTACATTAAGCTGATAAGTCAATCTGTCAGTGAAGAATGACCAATACAAAACAACCAAAATGATGACTACTTGTTAGGGGATGCACTAAATGTCACACAAAACCTAAGCCACACTTATTAGACAACTCACTGAAAGTCAATGTGAGTCTTAACTGTCCAATGCTTCAATTGTCAGCAATCAGGAGTAAAGAGAAAGTACAGGTTTGAACCAATTACCTCATAGCTGGTGCCCAACCCAAATCAATAAGAAACGTCAATGTCCAACTATGCACCCAAACCCAAATCGTGCCCATGCAGATGCAGGCATTTTTTTCCTTTTTAAATTTTGGCTTTAGATGTGAATTAATTTTTGCTAACTCCTTTCACTTAGGGGGATCAGAAAATGGCACAAGTGTCAACATTTTTGTTATTCCATATGATGAAAATTCAGCACGACATATATGAGGAGAAAAAGATCATACATGACATCATCTATTTCACAAAATTACCCAATATCAAATGCTCCATAAAATCCAATCTATAGCCAAATTTCTATCGAAATTCTTTAGAAGCAATGGTTTCAATAATGTTCCAAAAAAAATCTTAGGTCAATCTAAATTAGTCAGCACATATACTCACCTACTTCACAATATCAGTTGACACTGAAGATTCAACTAATAAAACTAAACCATGCCACATTTTAGGACAAATGCAAGAAGAACATCATTACCCTAGGTAAAATAGAATTGGTTTCTTTCAAGCCCCGGAAACCACAAGTTAACAATGAACACAGAAGAATAATCTGTCCACCAAATGATGTAAGTTTTTTGCAGAGGTACATCAGGTCACCATGCCTCAGGAGCTTTACTAATTGCTCCAATGTATTGTAAACAACATATGTATCTTGAACCTACCTACTTCCTTTTTAATATGATTACACAATCAATAATAAAAGAAAAAATTGTCTAACAAGTGATCCCCTGAGAAGCAGTGAAGATACTCACAAATTTAGACCGTTTAGATAGTCTGAATGGATTGAATGTCTGAGGTGCTTCTTGCAAGAAAAGCTCTAGGTAGTGCAGCAAAAAAATGCCACAATCATATGAATTTTCTTGCTGTGGTAGCTGTGGGAAAAAACAAGACAAGTACATTACACTTGTATCACAAGAATAAGCTCTAATGGCTAGCAATAACATCTAGTTGCCACTTTTCAATCTATAAATTTCAGAAAACATAATGAGTACTCTTTTTTGGGTAAATTCAGAATTGTCATACTGAGTAAAATATACAAGATACATAGTCTGCTGTATAAGCACAACATACTTCTATCTACAGAACCTGATGAAGCTAGGACTTTCCTTAAGTACAAAATCCACACCAAGCTCTCAGTTTCCAACTATCCTAGCATTTCGTTCTCTTCATACATAATAGAATGGAACACCATACTAGGTAATTTCGGCTCACATGAATTGAAAAGGGAAATGAAACTAAAATATTTTTTTGACAGCATAAAGCAGGTACATTTTGCGCAAAGATAAACTGAAAAATACTCCTCATTAACAGCTTGAAAAGTCTGCAGTTAAAGAAGAAACTCGGGTGTTAGTGAAGATTAACAAAGGTGGGGTGGCTGTAAAGGCTCCAGCTCCAGTTACTCTAGGCAAAGGAAAGGCTATATCTTCTACTGTATCTTTGAACTCAAGCTCCTTCAACTCCTTTGCTTTACTTCCTATCTTGGATTCTCCTCTCTTAGAGAGCTTGCTGAGTGTTCCCATGCCGATTCAGGTATTATGGGTAAATATAGATCAGAGATTATGGATGTTGGCTCTTCTAAGGTGTGTTCGTCTAAGCTGCCTGAGGACTGTTTCCCTCGATGGTCAAAGAGACTCAGATTCTCCCTTGCCAGCCACAGCTTTGGTTTCTCCTTTTGAATCGGAACAAAGAGAGTCTGAATGTTCAGTTAAAAAGAAGAAGTAATTGAGGGAGAAAAGAGAGAGAAAACTTGGCGGAATCTTCTCCTTCCCATCAGATTTCAGAGTAGCATTTTTTCTCTTCATCTGTAAATATTTAATTACAGCTTCGTGCAATATTAGGGGGTTGAATAACACCCAAAAAAGTAAGGAAATATATAAAATGTGTTGTGAACAAAATATTTCTCTTATTAGCCCTTCAGAAACCATGAAAGGCCATTCTTTTGATGCAGTCAGAAATTGTACACTTCGCTCCAGGCAGATTGAGGCCCTTCCCTCCACTTGTATTTGGATGGGTAGGAGGCAAGAAGTATGGGATGCTCATGTGCTGATGTGTACAGACCAGTCTATGAATTATTCATGCCACCGTCAATCTGATGAAAAGCTGCTGTTTGTAGCTTTTGCGTATGCCTTTAACTGAATCAGCAAGAGAACCATTATGGAGTGATTTAGTATGGTTGAAGCAGTCTATCCAAAGTCCCTGGCTTAAAATAGGGGACATTAATTCATATAGAGATTTATAGGATAGAGTTGGAGGAAATGAAGCTATCACAAGGGGTATGGAGTTGTTTAATGAGGTGTGTTTTGATAACAAGTTAGTTGATGCAAAAGCTGTTGGACTCCTACACACTTGAGCAAACAAGAACACAAAAATCCCTATCTTTCACTACCTCGATTGTGCACTCACAAAATAGTGATTGGAATGAATCCTTTCCTGCTTCTGAAGTTTTTATTCCTTCAGACCAGTCCTTTGATTTAGTAAACTCAATAACAATCAAGGATTGAGGAAAATTTTCAAATTCTTTGACTTTTGGAAACAGCACCCACGTTTCACTCCTACTGTGAAAGAAGTCTGGAGTAAAAAAGTTGAACGCACACCAACGTACAGTGCTGTTTCAAACTCAAATTGTTAAAATCTCACTGGAGGAAGCTGAATAAGGACCACTACACTGACATTTCTATCAAAGCAAACAAGATGAGAAAAACCCTTCTACAGTTTCATGAAATTGAAATAGCCTTGCCAAGAATTCAATCACTTGAATCCGTCTTACACCATGTGGGAGGATGAAAAGTTTTACAAAGATTATTACTTCCTAAGTGCAGCCGAGGAGCCTTTTATGCAGCAAAAGTCAAGAATTCACTTGGTTAAAATTAGGTGATCGGGATACAAAGTTCTTCATTCATTCTCTAAAGGATTAGTATCATAAGGATCCTATTCACTCCTTGATTAACAGCTCAGGTCAGCACTATTCCTCTCTTGTATAAGTCAAGGAAATGGCAGTTAATTATTTTGAAAATTGCTGAAAGAATCAGGAGCTCCTTCTCACTTGTTCCATCGGCTTGAAACCCTTGTGGCTAAGAGAGTAAGAAGATTGGATTGGGATGTCTTAACCATACCAGTTTATAATGAGGAAATTCTTGCTACCTCCCATTTGATGGCCCAAGGCAAGACCCCCAGTCTGAATGGATATGAGGTAATATTCTCTTGGAGAATGAGGGACACCATTGGGATGGATGTTTTTACAGCAATAAGAGACTTTTTGCATCAGATTCTTTGCAGAAATCAATTAATTCTACTTCTATCTCAGTGGTTCCAAGGATAAAAAATCCATCAAATCTATCGGAATTGCATCCGATCTCTTGTAGCAATACACTCTATAATTGTATATCCAAGATTCTTGCTGAAGGGTTGAAATAATGCTACCTTACTTTGTTGGAAAGGAGCAAAAACCGCATTTGTCAAAGGCCAAAGGAAAGTGGATAATGTTTTTGTGGCTCAAGAGCTTCTTTTTGGGTACCATAAAGATAATTTAGGTCAGACTTCCTATAAAGTTGGATCTAAGGAAGGTTATGATCATGTAAGATGGTGCTTCCTTAAGCAAATACTGAATATGATGGATTTTCCTCCTTAGTTAAAAGATTAGGTGATGTAATGTGTGACTACAAGTTGGATCTAATGAAGGCTATGATCATGTATGATGGTGCTTCCTTAAGCAACTACTTAAAATGATGGATTTTCCTCCTCAATTAATAGATTAGGTGATGTAATGTGTGACTACCCCAAAATTCTCTATAAATCTAGATGGGGAACTTGTGGGTTTTTTCCCTAGCTCTCATGGCTTTAGACAAAGAGATCCAATCTCCTTGTATCTCTTTGTGTTGGTTATGGAAATTTTCTCATGTATCATAGCAGAGTTAGCAAGAAAGGAGGGGTTTTCTCTTAACTAGAACTGTCAAAAAGAACACCCAAAGTATTGATTTTCTCTAAAGGTGATAAATCATCTACCACATTAATAAAAAAAAAGGTCTTAATGAGTTTTACTTGCTATCAACCATCAAATCAAGTCAAGAAAAGAGCCTTATCTTCTTAAGTGGTATCACCAAGGAGCTCAAGGAAGAGATTAGGCAACAAATGAACTTTGTTTTTGTTAAACTCCCTATCAAATACTTGAGAGTGCCTCTCTCCTCATTAAAACCTAACAAGACTACATATCATTTACTTATTGAAAGGTTTAGTAGACAAATCAACCACTTGACAAGTAAATCTCTTTCTTATGCTAGTTAGGTCCAATTGGTGAAGAATGCACTTTTTTCAATACAAGTCTATCGAACCCCAATGTTTATTTTACCCAAAAGCATCCTAAGGATCCTAACCACAAGGATGAAGAGATTTCTATGGATTGGCAATGACAAAATGAAGGCCAAGGCTAAGGAGGATTGGGAGACCATGTATAAACTGAGAGCATAAGATGGGTTGGGCATTACTAACCTAATTACATGAAATAAAGCAGCTCGACTTAAGCACATATGATACTTGTGTCCTGATGTATGTGGGGTATTATGGCCTAATTGGGTCAGAGCGAAACTGTTAAATGATAGAATCTTTTGGTCTATCATAATTTTCTCCAACACCTCTTAGTCTTGGCAAAAGATTCTACTCTTGAGACCTTTGGCACAGTCTTCACTAAAACAGGAAGTAGGAAATGGCAATACTATTTCCCTATGGTACGTTGAGTGACACCCTAGAGGTGCTTCAGTCTTTTTGTTAGGTGAGAGGGCAATATAACTCTTCAGGTACTCCTAAAGAAGCTAGAATTTGTTGCATAATAAACGAGGAAGGTTGGGAATGGCATGTGGAAGATTTATGGGAGTTGATTAAAGAATTGCAAGGTGCCTTCAACCCTATAATAAAATGTAAAGATAAATTAGTGTAAAAAGTCAGATCCTCAAAACAGTTAACTATCAAGAAAGCTTATACATCACTTAGAAATCAAGATACATACGTCCCTTGGCACAAGTTCATCTTGATGAAGAAGTTGGTGCCTAGATTCTCCTTTCTTTTGTGGCTTGTAGCAAAACAAAAGCTCTTTCTAATAAGTTGATGGATCAGGGGTAGTTACACAAAATTGTTATTTATGCAATAGAAGAGGAATCATATGATCATTATGTCCTAAAATTCTCTATTTCTTTTGTTTAGATATTTAGAATGTTTTAAAGAACAGTATTCAGGTCAATAAAGTGAGACCTTCAAGCGCAAACTACATCACGAATCCCTTTGATTTAGTTGGCTCTCAGTTGTTCTCGAATGGAAAATTATTATAGGTTTAGTCGTTTACTATGTTTTGAAAGCAAGGAATGAGAGAAGGCTTGGTCTTATCACTTTTGCTGCTTCATATGTGATCCGCATTCGACTCTGAATAAACCAGTAAAACTTGTAGTTCCAAATTGCCACGATCTTGACCCTAGCACCCTTTTATGTGTTTTTAGGCATTAACCTCAAGTTCTTAGGTCCTTAGTGATAACTCTTTTTGGTACAGGGGTGCCTTTTGGTTGGGGTTGATACCATTTTTATCGTAATCTTCATTAATGAGTTCTATTTTTTAATGCAATCAACGAGTCCTTCCTTCACCAAAAATCTAGAGCCACTTGACTTAAACTTGGACAACAAACACAAAAGGTTTTTTCAATTCTATACACCAGCAAAATCATAGAAATGGTATCTATCCGCTAGTGAATGATCAAAGTGCTTGTGTGTCCACCAAAGAACAACTCAAGGCTTTGGCAATCCACTACTTCCACATCTGTTTGAAGGAGCCATTAGGGTGTTTCCAAATGTTTCTCACCTTCAAACGGTGATCAAAAGGTGTTTAAATCTGGTAGACACTCAGTTGCGAGTTGCGCCATTTTTTATGATGATGTAAAGAACACTGTTTGGTCTTTACCAAGGGACAAAGTCAAAGGACTAAATGGCTATGGTGCTAGCTTCTTTTGGAACAATTGGGACATTGTGGGGAAAGAGGTAAACCATGGCTATAAAGGTTTTCTTCGCAACAAACTGTTTACTAAGAGTGGTCAACTCTATCTATCTTTCTCATCCCTGAGGCCAGTAATCCCACTTCTCTTATTGATTATCAGCCTATAGCAGGCTATAGCACCTCATCCATAATTGTGTCCAAAATCTTGGTTGATTGGTTGAAACTCACGGTCCCTTCCTTGGTTAGAAAAGAACAAACAACTTTTATTAAGGTAGCAGAATAGTGGACAACATTCTTATAGCTCAAGAACTTCTTAAAGGTTACCACAAAGACAGCAATGGAGCTAGGTGTGTTATTAAAGCGGATTCAATGAAGCCTAATAATAATGTGAAATGAAGTTTCCTACCTCGAGGTTCTCCTTGAAAGCCTTGGTTTTCTGCTCCAACCTCATGGAGTTAAAGATCCAACAATGGACCATATAATTGCAACACAGCCACTTGACTAGATTCGGTGATTGTTCTAATGGATTAGTGACCAAACCATTAATGAAACTGAGTATCAATTTAGCACCTAGCCCTAGTTTCACAGCTCTACTCCACTAAGTAGTTATTCCCATTGAAAATTAGGTTCCTATTGCCATGTTAGAGTTATCTGGACCTAATAGAAATAAAGGATTGGCAATAGATTGATCTCCAACTCTTATGTTACTGATACACAAATTAATACCCATGATTTAAACAGAAATTCAAAATACATATTAAGTTATGGTTTGTCTTTCTACTCCTAAGTTTTCTATTAATTTAAATAGTGAATTGGTTAGCTACTTTGTTTCTTTAAAAGGCCTAAGAAAAAGGGATCCCTTGTCTCCATATATCTTTGCACTTGTTATGTAAGTGTTTTTGGCTTTACTTTAAGAACAAAGTCATTGTAAGGGGTTTTTCCTTTAGGCAAGGTGAGATATATATATATATATATATATATATAAGGAGAATACAAGGAAGAGGAAACACAAGAAACCTATTACATCGAACTATACATAAAAAAAAAAAACAAAAGGATGCCTAGGTCGATACAATGGCATCATGAGGGTTTTCAATTCCATTGTTGATGCAAAAGAGAGAGGCACACAAATTTATGCTTTGTGGATGATGAGTTAATTTTCACTAAAGGAGACAAATCTTCCGCAGTTTTGATAAAAGAGGCTTTGGAGGAATCCATGCCCTTCATAGTGTAAAAGCTAATTCTTCCAAAGTCAGATCTTTCTTAGTGGGTTAAGTGCATCCCTTCCAATGCATTAGTTGGGACTTCCTCTCATCTCAAAAAAAAAAAATATCTAAGTCACATATTGGGAGTTCCTCTCAACTCAACAAAGATATCGAAGTATATGAGCTTGCATCTTGTGGATAAATTTGCAGCATGAATCAAACTTTAGCAAGCAATATTCTTTCTTGTGTGGGTCATATCCAATTGATTGAAGTGTCCTATTTTCTCTACAAGTTTACTGGTCTTCCATATTCATTCTACATAAAATGTGGTAACCTTGCTTGAGTTGAAACTTAAGCACTTCCTTTGGAATGGTAATGATGAAGAGAAGGCTAAAAAAAGGTAGATAAAGGAAAGCTGTGTAAGCATAAGGGAGAAGGTTGATTGAGCGTCCTTGATTTAGAATTGTGGAATAGAGTTGCTCAATTAAAGCATATTTAGACCCTTTGTATGCATTTTGGAGATGCCTTATGGCCAATTTAGGTTAAATCCAAAACCCTCAAGTGTTCTAATTTTTGGCATATTAAGATCCCCAATGATGCTTCTTAGACTTGGGGGAAATACCTCAATCTAAATCTCTTGCACTCCAACATATAAATGGCAAGTGGGGGATGGGATGGGAATGCCATCTTTTTTTGGTATGAACCATGGCAACCAAGAGGTCCCCTAGTGGATTGGCTAGGGGAGAGGGCTTACTTAGACGTTTAGCCTAAGGAGACTAGACAATGCTCCTTTATTAATGGAGCTAACTGGGAATGCCATCTTTTTTTGGTATATGATCAACGGCACCCAAGAGGTGCCCTAGTGCCTTGGCTAGGGGAGAGGACCTCTTTAGATGATTGGACTAAGGAGACTAGACAGTGTTCCTTTACTAATGGAGCTGACTGGGAATGGGCAATTGGTGACTTTCGGAAATGTTTCAGTGCGAGTTTGGGCAATCTGAGACCAAAACAATCTCTTGGGACAAACTGGTTGGAAGGATGCTCCAGCAATGGTCCTTTTGATTAAACAAGCACATGATCTTATCAAAGTCCTTATGCATTATGTCTGGGCATCCCATCATCCTCTGGCTAATTGCTCAAGGAAGACCTTCTTCCGTGAATAAGTTTGTGAATTGGGAACTAATTCAGGCTAATTGCTGCTACCTTTGCAGCAAGGAGGCAGAGACATATGACCACCTCTTTCTGCATTGTGATTTCACTAAGGAAGTATGGAGAGGTACTGAAGCTTTTTTGACTTGGCCTGCGAAGGAACAGTCCTCTCTGAGCTCCCTTGCTGATCTTCTTTCTTCAGTGGGCAAAAGCTTAGGAGGAAAACAAAAGAAGGCTATAACTGTGGTGTGTTACTACCTTTGGGAGGAAAGAAATAGTTGTCCTGTTAGAAGTCAACCGATACAGTTGCTACAATCTTACGGGCTGTCCTTTCATTGTACTGTTTTTTCTTTTTGAAGCACCTTGGAGATTTAGCGCCATTTTATTGTCCTATGCATCCTTTTGTGGCTCGATACTTTTGCCGACCTTGGAGGTTTCTAGCACGCTTTCCTTTTGTATCAGCTCTTTTTTTTGTTAATGAAGGAGGGAAGACAAAAAAAAAAAAAAAACACTCCCTCTTAACCCACCTCAACATCAAAGCCAAAAAACAAAAAGGAAAAGAGAAAAAACAGACATGTTAACATATGCAAAATGAACAATAAAGAGATGTGAAAATTTTTTATGAATGAACAGAAATTCTGCTGTGGGAAGCGAAAAGTTAGAAAGGACCAACACCCTCTGCCAAAAAAGTGGGAAGCTTTTCTTCTGATTTTGTAAGAATTTGAATCTTTTTCATTTAGGAGCATTGACCTATAAATTACCTTTTTACACTCTTCAAGACCCATAAGAGTGACCCCTACTACAGACCTAACATTGTATATATATTTTTATCATTATTAAAACTTTAATGAATTAGCCAAAAGAAAAATACATCAAATTGCTGGCTAGCAGTAAGCACGACCAGAGATCTTACCTCAAGCGAGACAAAGCGAAAATTGGAGAATTTCTGGGAGGTATCTTCTGATATCTCATTTCCCTTCTCTTTCCACTCCTCCCACAAGTAACTGTTCCATGAACATACAAACTAATTCATTTTTTGCTATATGTAACAATTTATGAAGGAAAAAAGTATCGATGGCCAGAAAAAGAAAGATGAAGGTATTAAAATAGATACCATGACCAACTGATCTAAAAGTATAAATCTGCATGGTACAATGTTTACTTATATATATAGATAAACAAGAACATGTTTAAAGTATCATCATGGTGTAACTCCAGAAGTTGAATTGGGTAATTGGTTCACTCGCATCACACATTCTCCACAATCACAAACATATTCAGAATGGATACAATGTTATCTAAAAAACCTTTTCTAAAAATAAACAGAGATAGTCGTTCTGGTTTTAGGATAGTCCATCTTACTCTGGGGAGTGCCCTGAATTTCATAACTTTCTTTTATCAACTGAAATCTACTGAACTACCAAATTAAAAAAGGCGATTGACACAAATGGACTTGGACCCAGCTATGTTCCAAGACAAATCATCCCACAGCACTCATGCACAAAGCCCAAAGAAGAAACACCAAAGCCCAAAAAAACCCAAAAAAAAAAAACTCTCTCTTCCTTCGCCCTTTCTTTTGGTTCCTGGAATCAATGACTGCATCTTTCAGGGGCGGTTCCACACTGAATTCAATTATTTATTTTTCACGTGTCTGAACTGGAACCCTGTAACTTCTTCTATACAGCATTTTACCTATGAATTTTATGAAGCATATAAAACTCTCTCTAGATAATTATAAGGAAATGTGTTTTCTGATCATTTATTATAGGGTATGCATTAGACCATAAAAAGCAATTAATATACAAAATAAAAGACAAATCTATGTGTGCAAAAGAAAATTCACAATTCTAGCATACCTTTGGACAAGATTTTTAAGGCCTGCATGGCTTCCTTTGATAGAATCCATATGCAATATACATGGCACTTTAGACAACGTTCTAATTTTTTCTTCTGGAATACCAACATAAACATTGAAAACAAGGAGAGTAGATTCAGCAGGAGAATTGATAATCCCTCTAGCTATATGTATATGTAAATATGTGTGTGTGTGTGTTCACAGGAAGCACTAATTGAGCTAGGACTCTTCACTAATGCTGGCTACCTCACCAGGGTGACATATTACAATCAAACTCCAATGAAGACTGTTATCAGAACCCACACACCATGGTATCAGCACAATATAAATAAACATTCCTTTAATTAGCAAAATGTGCAATACTTACTTAAAATTTACAGGAATAAAAATGTAATCCTTTTCAAATAAATTAATTCTCCTTGTCCATTTACGGACGCGCAGAAAAGCAGCCCTTCCATCAGCAGCACTGGATGGATCTTTATCCAGATCAGCCAGCTTCCTAAAGAAAAAACTATTAAAGAAGTGGAATCTATGCTTTTCCTCCGGTTGTATCTGATTCTTCAAGTACCTGGCATTTGTTCAATCTTATAAATATCCAACACGCTTTGCAGAGTAAAACAGAAGTAATCTTATGATCAAGTTAGTCCTTTCACATTTACAACTGCAAACTTCAGTTATGCTGCCATTTTCCAAGTTGGAAGTGTTATGATCTTCATTAGGTTGGTGCTGGATTATATTGGGAGAGGAGTCTATATATATACATAAACGGGAGAATTATAATGAAAAGGATTGACGTTTCAAAGAATTCAATTAAAGAATCGATGTTTCATAAAATAATTCAAATAAGAGATCAATATTTCACAAAGTGATTCAAATAATTTTATAAATTGATTATTTTAAATCCTTTATTTGAACTACTTTATAAAACATCGATCCCTTATTTAAACTTTTCAAAACGTTGATCCTCTATTTGAATTATTTTATAAAACGTGGATTCTCTATTTGAACTTAATCCCACACATTGATCCCTTTTATTATAATTTTCTCATACATAAACACACACACATATAAATATATATGTATACATTCGTATGTATATGCCTTTTGCAAACTCAGGACTTTCTATTTTTCAGCAAATGCATCAACCTGTATTTCATCATTATCTTTTAATATCAGTTAGGGGATACATGTCAACATTTGATTGATTCACAAAGAATTAATTTGATAAAGTGAAAGTTATGGAAAAAGTTACATGTGTGTTTAGTCTTTTACAAAGAGATTATTATTTGTTTTTTTGACAGTGAAGTAACCTGTGTTTCAATACTAAGTGTTAATATTAATTATAGGACAAGTGTCAAGTTTTGACTCGTAATAATTAATTAATTTAATATAATAACGTCATTAAAAAAATAAAATCAAATAAATGTATTGAGAATAGTAAAATAAATTGCAGAAAGCAGAGAGACAGAGAGAGAAGAAAATAAAAAAAATTACCGGAAAAAAAAAAAAAAATCTGCCTAGAAACTGCCAGCTGTTTTCTGGCCACCCCTCATCCTAAAGTATGGTCGGAAAACAGCTGGCAATTACTAATAATATTACTTTATTTAATTAATTATTTATGGAGCACTTGACATGTATCCCTATTTATCACTAACATAAAATTAAATAAAACAAGTCACTTTTTTAAAAAACACAGGTAATTTCTTTGCAAAAACTCCAAAACACGAGTCACTTTTTTAAAATTTTCCCTTTAATAAATTAATATTACAATATAACTTCAATTAAAATTATACAATTCAAAATTATGGAACCCTAAGCAACCTTGGGGTGGCTAGCTAAGGGCTGTAAAGTATGGGGAGGGGTGGTGGTGATGTGTGGTGCAGGGGCACATCACATCCCATTGGGATGGTGGCACCACCATACTTTTAGCCCCTTGTCAGCGACCCCAAGGCTAAGAGCCACCAGCCACTACCTTTGGAAAACGCACCACCACCACCCTTCTAACTAAGGTTTTAACAATTTTTTTTCCCGTTTCATTTTCTATATTTTTTTCTCTTTTTTTTTATTTTTTATTACATTATATTATATTATTCAATTCGTTTGTATTATTTTATTAAGTTATTATTACCATTAGGTGTCCCTAACTAATGTTAATAGAAAGTGATAAAACTGGTCATGTTTGTCTTAAAAAATTTAAAAAGGGGGGGGGGGGGGGGGGGGCGGCATGAGTTTGACAAAAGGACCAAAGCAATTTTCCCTATGTATTCTTTTTGCTCCAAAAAGTACCTTTTTTAGGTGGTTTATTCCAACAAAAAGCAATTAGGCAAATCTCATCTCTCGGTCTTTTCTTTCAATACTTTCGGTTATTATCATTTTCTATTCATTCCACTGTTTCAACTCTACTAGCAGCCAGCATAGTGAGTAATTGAAACCAATGAGTAGTGAGGACACTTACTTTATGTAAAAGTCAATTATAGTATCATTGATGAATGTCTCTGGTTGTAGTAGATCAACATCTCGTTTACTTATAGAAACCGCATCTGAATCCCCTTTTGGATAGATAAAATCTTCGAAGGGATCATCAAAACTATAGAATCCACAAATGTTGTCAAAAAGCCAGATTGCAAGAGTCAAACAATCATAATCAATTACCAGTTTAGGATGATGAAGGGAATTAGAAGTATTTTTTGACTCACGTTGGAAAATAAGGCCTATGTCCACTTGAATCAATTCTTTCCATTCCCCAGCCAGCACTACAATGAAAAAGTTGTTAACCAATGAATTGAAAATAAGAAAATGCAACTACAGTGAAGCACATATGAGAAGAATAAAAATGGAAACAACACTAACTTCCCATAATTATTAACAAGCAAGAAGATATAACAGCCTATTGTTATATCTTCTTCATTTTTTTCTTTTAAACAATAGGCTGTCATATCTTCCCCCACCGCCACCCCCCCCCCCCCCTGGGGCAACCCCTAGATGACATTTCATCCCAAAAGAAAAGAAGATATAAAAGCCTATAGTTTGAAAAAAAAAAATTACCGAAAAAAAAAAAAGAAAAGAAAAGAAAATGTCATGACATAAAAATGCCTGACATGAAACTTGCAAAAATCATAAGGTATACTATTGAATATACAAGACCAAACTATACTTATAAGTAGAGCAAAGTAAATCAATAATGAAAATGCAATTCTCCTGCTTTTATAGATCTGGTGACCCCTCCTCTGATAGCTTAAGTTGAAGTTAGGGCCTCAGCACCACATTCATGATGCACAATTACCCCATAAGACATTCATAATGCCCCGACAAACAAACATCATCTCAGTGCAAAACTATTTGCTCACACCTAAATCTTCACCTTCATCTTTGAATTCTACTTATTTGGATATGAATCTTCATCAATTTTGATATTTTGCTAATTTCTTCACTCTTCATATCTAATTAACTGGACAATAGAAGGGTGCACAGCAAGGACTATCACCTCAAATAGGGGTTTGCAGCTGAGTATTTCGCTGAATATGCAAAATCTTCTTAGTAAATCAATCCCCAAGAAATAAATAAATAAAAATAAAAATTTTCAGTAATTGTGAAATCAGAAATTCTTTAACTTCGGATTAAGAGTTTTTATAGTAAAATAAAGAGAGGGCACAAATATAGAATTTCTCCTATTTACAACATTCACTTTAAATGCCTTCCTGATATGACTATCAAAGAAAACAAGAAAATATGTGGTTGAATGCAGAGAGAGACCTACAAGAGAAACTCTAACTCAGAGTGTGGTCAGAACCACAGTTCAACAATTATAAGTCCTCGTCTATAATCCTCATATCCTTTATCTCTATCATATCTAATGACTTCCACAGGACCAGGCTCCACCCAAACCATTTTAGTTTTTATATATGTTTGTTATGGCAATGATCTGCTTCTGCTAAACTGCATCAAGTTATAGAAGGGGTTACTTCCACCAAAGTTTGTACATGATAAGGTCTCCAAGTAGGTGCTTTCTTATGTTGTGTTTAAAAATTGCACGATAATCATAAAAAAATTCAACATGATAATATGATATTACAATCATAATTACCTAAATTATGTGGCTGCCTATGTATATGGTTGAGGAGTTACTATACGGGTGGCTTTCCAATATAAACTATACTTAGAAGTAGAATTGAATGGTTAAATCCATCCTCTGGGGGATTTTGACTTATAATACTACATAGTTATTTTCATTCATATTTATATTGCAAGCAAAGTAGCATTTGACAAAATGATACAAATTAAAGCTCCTACACTTATAGATAAAGCTCCAGCATGGACCATCAGGATAAAGAAACCTAGAGTTTTCATTCCCTTTTTCTCTTTGGGAGATGAAGTATAGACCAAATTAGCTAGTCCAAAAAAATTGTTCAAAGCTTGCACAAACCAACAGCAATTCAAATCACTTACTCAGTTATAACATCCAAGACAGCTGAGTATTTAACATTGAAGGTCCTTATCATCTCCTGCTTTTCAAACCAATTTGGGTCAACAACTGCAAACTTTAACTCCTCAATTCCTGGTTGATCAAATTTGCCAAAGCAGCAACAGGTATTAGCTTATCAATTTAAATAGGAATAAAGCAGAAACTAAACTTCAAATAGAAGTAATCAATCAGCACATAAATTTTCCTGTAGAAGTTAAGTTAGTTTGGATTGACTGAAGGGCACATTGGTTTCTTGAAATGCAATATAATTCACGAGGCTACTTCTAATAAAAGGCAACAATATCAAAAACTTTGTACAGGAGTCTGGACCTGCTGAGCCACGTGTACAATCATCGCATACTCCGTCCTTTGAGATTACATGGATCCTCAGATACACTGTTCGAACCTGGTAATATAGAAAAAGTAAGTTTTGCTACCGTTTTCATAATTGATTTAAAAATTGGTTTCCTAGTGAAAAAGACCAATACTGACATTCTGTAACCAATGGCAGTGTATTTTCACTACATCATCCACTGCCCATTCAAGGGTCTGCTTTTTCTCTTTCCTACAAATACTTGAAGCTTCAATTTTGACACTCCTTGAGGAGAATGAAATCCGAGGCTCCGCGTAATAGTTGTCCCTATAAATTGCATACTCAGGAAAAACAAACACGAACCCATTCATATAGTCCTGCAATTTGTGGGGAATTAAAAAATTTTTAAAAAAAATCACAGCCCAAAAAAGGTTTTGGGATTATTAGCTCACCATGAACAACACTACTGAGAATGAATTTACGGTCTCAGGAATAAGTAGTCTGTATCCACCACATTCACAAGCAAGAAAATATATGATAACTAATTACTGCTAAAGTTCAGGTCAGCTAGGCCATGAAATTACACTTAAAACAATAATGATAGAATTGCCAGAAACAGCAATCATTGCTTTGTCTTTTCTGGTAAGCAAGCAGAGGAATCATCACTAGGGACGAAGGTAGGGTAAGATAGGTTACTGTTTACCCAAGAAAAGAAAAGGAGAGAGGTTGGGGGGTGGTGCGGGGTGTGTGGGGAAAGAAAGAAAAGAGCTCTTTTTACTAGATATGATACACTGCATCAACGTCTAGATTCCATTTCCGTGTTTTCAAAACCAGATTTTTTTTTTCTTGGGAGGCAAGTTCTTTCAGAATCAGATTCTCCCCACTACGTGGTGATTCAAAACTCACCAATGATTTCCCATTCAAGAAGTGTCATGACATCTATTACCTAAGGAGCTAAGCCAATTACCAAAGAAGCAGTGATAGCAATCATACTACCGAAGAAGCAAATTACCAAGCGAAGGGGAGGTAAAGGTAGGATAAGACAGGTCACTGTAGCTCTCAAAAGTGGGAAAAAGCAAATAAACAAATAAAATAAAAAGCAAAAACAAAAACTGAGCTTCTTTTAGTAGTTGTAATCGATGCCTTCATTCAGATGCAGTGCATTCAAGATCAGATTCCCTGTAATATAAGGTGATTCTTCCTGGGCAAAAATACACGATGATCAATAACTCATAATCATTTCCTATTCAAAAGGAGTCGTGAAATGAATTTGTACGATCTACTGCCTAAGGAACTAAAGGGACCCATCAAGAAGTGGTTATAGCAATCAGATTAGGGATCTAACAACACAAGAACTCAAAAACCGCAAAGCAGAATTATTTGAAGAAAGAAAAAGAGAGGGAAAAGAGATACTCCAAAGGATAATTAGTATAGATGAAGCTGAAAGAAATAAATACAGATTCAGGATTCTGTTCAAACTTAGAAACTAAGATCACAGACTATGCAGGCGGAACAAGCAAAAAGGCATTGTAGACTACATCTAAAACTATTGAAAGGCACCATCGGGGAGCATATACAAGAAATGAAAATTACCGATTCCATGTCTCTGGCATAATCTTTTGTATCCTGGCCATTTGAAAGAACTGAAACTTAAAGAAAGTCATAGTCATAAAATAAAATAATGTTTGAGGAGACTAAAAAATTACATGCTGATGCAATCCTCATAACTGTGGATGAGATTTAAAATACTAACCATCCTCCCCATTATCTGAAGTAAAACTAGAGGAAGCCTGCTCATCTATACCATCATCATCGGCATTAGATTTCCGATCAACAGACTCCTACAAGGGGTTCACAAGTTGTGAGCTCCTAACACAATTTCACAATCATAATAAGGACCAAAAAATCCCAAGTTAAAGTACATTGGATAAAGATTCTGAAACGGCATGATCTGATTGGCTTTTTATAGGTGATGGTGCACCAGGGCTTGATGTTCTCATCTCAAGCTTTGGAAATAAATTTCTACATCCTTCATTATTGTCTCTGTATGAATTCTGCCTTCCATTATCTAAAGGACCAAACTGCATAATGGAATCAACCCTTTGGCCCGATAATGTAGTGGCATACTCTGCACCATCTGTGCCCAAATCAGTTTTGGAAGTGCAATTATCCTCGCGATGATCGGCATCAAGTTCGTCAACATCTACACAGGGCATGCCACCAGTTTCTGTTCGTAAGATGTTGGACGCTGGAGCAACAGCTGTCAAAATTGCCAAAATGCATAGAGAAAATAAAAGTATTATCAAACATCATAATGCCATTCATCTTATGCAACCAAAATGATAAATTACACTGCAAAACACTCATCACATTAAAATAAATCAACCACAACCCTGAAGATTTAGATAATGCATTTTAGCTGGAGTTTATTACAATATTGTCCCTCGAAGCTCTGTTTTATCAAAAGAAAAAATGCATCATTTCTCGACAACAGTATGAGACTGCCATAAAGGTTCTGCAGAAATTCAAGAAGCCTCTATTTATTGACAAGAATGATACACAAGGATACATTTTCTCCTTTCATACTGTTGCAGTTTATTTCTGGATTTTCTTTTTGAGGATAATTAACATTTTTTTTAAGAAAAAGGATAATTGCATCAAGTACCTTTTTATGTTGCATCAGGTATATCACCCCAATGACTTGTAGTATGGATTGTAGCTCAATGTGCTACCAACCTATCTGTCTATAAACTAACTCAGAAATTCTTAAGAAGATAACTTTAACCATGAACATTTCATAGTGTTTTATCAGCAACAAGGGGATTATCTTGGAGAATCAATTATTATTCTTTATGGACAGGTTTGATATATGCATGCTGCAAGGATGAAATCACAATGAGCAACTTTAAGTGGAACATAATTTGCACCATGAGTATTGTCTTCGCACTCTTTTCATGTCATGGTTTTGTGACATATGATTAGTGCCGGCAACATCCTTTGGAAAGTCATCCTCCTTCCTGGCTCACATTAGAAACCCTTAGTATTCCCAAGCAACAAAAAGGTTACAAGGCCATTCAGCATGGATGGCGAATGGAATGGACTGTGATACGTTTCACTGAGACAGCAAAAGAAGCACCTTTACTTGGATAACTTTACATTCCCATGGAACTCAGGAATCATTAGAACAAGTGATCCGCATTTTCTTAATAATTTAAGACCCCAGGACGGCTTAACAAATCTCCATCAAGGCAACGAATAAGCACAACATGATGAACTTCCATAGCGAAATTGCTAAAATTTGTCACTTCTATTACACCCCAACATCACACACCAAAAGTTCTTGCACTAATCCTAAATAACAGCAGCTCAATTTCACTTCAGAAAGAACAAAAACCTATGTCTCGGAAATCACAAGATAAAATGACAATGCAAATTAGGGTTCATTACGTGGATTGATTCTTCCACATTACACAAAACAATATAAAAATAGCAACATGTTTCAAGTAAATGACTGAAAAGGGACAGAGAATTGACGAGAAGATACCGTATTTAAGGAAGTCATACTTCAATGCAAGATCATCGGCGTTAGTGGTTTTAAATTTCCCTAAATATTCACCAGCGGACACTTCGGGAAGTTCATCTTCCTCTTTGAAATCGAACACTTCGAGACCACTACACGAAGAGCTTTTCATGGATACTACCAAGATGCTAGGGTTCGTGATTGGACGGAAGCTCGACGATTTGACTCGGTGAGTTGACGATGTATACTATTAAGTTGAGAGAGACACAGTAATATTTGAGGCCGTCGGGGTCTGTGCCCTAATTTTCTTTTATTAAGAGAAAGGACTAAGGAGCGAATTGAAGAGCAATGGCTGGGTTAGAACGTAGCTTTGATCGAGTGGGACGCGTTGAGATTCTAGTCAAGGTGTTTATGGCTCCCTTTAAATATTAGTAATTATTAATTACCATGTCGACATACTAGCACGTAAGATTATTAAGGAAACCATGGGATCAATTAAGGAAACAAAAAGAATTAACCTCTAATTTACTAAAATATCTTATTTATATGCATTTTTTATTGTATTGGATTTTTAATGGGGAGATGGTATTCATGTTCTCTTTAACCATTCAACTAATTAACCGAGTGCTTACGTTTTAAAATGAAATAAAATAGTAGATATTTATTTAGTGTTTATTTGATCTTATTAATTACGATATTAAGTTAAGAATATAATTTAAAAAACCATATAAAATATTAAGAAAGTTACACATTTAGTCATCGAATTTTGTCACTTTTTCTAATTGAGTTTTTGAAATTTTTTTTATTTTAAATCTTAAATTTTTTGAAAATTTGTAAAAATTTTATTTATTAGTAAACTATTAGTTTTTTTGTTAAAAAATAACTCTTTTTTAAATTTTTAAAATATTTAAGGATTGAAATTAAAAATAAAAAGTAAAGACTTCACGAGCTCAATTAAAAAAAGTAACAAAATTTAATGACAAAAAAATGTAATTTTCTCGTTTTTTATTTTTCATCCTTTGTTAATTTTTTACCCAAAAATAATATGAGTTGCAACTTAATAAATCAGAACAGTTAATTGTGTTATTAAATAAAATATTAGTAAAAAATTATTTACCATATTATAGATATAATTATTATTTATATTTTTCAATTTACAAATGTATAATAATATACTAACTAATTTTATATAGTATTATTAAATTAAATATGATAATTAATTTAATAATTAGAATAAGTATCAAATAAATTATACACATGTATTTGGATCAAGTGATATACAAGATTAATCATCACATGCATAGCACGTGGTCGATCATTGTTCGACCACAACCTCACCTATAATATATATATATATATAAGCAAATAAATATATAGTTCTTAAAAGGAAAAATTACACTTTACACTTTTAATGCTCAGACTTTGCTACTTTTTTCTAATCGAGTAATTAAACTTTCCAAAAGTTTGCAAAATAATATTTCATTAACTGAAAAGTAATGATTCACTAACAAAGGACTATTTTATAAACTTTTAGAAAATTTGAGAATTTAATTAGAAAAAATGGTAAAATTTAAGAATTAAGTGTAATTTTTTCTAAAATATTTTAGTGGCTGTTAATTATAGGACGCAACATGCGCTTAACTTCTAACTGTCTATAATTATTACCATTAGAGTATGTATGTATAAAATCTTCTCATAACCTTCCTCATTTAGAGGTATTAGTTCATTTTTTACCTCTTACTATCTTCATGGCAGCATCAAGTATCTTATAGAATGCAAAATTGAACCATTATCCCTTAACAAACTTAAGAAAATTGTTTCATATCGATGCTTTTTCTAGAATTGTCACCTAAATCTGAAAAAGGGTTATATTTTTTAATAAGTGATAAACAAATATTAACAAAATTTTAACATGTAAAAGTATGAACTCACGAGCATTATTATGGATTTAAATATTGTTAATATTTGCCAGTCATTCACTAAAATACATTGCAAGTTAATACCAATGAATATTTTTCCTAAATATTCATTTGTACCATATACATCATCCACAATGAATGAATACCTTATTCTACCTTATAAAACATTCATAACTGCCAAAAGTTTTATGCTATCTAGGATTGCCAATTTAGGATTCAGACACAATAAATCTAAACATGATACAATACAATTTAAACTTATTAGTGTGTAAAAAAATTTGATAGGAGATTTAAATGAGTCAAACCCATTTAGACATGGTTAAATTCGTATCCAGGTTCATGTCCATGTCCATGTCCCAAACCTATTTAGATAAATAGGTCAAGGTTTAACTTGCGAATTTGTTTAACATTAAATTTATGTTTGCATTATTTACTTATTTCTTTCCATTTTCCCAATGATGCAGCAATATGAAACAAAAGTAAAAAATAATAAAATATCAAAAGTAAAAAGTAAAAGACATCAAGTTGCAGCTAGGATTCATTCCTTCTTATCTTTTTATCTCACTCTCATATCCAAGCGACTGCACTTGCAATACATCTTCTTCTTTACTAAGTTTTCTTTTTATAAGAAATTCCTATCTTTTGTAATCTAGAAAGAATAGCTAAATTGACTCATCTATTATTATCGATTTTATTTAAGACCTCTTGTAGAAAATTACTTAGACTTGTTGGAAATCTTCTTCTTTTTTTTTTACGAATTATTTTATCACACTTAACAAACCAAGTAAATTAAACTTAATGATTTAGGATAAGATTATGATGCTCGCATAAATCTAATATGTACCTAAACTGGAATCAGTATTTAGAGGATTTAAATTCTAAAGCTTGGCATCATTAACTTTTTTCGAACAAACTTCTTTAAGAGTGATATAATTGTTATCAAACAATAATTAGTATACTAATTAAATTAGTTTTGTCTTTCTAAATTATTTAAATCCTTAAAGAGTTGATAAATAATTAATAATTAATTGTTATTCGTAAAAAAAAGAGCAATAATTTGTTTGATTCGTTATTTATGTACATGGTATTCTAATATTGATGGTGTTGATAATCAATTTTTGTTCATCTAACACTTGACCTTTTGTTTGTCCAGAAGCCGAGTAACTAACTCTCTCAGCATTCATACTGCCTATATTGTGCATGGCATTTATGCCAAGTATAAGAAACATTCCTGGTTTAAATTTAAGTTTGGTACGAGCAGTTATCATAATCATGGTTATATTACATAACCGCCTGCTACTCCTACATACGAAGAGAGATGTTAAGTTAAAAAGTTTTTACGTGTCTAAACAATTATCCTAACAACTGCCTTGAACACTATAACCATCTATAAATACTATAAAGAAACTTTGTAAGATAAGTAAACACTTCTTTTTTCATATACTTACTCTACTAAGTTATCCCACTGACTTAGGCATTGGAGTGGCCATACCGAACTACCCCCAGTACCAAGTATTTCACTTTCTTTTGCAGGATTTTTCCCCATCCTAAAATTCACTAATAACATTTGGCGTCGTATGTTTTTCTCTAAACACGACCTCGTGGTTAAAACTAAAATGACTAGAAGTGTAAGTGCCAATACTTCCTCTCACCACCCTAAAGGGGGGAGTCAGAATGCTGATGAACAACGATTGGCTCAACTCGAGCAACTTTATCTAATTTAGCCAAAGAAAATTTTTAGTTACATAAAAAACATGAACAAATCCTTGACTTTCTTCATAAAAGTTTTCACTTGAATCAGGACAAAAAGTATGGCGATCATGATGCCAACAATGCTGACGATTTCATTTATTCACCTGAATTGCCAAAAAAGCAAGCTGAAGTTCCAGTGAGACCCTCAATTCCTACTTTCAAGAAGATTAATAAGGGCAAGCAACTGCAGTACGTACATCATGCGAGACCCTCACATGTCAGTTCCTTGTTGCAACAACTAAACAGTTCCAAATCGAGAAAAGTCCTTTCCTCCTAGAGATTTTGGAAGAACTAATACTTCGGCACGTTAAGCTGCCTCAATTCGAAACATATGGTGGGACGAAAGACCCTGAAGACCACTTGGAGTACTCTCGTACATTGGCCAAGTTGCATGGTTTAAGTAACGCGATGGCCTATCAAGCCTTTCCCATAACCTTAAGGAATGCAGCTAATACATGATTCAAACACCTAAAACCAAGTACCATTTCATGTTTCAATAAACTAACAAAATTGTTCCATTAACACTTTCTTACTAGCAAACTTCCTATTAAGGACTCTTCAATCCTACCATTAAACAAAAGTTCGATAAGTCAATCAAGGACTATTTGACTAAATTTATGGCCGAAATAGTCTAAATCCCAAAACTAGATATGAATGTGGCCCTCAATGCCATAATTGACGGAGTTAAACCTCACGGAGACTTTTTCAAGTCTCTCACAAAGAATAAGCCAAAAACTTTTAAGGCTAAAGTCAACTCATACATCCGATAAGAAGACAACATAGAAGCACGATGAGAAGCTGATTAGAGTAGAGGAGATGGAAAGAATGACAAAAGAAAAAATGTGAAAGATATACTTAGCACGAACAACAACAATTCAAATGTCGATAGAAAGAGACCGAGGATACCCACTTTACATCCCATACACTTGTCAATTGTCCAATCTCTGACATTTTAATAGAAGTACGTGGGGAGAGAGGTGTCCTCTAATGGCCGAAAAGAATGCGAGGGAATCCTTCAAGAAGAAATTCAAACAAGTATTGTGATTTTCACCATGACAAGAGTCACAATACAAATGAGTGCATTCAACTCAAGAATGCAATTGAAGATGCAATACAACGCGAGTACCTACAAAAATTTTTAGTACATGATTTCAAAAGAATTGAAAGACCGTCTCAGAGGAGAAAAAAGGAAAGAGAAGATGACATTCATTCAGAAATGGCCTTGAGAGATGCAAGGGATGTTAATCTCACTAGAGCACTCAACGGAGTAATTAATACCATTGTTGGCAGACTTAGTATAGGCCAATCAAGTTCTTCAAACTCGATTAATGCCAAGAATTATGTTTGTAATATTCATGGGAAAAAGGTCAGGATTGACAATACAATATCTTTCGGAGAAGAGGATAGGCCACACGATGATGCACTTGTCATCAATACGAGAATTGCCAACTTCGAAGTCAAGAAGATTCTTGTTGACACGGGAAGTTCGGCTGATATCATTTTTCAGCATGCCTTCAATCGAATGAGGTCTAAGATCAAAGTGCAGCTGTGGTCTCACAAGTATGACCTCTATGCCTTCAATAATCAACCTGTCTAAGTAGCTGGAGTTATCTCTTTGCCGGTATAGATAGGGGATGATGACTATGTTATAGAGGACAAAGTGGATTTTCTCGTTTTTAAATGTTGGTCCTCTTACAACATGATAATAGGACGGCCATACCAACATTTATTCGGCATTATCTCATCAACAGCACATCTAAAGGCCAAGTTCTTTCCTCCCACGAAGGTTATGTGTGTAGAGGGGATCAAAAATTGGTACGGTCCTTGTATATTAGGGCTTTGAGACGAAAGGAAGTTTTTCAAGTTGAAACCTGTCTAAATTTCAAGACAGTCGGCATAGAGAATGCCAAGAATGATACAAAGGAAATTCGTTTGGTAAATGATCCTGAGAAAACAATAAGGATAGGAAAACCTATGTCAGTAGATGTTCAGCAAAGTTCGATCGACTTCCTACAAACCAATGCTAACTTGTTTGCATGGTCACCTTCAGACATGCTAAGTATTCTGAGAGACGTTATGACAAGCTCCAGATTGACCCAAATGCAAAAGTGGTCTAATAGAAGGAGAGACATTTTACGCTAGAGAGACAAGCGGCAATAGAAGAAGAGGTCTAAAAGTTATTAAGGGAAGAATTCATCCGGGAAGAGCCTTATCCAACTTGGCTAGCAAATTATATGTTAGTTAAAAAGTTTAATAACAAGTGATGAATGTGCATAAACTTCACGAATCTCAATAAGGTATGTCCCAAGGATTGTTTCCCACTGCCAAAAATCGATTAGATGGTAAACATAACCGCAGGGCATGTATTGCTTTCTTTTATGGATGCTTTCTCTAGTTACAATCAAATCAAGATGGACAAAGCAGATGAAGTCCATACATCTTTTGTTACCAATTTTAGAATGTATTGTTATACTGTGATACCCTTTGGGATAAAGAACGCTAGTGCCACATATCAGATATTAGTAACAAAGATGTTCAAATCTCAGATCTACAGGAATGTTAAAGTGTATGTGGATGACATGATTGTGAAGAGCATGAAGAAAAATTAGCATTTCGCTGATCTGGAGGAAACATTTTCCATATTGAGGAGTTATAGCATGAAACTCAACCCACAAAAGTGCGTCTTTGGCGCAACATCAGGGTAATTCCTCGGATATATGGTCACACGACACGGCATCAAGGCCAATCCATGAAAGATTGAAGCCATAAGGAATATGAAACCACCTCGCACGGTCAAGAAGGTACAGAAACTCATCGAATGAATTGCCACCCTCAACAAATTCGTATCGAGAAGTGTAAATAGATATATAGAATTCTTTAAAATCTTGAAGAATCCAAAGGAATTCAATTGGACCAATGATTACAAAAGAGCTTTCAACGAGGTCAAGGAATTTCTTATGTCACCCCCAATACTCTCGACACCCATTTAAAGGGAAAATTTATACTTGTATTTATTAGTCAGCTGCCGAGCACTTTCCTCTGTACTTATCCGAATTGATGGCAAGGAGTACCGACTCGTTTATTACGTGAGTCATGTTCTACAGGGGCCAAAGCTTCAATATATAAAGATTGAAAAAATTGTATTAGTTATGGTTCTCTCAGCAAGAAAGTTGAAGCCGTATTTTGAAGCTTAACAGATTATTATCCTCACTGATTGACCATTGCAGCAAGCATCGCAACGCTCTAATTTCTCGGGGAAGATGATGAAATATGTCTTAGAGTTTAGTGCCCATGGTGTGCAATATAAACCTAGAATGGCACTAAAAACCTAAATATTGGTGGATTTTGTTATCGAGTTTACGGGAGAGGAAGACTCTATGGAGATTGCTAAGAAACCTATCTAGTTTTTTTTTGTCGATGGTTCTTCAACATGAAAAGAAAACGGTGTAATCCTAGTCCTTCAAGGCCCACATAATGTCAAAATCCATCACACTCTGAATTTAGATTCCCAGCCAGTAATAATGAAGCAGAATACGAAGCTCTAATCACTAGATTGAAATTAGCGAAAGAAATTGGTGCTGAAAAACTTGAAGTGTTCTCTGATTCCCAGTTGATGGTAAATTAGGTCATCGGAAGTTACGCAACAAGAAAAGAAGAGATGAGCAAGTACTTCTTAGCAATACAAACGCTCGTAGAAGAATTCCTATCATTCTCCGTTAACAAAATTCCTAGAAGCAGGAACCGATAAGTTGTCAAAGTTGGCCAGTATGACATTCCCTAAGCTGAATAAGAACTTTTCATAGAGTTTCTCTTATAGAAAAGTTTACCCAATCTCTCATAGAGCTATAAGTTAGCTCCTTGCCCAAGAGAAGAATCATGAATGGGTTCCCTAGTAAATTATTTAAAAGATGGTACCGTCCCTGATGATAAAAAGGAGGCGTAAAAATTGGCTTACCAGGCTACAAACTACATGCCGATTGACAATCAACTATATAAGCGCGGCGTATCTCAACCTTACCTTCGATGCCTTTCTTGGAGGGATACCTAAAGGGGTGTTATCTGAACTATATGGCGGCATATGCAGTAATAATGTAAAGTTGCAAACATTATACATTCGAGCAATGCGACTCAGCTATTATTGGCCGATTATGAGAGAAGATGCAAAGAACGTTGTCCAGCAATGTCCTTAATGCTAAAAGCACGAGTCGTTGAGCAACGTACCTACAACTAAGCTATGTAGCCTAATTAACCCTTGGCCTTTCGCCTAATGAGGACTAGATATTCTCAGACCCATTTTGAAGTCTACCACCTAGCACCAATTAGTCATTGTCACTATTGACTACTTTACCAAATAGGTTGAGGCAGAGGCTATGGCAAAGATTACTAAGCAGAAAATGAAAACTTTCGTATTCAACTCCATCATATCAAGACTTGGAGTTCTCTACACGTTAGTTAAGTTCTGGTCATTTTGTGAGAGGTACGACATTCGGCTCAACTATACGTCTATAGCGCACCCTCAGACAAATGGATAAGTCGAGGCCGTAAACAACATCATATTACACAGCTTAAAACGAAAAGTGAATCAAGTCAAGGGGAAGTAGCTCGATGAACTACTAAACATCCTATGGGGATATAGGACCACTCATAAAATTGTAATAGGAGAGACACCATTTAAGTTGGCTTACAGCATTGAAGCCGTATTGTTAATTGAGCTGGAATTGCCCAATCTACGGATGCATAATTTTGATGTTATACTCAATCGAGTTAGATTGACAACAAATCTGGACATTATTAAGGAAATTCGAGACATTGCAAGAGCTAAGGTCACGACGTACTAGCATAGAGCAGTAAGATACTACAATTAGAAAGTGAAACATAAGGTTTTCCAATTCGAAGATCTGGTACGCTGTAAGATAAAAGCAACCGGGGTACAAGCAAATTAATGAAAGCTCGACGAGGAATTGAGATGATCTGGTTAGCATCCGGGAAGTCATTAGCGAGAGGGCCCACCGATTAGAAAGGTTAGATGGATTCATCATCTCTCGAGCTTAGAACGCTGAGAATCTGAAATTTTATTTCAATTAATGCGGGATGATTTTTGCCGTCTATCATTGGCGGCAGTCAACATGTCTGTAAGATCAATACTTATTTACGATAATTATATATTTGAAGTTTGATCATATTTTGGTTACGATTGCCAAACTAAAGAGTTCCACGCTACATGGCAAACGAACTGATTAAGGTTCTAGCCTAACTCAGTTAACAACCTATATAAATTAACCTTATGGCCGAGTAATGTGGTTGGTCTACTCCTCAAATGGTTAATGAACAGTATAAAACGATGGGTATGTGAAATAAAACATGCCGAGAGATAGTTGAGCGTATGAAATAAAACATGTTAAGAAACAAAAGGTGTGTAATAAAACATGCCGAGAAATATATGGTATGTGAAATAAAATACGCTAGGGGAAAATGGCGTATGAAATAAAACATGCCAAGAAACAAATGGTGTGAAATGAAACATGCTAAAAGAAAATTAGGCATGTGAAATAAAATATGTCGAGAGATAGTTTTTGTAAAATAAAACATGCCAAGGAACAAGTAGCGTAAAAAATAAAACATGCCGGTGAATGAGATTGCAAAGCAACATACATATACCATGCAAACTGAGAAAGTGCAGTATGTAAAATTAAATGTTGTAAGAACTCGGCATTACCTTTATTACATTCCAATTAATAATTACACAATGTAGTATGCCAATACAAAAAGTCCTATGGCCTATCTTTAGAATCAACAAAAGTAATTCTTAAATCATTAGCTGGGGCTTCCTCAACAACTGAGTTCTCGAAGTAAGCAACTTCTTCAGCATGAGCTTCATTATCACTTTGATCCATACTCTTAGCACCTGTCTCGTCGCCTTCATCTTCATCAGCACTACTAACTTTGTCGTCGATGTTAGCAAAGTCGAGACACAAGAGATCATAATCGAGATGAAGCTTCAAGACCTCTTCTCTTGCCGCTTGAACTCCCTTCAACAATTTTTTACGTAGAAGCTTCTCGTATTACCGACTGGGAGTAACTATATTGAGAGCCTCTTTAACAAATGGCCCCTTCCTCACAGCCTCCTTTAACTCGGCAACAAGGTTCTGTAAGTTTGAGTTATTGGCCTCCAATTCCTTTATCTACATCTTGAGCTTATCTTCATTATGCAAATACTTCAGCCCAAGCCTCAGCACTCTTCTTTTTTCTTCTGCAACTCCTCTTTCAGGCTTTCGGACTCTTTGTACTGTTCTTCTATTTTGGCCTTTAGGCTAGAGATTTCATCAGTGGAAAGGTCATGTGCTAATTTCTCGATAGTAAGTTCCTCTTTAAACTTTCTTGCCTCCATCTCAGCCCTAATCCCTACATTCTTGACAGTAATAGTCTGGGCCTTTGATGCATTGTATGCATCTTCAACTTTTTGCAGCAAATCCATTCGATTCTATCAAAAGTGATTCGGTATTACACATACAGCTGAAATATCGCTTTCTTTACCTCTTTGTCTGCCTCGTCCAATGTTGTCAGAAGATGGCTGCTCATCTGAAAAAGAAAATGTGTTAGTTACCCGAATGAATTCGATAATCAAAAGCAATGGTCATAGATACTCACATCGTAAATTTAGCCGCGATAAGAGCTTTATTGCAACAGTCGACCCTATCAACATCATTCTTGGTGATATCTTTGTCTTTCGGAAGGTAATCCCTTCCATTAAAGCTAAAGATCTCGTCATGTCTCCCAGGGTCAAGTCGGTGTCCAAAAATTGGTGGCTCCAGTAAGGGATGAAATACTTGCTGACCTCTTTACTGGGGATGAATTCAGTGCTACTAATGCTTAAAGATTTGGAACGCATAGCCTCCTTTACCCTTTCGTCTAAGCCCTTGGACTTCTTGATAGGTGGTAGGCTAACGAGCTCCTTCCCTAGTCTTTTGTCACTACTTCAAGTCACCACGATTGCCAATTATGAGCCTTCTGCAACAATGGCATTTTCATCCTCTTCGCCAGGATGTATCTCTCGACGCTTACCATTCGTTAACTCGTCAGAAGTTTGAATAATCATGACCGGAGGTTCCTCAGAACAAATAACCCCGTTCGATTATGTTTGCTCATTCTACTTTATCCTTTCGGCAGGACGAGAGATCTTCTACGCAACCATCTGCTTCACTACAGCTTTTTTTGCTGGTTTCTTTGCTACAACAAGCCAAGTGGTAGCTGCTAAAGTGGTCGCCCTCTTATCAGCCTTAGATTTTTTTGCCTTGGCCTGAGCTAGTAGCTTTACCGGATTCATCTCTTCAGTACCCAAATCTATAACACAAGTACACCGATTAATATAAACATGAAAAAAAGTATGAATTTACATTTTTCGTACCAAGTAAGGCTCAAAGTTCACTATTCTCCCCTTAGGTCCCGAGAACGGCTTTCTTCGTGGCTATACTCGGTACGGCGGAACCACATTGGCCTACCTTCTTTTTTAGAAAATATTAGTTCTCTATTTTTGTAACATCGTATAATTCTCTCGACATCCTAAAAAAATATTTTGTTTCTCCTTCTCTATTGAAGTTTCTTCACTACTGCCACATCATTTAGCATCAGATCTATATCTTTTTACGTATCGGCTCGGTCCATTGGGTCCAGAAGTCCAAGTCCTTATCTGATACTATTGACAAAAACTTATTGTGCCACTTGTGAATCTTAGATTCTAACCTGTCCATGAATTTGCGCCCATGCCTCGCAACTGTAAAGTACCACTTGTTAGGCTACCTCTGAATAGCGAAGAAATATTGAAACAATTGATGTATAGCCCTAACTTTGACTTCTTTGCAAACTATCTCAAAGGTCGCCAGAAGCCGATATGTGTTGGGTGAGAACATACTCAGCGCGATTATGAAATAATTGAAAAAGCCCTTGACAAAAGCCGAAAAAGGGAAGCTCAACCCAAAATCTAAATATTTAAGGTATATATGAAGCCCGTGCTCCCTGGGGAAGCATACCCTCTCCCTATCTCTTAGCCTCCTCAAGTTTCATGTCCTAGGAAAATCTCGCTAGTATTGATTATATTTTGTGACGAGAACTTTGTCAACGAAACTGGCTGTTCCATCTGGAGAATTGTAAAAATAGGCTATTGTGTTGAACAGATATCTTACTGAGGACCTCCCTTCCTTATCCTTGGGATAATTATCTACAGAGAGCTCGATGATCCGAATAAGTATATCCCACATTTTCTCCATGCTGTAGACCGAACTGCCTGAAGAATAAGCCACCTCGCTCCTTATTTGGGGGGGAAAAGTGGCCTCAGTCTCCGTTGCCTCGGAGTTGAAAGGTACAAGTCGACGGGCAACTTTGCGAACCATACCTGAATGATTATGTGAAATGATACAACACAAATCGAAGAATTCGAGTTAAAGATAAGGAAACGAATGAAAGTTTAAGATGCAATTAGAGAAGCCAATTCTAACTGTGAATATTACTTTATATTAGTACAATTCATCCTCGTAACTGTAAATCAACTTCTAACAGTAATGATACGCCGATATGGTAATCCCGCGAATCGCTGATGTATGTTTCGTAATAGAAATCTGATAACTAAAAACTCTCTGACAATTATTAGGCCTGCCACAAAATAATGACCTAGGCAATAGATTTCATGCCTCCAATTTTTTGGTTTCTCGAATGAGCGGGAGTTTAGAAATGGAGACCTTTTAACTGGAATGTGATCTACCTTGCTTCTCGTATTACTCGGCATAAATTTAAAGAATCTCTCCCTACTCAGCCTTTAGTGCAATATATGTAACTCCTTATGTCGATTACTTAAATAGGGGAGTTAGGGGGCAAATGTTGATAGTCAGTTTTCGTTTATCTGACATTCGACCTTTTGTCTGCAGAAAAGCCGAGTAACCAACTCTCTCGGCATTCGCACCGCCTATATGATGCATAGCATTTATGCTGAGTATAAGAAACGCTCTTGGTTTGAATTTAAGTTTGGCGTGAATAGTTATCATAAGTACGGTTATATTACACAATCGCTTGCTACTCCTACATACGAGAAGAGATGTCAAGTCAAGAAGTTTCCACATGTCTTAACAGTTATCCTGACGACTACCTTGAACACTACAACTATTTATATATACCAGAAAGAAACTTTGTAAGAGGGGCGAACACTTCTTTTTTCACATACTTACTCTACTAAGTTACTTTACTGACTTAGGCATCGGAGTAACCGCACCGGACTGGCCCTGATATCAAGTATTTCACTTTCTTTTGTAGGATTTTTCCTCATCCCAAAATTTGCTAACAACATATGGTATAGGGGATACCTCAAGCAAGGAAAAAAAAAACTTAATTTATAAGGTAATATAAAAGAATTTTATCAATAAGAAACCACTATGGAATTGTGAGCTTAAAATGTAATTTTAAACAAATTAATATACAATTAAAAGAGGTGATAAACAAGTCCAACTCAAATACAAGACATATTAGGGTATCTATACATGATTAATAAATCGGTTATTTCATAGGTTAAGTTTTTTAGGACACTAGTATTTTTTGATACGAAAATAAGAGAGGACATGATAACACAAATTATCAACCCTAATGCTTGCAAGACCAGTCAATTTTTCAAACTTGTAGTGAAACTCATTGAATACTATCTTTATGACTTTAATTTGATCCACTTGCTCTAACATAATATGTGAACAATAAAGATAAATTTATGATGATTGCTCTTTTTTGAAGTGTTTTTTATTTTCTTTTTTCATTTTCTACAAATTTTAATCGTCTTTTTGCCATCTTTTCTAATTACATTTGTTTTATAATATTACTTTGTTAAACTAATAATTACATATTAATCAAAAGCTAATGTATACCTCCCAATTAGCATAAACACATGCTGATAAAACACAAATCCTATAATTGTTAAGAAGGAAGCATAAATCATAAGTTTGTAAAACTATTAAATATACAAGTTATGTTTTTGTAATTTTTTCAAAGATAAATCCCATGTCTATTTTTTCATATCAAGTGAAAAATATCCCTAACTTGAAATAAGAATATGGAAGGCTAAAAAGCAAGCTAAATTCCCAAGGTTGATCATTACTTCATCAATACTGAAATTATAAGTCTAAACATGAAAAGAGAATCTCAAAGTCTCGCCAACTGTATTTGAAATGGAACAAAATAATGTATAAATACTAAAAGTTTGTTACAATTTAAACTCTTATATTAGCTAGCATAAAGGCTATATTGACTAACATATAGCCTAGCATTAGCATATGAATCGTGTCCAAATAGTCATAGGAATAATATTTACATAAAAATCAATCTCGAACAACATAATAGTGTACATGTAAGTTTCGCCTAAAATTTTAATTTTATGTAACCTTGTGATAATGACATGAAATTAGACACATAAAATCTTCTTCTTCTTCTTTTTTTTATGTAGACCTATAAGCAAAGTCGTATAACATAGTGATATGAGTACTAATATTCCAACAGAATAAACTAAATTTAAATATTCTCTATTCCAAATTGTACTCTAGTTTACACAAAAAAAAAATGTGAATCCATACACTTTTAGGAGTTAGTTTTGAAAACGTGGATCTATACATCCCCATGGGTTAATTTTGAATGCATCAATTGATGATACTCCCTATAATCAATTTTAAACATTTAAATCAATTGTGCTCTCTAGATTCCAACAAAAAAAAAGGTACCCTTTGGAGTTTGTTTTAATGGTATGGATCCACAGTATTCTTTGGAATCAATTTTTAAAGCATAGATCTTCGTATTCTTAGGTTCGATTCTAAAAGTTGGAGCAAATTCATAAAAAACATGCGTTGAAAGAATGGATTAGATCTTTAGGAAACTAGTTTTTAGATTTAAAGCGCATCCCTAATTTAAGTTTTGAAAGTATGGATAGATCTATATAGTCATTTTAAAACTGCGAGTCTTAGGCCTAAAACATTATTCTTTACGTTTCTATATTCAATTTCCACTTATTTGGTCATTCTATACTTGATTTAAGTCGAATAAACACATTTATGAGTTATCATAGTAACCTAACTTAGGGTACTAGGTTAGGAGGTCATGTCTCTACAACATGTTGGAACATGTGTATTTCGAGGTTAACCTTATGCCCTTAGCATTAATTCTTTCTTTTGAAGCACATTTCACTTTCTCCAAATTTAATCTACCTTTAACATGAACTACGCTTGTAAAGAAAGAGACAATACGTGCTTTATTGATTTTTTGCTCTACTATGCAAATGATTACAAAACTAATCTGAAGCTTCAATCGATTAATAAAGCCAAGAGTAACCTTGTGATCTAATAAATTCTTTAGAATTGTGGCTCCAAATTGCACTTCGTTAGTAAAGATAGATCTGGATACCGATTGAGGGACATTATTAAGCATCAATTGACAAACTATGAAAAAGAATGCAACCATCGACAAAAGTACACCAGCTTTAACAATTGAAATATAATATCGACAATGACAGTTCTTTGATGGGAACTTTGATAATGTGCTAATAAGCAGCCATAGCAAATCCACGACCATTTCGAGAGGAAAAGACAAAAACATTTATTAATTAGTAATTTCATAGCATATGATTCTCATGCATGTAAATATCTTAGCATATAGATTTCATGAGCAACTTTTTTTCTAATATTCTTTTTCTCATTTTAGTTTCTCTCTACATCATAACATGAACCTTTTTTATCATTATAATCGTTTTCCTTAATAGAGATCATAGGATTACAAAATCAATCATAACATTAGTTTAAATTTCACAAGTGTCTTGTTTCTTCTTTAAGCATCATCTCCCATTTAGCTTTTATATTGCTAGCATTAGGTTTAATTGTATGGGGAAGTTTGTGGTTTACTTTTATCATAGCTAAGGTAAAAAGTACAAAGAAGCATAGTTATACTTTTCTGTTTCAACGTATTAATAAAGAAGAAAGTGAATAGTCAAAACCATTCATGTAGATAGTAATCGACCATGCATAACTTTATGCTTCCATTATTTATCTATATCATGTTTTATGATTTGTGGTGACAAACCACAATCTATATATTTTTTAATTTTTTGTTTAAGAATTTATAGTTATGCAAATTTGTCACTTCTCTTTTCTTGTCATGGAAATTGCCTATAGCATACAACAACGAGTTTTGGTAATATTTTCTTCCTTTCTTTTCTTTTCTTTACTCTTTAGTAAGGGTAAAAAACTTGTTCTTGCAAGTGTCACGGGAGCATTCCTCTCAACAATCTCCTCTTCATGCTTTCGTGCGACACTTAATGCTCCTACTCATATTAAGAAAAGCTAAATTTAACCTAAAAACCACATACAAAAGAGTTTAAAGAGAAAAGGTGAAAAGAGAAACTCTAATTATCAACTAAATTCTACTCAATTTCTGGATGAATACAAATGAGGGATACCCTCTATGTATGCAAATGATCCCTTACAATAGATGGTCGAGATTATTTAATTTAATGGTTACAATTGAACCGTATCTACCTACCCCACCTACTATTATACAACGAATCTAAACATCTTTGGAATCTTCTTAAAACCTTCTTGCTTCTAGAAGGTTTTTTGAGTCTAGGCTTAAGTCTTTCTCTTCTAATGGGTCATGTGAACCTCTTATTGATGTTTTCTTTATCTTATCTCTCATCCTCAAGATTATGCTTGGTGTATCTTCAGGGTCTTGAAAGATTAGTTCATAACACAAGCATGCTCTAATCGCCATACTTTTTAGTTATGAAATGATAGTTTCCTATAAGCAACCTCTTTATTAGATCACAGTCTTAGTAAATTCAAATGAATTTTAGACATAGAATGTTTTATTCTTTATATATGCCAAGTAGTTTTGGCTCTTTAAGATCATGTATATTCTTTCAAGATTTTTTGGCCAAAAATTGATCATTTCAATTTCATTCTCTCGATTTTTATTGGTTTATGAATCAATAGTAAATATTGTATGGAAATTTGAACAACCTCATTAAGTTATTACAACATCATCTACTTCTCCGTGATCTTTCTTAAAGTTTTTAACTATTTGTTTTGTACGTAATATCTTAAAGGGGTAAATTGAAATCTAAGAGAAATCGAGAGAATATAAATTTAGAGGATTCAAATTCTTTTTTGTGTAGTTGCATATATTTGCATAATTAGTCTTTTTATATTTGAAAAACTTTAATCTTAATTTTAGTTAGCTCTTTTAACTTTGAAGCAATTGTAGGATTGAGGTCTTTGCAAATATTTTCTTCAAATTCTGACATTTCCTTTTGCACCCCATTAAAGTCAGTTAATTGTACCTTAATCTTTCAACCAAATTGCATCAAGGAGACCATTAGTATAGTAAAGTATCACATTAAAGTTCTACTTTCAATTTAGTTATAAGCCATTAAAAGGGATTCGAATGGTTTTCTTATTCTTTTCAAATTCAAATACTTATAAAATCTTGTAAATAAGGAGCTCCTTGATCCTTCTTAACCACCACTCACAACGCTTGAGTGGTTAAGAGGTGAAAGTAAGAGACTTTTGAAGTTCTTGGAACTTAAAGAATTGTTTAGAAGTTCCAAAATTTAAGCCTTCATCTTATTCAAGATAAGCTTCCAATTCATCCTTTTCCTTAGATTTTGATTTGAATTTTTCTTGGATTTCTTTAAATTCTTGCTTTTCCTACTTGGTTTCATTATTTGTATTTGCAAGATTCCTAAAATCTTGAACTTGTCTTGAAGTGGTTTAGAGCTTATTGAGGTTCAGACGTTTGGATGCCCTTCTGCTTTTATAATGGTGTTTGGATGCCTTTTGCTCTTATTTGGACAACTCATCCGACTCAACCAATCATATAGGCTAGCCTTTTGGATGCCCTTTAATCCTAATGCAGATGGTTTACAATATTTTTTATTTTTATTTTTACAACTCCTATAATTAAATAAGGATCAAGGTTAACTTCATTATTTCCTTTCCGAACACTACTACTTGAGAGCCAGGGACATGAGTGTACTGTTCAAAAAGATTGTTGTTCATGCATCAAGGAATATATCTTGGGGACCAATCTTAAATTTGGAGTCCATATCCATATTAAACCAAAGAGAACCATCTAAGGTTAAATATACTTCACATGTTGTCACCAACACTAAATGATAAAGCAAGGCTCAAGAGAGCTAGAGTTCACTCCAAGTGTTATCACAATATGCTTAGCAGTCACAAGAGAGCTTTATCAAGTTCTCAGCAAGAGTTCTCGTTAGGGCACCATCTTTCTTATCAATCTCAAGGCATTATGCTTAGCAAGTCTAGGTATCATCAAGAAGAAACATTGCCAAGGGAGTAATAGCTCCATTTATGCATTTCACAAGTGTAAGGCACCACTCCGATGTGTTAAGAGTCACTCAAATAGTAACTCTTAGGAAGGTTGATCACAAAGAGACAATTCCTATAGATATTAGGCTTCATTTGTGCATTATGCAATTACAAGGTACACGTAAAAGAAACAAGATTTGTTTAGGCGTATTCATCTACAGTAAATAAGAGATTATTGCCCTAGAGGAAATCGAATAGGGGGGATTCAACCTTCACCTAGATGCTTATATTTACAAGAGATACGAGTCATTACTCAGGGATCAAGGTAATCAAATATGTGAAGGGGGAAGAAACTTTAATCTAGTATCATTCGGCATTGTTAATGAAGCTGTTAAACAAGAGGAATCGAAGGACTAAAACCATTTAAAAAGTCTTTCCATTAAGCTTTATGTAGCAAATTAGAGGCCTTGTGCTAGTGCTAGGTGATAGAAAAGATTATATTCCATGTAGCAATCACATGCCACCTACGTAAGAAGGATGCTACTTGTTAAATTATGATACATGCAATAGTCACATGCTAACTATGCAGGCAAGGATGATTTTCATCATGCTTCACACAACATTCATGTATTGGTCATGTAATAAAGACGTGTTTTAGAAGATTTAATGCCATGTTAAATCAATATTATGTCAAGATGTCACACGATTTTGATTGGAAGCCTAAATCTACACCATAATGCAAATTTTCTTTTTAAGGAAAGAAAAAATTCATCGATCTTCACATTAAGTAACCATTTCTTGTCCCTTAGTCGATAATGTATCACAACGTGATGAGGTGCTATTCAATGCAATAATTTGAACTGTACCTTCTCATTTTGCTATGTGAATTCTTTCACACTTGCTTGTGCATTTGACAAATCATCAGTTAGAGTATGTTGTAGATTAGATAGTTTAATTTTCAAGGATTACTTTTTTTGTTCATGGATTCGTAAGACGAATAGGTGAAACCATGTTGCTGTCCACAAACTTATATGATCTTTCTAGTAGAAGAATGGCAATACATAGAAGAACGCTATGTCTCCATTTTATGCACAATGAATTTTTCATTGATTGGCATTTAAGCTTCAAGGTTGCCCCATTGTATGTCTTTATATATATATATATATATATAGTCTTACAATGAAACTAATTCAATTTATGCACTTATTGATGCAATCTTGACATATACAAATTTGTCAACGATGTTTATGATTATTGAGCTTGAATTTTATGGTTTTTAGTTCGTCTTATTCCAATTAATATTAAACCTTATTCGTTTAATATTAACCTTTAACTAAGAATTAAGGGAATTGAGTTTTCTTTTGATTTTGAAAAAATTAAAGTCGCTACCCGATCAATGTTGGGAAAAAAATGTTAAGTTATAATCAATTAAGTAAATCAATTATAATTTAGCTACTAGGCTACATGAAAACTTATTCTTTTTTTTAGAAAAACAATTTTGAAAACCAATGATTTTGTATCTGGGGGTTAACTTATTAAACCCTTAATGAATACCATCTTAACTTTCTAAGATTAAGCATAACATGAAAACGAAGATATAACATGAAAAAAGGAATAAATATAAATTCAAACTAAAATATTTTTCTTCCTCAAGATACATATATTAGTAAAATAATCTCCATATACTCTAAGAAAATCAAAATTTACTCTAATAATAGTACCAAATCTTTTGTCAAATATAAAATAAAGAAATTATTCCGCTATAGAAAAAAACTATTGATATATCTTATGGCATATATATGGCGCTAGAAGTTAAATTCGATAACTTAAATTTCCTTTTTAAACTTTACTATATGATAGATTTAGCAAAGGAGGGATAAGTAGAAAGAAAATCACAATGGAGTAAAAATAAAAGACGAAAGATGGAAGGGAATAGACTAATGAGTATTTAGTTTAAGATTTTTGTTAGGTTGAGCTTTGCTTTATTTTAATGAGATTGTATACTTTATTTATTAATTTTATTTAATTATTATTACAAGGTAGAGACTCTAAAACCCTTGCCCTGTATGATTCAAAGTACATGATCTAATATAGGTATAGAGTATCTTGACTTCTAACTTATACCCTACCTTATAAGAATAAGTTCTAAGAAATTATTACTCGAATCTTATCATATAGCCTTAATTATCCACCAAGAACCTCTTTTGTAGCCTTAATTACCTATCAAAAACCTACCAAGTCAAGTAGAGTTTGAGTGGGTTCCATATACGATAAGGTTACTCGCTTACCCCTATTTTGGACTAGTTGACTTAATGGGCTAAGGGCTTATGTTTGGGGTTAGCTGCCTTAATAAGCTAAGTTTTTAGGCCGATTGCCTTAGCAAGCTAGGTTTTTGGGTTTGTTACCATTTTTGGCCAGCTACCTTAATGGGCCGAAAGCTTGTTGATAAGAATCAACCCTTCAAACCGATCATGTACAGTCAAGCTAGAGGACTTTAGGGACTCGCTCAAAGAATTTTAGCTTTAGGCCATTGCTGAGACGGGGATTCTTACCTCGAGCTAATCTCCAATCAACCTGACTATTAGATCCTCACATGTGTCAGATCCGCCCTTGTTCAGCAGCAACGCTTTACCCGAAGAGACAGCTTAAGAATAGCCAAAGCATCAAACCATAGGCGTTTGACCCCAAAGTACGCTAACTTCTTTTTAAAACTAATTGGTCCCCGACCTGAACCAGATCAGGTTATCCTTTGACTGCAACGCCCTCTTATTTTCACCTACTTTATAACATATTCCTAACGACCACCCACCAAGCGGCATGCGTCTTTTGAAATAATATTTTAGAATGATTATTTCTTTCTATACTGAATATTTTTTGTATCTTTTACCCCTTTTAGTATGTTTCATGTAACTTAAGTGTAAAATACCTTCTTTGTCTTTTCATACATGTAAAGTAACCCTAGTGGATAGGTATATAAGCCCTCACTTCCTTGTACGCAGGGATCAAAACTTTCAATATAGATTTATTCAATTAAGCAACCATAGTATTCTCATTATCTCTTAACTCTTATTTATTTCCTTTAGTAAGGAGTAGTAGTGAGTGACTCTTCAGTTCAGACTGGTGTGTCATATCCAGCAGATTGTAGGTCGAGTTGGATCGAGTGTTGTGTCATATCCATTTGGTAGCTACCTGGACTTTGCTAACCCCTTTTCCCTGTTTGTTTCGTTGTGTTTCTTGTGGTGTCACTCCGTATGTTCGACCCTAGAGACATCACTTATGTTTGGGGTTAACTGCCTTAATAAGCCAAGTTTTTTGGTTTGTCTTGAATCCCTTAAGAATTTGTAACGATTAGCAATTTTTTTTGTTTTGAGGGAGTGTCGAGTCTGATTTTTTTTATTTTTGTTTAAAATTGATTTCTCATTTCTTGATTAATACTAAACTCTAACCCATTTAATATTAATCATCGACTAAAGAAATTGAGAAATTCCAGTTTTTTATTAAAAATGATTTTTTTTTTAGTCGCTACCCGACCGGAGTCGGGAAAAGAAAAGAAATTGTAACCAATTAGGTGGATTGGTTACAATTTAGCTACCAGTCTTCAATTTCAATTTTAATAAAGAACCAGAGGGTTCCGAATTCGGGGATTAACCTATTAAACCCTAACGAGTACCATTATTTATTTACCGAAATTATGATTATTTTTCTAATTATAATATTTAAAAAATAAATAAATAAAATCAAAAGAGAGGAAAAAAAAGGACCTAAGTTTCTACATATTTTATCGTCGCTCCAAAGGTGCCTACGTACCCGCTAGCTGGGATTAGACGATCGTAGTTCTTTAGAAAAATCTTTAGTATGTTGATTTATTTTAATTTTAAAACAATTGACTGGGTTTACGTTTTTAATTTATTCGATTTATTTAAAAAAAAAACTAAAGGGATCCTAACTTTTGAATATTATTATTTTATAAAAAATACTCTAAAATACTATTTTTGAAAGGGTCTTTTATGCTATTAATTTTTATTTTTGCAAATGATTTTCTATGTGAGAAATGTTAATAATTAAAATAAATAAATAAATAAATAATTAGTTCTTTATGTGATGATTATTGAAAAAAATCTTATCCTAAAAATCCTACGTTAATATATATATATATATTTTATACATATCATTATAACTAGATAAGTATACATCTAAATAAGTTAGTGATATCATACACTCTAATATATATATATATATATATATATATATATATAAAAGAACAATACTAACAAATATCCACAACTAATATTATTCATATATATATACCATGCTAAGTAATTATGGAACTAATAATACGATAGTAATAATATAATATAATAAACAAGAAGATAAATAAGAAAAACTAACCTGATTGCTCTATAGTGGAATTGCTTACTCGCAGATCCGACGTCGGTAATATGCAGTAGAGTATGCAAAATACAACAGCTATCCAATGTGTTTGGCTAGAGGGCATTGGTATCGTAGCTCAATGCTGCAATGGATGAATGAACTATTCGGTTGTGGTGTAGTAGGAGTGTGTTGATGCAGTGGGCAATGTATTTGGCTATGAACAATGGTCTGCAGTCGACGTCGGGGTTTACGGCCGTTGTGCAGTGTTTGAGTCCAATCAGAGGGGCAGCAATGGTCGTGTATTGTTGGTTGCTGGGCATGCGCAATGGGATCGTCGTAGGATTGTGTGTACCTTTGGATGTAGATATTCTGCTGTAGAGTGGTCAGCTTTGCTGTTGCAGACACTACCGTTGTTGCTGTGGATTTGCTACTGTTGTTCGTACTATGCGGCACTGGAGACTGATCTGTGTGTGGATCAATGCTGTGTGGACAGCGTGTGGCAAACGGCAGCTGTCTGTGGATTCGCTGCTGTAAATGTTGGTACAGCAGATTAATTTGAAAGTTGCAACGGTGCTGCTGGCTGGACTTGCTGTTCGGTAATACAGTGAAGCTGTGTGCGTGTTGGACAGCTGTGGACGTGAGGCTGAAGGACGTATGCGGCAGGGGACGTAGTGAGCTGATTGCTGGTACAACAGAGCCGTGCATGTATATTTGGTTTGGCCTGATAATATGTATGCTGATCGTGAGGGACACAGTGCAGTGAATACAGCGTGTATTCATTGTGTTGATGTGCTGTATGCTTTTTAGTGTGACTAAATTACTGCTGTATCCAGATGGAGTTCGGCCTCCTATTTTTTTTATTGTTCTCAGTTTTTCTGACTACGTGTATGTTTATATAGTCTAAACCAAATCATATCATATCATATCATATCTAATTATATCTGATTCGTTAATTAAATTAAATTCAAATTTAATTCAAATCTGATTTAACTAATATTCATATGATTTGATTAGATATGAATCCGATTTTAAATCTTGCTTGTGCAAAGCTAGAAAAATAAAGACATAGGTGCCTACTGAGACTCGAACCCATGACCTCTAACTAAATCCACCCCAAATATTCTGTTACTGGCCGTTGGCCTGTGCCTTGACATTCATTACCATTAAATTATATTTAAACTATTCGATTCCTTAAAATAAAATTTTTAACTAAATTAAAACTAATACTAAAAGTAATTATTCCTAATATAAATTACTTCCTAAAAATCTACGAAATTTTTATGATTTTTCCTTTTTATATTTTTTTTGGTATTTTCATTATTTGTTAATTTTTATTATTATTATTTTTTATTAATTTTTTTTGTTATCTTTGAATTAAAACTCTTTTTGTAAGAAATAAAAATTAAGACTATGGAAGGGCAAAAATTAGGTGTCTACAGAGAGAATGAAAAAGCCTTATTTTAGAGAAATCGAGTGATCAAAGTATAAATAAGGATAAGGGATTGTTTACTTAGGATTCTATTAAAAGCGTATAGAATTATTTACACTTGAAAAAGAACAATGGATTAATGAATGCTATTAAAGAACTTATTTACAAACAAGGAATACTAAGTAAAAAATGAAAGAATGATATCATAAAAGAAAACGAGCTCTTTTCAGTAATTTGATATAAGTAAAGTAAAAAAGCCTAACATTATGCTTGATTGTTATTCAATTGAACTAATGATCATTTCTAAATCCTATTTATTCTAAATAAGAAAGATTATTTATAATGTGCTATCTATTTGAAAGAATGAATATTTCTGGCTTGAAAAATAAGTGGCAAAACAACAAATACCTAAAAAATATTTTATAGACATAATTGATATAATAAGCCTTAAGAGTAGTGTAATATTTTATAAGATACCAAACATGATAATTTATTAACTTAATTTTCAAGAATTAAGACATAATTAGCAAGTATGAATATTTACAAATGAATGAAGATAAAAAATGTAAAATGAAGATATGTGAATGCAAAGAATCGACAATTAAATAATGATATGGCAATATTAGGAGTTTAGGTTGCAAATATATCATAATTTTGTCATTGCAATAACTTTGAAATTATAAGGAAATGGAGAAAAAAATTACATGGAAATAGAAAAACTTGAGATATACAAAGAGATCTACATACGAATGTAAATTACAAGGTACAGGGAATATTACAATTTTAAATTGAAAGAGTATACAAAGAACTAATCTACATGAATAATACGGGAATTCTGATAATAACAACCTTCAATTAGCATGCCCCATTATTATTTATTCACCGATCCAAAGTTTTGTGTATATATTTAGGGTAAGTTTTAAAGGTCCTTAAGTTTTGTGACCTTATATGTTTTTGAGAAAATGGTCCCTTGGTCGCTGTGAAACTTAAGTGAGATAGCTCGGTTAGCCCTAAAAGGTGATTGCCTTTCAACATTCAAAGCATACACAATGACCTTCCTCTAAAGGTTCTAGAACAGCTTAGGTCTGATCATTTTACCCTACATCTACGATGCAATAAATAACCTCCCAATATCTTAATGTGGTAGTTGCATGCAAAAGTTAGCATAACAATTAAAAAAGATTATCTACAATAAAAGAATTATAAATTAACATAGGTATCTTGAAAGACGACTTTAATTTTGAAAAGTTTAAGTGACTAACCTTTGTAACAATCCCTATTGAAGTTGCCAAGTTGTCAAGCCTGAATTTTTTGGTTTTTAGTCTTCCTTAATTCCGTTTAATATTAATCATCAACTAGGAATTAAGGAAATCAGGTTTTCTTTTGATTTTAGAAACATTGGAGTCGCTACTAAATTAGGGTCAGGAAAAAGAAAAAAAGTTAAGTTATAACCAATTTGGTGGATCGGTTATAACTTAGCTATTAGGTCGCGTGAAAACAAATTATTTTTTTTTAACGATTTTGAAAACTAGAGATTTTGAATTAGGGGACTAACTTATTAAATCTTAGATAGGTACCACCTTAATCTTTCAAGATTAACTTATTTTTCAATTACCCATCTAATTTGAAAGAATAATTATAGTTTACAAGTAACGCAAATTAATTCTATTTAGAAAAATAATAGAAGAAAATAAGGAATTAAGATTATATACAAAAAGGAAAAAAATTCCTTATTTTAAGTTACCTATTGGTTGTTTGCAGGTGTCTATGTACTACTATTCAAAAGTAGACTTCTATGGTTCAATCTTGAAAACTGTAATTCTTTCAATTGATTTTAGTTGAAAATGATTGGGTTTACATTTTTATCAATTTTATTTTTATTTGAGAAAGAAAAGGTCTTAAATTTTTTAAATGCTCATTTTTGGAAAATTCTAAAAACAATACTAATTTGAAAATGAGTTTTTTTCTTTTTGGAAAAATGAATTTTTTTCTAAGTGTCAAAAATAAATCTTTCTGCCTTCTGTTTATTCTCCACATTCAAATAATTTTTTATTTGCTTCTTTCTTAGTAAACAACAAAATAATCTAAAAAGGAAAGCTTTGTAAAGAAAAGGATATTAATGTTTTTAGTATATAAGTATGAAAATGACAAAAGATAAAAATAACTTCATATTTATTCATTAATACAAAAATCTTTCTTTTCTTCTTTTATTAAGTAACAACATATAAAAAGGGAAAACAAAAAAAATTAAAAGGAAAGAAAAAACGTACTAGGACCAAATATGGGTTAGACGTAGGGCATAGGTTAGGTAGGTTTAAAACCAAATTAAGGTTTGGCACTTGGGTCAAACCTAGGTCAAACAACCTGGTCAGGTGCAAGGCACGTGATTTGCATGGAAGAGAAGAGTTGGTGAAGGTAGACTTGATTCAAATGGTTTGAAGTGCCAAATGGAAGGGGAAAAAGAGGATTTATGCGAATTTTTTTAGGGAATTAAGGGGTAGAAAAGATGCTACAGCCAAAAGGTGGTGTTTAGGTGGTTTTTGAGATTTGATTGCTAGTGGTAATTGGGCGCGATTTTCATAAGGGTTGCTAGTGGTTAAACAAGTGTCATAGTAGGGGTTTGAGGCATGTAAGCGCTATGGTGGTATTGGATTTGGAAGAGGAGTAATAGCTGCTAGCGCTTTGTGGGGTACAATGGTAGTTGAAATTGAAGACTTGAATGTATCCAAAAGAGAAAATCGAACTGTAAGATTGGTATTTTTATAAATTGCAGATCAATAGGAACTTATAGGTACCGATTTCACACTTCAAGGTTATGTATATTTAGAGAAAATCTAGAGAGAAGATGGAGACATATGGGTTAGGGTTCAGAGAGAGAAAGCTTAGATTTGAGCTTGTAAGGGATTCTTCAAATATTTCTTGATTAAGTTAATGATCAAAACAGTTTTCTGAGACCCCTTTTTATACTAACCAAGTGTAAGTTCTAAAGCCAAGCCAAGTAACTGTAGGGTTGAACTTAGAACCCAAGGTTTAGGGCGATCGGTTAAAGGATCCGATCAAACCCAAATTATAAACTATTGAGAGGAATATTAGTAAAACTGACCCCGTAAACTTGAATTTAAGAAAATAAGTAATAAAATAGGAGACTATAAAATTTTCAAATTTTAAGTATAATAGGTATTAATTACCGAAAATGCGAAAATTGTCATGAAATAACTAATAAATTACTAGAGATAGATTATATATATACTAAAATTTTAAAATGACCAAAATAATAATTAGGAATGTTCACGTGTACACCACATGTATTTACGTGTAGACAAAAATACGCGTAATTACCTAAATTGGCCAAAAACTAAGCAAATAATTAAAGAAAATTATAAAATAATTAGAAAAAAATTAGAAGAGGATAAGATGAAGTAAGATCAGGTCGTGGCAGCTTCAAATCAGAAAAAGAAAAATTAACCAATCAAATTTGGACAACCTAAAAGCCAAAAACTTAGAGAAATGAGCAAAATCCCATCAAATTAATGCACATTAAATTCTACAATTGTCTATAAATAGGGGAAAAAAATTCCAGAAGTCCTTTGGTCAGTTTAAGATCTGAAAAAAATCAAAACATCGAAAAAATCGAGAGAAAATCCAGAAAAAAAAAAAAAAGAAAACTGTGCAGATTAGGCAAGTAAGCTAAACTCACCACTCACTACCACCTGGGACCGAACCACCACCACCACCCTACACTAGACCCACCGCCTGGACAGGCCGACAGCATTGGACCGGGTTTGGACGGCCCAAAAGCTTCGAACCGGTTAGTCATTTATTCACCCGATTTTTGTATAATTTTGTAAAATTATATATTTTGCTCAGAAAATTATGAAACTTGTTATTATGAGGTTTTAATGTATTTAGATTTAGGGAAAAATATTGATTTAGTTTAATTATGTCTGAAAGTAGAGGGTCCCTAACAAATTGTTCAAAACCTAGCATTAGTAAACCGAAAAATAAATAGGCTTAGGGATGTAGTTTGGAGTTCAAAATTTTTCTGTAGGATGCTCATTTGATGTATAACAGTGCTATGAAGCCATTTTTTTAAAATTAATTTTTGAAATTTTTAAGTTAATTTTTAGCCCTAAAATGATGGTAAAATTGGGTGATTAAGGGTTAATTAAGTGATTAGGATGTTAATCTCTGCAGTTGAACCTTAATCCTATCCTTTAGGTACTAAGTATGGTTAATTAGGGAAATTAAGTAAGTAATATAACAAATTAGTAATATGTGAAAATGTAAATTAATAAATTTAAAAAAATAAGGTTATTTAGATAATATTATAATAGAAATCAGAAAAATAATAAATCTGAAATGACATTGAATTTTAAGTAAATATCTCAAAATGTAAGATTTTTACACATCGGGAATAAATCCGATACCTCAATTAGGGTTAGCGTGTACCGAATAGTTTAGAATACAAAAATTACGACCCGATAGGATATTTGAATACCCGAGCATAATGTGATTAATATCACATTGGGATTCGAGCTTAATTACGACTTAGGAATTAAAACTAGAATCTAGTTTAGGAGCCGAACCCCGAAATAGAACACAACAAATCATTACTACGTTATAGGTATACATGAGGAAAATGAGTTATATTATGAATTAGAATAAGAATCCATAAAATATAAGTACTAAAAGAACCTATTTGTATTATAAGACACTTAGAAACAAATCAGCTCGCAACTAGAGGATCGAGCGATCGAGCAAATTCAAGTAAGTTGGGTTATTGCTTATTGTAATAGAGTACTAGTTTTGTAGTACTCGGAGACTTAAGCTTGTATATGATTGTGATTGTAAATAATTTGTACATGTGCTTGATGTATCTGAATTCGTGTTGGAATTTGTACTGTGAATGATTTTGTGATTGATTGAATTGGTGTGAACTGGTTGAACACTCTAATCGGCATTTAATCTTAGTCGACCCTAATAACCGAAAATGTCATGCATTGTAACCCGTTAGGGGATCATAGGACTCTCCAACCAAATACCGACCCCTTCGAAAGGGATAGCGCAGGATTGCAAAATGGTCCCTTTTTCATCCTCAGTCGAACTAAGTGACAGGAGAGGAGGTCGCGGCGGGGGTGAAGTCAATGGTTCGAAGGTAGTCACGGGAGGAGCGGGGTCTCCATTGCACAAGCTTGGGTTTGGTTGTGAGCTGCTGCATAACATGGAACTCCTCAACTCGGATTGGAGCGGGTAAAATTTCTCTGATTTCACAACGGACCGGACTACGTTGTGCGATGACACTTGATTGTTGCATTGCATGAAAATAATTGTATGATAACCCTGTTTGTGCTTGTATGCATTCATGAGTCTCCAATTCAACTTACTGGGCTGTAGTTGCTCATACCCTTATAGATCCTTTTGCAGGTTCTGATTTGTGAACACTACAAGTACTATGCCGCCTTACAATTACCCAGAGGTTAGTCCGCTTGAAGCCAGGGGTGTGAGGATCAAGTTACTTAATATAATGTGTGACTAGAATGACCATGTAATTAGGAAGGAAAAACTAATAGCTATGATGTAATCTAGTGAACTATCGTGTTTGTGTAAAACTTCCTGGGAAGCTCTGTGGACTTATTTATAATTATCTATGTTTTATAGAACTTCGTGATAATTATCATAATTATAGTATAATTATTAATCGAACTGTTTACTTCAAAGCGAGGAGTCGTCGACGCCTTGTGTAGATTATCTCTATGGTAGGCATTGTGAGGCCAGTTACTATCATAGAATGGTTTACACGGCGGGACTGTTGCGACTTTGCGACTTCGAGGCGTAACAGTTCTCGGTTGGTATCAGAGCGTAGTTTTAGTAAACTCGCTTTGAAGCATCATACCTTAAAAGAAATAGACATTATAGGAATATTGAGAGTGGGTAAGACTAAGTGGGTAATAAAAGATTGTATAACATAAGTAACCTTAATCTTTAACATAGGAAATATTAATTGGTTTAAATATACTTACAGGGTCGAAGGGGAGAACCAATTCATAGTTGGATACGGTTTGGATGGAATGGAGAAGTATCTCCCATTGATTATAGGGTTAAATTACAATGGTTACTGATGGAACTAGCCGATTGGAATATATTTAGGACAGTTGATGAGATTATCAATAAGTTTTATGATCGGATGTGTTATAGCTAGAAGGATGAGTGGGTATGGATGGAGACGAGTTTAGGCCCTCAGTATAATAGATACACCGCTATAGCAGCTTTTGAGCAGAGATGGTTGGAGAAGGAGGGAATTATAACCCTGATGATGCCCTTTCGGTATTTTCCTGCTAGGTTAGAGGATGGGAGAGCATACCCTGCCAGTATTGCACACATCCCTGCTGACATCCCATACATTCCTAGACAGTACCCACCAGGGATCATTGATTGGTTTCCACAGTTTCCCGAGCCTGCTAGGGATGGTATAGAGATACCATTGAACTTTAGTCCTGAACCTGAACCTGAGATACCAGGACCACCACTAGAAAACCCACCTCCAATTGAACCCCAAGAGGATGGAGTTCATATAGAGGAAGACCCTGAGGATGACCTAGAAGAAGAAGATCCAGAAGAAGACCCTGAAGAGGAGCAGGAAAACGAGGATGAACCTGGTGTAGACCTACATGCCTTGCTCATGCAGGTGATTGCAGACACTGGGATAGCTGGAGTAGGAGCTGGTAATCCAGTTGAGTCGGATGATGATGAAGTACAGGAGGTGATTGTGATTCCTGAGACTCTAGAGATAATATATATAGACTCTGCATCAGAGAGTGAGCATGAGGATCATTCGGTTGGAGGCCATATGGATTATGATCCTTTTGATGACGTAGCTGCTATGGATTCAGAGGAGGACTAATTTAGTTGGATGACTGACATGTTTAGTTAGGTAGATTTTTGGATATGATCCAGTAGCGATTTTGATGAAAACTGATGTATTTTAGGATCTTTTGATGTATTTTGACTTTTGATGTATTTTTTTTTTTACTTTTGATGTATTTTGTAGCTTCTGGATCAAGTTAGATGTACGCTGTAAGTAAGTTTGATGTAGTCAGTTGATGTAACCTTTTGTCTTGTACAGTTGTAAAGATCGAGTCTATACTAAGTTATGTAAAGAACGATGTAATCTAGTTGTAAATTTGATGTATGTATTTGAAAGTTATCGAGTTGTATCTTTTGTTTTGAAGATTGTAATAGTAATGGTGTAAGGTTGAATGAAATATACAGTGAAAGTTAGATTTCTAAGTACGTTGACTTTAATACTATTGTCATTACTATTTGATATGAGTACATATTGCAAGCATTTATTTATTTATAAATATTCTCTAAACAAAAGTAGGGATAACTTATAGATAGATATAAATGCAGGATTATAAGTTAAACTAGTAAGTGATTATGGCTGAAGCTGGAAACGGGAATAGTCAAGGAGGAACTGAAGGGAATCAAAACCCTCCACCATGAGCACCATCACCACTAAGAGAACAACATAGACAAGATTTACCTCTGCCGCCTCCATAAGAAAATATGCCTATTGGGCAAATACTTGCCAGTATGCATACGATGATGAGACGGCAAGGAATGTTGATTCAACATCTTATGACTGGTGGTAATGTGGGAAACAGAAGACCCCAAGAAGTTGAACAACGAATAGAGCGACCTCAAGAGGTAAATAAACTTCCTAAGTTTATAAAAGCCAACTGTTATTTTGAGGGGGAGATAGGTAGGCCAGATGTAGCTGATGACCGGTTAGCCCAAGTTGAACAGAGTTTTGAGGCTTTTAGAGTCCCTGAATCCCAAAAGTTATCTTATAGTACATTTATGTTAAAGTTAGCTGCGAGAGTATGGTGGGACTCGAGAGCAAGGCAACTTGGAAATAACATTGATTGGCAACAATTTAAGGAGGAATTCAGGAAGGAGTATTTTCCCCATAGTGTTCAAAACAGAATGGTGCGAGATTTGTTTGAACTGAAGAAGGGAGGTATGAGTGTAACCCAGTATGAGACTGAATTCAATAGATTACTACAATATGTACCTAGCTCATACCGGGATAATGTTGAGTTGAAAAAGGATTTGTTCCTTACTGGATTTGACCCCACAATGTGTTGTAAGCTGTTGGATTACGGTTTTACCACTTACAATGAAGTGGTAGATAAGGCAAGACAATTAGAAGATAATCGTGTAAGGATGCAAGCAATGTGGAGTCAAAAGATCAATAGAGGATATCAACCAGGTCCATCGTTTAAGAGATCATATCCTGGTGCCTCCAGTAGCAGTTCTGGGCAGAAGAGAAGGAGACCAGTAACTCTGGCTAGTAACCCAGCTCAACCAGTACCTAATTTAAGCTTTTATGACAAGAATGGAAATGTCAAGTGCTGGAAACGTGGCGCAAATCATTTTCTAAGAAATTGTGTTCAGCTTAGGGGAAAATGTTTCATATGTGGAGATTCGAACCATGTACTGAAGGCATGTTCTAAGATGAAATTAATAAAGTGTAATAAGTGTGGTAGAAGGGGACATTTCTCCAGGTATTGTCCACAGTTTGTACAAGGAGCTAAGCGAACAGAAGGTGTTGATAACACTACTGCACCTACTCGTATCTTTGCCCTGGAGGATATGGAAATTGAAGAGAATGAGGATTTCTCTGATTTTATGGAAGAGTACTACCATGATGATGTTGAGGAGCTCATGGGAGTGGAAGAAAAAAATGATGAAGGACTTGTAACTGGTATGTACTCAGACTATTTATTTTAATAATAATTCTAAGTGTGAATTAAATTGAAATCTTTGCATTTTAAGATTTATGAATGTTAGTGTAGTTGGTAACCATAGTAATAGTACATTCCAGGACATGTGTTGATAAATGGACAACCTGCTTTTATGCTGTTTGATACTGGTGCATCTCATTCCTTTGCAAGTTAGAAATTTGTAAATGAACAAGAGATTAGTGTGGTTACTGTTAATGTAACTTATAAAGTTAGAACTCCGACTGGGGAGAAGGTAACAACACGAGAAGTAGTAGCTGATGGTAGGATAAAAATTCAAGAGAAGGAATATCCTATAAGTCTTGTGATATTACCTCTACAAGGGTACGATGTCATAGTAGGAATAGATTGGTTATCAAAGAATAAAGCTATTATGGAGTGTAGGAATAAAATTGTCGATCTTAATGATGGAGAAACAATATTTCAAGGAAAAACTGGTGGAAGTAGGTTGAATTTATCAGTGATGGAGATATGTAATGAACAATTTGAGACAAGAGTAAAGGAGGATGATTGGAAATTTTGTTGGGTGTTTGCTGTGGACGCAGAAAAGGAAATACCCAAGGTAGCAGACATACGAGTAGTGAATGAGTTTCCAGATGTATTTCCGGAGGATTTACCAGGGTTAGCTCCACCCCGAGAGTTGGATTTCAATATAGAATTAGTTCCTGGAACTGAACCTATTTCGAAAGCTCCATATCGGATGTCACCCATAGAACTTCAGGAACTAAAGAAGCAACTTCAAGAGCTATTAGATAAGAAGTTTATTCGACCGAGTGTTTCACCATGGGGAGCACCGGTATTGTTTGTGAAAAAGAAGGATGGTACTATGAGATTGTGTATAGACTATCGGGAGTTAAATAAGGTTACCATTAAGAATAGGTATCCGTTACCTCGCATTGATGATTTGTTTGATCAACTCCAAGGTGCTACTGTGTTTTCTAGAATAGATTTAAAATCAGGATATCATCAATTGAGAGTTAAGCTGGAAGATGTACATAAGACTGCATTTAGAACTCGATATGGTCATTATGAATTTTTGGTGATGCCATTTGGCTTGACAAATGCTCCGGCTGTATTTATGGACCTGATGAATCGCATATATCAACCAACCATATTTGGATAAGTTTGTTGTGGTGTTTATTGATGATATTTTGATTTATTCAAAAAGCAAGGAGGAGCATGCAGAGCATTTACGATTGGCATTACAAAAGTTGAGAGAGAATCAATCATGTGCAAAGCACGTGACAATGCACCAAAGGCGCGTGTGTATTATACCCACAGGTGGAAAAAGAATGAAGCAAGCCTTATGCTTGCTTGTTCGTGAGCCATGCATAATTAAACACTTCGGTTGGGCGTCTTATGCAATTTAATTACGCATGAGCCCAACAACATGCATGATTTGATTTTTTTTAAAGGATAAAAATAAAAGTAAATAAAAATAAAAGCCAATCAATTATTCTCTATTCAAACCCAAATTTACCTTTATTTGATTAATTCTTTGAGAATGCAATATGCATGTTAATTTAATAACTTTACAACTCTAGTTTGCTAATCGTATGGTTAATTCAAAATCTCTTTTCTTATAAATGAATTAATTTAAGTCTAATCAAACTATTGTTTGAAGTTACAATTGATTTAAATTAATTTTATTTTTATGAATAAAAAATATTTAGCATCAACCATGGTCTAAATATAAAATTTTTCAAAAAATTTTAACATCTTCAAATATAACTTTAAACTGTTAAATCGCACATATGCACTTAGATTCTTTTTTACCTAAAAAATGGAACAACCCTATTTACATAACTCAAAAACCTTAAAGATGACCCAAGACCCCTTTTGTTAATTTTAAAAATTTTTAAAAATATTTTGTATTCTCCTTTTTTTTTTTGAATTATGACTCTTTTCTTTTATTTACAATGAAGTTCTAAAATTATAGTCCGACAAAAATAGGGTGTTTATAAACCTTTATTTTATCCTCACTTTGCCTTGTTATCTCTCGTAATGGAATTGCTTAAATTGTTAACACAGTGTTTGGGATGAGGAAAAGAGGGAGGAAAGAATTGGAAGGGAAAACAAGTAGAGGGCTAAGTAGTACAATTCCATTGTTTGTCTTAAAGAGGAAAATTGGGGTTGAGAGGGGGGGGGGGGGGGGGTGCAATCATTTGCATTGGCTCTACTAAATTTTGATCCCTTTTAAAGTGGAGAGAAAAATGAGGGAAATAGAGGAAAAATTTTGTAATTATCAATCCATCCCTCCTTTTAATTTATTTTTTCTTCTTATTAGTATTTCGATGGATATATTAGTAATTTTAACTTGCATCCTATTTTGTCTTTAATAACGGTTAGAATTCCTTGACTTAACTTATGCAAACACATTTGAACGAATCGATTACTCTCATAATTCATTTCCTTTATATTGTTTCGTCTTACATTCTTTGCTATCAATTCCCTTCCTTCATATAAATCGAAGTGTAAGGATCGCTACATTCTTCCATTGATGTTATCATAAGCTTGCCAACTTTGTTTCATAAATAATGAAAATTGTGAAGTTGTTTCATCTCCTTAGTTACATGCTTAGGGATGATGGTGTCACGATGAAGTTGTTGTGGGATGAGCTTATTAAAGTTGCTTTGACTTTTTAAGTAGTCTTTGAGAAAGTTATTTGTACTTAGGAGCGATAAATGATATCATGTCTTAGGTTCGGTAGAATTGCTTCAACTCTTTTGCATGTCAATTATGCATCTTATTAGCAACAAGATTCAATAGTAAGTTTGCTTCGACGTCATAAAGTGAGTTGATTGCATGCTTAGAAGGAATTTTTTTAATCACAATAAGGTTATATAATCTACTAATTATATACCTAGGTTAAATCCATTAAATATATAGGTTGGCCCATTTAACCTATTAACTTAAGTAGGGAGGTTTGACTTGAAATTCCTGTAAATTTATTAGGCTAGGTTATAATGAGTTGGCTTGTTTGACCTATAGGTGACAATAGGTAAACATAGGTATGCTTGCTTAACCCACTTGCATGGTATGGATGTATCTGCTGAGTATGTGTGCAAAGCATGCTTAAAGTGTGGGTGCTTATAAAGCCATGCTAATGGGTCATACCCTATAGGCTAACCCATTTAATCTACTAAAGATTTTTTTTTTTTAATGCTAAAAATGAATCGGTTAAAGTTGTATTTCTTAACTTGTTTAAAGACGGTGTTGCTTAGACTTAGCCTATTAACCATTTGAGGATAGAAAATGACTTTACAGCTATTATCTTAAACTTGATTTATACAAGACGTCCACGATTAACCTGTTTTGAAGTAAATAGTTCAGAACTTAAACAGGTTATTTACCTAAGAAAGTATGAAAAATATATACTAAGATTAAAATATTATAATTAGTGTTTGCATGATTTCGTAACATAGTCTTACCTAAATAATACATTATTTAACAATAGAAGATTATAAATTAAGAACTAAAACCTTTCAAATATATATGTTCTTTAGTTTTATTTCCTCTCTTCCTAAGATCCAACAGTAGCTAACTTCAAGATAGTTATGATGCTGCTTTCAAACTAGCACCTGCGATAATATCTATAGGAATATAAGCAACCAATTGCTCAGTAAGTTGGGACAAAGACTTAAAACTATACATCAAGTATAAACAAAATTATAATCCAGTTATTTTAATGTAATGCAACAAACAAATGCCATCAAATAACATTATCTATTTCATCGTGAAATTAGAGAAATTATGCCCGTTCTAATGTGGGTTGAGGATTTTAATATACATTTCAACAACTCACAACCAAACCCAAGCTTGTATAATAGAGATACCGTTCCTCCCATAACTAATTTCGAACCACTGCCTTCATATTTATCGTAACCTCTTCTCCTATCACTTAATTCAGCTAAAGATAAAGAAGGGACCATTATGCTGTCCAACACTATCTATAAACCCACAAATTCCCTAGAACAGGGGTTATAAGTTAATAATTTTTTCTGAAAGAAACCCTTAGTATTAGCAAGATAATTAACCTTAAACCTGAAAGGCTATGCTCAAAAACCCTAATGCAAACCCTTAAAGCCTTAAATGGCAGTCTTAACTCTAGTTTGACCCATACACTCATAAGCCCTAAAATCTTATAAACAAATACTAATAACTAGTGTTAACTCCCAAAGTCAACCTAATCTAATGAAACTAACCCCAAACCCCAATGAGAAAGAGACTGATAGTCGAAGTCCAAGAGAGCTCCTCGAAAACGATAAAGGGTGAGTTAAACAAAAGATGAATATTGGTATATACAACCTTAACAATGAATTCAAAATGAATGTAAGCCTTAAATGAACTTTCAAATACTAAGATACTAATTGAAACCTTAATATATGCGAGCCTTTAAATTGTAAAACCCTAATATATAGTCGAAAACCTTAATCGAACTAGTGTACTATAATTAAATAGTAAAACCATTCATTAATTGGAGACTAATCGCTTAACTGCCCTAAGCTATTCACTAATCGCAAATAATTTCTCTAATAGCTTAGAAACCCTAAATTGCCAACTTTGTATGCGAACTAAAACTCTGATCGATTACAAATAATAAAGGACTCTAACAAACGAAGTAATATAGGTCAATGAACTTAATTAAAGTGATAAAATATGGCATAACCCTAATTACACCTTAATTAGGCCTAAATTACTTAATTAAGTACAATCGCGATTAATTAGCTGAATTATTTTTTAATCCATCTACCAACTCTCATTACATCTTAAGTAGCACCAAATCAAACTCAATTAAGAATAAAGGACAAAGGATTAATTGAGAATTAAAGGGCAAAGGATTGATTTGGAATTAAAGGACACTTGTCCTTTAGGAGACAAAATCCTCCCTCATTTGGGAAAATCAAATAAGGTACAATAATACTAAGAGAGAAACATGTACCCTTATCCTAAGATAGCCATCTCTTGTCCCTCCTTAATTTACCTTCAATATCTGTCATTTCATCCTACCAAAGCCTTCATTTAACACCATTCTTTAGGCATAAAAAAACCCTAGGAAACAGTCTTAAGAAACCTAAATGAAAACTAAAGGAAAAAGGGAAGAAAACAAAAGGAGTTATCAAACCCCCCCTTCACACCTTAGCGCCTTTTGGGATTATCGCCACCAAGGGAAGAAAACAAAAGGAGTTATCAGACCCCCCCCTTCACACCTTAGCGCCTTTTGGGATTACCGCCACCTTACTCCACCAAATGACAAGCCATCACCACTAAAAGATCACAAATACACCCTAGTTTCTTGCTGACAAACATTTTCCCTCAATCCACCAAATGACAAGCCATCACCACCAAAAGATCACAAGTTAGTTTTTTGCCGACAAACATTTTCCCTCAAAAGAGTAAGTTTTGCTTTCGTTTTTTAGTGGAAATTTGAAACTCATACAAACTAACTTAAGGTAAAACTCACCCAACTTAACTTTCTTTTTCATATAAGTTATACCTATGATATCTCGAGAGTTTGAGATTAGAAATACTATATAAATATGTTATAAGCATGTAAATATCATTTTAGAGCCTTCTAATTACACATTCATTCATGTACTTAGGTAGTTTGCTATTTATATTCTAAAGTTGTAGGAGATAGTTTTATGTAGATAACTTAAAAAGATGTTGATTAAACTCCATGAAACCTTAAATACCATCTATGCAACCCTCTCCTTGATATGTATCCATCTTGTTTTCACCATGTTAGGTGATGTTATTAGCTTAAAATAAATAGAAATGCGATTAAAATAAGAAAACACATTAAAATAAGTGTTGGATGGAAGAAGTTGAAGGAAAGCTTAGAAGAACCCTACTTGGCCACCACTTTCATGAAAGTTTCAAATTTGTAAATTTTGATTTATTACCTTGATAACATGATTATTTAGTTTTAAGTATGATATAGGATGTAATTAACCAAGTTAAGCAAGGTAATGATGATTTAATGGCCTAAATTAGTTAAATTAGTGATTAAAGCCTTAGGAATAGTGTTAAAAACCCTACTGTAAAATGAACCAGATCTAAAACACTTAGTAAAATGGGTTATTTAGTTGACTCATTAGGATATTTGGCCAATTAGAATAAGTTAGAATTAAGTTTAAGGTCTTAAAATGTAAATTAGGCTAAACTAGCTTAGTTAGCTATTAAAGCCTTAGAAATATGACTAGGAGTCTAATAAATGAAAAGAATCAGATTTGAATCCTAATAGAAAATGGACTTATCTTAAGGCCTTTAGTGGGCTTAAGCCCAAAATAATAAGTGGAGTTAGGCTTAAGGCCTCAAAATGCAAAATAAGCCCAAAAGACATTAAAAGAACTAAGAATATAGCTCAATAATTTAGTGACTAGATCTGAACCCTAAATTAAAAACCTCATAAAATAATATATAAAGGCCCATTAATTTCAAAAGGCCATTAAAACCATCCCTTGTAGGCCCCTTAGTAAGCTAAGGCTTTAAATTAGTAAAAATGACTTTTCTAGGCCTACGAGAGCAACACCAAGGCCTAAGGTAAAAATTTAAAGTGTTAACAAAAAAAGTCCACTTAAAATACTTAAAAGGAAACCCAAAATATTAAGTGTAAGGTCTAAGATCAAAAGCTAAGCCTAAAGCTTAAAATTAGGCCTAAACCTTAAAGTGACCAAACTCACCCTTTTAGCCCATGAACTTGTAAGGCCCAAATTGAAACCTTACTGATCTAAAAGCCCCAAAATAACCTCACTGAATGAAAGAACACTTGAAAAAATGTGAAATTCTGACTTAAAACAAGAAAGTTATGACCAAGATATGAAATAAGCGAAAATAGGGAAATTATAGTGAGGTTAATGAATATATTACATTTAAGATGAGTCTTATTTTCTTTAGTTACCTTATTCAGGTGAATTGAGATACCAAGTTCGAGACTACCAAGAACTATTGGGAATACTTGATTGTAAGGCTGAGTAAATATATTGCCCCCTATTTTACTCTGTTCTGTACTTATAGTTAGTACAGTTTTTAATTATATATGATAATTGAACTTAATGCATGTTAGTGTATATAAAAACTTGTGAGTGGCTGTTATGGTTGACTTATGCTTGCAAAATATTTTAAGATATTTCAAATACCCTTATTTGCTACATTAGAATGTAAAGCATTGGAGTGTCTAGAATATACTTGCTTGACCACCTCGTGAGTTAAAGAGCGTCAGCACCACGCAGTAGAGCGGGAGATTATGCTTAGATGGATCTACATTGATATTATGTATTGTAATTGTTTATCGTACGACATGTTCTTGTCTCGGCCTTTGGGAACTACTTGGCTTTAGGGAGTATCGCCTTCTGCCCGAATTCAAGCTATGTTTACTATTAAGGGTGGTTATAGTGTTAAGAGATTTCGTATTAAACGTGGAAACCTAAGTCCCAACGTACCTAAATACTTCCTAACAGGGCAATAATAGGTGTTAAAACTGTATTGTATATAGTTACTAATCGACTGTATATACTGTTTGCATTCCATATACTTGTACATGCATTCATATATTTAAGAAATAACTTGCTTATTATTATTTGATGGTAAGGTAGGAAGGTTACTCACTTGGCTAGATGTAACTTACCCCCTCAATAATTTCTTTTGTAAGTCTTATAAAGTTGGGGCTGGGGTAGGATTCGAGTGCAGAGTGCTCTATTGGGCTAAGCAAGTAGAATATAAGTTTAAGAAAGCAAGTGGTATAATCAAATTAAACTTTTTAAGGTATTTAGTGGCATTATGATTATCAAGATATAGATACCCTTTCTTATTGTTTGGTAGGTGATTCCAACTTTCTATGGTTCTGGTGACTGTGGATTGTTGAATCACTTATACATATATATATAGTTAAGTAGATATATGTAAATTGAATAAGTACCCTTAGAAACTTACTAATTGGAGCTTTGTAACCTCTAACTTGTAAGGTGGTCTTTATATCATGGGTGTACACGTGATATGAAGATTTTAGGTAAAACTACTAGGCTTCCTTATAAAGTGTTACACTATCCCTTTCGAAGGGGTTGGTATTTGGCTGGAAAATCTTAAATGCTTATCCTAATGAGTTGCAATGCATGTTCAATTTGTATTTACAAGTTAAATATTTAATTAAGTCTAGTTTATGACATTTAATCATTTTAAGTAAAATAAACAATTACTACTTAGAGTATCAAACCAGAATTATACAATCAAACCCAAAGCATACACATATAGGCATGCATACAAGTAAGTTATCTAACAAACACAATTAAAATATAATCTCAAGCCTCTGAATATTATATAATAGTATTGTAAGCCTTGCAATTAGGTGTTCGGGGTTCGATCTGTGAAATTTAAGGCGGTTAAGTAAATTGTCTGATCAAACTCAAAATTTTATGGCAAAGTTAGAAATATTAGTAAAAACAATCTCGTGGATTTGGATTTAGGAAAACAAATAATAAAATAATTAATTGTTATAATATTGAATTATATATAAATTTCCTATTATTTATCAGAAATGCGTAAAACGAGTTCCAATAACTAACGAATCAATAGAGATAAATGATATGTGTAAGCCCACAACTAAGCAATCCGAGGTTTCGATCGGTTGAAAGACCCGATCGAGCCTAAATTATAAAGTAAAGCTAGAAATATTAGTAAATCAACCCTGTAAGTTTGAATTTAAGAAAATAAAATGATATGTGTAAGCCCCACAACTAAGCAATCCGAGGTTTCGATCGGTTGAAAGACCCGATCGAGCCTAAATTATAAAGTAAAGCTAGAAATATTAGTAAACCGACCCCGTAAGTTTGAATTTAAGAAAATAAAATAAGTAATAAAATAGGAGACTACAAAATTTTCAAATTTTAAGTATATAAAGCGTCATTTATTGAAAATGCGTAAAATGCATTTCGATAATTAACGAATCGCTAGAGATAAATTATATGTATACTAAAAATCATAAAATAACCTAAATAATATTTAGGAATATTTATTTGTACTATATATGAATTTACATATATGTAGTAATACACGTAATTACTTAAGATACGCGTAATGTGCTAAAATAATATTAAATAATTAAAGAAAATTCATAATTAATTAAGGAAAAATAAAGAAAAATCAGAAAAAATAAGGAATGATCCAGAATTGGATCGTGGCAGCTGGGAAAAAATAGAAAAAAATCGGCCAATTAAAGTAAGACAATACAAAAGCCAAAAATTAAAGGATAACGTAATTGTCTTGTCCAATTTAATACACAATAAATTCTCTAAATGTCTATAAATAGGAAAAAAAATTCAGAGAACTCCTTTGGACAGTTAGGGATTTGAGAAAAATAGAGAGACTCAAAAATTGAGAAAAAAACCAAGAAAAAAAAAGAAAAGGAAAGCTGTGCAGTTAGGACCACAAAGGCAAACCCAAACCCGACGAGCAACTGGGAGTGGACGGCCACCACCACCATACGGCGGTGGCAACACCTAGGTGGGCCGATATACCAACGGCCACCGACGGTGGCCGAAGCCACCCAAATTGGTGAGTCTAATTTTCAGCCCGATTTTGTGTAATTTTTTAAAAATAGTAAATATTATTAGAAAATTATGAAATTTGTTATTCTAGAATATTTTTGTATGTAATTTTTAGGAAAAATAGTATTTTGATGAAAATATGTCTCGTGATATAGGGTCCTCAAGAAACTATGCAAAACCGAACATGTTTCGGTTTAGAAATAAATGACCTTAGAAGTGTAGTTTCGAGACCAAATTTTTTTTTTAGATTACTTAGATGATATAGAATAGTGCTATGAAGCCTGTTTTCAAAAAATAATTTTCTAAATTTTTAGATAATTTTTAGGCCCTAAAATGAGGCATAAAATGGGTAATTTAGGGTTAATTAAGTAATTAAATGATTAATTACTGATTTAATGAATAATTATATGTTTTATGTAAGCCTTAAAGCCAAGCCAAGTAACCGTAGGGTTAAACTTCGAACCCAAGGTTTAGGGCGATCGGTTTAAGAATCCGATCAAACCCAAATTATAAACTATTGAGAGGAATATTAGTAAAACTGACCCCGTTAAGTTGAATTTAAGAAAATAAGTAATAAAATAGGAGACTATAAAATTTTCAAATTTTAAGTATAATAGGTATTAATTACCGAAAATGCGAAAAGTGTCATGAAATAACTAATAAATTACTAGAGATAGATTATATGTATACTAAAAATTTTAGAATGACCAAAATAATAATTAGGAATGTTCACGTGTACACCACATGTATTTACGTGTAGATAAAAATACGCGTAATTACCTAAATTGGCCAAAAACTAAGCAAATAATTAAAGAAAATTATAAAAAAATTAGAAAAAAATCAGAAGAGGATAAGATGAAGTAAGATCAGGTCGTGGTAGCTTCAAATCAGAAAAAGAAAAATTAACCAATCAAATTTGGACAACCTAAAAGCCAAAAACTTAGAGAAATGAGCAAAATCCCATCAAATTAATGCACATTAAATTCTTCAATTGTCTATAAATAGGGGAAAAAAATTCCAAAAGTCCTTTGGTCAGTTTAAGATCTGAAAAAAATCAAAACATCGAAAAAATCGAGAAAAAATCCAGAAAAAAAAAAAAAAAGAAAACTGTGCAGATTAGGCAAGTAAGCTAAACCCACCACTCACCACCACCTAGGATCGAACCACCACCACCCACCACCACCTGGGACCGAACCACCACCACCACCCTACACTAGACCCACCGCCTGGACTAGCCGACAGCATTGGACCGGGTTTGGACGGCCCAAGAGCTTCGAACCGGTTAGTCATTTATTCACCCGATTTTTGTATAATTTTGTAAAATTATATATTTTGCCCAAAAAATTATGAAACTTGTTATTATGAGGTTTTATTATATGTAGATTTAGGGAAAAATATTGATTTAGTTTAATTATGTCTGGAAACCTAGGGTCCCTAACAAATTGTTCAAAACCGAGCATTAGTAAACCGGAAAATAAATAGGCTTAGGGATGTAGTTTGGAGTTCAAAATTTTTCTGTAGGATGCTCATTTGATGTATAACAGTGCTATGAAGCCATTTTTTTAAAATTAATTTTCTGGATTTTTAAGTTAATTTTTAGCCCTAAAATGATGATAAAATTGGGTGATTAAGGGTTAATTAAGTGATTAGGATGTTAATTACTGATTTGAATCTTAATTAGAGGTTTAGGGAAGTTAATCTCTGCAGTGGAACCTTAATCCTATCCTTTAGGTACTAAGTATGGTTAATTAGGGAAATTATGTAAGTAATATAACAAATTAGTAATATGTGAAAATGTAAATTAATAAATTTAAAAAAATAAGGTTATTTAGATAATATTATAATAGAAATCAGAAAAATAATAAATCTGAAATGACATTTAATTTTAAGTAAATATCTCAAAATGTAAGATTTTTACACATCGGGAATAAATCCGATACCTCAATTAGGGTTAGCGTGTACCGAATAGTTTAGAATACAAAAATTACGACCCAATAGGATATTTGAATACCCGAGCATAATGTGATTAATATCACATTGGGATTCGAGCTTAATTACGACTTAGGAATTAAAACTAGAATCTAGTTTAGGAGCCGAACCCCGAAATAGAACACAACAAATCATTACTACGTTATAGGTATACATGAGGAAAATGAGTTATATTATGAATTAGAATAAGAATCCATAAAATATAAGTACTAAAAGAACCTATTTGTATTATAGGACACCCAGAAACAAATCAGCTCGCAACTAGAGGATCGAGCGATCGAGCAAATTCAAGTAAGTTGGGTTATTGCTTATTGTAATAGAGTACTAGTTTTGTAGTACTCGGAGACTTAGGCTTGTATATGATTGTGATTGTAAATAGTTTGTACATGTGTTTGATGTATCTGAATTCGTGTTGGAATTTGTACTGTGAATGATTTTGTGATTGATTGAATTGGTGTGAACTGGTTGAACACCCTAATCGACATTTAATCTTAGTCGACCCTAATAACCGAAAATGTCATGCATTGCAACCCGTTAGGGGATCATAGGACTCTCCAACCAAATACCGACCCCCTCGAAAGGGATAGCGCGGGATTGCAAAATGGTCCCTTCTTCATCCTCAGTCGAACTAAGTGACAGGAGAGGAGGTCGCGGCGGGGGTGAAGTCAATGGTTCGAAGGTAGTCACGGGAGGAGCGGGGTCTCCATTGCACAAGCTTGGGTTTGGTTGTGAGCTGCTGCATAACATGGAACTCCTCAACTCGGATTGGAGCGGGTAAAATTTCTCTGATTCAACAACGGACCGGACTACGTTGTGCGATGACACTTGATTGTTGCATTGCATGAAAATAATTGTATGATAACCCTGTTTGTGCTTGTATGCATTCATGAGTCTCCAATTCAACTTACTGGGCTGTAGTTGCTCATACCCTTATAGATCCTTTTGCAGGTTCTGATTTGTGAACACTACAAGTACTATGCCGCCTTACAATTACCCAGAGGTTAGTCCGCTTGAAGCCAGGGGTGTGAGGATCAAGTTACTTAATATAATGTGTGACTAGAATGACCATGTAATTAGGAAGGAAAAACTAATAGCTATGATGTAATCTAGTGAACTATCGTGTTTGTGTAAAACTTCCTGGGAAGCTCTGTGGACTTATTTATAATTATCTATGTTTTATAGAACTTCGTGATAATTATCATAATTATAGTATAATTATTAATCGAACTGTTTACTTCAAAGCGTGGAGTCGTCGACGCCTTGTGTAGATTATCTCTATGGTAGGCATTGTGAGGCCAGTTACTATCATAGAATGGTTTACACGGCGGGACTGTTGCGACTTTGCGACTTCGGGGCGTAACATTTTAGGATGTTGAAATCTGATGGAGTATGATACTTATAGCATTTAGGGTGTTAGATGTATTTATTAGGTTAATTATGTAATAAACGATTAATAAGGAAAAATAGTTAACTTTAAGTTAATTTTGTAAATTAGGGAAATTATGAGTAAAATCTGATTTAGGATGAATTTAGATATTTTGAAATGAAAATTGATGTTTAGGGATGGTAATTAAAGTGATAGAAATATTAGAAATGCATTATGTACATAATAGGCAATAATGCATGATATGTAAATTTTGAAAATATAATAAATAGAAAATATTAGGATAAAAATTGATATTATATAAATAATAAAGATATATAATAAATCTGATAAGAAACTTGAATTTATGTAATTATATGAAAAATGTAAAAATTTCTCACATTAGGAGTAAATTCGGTACATTAATAAGGATATGAGTGTACCGGATGAAATAAAATACTGACTAGGGGTAATAATGATATTTAGGAGATAGGGAAGTAATGTGATTAATTTCACATTATGAGTTGAAACGAATTTCTAGGGTTGGAATATAAAACATTACTTAGAAATTAAACTAGAACCTAATTTAGAAATCAATGTGGAAACCGAACCCGAACCTAACCCCAAACCTAGAATAATTATAAAAGACTTAAGACCTAGATAATTAGGCATATTAAACCCTAAACAAAACCTAACAATAAGCATTATAGGATAAAATGAACCTATAATCATTATATGAAAACTGAAACCATGTTTGTGTTATAGGGATGATCGGCGATGGCCTGAGCAAATCGGACCTCGAGTGAGTGAACGAGGAGTCGAGGTAAGTTGAGATTAATACAATGTTGTATTTTGGGAGGCTTGAGATTATGCTTGGTTATGCTTGTTAGATAGTTGAATGTGTGCATGTGCTTGATTATGGGTGATGCTATAATTCTATTTGTTGCTTTAGCATGTATTGTATGATTTGTAAGAAATGATTGATCACCCTAAACTGGATTTAATCAAATATATGACCCGTAATCATAATCGGACATGCATGGCAACCCGTTAGGGAAACTTAGGACTCTTCAGCTAAATACCGACCCCTTCGAAAGGGATAGTGTAGGATTGCAAAATGGTCCCTTCTTTATCCTCAGTCAAACTAAGTGACAGGAGAGGAAGTCGCGGCGAGGGTGAAAACAGTGATTCGAAGGCAGTCGCAGGAGGAGCAAGGTCTCTATTACACAAGCTTGGGTTTAGTCGTGAGCTGTTGCATTAACGACAACTCCTCAACCCGGATTAGAGCGGGCGCAATTTCTCTAATCTCATGACGGACCGGACAACGCCGTGCGATGGCATTTGCTTGCATATGCATTGCACCTAATAAGTGATTGAAAACCTTGTTGTGTTTGTGGTATAGTTTTAAGTCCTCCATCCTAACTTACTGAGCTGTGGTTGTTCACATCCCTATAGATGTCGTGTAGGTGCTAGCTAAGAAGCAGCAAACAACCACTCTGAAACTAGCAACTGCTGGATCCTAGGGAGTGAGGAAAAACATTGAAGAATCAATACACATGTTATTACTTTTCATTTCTGATTAATGTAATAACTGAATTATAGTGATTATATATAACTTTTCTCACTTTTTTAGGTAAATGAATTATTTAAATTATAAACTGTTTACTTAAAAGCGGGTTAGTCGTGGACGCTTTGTGTAGATCAGGTCTAAGATAGCAGTTATAAGGCCAACTTCTATCTTAGGATGATTTACACGGCAGGGCTATCACGACTATGCCGCTTCGGGGCGTGACAATATGTACCCTAAAAATCATAAAATAACTTAAATAATATTTAGAAATATTTATTTATACCATATGTGTATTTATATGCAGGTAAAAATATGCAAAATTACTTAAAATACCCAAAATATGTTAGAATAATACCAAATAATTAAATAAAATTCATAAATAATTAAAGAAAAATATGCAAAAATGGAGAATTCTAGGAATGAGGCATATTAAGTTGGAATTGAAGAAGAAAAAGTAAATCAATAAAACTAAGCCAAATAGAAAGTGAAAAAGTAAAAAATAAAGGACACTTGGCAAAGAAAAATCGGAAAAAAATCTAAAACCCAACTATAAATTTAGAAAACCACTTTCAAAACTTCATTTGGTCAGTTTAGTCTTAGGAAAAAAAAAATTAGGGAGAGGAGAGAAGAGAGAAAATCAATTTTAACAAAATTAAACAAAATAATGTGTATTTAGGGCTTACAAAAAAAATCCACATCTAACGATTACCTGGAGAAGAACGGCCACCACAAACAGATAGTAGGCCCTACATTTAGAGCTATAGATAGCGGTGGAGCCACCGCTAGTGGTTAGAAGCTTGTCGATTAATAAGTTTTGATTTCTTTTACGATATGTTTAATTTAGTAAAAATATCAAATATACATGGAAAATTACAAAATTTGGTTTCCCTAGATATTGTTTCGTGTAGAATTAGAATATTAAGCTATTTTTTTTTTTAAATTAGAAGTACTTATATAGGTTCCTTAAGAACATGATTGATTTCAACAAATTGTATAAATTTTTAAAAATAGTATCTTATTTTGAGATAATTTTTTGTGTATATATTCCTCATATGATATATTTAATTTACATAAAAATAATTTTTGATGAACTACACGTTTATTATTTATTAAAATTATTTTATTAAATTAGTCATGTTTTTCATATGAAAGAAATAACATGTTTTTAATTAAATTCCTTAATTAATCTGATTTGTAATGAATTATAAAGCTTAGTTATGATCTTGGGAATATTCTATTTGAATCTAATAATTTTATTTGGTCATTTACTTAATTTAAGCTAATCTTTAGCAAAATTGGACCTAAAATCAGTATATTGAAGAATAATATATATATATAACCATCTTAGTACTTTTCATGATCATAATATAAGAACCATAATTTAATAATTATAATATTTTTTTGTATCTTTATTGGAATTTGAGGTATTAGTTGTATGTACTATGCATAATATGTACTAAATATGTAGGTAAATGATATATTTTAAATTAATTTTGTAATTTATAGTTAATTAGACATAATTTATGATTTAGTATATGATTGGACATTTGATATGTTATTGGAGGGTGAAGGATGTTATATATAGTGTTAGAAGTGTTAAATAGGTAATTTAGGAGTGAATTATGTAATAATACATAATATATAAATATAGGATGTTAGTTAGTAGAAAATATTATGGTAAAAGTGATAATATTATAATAATATTAATATATAATAACTTTGATATTAAATATAAATTTATATAATTATATGAAAAATGTAATTTTTTCTCATATTGGTAGTAAATTCAGTAGTTAAATGAGAACTAAGATATATAGTGCATACTAGAATACTAGTTAGAGACCAAATACGATATTTAGGATACCCGATTATAATATGAATAATTTCATATTGTGGTTCGTAACAAGTTTTTAGGGTTCTTATATAACTCGTAATTAGAAACTAAATAAAAACCTAATCCAATAGTTGAATCGGAATTGAAATAAGAAGTAAATTTGAAACCTAGCTAAACAAGATAAGTTATCCCTAGAGACTTAGACCTAAATCACTAAATATAATAAGACCCTAAACTAAAGATAATCATAATCTACATTATAGAATAAAACCTATCTATAGTAGTTATATGAGAATTAAAACAACATTTATATTATAGGGATTATCGACGATGGCCTACACAAGTTGCACCTTGAGAAAGTAAGCGGGGAGTCTAGATAAGTTGGGATTAATACATTACTGCATTTCAGAGTACTAATTTGTAGTACTTAGAGGCTTGAAATTGTACTTGGTTGTATTTGCTAGATAGTTAACCGTACGCATACCTGTATGCGCTTGTTTTTTTAGTTTGGTGATATGATTCTAATTTACTGTTCTAGCTTGTATTTATGTGATTTGTTTGAAATGATTTAACACCTTAAACCGAATTTAATTAAACATAAGACTTGTAAATTTAAATTGGATCTACATAGTAACCCATTAAGGGAAACATTAGGATTCTTTGGGCAAATACTAACCTCTTTGAAAGAGGTAGTGCTAGATAGCATAATCAATCCCTTCTTCATCCTTAGTCGAACTAAGCGACAGGTGAGGAGTCCGTGGTAAAGATGAAGTTAATGATTTGAAGGTAGTCATGGAAGAGCAGTGTCTCTGTTGCACTGATTTGATCGTAAGTTATTGCATTAAATGAAAACTCCTCAACCCAGATTAAAGCGGGTGTAATTTCTCTAATTTCACGACAGGCTGGATAATATCATGCGATGGAATTTTGCTTATACATGCATTTCATCTGACTAATTTGGTTGGTAACTCTATTTGTGTTTGAGATATAGTTTTAAGTTTTTGTCTCAACTTATCGAGCTATGGTTGCTCATATCCCTATAGACGTTATTGCATGTGCTAGCTAGGAAGTTGTCTATATTTACCTTGAAACTTGCAATTACTGGATCGTAAGGAGTAAGGAAAAACATCTAAAGAACAGATATATCTTAAAGGTCTTAACTCTTATTTTAGAATCTTTGATTTTCAAAGAATGTATTACGTAGGAAATATAGTATGATGAAACTCTGAAAATATGATTTGTAATATTTGAGTCCTAATGTATATATATATTTTCATACTTTCTTAGGTAAATAATTTATTTAATTTATGAACTATTTATTTTAAAGCGAGTTAGTCGTGAACGTTTTGTGTAAATCAAGTCTAAAATAATGGTTGTATAGTCAGCTTTTATTTTAGAATGGTTTGCACGGCGAAACTATTACAATTCTATTGCTTTGAAGCGCGACTAGTTCTCCCAAATATAGTAATGTAATGATCCCTAACTTACCTAGACTTTCCACATAGTTACTTAAGGTGTGACTTGCTATAGACCTTTGTCGATGATCCCTATAATATATATATTATTTTAGTGTTCATATAATTATTATTTTTATATAAACTCTTTTAGTAATTAGGTTTATAATCTCTAGTTAACGGTTTTACTATATTTAATTATTCAAGTTTTTAAGTTTTTTACAATTATCTTCATTTTGAGCTTGGTTCTAAATTTTCTTTTTATGCCAATTTTGATTCAGCTGTTTAAACAAGTTTTATTTCATCTTTAAATTACCTTCTATTTATAATTCTTATGAATGTCTTCTACTCTTTTTCTTACAATTTATTTAAGTAAATATAACATTTATTTCATATTTTGATTAAGTCTTTACCATGCTTTTATTAGCCCTAAATTCTAATTTTGCTTCTGAATTAAATTCCAATTCAAGAATTGCCCATATTTTGACATAACCACTCATATACATATGTATAAGTTTTAAATCATTAGTTTTAGTTTAAAATTATAATCTTACTTAATTATTCAAGTTCTATATTTTCTATAACTAAACTAATTTCTAATTCAATTTATAAATCAGTTTCTAAATTAGGTTTTGTTTTAATTTCTGGTTACTGTTTTTATTTGTAAACCCTATGAATTCCTTCCGAACTAATATGTAAAATTCATCTAACTATATTTGGGTATTTTAAATCTTCGATTTAGCTCCTAACTAGTATTATAACATCTACGATATACTTTATTCCTAATTTAACTATAAAATTTACTCTCAATGTGAGAATAACCTACATTTTTCATATAATTATCTAAATAAATATTCCATACTAGATTTATTATTATTATTATTATCAATTTTGACCTAATATTTTCTACTTATTTAATTCCCTATATTCACATATTATAAGTTATTACCTAATCTATATTTAAAACACATATCTAATATCCCTAATACTACAAATATCATTTTTCATCACCAAATAACATACCGAGATGTTTAATTATGCCCTAAATTAGAATTTGTACCAAATTAAGCCTAATCACAAAATTAATTTAAAACATACCCTTTTACCTATTATTCCTTTTTATATATTTATTACATAATGTGCATAATACATACATCTAACACCTCAAACTCCATAAATACCATCTTACATCAGCAACTATCATCTAAAGATATCTAATTACATATTAAATTAGAATTTTCACCAAGTTAACATTAAATCACAAAATTAAGTCAAAATATTGCCTTTTATTTATGATTTTAAGGCTTAAAAATGAAGTAAAATTTTAGAAAATCTTTTCATAGTACTAACATATATATTCTAAATAGTTTACACAAAAATTTTGAGCAACATTGCATCATTAAGGTCATTTAAATTAAAATCGAAAACTAGCTTGAGTTTAGTGATTTCTTGATCATAGTATATTCCGATACTTAATTTTGTCAAATTGATATTTTTCCCTAAATCTATATACAAAAATATCTTAGAATACCAAATTTCATAATTTCATATACATATTTAATATTTTTGATAAATGAAACAAAATTCAAGAGAGAATTTTAACTAAAAAATCAAGAGGCTTCCAACCACTAGCAATGACTCCACCCTTATTGGCACAACTAGGAGGTGGGTCTATTGTTTGATGGTGGTAGTCACCTCTTCCTAGGTGGTTGTTGGATATGTGTTCACCTTATGAGCTTTAAATGCACACTACTTTTTTTTTTTTTTTTTTGTAAAAACACTTTCTTCTCTTTTCTTGATTTCTCTCTAATTTTTTAAATTTTCAAATTGTCTAAAATGAATTTTGGAAGAGGTTTGCTGAATTTGTAATGTAAGTTAGGGTTTTCCTTTAATTTATTTGTTACCAAGTGTCTTATTTCTTTCTTTTTCTCTTTCTAAATATCTAATTCCTATTTTTTTTATTTTTCCAATTTATTCTCAGCTTGCCATGCCTCATTTCTAGACATTTCAACACTCCCCATGAATTTTCTTGATTTTTATTTAATTTTTCTTAATTAATTTAGTATTATTTAATATATTTCAAGTATTTTAAACAATTTTAGGTATTTTTAATTACACATAAATACATATATAATACAAACAAATATTATAAATATTAGTTAAGTTATTTTATAATTTTTAGTATATATATAACTTATCTTTATTGATTTGTTAATTATTGGAATTCATTTTACGCGTTTCTAATAAATATTAGGTAATATACACGTAACTTATTATTACAATATTAATTATTTTATTATTTCTTTTTTTTTTTATATCTAAACTCACTAGATCACTTTTACTAATATTCCTAATTTCATCGTAAAATTTGAGCTCGATTAGACAATTTACCCGATCGTCCTAAATTTTACGTATTGAATCCCGAACACCTGATTATAGGGCTTACATGTAGTTTGCAATTAGATGCCTACGGGAGTTCTAAGCTATTAAAAGTTCCCATGGATATAACATGTTATGATTGTCATAACTTGAAGATGTTGAATTACAAATAAAAATGAAAATAAGTACATGATATCTTCTCTAAGAACACTTGATGGTGTGAAACATAATATGATGACATAGTATTAGAGAGGGTAGTCATTTGATTGTTTACTAAACATATGCTATTATTGACCTTTGCATCAAACATTTCTTTTATAGGAGTAATTGAAATTTCATTTATAGGATGCTAAACTCATTCTTCTTAATAAAGTTATATATTTTCATAGCAATTCTATTTATGGGTTGTTTTCTTCATATTTAGTTTAATGGTAGCGACTCATCTTTGGCTTTCTCCAAATGCAAGTCTTTATTCAAATCCATATTCAAAGAGTAAAGTTAGTAAGATTGTAACCCATATTTAATGCAACAAATTAAAGTTACCTTAAGTATGCCATTTTCTTAGGCCAACAACATTATATATTACAATTGAGTACCTTAAGCCTACCTTAAAAATTTATATTACTTTATCTCATCTAAATCTTAAACTTGGATTATGTTATAAATGATGTGATGCTCAACAAGAAAGATAAAAATAGTTAAAAGATTAAAACAATATTTATTGTTAAGAGATTTATTATAAAATTAAGTTTTTGTTAAAAAAAAAAAAATTGTAGTTAGGAAACAGGTTAGTTTCAATGAGTTGGCCTATTTCATCCACAAACCTATGATAATTGAATTATGCCTAAAATTTCCAACTTATTTATTAAATGGGTCACAATAAGTTAGCTTTATTACTTATATGATAAAGTACGGGCCAAGCCAACATAACTTGTTTAACTTGCTTATTCATCTCTATGTACATGTGTACATATGTGAAGCATGTGTATGTATACGTCACGAAATTGGAGGTTCACTCTTTTTGATGTATCCGTACAATGTTTGATCATCCTTTCTATCTCAAATATACTTTCATTATGGATGGTAAGCTAATGCTTTCCCTCCCTATTTACACGACTGGTCCAAGCACTTCCATCTTTAAGATTGCCTTTTGACATTGTCATCCAAGCACTTCCATCTTTAAGATTGCCTTCTGGCATTATCATCTAAGTACTTCCATCTTTAAGATTACCATTTGGCATTGTCATAAGCTTCCACATATTTGAGAGGCTCAACCATCTCAACTAGTTGCTACATCTTTAAGATTGCCTTCTGGCATTATCATCTAAGTACTTCCATCTTTAAGATTACCATTTAGTATTGTCATAAGCCTCCACATATTTGAGAGGCTCAACCATCTCAACTAGTTGCTACCTACCATGGCCATCATCAAGAGAGCAAATATTAGCTCTTTTACTAGTTTGCTTATAGAAGGCTAAACTTACCTTTAGAGAATACCCATCCCACAATCAAATTGCTTATTGACGCTACTCACTTCACATTATACATGAGTTGAACACCCCCATTTGCCTTCAAATTCACTGATCGTGACATTCACCCCTACCTAAATCCATGACGCTTTCGTTACAATGCTAACTTTATGTTATTACCTTCCATTAAAAGATCATCGACCCTACTCTACTCGTTGCCCAATTCCAACCAGAATTACCTCCACTAGGACTTCAAGTTTCTATAAGCTTCCCTTATGCCCTTACCCATTCCTCTATCCTCCGAGGTTGCCTCTGGTTAATTCATCAACGGTGTAAGCCTCACAATTAGGTGTACAACGTTTGGTTCATAAAATTTAAGATGATCGAGCCCAAATTTTACGACGAAGTTCGGAATATTAGTAAAAGTGATCCCATGAGTTTGGATTTAGGAAAATAAAAAATATAATAATTAATTATTATAATATTGAATTATATATAAATTTTTCTTTATTTATCGAAAACATGTAAAACAAATTTCGATAACTAATAAATTGATAAAGATAAATTACATATACACTAAAAATCATAAAAATAACTTAAATAATATTTAGGAGTATTTATTTATACCATATATGTATTTATATATAAGTAAAAATACGGCGAAATTACTTAAAATACTTGAAATATATCAAAATAATACTAAATAATTAAAATAAATTCATAAATAATTAAAAAAATCAAGGAAATTATGGAAAAGTCCAAAATGTGGCGTAGAAGGTTGGGAATGGAAGTTGGGAAATCAACCAATGAAAATTAGCCTAATAGAAAGTGAAAAAAGAAGAAATAAGGGACATGTGGCAATTGGAAAATTAAAGAATAACTCTAACTATCGCTACAAATTTAGAAAACCTCTATCAAAATTCATTTTGGTCAATTTAGAATCAAGAAAAAATCAGGAAGAGGAGAGAAGAGAGCAAAAACCAATTTTAGAAAAATTAGATAAAATGATGTGTATTTAGGGCTAATAAAAGGAACACACACCCAATGGCCACTTAAAAACGAATCGCCACCACCACTTGACAGCAAATCCACTACTTGGTGGTGCTGATAAGACAATGGTGGTGCCACCACTGGTGGTTGGAGGCTCTTCAATCGGTAAGTTTCAATTTCCCTTTCAAATTTATTTAATTTACTAAAAATATTAAATATGCATAGAAAATTATGAAATTTGGTTTACCTAGGGTATTTTGGCATGTATAATAGAATATCAAATCAATTTTTTAAAACTAGAAGTTCTTATGTAGGTTCTTTAATAACAAGTATGATTTTAATGAATTTTTAAAAATAGTAAATAATGTTATTTCGAGCTAATTTTTAGTGTACATATTCCTTATATGATATATTTAATTTACATAAAAATAATTTTTGATAAACTATACGTTTAGTATTTATTAAAATTATTATTTTTTAATCTTTCCTATTTTTCATATGACAGAAATAATAAGTTTTTAATTAAATTCCTTAATAAATCTGATTTATAATAACTTTTAAAGCTTAGTTATGATTTTGGGAATATTTAATTTGAATCTTATAACTTTATTTGGTCATTTACCTAATTTAAGTTAATTTTTAACAAAATCAAACCAAAAATCGATATTTCGAAAAATGATATATATTAAACTATCTTAATACTTTTCATAATTGTACGCCCCACAACCAGTCACTTAGGGTTCCGATTGGCTGAAAGATCCGATTGAACCTAAATTATAAGTAAAGCTAAAAATATTAATAAAAATGATCCCGTAAGTTCGAATTTAAGAAAATACGCAATAAAATAAAGGAATATAAAAATCTCAAATTTTAAGTATATAACTCGTTATTTATCGAAAATGCGTAAAATGCATTCCGATAATTAACGAATCACTAGAGATAAATTATATGTATACTAAAAATCATAGAATGACCTAAATAATATTCAATAATATTTATTTGTATTATATATGAATTTATATATAGGTAGAAATACGTCTAATTACTTAAAATAAGTGAAATGTGCTAAAATAATACTAAATAATTAAATAAAATTCATAATTAATTAAAATAAATAAATAAAAATCATAAAAAATAAGGAATGATCCAGATTTGGGTCGTGGCAGCTGAGGAAAATAAGAAAAAAAATTAGCCAATTAAATTAGAACAACATAAAAGTCAAATTGGACGAAGATAAAGCAATTCTCTAATCAAATTAATGCACAATAATTTTCCTGAAGCTCTATAAATGCTCCAAATTTTTCAGAAGCTCATATGGTCAGTTTGGAGAGTGAGAAAAATAGAGAAAGGCGAAATTGAGGGAAAAATTAGGGTTAGGAAAAAAAAGAAAAGAAAAGAAAAGAAAACTGTACAGTTAGGGCTTATAAGGAGAACCCAGATTCGACGAGCAGCTAGGAGTGAACGGCCACCACCATCACATAGTAGTAGTAGCACCCAGGTGAGCCGACACACCCATGGCCACTGAAGATAGCCGGAGCCACCCAAATCGGTGAGTTCGATTTTCAGCTCGATTTTGTGTAATTTTGTAAAAATATTAAATATTCTTAGAAAATTATGAAACCTATTATTCTAGCATATTTTTGTATGTAGTTTTTAGAAAAAATATTATTTTGATGAAAATATGTCCTGTAATATATGGTCCTTAAGAAATCATGCAAAATCGAGCATATTTCAATTTAGAAATAAATGACCTTAAAAGTGTAGTTTTGAGCCTAAAATTTTCATGTAGACTACTTAGATGATATAGAATAGTGATATGAAGCCCATTTTCAAAAATTAATTTTTGAAATTTTTAGATAATTTTTAGGCCTTAAAATGAGCATAAAATGGGTAATTTAAGGTTAATTAAGTAATTAAATAGTTAATTACTGATTTAGTGAATAATTATATGTTTTAGGATGTTGGAATTTGATGAAGTATGATACTTGTAGCATTTTGGGTGTTAAATGTAATTATTAGGTTAATTATGTAGTAAATAAATAATAAGGAAAAATAATAAATTTTAAGTTAATTTTGTAAATTAGGGTAATTAGGTGTAAAGTCTAATTTAGGATGAATTTAGACATTTCGAAATGATAATTGATGTTGAGAGATGGTAATTAGAGTGATAAAAATATTAGATGTATATTATGTACATAATAAGTAATAGTACATAAACACAATATTAAAAATATAATAAATAAAAAATATTAGGATAAAAATTGATATTATATAAATAATAGGGATATATAATAAATCTCATAGAAAACTTAAATTTATGTAATTATATGAAAAATATAAAAAGTTTTCACATCGGGAGTAAATTCGGTACACTAATACGGATTTAACTGTACCAGGTGGAATAAAATACTAACTAGGGGTAATGATGGTATTTAGGATATCTGGAAGTAATGTAATTAATTTCACATTATGAGTTAAAACAAGTTTCTAGAGTTTGAGTATAAAACAGTACTTAAAAATCAAACTAAAACCTAATTTATAAATCGATGCGGAAACTAAACCTAAACCTAACCCCAATCCTATAATAATTGTAAAAAATTTGAGAACCTAGATAACTGGATATATTAAACCCTAAAAAAAAAACATATCAATAAGCGTTATAGGATAAAACTAACTTACAATAGTTATATGAAAAATTGAAACCACATTTGTGTTATAGGGATGTTTGGTGATGGCCTGAGCGAGTTGGACCTCGAGTAAGGGAACGGGGAGTCCAGGTAAGTTGGGATTAATACATTACGGTATTTTGGAGGGTTGAGATTATACTTGGTTGTGCTTGTTAGATAGTTAGTTATGTGCATGTTCTTGATCATGAGTGATTCTATGATTTTGTTTATTGTTTTGACTTATATTGTATGATTTGTATGAAATGATTGATCACTTTAAACTGCACCTAATCAAATATACGACCTATAATCATAATCGGACCTGCATGGCAACCCATTAGGGAAAACTTAGGATTTTCCGACCAAATACCGACCCCTTCGAAAGGAACAGCGCAGGATTGCATAATGGTCCCTTCTTCATCCTTAGTCAAACTAAGTGATAGGAGAGGAGGTCGCAATGAGGGTAAAGTCAATGATTCGAAGGTAGTCGCGAGAAGAGTGATGTCTCCATTGCACAAGCCTGGGTTTGGTCGTAAGCTGTTGCATTAACGGCAACTCCTTAACTCAGATTAGAGTGGGCGTAATTTCTCTAATCTCACGACGGGTCGGACAACGTTGTGCGATGGTATTTGCTTGAACATGCATTACATCTAATAAGTTGGTTGATAACCTTGTTATGTTTATGGTATAGTTTTAAGTCCTCCATCCTAACTTACTAAGCTGTGGCTGCTCACATCCCTATAGACATCCCTGCAGGTATTGACTAAGAAGTGGCTTACAGCTACTCTGAAGTTAGCAACTGCTAGATCTTGAGGAGTGAAGAAAAATATTTGAAGAATAAACATATTTTTAAGGTTTAATCTTTTATTTTAGAATTTTTCATTTTTGAATAATGTAATAACTAAAAAATATATATTAGGTGAAACATTGTATATGTTAATTGTAATAACTTAATTATAATGTATATATATATTTTCTCACTTTCTTAAGTAAATGATTTGTTTAAATTACAAACTGTTTACTTCAAAGCGTGTTAGTCGTGGACGCCTTGTGTAAATCAGGTCTAGGATAGCGGCTGTAAGGCTAACTTTTATCTTAGAATAGTTTACACGGTAAGGCTGTTACGACTTTGCTGCTTCGGGGCGTGACGATAATCAGAATATAACAACTATAATTTACTTAGTATAATATATTTTCTATAACTTTAGTGGAGTTTGAGGCATTAGTTATATGTATTGTGCATAATATGTACTAAATATATAGGTAAATGGTTTATTTTAAGTTAATTTTGTAATTTGGGTTTATTAGATATAATTTCTGATTTATGATAATTAGATATTTTGATATGTTATTGGATGATGAGGGATGATATATGTAGTGTTAGAATTGTTAAATAGACGATATAAGTATATAATGTATAATAATACATAATATGTGTATATAGTAATTAAATGAGTAAAAAATATTAAGTAAAAATTAATGATTTTATAATATTATGAATATAATATAAATATGATTTAGAAGGTGAATTTACAAAATTATATGAAAAATATAGGTTATTCTTACATTGAGAACTGATTCAGTAGTTTAATTAAGAATATAGTGTATCGTACTGATCGAAATGCTAATTAGGAGCTAAAATAGAGATTTAGGATACTTAAGCATAATTAGATGAATTTCACATATTAATTCAGGAGAAATTCATAGGGTTTACAAATAAAAACAGTAATAAAAAACAAAAACAAAAACCTGATTCAGAAACTGAATTAGGAATTAATTTAGAACTAGTTTGGTTATGGGAGATATAAAATTTGAATAATTGCATAAAATCATAATCTTAAACTAAAAACTAATGACTTAAAACTTATATGTACATATACACATATGTATAAGTGGTCATGTTAAATATAGATTAATCCTAAATTAGAATCTCATTCAGAAGTAGAATTCGAATTAGGATTAACAGAAGTATATTAGATAGTAATTCAAAAACATAAACCAAAGACTATACTCATTAAATAAATCAAAAGAAAGAGGTTAAAAGGCATTTAAAAGACTTACAAACAAAAAGTAATAGAAAAAAATGGTAAACTAAAACCTAATTTAGAAGCTGAAATTGTAATTGGAATAAGAAACAAATTCGAAACTTGGTTGAACAAGAGAAATAATTCTAAGAGACTTGGACCTAAATCACTAAATATAAGAAGATCATAAATTAAAGATAATCATAATCTAAATTATATAACAAAATATATCTATTGTAGTTATGTAGAAACTAAAACAATATTTGTATTATATGGATTATCAGTGATGGCCTATGCGGGTTGCACTTTAAGTGAGCAAGTAGGGAGTCCAAGTAAGTTGAGATTAACACGTTATTATATTTTGGAGTACTAATTTGTAATACTCGAAGACTTGAAATTATACTTGGTTGTGTTTGCTAGATAGTCGATTATACTTATACTTATATGTACTTGTTTCTGAGTTTGATGATACGATTTTGATTTGCTACTCTAGTTTATATTTGTGTGATTTATTTGAAATGATTGAACACCTTAAATCGAATCTAATTAAATATAATTCTAAATCAGACCTACTTAGCAACTTGAAAGGGATAACGCTGGCTAGCATAATAGGTCTCTTCTCAATCCTTACTCGAACTAAGTGACATGTGAGAAGGTCGCGGTAAGGGTAAAGTCAATGGTTTGAAGGTAGTCACAAGAGGAACGGTGTCTCCATTGCACAAGTTTGGGTTTAGTTATGAACTATTGCATAACACAGAAACTCTTCAACCCTAATTAGAGCGGATGTAATTTTTTTAATCTTACGATGGATTGAACAACGTCGTGCAATGGTATTTATTTGTATATGCATTTCATCTAACTAATTTGGTTGATAACCTTATTTATGTTTGATGCATAGTGTTAAGTCTTCATCCCAACTTATTAAACGGTTGGTTACTTACATCCCTATATATATTGTTGTAGGTGATAGCTAAGAAGCGGCCATATAACTACTCTAAAGTTAGAAATCACTAGATTTCGATAAGTAAGAATATAAACTTGAAGATCAATTACACTTTTAAGTTAGGATTTTATTTTTAATGCTTTTAGAATCAATTTATGTATTTCTCAAGTAGATTATGAATAGGCTACTAAATCTTGTATACATACTTAGATTATTTTAATGTAAATTATATTTTTCTATGATTTCATAGGTAAATAACATGTTTAAGCGACGATATAACTATTCTAAAGCTAGCAATTGCTAGATCCCGATGAGTAAGGATATAAACTTGGTGATCAATTACACTCTTAAGTTAAGATTTTATCTTTAAAGCTTTTAGAATCAATTTATGTATTTCTCAAGTAGATTATGAATAGGCTACTAAATCTTGTATACACACTTAGATTATTTTAGTATATAAATATATTTTTATGATTTCATAAGTAAATAGCATGTTTAATTTATGAAATGTTTACTGTAAAGTTGGTTAATCATAAACGTCTTGTGTAAATCAGTTCTAAGATAACGACTGTAAGGTCGGCTTTTATTTTATAATGGTTTGTAGGATGGGATTGTTGCCACTTTACCACTTTAGGGTGTAACAATAAAGTCTACCCATTAAAATTCACTTCATTTTAGAGAGATTCAAGGAAAATCTTGTTATAATGTAGCTCATAACATAGCTACCCCATCTAACAATGATGTCCTTCACTTGGCGGCCTCTCATGCTCTTGAGCTTTATCCACATGAACCTAGTTTTCATCAAGAACTACTATTTTCATTCAACATGTAAGGCAATATTTAGGTGGTTTGTTAAGTTATAACTTTTTAAATCTGATACTATTTGTCATGAGATGAAAAATTCACCCCTCCTAATATGTCCATGCGGCCTCAACCATCCTTTCCATCTCATATTTACTCTCATTATGGATGGGAGCCAACCCTTTCCCTCCTTGTTTACCTAAGATTGTTCCAAGCCCTCCATCTTTAGGAGTGCCCTTAGGTATTGTATAAGCCCTACATGTTTGGAAGGCTCAACTATCTTAATTAGATTAGACTTATCATAACCATCAGCTCTTGATCAATTTGCTCATGGGAAGCCAAACTCACCTTCAAAGAATATCTTACTCAATAAAGAAACTATCTAGTGATGCTACTCACTTTACATTATGCTCAAGTTGAACACTCCTACTTACCTTCAAACTTAAGGACCATGACATGTGTTTACATGCATGAAATGTGCATGCATGCGTGGAGTGTATGTGCACGTGTGTGTAAAGGATGTGTAAGCATATGCACATGGTGGTGAAGCATGCAAAAGTTTGTATGTGAATGAGTAAATAGAGATATTGAACCATCACTTCTTAAACTAATGTTGCACATGCTATCAATGAAATGATCAAGTAAGCAAAACTTAAGGTTTTCATCCATATTCCATGTAAATGAGAACCTAAGGATCCTTACTATTGTTACTATAATCTCTATTCCAATGTATATGTTTAATGGCTAGAAAGTGCTTACACTTAGAAGCCTAGAAAATCACTAAACAAAGGGAGTATCCTTTGCGATCATTGTCATAATAATGATGAATTACTCTCCATGTTAACTCAAAGAGGTTAAGTTTATATGCTCCATAAGTTATTATTTCCCTACCTATGAAACTACTTTCAAGCTAATACTTTAACACTTAGTTTCCACAAAACTAAATAGTAGATGGCATAACAACCATTGGCACAAATGTTTGCATTTGGAAAAAAAAAAAAACATAAATTTACAAGGAAAAAAGATATTTGGTCACACCAAAAGCCATTTTTAAATGGGCAAAGAGGAAGACTAGAGTTAACTGATGTGTTATGACCATACTTAATAACATAGTCTAATGAGAACCAACATAAGAATTGTTTGGTAGGTCAGTGCAAAATAGGTTTTTATATGTACTTAAAAGATGTAGAAAGTTTACTTGGTAAGCACCAACTAAAAGAATGGTAAAGCAAATGTTGGCGATATGAAGGATATCAATTTGTAAATACCTTAAATCATTACGCTACTTTATGCTATGTACTCTTATTATAGATTGAAAAAATGTAAGTTAAGAAATCATTAATAGTAAAAAAAACCTATTATGCTACAAAATTTTTTTGGTTAAGGCTTATTCAACCCATTGCAAGTTGTGTTTAAAATTTCACCTTGTTTATTATAAGGCTACAATGGGTTGTTCCACTTAACCTATATGGTTTAAACTAGTTAAGATAGGTTAGTACATTTAATCCACTCGCATGACACATATGCACATGTATACATGCATGAAATGTTTACAAAGCATGCATATGCATGCTTGTGTATGTTTGTAAATCATGTGTGTAAAATGGCCATGGGTGCCTAAAGCATGTATACATTTACATTTGAAAAGCATGTATTTGAGCATTATATATGTCCATGCATAAAGCAAGTGAATGTGCACACGTGTGTGCTTGCATGAAGCAAGTACTTTTGTATGTATGATATCGGAGTTTGAGTTACTTTAAGTCTTAGAATGCTGAGACTAATAATTGCTACAGTTAATTTAAGTTAGTACTTAAATTTGTGGTTTACCATCTGTGCATATTTGCATGCAGTAGTTATGCATTAGGGTTGTTTTTTTTTTTCCGGTGTAAACCATGACTTTATTTAATTAAAGATAAAGTCTTATATACAAGTAAGACATGCACTTGTAGACATAAACTTAGAACAGAAAGTAGCAACAACATTTGAAATATAACCCACAAGTGGGGTTACATAGAAAATATTGCTAGTTTGTACCCTAACTCCTTCTTTAGCTAGGACATTTGCTACTTCATTGTATTCTCTATTGATCTGTTCAAGTTTTAGCAATTCAAACTTCTACTTAAATTCCTTACATAAGGCAACAATATCAAATATTAGACTATTAATATGGTTAATATCCTTCATAAGTTGAATGGCACTAAAGCAGTTAGGGAGTAACATAATGAGTGTGAAGCCATTTTCCAGTGCTAACTTTAGGCTTGTGACGATGGCCCAAAGTTCAGCCTCCAAGGGTGAAACTTGTGCCATTTGTCGGGCAGAACCAAGAACTAGTTTAGCTTCTGCATTCAACATGACACCACTTATATGCCCTTTTGTTCTTTGGGGTATGCGTTAAGGTTGTTGCTCATCCATTTTGCAAAGTGTTATTTTAGGCAAACAAAAGATTATTATTCTACTTTGATTGATATTTTTATTAGAGAACAAGAAGGATTTGTCTATAATTTGTTGTGGTTTAAATTTCAAATATGCTAAGTCATTATGTATTTATGAAGACCTTAAACGCGTTATAAACTCAAATTATCATCACCAAAGTTGGAAGGATAATATGTTTATTTTAATAGATTGTGGATTTATAGCAGATTTTAAGCCTTTCATATTCTTACATGTGTAGAAATATGAAATCAACCGTTCGGATCCTTTGTTTTTGGGGCATAACTACATTTATGAATTTTGATATCAAAATACTGATTAGATTACACTTACTTTCCAACCTCAATGCACAAAGATTTCGAAAACCCAAAAACAACTTCATTTGTAGCTACTAGCTAGCGATAATTTATATCATTGCAAGAAAGACATAATGGTGTATATTATCGATCAAAATCACCCAAATACTATTGATCGGGTAGAGGTAGGCCCCTAAATTCCAAATATATGACGTTCCTATCTAATAAATTTTGAAAATATGCACGTGCCCCACATTATTGCAAAAAAACTCAATATCATTTCTAGAAAGATCATAACTAGCAACATGTTTAGGGTTTTAGCGATAATTAGAGGGATATATGAATATCTTTAAAAATTATGGAAAAGTGAAACACCTTAAAAGTTTAGAGGATTTATCCATACATGATCCATAATTTTTTATGTATATTTATGATTTTCCGTATATATACTCCTTATGTTGGATGAACTTTAACCTTTTATTTCTCGGCTCAATCTTGGATTCTTTTTACCTTCAATTCAATAAGGAAGCCTGCAAGATAAAAGGAAGCAATTAGTCAACATCATACGGGAAACTTTTGGAAAAAAAAAAAAAAAAGAGAGGCAATTTTCCTTTAATGGATACTTTCCTCCACAGGATACCCTAGTCAAGTCTAATAGGCCTATTTTCAAAACGCCACCATTTCTAGATTTTTTTCAAATAAATTCCAACAACCCATGTGAAAATATATGGCCCAAACTTGCCAAAAAACCAAATACCTTATAGCATATCACCTTATTCTACTTGAGGTTCAATAACCACAATCATATCATTTCTTTCCAAACATAACTATTCCAAGTTGAATTCATACTATACGTAAATAAAAGACTCATGCAGAATCAAATTTAATATTATACCAATACCTTGATTACTCGGATGAGTCCCCTATAGGATAAAGCAGGTCGTATTGATGAAGGGCTTATCATATGATGATGTTGTTGTTCCTCCATGTCGTGACATTATTTATATATTTATTGTTATCATGACTATAATCTTATAAAATTACTATATGAATATGATATAAAAACTAATATATAAATATGTTATTTTAGGTTATTTTAAAGTGTCTCATTATCATTTTGATGAACTTATCCGTCTAAGGATCTTTCTATTTTTATCTCTAAGGTTGTTAAAAAGAATTTATTAAGATTTTATATTATTTATGAACCCATATTATATAAAAAAAAAATAGAAATCAAGATGTTACAAAACAATGGTGAGAGAGAGAAATTCACGAGGGAAGGGGAGAAAGTTCGACATTATTTGAAAAATGAAAGCTACATATGCTGAAGATCGGTGCTTTAAGGAAGAATTGACATTTAACCCTCAGGGACGTTTCATTGGAGATTAGGACCCTAGGTTCTTGTGATAAGTTTAAAAGGATAAAGGTGCTCTTAGGTAATGTTTGGTTCTTAAAAGATTGGATAGAACAAAAGGAATTGGATACTATAATAAAAAAAAAGGTACAATATAGTAGTTAGTATAACTCTATTATAATGCGTTTAATATGTAAAGTGATTGTGAAATTGGAAAGAAAAGTTTAAAAAAATTAATTTTTCATAATATAAATTACAATAAAATATAATATTATAATTTGAGAATTTGGTGTGAAGTTATTTTTAAAATTTTATTTATTTTATATTATGTGAAAATTTTTTTTATACCATTAAATATACGGTATAAGTTTTTGAGCTTTTGTCTAATATCATAATCAATTGTAAAAACCATATAGAGGATAAAAAGTTTTGTTTAATTTAGTATCATAAAATTATAGCAATCAAACGATGCCATAAACATAAAAATCACTTTGTGTATATAAGATTATTTCTAAGAAACTAATTAAAACTTGAAAATGAAGGCTCCTATAGATTTTGATGTGAATATGCATAGATGTAACCATGATTTAATCATACCGCTTACCCTAGCTTGAGGGATGTATCGGAGCTATCATCGTCTATGCTGCTGCCCGAGACATTGGACAAAGTGTGATCCGATGAGGATCCATTTTCCGATTCCCCAATTGCATTCGTTTTTCCTTTAGACACCATACCCATCTAAATATAAAAAAAAAATAAGAGGATTAAATATAAGTGAATCCAATTTCAAATTGCTTCGTTGTTTTTGTATATAAATAGTTAAAGATTGCTTATAATTATATATTGTACACCAAAATTTTGAATTCATATTGAAATCTAAAATCCAATAATGATTCGATAGATGAGGTTTGGCTTTCGGGTACAATGAGAAATTGCTGAATTATTTAACTTTTAAAAGCATCCTAAATTATATTATGATGAGAAAAAAAAAATTAAGTAATTAACTTAGACTTCATAAATGTGCTACCGTTTCACAATAGTGTGCTAGTGATTACTATTATGGCTCAAGCTATTTTCTAACACAAAAGTATGCATACATAGACGACACATGTATGTTATTTATGGTGCATGTAACTATTTTATGATTCATGAATCTTACCATCTGTTTTAGCTGGTTGTTCTCCTCGACCAATTGAGCATCCTACAATAATTTCAGACATCTATGCATTAAGAAAAATGGATAATCATATAAATAAAATTTAAGAAAGAGTATATATGCTTAAGGGAAAAAAAAGAAAAGAAAAAAAAAAGGTTGTACAAGTTTTGATTCTTCAAGGTCACGAAGAAGTCCTAAAAATGCAATGTCCTCCTCAATTAATCCTGATATCTTCATGGAGTCGTATTCTATTGGATTAAATAAAAATATCCTCTATAATTATAATTAAGGTAGGTGTTTAACCATGTCCTCTACCCGGGTGTTTAATTGGGAAACTTGATATAATGTTCCAAGCCATGCCCAAAATGCATGTCCAAGAACCCCAAGAATCGACGTAGTCTCGTGATAATTTGCACGAATTCATGATTGGAGTTCCAAGAAAGACATTTCTTATGATTGCTTCCATAGTTCAACTTATAATAATGATTCGGTGCATGAGATTTTTTCCGATGGTTTGCACGCTTAACGATAACTGCTCATACTTCTAAACCTATACCACTCCGTTACAATGACAATGAAAAAAAATAAGAAAAAGAAGAAGAAATGCATGTATTGGCCGCTTCTAATAGAAGATTGTATGAACATATTTCGCAATGCGATATCTACAGAGCGTAGGCATATGGTCATAAAAAAGATGAAATATATATTAATCTTTGACATAATATATAGAATATATTTCCATTCGGAAGAAATCCAGAAATAGTATAGATGTATCTAGGGAAAATTGACTTTGAAGTGAGTATTCCCTAGATACACAACACAAGTCATGCTATTTTTAGGAAAATATTCTTTTTTAGCCTTATTATTACACAATCTAGTCTTTTTTTTTAGTACATTTTGAGTAATACATTCTTTATCTATAACTTCAATTCGAGTTCTAAATTCCTTGCTAAGGTTGGTCTTTTTTTGGTCATTAAGATAACTCCAATAATCATACAATTCATCAGGGAGTAGTTTTTCTGTGCAACTCGAAAATTTTGACACTTCGGGGGCTTGATGCTCATGGTAGATCTATTCTCAAGCGACTTGGAGAAAGGAGGTCGTGTAATACCCATCATCTATGAAGTTAATAAACCCGATATATAGATCCATTAGACTTACCGTTTGAATATTGTAAAATAAACTTATTTAATGGATTTTCTTAATTTAATTTTTTTAATTTATCCTCTTAAAATGTTAGTATATATAATCGATGGCTAAGATTATAAAGAAAAAGATAACGTTATGATGACACATCACAAGATATTTAAAAAATTTAAATAACCCGAATAATTAATTTATAAATTGAAGGAAACTAAGAGAAAAAAAATTTTCCGAAGATCCACATCCCAAAATCTCAAGTATACTAACCTTTTTCCTTAATTCCTCAATCTCCCCCATAAATCGCTCTTCCTACGAATGCAAGTAGAAATACATTACTGCATTGCTCAAGCATCAAGGACTCAATATTGGATATAAAGTTTCAACATCCATATCATATCTTTATTGATGTTTCAGCTTATATTATATACTATCACGTGTATTTATCGCGCATTGATTTTTTCACTCACCTTTTGTTTATAAGTGATAGTATATAACTGATGATTACGAGTTAAGATCAATAGTATGGACCAAGAACTCCATCCCTAAATAAAGAAATTGCCATTTTGCTTATCACATACGATCTTATAAAAGATTGTTACAAACCTTTGCTTTAAGTACGTTGCGATGTCCCACCTCAAGTATTTTTTCTAATTGTTGAAGCTCCTCTAGATTCAATCCATCAAGCTCCTCTCCCTTTATCCGTCTAGCCGACATAGTTTTCTAAAACTTAATACAAGACATATGATGAAAACATGGTCTTTATTCAAGTGTAAGACTATGTACCTTAGCTGCCGGATGTTATCTGAAACTTCTTTGCTCAACCTGATGTGATTAATATTCTCTAACTACATGCAAAAAAGAAAAGTGTAGGAGAAGACCAAAATAACAAAAAATGAGAAATCCTTATAAAAACAAAGTTCAATTAAAGTCGTGAGTCATAATATAATATGATGATGTAGAGAATGAAAGAAAGAAATTCAAAATTCTATTATTTCTTAAATAATTATTCATTGTTCGCAGAGAAATAAGAAAAGACACGAAGGAGCTATTTATTTCTAAGAGAATCTCTAAAATATTACTTAAAAATAAATAGCGTCCATAATGAGTCCTAAAATGCGTTTTTCAAACCCAGAATGGCATCAATTAGGTTTGCTTAGATTGCTTTGCTATAATATTGAAAAATCAATCTTTTATAATGATAAGAAAAATTTTTCATGAATCAAAAGTTACACTTGCTTGAAGCGTAACTAGGAAAACTGGCTAATTTATCATATTCACATCATAATAACAATTTAAGATAATTAGAGAGTTACTATAACAATGTTAGAACCAAAAAATAAATAAATAAATAAATAACGTGTATACAAAATTAACCTGGAGCTCAAGAGATGGTTTTCCCATTTTAGCAATGTTGTTTGAGTGGAGAACATATCTCGATAGTGTGTCTTGCATCCTTCAAAAGAAAAAAAGGAAGGGTAATTAATTTATCCACATAAACCCAAACACATAGTGGTATAAGATAATTGAAGATGTACTTTACACACATGATAACATGTCTCCTATTGTCTTAACAAGTCAATATATACGTATATACATACATACAAACGCATTTACATAGTTTTATGTATATATTTTGTATGTATATCTTATGTCGCACGATCTTTTCTCTATTAAACATACAGATTGTTGCCGCATTTCTTTCTCCGCCTCCACATTGTATTACGATTCTTCTATAGATATTTGATCTTAAAAGGTGAAATAATCAATAAAAAAAATTGAGAAAGTACAGAGGAAAACGAGAAAATAAAAAGTTGAAGTTAGTAACAAATGCTCAACTAAAGAGGATAACGAGAATTAGCTTTAATAGAAAAAAGGGTGTGTTTGTTATAATTTGGTCTTCACAATTACAATGTAAAAAATATGAAGAGGTTGGAGGGGTGACTAATAACTTATTATGATGGACAGCTATTATATGGAAGATAATGATGGAAAAGTGGAAAATAATTCATACTTCGATAGAAAATCGTTTTCTTTACTCTTCTATTTTATTTATTTATTTTTTAGTTTTCTATGATATATCTAGCCACCATCACTTGTCTCTAGTCACGAAGATCCACATCCAATACTAGACGTCATTAAAAATTGCTAATCAGTGGTACTTATTCTAATTACTATGACTGTCATATCTAACAATTGTTAAAATTAACAATATTAAAGAAAGTTCGATAAAGAGTTTCTGCCATGAGAACGCCTCTTAAGTCTTTATTGGGAAATCATTTTAAGACTGAAACACCCGAAAATATTATTTCAAAGTTCAGAATAATATGGTAATTTCAGCCCTGACATTCTTTATGTGAAGTCCGCAATCCTGACCTATTTTTGCTAACCCCTGAAAACACAAGAGTCTTTCCCAACTCTCTCTCTCTCTCTCTCTCTCTCCTCTTGTTTGGTGCTGACCGACCTTCCCAAAATATCACCTTCACGCAAGTTTTCATATGGATCCTAAGAAAATCTAAATCTCAACTAAGATTAGATTATTGGTGACAGCAGGATCCTCTTTCTGTCTCTGATTTTCTCTTAAGCGAAATAAAAAAAGAGAGCATAATTGTACGATAAAAGTAATAAACAAGCAAACTTGTGATGAAGAGGATTTTACGATCCTAGCACGTTTTATGGAAAGATAACAGCTTTAAATTTAATCCGACCTAGAAAAATTAAGTAGAAGTCAGGCTTATAATCCTAATATTTAAGGAAAAATTGGGCTTTGAAATTAGCAGTTGAATCGTGATATAATTCTTTTAACAATATTGTTATAACACTTATGAAAATTTTTTAAGATTTGAGGATGAACCATATGATACGATAGCAAGATTGAGAAATGTAAAATTGGATTTAATTGATTTCTTTATAGTCAATGATCATTTTAATGGTTATAGGATCAATAAGGGTTGGTAAAGAGATTTTAGGGGTAGAAATTCAACCTAAGATGCCTTGAGTCGAGTCTTTAAAAAGGGAAATTGAGAGAATAAGGATAAGACAAAAGGTAATCAACTAAATTAAGAAATGTTGATCAAATTATAAGTTTTCCCGATCATATTAGAGATTAGGTTGACTAAATTGTACAACGAGGAAACATAACTAACCTAGTATGAGAAGAAATCAACTAACTTTCTACATATGGGTTTTGGTTGACCTATTTTTGTTTTTGCTTGACCAAAATGGGATGTTTTAAGGACTTAGGTTGTTTCTAATCAAATTAAAAGCATTATAAGCTACAAGTTGAATATAGGTATGTAGGTTACTACCATTTGTTATATGTACGTATAGTTTTTGTAAACAATATGATAATTTTTATATTGGCCAAAAACCCAAAATAAAAAAGAGAAAAAAAATTGATGTTTACTAATTTGTGGATGCATCCATGCCATAACCAACCAAATAAGCAGGACATGGGTTGGATGCTTATCCTTATTTAAGGAACGGATGTTCTATGTTCTTACCTTCTAAAGAGAAACTGTATTTATGTTATACTAATGGTATGAGACGGTATTATAGATGGTTACTATGGAGTAGTTGATCAATGAATGATATGAGTAGTGACTCTAATTCAAGACAAATTAGTCTTAGATCCTAGGTTTTGTGATTAATGGATCCAAATATTGGTCTTTGTCTTTAGATCTAGAAATCTTCAAATTTGAACCTTCGACATAGGGTACTTAACTAAGATAATTGATTAGGCCTACATGTGTTGTTTACAAATTACTTACGTATTAATATATCTAATTTTGCATGTGAGAGTGTGTAATATAAAATATTCTATAGTGGGTTTTGGTGTTCACTCATATTTGGTATATTAGATGAGTAACAGGAAGTTGATAATCACGACAATCTTTAATATGACCTCTAACTGGGAGTAAAGACAACACTGTTGCACTAGTGATAATGGATCATATATGTATTAGATTTAGATGATTAATAAATGGGTTAATATAACAAATGGTACCTAAACTTTGCCAAAATATCTAATTTGCTATCTAATTGAAGTTCTTATGTTTATATTTACTATCTAAACTAATTTTATTAAGTCCATTTACTGACGTTGACCTAAAAACGAATTAGGAGTTAAATTTTCCAATCACTCTAAGGTTATGAGGTAGATAGGGACTACCTATATGGGGTTGTGCAACACTTTACCAAATAGCCACCAACTATCTTTTCGGCTTGGGGTGGTTAAAACAACCACTTAAAGAAGAATTGGATTGCAGTACACTTCAAAAAGTAAGTCATTTAACTTACTAATAATCATGGTTCAATTTTTTATTTGTCTATATGTTTATATTAGTAAATAGATTTAATAGCATTAATTTAGGATGCAAAAATGACCATAAAACTTCAATTAAATACAAAAATTAATTTTTTTTAAAGTGTGGATAGTAGATTGTACATTTTGACAAAGTCTAAGTTTCATTTGTGACATTAACCTTAAGAAATCTCTAAAAGATTGAAGTATTTAGATGGTTTCAAAAAGAGATAAGTATTAGTCATCAGGCTTATTACCGAAATGGCCCAAATTTACAGTTTTATAATATGCAACATTACACTTACTGGATAATTCGGCCAGGTTAAGGCGGGACTCGAACGATGGAAATTTAATGCTCACTTTCATGAAGAAAATACTAAATATGGAGCGTTCTAGCCAAATCAAGGCACCGAGTGAAAAGAAAGAAAAGGAAAGACCCTGGTTAATTGAAAAGTTTATTCAACTTCATGGTACATATGATATGATGAAAGTTTTTCCACTTGATAATAAATAAGACCCTTTTTTTTCCTAGGGTGACATTGCATTTTTTAAGAAAAACTTTATAGGCCTAGGTGATCGTTTTAACCACCGACACTAGAAAAGACGACAAACCTCATTTTTGAGAAAAACTCTTACAACTTTTCACACGGTATACATAATTTTGGGGGTGAAAAAAAAAAAAAAAAAACGAATGTTAGTGATCCAAAGAAACCAATATTGACATATGTAAGTGATAAAAGTTAAAAATTTTAATCAACGAGAAAATATTACTAATGAAGAGATATAAATAACAAAAATTTCCAAAATTATATATTAAGATACCCTATTATACCTATTATGGAACCGATAACCATGGAAAATGAGCTCCATGTGTGCACCACATTGGATTGAACTATATTCTATCTTTAACAGAGAAACTTAATTACAATTTGAGGCTCCAGCAGACAATAGATACTAAATTGTAAAAACATTAAACAGATGTTAAATTGTTAAAATTTAGAAAGCTCAAGTTACCTCCCTAGGTTTTGCCCCCTTTGGGTTTTTTCCCACTTATGGACCAAGAACATCTTGTAAGTATGCAGCAAAACAGAAGAATAGATAATAATTAAGATGAAAACCAATAGTTCAATTTCTTCCGTCTTATCCTATCCAAATGAAGTTTTTTGGATTTGGATGTTCTAAATTTACCTTCTCTTAATTTTTATCGGTTTACCTTCTTAAAATATTGTCAAATGTAATTAATAATTAAGATTATAAGGGCATATTTATTAATAAGGTACTTAATTTTTATCAGTTTACCTTCTTAAAATATTGTCAAATGTAATTAATAATTAAGATTATAAGGGCATATTTATTAATAAGGTACTTAAAGGAAGTGTTATATAGCATTTAAAACAACTCTCCTTTCTGAATAACTGTCCACTTTATCAATTGTTACTTCATCAAAATTATCTAAAAATTTTTTAAATATTTTATGGATCTCATATTCATTACTTTTCAAATTAGTGGTCAGTACTTATGTTAATAGCCCAGTGCAATTACACACCCTATGGTGCTTGTGCTTTACCAATAAAAATTGGATGTTTAATATAAGAATATATGCTAAGTACTCCACATAAATATAACTCACATATGACAATTGACAATGATGTTGTAAAATGTTCAAATTTTTATATAATCTCAATTATTAATTTATAAATTAAGAAAAATTGAGAATAGCGTAAACGAGAGAGATCCATTTCTAAAAGTTTCTCTATCCACTTATTTGTTTCTTTTCCAACCTTAATGGAAAATGGAGAATATGAAAGTCACAGATGAAGGTCTATTTGAACAGGGAAAAACCAAGGATAAACTAAAGGGGGTAACTTTCTGTATATTCGGGCAATAACAGCAAAGCCGTGACAAAAGTAAATGAGAAAAAGAGAGATTCTTCAGCTTTAAAACCCAAAGCCAAAACCACTTTTTACAAGGCGAATCCATTTTCTATGGGATCAAATTTCCTCCCCTCAAAATGGTGTTCTCCTTCGTACTTTCGACTAATCACACATTGCTTTATGATAATACGTGATTTGATGAGATGTGGCGAGATAGATAATACACCATATACAACAACCTAATCAGTCACTTCGAACCATTCATGGGTTTTGAAACTTAGATAATGGGTCATAATAATATATAATACTTAACACCATCGGGGGAGAAAATACTTCCGTCATTCCGTGCAGTGCGATGTAATCTTGCTCACACGACAAACACGACAGGACACCAGGTGAACCCTGATTTATAGGAATGTAAAACTAAATGATAATAGTATGATTCATCCAAGCACGACTATAATATTTGGATGCCACACAAATTGGGAGGACTATAGTATATTATTATAGTTATTTGCCGTGTCAAATAATTGATTTAAATATATATATATATTTTATGTTAATCCGATTTTCACCTGAAAGACAACACGAAGTAAATGATATGATAGATGAATTTTGCCGTTTACACCAGCAGACAAATAAAACTACACTTGCTTAGTATTTATCTGCCCCGTTGTCAAAACCGAAACGAATCAACATGAATTTTATGTTATTAATCAATTTGGATTTAGTTAAATTCACAAGGAGTATGATTTGTATAAATATATTAAATCATCATTTATAATGACATATCACGAGCTCCCTACAAAGCACACATATGGCAACATAATATATAACAGGCAAAGGTCGGGAATAATCTAAGATATTCTTCGTATATAACAATATATGATTTAGACGGGGTTACCACTTCACTGTTTTTTCTCACTCGTATATAGTTGTTCGTAATCGAATCGAATAAGACGGATGGAGACACCATTTAAATATATTGAATTTACTCTCCTCAATTTATAATGTTTCTATATATAATTAATAGCTAGAATTACAACAAATATGATAATATCACGATAATATGTCAAAAATCTAAATAATCTTATCTATTTACTTATAAATTAAAAAAAAATTAAAAGAATGATGAATGAAATCTTATTTAAAAAGAGACAAACAACTACCCTAATACTATATATATATATATATAAAAGTAATCAATAACTTGGTCCAATAATCCTCATTAATTGACAATAAAGAAGATTAAAATCTTCGTGGACAAAATGAAATGGATTAATTGTGCATTCTATTGTATATATTTCATGTAAACCATTGTATGACATGAATAACTAGTAGTACGCTATAGTACCTGGAGGGGCTGGAATATTCAAAGAGCTTCCCTGTGGCAGAGAAAATGATAACGGCAACCTCAGCATCACACAGCACCGAGAGCTCTTCAGCTTTCTTAAACAGTCCTCTTCTCCTCTTTGAAAATGTCACCTGCCTTGCAGTCACGTTATCTATTTTCCTTATCTTTATTTTCTCTCTCGCCATTTTCAATTTGCTCACTCTCCAAGCTACCAAGGGAACAAGTAAACCGCAAAAATTAAAAAGAAAAAGCACATAAAAATATTTAAGAGAAATTCAAAATAGGGAAATGTAATGTCCCAGCCCGTTATATATTTACTTTTTCATAAAATGTAAGTAATTTCCTTCCTATACACTTGTTAAGTACTACGAAGCATCAGTTAATCGACAGCTGAAGATATTCAATTTTCAGAAAATCCTGTTTTTTGGGCTGCCTAAGAGGAGCAGCCCCAGTTTTCTGTAAAGATTTTTACATGAATTTATGTACATATGATGTCAAGATTTACAGCAATTAACTAAGAATGTCTATGTACGTCCGTTGCAAGTATGTAAATAAGAAAAAAAATCGGTGTTGAATTTTAATAATTATTTTTGTTACGAAAATTTCGCTTCTAGCAAGCAGAAACTCTAATCACACATGGAAGCCAAGCAGATCCATTGATCTATAATAACATAAACTAAATTAAAAGCAAAACTTAAAATAAACCAAAACCAGAAACTTTAACCAAAAATACAGAACATAGAAAACTATAATTATCAACTGATCCCGGAGTGTTGGCACAAATCGATCTGCCATTTACTTACTTTCATTTCAGCTGTAAAGTTTACCTTAGTCGATTTCAGGCTGCAGCAAAGTCATCAATGCCCTTCGTGTGAGAGGGAGAGAGAGAACCGGGCTTTGTGTTCAAGAAGGGAAAGATAGGTCTTGTCTTCCCTTTTATAGCTAAACGAGATTCCTTTTATTAGTATCCTCATATTATTATATTTTTTTTTCCTCGAAATTTCCTAATCTAGTTTTAAAAATGCCTTGAAAAGAAAGCAGTGTAAGCTTCAAAAAGAGACAAGAATCTTTGTACCGATCGTGGATACTTTCCTAACATAGTATTGTTGTCCCCATTATCGTTCCTTATATAACGTTAATATTATAAAAATATATGGAATAGTATTATTGAAAAATTTGCATAAAAAATTTCCACCTTTTTCCGCTGAATGTACAATCGACAGCTATATACTGCAAATGGACTCTAAAACGATTACTGGTCTTCTTGCAACGTCAACATGTCACATCCGTGTGGAAACTCCCGTCAACAGTCCTCATTTTTCTAACTCAAACAATCAATTATTTATTTATTTGGAATTTCAGAACGAAAAGCTATAAAAACATGACTTGCATTCTAATACTTTTCTAAAGTCTGTATTTTTCATTTAGTAAACTTATGACTTATGCTATTATTTATATGCAATTATCAAGGGTTCTATGAAAATATTATGCGAACATAATGCCATCCCAAGACAGGCTCAAAGGGTTTCATGAAAATCTTCCTTCGGACACTGTAAATCCTTCTCTTCAAATCGAAATCTTATGTGATGGATCTCTCTCTATATATATATATATATAAAAGGGAGCGATTTGATGTTTCTCATTTTAAATTATTTAATACGTATGTGTGTGTATGTATTTTTTTTTTTTTTTTAAGATTCACATGCATGTCATTTCGGATTTTAGTAGAGCGCATAACAATTGCATAAGGAAAAAGAATATATGTCGTGTGTACTATAAAAGAAAAAGCAGAAGCTAGTGAAAAAGCGCTAAAGTATAAGATTTTTTTTTCTGTTTTCAATTTATCCTTCTAACTATTTCAACTGAAATTCTGCCCACACACATCTATATATATAATTAATAATAGAAAAGGTATTTCCTAAATTTGAGATTTTTCTTTTTGTTTTTTCTATATTTACCCTCTAAAGCTAAAAAGATAAAAGATGCTAAATAAGGGTGCAATAGAGCTTCTTACTTTTCCCTTTTTTTATTTCATGAAATAAAAGAAAAACTTTGGAAAAAAATAAAAATTAGGAGCAAGAGAAAAGCACTAAGCAAATTAACGTTGTTCATTAAACTAAATTGAACCAAAATGCACTGAACAAAAAAGATATGATTCTTTTATATTTTGATTCGATTTAAAGAAAATTCAAATGGTTCATTGATCATTTCAAGAGATTGAACTGAACCGAATCGATTGAAGCCAAACCAGATCACTTGTATCTGAACTGAACCTCTTCTTGTTAAAAAATAAAGCATGAGCGATACTTTTTACTTTTAAAACCTATCCTACATTTCAATCTAATCTTATTTACGTTTTCTTTTTTCGCATTCCTCATTTTACTATCATCCTCTACAATCCATTTATTTTTCTTCATCTTGTCTCTCATCTTAATGCTCATACACCAAAACTATCACCCAAGATGCAATGTCTCCATGATATAATGTTATGTAGCTTTGATCCTTGCATAATGTTCCTTAATTTGGACATAGTTGAAAACTCAAACAACTGTTAGTTTTATATATAAAAAAAAATGATGCTTCTAAAGTATAGCTTAAACCAAATCACATTTGAAACAGTTCTATTTAAAACCATGAACCGTTAAAAACGGTTGAGTTCATTTAGTGTTTGAATTAAACCGTTTTAAATATAGTTCGGTTTGCCACTAAATTTAACCCAATCAAACCACAAAGGGCTCTCTCTCTCCTTTTAAGCCTTACCAATCACTACCCTCTCTTCTTCATACCATTATTGTATAAGATATTCGGATAATTTCTAAGGTAAGAAAGTCACCCCTCCCAATTAAAATAAGTAATTCAATTTCTTAATATGAAATATCAAATAGATTCCTAAGAAAATTTATTGTCCATCAATTTAATGGAATACGATGTGGAGAAGGAGGAATTCTAGTGGTGTTTATGAAAGATAACGCCTTTTTACATATATTAGTTTATGGGAAAGTTGAAGAGAGATTATCTTTAAACCAACATTAGCAACTCCCATAAGAAAAATCTTACGAGAACATTTGTGGAGAAGTTGGTAATGAGAAGTTTAGCTGACATTCTAGGATTTTGTCATACCTATTATGAGATAACAAATCCCTTAGATTTTCTTTAATTCAAAGAAAAACCATTATAAAAAATAAATAAAATAAATCCTTTAGGGGATGCACTAGAATTACCCCCAAAGTGAGAAGGATGAAAAAGTGGAAACAAGTGAAAATTGGTTGATAAATTAGATCAACTCGACCAAAATGGATTTAGCTCATTATGCATTTATTGCCATTACTTCTAGCTATCACGTTCCGAAACGGTAGAATCGTAACAGCCATACCGTGTAAGCCATTCTAATATAGAAATTGACCTTACAATCACTATCTCAGACTTGATCTATACAAGGCATCCATGACTAACCCGCTTTAAAATAAAAAGTTTATAATTTAAATAAATCATTTACCTAAGAAAATGATAAAATATATATATACACGATAATTCAATTATTACAATTAACATTTACAACGTTTCATCGTAATATATTTTCTAGTTATTACATTATTCAGAAATGAAAAATTCTAAGATAAAAGCTTAGACCTTAAAAATATATGTTTATTCTTCAAATGTTTTTCTTCACTCCCCAATACCTAACAGTTGCTAACTTTAGAGTAGTTGTAAGCCGCTTCTTAGCCAGCACCTGCACATTATCTATAGAGATGTGAGCAATCACAGCTCAGTAAGTTAGGATGGAGGACTTAAAATTATACTATAAATATAGCAAGGTTATCAACTAACTTATTAGGTGCAATGCATATTCAAAGCAAATGCCATCGCACGACGTTGTCCGGCCCGTTTGAGATTAGAGAAATTGCGCCCACTCTAATCTGGGTTAAGGAGTTACCGTCAATACAACAGCTTATAACCAAACTCAGACTTGTGCAATGGAAATACTGCTCTTCTCGCGACTACCTTTAAACCATTGACTTCACCCTCATCGCGACCTCCTCTCCTATTACTTGGTTCGACTAAGGATGAAGAAGGGACCGTTATGCAATCATGCGCTGTTCCTTTCGAAAGGGTTGGTATTTGGCCAGAGAATCCTAAGTTTCCTCTAATGGATTGCTATACAGGTTCGATTATGATTACAGGTCATATATTTGATTAAGCCTACTTTAAGGTAATCATTCATTTCATATAAATCATACAATACAGGCTAAAACAATAAACAGGATGATAGCATCACTCATAATTAAACACATGCACACAACCAATTATCTAATAAGCACAACCAAGTATAATCTTAAACCTCTAAAATACAGCAACGTATTAATCTTAACTTACCTCAACTCCTCGCTCACTTACTCGAAATCCGACTCGCTCAGACCATCGCCATTGATCCTTATAACATAAACGTGGTTTCAGTTTTTCATATAACTATTATAGGTTGGTTTTATCCTATAATTTATTGTTATCTTTTGTTTAGGGTTTAATATGTTCAGTTATCTAGATTCTCAAATCTTTTGCAATTATTCTGGGTTTAGGGCTAGGTTCAGGTTCAGTTTCCGTATCGATTTTTTTTCAAATTAGGTTTTAGTTTGATTTTTCAGTACTGTTTTATATCTAAACCTTAGAAACTCGTTTAAACTCATAATGTGAAATTAATCACTTTACTTCCAAATATTCTAAATACCATAATTACCCTTAGCCAGTATTTTATTTTACTTGGTACACTTAAATCCTTATTAATGTATCAAATTTACTCCTAATGTAAGAAATTTTTACATTTTTCATATAATTACATAAATTTAAGATTTCTATCAGATATATTATATATTCCTATTATTTATATAATATCAATTTTTATTCTAATATCTTCTATTTACTATATTTCCAATAATTACATATTATGTATTATTATTTGTTATGTATATAATACACATTTAATATTTCTATTACTCTAATTACCATCTCCCAACATCAATTATCATTTCAAAATGTCTAAATTCATTCTAAATCAGATTTTACACCTAATTACCCTAATTTACAAAATTAACTTAAAATTTATTATTTTCCTTATTACTTATTTACTACATAATAGCCTAATAATTACATTTAACACCCTAAAAACTACAAGTATCATACGTCATCAGATTTCAACATTCTAAAACGTATAATTATTCAATAAATCAGTAATTAACTATTTATTTACTTAATTAACCCTAAATTACCCATTTTATACCTCATTTTAAGGCCTAAAATTTATCTAAAAATTTCAAAAATTAATTTTTGAAAATGGGCTTCATAGCACTGTTTTATATCATCTAAGTAGTCTACACAAAAATTTTGGGCTCAAAACTACACTCCTAAGGTCATTTATTTTTAAATTGAAACATGTTCAGTTTTGCATGATTTCTGAAGGACTATATATCACAGGACATATTTTCATTAAAATAATATTTTTCATTAAAAAATACAAAAATATTCCACAATAACAAGTTTCATAATTTTATAAGAATATTTAATATTTTTACAAAATTAAACAAAATCGGGTTGGAAATCGAACTCACTAGCTTGGGTGGCTCCGGCCACCGTTGGTGGCTATGGGTGTGTCAGCCCACTTAAGTGCTGCTACCATCATACGGTGGTGGTGGCTGTCCACTCCTAGCTACTCGTCGGGTCTGGGTTCTCCTTAGAAGCCACAACTGTATAGATTTTTTGTAATTTTTTCTAAAACCCTAATTTACTCTCAATTTTACCTCTCTCTATTTTTCTTACTCTCCAAACCAACTAAATAAGCTTTTGAAAATTTCTTACTATTTATAGAGTATTAGGGAAATTATTATGCATTAAATTGATTTGACAACTACCTTATCTTCTTCCAATTTACCTTTTGTATTGTTCTAATTTAATTAGCTAATTTTTTTCTTATTTTCCCCAGCTGCCATGAACTAAATCTGCATCATTCCTTATTTTTCTAATTTTTCTTTATTTTTCCTTAATTAATTATGAATTTTCTTTAATTATTTAGTATTATTTTAGCACATTTCTCATATTTTAAATAATTACGCGTATTTTTACCTACATGTAAATTCATATATAGTGCAAATAAATATTCCTAAATATTATTTAAGTCATTCTCTGATTTTTAGTATACATATAATTTATCTCTAGTGATTCGTTAATTGTCGAAATGTATTTTACGTATTTTTAATAAATAACGAGTTATATACTTAAAATTTGAAAATTTTATATTGTTTTATTTTATTACTTATTTTTTTAAATTCGAACTTATGAGATTATTTTTACTAATATTTTTAGCTTTACTTATAATTTAGGCTGAATCAAATCTTTTAACTGATCGGAATCTTAAGTGACTGGTTGTAGAGTTTACATTAACTTTAATTAAGGGTTTTGCTCTCTAAGTTCTCTAAGGACGTGCTTCTCCACCATATTTAGCTTAAGTTAACGGGCACTAAACGCGATTGGGAGCCTTAAGGCGTTTTAATTTCTATGCTAGTCATATGATATGAGGCTTACCACCTATTTACTAAGATACTTCTATCGTATCCACAAAGTGGCCATGCCCCTGGTTGATACCACTTCCAAAGCTACAATAAGGTTAGGCTTCTCATTAGGTTTCATTCCTTAGTTACAGATTGGAAAGATAGGTTTGTAGTCATGGACGCCTTAAAGGAGTTTGACTTCTGGATTAGCTAGTTAAAGCCAATCAGGAATAGCACCATCAAATTGATGTAACGTGATGAAGATGTTATAGCTAGGTTAGTCCGATTGGTGAAGGAAAATGAAGGACCTTAATGAAGTTACTAGTTACGTGTTGTATGTAGCATTTCCATTATATAAAGTGAAACTACCACATAACATTATCATCTCTAATTACACTTAGAAGGGATGTTAGATAGAAATAAGACATAGAGTCTCTTAACTAGTAACCCGATCTTTGAACACTTCAAAAACTAAGACTAAGATGCATAAGAATCTTGACCAACCAATGTGAATCCTATGGGGATTATATGACTAACATCATTCATACCAAATGAGAGATAATTTATTCCCATATTTCTTAGACAAAAATGCATCAATACTAATATCAAGCCTAAATATTTAAAGGTATGTATGGACCAAAAGTCCAAAACACTTGGTAAGAAACCACTCCCCCATCTTTATCAATTTTCAAAGCACTCCATATATGTTGGGGTCCTGGATTACTTAACTGTTATTATGTTAGGGAGTTTAGCCATTTCCATTTAAAGAAGAGTCCCAATTACTATAGATAGTGTTGATAGGGTATCTTGAACTTAGACTTTTCAAACCCATATCGACTTACTTAGACTCTTGGCTTAGCTCGATTCACTTGCATTTGGCCTTATTCTCCTTTTAGTTGACCTTAACCCAGACACATCAAATGGCCTGCCTAGTCATATAATAGCCCATAATGGCTAGAAGATAGAGGAAAAGGCTTAGAGACCGAGTCAACAATCATAACTTAACAAATATGGACTATGTCAGACAACATATCCCCATTACTGATGACCAGTAGATATATAGACGTGCTAAAAGTGTTATTACCAATCCCTTAGCTTTTGACAATCCTCCTCTATAAAAACCAACTAACCTCCCAATGATAAACTTACTTACACTCTTTGAGCACTTAGCTTACTTATTACATTCTTATATCCTTATTCTCCTTGTACACTAAATAATGGCTTGAGCATCGAAATAGTCATGCCGGACAACATCTCAACACTCTTTACTGTATTTTCTTTTGTAGGCAATTTACCCAATCACAAATCCTAATTACTTCAATAGTCTATTGGCAAAATCCTATAAAAAATAGATAGTTTCAACTACTCTTCTCTTACCATCACATACCCTTCTCCTTATTACTAAATATCCGAACATATTGTGAGTAGATTGGCAAAGTGCAGAAACCCTTAAAAGAGTTATTACCCTAACTTGATTAAGAAATCATCGAACCATCAAATTAGTGTCTGATTATAGATGGTTTTTTTGACTTGGTATGGGATTAGGAGAAGTATTTTTGCCTTTAGCTATGGTAACCATAAATTCATTATGCACACATTTTTAGCATGCATAAAGTTGCCATCTATACCTCTTGTTCGCTCAATAGGAAAAACCAATCGTTATGGTGATGCTTGTTGTTAGGTATCTTAACAAGATAAATCAAATTTGCTTTCCTTGCAAATCACATCTCTTTCTTCAATTCATCATCAAAACTCATAATCTAAAGTTGTGCACTCATTTTTGCACAAAAGTTATGTAACCATTACAACTACCTATCTTATTAAAGAAAGGAATTAAATCTTAGACAAAAATATCAATGAAGGCCAAGCATGGGTGAGTTAGATGCTATAATATGATGGGAATCAGAGTATAAGGAATTGTAAATGGGATGATTTAAGAGATTGATTATGTTGTTCAATGGGAATAAAGGTTAAAAGAGTTTAGTTATTTATTTGCATTTAGATACATATATTTTATTACATTTTTTCCCTCCACATCTAATAGGCTTTTATATCATAAGACTTTGTAAGTTTCTTTAGACTTTTATACTTTAAACTTCTAGGATCAAAAATTTTATCTCACATTTTGTTCTCATCAATCAATATTAATGGTAGTGAACCTATTGATTTTTAAAATTACTGTACCTCATATAAGTAATTTTACAAATTGTTTGATAAGGTTATTTGATTGTGGGTCATACCGATCTTAAAACCAATCCATTAGTTCGATTTCTTAATCGATGAGCCACATCCCATTGATAAATTGTTCTTATCTTTTCTGCCTTTAACGGTGACGTAAGGACAAAAACTTTAAATGTCCCCTTCAAATTCCTGGATTCCATATGAAAACCCTAAAATACTTGATTGCAACTTATTAATGATTGCGATGCAGTTGATCCTTGATATAAATGACATCATATTTAGTATCGAAGCTCAGCAGTGAAGGGCGATTGGTGCGCATGGTTTGTGATCGAGTTTTTTAGAGGTCGTAGCATAAAGGTGCAAACTTGATTCAGAAGTTGGTCTTAAATTTTGTTAGTATAGTTGATTATTAATTCATGAGGATGTTTGGTGAAAGTGTTTACACTGGGGACATCACAGTAATGGCATTGGCTGTAGGGGATACTACAATGGGTGGGGTAATACTATAGGTTAGTAGTTGTAAGGATTGACTGAAACATTAGGTGAATTTATGTCATTCTAATAAAATAAGGGAAAAAAAAAGAGTAAAAAAAAGCAAAAATTAATTTTCTCATTTGAATGATGCAAAAAATAGGGAAAAAAAAAAGGAGTTTCCCTAGCAAATTGATATAAAAGAATATAGAGATATCCTATCTAAAAACCTTTACAATTCTGTAGGAACTAGGACCATTTTGGAAGGGTGAGGAACAAAAATAATTCTTCTATCTCTTCCTTTTTCGCGGAGTAAAGCTTGGAAAGTCCATGTCCATATGAACAAATAGAAAGAGTATATTGGCGACTACTCTACTTTGGTTCCGACTTTTCAGAAAAACCTAGAAAGACAGCTTTTAGAGTCGAATGACCGATTTATCCTCCTTACAGCTTTATGCAAAGGAAAGGTATTGTCTGATAGGTACCTGATCTAACTACAAGCCGAAAACTCATATTCAAAGAACATCTTACATTTCCTATCGTGTCATCGTATCTTGTCGGTTGAGTTGTTCGTATATCATGAAACTTTAAGATTAGATTCCCCAAAAGGAGAATCGAATTCAAGGAAGACTGGTCGTCGGATCATATAAATACGAGTTGATACGACTTCCGAGAACCGCAGTGGACCATTGCTCAAAGAGAGAACAGAAGCCCACACCAGTAACACCAACGCTGAGCAGAATTTTGTACAACACAGAAAGAGAGAGAGAGAGAGAGACGTAGGTAGGCCGGACATCAACGTATCATTTGGTTATGGATGGCCTAGCAATTTTAAACTCGGACACAACAAATCTGGATAAAATAGGACATAACTAAAACAAGTTAATACATAAGAAAAATCGATATGAGATTCAAGTAAATGAAACCTATTTGAATATAATTAAATTCGTATTCAAGTTTGTGTCCACATTTTAGATCCGTTTATAGATCCATTTAAATAAATAGATCTCATAAACAGATCCAAATTCGACCTACAAATTTGCTTAACATTAAATTTGTATTTTTATTCTTTTTTTCTTTCAATTTTCCCAATCAATTTAGTAATATAAAATAAATGTCAAAAAAAGTAAAATAAAATATTGATAAAAAAAGTAAAAGATATCAAGTTACAATTAAGGTTCATTTCATCTTCCTCATTTATCTTACTTTTATATCCAAACAACCATACTCACACCATATCTTCTTCTTAGGTAAGTCTTCTTCTTCGTGTCTTTTATAATTTACAAGGAATTGTTGAACTAACTCCGATTAAGCCTTTAATTAGTTGTTATTGATTTTTTTTATGACCTTCAATGGAAAATCACATAGATGTGTTAGAAAGTTTCCTTTTCTTTGTCATTTGAATTGTTTTATAACACTTAATAAATCAAGTAAATTAAACTAAATAGATTAGAAACATATTGTGAAGCCTGCATAGATTTAATATGTACCTAAACTAAAATTAGTATTTAGAGAATTTAGATCGTAAAGTTTACCATCGTGAACTTTTTGAAACAAGTTTCTTTAAGAGTAGTATAGTTGTTATGAAAGAATAATTAGCACTTTAGTTAAAAATTAGTCCCATCTTTCTAAAATGTTTAAATCCTTACAAAGATGGTAAGTAATTAATAATTACTTGTTACTTAGAAAAAAAAGAGCAATAATATGTTTGATTAATTATTTATGTACATTGTATTCCAGTAATGATGGTATATATGATAACTCAAATAGGGAAAACACTTACTTAAATAGGGCATCATAAAAGAATTTTATCAATGTCGAGTCTGGATTTTCACCCTCTTAGTTTTTTTAAAATTAAGTCTTTTTTAAACCAATCAATATTAAACCCTACCCGTTTAATATTAGTCATCGATTAAGGTTTAAAGAAAACCGTTTTTTTTTTATTTTAAAAACAACTTTGGAGTCATCACCTAACCAAAGTCAAGAAAAACAATTAAGTTATAATTAATTGGATAAATCGGTTATAACTTAGCCACTAATTTAACAATTAAAACCAATTTTGTAACACTGTTTTTAAAACTAAAGATCTGGATCCGGAGGATAGGAATTTTAAACTCTTACGAGTACCATTGACTTTCTAAAATTAGAATTAAATTTAAAATTCATTTTTTAATTTTGAAAGACAAAACTTGATTATTAGTTATTTTAATTGGATAAATAAAATAATGTAAACTAAAGAAAAAGGGAAATTAGTTTTTTTTTTTTTAATTTTTATCATCACCCCATAGGTACTTATGTACCCACTATTCGGGACCAGACGTATGTAGTTTTATTTATAAAAACTTTAATGGGTGGAGTTGATTCTAATTTTAAAAATGATTGAGTTTACATTTCTATTCAATTTAGTTCATTTAAGAAAATTTCTAAAAAAAAGGTCCTAAATCGAATTTTACTTTTGAAAATTCTAAATGATCCTAATTTGGAAAATGATTGATTTATTTTTACTTTTATTTTATTTCTTGAAAATCAATTTTTCTAAGTAATTAAAAATTTTCATTTTTTATCTTACTTGTTTTATTTTATTTTTATTATATCACCTTATTCATTTATTACTTATTATATTTTATCTATTTTTATTAAACTAGTAAAAATAAAGTAAAATAAACTTGCCCTCTTTCTTTTTCTTCTTTATTACATTTATAATTAAAAATAAAAAAATAAAGAAAATCAAACAACACTAACAAAAACTAAAAAATAAAAAGAAATAAGTAAAATTAAAAAAAAAAAAGACTTTGGACGGATTTGAGCGCGTGGGTTAAACCTGGGCAAGTTTGATCAATGTAGGGGTCGTCAGGTCGAGTTCCACTGTCTTCAATAGCAGTGACGGCTTAAGTTTGATTTTGGTTGTTCTAATGGCCAAATTGAGGGGGTGAATGTTGCTTCGTGTGTTTTAGATTAGAGATATGGGGGTATAGAGCCAAAGCTGTAGCCTGGGGTAGTCATTTGGCAGTTGTTGGAAGTAGTGGTCAGTAGTAGTGTTAAGTAGCATTAAAAGGGGTTGCTGGGCATGGTTGGTCGATTGGGGTAGAGGTTTTGGAGTGTGAAGAGTTTAATTGTGGGTTCAATTTGGGGTTAAGGTAGTCAGAGGTAGTGTTTTAAGAGGGGGTAGCATGCGGCGGTTAGGGTTAGGTGGCGATGAACTTAGTGGCGTCGCTAAGGGTTACAACAGAGGACGAGATAAGTTTAGTTAAAGATCTGATGGTATGGGGAAGTTAATGAGGGTGGTGGCTGGTGTTGGAGAGTACGATAGAGAGAGATTCGAAGAGAGAGAGTGTAGCTTAGAGAGAGAAAGAGGCTGCGAGAGATAGAGAGAGCTTGGAAGTTGATTCTGAAGCTTATGAGAGGTTGTATGTGTTCCGTGATCACTCCTGATACCCCTTTTATACTTGTAATTATCCCCAAAACAAGGAAAGCTCGAATTCAAATTAAAGGAGAATTCTAGATTTTCAGTTTTTTTTCCACTTTTTTGGAGCTTGATTTGAATTCATTTTTTACCGAATTTAGACGCTTTAATGGGTCCGATTTAGAGTAGGCTATGTATTCAACAAGTTTAAAGTAAGAAATTGCATGAGTGCATGCGAAATCTGTACGGAAATTGGAGCTTAAGTGAAGGAGTCGAGTGTTCTTGAGTCGAGAAAGAGGGGAGAAAATGGGGGAAATATAAGAGAAAGAGAGGGAAAGTGCTGACATAACGCTGCATCAGCCAACCCGACCATTCTCGACGTGCCATGTGTAAGCATGTGACACATGACAGCTAATGTTGCACGTTATGTCAATGCTATGTAGTGCCATGTCAGTAAGGTCGTCCAACTCTACGATGCCATGTGTCATTACAGGTGGCGCAATGAGATCCTAACGCATGGCAGTTCTGATGTGACAAAAAAGAGAAAAAACTTTGTGTGCTTTTACCAAGATTCAAACCCCTAACCTGATGCTCATACCCCATGCTATAGTTCATATGCTTATTTGTTAGGTTATTGGCCTGCGCTTTGTCCATATGTACAGGTCAATTTGGGTTAGATTCAAATTTAATCCCAGATTTAACAACCCAACTTTTAAACTTATTTTTAAATTAAAAATCTATCATAATAAAATGTTATTTTCTAAAATCTTTTTTTATTTTTCAAATTTTCTATATTTTTTTTTGAAATTTTTCAATTTTCTAAAAAATTTTCTTATATTTTGAATTTCTTAATTTTTTTGTGTTTCTTATCCAAATTTCTTATTTTTTATGCTTTTTTTTGTATTTTCCTAAAATTCTTGTTTTTTCTAAATTTCTTTATTTTTTGAGTTTTCTTTAATTTCCTATTTTTTTGTGTTTTCACTAATTTAGGACCTATTGAAGAAATAAAATAAAAAATAAAAACAAAATAAAAATAAACATAAAAATAAAGGGGGCAAAAATTGGATGTCTACAATCAATAAGTAACTAATATGGAATTATTAGTTTAAAAGGTAACTTTAAACAAACTAACATACAATTAGGAGAAGTAATAGTCAAGTCAAACTTGAATAAAAGACACGGTAGGTCACAACTCAAGATATTCATAAATGATTAATAAATAGGTCATGTCATGGGTTAAGGTTTTTCGAGTACGAATTTGTTTAGGTACAAAAACGATACACAACACAATAACACGAATGGTCAATCCTAGTATTAAATAAATTCTTTAATCTATTGTTTTGTCTGTAGATTAACCAAAGTTATTGGACAAAAAGGTATAAAGTATTAAACAAAAGTTAAAAAGAAATTATATCATATATTTTGTGTTACAAAAATATATTTAACATAGTACAAAATAAATATATTTTTAAAATTTCAAAACTAACCCCCCATCAAATTTCCAAATGATAATATTTTGAACTTTATTATGAAGTGTAATAAGAATAATCAATTTTTCAATTATTTTAATCATAAAAATCCATATTACTACACACACATCAAACATGTCACAAGAAAATTATACTATCTTGTTCTTATTGTACTTGGTTATCTACTTCTCCTTGTATTGACTAATTATACGCATTAACTAAAGGCCGCATAAAAGATATAAAGAGTAGACATTAGGGTATGATATTCAAATACTCTAACCAATAAGCTTCAAATCAGATCCCGATATGTTTAAGAGAACTGTTTGAACATTAGACATGACCATAAATAAGTCCAAATAAGTGTAACACTTTCAATGGTGTTAATTGTTGAGTTTTGCTAATCCAAACCTATCTAGAACAAATGTGATGATGGCTAATAGAGTACAAAATTGTCGACCTTAATTACATCTACATTGTAACTAACAACTACATAGATGAAGAGGTATGCAAGCCAAATGATCAAGTAAATGTGGGATTTAGTATTTTAGAGAACTATTCCCATTAAAAATCTCTCTACTTTGTTCTAAGGTTTTACAAAAAGTTTCTTAACAAATCTTTAAATTTTTTTTTATCTTATATTATTATATTATTTTCAAACCATTACCTTTAGTATTTTTCCAATATTATTTTAGTGACAATAATAAGAAGTTAAATAAACATTAATAAAAAGTTATATATTATTAAAAAATTTAATTTATTACAAAAAATATTTAATAAATATAAAGAAAAGAACAAATAAAAAGAAAATTATGAAGATTTTATGAAAATGATGTTTAATTCCTACAATATTCATTTTAGCTATATGGCAATTTTTCATGATGCATTTATTATTATATTTTTTATAATATAATAAACAACTAGTACAAAAAATTTTCACCATATATTTATTAATAATATATAACATCATTTACCCTTTTTTTTAATGATGCATTTATTATTATATTGTTAAAATGGAAAATTTTATTTCTTTTTCTCATAACAACTAGTACACAAAATTTTCTTTCATTACAAAAACAACTAAAATTAGTTTCTATTTATTTAATACTTTTACACTGTAAATAGTTAATTGCATTGCTAATCTCATAATTTTTTAGCTACAGTATTAGTAAATAATAGTATTATACTTTTCTTACAATTATTATTGGGAACGCGTATATAGATTATCAAATAACTAATTACTTATCACTTATATTGAAATTGATAATTTTTATCGTTACTGATGATACAACTTTATAAATTCATCCCTTCAAAAAGAAATTGAAAATTCCTTATATTTATGTCATGTTGCTTTTTTCACTTTACTTATAATTTACTATTCAAATATTTTTTATGTTAAATTTTGTTTGACGACAAAACTACAAGTTTTATGTATTAGTTTACTTCCTTTATAAATTTGCGATTAAAATTTCAATTAATATTTACCACAATGAAAAGTTAAGAAGTTTATTATTTTACAAAGTACACCATATAGATGGACAATTCAAGTCTAGCTTTGATTTAGAGAAGAGGTCCAAGTAGAGTAAGAAGTGTCATCGGGGTAGTGTGATACTCTATGTTGAGAGCAAACAAGGGCGATAGTATCGGGGTGAGTCCAAGCTTACAAAAAGGTTCAAGTGAAGGGTTATGAAATATGAAAACCAAAACAAGAGAACGGGACAAACACGCAAACCACGAACGATTCTAAGGATATGACGCACCAAGAAAACTCTACGAACTCATGACTCAACTTGATACGATACACGAGCTAAATCAATAAGGATACTCATCACCTAGTTTTGCTTAAGATTTAAGATGAGAGTAAAGTAAGTAATAGAAAGCAATGCTCACCGAAAGAGGAATGTATTCAATATCCGATATGTAAGATGATTATGCGTTGATATATTATAGAGGGGTATTATTTATACCCAAAACTTAGGGTAACCTACCTTAAATGGAAAAGGACAAAAGGTGTATTGCCTAAACTAATAATGTATGAGGAATAATAAAATGGTATTAATAAAAATTCAAAGAAATTGATGATTGGTGTAGAAAGGTCCTTTTTACGTGGGATTGGATATGTGGCACTTGTTCACTAGGGGTACTTCTGGCAGATACAAACAAGTAGTATGATTAAGATGTGGTTTGCTGAGCAAACATGGGGGTCCTCTTAAGAAAATGTGGGTGTGGATGTACTCTAGGGTTCTCAGTGCCAATATTGTTAAGCTATTGGTTAGCATGGTCATGGCCGAGTAGACGTGTGATGGGTCTGAGTTGTCGGGAGAGCATATTTTAGGTTGGCATATTATTACTGATAGATGAGAAGTTACTTGACTCGGCATGTGAAGTTGGTCGATAGTGAGGATTAGCTTGGCCTTGGTAGGAGTTAACTGGAATAGGAGAATCAGCTTCATTAGCCCCTTAAGACTTTGAGCTCGGGTTCAGTTAAAGGTCCAGTAGTTTGACTCCTATCATCCTCTTTGGGTTGATTTAGATTCAAGATCAAATCTAACCGGTCTTCGATCAATTCTCCTTCAGGGTAATGGGGGCTGAGGTTAGTAATGTTAAAGGTATAAAAAATTCCATAGTCTTCAGGTAATTTCAGTCAATAAGTATTATCGTTGATCTTTTGGAGTACTTTGAAAAGACCTTTGGAGCAGGCAGATAACTTGTTCTTTCTCTCATTTGGAAATATCTCCTTGCTCGGGTGTAGACATACCAAATCTCTGAGCTAAAACTATGTTGACTTCCTCGCTTTACCCTTTTCTCTCATCCTTTTGGCAACTTGGTCAATCTACCGAGTAACTTTCTCATAGACCTGCTGTACAGACTATGCTTGAGCTCTTGCATCATGGTCTTCTTGCTTAAGCATGAGTGTTGGGGCATGATCAAAGGGTAACTTTGGATTGAAGCCATAGATTGCTTCGAAAGGTATTTGCTTGGTAGTATCATGTACTGCGTAGTTATAGGTGAATTCAACTACAGGCAAATAGACATCTTAAATAGCTAAGTTCTTCCCCATTATAGCTTGAAGTAGTGATCTTAAAGTATGATTTACTACCTCTGTTTAACCATTGGTTTAGGGGTGATAGGAAGTGCTGAAAAGTAGTTTAGTCCCCATACGATGCCAAAGAGTCCTTTAGAAATGGCTAAAAAACTTTGGATTTCTATTCAACACTACACTTCTCAGCACATCGTATAATAGAACAATTTTCTGTAAAAAGAGAAAAGTAATAGTTAAAGCGTTGTTAGTTTTAGAGCAAGGCACAAAATGTATCATCTTACTAAATCTATCTACGATAACCATTACAGAATCTTTGTCGTAGGCAGTTCTCAGAAATCCAAGAACAAAGTCCACGCTCAACTTAATCTAAGGTTGGGTCGGGGAAGGTAAAGGCATTATTTTCCTTTGTTTGGTTTGCATGTAGCCCTCTTGTAAGTAGCACAGATCTCAATAATCCGATACACATCTCGCCTCATCTTTAGCCAAAAGAACCTTCTGCTTAATAACTCATACATCCTTTTCTCTCCAAAATGGTTGAAGAGTCCTTTACCATAAGCTTCCTTAACTAGTAGTTCTTGTATAAAATAGGTTGGTAAACATAGCTTGCCACTTTGGAATAGATAACCTTCTTCCATATGGTAGTTGTCTACCGTTCTTCCTTTGACACATCTCCCACAGATGGGACCGAAATGGGGATCTAGAGGATATCAATCCTAATGCTCGCAAATCCTTAGAGTCTTCTTTGTAGTTTAGTTGGGAAAACTTGTCGACGTAACAAGGCATCAACAACCACATTTGCCTCACCCTATCTGTACTTGATTACAAAGTTGAAACCCTATAAAAATTCGATCGATCACGCTTGCCTCTTCAACTATTTGGTATAACTTATAAGGTATCTCAAGAATCATGATTTGTGTAAATGATAAACTCTCTCGATAACAAATAGTGTTGTTACACTTGGAGTGCTCAAATAAGGGCTAAGAGTTCTTTGCCATAGCCCTACACTAAGTAGTTCAACTAAGATCATCTCAGTTTCTTGTGAAGGTAAGCAATTGGTCAGCCATCTTGCATCAGGACAGTGCATATCCTAACACTTAACGTATCACATTCGAGCTCAAAAATCTTCTCGAAGTCAGGCAAAGCTAATACTTATACAAAAGTCAATTTTGTTTTTACTTTAACAAAACTTCTTTCCTCTCTCTCTACTTACTTAAACTCAATATTCTTCTTTATTAGCTTAGTAAAGGGTGCAACAATGGTACTTAAGTTTCTAATGAATCTTTAATAAAAGGATGCCAGTTTGTAGAAACTTCTCACCTCAGTACAAGTGGTTGGAGTTTGCCACTTGACAATAGCTTAGATCTTCTCATCATCGACTCGTAAGCCTATTCCTCCTATTACATATCCCAAAAAAACCATTTCCTCTTGGCAAAAACAACACTTCTTCAGATTGCCGGATAACCTCTTGGTATGGAGTACATTAAATACGACACAAAGATGCTTAGAGTGGCTTAGTGGATTAGCATTATATACAAGGATATCATCAAAGTATACTATGATACACTTCCTAATCAAGTTTCTTAGCACATGGTTCATTAATCTCATGATAGTGCTCGAGGCATTTGACAAGCCAAAAGGCATAACTATCTACTCATAAAGACTATGTTGAGTTTTGAATGTAGTTATCTACTTGTTACTTGGCCTTATTCGAATTTGATGGTAGTTAGACTTCAAATCAATTTTACTGAAGACCCTAGCTCCATTCAGTTCATCTAACATGTCATCTAACTTGGGAGATAAGATACCGGTACTTAATTGTGATCTTGTTCATAGCTTTGCTATCTATATAAATACGCTAGGTACCATCCTTTTTCGATATAAGGAATACTAACACAACACAAGGGACGAGACTCTCCCTTACATATCCTTTTTCCAGTAATTCATTGACTTGTCTTTAGAGCTCAATAGCTTGGTCGGAGTTCATCTAATAGGCTGGTTTGGTCAGTAGGGTAACATTGGTTATCAAGTCAATATAGTGTTTAATACCTCAGAAAGGGGGGTAATCCCTTGGGTACTTGTTTGGGAAATAGGTCGGTATATTCATCCAATAGCAATGTAACCTCAAAGGGCAGCTCAATCTATTCCTTCAATTTTAGTAGTCGTCTAATTAACATATTGGTCAATCTTCTTAGATCTTTGAGTAAGTTTAGCTTGTAGTTTGCTAACTTGACTTGGCGTCATAGAGTTCAAGGTAATCTTTCTACTATCTCTTTCAAACACATAGGTGTTCCTAAATCCATCATGCTTAATTTTCCTATCAAAAAGCCAAGGTTTACTTAGCAACATACGAGATGCACACATGAGTACTACGTCACAGAGGATTTGATCAGTAAACAACTTGAATGAACAAGTTTGTGCACTCATCATGCATAATGTACAGAGTACATTAAATATGGCACAATGTTGGTAGCAACGTTTTCTTAGTGACATGTAGTGCTCCCTTATCATTAAGCCAGTATAACTTATATGGCTTTGAATGCGAGATAGTCAACATCTTGAGCTTCTTAACTAGGTCAATAGATGCTACATTAGTGGAGCTTCCACAATCTATTATGAGTGCACAAACTTATTCATTCACCTTGCATGTGATGTAGAACAAATTCTCTTTTTCCTTCTCTTCGGCAGATGTTTCTATACTCATCGCACGTTAGAAAACTAGGGTTGGCATTAACCTTAATCCCTTCCTTTACTTCTTTTTCCTCCTCTGGTTTCTCATCTGTGTTGTTTACTGCTATCTTCAGGGAGTTTCCCTTGATAATCATAGTTCTTTGGTTCGGATACTGAGTAGACATGTGCCTAAACCCTTGGCATTTAAAGCATTTGATTTAGCTCATCTTTCTCCCAAATCCTTGTCCCCTCTCATAAGTTCTCGGTAGTACTTTACCATTAGTTGGTCGACCCTTCTGTTTAGCTTTGACATCAATTCTTCTACTTAGCTCAATACTTTACTAAGCTTGGTAACTTACTTGAGTAGGTTAGTCTGATTGGACTAGTTAGCTCATTGGAGGTCGGCTTGGCCGATTCCTCCTCTGCTTCTTTACTTATTGAGCTATTTTTATAGCTTCGTCCAATATTAATAAATCGTTGAAGTTCTATGATATCTCAGCTGTCATTTCTCAATCTAGTAAGAAACCTAAATATTGCTCGAGCTAATGGTTCATCTACTTCATATCAAATCATGAGTTATAGAACATACTTATCAACAGTTTAGCTCCCTTACCTCAGCTCTTGAAGTCAAGTAAAGGTATCATACAAGTAAGTATCTGGTACGAATCTAATTTTAAGTATCCTCTTTATCTTAGGCCGAGTATTAACTTCCCTATATCTTTCTCATTTCCTCATAATTTGGAAGTTCTTCCACTATATTGTGACATAACCTGAGAACTTTACAGCAATAATCCTCACTTTCTCATGATCTTCATACTAGTAATAATAAAAAACTTGCTCTACCTTGTCTTCCAATTGTAGATAGTCATCAGCATCTCCAAAACCATTGAAGCTCGAAATCTAAAGCTTTACATGGTCGGTAGCTCAGGTTGCTGGTGCTTGAGCTTGCTCCTCTTCTTCATCATAATCTTCTTCTCTTTCCTCATCCAAATGACTTAAGTTAATCCTTCTCCTAATACGTACTCCTACTTCACCTCGATCTTGTTAAGTTGGGTTTTGTCTTCTCGCAGGTCGAGCATCTTAGGGAATATTCTACACAACCTTGGCATCAAAAGGCCAATGCATGAACAGCTCTTGTCAAATCGACTATAAGGTTACTCATCTCATCAATTTGCTCATATGTTCTTCTAGGGGTGTACTGGGGTTGTCATCCATGGCGAACAACATTGCTATTGTCATCTCTAATACCAATGTTAACATCCGGATCTGCTATGCTCTCGATAAAACTCAGTAAACAAACTTAGAATCCACAAAACAACACATATTGCCCTCTTAAGCCAAGTAACTCACACTCACTCTTCTCTACATGAAAGTTCAACCTAACTATCAACATGGTAACTACTTTTGAAGAACAATAAATCCAATTGAAACTTGCTCCATTTTTTTATGTTTGAAACAAGGCAAAATAGAGTGTATGACAATAGCAAACTACTACACCTACTTACTCACTCAAACACTCACAGTTAACCTTTACATAACTACACATATTACCATAACAAACATTAGCCATAAGAAAGCTCAAACACAACTTATCCAAACGAATCTTTGCTTTAATACCAAGATGATACACCACGTTAAGAACAAACAAGGATGACAGTATCGAGGTAGGTTTAATCAAGTCTAAATTTTACGATAAAGTTAGGAATATTAGTAAAAGTGATTATGTGAGTTTGGATTTAGGAAAATAAATAATAAAATAATTAATTATTATAATATTGAATTATATGTATATTACTCATTATTTATTGGAAACGTGTAAAACAAGTTTCGATAATTAACAAATTAATAGAGATAAATTACATAGGTATTAAAAATTATAAAATAACTTAAATAATATTTAAGAGTATTTATTTGTACCACATATGTATTTATGTGTAGGTAAAATATGTGAAATTACTTAAAATGTCTTAAATATGTTAAAATAATTCTAAATACTTAAAGAAAATCCATAAATAATTAAAGAAAAATATGGAAAAGTGAAGAAAAGTCTAGAAATATGACATAGAAGGCTAGGAATGGAAGTTGGAAAATTAACCAAAAATATTAGGCTAAATAGAAAGTAAAAATGGAAGAGGATAAAGGATAAATGGTACGATTAAATTCAAAACCACGCCTAACTAGCTCTATAAATTAAAAGATGACCATCTACAATTCATTTGATCAATTTAACATTAGGATAAAATTAATGAGAGGAGAGAAAAGAGGAAAAACCAATTTTAACAAAATTAGACAAAATAGTGTACATTTGAGACTTATAAAGAAAACCCATATCTAACAACCACCTACAAAGGAACGGCCACCACCACCAAATTGTAGACCCCATGCTTGGAGTTGCTGACAAGGGTAGAGCCACCATTGGTGGCTAGAAGTTTTTCAATTGGTGAGTTTCGATTTTCCTTTCGAAATTGTTTAGTTTAGTAAAAATATCAAATATGCATGAAAAACTATGAAATTTTATATTCTTGAATGTTTTTTTTATTTGGCTCGGGATATATTGCTCATAAGAAATGACTAAACCCGAGTTAGTTTTTAATATTGAAATAAATGACCTTAATAGCATAATTTTGAGTCCAAAAATTTTTTATAGACTATTTAAGATATATATTATAGTGCTATAAAGATTTTTTCTTAAATTTAATTTTCTAAATTTTTACTTAATTTTTAGCTTCTAAAATCATGCATAAAAGGCAATATTTGAGCTTAATTTTGTAATTTAATGTTAATTTGGTAAAAATTCTGATTTAGTATGTAATTAGATAAATTTAGATGATAGTTATAGATGTAGGATGGTATTTGTGGAGTTTAAGGTGTTAGTTGTATGTATTATGCATAATATGTAGGTAAAGGAGTATATTTAAGTTAAATTTGCGATTTAGGGCTAATTAAGTATAAATTCTAATTTAGAATTTAATTAGACATCTTAACATGTTATTGGTAGTGAGATAACATCTTATTTGGAATCTAATTAGACACCTTAACATGTTATTGATAGTGAGATATAATATATGTAGTGTTAGAAGTGTTAAATAGGTGATATAATTGTATAATATGTATTAATACATAAGATGTGCATATAAGAATTAAATGAGTGAAAAATATTAGATAAAAATTTATGGTATTATAATAATAAGAATATGATAGAAATCTAATTAGGAATGAAAGTTTACGAAATTATATGAAAATATAGGTTATTTTCACATTAGGAACAAGTTCGATAGTTAAATTAGGAATATAGTGTATCATACCAACTAAAATACTAGTTAGGAGCTAAAACAGAGATCTAAGATAACTAAGTATAGTTAGATGGATTTCACATAGTAGTCCTAGAGAAATTCCTAGGGTTTACAAATTAAAACAGTAGTTAGAAGTTAAAACAAAACTTGATTTAGAAATTAATTCGAGAATTAATATAGAATTAGTTTGCTTATCAGAGATATAAATTGAATTATCGAATAAAATTATAATCTTAAACTAAAAACTAATGACTTAAAACTTATATGTATATATACATATATGTATAAGTGGTTACGTTAAAATATAGATTATTCATGGATCAGAATCAAATTCAAAAGTAGAATCTGAATTAAGATTAATATAAGTATATTAGATAGTAAGTCAAAAGCCTAAATCAAAGGTTATACTCATTAAATAAACCAAAAGACAAAGTTAAAAGGCATTTAAAAGACTTATAAACAAAAAGTAATAAAAAGAAAAAGGTAAACTAAAACCTAATTCAGAAGCCAAAACCATAATCGGAATTTGAAACAAATTCAAAACATGGCTGAACAAGAGAAGTAATTCTAAGAGACATAAACCTAAATCACTAAATATAAGAAGATCGTAAACCAAAGATAATCATAATCTAAATTACATAATAAAACCTATGTATGATGGTTATGTAGAAACTAAAACAACATTTGTATTATAGAGATTAATAGCGATAACCTGTGTAAGTCACACTTTCAATGAGCAAGTGAAAAGTCCAGGTAAGTTGGCATTTATACGTCATTGTATTTTATGGGCTTGAGATTGTACTTAGATGTATTTGTTAGATAGTTAACTATGCGCATGCCCGTATGTGCTTATTTTTTAGTTTAATAATATGATTTTGGTTTACTGTTCTAGCTTTTATTTGTGTGATTTGTTTAAAGTGATTGAACGTCTTAAACTAAACCTAACTAAATATAAGAATTGTAAGTTTAAAACGGACTTACATAAAATCTTAGTAAGGGAAACATTTGGGGTTCTTTTACCAAATATTAATCCCTTCGAAAGGGATAGTATTGGATAACATAATAGGTCCCTTCTTCATCCTTGGTCGAACTAAATGACAGAAGAGGAGGTCACGGCAAGGCTGAAATCAATTGTTTGAAGATAGTCACTAGAGGAGTGGTATCTCCATTGCATAAGCTTGGCTTTGGTCGTGAACTGTTAATATGTACGCTAAACTCCTTAACATAAATTAGAGCGAGTGAAATTTCTCTAATCTCATGACAGACTGGATAACATTATGCGATGGCATTTGCTTATACATGTATTGCATTTAACTAATCTGGTTGATAACCCTGTTTGAATTTGGTATATAGTTTTAAGTCTCCGTTCCAATTTACGAAGCGGTTGATGGCCCATATCCTTATAGATGTTGTTGTAGGTGTTAGCTAAGAAGTAGCCACGTAACTACTGTAAAGCTTACAACTGATGGATCTTGAATAGTGAGGATATAAACCTAACGATCAATTATACTCTTAACTTTGGATTTTATCTTTAAAGCTTTTAGTGTTAATTCTTGTATTATTCAAGTAGATTATGATTAGGCTATGAAATCTTATAAATATATTTAGATTATTTTAGTGTAAATATATATTTTTTATGATTTCATAGGTAAAAAACATGTTTAATTTATCAACTGTTTACTTTAAAGCAGTTTAGGTGTAGACGTCTTATATAAATCAAGTTTAAGATAACGGTTATAAGGTTAGTTTCTATCTTAGAATGGTTTACACGGCGGGACTGTTATGACTTTACCATTTTAAGGCATAACAACCTACCTTAAATGGAAAGGACAAAAGGGGTATTGCTTAAACTAGTAATGTATAAAAAATAATAAAAAGGTACAAATGAAAATTTAAAGAAATTGATGTTTGGTGTAGAAGTGTCCTTTACATGTGGGACTAGACACATGGTATTTGTCACTGGGGATGCTTATAGCAGATACAGACAAGTGGTATGGTTAGGATGTAGGTTTGTCAAGTAGAAGTGCCGAGTAGTGTCACACCCCGAACAAAAAGAGTCATAACAGTCCCGCTGTGTAAACTAATCTAAGATAGAAGCTGACCTTACAGCTGCTATCGTAGACGCAATTTACACAAGGCGCACAACTCAATCAGCTTGAAACGTCTGTTCTGACAACTATTAATATCCAAACCTGTGGTAGAGCTTTTACAAAATACTTGTTCTCTACAACCTGCTATTTAGTATTACAACAGTATTTAAACAAACATTTCACGTCTAAGGGTAAAATTTACAATCAGAGTTTATTAAAAACCACAGGTTTTGCATTCTATATACAATAAGTTAGAAAACTAGTCGGCTCCCAGGGAATTCCCATTTAGTTTTCCTCAAAACTTAAAGACAAAACCAAAAGCTCAGGTTCAGTTAAATTCCTCGATCCTCACTTTCCTACACAGCAGTACACTAACCTAGGAACGGTGGTACCTGAACATTTTGCCTTCACTCAACACCTGCAAAAGATTCTATAGGGATGTGAGCACAACTAGCTCAGTAAGTGGGACGGAGTCAGAAGAGTACTGTACAATCACAATAAGGTTAATAATCATGATAAAATGCAATGTAATCATTCAAATGAAAACATCGCACAGTGTTAACCGGTCCACTGTGAGGTTAGAGAAATTTCATCTGCTCCAACCCGGATTGAAGAGTTTCATCGCGACTCTAGTCAGGCCAAACCCGGGCTTGTGCAATGGAGAACACCCCCCTCCCATGACTGCCTTCGAACCACGGCCCCCAACCTTGCCGCAACCTCCTCGCCTGTCACTTAGTTCGACTAAGGATGGGGAAAGGACCATTTCGGCTATCCTCATCGAAGGAAGTTGGTGTTTGGCCTAACACTCTTATTCGTTTCCCCTAACAGGTGATTATGCATGACCAATTACACTTTAGTCGAATAACCGTTAGTGTTAATCAGGGGGTGACCAACAAGTTCACACGATACAAAATCCATGCAAATATGCAGAACAGCACACCAAGGAGTTGAACTCCTGTCACAACAGAGTATCATTCACACACATAGCATGCGCATAATCATCTAACTGCAAACACAACCAGAAGTACTCTTGGGTTTCCAGATACTTTTAAATAGTACCCAAACAGCGGCGAAGCTACCTTCCCAACTTACTTGTTTAGATGTTCGCTCTTGCTGACTTGAATTGTCAACTGTCTTTGGAAGGTCCTGATTACACAAAAGGCCCAAATTTAGTTTTCGTAATAATTACGAAAACATTAGGGTTTAATCTATAATGGTTATATATATATATATATTATTTTCATAATATACAGTCATGTTATTACTATATATTGAATTAAATTATTAATAATTATAATAAAAATTTCCATTAATCCCATCTGATCAGCAATCCTTCATATAGCTTTTGGTTAATTCGTTTTAGCCTATTAATATTACAAATACACCCCAACTTGTAATTTAAGCTATTTTACTTGATAAATTTGTAATAAATAGTTCGGGTTACCAAATAATTCCCCAAATATTTCTATGGACTTGTAAAAATATAGGGAATTCAGTTATCACTTGGTTTCAAGTTTCCGACCTATTGCCTATATTTTCATATTGATAATTTTACCCCTAAATTTGATAAATTATCCAATTATAATTTTTTTAGCATCCAATTAATTTCAATCTGACTCATTACTATTACTATTCATAATAGATCATTACATATCCATTTCATCAATTAATTTCATATTTTCCTATTAAATTTATAATTTCAGCCTATTTTCGAGCTAATTTCAGGCCTAAAAATTCAATAAATATTTAAATTATTCAAATCAAAATTCAGGCTACGTAGCAATTACCTATATATCATATACATCCTACACAAAAATTTTCAGCTAGAAACAACATGATATAGTACATTTATTTCATAAATATATATTCGGATGAACAGTAGATTTCTTAATAAAGTATATTAAATATTACAATTTTTTCAAAAATAAAAATATCGCGTGAAAGCATGTTTAAAATAACCTAAGTACAATTTTTTTCATAATTTTCTGGGTGGATTTACTAATTTTTAAAAATTCTTGAAAAACAGAGCGGGAATTTGACCTTGCTGTTCTTGGGTGCTCCGGTGGCTGTGGGGTGGTGGGTGGTTGTCGGAACGCCTAGACGCTGGGGGTACTCCTAGGTGGTGGAGTTGCGTAACAGCAGATCAAAGGGAACCCTAAGAACTAGCCTTGCTCCGTAATTGTTCTGTTTTTCTCTTCTTCTTTTTTTCTACGATTTTTTCTTGATTTTTCTTTCTGTTGTTTTTGGTTCCAAACTGTCAAATGTTGTTATTCTGCTGCTGGGATAATTTTTATAGAGCTCTTTCACCGCCTATGATTTTTCTTTCTTTTTTTTTGTTTTTTCCTATTTTAGCTAAGCATGTGGTGTCCTGATGTGATAACTTTGCTTTTTGAATCAACAATGCAAATTTCTATTCTCCTGCTACGCCTCCTTCCAGCAATCTCAATGTTATTTAATCAACTTTTCTTTTTCTTTTATTAAATAATTACTTAAATATAGATATCATATGTTAGAATTAATTATTTAATTAATATACAAGGTTATACCCTATGTAAATAACATGTGAAATATATAACTTTACTCATATAATTAAGTTTCTAGCATATCTTTTATTTTTAGGATACATTCTAAGGTTAATTTCATGAATTCAACACAATATATATATAATTACTCAATTTTAAGTTAATTTACGAGTATAATTATTATTTGTACCGGGTATACTAAAAAATTACGTATATTTTTTTATAGTAAATTATACTACATTATCTCATTTTATAGCTCAATTAACTTATCTCTAAGTTTTCGTTGCAATCTAAGTTCAATTTTAGGAGTTCTGAACATTTTAGAGATTTAGTAAATATTCCAATTCCTAAGGGCAAAATTGGGATTTCGGGTCATTATTACTAAAATCTAACTTCACCGTAATATCTCGACTAACTCTTTCATTCTAGTCACAAAGTTTGGGCTCAATTGAATAAGTTACCCTAAAAGCCCTAAATCTGAACTCGGTTGTCCTAAACTCAATTTTGGGAGCTTACAAGTAGACCTAGGGATCCTCTCGAAAAGATGTAGGTATGGATATGCTCTAGGGTTCTCGATACCAATATTGCCAAGCTATTAGTTAGCATGGTCATGGTTAAGTAGACGTGTGAAGAGTTTGAGCTATTAAAGGAGAACATTTCATGTCAGCACATTATTATTGATAGATGAGAAGTTATTTGGCTTAGCATATAGAGTTGGTTGATAGTAAGAATTAGCTTGGCCTCTATAGAAGTTGGTTGGAACTGGAGAATTCGCTTAGTTAATCCCTTAAAACCTCGAGCTCGAGCTCGAGTTAAAGATCTAATAGTTTGATTCCTATCGGTAGTGACTTTTGGTATGCTTATTGGATTACCTATAAAGAGTGGATGACTTGAATCATATACTGAAAATAGGAAAGAACTGGACTCAATTATGAGATCTCACGATGAGGACATCACGTATTTAAGGTGGGAAGAGATCATGATACCCAATATTTAAATGAAGTCCCATATGGATTGTGGGAAGGATTAGTGCTAGTTTATAAGCTATTATGGTGAATACATTGTAAACACAAGGTTGCAACTTTTGAGCTAAGTGGCTAAAATAGACTCATTTATGTTTATGGCTTGGTTATTCATTAATTTTGACCTAGGGCATTGCGGAATATGAGTGTATATAATAATACAAAAAATACCAAACATATGTTATTAACTTTAACAATATAGAAGATAATAGGAAAAAGAAATAAATAATGAATGTATATTTTTTTACTAACTATTATTTGTATAAGACAAACACTAAAACAAAAAAATACGTGTTATTGGCTTTAATGTTATTGGTGAGATATACATTAACAATGTGGTATCCCATGCTCCCTAACCACATCCCTTATCTTTAAAATTCGAACCCTTTTCCTAGATAGAATAAGCGTTCAAGATTTCTTGATGAACAAGATTTGGAATCCTTCTCAAGCCTAATTCAAAATCCAAACATTTTAAATTAATCTCCTTTAGCATACTCTCATCTAACCTAATTTAGTACAAACAAAACTTGAGACATTAGCTAGCTAAACTAAAAATAAGGAAAGAAACCTTTTGGAATAATGAAAGCTTAAAATAAATGGATCAATGATTAGGAGAGGAATACCTAGTGTTACTACTCTCTGGTATAAGCTAGCAGATCAAAAATAGAATATTGACTTTGAAGGATAGTGTAGGGAAATAGACCTACAACATGGGAGAAACTCATGCTTTGATTAATAATTACTCCTACCAACTTTTTAGACCAATAAAGATCCTCGTAAATATGTTAATCCAAGTCCAACCAAATTGTAATATGGCTACTTCAGGAAAGTAAAGAATGTATTAGAGTAGGACTACGAAATGAAATAAGGTAAACAATCTCAAGCATCATCCTTATCGAAAGGCAGTCGATAACATCATCTTTCGAATGAAATTCTGCATAGTTGTAATAGGAAAAAAGGAAAATGGGGATACATGTTAATTAAATGTGATTTAAAGAAGGCTTTTTGATAACATTGAGTTGGATTCTTTTTTTTTTTTTTTTGGCGTCCTCAAAAGTTTCAACATTCTTAATTGGTGGATTAAACTTATTGATAATTATGTATCATCATCCAGTATGGAGGCTATAGTAAGGGACAAGTCCTTAGGGTACGCTAAGGGGTGCTGAGACCACAGGAGTCTTGTATAACACCTTGAAGTGATAGATTTGTAACAGTTTCATCTTGTAAACCATTCTAGAATAAAAGCTGACCTTACAGCTGTTGTTTTAGACCTGATTTACATAAGGCGTCATTGACTAACCTACTTTAAAGTAAATAGTTCATAAATTAAACAAGTTATTTACCTTAGATAGTATGAAAAATATATACTAAGATTCAAATATTATAATTAATGTTTACATGATTCCGTAGCATTATATTATCTAAATAATACTTTATTAGATAATGGAAAATTCTAAAGTAAGAGCTACGATCTTATTAATATATCAATTATTCAGTTTTAATACTCACCCCCCAAGATTCAACACTTGCTAGCTTTAAGGTAATTATTAGGCCATTTCCTAGCTAACACTTGCAATAACATCTATAGAGATGTGAGTAACTAACGGCTCAGTAAGTTGGAACAGAAACTTAAAACTACACATCAAGCACAAATAAGGTTATTAACCAATTATTTTAATATAGGGCAACAAACGAATGTCATTACATGACATTATTTGATCCATCATGAGATTAGAGAAATTACATTCGCTCTAATCCGTATTAAGGAGTTTAACGTACATTTTAACAGCTCATGACCAAATCTAGGTTTGTACAATGGAGACGATTCTTCTCTCGCAACTACTTTCAAACCATCAACTTTACTCTTACTGCAATATCCTTTCTTATCACTTAGTTTGACAAAAGATGAAAAATGAATCAATTATGCTATTTGGTGCTATCTCTTTCGAAGGGGTCAGTATTTGGCCGGAAAATCCTAAATGCTTTCCCTAATGGGTTAAAATGCTTGTCCGTTAAATTTTACAAGCCATATATTATTAAGTCTAGTTAAAGTGATCAATCTATATTGCATAATATATAACAATTGTAAACTATTACAACAAGCCAGTAGTAAACTATATAGTAAAGAACACACATACATAAACATGCGCACAATCAAATTATCTATAAACACAAACAAGTATAAACTTAAGCCTCCGAGTACTCTGAAATAGCACTCTAAAATACAATAATGTATTAATTTTAACTTACCTAAGATCTTCGATTTGCTCACTTGTCTCACTGCAAGTCGTCTCTACATGTCCTATAATATAAATACTCTTTTAGTATTTATAGGCTTAAATTATGATTTTTTTTTCACAATTATTCAAGTATATATATATATATATTATTTATTATTGATCTATTTAGGCTAGTTTTTTATTCAGTTTCCAAATCGGTTTTCGATTTAGGTTTTAATTCAGTTTTTTATTACGAATGTTATATATGAACTCAAGAAACTCGTTCTGAACTATTATGTGAAATTAATCACATTACACTCGAGTATCATAAATCTTGTATTTAGCCCCTAATTAGTATTCTAGTCCTTATGGTACATCCTAATTCTAATTTAACTACCAAATTTGTTTTCGATGTAAGAAATATTTGCATTTTCCATATATTTTTCTAATATTTTTCTACTAATTAATTTCTTATATTTACATATAACCCATTATTGCCTAATATGTATATAATTTGCACATCTAACATTCCTAAAACTTCAAATATTATCTCTTATCACCAACTAACATCTTAAAATATTTAAATTCATCCTAAATAAAAACTTATACCTAATTAACCCTAAATTATGAAATTAGCTTAATTATTCACTTTTACTTATTATTCATTTCCTAATTTGCATAATACATAAAATTAACACCCCAAACTCCACAAATATCATCCTACATCAGAAATTTGCATCCAAGGATATCTAATTACATAGTATATCAAAATTTTCAATAAATTAACCTTAAATTACAAAATTGAACCTACTAATTGCCTTTTATGCATGGTTTTAGAGCCTAAAAATTAAGTAAAAGTTTAGAAAATTAAATTTAAGAAAAAAAATTCATAGCATTGTAATATACATCCTAAATGGTTTTAAAAAAAAATTAAAGTCAAAACTACATCATTAAAGTCATTTAAATCTAAATAAAAAACAAGCTTAAGTTTAATCACTTCTTAAGAGTAGTATATATCGAGGCCTAAAATTATTAATTTGAAATTTTTTTCTAAATCTATATACTAAAATATCTCACAATTCCAAATTTCATAATTTTTCACAACTATTTAATATTTTTAATAAACTAAACAAAAATCGGAAGGAAATTGAAACCCAACAGCGTCACTAACACCAACCACCATGGCTTTGTCAGCTAAGTTGGGCACTACCTTTATCGTCTAATGATGGTGGTCGTCCACTCTCAGATTGTCATTTGTCATAGGTTCCGTTTATAATCCTTAATTATACTATATTTTTCTAATTTTTCTTAAAATTGGTTTCTCTTATTTTCTCACCTCTCCCTTTTTTTTTTCTAGCGTCCTAATTGTCTAAGCTAATTTTTGGTGTGGTCTTCTGACTTTTATAGAAGGGTTTTTTATTTTCTTTTAATTTTGGATTGCCAAGTGTCCTTATCTTCTTCTTCTTCTTTTTTTCACTTTTTAATTGTTCACTTTTTATTAGTTGAATTCCATTCTCCATTTCAAATTTGTCACGCCACATTTTCATTTCTTTCCATATTTTTCAGCATTTTTCATGATTTTTTTTATAATTTTTATGATTTTTCTTTAATTATTAGTATTATTTTAGCTTAGTTTAGGCGTTCTAAATAATTTCATATATTTCTACCTACATATAAATACATATATAATACAAATAAATACTCCTAAGTATATGTTTATGTTATGTTATGATTTTTAATGTGCATATAATTGATTTCTATTGATTTGTTAGTTATCGGAACTCATTTTACGTTTTTCCGATAAATAATAAGTAATATACTTATAATTCAATATTATAATATTTAATTATTTTCTTACTTAGTTTCCTAAATCCAAAATCACAGGATCACTTTTACTAATATTTTTAACTTTATCGTAAAATTTAAGCTTCATTGGATAATTCGCTTGATTAAATTTTACGTATCGAACCCTGAATACCTGATTGTAGGGCTTACACTTTGGCCCCTCAGCTCGAAAAATTATCTTTTGGACATTGTGTTGAATTGTAATAAAGAATACTAGACAAGGCTACTCCATTCTCTATCCGACGTCATTTCGTTCTTTTTTTTTTTTTTACTTTTTTGGTAAACATCATTATTGACTCTATATCCATTCTTTATCTAAGTCCAATGTTCACTCACATTAAACTCTCTCCTTCTCTCTCTTTTTTTTTTTCAAGGACTTACATTAAATTCAATCGTCATTATTCATTTGGCATGCCATTGGAATTGAATTTGAATTTTCATATTTACATATTGGTAGATGCATTCGATAAGTTACTAATTTAATGCCAACAAATCCTTCTTTTTTCTTTTTCAAATTTATAATGTCTTTCTCTTCTTATCTATCTTATTATATATTACTTTAATAATATTTAAGAAAAATACATCTTTTTGTAAGAATTGAAAATATAAAATATCTTAGTTTTTAATATGTAAATATAAAACTTATCAATAAAAATAAATAACTCTTTTATAATTGAATTTATCCAAATCTTAAAAATTGTAACTTAATATATTTATATCTTATCTTAATAATATCAATGATTTTTCAAATCTATTGTCAAAAAAGAAAATCGTAAATTAACTTATTGAATTACCAAAACATCCTTTTCAAAAGTAAGAGTCATCAAATATCATAAGTTTTTTACATTGAAATATCATATTTTACCATGATCATCACATTGAAATACCATATTTTACATATTATTTCACATAGACTAATATCAATAATTAGAAACATTAAATGATAAATTCGTAATTTATATAAACAAATATCATCTAACTTATACAAAATAACATATAGATATAAATTACATTATATATGATTCCATCTACAGTAAATTATATTATAAATTATAAACAAATCTTTATATATATCATATTTAATTTGTAATATATGTCATCTAGACCATATAATTGATAATACGTGCTATTCATAACATATGTTATGTATTGTAGTATAGCTAACATAATATGTGATATGCATTGTATTATTGATGACATGATATTATATTGATAATGGCGTCCCTTCCTTCTAATTCTATGTTTGTCCTTGATTATAATCAATGGTAACCTACTACAAGCTTTCAAGCTAAGTCGAGAATTGGCCAAGATCCTTTATCTCTTTATATATTCATCTTAGGAAATAGAAATTTTCAATAGACTCATAGAAAAATTAGTACACAAGAAAAGCTATCATCCTCTCAAAAAATGTGAGCATAAGCCTCAAAGAAGGGATTAGAAACACTCTTCAATATATGATCACATTGTCATTTAGGAAATATTTAGGATATCCCCTAATAAGGGAAATAAGAGAATAAGCGCTCATTTAAATATCGTAGTAGAGAAAGCTAAAAAAAAAAAAAAAAAAAAAGCTTTGTGGATGGAAATCAAGGAACTTAAGCATGGCAATTAGGTTGATTCTAGTCAAGTCAACGTTAGAATCATTGGCCACCTATTACATACAAATAGAAAAGCTACCATGGTGCGAAACTTAAGATAAGAAAAAGGTTCATTGGGTAAGATGGAATAAAATTACCATCACAAAAAAAAAAGAAAGAAAGAAAAAGATGAGGGATAGCGATTTATAAACTTTGATGTAAGGAATAAGGCACTTTAAGAGATATTAGAGCTAAAAGACAAAGAAGTACTTTAGACTTCCTTAATTAAGGCCAAGTATAAACATTCATATAGGGGAGAGCTGCAAGTTTATTCTAAGGTATTGTTCTTTCTAACAAAAGACCTTTACATTAGTGAACAATGACTATGTAAACAAGGAATCACCATACTTAAGAATGGATGTAACAAAAATTATGGGATGATAACTGATAAATGGGGAAGAAACTTCACTATAAGGCGATTGATTCAAGGGCCATTAACTTGTAGGGCTGGCTCCCCATCAACGAGGGATTGTTGGTAAGAGCTAAGGAAATGAACAAATATAAGATTAGGTTTTAGGTTACCTCAATACTGAATGAGTGCATTAGGCCTATTGCTAAGAGGGATTATAGTCATGATATAAAAGCAATTAGCATGCACTTTAGCTTAAATCTTCCTTATCTAATATTTACAATCAAGTGACAATGACAAGTCATAGTAGATCTAAACAATGGAGTTAGATATTGATATCATGTCACTTTACTAAAGTTTAACTTCTACTTTAGAGAACAAAACACAATAGTTTACCTACAATAATAAACTTAAGGCAAAGGAATATTCCTTAGCAAACAAAATGTCCTTATAGTGGTGACACAAATGAGGATCTTGAGTATATCTTTAAACAATATCAGACAATCAAAGACATTTGTAAAGAATGGGAAACCTTTGAAACAAGTTGCTTAAATGATAGCAATAATAACTTTGTGTAATGGATGAAAATAAATTGTTGAATAAGGAAAAGAGATGTTAATAATGCTTGCTTGCCTAAACTCTTTAGTTTTCAAAATCATGCAATGGAAAGTATGGAATGTTAAAAATCACAAACTTTTCTAACCAAAGCAAAGTAGAGGAAATCTTCTGCAACAAATTTATGCCAATGCATATGGAATTTGAAAACTAAACATAGAAGAGAAGCAAGTGTATAAAACTTAAAAGAGTGCTATTAGTACACATGTTTTAACATATGAGGGATAGGTAACAATAAATACAGATGTCTTAGTCTTTGCAATAGGTAAGTAATTGTAGGGCTGATAGTAAGGGATAATAGAAATAAGAGGAACATATGTTATAGGAAGAAACTAGGAACAATGGACGTAATTTCTATAAACTTTGGATCATCTATTAGGGTTTAAATTTAAATTTTAGCTACCAAAGAAATTTCTTGAGAGTAAAACTATTTGCAGATTCAACAGTTGTAACATCTTTGATAACTTGCAATCATAACCTGAAACTTAATTATTATGATGTTATCATGGCTTATAGGGAAAAATTCTACCAACCGAAGGAATTCAGGCTTAACTATACTCCAAGAAGTATGAATAAGGTTGTAGACCACATTTCAAAGCAGATGCATAAGGAAGTAAAAGTTGAAAAAGTTTTTGATGAACTGTTTGTAAATTATTAAACTTTTGACCTTATCTCATGTTAACTATAGAAGCTAGGAATGCTTACGTCCAAGACTTTAGTTAAGCATGATGCTTTATTTGTATCTAGCAAAGTACATTGCCTATTGATATTTTGTTAATATAAATGCAATGTATATTTATCGCTTAAAAAAAATTATTTGAACAATTAAAAATAGTAAAGACACTAAACATATGCCATCGCTTTAATAATATAGATAGATAATAGGAAAGAAAAATAAATGTGAATGTGTCATGGGTGGATTCCCTTAATCGATCCTATGCGGTACTTAGCATTTCTGATCACACTAAGAAAAGCTAAGTTAGCCTACAACATGTAAGCCCTGTAACTAAAAGTTCGGGTTTAATATATAAAATTTAGGATGATTAGATAAAGTATCTGATTGAATCTAAATTATATGATGAATCTAGGAGTATTAGTAAAGTTGATCCCGTAAGTTTAAATTTAGGAAAATAAGTAATAAAATAATAGAATATTATAATATTAAATTGTAAGCATATTACCTGTTATTTATAAAAAAATACGTAAAATAAGTTCCGATAACTAACGAGTTGATAGAAATAAATTATATGTGCACTAAAAATTATAAAATAACATAAATAATATTTAGAAGTATTCACTTGTACTCCATATGTATTTATGTGTAAGTAAAAATACCTGAAATTACTTAAAATGCTGAAATATACTAAATTAATGCTAAATAATTAAAGAAAATTATAAACAAAAAATCAAGGAAAAATCATAAAAAGTAAGGAAATGTCTTGATTTGAGGCATGGCAAGCTGGGATTAAGAAAAAATAATTAATCAATCAAATAAGACCAATTAGAAAGCTAAAAAAAGAACAGATAAGGCTAAATGTCAATAAAAAAATTAAAGAAAAAATGTCAAGCGACTCTATAAATACCCTAACCTTTAACTGGAGCTCATTTGGTCAGTTATCAATAAAAAAAATTGAGAGAAATCAGAAAGAGAAAGTTAGGGTTTTCTACAAAAATTAACAAATTTAATGTGTAATTAAGGCTTAGAGAGGGAACCTATAACTAACGGTTACTTAGAATTGAACTGTCACCACCACCATACCTTACCAACACCACTTAAATTGGCCGACACCCCTAGGATCACCACTGGTGGCCGGAAGTCCATTGGATAGGTGAGTTCAATTCTTAACTCGATTTTTCTTTTAGAAAATTATGAAATTTGGTATTTTGATGTTTTTCTGTATGTAGATTTAGGAAAAAATCTTAGTTTGATGAATTTAGATTTAGAAATTTGTAGTGCTTAAGAAATCCTATAAACTTAAGCATACTTTGATTTAGAAATAAATAGCCTTATAAGTATAGTTTTAAGCTCAAATTTTTTTTTTATGCAGACTATTTGGAGGATGTAGAACAATGCTATAAAGGGATTTTTTAGAATTGAATTTTCAAAATTTTAGTTAATTTTTAGGCCTTAAAATGATGTATAAAAATGTGATTTTAGGCTAATTTAGTAATTAATTGGGTAATTACTAATTTAGTATGAAATTAGGTGTTTCAGGATGTTAGTTTCTTATGAACTATGATAATTGTAGCATTTAGAGTGTTAGATGTAATTATTAAGTGTAATATGTGAAATTGGATTTGTAATAAATATAAAATGGTAGGATGAAATTGATGATATTATAATAATAGAATTATATAATAAATCTAATACAATTTTAAATTTTAGTAATTATATGAAAAATATAAATTTTTTCTCACATTGGGAGTAAATTCGTAATTAAATGAGAATTAAGATATATCGTATAGACTAGAATACTAGTTAGAGACTGAAAGTGATATTTAGGATACCAAGTATAATATAATTAATTTTATATTATGGTTCAAAATGGGATCTTAACATTTATATATAACACCTGAAGTTGAAAGTGAATTAGAACCTAAATCAGAACCAAATTGAGAAACCAATTTCAAAATTAACCTAGAATAGATCAGAAATAAATAATATATATATGGAAAATGCAGTGAAAACATAACATAAAGTTTATATATTATAAGGATATAAATATTAAAAAAGTATTTATATTATAGGATACGCAGACCTAAGTGACTTGCGGTAAGTCGAGTAAGCTAATTGAGGACTTTAGATAAGTTAGGTTTAATATTTCGCTGTATTTTAGAGTATTATTTTAAATACTCGAAGGCATAGAATTATACGTGATTATGCTTGTAGGTAGGTATATGTACATGTGCTTGTGTGTATCTAATTTTGTGCTAAAAATTTATGCTGTGATTAGTTAATTGTTGTAAAATGAGTGGTGTAATATTGTTTGATCACCTTAAACTAAACTTAATTATAACCAGCCTAAGTACCTCAATTAGATATGCATTGCAACCCTTTAGGAGATATTTAGGATTTTCCAACGAAATACTGACACCTTCAAAAAAGATAATGCTAGGTAGTATAATGGTTTTTTATTTATCCTTAGCCAAACTAAGTGACAGGAGAGGAGGTTACGGTAAAGATAAGAGTAATGGTTCGAATGATAGTCATCGGGGAAATGGTGTCTCTAATGTATAAACCTGGGTTTGGTTTTGAGCTGTTGTATAAATATGAAAACTCCTCAACCTGGATTAGAGTATGTGAAATTGCTCTAATTTCACAATGAATTGAACTACATTGTATGATGGCAATTATGTATTGCATTGCATATAATTAATTGCTAAAACCTTGTTTGCATTTATTATGCATTCTTAAGTCTTTGCCCTAACATAACGAGTTGTTGGTTGCTCATAACCTTATAAATTTTCTTACAGGTACTGACCGATATGCCACAATATAATTATCCTGAGATCAGTTTCTTTTTGAAGTGCTATAGGGGAGTGAGAACCAACTAGCTGAACAATCAAGTCCCCTAATGTTTTGTTAGTACTCTTAGGTTTATGTTCTGGTCTTGTAATATGTTACTTATCAAACTATCTTAGCATGTAGATGTTTCTTAAGATTGCAAGATAGTAAAAGTATCTTTATATAATTATGACTTAAAGTTTCTAGTTATTTATAAATTTTTCCTATAATTATGAGTGAGCCGTTTTACTTTAAAGCGAGAAGTCATGGATACCTTATGTAAATCATATATGTGATAGGGATTGTGAGGTCGGTTACTATAATAGGATGCTTTACATAGCAAGACTATTGTGACTTCGCCATTTTAGGGCATAACATAACACACTCACAAGGTTTAGAGAGAGAAAGATGAGATGGAAACTCTGAATGCAAATTGTGTTCACACAAATGATTGGATGATTACAATTGAGGGAATCTCCCCTATATATAGAAGAGGCCTCTTAAGATAGATGGCTAAGATCAATTTGATCTAACGGTTACAATTAAATCTTACTTAACTTTACATTAAATACATCCACCTACCCTACCAACTATGATATAAAGAATATGAAATTCTTTAGAATATTCTGGATACTTTGGAACCTTATAGATCTTTTAAAACATTTTAGATTATCTAGATTTAGGCTTGAACGAACTTCATGGGTTTAGGCCCTTCTAAATAAGTCCATGACATTTTCCCTTGCTTAATCCGACAATGCTCTTGTTGCATTTTCTTCATGGAACGTTTGAATATTGTCCTTTAACTACCATAGTGCCTCAATAGGTTCCTAACTGGCTTTGCTTTTTGGCTTCCTTTCCATATAACCACATATTCATGTCTAAGGGAGTGGCCTCGTCCTCTTATGTATCTATTCGTAATAATCTCTTCAATTTCTTCATAGTACGACTCTCGAAACCCAACTGAAGCCCTTTACAATACTGTTATACTTGGGTTGTTCTTATCTTTATGATACGACTTGAGCATACTATCATGGAACACCGGTTGGAATTTCAATCTTAGAGGTAACTCCAACTTATAAAGCCCCTCTCCTACATGTTTCACAATGGGAAATGATCCTTCATAATGCCTTATCAATCTTTTGTGCAACGAGCCCTTAGTTCGTTAGATCAAGTGTAACTTCACAAGTACTTGATCTCTTACTTCATTCTCCATTAGTTGGCACTTCTTCTCTAGGACCTTCTTTGTTATCTTGATAGCCCCATCTAAGTAAATTCGAGCTAAGTCTTGGCTCTCTTACTACTCTCTTGCATACTTATATGCTGGCAGACTAGACCTCATATACCCTAGTATCATTTTGGGAGTTAGCGGTTGTCTCCCCAAGATAATCTCAAAAGGTTTGTGTCCTGTTGATTTGTTCTTCTATAGATTAAAAGAGAACTGTGGCATATCTAAAACTTAGACTAATCTTGCTGATTTGCACTTACGCAATGCCTTAAGTAAAGCTCCACTAATGCATTCAACCTTTTCATTTGTCCATCCGTTTGTGGATGAAGGCTAGTAGAAAACTTTAACTTAGAACCCATAAGCTTAAATAGCTTCGTTTAGAATTACCGATGAAACGACCATCCCTATCACTTATAATGTTTCTGGGTAAGCCTTATCAAGCTTTTTTTTTCTAGTTTTTATAAATTAGCGTTCTTTAAACTAATCAATATTAAACTCTACTCGTTTAATAAATCCTCAATTAAGGTTTAAAGAAAATCGGTTTTTCAACTTTGAAAATATTTTTGGAGCCACCACCTAACTAGAGTTAGGGCTAAGGGTTTAAAACGGCTTAAAGAACCAAAAAAACTGGTCTAAGGGTCAGAATTTTTAAACCCTTTACGGGTACCATTGCCTTTCCAATTTCAAGCCTAATCCCTTAAAATCACCTTTCAATAATTATCTTAGAAAAAATAAAATTTAATCATTGATTAACGGATTTAAATAAATTAAAGTGGAAAAATCGTTTCTTTTTTTTTACGTTTTTTACTATTGCTCTGTAAGTGTTTACGTACCTATTATTTAGAATTAGACACAGATAGTTCTTTTCATGAAAACTTTAGCGGGTTGATTTATTTTAATTTTTAAAAACCAAATGGATTTACATTTTAAATTAATTTGAGTTTATTTAAGAAAACGTTAAAGGGTCCTAAAGTCGGTTTGATTTGAAAATTATAAAAAAAAAAGACCCTAATTTTGAAAAAGGTTAATTTTGTTTTGTCTTTATTAAAAATCTATTTTCTAGGTGGCAAAATACGATTTATTAATCTACTTTTATTTTTATTATTATTTTTTACTTTTATTTTATGGTCCTAAGTCTTAGTGGAATAAACTAATGCGTCCCTTCTTCTTTCCCTTTTTTTTTTCTTTTTCTTTTTATCTTTTTTTTTTTACATTTTAAATACATGAGTAATAATAAAAAAAGAAAATAAAAATATATATTTTTTAAAAAAATAGCAAATCGAGTAAGCTCGGGTTGACTTTGGTTGGCTAGGTCGGCTTAGGTTGGCTTTAGTCAACTTGATTGGCTTGGGTCGGCTTTGGTTGGCTCTGGTTGGGTTCGATTAGCTTGGATTGACTCTGAAAGTCAAATTAAAGTGTTGAATCTAGGGTTTTTGGGTATCAGGAATTTGATGGTGGTGGTAGTTTTCGTTGAAAACCATCGTGAAGGATGTTATCCTAAAGAGAGAGAGAATTGTACTAGAGAGAGAAAGTGTGTGTGCTCTTTGAGAGATTGTTGTGCTTTTATGCCTTGAAAATGAAGAAAAATCCTTATTTCTACTGTAAGTACAAAGCTTAAGCTAAGAAAGTAGGGAAAATTGAATTAAATCGTTGAAATTCATCAATGGGTATTGACCCAAAAAATAATTTTTCCTTCATTTTTTAGCTCAATTTTAATTGCATAAACGATTGAATTTGGACGAGTTTTTAGTTTAATTCAAAACTACGCTGTGCATAGTGTGGGATTTCATTAAAAACTTGGGTGTTAGTATTCGAGAAATGCCTGCAAATTGTCCTTAAATATAGCTCATCAAGTTTGGAAAAAGACTAGAAGAAAACTGGAAATAGGGAGAAAAATTAGAAGAAGATAGGGGCACTGATCACATGCAGGGCACGCGCCATGTACCCCCAAGCATGCATGCGATGCACGAACACATTGCAAAAACAAAGTGTACGCAACAATGCACCTTCTATCTCCTTTTCTCGATTAGGGCTGAGCCCTTTTCAAAAGTTGCGGACCAATTTATTTTCATAAACTAATTATTATATATTTAATATTTACATAAGAATTAAATATTATAATTGAATACTAAAATAAAAATCCTATCTAAAATGCACATTGAGCTCTTATTATTACTTTTATATATACTTTTTCCTTTCAAAAAAAGAAAAGGGCACTTTATGCTTAACGCGATTTGAACTTCAAATCTCTAGCTTAATGTAATGCCAATTATAAGTACTTATTCATTAGGCCATTAATTTGTGCATTGTCCATATGTACAATTAAATTGTACATAAATACAAAGTTTACTTAGGCTAGATTGATATCTAAGCCCATACCAACGTCCTTTTCTCATTTTATCTAAACTAAAGGTTCCATTTTATTAATTTATTATTTTCTAAAGTTCATAAATTCTCTATTTTTCTATTTTTTGCATTTCTTACTTTTTTGGTTTTTCTTAAATTTTCTATTTTTTTGTATTTTTTCTAAATTTCTTATTTTTGGATTTCTTAAATTTTCTATTTTTCTACATTTCTTATTTTTTGGGTTTTTTTCTTATTTTTTTCATTTTTTCCTAATTTAGTACCCTTTATATTATTGTAAAAATAAATAAAAAGAGAACAAAAATTAAGTATCTACAGCTGCCCTTTTTTGTAATGAAGTTTGAATAAAACTTTACCATAAAGGTAAAAGAGACATTATTTTTACCTTAGGGGTGACTTTGACTTAAGAAGCGCAACAACTAGCTAGCTATCCTAAACTTGATCTGTCAGGGATTTAGTGAAAAGGTTAAAGAGAGAGGAGGCACTCTTAAAGTTGAAAAGAAGGATTGAAGCCTAGTCGTGCCCTTTTGGGCTCATTAACCCAGGCAAACAAGTGAAGCGCTCCTTAAGCTGGCTAAGACCCTAAAGAGATGTTGAAGACTTAGTCGTGCCCCTATGAGCTAACTAATTTAGGTGGGAGCATTTCTCGAGTATTAGAATCCTTAAGCTAGAATCAATCTGGAAAACCTGGTCGTACCCTTCTGGGTTCACTAACTTAGGCGGGAACGTCTCTCGGGGACTAACAACCCTAAGCTGGGATCGATCTGGAAGACCTGGTCGTGCCCTTTTGAGCTTACTAACCTAGGTAGGAATGTGTTTCGAGGACTAGCAACCCTAAGTTAGGATCAATCTGAAGAACCTCGCAACACCCTTTTCGGCTCACTAACCTAGGCAGGAGTATCTCTCGAGAAATAATAACCTAAAGCTAGGATCGATCCAAAGAACCTGGTTGTACCCTTCTAGGTTCACTAACTTAGGTGGGAGTGTCTCTCGAAGACTATTAACCCTAAGTTGGGATCAATTTGGAAAACTCGGTTGTACCCTTTTAGGTTCACTAACCTAGGCGGAAGCGTCTCTTAAGGACTAGCAACTCTAAGTTAGAATCGATCTGGAGAACCTGGTCATGCCCTTCTGGGCTCACTAACCTAAACAAGAGTGTCTCTTGGGGATTAGCAACCCTAAGTTAGTCTATCCGATGGGCTTATTAAATGAATATTGGTGAAGGAAAGTGCTTTGAGGGCTTACTAAGAGAACTTAGTGAAGAGAAGTGCCCTATAGGCTCGTTACGGGAAATAAAAAAAGAGATTAAGTCATGATAGTGCCTTCAAAGGCTGGCTAAGTACCAAAAGATAATGTAGAAGGTGAACGCCTTATGGGCTAGCTCAAAAGACTATTAGGAGTAAGAATCGTAAAAACTAGTCATAGTCTAAATGCAATTGCAATGTTCAAAAACCAACATGCTCATATTGTATGAAAGTACTTACTTGGTTTTATGGATAGTGCCCAAACTGTCAAACCTTTTCTTGAAAAGTCCCATAAAAACCATCTAACTCATTCTTTGATCATTTGTTGTTAACCCAACTAATTTTGATATAGAACCTTTAGGATATTACTAGCTCTTTTAGAGAAATAATAGAAATTAACCAATGCAAAATGCCACGTTTTTTTCTTTTGGGAACTTTTATGAATCAAAGCCCTTATTCTTGACTAATAAATATCTGTTGTGATGTGATTGCTTATCTAGATTTCGTATTTCCTTGAAAAATAGACAATAAAAACTTCCTGTCGAGGGGGATTAATCTATAATAAAGTATTCTAAAGAGTTTTGTCAATTACCAATGTCCTAGATCTCGCTTCTCAACTTCTCTCATGTTTTCAATGTATGGGTTTGATTAAATAGAGTAAAGGGAGTTAACATTTTAACGGAGTGGGTGGTGATTCCAACATCGACAACTGCTAAGGATACCAACTTTGCTTGTAGATAATGAAAATTAGACCACAATGACATTCAAAATGATTGCTATTTTCGTATTTTGAGCAAAAATTTCCATTGACTTCTCATGGATAGTACAACTTTACAACGTCAGCAATTATAGGGTTTCTCAATTCTAGACCATCCATTTGAGACAAAATTAAAGCCCCTCCTAGTAATACTTGCTTCACAACATAAGGGCTTTTGTAATTGGGAGAAAATTTTCCTCTTGAGTCTTGTACGTTGGGGAAAGCTTTTCTTAATATCATATCACCTTCTTTGAAGTTCCAAGGTCATACCCTTTTGTTGAAAGCCCGAGCCATTCTTTGTTGATAACACTAATTATGATACAAGGCTATTAATCTTCTCTCATCAATCAAATTTATCTATTTGATGCATTTCTTTTCTCAATTGGCTTCTTCCAATTGGGTTTCTGATAGTACTTTGAGAGACGGGATCTTAACCTTTACTAGTAACACCACTTCAATGCTGTATACCAAAGAGTAGGGTGTTGCCCTAATCGATGTTCTATTGGAAGTTTGATGGCCATAAGTGCAAATGGTAACATCTCATACTAATCTTTATATGTAACAACCATTTTTTTTTATGATTCTTTTAAGGTTTTTATTAATTGCTTCAACGATTCCCTTCATTTGGGGTCAATAAGGGGTAGAGTTTCTGTAAATGATTTTGAACTATTAGCACAACTCTGGCATAAGCTTATTGATAAGATTAGTATCATTTTTAGTGATGATTGTTTCTGGGGTCTCATATCAAACTAGGATATCTTCCATGATGAACTTAACTACGACCCCTTTAGTAACACTTAAGTATGATGAGGTTTCAACCCACTTGCTGAAATAGTCAATGGTAACCAATACAAAGCAATGCCCATTGGATGCTTTTGGAGTAATTGGGCCAATGATGTCTATTCCCTATATTGAAAAAAGTTATGGTACCAAGAATGTGTATAATTCTTGAGGCAAGGCATTTATCTTATTTGCATAAACTTGGCACAAGTGACAATGCCTAACGTGTTTGATGTAATTGCTCTCCATTGTTTATTAGTAATACCCTAGCCTTGTAATTTTCTTAGCTAGCATATAGTCATTCATGTGAGGGCTAAATACTCCTTTGTGTATTTCTTTCGTCGACATCTCGGCCTCCTTGTTGTTTACATACCTTTAAAGTGTACTGTCAAAAGATTGCCAATATAAAGTGGACTCGCTTATTAAGAATTGGATAGTTAATCTCCTAATCATCCTTCTGTCTTTTTTCTCGGCCTCTTCAAGGTATGTGCCTTACTGTAGGAATATTTTAATATCATGGTACCATGGCTTTTTTCCCTTCATACCCTCAATTACCAGACAAAAGGTAGGCTTGTCTTCGGTTTCAATAGTGAGGGGTTGATTCTCAACTCCATAGAATATTTGGGTCATAGATGTTAGAGTGGCTATGGCATCGGCAAATTGATTTTAAGTCCTCGGTACGTAATTGAAAGTGATTTCTTTGAATTTCTCCATCAATTCAATCAAATACTGGTAATAAGTTACCTATTTGAAATCTTTCATCTTGTATTCTCCCCAAACTTAGCCGATAATGAGTAAAGAGTCCCCATACACTTCTAATTCTTTAATATCTTTATCTAGGGTCATTTTGAGTCCTATGATGCATGCTTCATATTCAGTAATATTATTGGTGTATGGGAAAATGAACCTTATAGTCATAGGGTACTGCGTGCCTTTAGAGGATATTAGTATTGCCCCAATTCCACACCCAGATACATTAGCTGCCCCATTAAAGAACATCTTCCATTTTGGTGGTTCATCATCTTCTCCCTTATCAGAGCTTCCTTCGACTGCTTAGATATTTTCATCGGGGAAATTGACTTATACCTCTTGAGCGGTATTATTAAAGAGATTTTTTGCTAATTGATTTACTAGAGCTTGCCTTTTGATTGAATTCCAGTTTACGTATGTAATGTCAAACTCTGATAGTAACATTTACCATTTTGAGATTCTACCAATTAGGGCTAGTTTGTCTACTAAGTACTTCAGGGGTTCGTCGTTTGTCTACTAAGTACTTCAGGGGTTCGTCGTTTTAGCAATTCGACCTGGTAATAGAGCATATATTGTCTAAGCCGATGCATTACCCAGACAAAAGAAAAATAGGTTCTTTCAACTTCTGAATATTTCTGTTTGTATTTAGTAAATTTCTTGCTTAAGTAATATACAACCTATTATTTTCCTTCTTTATCCTTCTGGCCAAGCATACACCACAAGGATTCTAGCAATATTGTCAAGTATAGAAATAAAGGCTTCCTAAATTTAGAAGTTATCAAAATTGGAGGGTTCATAAGGTACTCGTTGATTGTTGTTAAGGCTTCCTTACATTCTTCATCTTAGTTTATCTTGGCATTCTTTTTCAACGATTTAAACAAGGGATGACATTTTTTTGTGAGTTAAGATATAAACCGGGCTATATAGTTCAAACAGCCCAATAAACCTCTGATTTCTTTGAATGTGTGTGGAGGGGGCAAACCAACTATTGCTTTGACTTTATCATGGTCCACTTCAATACTCCTTTAGCTGATTATAAAACCCAACAATCCCTGAAGTCACTCCGAAGGTATACTTCTCTAGCTTAAGATTTAATTGAAATTTTCTCAACCTATTAAATAATCTCCTCAAATCATCTACATAATTTTCTCCTTCATTAGACTTTGCAATCATATCATCAACATATATTTCAACTTCTTTATGCATCATGTCGTGAAAGATTGCAACCGTGACTCTTTAATAAGTTTCCTCGGCATTTTTGAGTCTGAAAGGAATTACTTTATAGTAAAATGTGCCCCAAGTTATAATAAATGTTGTCTTAGCTTTATCTTCTTTGGACATTTGAATTTGATTGTATCTAAGGAACCTATCCATGAATGAGAAAAGATGGCTTTCGGTCGTGTTATCAACTAAGACGTCAATATAAGGCAAAGAGAAATTGTTTTAGGGGTTGCTTGGTTGAGATCTAAAAAATTCATGCACACTCTGACTTTTCTGTTCTTCTTCATTACTAGCACAATGTTAGCTACCCACTTAGGATAATTATATACTTCAATGAAACTGACCTCCAATAACTTTCTGACTTCTTCCTTAATTTTCAACAAGATATCTGGTTAGAATCTCCTTAGCTTCTATTTCTTAGGTTTGACATCTTCTCTCGTGGGTAAGCGGTGAACCATGATTGATGGATCTAACCCAGGCATGTCTTCATAAGACCATGCAAATACATCTTAGCATTCAGATAGTAGTGCAGTCATTTCTACCTTTTGTTCTTCGTTCAAATTCCCTCTAATTTTCAATGTTTTGGTGTTATCATCAATCCCAACATTAATCGTCTCAATTGGCTTGTCAATGGAAATTCTTCTTATTTCGTGTTTTTGCTAATTTTCTTGCACGTCACTGTGGTCATTGAAATCATTCCCAACAACTAACCTAATAAGGCCGTAAGTGATCAATATTTTTGTCACCTATGTACACAAGGTATCGATGGCCTTTATTCGAAGCATTGATCTGGGAAAAAGAAAAGTATGTAAAGGAAAGAGTGTAAGTAAGGAAGAAGTGAATAGAAAGGAGATAGATTCTTATTTAGAGGAAATTCTTTTGGGTACAGTATTGTAGAATAAAGGTAATTATTACAAAACTTTGTAAATTACTAAACTACGATTTATCCTTTACCCTATAGAAGACTTATTACTGTTTATAAGGATGGAGAACCAATTATTTAGGTGCTGAGACTTGTTGGATAGGCCAGCTATTTTATTTCTTTTAGAGGTGTCCTTTTTAACAGGCTTTGAATTTTGGACATTAGCTTAGATGAAAGTTTTTGACAATGGTGGGAAGTTCAGTAGGGCGTGATACAACCTGTCACCTCTTCTACCCCTAGCTTGCATTTTTTGCAACTCTTCTATTGCAATCAAGATGTAACCTAACCTATAGGTACTGAACTGGCCTTCCTTGAATTTTAGCCTCTTATCTTTCTCCCAATTAGTAATCATGCACACCTCTTCAAACATTTGAAGCCCAAAGTCCTCTTACTTCTCAGTGCCAATATAGAGTATAGCCGTTTCCTTATATATTTCGTAATCTTGGTTACCTAGAATCATTATGACCTAGCCATTAGAGATGGACTTAACCTTTTGATGAAGACTTGAAGGTATGACCCTGGCTGAATGTATCCATGGTCTTCTTAATAACAAGTTGAAGGTCCTTGGAATGTCCAAGACTTAGAATTGGATGTTGAAAGTCTGTGGGCCAATATCAACCGGTAAGTCGATCTCTCTTATAATTTCTCTTCTAGACTCATCAAAAGCCATAACTATCATCCAACTTAGCTTAATAGTGATCATATCGATGTCCAATAGATCCAGGGTAGTAAGAGGGTAGACATTCAAGGATGATCCATTGTCAATAAAGACTCTTGTTGTGATGATGTTATTTACCCTTACTATTATGAAGAGGGGCTTGATGTGTCAATTACCTTCTTCACCCAATTCCTCAGTAGAGAAAGAAATATAATCCATAGTAAGGATAAAGTTAGTGACAGACCATATTCTTTCAATCGGTATTTCGCAAGGGACTTTAACTTCCCTCAATGTTCTAAATAAAGCTTCCTAATGCGGTTCCGACGCCATCAACAAACTCATAAAGGATATTTGTCTTGGAGTCTTAGTGAGTTGATCCATTATTTTATACTCATTAGACTTGATTATTTTGGTGAAGGTAGACAATCCTTCTTCATATTCAACTGGTTCATTATTTGGCCTTTCAGCACAGTTTTCTTTTCAAGTCCTCCTTTGGGTCATAAATTCTATCAAAGCGGGTAATCCCTCCCATAAGTGAGCTTGATTGCTTTTGATTTACTACTTGGTAGTTGAGAGGGGTAGTTTTATAATTTTGGGGGGCTACAGGCATATGAAAGGTATTCTTTTTTGTTGCGAATCGTAACTAAGAACAAACAAGGCCGATTGCTAGATGGGTCTAAGCTTGCATAAAGATTGAAAAAGGATTAATGGGGAAAGTGTGAAAAGGGCAAAATGAAGAATGAAATAGTAAGCAAAACTCACAAATAGTTCCAGAGGATATGACGTACCAATGGAACTTTCGAGGACTCATCATACAATTTGATATGATACACGAATCGGTCCGATGAAGTTATTCGCCACCTAACCTTGCTCAAGGGAAAAGATAAGAGTGATGTCGAGAGTAAACAAACAATGTTTATGCAAGTGAGAAAAGTACTCAAAGAGTGATCATCTATTCTCCGTTACAAGTATAAGGGTATTTATACCCATAAGTTAGGGCAACTTACCTAAAATGGAAAAGACAAAAGGGCATTTCCTAAGGAAGTAATGTACAAGATACAAAAGGGTAAAAATGAATATACAAGAAAAATAATCATTGGTGCAATAGATTTTGCACATGATACTATACACGTGGCGATGCTACATTGACAAAGTCATTAGAAGATACGAATAAAAAAAGTTTGGATAGATGGGCTTGTCTGAGGGATGGATTAATCAATTCAAAGGATAGCTTAGTCAGTCCGAACTCTCTCTTTTGGCTTCTCTGCAAGGAATATACCGAGTAATTGGTCGGCTCGGCATTAGAAAGTAATCATCAACTCCGCATATTGTAAAAAAATGGGTGATCATACAACTCAGCATGGAGGGTGACTCGGTAAGGAAGTACTCAGCCTCGTCAAGGGTTGGTTAGAATAGAAGGATTCATCATACCAATCCCTCCAATCCTCGGGCTCGGCTGTAGGTCAGAGGTCCAATAGCTTGATTCCCATCATTCCTTTCGGGTTGTTTTGGATTTGGGATCAAATCCGAATGGTATTCGCTTAGTTCTCCATCCGGATGATATGAACAGAGGTCGACAATGTTGAAGGCGTCAGAAACCCCATAGTCCTTGGGTAATTCCAACTTGTAGGCATTGTCATTGATCTTCTGGAGGATTTTGAAAGGTCTTTCTACTTTTGTGGATAATTTGTCCCTCTTCTTGTTCAGGAACCACTCCCTATTGAGGTACAATCACATAAAGTCTCTCAGCTGAAATTGTTTAGCATACCCTTGGTCTTTTCTGGCATTCTTCTGGCAACTTGGTCGATGTGTTGAGTGACCTTGTCATAGATGTACTGAAGGGATTATGCTCTAGCTATTACGTCAAAGGCTTCTTGTATGGGCATTGGTACAGGGGTATAGTCGAGGGGAAACTTGGGATTGAACCTATAGACTATCATGAAGGGAGTCTGCTTAGTGGTGTCATTTATTACTTGATTTTAGGAGAACTCGACTACTGGCAGGAAGATGTCCCAATCAGCCAAGTTTTTGCCTACTGTAGCTCAGAGCAATAACCCCAAAATAAGATTAACCACTTCTATTTGGCTGTTAGTTTGAGGGTGAGATGAGGTATTGAAGAGTAATTTGGTTCCTAGCTGATACCACAGGGTTCTCTAGAAATGGCTTAAGAACTTTGGGTCTCTATTAAAGATTATACTTCTCAGCATGCTATGTATCTGCATAATCTCTTGCAAGAAAAGAGAAGCAATAGCTGAAGTGTCGTTAGTCTTAGTACAGGGCACGAAGGGTGCCATCTTATTGAACCAATCCACGACGACCATTATAAAATCTTTACTTTCGACAGTTCGTGGTAGTCCAAAAACAAACTCTATGCTCTACGGCCTCGTCAAAACAAGTAGAGGCATTGCTTTCCCTTGTTCAGCTTCGTACTTAGCCTTCTTGCATATGACACAGCTTTCGACAACTCGGTACACATCTTTCCTCATTCTCGGCCAAAAGAATAAACCATTTATCAATTCATAGGTCCTCCTTTCCCTAAAATGTTCGAAGAGACCTCCACTGTGGGCTTCCTTGACTAGTAGCTCCCTCAATGAACAAGTCAACATGCATAATTTTTCGCTTCGAAATAAGTAACCATCCTCTACATGATATTCACCTATTGTCCTCTCGTTGACGCATTACAAAATTATGGGTCTAAAGTGCAAATCCTCGAAGTATTGTTCTTTGATACTTGTAAACCCAAACAGCCTGGTTTGCAATTTTGATAAAAGCGCATGTCTCCTCAAAAGAGCATCAACAATTACGTTGCTCTTTCCCTACTTGTACTTAATTACAAAATCGAATCCTTCAAGGAATTCAACCCATCTAACCTACCGCTTCGACTACTTAGTCTGACTTCGAAGGTACCTTGGTGATTTAATGTCAGTATATATGATAAATTCTCTCAACAGTAAATAATGTTACCATACTTGCATTACTTGAACCAGTGCCAAAAATTCCTTGTCATACACGAAGTAGTTCAACTGTGGTCCTAAGAGTTTCTCATTGTGGAAGGCAATTGGTTGGCCTTCTTACATCAGGATAATGCCTATTCCAGTGCACAATGCATCGCATTTCAACTAAAAAATTTTGTCGAAGTTAGGTAGCACTATCACTAAGGAAGAGGTCAACCTTTTTTTTATCTCGGCAAAACTTCTCTCCTCCCTTTTTCCCCATTGAAAGTTGATGTTTTTCTTTGTTTGCTCAGTAAGTAGCATAGCGATGGTGCTAAAATTCCTAATAAACCGCTTATAGAATGAAGCCAATCCATAGAAGCTTCACACGTCGGTACAAGTAATGGGAGTCGGCCACTCGACAACTGCACGGATCTTCTCATCATCAACTCGTAAGCCTCCTCCACTGACTACATAGCTTAAGAATACTACTTCCTCTTGGCAAAAGCAATATTTTTTTAAATTATTGAATAATCTCTCGGCACAGAGGATATCCAGGACTACTTTGAGATGTTCACAGTAACTCGGTATGTCAGCATTATAGGCAAGGATGTCATCTAAGTACACCACTGTAGACACCTAATTTTTGCCCCTTTGTAGTTCTAATTTTTATTTTTAAAGGTCTTAATTCAAAAAATAAAAATAACAAAAAAAAATTAATAAAAGATAAAAATAATAAAAATTTAACAAATGATGAAAATACCAAAAAAATAAAGAAAAGAAAAAAAATTATTATTATAAAGAGTTTTGTAGATTTTTAGGAAATAAATTAGAGTCATTAGTTTTAGTTTAGTTAAAAAATTTTATTTTAGGGAATCGGATAGTTTAAATATAATTTAATTGTACTGAATGTCAAGGTATAGGCCAACGGCTTAACGAATAAGTATTAAAGTATCGAGGCGAATTTAGTTTGAGGGTGACATGATTTGGAATGATATGATTTAGAGTCAATAAAAACACACACGCCCTAAAAAATAAGGGGGGAGAAAAAACAGAAAACAGGAGGCTGAACTCCATCTTGATACAGCAATCATCCAGTCCTCGCAAAACAACATACAGCACGTCTAATCAACGACCGACAATCGCAGCAGCAAAAACCATTCCGAATGTAGACCACAATCAACCTCTGACCGCACTTCACTGCAGCGTTTACATGTCCATAGCTATACAACTGCGCGGCGACTCTCTCTCACCATCCACATTCATATCCACGACTCATGCAACCCCTACAAACAACAGCCAAATTCCCAGACAGTAACAACCACTCCACCGAGGACCTACACTCTCTATCCATGCACAGCCATTGTCCCAACATCAAGCAACTAGCCTAACTCCACCGTTGCAGTGAGCCCATCTCCAACACACTCTGGATCAACCTCCACCACCCCTCAATTCGCCCGACAACAGTCCACACATCACTCACCACACACCCACACGCTTGGAAACACACTGAAGAGTAGCAGCGAAGATGGCAACTAGTACACAGCCTCCTGAATCAAGTTCCAAGCACTCCCCTCACCGATCACACACGTGCACTGTCTGCTGTTTACACCACTACACATCCGATCACACCAAGCATAACATACGTTCTGCGCACACATCCACTCATGTGCAACACACGCACGCACCGCCCGATGCAGACGAGCATACACTCGCGCACCATCCTCGCTCGCCCATATACAGCAGACTGCTCACTCTCACTCATTCCCATCCTTCTTCATTCCCCACGTACAGAACGGATAGGAGCGGTGACGGCCACACTAGCAGTAGCTTTGACACTCTGTCATTGCTAACATCACAACAACCATGACACTCTCACTTCGCACCTATGTGGCCATCCTCCTTGCAATCCTCACCCCCAGGGACACTGCATCGCCAAGTACGACTGCCCACTGATCAGTACCGTGCAGCAATTATACAACCTCCCACGTACTTCACTGCACAATGCACACCGAGCCGAACCCACCGTCACTGTAGCAACCCTTGCCACGTCTTGCCCGTTGAGCAGCTGCAATCAACACGCGCACACTTCACTATAGGAACTCCAATTACAGCTCAATGACGACCACACGATCAATAACGCTGATCAATACTGCGTGTCCACGACTGACTCCCCTACACTGCTTCAGCCGAACAAACTAAGTTTAGGTTTGTTTTCTGATGATAATATATATAATATATTATTATATTTATTTATGTTATTTTTTTGTTTAGTTAGTTATTATTATTTTGATTAGCTAGCTAGTTAAGTTTATAACATATGACACATATATTTATATATAGTTATTTTTAGTATTAAGTTTTTTTTTTTAGAATTCCTCACATAGAAAGTTACTTTTTTATTATTTATTTTTATAAAAATTAATAATATTTTTTTTTAAAATAGGATTGTTAGAGCATTTTTTTTTAAAAAATAACAACACTCAAATGTTAAGACCCTTTAGATTTTTTTAATAAACCGAATAAATTAAAAATATAAACTTGGGCAGTTTTCAAAATTAAAACCAATCAACACATTAAAGATTTTTTTAGAGAACTATGATCGTCTGATCCCAACTAGCGGGTACGTAGACACTTTCGAGGCAACGATAAAATATGTAGAAACTTAGGTTTTTTTATTTTTTCTTTAAAAATATTATAATTAGAAGAATAATCTTAATTTCGGTAAATAGATAGTGGTACCTGTTAAGGGTTTAATAGGTTAGCCTCCGAACTTGGAACCCTCTGGTTTTTTATTTAAAATTGAAATAAAAAACCGGTAGCCAAATCGCAATCAATCCACCTAATTAATTACGGTTTCTTTTTCTTTTCCCGACTTCGGTTGGGTAGCAACTCCAAAAAATTTTCTAAATAAAAAATTGAAATTTCTCAATTTCTTTAGTCGAGGATTAATATTAAATGGGTTAGGGTTTAGTATTAATCAGGAAATGAGAAATTAATTTTAAACAAAAACCGAAAAATTAAGCTCGACAACCACAACACACTTCCCCATGAGATGTTTCGGTACATGGTTTATAAGTCTCATGAAAATGCTCGAGGCATTCGACAAGCTGAAGGGCATGACCATCCATTCATAAAGTCCACATTGAGTCTTGAATGCAGTCTTCCACTTATCGCCTGGCTTTATGCGAATTTGATGGTAACTAGACTTAAGATTAATCTTGTTGAAAATCTTAGCTTCACTGAGGTCATCCAACATGTCCAAGCTTAATACAATTCTAGAGTAGACTACTAAGGTCAGATGCCGAGTAGACCTGATGATGGTTGAGGCAAGATCAAGGCTGATGAGCCCAAGGTCAGGAAGGACCAAGGTTAAAGGTCGGGAAGGAAGACTCCAGAGATTAAGTACTTCAAGTGTCTTGGTTTTGAATGCATGGTTAGTTAGTGCCCCAATAGATATGTCATGACCATTAAGGGAGACAAGCTCCAATTCGAAGTGGAGCACTGGTGGAGGAGAAGATGAAGTAGGAGTTAATTAGCTGTTGGAAGAATTCTAAGAAAATTCTAATGTCGTTACCCCACTTGAAATAGGACTTAAATATTGTTTTGTCGTACGACGATCTCTCAATTTTTATCTAACGAAAATCAGCAGAAGAAAAACCTCTTTCGTATAAACTGTCGAGTGAATGTCAAGCTTTATATATTAATCATTGAAGGAGGGAGTTATACCAATGATAGCACAGGGAGTAGTTAAATCCCTGAAATTATCGACTTACCCTTAGTGATAGATATAAGGACGAAATGTTGCGTGACGTCCTACCCATGTGTGCCTCACATATCTTACTTGGCTAACCCTGGCTATTTGATTTAAGAGTATTGCATGATGGATATAAGAATACTCATATGTTCCAAAAAGACGGAAGAAGCTTATATTAACCCTAATGAGCCCTAAGGAAGTGCAACAGTTGTAAGAAAAGATTACAAGATCATTGTAGCGAAAGTCCTTAGTAATTTTCCGATCCCAATTTTCCAAAGATGCTAAGACGGAAGAATGTATGCTCTTGTTAGTCAAGAAACTTCTAGAGTTAAGAGAGGTTAGAGCTTTACCTACTAAGGTGTGGACTTTACTATAGGAGTATGCCAACTTATTTCTTGCAAAGACGTTGAGAGGTTTACCACCAATTAGAAGTATAGGCCATTGTATTGACCTTCAACTTGGAGCTACTCTGCTTAACCAATTTACCTATAGGCTCAACCCTAAGCAAGCTGCCAAGTTGATGAGTTAATTGTCCGAGAAAGCATGAGTCCCTATGTTGTACCGGTGGTCTTGGTGCCAAAAAAGGATGGCTCATGGAGAATATGTATTAATAGTCAAACAATCAACAAAATCATTGTCAAGTATCGATATCCGATTCTACAATTAACTGATATGATTGATGGGTTGCATGGTGCCTAAGTTTTCGAAGATTGATCTTAAAAGTGGTTACTATTAAATACGAATGAGACCTAGAGATGAATAGAAGACTGCTTTCAAAATAACGGATGGTCTGTTTGAATGGATAGAGATGTCATTTGGTCTAACAAACACGCAGAGTACTTTTATGCAACTCATGAATCATGTCTTAAGACCATTAACTTGAGATCTAGGTATTGATATCCTTTATGCCAAGATGTTATTCGGCAATCTGAAGAAGTATATGTTATACCTGAGCGAGGTAGTATTCCCCAGCTATATTGTTTCTGGAGGAGGTATTAAAGTTAACGACAAGAAGGTTCCAGTTATTCTTAAATGACCGATGCTGACTAGTGCTGCTAAAGTAAGGAGTTTTCATGGTCTAGCTTCGTTATACAGAAGATTCATTCAAAACTTTAGTTCCATAGTTGCCCCATTAATCAAGTTAACCAATAAGAACTCTAAATTCACTTAGTCCAAGAAGGCTCAAAGGAGTTTTGATGAGATTAAGACTAGGTTGACTTTAGCCCCAATATCCGTCCTGCTTAACTTTGAGAAAGTTTTTAAACTAGAATGCGATGCATATGGAGTCAGCATTAGAATTGTTTTTATGTAGGAAAGCCAACCAGTTGCTTATTTCAATGAGAAGCTTAGAGGAGTTACATTGAATTACTTGGCATATGATAAGGAGTTTTATGCCCTTGTCAAAGCACTTCAAAACTGGCAACACTACTTACTGCCGAGAGAATTCATCATTTACATAGACCATGAATCTCTTAAGCACCTTAAAGGATAGCACAAACTTTCTCAACGTCATGCTAGGTGGGTTAAGTTACTAGAAGCTTTTTGCTATGTCATCCAATAAAAGAAGGGAAGTACCAATATTGTAACCGAAACTCTCTCTTACTGACATGTACTTACCACCACTTTATAGGCTATGGTACTTAGGTTTGGCACCCTACCTAATTAACATGAACATGATCCGTATGTTGGGCCCTTAATGGTCAAATGCAACATAGGAGGAGTAATAGAAGGGTTCTATTTAAGCCAAGGGTTTTTTATGAAGGGTAAACAAATTTGTATGTCGAGTCCTTCTGCTAGGGAATTACTTATTCGAAAAGCCCATCCTAGAGGCTTAGCCGACCACTTTAGTGAGAAGAAAAAGACTAAGTTGCTAAAAGAATATTTCTATTGGCTTAGGATGATGATGGATGTATGTCAAGTACTTAAATGATGCTAGGTATGCAAACTTGCCAAGGGAAAGAAGGAACCGTATGGAGAGTACACACCTCTGCCTATACCTAAATGGCTATGAACCAATCTAAGGATAGATTTCATGCTCAGCCTACCCAAAACACCGAGAAGACATGATTTTGTGACGGTGGTGGTCGATCGGTTCCACAAGATGAGTCGTTTCATTCCCTGCTATGAATCTAACGATGCTTTTATTTGTTGCTGATCTCTTTTTATAGGAGATCGTATGGCTGCATGGAGTACCAAGGAGTATTATGTCCAATCGTAATTTAAAGTTCTCGAGCTTCTTCTAGAGAACCTTATGGAAGAAGCTCGATACTAAGCTCATGTTCAATACTTCTTACCACCCACGAACAAATGACTAGACAGAAGTAGTAAAGAAAATAGTTGGCAACCTTCTTTGAGCTACTATTGGGAAGAATCTACATTATTAGGACTTATTCCTACCCATCAATGAGTTCGCTTACAACCGCACCACTCATATTTTAATAGGAAGGTCACCTTTTGAGGTCATCTATGTTATACCATGAATAGAAGGAATCATAACAGTCTTTCCGTATAAACTAACCTAAAATAGAAGCTGACCTTATAGCTACTATTGTAGATATAGTCTACACAAGGCATACACAACTCAACCAGCTTGAAGTATCCATATTGATACCTATAAATGATCAAATTTGTGGTATAGCTTTACAAAATACTTGTTTTATATAACTTATTATCTCATAACACGACAGTCCTTACATAAACATCCTATATCCAGAGTTATAATTTACAATCAAAGTTTACCAAAAATTATAGGTTTTGAAGTCTATTTACAATTAGATAGGAAACAAGTGGGCGTCTCAAGGAATTCCTAATTACTTTCCTTAAAACTTAAAAGTAAAGTCAAAAGTCTAGATTTAATGGATTCCTTGTTCCTCGCTTTCTCGGCCAACAACATAGTAACCTGGAGGTAGTGGTATCTGAACATATCGATCTTTACTTATCACCTGTTAAAAAGTCTATAGGGATGTGGGTACAACTAGCTCAGTAAGTAAGACAAAGTCAGAAGAGTACCAAACAATCACAAGTAAGGTTATTAAATGTGATGAAATGCAATGCAATCAACCATTTGAAACATCAAATAATGTTATCTAATCCATTAAGAGGTTAAAGAAATTATATCTACTTCAACTTGGATTGAAGAGTTTTATCGCAACTTAAATCAGACCAAACCTAAGCTTATGTAATGGAGAACGCCCTCCTTCTGTGACCATCTTCGAACCACGTCTTCTACCCTTACCACAACCTCATCGTTTGTCATTTAGTTTAACTAAGGATAAGGAAAGGACCATTTCAACGATCCTCATCCAAGGGAATTGATATTTGGCCTAACACTCCTAATCGTTTCCCTAAATGGTTGTTATGCATATCCAGTTTTGTTGCAGTTGAATCATTATTAGTTGTAATTGAATCATTATTAGTTGTAATTAGGGGTAACCAAACAAGTTCATGCAATACAGAATAGATGCAATCATGTAGAATAGTACACTAAGGAGTTCAACTCTTGTTACAATCGAATACTAATCACACGCACGGCATACACACAAACAACTAGTTAAAACCACAAATAGAAGTACTTTTAAGTCTCTAGATACTCTAATACAGTATCTCAATAAGCGGTAAAGCTATGATCTTAACTTACTTGTTCAGATGCTTACTACGGAAGATTTGGGTTGTCAACGGCCTAATCACTAAGAGACCCTAGTCTTTATATATATAAAACCCAAATTTAATTTTTGGAATAGTTACAAAAACATTAGGATTCTATCTAAAATAGTTAATAATATATGTAATTATATTATTATGTAAAATATATCATTTCGATTATATCGAAACGTACTTTTAATTGGTTAAATCACGTTTCAATTACAGTAGGGTTATCGTAATACGTAAATTCTCATAATATTATAGAGATATAAGTTATATTACTTAGGATCATTTGATTTTAGTAAAAATGGTGTCATTAGGTTTATACAGACTTAACGACACGCATTACTAGTCCTATTTCTAAAGATAACTTCTAACAAGTAATTCAAATTTCTAACACAATTATATATATATCTAAATAAATATTATCATATTATGTGTATTTCACGTTATTAAACTATATTTTATACAATTTGTCAATATAACTCTATAATATGGATATTATGTAATCCTAATATGCATATAACATATTACTGTCGTCCAAATATCATTAAATATATTAAGAATATAATTTTTATCAAATCTGACCAGTACACATATAGATAATGTTTATTTAATTATTTATCACCTTTTAGCTTATTATTATTAAAAACGAATCCTGATTCATAATTTAAGCTATTTTACTAAGTAAATTTATAATAAATAGCTCAGATCACTAAATAATTCTTCAAAAATTTCTATAGACTGTTAAAAATATGGGAAATTTATTCATCACTTGGTTTCATGTTATTGATTTATCATTTATATGCTCGAAATTACAATTTTGCCTTTGAATTACGTTTAATCACCTAAATATAATCTTTTTACACAAAATTATTTCCCACTTATTCTGACATCATTATAATTCACTAGAAGTTAGTATGTGTCACTTTCATCAATTAATTTCACAAAACCTATTTGTTTCGCATTTTTTACCTTAATTATAGCTATTTTTAGAGATAAAAATTACAATAAATAGTAAAAATAAATGAATAAAAAATCGAGTTATATAGAAATTATCTATATATCATGTATATTCTACACAAAAAAATTAAGCTAGAAACAATATCATTTGATACATTTATTTTGAAAGTCAAAATTCAAGTAAATAATAACTTTCTTAAGCAAGTGTATTAAATATTCAAAATTTTACAAAAATAAAAATATCATACAAAAACATGTATGAAATAACATAACTATAAATTTTTCCAAAATTTTCTAGGTAAGTTTAATATTTTTTTAAAAATAGATGAAGAACAAGGTAGAAATTTAACTTACTTATTCTTTGGAGATCCAATGGCTGATAGTTGAGGAGGTGGTGTCGGACTACTAAGGCGCGGGGTGGACTAGTGGTGGCTAGAGGGGCTTGTTGTCAAGTGATCGTTTGGGTTGGGTTTGGTTGCAACTCAGTGGATTTCCTTGTTTTTGTTATTTTTTCCTTTTTATTTTCCTTATTTCCCTAAAGCTTTCTATCACATCCCTAAATTGTCAGGTTGTTAAATATTGCACGTTTGGAGTCCCTTCCCGTTTATAATGTTTAATGTCAGCTAAAGTGGATTTCTTTCCTAATTTTTTTTTTATCTTTTTTTTCTTCTCATTTCGAAGGTAGAGGTGTCCTCTTGCTATTAAATTGGTAATGAATCGTTCTTTCAGATTGCTATGGAGTTGCCACGATAATTCTCTAGCTAATTCTAAGTTTGATTCATCCATTAGATAATTTATTTATTTATTTAATAGTATTATATGTATATTATGCTAATATTTTGTAAATTTGTTAATATACGTATATATAGATCCTTTACGTGTATCATCCGTAATACGTAATTATACACATATAATTATGTCTCTAATATATCTTTTATATTTAAAATATATTCTCTACTTATTTTTATAAATTCAACATATATTATACATAATTATGTAATTTCGAATTAAATTACGGCTATAATTATTGTATATATCGAGTATACTCATAAAAATACGTGTTTATTACTATAGTAAATTATACCATATTAACTCATTTTATAGCTTAATTAACTTATCTCTAAGTTTCCGTTGTATTTAGAGCTTCTAATTAATTTTGTACTATGTTAAGTAATCATATTTCTAGGAGCAAAATTGAATTTTGCATTATTATTTTCAAAATCTAACTTCACTGGATCATTTTAACTAACTTTCCTATCTTATTCATAAAGTTTATGCTCAATCGAATAAGTTTTCCCTGAAGACCCTAAATTTAGATTCAGTTGTCCTAAACACAATTTTAAGGGCTCACAATTTATGGACTTAACTCAAACTTTCCCTTAGACATGGTTATTAGCATAACCTCTTAAGGAGAAAGTCAGTCCGACTTGCAATGCACATTGAAGTTCCAGAAATTGCATTAGATGGTTGTCGAGCAACTAATCAAGACTATGGCCTGACAAAAGGAATAAGGAAGCTGAGGAAGGAGGCGAGTCATTTACAACCCAGGAAACCTTGTTTAGATCCATCTCAACAATGAGTGATTCCCAGGGAAGATGATGACAAGTTATCCCTCAAATCGGATGGACCTTTTAAGATCCTTCGACATATCAATGACAACGCCTATGAGCTTAAGTTACTAGAGGGATGCGGAGTATCTTCTACTTTCAATGTCGCCGATTTGATACCTTATGTGCTTAAAGAAGAAGAAGACCAAGATTTGAGGGCAAATCTTCAACAACCTAGGGGAACCAATAAATTGTCGACCTTTGGACCCCTTGTTCGTGCCTGTCTTTGAAGCTTATAATCTTTCACCCAAAGAATTCTCTCTTGACAACTTGCTAAGGACCAATACCAGTACACGAAAGAACAATTACTAGTGCAAAATTATAATCGAGAACAAATAAGGCCGATCGCTAAATGGGTCTAAGCTTGCTAAAAGCTTGGAAAGGAAATGATGGGGAATATGCGAAAGGATAAATGCGAATAAAAAAGTAAGCAAAAACCTATGAACAGCTCCAATGGATATGACATACCAATAAAACTTTCGAGGATTTACGATATAACTGGATATGACACACAAGATGGTTTGATGAGATTACTCACTACTTAGCCTTACTTAAGAGTTAAGAAAAGAGTAAAATTAATGTAAGCAAAATAGAGTTTACGAGAGGAAAAATGTCAGGTGTATTAATGTTCAATTTGATCTTTACAATGACAAATACAAGGGGTATTTATACCCAATAATTTTGGGCAATATGCCTAAAAAGGAAAAGGCAAAAGGGTATTACCTTAAAGAAGTAATGTACATGAATACAAAAGGGTAAAAATGAATTTTCAAGAAAAATAATTATTAGTGTGCCAGATTGTACAAGTGATCCCATATATATAGCTAGTAATACATTGTCGAGGTCGTTGAAGGATGCGGGAAAAAGAGTATGATCAAATTATTGCTTTGAGCAGGGGTAATTAAGGATTAGCTTGGGGCCTCTATCTCAGCACCTTGGTAAGGATAAGGCCGAATAGTCGGTTAGCTTGGACATGAGTGAGTACTCGAGAATGACCTGTTTGTTATCTCAGCAATCTACAGTTTGGTATTTTTTAGAGAGATGGGCAGTTATTTGGCTTGGTATACAGAGTGACTCAACAAAAAGATACTCGACTTTGGCAAGAGTCAGCTAAAGTAGAAGGATCTACGTTACTAGTCCTTCCAATCTTCCATGTAAGTTCTAAAGTTAAGCCAAGTGACCGTAGGATTGAACTTAGAATACAAAGTTTAGGGCGATCGGTTAAAGGATCCGATCAAACCCAAATTATAAACCATGGATAGAAATATTAGTAAAAATGACCCCGTAAACTTCAATTTAAGAAAATAAGTAATAAAATAGGAGATTATAAAATTTTCAAATTTTAAGTATAATAATTATTAATTATCGAAAAAGCGAAAGGTGTAATCTAATAATTAATAAATTACCAGAGATAGATTATATGTATACTAAAAATCATAGAACGACCTAAATAATAATTAGAAATGTTCACATGTACCCCACATATATTTACGTGTAGATAAAAATACATGAAATTTCTTAAAGTGGCTAAAAGCTTATTAAATAATTAAATAAAATTATTAATTAATTAAGAAAAATCAGAAAAATCTGGAATGATGTAGATTTGGTCATAGCAAGTCAGGAGTTGAAGAAGAAAAATTAGCCAATTAAAATCAAGCAACACAAAAGCCAAAAATCAAGGGAATTGGGCAATGTCATATCTAATTTAATGCATATTAATTACCACTAAGCTTTATAAATAGGTAAAAAATTTACAGAGCTCCTTTGGATAGTTAAGAATTAGAAAAAAATAGAGAGCTTCGAAAATTCAAGAGAAAAACTAGAGAAAAAAAAAAAGGAAAACTATGCAATTAAGGCTAGTGAATCAAACCTACACACCACCAACACTTGGGACCGAGTCACCACCATCACCCCACTCCAGACCCACCGTCTAGGCCGGCTGACACACTTGGACCGGAGTTGGACGGCCAAAAGCATCGAATCGGGTGATTCCCTTATCTGCACTGGTTTTGTATAATTTCTTAAAATTAGTTATTTTGCCCAGAAAATTATGAAACTTGTTATTCTGAGGTTTTATTGTATGTAGATTTAGAGAAAAATATTGATTTAGTTTAATCACGTCTGAAAATATAAGGTGTTATGCCCTGAAGTCGTAGAGTCGCAACAGTCCCACCATGTAAACCATTCTATGTTAGTAATTGGCTTCACAGTGCCTACCATAGACATGATCTACACAAGGCATCGATGACTCCTCGCTTTGAAGTAAACAGTCCGATTAACAATTAAACTACAATTATGATAAATAGTGCAAATTTCTAATAACATGTATAATTATATATATAAGTCCACAGAACTTCCCAGGAAGTTTTACATAAACATAACAGTTCACCAGATTACATAATAACTATCAGTCTTTCATTCCTAATTACATGGTCACTCTAATTACACATTATACTAAGTAACTTGATCCTCACACCCATAGCTTCAAACGAACTAACCTCTGGGTAATTGTAGAGCGACATAGTGCTTGAAGTGTTCAGAAATCAGAACCTGCAAAAAGATCTATAAGGGTATGAGCAACTACAGCTCAGTAAGTTAAATTGGAGACTCATGATTGCATACAAGCATAAACAGGGTTATCAAGCAAGTATTTTCATGCAATGCAATAATCAAGTGTCATCGCACAACGTAGTCCGGTCCGTTGTGAAATCAGAGAAATTTCACCCGCTCCAATCCGAGTTGAGGAGTTTCCATGTTATGTAGCAGTTCACAACCAAACTCAGGCTTGTGCAATGGAGACCTCGCTCCTCCCACGACTACCTTCGAACCATTGACTTTACCTTCACCGCGACCTCCTCTCCTGTCACTTAGTTCGACTAAGGATGAAGAAAAAACCATTTTGCAATCCTGCGCTATCCCTTTTGAAGGGGTCGGTATTTGGTTGGAGAATCTTATGATCCCCTAACGGGTTGCAATGCATGACATTTTCGGTTATTAGGGTCGAATAAGCTTAAATTCCATTTAAGGTGTTCAAACAATTTCATACCAATTCAATCAGTCATAAAATCACTCACATTACAAATTTAGCATGAATTCATATACATCAAATATATGCGTAAACTACTTACAATTATAATCATATACAAGCCTAAGTCTCCGAGTACTACAAAATTAGTACTCTATTACAATAAGCAATAACCCAACTTGCTTAGAATTGCTCGATCGCTGGATCCTTTAATCGCAAGCTGATGTGTCTCTGGGTATCCTATAATACAAATAGGTCTTTTTAGTAATTATAATTTATGGTTTCATATTCTAAGTTATATTTTAACTCATTATTTTCGTATATACCTATTATGTCCTAATGATTCTTTGTACTCTATTTCCGGGTTCGAATCCTAAATTAGATTTTAAATTTTGATTCCTAAACCTTAAATATGCTCGAATCCTAATGTGAAATTAATCATATTAAGCTCGAGTATCTAAATATCCTATTAGGTCTTAATTTGGTATTCTAAACTATTTGGTACACGCTAACCCTAATTGAGGTATCGGATTTATTTCCAATGGGTGAAAATCTTACATTTTGAGACATTTACTTAAAATTAAATGTTATTTCAGATTTATTATTTGTCTGATTTCTATTATAATATTATCTAAATAACCTTAATTTTTTAGATTTATTAATTTACAATTTCACATATTACTAATTTATATATTAATTACCTAATTTCCTAAATTAACCATACTTAATACTCTAAAGGCTAGGATTAGGGTTCTACATCAGAGATTGACATCCCTGAACATCTAATTAATATCTAAATCAGTAATTAACATCTTAATCACCTAATTAACCCCAAATCACCCAATTTTTCCATCATTTTAGGGCTAAAAATTAACTTAAAAATTTCAAAAATTAATGTTTTAAAAAATGGCTTCATAGCACTGTTCTATATCATATGAGCATCCTACAGAAAAAAATTGAGCTCTAAACTACACTCCTAAGCCTATTTATTTTCCGTTCTAATCATGCTCGATTTTGACCAATTTGTTAAGAATCCTATATTTTTAGACATAATTAAACTAAATTAATATTTTCCCTAAATCTACATACAAGAAAACCTCAGAATAACAAGTTTCATAATTTTCTGGGCAATATAACTAATTTTACAAAATTATTCAAAATTGGAAAATTTAAGAGACTAACCTGTTCGAAAGCTTTCTGACCGTCCAAACCCTATCCAAGGCTGTCGACCAGCCTAGACAGTGGGGCTAGAGTGGTGTGGTGGTGGCAGCTCGGTCTCAAGTGGTGGTGAGGTGTGAATTTCTCTCACTATACGAATTTGCACAGTTTCCTTTTCCTTTTTTTCTGGATTTTTTCTCGATTTTTTCAGTTTTCCTATTTTTCCCTAATGCTAAACTGTCCAAATGACTTCTGGAAATTTCCCTCCTATTTATAGATGATTTTTGTAATTATTATGCATTAATTAGACAAGACTTTGCTCAATTTCCTTGATTTTTTGCTTTTATGTTGTCTAATTTTAATTGGTTGATTTTTCTTTTACAGATCTTGACCTGCCACGACCTGATTTGGATTATTCTAGCCTCTTTTGATTTTTTTTTCATAATTAATTTTTAATTTTCTTTAATTATTTACTTAGTTTTTTGCTAATTTAGGTAATTTCGCGTATTTTTAACTACATGTAAATACAGGTGGGGTACATGTGAACATTCCTAATTATTATTTTGGTCATTCTAAAATTTTTAGTATACATATGATCTATTTTTAGTAATTTATTAGTTATTAGATTACACTTTTCGCCTTTTCGATAATTAGTACTTATTATGTTTAAAATTTGAAAATTTTATAGTCTCCTTTTTTATTATTTATTTTCTTAAATTCAAATTTACGGGGTCATTTTCACTAATATTTCTCTCAATAGTTTAGAATTTGGGTTTGATCAGATCCATTAACCGATCACCCTAAACCTTGGGTTCTAAGTTCAAGCCTATGGTCATTTGGCTTAACTTTAGGGCTTACATAAAGTTCTTAACAAATTAAGCAAAATCGAGTATGAGTAGAAGTAGAAATAAATAGGCTTAGGAGTGTAGTTTAGAGCTTAAATTTTTTCTGTAGAATGCTTAAGTGATATAGAATAGTGTTATGAAGCCATTTTTTAAAAATTAATTTTTTAAATTTTTAAGTTAATTTTTTGCCCTAAAATGATGGAAAAATTGGGTAATTTTGGGTTAATTAGGTGATTAAGACACTAATTACTGATTTAGATAGTACTTAGATGTTTAGATATGTTAATCTTTGATGTGAAAACCTAATCCTAGCCTTTAGAGTACTGAGTGTAATTAATTTAGGAATTTGGTAGTACTTATAGAAAATTAGGAATATGAGGAATTAAAAATTTAATAAATCTGAAAAATTAGGGTTATTTAGATAGTATTATAATAAAAATCAAAATATAATAAATCTAAAACAAAATTTTATTTTAGGTAATTATATAAAAATGTAAGATTTTCTTACATCGGGAATAAATTCGGAACCCCAATTAGGATTAGCGTGTACCGAATAGTTTATAATACTAAATTAAGACCTAATAAGATATTAGAATACTCGAGCTTAATGTGATTAATTTCACATTAGGATTTGAGCATACTCAAGATTCCAAAATCAAAACTAGAATCTAATTTAGGAACCGAACCTCGAAATTGGGTAGAATGAATCATTAGTAAATAATAAGTATACATGGAAAAAAAAAAGCTAAATTATAACTTAGAATGTGAATCATTAAAGTATAAGAACTAAAAAGACCTATTTGTATTATAGGATACCTAGAGACGGATCGACTTGCAATTGAGTAATCGAGCGACTGAGCAATTCCAAGTAAGTTGGGTTATTACTTATTGTATTAGAGTACTATTTTTATGGTATTCGGAGACTTATGATTGTATATGATTGTGATTGTGATTGTAAGTAGTTTACGCATGTGTTTGATGTATCTGAATTCGTGCTGAAATTTGTGGTATGATTGATTTTGTGTTATGACTAAATTGGTGTGAATTGTTTGAAAACCTTAAATGAAATTTAATCTTATTCTACTCTAATAACCTAAAATGTCATGCATTGTAACCCGTTAGGGGAGCATTAGGATTCTCCAACCAAATACCGACCCATTCAAAAGAGATAGCACAGGATTGCATAATGGTCCCTTCTTCATCCTTAGTCGAACTAAGTGACAAAAGAGGAGGTCACAGCGAGAGTGAAGTCAATGGTTCAAAGGTAGTCACGGGAGGAGCTAGGTCTCCATTGCACAAGCCTGGGTTTGGTTGCGAGCTGCGACATAACATGGAAACTTCTTAACTCGGATTAGAGCGGGTGAAATTTCTCTGATTTCACAACAGACCGGACTACGTTGTGTGATGACACTTGATTGCTGCATTACATGAAAATAATTGCTTGATCATCTTGTTTGTGTTTGTATACATTCATGAGTCTCTAATTTGACTTACTGAGTTGTAGTTGCTCATATCCTTATATATCCTTTTGTAGGTCCTGATTTTTAAATACTTCAAGTATTATGCCACCTTATAATTATCCAGATGTTAGTTCTTTTGAAGCCAGGAGTATGAGGATCAATTTACTTAGTAGTGATGTGTAGCGAGAATATCCTTTGTAGTTTGAGGATAAAAGACTGATAGTTATTATGTGAATTAGTGAACCGTTGTGTATATGTAGAATTTCTTGAGAATTCTGTGAACTTTACATATAATTATATATGTTTAATAAAAATTTGTTATATTTACCATAACTATAGTTAAACATTTAATTGGATTGTTTACTTTAAAGTGAGGGGTCGTCAACGCCTTATGTAGATCATGTCTATGGTAAGTACTGTGAGGCCAGTTACTATCATAGAATAGTTTACACGGCAGGACCGTTGCGACTCTGCGACTTCGGGACGTAACAGTTCTCAGTTGGTATTAAAGTGTAGTTTTTGTGGACTTACTTTAAAACGTCATACTTTAAAAAAAATAGATATTATAGGAATATTGAGAGTGAGTAATATTAAGCGGGCGATAAAATATTATATTAAGCATATGAAAACATAGGTAAGCATAATGTTTAACATAGTAAATGTTAATTGGTTTAACTATAATTACAGGGTCGAAGGAGGGAACTAAGACATAGTTGGATACGGTTCAGGTGGAATGGAGAAGTATTACCTATTGACTATTAGGTTAGATTACAGCGGTTATTGATGGGATTAGCTGATTGGAATATCTTTAGGATAATTGATGAGATTATTGATAAGTTTCATGATAAGATGTGCTATAGCTGGAAAGATGAGTGGGCATAGATGAAGATGAGTCTAGAACCTCAGTATAATAGATATACTGCCATAGCAGCTTTTAAGCAGAGATGATTAGAGACAGAGGGAATTGTAACTCTGATGATGCCCTTACAATATTTTCCTGCTAGGATAGAGTATAGGAGACCATACCCAACTAGTGTTGTACATATCCCTGCTGACATACCATATATTCCCAGACAGTACCTACTAGGGATTATTGATTTGTTTCCTCAGTTTCCAGAACCTACTAGGGAAGGTATAGAGATACCATTGGATCCTAACCCTAAACCTGAGCCTGAGATACCAGAACCACTACTAGAAAACCCACCTCTAGTTGAACCCCCGGAAGATGGAGTTCATGTAGAGGAAGACCTAAACAAAGACCCAGAAGAAGAAGATCCAGAAGAAGACCCTGAAGAGGAGCAAGAGAATGAGGATGAACCTGGTGTAGACATACATGCCTTAGTTATGCAGGTGATTGCAGACACCAGGATAGCTAGAGTAGGAGTTAGTGACATAGTTAAGTCGGATGATGATAATGTGCAGGAGGTGATTGTGATCCTTAAGACTCCAGAGATAGTATATATAGACTCTGCGTCAAATAGCGAGCATGAGGATTACTTGGTAGGAGGCCATATGGGTCATGATCCCTTTGATGGATTAGTTTCCACGGATTCAGTGGAGGATTAGCTTAGTTAGGTGGCTAACTTGTTTTGATCAAATAGATCTTTAGATATGATTTAGCAGTAATTTTGATGGAAACCGATGTATTTTAGGATCTTTTGATGTATCCTTTTGACTTTTGATGTACTTTGTAGCTTCTGGATCGAGCTAGATGTACGCTGTAATTAAGTTTGATGTAGTTAGTTGATGTAATCTTTTGTCTTGTACAGTTGTAAAGATCGAATTTGTACTAAATTATGTAAGTAATAATGTAATTGAGTTGTAAAGTTTATGTATGTATTCAAAAGCTATCGAGTTGTATCTTTTTGTTTTGAAGTTGTAATGATAATGATGTAAGGTTGAATGAAGTTAATAATGGAAGTTAGACTACTAAGTATGTTGATCACAATGATGTTGTTATTATTATTTTATACGAGAATATATAGCAAGCATTTATTAATTTATAAAAACATTCTCTAGACAAAAGCATAGATAACTTATAAATAGATATAAATGCAGGGTTATAAGTTATAAACTGTTAAGCAATTATGGCTAAAGTTGGAAATGGGAGTAATCAAGGAGGAACTGCAGGGAATCAAAACCCTCCACCACGAGCACTATCACCCTTGAGAGAACAACATAGACAAGATTTACCCCCGCCGATATGCTTATTGGACAAATACTTACCAGTATGTATACGATGATGAGACAGCAAAGAATGTTGATTCAACATCTTATGACTGGTGGTAATACGGGAAACAGAAGACCCTAAGAAGTTGAACAACGAATGGAGCAACCTCAAGAAGTAAATAAACTTCCTGAGTTTATAAAAGCCAACTATTATTTTGAAGGGGAGATGGGTAGGCCAGATGTAGTTGATGATTGGTTAACCTAAGTTGAACGGAGTTTTGAGACTTTTAGAGTCCCTGAATCTCAAAAATTATCTTATGGTACATTTATGTTAAAATTAGCTACGAGATTATGGTGGGATTCGAGAGTAAGGCAACTTAGAAATAACATTGATTGGCAATAATTTAAGGAGGAATTCAGGAAAGAGTATTTCCCTCATAGTGTTCAAAACAAAATGGTGCGAGATTTGTTTAAACTAAAGAAGGGAGGTATGAGTGTAACCCAATATAAGACTGAGTTTAATAGATCATTATAATATGTACCTAGCTCATACCAAGATAATATTGAGTTGAAGAAAGATTTGTTTCTTACTGGATTTGACTCCACAATGTGTTATAAGTTGTTAGATTATGGTTTCACCACTTACAATGAAGTGGTAGATAAGGCAAGACAACTGGAAGATAATTGTGCGAGGATGCAAGCAATGTGGAGTCAAAAGATCAACAAAGGATATTGACCTGGTCTATCATTTAAAAGATCATATCTTGGTGCCGTTAGTAGCAGTTCTGGACAAAAGAGAAGGAAACCAGTAACTATGGCTAGTACCCCAGCGCAATCAGTACCTAGTTTGAGTTTTTACGACAAAGATGGTAATGTAGTGCAAATCATTTCTAGAGAAATTATACACAGCTTAAGGGAAAATGTTTTATATGTAGAGATCTGAACCATGTGCTAAAGCTATGCCCTAGGATGAAATTAGTGAAGTGTAATTGATGTGGGAGGAAGGGCTACTTCTCCAAATACTGTCCACAGTTTGGACAAGGAGCTAAGCGAACGGAAAGTTTTGATAACACCATTGTACCTGCTCATATCTTTGCTCTAGAGGATATGGAAGTTGAGGAGAATGAGGATTTTTTAGATTTTATGGAGGAATACTACCATGATGATGTCGAGGAGATCATGGGAGTTGAAGAAGAAAATGATGAAGGACTTGTAACTAGTATGTACTCAGACTATTTGTTGTAGTGATAATTCTAAGTGTGAATTAAATTGAAATATTTGCATTTTAAGATTTATGAATGCTAGTGTAGTTAGTAATCATAGTATTAATATATTCCAGGACATGTGCTGATAAATGAATAACTTGCTTTTGTGCTGTTTGATACCAGTGCATCTCATTCCTTTATAAGTCAGAAATTTGTAAATGAACAAGAGATTAGTATGGTTACTGTTGATACAACTTATAAAGTTAGAACTCTGACTGGAGAGAAAGTAACAACCCGAGAAGTAGTAACTGATGGTAGAATAAAAATTCAGGAGAAGGAGTATCCTATAAGTCTTATAATATTATCTTTACAAGGTTATGATATAATAGTGGGAATAGATTGGTTGTCTAAGAATAAAGCTATTGTAGAGTATAGAAATAAAATTATCAATCTTAATGAGGGAAAAACGATATTCAAGGAAAGGTTAGTGGGAGTAGATTGAATTTATCAGTGATCGAAATATGTGATGAACTGTATGAGAGAAAAGTAAAGGAGAATGATTGGAAATTTTGTTAGGTGTTTGAAGTGGATGCAAAGAAAGAGATACCCAATGTAGCAAACATATGGATAGTGAATGAATTTCCAGATGTATTTCCAGAGGATTTACCAGGGTTAGCCCTATCTTGAGAATTGGATTTCACAGTAGAATTAGTTCCTGGAACTGAGCCTATCTCTAAAGCTCCATATCAAATGTCACCTATGGAACTTCAAGAACTAAAGAAACAGCTTCAGGAGCTATTGGATAAGAAGTTTATTCGACCGAGTGTTTCACCATGGGCAGCACTGGTATTATTTGTGAAGAAGAAGGATAGTACTATGAGATTGTGTATAAATTATCGGGAGTTAAATAAGGTTACCATTAAGAATAGGTATCCATTACCTCGCATTGATGACTTGCTTGACCAACTCCAAGGTGCAACTGTGTTTTCTAGAATTGATTTGAAATCAGGATATCATCAATTACTAGTTAAGCTAGAAGATGTGCATAAAATTGCATTTAGAACTCAATATGGTCATTATGATTTTTTAGTAATGCCATTTGGTTTAATGAATGCCCCGACTGTATTCATAGACCTGATGAATCGCATATACCAACCATATTTGGACAAGTTTGTCGTGGTGTTTATTGATGATATTTTGATTTATTCAAAAACCAAGAAGGAGCATGCAGAGGATTTACGATTGGCATTATAGAAGTTGAGAGAGAATAAATTGTATGCCAAATTAAGTAAATGTGATTTTTGGTTAGATAGAATTTCTTTTTTAGGTCATATTATATCTGGTGAAGGAATCTCTATAGACCTTGATAAGGTGAAAGCAGTAATAGATTGGAAGCAACCAACCACTGTAACTGAGATAAGGAGTTTTCTAGGTATGGCTGGATACTATTGACGATTCATAAAGGATTTTTCAAAAATTGCCAAACCGTTGACTCAATTGACTCAGAACAATATAAAGTTTGAACGGAGTGAAGATTGTGAAATGAGTTTTCAGGAGTTAAAGAAACGACTGGTTACAGCATCGGTATTAACATTACCTGATCCAGATAAGCCTTATAATGTGTACAGTGATGCTTCATGGAATGGATTAGGTTATATATTGATGCAGGATAGAAAAGTTGTTGCATATGCATCAAGACAATTGAGGCCACACGAGATGAATTATCCAACCCATGATTTAGAGTTAACAGTTGTAGTGTTTGCTTTAAAGATTTGAAGACATTATCTCTATGGACAACAGTGCAAGATGTACACTGATTATAAGAGTCTAAAGTATTTCTTTACTTAGAAGGAGTTGAATTTAAGGCAAAGAAGATGGTTAGAATTTATTAAAGATTATAATCTGAATATAAACTATCACCTTAGAAAAGCTAATTTGGTGGCGGATGCATTAAGTCGAAAGAATTATGAACAGGTTGCCTTATTGTTAATACCCCAACGTGCATTAGTGCAAGAATTTGAGAGAATGCAAATTGGGTTTGACTGGTATGAACCTAATAGTCAACTGATGAATTTATAACTGCAACCTACTTTGTTGGAGAGAATAAAGCAAAAGCAAGAGGAAGATAAGAGTCTGATGGAGATAAAATAGAAATTAAGTAATGAACAGGACCCTAACTTTAAGGTAGATGATAGAGGTATAGTAAAGTTTAGAAGAAGAATATGTGTACCACAAGATCTCGACGTAAGGAAGCAAATTTTGGATGAAGCACACGTTACATGTTATACTATACACCCGAGAGGAAATAAAATATACCAAGATTTGAAACTTATGTGTTGGTGGAATGGGATGAAGAGAGAGGTGGCACAATATGTGTTAGAATGCATTACGTGCCAATAAGTTAAAGCAGAACACCAGAGACTGGGTGGACTATTACAACCTTTAGAAGTGCCGGGATGGAAATGGGATCATATTACTATGGATTTTGTAGTAACACTACCAAGGACGCAAGTTGGATACAATTCCATTTGGGTAGTCGTGGATAGGTTAACGAAGAGTGCACATTTCTTACCTTATCGAACGGGTGATTCAATGGAAAAGATGGCTAGACTTATGTCCGAGAAATAGTAAGACTACATGGTGTACCTGAGAGTATTGTTTCTGATCGGAATAGTCAGTTTGTATCCAAATTCTGGGAGAGTTTACATAGAGCTTTGGGTACAAAGTTGCAGTTTGGTACGACTTATCACCCATAGACAAATGGGCAGTCTGAGAGAACAATTTAAACTCTAGAAGATATGTTGTGAGCATGCATGTTAGATTTTGGAGGTGATTGGGATAAATATTTGCCGTTGATAAAATTTGCCTACAATAATAGTTATCATGCAACCATACAGATGGCACCTTATGAAGCATTATATGGGAGAAAGTGTAGATCGCTACTGTATTGGATTATGAAGAGTATGCCATGATTGGACTAGATATGATTAATCAAACAAGTGAGAAGATTAAGATTGGTCGATATCAAATGAAAGAAACTCAGGACCGTTATAAGAGTTAGGCTGATTTGAAGAGAAGGCCATTGGAGTTTGAAGTTGGTCATCATGTTTATATCAAAATAAGCCCATTCAAAGGACTCAGATGATTTGGCTCAAAGGGAAAATTGAGCTCACGATACATTGGTCTATTTGAAGTATTGGAGAAAGTTGGCAATGTATCCTATAGAGTAGCTTTACCTCCAAGTTTAACAGGCTATCATAATGTATTCCATGTTTCTATGTTAAGAAAATTCATTAAGAACCCGAATACGATAGTGAAGATAGAGCCAGTGGAGTTAACAAGAAATTTTCAACTTGTGAGGCAATCGATAAAAATATTGAATAGTCGGGTTCAGAAGTTAAAGAATAGAGATGTAGAGTACGTGAAGATTCAATGGAATGAAGGTTCAGACTTGTGAACCAAAAGTCGCGATGGTGGAGCAGTATCCATGGCTTTTTTAACTTCCAAGTTAGTAAAAGTATGTGATTAATATGTTTAGTCATTTAAGTACAATTTAGATATACAGAAGTTTTAAGGACAAAACTTTTTTGAAGGAGGGTGGAAATGTAAACTCTAAATTTAAGCCAAGTGACCGTAAGATTGAACTTAGAATACAAAATTTAGGGCGATCGGTTAAAGAATCCGATCAAATCTAAATTATAAACTATGGATAGAAATATTAGTAAAAATGACCCCATAAACTTGAATTTAAGAAAATAAGTAATAAAATAGGAGATTTTAAAATTCAATTATTAATTATCGAAAAAGCGAAAAGTGTAATCTAATAATTAATAAATTACCAGAGATAGATTATATGTATACTAAAAATCATAAAACGATCTAAATAATAATTAGAAATGTTCACATATGCCCCACATGTATTTACGTGTAGATAAAAATATGCGAAATTTCTTAAAGTGGCTCAAAGCTTATTAAATAATTAAAGAAAATTATTGATTAATTAAGAAAAAATCATTAAAAAATCAAAGAAATCTAGAATGGTGTAGATTTGGTCGTGGTAAGTCGGGAGTTGAAGAAGAAAAATTAGCCAATTAAAATCAAGCAACATAAAAGCCAAAAATTAAGGGAACTGGGCAATGTCATGTCTAATTTAATGCATATTAATTACCACTATGCTCTATAAATAGGGAAAAAAATTACAAAGCTCCTTTGGACAGTTAAGAATCAGAGAAAAATAGAGAGCTTCGAAAATTTAAAAGAAAAACTAGAGGAAAAAAAAAAGGAAAACTGTGCAGTTAGGGTTAGTGAACCAAACTCACATACCACCAACACCTGGGGCCGAGCCACCACCATCACCCTACTCTAGACCCACTGTCTAGGCCAGCCGGCACACTTGGACTGGAGTTGGACAGCCAAAAGGCATTGAACCGGATGAGTTCCCTATCTGCTCCGGTTTTGTATAATTTCTTAAAATTAGTTATTTTGCCTAGAAAATTATGAAACTTATTATTTTGAGATTTTATTATATGTAGATTTAGGGAAAAATATTGATTTAGTTTAATCACGTTTGAAAATATAGGGTTCTTAACAAATTAAGCAAAACCAAGTATGATTAGAACTAGAAATAAATAGGCTTAGGAAGCCTTATAGCTACTGGAATGCGTAATCTTTCAGTTACTGGAAGGCTATTGTGTATTTCGGAGTCTATTCAAAACCTTTGGGATTTTTGACGATTTTGAAAAACTTAACACATATATTCATGTTCTTTGAGACAAACCTACTTACCAGTAATGTGGGTATCATGCCGGTGAGTTTCTATACGTCTTGGACCAAGGTAGGGGGCTTCATATCCCTGATGACACGTATCTTTTTAGGGTTGGCCTTGATACCCCTTTAGGTGACTAAGAAGCCCAAAAACTTGCCCGAACTAACCCTAAAAATATACTTTTAGGGGTCCAGCTTCATGTCATATTTTCTCATTTGGTTAAAAGGTTTATGAAGGTCCTTGACATGATCACCCCACTTCTTGCTCTTGATAATCATGTTGTTAATGTATACCTCTATGTTATGCTCGATCTAGAGCTTAGACAACTCTATCACATGTGTTCGTATGTTGCCATGACATTTTTAAGGTTGAAAGGCATAACTCTGTAGCAATATGTGCTAAAGTCAGCGATGAAGGAGGTATGGACTTTATTCTTTAGGTTCATTTTTATCTAGTTGTAACCCGAGAAAGTATTCATGAAGCTCAGTAGAGTGTATCTTAAAATAGAGTCAATAACTAATCGATCCTGGGGAGAAGGAAGCGATTCGGGTAGGCTTTGTTGAAGTTGATATAATCGACATATATATGCCACTTTTTAGATTTCTTCCTCACTAGCACTACATTTGCTAGTTAAGTCGGGCATCAGTTGCTGATGATGGTGGTTATTCTGCCCAGTACAGGTATTAGAAGCTTCAGGAGGGTGAATTTGTGCGCTACGCCTCTTGGCTTCTTCGAAGCGAGCACGAAGCAGCTTGTTTTAGGTAGCATATTCCTTTGCTAAACGCTCCTCTAGTATCTCCCTTAGAAGGGACCGGTTCTCAATGAGTTGGTTATTTACTAATTAGCGGCTGTCAAGTTGCTAGCGTAGGACATAGTGGTTATAGGTAGTGTTTAGGGAGAATGTTTAATGTGTTTAGCGTGTTTAGGTAAGAATTAAGATCATGTTTCCTACAGATAGTGCCAAATATCGTCTTAAGAATCTTGCCAATATTGGTTAAAGAGAAAGTGGGCTTTGTACAAGTGGTGAGGCCTATAAAAGAAAGCACAATAAGAGAACGTCGAAGGGTTGTCCAGTATAGCCACTTTGATACTTGAGTCAGTTGTAAATATTTAGAGAGTATGAAAGTTTAAGAGTAATTAGTAGGTTTAAATGTGCAAAGTATCAAGTAATTTATCGTTAGGTAATGGTTTTATATTTATAAAAAAGTTATGTCAGTAGTTAAAGAGGAGTTAGTGAGCAAAGTCATATTCTTAAGTATTAGAAAATGGGATTATGATATCTAACGTGCTCTGGAAATGTAGGAGGTGGTTACTTAACTTAGTCTCTTAGTCTTATCTAGAGTTTTCTAGAGGCCTCCTTTAGCTAATCAAGTCATGTTTTAAGCTTAGGACGAAGACGACCGATCATTGGTAGTGAGCTACTTTAGATTGGGATGAGTTTGTGGAGCTTATATCCAAAAGATCCTATTAATAATATCCCTCAAAACTTGAATCGAATTATCATCTAAAGTTGAAATATTTACAATTAATCATAAATCAAACAAACATGTTATAAAAAAATATGGAATGAAAATTGGTACGGTGATTACATTTTGGATATGACTCTCGCATTCCAAATGCACCCATTGAATTTTAAACCAACACGAAAAGAATTAAAGCATAAATTGTCAATATGCTTTCTTATGTTTATTTTACTAATGCTTAGTCCCGTTATTTTTAAAATTGTGCATGTAAACTTTTAAATCAATAAAAAAAGGTACATTTGACCAAATGTATTTGACAAGTATTAATGAAACGAATCCCTAAAGAGTCTAAATGTATATATATATTTTTAATATTTATATGGTCTAAAGGAAAAAAAAAAAAGGAATTAAGGGCATGTGAAATAAAGACAGTGTTTTTGCAAATTTACCCAAATTAAATACTCAACCAAAATAAAAAAATAAAAAGTGGTATAAGTTTTCCATGCACTTAATCCAATTTCTTCCAACCTTTTAATCCGTGCTACAGGAATAATATTAGGATTCGATTTCAGGCGAAGAATCCCAGTACCAAACCCTCGTCTCAAGTATTACAAACATTGTTTCCTTTTGCCCTAAAATTCATCTAAGAAGGGGAAAGAAAGTCAAAACAATTAAAGGCAATGGTTTACATAACTTCGTGGGATGAATTTGTGGAGAGATCAGTGCAATTGTTCCGTGCCGATCCTGAGTCCGTATGTTCTCTCTTCTCTCCATTTTCGTCCACTCTGTCTTTCTCGTTCTTTGATTTCCATTGCATCTACTTTCATCCAAACCCTAATTCTGTCAATTCACTCGTGTTTTAACGTTTTTGCATGAATGGATTCAATATTGGTGATCAGACGCGTTATTGCATCAAGTACCGTCACTGTGATGGAAAATTGGTTCTTAAAGTTACTGATAATAGAGAGGTAACCGTAATGTACTCGAGTGTGTGTTTTTTTATTTTGTTGTCTGGAATTACTATTCTAGGTCTTTCTGTTTCATAAATTTTGATTGCATTGCATTGGTTGGTCTTGGAAAGTGGTAAGGAATCACTCTATTTCAGAATCGAAATGGGAAAGGTGGAAATTTTATATACTACTCACTGAATGCGAGAGTTCGGGGGTTTACTTTTGTTTAGAAATCCTGAACCAGAACAGTTTAAGTCGATTTTAATAGTTTGGCAAAGGATTCTGCTCCCAATGCAGATTGATTTATACAAGTATGCAAATGTATGGAGCATGGAGGAGTCAGACTTTCTTCATTTGTGTTCACTGTCTCCTAAGATTAGTATCCTGTGTATGCTTGTGATGTATATGGTTGATGGAGTGTGAGAGTGATGCTTTTATGTGTTTCTGGACTTCAATACAATTTGGTATTGTGTGGTGGAGGTATTGGGTTTGTGTCACTTGTTTATAGTAACTATTACTTTCCAATCAACAATACATTTGATGGTTATAGATTGATATCAGTTTATTCGAACCTGAACTAAAATATTCCATCAATTAGACTTTTCTGCTTACTGTTTCTGGTGAGTTCTGGAAATGCTCAGCATGACAAATTTTGGTTTTGAGATTGTTTCCTTGAGTTTGTCAGTTGATTCGATGCTGTAACTGAGCTGTTCACCCACTAAACAAAGAAGTGTAGCTCACAGCAGTTATCCGCAACCCTAAATTTTGGAGATAGTGCTATGTTTTTTTCCTGGAATACTTTAGAGCCTGTCATAGCCAACATTGCTTTGGAGTTTGAGATAGCCATGAAAATTCCTCTACATAATTTTACCCCAAAATGAAAGGGCCCCGAAAGTGAACATATAGCACTCCTCTTCTTTACATTACAGGCAATACATGTAATGTCATATTTCTGGTAATCAGCAAATGCAAATTGTACAGAGAATATTTTTTGTCAACAGTAAACTTGCATGTTTTTTTGGATAAGGAAAAATGAAATCTTCACTTGTAGATGTATTTTCAATGCTGACCATATTCTCTTGGCAAATCTTTAAGAGTGTGTTTAGAATGAGAAATGAGATAAGTAAGCTCATTTGAAGCTGTTGTATCAGTCGTTTGTTCATTTTACTGGTCGAAGCTGCTTTCGTGAGGTGTTCGACTATTGTGGATTTTCTGGTGCTATAAACGATGGGCTTTCCTGCTAGGCATTGCATAGTACTTTGGAGCCAGTGAATCAAGTATGTTTGGTTAAATCTTAGGACACATGCTTGATGGAATTCACTGAAACAGGCTGCAGTGTAATCAATATGGTTGGCCTGTGTAATGAGCAAGTGCGAAAGAAGATGTGGATAGCAGTTCATTTCTTTTTCATGTAAATAGCTGGATGATAAAAAGTGGTGAGTTAGCATAATTGATGAGATATTGCCTGTAGAGTCTGCATTTCTTTTCTTGTTCTTATGGTGTTATGAGTGCAAGTTTGTTAGAAACTGGATACAGGGTTGGGCATGAAGAATGTATTTTTATTAATTAAATGAGATGCATTAATGCCTGATTCGAAGATGATATAGATGCTGAGATGACTGCACTGTTTAAGTGTTGGAAGAATTTCTCAGACATCTGAATTTCATTACTTTATAATGCAACAATCTTTGCAAAAACATAAAATATTCTTCACTTGATGATGCTGTTGATATACTCCTGGGAAGCCTCTCTAGTTTTGCCAGTGTATTTGGTGTTTTTCTTTGATGAACAACTAACATTTTCTATTCATCCTAGCTTTAGCTTTTGGTAAAAGCTTTTGATGGAATAAGCAAAGGTGGTTAGTGTTGCAGCATGTAAGGAAAAAGGGAAGTCTTGGATTTACAACAAAATAGTAATGAATTGTACAATAAAATATATTTTTTTCCTGGGTGAGAGGTAGGCTGCGATACTCACTATTAGAGCAGGCTATTTCCTGGGTAATTCTTTTTCATTTTTATTTGAGAATGGGAGTAGGTGATACTCTGGAGGAATTGGTTTAGATGATTTAATAAGTAGCATCTAACAAGACAATTGCTCAAGGTTAAGTGGACATGTTAGAATAATGAGATGTCCCGGTTACTACGCAGATCCTTAGGAATTCATTTTACTGTGATTGTCATGTCAATAGTTGCTCCTAAATCTTATTGGAAAAGAACAAAATGCCTCTATGAAGGGCTAAAGGATTGTTGATAACATTCTTGTGGCTCAAGAGTTAGTTAAAGGTTATCACAAAAACTCTTTAGACCCTAGATGTGCTATCAAAGTAGACATCGTGAAAGCTTACGATATGGTCAATTGATATTTCCTTCTCCAATCTTGAAAGCTTTCAATTTCCCTTTTATTTATTACTTTGATTACTCAATGCATATCGTACTCTAGGTTCACTATGAACCTAAATGGAGAATTTGTTAGTTTTTTCCCTAACTCTAGAGATCTCAGGCAAGGCGACCTGCTATCCACCTGTATTTTTGTTATGGTGATGGAGGCCTTCTCTTGTTTACTAAAAGCTAAGGTTCTTAAGGGTAACTTCACTATCATTGCGATGCAAACTAAGAGAAGCTTACCCACCTTCACTTTGCGGATGATCTCATTGACTTTCTTGAGGGTGAGCTTTGGCCCATTTAAGATGTGAAAGAAGTCTTCTTAGAGTTTGAAGGATTTGAGGGATTCTTTTGCTTAATGCTTGGGTTTCTATCCTGGGTCCTTGCCTATTAATTACTAGGGGCTTCCTTTGCTGTTTGTAAACCAAAAATGGGATGTTGATTGTAAACAAAAAATGGAAGCGGGCCTAAGAATTTTGGATATTGTGAAATAGAATGCAGCAGCTTAATTGAAACATATTTGGTTTTTATGTGGTGATGAGGAGAATACATTGTGGCTTAGTCTGGTGAAGAGCAAATTACTAATGGGGAAAAACTTCTGTCAAGCAAGGGTACCTAGTGATGCTTCTTGAGTTGGCAAAGGATTCTTAGCAAGGGATAAAGTGAAGAGCCTTTTAAATTGGAAAATAGGAGATGGAATTTAATCTCCCTTCGGTTTGACAATTGGTACCCTAAAGGGGCCTTGTTTCTGAGATTGATGAGTGGAGCATCTATGAATCAAGTTGGCTTAAAGAAACCAGGTTGTGCTCCATGTTTCATGGTGGAATTGGAACTGGCATATGGGCCCCCTTTGGGATAGTGTCAAAGAGGATATGCCTTCCTACTTGAAGCCATATCCTAGGGGAAAGGACAGCTTTGTTTGGAGATTCAATCTCAATAAGCCACTCTCCATAAAGGAAGCTTACTAAACAAACTCTCAAAAGGTTCCTTGGAAATCATATATTTGGCACAAAAAAGGGGTGGCAAGGCACATGTTCTTGAGATAGATGGTGGTGCAATAAAAGTTACTCTTGGCAAGCTAAAAAATTGGCGTGTGGTGGTATGCAATAGGTAGTATCCTGCCAGGACTTTGAGGAAGGTCATTGCTATTTGTTTATTAAGTGCCAATTTGTGACGGAAGTGTGGAGTTGTGTGGGGTAAGAGTTAGGGTGGTCCAGCTCTACCTTGGTCAGATTATGGGGGTTTGCTGCCTTATTTAGCAATCTCTTGGCAACCAAAATTGTGATATTAAATGTGCAATTGCAAGGAGTTTTTATTATATTTGGGAAGAAAGAAATGCCAAGCAGTTGAGTCTTTAAGGGTCTTTAGTGGTTGGTGTTGCTAAGAAAGTCCTCAACTCGATTAGGCCTTTGAATTAATCTTTCTTGTAATTGTTTAGTTGATGTTGGTTTCTTTGTTAGCAATGTAATGATGCTGGTTTTGTTCCTTATACTTTCTCTTCAATACTGCAACGTGCAATATCTCATGGTTTAGAGCTTTTTTTAGCACATAAGAGGACTGTATGGCGCTTACTGTATTGTCTCTACAATAATAAGGAAGCCTAACTCATGTGATGACGCTAACAAGGCATAGATCTCTGTAAAGCAACACATAAGCAAGAATAAAAAGGCAATAGTATGTAAACGAAGCATGAATAAGAATAGCAAATCACACTTTTATCAATATGTTGATATATAAGGCTACAATACCATTCGCGAAATGGTATGTATAATAGGATCAACTTGGTCGTGATTAACCAAAGTAATGAATAAAAACTTCAAACCAGAAGAGCATTTACACCTTTGTAAAGAGCTCTAGACATTTATGGCTTTAGTAGGATGAACAAAAATCCTCGAAATGGTTGTAGCTCAAAATAGAAATATATAAAAATAATAAAAATGTCTAAGCTAGTAGTTATAATGTCCCCCTTATATTAAAAGTCCCCCCTATATTACAATAGTGTACAAAAGGATAGGGCCCTACTACAAGAAATGTAGTATAATAAGGGACCCTGATAAAATACATGGTGTTAGAATTGTTAGATCCTGGTCTACTTTTGTTATTGTAAAAGTAGACTTCTTCTGTACATTCTCTATGTTTTAATGAAATTTACTGCATTTATCGAGTTCAACAAGTCCTGGCCAACCTTGTACTTGTAAGGAAAATCAGGATGCAGATTGTTGGACTGACAATTGCTTCAGAGATATGCTATAGATGCTTTCACATAACTTGGAATTACAGAATATTTTACTCTGAATTTATTTATTAGCTGTTTGGCTTCTGATTTCTTTCACTTCAGTGCAAGTTTCTAACAAGCTATTATTTTAACAGAAGAACATATAAAGAGGCAATGCTTATGCTTAGTACTTCATGATCTAATTGCTGCAACTATGATAGTCCATTATATATATGCATTTAAAAAATTGTACTTGTGTACCAAAATACTCCTTAGAAAACTGATGGGAGAAAACTGCCTATTTGGGAAGTCCATAATGTCTCCTGTTGTGCCTGAGTCATTAACTATTCAGTCATTTGAGTCGTTGGTAAGTGTGTTTGGAAAATTGAACTCACACGTGATTGGTCTCATAGGTGAAATTCATTTAAGAAAAAGCCCTTTTTTGTATCTTTCAATTGTCAAGCACACTGCTAGAAGACCTTTTGACATCTGTGATGTTAGAACTTTACAACCACAGAGTAGGAACCTAACACTCAATTAAGAGGAAAAAATATTGACCAAAAATCAAAGTCGTCAAGTTCTAACACCTTGCAAAATAACACAAGTGCCCAAATTCTATGGAGCAGACAGGTCTGTAAGGTTATGTGAGAGAACTTTCAACATTAGATAATTTTACCTGAATATAGATGTAAAGTTCCTAATTTGGTGATGTAATTATTTCAGCGGTGAAACTGCTGTATTAAATTCTTCCACTGACCTGTCCTGAAGCAGTTGGAGCTGCTATTGAAGTCCTCTACCTTTTCAATTACTCTTTGATATTGGTTTAACATGTCCTAGGTGAGATGTACCATGTGATGTCATGTAAAAGTCTTAATTCTTAATTTTCAAAGGGCTAGACTTTCTAGTTTTTCATCTTCACATTAAGTGATCAGTTCACAACTTTTGGCTCTTGGGTTCTACCAAGTGGTGGCTTTTGGAACTCTCTTACGATTCCAAGTTTTATTATTCATGATTTTTCTAGTATGGATACCCCATATTGGGTCCCTTCAAATATGAAAGCTTTTACTATTAAAAGCTCATTTAATTGTCTTAGATCTGGTTCTAACAAGGTTAAATGGGTGAATATCATTTGGTTAAAGAAGACTATGCCCAGACACTCTTTTATCCTTTGGCTAGCATGGAATAGTAATCTTGACAAGCTTTGCATGTGGGGTATAACATCTCAATCAACTTGTTTCCTTTGCAATTCTCATCCAGAGGACCATGATCACCTCTTTTTTAAATGTTGGCCTGGCCTCCTCTTTCTCATGGCAAGGGATCATTTCCAGCTTATAATCAAATTCTGCATCTTCTCCCATTTGGGCTTAGGTGCTTGTAGCCACGGTTGTCAAATTAGGAAAAAGTTTATCTAATGCAAACCTTGTCTCTAGACAGATTTTGTTTTATTTGGATGTAAATAGTTAATCTTCTCTGTATGGTATTGATCTAGTCTCCTTTTTGTATTGCCCTCCTTTTGGGTCTTCTCTTTCCTGCCTTGCGGTTGTACATCTTTTCATATTGATGAAATTTATTGATTTATCCAAAAAAAAAAAATGAACAGTTCCCAACTTTGCCCAATTTTTTACTTGGGTTAGTACTTCATTGGAATTCTCTCTCCTCCATTCCTTCCTCTATCTTTACGTTTCTCTTGGAAATTGAGTGTAGATCGCTGTCAAACTTGTCCCATTGCAAGGCTTTTCATTGGCACTGCTAGAGGTTGTTTGTGAAGCTGCCTTGCCCCCAGTAAGACCCTTGCTGTCTTCTTCCTTCCTCTCTCTTTGCCCCTCTTTGGTAGTAGCCTGCATTCTCTCTCCCTGGGTATGAACTCCTCCCTTGAAGAAGGTCCATGTTGTGGCAATTCCACCCATAGGGTATAGGTATATTTACTATAAATAATAAGAAGCATAGTAAGAATTTGACAGCTTCTGCCTTGGAAATCCTCATGATTTGGCAAGCATGTAAGCTTTTGGGCTCCCTTTGAATGTTGTTTGTTTGATACCGTTGGCTGGCGTCCATTGGTTGTTCTGTGGGATGGAGATGAGTGAGAGAATTGGGTATTCTCCTATGTTGAGACATGGAGGCAAGTTCAGGGCTTAAAAGAAAGTATACATAGTATCCCTTTCTCTGTTTTGTAAATAAGTTAAACTTGTGTTTCCAAAGATACAGTTTGCAGACCCTAGTACGTGCTTCATGGTAGCATCTATTGCTTATTTTTCTCTCTATTTAGAAGCTTCTAGGAGGTTTGTCATATTTCTTGAGCCGTGACTAAACATTTGATTAATTAAGATTTGGATGCAATTTGGAGTAATTGAAATGCATATGGAAAGTTGAGAAACAGCCACAAACTGTTCAAAGCGTCTTGTTTAACCTATTTAGGAGAGTGGACTTATACAGTGGACATAGGGTATTGATTATTGGGATATGCAGTTGGTTCTCCTAAAGTTTGAAAATCTGATTGAACTAAAATGTGTATAAGATCACAGGTCAATTTGATGAAACAAGCTTGAGGTATTTCGCCTCTTTGACTATGGTTTCTAAGGTGGAATATCCTTTGATTCTCTCAGGGGTTATTGACCCATTGTGTGTTGCAATACAATTCAAAAATGTGTCATGGGCATTTTAACTAATAGAGTTAAGGTTTTCTTGCCTTATCTGGTGGGGAAGGAACAAATTGCCTTAATTAAGGAAAGGAGAGTTGTGGATAACATATGGATCTCTCAAGAGCTTGCAAAGTTACAATAAGAATGAGAAGGGTGATAGATATGCCATTAAATTGCTCTTATGAAAGCTTATGATTTGGCCTCTTAGCAATGCATGAAGTTCTAGTGGCTATGAATTTTCCTCCCATGTTTATTGAGTGGTTTATGACATGTCTTACAATCTCCAATTCTGTGTTGATTTGAATGGTGAATTGGTTGGTTTGTCTATCGTTTTCTTCTTCTTCTTCTTCTTCTTCTTCTTTTTGGATTTGGTCCTTACATCTACCACTATATAAAATGTATACAACAATTTATATAAATATTCAAGATCCTCCCTCAAGCTGCTGTAAATATGAGCTTGCAAAAGCTGTTTGGTACATTTGCTGTGGGGTAGAACCATTGGCCTGCTTTCAACTACAGATTTCAGGACACCATTATGCAATTGTAAGGTGGAGCCTGAGCAGATGAAATTAACGTGGAAACATTCTTTTGTTTTGACCGTATATTATCTAAGGAGGGAAAGGAATGAATGAATGGCAGGAGGTTCTACAAGTATGTTTTGTAAGTTGCAAGGTGTTAAGCTTTGTGTCTTTCATAATGAGCCCACAAATTTTGCCAAGTGTTCTACGGTCTTTGTGATCTGTAATTGAGTCTCAAACCCTGCAGCATTCTCCTATGATGCATGTTTTGGCACTCTTTATCTTCTTGGTCTTATTGCTTAGAACTTTCTACTTATTTGTGAAGGAGGTGGCTTCCCTTGTAATTATTCTTCTCCATTAATACAATTACTCAAATTACCCGGAAAAGGGGATTTGTGTTGGCTCTGTGTGGCTGCCGCAAGGGTAAGTGAGCAAAACAAACATGCTATGGTGAGCTTAAATTGCACTGAGAGTAGAGAGAAGGGTGGAGGTGGGTAGATTTTCATTTTGGCATTTGAGTCCAGAAATGGAATATGCTATGTACTGGCCTCGCTGAAAGGGGAAAGAAAGCCAAAATTGGAGAAGTATCTTTTTATTATTCAGGCATGAGTGTTGTCAGGATGCGACATCGGGAATGGTTTGGTTGAACAGCTAGTGGTACTTGCAGTTAGTGTTACCCCGTCTACTTCTGAAAGCGCTGTTTTTAATAAACCTTCAATGTCTGTCAGTCAAGGTAAGAAGTTTTGCCTTCCACAATATGCATCCCTGATATTGCAGGTCTTTATCTTATTCGATAGACTCACTTGTTGAAGGGATGTTATTCCTGAATCTGAACGGGCCTTTCTTGTAATGAAAGTTTCTCATATCAATTATCATGCTGTTAAGTTTTTACATTTAAGAGACAAACTGGAACAATCCTATATGGTTTGGACTTCGGATTGTTAGCATCTTCTGCACATTTGGATGCATAGACACTAAGTTTTTATGCCGAGATTGTGACTGTGTCCAAAATTTATGCATGGTTATGTTACGACTTGTTCTTATCATGCCTTTTTGTGTGTTATACTTACAATGAAGGGTTATTGCTTCATAGCAGTGTCTAAAATTCAAGACAGATCAGGCTCAAGATGCTAAGAAGATGGAAAAGCTGAATAACATATTCTTTACCTTGATGGCACGGGGTCCTGATGGTAAAGTTTTCTTTTCATTGAACTTCAGTTTTTGTAATTGCATAGGTCTTTCCTGTACTGTAGTGAGATAAATCGGATAAGTGATGCACATTTCTGAACAGCTGGACTAAAAAATGTCAGAGATAGCCAATAGTGAATGATGCAGATAATGTAGAGCCAAGTTGTTCTACATAGGCTTGAGTGTGAAGTCTTCATCCATTTTGATTGGCATTGGGTCAAGGATAAGTAGATGTTCAAAATTTTTATTTTTTTTTCTCTTTCTCTGTTTGCACAGTGGACATAACAGAAGTTACTGGGAAAGAACAGATGGAAGTACAGCCTACCAAGAAAGGAAGAGGAAGGAAGCAGTAGATAGATCTCTTTTTTGGTGTTTGCCATCCCAAGCATACTCATCTATGCAAGTTTATGATTTGAGCGAATATAGTGGTTCCAAAAGAGGGGAATGATTTTTTCGTAGTTTCCTTTTTTGGTAATTCTTTTGCCATGACGATCTCCCGTGAAGTAGATGACAAGACACTGAGGAATATGATTGGATTTTCAAATCCCTTGAAAGTGTATGCTTGCAAGCGTCTTTAGCATCTTATAGTTTTATTACCTTTTGATTTAGAGATATGATAGAATAATTGCTTTTCTTTGTCTGAAGCAAGACAGTACAATTGTTTGCCACAGTTGCTTCGTCGCTCGTTGACTGTTCTTCGCATGGTTTAAGAGGACTGATTTCAGGACGTTCTATTTTTCCAAACTCGAGACTAAAAGTCGAAAACTTGACGAGAGTAACCTACTTTTAACTGCCAGCTTTTGAATAAAAAAGATACATATGACCACTTTGAATTGAATGCTCCTCAGCATGTGTGTATATTGAATGAACGAACTTCGACATCCAAAGTATCCTAAACACAAACTTCCCACTTGTTGGACGAAATATGCGATCGTGAGGAAACTTAAGAGGGTAATTTTGGTAGCGAAACATTCAAAGCGCGGTTGTAGAACATATCAAGGGGGATGCATACACTCTTCCTTACCAAGCAACCCAAGTGTCACGATCCACCTTATTGCTAAGACTCCAAAGGATGGATTGATGTCGGTAAGGATCCCAAGTCGGTCGGCTATAAAACACAAGCTACTTTGGTAGTTAGCTTCGAGTTTTCAAAAATTTACTTGGAATTGCAACGTACGGTATTAGAAAAATCATATAGAACTATATAAAATCAGTAAATTTGTAAGTTTATAGAATTGTATATCCAAATTCCTGTTCTATCAAAAACTTATATCTAAATGATTTTACATTTATTTTAGTTAAAAAAAAAAAACACACACGAAAGCAAACGCATATAGACATATATTTATGTCCCGATTTTAACCATTATGGCTCTCATTTTAATTATGGAACTTCTCCCATTACACTCATACTATTGATAGTCGATTTTTATCCTTACGATTAAATGCTCGACACAATGCTTCTAGCATTTCTCTTGTCGACGTCTTCCAAGAGCTTCAATTACTCATAGTTCTATCACTAACCAATATCTTATAGGGCCAAATTACTTAGATCTAATTTCTTAAGTTTAAGTATTCAAATGATAGGTTGAGGGAGTGAACAATTTGATAGATATGTTGATGATAACTACTCAACTATCTACTCCTTCCCATGATTTGCACGTATCATTGGTAGTTTAAGTGCCTTCAAATGTAGTTACCAAATAAGTAACTATAAATACGGATGATCAACTAATGTAAGAAGACTACGCACTCTGACTGTTTATATACTTTATTTATTCTTTTAACACTTATCTAATTTAGGCATTGAAGTAATTACGTTGAACTAAACCCACATTCCTAAAATCTTACATTTGGTTTCTTACGAATCACAAAGGCTAATCTAGTTTTTAGCTACAACACATACCTAATTGCACACCATAATTAAATATGTGCATATAATATTAGGTTAATATTATATGTGATATCCAAACTTTATCACAATATATAATTTACTAGCTATACTTTGAAAAAATTAGTTTATTACCTAATTAAGGTTTTTCTAATTATTTTTGCCACTTAAACTAATTTTGTTAAGTCATCTACTAACATGGTCACCTATAGGGAGTTGTACATCTCCTAAAAAGTAGGCCCCGGTAACAGGTAACCCTTGACCTTAAGGTGGTTGGAACAGTCACTTAACATGAAGTAGATTATGATTGGCTACAAAAAGTGAGTTATTCGACGTATGATAGTTATGAGTCAATCCGTGATTTATTTTTATATTCATATTAGTAAATATATTTAATGTATTTAATTTATGTAATATAAATGATCATGAAAATTTCAATTCAATATTAAATTGATTTTTTAAAAATATAAATAGTAAATTACATATTTTAATAAAATTTAGGTATTATTTATAATATTAATCCTATAATATATAACGTCGAATAGAATTGGAAACGGGTCTTTCAAAAGAGTTCCATGTCATTCTCAAAATTGATGAACAGCAATTAAGAAACCAAGCAAATAATAGAAACAAGTTTAGCATATATGATCGCCATGTCATATAGTATCCTCATCCCAATAATTTTGAGTGGCAAGGATCACACCTCAATCTTGTAGGCCCATGTAAATATAAAGGAATATGTTTTGTCCGGCAAATCAAATCGTAACAGGGAGATAAAAACAGGAAAAGCCAATGACTTTGCCAAATCGTCGAATTGGTTAGTTGCGTTTTCATTCAATACGGCGTTCCATCAAATTAAATCAAACCATAAAATGTGTGGGTTTTTTTTTTTTATTTTATTCTTACATTTTGATCTAGATAACAAGATTCAAATAGAAAATGTTCTGTATAAAAGATCGATGAACTCAGCATTTATACAACTAATGAATTTTATATACATATTTTTATAGCTAATTTTGCCCATAAAAATGTTTACTTTGATTAACCTTTATGTCTAACCTAACATTGTAAAATCAGGAAAGTCATATACATATATATCTGAATAAAGTCTAAACTATAATTTCTTGTAGATATTATGTTACAATAGAAGAACATTTTAATTATAAGTAGAATATTATTTTATTTTCTAAAACAATTTTATTCCGTTTATTTAGTTTGATTTATCCCTATGAACCAACTGTAATTTTTTTATTTGGGAATCTTCTTATCCAAATTGGGAAAAGAAAACAAGTATAACATTATTTTTAAAAATGAAAAGTATAAAAAGTCTCTAATATTTTATTTAATCTATTTCAATTCTTAACTTTTTCAAATTGTATCAAATAAATTTTTCTATTAAATTTTCCGTTAATGTAGACACGTGTTAATATATAATTGGCCAACATCAATACAAAAAAGTTTTTAACATTTACCTGTATATACGAATTAATCCCTAACCTTTTTATTTAGTCAATTTTAATTTTTAATACATTCACAAATGACAAAAAAGAGTAATAAAAGGATTTTTTTTTATAAATTTATTAAAACGTTGATAATTAAAATGGACTAAATGAAATATTAAAAACCAATTCGTATATAAAAGTAAACGATAGGAAATTTTTTTATACTTTTCTTTTTTTAAAACATATCTATTCAGTTTAGTTGGGTTTATCCTTACAAAGTGGAACTCTTCTCAACTATATTGAAGAGTACCCTTATCTAGTTGAATTTATGATTTGATCAACCTTTTTATCAATCCTCACTTACCATAACATGAAAACAATAACTATTTATAATGGAGACGTTAAATCTCGAAACAGCTTCGACAACTTACAAAAGGAAAACCAAATCTTGATTTCAGTCATTGTCCTTATCACACAAAATTTAGAACTCGAAATAGTTGATATGTTCAAGCCACAAAAATTCGATCATAGTTCATGAGATTACGGGGAAAGAAATACGCAATGATCAAAGCAATCATTATTATTCCTTTCCCAAAATTTCATATGCTCGAGCTAAGAATGGTAGATAATTTGCTTAGTGAAGATAGTGAAACTAATAAAAGGAGTTAGAGGCACGAGTAAGATTTCGTTAATTTAAACTTTCCATATAAAGTTTGTTTTAGGTGTTTCATTATAGAATTTCCCAAAATATAACTAAGTTTTGATACTTGAATATCAAATTTTTAACTATCAAAAACAACTATTGAAACAGATGAGAAGTATTGTGTTTTGTGGTGACCTTAGAAAGCGAGTGCAAAAAATCAATGAAAATTCTTGCAAAAGAAAAAAGAATTCCGACATCGAAGAAGCATACATTATATGTCCAGGAAGATCATCAAAGAAGATAACTTTTCTAAAAAGAGTTATGAGTTTCAAGACTTGAATCTCATCCATTAAATTTAATTTAGATCAATTATAAATTGATTTAGATCATTAATTATGAATCGATAAGATTAATAACCCAATCTAATTCTATGCACACTATAAATTTCTTTCTTTTGCTCATGCTTAATATGGGTATCACTTTAGCTGATCATTGATTTTTTTCGTCACTTGATTCATATTTCAAAATAAATTTTTGACAACCTATTCTAAAATTCCTCCTAGTAGATTGTCAATGATCTAGTCACACAAAACACTTCAATAATTATGCTTTAAGAGTAGTATGGTTAGGTTTGAACAATCTTTTAGTATAAAATCTTCAAAGTTGCAACTGATAAATAAGTAGTTAATTGCTTTGGCTTTCACACTATGTATCATAATAAAAGAATTTACACATATAACTAAGTACAACACCGCTTTTATGTTTAAATAAGTGGATTCCATCAAACTAATTGATTTAGATATAAAGTCTACCGATCAAGAAATATTTACCCTATCTTATTTTCTTTTAACTTATAGTATTTATAGTACATCTAGTTAATAGTGAGTTGTTTTTAGCTCTTGACTCTTGCAAACTAATGATATGCTAGATCAAGCTATGGTTCCAATCACTATCAATTGCAAAGGTTTAAGGCCCATCTTAACGATAGTATCCTTCGCAAGATCCTCCACTAATCCTTTTGTCAAAGGATTTGTTAAGTTATTATTGGCTTAACATAAGTGATGGTTATAACTCCATTCTTCATTAACTTTTTAATATATTCTTATCTTAATTCTATCTATCTAGACTTTTTGTTATAAATTTTATTATAAGCAAAAGGAATTATCGTGTCATTTCACAAGATATTGAAATGGTTGGTACTGGTTACAGGTTGTAGCCACAACTCTATCTCCATAAGTAAATTTCTTAGCCATTGTGTCTTTTTATTGGCTACAACAAGTGCTGTAAATTCAACCTCTATTGTTGAATGCGTTATACACACATTTGTTCCTTAGATGCTAAATTGTCCATCTACAAGTTAAACTTCTATCACTAGTATTTATTATCCAACTCACATCTGAATAACCTTCTACTACATGTGGAATGTCATCATAAACCAAATTTGAATTTCTTGGCTTTCTTCAAGTAACCAAAAACTCTGGACATAGCTTCCCAATGCTTAATAGAAGGATTACTTGTGAATCCTGATAATTTGCACATAACATGCACAAAAGCATTCTACCTAAGTTATTTCTCCATCAAAGAGTTCTCTTCTAAATTAAAATGATGATAATAAGGAGTTGTAAACCCTTTATTTGTCATACTATGAAAAATACCATAACTAAAATTCTATCCTATTCTTCCCTCTTTTTTTTTTTTTTTTTTTTTAAAACCGGAAAACTTAACCCTAATTTTCAAATATGATAAAGAAATTGAATAACCCACTACAAAATTTGCTTCAAACGAGCGTATCAATTCCTTATTCTAATATTAATATGATAAAATTAATTTGGATGGGTTTTATTGAACTTCCATATAACAGGAAAAGATGATATTCTTTTGTATTTGAATCAACAGAGTAAATAAAGTAATATGGATGAATCCGTGAATCAGATATTACACACTAATCATAAAAATAACTCGGGTTTGATAAAATTGTAGAGATTAAATGTAAGATCATAGGAAATAATCGAAATGTAATATCGAGATTCGACATGATACACAAATCTTAATAACGGATTATACACTACACTCTTATAAAAAAACTAATAAGGACATATGGATCGAAAAAAATCCCACTAATCCATTATTAAGGTAATAGCAAAGTCTCAATTTATTACGAAAAGTACAACCCAAGGATCTTCATAGGTATAAACCCTACGTCACTAAAATGATAAAAAAGGACATAACAATAAAAGAAATGCGATAAAATACTGAACACTTAAAATAACTAAGATAGCATAAAGGATAAATCAATAAAAACAAATACTAACTAATAAAATGGGAAAAGAAAATAAAAAGACATAGGAAAAGGGGTAGCAAGAGTCACAACTCTTTCAGATATAACGTTCTAAAAAGATCTTCTTTGTTTTTTTTTTTTTTTTTTCTTAATAAGTCCTTATTTGTTCCTGGTAACGATTAATCCAAGCCTTTTTACAAATGGCTTCAACCGATTCCTGTAAACACCATAAATCTCTATCTTTTCCTGGTACTTAATATAGGTACCACTTCAGTTAATTAGTGAATTCTTCAAACGGTTAATTTATATTTCAAAACACATATTTAACAATCTCTTTCAAAAAGTGCAGTTAATGATAGAATTTTTTTAAAAACTTAAATTATTTATTAAAACATATGTTTCGCGATCTATTTTAACTAGTATCTCATGTTACATGTTGCCAGAAATTTTAGATGAGGTGCATCCATTTAAAACATGCAAATGTAATAAATTAATTTTTTTCAAAAAAAAAAATGAAGTCGTGACGGACTTCACCCGAAGACCCGTGGTGGAACATTCAAATGACGCTCCACTAAATGTTGGAGTTCTGGTATTGCAACTCATTGACAACGTTCAAATGAAGTTAATGGACGCCGTTGAAAGCTCACCAGCTTCATATAAATGAAATCCCTTCCCTTGAATCGAATAAATCCTATGCAACACCGATCAAACGTCAGAAAATAAAATTCGAACAAAGATGCTAATCCATGTTACATTTCATGTTATATAAATACCCACTTCTTATAATGGTTCCTTGAATCGGTGTTAGTGAGTTTAGTTAATGTTTTGAAAATATAGCTTTTCATATTTTCTAATATTGATTTAAACCTATATAAAAGTAAGCACCTTAACAAGTAAAAAGTTTTTTTTTTTTTTTATTTGATATCTTAATAAGTATCTCGAAATATCCATTATTTTTTTTATGTTCATCGAAGAAATCATTATTCAAATATTTTACCTTCTTTTTGTTGTCTTATGTAAATTTTGTATTAGGAGGAAATCGTGGCCTTTTCCTTTCTTCTCTTTTTTTTTTTTTTTTTTTTTGTGGATTAAAGCTTGATTTTTCTAGCGTAGCTAAGTATCTGTTTGTTCCTCTCTACATTGTACTTACATTCTTGAGTTTTGTAAGGTTTCAGTGTTTATGTTTTGTTACCTTGTCCTTAGGAAATGATTCGTAGCTAAAGCATTTTAAGGTTCGAAACGTAGCCAACGGTTAAATTAATTAATCGATTATTTATGAATTGTGCAAATGGATATCTAATGCAGGGGTTTTAACCTTCTAACAAATATTGAGAGTGATGCTTTAAATCAAATCTATTTTGTGGATCATAAACATCAAACGAGCACTAGTACTTTTTTTTGACGTGTTAACTCTAAAATGGATGAGAGTCGCCTTTTGGCATCCACAAGACCTACGGCCTTTACTTTTTTATTTCGAGTGTACCATTAATATTTTTATGTAAAAAATAAATAATTAAGAAATTCCAGAGGATACTTTATATAACACGACTTTCGAGTGTGTTGCAAAGTCTCAGAATATATTTACAAATTAATTACAAGTTGTTGAAGCCTAGACCTGTAAGGTGAGATGGGCATGGATATTGCATGGACGGTTTTGATGTGGGTCGGAATGAAATAGCCATTTGATCCCCATCAAAATTTGAATTGATTCCCTTGCAAACTAATAAATGTCCATTACTCTTTAATGGGGATGGGTTCAACGTTCAAGCTAAATTAAGAGAAAGCTCCAATGAGTAATTAAGATGGATATTAACGTATCCTACAAAAAAAAAAAAAAAAAAAATTGGTAGCCCAAAACCTATTTATATAAGCGCTCTCAAGCCCAGGGTATTTGGTCGGTTCATGTTGAGCTGTCTCAACCCAATTTAACCTCAAGCTCGACCAAGTCATACACCAAATGAAGACCTCAAGGACCTAAGCCCGTAGACCTAAGTTAACTAAGCCTGGCCCATGGATTTGAACGTTTATTTATTTATTTTTGGGCCAAAATGGATTTAAACGTTTAAACAACGATAAAGGCGCGGACAATTTAACAGTTTTTGTATCTTTAATTGGTTTAATTGATATCTAGGGAGCTGTTCTATCTCATCTTCGATAAATATGGGATGAGGTAATTGGATAAAGCTCTCTCTTTCTCTCTTCTTTTACACGTGTATATTGTCAAAAACTTTCTTCTTCGACCGATACTAACTTATGCCGAAAACCACCTGGCTCTTGCAGGTGACGAATTACATTACGAAGTTCGAAGTACAAGAAGTACATATAGACTCCCTCCCTCACTTCGTTTTTACTTGAGAAAGAAGCAGAAGGAGAAAAGTTAGTAGACAATTGGTAAATTATAAGGTCACCACTCTCTATGGTCCATATTTTTATTGCCCAATCCATACTAGTACATACTAGTTTTATGACTCACGTTCTAATGAACAATGCTAGGCCACCACTCTACTCGATTATTAAAAGAAAAGGAAAGGAAAAAAAAAAAAAGACGGGTTTTCAGATTGGAAGACAGTTGGAGCGACACCATGGGGATTGCCTTGAAATATAATATAACCATATGATGCGATCATATGGTTTATAGAGCTTTAATAAAATCTATATGTCTTGATTTTGATTTTAAATGGAGTATTTTAAAGAAAAAAATTTTCCTTAGCATTGAATTGCTATTTATAGTTTCCAGCAATGAATGGCTATTCAATAATTTTTACGATCATCAAAGTCCACCTCTTTGATCGTCCTAAATAAGGTTGCCAAGAGAACTGGCAGTAACGAACTTCCTCTCATGCTAATAGTGCAACATCGGAGTCCAACTCTATAATTTCTAAAGCTAGCGGCAGTAATTCAGTAATAATCAGATTACTAAGAACAAACAACAAAATGAATTACGCTTCTGTGCACTAAGTTTTATAAATAACGTCCTCGCTTTTTAAAGTTATACGACAATAAAATAAATAGCAAGAAACATGAATAGAAAGTACAACGCACAAGCCTGATTATGAGTTATAAGAAGTAAAAGGACCAAAAATTCAAGCAAGTTTTGACGGTAAAAACTCTATAGTAAGCACAACCATGCATGCCACTACCTCAAAGCCAAATAATCCATTCCTCCAAAAACAATCTCGGAGTCTTCCGCCATAGGTGGGGTGAATACCGTGATATCATTAAGCTCCATGAGAACAACAGCCATTGCAAGGATATAAGCTGGAAAGAAGCCTTGGTTGAGGTTTACATGATTATCTGGGAAGGGAAAAGATAAGGGGGGATGATGAACTGAGGGCGACTAATGCAAAAGATGATATTCCATCGAGAGAAATTCAACAAAGTCATTGACACCAGCCAAGACAAATGAACAACAATTGATCTCCTTGCAATACTAATTTACATCTGTTGCTATACTAACCTATCGATATAGTACGATCCAGTTGTCAATGTCCATTTCTTCTCAATCCGTCTTTTTTCGCATCCAGTTTAGTAAGACCTAGGTCATGTGTATATCTAGCACGTTTATACAACATTCAAGAGGTAAGCCATCGATTGATCTCTTTTTTAGCACTTCTTTCTTTTCTCCAAGAAAAGAGGTAGATCTGCTTGATTCTCTTTACAGAATACCGACTTCTAAACATCGGTTTAACACTACATATATCCTCCAGTATATCCACAAGGATCTACTGAAACAGGACACTCCATCATACAAGAGCAGGCAATTAATGGTAATGCTGCAAAGTTCAAAGATAGCATGCTGGGTCTTCAACACCACAATAAAATAGAAGGTTATTGACTATTCAATGTATCACAAAGAAGATAGAAAACGAAAAGCCAAATGCACGTTCTGTATAATAACACAGTAAAAGCTAGGCATAAAGAATGAAACTGAGAGGTAAATGATCCCCATTCATCTCAACCTGAACGATGCTATAAGATACCAATCACAACAATAAATTTCAAGTACTCCAAAGGTTTAGGGGGGAAGAAAAAAAAAAAAAGAAAAAGAAAATTGTACAATTCCTAAGATTATCTGAGGCAAGTCTCCACAAAAAGGCCAGGTACCAAAAAATGGCAGCACAAAGCATATGTATTCCTGCTGACTCAAGGCTCAACAGTGGTCATTTGTTGCCACTCCTCATCAACTTCCTCTTTCCACAATGTGACATTATTGTTCCCATCAGCCACAGACAACAAGTTACCAGTAAGTGACCACGAAACCCTCCAAACGGGAGTCTTGAAATCCTTCAAAACCTTACCCTTCCAATGCTCTCCTTCCTTCTCTACAGTCCAGATAACAACTGTCCCATCTTGGGAAGCGCTAGCAATAGTGGATTTTGGAAGTCCCAGGTTGGGTGCCCAAGCCACGTCTCTAACCCAGTCAGAGTGCATCTGAAGTGCAGGGAAGCAGTCCATCTTCCATGCTCCATTCTGCAGTTTCCACACCTTAACAGTATAATCACAGCCTCCAGAAGCTAACTTTTGAACAGGATCCTGAAGTCCAGATGCAACTAAAGCACCGGGAGCCATTGCTGGGGCCCAAGATACTGCGGTTACTCCTACAGGATGAGCTTTTTCTATCATTGTGGTGTCCCAACCACCATCAACTCGGGCAGTAAAGACAGAAATGTTCCCATCTGAAGAACCACAAGCCAAACTGAGCCCAATTTCATGTGGTGCCCAATCAATAGAATTAACAGATGTTTTGTGTTCAGTGAAAACGTGAGCTTGAGACCATTCATTTTGATTCCCCTCCTTCCATATGATAACTTGGCCATCATACGAGCAAGATGCAAGAAGTGATCCAAACTTGGGATGAGCCCAAGCAACTTGCCAGACAGGGCCTCTATGTCCAGTCAATGTGGCAAGATGTTGAGATCCATTATTGCTTAGACCAATGATCTTAATGGTGGTATCTGATGAAGCTGTGGCCAAGCGCTTCCCGTAGTAATCCATGGCCACATCATGGACTACATCTTGGTGACCAGTTTCAATCTTTTGTGAAGGCATATTCACAAACTTTGCTTCTTGCTACAACCAACCCCCCAATTCCCTTGGATCTCCAATCCAATTTGTAGCCTATAATATTACAGCAACAATTCATGGGTGTCAACACAAAAAATTTTCAATGGTAATAGACCGGCATCAGGTATTGCAAAGTGCTATTCCAACTTAATAGGCAGGCTGAGAAAGCGATCCACCGATTCATGCAAATGAAAGAGGGAAAGGAAAGGACGCCCGAATTACTTATCAAAAGGGAAAAAGTGATCTACAGATCCACGCAAATGAAGACCCAAAAAAAAAAAAACGAGAGAGAGAGAAAAGAAAAAAGAAACGACCTGATTACTTATTGAACTGGAAAGAAAGCTGGCCTTCTAGAGTTTTGAATTTCGAAATTTACTTTCTTTCACAATACTCTCAAGCATCGACTGGAGTATGAGATCCTGGGCATTCCATCTATCAGCTCCATGGTATAATTTAATTAAAAAAAAATAAAAACTCATAAGGCCAATCCAATCAAAATCAAAATTGCATCAGAACCCCAACAGACACAAGAAACCTTCTATTCCTAATCCTATAACTAATTCTTTATGCTAACAAGAGAGACATAACAAAATCTCCCACTAATGATTACACGGATCATAATATAGACAAAAAAAAATTAGGGCAAGGAAAAACAAAATCGCTGTTCCAAAATGAGGCTAATTGAGGATTATTGTGTTTCTGAGTAAGATTTAAACGAGGAACAGATCAGAAAATTATTTTCACACTAAAAGCTCAAAGAATTTAAGAAAAAAAAAACTGATAATAATAATAATATGAACGACAAAAAAACATAACAAAGACGGTACTAAACTCGAAAAATTACGAAATTATAGTGTACAATCACATAAATCTATCTACACAGCAGAGTGATTGTGAAAATGGAGAGAGAAGGACGGAATGATTTCTTACCTGACTTCGAAGAGCGGTGACAAATTCAGATCCAATTTTGATGAGACGCTCGTCTTCCTTTTTAAGCTCGATTGGAAGACACAGAAAACCCCCCTCTGTTTGGAAATGAGATAGAAAATAGGTTGGCCCAGCTCTCTCTCAGGCCCATTTTCATTTTGGTTACTTCTGCCTTTTTCTCTCTCATTCTTTATATCATTTCAATAAACGAAAAATACAAATTATATAAAGAAACCTAAGATGGAAATAATTTGACATTAAAAAATGAATGTAAACTACATTTCACTTTAATGTAAGCAAGTAACCGAGAGGGTATCCAAGTGTACTCTTAATTAAGTAGGTTTTGAATGGATGTTAGAGACTATACACAAAATTCTATAAATTACCTATATCATCTAGAAAATTGATCAAATTGTGAGGAAATTCTTTTGGAAAAATAAGAAAATACATTATATTAATTATGAGAAAAGTACTTGGACAAAAGAAGTGGGATAATCGAGTCTCATTGGATCTCATTGTACTAAAATATGATTGTGTATATGAAAGAAATAGAGTTACTTTATATGTTGAGAATTCAAATGCTCTAAAGCAATATAAGCAAGACTCCTTAAGATCTAATAGCTCGTTCATTTCATTGAATGGAATGAGGGAGGAATATAATTGGAATTGTTAAGGAATGTAATAAGTTTATTTAGTTATATTAATAAACAACTTAAGAATAGGTACGTAATAAAACTTTAATGACTAAATTACCCCTAATTCATTTTCTTTCTTAAGTAATTTTAAAATAATAGGTAATGGTGGTGGAAATCCACTGCAGAAGCAAAAGTGGTGGTAATGGTCAATGGCGATGGCGATAGCGATGGCGATGGTTGGGGTAGCAGCTTGGAGGGGGAAGTAGGGGTAATTGTGGCAATGAAGACAACAGTAGTGGTGGTAATAATAGCGATGGTTAGAGGTGAAGGTGGTGGCGGCAATGGCAGTGGCAATGGTAATAATGGCAGTAATGATAGGCGATGACAGTAGCGATGGCGATGGTGATAGCGATTGGTGATGGCGATTGGCGATGGTGATAGCGTTAGTAATAATGGTGGTCGGTGCTTAGTAGTAGTGGTGGTAATGGTGGTTGTAACGGCGATGGTAGTAGTAGTAGCGGTTAGTGGTGGTGGTGCTAGTAATAGTGATGGCAATGGTAGTAGTGGTTATTATTAAATTGATATGAGATTATTTTTGAAAAAAAATATGAAATTTTACGAGGAATCGTAATTCTTTGGTTGAGTAAAAAAATCCCTATTACTTAATTTTATGTAATAGAGATTCTTAAGAAATTACGAAAACCAAGTGAACGCTATAATAAGAAATAAGGGAGAAATTGAATTTCAATTCCCTTTAAATGAACGAGGCATAAATGTAATAGGTTTATAGAGAATGTTTCAATATAAACGGTAATGCCTTAACCTAGAAGCAGCTAATAACCATGACATAATGAGAACAAATATCAAAGGAGTATTTTTTCAACTATTAAGCTCAAAAGTTTTTTACTAACAGTGGCTTGATACTCATTATATTAACCTTACGAACCAATCCCAATTCTCTCGCATAGTTCATGTAAGAATATATTTTGCATGAGGTATCACAAACAAAGCAAACACGGAAGGAAGCTGTTGAAGATTGCTACTAGATTAAAAATAATACTTTTCATTAGGTCCAAAATAACAGTAACCCAAAATTTCAATGGGACGATTGAATGGGAGAGAGAAATACTAGCAACTTAATTCAAGGTCCTCTTTCTACTGAATGTGAATGAGCTTAGAGTAAGGGAATGTTAGCTTTCTCTAAAAAGGTAAAATTATTTCCTCTTTACTAATGAATACCTTCAACCCTCCATTACTTAAACCTCATGCTTCAAAGATTAATGAAATATTTGAGTAACCCAATTATAAATTAAAACCTCTTTACTTACTCAATAAAGTTTAGGAATGGATATGAAAATTGTCTTTTCCTGCCAAAGCAAATTATTCATTTGGTGAATAGTAGATAGTAGGCTTTCTATGGGCAAGAATATAAACAAAATCAGACTAAACAATTTTATAGGATGTCTAAGATGTTTAAAATCAAATGAAAGCTTCAATCATGCATTTATGCAATTATCCAAATATTTGTTGGGTATTTCAACTAGTCAGGCCTGATTATACTTAACTAGGACATTATGGAGTTATTAGAATATTAAAGAAACTTGAATCTAACGAAACAAGAAGTATCTTCTTTAATACCTATTTAGGTTGTAACCTTTTGCTTTGCTTTATGGTTGAATTAGATAGATATGAACAACAAAACTTCAATCATTGTCATGTATAGTTTATGTTGCCTATTTACTGCATATGTAGTGATTTGTATTTAGAACACTTATCAAGTAGCCATTGGTTGAGTTTAGTAGATTTTTTTATATAGGTAGCATATTGTTAGTTTATTTGCTTTGAACTTCGTTGTTATATTGAACTGTAACTCTTTATCGGTAAGGTTCATGTTCTTTTTGTCTTCCATGAATCTTAATCCAAACTTTCAATACTTTTTTCATGGTATCAGAGCATGTAAAATGTACTTTTTTATTCAAAGTTTGATTTATTTCTTGTTTGCTGATTAGAAAATTGAGTTCACTAATAGAACAAAATCATGATTCTACTATTAGTGATTGTTTTTTTCTATTAGTTCAAAGAGCCCTTGGATGTGTATAAGGAACTTGATTTTCAATGGAAACAATTACATGGCATAAGGTAGATATGTGAAAATGGGACTTAGTGCAAAACTTAAATAGGTCTTATTGATGGCATTTTAGCAAAACCAACAGGAAATTCACCAGATTACGTCAAATAGACTAGACGCAATTATATGGTTCAATGTTGGGTATTAAATTCAAAGGTAAATGATCTTTTGCAATTTTTTTTGTATTCTCAGTTTATTTATGAGTTGTGGAATGGAATTAAGTAATGATATAGAGTGACTAATGGATCTTTAGTATTTCAATTGCAATACGAAAATTGTAATTTTAAATAAAATGATATAACCATATGGTTTTTTTTTTAGCCATCAATCCATAAGAATATATTACAATCAACTCAAGAAATGTTGAGATGAATTGAGCACCCTACATGGTTACTCAAAGTGTGACTATGCAAAGATGGATTATTATACCTAAAGATTGAAAGAAAAAGATTCAATATTTCAAATCATACACCAAGTTAATGTAGTTTTTAAAAGGGCATAACAAAATTTATGAAGGGTTGAGGAATTATATTTGGTGAGCCCATGTCATCTATTAATAAGGAATTTTGTTTACTACAACAAGTGGAGAAATAAAGAGAGGTGACAACAACAACGAATCTAAATGTTGAAGTTTTAGCTTTTCTCATAAACAAGATAAATAGTAATAGAATTCAAGGGGAAAGATAAAAAACGAAAGAGTTTGGTAGGAAGAGATTCCTTAAGCAGTGTCATAGTGAACTACACAAGATTGAAACATGTTTTCAAATCACTAGTTACCTTAAATGGTTCAGAGGGAAGAAAATCATTAAAGGAAAACATTCAAACTTAAGGACATCAACACTTTATTATAGATTGAAGCAAGATCTAAAGATTGATATACCATTTGATCATGATATATGTCATACTGTCAATAATATGTCTAGTGAAGTAGGTACTAGTAAGGAAAAGACATGTAAGATAAACAATTCGTTTAGAATGTTTGTCAAGAAGTGTTACGCATGATGAAGGAAAGAAATGTATAAGATATGGTCATAACTAATGCAGTACACTTTGTAGGTATCAATAACTCCACTTTTTATTTCAATTCTCTGAATAGTTCTAAGGAATATTGGATGGTTGATACAAGGGCTATGAATCATATGGCACCCTTCTTTTTAAGTCTTACATTATTCATTCTTTGTTTCCTTCGATATAAGTTAAACTTCTAGAAGTTGACAAAGTTGGATCTATCAAAATCGTCTCTTTATAGCCCTTACAAGTGTCTTATTTGTTCATCAATTCATTATAATTTGTTGTTTATACATAAGACTTACCAAAGAGTAAAGGCCATATATCTCAGAGCTATTTTTAATGTTTATGGTTATAAATTTCAAGATGAAATGATCGGTAAGGCAGTAGCATCAACACAAGTTGTTCAAAGACTATATGTGCTTAGTTCTAATAGTGATAGTAGGGTGAATGTCTTCTCAGATCAATCACAATATTTTGCTATTAGCATTTCTTATAAAGACAACAAATTTTCTATTTATTTCATCATTACTTAAGTCATACTCCATTGTCCATATCACTACGTTTAGTTGATTGTAAGAGTTTAAATCCACAACGATTTGTCTATGATATTTGTTAAGAAGCTAAATTTCACAATCTTCATTTTCCTAAAAGTTTGTTTACTTCCAATTTTGTCTTTCAGCTTTTACATGTTGATCTTTAAGACCCTTCTTGTGTTACTTCTATATTTAATGGTCATCAATTTCTAACAATAATAGTTTATTATTTAACAATTGCTTAGCTATATTTTCTTGCACATGAATCACCAACCTATTTTGTTTTGAGCCAGTTTTTTTTTTCACTTTATATTTAATCATTTTTCTATAATTGCCAAATTTTTTATAATTGATATTAGTTCTAAATTTATATTCAAGATTTGTCAATTCATGTTTCATAACTTGGAAATCTTATACTTTACAATAAAATGGTTAGGTAGAAAGAAAGTATAGGCATTTGATTGAAACCTCTATGGCATTGAGATTGCACGCTCATTAGCATAAGAAACTTTAGGGAAAGTGTATGATAATAGGCACATATCTCATTAACAAAATTCCTCTGGCATCCTTAGTATGGAAAACACCTTTTGAGGTGTTGTTTGAAAGACCACCAAAGCATAGTAATATAGAGTAATGGATTGTCTTTGCTGCATTGTTAATTAATATACGTACAAGGACAAACTTGATTCAAGAGGGACTAAATGTATATTCTCAAGCTATGAACATGGACAAAAAGGTTATGAAGTCTTTAACCTTGCTACCAAGCAAATTTTTGGTAGCTATAATGTTGTCTTCTTTTAACATGTTTTTCTTTTTAAAGACTCCTCTATTTTAGAAAAACAATCCTTACATCATTCAAATGCTTCTTTTCCTTCCATAAGTGGTACACATTCTTTGAAACAATAGTCATCACCTATTGTTCCATCATTTACAATCAACATACTAGTGTAAAATCTCTTAGACATAGGTTTATAAGATTTTGTATGTGCAACTCGTAATACCCTTAATGCTGCTATCTTTCCCACTAGGCATATAGGTGTACATGTCAAGTTATTTAACTCAACATAAGGAAGAAAATCAAAAATACTAATCATGATGATGTTTTAGCAAATTTTCAAAAACCGAAACAATGTCCTCTTTGATTGTCATACATTTCCCCATTATCTTAAGAACTACAGTGCATTCTTAGCAAATGAAAGCTCTACAATCAGTCACTCAGGATTTCGGTATATAAAATAAAAGAATATAAAAATTTCAAATTTTAAGTATATAACTCGTTATTTATCGAAAATACGTAAAATATATTCTGATAATTAACGAATTACTAGAGATAAATTATATATATACTGAAAATCATAAAATAACCTAAATAATATTTAGGAATATTTATTTGTACTATATATGAATTTACATGTAAGTAAAACTACGCGTAATTACTTAAAATATGCGAAGTGTGCTAAAATAATAGTAAATAATTAAATAAAATTCATAGTTAATTAAGGAAAAATCAAGAAAAATATAGAAAAATAAGGAAAAGTCTAGAAGTGGGCCATGACAATCTGATATTGAAAAAAAAAATCAACCAATTAAAATGTAACAAATAGAAAGTGAAAAAAAGAAGAGATAAGGTAATTGTCTTGTCTCATTAATATACAATAATTTCCCTAAAGCTCTATAAATACTCCAAATTTTTCAGAAGCTCATTTGGTCAGTTTAAAGAGTGAGAAAAATGGAGAGAGGCAAAATTGAGAGAAAAATTAGAGTTAAGAAAAAAAATAAGAAAACCGTGCAATTGGGGCTTGTAAGGAGAACCTAGACCTGAAGAGCAGCTAGGAGTGGACAGCCACAACCAACACACGGTGATAGTAGCACTCAAGTTGGCCGATACACCCATGGCTACCAATGATGGTCGGAGCCATCTAAATTAGTGAGTTCGATTTCCAGCCCGATTTTATATAATTTTGTAAAAGTAGTAAATATCATTAGAAAATTATGAATTTTGTTATTCTAAAATATTTTTATATGTTGTTTTTATGAAAAATATTATTTTGATAAAAATATATCCCATGATATATGTTTCCTTAAGAAATAATGCAAAACCGAGTATGTTTCGGTTTAGAAATAAATTACCTTAAATGTGTAGTTTTGAGTCTAAAATTTTTTTGTAGACTAATTAGATGATATAAAATAGTGCTATAAAGCCCGTTTTCACAAATTAATTTTTGAAATTTTTAGATAATTTTTAGGCCTTAAAATGAGAAATAAAATAAATAATTTAGGGTTAATTAAGTAATTAAATAGTTAATTAATGATTTAGTGAATAATTATATATTTTAGGATGTTGAAATTTGATGAAGTATGATACTTATAGCATTTAGGGTGTTAGATGTAATTATTAGGTTAATTATGTAGTAAATAAGTAATAGGGAAAAATAGTAGATTTTAAGTTAATTTTGTAAATTAGGGTAATTATGTGAAAAATCTGATTTAGGATGAATTTATAAATTTTGAAATGATAATTGATATTGGGAGATAGTAATTAGAGTGATAGAAATATTAGATGTGCATTATGTACATAATAAGTGATAGTACATAATATGCAATTATTGGTGATATAATAAATAGAAAATATTAGGATAAAAATTGATATTATATAAATAATAGGGATATATAATAAATCTAATAGAAAACTTAAATTTATGTAATTATATGAAAAATGTAAAAAATTTTCACATTAGGAGTAAATTCGGTACACTATTAAGGATTTAAGTGTATCGAGTATAATAAAATATTGACTAAGGGTTATTATGGTATTTAGGATATCTGAAAGTAAGGTGATTAATTTCACATTATGAGTTAAAATAAGTTTTTAGAGTTCGGGTATAAAACAGTATTTAAAAATTGAATTAGCACCAAATTTAGAAATTTATGCGGAAACTGAACCCAAACCTAACCTCGAACCTAGAGTAATCGTAAAAGATTTGAGAACTCAGATAACTAGATATATTAAACCTTAAACAAAACACAACAATAAGCGTTATAGAATAAAACCCACTTATAATAGCTATATAAAAAATTGAAACTACGTTTGTGTTATATGGAAAATCGATGATGGCCTGAGCAAGTTGAACCTCGAGTGAACGAGCGAGGAGTCTAGGTAAGTTGGGATTAATACGATGCTGTGTTTTGGAGACTTGAGATTATGCTTGATTGTGCTTGTTAGATAGTTGGTTGTATGCATATGCTTGATTATAAGTGATACTATGATTCTATTTGTTGTTCTGGCCTGTATTGTATGATTTATATGAAATAATTGATCACCTTAAATTGGACCTAATCAAATATACAATCTGTAATCATAATTGAACCTGCATGGTAACCCATTAGGGGAAACCTAGGATTCTCCAGCCAAATACCGACCCCTTCGAAAGGGATAGCACAGGATTGCATAATGGTTCCTTCTTCATTCTTAGTTGAACTAAGTGATAGGAGAGGAAATCACAACGAGAGTGAAGTCAATGGTTCGAAAGTAGTTGCGGGAGAAGCGGTGTCTCCATTGCACAAGCCTGGATAAGCCTGGGTTTGGTCGTGAGCTGTTGCATTAATGACAACTCCTCAACCCGGATTAGAGCAGATGCAATTTCTCTAATCTCACGACAGGCCGGACAACGTCGTGCAATGGTATTTGCTTGAACATGCATTGCACCTAATAAGTTGATTGATAACATTGTTATGTTTATGGTATAGTTATAAGTTCTCCATCCTAACTTACTGAGCTGTGGTTACTCACATCCCTATAGATATTGTGCAAGTGCTGACTAAGAAGTAGCATACAACTACTTTGAAGCTAGCAACTGTTGAATCCTGGAGAGTGAAAAAAAATATTTGAAGAACAAACATATATTTTAATTGTAATAACTGAATTTCAGTGTATATATATATTTTCTCACTTTCTTAGGTAAATGATTTATTTAAATTACAAACCATTTCCTTTAAAGCGGGTTACTCGTGGACGCCTTGTGTAAATCAGGTCTAGGATAGCGGTTATAAGGCCAACCACTATCTTAGAATGGTTTACACAGCAAGACTGTTACGACTCTATTGCTTCGGGATGTGGCAACAAATGCGTTAACAACCTAAGAACCATACAATTAGTCACCTACTTCTAAGCAAAATAAATGGGTTGATGCTATGGAAAGGAGTTAGAAACATATGAAAATAATCAAACTTGGATACTCACTGAGTTACCTAAGGGGAAGAAAGCAATTGGTAACAAATGAACATATAAAATCAAATATAAGCTAGATAAAAAGTGGAGAGATATAAAGCATATTTAGTGGCAAAAGGGTATACTTAAGTTGAGATGAATATCATAAAGAAACTTTTTCTGTGGTAGCAAAATTAAGTACTGTTTGAATTTTGATAGCTATAAATATAACTCTTGACTAGCTCTTACATCAAATAAATGTAAAAGGTATATTTTTATATGGATTCCCTGATTAAAAGATTTATATGATGCCTCTAAAAGGATATATTAAAGCATAACCATGGCAAGTTTGTTGTTTAAAGTGGTCAATTTATCATTTGAAACAAGCAAGTTGATGGTAAAGTTATCTTATAGATGTTATACTGATGCCTAGTCGAAATGCAAATTATAGTATTCATTCATATGGTAATGGAAATAAAAAACAAGAGATACTTTTTATCGAAATATGGATAAATAAAAGTTTAGCTCCTAAAGCACTTTATGAAGTCTCTCTTAATTTAATTGAATCATTTATTCCTATTCTACATGCGAAAGAAGAGAACTTACATTTTGAAAACAATCAACATAATGTTACTTTACCTTTTTAGCTTTTCATCATAGATTGACTAAATTAAGGAAAATAGAAAAAGAAATCAAATTGAAATATATTTTTATTAACCGATCCGAATTGCCTCTCAAGATCCATAATTGCCTCAAAAGGTCCAAGCAGAGATTTCAAAGTTCTTAATTGCTCTTGATTTTATGCAATCAAAAAGTGATTACTCTTTATTTCCTAAATGTGCTACTAAAGGTTTCATTGTAGCTCTCCTTTACATAGATGATTTACTCTTAACAAGTGATAGTCAAAAACTTATTTTTGAATTGAAACAATGTAAGCCTTAAAGTTAAGCTAAGAGACCGTAGGATTAAACTTAGAGCACAAGGTTTAGGGCGATCGGTTAAAGGATCTAATCAAACCCGAATTATAAACTATGGAGAGAAATATTAGTAAAAATGACACCGTAAACGTGAATTTAAGAAAATAAGTAATAAAATAGGAGACTATAAAATTTTCAAAATTTAAGTATAATAGTTGTTAATTATCGAAAAGGCGAAAAGTGTAATCTAATAACTAATAAATTACTAGAAATAGATTATATGTATACTAAAAATCATCGAACGACCTAAATAATAATTAGGAATGTTTACATGTACCCTACATATATTTACGTGTAAGTAAAAATACGCGACATTACTTAAATTGGCTAAAAACTTAATAAATAATTAAGGAAAATTATTAATTAATTAAAAAAATCAGAAGGATATGGAATGATACAAATTTGGTCGTGGCAAATTAAGAGCTAAAGAAGAAAAATTATTCAATTAGAATTAAGCAACACAAAAGCCAAAAATCAAGGGAATGGGGCAATGTCATGTCTAATTAATGCATATTAATTACCAAAAACGTCTATAAATAGGAAAAAATTCAGAGAACTCTTTTGGATAGTTAAGGATTAAAGAAAAATAGAGAAACTCGAAAATTCAAGAGAAAAATTGGAGAAAAAAAAACTGTACAGTTAGGACTAGTGAGCCAAACCTACACACCACCACCATCTGGGATCGAGCCATCACCACCACCACCCCACGCCAAATCCACCGCCTGGACCGGCCAACACACCTGGACTGGTGTTGGAAGTCCAAAAGCCATCAGACTAGATGAGTCTCTAATCTGTTCCGATTTTGTATAATTTCCTAAAATTAGTTATTTTACCCAAAAAATTATGAAACTTGTTATTCTGAGGTTTTATTGTATGTAGATTTAGGGAAAAATAGTGATTTAGTTTAATCACATTTGAAAATATAGGGTTTTTAACAAATTAAGCAAAACCGAGCATGATTAGAATTAGAAATAAATAGGCTTAAGAGTGTAGTTTGGAACTCAAAATTTTTCTATGGAATGCTTAGGGAATATAAAACAGTGCTATAAAGCCATTTTTTTAGAATTAATTTTCGAAAATTTTAAGTTGATTTTTAGCCCTAAAATGATGGAAAAATTGAGTAATTTTGGGTTAATTAGGTGATTAAGACACTAATTACTAATTTAGATAGTAATTAGATGTTTAGGGATGATAATCTCTGATGTAGAAACCTAATCATAGCCATTGGAGTGTTAAGTATAAGTAATGAAGGCATTATATACTAATTATAGAAAATTAGGAATATTATAAAAAAATTAGGTTTAATTAGATAATATAATAATAGAATTCAAAATATAATAAATTTGAAATAAAATTTAATTTTAAGTAATTGTATAAAAAAGTATAAGATTTTCTTACATCTGGAATAAATCTGGTACTCTAATTAGGATTAGCGTGTACCAAATAGTTTAGAATCATAAATTTAAACCCAATGGGATATTATAATACTGGAGCTTAATGTGATTAATTCACATTAGGATTCGAGCATATTTAAGGTTTCAGAATTAAAACTAGAATCTAATTTAGAAACCGAATCCCGAACTAGGGTAGAATGAATTATTAGTAAATAATAGTTATACATGGAAAAAATAAGCTAAATCATAACTTAGAATGTGAATCATTAAAGTATAAGAACTAAAAAGGACCTATTTGTATTATAGGATATCCAGAGACGAATCGGTTTGTAATCGAGTGATCGGACGACTGAGAAACTCCAAATAAGTTGGATTATTACTTATTATATTGGAGTGCTATTTTATAATACTCGAAGACCTAGGATTGTATATGGTTGTGATTGTAAGCAGTCTACGCATGTGTTCGATGTATCTGAATGCGTACTGAATTTGTAATGTGAGTGATTTTGCGATTGATTGAATTGGTGTGAAATTGTTTGGACACCCTAAATAAAATTTAATCTTATTCAACTCTAATAACAAAAAATATCATGCATTGCAACTCGTTAGGGGATTATAGGATTCTCTAACTAAATACAGATCCCTTCGAAAGTGATAGGGCAGGATTGCAAAATGATCCCTTCTTCATCCTTAGTTGAACTAAGTGACAAGAGAGGAGGTCGCGATGAGGGTGAAGTCAATGGTTTGAAGGTAGTCGCGGGAGGAGCGAGGTCTCTATTGCACAAGCTTGGGTTTGGTTGTGAGCTGCTGTATAACATGGAAACTTCTCAACCCAGATTAGAGCAGGTAAAATTTATCTGATTTCACAACGGACCAGATTACGTTATGTGATGACACTTGATTGTTGCATTGCATAAAAATAATTGCTTGATAATCTTGTTTGTGTTTGTATGCATTCATGAGACTCCAATTCAACTTACTGAGCTGTAGTTGCTCATACCCCGATAAATCCTTTTACAGGTCCTGATCTTTGAATACTTTAAGTATTATGTCGCCTTACAATTATCTAGAGGTTAGTTCTTTTGAAGCCAAGGGTGTAAAGAGCAATTTACTTAGTAGTGATGTATAGTAAGAATGTCCTTCGTAATTTAAGGATGAAAGACTGATAATTATTATGTAAATTAGTAAACTGTTGTGTATATGTAGAATTTCCTGGGAAGTTCTGTGAACTTTACATATAATTATATAAGTTTATTTAAAATTTGTGAGCTTTACCATAATTGTAATGAAACATTTAATTGGATTGTTTATTTCAAAGCGAAAAGTCATCGACACCTTATATAGATTATGTCTATGATAGGTACTGTGAAGCTAGTTACTATCATAGAATGGTTTACACGGCAGAACTGTTACAATTCTGTAACTTCGGGGTATAACAAACAACAACTTCATGTTGCCTCCACTATTAAAGATCTTATAACAAAAATTTTCATTGAAATAGAGATTTGCAAAACATCCTTGGGTATTACCTCATAGAAAGTGTATTCTTGATCTTTTGACTGAAGCCAAACTTATGGGAGCTAAGCCAACTATTTTTCCTTTACCTATTAGATCTAAACTTGATCGTCAAACAGGGGATGCCCTAGACAATTTCAGCTTTATATAGGTGCATTGTTGAGAAACTTTTATATCTTATATTAACAAGACCTGATTTATCTTTAGCATTACACAAGCTTAGCCAACTTTTGGCTTGCCCACAAATACCACATTGGCATGTATTTTTTCAGCTACTCAAATACATTAAGGTACTACTTCTTTAAGCCTTTATTTTTTTTTAATTCATCATCTAATTCATTACAATCGATGGCCCATTCAGACTTTGATTAGGGTACATGTGTTGACGATAGAAAATCGACTTCGAAGTATTGTGTTTTTCTAAGGACAACACTTATATCTACAAAAACCAAGAAGCAAAACATTGTAACTACATCTTCTATAGAAGTGGAGTATAGGAGTTTAGCTATGGCTTCGAAAGAACTTCTTTAACCATCTTATATTATGCAAGATCTTGGTTTTCCTATTGCTTCACCTATTTTCATATTTTTGTGATAATAAATCAACAGTGTTAATTACGGTTGATCCTTATTTGCATGGCTAAACTAAGAACATTACATATACTTTACTAAGATCAAATTGTTGATGGATTCCTCAAGGCGGTTTACGTTTCTTCCTATAATCAAATTACATATTTGCCTACTAAATCATTAAGTGAGAAGCGGATTAAACTTTTGAATAGCAAGTTGGGTCTTTAAGAAGCTCCAACTTCAAAGGTAGATGTAGAGATCATCTTAGCCATTTATTATACTCCTAGTAACTTGTATTTATTTAAAACACTTGTTAAGCAGTCAATGGTTAAGTTAGTTTAGCATATTTATGTATATAAGTAGCATTGTGTTAGTTAGTTTAATTCGAGCTTTGACTGTTACGTCAAACTCTAACTCTTAGTTAATAAAGTTCATTCTCTAATTTTCATCTTCCATGAATGTTGATTTGAAGCTTTCTAACACTTTTTTCACATCGACGAGATTTGTCCTTTTTACAAAGAGTAAACGAATACCAATTTTACGTGGAAAGGAAAGAAAGCCCTTTTGTAGAACAAAAGAATAGTCTATTGGTATGCAATCTGGTATGACTATAATAGAAGGGGCAACAAAAGATGAAGATGGAAGGTGATTTTTCGATTTTAGCATGAATTTGGGAAGAAAGGGTATCATTACTGCCGAATTACGAGTAGTTAATTGAGGAGTGGAATATTGCATTAGAATGGGACTAAAAAAAATGTTTGAAATTAGCTCAGATTTTTATTTAGCTATCTATTTTTACTCTCCAAGTGTGAATATAAATATAAGGATAAATTATGTTGACTATAAACATTTTAAATGATATAGACACCCTATTTTTTCAGAACTCAACATTTATTCTCCTATTTTTGCCTACTTTAATGCTAGCGTCATACAAAAGTTGACATGTTAGTATCATATTATCACCACATTAGCATAATTCATTATTTTATTTATATAGTATAATTTTATATATTAATTAACTAAATAATAAAAAATTAAATAAATACATAAATTAAAAAAAGAAAAAAATGTTGATTTTTTTTCATGTACTACACAAATTTCTAACATATATTATGCATATACATGTATACACACATATATATTAATAATTAGATAAATTAATGAAAATTTTAAAAAAAGAAAGAAAGAAAGAAAGGAAACATAGAAAATTAGAATCGACTTGAACGAAGTCGCCTTCCCATTTTCTCTTGGTGTCCTTGCTTTTTTCTGTGAATCCATGATGCTAGGAGATGTCGGAATTTTTCTGATCAAATAGCGAAGTCCTTCTGAACTTTTCGATGCTTATTTTTCTTTTTTCTTTTTAAATTAATTTATTTAATTATCAAAATATATGTGTATGTAAAAAAAAAAATCAGCATTTTCTTCTTTTTTTATATTTTCTATATTTATTTAATTTCTTTTATTTTAACTAATTAATATATATGTATGTGATTGTACTATATAAATAAAATAATGAATTATGTTGATGTGATAAGTAAGGGAGTAAATATTGTATTTTAAAAAAGTAAGATGTTCATATTATTTAAAGGTTTACCAAAATGATCAACATAATTTAGGAAAAATCTAAGCTCCAACATTATGTACCATGCTATATAATATATACCAAGAGAAACAAATGCATTGACCGATTTCTTTGCGAAGGAGATGCAAGATGTCAACTAGTTCTTTTGCTAAGTGTCTATCAACAACTAAATGTTTAATGTTATTAAAAACGGACTTATCTTATATTGGCAACGTAAGAGAGAGGAAAACTCCTATATTTGAGAGGATAATATACCTCTATATCGCTTTGTAATTCACGAACTTTTTTCTAATATATATATACTAACGAATAATACATTTATGCTATGTATATAAAAGATATAAAAAAATTTTAACTAAAAAATATAGTAAATTTTTCAAATAATAGTAATATTGAGTAATTAAAATAATAAATAAATAAAATAATAGCAACCGAAGAAGTATATGTAATAGAAAATATTAACTATATAATTAAACATAATGGTTAAAAATTTCATTGGATAGTTTTTTTTTTTTTCTCTTCTTTGACCATCATATGAATATATTTAGTGATTAAAATTATATGATATTAAATTGTTAATTATGGATAGTTAAATGAAGATTTTCTCTTTAATATAGTAAATACATAATATTTGTATATTTCATCAGAAAGAAGGGAAAAAAGAAAAAAGAAAAAAACCCTTCAAATATTGAACTCCGGCCAATTTTTGTGAAGTAAATATGAAAATTTTGGGTCAGAAAATTAGTAGATAATAAGTCTCCTAAACTACGTCGAAAACCCTACCACGGACAGTTATGTCATGCAAGTCGTTGTTCAATTCAAAGCTGTAAGTACAAAAGTACAGGAAGTATCTAACAAACAGACAGAACTATGCCCACGAATCCGTATAAAGAAGAACCAGTCAGTCCTAAACAAAAAAGGCCCACATCTATCTAAACTACACCTACACTTCTGCACTCTGCAGACAACAAAATCAAAAGTAACACAGAAACGCTAACCTCTCCAAAATTAAACATTATAAAAAAACAAAAAGCCAACACCATGGGTCCATGTCTATTTCTAGCCTTCTTGACTAAATGCTAAAATCATCCCAAAGCAGCAACTCCAACCTTTTCCCATGTTTTTTCAAAATTGATCCACAGTCCTCAGAACTCCAGCCTCCATGCCTATCTTTATCACCTCACACCGTCCAAAAAGAGTCCCAAGAGATTAGGAAAACACGGCATAAAGTTCTCCATTCTCTAGCCAACTTCCCAAAAAGTGCCTCCAGTGCAATACTTCCCCCAACCAAATCTTTATAAGAAGGATTCGGACGATTGAAAGGCTGTGCTTTGAAAGTCATGTAAATTGGAAACCTTTGCCATAAACAAAAAACACTGTTTCATTTGTCAATGTGTACGACTCCTGGTTAAACGAAATCAAGTCAATATTCAAAATTCAAGATTCAAGATCAAACCGGCTATTTCCTCGCCCGGCCTCTCTTCTTCTGGCCTCTCCCTACCCCACTTCCACATTCCAAATCCTCCACCAGCACGGTCCCCACCTTAGGCTGCTCCATCACCCCGCTACTCCTAACCCCAGCCGGCATCCCATCCACACTAAAACTTGGGGGAACTGGGGGGCTCCAATTCATCGAATTCCCACCGCTCTTGACTACATCAGGCGTCCCACCCACGCCGAAATTTGGCGGAACCGGAGGACTCCAACTCGTCGAATTCCCACCACCACCGCCGCCGCCGCCAAATACATTCCCTGGTACACCCATCATAAATCCGAAAGGAAACGAACCCCAATAACAATAATACGCGTCCTTCCCGGGCACAGTTGGTGGTAAAGACTGAACCTTTACACCGTGAAAAGCTCTCTTACAATTCTCACACCTCAAACAGCACTCCTCGTACACTTTCGGATACTCGTACAAAACATGACAATACGGACACCCGGTCCAAAAACTCTCCCTTTCCTTGTTCCTCCGAACAGGAAGTTTCGAAGAACCCAAATCACTAACCTTTAAATACAGAGATACTTCCTTGTCGTAAATGGGTTTCTTATTAGGATCAGAAAGGACTGTCCAAGCATCAGAAACCACCCTAAAAGCTTGATCTGCAAAAGGGTACTTGTTTTTATCTGGATGAAGAAGGAGAGCTAAACGACGGTAGTTTTTCTTAATGAGATCGTGATCGTCCGATCTGGGTTCAAGCTGAAGGATGGAATACCAGTTGTGGAGGTTGGTGTTGGGGATGCGGTTTTCTGACGAAATGAGGACATCAGCTATGGCTATGATCTGATCTGAGCCATCCAAAAGGGGCTCAGTTTCTTGTGCCAAAACGGCGAATTCCTTGGAGCCGTGGAGGTCCCGTGACTGCAGGAGCTTCTCGGCTATGGATAGCAAGCGTTCTGCTTCGACTTTGTTTGTGGATTCCATTAGGGGATGGGAAGGTATTTGGGAGGTGATATAATTTTCGTTGTGGGGTGCGTTAGGGAAGGAAGAAGAAGAAGAAGAAGAAGGTGGGAGGGAGATGGCGTGTTGTTTTTGTTTTTGGATGGACGAAAATGGGTCTGGGGTTTTCCTTTACCTGGTTTCTGTTCCAGGTAAAAAAACAAAGCTTTAACGGTAGAACAAAGTTTCCATTTTTTCAAAGGATGAATTAGGGACTACACACGAATAGGTTTAGCATATTAAGAAGATCCTGGCCCTGGGCACCATCAAACCAGCAGAAGTTGTCCGATTCTGGACGCCAACAATATCTAGCATTTAGCAATTTCCTCTATCCGAGGTACAAATTAACAATATAAGAGGAATAATTTTTTCCATGCTTTAATTAAGGATTGAACACGTGTCTATCAACATTTTGAAAAAAATTGCACAAATATGATTGCATAAAAAAAATTATAAAAATACCATGATAATATTGTATTTAAAAAACATAATATATCCTATTACAAAAATCTCACATATAATAAATACGATATGATGTACAGTATTTAGCAAATATAAAATACGTTTTGTTCGTTTATAGCATTAGCCAAATGCAATATAATATCAATTGTGTTTATATACTAAGCTTTATATCGTATTTACAAGTATAATATAAACTTAACAACTTAAAAAAAAAGAAGAGAGAGAGAGAAAGCCTGTATTACACTTACGAAATGCCATATACACTTAATACCATTTTTTTAACAAAAAGCAAGCCTTGTATTGCATTTGATAAATGCAACATACAATATAGATTTAATACCACTTTTTTTTAAAAAAAAGGAATCTTATATTGCATCTTGATACCATTTTTTTTAATAAAAAGTAAGTCTTATATTGCTTTTGATAAGTACGATATGTGATATAGACTTGATGCTATCTTTTTTTTTTAAGAAAAAAGGAATCTTATATCGCATCTTGAAGATATGATATATTGGTAATTACTTATGTTATATCTTTAGAATGGTATTTTGATAATTTTTTTATACAATTTGTATTTTGATAATTTTTTTAATTTTCACTATAAACAAGTAATTTTCTCGCTTTACTACACATTTCATAAAGAGAAAAAAAGATATGAAAATATGTGTAATTTTTGTTTTATTACAATCATTAATGTTTTCCTTTTAATAAATAAAAATATGGAAAAACATAAATAAACTTCTAAACTTTTAAAATGAATTTTAGTATTTTGATAAACCAATAAATAATCGCTAAATGTTATAAATAACCTTCTAAATTTTAATCTTAGTATAAAAATATTTCATCGAATATCAAAGTGTGTTTTAATATCTATTACACTTTGATCTTGATGCGTATTTTAATTGGAAGAATAAACTCTTTTTTTTGTTGTTGTTTATTAATCAAAATTTAGAGGACGTTAAAAGCTTGTTTTCTAAATTCAAAAGTTTATTCACGTTGAAATCAAGATTTATGTGGTTATTTATAATTTTCATATAAAAAGATAAACATCCATTTAGCTCTATAAAATGGATATCTTGATTTGGTATAATATTTAATTATATTATGTACCGGATTAATAATTTTTTTTATGATCCTTCTTTCGTTTTTTTTTCCTTTCAAATTGATCTCTTTTTTTTAATTAAAATATGCTAGTTTTTTATATAGTATTCTTTTACAAATGAAGTATAAATATATCTCTTTATATTAACTTCACACACTTTTAATCCTCTTATTTTTTAATTTTACTTATAAAATCTCATATCTGTAAAAATGTGCATTTTATGCGCTACATGACAAGTTTGCTCTTGAATTAATGTTTTTCTAATTTTATTATTTTTTAATATTTTCTCTAGCAATAAAATAATATAATCGAGTTTAAATCAATGTTGTTAGATTTAGAGGGACGGTTGATTAGGACAGGTAAAGATAATAAGAATTAAAAGGAAAACAAGGCCCAATTGGAAGTGAAACTAGAATTAAACTAATATTGAACCTTATGAATAGATTCATGTTTGATAATATTAAATGTATTTTTTTATAAAAAGATTGAAGTATGAGATGTATGATTTTAAAGATAAGAAATTAAGTGTATATAAAATAATTATAAATCAGTTTATTATAAAGACTAGATTCAAAATTGAAATTAAATAAAAATAGATTAATTAAAATTTTAAGCAGTAGATTTCGTAACGATAAATGCCAGATGCGCAATGGAAATAGATAAAGGAGAAACAACCCAAGCTAATATAAAACAGCACGTGCAGTGGCGTTTCCGGAGATACGTGTTCTTTGATTAAGTAGCTTTTTCCGTTTATTTAACATTTTGTCCATAGAAAATTAAGTTTTTGAAACTTAATAAATTTTTATCCTAAATCAAAATATCGAATTTTCAGCTGTTGAAGAGGGTGAAACTGAAATCTGTCGTGTTGAGTGAAGGGTAGTTTAGTCATTTTGAGTCGTACATGGTATTACAGATTCCATTTAGGCTGAGGTTTGTTGTTTTGATAAGATTGATGAGTGCAATGGAAGAAAACCATGGAACTGTTTCTGTGTCCCCAGTCCAAGTCAGGTGGTGAGATGGCACGCAAGCCTGTTAATTGAAAATAATAATAATAATAATAAATTAATTAAAAAAAGTTAACAGTTGAGACCGGATGGATCCGGAATAGCGGGCAAGGGAATTTTTATTTTTTAACAGATCTTTTCCGATTCGACGATTTTTGTTCTCTCATGAAAGCATATAATCGTTGTTAATATTATATATTATTAATATTATCGATTTTATTTTATTACTCAGGTTAGAAAAATAAGGGGATTTTTGCGCGTTACTTAAAATGATGTTACATTAATGTAATCTTATACCTATTAATAACCTTAATTTATGATTAATCATTCCAAATTTCAATAAATTATACTTATCAACAATAAAAATAAAATTATCAATATTTTTTTGAAAAGGTATCAATAGTTGATGATTTTTCATAAAATTGTGGAAAGTTTCAATTTCACCTTTCATTCACATGATTTATTAAAATCAATAATGATTTAATATTATGAACATCACAATAATGTCATTTTAAGTAAGGTTATCATAGGATTTTTCAAAAAATATTTGTTGATGTCTCAAGAACTCTTATTGGCTAAAAAAAAAAGAGAGAGAAAATTACATCTTTCCAACCACTCTTCCACACAAGTACATATGCACACACACCCCAAACCCCTACCCCCTCTTGAAGTGTATAATATGGCATAGAAGAATGAAGAATTTCCTTTCTAAGCTTGTTAACTAATGCTTTATGAAGCATTTGCTAATAAGATTATTAATATTATTAATGCTATTAATATTGTTAATGAAATTTCTAGTTACGATATATTTTCTTAATATATATATTAGCAATTGACACGTCCATGACGTGTGTGTAATATATATATATTTATATGGAAATTTATATTAATTATATAGCTTATAAAAATGCAGAAATGAAAAAATATATATATTATTATCATGGATCATATAATAATATCGTATAATAATATAAATGCCATTATATTATAGGAGATTTTCTATGCTCATGTAAACAAATTTAATTCTTTCACACATACATACACATATATATACATGAATAAAATTAAGTTTTTATCTCACTCGATAAGGGGTTAGCGTTAATTACATTTAAGTTAAAGATATAACCTTTTTAGCTTTAAAATATTTTAGCATAAAAATACTAATTTTTTATTAGCAATAGTTGTACTTCATCACCCTTTTTTCACTATTGATAAGGATTATAGCTTAAAAATATTTTACCTAAGAAATAGTAAATATGCTAATGCTTTTCTATTAGCAATAATTTTACTTCATTACCCTTTTCCACTGTTGATGTTTCATTTAAAGGATTATATCCTAACATTACAATAACTAATGCTATCAATATATTCAATCCAAATAAAAGAAAAATATGATATGAGTAAAGAATATACAATAATAAATTGAAAATGATTTTTAATAGTACAAGTCAATATTGAATACCTACGACAAATTTTATTTTTTTCAAAAAATAAAAATAATAAATTATGTAATTTTATTGTATTATACCATGCAAATTAAGGATCTTAAACAATAAATTTTTTGCAACGTTTTCTTCAACAATAAGAATTTCTTGCAAGCTTGTTGTATTGTGGTTCTTATATGAACTGTATTTGATATAAAAGAAAATCAAAACTGTTAATATAAATAAGTTAAGAATTAAAAAACTAATATGCAATAGTAATAGTAAGAAAATTCGAAGGTATATACCTAAAAGATAAATCAAAGCTATTAAATATAATTATTATGGTAGAAAAATAAATAAGTAAATATCACATATAAGGAAACTCTCTTACAAATATGGGATGAATGAATTTTACCATCAACTAACTTGAAAATGTTAATTTTAATCAAATATATAAATTAAAGCTAAGTGCAATTTGGTTTGGTACAGTTCATCCCCTGTTATCGAATCGAACCTTATTTAACGGTTTAGTTTTTTTTAGAAGTCGAACCTAATTATATGGTTCGGTTATTAAATTTTTCAAACGTAATTAAAACCAGTTCAATTCTGTTTGATTCATGATTCGAACTATTTATATTAAATTTTCACTAAATATTTTTGTCTCTAATAAATATAAAATTTTAAATAAAATTCACTCAATTTAATCTTAATAGTTAACACAAAATTAAGGTAAAGAATAAAAAAATATGAAATATTTAATGAAATTTATGAAGGTTAATGGAAAAAAATATAAAAAAGTATAAAATAATTATATAAATATTTTTATTTAACTAAACATTCCAGTTTGATTCTAAACAGTACGAATTGGTTTGTTTTTTTGAACTAAATGCGAACCATTTATATATAATAGAATTAAATTGTAAACCAAACAGTTCATTAAAAAATCGATTTATCGATTCGATTTATGATTTAATCTGTGGTTTACTGTTTTTTTACCCAAACTTAATATAAATAGCCACATTTGCAAATATAATGTATATATAAACATTGTGGAACACATGATATATCTTTGAATAAAAAGCTTTTTGGAAGCTTGTTAGATTGTTGTTCATTCAAAATCATATCTTGACACGAAAGACAAATAAATTTTTTTAACTAAAGTAAACTATAAAGAATAAAATAATCATCAATAATAACATTAAGAAAATCCAAAAAGTGTAGTATTAATAAAAGTAAAATAATTCAAAAGTTATCGAAAGCAATAGAAAAATAAACAATCGAATGTTACTCCTGAAAAGAAATTTTCTCAAAAATATAATTGAATTACTAGTTTGTATAAAAATGTTATTTTGAGCTAAATATATAAACAGCCATTTATCCATCATCCGAGGATGACTGGTGATTTTCTTCATTGAATTAAAGAGCGATTAGCCAGACAATGTCCTGATCAATCTTCGATCAATTGTAATGATAAGGTTTATCAAACTATTGGGAATTCTGGGAATAGAGTGAATAAATTATCGTTTAAGCATATTGATCTAATAATATTTCATGAGCTTATGAGAAATTCTATTTCCGTATCTAGAGAAAAAAGAGGACATGGAGCACGATTCAGAAATAACAAGAGAAGAGAAGATGCAACTAAATGAGAATACTGAACCAGAGATTGGTATGTGAATTTTTCTAAGGCAAAAAGAGCCGTTTTATGTGCTCTGTAGAAAAATACTTTTATTGCTAAGGTTATGGTCCAAACTCCAATCTCAGGTTATAAAACTAGGCTACATAGAATATGGAAATATATTGCTTCTTCTAAACTTATTTATGCGAGATCAGTTTCATTTGATCTTGATGGAAAACACAATAGATTTTCGATGGATCATGATTTGTTAACAGTTTTCCACCTAGCCATGAAAAGGTGGGAATTGGATTTTCCTTTAGATAGCAGTATGGATTCACATTATTGGACTTCTAGTTGAGTATTTCACTCCTTTAGCCATTCGTTGAATCGGCCAAAAAAATCGGCCCAATCTTAAGACATGATTCGTGTACAGTAAGATTGGAGAGAGGACATTTTGGGAGAATTTGTATCGAAGCGAATATGGAGACATTATTGAAACACACAGTTATTTTGAATAATATTCCTTATAAAATCCAGTACGAGGGTTTGCCTAATTTACGTGGGAACTGTGGAAAAATAATTTACGATAAATCCTATTGCCCTGGGAAAATAGATAAAAGCAATGACACCCATATTTCCAAAGAGGTTACGAAGCTGGAGGTAATAATGAAGCACAAGAAGAAGTTTCAGATAGCAGGAACGAGGAGGTAAGTAGAAATATTGGTTCCAACAATGTTGATGTGATAGATAGAGCATTGGATTAAAGTTCAGAGGAAAAAAGCAGTACATAAAAGAAAAACAAAAAATAATGATAATCCCACTACAGTTAAGATTGTCAAAGGAAAAAAAGCAGTACATAAAACATGGTATGCATGTTGGAAGTGGAAGTTCTAGTGCAGACACATTCCCTAACCCTAGACCTTCATTCGAATTTAAGAATTTGGCATATCCAAACGTAATTATTTTCTAGGCGAGTAGTGGTAGAAGTGCTCAGAATCATTATGACTCCGATACAATAGAAAAAGGCCTGAGTACCAGAGATAACCTTTCAACCAGGAATCTAAGGAGGTCGATCTTTTCATCAAGTAAAGAAAATAATCCGACTTACAGTAGAGGGCTTTCCACAAGTGAATATGCCTATAATAAGACCCAATTTAATGGGAGATCTGGTGTTAGATTTACTAGTGTGGACATGCAAGACAGCAGTGTAGAATGTATGGTAGGGGTAACGTTCCCATCGGAAGTGCAGCGAATCTTGTTCGCGTTACAGATGCTAAAGAACCAAAAGAAGCATGTCTTGCTAACTGCCCAGGAAATGCAAATGGTAGTGTTTTGCACAACTTTCACGCCATGCAGCTGGAGGCTGGACGTTGAAGGGTTTTAACAAGAGGCCACGCTGGAAAGGTGGTACAAAATAATCTTCAACATGATGAGTCCAGAATTATCGGATACTTTGTCTTCAAACATTAAACGGAAGCCTTTTAAGGTTTTAGCGTGGAACGTCCAGGAGCCAACTCGAAGGGGAGGAGAAAAGCGATAAGGGACTTAGTTTGGCAATATAAACCTCAAATTCTAATTCTTACTGAAACAAAAATGGGTCGGGCTACTTCTAAAACTCTTTAAGGGTTTCTACATTTCAATCATATAATTTGCTCAGAAGCTGATGGCCTCAGTGGCGGTATCACAGTATAGTGGAACGAAGAGGATACAGGTATATGTGATTGTGAGATCTCTCACCAACAAATTTTACTAGAAGTCCAAGTATGAAATCCTAACTTGTGTTGTTTTTATCAGCGATTTATACTAGCCCTAGCTTGGTTGAGTGCATGTTACTTTGGGAGAATCTTAAAAGTGTGTGTGTGCACGTCGTGGTTTCGACGCCCGGGTGGTGGTGGGGGGTTTGGATAAATTGGATAGAGCTTGAAGCAATTATGAATGGTAAAGACGGTTTCTAGAAACAAAACTTTTATATCTTATCTCGTATCAGTTAGACTATTTATTAATCCTCCTTAATACTTTTCCTAGCAAAAGGTAGACCAAAAAATCTTAGGCCTTTAAGGATCTAGCCTATGTGCTTGGACCATCCAATGTTCATGAGTTTTGCTAAGAAAAATTTGTGTTAGTCGAGCTTTAGATTCTGTAAAGATGTTGATAACTTCACTAATTAGTTAAAATCCCTAAACAAGAAGGTCTTTGGTATTATATCGATTAAAAAAAAAAAGCATTGTAGCGAATATTGAGAAAATTACAGCAAAAATTTTTTCTTCCCCCTCTTAAAACCTAATTTACAAAGAACTCAAACTTTGAAAGGATCTTGACTAGGTATTGAAGCAAGAAAAGAAGTTATGAGCCACTAAAGCCTGCTTAAATTGGATTATTGATGAGGAAAGGAAATGTGCGCTTTTTCATGCTAGTATGATGGCTAGAAGATCCAAATCTAGAGTCATAGGCCTTTTTGACTTTGTAGGGAACATACAAATGTGGAAGCTATCAAGGATATCTTCCAGAGTTTCTTTACAAACCTATTTTTGACCAAGGAATCATCTAATCCTCCTTACTTGATGTCTAATGGCTAGCGAATCATTTTGGATGAAGAAATAAGTACTTTGGATAGACCGTGGATTGACGAGGAAACTCAAAAGTCCCTTTGGAGTATTGGGAATAATAAAGCCTTAGGAATAAATGGATACCATACTGAGTTTTTCAAGAGATGTTAGGGAATCTTAAGGAAGACTAATTCTGCGACAATTCATAGTACCTCTCTATCGGGTGTTATGCTTAAAGATGTTAACAAAACCTTAATTGTCCTTCTTCCTAAAGTGATTAGAGCCAACAAAGTCAAGGACTTTAGAATGATTAGTCTCTACACTACTTTGTATAAAATAGTAAGCAAGCTCTTGGTAATAGAATCCATCCTCTATTAGATGATTTGATAAGTCCATAGCAAGTTTTATCCTTGGGTGGATGTCAAGAGACAATATAATTGTTTTCCAAGAGATACTTCATTCCCTAGACAATCAAAAGGGAAAGAAGAAATGGATGGTGGTTAAGTTAAATATAGAAAAAGCTTATGATTGGTTGGAATGGGATCATTTACGAGCTACTCTTAAGAGCCCAAACTTTCTAACCTCCTGGATCAATCTTATTGGATCTTGCTTAGCTTTTGTAAAGTATCACATAGTCCTTAATGGTGCTAAGCTTGAAGAGTTTTCCTTTAGTAAAGGCATATGAAAAGGGGACCCCATTTCTCCACATATCTTTATTCTAGCGATGGAGATGTCAAGTCGCTTAATCCATGTTATGGTTGAGGAGGAGAGTTGGAAGTCGTTAAAAATCTAAGTAAAATCTTAATCTGAAGCTATCCTATCTCTTATTTGCTGATGATATTCTTCTCATGAAAGAAGCTTCCAAGTTCTGAGAGTAATGTGCATAGGATGATGGAAGCTATGAAGTGCTTTTGCAACCTCTTGGGTTAAGAGGTAAACTATGGTAAATCTTATATAATCTTTTCAAAAAGCATGAATCAAGAGCTAAAGAGAAAAATCAGTGACATCTTTGGAATATGACCAGATGCAGATATTGGATAATATCTAAGGTAACTAGTTAAGCAAAGTGAAGCATTAAGAAGCAAGGATTTGAACTTCATTATAAAAAAGACTAGGAAGAAGCTAGTAGGATGGAAGTCAAAGCTCCTAAGTTTTGCTAGGTAAAAACTCCTCGAAGAAGGTCCATCGAGATTTCCTATGGAGATTTTCGGAAGAGAATAGGAAAACCCATTGGATTGGATAGATTAAAGTTAAAGCACATAGGAGCAAAAGAGGCATAGGAATGTGAAAAAGCGAAACAGAGCAAACTTTCCTAAATTAGTCCTCTTTTAGGACTAGACTTATCAGATAAAAATATATAATTGGTTAAAGAAGATGCATAACGAAAAAAGACTTTAAATTCCATAAGGAACTGTAAGCATTAAATTGAGTAGATAAGAAGATAACTTTTTTGATTAAGAGATGGGAGAAATGTAAGATTTTGGATTGATCGATGGACCTATGATGGGAATGTAGCATATTGGCTTTATAGGCCCCCAAATAAGTTAGACGAGATGATTGTTATGCTGCAAGTATGGCACGGTCCGAATGATTGGAACAAAGACATCATTGGCTATTCAATAGATGATGGCATTAAAAGAAAAATGGGATTCACTCTATTAGAAGATGAGGATAATGTTAATGATGTGGGAATTTCGCTAATGTTAAGTAAGCGCACCTATCAAATTGTAGGAGTGGTAAAAAACTTTGACTAATAATACTCGCTATATTTCTATTATCTAACCGAAAAATTCAAGTTTAAGAAACTTAAAAACTCTATATTTAATTACAGCAACTATTAAATTAACAACTAATTAACAAATATTAAAGAACTTAGACAAGAAAGTAATAAAAGTATAAATTAATTTAAGATTAAAAAAAAATCATATCTAGATCTAATGTGTGATTTTCCATAAAAATAATTTAATTTCTTCTTTAATCTTTTTTAATCAAGAGATTTTTTTTTATTAAAGTTAGTCAATTTCTTAGCCAATTAACCCTAATATTAAAACCACCTATTAGAATCTCTTTCCAATAGCATGACTTAAGATTGTGTTATTATACAATAAATTCTCTATACTATAATTCAAAATTCCGAAAAAATCCTACAAATTATCTCTAATCTTGCAACAATTTTCATCAACTATGCCTAAATCTAATTTTATAAGAAATTTCTCAATTCCCTTATAAGATATCAAATTCTAAATTACTATCCATGGAAATAATAATCTAAATCACAAAGTATACATAGTTGAATCAAGAAATAAATGAAAAATTAATTAAATCTAACAAAAATCATGTTACATGAGTAGATCTAGGTTTCATAAGACTTTGATATCAAAGATCTACTCTTTACACATCATAAAGTAAAGATCTTGAATCAAATAATAAAGAATTGTAGAAGAGAAAATTATGAAATCTAAATAAGGTTGAATCTTAAAGTTTTGATGATCCTTTGCTCCCTTAAGTGTTATTGGCTTGAAAAACTCTCCCAAAGTTGTTTGATCTCTCCAAAAAAAAAAAAACCTTAAAGAGTCTTCATATAGAAAATAGCAAAATAAAGTTCATATAAACTACACGACTGTATCCCCTGATCATATAGCTCACGGATATTCCTTTACATCCTCTTTTATTTTTTTTTTTCTTTTCAAAATTGGGAATGATACGACCAATGAGATGGTTGTGTCCTTTGGCCATGTCACTAGCTATGATACCTTAAAATTAGCTCTAAATTCGCCTAGAAACGATACGATCATATTATTCAGTTGTGTTAATCTTTAAATCTTTATAACTTGCTTATTTTATCTCTGAATTGAGTAAAACTTATTTCTATTTTCTCATTTTCTCGCATAGATCTTATCAAAACCTAAAAAACAAAAATTTTACTTGGTTAAGTATCATTATTTAAAAATAAACTCAAATTTCAATGGAAAATATGAAAAATCACTGAAAAAAATCCAATTTAGAGCTGATCAATAGCTATTTGAGATAAATTGTGAAGTGTCAACAAAATTTAGCTTATGTACAGTTTTGTCAAGAAGATGTACAGAAAATAGATGAGGGATCTTGGGAGTAGATTTGGAAGATGCCTTGTATACCTTGTATTTAATGCTTGTTGCATAAAGGGATAGTAACTAAAGATAACTTTAATAAAAGAGGAATAAACTAAGCAAATGCCCTTTTGTGTAATGAAGGGAACGAGCTTGTTTAGCACCTTTTTCTCAATTGCAGATGGGGTAAGAACTTGTGGAGAATTTTAGGAATTCATATAACTCCTACTAATTGCGCTTTTTATAGTTTTAAATGCTGGGTTTAGAAACATACAAAGTGGGAAAATCAAAACTGGAAGTGTATATCCACCCCTACGAAAATGCTCATCCTCTTTGCTGTAAAAGGCATTTAGAGAGAGAGAAATAGAAGGATTTTTCATCTAGAGAAAGAAATTGGCTATTGCATTGGGTAGATTTGGATAGAGGTAAATGAATGTGGAAAACTAACAAAAGACAAAAGATTGAATCAAATGTTAGACTATTTCAAGGACAATGAGAGAAGCCAGATGAAGGACGGGTGAAAATTTATTGCAACGAAGTCTTAACAAAGAATGGTAGCAAAGTCAGACTAGGAGTTATCAGTACGAATAGCAAAGGATGAGTAGTAGGTGGTCTATATAAACATATTAGATAGCCATCACCCTTAGAAGCTAACTCTCGGTAGTAAAAGAAGGATTAGACTTTGCAAAGACTCTGGGTCCAGAAAAAATCATGATATAAATTGATTCTCAACAAGCTTATAATTGGTTAAATTGAAGAAATATCAATACTAATATTTGCCACCCCACATTGACAGCAAGTTTATCTCTTCTCTCATGCTTTGTTGATGTTATTTTTAATAGGGTCAATCGTGAAAGGAGCCTAGTTGTAGATACTCTGGCTAAAAAAGGGTTGCAAGATGGAGCTAATGAAATTTTCACAAACTCTCTTCCTATATTTTGAGCTGATATTATTTCTATTGAAATTATTGAATCCATTAGTGTTTATGGTTTTTGTGCTTACGTGCCTAATGCTTCGAGCGTGACTTGAGCTAGTAGCTTTTTTACATCTTTAGATGTTGTTTTGACTTCTTTTCTCCATTTTAAATGAAGGTCTTTTATTGCCCAAAAAAAAGAAAAAAAAACTTTCATTGAATTTAATGAAATCTAATAATGGCATCGAAATAAAAATGTAATGTATAAGAATTTAAAATATGAAGATAACAAACTTCTGAAATCAATTGTTATAATATATTACAATGGCCATGGAAGTATTATTAATGATAACCTTAATTTAATTAAAATGGCAATTTAAGAAACATGTGATCACAAAGGTTAACTAGTTTTGTAAATTTAATATTTAAGAAATATAAAGTACACTAGAGACACCCAAAGTAGGTTTAGTCACTTTAATATTATATAGATATAGATAGAGATAGAAATAAATATTAAGATCGGTATATATTGTATGCCAACAACATAGTGCATGTAGAATTCAATTAATGATTAAGCATATGAAAATTCTTATGAAATTTCAAGTTTTACTCTTCCTATAAGTGTGAAATTTATAAAATTGATAATTTTTAAATTGGTGGTTTTTTTAATTAGTAGATTCCTCGAAATTATGGGTACGTAGTATTTGGGAGAGAGAAAAAGAGAGAGAGATTTCTTAAAATTATTTAATTTAATTGGTTTATCTAATATTTTTAGAGTTACACGCATATGTACCATGATTTGATTGTACATTAATGTGAAAAATGTAAAATATTGTATGTAGATGTAGCTATTTTCATTATTGAAGGTCAACCAAGTCAATTGACATTTCTAGACCCAATGAATTAATATGAAAGACATGTACTTAATAATTAAAGATGGTAAATCATATGGAATATTGATATCATCAAAGAGCCATTTTCATTATTGAAGGTTAACTAAAGTAATTGACATTTCTAGACCTAATCACCTAACAAATTAATATGAAAGACATGTATTGTATAATTAAAGATGGTTAATCATATGAAATATTAGTCTAATTAAAGAGTAATTAATACAAATTAAAAAAAAAACACCAAACCTCTCTACTTTTTCTTTAGTGATATATATATTATATTAAAATATCAAAATAAAATATAACATACAAAACATACTACATTTTGCATTATAAGTGTCATTATATTATAGACTATATATTAATAAAACATACAAAATAAGAAGATTTCACTAAAAGTCTTATAGAAATGTCTTAACATAGGATACCTAGAGCATTGCCCTTTCTAAATGATCCTAATTCTATATAAGGTGACTAATAGAAAACTGTGATCAATGTCGAAGACAACTTATCAAAAAAGAAGATGAGGAGCAATTTATTAAGCACGAATTGATAAGACCATAAGATGGGCTCCAGAGGGAATGGGGTTGCATATGATTAGAGTGCTAAAGATCAATGGTCTCATAGCAACAAAAATTTTAGCAAGAGATCTTAAGGTTAAAATGTTATTCATTACCATTACGAATAAAAAGGCTAGGTAAGGAAAGGATGTTGTGATAGGCTAATTCAAAGCCAAATGGGAGATGATAAATATAAGTTTTTACTTATTGTTGATGTAAGGGTAGTTGAGTTAGAGTATGGTGGATTGCAACTAGCAATTGCTGGTCTAGAAAATCTGTAGATTGCGTTTACACTTTAGGAGTGCTTTCCACCTATGCTATATGAGATATTAGTTCCAAACTTACAAGTCTATGTAGTGGTTTTTTTATAGATGCACAATGATCAAGGGTTGAAGAGTGTTGCATAAGTAAAGTTTGTAGTAGATGGCACAATAGGTGAATATGCATTGGTATCATATGTAAGGTACATGTTAAAGTTATGTTGTAATGTTTAATCTCTTACCAAATCATGCCAATTATCATAGTATGATGAGATATAGTAATTTAGAAGTATGATGTAGAAGTGTGGAAATAACGAGAGGGTCAAATCTAGAATTTTGAACATGGTGTAAAGGATAACGATTAGCAGTGTTTTTGTTAGTTATGTTAATCTGAAGGTAAAGGATTAGTGCATCTATGATGTTGCCTATGAGTGGAAACCATACATGGTTATACGATGGAGGAGTTTGTTTTACTTTGTATATGTAGTGTACGTAATCATAAAAGGATAACATTCTAGAGAAAGATAGAGATTAAAGGACATAGGTACCCAATGACTCAAAGTGTGCTAACAGGGAAGAGTAAAGAGGTATAGCAAGCATCAACTATCATATATAAGTATGGTTGTCAAAGAAAAAAGCGATGTCATCTAAGCATGTGATAATCGAGCATGGATGGATCCAAAGGGAGGTGAAAGGTGCATTGACTTCTCTGGAAAAATTAATTAATAAAATTTGCTAAAAAAGGAAAAAAATCTAATTATTGAAAGAGAAAAATTTGTTATAATAATAAATATGTATAAGTGGTTAAGTGTTTGTTTTGTAAACTTGAAATCATTGGTTCAATTCCCATTTAAGCCATTTTACTTTTTTAAGCTGCATTTATTACATATATCTTAGTAAATGCTTTTCATTCTCTCTTAGTTTTTTTAATAATAAATAATTAAATTAAATTTCTCTCATAAAATAATAATGATTAATTAAATAAGTTTTCATTGGACGTTAGTTATCATTTTACAGCCATACCATAAGTAATACTTTCATAACCAATGCTACAAGTTTTCAATCTTAACTACACAAAATATTCATAAATAATAATAGTGATATTATTCGATGTACTACTATCAAGATTAATAGGTATAATTAACAATTGATTCTTAGATTACTTGAATTGAAAATGAAACATTATTAATACTAATCTTTATATTATTCTTGTATCGTTCCTTTTATTTTTCTTATAAGTTTTTTAAATATAACTTTTTATTATATATTTTTGTGGATAACAAAATTTATATAAGGTTATATATTTCATTTTTCAAATGATTGATGGTTAAATTTCAATTAATGTATATATCATATAAAAAGGTAAAAAATTTATTTCCTTAATCTTTTCCGAAGTACACTTACACCTGTAATCGTTTCACAGCTAAATTTAAAATCTCTGTTAGAAAATGTTACGTGTACATTTCTTAACGAAATCGTTATATATGTACTATAATTAAAATAGTAAGCAAATTTTTTTAATAAAAATTTTAATATTATTTGAAATAAAGTAGATTCTGCCCTAATGATATGGTTTTGTATTCATCCCTATAATCAAGGTTCATGAGTTATGTACAATGCATTGGATAGAAATAGGTAAAGAATAAGATGGATTCTTGGCTTTAACCCTAGTAAAAACCTTTGGCTTGACTCTTTAGGCTATAGATAGAACTTAGGGAGTTAAGTCCATGCATTTGAGATCACTTAGAGAGATTTAGCTTAGTGAACTTAGAGTAGAGACCGTTTAATCAGCCTGTTCACTCTTAACCTTTCTTAAGAAAACTTATGCAATTGGAGAGGTTCTCCATAGTCTTGGACTCGAGGGGAGACAATGGAGGAATCCATCAATATAATGACTCATCTTATTTGATGATTGTCAATGCAATTAAACAAATGTCATTGATGGCCAAGCTTTATAAATAGTAAAGAGTTTCTCTTCATGTGAGATAATCTAGAAACTTAGAGGAAATGATGTCATATTATCAAATTACTTTCTTGAAAAATCAATAAGACATATAACACACTGCTCTCTCTTTAAGAACCATGGGGTTGATGCTTTATAACTCCCCTACTTGTTACTAGTCAATTCAACCCCCCAAAGAGTGTCTACTTCTCTTTCCTACCTTTTTCCCTTCAAGTCACCCCTTGCATGTCATTGAAAGTCATTCTCCCTAAATATGATGTGCCTAAACATAAAGACTGAATCTAAATGCAATCCAACCTCTCTTAAGAATGTGCTTAAGAATGAAAATCACTAAGTAAAAGGAAGAGTAAGAGATTAAAACAAGAATCTAGGGAGAATACAATCAATAAACTATACAAACATATATCTTTAAGGATGTTTTAATATAAGAGTGGAAGGAAAATGAAAGAGATAGGTAAACTCTTCCAATGGTTACCATGTAGTAAGGGAAGATCTATCTAAACACAATTAACTTGATGGTTTACATGCTAGAATTTAAGGAAGGTTGATAAAAGTGAAAAAAAAAAAATTGAATGATAAAGGTTTCATGTAATATAAAAGAGAGTGATATCATTCATCAACTTGTTCTAATTATAGGGATAGATAAGTTGTTTATACCAAAGCGGTTACGGATATGGAAATAAATGAATAAGAAAGCAAATACAATTAAACTAGGAAGTTAACCAAAAAGGAAAGTAATTGTAAACTAAACTAACAAATAACTACGGATATTCCCTTAAATCAACTCTTTTAGATTCTTAGATGTAATGGATTTAACTTTCATAACTATTCTAAAGGAATATTCACTCATTGAAATCAAATCTCTATTGCCTTCCATCGAATCAAAACCTTAGCATCCTTAAAAAATAGTTGTCTTCTAACTTATGTTAGAAATAGATACACTAACCATTATTGGTAATTTATTAGAAGTATTGGCATCAAAAGTCTCCCCTACCCCCCCCAATAATAGTAAGCTTCTGCGTAAAGTAATGTTATGCATTTTGAAACCTTCCTAAAACACCTGCTCTTCTATCATCACAAATCCCTTTAAAATTCTCTCTACTAAGCGATTCAACCATTTTGTTTTAGCTTGAGTCATTAGTCCACCACATTTTGGAGCTTAGTTCTCATTAAGCCATAACTAGCGTGAAATGCACACTACATCCATATTAACACCGCAACTGGATCCTTTTATTATCATTTTAGCGACTCAACTAGACAAAGAAAGTTGACCTATGTTGACAACAACACCTAAGAGCAAAAAGTGAATCATGAAGTCACTATACAAATTATGTTATTATTGGAAGATGTCAATCAATGCAACAATGCACAAGATGGCCTACGCGATACTATATAGGTGATGTACGAATTTTAAGAAACCACTAGGAAAATGAATCGATTGATGGTGATGTTTTCACAATCCATGCTTGGTATGGAAGTTATTACTGCTAAATAGTGGGAAGTGACTGTTGAAATCTTGATAACTATGTAGCAAAATGCTACTTGTAAGCCTTGTACTTTTACAGTTAGGTATTGAGCAGGTAATTTAAGATATCAGTGAAACTAACTTGACTAACTTAAAAATTTATGAGTAGGTTCGAGACATTAGTTGATAAGACTTTGTAGACCTGGATCTCGAAAATATAATAAAAAATAGTAAAATAACTAAAATATAATGATTTTATTATATTGCTTAATATTTATTGTAATCACATAAAATAGACTTGATTAGTTAGTAAACTTTTAGAGATAAATTATTTATGTAACAAATTTATTAAAAAAATATAAAATAACATGTAAAACATATATGCGTATATCACATGTATTTCTATGTATAAATATGTACTCGAAATTAATTAAAATATTTGATTAATTACATTTTAAACTAATTTAGGCTAGGAAAACTAATAAAACTCATGGAACAATTGGATTAAGCTTAGAATAGGTGTGGAAGGTATCCAAGGACAATTGTTAAGGAATTAAACAAGAATAACGTACAATTGAGCTTTGTATATAGAGAAAATTTCCAAGAAGAGAAAGAAAAAAAAATCATTTTACATGCTCTTCAAGCTCTGAAAAATTTAGAAATCTCCCCAAATATATCACATACAATCTAGAGTTTAGGAAAAACAAGTTTGGATGTAGAAGATTGAAGTAGAAAAACTGGAAAAAAGGTACAGATCTAGGTGTTAACGAGTTCACAGGCTTAAGTGGCACTTGGAGACCAACTGCTACACCACCTTGAAAGGGCAATCATTAGCCAGTTGTGCTGATACACTAAGGGTAGCCATTAGTGGCCGAAGCTCAAGCTTTTGGTAAGAGCCTAATTTCAATAAATTAGTAAAAATGTCAAAAATGCCCATAAAATTCTAAATAATAAAAATATTATTTTACATAAATTTGTAGCTGTATCATACGTTCTTAAGAAATTGGTTGAATCAAGCAATTTTTTATATCAAAATAAATTAGCTTAAAGATGTAGTTTCAACCTCAAAATTTTTTTGTACACTTTTTTATACTCGTATTAAATTGTTAAGGAAATTTTTTTTACAAAACTATTTTCTATAGTCTTATTGGATTTTTTAGCTTCAAATTGTGAATAAAATGGTTATTTTAGTGAAAATTAGTATATTTCTCTAAAGCACTACACTTGAATTTCAAGTTTGATCATTTAGTGGAGTATTTATAACATGTTAGAGCTATTGAATTGGGTTTTAATGTCAGAAGTTATAAGAAGTCAACATTTTGCCTTATATGAGTAGTTTGGTAATATATAAATTGAAGAATTGATGAAGGATAATATGTTAATGAGGAATTTTGGGAAGCAAGGAAGCTGTACATGGATGATTAAAGTGTTACAAATCTCTTAGTTTTAACAAGCTAGTTAAATATAAAGGTTAATTAAGAGGATTTTGAATGATTATTGTACTAAAGAGTCTACTTAGAAGTAGAATCATATGGCAAACTTAAAAGCAAAATGTAAGTGCATAAGAGTTCAAAAGCTAAATTAGATGATAATTTTTTAAAGACTCCAAGGTTAGCTAAATTTAGAGGGAAATTAAGGGGATTTCGTGACCTAAAATAACTTATAAAACTATTGAACTACTTAGGAAATCCTAACATGTAATTGAATATAACCTATAAAACTAATGTCAAAATAACTAAAAACATATAACATGAATCAATGACTATTAATTTAAAGATCAAATGTGGATTAAATCTAATCTATTGTATTTGTATAGGGATAGTCAAAGTCCTTTAAGGCAACGATTAAGATTAGTAGACCAATGAAGTACAGGTAAGTTTGGATCCATGCGTTGCAGAATGTTGGAGTACTTTATCAAAGTACTTGGAGTGCATTTGATTTTGATTATAACTAGTTGAATGTACGTATGCCTCGTATATGTACGTATGCCTTGTATGTGATTGTTACTTGTATTGTGAACTTAGAACGCCACCTTATATGATTATGTTTAGTTTGTTTGGCTTGTAAATTTGTTGATCACCCTTAATTGGAATTAACTAAAGTCTAACTTTTAAACTAAGTCGACATGCATGACAATCCACTAGGAGAACGACTAGGTGTGTCAAACCAAATACTGACTCCTTTTATGAGGATAGTTGAAATGATCATTTCCAAACTCTTATTTACACTAAATGATAGGAGAAGAGGTTATGGTTTGAAGGTAGTTTGAGGAGGAGAGTGTTATCTATTGTACAAGCTTAGATTTGGTTTAATTTGAGTTATATTAAAACTCTTCAATTTGAGTTAGAGCGGATGCAATTCTTCTAACTTTATAATAGCGAAACCTATCATGCCTCAAATTAGAAAGTCATAACAACCCTATCGTGTAAACCAACATATGTTAGAAAGTAGCTACTCAGTCGCTAACTTACGTATAACTTACACAAGGTGTTTACCATTTTCCAACTTTGAGCCATTTAATTTGGAGTTTAATAGATATTAACCTGTGATGTAATTTTCTAAAGTAGCTTCGGAAAAATAATTCATAGCTTGAATGATAAAAAAAATTAAGCTTTAAAAATCACTTAGAGTATAAAATTCCAAATTCAATAAGAAGTTCTAAAAGCAAATTGGTTTAAGAAAATAGAGTAATTAATAAAGGGTTCTTAAAAGATCACAGTTTAAGCCATTCGGGTTAGTTTTACTAATATCCTAAATTACTTACTAGAACACTATAAAAATTGCGGGGCTCACAAAACCCATCCAAGTTACTTTAGAAATTCTTGATTCAACAAGAAACTCACCATGGCAACCTCCAAGAATCCAACAAGTTGAATCAAAAGGTGAGATGAACCAAATCAAGCCACCTTCTACTTGAATAATAGTGAGAAAAAGCAAGAAAAAAATCATTAAAATTAAAGAAAAATTTCAAATGACCCAATAAAGTATATAAAGGACTCCAAACAGCATTTTATACATTTAAGAACCATAAATACTTATGAGAAAATTCGTGAGAAATTTTAGGAAATTTTGAAAAAAATTACATAAATAGAGCAACATGTTGCCCTAGCTTTGTTCCCTAACCCCCTAGTGACCTGTTGTTGAACCTCGTTGGCCACAACTAGTCCACCGTGCACATCACCCGTCCAACACACCGCTACTAGCTGACAATAGCTGAAGCTCTGATGAACACATGGTTTGAATTTTTGCTCTATTTTTCTAATAATTTCTAAAAATAGTAAATTAATTAGGAAAATTTTGAAAAAAAAAATCCTAAATTATTTATAAGATAATTTTACGCTATAAATTTATTTTTTCAAAATTATGAATGTTTTACATACTTAACAAATTCAATATTCATTTGAAATTTAAAATCTAAAATAAATATATTAAATGATGTCATTTTGAGCTCAAAATTTTTTAGTAGAATACATATTATATCTAGTTAATTTATATGTAGTGCAATTTTGAATTCATGTATGTTTAGTATTTATTATATTTTTAACCCTAAAAGTGGCTAAAAATAAGGTAAATTATGAGATAAATTTATTTTTGTAAAATTAATTGTTGAAATTAATGTTAAATGACTTATGGAGACTTATAATATTGTTAGGACATATTAGAAATAATTTGGTATAAAAATGATAATATTTGGTTAATTAATTGCAAATTAAAGGTAAAAATGTAATTTTACATATATAGGTTCTAAACCCGATAGCATGAAACTACTTGGTCACAGAATTTCCTATATTTTTATGAGTCTATAAAAATTTTCATGGAATTATTTGCTGACTTGAGTTATTTATTATAAATTTTCCTAGTTAAATAACCTAATTTAATAATCGAAGCACATTTTTAATAAAACTAGGCTAAAATATGACAAATATTGGAATAAATCCTATACATATACATACTGAGCAAGTCTGAATAGAGTGGGTTTTTATCATATTTTATACTATCGTATGACTTAAGCTAGGATATATATGTATTAGGGCTAGAAATTACATATGTTATTAAGTTATCTTAGGAAATTATATAAAATATAAGTTATTTATATAATATGAACATAATATAATAATGATTGTTATAAGGGTATATATGTATAATAGAAACTAAAACTATCATTTAGAAGTCATCTCTCGAGATAAAACCTGTAATATGTATCGCCAAGTTCGTGTAAATCTAATGATACTACTTTTATTAAAATTAGATAATTCTAAGTAATATAACAAGTATTTCTTTAACATTGTGAAAATTTACTTACTGCAATAATCTTATTAAAATTGAAATGTAACTTGACTAATTAAAAATATATTTTAATACGATTAAAAATATATATCATGAGTAATAATATAACTACATATATTTTAATGCTTACTAACTTAATATAACTTATATAATAAAATTATAATAAATACATATTTAAGTAAAACTATTTCCATCATATAAGAATAATGTTAAACTATATTCTATTATATAAGAATAATAATATACTTTAATTATATATATTTATATATATAATTTCATGATGAAATAAAGAGTAAATAAAACCTTAGCATTTTTGTAATTCTTATGAAAACTAAACCTAGGTTTTAGTATACATATAGGGTCTTATAGTAAGTAAAACGTCGATAATATAAGCTTACTGCAATGAGAGTCAATACAAGTAAGTTAAGATTATGGTTTTACCGCTTGTTGAGATACTATATCAGAGTATCTCGAGGCTTAAGAGTGTTTTGATTGTGATTGTAAATTAATTGTATATGCGTATGCCACATATGTGATTGGTATTTTATTTGTGATAGGAGTTAAACTTCTTAGTGTGTTGTTCTGCATAATTTCATAATGATTGTAAGCCCTATAACCAGTCATTTAGAGTTTCAATAGGTTGAAAAATCTAATCGAGCCTAAATTATAAGTAAAGTTAGAAATATTAATAAAAATGATCCCGTAAGTTCAAACTTAAGAAAATAAGCAATAAAATAAAAGAATGTAAAAATTTCAAATTTTAATTATATAACTCATTATTTATCGAAAATACGTAAAATGCATTCCGATAATTAACGAATCACTAGAGATAAATTATATATATACTAAAAACCATAGAATTACCTAAATAATATTTAGAAATATTTATTTGTACTATATATGAATTTACATGTATGTAAAAATATGCGTATTTACTTAAAATACGCGAAATGTGCTAAAATAATAATAAATAATTAAATAAAATTCATAATTAATTAAGAAAAAATCAAGAAAAATATAGAAAAATGAGGAAAAGTCTAGAAGTGGGGCATGACAATTTGAAATTGAAGAAAAAAAATCAACCAATTAAAATATAACAAATAGAAAGTGGGAAAAAGAAGAGATAAGGCAATTGTTTTGTCTTATTAATGCACAATAATTCCCCTAAAGCTCTATAAATACTCCAAAATTTTTAAAAGCTTATTTAGTCAGTTTAGAGAGTGAGAAAAATAGAGAGAGACAAAATTGAGAGAAAAATTAAGGTTAGAAAAAAGAAAACCGTGCAATTACGGCCTTAGAGGAGAACCCAAACCCAATGAGCAGCTGAGAGTGGACGGCCACCACCACTACATGGTAGTACTAGCGTCTAGGTGGTCCGATATACCCATGGCCACAGATGATGGCTTGGGCCACCTAAATAGGTGAGTTTGATTTTCAACCCGATTTTATGTAATTTTGTAAAAATAGTAAATATTCTTAGAAAATTATGAATTTTGTTATTATATAATATTTTTGTATGTAGTTCTTAGGAAAAATATTATTTTAATAAAAATATGTCTCGTGATGTATAGTCCTTAAGAAATTATGCAAAACCGAGCATGTTTCGGTTTAGAAATAAATGACCTTAGAAGTATAGTTTTGAGCCCAAAATTTTTGTGTGGACTAATTAGATGATATAGAACAGTTCTATGAAGCTCGTTTTCAAAAATTAATTTTTGAAATTTTTAGATAATTTTTAGGTATTAAAACGAGGCATAAAATGGGTAATTTAGGGTTAATTAAGTAATAAAATAGTTAATTACTGATTTAGTGAATAATTATATGTTTTAAGATGTTGAAATCTGATGAAATATGATACTTATAGCATTTAGGGTATTATATGTAATTATTAGGTTAATTATGTAGTAAATAAGTAATAGAGAAAAATAGTAAATCTTAAGTTAATTTTGTAAATTAGGGTAATTAGGTGTAAAATCTAATTTAGGATGAATTTAGACATTTTGAAATGATAATTGATGTTGGGAGATGGTAATTGGAGTATTAGAAATATTAGATGTGTATTATATACATAATAGGTGATAATACATAATATGTAATTATTGGAAATATAATAAATAGAAGATATTAAAATAAAAATTGATATTATATAAATAATAGGGATATGTAATAAATCTGATAGAAATCTTGAATTTATGTAATTATATGAAAAATGTAAAAGTTTCTCACATTAGGAGTAAATTCGGTACACTATTAAGGATTTAAGTATACCAGATATAATAAAATATTGACTAGGGGTAATTATGGTATTTAGGATATTTGGAAGTAATGTGATTAATTTCACATTATGAGTTTAAACAAATTTCTAGAGTTCGGGTATAAAACAGTACTTATAAATTGAATTAGAATCTAATTTAAAAATCGATGTGAAAACTAAACCCAAAACTAATCCTAAACCTAGAATAATTGTAAACGATTTGAAAACTTAGATAATTGGATATATTAAACCCTAAACAAAACATAACAATAAGTGTTATAGGATAAAACCAACTCATAATAGTTATATGAAAAACTGAAACCACATTTGTGTTACAGGGATGATCGGCGATGGCCTAAGCGAATTGGATCTCGAGTGAGCGAGTGAGGAATTCAAGTAAGTTGGGATTAATACATTGCTATATTTTGGAGGCTTGAGATTATGCTTGGTTGTGCTTTTTAGATAGTTGGTTGTGTGCATGTGCTTGATTATGAGTGGTGCTTGATTATGAGTGATGCTATGATTCTGTTCGTTGTTTTGGCTTGTATTGTATGATTTGTATGAAATAATTGATCACCTTAAACTGGACCTAATCAAATAAACGACCCGTAATCATAATTGGACTTGCATGACAACCCATTAAGGGAAACCTAGGATTCTCTGGCCAAATACTAACCCCCTTCGAAAGGGATAGTGCAAGATTGCATAATAGTCCTTTCTTCATCCTTAATTAAACTAAGTGACAGGATAGGAGGTCGCGGCGAAGGTGAAGTCAATGGTTCGAAAGTAGTGGCGGAAGGAGCGATTTCTCTATTACACAAGCTTGGGTTTGGTTGTGAGCTGTTGCATTAACGACATTAGAGTGGGCGCAGTTTCTCCAATCTCACGATGGGCCAGACAACGTCGTGCGATGACATTTGCTTGAACATGCATTACACCTAATAAGTTAGTTGATAACCTTGTTATGTTTATGGTATAGTTTTAAGTCCTCTATCCTAACTTACTGAGCTGTGGTTGCTCATATCCCTATAGACGTCGTGCAGGTGTTGGCTAAGAAGCAGCATACAACTACTCTGAAGCTAGCAACTGCTAGATCCTGGAGAGTGTGGAAAAACATTTGAAGAACAAACATATATTTTTAAGGTCTAAGCTTTTATTTTAGAATTTTTCATTTATGAATAATGTAATAATTAGGAAATATATTATGGTGAAATATTGTAAATGTTAATTATAATAACTGAATTTCAGTTTATATATATATTTTCTCACTTTCTTAGGTAAATGATTAATTTAAATTATAAACTGTTTACTTCAAAGCGGGTTAGTCATAGACGCCTTATGTAAATCAAGTCTAGGATAGCGGTTGTAAGGCTAACTTCTATCTTAGAATGGTTTACATGGCAGGACTGTTGCGACTCTGCTGCTTTGGGGCGTGACAATGATGTTCTGTATGAACTTGTTTGGCTACCCCTAAATGGAAATAGTAATGATCTAACCGTTAACGTAACTAGACATGTATAGCGATCTGTTAGGAGAACGATTAGGAGTGTTGACCAAATACCGACTTCCTTCAATAAGGATAAATGAAATGGTCATTTCCCCATTTTTGGTTAAACTAAGTGATAGGCAAGGAGGTTGCAACAAGAGTGGGAGCCATGATTCAAAAATGGTCATAGGAAGAGGGTGTTTTTCATTGTACAACCTTAGGTTTGGTTTGATTTCAATCATGGTAAACTCCTCAATCCGGGTTGGAGTGGATATAATTTATCTAACCTTATAATGAATCGGATAGCATTGTGCGACGTTTTAAGTGATTGATTGCATTGCATTTCATTATAATTAATAACCTTGTTTGTAATTATATGATACTCTTCTATCTCCATCCCGCATACTGAGTTTATAGACTCTTTTGCAAGTGATGTGTAAAAGTTTAATATGTACAGATATCACCACCTCTAGGTTAGTATGTAGTTGGCTAGGGAAGTTAGGAAAGGAGAATCCATTGATTTGGGCTTTTGGCTTTTTTTTTTTTCGAGAAAACTAACTAGGAATCCTTGGGACATCCATTAGTTTCCTATTTAATTATAAATAGACTTTAAGACCTATGACTTTTGTAAACTTTTAGTGTAAATTATAACTCTATATGTGAAAATGTTTATATAAGTACTGTTGTATTATTGGAAAATAAGTTGTTTGAAACAGTTATTTTGAAAAGCTATATCATGGGTTTGATTATTGACAAGTGTCGGATCGGATACTTCAAGTTAGTTAAGTTGTGTATTTCTTGTATGGACTGTATTTATGATAGCTGTTGTGAGATCAACTTTTATTTTATGTTAGTTTATACGATGAGGCTGTTATGACTTCTCCTATTCGAGGTGTGATAAGTACCAAGTAAGGATTAAGGATGCAAAGTTGTAACCACTCTTAGGTTAATGTACGTTGGGTAAAGGAGTAAGGAACTTAAAGATCTACTAGATCTAAACTTTTGTTTTAGTTCTCTTTTAGATTTTGTGGAAACTAACTGGGATAACCTGAGATGCCTACTAGTTTCCTACTTTGTTGTATATAAACTCTAAAACCTGTAGCTTTTGTAAACCTTTATGTAAACTGGGACTTTTAGTGTATAAATACTTAAGTAGATACTACTATGTGATGGGAAATCATAATATAGGTTATTTTAAGTAGGTATTTTGAAAAGCTATACCACATGTTTCATCATTAACAAGTGTCAAACTAGATGTTTCAAGCTGGTTGAGTTGGATACGCCTTGTATAGGTTATATCTACAATAGCAGCTGTAAGTTACTTCTATCTTAGATTAGTTTACAAAGCAAGACTATTATGACACCTCTTGCTTAGGGCATAACACTACACAAGAAGTGTAACCATCCAATCCTTTTACTGTTAACAAAGACAACACTCACAAGAGCAACGGGTAAGTTCTTACATTAGTGTAATTAATATAATTATAAAACTAAAACTAAAACACATCACCATTTGAACCGAACACGTAAAGTTTGGTTTTGAAAGTGTAAACCTTAGATGTTTCCTAGAGGTCGATTTTTGAAAGTATGACTCTCAATATTCCTTAGAGGCGATTTTTGAAAGTGTAGATTTATTAAATCCTGGGAATGTTGGTTATGAAAGTGTAGAATGAGTTCTTGGAGGCTAAGCATTAAAAATACAAAGCAGATTCCCAGAGTCTATGTTTTGAATGTGTAGAGCAATTCCTTAGAGTCCAAAATTTAAAGGTATAAGGTAGGTCCCTAAAGTTTGAGTTTTTAAAGTGTAAGTCAATGGTTTTAGAGGCTGTAAGCCCTGCAACTAACCATTCGAGATTTTGATCAGTTAAAAGACTCGATCGAACCTAAATTATAAAGTAAAGTTAGAAATATTAGTAAAAATGATCCCGTAAGCTTGAATTTAAGAAAATAAGCAATAAAATAAAATAATATAAAAATTCCAAATTTTAAGTATATAACTCGTTATTTATCGAAAATGTGTAAAATGCATTCCGATAATTAACGAATCACTCGAGATAAATTATATGTATACTAAAAATCATAAAATAACCTAAATAATATTTAGGAATATTTATTTGTACTATATATGAATTTATATGTATATAGAAATACGCGTAACGTACTAAAATCATACTAAATAATTAAAGAAAATTCATAATTAATTAAGGAAAAATAAAGAAAAATTAGGAAAAATAAGAAATGATCCAGATATAGGTCGTTGCAGTTGGAAAAAATAAGAAAAAAATCTGCCAATTAAATTAAGACAACACAAAAACAAAAAATTAAGGGATAAGGCAATTGTCTTGTCCAATTTAATGCACAATAATTAAAATAAAGCTCTATAAATAGCAATAAAAATTAAGAAGCTCATTTGGATAGTTATAAATCATATAAAATTAGGGAGAGGCGAAAAACCAAAGAAAAAAAACGAAAAGGAAAACTGTGCAATTAGGGCCACAAAGGAGAACCCAGACCCGACGAGCAGCTGGGAGTGGACATGACGGGCAGCTGGGAGTGGACGGCCACCACCACCACACGGTGGTGGCAACGCCCAGGTGGGCCGACACACCCATGGCCATGATGATGGCCGAAGCCACCTAAATCGGTGAGTTCGATTTCCAACTCGATTTTGTGTAATTTTGAAAAAATAGTAAATATTCTTAAAAAATTATGAAACTTGTTATTCTAGAATATTTTTGTATTTAATTTTTATGAAAATATGTCTCATGATATAGGGTCCTTAAGAAGTTGTGCAAAACCGAACATGTTTCGGTTTAGAAATAAATGACCTTAGGAGTATAGTTTCGAGCTTAAAATTTTTTTCTTGACCACTTAGATGATATTGAACAGTGTTATGAAGCCCGTTTTCAAAAATTAATTTTTGAAATTTTTAGATAATTTTTAGGCCTTAAAATAAGGCATAAAATGAGTAATTTAGAGTTAATGAAGTAATTAGATGGTTAATTACTGATTTAGTGAATAAGTACATGTTTTAGGATGTTGAAATCTGATGGAGTATGATACTTGTAGTATTTAGGGTATTAGATGTAATTATTAGGTTAATTATGTAGTAAATGAGTAATAGGGAAAAATAGTAAATTTTAAGTTAATTTTGGAAATTAGGATAACTAAGAGTAAAATCTGATTTAGGATGAATTTAGACATTTTGAAATGATAATTGGTATTTAGAGACGATAATTAGAGTGATAGAAATATTATAAGTGTATTATATACATAAAAGGTAATAATACATAATATGTAATTATTAAAATATAATAAATAGAAAATATTATAATAAAAATTGATATTTTGATAATAATAAAAATATACAATAAATTTGATACAAAACTTGAATTTATGTAATTATATGAAAAATGTAAAAATTTCTCACATTAGCAGTGAATTTGGTACACTAATACGGATTTAAGTGTACCGGGTAAAATAAACACTGACTAGGGGTAATGATAGTATTTAGGAGATCGGAAAGTAATGTGATTAATTTCACATTATAGGTTAAAACAAATTTCTAGGGTTAGAGTATAAAACACTACTTAAAAATTAAACTAAAACCTAATTTAGAAATCGATGCGAAAACCGAACCCGAACCTAACCCCAAGCCTAGAACAATTGTAAAAGACTTAAGACCTAGATAATTAGGCATATTAAACCCTAAACAAAACATAACAATAAGCGTTATAGGATAAAATGAACCTATAATAGTTATATGAAAAACTGAAACCACGTTTGTATTATAGGGATGATCGACGATGGCCTGAGCAAGTCGGACCTCGAGCGAGTGAGCGAGGAGTCGAGGTAAGTTGGGATTAATAAGATGCTGTATTTTGGAGGCTTAAGATTATGCTTGGTTGTGCTTGTTAGATAGTTGGCTGTGTGCATGTGCTTGATTATGGGTGATGCTATGATTCTGTTTGTTGCTCTGATATGTATTGTATGATTTGTATGAAATGATTGATCACCCTAAACTGGACTTAATCAAATATACGACTAGTAATCATAATCGGACATGCATGGCAACTCTTTAGGGGAACTTAGGACTCTTCGGCTAAATACCGACCCCTTCGAAAGGGATAACGCAAGATTGCAAAATGGTCCCTTCTTCATCCTCAGTCGAACTAAGTGACAGGAGAGGAGGTCACGATGATGGTGAAGACAATGGTTCGAAGGTAGTCGTTGGAGGAACGAGGTCTCCATTACACAAGCCTGTGTTTGGTCGTAAGCTATTGCATTAATGGCAACTCCTCAACCCGGATTAGAGTGGGCGCAATTTCTAATCTCACGACGGGTCGGACAATGTCGTGCGATGACATTTGCTTAAACATGCACTGCACCTAATAAGTTGATTGATAACCTTGTTGTGTTTATGGTATAGTTTTAAGTGCTCCATCCTAACTTACTGAGTTGTGGTTGCTCATATCCTTATAGACGTTGTGCAGGTGCTGGCTAAGAAGCGGCAAACAACTACTCTGAAGCTAGCAATTGCTGGATCCTAGGGAGTGAGGAAAAACATTTGAAGAATAAACACATATTTTTAAGGTTTAAACTTTTACTTTAGAATTTATCATTCTTAAATAATGTAACAACTCGGAAATATATTACGGAGAAATATTGCAAACGATATTTGTACTAACTAAATTATAGTGTATATATATATTTCCTCACTTTCTTAGATAAATGATTATTTAAATTACAACTGTTTACTTCAAGGCAGGTTAGTCGTGTACGCCTTATGTAGATCAGGTCTAAGATAGCGGTTACAAGGCCAACTTTTATCTTAGGATGGTTTACACGGCGGAGCTGTTACGACCCTGCCACTTCGGAGCGTGACAAAGGCTTTTACAAAGTAATTTTTTATGTAAACATAGTAATTACCTTAGGTTGACCTAATTGTATGATCAATCCAAAATGAATTAAGTAATTTGTAATTTTAGGATTATACGTGTATTTAGGATATGAATGACTTCCCTATAGATATGACAGACCAATATGAATCAAATGATGCTTATCTAACTCGATATGATGCACAAATTCAACAAACATGTTGTTTGCCACATATCTTTCTATTTGATAAAATTGGAGTCTAATGTGATAACTCAATTAGGGGGGGAGGGGGGGGAAGAGTTTAGAACATCTATAAAAAGTTTGTAGTAGGTGCTTCAGTAAGAACTCCCAGCTAAGGATGATCTTGAAATTATTCGAGGTTTTGGCGAAGAGTTTGTACCCTCAATAAGTCCCTTAAAAATAGGACATTCTATGGATCTTTACTCATTAAAGAGTTCGGAGCATACTTAAGAAGTTTAGACCTTTTAGCATGCTTTATAGTGGGATGTCTAAAGATCATCTGAATACTTTGGACCCATCAAATCTATAGGTTCTACTTGTTTCAAAGCTCTTCTAAACCCCTTAAAGTTTGCACCCAACATAATTAAATCATCAGAACAATATGCATGGACTTCATAAGCTTTAAGAAAACAAGTTTGATCATCATTTGACATACCTAACAAAATTATTTGAGTCAAGATTCACAAATAGGGGTATAAACAAGTCAAACTACTCTTGAACTACTCAAGTTTAGTTCGACATTTACTCAAGTTTGACTCAAGAGCAATCAAGTAGGACTTAAGCACGGGCTACTTGAGTCAAGCTTAAGCCTCACAGTATCGAGCTTAATTGAGCTTGGTTAGCTCGCAAGCTCAATCGAGGTAGAGTCAAATATTAATAATAGTCAAGTTTCAATGTTAATATTATTATAATTAGAATAAAAAAAAAATTTTAAATGAATTAAGCTCAAACAAGTCTATTTAAGTCAAACTTGAGTTTATTGAGTACTATTTCAAGTCGAGCTCAAGCTCAAAATTTTAAGTTTGGTCAAGTTTGTGTTAAACTCGAGCTTTAAAATTTTAAGCTGAACTCAAGCTTGAGTTCAGCATTGTATTGTCTCACTTGACTCAATTACAACCCTAGTCACAAACCCCTTACTTTAGCTTAAGTTAGTGCTTTAGGTGCTTAATTGCCATCACATAGGCATTAAACAAAATTTAAAGCTAAGCCATTATTAGTCAGTTTCCATTTAGCACACCCAACTGATAAATAATAGCAATCACATATCTAATTTTTACCTTATTTTTACTAACTCCGAATTAAATTTTTACTACGTAACATAACATCAACTAGATATGCATATATCATAATCATACTTCCTATGCTTAGTTTCATGTTCTTTCCATTTTTTAGCTCAAAAATCCAACTCATTAGGTAAAAGAGAGCATTCTTATGGATTACTTGGTCGACAAGGTGAGATGAGGTCAACTGGACTCCCTTATTCCTTCAAATTAAGCTTGGATGGGCTAAGCTTAATCCCTAAGCTTACCTTATCTAACCTTAAGTTGAAAATTCATCTCCCTTAATGTCAAAATCAATCTTTTATTAAGTTATTAGGTTAATTTTCTATTATTAATTCATCGATTTATTGTTTTGCTAGCCATTTAAATTATCAATTACCTGAATTAGCTATAAGATTAGTTCTCAAGGAAATTCTATTCCATCATTTGATATAAAAGCCTATTAGGGTTAGGTTTCCTATATTTCTTGAAAAGGAGTTAGATTGAAGACAATTAGGAAACATCATTCTCACCTTATTCATTTTTCTATCTTTTATTTTCTCCTTATAATGATTTTGACCTTTACAATGGAAGGATATTCGACTTAAACTCATCAGTTATTTAGTTTATGAGTGAAGAAGAGATATTGGACTATTTTGAAAAAGGTTATTGACTTACCTAGTCAATAACAGATTGAGTTGTCTTTAGCATAGAAAAATCATACACCACAAGTAACGAGAAAGGGGGTTAGCTTCACCAGGGTTTTGAGGTAGGAAAACTATTAACTCAATTCAAACTTCCTTAAATATATATATATATATATGTTTTCTTTTTCAATTATATATATTATATTATGATATAATATGTTATACATATATAATATTTAAATAACGAGGACTCAATAATTACCTTAACTACTATTCATCTCTACTAAACTATACATTGTACTTTTTTATAACTACTCCACTTAATCAAATGATTAAAAAACCAATTGTATTTCCCCATATAACTATCACGCCACAAAGTGATGAAGTTGTAATAGTTACGCTATATAAACTATCTTAAGATAAAAGTTAGCCTTACAGCTGCTACCATAAGCTTAGTTTATATCAGGCGTACCCGACTCAATCACTTTGAAGCATCCAATTTGGTGTCTGTTATTAATAAAACCTGTGGTATAGCTTTTCAAAAACACCTTTTTAAGATAACATGTAGTACACATCTTAACAACTTAGCAGTATTTCCATAAAAAGTAAAAAAAAAAACTATAGGTTTTGAAGCTTATTTCATTAAAATAAGAAATTAGTAGGCGTCTTAAGGAATCCTAGTTACTTTTTACTAAAGTCCAAGAGAGCCAAAACAAAACATTAAGTTCTTGCAAGTCTTCAAGTCTCTTTACTTCCCCAGCCCAACATAAACTAACCTGAAGGTAAGTATATCACTACATCCTTAATCCTTAATCTATACTTATAAGAGAGTCTATATAGATATGAGTATAACTATAGACAAAAGAGTACAATAAGCACAAACATGGTTTTCAAATATTATATTTTAATTTAATGTAATGTAGGTAACCAAATGCAACATCACACAATGTTAACCGGTCCATTTGTTAATAGACTGCTAACCTTAGGACTTCTTACCTGAGCTTGTCTTAGAGGACTACAAGGTTTTGTAAAGAAAGCCCAATCTTCTTGGCTTGTGTAAGATGAGTTGTAATACCAGGATTGTTTATGGTTGAATTCTTTCTAAGGTTAATTCGGTTGAATCTCACTCTATAATTAAGACCCTAATACTAAGCTCCTAACTTAGACTCCAACGTTTAACCTCCAAATTACCAAGCTCTAGCTACCAACCTAATCAACTAACCTGTTTATCTTACTAACAACTTAGTTTTAGTACAATGTTGTCCCAGCATATGGACCCTATAGTAGCATGCTACTTGTCTAAACCTTTTTTTGATATTATACTATATTTCTTTTTCTTTATTTGTCTTATTTACCCCTTTTAGCTTGTATTAGGTATCTTTATTTTGTATTACCTCTTTTTGTAATTTTGTTCTTTGCTTTGTTGTTCTAAGGACTTATTATAAATAGTCCCTTATCCATTGTAGTTGGAATCAATTAGCTTTCTATCAATGAATATTCCTTTATCCTATTTCTTTCGAGAAAGTCTCTCCAAGTTATAACCCTCATACTCTTATCTAACCCCACTAGTAGCTCGAGGTTAGTAGCAAGTGGACCTTAGTCCTTTGCTTCTGCGTCGTATCAAGTTAAGGTTAAGTAGTGTTGTGCTTGTTGGTGAGTCATATACGACGAATAGAATTACGAAGCTATTGAGAGTTCTACCTTTTCTCTAATGCTATTTCTTTGATATCTCGAAGGACACTCTCCAATACTATGATAAGCCTTAGTGATAACTTAACTCTTAAGTACATCATATTATTTTGTTATCAAAGCTTAAGGTTACGATTGAGAGTTGACCAATGGTATTGTAAGACTTTATTGTGCATGTTATACATACTTTGTTTTACTTTATTCTCACTACAATCAAGTAAAGTGGGCTGTTACAACATTGTGTAAAGCAATGTTTAATAGTGTTGTGTGGAATCTCTTGTTGGTTTATGTTGTCATTGAGATCTTGTCGTAGAAATGTCGAATTTGAGCGTACAAGGAGAGATAGGTGATGTTGAGAGTAATACACCTCAGCATAGTCATACTAAGCAACAAACTCCTTGAAGTACTGATGAATAGATTCAAAATCTTACCTACATTGTTACTAACTTGGCTGTGACAATACAGAGGTTCATAGATGCATGACCCAAGGATAGAAATGCTAAGTATGGTCGAGGTATGAGAGATTGACAAAGAGGGCAGTATGTAGAAATCTAAGCTCTCGATGCTATGAATGCACCACAAACGTAACCTAATTGAGTTGAAGGACTCGTTTAATGAAGACTTAAGTTAGAGAAAGTTGAAGAAGAAGAAGAAGAGGATGAATGGTTTCATGAGTTTGATGAGTAAGAAGTTTGAGCACCTAGAGGAATTGAGAATATTAATGTTTAGGTTCCTAGCTTCTCTGGAACAAGCAATGTCGACGAATACATGGACTGGGAAGAAAATATTGAGAAAATATTTTATTTCTATGATCATGAAAATGCAGTGTACATTTGTGTAGTTACTTTAAATTTTCTAGGTATTTAGTGATGTGGTGGAGGAAGGTTCAGACCATACGTTAGTGATCTTAATGTGAGATAAGAACTTGGAATGAGATGAAGCGCGTTTTGAGGAATAGATTTGTTCTCAAGCACTATGAATATGACACTTTTGGATGTCTTCAAGAGCTCAAGCATGGCGGCCGAATTATAGATGAGTATGTTTGAGAGTTTCAGTTGTTGATGATCTGATGTGATGTTGATAAATTAGGATGTAGGGCCATTACAAGATTCCTATTTGGACTACGACTTGTGCTTAGGAACATAGTGGAAGTGCAAAGGATTAAGATTTTGGATGAAACTATTCGAATCACTTAGAAAGTCAAGCAATAGAGGCAAAGTGAGTTCAGCCGAGCATTGAATGGCCGACCTACTTTAAGCAAACTACCCTATAGTTCTAAGGAGGATTGATGAGGACCATATCCGAGTCAACCTAATGATAGTTAAGGTAAGACTAAGGCCAAGGAGCTTGAAGTCAAGAAAGACTGTAGATAGAGCTCGAGAAGGAAGATAAGGGAGATTAAATGCTTCAAATGCTTAGGTTTTGGACATGTAGCTAATCAATGTTGGAATTGACATGTGATAACTATAATAGGTGAAGAGCTACAGATCCAGTTGGAGAGTGCAAGTGAAGGTAAGGAAGAGACAATTGTTGAAAATTTGTTAGGTTAATTTTAAGAAGATCTTAAAGCCCTGACCTAGCTTAAACCCGAGCAATACTTTAACATGGTTATCAGATGAATTCTTAGTACTATTTTTGCAGAAGAGAGTCAGTAGTGAGAAAATCTTTTCCACACCAACTGCCAAGTGAATGGCAATCTCTATGCCTTAATCATTAATGGAGAGAGTTGCATTAATGTGGTGGCATAAGGAGTAGTATGTACCTTGAAGTTGTTGACCTACCCTTACCCTCAACTTTACAAAATCCACTGGCTGAATGAGAAAGGTGGACTCCAGGTCACCAAATAAGTGAAGGTGCCAATCTTTATTAGGGATAGATATAAGGACAAGGTGCAATGTGACATCTTAGCAATGTGTGTTTCACATATACTTTTTAGTTAACCTTGGTTATTTGATTTGAGGGTACTCCATGACGGATACCGAAATACTTACATATTTTAGAAGGACGACAAGAAACTTATACTTGCTCCTACAAGCCTTAAGGAAGTTCAGGAATCATAGGATAAGGTCTTCAAATCCTTATAAAGAAAGTCCTTAGTAATCTCCCGAACTGCATTCTCCAGGATAGCAAAGGCAAGAGACTATGTCTTTTTAATGGTAAGAAAACTACTTGAGCTGAAATAAGTTGAAACATTGCCAATCAATGTACAAGCACTACTTCACGAATATGCTGACCTGTTTCTTGACAAGTTACCTAAGGGATTACCCCCTATCAGAGGTATTGAGCATTGCATTGATCTCTTGCTTGGAGCAACTTTACCAAACCGACCTGCCAATAGGCTTAATGTCGAGGAGGCAATTGAGCTCAATGAATAAGTTGATGAGCTGATTAACTGAATGTATGTTAAAGAGAGCATGAGCCCCTGTACTGTACTGTACTAGCTATTCTAGTACCCAAAAAGGATGGCTCTTGGCGGATGTGCATTGATAGCCAAGCTATCAGCAAGATCATTAACAAATACAGCTATCCAATACCTTGATTAAATGACATGTTGGCAAACTACACGGTGCTTGAATCTTTTTAAAGATAGATTTGAAGAGTAGCTATCACCAAATTCAAACGAGACCTAGAGATAGGTGGAAGATAGCTATTAAAACGAAGGACGATCTCTTTGAGTGGTTGGTAATGCCTTTCAGACTTACAAAACGTACCGAGCACTTTTATATGACTCATGAATCATATCTTGAGATCATTAATTAGTAAGTGTGCAGTAGTTTATTTTGATAGCATTCTAGTATATAGTTTTGACCTCTCATGTCATTTCAAGCACTTAAGAGTTGTATTTGATATTCTTTGAGCCAAACCTCTGCTCGACTACTTGATCAAATGTATGTTTTGTCAGAATGAAGTTGTATTTCTTGGGTATGTTGTGTTTGATGGAGGTATCTAAGTCGATGATGAAAAGTTTAAAGCTATCCTTGATTGGTTGATGCCAACCTGTTTAGTAAATGTGAGGAGCTTTCATGGTTTAGCTTCGTTCTATCGAGGGTTCATTTAGAACTTCAATACTATGGCCGCTCCATTAACTGAGGTGGCTGAGAAATACTCCAAGTTTAGGTGGTTAGAGAAAGCTCATAAGATTTTTGAAGAGATCAAATCTAAGTTAACTTCTACCCTGGTGCTTGTATTACCAAACTTTAATAGAATCTTTGAGTTAGAATGTGATGCCTCAAAAGTGGGCATTAGTGCTATTCTCATGCACGAGCATCGACTTGTTGTGTACTTCAGTGAAAAACTTAATGGAGCTACATTAAACTATTTTACATACAACAAGAAATTCTGTGCTCTTATTTGAGCTCTTTAGAATTAGTAGTATTACTTGCTACCTTGGGAATTCATCATGCATATGGATCATGAGTCCCTCAAGCATTTATGAGGTCGGCATAAACTTTCTCGATGTCATGCCAAGTAGGTAAATTTCCTAGAAACTATCTGTTATGTGATTAAATTCAAGAAAGAAAGTTCCAACAATGTAGCTAACACCTTATCATGTCGGAATGTGCTTGTTACGACCTTATAAGCTTAAATACTTAGATTTGGTACTCTTCTAGATTAGTATGAGCAAGATCCATAATTTGGACCCATAGTGGTTGAATGTAATTATAGAAGAGTTGTAGATGGGTCCCATAGTGGTCAATTGTAATTGTGGAGGAGTTGTGAATAGGTTCTACTTGAATTAAAGTTTTTTGATGGGGGGTAGATGTATGTGTATACCTAACAGTTTAGCCTAAGAATTGCTAATTCAGGAAGTTCATGTAGGAGGCTTAGCTGGTCATTTTAGGGAAAAGAGAACACATAAACTGTTGAAAGAGCACTTCTATTGGCTAGGGATGGTGAAATATGTGCATAAGGTCTTTGAATGGTGTAATGTGTGCAAGCAAGCTAAAGGAACGTTATGGGGAGTACATACCTTTACCTGTACCTGATCGGTCTTAGATTAACTTGAGCATGGATTTCAAGTTTAGAAGACCTCGAATAGCTTGAAAATATAACGCCATCATGGTAATGGTCCATTAGTTCAATAAAATGAGACATTTCATTTCCTGCCATAAGGCTGATGATTCTTTCTATGTTGCTAACCTCTTTTTTGCAAGAGATCGTACGACTACATGGAGTTTTAAGAAGCATTGTTTCAAATCAAGATATAAAGTTGACAAGCTTCTTTTGGCGAACCTTGTAGAAGAAGCTCGGTGCAAAGTTGATGTTTAACACATCCTGTCACCCCTAAACGGACAATCAGGCCGAAGAGGTGAATAAGATGGTTGGTAGTCTACTATGAGCCATTGTTGGGAAGAATCTACATAACTAGGATTTATTCATGCCCATAATTGAGTTTACTTACAATCATTGAACCCACAACTTAATAGGAAAATATCCCTTCAAAGTCGCCTATAGACTTAACCCAAGCTTACCATTGGATATGATTGCTAGCCCAAGCTCTAAAGGAGAAAGTTAGTCTAGCCTATAGCACATAGAGGAATTCATGAGATTACATAAGAATGTCGCCAAGAGACTAGCTAAAATAGTAGTATCCCGACAGCAAGAACAAGAAAGTAGAGGTTAAAAAAGTATTGTCTTCAACCCAAGAGACCTTGTTTGGATTCACCTTAGCAAGGAATGGTTTTTAGGGAAGAGAACGAGCAAGCTATCACCAAGGTCGGATAGTCCCTGCAAGGTTTTGCTATGAATCAATGACAACGCTTATAAGTTAAAATTAACAGAAGGATACGGAGTGTTGCTGACCTTCAACGTCTCTGATCTAACACCTTTTATACTAGAAGAGGAAGCTGACCAAGATTTAAGGGTAAATCTTTAATAACCCTAGGGAGCTTATAGACCACTGACCTTAGGACCTCTCACCCGAGCTTATCTCAGAGGAATGCAAGGTCTTGTAAAGAGAGCTCGGTCTTCTCAACTGGCCCAAGACGAGTTGTTATACTAAGATTACCTATGGTTAAATTCTTTGCAAGATCAAATCGACTGAACCTTACTTTATAATTAGGACTTCGATACCAAGCTCCTAACTCTGACTCTTACATCCAACCTCTAAATTACTAAGGTCCAACTATCGACCTGATCAATTGACCTATCTATCTCATTAACAACTTAGTTTTAGTACAATACTATCCTAGTGTAAGGACCCTACAATAGCATGCTACTTGTTCGAACTTTTTTTCTAACATTGTACTATATTCCTTTTGCTTTGTTTGTCTTATTTACCCCTTTTAACTTGTACTAGGTATCTTAATTTTGTATCATCCCTTTTTATAATTTTGTTCTTTCCTTTGTTGCCCTAGGGACTTACTATAAATAGTCTCTATCCATTATAGTTGGAATCAATTAGCTTTCAGTTAATGAATATTCCCTTATCCTGTTCTTATGAGAAAGTCTCTTAAAGTTACAACCCTTACACTCTTATCTAACTTTACTAGTAGCTGGAGATTGGTAGTGAATAAACCTTAGTCCTTTGCTTGTGTATTATATCAAGTCAAGGCTAAGTTATGTTATGTTTGTTAGTGACTCATATTCGACGAATAGCATCACAAAGCTATTGAAAGTTTTAACCTTTCTTCATTGCCATTTCTTCGACATCTTGAAGGACCCATCTCTAATACTATGGTAAGCTCTAGTGATAACTTAGCTCCTAGGTATATTAATTGTAAGGTTAGAAAAATTACATCCGCTCTAACTCGAATTTAAGAGTTTCAACGTAACTCCAATTAGACCAAACTCAAGCTTATGCAATAGAGAATACCCTCCTCCTGACACCACCTTTGAACTACAGACCCTAACCTTGTCGTAACCTCCTTTTCTGTCACTTAGTTCAACTAAAGATGGGAAAATGATCATTTTAGCTATCATCATAAAAAGGGATTAGTATATGGTTTGATACACCTAATCATTAGGTTATTATGCATGTCCAGTTGAATTAAGGGTTAACCTTTGGTTAATTCCAGTTAGGGTTAATCAACACAGTAACAAGACAAAGGAAATCAATTATATTCATACAGAATAACACTCTAAGTCTACAATTCAAGTAAACAATCACACACAAAGTATGCACACTTTCAACTAAGTTACAAACACAACCAAATGCACTTCCAAGTCTCCAAGTACTCTGACACAGTATTCTAACATGTTGTGACTCATGGATCTCAACTTACTTGCAGTTCACTAGTTTACTAATCCTAACTATTGTTCTAGTGATCTTCAATTATCCCTCTACATACACAATAAATTAGATTTAATCCATTTTTTTATCCTTGAATTAATAGTAATTAATTCATTTTATAAGATTTTAATTGTTTTGACGTTAGTTTTATAAGTTATTTTTACTTACAAGTTAGGATTTCTCAAGTAATCCACTAATTTTTATAAACTAATTTAAGTTGCAAAATTCTCTAAGTTACCTTCTAATTTTAGTTAACCTTAGAGTCTTTAAGAAATTGCCTTATGATTTAGCTTCTGAATTCCCCTATATTCACATTTCACTTCTACATTTGCCTCTTATTTTGTTTTTTAGTAGAGTCTTTAGCATGGTATTCATTCAATAACATTATGAATTATCCTCTATATTTAACTAACCTACAATAACAAGTTAATCTGCCAACTTTTCTACTAAGTTTTAGTTATAAGATCAACTTAAAACTTCAACCGACACTCTAATCAACCCTTCCCATCTTCATTACTTCCCAAATTCATCATACAACACATCATTATACCTCATTTCACCAAATTATGCATTATTAGCTCCATGTATAAAGGAAAAATCATCACTCTCCTTAACTTCTTACTATAAAAGTCCATTCAACAGCTTCTACATGTTATAAATACTTCACTAAATGATTGGGCTTAGAATCTAAATGAGATCATTTAGGAAAATATACTAATTTTAGCTAAAGACACTATTTTAACCACAATTCAAAGCTCGGAAAGTCAATAAAAATATAGAAAACAGTTATGTGAAAAATCTTTTCATTGAAATTTAATATGAGTATAGGGAAGTTTGTAGAAAAATTTGGGGGCTGAAACTATATTATTCAAACAATTTATTTCAATATCGAAAATAGCTCAGTTTGGCTGATTTCTTAAGGATGCATATTATATCTACAAAATTTATGTGAAATAGTATTTTTTCTTAAACTCTACTCGTGAAAATACATAAGGAGTAAATTTTTGTAAGATTTTCTAAGCAAGTTTCATTTTTAATAATTTTTTGAAAATCTACTAAAAAAAAAAGACACCTACCGAATCTTAAGCTCCAACCACCAGTGGTAGCCACCTGCTTATCGGCCATACTAAGTGGTGAGTGCAACTCCTACTATTGGCGGCATTTAGTCTCTAATAACTACTTAAGCTACCAAACACCCTAAAGCCAAAATTCATACTAATTTTTTCTATATTTTTCCAAAATTTCTTCTTTTGTCTTCTAAACTCTAACTTATTTTTCCCAACTTTCTATTTGCATATAAGATTTTGTAGAGAGGATTCTCAAATTTTTCCTAGTGTATGGTAATGCAAATGAATTTGTTTTACGCTCTCTTCCAAAAATGAGCTTAGATACCTAGTTTAAATTGTATGTTAATCCTTGCTTAACGCACTGACATTTGTCCTCCAATACTCTACATGCCTATCCAAGCTAAAACTAGTTGTCCAATGTTGTTTCATAATTTTTATTAATTTCCTTAACTCATTTTAGCTTAGATTGCAATTAATCGAGTATTTTAGGTAGTTACGGATACATAGTTATACATAAAAATTACTCGCAGTATGTATGCATAGATTATATATATTATTTCATATTGTATAATAATTTTATTATATATATAATTTATCTCTAAAAATTTATGAACTAACAAGACATATTTTGCGTGATTACGATAAATATTAAGTAATATAGTAAAATTATATTAGTTGAGCTATATTATTATTATTTTATTTTATTTTTGAGATTCGAGTCTACAAAATCTTGTCGAATAATATCTTGAAGCCACTTGTAAATTTTTAGCTCAATTGAGTTAGTTTCATCAATATCCTAAATTATCAGCTCGAGGTAACTACATAAAATTTTGGGTCTCATGGCAACTACTCCACAATAACTACTTCAATTTCTTTCGCATAACATTTCCTCACTCAAAATGACTCTTACACTTCATATAGTTTAAAACCCTTTTTAATTTTTTCAGCCACTTTTCCTAATTTCTATTAACTAATCAAGCAATTTCTTCTCTTCTTAACTCCTCCCCCCCTCTCTCTTTCCACACCGCCTTTCTCTCTCTTCATTTTTTGCTCCATCTATCTACATCTTCTACATAGACAGTTCCTCTCCTATGTTTTCTATCTTTGCTCCAACGACATAACGTAAGGAACTTCTACAACAACTTACGATAATGACCGTTAGTAAATGAATAGTCCTATGTTGTATATTATTCGAAAAGAAGATATGATTTAAATAGACAATTCCTCTATTCTCCATTTTCTAACTATCAAGGCTTATGTCCTGATTTGCTCTTTTTTTTATTTTTTGCTTTTAAATCCTTTTCATTAAGATTGTTTATGCATTTTAAGTCTCTAACAATAATGATGGTTTCCTTGAAGGAGTATGTTGAAGGAGTGGGAAACTAAACTAGAAGAGATAGAAGAACTGGGAGCTAGATGACCATTGTACCACAAAGACAAAACCACACATCATAAACTTAGTTGTTTACTATGTTAGCTTAAGCGAAATGGTGAATCGAGCAACTTCCTTTCAAATTCTTATTTTCTTTTAGTAGGTATAAAGATTCCAACTTCATGGTTCTTTCATGCTAAAAATCAAGTTTCATGCATTTTGGTGAAAATGTATTTTAATTTCTATAGAAACCTTTTTTTTTTCAATTTTTTTATTCCTGATTTGCTTATAGTTATGCAATTCTTTCATCGTGATGTATGTATTTGGAATTTATTTTGCTAAAGTTATAAAAAGCATATCGCAAGCTCACTATCATTTTTTAACAAGAATACATACTAACAATAATTATAGGATTTTTTTTTACTCTTTCTTTATACTGGCTAAAAAGAAAAAAAAAAAGGTTGTGTTTATTAAGTTTACCAAGTAAGAATGAGACTCCAATACTAGTTTAGTATAGATGATTGTCACGTTGTCTTTATTGACATTAGTTTTATAAGTTTTATATTGACATAAATTTGTTGGCATTATATGCAAATGGCAACTTCTTTTGTTCATAATTCATCTTTTAATGTATTGTGTATATTATTTATATATATATATATATATTAATTGTACGTAGACTTCCAAACTATTTATATGTTTACTTTTTAGATGATCAATTATGTTAGTTGATTGGAAAATAACTTTTCGTTTCGTTTGATTGATTATTGTTAGCAACTAGATATATGCTCATGCTTTAGGTGTTCATGGTTGTTTATGGATATATTCTCCAACACTTGATGTCATGTTGGTAAGACTCCCTTATAATGTGAATATTTTCTTTAAGAGTGCTTATACATTTGCAGTTATTTAGCTCATTAGATTGTTTTTTTATTGTATGAGCGCAAGTTGTTGATTGCAAATGTTTATAAATTTAGTTAATCACAAGTTAATGTAATTGTTTTTAAGGTTAGATCAATAATGGTTCTTTTTCTTTTTAGCATTCAGTTTTAGTTTTGTGATTTAATTATTGTAATCGAATAGAAAAATTGTAGCCTTTCATCTTGATGGGCTTAGAGCAATAATGGCTCTTTTTCTTTTCGTATTTAGTTTAACTTTGTTGGATTTTTCTTATTGAATTTTTTTTTTTTTACATTTAAAGTATAGATTTTCAAAAGTTAATTTTTAGAGAGAGAGAGAGGGTTTCAAAGGTTACATCAATGCAAGCTAAAAATTAGAAAAAAGGAAAGGGTTTTAGAGGCAATGGGAAGTTATAAATTGACTATAAGGGTGATGTTAACTTACTAATTATTATGAAGAAATTACGAGTTGAAAGCAATAAAAACATAGAAACTATTTAAATAAAAAAAAAAGATTTTTCCATGTTAGATTCATGGGGTGCTATTGGAACGTAGGAGTTAACAACGAATATCAAAATATTAAAGCTATGACTTTAATATTATAGATAGAATGAATAATTGGCAGTAACCCTCTATGTTAAAAAAAAAAAGAAAAAGAAAAGCTCTCATCTCTTCAAGTTTGTTGAAGTGCAATTAAAAATTCTTAGTTATCTATACATCTTTATCTTTGAAAGTGTGAGCCCAATTTCATGTAATTGTTCAAGTGAATAATTTAAGACATTAATAAAACTAACTTGATCAACCTAAAAATGTATAAGTAGGCTTGAGATATTAGATGGGGATATCCCATAGACTCAGATATTAGAAATATAATAAAATAAAGAATGATATAGCTAAAATAGTGTAATTTAACTACATATGTATTATTTATCGTAAACACATTGAATATAATTCATTAGTTGGTAAATATTTAGAGATAACTTATATATGTGATAAAAATATTATATGACATGAAATAATATATATAATATATGTATATACCCTACATGTAATTATTATGAGCAATTATATACCTGTAATTAATTAAAATGCTCGATAAAATACTAATTAAGTTAAAATAAGCAAAGGAAAATGATTAAAAAAAAATACATAAAGAACAGCTAGAATGAGTTTAACAATGGTTTGGATGGTCTAAGGATAGATATAGATGTTTCGAAAAGAATCAAATTGACACTTAAGGGATTATATAAAATATTGGATTTTGCATGGGAAGAGAGAGAAAACTCACTCTTCCTCCTTACAAGCTTTGAAAAATCTAAGATAATTCTCTCAAAGCTTATACGTGCAAACATGGATTTTGTAAAAATACGATTGGATTTAGAAGATTGAAGAAGAAAGATCTAAAGGAAATACCAAAAATGGGTACAATCTAAGATTAATGGAGTGTGTATGATTGGGGAACTATTGGTACAAGCGGCCACTACCAAGCAATGGTGGACCTATCGTCTGGGCCGACTAACAAGGTAAAAGCCATTGATGGTGGCTACAGCGGCTAACTCTGGTGAGGTCTCAAATTCATTTGATTTTAGATAATTTTGTGAAAATATAAAAATTGCCCCAGAAAAATTTAGAAAAAATTATTCATAACTATTTTCGTATGTAGAATGTAGGAAAAATATTATTTTGTATAAATTTCATGGTTACAATATACGTGCTTAAGAAACCGATGAAACTGATGTAGTTTTGATCTTGAAATTTTTATATGAACTTCCCTATATTTATAATAAAATTCTATGAAGATATTTTTAGCAAAATTATTTTCTATAATTTCTTGTTTAATATTTAGCCTTAAATTACGATTAAAAATAGCATTTTTGGGAAAAATAAATTATTTCTCTTAATGACCTCACTTAAAATCTGAGCTCCATTGGTTATTATAGTATTTTTGGTGATTAGGTGTTGTTGGAGATGTTTATATTGGAATAAGTTAATAAAATCAAGTGTATGTTACTTATATGACTAATTTGATGATGTGGGAATTAAGAAATTGGTGGATGATGATGATGATATAGTAGGAATTTGGATGTAATAGGGTTGAGGAAATTATTATACAGAGAGATACAAAATCGTGCGCAGCAAACGTCGTTTGTCAGAAAGGACAGTGTGGTTGTTAGTAAGGATAGTGCGCGTGCGTTTTTACCATGATTCAGACAATATTGTGGTCCGAGTAGGGGTAGGCCTCTATTCAGGCTTATTTGGCATCAGAAGGGGCTGGACTATGGTTAGTTCAGGGATAGCTCACCTTAGGTTAGCCTCGGAGAGTCGGCTTTTGATAGTCTTGTTTGGCCTAGCACAATGGAGATTGTTGTACTCAGATTTGGCACTTGGACTATGGTTTAGTATAGGGTTCGGCTTAGCATGCTGGTTGATCACCTCGACAGCATCTTGGATAACATAGAGAGTAAAGTAGCTTGGCAAATTTGACTGGGGTAAGTACTACTCCTTAGTGCTTAACTTACTTCGAATAGCTCGGCGAACCACTTGAGAGAGCCTTTGGGTTCACGAGAGTGTAATCGGTCGTTGATCCCTATTAAGATACGAGCTGTTCTAGATTGGCCAATGTCAAAAAATGTCATTGAAGTCTGAAGTTTACATGGCCTAGCTTCTTTCTATAGGTGATTTATTAACGAATTTTGCATAATAACTACCCCATTGACTGAGCTGATAAAGAAGAATAAAGGGTTAAGGTGGAGCGATTGAGCTGAGCGAAGCTTTAGGGAGATTAAGGAGAAGCTTACCTCGGCCCTTGTCTTTTCATTATCAGATTTTGACAAGCCCTTTGAATTGGAGTACGATGCATCGGGAGTTAGAATTGGTGCTGTCCTGATGTAAGAATGATGGCTTATCGCTTGCCACAGTAAGAAATTGAGTAGCCCAGCCTTAAACTATTTTGTGTACAAGAAAGAAATGTACTCCTTTTTCTGAGCCTTTACTTTTTGGTAACATTATTTGCTATCGTAAGAGTTTGTTATTTACATTGACCATAAATCATTGAAGTATCTTGGGAGTCAGAACAAGCTTTCGAAGAGGCAAGCCAAGTGGTTGGAGTTCATGGATAGTTTTTTGTACGTCACCGATACAAGAAGGGAAGTGCAAATGTGGTCACCGACGCTCTGTCACGATGGTAAACCTTGCTGACCACTTTACAAACAAAATTATTGGGATTCTCAATAATTACCAAGCAATATGCTCATGATTCTCATTTCAGCCCTATCATAGAGCAATGCAATGAGGGAATTATTGTCAAGGGATATTATCTTAAGGATGGCTATCTATTTAAGGACCTTAGGCTATGTATTCCAACTTGCTTTATACATAAACTGTTGGTTCGAGAAGTTCACAGTGGTGGACTTTCAGGCCATTTTAGGGAGTTCAAGACAACCAATCTGTTGAAAGAAAATTTTTACTGGCTAGGTCTAGCCAAGGATATCCATAAGGTAATCGATTGTTGTAAAGTGTATAAGCATACTAAGGGGAAGAGAGAACTCCATGGAGAGTATATGCCTTTACCAACGCTTACCTTACACTGGGCATACATCAGCATAGCCTTTGTCCTAGGGTTACCTTAGACATCCAGAGGGAAAGATTCCATTTTTGTTATAGTGGACCATTTCAATAAGATGAAGCACTTCATTTCATGCCATCGGACTAACAATGCTTTAAATATTGTTGATTTGTTTTTGTAGGAGGTTGTTCGACTACATGGAGTACCAAAGACTATTGTCTTAGATTGGCATATAAAATTTTTGAGCTATTTTTAGAATACGCTTTAGAGGAGACTTAGGACTAAACTAGTGTTTAGCTCCAATAGCCACCCTCAGATTGATAGCTAGACTGAAGTGGTGAACATAACACTAGGCAATCTACTCAGAGCTATTGTAAGGAAGAACTTCAGGGATTGGGATCTATGCCTACCAGTCGTAGAGTTCGCATATAACCGAACTGTCCACAATATTACAGGGAAGACCCCATTCGAGGTCGTCTACGGCCTTAACCCAACTATTCCCCTGGACGTGATCATTACCCCAACAGCTATTAAAGAGAGTCAATCCAGAGTTGACCGAGCTTGAGAATTACATGAATTGCATTAGTTCGTAACAAGGAAGATCGCTAAATTTAATCAAAGATGGTAAGAGATTAGTAGCCAAGGCTGTTGAATTGTTTCTTTTTATCCAAGAGACTTAGTATGGATTCACCTCAATCGAGAGCGATTACCGCACCTAAGATAAAGTAAATTATCACCTCGAGTTGACGATCCATTTAAGGTCCTAAAGAAGATCGACTCTAACACCTACTAGATCGAGTTGCTTGATGACTATAGTGTCTTCTCTACCTTCAATATGTTCGATCTAATTCTCCATCAACTAATAGAAGAAGACCCTGTAAGTGCCATAGAAGAACGAGTAGAAACCGCTTCAGATTTGAGGATAAATCTTTTCTATCCCTAGCCAGATGATAGGAATCTAATCTTTGGGCCGATCACAAGAAGCCGAGCTCGAGGACTCCAAGGGTTCGTATGGAAAATACTAACTCCAAGCCATAGTCGAGACGGGAACTCTTATCCCGATCCGACCTGTTTGCCAGATCCTCATGTGTGTTCAATATGTTCTTACCCAATGGAGAAGTCCTAATTTAGAAGACTGCCTAGAACCAATCGAGTTGAGCTCTTGACTTGATCTACTAGCATCTGACTTCAAGACTGCTGACCTTTTTGCGAGGCTAAATGACTCCCAGCGCTTGACTGTAACGTATTCCTGTTTCCACTTACGTTGTATCATATTCTTGATGCTTAACCTCTAAGCAATACGTGTCTTCTAACACAACTGTCTAAAATGATTCTTTTTTTTTTTCCGTATTGAATATTCTTTATCTTTTTTACTCCTTTTAGTATGTCTTATGTAACTTAGTGTAAAATACCCTTTTTTCTTTTCATACATGTGAAGCAACCCTAGTGGACGGGTATATAAACCCCTACTTTCTTATATGCAAAATCATCTAACTTTCAGTACAGAATTATTTACTTTAAGTAACCCTAGTGTTTTTGTTATCATTCAACTCTTATCTATTCCCTTTAGCAAGAAGTAATGATAAGCTACTCTTCAACTCTGACAGGTGTGTTATATTCAGTAAATTGTTGACTGAGTGGAATCAAGTGGTGTGTCATATTCATTCGGTAGCTGCCTGGACTTTGCTAGCTTTTTCTTGTATCTTTTCAGCTCACTTGATTGTTGTGCCCCTCCATGTATCCAACTTCGGGATGCATTAACTAGTTTGTTTGGTATTTGAGAAATAGACTATTTGGTTGTGTTTAAAGAATTGATTTGTTTGGACATGAAAGTAGGTGGAATAGATTTTTGTATATATTGATTTGGTTTGGAATAAGAAAAAAATGATTTAAAAGATATATTGAATGTATTACGGTTGAGTCTTTGTAACTTTGCTTCATGAAGTTTTGCTAAGCTCATTGCTTCAAGAGGAAAGTGTGGTGTAGATGAAAAAACTTCTACTTATTTATTCGAATCAAAACTAGAGATGAAACAACTTTGTAAAGAAATTTCAAAAAAGCCATGTACTTTTTTTTTTTTTTTATAATTCTTCAAATTGTCTTTGATATTTACTAATTGAACCCTTTTCCATGAGTTTAGCAAGCTTACCTTGGTTATACTCAAGTATAGATGGACCAAATCTTGATTTGACTGCATTAATAAATGCTTGCCATGTTAATACTAATCCACTCTTGGACATCTACTGAAACCAACTCAAAGCTTTCCTTTTTAAGGCAAAATATGCCATCTTGACCATATACTCCACTGAAACTTCATGAAAATCAAAGAATTGGGATAGTTTAAAAATTTACCCTTTTGGATCTTCTACACTGAATTTTGGAAGTTCCAACTTAATATTTCTACTAAAGAAATGCAACTCACTTGAATTCCTATGAGAAGATGATGAATTTTCGACTGCAGCTCTAGTTCTCAGAGGAACATTCTGATTCTCACTTAATACATTTAATGAGGCTATTAGTTTTTCAATATAATTCTCCAATTTTGACATTCTTACATTGTTGTTTTCCTCCATATTTGTTATCTTAATTGCATATGCATGCAACTGGGAAATAATTCTTGTATTATTCGCTATTCTTACCATACACTTGCAAGATCAATAAAAGCACCAATATTAGAGCTTGTCTAAGGGATGACCCAAGCCTACTTCTCTCTAACATAATCAGATCACATGCATTGATTAAAAATATCTAAGAATACTTGGATGAAGTTAATTCAACAGTCATGTCTTCTCTTTTTACCTGATAGGAACACAAAACTCTCTATCTTTCTCTCGTTCTCTCTTTGCTTATCTTTTGTGTTTATTAATAGAACTAGGGTTTCTATTTATTAGATATACTTGTTAAATTGATGAAAACAAATGCTATATTCAAGATCTCTAAGTCTTGATCTTTCTTTTAAGAATAGTTTAAAGGTATTTGGTTGAGAACTGAAATAGGGTTTGTGTTTACTATGATTGAGAGGTACGAAATGGAAAGAAACAACAACAATGGAAATGGAAAGCAAAATGATGTTGGTTATGAACTGAACTAAGCCCTGACTTCAAGTGTTAGAGAAACTCTTACAAGTCTAATGAGACTATTATTAGTTTGATGCCCTTTTTTTTCCCTTCTATTTCTGGCTTTTATATCTTTTCTCTTCGTATTTAGACAATTGTTAGTGACAATACTAATTATTAAGTCCTTTAAGTGCAAATCTGTAGTTATTTTTTGTAAGCATAGCAGATTTCTATAATTAGTGGTGCAATATTTTATCAAAGGAGTCCCAACTATCTAAAGAATAATGTGAAAGGCCTGAGTAGCAATATATGGCTAATAAGATATATTGTTTGATATTTATCAGAGTTGTCATTTTAGAAGGGGAAAAGTTGAAAGTATAAATAGACGAGTAGGAAAGATAGCATTCTTCAATGTAGTAATGATTATTTGCTTAAAAAAGAATAGTTGTGAAATAAAGAAGGTTATGTTGTTTCGAGACTTTCATTTATTTGAGCTACATGCAGGTTTCCATGATGGAAATCTTGGGAAGATATTAACTAGGCATGTTCATCATGGAGTAGGTTGTGCGGGATAATGTTTTCAATAATTCCACAAAGGATAGTTGGACTGTCAATCATATTGATAGGATTCCTCTTTACGGAGTGGAGTGGGTTCATTAATACTTAGGTGGTTTAAGGGGTTGATTTTTGCAAATATTTTATAATTTTTACATATCTTGCTTAATCAATTTCAATTGTAAACTATCAAGTTTATTTACAATGTAGTTTTAACGTTAATTAGATTTTTACATGTTTATGAGAAATATGCAGTATATTGATATTACTATTTCTATGTAATGATTTATATATAAAATAAATATGATTGTACGTGCATCATAAGTGCGTGTTTACTAGTATTTTGTATTAATTAAATTAAAGCTTTATTAAATATATTACGATTTTCCGTTCTCTTTTAAGCTTTTTTTTTTCTTAACTTTAAATGATTGTGATCAATTTTTTACCTTGTATATTTATATTATAAAACTTTTCAATTGTGTTGTAAAAGCTTATTGGATCAGAATTCTATGATTTTCGATTTTAGGCACTTCTTATTCTTTTGAAAGAATGGTGACTAAATGGAGGTTAGGTACGCATACAGTAAGAAAAAAAGAAATTAAATTTTAGTTATATAGTTGGAAATATTTATATATATATATATATAAGTATGTAATGTGAAAAAATTATAGAACCTATATATATATATATATATATATATCTATATCATTAAAGCATTTGGAATCTTAAGTAACCGTAGAAATAATATCTTCATTATTTTTGCTTATTCAATCTTTTATATAAAATTTTCATTATTGATAAATAAAATTTTTAATACATTTAATTATAAATATAGAATAATTTAAAGATTTTATGTCTTTCTCTCTTTCCATAACATTCCCATTATTCCCCTCTTTTTCTCTCTTTCCTCCAACATTTCTATCATTCCCTCCTTCTTTCTCTTTTTCCTTCAATATTCCCACTACTTTTTATTCTTTTTCTCGTGATTTTTGTCATGCCCCAAAGCGGTAGAGTTGTAACAGCCCCGCCGTGTAAACTATTTTAAGATAGAAGTTGGCTTTACAACCGCTATCCTAGACCTGATTTATACAAGACGTCCACTACTAACCTGCTTTGAAGTAAACGATTACAATTTATAATTTAATTAAATCATTTTCTTAAGAAAGTGAGAATATATATATATATATATATACTAGAATTCAGTCATTACAATTAACATTTACAATGTTTTATCGTAATCTATAACTTAGTCAATACATTATTTAGAAATGAAAAATTCTAAGATAAGAGCTTAGACCTTAAAAATATATGTCTATTCTTCAAATGTTTTTCCTCACTCTTTAGGATTCAACAATTGTTAACTTTAGAATAGTTGTAAGCCGCTTCTTGCCCAGCACTTGTAACAATGTTTATAGGGATGTGGGTAACCATAACTCAGTAAGTTAGGATGGAGGATTTAAAACTATACCACAAACATAAACAAGGTTATCAACCAAATCATTTGGTACAATGCATGTTCGAGTAAATACTATCGCAGGACGTTGATCGGCCCGTCGTGAAATTAGAGAAATTGTGCCCGCTCTAATCCGGGTTGAGGAGTTGCCTTTAATACAACAGCTCACGACTAAACCTAAACTTATGCAATGGAGACACCGCTCTTTTTGCGACTACTTTCAAACCATAGACATCGCTCTTGCTGTGACTTCCTCACATGTCACTTAGTTTGACTAAGGATGAAGAAGGGATCCATTTTGCTATCCAGCGCTATCCTTTTCGAAATGGTCGGTATTTGGTTGGAGAATCCTATGTTTCCCCTAATAGGTTTCTATGCAGGTTCGATTTATGTCTACAGGTCAAATCTTTGTTAAGTTCAATTTAAGGTAATCGATCACTTTATATAATACAAGTTAGAACAATAAACAGAATCATAGCATCACTCACAATTAAGTACATGCATACAACCAAGTATCTAACAAGCACAATCAACTATTTAACAAGTACAACCAAGTATAATCTCAAGTCTCCAAAATACAGCAACGTATTAATCCAAACTTACCTCGACTCTTCGCTCATTCACTTGAGGTTCGACTCGCTTAGGTCATCGCCGATCATCCTTATAACACAAACGTGGTTTCAGTTTTTCATATAACTATTATAGGTTGGTTTTATCTTATAATACTTATTGTTATCTTTTGTTTAGGGTTTGACAAGTCCAGTTATCTAGGTTTTCGAATTTTTTACAATTATTCTGGGTTTGGGGCAAGGTTCGGGTTTATTTTCCATATCAATTTCTAAATTAGGTTCTAGTTTGATTTCCGAGTACTATTTTATACTTAAACCTTAGAAACTTGTTTTAACTCATAATGTGAAATTAATCACATTACTTCCAGATATCCTAAATATCATAATTATCCCTAGTCAGTATGTTATTCTATCCAGTGCACTTAAATCCTTATTAGTATAGCGAAGTTACTTTTGATGTGAGAAATTTTTACATTTTTCATAAATTCAAGTTTTTATCAGATTTATTATATATCCCTATTATTTATACAATGTCAATTTTTATTCTAATATTTTCTATTTATTATATTTTCAATAATTGCATATTATGTATTATCATCTATTATGTACATAATCACATCTAATATTTCTATCACTCTAATTATCATCTCTTAACATCAATTAATATTTCAAAATGTCTAAATTCATCCTAAATCAGACTTGAACTTAATTACCCTAAATTACCAAATTAACTTAAAATGTACTATTTTTCTTTATTACTTATTTACTACATAATTACCATAATAATTACATTTAACACCTTAAATGCTACAAGTATCATACTTCATCAGATTTCAACATCCTAAAACATATAATTATACATTTAATTAGTAATTACCCATTTAATTATTTAATTAACTTTAAATTACTTATTTTATGCCTCATTTTAAGACCTCGAAATTATCTAAAATTTTAAAAAATTCATTTTTGAAAAAAGGGTTTCGTGACACTGTTGTATATCACTTAAGTAGTCTATAGAAAAATTTAGGATTCAAAACTATACTCCTAAGGTTATTTATTTTGAAACCGAAACATGCTTGGTTTTGCATCAAAATAATATTTTTCCTAAAAACTACATATTAAAATATTCCAGAATAACTAAATTCATAATTTTCTAAGAATATTTATGATTTTTATAAAATTACATAAAATCGAGTTGGAAATTGAACTCATCGATTTAGGTGGCTTCGATCACCGTCGATTTAGCTGTTCATTCTCAGTTGTTCGTCGGGTCTGGATTCTCTTTAGAAGCCCTAATTATATAGATTTTTGTTAAATTTTTGTAAAACCTTAATTTCATCTCAATTTCACCTCTCTCTAATTTCTAGTGTTTTAAATTGATCAAATGAGCTTTTGAAAAAATTGGGTTATTTGTAGAGCTTTAGGGAAATTATTATACATTAAATTGATTTGATAATTGCCTTATCTCTTCTTCTTTTTGACATTTTATTTGGCTAAATTTTATTAGTTAATTTCCTTTTTTAATTTTTAGATTGTCACATCCCACTTCTGGACTTTTCCTCATTTTTCTATATTTTTCTTGATTAATTATGAATTTTATTTAATTATTTAGTATTATTTTAATATATTTAGTATATTTTAAGTAATTACGCGTATTTTTACCTACATGTAAATTCATATATAGTATAAATAAGTATTTTTAAATATTATTTAAGTCATTTTATGATTTTTAGTATATATATAATTTATTTTTACCTATTTTTTAATTATTGGAATGCATTTTTACGCATTTTCGATAAATAATGAGTTATATATTTAAAATTTAAAAATTTTATATTCTTTTATTTTAAACTTATTTTCTTAAATTCGAGCTTACGAGAACATTTTTGACTAATATTTTTAATTTTATTTTATAATTTAGGCTCGATGGTATTTTTTAGTCGATTGGATCGTCGAATAGTTAATTATGAAGCTTATAATACTCATCTTTCTCACCTTTTTAGTTATTATTATTTTTTATCAATATTATAATATATCTAATTATATTATATAATTTTATTCATTTTATACACATATAACACAAATATGTCATTTATATATATATATTTTAAATACCGACTCTTGATTCTATAAAGGGATTATAGTAACTTATAAGTATACTTTCATTATTACTTTAATATTTTATTTAGCAAGTCATCGGTTTGAAAGTTGAAACTGTTAATTAATATTTAAAAAACCGATAAACAGGCCCATAAAATCCCAAAAAGCTAAAATCTTAATTAAAATAAATAATCCGTGAATAAGAAAAGGGGAAAAAAAAAAAAAACTTATAAGCACGGCTCCCCTTGTCCCCTCCTTCCAAATTCCAGCAAGGAAAAATGTCTGCCTTTCTGTAGTCCCCTCACACTACACGCAACTACACTACCTCTCTCCCTCTCTCTCTCTCTCGCTTTGATCGTCTTTCTCCGTCTGTGTAAGTACTCACTGCCTACATTTTATTGTGATTTTCTAACTTATTCGATAGTTTCCATTACTGTGCATCTTGCTTTTAGTTTTCTCTACGTAGCGAAAGCTTGGTTTCTTTGGTTGTCCTTCAAATACTGACCAGTTTGGTATCTAAGAAATTGCAGTAATGTAAGACCCATATCAAGATTCTCTGATGATACCTATTTTAAATTCTGCAATTTTACTTGATAAAGTTATTGACTTTGCCAAACCGAGACGCTGGTGCTATGAGAAAGAGTAAAGTTGGGTTCTTTTCAGATAGTTGAAAAATATAACGAAGATCAACCCATAATGATTATTGTAATGTTGGGTTATGGTGTTTTTTTTTCTGGCTGATATCAAATGCATTTGGTTTAAAGTATTCTTTCAACTTTGGGGTTTGTCAATGCCTCTTTGCGTGTTTCTTTTATACACTCTGTTGAGATTATGAGTATTGATTCCTGCGTCAGAAGTATCGGATTTTGTAGTGGTGTTGAGATTATGAGTATTGATTCCTGTGTCAGAAGTATCGGATTTTGTAGTGGGAACATCCCCATCAATAGCTAACTTCTGGGTTGTGGTTATTTGATGATACGTACTGGGGTCTGGGTTATTCTTTCTGGTGGTGTGCATATGTTTTTGTAAGTTTTTGTTCTTTGTTTCATGCTTTGGAAGATTACTGTGCTTTAGATTGAATGCTGGTGCTGAGGAAGTATTTTATGTATCCAGGAAAACCTAGCGGATAGGACTTATCATAAGCAGGCCCTCTTGCTCTTGATCAAACTAAATTTAGGATATGTACCAAAAAATATACAGTTTCATTGAAAGTGGCAAGTCTGATAGAGAAAGGGGTTTGGGGAAAGAATAGTTTTTCTCTATATATATATCAATGCCAGTCAAATGTTATACTTGCACTGTTGCTAAAAAGATAAAAAGCACATTTGCTCATCCATTCGTTTCAAAATTTCCTACAAATTTCAACAACTTTATTCTTTTTCTTCCAGTTAAACTCCACATGTCCTTTAATTACCAGGAATTAGACACTTGTACTGGATTTTTGGCATGTAAGAAGCATAGACGAGAGAGCTTCCTGGGTTGGGTGAGTTTTTAGTATCAATGCAAACGTTCTTTACATTCAAGTAAAAATGCCAGTACTCAAGGGCTTTGATTTCTTTGCTAGGAGAAATATGAAGGCAAATCTGTTTGATGCATGTATTAGCAATTCTTAGGCCAAATGAAAATGTAGATCTACTGGCATGCCTTAATTGCCATCACGATGTCCTAAGTCCGGACTGTTGAAATTTCTTACTTTCCATGGTAAGATCTTCCATCGACATGATTTAGAAAACAAGCATAACTTTTTTTTTTTTGTCCCTTTTGGTGGTGACATGTTCCCAAATACCTTCTTGGTAAATAAACTTTCATGGAGCAGGTACTCCATTATGGTAATTAAATAATACCAGATACTAATAATCAATTCAGTTCTATCTTTAGATGTCCTATTAGTAAAACAAAGTTTTCCTATCTTTCACTTTCTTATCTTTTAACTAGGAGCACCACCGCTTCTGTTTTTTTTTTTTTTTTTAAGGAAAAAGATTAAGAAATTATTTCTATTGTTTACAGAAATTTTCATTCCTGTGTACTGTTTGATGGTGATAATTGATTGTTATGATGGTGATTGAGAGCTATGGTGCTAGGTTGGTTGCTGATAGTGATTAGAAAGTGTTGTTCGAAGGTGATAGCTATTTTCAATTCCAGGTAATTATGTTTGATTTTGACTTATGATTTGACAAGATCTTTGGGTATTGGTTCAAGAAGAATGGTGGTTGTACATTATCATTGCAATCAGTGGTAGAGAGATTTAGAATAGCTAGAAATCTCGTTGCTATCTTTAGGATATATTTTGGAATAATTATTTTGATTTGTTAGTTAAATATGACCATGTGACTAGATTTTTAGCAGAAGTTCATGACAAATATTTTCGTTAAATTTGATTAGGATGTGTTTGGCGATAAATTTTTTGATTTATTGGTTTAGTTGAATGAATACTTTTGTTTAAGTTGACTAGAATAGTTTCGGTTAGAATATAAAAGTTGGGCTTGGAGTCTACCATTGTTGTAACTACTTAAGAGAAGTTTTGCTCCTAAGCTTGTACAAATGCATTAGCACTATCTAGAAATGAATAAGAAAAAGCCTGTACTTTATTTATTAATCATTGGTTTTTCTGGTAACAGGAGTGTCAACTCTCAATACTTTGTAATTTCTTATACATGGGTTCAAATTGCGGCAATCAAAACTACATTTTTGTTGATTTGTAGTAGAAAAGAGAGCACCAACACCTTTGATTTTGAAGATCTGTGAGCACATTCCTCATAAATCTCACAAATCTTTCTAACTGCCACCCTATGCTATATATATAGGCTCCTATGGCCACTCTAACTAATTCTGGAAGTCTCTAGAAGAATTAGAAACAGTAGAACAGCCCATCTATAAGTAACATACAGAAACTAAAACCACTAAATGAAAATAACAAACACTGATAATTGATATGAAGAGTGTATCAATACATCCCTTCCCAAAATTGCCTTGTCCTCAAGGTGGTTGTTACACCCCAAGACCTGTAGACTGCCGCCATAAAAATTATATCGAACGAAAATAGTGGAAACATTTTGTCATGTTGTTGCATCTGATGAAAAGAAGCTGCAATGGAGCTCTAATTTCCCATGCATGTCCAGAGCAAAGAAAAGAAGCTGCGAAAAGAAGCTGTAGGGCATGCAATGAAGACATGCTTCACTGACTGTTGAAGAAACCATAGAAAAGCTTTGTGATAGTGGGTATGGAAGAAACTTGCACCTTTGCTGCCACTTGTGTTCTGTTGATGGATACAATCTTAGGGCTGTCAACTAAGAATCTCCTATGTTGGTGGGATGAAGCAATAAATGCATCCCTGGACAAGTTGTGAGGCTGCTTGCCATCAGAAACAGAGGGCTACAGTGTACATGGCGGTACTGAGATAGGCAGACTTGGCTCATTGTTGGAGAAGAGAGAGGAAACTCAAAGATCACGTGAACCACCTTTGTTGGTCAACGTCAAGGTAGGTGGCTCAGTAGGATCATGCCTCAGTTGATTGCCATTGAATGACTCCCACGAGTAATATGTGTTTCTCCTTGGAATCGAAACCTAAGAGTTCACCCATAGTGATCTTTGACTAGTGTTTCTCCACTTCTCTTCTTCATTGCAAAATTGCACATTTCCGTCGATGTCTTTGTAAGTTGTTGTGTTGCTACTTCTTAGACCTTATTGCTACTTTGTATTTTCTAGCACTACTGTGAGCAAGGGGTGTTTTAGTTGTTACACCAACAGTGTTAGGACCCCTTTTTGTAGCACATATCTTATAGCAGGGTTTCATCCTTTTATATGCTATTGTAATATAATGGGGGGACTTCTTCTAACTTCTAGCTTAAACTGTCTTTACTATTTTTGTATATTTCTACTTTTGGGCTGTGAGAGAATCTTTTTATGGAAGTGAGAGTAGTTTTCTAGATTGAAGATTTTACTTATTAATTTGATCGATCACGATCAAGGTCATCTTGTTGTACACAACATTTTGTGCATACACTATTGTAGCCTTGTACATTAACACATTAATAAAGTGTGTTGCTATTAATTTTCAATTCCCGCTGGTGTTTCGTTTACTTCCTATTGCCTTTTTATTCATGCTCGTGTATTGTCATATAGAGATTTAGGCCGTATTGGCCATTATTGTGTGAGTTAGGATTTCTTACTACTGCAAAGGCATGACATTAAGCGTTGTCTAGTCCTTTTTTGTGCTAGAGAAAGCCCCAAACCGTGATATATAAGACCTAACAAAACCTTGGTCAACAATTGGTAAAACTATGTGAGAAATATTTGCCTTGTAATCCTAATCACTAGTGCTAACAGGCATATCTTTTGAAATTGCTCCAGTTGCACACTTCTACTCATTGCATAATTGCTGGAGCATATTGTGCTAAACAAGTTGTTCATCTAGGATTGGAGAAAACTGATCAGCTTGTGATTTTGAATGATGAACCATAGAAGAAGGCTAATGCTGGAGCTCTGCTATTTCGCATATCCTCTCTAAACTGTTGCACATGCTGGTGGAAACATTCCACCCTAGTATCCAGGCGAGTCGTCTCCGGTCACGAACAAACAAAGTGATGCCAATTGTTATACATTGGATTGAGTCCCACAATCAAGACTACCTTTTTACTGATTTATAATAGAAAGGAGAACACCAAAACCTTCAATCTTGAAGGTCCATGAGCACATTGCTCATACTAAAATTCACAAACTCTACAAAATATCTCACTACTCTTTCTAACTACTGCCTTATGCTATTTATAGACTCCCATGACCACCCTAACTAATTCTGGAAGTTTCTAGAAGAATCTAGAAACAATAAAACAGCTCATCTACAACTAATATATAGGAAATTAAACCAGCAAACCAAAATAACGAACACTAACTAACAATAAATGTGGGGAGTGTATCAAGGTTGGACGATTCTCTCTCATTGAGCTGTTGATTGCTTTTTCCATAGTAAGTCCTCAAAAGAAGAGGCAAATACTAGTAAACATGATGCCAAGTTAGCAACATTTGGTATTGACCTGTGTCGTTAGATCCTTCGCAGAAATCCACAAGACAATTTTGCATTGGAACTGACAAAAACTATATCTGTTTTTTATGGAAACAATTTTCTTTCTTGTAATAGGATACATTTAGGAGGGCAAGCCTTGGTGCAACTGGTTAAGTTGCCCCTTTTGGTGTCTTAGAAAGGTCATGGGTTTGAGGTGTGGATAAAAATAGCCTCTTTGCAAAATGTGAAGGTAAGGTACACATGCGATAAGCCTCCTCCATATCCCCACTTGGCTGGAAAACTGATTCTTGTTAGGCAATGAAATGCTTTTAATTGAAAAGTTGTTTTCATTGGTAGATTAGAAAAGTATGAACATATTTATTTACCCAAAAAAAAAAAAGTACGAACGTACCCTTGTTGTAATCCATGGTTTGACTGTTGGGTTAGCATTTCATGGATAAATATGAAAATAGTAATTCTATAGAATTGCTATCACCATCCATTGACTGTTGTATATTATTCCTATTATTTTTATTGCGAAATATGCACACCTCAAGCAAATTTTTTGTCTTCATGATATAGGAACACTTAAGTTGCTTGCTAGAAATATGGAGAATATGCATATTAGTGAAAGTAGAAATTTGGTTGGTGAGGAGGGTGAAAATGAGGTAACGCCCAACCAGTTCAAAGGGCAAGTTGGACCGGGAGAATTGATATGGGTCAAGCTCAAAAGAGAGTCATGGTGGCCTGCTCAAGTGAGCCATACTTGAATGAATTTGTTGAACGTTAATGTATGTGAATCTTGTATGTTATTCACTTGTATATTTACTATAGGTTGTAAATGAGAATGGCATTCTTGATAGCAATAAACCAAGAAAGAAAACATCAGGCGAGGTTCTTGTTCGGTTGTATGGAAGCTACAAATAGTAAGTGGTCAAAATTTAAAAGCTTGATTTGGTTCTTTTTGCCATCCTTTTGCTCTTTTAAGGACCTTCTTGACTTCTATACACATATCTGCAGTTTGTATACATCTCCTGTCAAATGCTACTCTGAATTGCAAACTGTAAGTTTTGTTCCCCACACTGCTTGTTCATCCATTATATGCTATTTATTGTTGTATTCCACTTGTCTCATTCTCGTTTTATCATCATTCAGGTCCTCAAGCAAAAAAATGGCAATTTCTTTGAAATCTTTCAGAAATCTCTTGAACAGGTGAATCGTCGCTTCGTTTTATCATGTAACTGCTGTGTGAAGCTTAAAAGCAGTGGAAACTTTTTCTTCTTTTCTCGCGGGTATGGTTTTACCTGCAATTTGAATATGATTATAGGATCTTCCTAGCTTAAAACGTGGCAACAACAATGGTCAAGGATCTAAGAAAGGTGAGCCATCAATTACCCTGTGACTATGCGATTTACAAACAATCCTCACCTTGTTTACTCTTTTATATATAATCATGAAAGTTAACATTGAAGGGCTTCACTTGTTGTTGACAATATATTATCTACTTTCAAGTGGTGGAATATATGTCTTTGACTTGTAAATGAAGTATTCTGCAAAACCAACTGAAACTTTCAAGTGGTGGAATTTGTTCACTGATCTAAAAAATATTTCGAGTAGAATACTACCAGCCTAGGTCTATTGAAGTCCGAGGTCCAAAGTTCCTTTAGGACAATTCCCTGTTAAACTTTGAGGGTGACCCTCCTGGTTGGCCATTTTTCCCTGTGTTTGACAGAAAGACTGGGCCTAGAGTTATGCATCATCTAGGTTCTTGGGTTATCAAAAGAGGGGGGAAAAACAAGGCACCTGTAGGTTGAGTAGTACATTTTCACAACTTGGAACTATTTATTTTCTATCCTGCAGAATTTGACGAATGGACCTAAATAGTAAACAATAATCAATTTGTCCATGTTTGTTAAACACCTCAATCTCTATTAAATTGGCTTTGAGCTGCAATTCTTGCATCCATAATAGGCATTGAAATGGATGGATTATTGCCATTTATCACTTTACTACAACCAATTCGTAGATGGGATGCAATGTTGTCCAAAGCAAGCACTTTTGCGCTTAAGTGAGCGCTTCTAAGTAAAGCGCAAGGATACGCCTTGTAGATGTCAAGGCAAAGCACGTTCACTGAAGCGTGCGCCTTCCGAGGCGCAAGGTGCAAAAGCGCTAAGGCGCCAAAGAGGAAAAATTTAAAAGCACGTTATGGTATATAATGGTCATATTTGAAAAATAATAGAAGAGTGAGATAGTAAATGTATCAAAACAAAAACTTAATAATACAATATCATTTGAGAGTTTATCTTTGTTGTATATGTGGTGTTAAAGGCTTTACTTTTTTTATTCTGATTTTCTTTATTTCTTTTCTTTTTTCCCAAAAGTGAAACAAAAATTGTTAAAATAAAAAATTAAAAACCAAAATAGTTTTTTCAAAATTTTTAAATTAATTCTTTTACATATATTGTGTTTGATATGAAAAAAATATTTTCAATACTTTAATGTTGATTAGAAAAACAATTGACATGACATGGTGCTTATCTTAGTATTGATTTGTTTAAATTGTTTTTGTTAGTAGTTTAATAGAAATATAGTTGTTTATTGAATATTGATGTTTATAGTTTTGTAAATCAAAACATTTTTTATAATTTTTAATATTTGCACTTTGCTTTACTTAGACAAGCGCTTTTTTTGCGCTTCTTGTCTCAGGCGATTTTAAGACATTACGTCTTAAATGTGCTTTTCGCCTTTAACAACCTTGATGGGATGTTGTTGAACAATTTATCCTAGCTAGTGGATGAATGGAAATTATTAGCTTCATATCCTTTTCTACTAAATTTTTTATAGGAATTAATTGTTGTTAATTTGGCAGAAAAGAGATTTAAGCTTTTGTTACAGGATCGTGTTATAGGGCAATTTTTCACTTTCCTCGCAAATTTATCTATTTTTGGCGATGAATAGGGATGCTTTGAAGAACCCTAGATCTTGTAGAATAAGATAAACAATAATTTTATTTTATTTTTTCATTTTTTTAATATTGGGGGGGTGGGTTTCAATTCAAAGACAGTTTCCTTAATGCACAAGGAGTATGTATACATGACTTCATGCTCATAATTGACACGCCTAACGTGCTATATTCTAGGAATATGGAATAGAAAATAACCACCCATTTTTACAGAAAATAAACAACACAAAAAAAGATATGCATGCTGGAATGTAACTGCACACATCCTACCACTACGACAACTGCTATCAACTAAACACACACGGATAACTCATCAGCAACATTAACAATAATAACGAATTGGTCTTTCTTGCCCCTCCTCCGATACACATGCTGCTATCTTCAGTATTTTATACTTGAGCCTTATTTTCTTGCGAAAGTTTACTTTCTAATGAGCAATACAAGTATATCAGGAGTAATGTATGGAGCTCGGAGAAGTGAAATACGAATGATTGTTGGAGGTCAATGCGTGGTTCGACAATAGAGTTGCACTCATGTAAATAAACTTCCCTATGTTTGTGCTATGTGCAGTAGCTCCTAACCATCGTAGTTGAGTGTTTGAACTCCTAAATCTTTAAAAATGTGCTTTTACACCCCTATATGATCATTTTGCTTCAATAAGTAGAAAATAAAGAGTTAATTAATGAGTTCTCAACCCCTTTTAATACAAATACCATCTGTGAACCCAAACTGGTGCCTGTAATTTACCTTAGGTTATTGAGTGTCCATATTCCATGGAAGTCTTGTCTTCTATCTTCTCTAAGCTCTTCTGCTTTCTCTTGTTCTACAGTTGATCTGGTATTCTGTGGGGTTAGTATCATCCTGTTCTTCTTCAACAGCATTATTTTCTGGGCACGTCAGTTTGGCTACTGCAATGTATTCTATTCTGTGACTAAGGACTGAAGTTTAGACTTGGTGTCCCTTATCTTAGCCAACAGGATTCTCACTGATACCAATTTAAGTGTGTCTTCCTAATTTGGTTTCTTAGAGTTTCTTGCCTAGAGATATTTCCTCTTGCAAACTCTTGTTTCGTACTATCTTCTATAGTTTGCTGTATTTTTGTATACTTGCTTTAATGCAAGCTATAAATATTTCTCATTACAATGATTGAATTACCAAAAAGAATAAAAAAAAAGTGTTCTTGGAAGAGTTATCTGGGTCAGATGACATAAAATAAACTTTCAAAAGAAATTACTAGGATTGATGTTTGCTACTTTCATTTTTGTATTAAAGCAGCTTCAGTTCCCTAGTTATCCTCTACATTGTGAATCTATATAGCAAGCTGTGCAGATTTTATTCCCTTTTGAGAGGTAAAGACAAATAGAATATTGTAAAACTGTTTCCTTTGCTAAATTTACATTTGTCAACTTGTACTCTTAGATCACCTGTGGTCCTGTACTGATGTGCACGAGAATTTGGTTGCTCAATGCGCTTTCGTTTTTTAGCTGCTCTCCCATCATAACGCTGTATGCATGCAATGATGCTATTTGCCTTTCACTGGTAGGCAGATTCAGATCAGCCTGCAAATTTGCAACTGGTGTTCTATGCTTATATTGGTGTGCTACCCCCTGCCTCTGAGTTACCCACAAATGTGAAAATTTGTTTGCACCAATGATTTCATGTATAATAAATACATGCCAGGGTGTCAAAACTAGGTCAACCTGACAAACTTGATGACTTCCCATAGTTAACCCCATTCGAGTTGATTAGCAAAAGTTGATATGTAATTAAGAAGCTTAAGGATTGACTCATCCAAAATTGATTCAACTCAAAGCATAAATGAACATGAAGAAGAGTTCAAGTTCAATATAATTTGGATGCATAGAAAATCAATGGATGGAAATAAGTATAATCATCCCTGAACTTCAACTTGTAATAGAAAAAATTAAAAAGTTAAACATTAAAAATGACCCAATTTCGCTAAAGTGGTCAGGATGTGCCGAACTTGAATATGATCCACATCAAAGAAAAATTCCGGTTACGGGACACATAGGATACAGCTAACTGAAACTGGTATATTATGCCTGTTCAACCTGTAGATATGCTTGATGGATGCAGCCACTGTCGAGTTGCTAATGGCATCTTTAATTTTGTTTCTACTACTCTAGTGTGGCTGGGTTCTTATTTTATCTACCATATGAAATGCTAATGCTGGTGTTGGAATCCCTATAGTGATTGCTGCTTCAGGGACCAATGGAGCTGATGGTAAGAGGAGCAGCCGGAATGCAACACAGGAAGCAAAATCTAAAATAACCCAAGTGGTTAGGCAGCCCTTGAGCTCAAAGTCTGATGCCAAAAACATTGAGGCAAAAGGTGGTCAGAATGGAACTGATGGAAGTAATAAACGTGGTGTAGTGCAGCAGAAACAGAAGAGTAGAACTACTGGTGATGATGATCTCGAGTCGGGAGCATCAGATGCCAAGAAACCTAAATCATTAGGGCAAAGCAATGTGAGTGCCAGTTTTTGCAGCATTTTAATCCGGCACATTTTGCATGTTATTTCTGTATTGGTGAAACTGTGGTTTGTTCCATAGGCAACAACTTCACCTAAAACACCCAAAGAACTTAGTGCAAGGAAGACGAGAGTAATGCAAGCTCTTGGTTTGATTGGGCCGTCAGGGTCCCCATTCCGCAGAAATGGCATGTCTGCTGTAGTATCTGACTAGACATAACTTGTGGTACGTGTATAATTGTTAATCAGTGCTGTAGTCGTGTTTTTCCCTGTTGGATCATGTCTCTGCCTCTTTATATGCTCCTTGACGATGACATCTTTTCTTTTCTAATTCTTACGGGGTGATGATGTATCTTGCTTCCTTCCAGGTACCATGGCTATGAATTCACCCACAGATTTTTGTCTATTGCTGGAGTGTTGTCGCTAAATCTCTTTGAGGCACTCAAGGAAGGAATTATACTTTAAATCATGGGTTTGGGCTCAAGTTTGAACTTGAAGCAGCGGTTGAGATTTAGACCCTGTGATATCTATCTGTTGCCCTGATTCATTTACACGCAGCGATCCCGTGTTGAAGAATATTAGTTGGAGCTCAATCATAAAACATTCTCTATCATGTTAATTTCGTCGAATTGATCCATAGATTGGTAATGAGCATTTCTATGGCTTTTCATCCGTTTAATAGTCCATGGACGGTTGGACTTGATTATTTACAATTGAAGAGATCGGATCCTATAATTTGGACCGAGGGCGTGGCTTACATTACGTCCTGAAAAACGACGGAAGAAAGCGGAGAAGGTACACTTGAGCATCTTCATTGTTAGGAAATGTGCTGCGCCTTTTCCTGCTCTCGACTTAGCTATCGATTACGTATTTCCCCTTGCCTTCTTATCGTGCTGAGATGGCTGCCCTTTTTAGTAAGAGGCATGTTGAATTGCACATATGTCATCGATGTCGATCGTATCAATCAAAATTTGTGTGGCGGCCATTGATAAAGATGAATTTGCATGTGAAAATCCAAATGTGCTCGAAAGGCTATGCTTACAGCATATACGTGGCATGAATTATCCACCAAATTCCTTTTAGCCCTTAGCCCTAGACGAAGTTGAACATGCAATGTGATAACATAATCATGCCAGAGCAATCATCCCTGCGATGGATGGTTTTGGCAGGTCTATTCATTTCCTTAGAATTGATTTAAGACGAAAAAGTTCACATTAGAGCGTCATAATTGTGTCAAGTTATTCTTTCACAATGCTTGGTTAGGATTTTTACCATATATTAGTTGGGAACTATGGTTCTGTTTATATTTTTTAAGGGATTAGTTTTACTTTTTATCATATTATTGATTTAATATTTATTAAATTTGAGTGGTTAAAATCATAATTAGCTTAATGATTTATATTTAAAAGATATTAAATCAAATGCAGGATGAAGGGAGGTATCGATCAGGTAAAAAATATAGACGTGACTGTAGGAAAATCTTATGTTAATTAGGGTAAATTGTAGAGACTTTTATATTTACACTTAAGTCTTCTCTCTTAAATATTGTCATGTTTAGTATGTGGGATCAGGTTTCTCTTTATGTTTGGAGGTAAATATGGAAGGTAGAGGTGTGATTGGATGAAATAAGTAATTCTGATTTTAAAGCGAAATTCGATTTCGTTTATGAGAAGTTAGATTTGTGATTTCGTTCTTTATTTATTTATTAGGATTAATTAAAATTATTCACTTAATTATCAAGTAAACTATGGAATACAATAATTAAGAGTGTTTTTTATAAATAATGCCATTAGTGCATTTAATGTCATTCCATTTCATTAACTTTTTCAAGCATAGAAAATAATTTCTCATTTTGGTTTTTATTCCATTTAATTCTGTTTAAGATCATTCTTTACTCTTTAGTAACAAAAGCGAGCATTTTTTTAATTTTATTATTCTTTTACCATTTTATGTAAGGGTAAAATGGTAAATAAATGCCCATATTTTCTTCTTTTTTATTTGATACTCCAAAAATCGTATTTTCTTTTTCCTTTTTTTTTTTTCTCTTACTGGGCTTGTTTGGGAAGGTTCATGTCGGGTTTGGTTTAAGCTTCTTTCATATTCTATGTATTCTTTCCCCAGTCTTTCTATAATAAATGGTAAAAAGAAAGGGATAAATTATATTAACTATCTGTATGAAATTTATAAATTACATCAATATTCCACTTTTTCAAGATACAATAGCTACACCCCCGTTTTGCCTTTGTGGAAACTGATATGGCAATATTGTTGATGTGGTGTAACTATATAAAAATATTATAAATATATATTAATTAATTCAAATAATAAACATAGTAAAATTTAGAAAAATAAAAAGGAATAATGCTGAATTTTTATTAAATAGGCCTACTTTTACACACATACACACATCCACAAACACACACACATATATACTATAATATATTAACTTAACTAAATTAGTAAAAATAAAATAAAACAATGAAAATTTAAGATAAGCAACAAAAAACTGCAAATTAAAGAAAGCTTTAGCCACCCATGATGGCAAAAATATATTTATATATATAATATTCATTGATAGGAGCAAAAGACTAACTATGACGAATTATCATCTCAACAATCAAATCGTCCCGTGACCAATCTGTAAATTAAAAATGTGATGCCCCATGTGAGTGGAATGTGAATGAAGTCTCATATGGAATGTAGGGGTTGTTGAGTAGATAAGGTCAAGTAGTAAATAATATGTCAATTATTAATTATTTTTAGTTTGGATATTATAAATGATGTCACAGTCTACCTCTTATTAGTAGGTGCTTAGTGTTGGGATAATTGAAAAGACAGAAAATTTGGGCTAATTTTAAGGTTTTGTGACAATAGTGTCACACTCTCTCCTCATGTCTTTTTTTTTTTTTTTTTATATATAATTTGGGTGATGAGGGGTTAGGAGATTATGATATCTCATGTGGATGGAATAACAACAGAGTTCCACATGAATTATAGGTAGAGTTTTATAAGTGGCATAAGTTATATGGGCCAACCTATATAACTCACAAAAAAAATGGATTGGGCTATAAAATTTTCAACTGTTTAAATGTAGATTTTTGTAATTTGCCTCACTTACCTTAAGGTCAAAGTGGCCAATCCATTGCACCCCCCTCCCCTACTAAAATAAAAAAAAAAAGTAAAAACCCAATTTAGTTGATCATTTTATAATGTTAGCTTGTCTCAATTTTAGTTGTCATGTGACAATTTTAAGTTTCAAATAATAAAACTAAAAGGATTACTTGATTTTGTTTCTTTTGATGGATTCCCTATTCTCTTTTAGTTCTCCTTTTCTGATTTTAATAGAACTAAAGAAGTAATTTTATATATGTGAGGACTCTATGATTGGTGAAGCTCTCTTCTGACTTTCCTTGAATTTTTTATTTTTGAACGGAGAAGATGATGCTTTGTTTAGTTTGTTGTTTTGCGAGTCAATTTGGTTTACTCTTTTCCTAAGAACTTGGTTTGCTTGCTATTTCTTAGGTTTTTTTTTTTTTTACTGTGTTTTCACTTTTTAATATTGAAATCCATGTTTTACGAATTTAAGAAAAAGAAACCATATAATAATAAGCTATATATAAATAATTAGTTATCTAATTCGAATGACAAGTAATAAAAAATGTTAGATTGAATTAACTCCATTAATAGTTATTGAGCATGTGTATTACTAAATGAATAAAGAGATGATTTGTTAATTTTATGGTCAAAGATGATTTATGTATTATATTATTTGTAGATACTAACTTATATGGAGCATAATAATAATTGCATAATAAAGTTGATTATCATATTAATATCATAGGGTATATATGATCATTTTTGATTTGTAAAACTAATCATATATAGAGTTTGATATGTTGTTAAATAAATCCAAAAAAAAAAAAATTACTTCTCCTATTCTTTCATCTTTATGTTTGATTTTTGTGAAGGATAATACAATTTATAGTTAACTTGCTTAACTGGTTAACCCACAGCAGGGCAGGTTAGGTTGGAAATTCCAACCTGCATATGTAAATGGGCTAAAGTAGGACAACTTGCTTAACCTACGGGCCAATGCGGGGTAAGGTAGGTTAGCCCACTCGATTAGTTTGCACAGCTCTAATTGTCGGGATTGTTAAATAATAGTATATAAGGTTAAGTAGTAAATAATATGCTAATATTAGTTAGAAACTTTATGCTAAGTGGTTGAAATGAGCTCATTGTTGCTTTAATTATTAACTACAACTGACTTGGAGTGTTATAAATGATATTAGAGTCTACCTCTTATTAATAAGCATTAGGTGTCAAGATAACTGAAAAGGGGGGAAATCTATGCTTAATTTTAAGGTTTCATGATAAGGACATCATACGTTTAGAGAGGGGAAAGGGGGTTGGGGGGGAGGGGAGGGGAAGGGATTTGTTTGTGATACCTCATGTCAATGGATTAAGAATGGAGTAATGGAGTTTCACATGGATTGCAGGGATGTCAAATAGTAGCATATAAGGCTAAATAGTGAATAATATGTTGATATTAGTTAGAAACCTTAATGTCAAGTGGTTGAAATAGATTCATTAGTGTTTGTTGGCTTAATTATTAGCTACTTATAGCTTGTGTGATTAAAAAAAATAAAAAATAAAAAAGCAAAATCTAAAAAATTGAATTTAAAAGAAGAAAAAAGTAAAAATAATTCAACATTAATTCAATAAAAATCCAGCCTTCGAAGGAAGGTGGTCGAGGTATCTATGTAATCATAAAATTTTATTTATTATGTAAAAATCATATTTTTCATCATGGGTAGTATTGTCTCTAAGTTCTTGTCAATAGTGGTTTGGTGGTTGAATGAACTTTGCACTTGGATGTGAGCTTGCGAAAGATAATAGTGAGAGGTACAAAGGAGTTGTTTGGTATGACCACTTTAATGCTTAAGTCAGTATTTGTTTGTAGAGAATGAGTACGTACATAAGAAGGCAATAGTAAGGCTTAATGCATAAAACATCTAGTGGTTTATTGTTAGGTGGTGGCTTGGTATTTATAGATGAGTAGAGACGGCGGTTGGAAAGCTGTTAGTAGGTAGAAGACATGTCCTTAAGTCGTGGTTAGTGGAGTTATGCAGCTTTGATGTGGTCAGTAATTATAGGAGGTAGTTGTTGACCTAGTTGTCTAGCCTTATCTACAGTCTCTTAGCCATTGTAAGTTGTTGTAGGTAGGCAGGCTATCCAATAGGCTTGAGCGGAGGTAGACTAGATGAGCGAGGAGACTGAACCCATTTAGAAAAAGCTGGGTCATGAGCGTAGATAGGTAAGGAGAAAAAATAGATAGGTTCCTTAGGCACATAGCTGAGCTAGACCTAGAGCACTCATGATAGCTAGGTGACTTATACGAAGAATAGCCATGATAATGCCTTAGGAGAGGTTGGTCAATGTGTTGCGACAAAGGTCACGGTAGAGGAGACACTCAACGGGGAGGTTTGAGCTGAACATGTACGAGGTCAAATAGGGTGAGGTGACTTGAGGAGAATATATTAAGGCTAAGTTGAATGCTTAAGTGTCGAGGCGAATGAGCGGTTGTTCTTCAGGACAAGTTGGGCATTTGACACCAGGGTAAAGATTAAGGGGGGTTGGACGCTTTGGGTAGTAGGAGTATAAGGCCTGAGCGTGCAAAGGTGTTGGATAATTTGTGCTGGTAAGGCTTAGTAGGTGGTGAAAGAGTCGAGTAGGTTAAGGTAGAGTCGAGCAAGGCTAACCTATTTGTGTTGAGCAATGGCACTTGGGAAGTCTTGTTGTTAACGTGGAAGCTGAAGGGGCTTTAGGAAAACTTCTTGCAAAAGCGAGCCTTTTGAATTCTTACTTTATCATATGTTTTCATGGTGTAGTTAATGTAATATGATAGTTGTCATATCTGCATAGTTATGCGTCTATCTACAATTGTCCTATTGTTTAAATGAGACTGTTTGGTTAAAACCATCCCTACGTATTGGCATCTTGACACATTAAGAGATTCGTGTTTATACAAATCCCTATAGCTGTCTATTCGCTCTCCTAAGTGCTTGGCCTATAAATACCCTAAACACTTGTACATATTACTCTTTTGCAACTTCTCTTAACTAGCTTTCTTACTGCAATCTGAATGTTTCTACTCTTTTCTTCACCGATAAAGCTTTCTTTGAAACCCTTACTTTTTGTCTCTTCTTTTAATAAAATGTTGCAATCAAGAACAAGTTTTAGTGAGTATAATATAACATCCTTGGACTCCGAGGCTACAAGGAGTGTTACTTCCCCCTTAAGAAGGGATGGAGAGGCATTAACCTTGGCGGCACAACTGGATAGAGAGAGATGGAGGCGATTGGAAGCATTTGACAAGGCGACTGTAATAAGGGCCATCCTTTAGTATAGGTGATGGGAATCAAGTTATGGCACCTTTGACTCGCAGCCGAGCCCGAGGACTAGAGGGGTTGGCGCGGTGAATCCTTATGTTACGACCAACCTCTACCGAGGTCGTGTACCTACTTGCCAGATGACCACCCTTTATTTTATGTTATGCTGAGTTGATGACTACAATAATGCCAAGTCGACTAATCACTCGGCATTATCCTTACCAAGAAGCCTAGAAATAGAGAATCCGGATTGACTAGGCCATTTCTATTCGGACAAGCCCACCTGCCTGTACTTTTTTCCGCATCCCTTAACAACCTTGCTAATATGGTATCGCCATATGTACAGTATTGTATAGAGAATTTGTAGCACCAATGATAGATTTTCCAGTATATTCATTTTTACTTTCTTGTATCATGTACATTACTTTTTTAGGAAATGTCCTTATTGTTTTTTTCCCTTTTGGGCAAGTTGCAATAACTTATGGGTATAAATACCCTTGTACTTGTAGTTGTAACAGGCAGATTACCTTCAATATACTTGAGTACTTTTTTCTTTGCATAAATGTTACTTGTTTATTCTCGACATCGCCCTTATCCTTTTCTTTAAGTAAGGTTAGGTGGTGAGTAACGTCATTGGACCAATTCGTGCATTATATCGAATTGTGTCCTGAATCCTTGGAAGTTCCTTTGGTGCATTACATCCTTTGGAGCTGTTCGTGGGTTTTTGTTTACTGTTCCATTTGTCTTTGTCACTCTTTTCGTCCCTTTCTCCATTAACCTTTTTTCAAGCTTTTTATAAGCTTGGATCCATCCAACGACCGGCCTTGTCTGTTCTTGGTCACGATTCGCAACATCTTGGTATCATAGTGGAGGTTTTGTATGAGTTATAGCTAGTTCTTCTTGATTTCTGTCATACTTTGTTTTGCGTGTGAAACAGAATCAGTTACTATGTTCATTTGACTGTTGTGTTATTGGCTGTTCACTTTCTGAAGTGTTTGTTTAAATTTGATTCTATGAGGAAATATGATAGACCTAAGTATGTATGTTAGTGCTGGTGATAACAGTAGAGTTGTCTACCATGGACGACAATATCAAGGAACTCTCAGAAGCACTGACAAAAGACTTGATGAGGTAGCTAATCTCTTGGTAGATCTGACTCGAGTTGTTCATGCATTGTCTTGCCGATCCACTGAGGTTGCACAAAACACTCCACAAGTTGCTTAACCTGTTAGAGGTCAGAGCTTAGCTTGACCAATTCCAGGTGGAGGAGTTGGCAGATGAATAAGGAGAAGGATAGACCTAAGAGAGCTTGATGAGGAAAAGGAAGAGTATTTTGAAGAGGAGTGTGTACGAGTCTCAAGAGCGTTTGACCATGTGAAGCTTCAGATTTCGAGTTTCAATGGATCTGGGAATACTGACGAGTATTTGGATTAGAAAGAGAAGGTAGAGCGTGCATTTGATTACTATCAATATGAGGATTATGAGAAAGTGATGAATGCTGTTGTTGAATTCTTCGAATATGCCACCATGTGGTGGAAGAATTTTCGGGTTATGAGAAGAAGAGAGGGATACTGAGAGATTAATACTTGATTAGAGATGAAGAGAGTACTTAAAAACAGATTCGTATTGGAAACGTATCTCTAGGATACTTTCATTTAACTTCAAGAGCTGAGATAAGGAGGCCAAACAGTTGATGAGTATGTTCAAGAATTCGAAATGCTTATGATAAGATGCGAAGTGGAGGAACCACCAACCTGAACAGTCTTAAGGTTTCTTATTGGATTCAGAGCAGACATCTGAGACATTGTGGAGCTCCAACGATTTGACACAATAAATGAAGATGTTAGAATTGCTTAGCGAATGGAAAGGCAAGAAGGAGCCAAGAAATGATTAGAATGCTGACTAGTTGACCAAGACAGGTTAGTTATTGAGCTTAGTCTAGTATTGAGCCAAGCAAAAAGGCCGCCTTGAAGATTTAGTGCCGACTCGAATGTATGAGAAGGGTCAAGGGTCTGGTAAGAAGACCAGCCAGATCAAGTGCTTTAAGTATCAAGGGTTCAGACATATGGTTGTTTAGTGCCTGAACTGAAGGACGATGGTCATTAAAGGAGACATCCCAAAATTAAAAGTAGAAAGTTCGAATGAGGAACCCGAGGAAGAGGAGGAGGTTTCTGCCTAGAAAGAACTAATTGAGGAGGACGTATTTTCTAAGGACTTAGACCAGTTACTTATGGTTATTCGGTGCGCTATGAGCGTAGAACCCTCACAAGAGAAGGAGCAAAGGGAGAATTTGTTTCATACTACCTGCAAGGTAAATGATCGGATGTGTACTCTCATTGTGGATAGTGGAAGTTGCACCAATGTGACATCGGTTGATCTTATTTCAAAACTGAAGTTGTTGACTATTGCACATCCTAGGCCATATAGGTTGCACTGGTTGAGTGAGAAAGGAGCATTACCTGTCACTCGGCAAATATTGCTGTAGATCCCTATAGGGAATTACTCTGACCAAATCCTTTGCGACATGCTGCCTATGTGCGCTTCCTACGTGTTATTAGGTAGGCCGTGGTTGTTTGATAGGAGAGTTATATATGATGGCTACTGGAATACGTATATGTTGGAAAAGGATGACCGGAAGATTACGCTGAATCCGATACCGTCGAGAGAAGTTCACAAGCTACAGACGAAACTTGCTTGCGTATCGAAGAAAGCTTTGGTGATAAGTAGAGTTGAGCTTTGAGAAGCCATCAATGCTGACGAGTCGACCCTATTGTTGGTCAAGTGACTATTGGAAATGAAGGAGTGGTGTGAGCTTCCCCAGGAAATCAAGGGGTTGCTAGATGACTATGTCGACCTGTTCCCCGAATAGGTATTTAAGGGGTTGCCCCAACTCGCGGCATAGAGTATTGCATTGACTTAGTACCTGGTGATGCACTGCCGAATAAGTCATCTTATCGGATGAATCCTAAGTAAGCTTCTGAACTCTAACGTCAATTCAATGAGTTGTTGGAGAGAGGTTATGTGAGAGAGAGTCTTCGCCCTTGTGTTATGCCTATACTTCTAGTACCGAAGAAAGATGGAACTTGGTGGATGTGTGTTGACAGCCAAACCATGAATAAAATTACAAACAAATATAGGTATTTGATCTTGAGGCTAGAAGATATGTTGGATGAACTGAGTGGAGCAAAAAATTTTAGTAAGATTGATCTCAAGTCTGGCTACTATCAAATCCACATGAGGCTAGGAGATGGGTATTACGTTCAAAACTCGGCATGGACTTATGAGTGAATGGTCATGCCCTTCGGCTTGTTTAATGCCCCGAGCACTTTCATTAGACTTATGAATTATGTGGTGAGACATCTCATTGGGAAGTGTGTCATTGTGTACTTTGACGACATCGTAGTCTATAGTGTCGACATGCCGTGTCATTGTGAATATCTCAAATCAGTCTTGGATATCCTTCGTATTAAGAGATTATTCGACAACTTGAAGAAATATTGCTTTTACCAGGAGGAAGTGGTATTTTTAGGGTATGTAGTCAATGGAGGAGGCTTGCGAGTCGATAATGAGAAGATCAAAGCAATTGTCGAGTGGCCTACTCCAATTACTTGTGTTGATGTAAGAAGTTTTCATGGACTGGCTTCATTTTACAAAAGGTTAATCAGGAACTTTAGTACCATCACCGCGCCACTTACCGAGCTAACAAAGAAGAATATTGACTTCCGATATGGAGAAAGGGAGGAGAGGAGCTTTGTTGGCATAAAAGAAAGATTGACTTCCACCTCGGTGTTAGTACCACCCTACTTCAACAAAATTTTTAAGTTGGAATGTGACACATTGGGTGTTGGAATAGATGCTGTCCTAATGCAGGAAGGCCGACCAATTGCATTCTATAATGAAAAGCTCCAAAGACTACAACTGAATTGCTTTGTGTATGACAAGGAACTTTTGGCACTAATTTGAGTAATGTAAGTGTGGCAACATTACTTACTGTAGAGAGAATTTTTCATATATATTGACCATGAATCGTTGAGGTACCTCTGAAGTCAGACTAAGTTGTCGAAGTGGCAAACGTAGTCGCAGATGCTTTTTCGAGGAGGCATGCGCTCTTATCAGAACTTTAGACCAGGCTGTTTGGTTTCAAGAGTATCAAAGAACAGTACTCCGAGGGTCCATATTTTGGATCAATAATTTCGCGATGCATTGATGGGAGGATAGTGGATGGGTATTATGTGGAGGATGACTATTTGTTCCGAAGGGGAAGACTATGTGTGTTGACTTGTTCCCTATGGTAATTATTGATTAAGGAAGCCTATAGTGGAGAGCTCTCTGGACACTTTGGAGAGAGGAAGACCTGTGAACTATTGGATGGTCGATTATTTTGGCCAATAATGCAAAGAGATGTGCATCAAGTTGTGGAAAGTTGTGCAGTATGCAAAAAGGCTAAGTGTCGAGCTGAACAAGGGAAACTAATGCCCCTACTTGTTTCGATGAGGCCGTCAGCTGAACTGAGTATGGACTTTTTTATCGGACTTTCACAAATTGCCTGAAGCATAGATTTTGTAGTGGTTATCGTGGATTGGTTTAGTAAGATGGCACACTTTATGTCCTGTAACAAAACTAATGACACTTAGACCGTTGTTTCTCTTTTTTCATTGGAGATTGTGCAGATACACGGCGTGTCGAGCAGTATAGTCTCCAATAGGGACCCGAAGTTCTTGAGTCATTTTTGGGGACCTTATGATGTTGATTGGGAACCAAATTAATCTTCAGTACTTCATGTCACCTTCAAATTGACGGCCAAATAGAGGTAATTAATCTTACTTTAGGGTCACTGCTCTAAGCTGTAGCAGGCAAAAACTTGGCTGATTGGAACGTCTGCTTGCTAGTAGTCGAATTCGCCTACAACTGGACCGTAAATGATATTACTAAGTAGACTCCTTTCGAGGTGGTCTATGGATTCAATCTTGAGTTACCCCTCGACCACAACCCTGTACCAGCATCCGCGTAGGAGGACCCTGATGCCTTGGCCAGAGTACAATCTCTTTAGCACATCTATGATAAGGTCACTCGGTTTATTGACGAAGCTACTAGAAGAATGTGAGAAAGGACTAATGGTAGGTCAACCAAACAATTTTAGCCAAGAGACTTAGTATGGCTACACCTTAGCAAGGAACGGTTCTCGAATAAGAGGAAAAACGAATTATCTGCAAGAGTGAAAAAGCCTTTCAGAATCCTCCTGAAAATTAGTGACAACGCTTATAGATTGGAGCTACCGGAGGACCATGGGGTTTTTGATGCCTTCAACATTGCCGACCTTATTCTATATTACCTTGATGTAGAACTAAGTGAACACCATTTAGATTTGATCCTAAATCCAAAACATCCCGAAGGAAGTGATGGGAAGCAAGCTATCAGACCTTTGATTTGCAGCTGAGATAGAGGACTAAAAGGGCTGGCACAACGAATCTTGATGTTCTGACCAACCCCTAGTGAAGTGGATAGCCGAGTCACCTTTAATACCGTGCTAAATGACCACCCTTTATTTTATGTTATGTTGAGTTGATGACTACTATAATGCTGAGCTGATCAATCACTCAGCATCATCCTTACTGAGAAGCCGAGAAACAAAGAATCCGAACTGACTAGGCCATTTCTACTCAGACAAGCTTACCTGTTTGTACTTTTTGTCTGAATCCCTTAATAACCTTGCCATTATAGTATCGCTACGTGTACGGTTTCATATGGAGAATGTGTAGCACCAATGATTGATTTCCTTATATATTCATTTTTACCTTCTTGTATCATGTACATTGCTTCTTTAAGAAATATCCTTCTAGTCCTTTCCCTTTTAGGCAAGTTGTCCTAACTCACAGGTATAAATACCCTTGTACTTGTAGCTGTAATAGGAAGATTACCTTAAATACACTTTAGTACTTTCTTCCTTACGTAAACACTATTTGTTTACTTTCAGCATTACTCTTATCCTTTCCTTTAAGTAAGGTTAGGTAGTGAGTAACCTCATTGGACTAATTCATGCATCATATCGAATTATGCTGTGAGTCTTCGGAAGTTCTTTTGGTGTGTCATATTCTCTGGAGTTGTTTGCGGGTTTTTGTTTACTATTCCATTTGTCTTTGTTACTCTTTTTTACCTTTCCCCATTAACTCTTTTTTGAGCTTTCTATAAGCTTGGACTCATCCAGCAACCGGCCTTGTCTGTTCTTGGTTATGGTTCGCAACAATAGGTATCCACTAGAGCATCTCGAGGCAACCGTTGACACTTATGATAGAGTGGAGAACAATAAGAAACTGAATGGTAGAGTTTCCTGGCTTGGTAGATCGGTTGCCACGACCAAACAAATGAGTGGCTTTGTTAAATGGGCTATGATTTGCAATGCACGATGAGTCTTTATAGTACGAAATGCGCTTGCCCTTCATCGAATTTGAGAAGGAGTTGTTTGATTATCACTGTTGCTGCTTTTGTGAAATACCTCCAAACAAGTGGAGGTTACTAAAGGCCTTTTAGGCGTTATGTGAATATTTGGTGGTGAAAGCTATGCTTAAGCTCTTTAAATGCTTCTATTTATGGAAGTGTTCGAATGGGTGGATGTACCTCTAAAACCACATTGGGAAGAAGTTGTTCGGGGACTTAGACTTGTTAGTGAAAAATTGGCAAGATAAGTTTGTAGCGATGGAGGTAGTTGGGATGGCAGACTTTTAGATTCAACAGACTTTATTGATTTGGATTGGGAATTAGAAGAAGCTCCTTTAAGCGATGCCAAGGCTGCCTGAGAGATTGAGGCCTTCATGGCTCTAAGGGGCGATGAGGAGATCAACATTAAGGAGACAGTGTGGAGGTACTTTATTCGGTTGATCTCCAAGTTGATCCTTATCATGAAGGTGGTCTTGAACAGATGGTTAAAAGGTACAAGTTTGTCCTCATTGTGAGTTGTTTCCTTCGTTGAGCCAGCATGGGCTAAATTGAAGTTGTGTTTTGTCTGTGGTGTTTTTGAAGATTAGGGAGTCCTACTTGCTTGTGTTGGTCATGGCATATTTTGCAAATACTTACGATGTATTTACTTTGTTTTAATGTTGTTTGTCTTTTTCTTTGTAGGCGAAAAGCTGGCTGGAAAGGTAGATGTGCCCTATCCTTTTAAGCCTAAGCTGATGAGGGGATACTGGAGTAGAGCAAAGCCGGCCACTAGGATTACCGTTTAGAAGGGTACAGCTATGGGTATGAGGATTAAGGTGGAAGAGACTAGCAGATCAAACCAACTGCTTTGCCTTAGGGGATTCCCCTCATCGATGTTCCTATAAAGCCACTGGTTACCGAGTCTGTGAGTACGGTCTTTCCTATGATTGCCTCTGTTCCCACCTTTGTACTAACCATAATAGTCGATGAAGTTGCTAGCATCGATGAGTTGAACGTAGTGGTGCTTCTTCTCCCTATTGAAGGTGAAAGGAGGGAAGCTAAGGCCTGTAGAGCGACTGGTCGGGCAAAAGAGGAAGGCCCTAGAGATTGAGGGCCATATGACGTTGGAGGCGAAGAAAATGAAGAAGAGGGAGCCTATCCGTTGAACGTACATCTATGACTAGCCTTTGGGTCATCCCTATCGAAGCGTTAATGACCTTAGAGATGCCTTTTATGAAATGATGAATAAGTTTTGGTGTTTAGGGATAATGTTAGACTCGTTCAGGGAGGTATTGTATGAGTCTAAGAATGACGAGTTGCGCCTGCGAGACATTAAACCTGAGAATAGGAAGGCTAGGGGGTGGCTCTTCAGGCTGAAGTGGGACATTTAAGGTAATGACATTACGTTGCATTAAGAGCTTAGCCTTCAGGCTTCAATGGGGTCCTTCACTCTTGGTGACTGGGCCATTCTAGAAGACTTGTTTAGGACCTAGGTAGATTCGGCTCTCAAAATGGGGGGTCATTTGACCTCGCTTATTCGATAAGTAAGCCTTCATCTCTTTAAGATGTTGTCTTTCTTGTTGATATACCTCTAAATTCTTTCTTAGGGCTAATTATGGTTTGTATATTATATTATAGTACCATGACCAAGTGCTACTATGGCTCATGCACTACAATACCTTACTTAATGAGGTAAAGGTTCTTCATGGCAAGGTGCTTAGTGCGAACAAGGGCTTAAGGAAGACAAAGTTCTCTTCTAACCGTTTTTACAAGAAGTTTAGCAAGGCTAATCAATGTTTGTGTTGCTTTTATGTGTAGATGACCATTTTGAAAGAAAAGTTGCAAACGAAGGAGCATGGTTGAATTAAGACCAAGAAGGTTGCCAAGGGGGTTCATAGGTTCAAGGCTTAGTTGGAGGATGAGCAAAAGTTTAAGGCTGAACTCTGTAAGAAATTGGAGGAAGAGAGGAAGGCTAAGGAAGGGCTTGCTTAGTACAATGCTAAGCTAAAGGCATCAGTCTCTAAATTAAAGACCGAGCTGGCAATGAAGGCAGTTGAATGTGAAACTACACAAAACAACTTCGTTTAAGCTGGCTTGTCAAATGGTCAGGTTACAGTAGAAAATCCAGAAGCTCCAAGGGGAAGCTGAGGAGATGAAGGCATCTCTAAGCTAGAGAGTGGGTAGGTCTTAGTGAAGTAGTTGCGAAGAAGGTCATGGAGAATTTCTTTACAACTCCCTAGTGGACTAAAGAGTTAGAGGACATCTCCATCGAATGTGGTCGGGGCATTAGGAAGGACGTGTTTAATCATTACCCTAACCTTGACCTCAGCTTCTTGAACTGGTTAGACCATCCAACACACAGGGAGGAGAAGGTGGCTCAAGCAAAGGAAAGGACGTCTACTCAAGCAACTGGTGTAGTCCAAGTTGCCTTTCTTACTGCCAGGGATGCCTAAGACGTTCCTCTATGTGCTTTCACCCCGACAGCTTAGAAAGGGCGGCTTTAGGGAAGATCAGGGTCAGGGTGACCCTCCTGTTGATCAAAGCTAGCTAACCTTCACTCTACCTTCTGTAGCCCAAGAAAAAGTATCTTGGGAGTAGGCAGTATTAGATTTTTCAGTTCTCCAAGTGGATTGATGTATTAGATTTTTCAAAACTTCCGGAGTTGACTGATCTAAAATGATAAGCTATTATCCCCATTTGTTTTTTCTTCTTATACTTGTTTATTTTCCTCTTTTAATGTAAGAAAAACTCCTAAATAGGTCGATATGCCGATTTTTTATCTTGGAAATATGCTGGAGGAAATGAAATTCTATTTGTCAATTAGTGCCTTTCCTTTATTTTCTATTCTTCTGGTTTGCTAATACTTCTACTGCATTGCTTAACTTCTCGTGCTTGCTGAATAGTGTAGCTTAGTACTTAATTATTATATGTATGTACTTGACTACTTGTTGAATAAAGAGCTAGGGTGGCTCTTCTTAAGGGGTCGTCGATCACTTATAGCTTAAGACATGTGGGGGTTCCTTCATCATGTAAGGGGTGTTTCCCCTTACTGAGGTTGCTTAAGAGAGGCTAGGTCTGTAGCATCTTGACTTGATTGATTTTAGGAGTTCCTTAGTTGTGCAAGAGGTTTTCCCCTTATTGAGGCTACTTAAGGGAGGTTAGGTTGGTAGCATTCCAATTTAACTGATTGTGGGAGTTCTTTGGTTGTACAAAGGGTGTTTCCCTTTGTTAAGGTTACCCAAAGGGGGTCAGGTTGATAACATTTTGACCTGACTAATTGTAGGAGTTCCTTAGTTGTGCAAAGGGTGTTTTCTCTTGTTGAAGTTACCTAAGGAGTGGTTAGATCAGTGGCATTCTAACTTGCCCATACCTGAAGAGGTGTATAAGGGTCTGTTTACCCTTTCAGGGTAAGGATGTAGTATGAAAGTGAAAATGGGAGGAAAGGAGAGAGAAGAAGAGATAAAAGCTTAGTATACTTAGAGAACAGAACTTTCATTAACATTTGTAAGAATATTTAGAAGAAGATTTAAATTAATTAAAATAAAACCAAATATTATTGGTGTTCTAAGTACATGAGATGAGCTTGCCATCCAGTTTTTCTAATTTGTACGCTCCATTCCCGTGCGATGAGTGGTCTTGTATCCCCATAAAATGTTGAGCAACTCATATGTTCGTGCTTCTTGAGCTTGGTCAACCCTCTTTTTAAGGCTTTTAAGGATGATTCGGTTGGTAACTTCAACCTGGGCATTGGACTGAGGGTGGGTGATTGAGGTGAAGTGAGATGTAATGTGGTGCTTGGCTCATAACTCCCTAAACATAGGGTTGTTGAATCGTCGTAAGTTATCTATGATAAGGACATAGGTGTCCAGCTTGGTTTTTTCTCTTCTGGTTCTTTTATAAATTAAGTTTTCTTTAGACAGATTGGTATTGAATCCTAGTATTAAACCTTACTCGTTCAATATTGATCCTTGATTAGGGTTTAAAGAAAACTGTTTTTTTTTTTTTTTAATTTTGAAAATTGTTTGGAGTTGCCACCCGACCAGAGTCAGGAAAAAAGTTAAGTTATAACTAATTGGGTGAATTGGTTATAACTTAGCTATTGGTCTTAATGAGAAAACCAATTTTACAGAACGGTTTTCTAAAACGAAAGATCTAGATCTGGATTTGGATGTTATCTTATTAAACCTTAAACGGGTACCACTTTTTTTTTTTAACTTTCCAATTTTGAATTTGTTTTTCAATAATATCTTCTTTCAGTTTCTAAACAACTAAACATATTACATACAACTAAATAAATTAATTTATACAAATATTTACAAAGATGGAAAAAATAAAACTTTCTATATTTTAAGTAGACTCGTACTTACGAATCCGCTATTCAAAATCAGACTTCTATAGTTTGTTCACTGAAAACATAGCGGGTTGAATTGATTTTAGTTTTAAAAAAAAAGGTTGGGTTTATGTTTTTACCCATTTTAATTTATTTAAGAAAATTTTTTAAGGGTTTTAATTAGCGTTTTATTTTTGGAAATTCTAAAGTAATCTTACTTTGAGGGAGGTCCATTTATTTTTATTCATTTGGAAATAGAATTTTTCTTAGCTGTTAATAACTTTACTATTTATTTGTTATTTTTATTTATTTATTATTATTTTTTCTATTTTAATATTATTTTAACTAAAAAATAAATAAAACTAATCTCTTCTTTTTCTCTTTTTTTTTCTCTCTTTTTTTTCCTTCTTTTTCTTTTTCTTTTCTTTTTTTAATTTATAATTACATTTTGCAACAAACAAAAAAAGTAAAAGAAAAGGAAAAAATAAATAAATAACTACTAATGGAGACTAGACCAAAGGAAGAATGCGTAGGTTGGATTGGGGCTTGGATCGGGTTGGTTTGGTTCGAGCTGGATCTTCAGGTTAGAGCAGTTGCGGATCAGGGTTGGCTCAAGAGTAAATAATGGTAGCGATTGGGTGGTGATTCAGAGGACGTTTTGATGGCCAAAATGATTAGGGAAAAGGGCTTTTTGTGAGTTTCTTATTGGTTTTAGGGGGTATAGGGGTGACGTTGTGGCTTAACTCGGTTGTTGGTGGTGTTCATTATAGTAGTAGGTCGTGTAAGAGGCAGAGCTGAAGGCGTTGTTAGGGTTCGGTTTGGATGTAGTGGTCGTGTGAGGGTGGTGGAACTGGGTCGTTTGGTTGGGTGGTAGGAGTGCAGTATTTAGGAGTGTATTGTGCGTGGGTGGTCTGGTTATGCTGGAGTTAGGTTCCATGTGGCTGCGGATTGAGCAACATGTAGTGGCCGATGTGTATGGCTTTGGTGGTGCATGGTTTAGTGAAATAGGGCTAAGCTGTGTCGTGAAAGAGGGTTGGAGCCGAGTGTGTATTGGTGGTGTGTAATGTGTAGTAGAGAAGAAGAGAGATGGGTCTGGTATGGTTTGTATTGTGGATGAGAGAAAGGACTGCTGTATATATTTGTGATGGCGGGTTGATTTGGTGTTGGGAAGTGCCTGTGGGTTTTGGGTGTTTGGTGAGTGGCCGAGAGAGAGGGGCTTAGAGAGAGAGAGAGAGAGAGAGTGAAAGGGTTTAAGAGAGAAGGCTGAGAGAAACCTAGTCCGTTGTACATGTGTGTGTTGAAAATGGAACCCCCTATGCATTGTGTTTGTTTCTGTTTTGGTTGCGGTGAGGGAGAACTGGCCGAGAGAGAGAGAGAGAGGGGGTCAATTGAGAGAGAAGGCCAAGAAAGATATGTTGAGAGAGAGAGGAGGTCGAGAGAGAGAGAGAGACAAAGAGAGGTCAGTTTCCAGAGAGAGAGAGAAGGAGTCCCCTTTGTATGTTTTTCAAACGAGAAAGTGAGGGAAAAATGGAAAGGGGAGGAAAAAAAAAAAAAAAAGAAAATTTGTTGTTTAGATCAATTACAAAGTGTTACGTGTTACAATTAGATATGTGGCCTAATGATGGCTTGACATGTGGCAACGCACGAAGTTTGAAAAAGAAAAAGATAAAAGACATCTTCATGCCTCCGATGAGTCTCAATTTATCCATTAGGCTGTTAGCTTATATCTTATTTATATATTCAATTAAATTACAGATATAAATAAGATCATCTTGAGTTAGATTCAAATCTAAATTTAAGCCTAATGATTCTCTCCTTATTATTTTCTAAAAATTCCTTAAATCTCTTTTTTTTTTTCAATTTTTTCTATCTTTTGTGATTATTTTATATTTTAAAATTTTTCGATTTTTTGTATTTTTTTCTAAATTTCTTATTTTTTATGCTTTTTCATATTTTTGTATTTTTTTGTATCTTTCTAGAATTTCTTATTTTTAAGTCTTCTCAATTTTCTATTTTTTGTATTTTTCCCTAAATCTCTTATTTTTTGGGTTTTCTTTAATTTTCTATTTTTTTTATATTTTTCCTAATTTAGGATCCTTTACCTAATTGAGAAAATAAAATAAAAAAGAAGAAAAAATTGAGTATCTACAATTGCCTCTCTTTGTCATGAAGTTTGAATAAAACTTTGCCATTAAAAAAAAAAAAACACTATTTTTTCCTTAAGGGTAGATTTTATCTGAAGGAATGCCCTAGCTAGCTATCCTAAGCTCAGTCTACTAGGGATTTGGTGAAGAAAGGGATGACACTCTAAGAGCCAGTCGAAAGATTGAAGTTTGTTCGTGCTCTTATGAGCTAACAAATCGAGGTGAAATAAGTGAAGCGCTTCTTAAGTTGGCTAAAGTCCTAAAAAGAATGAGAAAATTTGGTCGTACCCCAATGAGTTGACTAACAAAAGTGTGCAAAGTGCTCTTGAAGCTAGTTAAGGCTCTAAATCGAATGAAATGGGTAAGTGCTCCTAGAGTTGGCTAAGACCTTAAATGAATAAGAAAACTTGGTTGTATCTCAATGAGCTGACTAACCAAGGCGGGCTGAGCGCTCCTAGTGTTGGCTAAGGCCTTAAATTGAATGAGAAAACTTGGTTGTACCCTAACGAGCTAACTCATCAAGGTGGGGAAAGCGCTCATAGAGTTAACTAAGACCTTTAACTGAAACCTGGTAGTGCTCTTTTAAGCTAACTAACCTAGGTAAGAGTATCTTTCGGGGACTTGCAACCATAAATTTTGAAATTTATTCAAGAGAAACTTGGTAGTGCTCATTTGAGCTGACTGACCTAGGCGGGAACGTCTCTTGGGTACTAGCAACCCTAGGATTGAATTAATCTAAAGAACCTGGTCGTACCTTTCTAGACTTACTAACCCAGGCGGGAGCGTCTCTTGAAGACTAGTAACCTTAACATTGGGATAGATTTGAAAAACTTGGTCATGCCTTTTTAGGCTTACTGACCTAGGTGAGAGCGTCTCTTGGAGACTAGTGATTTGCTTATTATATATATATAAATTGCGAATACTTTAGCAAGTATATTTGGTCAGAATCGAGTAATATAGAGAAAGTAAGGTTGCCGTTCTCTCTAGGACTAAGAAATTACTAATCTTATGCTAGTTTTTATCAATATTCAAGTAATCAAAATTAAATAATTAATCTAATAATTACTCTAAAACTATTGAAAAGAAAATAAATATGAAAAATATATAATTAAGCAATTAATTAAGAATTGTGGGAAAACAGAACCACCATAGATTTTGCTAATCAAATTGTTATTTTGTTATGTAGATTAATAGTTATATAATCATTTAAGTGAAATTATTATAACTTAAAACCTAAGGATTTAAACTCCTAATTAATTAGTCAGCTCTCGCATCTTCTAATTAACAGTAGACTCTAAATTATAATTATATATCTCCTAATATTATGATTATCTAATATCTTAAATCAATTATCCCTAATGTCTTAGTGAATAATTAATTGCTGAACATTGCATTAATTTTTAGATAATTTTTAATTAATTCAATTAACTCTACTTCCACATTGATTAATCAAATCAACTAAGAATTTCTAACAAACCCTATATCAACTCCTGTATCATTAGGGTTTCTAACAATTATAATTAATTAAACAACTATAATTGAAATAATAGAAATTGCAATCATGAATCAATCATATATCTCTTAATTCTATAACATGAACACAATCATCATCTTAGCTACCTAGCGTTTTATCAATTCCCATAAATAAATTTAACCAGCCATGGATTTCGAAACAAAAACATAAATACTAATTGAAATTGCAAAGAAATTCATAATTGAAAGCGCAAAGAAATTCATAATTGAAAGCATAAGTAATTCACAGAATTGCATAAAAATAATTGAAATAGATGTCATCAATTCTGTATTGGAAAAGATAATCTTTAATTGCTACTTCAAATTGGTCTCTACAGCAAAAGCAAATTCTTCTCAATGATCCAAGCAATTCTTCCCAAGAATTCTTCAAGAACTAACTAAATGCCATTCTACAACTCTCTAAGTCTAAGGAAAGTGTGTTCAAAAGTCTCTAAAAAAAATGAAAAAAAAACCCTTCTAAATGGTGAAACATAAGGCTATTTATAAGAAAAACTAGAGTTGGATCGCGTGAAACTTCTTTTTCGTGAAGGTCGACAGTATAAGTGCAGGTCGGCTTGTAGGCTGGCAGCATAAATATCAAGGGCAAGTGGTGTAGACATCAAAGGCTGTCTGTGTAAGTTGTAGGCCGGTTGCCTTCATTTTTAACTTGCACGTGTTGACTCAGACTTTGTTTCTTTGCTTAAAATTCCTCTAAATCGTTTGTAATTCCACTCTTAAATCCTTTAACTCCTGAAATGTCCAAATGAAACTATTTAAGTAGCATTTCTTAATGATTTCTATAAAATTAGTAATAATTTTATCTTAATTTGTACTTTAAAACATGAAAAATATGCCTTTATCAACTAGCAACCTTAACTTTTGGAACGATCTAAAGAACCTGGTCATGCCTCTTTAGGCTCACTAACCTAAGCGGGAGTGTCTTTTAGGGATTAGTAACCCTAAGTTAGGATTGATTTGAAAAACCTGGTTATGCCTCTCACTAACTTAGGTGGGAACGTCTCTTGAGGACGAGTAGCCTTAAGTTGGGATCAATTTGAAAAACCTGGTCATGCCTCTTTAAGCTTACTAACTTAGGTAGAAGCGTCTCTCATGGACTAGTAACCCTAACTTTTGGAATTGATTCAAGACAAACTTAGTAGTGCACCTTTGAGCTAATTATCTTAGGTAAAATAGGTGAAGCGCTCTTTGAGCTAGCTAAGACCCTTAATTAGAATCTTATAATGCCCCTTTAGGCTAACTAATCTTAGGTGAAATGAGTGAAGCGCTCCTAGAGCTGGCTGAAATCTTAAATTGAGACCTGGTAGTGGCCCATTGAGCTACCTAATCTAAGTAGGAGTGTCTTTGGTAGATTAGCAACCTTAAATGAAATCGATGATGAGAGGAAGCGCCCTTTAGGCTTACTTGAGAAGAATTAGTTAAAGAAAGTGCCCTATGGGCTTGCTAAAAGGAATCGATAATGAAAGGAAGCACCCTTTGGGTTTGTTAAGAGCATTTAATGAGGAGAAGCACCCTATAGGCTCACTTGTGAGGAATTGGTGAAAGAAAGCCCCTAACGAGCTTGCTAAGAGAAATTAAAGATGAAAGGAAGCACCCTTTAGGCTTGCTTGAGAGAATTTGGTGAAGAGAAGTGCCCTATGGACTTGCTTGAGAAGTCAATGAACGAAAGGGTAATGTTTTGGAAGTTAACTAGAACCTTAGCAAGATGAGGCAACGCCCTAAGGGTAGGTTATAACACTAATAGAAGAGGGGACAATGTTCTAAAGAGCTTACTTGAATCCTAAAAAAAAAAAAGAAGAAGGGACAACGCTTTAGAAGCTAACACCCTAGAAGAGATTAAAAGAAAAAAGGGATAGCACTCTAAAAGTTGACTAAAACCCTAATGAAAGGAGGTATAGTGCCTTAAAAGTTGGCTGAATCCTTAAAAGAAAAAACAAATTGAAAGCGAGGGTAGAGCTTTGAAGTTGGCTAGCACCCTAGAAGAAAGATGGGATGGTACTTAAAGGTTGACTATAACCAAAGAGTAGGTCATTGCTCTAACAGATGGCAAAAACCCTAAAAAGAAAAGAGGACAACGCCTAAAAGGCTAGTTAGAATCTAAAAGATGGGTTAACTCCTTAAAAGTTGGTTGGATCACTGAAAAGAATAAAAGAGTGGGTCAGCATTTTAAGAATTGGCTAGAACCTTAAGAATGAGAGATGAGACAGTGCCCTAAAGGCGAAACATAATGAAAGAGTGGGTTAGAGCTTTAAGAGCTGGCTAGAACCCTAAAAAGATAAGGGGATAGTACCCTAAAGGCTGGCTAGAATCTAAAATATTGTTAGCACCTTAAAAGTTGACTGGATCCTTGAAGGGAATAAAAAAGGGGACAAAGCTCTAAGAGCTGGCTTGAACTCTAAGGGAAGTTGATGAAGGGTTGAAGAAGTAAAGTGAGGAAAACAAAAAAAGTAACTAGTTTTAAAAGACTTCTTGACTTGGAAAAGTGTTTATAGGGGAAATTGTTTAAAAACCGCTGTTTATGAAAAAGGAAAAAGGGATAGGCCCCTTAATTTGAAAGAGTTAATGGACATTAAAAACTGCAATTAGGGAAGAATGGTCTAGATTATTAAGGTCAATTTGAAGAACGTGACCGCCTTAAAAAGGAAGTGAATGACATGAATTGAAAACATGGTTACTCGAGCCAACATGGATTGGATAAGGATCTTGTGATAAGCTTTTACTTTCTCTTTGTTCTTCGTCCCCTTTTTTTCCCCTTCCTTTTTGTTTTTGAAAGTTTGCCAACAATTGTAAATTCTTATTTAAGGAATAAGTTTATAACCATCCCTTTCTTTGGTAATCATGTAGGAAATTTCAATGCCCTTGACCCTAGGGCTTTTATCATGGGGCTTTTGTGATTTTAAAATATTCCGTTCTTAAGGAAAAGGTAACCCATGATTAGTTTAGTCGAAGAGGCCCTCCTTATTAGCTTTCGGTCTAGATTTCGCTCTCAACTTTAGTTCCAAAGATTATAGTCCATTTTGTAAGTGATACGCTTTGATTAATCTGTTAGGTTTTTTTTCGTTCAACATTATGAATTTAGGTTTTTGGTTTGAGGGTTTCAAAAAGAACTAATGAGGAGGCTTATTTTGAAAGAAATATTTTTATTTACCTCGGGTGTACAAGTTAAGAACTTTAGGGAAAAATTGGAAGCATGCATGTCCTAGTTTTAAAAACAATTTTTATTAAAAATAAATTATCTTTTAAGATCGGAAGAGTTTTTACTGCATAAGGGTGGTATTGTGACTAGGAAGGCTTTGTGTGACTCATCATAGGTAAGAAAGGCTTTAGAGTAGATATAGAGATTTTGGCTTTCTAGGCTTTGACATGTGATTTAGGGCCTTGTGTTCCTAAGGCTATTTGGGCTTTGACTCCCAACCCTTTGATTCAATTTGGCTACCTTTGCTAAGATGTGATATATTTTCTAGGGCTTTCGTTTTACATTTGGGCCCAATTTTCCAACTTCTTTTCTTCATCTTATCTTTTCTATTATTACTTTGTCCCTACTATCTCTTTCCATTCTTTCCTTTCTTTTGACCCTTAAGGGTAATTGTGTCAATTATCGAGTTTTTTCCTTTTGAATGATTTAAGGCCTTAAATTAATGGATTTCTAGTATATGGGCTCAAGTGAGATGTGTACAAGTCCGAGGTATTCGAAAAGGAAATTAGCTCTTCTTCATTTTGAAGAAAAATAATTTATCAAAAATAAAATTCGTTTTTGAATTAACGTTATTTAAGTAAGCATAAACCAATATTACCTTTATCTTCCAATCAATGACCTTAACTTCTAAATTGCCCCATTGTGGGGTGGTTATTGACATGGTTTAAATTTGAAAATTCTCTAAATTGGTCCAATAGGATTAACAAAGGGAAATCATGTTAGGAATTTAAAAGTGAATGTCTAACTTCATTTTAATCTACGTATCATATTCAAAGTGGACCTTGTTTAAGGAATGAGCCCAAAGTATCCTCACTCTCATGTCACTCAACTCTCATAGTGTTATGGGTTAGTGTGTGGAATATTGTTTGCCTCTTTTCATTTTAAACCTTTTAAAAGTGAGTTATCGATTTCTTAAGGACAACTGTACTTTTCATTTGACTTTGCCCCTTAGTTTCTCAAATCATGCCCCAGTATTTGACTTGGTCTGAGTTCGAGGCTTTGGGTTATGTTTTGGCTTTACTTATGATTAGGATTGGCTTTCTAAATAAACCAGGAGTTTTGGCTTAGCTTAGTTACCTTTGTGGGCTGAGGATTGTGTTTGGGTCAGTTGCCTTGATGGCTGTGGTTTATGTTTGGATTGACTGCCTGGCTAAGTGGCTTATCTTTGGGTAAGTTGCCTAAATGAACCTAAGGTTGTTTAGATTGAATGAGCCAAAGGGCTAGTGTTTAGGTTGAACGAGCTAAGGGGCTTGTGTTTGTGTTGAATGGTCCAAAGGGTTTGTATTTGTGTTGAATGGGCCAAGGGGCCTTATGTGGTTTGGAAAGCAAGTATTTGGATCAGTTACTTGAGTGGGCTAAAGGCTTGATCTTGTGTTAGGTCCTTAAACCCATAAGGATTTATAGTCGTTGGCAACCTTTCTTTTCATTTTTATTTTTTCAATTCTTGTTTCTTTTTCTTTTTTTCCTTTTTATTTTGAGAGAGAGAAAGAGAAATTTTTATTGTACAGAAAACAAGAAAATTATTTACAAATAAGGATAGTGATTTTTTAGGGTACTATTTATAAGTTTATGGATTTTATTTACATTTCCCCGAATGAAAAGGAATAGTGGTTAGATAAATGCTTATTTGAAAGATTACTTATAAAGTGGGGAATGCTAGAGAATGAAGAACAATGAACTAAAGAGAATTTTATTATTTTGACAAAGATCAGAATACAAAAACAAAGGTAGAGAACCTAATATTTATTATGAAACTTGATATTTATTTTAGGCTCTGTGAAGTAGAAAAAAACCTACAACAAGTCTCGTAATTGCAGACACTCAATTTTCACCCCTATTTTATTTTATTTTCTTAATAAGGCAAAAAGTCCTAAATTAGGAAAAATACAAAAAAATAGAAAATTAAAGAAAACCTTCAAAATAAGAGATTTAGGAAAAAATAAAAATAAAAAAAATCAAGAAAACTCAAAAATAAGAAACTCTAAAAAGATACAAAAAAATACAAAAATAGGAAAAAGCACAAAAAATAAGAAATTTAGAAAAAAATACAAAAAATGGAAAAATTTAAAAAAAAAATCGCAAAAGTTAGAAAAAATTGAAATAAAAAAGAGATTTAAGGAATTTATAAAATAATAATTTTTAGATAGTTTAAATAATTTTTTTTTTTAATAAAGAGAGGACCATTGAGCTTCGGTTTACATTTGAATTTAGCCTAGGCTAATCTTGTTCATATGTGTAATTTAATTGTACATATTAATAAGGCATAGGCCAATTGTCTAACAGATAAATACATGGACATTATATATGAGTTTGGTCGGAGATCAGGAGTTCGAAACTTACAAGAGGCATGAAGATGTCTTTTATCTTTTTCTTTTTCAAACTTCATGGTTTGCCACATGTTAAGCTATCATTAGGTTATGTATCTAATTGTGATATGCAACACTTTGTAATTGGTCTAAACAACAAATTTTCTTTCCTTTTTTTCCCTCCCTTTTCCTTTTTTCCCTCACTTTCTTGTTTTTTTTTTTTAAAAAAAGACATACACAAGTTGAGGCAAGGGGAATTCATTTTTAAACACATACGCACATGCAAGGGGGACTCCTTCTCTCTTTGGAAACCAACCTCTCTCTCTTTCCACCCCCCCATTTGTCTCTCTCTTGGCTAATTCTCCCTTACTACAACCAAAATGGAAACATACACAACGCACAAGAGGGGAGGGGGGAGGGGGGGGGGGTGTTCCATTTTCAACATACACATATACGGTGGACTAGGCCTCTTTCGACCTTCTCTTTTAAACCCTCTCAGTCTCTCTCTCTGACTCCCCCTCTCTTGGCCACTCACTGAATACCTAAAACCTATAGGCACTACCTATCACTAAATCGACCGACCATCTTAAACACATACAACAGTCCTTTCTCTCGTCTACAACACGAACCATACTAGACTGATCTATTTCTTCTCTACTGCACATCACACACGACTAACACGCACTCGGCTCTAACCCTCTTTCACAACATAGCCTATCCCTCTTTCACCGAAACACATATCACCAAAGCCATACATAGCGACCACCATATGGTACTCAATCCATGGCTACACTGAACCCAAATCCAGCATGGCCAGACCACTTACAAAAGACACATTCCCAAATACTGCACTCTAACCACCTAACTAAACAACCCAGTTCCACCACCCTTGCATACGGCCGCTCCTTGCATGGCTACCACATCTAAATTGAACCCCAATAACACCTTTGGCTCTCTTTCTTGTGTGACTCACTATCGTAACGAACACTACCAATCACCACCGATGGTCGAGTTAGGCTATGGCATCGTCCCTATACCCCTTAAAACTAATAAGAAACTCACAAAAACCCCTTTCCTTGATCATTTTGGTCCTCGAAACGGCCTTTGAATCACCACCCAGTTGCTGCCATTATTTGCTCTTAAGCCAACCTAAATCTGCAACGACTTTGACTTGATGATTCGATCCCTTATGATCCAAATCAAACTGACTCGATTTGAGCCCCAGTCTAACTCGCGCATTCTTCCTTTGGTTTGGTCTCCATCAATAGCTATTTATTTATTTATTTTTTCCTTTCCTTTTACTTTATTTGCCTATTGTAAAATGTAATTGTAAATAAAAAAATAAAAAAATAAAAAAAAGAGAACAAGAAGAGATTAGTTTTATTTATTTTTTAGTTAAAATAATAATAAAATAGAAATTGAAAAAAAATAATAAAGAAAAGTAACAAATAAATAGTAAAGTTATTTAATAACTTAGAAAAAATTTCTTTCCAAATGAATAAAAGTAAATGGATATTCTCCAAACTAGGATTATTTTAGAATTTTCAAAAATAAAACCTTAATTAGGACCCTTAGAAATTTTTCTTAAATAAATTAAAATGTGTTAAAATGCAAATCCAACTTTTTTTTGAAAACTAAAATCAATTCAACCCGCTATGTTGTCAATGAATGAATTACGAAAGTCTGATTTCGAATAGTGGATATGTAGGTATTCACACATGAGTACGAGGCTAATTAAGATATGGAAAGTTTTATTTTTTTCTATCTTTGTAAATATTTGTGTAAATTAATTAATTTAGTTGCATGTGATATTTTTAGTTGTTTAGAAATTGAAAAAGGGTATTGTTGAAAAAAAAATTAAAATTGGAAAGTTAAAAAAAAAGTAGTATCTGTTTAGGGTTTAATAGGATAGTCTCTAGATCTAGATCTCTTGTTTTAGAAAATTGTTTTGTAAAATTGGTTTTCTCGTTAAGACTAGTAGCTAAGTTATAAACAATTCACCCAATTGGTTATAACTTAACTTTTTTCCTGATTCTAGTTAGGTGGCGACTCTAAACAATTTTCAAAATTAAAAAAACTGATTTCTTTAAACCCTAATTGAGGGTTAGTATTTAACGGGAAGGGTTTAATATTGATCGGTTTAAAGAAAACTTAATTTATAAAAGAATTGAGAGGGAAAAAACTAGGCTTGACAGCTTGGCGACTCCATTAGGGATTAAACCCAACTTAAGGTTGTTAGTCCCTAAGAGACGCTCTTACCTAGATTAGTGAGCCTAGAGAGGTACGACCAGATTTTTACTATTAAGTTTTCTTTAGACTAATTGGTATTAAACCCTTCCCGTTTAATACCAATTCGACTAAGGTTTAAAGAAAGTCATTTTTTTTTTAATTTTGAAAATTGTTTGGAGTCGCCATCTAATTAGAATTAACAAAAAAGTTAAGTTAAAACTAATTTGATAGATTGGTTATAACTTAGCTACTAGTCTTAACGAGAAAACCAATTTTACAAAACTATTTTCTAAAACGAGAGATTTGGATCCAGAAGCTATCTTATAAAACCCTAAACGGGTGTAAACCCCACAGCTAGTTACTTAGGGTTCCGATCGATTGAAAGATCCAATCGAGCCTAAATTATAAATAAAGTTAGAAATATTAGTAAAAATGATCCTGTAATTTCGAATTTAAGAAAGTAATCAATAAAATAAAAGAATATAAAATTTTCAAATTTAAAGTATATAACTCGTTATTTATCGAAAATGCGTAAAATGCATTCCGATAATTAATGAATTGTTAGAGATAAATTATCTGTATACTAAAAATCATAAAATAACTTAAATAATATTTATGAACATTTATTTATACTATATATGAATTTACATGTAGGTAGAAATACGTATAATTACTTAAAATACACGAAATATGCTAAAATAATAATAAAAAATTAAAAAAATTGATAATTAATTAAGGAAAAATCAAGAAAAATCAGGAAAAATGAGGAAAAATCTAGAATTAAGGCATAACAGTCTGGAATTGAGGAAACCAAATCAACCAATTAAAGTGCAATAAATAAAAAGTGGAAAAAAGAAGAGATAAGGCAATTTTCTTGTCTCATTAATATACAATAAATTCCCTAATACTCTATAAATAGTAAGAAAATTTTAGAAGCTCATTTGGTCAGTTTGAAGAGTGAGAAAAATAGAGAGAGGCAAAATTGAGAGTAAATTATGAATTTAGAAAAAATCACAAGAAATCTGTGCAGTTGGGGCTTCTAAGGAGAACCCAGACTCGACAAGCAGTTGAGAGTGGATGGCCACCACAATCACATGGTGGTGGTGGCAGCGCTCAGGTGGGCCGACACACCCATGGCCACTAAAGGTGGTCGAAGTTACTCAAATCGGTGAGTTCGATTTCTAACTCGATTTTATTTAATTTTTTAAAATATTAAACATTCTTAGAAAATTATAAAACTTGTTATTTTGGAATATTTATTATGTAGTTTTTATGAAAAATATTATTTTGATGAAAACATGTCCCGTGATATATGGTCCTTAAGAAATTATAAAAACCTAACATATTTTGGTTTAGAAATAAATGGCCTTAAGAGTGTAGTTGTGAGCCCAAAATTTTTGTGTAGATTACTTAGTCGTGAGTTGTTGCATTAATGGCAACCCTTAATTTAGATTAAAGCGGGCGCAATTTCTCTAATCTCACGCGGGCAGAACAATGTCGTGCGATAACATTTGCTTAAACATGCATTGCATCAAATGATTGGTTGATAACCTTGTTTGTGTTTGTGGTATAGTTTTAAGTCCTCAGTCTTAACTTATTGAGCTGTAGTTGCTTACATCCCTATAGACGTCGTGCAGGTGCTGGCTAAGAAGTGGCTTACAACTACTCTAAAGCTAGCAACTATTGGATCTTGGGGAGTGATGAAAAACATTTGAAAAACAAACATATATTTTTAAGGTTTAAACTTTTATTTTAGAATTCTTCATTTCTAAATATTATAATAACTAGGAAATATGTTATGGTGAAACGTTGTAAACGCTAATTGTAATAACTGAATTATAGTGTATATATATATATATTTTCTCACTTTCTCGGCTAAATGATTTATTTAAATTACAAACTGTCTACTTTAAAGCGGGTTAGTCATGGATGCCTTGTGTAGATCAAATCTAGGATAGCGGTTGTAAGGCTAACTTCTATTTTAGAACGGTTTACACGGTGAGGCCGTTACGACTTTGCCGTTTCAGGGCGTGACAACGGGTATCGCTTTTTCTTTTTTTTTATCTTTCCAATTTTAAATTTATTTTTCAATAAAACATTTTTTTCAATTTTTAAACAACTAAACATATTACATGCGACTAAATTAATTAATTTACACAAATATTTACAAAGATGGAAAAAATGAAACTTTCTATATTTTAAGCCGCCTTATATTTACATACGAATACTTACGTACCCACTATTCTAGTTAAATTGATTTTAGTTTTGGAAAAAAGGTTGGGTTTTCGTTTTTGCCCATTTAATTTATTCAAGAAAAATTTCTAAGGGTCCTAATTAAGGTTTTCTTTTTGGAAATTCTAAAGTAGTTTTAATTTGGAGAAGGTCCATTTATTTTTATTCATTTAGAAAGAAAAGTTTTCTAAGTTATTAATTATTTGTTATTTTTATTTATTATTATTTTTACTTTCTATTTTAATATTATTTTAACTAAAAAAATAAATAAAAATAATCACTTCTTTTTCTCTTTTTCTTTTCTCTCTTTTTTTTGTTCTTTTTCTTTTTTATTTTTTTATTTACAATTAATTTTACAACAAATAATGAAAGTAAAAGAAAAGGAAAAAATAAATAAATAAAAAAACTACTAATGGAGACTGGACTAAAGGAAGAATATGCGGGTCAAATTGGGGCTTGGATCGGGTCGGTTCGGTTTGGGTAGAATCTTTAGGTCAGAGTGGTTGCGAATTTAAGTTGACTCAAGAGTAAATAATGGCAACAACTTGCTAGTGATTTAGAGGCTATTTCAACAGCCGAAACGATTAGGGAAAGGGCTTCTTGTGAGTTTCTAATTGGTTTTGGGGGGTATAGGGATGATACCATGGCTTAACTCGGCCATCGATAGTGGTTGGTAGTGTTCGTCACGGTGGTAAGTCGCGTGAGAGGGAGAGCCGAAGGTGTTATTAGGGTTCCGTTTGGATGTGGTGGTTGTGTGCAAGGGTGGAGGAACTAGGTTGTTTAGTTAGGTAGCCGAAGTGCGGTGTTTGGGAGTATGTCATGCATGGGTGGTCTAATCGTATTGGAGTTAAGGTCAATGTCGCTATAGATTGAGTAGTACGTGGTGGCCACTATGTGTGGCTTTGGTGCTGCATAGTTTGGTGAGAGAGGGTTAGGTTGTGTTGTGTTGTGAAAGAGGGTTGGAGCTGAGTGCGTGTTGGTGGTGTGTGATGTGCAGTGGAGAAGAAAAGAGATCAGTCTGGTATGGTTCATGTTGAGGATGAGAGAAAAGATTGCTGTGTGTGTTTGGGATGGTAGGTTGATTTGGTGTTGGGTAGTGCCTGTAGGTTTTAGGTGCTCAATGAGTAGTCAAGAGAGAGACTAAGAGGGTTTAAGAGAGAAGGTTGAGAGAGACCTAGTTTGCCGTATATGTGTGTGTTGAAAATGGAACCCCCCTTGTATGTTGTGTGTGTTTCTATTTTGGTTGTAGTAAGGGAGAATTAGCCGGGAGAAAGAGAGGGTCAGTTGAGAGAGAAGGCCAAGAGAGATGGGTTGAGAGAGAGAGAGATAGTGGAGAGAGATAGGGGTTAGTTTCTAGAGAGAGAGGAGCCCCCCTTGTATATGGGTGTGTGTTCAAAAATGAATTCCCTCCGCCTTTGCTTGTATGTGTCTTTTTTTTTGTTTGTTTTTTAAACGAGAAAGTGAAGGAAAAAATGGAAAGGGGAGGAAAAAAAGAGGAAAGAAAATTTGTTGTCTAGACCAATCACAAAGTGTCATGTATCATAATTAGATACGTAGCCTAGTGATGGCTTAACATGTGGCAACACACAGAGTTTGAAAAAGAAAAATATGAAAGACATCTTTGTTCCTTTGATGAGTCTCGAACCCTTGATCTTCGACCAAACCCATATACAATGTCCATGTGTTTATTCGTTAGGCCGTTAGCTTGTATCTTATTCATTTGTGCAATTAAATTAAATATATGAATAAGGTTAGTTTGAATTAGATTTAACTCTAAGCCCAAGCCCAATAGTTCTCTCTTTATTAAAAAAATCTATTCTATTTAAACTATTTAAAAATTGTTATTTTCTAAATTCCTTAAATCTCTTATTTTTTTAAATTTTTTTTCTACCTTTTGTGATTTTTTTAAATTTTTTGTGCTTTTCCCTATTTTTGTATTTTTTAATCTCTCTAGAATTTCTTATTTTTGAGTTTTCTTATTTTTCTATCTTTCGTACTTTTTCCTAAATCTCTTATTTTTAGGGTGTTCTTTAATTTTCTATTTTTTTAATGTATTTTTCCTAATTTATGACTCTTTACCCTATTGAGAAAATAAAATAAAAAGGGGTAAAAATTGAGTGTCTACGGTAGGGAACTTCGAATCTGGTGAGGATTATGTTTTGTATAAACGACTTAATGCTCCTCTCAATGCTTTTGGCTATGGCTTTAGCTTTGACGCAATTCATAAAGTAATTGATGGTTACGATCATGTATTGTTGTCCTCCAGTGACCTTAGGAAAAGTACCAAGGATGTCAATGCCCCATTGGGCAAATGGCTACGGATTGGTCAGGGGCTGGAGATTGGTGCTAAGGGTGTGGGTGATTAGGGCATGCTTTTGGCACTAATGGCACTTCTGAGCTACTTCCTTGGTATCTTGTCTCATGGTAGGCCAGTAGTATTTGAGTTGAAGAACTCGGATGTAGAGGGCCTATGATTAGATGTGGTTATTGCATACTTCGGCATGCAGTATTTCCATGACATATAGCCCTTTGTTTGCTCGGAGGCATCTGAGTAGGGGGAGGTTGAATCCCCTTTGGTACGGAATACCATTGATTATGGTATAGTTTGTAGAGTGGTATTTATGCTTCTTAGCCTCTCTCTTGTCATTTAAGAGTATGCCTTACTTTAAGTAACTCTAGATGGGGTCCATCTAACTTGATGTTGATGGTATTGTTGTGAGCTTAGGGACCTTAGCCATGCTCGGAGTTATGCTCTTCTTTGGTAAGAACTAGATGAAAAATTTTTTGTCCTTCACCTCGGGCTTCTATATCCTAATGGAGGTGCGCTTAGACAGCTAATCTACTACTGAGTTCGTGGTTTGGGGGATCTTCGTAATGCTCCATTAGAGGAACTCAACTAGGAGGCTCCTGACCTTCTCTGTGTATCTTGTCATGGTGTTGTCCTTGGCCTCATGCTTACCTTAAACTTACTAGATGATAAGTATTGAGTTTGAGAACACCTGAATGTGCTTAGTGCTGATCTCCTTGGCCAGCTTGAGATCGCTAATTAGGGCTCGTATTCATATTTGTTATTGCTAGTATCAAATCTAAAATTGAGGGCGTAATACACGGTAATCTTATATGGTTTGGTGAGTACCAAGCTTGCACCTTCACCTCTTGATGTGGATGAGCCATCGATGTGGAAAGTCTACATCGACTTATCATCTCCAAGCGGTGCTTCCTTTATATATTCTACCATAAAGTCGATCGGAACTTATGCCTTGTAGGCCGTTCTTGATTGTTAATGGATGTTATATGTGCTCAACTCTATCGTGTATTTGACCATCTAGCCAAACGCGTCAGGCTTCTACAGTAATGTGCACAACGACTAATTAGTAAGTACAATTATTTTGTGTGCCTAGAAGTAAGGCCTAAGCCGATGTGAGGAGATAACGATGGCTAGGGAAAATTTTTCCACTTTGGTGTAACTAACCTCAGGCTTCTGCAGATTATGATTGACGTAGTATACAGCCTGTGCTCTCTTCCTTGTACGTTGACTAGCATTGGGGAAAGTGCTCACTTACTAACAGCTAGGTACAAATATAAGTCCTCCATTAGAGTGGGCTTAAAGAGGATCGATGAGTGTTCAAGGAAGGCTTATAGCTTCTTGAAGGTTGCCTCCTATTGGGGAGTCCATTCAAAACCCTTTAGGTTCTTTAGGATTTTGAAGAACTCCATACATCTATCAATGCTTCATGACATAAATTTGCTTAGTATAGCAAATATGTAGGTGAGATTCTACACATATTTGATTGAGGAAGGGGGCTTCATGTCCTTGATGGCCTGTATCTTTTCAAGATTGGCCTCACTTCCTCCCTAAGTAACTAAGAAACTTAAGAATTTGCTATAATGACCCTAAACACGCATTTCTGGGGGTTCAATTTCATATCATATCTTCTCATTTAGTCAAAGGCTTCCTATAAGTCCATAACATAGTAATTGGGCTACTTGCTCTTGACGATCACATCATCAACATATACCTCCATGTTCTACTCGAGTTGAGGCTTGAATAATTCGGTCACCATACGTTGATATGTTGCCCTGGCATTTTTAGGGTCAAAAAGTATGATTGTATAATAGTAGGTGTCAAAGTCAATGATAAAGGAGGTATGGACTTCATCCTTTAGGTCCATCTTGATCTAATTATAACCTAAGAAGGCATCTATGAAGCTAAATAGAGTGTATCCTGTTGTAAAATCAACCAGCTGGTCTATCTTAAGGAGAGGGAAGCAATCATTTGGGTAGGCTTTGTTTAGGTTGGTATAGTCGACACACATGTGCCACTTCTGGACTTTTTCTTGACCAGCACCACATTGGCCAACCAAGTCGGATACTTCTCCTCTTGCACAAAGCCTGTCTTCAGCAACTTCTGAACTTCTTCCTCTATAGTAGCTTGCCTTTTTGGCCCAAAATGCCTTTTCTTCTACTTGACAGGACTTGCATTATTGTTTATGTTGAGGATATAGGTTGCCAGGTCGAAGGAAATTCCAAGCATATCAGATGCCAATTAAGTAAACCTATTTTAGTTGACTAATGGAAGGGCAATTATCTCCTCTACCTCGGGAGGGGTCTTAATCTTGACTTTGGCAGTTTGTTAGGAGGTGCCAATTTGCACCTCTTCTGTCTTCTTACCTTGCTTGCCTCTCTTAACCAGTTTCTCCTGCGGGCTGATCTTTAGAGTAAGGACATTGTCAGCTCTGGTAGCCCTGATGTAAAGTTGCTAAGAGAGCTTCTAGTTGCACCAACAAATTCCCACCCCGGTGAGGGTTGGGAATTTGTTTAAGTTTGGTCATTCCAATAAAGCATTATAGGGGGATGGGTGGTTGACTACAACAAACTCTATTGGTCGTCGAGTGACATTCTCGTCATTGCTAAGCTCTATGTTTAGAGTGATTATACCCTTGGCTTGGATGGTTCCCCCATTGGAGCTTATGAGATCATAGTGGTAAGGCTTCATTTTAATAGATAGCTTCTTCCTCATTTTGTCGTATATGTGTTTGAAGAGGATGTCGGTAAAGCCATTAGTGTCTACCATGATCTTGAGGATCTTGAAGTTTACAATTCTTACCCAATTACAAGGGCGTATTGGTGAGGGGTATCTACACCTCTCCTCTTTGATAGCTAATGCCTTAGAAAGAAGTGTTAACTGAGCTATTGGTGTTCGGTTAGCTTCTTGGGTATGGCCCCATAATGATTATGTTGATGATACCATTAAGGGCTTGATCATTGCGGTGATCTTCATTCTATTTTGCTCAGGCACCTTTAGTTCACTGCCTCCGAGGTGTCTTATCCTTGTCCTCATCAGAATGGTTGTTGTTCCTCCATTAGGCCATGTACTCACCAAAGTAGCCCTGTTGAATAGAATATTCGATTGTATTTTTCAACTAGAAGCACTCCTCTGTAGTGTGGTCGTGGTCATCGTGGAATTGGTAGTACTTATCTAAGTTTCATTGATTAGGGTTCCCCTTCATCTTAGGGGGGCTTCTGCAACAGGTCTTTGTTTCACACTTCCATGAAGACCTAGGTGATAGGTCGGTTAAGGGGCATATGATGTTTGAAGATGGGAGAGGCAAGTGGGCTTTGCTTGGCTTGGCACTTCTTATTGCTTGAGCCTTCCCCTTTAAGTTTGCTCAATGTGCTATCACTAAGGCGATCTTGGAATGACAATTTTTCCTTATCCTTTTTTATTTTGCTCAATCTTTCTTCATTAATGTTACGCTTGGCGTAGATATCATCCTCCTAGTTTATGTACTTTTAGCCTTATTTCAGAATTCAACTAAGGTGTTTGGCTTGCTTTTCACCACTGAACAAAAGAAGTTCTTGGAAGGTCTAACGTTGAGCTGTATGGTATGTATTGTATTTTCAGACTTTTTGTTTTTAAATTAATATATGGATTTATAATATATATATATATATATATATGTAAGAGTAGGTCTATTTAAAAAAAATCTGCATCTTTTATTTTTTCCAATTTTACGATTATCTTTATTAATAATGCTGATATGGTGATGACATATCAGCAGATTTTCCCGGCCAGTATTCACATAGGCAAAACGTGTTGTGCTTTTAAAAGTGAAGTGTTAGTATAGGAATGGTCAGTATAATTTATCTACAAGAAAATTATATTAAGATTGAGCTGGTACTGTAAATAAGAGAAAAGAAATGATGTCTTCGGGAAGAAATCAATAGTTCATTTCATCTAGAGGTATATAAATAAGCTTTAGTTTAAGGATTGTTTCGTTTGATCTTCTTTTTAAACATGCTTGGGTTAAAGCATTTTGATTTATTTAAAAGTAGATCAAATAAATCCGATCCTTTTAATTTGCAGGTTAAAGTAAACTATTTGAATTGATCCGTTTAATGTATTTATACCTTTAACTTACGAATCAATTTGTTTAACCTGTTTTTCAAATAGAATAAGATCGAGATTTTTTTTGTTTGTTTAAAAAGCTGATTAAATAAATCCAATTCATTTAGTTTACAAACCAAAATAAAGTTAACTCATTTAATTTACTTAGGCAGTTATAGTTTCATCAATGGATTGATAGGACGAGCAGTTGCAATAACATAGTATGTCATATCAAATTCCATCCCACGATAGTCCAGTGAATAAATAATTAAGCTTAACATACCAATGCCGACAAAACACCAGTAATAGAAAGCTAGGATACAGGACAAGTTATTAGAAAGCCCAGCCGGTAGATTAATAAATGTACAATGTTAATAATGGGAAGATTGTTAAGACAGCACATATATGCACATTAGGAGTCCGTCCTTGCTTGATGATGTCAATGTACGTCTATGAAGCTTTAGGTGTATATATAATTGGCTCCGAAATTTTTAAGGGAATGCAATGCATTATTGAAATTTACCATGCGGTACAACGCGCTGAGCTTGACCACCTTGACGTGAGAATGCATGCTCTGCTAAAAGCACCCAAGAAAAAGTGAATTTGGAAAGAAAAAAGGGGGACTGTACACTCTTATTTATCAAATGTAGAGTATTAAAAGTGGATAAACCAATAATGCACCTATATATATATATATATATATTTCCGAATTAGAATTCATATATATACTTATACGTTGCAGGCGACGCAGCTTTAAATTAAAAGTACAACAAACCGAGGGCAAACCCAAGGTTAACAACAGACGTACACTGGTATTTAAAAATGATTGATAGTTAATAATACATATACATATACATATCCGTAGCATGTATTATCCTATAAATTCTTTCTCCAACAATGGACAGACCAGCTGATGAATGCGCTTCCATATGCTTTTCCTCTTTGTTTTTGCTAAATTTAGACTGTCCGGGCGGGGGCCATTGTTTCACCTATGTTTGAGATGAGAAGAGACAACCCCAGAGACAAGCATATATTCTATTCCAAGGATGTTTTCCCTCCAGGCCCGCTACGGAGAATTGGAATCAAGTAGTACATTGCTTATGATAAAAGTAAAGCCTTTGGAGATAGGGATTTCATCTTAATTACAATCCATATCCTGGTTTCATCCACATCCACTTACTCCTCAGCAACGTAACTCTGGCAGATCTCATGGTGTCTTGGATCCACTTCAACCGTGATATCTTAATTCTTCTCTCCCGAAATCTTGAGCATTTTTTACGACATGTTGCCCATTAATGCGAAAAGAATAGGAAAATTCTGTAAGGAAAAAAAGGCATAGATATACGTGACGCAATTACTTTTTGATTCTACTGTAGAATTTACAAGAATCTCACGTCATAAGGTTCTAAGAACAATTGCTATATAAGAATTTATTTATTTATTTATTTTTAAAGAAATTCATGTTTTGTGATTGTCCCAACATCTTGAGCATTTTTTGTTAGGAATCCCACTGCTCATTATGTGATTTTGATAAATAACTAAGCTTTTGAGGATAAAAATGTAAAATTTGTAAAACGTGGGCTAATTTTTTAATTTTGTAAAATTTTCAAAACTAATACGTACGAGATTTTATGAACTTATAGGCCGAGCCGATGTGATTTGAAGGTCGTTTGGATTAATTTCACAAATATACGGGTATCTACCACTAGAAGGGCAATTTCAAAAAAATTGGGGCAAATTAAAGGGTGTATTTTAATTTTCTAGAATTATTAGTATTATTTTTGCATGTTATGCAATTGTTCTCAAAATTTAGATGATGATTAGTTATGTCTATTTATTGGTTGGATAGGGAGGAAGGGCATAGTTGTAATTTCATATTTCATTCATTAAAAACCGTGCTTATATTTGGAATCATCATTATACGAGTCCATCACCGCTAATTCATTAATTTTGAACAAGTATACAATTTTTCGTAAACAAAATAATATTAAGGGTAACATTATCTTTTGAAAAATTATACCGGTTCTAATTTATAAGCATATGAGTAAAAACTATATTTCAGTAGAATTAATAAAAACTATATTTCAGTATAATTTAACTTAATGACATAAACAGTTTTTGGATTAACGCGCCAAAAGTTGCTTAATTTATAGCAAAAAGTATTTTGGTCATCTACCAAAATTCTAAATTTAAATTTCATGACTATAACATAAAGTGTACTATCAAAGCTTTATAATGAATCGGTTTTGTTTCGTTTTTTTCCCAAGGCTTTACATAATTTTTTTTCCTTTTAGTCTTATTGATCCTTCAACATTTTTTTTTTCTTTTATCCGCCCATAAAGTATATCTTAAAAACGAAAAAAAAATATATAAAAAAGTCTTTTTCAGTATGAATACATAATCTGATCAAGTAAAGTGAAGTGGTTGGAGGAAAAATATTTTTTACTGTATTTTACGGTCGCCTAGAAGGTGCTTATGTATTCGTTAATCGGAATCAGATCACCATAGTTCTGTTTGAATTTTTAGAAAACCTTTTGTTTGTTGATTAATTTTACATTTTAAGAAAAGCATCTAAGTGTATGTGACTATCTAAGTTAAATTTTTTGAAGGAAAATAATTTTAGTTGGTCATAATTTGGAAAAACCTAATGCTATATTAGCACTTTTGGGAAAACCATGACATTTAGTTTTTTTTTTTAAACAATTAGGAAAAAAAGATTTTTGTACATGATAAAACTTTTTCATAAAGGATGAAAAAAAAAAAATACTATGTATCCTCTTGACATAACAGTTCACGTTCGTGAGAAAGAGTAGAGCTTACGAGTAAGCTTGGGCTTCCATTAGATCGGTTTCTATCACTGAAGTAATTATCCTCCTCGCTTGATGTCCGATATAGTTCATGTTGTCTACAGGTTGCCTTGTACCAATCTTCTATACAAACATTTACCTCAACACTGACAATGCATAGGGAAGCTCGATGTTCGTCGACGATCAAGTTTGTTGTACTAAATACTTGCTCAATGGTGACAATTGAAACCGGAGTAGCGAGTACTTCACGAGTAATTTGAGATAGCAATGGGTAGTCCCTTCTATACCTTTGTTACTATTCTAAAATATAGAAGTCCTTAATGGAGATATTCTTAGAAAACTCAAAATTTGTATTGGTGTAGTGCTGCATCTTAAACATTGGACCACCAGATTGTTGCGTCTTCAATTTTTGCATTAGTAACTGCTCACCCATAAATGAATAATACTGCTCCTTAGTGGCTGGCGAAGGAAAGACCGATGATTAGCTATCGTACTGACTTTAGTAGTGGTTGAGTATCTTCTCTATGTCGGCTGTCGCTGCCGATACTTCCTATTATGCTTTCAAGCTATACATGTCTTTAGAATTCGTTAGATCTTGAATGTAACCATAATAAGTTTTCAAATACATTAGTAATAATTTCGCTTTACAATGGGGGTCTAGAATAACTGCTACGAGTTAAATAGAAGGAATTTTTTCTATAATAAGTTAACTACTTCAAGTCATATCGTATACCCATGCGTGCAAGTTTAGGTCTTCATAGGCTTAAAGTAGCATGCTGAGCATACTGACAGTTGACATAACAAATAAGTGAACACTAGGCTTATAAACTTGTGAAAAAGCCTTAGTAGCATCATGAAAAAATTTCAAAACTTTTAGTAACTAGATATAAATATCTAAGTTACGAGGAAAATGTCAACTCCCTACATTTTGTACATTGTAAAGTTACACAACAGTTCATTGTAAAGAACTATGCTATGCAACAACTTATTAGTCAAGTTCCAACGGTGTTGCACATTCATCTTAAACTTCCGAGGCCTATTCCTCTACTCCATGCAGAAGTTTCTCCACTTTTTGTAAAGGGATAGCCTATCTGTTTTTATCTTGACGATGTTCTTGATTGGAGCTATACTGTCATGTAAAGTTGCAATACCATCATTAACACACAAGTTAAGAATATGACATGTGCAATGTATGTGGAAAAAAATCCCCCTCAACGCCGGTTGATAGTAATTTTACAAATCAGATCTTGATGCAGTATTGGCAGTTGCATTATCAAAACTAATAGAAAAATTTTTCCTTATTAATCCATACTCATTTAGGATTTTTGTAATAATTTTATAAATATTTTATGTTGTGTGTTAATCATTAAATACCCTTATAGCCAATATTTGTTTATTAAATTACCAATTATCATCTAACCAATGAACAATAACACCTATATAAGAAGTATTACGAAAAGGATTCGTTAATATGTCTGTACATATGAACACTTATGTATTGAGTGAAGCAAACTTACCTGCGAGCTCCCTCTTACCTTTGTGGTAAAGCTCTTATGTAGCTCGGGTTATCGTTCTGTGGTTAAGCTATCACGAGTTGGGGTTGAACATCTTCTGCTCATATCGACTCTATCACTCTGATACAAATGCGTTGAATGAGAGGTGCATGTTCACCAGGTACTATGTTAGGTTATACTTATGCTTCTCTTTATTATACCTCATTAGCATTTGATTGGATGAACTACCACCTCAGGTAATTTGTTATTACGTTCTATCTATTTCTACCTCTCTAGGATGCTTTGACTTTAAGTGTCTGTTAAGGGTATCATATCCCTCTTCCATTTTCCATGAGTAACTCGCATTGTAGTAGTTGCAGAATGCTCTCAAGTTCTCTCTTTTGTTTGTACCTATACGGAAATGAGTAGTAAAATCATTAGACTTACGAAGTTTAGGGGGCTTACCTGAGCTGGATGGTCTTGAATTGTTGGGCCCATATGTTGCTCTTCTATTTTAGGAATAATTTATATGTTGTCCTCCTCATCCTCGAACATACTTGTGAGGAAACTCATTTGTGGGGGGTTCAAATCCTACGGGTCGTACAGGAACACTCATACGAGGAGATTCGAATCTAATATGATGTTTAGGGATACTCATGCGTAGAGATTTGAAACTGGGAGGTAGCATGCCCCGGTTACTCATGCATTGATGTTCAACGTCAAAGTCAAGAGGTGGTATGTCGCGATTACTCGTATGATCAAGTTCTACATCGAAGCTTGGAGTTAATGTAATTTCTTCTTCCACGTTCTCAACCATATTGTGTATCCTCTGTTCATTCAGTCATACTCGTTATTCGAGTATGCCTAAACGTCCTCAAACCGTTGTGACGTAGATAACATATTGAAAATTTCAGTGCCTTTACTCTTACTTTTACTAATAGATGATGAACCCTGTTTTTTACTAGAGAAGATATGATGTAAAAATCTTTCCATTGATGTTAATATTTTTTTCTTTTATTTACTACAACAAAGATTTATAAATGAAAGATAGAAATAACATGTAAGAGAAAATCAAGCGGAAATTATATGGTGGGTATGTGTATGTCAGTATTATTTTCTAATGCAAATTATTATGTGCAGTGGAGTAAAGAATTATGCACATATATTGGTGGTTCATAGAAGAAAATATTTCTAACAACATTTTACAATTGAGAAAAATTTGAAGGTAGAATGGTTGGTGTTGAAGAAATTTAATTAGTTTGTAGAGTAAATGTTGCTATTAGACTTGAAACTACTATTTATAAGGAATAAGAAATGTGTGAATGCATCATTTAAATTTTGAAATTTCAAATTTTAAATGGTTCGACATCGCAAATTTTGAATTGCATATTTAAAATTTGTAGCACATACATCGAAAGTTATATATATATATATTTTAATATTCTGGCGGTTCTTGAATTGTTACATCGGGTGGTTTTGCCTAGGCAAAACATTTGGGCCTGAAAAGCCCGGTGATTTGCAGTAATGGGTTGGCCTAGTCATTACCGGGCTGGTTTACAGTTCAGAATTAACTCTTACTCAAGTCTACATACATGTACAAGCACATACATATACATATTAAAATTGGGTTTTATACAAATACGAATGCTTTTCCAAAAAATATTGCAAAAAATGACTCATTTAAAAAAAAAAAAATACAAATATGATATCATGAAGACATAAGTTGTAGGTAGTTTCAACATTGAAGGCACATCTAATATATGCGCCTTCAATAGCCCATCAAGTTGGAATTTGAATTGAGGGCGCATTTAGTGCATGTGCCTTCAACATCTCTATTTGAACTGAAGGCGCATGTAATAGATGCGCCTTTATTATATATATTTACATTGAAGGTGCATCCAGTACATGCGCCTTCAGTTTAAATTCCACAAATCATTTAATTTGTGATTAAAAATAATTGTTATTAAATATAGTAATTTCCTCCAGTCTGAAACGATAAAATAATGTTCATTTAACCCTTAACTTGCAAACTGAATAAATAGTTTGATATAGTAATCAATTATATAAAATCACAATTGGTGAAACGCCTCAACAAATAGAGCAAGTAGGGAAAAAATAGACGTATGAGATGATTATCCAATGACCATACGAGTTAGATACAAGAAAAGATAATCGCAAATTGTAATATTGGGATAAATAAATAATGCAATGAACTACAATATCTGATGAAAAGTAAATTGTATTTTGAATAATCAGTATACATACAAAATTTGTAATGAGTCAATGATAACATCAATATGATGGCTAAAAAAGGAGGAAACAAAAACAATAGATAAAACATATCTACTAACGCCTACACTATGTAAAGGTCTTCATAGCACGGGAAAAAAGTGAACGACCCCGTTTATCGTATGACTGAGTAAGTGGTGGATTGTCGAGATTAAGTTCCCTAAGAGGAACTAGCTTGGCTAGATGGGCCGGATGTAGCTAAGTGATGCCTTCACTCATGGATGATTGTGTAGAGGTAGAACGTTACTTTTGAGGCACTAATAGAGTCGCAAGATTAAGATGTTGTTAAAACTTAGGAGTCATATAAGAGCTAGATTTAGCCTTAGAGTTGGATTTGGCTCCCAAGGTAGAGGCAACACTTGACCTAAGGTATGTACTGTATCCTTCGTTGATATACCTTAGATCAATGGGATGACATGCATATAGTGAGATATCATTACTGAGGTTTGCTTGATGATGTCTACTCGAGCCCTGCCTCTTTGAACTTTAACTTTACTCTTAGGTGGTGCATGAGGAGTTGGCATATCCTCATTAGCAGGTGGTTCTTACTCCTTGCTATAGTCTACATAGGGTGGCTCAGGATAAGGCCACTGTGCTATTCGGCAAAATGAAGTGCCTCATTTGCAATACCTAATACTGTAGGATAGTTAAGTGCCGGTTTGACACTCTTGAGCGAGTCTACCTGAAATAAGTAAATAAACATTGTTACTACATATGATAGCAAGTATGTATGAGTGCAAAAAAAATAATGGATGATTTTAGATGTACATACTAGTTGATCGATGATAGCTCTATGGTGTGTAATGTAACGTCAGGTGATCTATCTATACCACGGCCAGTAACTCTCACCGACCCCTAAAGGACTTTGGATGTGTATTAGGAATCCGTATCTCTGTTCTCAAGCTTGGATGTAAGAAGAATGTATGTTGATCCATTTAACATCCGTCCTACCCCGAAGGTTTAGTTGGTGGAGCTATTCTGAGGTATCAACCTCCTGTGAGATGTATTGGTATCTACCAAACTATCGGATGACATGATTCAGAAAGCACCACTCAATACTGTGGAAACATATGAATGGTACTCGGGTAGTCCAAATGTGTCGCTTGACAATATAGAAGTGAGGCAGCAACTATAGCAATTTCTCTGTATAAGACTCCCAAACAACTTAATGGATACAAGAAAAAGGGAAAAAAAAGTGAAACAACGATGATTATCACTTACGGTCGAGAAAATGATAGAAAAGAGGATAACTTATCATATCATACCTATTGCATCGTCTACATGTCAAACGCTATGCTATGTGGTATGCATTTACAACATGCATCGGATGCTGAGTTGTATCCCACACTACCCTCCTTCTGGCTGCCAATAGCTTATCCCTGTCGATAATAAACCCATATTGACTAAGGGGGCCGACATGTAAGAATCTATCCTTAGTCTAGACATGTTGTAGAATCGTGGCTCTTCTAAGCTCATGCACGTCAGATGATGAAGCAGAGCACAATTGTTGGTACAACCATGCAAAGCAAGGGTTGCCCCAACTAAACTGCCCGGTTATTGAGAAGTCCCCAAGTAATGGCCAGAACGTCAGGTGAATAAGGCTAGAGGATTTATCTGTAAAATGAATCCTCCCATCAAGCTGAGTATGGATGCACGTATGTACTGTTGGACCGTCTTGTCGTCTGCCCTACGAGGAAGTATTTGGAAGTCCTATCACAACAACGTTAGAGATAAACAAGCATCCCTCATCCGAGCAGGCCTTATGCACAACAGTCTCTCTATGTCAGCCCAGTTCTCCTCAACTGGAAGTTTAAGCTAAACCTCAACATCTTATAATGTAATGGTTGCCTCTTTACTGGGTAGGTGGAACGTATGTGTCTTGAGCCTCCATCTCTCGACAAGTGCCATAATCAGATACCGATCCAACATAATAAATAGGAGCTATACAACTCTCTAGAACTTAGCCTCTAGTATGTAAGGCTTTACCTTAGGATGTATACGAATATCCCTTTCATCCTTACATAATGACATCTTACTATGCTGCACTTATAGTGCATAGGCTGCCTCCTACACAAACATTCAATGAAGGTAGCAAGTAACACATCTTTAATAAGAGACTTGATTGTAAATGATAATGATATTACTCACCCTACCCTCCTAGACAACTTGTGAACAATGACTGGCCTACCTCGTAAGTTTGCATGGATCAATTGGTTCCAGTTCCATCTATCTTGTGAACACATATAAACATGTTTAGCAGACCAAAAAAAAAAAAACTTGTTAATCATTATACTTATGCATGTATTATAATGTGATGCCTACATAGAAAGGGAATATATACTAGTCTTATTAATCTCCAAAAACCTCCTCTTATTATGTCCTTTTCGCCCACATGCGTTGTATCTAGTTTTGTCTGATTGCTCTCGAATGTCCATCTCCATCTGATATCGCTTATGCCTAGGTTTACCTTTCTTTCGTAGTAAGTCATTGTTCGAGTGGAGATAAGGGGAGCTAATTTGCAGCTAGTTCAACTGGTCACCAATCGGGTAGAAATGAGCTTGGTAACAACTTATTTGGTTTCCTCACTTATACTATGGCCTTATTACCTATTTGCAATCTACCCTCATATACACTATAACACATGCATGGAAGCAAGGGATCCTATATATTTGCCACTTTTGAAAAATATAATACGGCCCCTGAAGTCAACTATACGTGTCTTTCCTCCTCCCTTTAATCTTGTCCTCATCATTCAGCTAGCAGTTAAAATCTCAAAAATACCACTATGGAAGCTAAATGAAATGACTTTATGTGCATTTGCCCATCCCCCTCCAAGTTTCATACATCTTTAGAGCGTAATCAGTATAGGTCTTGCCAGAATCGATTGCTTCCTTGGAGTCCTTATGTCTCTTCTCTCAATAGGCGATACAATTATAAAATATCTTCTTCACTAATGCAGTGATGGGTAATCAACGCGCTAATTTCAAAACGGAGTTATAACTCTCGACAATGTTTGATGTCATGTATTCAAAACGGTAACATCCATCATATGCAAGAGTCTACCTATCCAAATCAACATTGTCAAATCACACACGAGCGTCCTCCTTAGCTTGGGTTAATTTTTCCGTGAAACATTCCAATTTCCTTTGTTATTCTTAAACACTTGCAAAATATACAAGTTTCTTGCACAATTGGTCTTTGTGAACCTTGTTAAAGTTACTAATAACATACCACAACAATATCTCCAAACTGTAAATGGTGGCTACTAACCTATTGATGGTTCCTTGTACGTAGAATCAATATCGGATGCCTTGTCGGATAAAAGATATAAGGTTTCCCCCTTTTGGTTGACTACATGCACTTTCAGCTTTCGTACCTAGGTTTCTGCAGATTTTGTATCAACAAAAGCAAATGCTAATGGAACTATTGAATTGCCTTTATCCATGCTACAAGCTACCAACAAGTTATGCTTATACTTTCCATATAAGAATGTGTCATCGACACATGCAATAGGTCAATAGTATTTGAAGGCTTCTATACATGGCCTAAATGTTTAGAAAACCTACTTGAACTAGGATTAACCTTACTTTAGCGAACTACTCCAGCCCCAATCTACTTGTATCCTTAGGTTGCTTAACTTTATTATATTTAATAGTCTCGATAACTCATTATACGACTTCTCCCAGTTACGATATACCATCTCAACAACCTTTCGCTTGGCTTTGAAAACCCTTATATTACTTACTGTGTACCTATACATAGTTTGCACGTTAATTGCAAGATCGGGTATCTTAACATCAGGGTTGTTTCGTATACTATTGGTAAATAGTGTAGCCATTATGTTGCTGTTGAGCTGAAGATGATCTTGGTTCACCATCAGGTTTACATAAGTGTGCAAACTCTCTATAATTGTTATTTTGAAAAAACTCTCTACTTTCTTTAAACAAGCTCGTAGTCTCCACTTACAAGCTTATTTTTTCTTCTTACAGCAGACCGTGGATACAGTTGATTTCAAAATATCCACATGTATATCACAATGGTTCCTTAAGTGGAACAACTTCACCGCATCTATGAGATCGTTCTTCCTATTGAAATGCATACTGACACTTAATTCATCGGAATTGTTGATGTTGCTGTTCATTTCATTAACATCTCTCTCAAATGTTACGTAACCATTGCCATTGTATCGACTATTGTAAAATAGTGTAGGATCTCTCACATATTTGTTTACCGGTCCATTTATTGGCAAAAAGTCCTAAAATTACCTGCTGGACAATACTTCACCAGTACAGCGATGGAGCTTACTCAAGTAGTCTCTGCAAAATGGCTGGATTGGCACTCTACTCCCAACAACATATGGTTTCACCTGGGCTTCTCCTAAATCCTAGCGTGGTCATTTTTGAGGCCAACATCATCCTTATCATCATCTCCATCCTCCCCCATCATCGTCGATATTTATGTCTATGTGTATTCTCTTTATATCAAATCATAAGACTCTTCATGTTCGATAATGGAGCCTAATGCTTTGCCAAGCTGCTCTTCTGTAATATTCATGTGCCCGTACTTAGAGAAATCCATGTATAGCTCATTTGACTAATCCACATTTGTTTGCTCTGCATCGGTTATTATTGAATGCACATTGGGATCTAGAAGGGTTAGATTATCTGGCTCATGCATTTCATGCTCATCTTCGGCACTCGATTCCTCAATGTAAGTTATCTACACTTCCTAAATACTCCATTCCTCTAAAGACTCCGCCATTTTAATGAAATTCTCAACATCCTCATCGTCTCTAATAGCCATCAACTTGTAGACACTCCAGCTTCATGGAAAAAGGGATACTTATGCACGAGTTCAACACCACTTGGGTCAACCCTAGTGCATCTATAAACTTTCTGAATGAAATCAGATAAGTTCGAATCCTTCCTAATTTTCAACTTCTTAATGGGCTCCTTGTCCTATTTTTGGCCCCTAGCTACCCATCACTATATTTTCGTTCACATAGACAATAACTTTCATGTAATCGACTGTTTCTACCCTGATAATGCCATGATTAATCGAATATTTAGATAATAGTAAAAACTTCATCTATACATTAAACAACAACTTTTTAAAATGCACTTAGTTATCTTGTTAAGCTGTATAGCGTACTACCTAGCTTTAACTTTTTAATTCGATCTAACACAATAAAAACATCTAAAAATATATATACACAAAAATTTCCACCTACATTCCAACATTTTTCATATTCACATTCGTATGAGTTATGTACTACAATACACAAAATTTTAAATTTAGACAACATATAATAAATTTTCATGAAATATTAATAATTTACACAACTTATGGTATATTTATGATTATGAAATTTACGTAATTAAGTAACATATTTTTTTCTAAAAAAAAAAATTGCATAATGTTGATTACTTCTAAAATAAAAAAAATCATGCCTATAAGTTACTGATTATTATTTGTTTCAGACATATACTCGTGTTAAGAAATGGTTTAATACTTTAACTATGGGTTTCCTCAATTTTTTCTGTGTTTTGAAAATTTCAAAAATTTATATAAGTAAGAATAAAATCTGGCTGTTTAGATTGGGGTTTATATAAATAGTATAGTGAATACGTATACAGTGCATGCGTCTTCACAATACCATATTCATTTTTTTTTTTTGAAAATGAACCCTTTTCTGTAATATTTTTTAAAAAAGGGCTTATATTCGTATAAAACTCATTAAAATGTACATGTACATATAGAATGCTTATACTTGTATAATAATTAAATAGTATATATATATATATCCATATTTACCAATCATTAACAATAATGAAACTTAAGGACTTCGATAAATTATAGGATATAGGCTTACTTATAGCTAATTTAGTATTCAATAGATCACTACAGGAATCTTTGAAGACTAGATAGCAAGACTGTAACCAAGCAAGTAGGCTTAATTATAGCTGACCAAATATACAAAATATAGTTGTGTATTTCAAAGATAGTTGTTATATTGTACTTATAATTAAGATTCTCATGTACATATGTAATGCATGTGCTTCATTTGTAAAGTCTTATTTGATAGTCAAATTACATGGTTAGAATGTTGCTATGATTCAAATTGCTAGAATGTTGTTAAGTCTCTATAGTAGTCACCAATAATCGGATATTAACATGGCTTGAGCAAACTTTCAATGATACATTATTCATTATAGCCCTTGAATGCATAGGATATGCTACTAAATACCAACCTCAACTAATAGTATGAAGTCACCTTTTCCTAATCTCATTCAAACTAGTAACAAGAGGGAAGGTTATGGTGGGGCTAAAAACGAGGCCCATAAGATCTTTATATGAAGCTAAAGCATCTCCAACATTATATAAGGTTGGGTTTGGTATCGTTTCCCCACCTCCTCAATCAAAATTAAAGTGAGGACTATTTTAAAATCTCTTATTAGACCAAATAATAATGTGAGAATGGCCTATATTATCCTATAATAAGAAATAGTCATCCATTGAACATGATTATGTTGATGTTTCATTTATTAGTTTCCCTAGAATTGTATAACTCAATTTAGCGTTAGACTTTTCCACGGAGTTTATTGCATTTCACGCATGTTCCCATTAGGTGAATTTTATTAAAAATTAACGAAGAATTTCTCCAATTAAGTTGCCGTATGAACTATTAGAATTTTGAAAATATTTCTATTTTGAACTCACCAAAGAAAAAAAAAAATAAAGAAAATTATCTATGGCATTAGTCATTAGATAAAAGATGCATCCCATATTACATGCAATGTGTTTTATTATATGCATGTTATTGCCCATCAAATCTTATAAGAAGTTCGATATATAACGACAGCAAATGAGCAATCCAGGAAAAAAGCAAAAGGACGTGTTTGGTCCCGAAAGGTACATTACCTTGTCAGTCCATGAACCGGAGATTCAAGCAACTAGGGTTACTATTCTAGTTTTTAAGCTAGGGTTTTCGTCAACTTAGTAGGAAAAGGGACTTGACTACTCCTTGGTTGTGTGAAATTTCAACATCAATGAAAACTAATTGTCTGGCTCTAGCTTCAGCACAAGAAAAATAATTTGGTGGATATTACACGTGATGTTCTATTATGATTCATATTAATATTTTATTAATATTTATATATCATATATATATAATATATAGCATATTGCATTTAATCTTTTTTTCCTTAAGCACAGGAAACTTAGTGCTGCTAAACCAGGAATATAAGCATTTTCTGGATTTCAATGGAAACAATGGACGTTTAATCTTTTTTGTTGATATTGAAAAATCATGGACATCTATTTTCCCTTTACAATTTCATTCTAATTAGTTAACCAAAGTATATACTACGGACATATTGATATTTTAAGCATGTTTTCATATTATTTTTCTTTTTCTTTAAATTTTTTTTGGCGAATTTAGCCAGCATTTTCGAAGAAAGATAATTTTTGGATCTATGGGAATTAATCTATTATAAATAGAATAGTGTATTTAGACGATATAATTCCCAACTAGTCTTCTCATTTCACGATCTAGTACTTGAGAACCATATCTGTCAAAAAGAATGTTTGCTTGAGAATAAAATACTAAAACCATTCATTTGATGGGGAGGTATTAATATTCTGAGTAAAACTATTGTATATACATGCTGCTTTATATGTAAAATTAGTTATATACTTTTTAAACATATTGTAGAATAAGATAAGTTGTTTGGTTTACCACATCAAACTATTTCGGCTACTACTTAAGTATTTAATTAGTGACTAGACAAAGAAATTAATTAAGTATTTACTAACATAAGGTTGATAGAATTATGTAGATTAATTTATCAAATAAAAAATATATAGCAAGGATCTTAAATCCGAGACGAGAATGACAAGGAAGGATTGAGAAGGAGAAAAATTCAATGAAGAACAAGTTTACCTTGAGAATCTGTTAGCTGAGATGAGTAGTAGAGGGAGGGGAAGAGGAAAATATGTCATCAATGGGAGGGAGGAACTTCATCTATGGGGGAACCAGAGGAAAGAGAGAACGTTTTAGTTATTATGGAACAGAACCTAAGGTCTAAATCACAAAAGTACGCATGTGTTTGAAAATCTAAATAGATATATAGATACATATATAAGATCAAAATGCTATGTCTATCTAGCAGATCCCACTAACTGAGCGAGCATTTAAATATCTGTCCTCCATTTAGTCGTGAGGTATTAAGTCCTAATGAATTGAAGACCATATTGACTGGTCTTTTATCTTTCAAACAAAGGTATATCCTATATAGTAAAATAATTTAAATGATATTTTTATATTATATTTGGTATATGAGAATGGCCTGAATACAATAGCAATTTTTTCTGTGTTTGGATATATAATTTTAAGGGGGATTTTGATTTTATCTTTAAAAGAGACAGAATCATCATATTATTTTATTTTATTCCATTCTATTTTGTTTTATTTCATTCTATTTCGACTAATTTTTGTGTATCAAATGTGATATTAATTTCTTATCTTTTTTCTACTTTACCACCTACTTTGATTTCACAAGAAAATAAATATAATATTTTAAGTGCAGAAACTAAAATCTCATATGATTCTACTTTTAGAGTTCCTCCCTCTCTTCCTTACCATACCTTTTGTTTACAATAAGGATGACTTAGGGTTAATTCTTATATTTATATTATATGATCAGTCAAATATCTTTATCTCTTGTTTATAGCTTCCCTCCTTTTTTTCAAAATATTCTTTTAACACACTTTAATATTGATCTCTTTGTAAATATATATTTGGGATAATTTCATTATTTATATTTCAATTTTATCACTTTTTATAATTATATATTTAAAGTTTTGATTTGTCTAACTATACACTCAACTAAAAAAAATAGTTGATATAATTTACACTTTAATTAATTTCAATCCATACTATTAGTTTAATCAGTACGATCAGCCAACGAAACGACTGTCTATAACCTTAGAGGTCATGTTATAGCCTTTGGGATGTTACTCGACCCCCTTAGGGTTGTGAGTGGTCACCTATGGTTATTAGGGAGTTTCGCGACTCACATTTTTTAAGCAGGTTCGAACTACAAAGAATGGTTAGCAATTACTTATGAGGGGTTTTATGAGTCCTTAAACCGTAGATGACCACCCTATTGTTTGACTACGTTGACTAGATTAATGGTGTAAATTTAATTAAGTAAGGTGTAGGTGGTAATAACAAAATTAGTGTATTATTAAATAAATCGAAACTTTAGATGTATAATTATAAAAGTGGTAAAGTTAAAATATAAATTGTGATATTGACCCGATATATTTTACACAAATATTTTTTATCTTTTCGATCATCCCCATTTATCAACACCATTAATTGTAATACCTTTGTTGCTACTTATATCATGAATAAAGTTTTCCTCTCAATTCGTTTGGGTTTTTCAAATTAACTCGATCTTGTTATTTTACTCGTTATAAAATTGGGACAATATCGAAATTATTTGTCTAAAGGTTGGATTATTATTATTTTTTAATAATTTTTCAGATAAAAAGTTGTTGAATGTCATATACAGTGAAATTTTTATTTATCAAGTTTATTACCTTATCTAAAGTTTTTTATTTATTTATTTATTTATTTTATATATATATAAGGACCTTACCTAAAATTGTATTCTTGGCTAATCATTAATTGCCATATTCATCTATTTAAATATATCAATGGCCGTACCTTTTGACAAGTCAATATATTCAACAACTTCAAATCTTAGGTGTAAGATTTAATAATCGAAAATTTCATTAGAAATGATATTTAGCAACAAATTTTTCAAAGTATTAATTGTGATATTATTGCCAAGTCCAGTCAGATGAATTTTCTGCATTCTCTTGCAATTCCCTTGGCCTCGTCTATAGCAAAATAAATGAAGGGATCAAGGTGTTTCGTGATAAAAAACCAACTAGGAATTTTGAAAAGAACAAATTAATTCAGAGGAATAAACAACATTGTCGGCTCACGATCGCTGCTGTACCTTTTTCATTCCCTGATTTTGTCGACGGTGAAAGCTGTCGTCGGTGGCCCCATTACATGTGCTACATATTATATATATATATATATATATATATCATTTATGGGGTTACATACATCTTCACCTTTTCGACAGCTTTTGAATTTGTCGCTAATATCAATCAACAATTACACCACAAAAATTAAAAATTGAACTTGAATTCTGTCCGACTGAGATTTAAAGGGACAGAAGCAGTTTACGGATGGTAGAGTAAATTATGCATGTAAAGGTGTGGTAACGTTGATTATTGATGACATCTTATAAGAGTTTGAGCTTGATTTAGAGTTTTAAATTGAGTATAATTTTTTTTAACTCGATTTACAATGGAATGTAATAATCTTAAATTCTAATTTAATTAAAATCGATTATGATTGATTTCTCTAAAATAAAAGTTTCTTTAAATAACAATAATATTAATAGCAGTAGTAGCGATAGCAATAGTAGTACCAACAACATAAACAATAATAATAAACTTTAAAAACTTGCTTGAATTCTATTAACATCGTATCCTTTCAAGCTCAATGAGGTTTTTGAGCTTATCAAGTTATATATTAAGAAATTTGAATTCAACTCAATAAACTATTGGATTATTTCGAGCTTGAATTGATTATTACTATATCAAACTTGAGAAAATATGGAACTAAATTTAAATAAATATTGAGCCAAGCTTGAGTGAATTGAGTCAAACTTGAATTGATTGCAAGTAAGATTTGGCTCATTTGTATCTAAAAATGTACTTGAAAATTGGATCCAAATAAAGAGGACTGAAAAATTAATGAGTTATGTCTTAATGTTTAAACGGTGTAGAAGCGATATTGCCACTCAATTATCTTTCAACTCTTTTTGTTTTCAGTGGAAATGGTAACTCCATTTCATCATATGAATGAACTAGCATTATGTAATCAATTATATACACAACCGAAAGATTTATCTGATTTTATTGTGGTACGTCCTTCAACAAGTGATTTATGACAGTGATATTACATTATGTCAAATCCCTATGTAAAAATCAAAATTTCACCGTTTAACAATATTTGATTAGCTTAATTAATGGACACATACTTATTTATGAACTTCGTCAAGTAATAAATATACTAGCACATATCATATTTATAAATTTAAAATTATATACGAGATGATTGTTGTGCTAACTTTAATATAGTATTAGAATAGAAGGTCTGGATATGAGTTTCTAAATAGTTATTTTACTCCATTTAACTAAATAATCTAATGCAAGGGTTTTAGTAAAAGTCTTAACTCACATGTATACACACTAAATTTATAAGTACAAAATTTTAAATAAGATGATTGGATATTAATATCAACATATTATTTATTAAGTGAACGATTAAAACCCCATCCTATTGATCATTCTAATGTATACAACGAAATGACAAATTTATTTAAAAAATTATCATATTCAATGGATAATGTACCATCCCTTCTATAAAGCACTCGTCTCTATGACGCATTATTAAATTGATATAATTGTTAATGTATGTAGCCACAATATTATCGCTTAATGCAGTGGTAAAAACTCAAAGGTCATCAATTGCCATAGGAAAATACACAAGATGATAAAATTATCGGAATCATACATATTGGTTACGTCAACATAATATAATCGGTAAAGATGTGATATTAATAGGGTTGTAAAGAAGCTGAGCTACAAGGTCAGGTCAAGTCAAGTTGAGCTTTATCGAAAATTAGAGGTTTGAGCTCGTGTTCATTAACGATTTTGAAGCTCGAGCACATATATCTAAATAAGCCTGTAAACAGGTTTGAAATTGTATATCTAGACGAATCTAAACTCGAGCTTATTAATATAATTAAAAATAAAAAATTAGATTAATATAATATAGGCAACGAGTCTATTAACAAGTCTACTTGCGAGCCAATTTATTAACAATACAAATGAGCTTGCTTTTAAGCCTGCTTGCGAGCTTAAATTTGTAGCTCGAGGTTAGCTCATTTAATTAAACGAACTTTATTTAGAGCTTAAAATCGATTCGTTTATTAATTGAACTTGAGTCGAGCTAAGTTTAAGGTGAGCTAAATTTGAGTAACTCGCGAGTAATTCATCTCATTTACAACCTTAGGTACCAATAAGTTTATTGTAGGAGCCTGCTAAAAGTGAGCAAATAACCATATTGTATAGGTATCGACTCAAACCTTGTTTGATGGGATAGGTTTTGGGTTGATATTGAGAGCATAATGTAGGTTCCATGTATAGATTTTTTGTGACCTGTTCTGATAGGGTGGGATATGAATCGGTGGTCTTTGTACTTGTACCCACAATAGGACCAATACTCTAAAATATAAAGGGTACAGGTTTCAAAATATCTTATATCCACATAACAAATTGTTAAATAATACTAATAAATGAATAATAAATATAACGTGTATTTTTTCACATTTTTGTAATATTTATGTATAGAGATGAAATATGTGATCACTAAGTAATATGTGTTCACTAAATAATATTTTTGTAATATTTACCCATAACATTATTAATTACTTGTGAACAAATTAAAAATTAATATGTGTTCACTAAGTAATATTTATGTATAGAAATAAAATATATATACAAAGTGTCAAAAAAAAGAAGAGTATATAAAGTGAAAAGGATGAAAGCATCATAAACGATTTAATAGATAATACAGACTATATATTAAATAAATATGATATATATATATATATCGATAACATATTGACATATATGAAGTATGCATACGGTAGAAAGATAATAAATTTAAAAACTACTCATTACATTATTATTTATATTAATATTTTATTAATATTTATATATTATATATACAAATAACAGGTCAATCTATTTTTCGGAAAATACCCTTCCTATGTCATATTTCAAGATATTATATTCTCATGCTTTATACCAGAGGATAACAAGTTTTACTTTATCAACGTCAACTGTTCAAATGTACTCTTACAGCTGCCACTTGCCGAACTTAAGAAATCTGCTGCAGCTACAACAACCTCCGATCCATAAAACTGTTCGAGACATCTCTCTCTCTCTCTCTCTTTCACACACACACACACACACAGTCGCCAGTGACTATCAGTACCGGCTTCCTGGCTGTATGGATCGATTTGCATATACGTACGTGAAACTTGTGTTCTTTTTGCAGATTATCTATGCTACATTTGTTTCCAAATTGAGTAGTGGATTCGATGGATGCTGGGGATTCAACATTGTAGGCTTCATCATCAACGTCGAGGGAGAAATCAAGAGGAGGTAGCGGAAGCCACAAGGAAGCAGAGAGGAGACGTAGGCAGCGAATCAATTCCCACCTCTCCATCCTCCGTTCTCTCCTCCCATGCAACACCAAGGTCCGATCGGCTCCCCCACCTTAAGTAACTTTTATGGAAGATATACGTGTCTGTGTATCGTATCTAATCAAAATTTTATGAAGCACACATTACTCTCAGTTTCATTTCCTTTTTTCGTTTATTTTTTCTACTTTTGTTAATTTTTCTATGCTTTTAATCTACTGATAAACTCAGCATTCATACTGATTTGCATGCACAAATAGGGTGGAAAAATAATATAATATTATGACTTCAACACCGTAATGATAAACTTGATTAATTAGTTCAATTGGGATAAATGTTGGTGGGAGAAAAAAAATAAAAAAAAAAAGGATAGATGTTGTAATGTCAACTGATTATTTACAACTACTTATGAATTAAAATTTGCGTAATTCAGCATAAAATTGCAGTTATTATTATTGTTAGGCTAAATTATGAATACGACTCTAATGTTTGCTTAACGATTCGTTTACTTCTTCTGTCTTTGAAATTAAACATTAGGATACCATCTATATTTTCAAAAAATAATTAAAGTTCAAAAACACATAAACTTAAGGGTTATAAGAGTCTCAAAGCAATTCTTTGGGAATTGGATGTCTAAATGTTCATTTCCAAAGAGAGGGAAATAAGCAGATGGAGTAAGTATGTATAAAGGAATATTTATTATTATTATTATTTCTACTGAAAATCTCATGTAAGTGAATAAGTTGATGGATATAGTTAGAGTGGAGGTAGTTAATTAATTGCTAGATAGATGTATCAAATTACGTATATCATCAATTTGTGTCAAACATATAAGATCTTGATTTTGATCTTAGTATCATACATATAAATATATGTAGGAAGGAATTAACAGATAATATACATCGCATGTATACGTGTAAATTGTATCAATCATATCCGAACGTATGATAGTGGTAAAAGATAGTTTTTAAAAAAACTACCATGCATATTGATGATTAACACGTGGTGAAAAATATTCATTAAATCATTTTTTCCAAATACATCGATGTTATGCAATAACAAGTGTAACGCCTGTTTGTGTTTTGATTTTAATAAAAAGATCAAAGATTTGTTAGGAAACTCTGACGAAACATTAGAGATTTAAGGTTTTCATACTTTTGTTTTATTAAAATTATATAAGATGTTTTTTTTCCCCAAATAATATTATATGGCGGTTATTATGTTAATTGGATTTTTCCTTAAAAATTGTTGCTCATAATTCAAGAATTTATGTTAATTGTGTTGCGTTCCTGGAATGCCGACCGACAAGGCGTCATTACTGGCGGAAGTGGTCCATCATTTGAATGAGCTGAGGAAGAAAGCCGCTGACGTAGCACGGCAGCCTACAGGGAGTGAATCAGAAGATGCTGCCTTACTTTTCCCACGCGAATTAGACGAGGCCACTTTTAGTCAAGATTGGGAGATGGTTAAGATAGGATCCGGATTCCTGAAAGCTACTCTGTGTTGTGAGGATCGACCCAGTTTGAACCGAGATTTGACTCGGGTCATTTGAGCTTTTCAAGCTCGGGTTGAGATGTTGACGGTGGTTGGCAGGACTACGAGTGTGCTAGTCATGAAATGGACGGTGGAGATAATCAGCTTGCGGGCCAAAAAAGAGTTCTAAAGGCAGGATAAGTTTTATATAAATACGGTTTCTTTTTTGAAAAAATAATATAGAAGATGACTTAGAAAAAGTATTCTCAATATAACATTGAACACTTCCTATTATTTTTTATACTGCGTCTTTACTGAAATTTTGAATAAACTATGCGTCTTCATTGTACTAAAGGTACATATAGTGCTTTTGCCTTCCACGGACCAAGTATATATCAACATTTCCATACGGCCTATTCTCATTTTCACTTTTGTCACAATTTAGAACATTGAAAACGCAGAGGAAACACAAGGTTGAAGTACTTATCCATTATTTTTCTTTTTTTTTTTGTTAGTAAATGTCTAAAAACTGGTAATAATCTACACTTTGCATCGTTTTATTTTATTTTATTTTTTGAAAAAATTGATGATATGTTTACTTATACTGAGTAGTCATGCATGAACCCTAGGTTTTCCAATTTATTTACATTTCATGGAGATTTGTTATATTATGTGTAGATTAAGGTTTTTATGTTGTTTGATAGACAAGTTGTATAAATATGGATATGGAAAATGTTAGTATACATTTTGAACTTCTTGTATTTTTGGATGCTTGCAATGTGTTTGGTAGAATTTATGAGAGAAGTTAGGTAGTATACAATGCAGTTTAACGAGATGAAGTTATGCAACTTGTGAAGTTGTTGCTTGGTGTGTCATTGAAGTTTTTTATTTGATCTAAATTGTCGTTGAAGTATATGTGAATGGAAACATTGTGATAGGTAACTTAAGGCTAGAGTATGATAAGGAGCTCGTTAAGAAGTTGAAGATTAAAAAGAATGCGAACTTCTCTCATTTCTTTTAGAGGATTTGTGGAGGTGCTGGAGTTGACTCGAGTGGAGTTGAAATTGTGCATAGATATCTTTTTTTTTTTTTCATGATGCTAGAGTTATTTATAAGTTGATGATCATTAGAGATAATGAGGATGTTGAAAATTTTATCGAGATGACCGAGTCTTTTGGACAACGGAGTATCTAGGAAGTATACATAAGGCAAAGTAGGGAACTGAGTACTCGGGTTGAGCATGAAATATAACAATGAAACAATCAGACATTTCTTGACACCCCATATGCAATCTACGATGATTAGTATAGAGTAAGCAAATGAGAATATGTCAAATAAACTATACATGGATTTCATTGATTATGGGTATGTCAATATCACAAAGGAGCAGCTTGATGAAATATTAGGTCTTATTATCAAACATGAAAGTCTTATGATTCATATGTTGAGAGAACACACATGGACATAAATATCGACGATGAAGGATAAGAGGATATAGCTGGAGATGATGATGGGGATTATGTTGGACTTGAAGATAACGATGGTAAGGATCATGAGGTATTGGGAGAACCATAGGTGGGACCAAATGTTGTTGCCAATAATGTGTCGATCCGGCTTCCTCACGAAGTCGGCCTAAGCAGGCCCCGTTATCTCTCACGTATACCAATTCCCACTAGTCAATTAGAGGAGCCTCTACAATTAAATGAACCAGTGGATAAGCTTATGAGAGATCCTATTCCACTCCACAACAATCAATACAACGACAGTAGGTACATGATGTTTGGGCGGGACGTTAACGAAATATGTAGTAACATCAACACATCTAATGACTTGAGTGTAGACATGGAATTTAACACCAAGAAGGATCTCATAAATGCAATGAAGTCGTTTCAAATAAGGAGCTACTGCGATTTCTATGTTGAGGCATCGAAGCCTACGATGTGTACGATCTATTGTAGGAAGAAAAAACAAGGTTACAAGTAGAGGTTACGGTATGTTTGAAAAAGTAGAGAGACATTTCAAAATCACCATTCTAGAGGGACTGCATACTCGTGTAAATTTGACGATGAATCAAGATCACCTTCAAATTGACAGCATTATCATGGTAAGGCTATTCATCAATAGTATACGAAATAACCCTGATTTGAAGATGCCCGATCTTGCAGCAAATGTGCAAAATATGTACCGATATACTGTAAGTAATAGGATGGTTTTTAAGGCTAAGAGTAAGGTAGTTGAGATGGTATATGGTAACTGGGAGAAGTCATACAATGAGCCACTGAGACTATTGAATGCAATGAAAGTAAGCAATTTGGGGATATAGGTGGATTAAGGGTGAAGCATTTCGTCAGGCCTAAGTGAGTCTTAGTTTAAGTGGGTTTTCTAAACATTCGAGCCATATGTGAAAGCCTTTAAATATTGTCAACCTCTGGTTTATATCGATGGCACTTTCTTATACGTCAAGTATAGCCATAAGTTTTTGGTGGCATGTAGCATAGACGGAGACAATTCAATAGTTTTTTGTGCTTTTACACTAGTTGATACAAAATTGGTAGAAACTTGGAGGCAGTTCCTTTGGAAACTTAAAATCCATGTAGTTGGCTAGAAGGAGGAAGCCTTATGTCTTATCTTCAATTGAGTATCCAGCATCGATTCGACATACAAGGAACCATCAGCCTCTATTTGCAGTTTGGAAATACTACCTGCGACATGTTGCAAGCAACTTCAACATAGCTCACAAAAACCAATTATAGAAGAAACTTATGTGGTTTGCAAGTGTTGAAGCATAGGAAAGGAAATTTAAAGGCTTCATGGAGCAATTGGGATGAGTTAAAGAGGATGTTACCGAGTGATTTAAGAACATGGACTTGGACAGGTGGACACTTGCATATGATGAGTATTATCGTTTTGGATATATGACATTAAATATTATTGAGAGTTATAAATCATTTTTGAAATTGGCGCGTAGATTACTCGTCACTATATTAGTCAAGAAGATAGTTTACAATTATGATACCTCTTGGGAGGAGAGACATAAGGATATACAAAAGTTTTGAGGACAAAATTTTTTCGAAAAGGGGTGGAAATCTAAGCCCTATAATGAGAAGTTTGGATTCAATATGTAAAATTTAGGGCAATTGGATAAAGTGTCTGATCAAGCCTAAATTATATGTCAAAGCTAGAAATACTAGTAAAAGTAACCATATAAGTTTGAATTTAAGAAAATAAATAATAAAATAATAGAATATTATAATATTAAATCATAAGTCTATTACCCGTTATTTATCAGAAATGCGTAAAATGAATTCTGATAACTAACGAGTTACTAGAGATAAATTATATACATACTAAAAATTATAGAATAATATAAATAATATTTAGGAATATTTACTTGTACTCCATATGTATCTACGTGTAGGTAAAAATACGTGAAATTTACTTAAAATACCTGAAATATACCAAATTAATATTAAATAATTAAGGAAAATTACAAAAAAATCAAGGAAAAATTAGAGAAAGCAAGGATTTTTCTAGAATCAGGTCATGGCATATTGGGTTTAAGGAAAAAAAAAACAATCAATTTAAGACAAATAGAAGCAAAATTGGAAGAGGATAAGGCCATTTATTAACTAAAAATTGAAAGAAGAAAAAGTAAGGCAGCCTTATAAATACTCTAAACCCATTTGGAACTCATTTTGATTTGTTTGGAGTTTAAGAAAAATTGAGAGAACTTAGAAAGAAAGGATTAGGGTTTTTTACAAAAAATAGAAAAAAAAATCTATACAATTAAGGCATGTAGAGCAAACTCACGACTCACAGCCACTTAGAATTGAATCGTTGCCACCACCACCACACCCTATCCCCACCGCCTAAGGTTACCGATACCCCTAGGATCACTATCAATGGTTGGAAGTCCATCGATCAAGTAAGTCAAATTCAAACTCGATTTTAGGGGACTTAATTATTTGATCACCTTAAACTGAACTTAATTATAATCGACCTAAATACCTTAATTAGACATACATTGTAACCCTTTAGGGGACTGTTAAGATTCTCCAACCAAACACAGGCACCTTCAAAAAAGATAGCGTTAGATAGCATAATGGCCTTTTCTTTATCCTTAGTTGAACTAAGTAACAGGAAAGAAAATCGCGGTAAGGATGAGCGTAATGGTTCAAAGGATAGTCATGGGGGGAGCGGTGTCTTTATTGCATAAACTTGGGTTTAGTTGTGAGCTATTGCATAAACATAAAAACTCTTCAGCCTGGATTAGAGCGGATGAAATTATTATGATTTCTCAACGAACTAAACCTCGTTATGTGATGGCATTTGCATGTTCCATTGCATATAATTAATTGTTTGAAAACCCTATTTATGTTTGTTGTGCATCCTTAAGTCTCTATCCTAATTTATTGAGCTGTTTATTGTTTATACCCTTATAGATTTTCTTGTAGGTACTGACTGATATGCTGTACTATTACTCTCTTGACTTTAGTATCTTTTTGAAGTGCTAAGCTATGGGGGAGTGAGAATCAAGCTGGTTAATGTAATCGAGTCTTCTAGAGTTTTGTTGGTAACTCTTAAGTTTTTGGACCAATTATGTAATACATAATATGATACTTATTAGACTACCCTAGTATATAGAATTTCTTGAGAATGTAGAATGGTATGAGTATCTTAGTGTAAATATGACTTAAAGTTTTTAGTTATATATAAAAATTTAATCTTTAATTATGAATGACTGTTTACTTCAAAGCCAAGAATCGTAGATGCCTTATATAAATTGAATTTATGATAAGGAGTGTAAGGTCAGTTACTATTATAAGTTGGTTTATACAACAAGATGTTGCGACTTCGCCGTTTCGGGGCGTAATAGTTCTCGGTTGGTGTCAGAGCGTAGTTTTAGTAAACTCACTTTGAAGTGTCATAATTAATGGACATAGAGAACATAGGACTATATTGAGAGTAGGTAATATTAAGTGAGTGATAAAAGATTATATTAAGCATGCTACGGTAGAAGTAAGTATAATATTTAGTGTATTAAATATTAATTGATCTTAAGTTTAATTTCAGGATCATAGGGGAGAGTTAATAGTTAGTTGGGTACGATTTGGTTGGAATGGAGAGGAGTCCCTTATTGAGTATAGGGTTAAGATGTAGAGGTTGTTATTAGAGTAAGCTAATTGGAACATATTGAAGACGGTTGATGAGATTATTAATAAATTTCATGATAGAATGTGTTATAGCTACCAAGATCAGTAGGCATGGATGGAGATGGATCTAGGGCCTCAATACAATAGATATATTGCTATAACGGCCTTTGAGTAGAGATGGCTAGATAGAGAGGGGATTTTATCCTTGATGATGCCCTTCAGATACTTTCCCACTAGGTTAGAAGAAGGGAAGCCTTACCTAGCTAGCATCATGCATATTCTTGCTGGCGTACCACACATTCCTAGACATTATCCACTAGGAATTATTGATTAGTTTCCTCGTTTTCCAAAGCCCACTGAAGTAGTCATAGAAATACCTATGGAACCACATGAACCTAACCCAGAGCCTATGATGCAAGAACCATTACAAGAGAATCCACTACCCATAGAGCCATAAGAAGCAGCTTATTTAAATATAGAGAGTACTCATCAAGAGAATGGGGCTGATATTGAGGAGGAAGAACCTGAAGAAGTAGAACTTAAGGGAATAGGAAATGGTGATGCCATTGAGTTTGAAGATGATGAGGTATGGGAAGTGATTGTGATTCTTGAGAGCCCAGAGGTAATATCAATAAGTTCTAAGTCTTCAAGTGAGGAGGAAGGTAACATAGTAAGTGGACATGTAGAGTGGGTTCCCTTTGATCAAGTAGCTTCTATAGATAACTCCAACAAGGATTAGATATAGTTGGCTGACTTGTTTAGTTAGATCTTTAGGTATGATCCGGTTATAATTTTGGATAAAAACGATGTATCTTTTGATATATTTTCTGACTTTTGATATATTTTGTAGCTTTTAGATCAAGTTTAGATGTTGTAAAAGAGTCTCATGTAATCTTTTGTATTGTATAGTTGTAAATATCGAGTCTTTACTAGATTATATAAGTAATAATGTAATCGAGTTGTAAATCTTATGTATGTATTCAAAGGTTTATCGAGTTGCATCCTTTTGTTCTCGAAGCTGTAATCAACTACAATGACGTAAAGCAAGAACCAAGTTAATAGTAAAAGTTATACTCATTTTTGTATACTAATTAGAAAGATGTTGTTATCACTATTTTATATAAGTACAATTTACAGGAATTTAACAGTTTTTGAAAAATTTATAAAACTAAGGAATTGGATAACTTATAAATAGATATGTATGCAAGTTTATAAGTTATAATTACTAAGCGAGTATTGCTGAAGTTGGAAATGGGAGTCGTAATGCAAGAACCGAGGGAAATCAAAACCCTCCACTACGAGTACCATCACCCTCAAGGGAACAAATCAAACAAGATATACCCTTACCGCTACTATTGCCACTACAAGAGGGAATACCAATTGAGCAATTACTTGCCAGTATGCATATGATAATGAGGTAACAAGGAATGTTGATTCAGCATCTTATAACTAGTGGTAATATGGGAAATAGAGGGCTACCGGTAGCTAAATAAAGTATAGAATGACCACAAGAGGTAAATAAGCTTTCTAAGTTTATAAAAGCAAATTGTTACTTTAAGAGAGAAATGGGTAAGTCAGCTTTAGCTGATGATTGGCTAGCCTAGATTGAATAAAGTTTTGAGGCTTTTAGTGTCCTTGAATCCTAAAAGTTATCATATGGCACCTTTATGTTAAAGTTAGCTGCTCGAGTTTAGTAGGATTCGAAAGTAAGATAATTATGAAATAATATTACCTAACAGAGGTTTAATGAAGAATTTAAGAAAGAATACTTCCCTTATAATGTCCAAAACAAGATAGTGAGAGATTTATTTGAACTTAAGAAGGGGGGTATGAGTGTGATACGATATGAAACTGAGTTTAATAAACTATTGCAATATGCACTTAACTCATATAGAGATAATGTTGAATTAAAGAAGGATTTGTTCCTTATGGGGTTTAACCCAACAATGTGTTGTAAGTTAGAAGACTTTGGTTTCTCTACTTACAATGAAGTGGTAGATAAAGCGGGACAACTAGAAAATTATAGTATAAGAATGCAAGCAATGTGGAGTCAAAAGATCAACAAGGGTTATCGACCTAGTTCATCATTTAAGAGATCATATCTTAGTGGAACTAGTAGTTCTAAAAAAAAGAGAAGGAAGTCGGAAACTTTAGCTAGTAGCTCCACATAGTTAGTACCTGGTTTAAGTTTTTATGATAAGGATGGTAATGTTAAGTGCTGGAAATACGATGCAAATCATTTTTTGAGAAACCGTACTCAGCTTAAAGGAAAATGTTTTATATGTGGAGATTAGAACCAAATGCTGCGAACGTACGCTATAATGAAACTTGGGAAGTGTAACAAATATGGTAGAAATGTGCATTTCTCTAGATATTGTCTACAATTTAGACCAGGAGTTAAGAGGACTAGAGGTTTTGATAACACGACTGCACTTGCTTTTTACCATGGAGGATATGGGAAATGAGGAAGATGGAGATTTTATGAATTGGATGAAGGAGTACTACCATGACGATCTTGAGGAGATTATGGGAGTTGAAGAAGAAAACGATGAAGGACTTATGACAAGTACATATTTAGACAATTTATTTTGATGATAATTTAAATGCAAGTTAAATTGAAGTGTTTAAATTTTGAGATTTATGAATGCAAGTTTAGTTAGTAATCATGGTATTAGTATATTCCAAGAAATGTGCTTATAAATGGACAACCTGATTTTGCATTATTCGATACTTGTGCATCTAATTCCTTTGCAAGTCAAAAATTTGTAAACGAGAAGGAGACTAGTATGGTCAAGATTAAAACAACTTATAGAGTTAGAACTCCTACTAAAGAGAAGGTAATGACTTGAGAAGTGGTAGCTGATGGTAAAATTAAGATTCAAGAGAAGGAATACCCTATAAGTCTTATAATATTACCTTTATAAGGTCATGATGTAATAGTGGGAATAAATTGGTGGAAGCAAATTGAACTTAGCAATGGTGGAGATATGTGATGGATTATATGAAACAAAGGTAGAAGAGAATGATTAGAGATTTTGTTGGGTGTTTTCCATGGAAGTAAAGAAAGACGCACTAAAAGTAGCGGATATATCGGTAGTGTGTAAATTTTCAGATGTATTTCCAAAGGATTTATCATGTTTAGCTCCACATCAAAGGTTGGACTTCACTATTGAGTTAGTTCTTGGAACCGAGCCTACTTTTAAAGCTCCATATTGAATGTCACCCATGGAACTTCAAGAGCTATTAAATAAGGAATTTATTCATCTAAGTGTTTCACCATAGGGAGCATCGATATTATTTGTGAAGAAGAAAGATGGTACCATGAGATTGTGCATAAACTACCGAGAAATAAATAAGGTTAACATTAAGAATTACCTTGCATTGATGATTTTTTTGGTCAGCTACAAGGTGCAACTATATTTTCTAAAATTGATTTAAAATTGGGATATCATCAATTATGAGTTAAGTAAGAGGATGTACCTAAAACTGCATTCAGAACACGATATGGCCATCATGAATTTTTAATAATGCCATTTGGTTTGACAAATGCCTCAGCTATGTTCATGGACTTAATGAATTGCATATATCAATCATAGTTAGATAAATTTGTCGTGGTGTTTATTGATGATATTTTGATCTATTCGAAAACTAAGGAGAAACATATAGAGCATTTACGGTTAGCATTACAAAAACTAAGAGAAAATAAATTGTATGCCAAGTTAAGTAAATTTGATTTTTAGCTAGATAAAATTTCTTTCGTGGGTCATATTGTATCTAGTGAAGGAATCTCTATAGACCTTGATAAGGTGAAAGTAGTAATGGATTGGAAGCAACAAACCATTGTTTTAGAGATGAGGAGTTTTCTAGGTATGATTAGATACTATCAACAATTTATAAAATATTTTTCTAAAATTTCCAAACCCTTGACTCGAATGACTTATAAGGATGTAAAATTTGAATGGGTGAGGATTGTGAGTTAAGTTTTTAGGAGTTAAAGAAATGACTGGTTATAGCACCAGTATTAATATTACCTAATCCAAATAAACCTTATAATGTATATAGTGATGCTTCTTAGAATGGATTAGATTGTATACTGACACAGGGTAGAAGAGTTGTTGCATATACATCTAGACAATTAAGGTTACATGAAAGAAATTATCCAACCCAAGATTTAGAGTCAACAACTATAGTGTTTACTTTAAAGATTTGGAGACACTATTTATATAGAAAATGGTGTGAAATATACACTAATCACAAGAGTTTCAAATATTTCTTTACTTAGAAGGAGTTGAATTTAAGACAAAAGTGATGGTTGGAACTGATTAAGGATTATGATTTAAATGTAAATTATCACCTTAGAAAAACCAATTTTGTGGTAGATGCTGTCACGCCCCGAAGCGGCAGAGTCGTAACAGCCCCACCGTGTAAACCATCCTAAGATAGAAGTTGGCCTTATAACCGCTATCTTAGACCTGATCTACATAAGGCGTCCACAACTAACCCGCTTTGAAGTAGACAGTTTATAATTTAAATAAATCATTTACCTATAAAAGTGAGGAATTATATATATGTTATAATTCAGTTATTGCAGTTAAAGTTTACAATATTTCTCTATAGTATTTTTCTATATCATTACATCATTCGGAAATGAAAAATAATAAAAACTTAGACCTTAAAAATATGTGTTTATTCTTCAATATTTTTCCTCACTCCCCAGGATCCAGCAGTTACTAGCTTCAGAGTAGTTGTTTGCCGCTTCTTAGCCAGCACCTGCACAACGTCTATAGGGATGTGAGCAACCACAGCTCAGTAAGCAGGGATGGATGACTTAAAACTATACCAGAAACACAACAAGGTTTTCAATCACTTATTAGATGCAATGCATGTGCAAGCAAATGCTATCACACGACGTTGTCCGGCCCGTCGTGAGATTAGAGAAATTGCGCCTGCTCTAATCCGGGTTGAGGAGTTGCCGTTAATGCAACAGCTCACGACTAAACCCAGGCTTGTGTAATGGAGACGTTGCTCCTCTCGCGACTACCTTCGAACCACTGTCTTCACCCTCGCCGCGACTTCCTCTCCTGTCACTTAGTTCGACTGAGGATGAAAAATGGACCATTTTGCAATCCTGCGCTATCCCTTCAGAAGGGGTCAGTATTTGGCCGGAGAGTCCTAAGTTCCCCTAACGGGTTACCATGCATATTCGATTATGATTACTGGTCGGATATTTGATTAAGTCCAGTTTAAGGTGATCAATCTTTTCATACAATTTATACAATATATGCCAAAACAACAAACAGAATCATAACATCACCCATAATCAAGCACATGCACACATTTAACTATCTAACAAGCACAACCAAGCATAATCTTAAGCCTCCAAAATACAACATCGTTTTAATCCCAACTTACCTCGACTCCTCGCTCATTCACTCGAGGTCCAATTTGATCAGGCCACCGCCGATCATCCCTATAACACAAACGTGATTTCAGCTTTTCATATAACTATTATAGGTTCATTTTATCCTATAACACTTATTGTTACATTTGTTTAGGGTTTAACATGCCTAATTATCTAGGTCTTACGTCTTTTACAATTATTTAGGTTTGGGGTTAGGTTCGGGTTCGATTTTCGCATCGATTTCTAAATTAGGTTCTAGTTCGATTTCTAAGTAGTGTTTTATACTCTAACCCTAGAAATTCGTTTCAACTACCCGATCTCTTAAATACCATCATTACCCCTAGTCTGTATTTTATTTCACCCGATACACTTATATCCTTATTAGTGTACCGAATTTACTCCTAATGTGAGAAATTTTTACATTTTTCATATAATTACATAAATTCAAATTTCATATCAGATTTATTGTACATTTTTATTATTATCACAATATCAATTTTTATTATAATATTTCCTATTTATTATATTTCCAATAATTACCTATTATGTATTATTACCTTTTATGTATATATTACACTTCTAATATTTATATCACTCTAATTATCATCTCTAAACATCAATTATCATTTCAAAATGTCTAAATTCATCCTAAATTAGATTTTACTCTTAATTATCCTAATTTACAAAATTAACTTAAAATGTGCTATTTTTCCATACTACTTATTTACTACATAATTAACCTAATAATTACATCTAACACCCTAAATGCTACAAGTATCATTCTCCATCAGATTTCAACATCCCTAAACATCTACTTATTCACTAAGTCTGTAATTAATAATTTAATTACTTAATTAACTCCAAATTACCCAATTTTTCCATCATTTTAGGGCTAAAAATTAACTTAAAAATTTTAAAAATTAATTTTAAAAAAATGGCTTCATAGCACTATTCTATATCACATGAGCATCCTACAGAAAAAAATTGAGCTCCAAACTACACTCCTAAGGTCATTTATTTCTAAACCGAAATGTACTCGATTTTGCATGATTTCTTAAGGACCATATATTACGGGGCATGTTTTCATCAAAATAATATTTTTTTCTACAAACTACATACAAAATATCCCAGATTAACAAAATTCATAATTTTATAATAATATTTACTATTTTTACAAAATTATACAAAATTGGGCTAGAAATCGGACTTCCTGATCTTGGTGAGTCCGGCCACCGCCGGCCGCCGTGGCATTGTCGTCCGGCCTGGGTGCTTCCACCACCGTGTGGTGGTGGTGGCCGTCCACTCTCAGCTCCTCGTCTGGTGTGGGTTCCCTTTGAAAGCCCTAATTGCATAGTTTTTCTAATTTTTTTTTCTGAACCGAATTTTTCTCTCAATTTTCGTCTCTCCCTAATTTTTTTAGATTTCGAACTGTCCAAATGAGTTCCTTAGTTTTTCCTGATATTTATAGGGCTTTAGGGGATTTATTGTGTATTAAATGGGACAAGACAATTGCCTTATTCCTTGATTGTTGGTTTTATGGGATTTATTGTATGTGATTGTGCTTGTAGGTAGTTATATATGCATGTGCTTGTATGTATTTGACTTCGTGCTAAAAATCTGTGTTATGTTTTGGTGATTGTTGCAAATTGAATGGTGTGAAATCGTTTAATCACCCTAAACTGAACTTAATTATAATCGACCCAAATACCCTAACTAGACATGTATTACAACCCTTTAGGGGACTATTAAGACTCTCAAACCAAACACTGATACCTTCAAAAAAGATAGCATAATGCCTTTTCTTTTTCCTTAGTCGAATTAAGTAATAGGAGAGCAGATCGTAGTTAGGATGAAGGCAATGGTTCGAAGGATAGTCATGGGGGGAACGGTGTTTTCATTGCATAAACTTGGGTTTAGTTGTGAGCTATTGCATAAACATGAAAACTCCTTAACTCGGATTAAAGTAGTGAAATTCTTATGATCTCACAACGGATCAGACTACATTGTGTAATGGCATTTATATGTTGCATTACATATAATTAATTGTTTGAAAACCCTGTTTGTGTTTGTTGTGCATTTTTAAGTCTTCATCCTAACATACTGAGCTGTTGGTTGCTTATACCCTTATAGATTTTCTTGCAGGTACTAACTGATATGCCGTGTTATTACTTTCCTAAGGTCAGTATCTTTTTGAAGTACTAAGCTATGGAGGAGTGAGAATCAAGCTAGTTAATGTAATCGAGTTTTTTAGTGTTTTTGTTAGACATCTCTCGTACATTTTAATGATAACAAAAAAGGTTAAAAGCTAATAAATCTTTAAGAATGTAGACTTACAGAAGGATTTTCAGAAACTTTATTTTCGCAAAATTAAGTTGCATTTAGAAGATTATTTAGGAGCTTTGAATGGATTGAAAATAGTGGAAAATCTTCAAAAAGTATTACAGAGGCTTTTATAAGAAGAATTGGCACAACACTTCCAAAGCTTATTCAAAAACTTTAGAAACTAAAGGCTAATATTCTCCATAAGGTTGTTCAGAAAGTAAGTCTAAAAGAGGTTGAAATTAGTTTGAAATTAGTTTAAAATTAGATTCAATTTAATCAAGGCTTAGTTCCACTGGATTGAGTGTATCGGGGAAATATATTCAATCCCATTTCACTTAAGATGGAGTTAAGATCTATGGGGATTATCTTTGAGCGATTTAATTTTTGAAAAATTAAGATAGACACAAACATGGATAAGGATGAAGTTGAGTTGGATTTTTTGGAAATTCAAAATGAACATTATCCAGAAATATCTTATAAGGATTATCTCTTCGTTAAGAAATCTATCTGGTGGTTATGATTTTAAGTATATCTGATCTGAACAAATCAAGGTGAATAGTTTTTCTTTATTTTTTTAAAATCAAAATACCAAGATCTTCTCCCAAAAATATCCAAGGATTATCCTTTGCATTCTAACGGTTGGATAATTATGGATGTGAAGAAAATCTTCAATTTTTTTTACTGTTGGAAAAACTCAATATAAAAGGAAGAAGAATTCAAAACATCATATACAACTCTGAAGAAAAATTATCGATGCACAAAAATTCTTGATCAGTTTTTACCTTCTGAAAAGCTTTAGAAAGTTCTTCAGATACTTCTTCAAAGAGCTGCATTAAATCAAAGTTCTACAACAAGTGTTCTTTCTTTCAAGTGCAAAATTATTTGAGACTTGTATTTTTATTCTTACTTGTAATCTCTATACTTTATTGTAGAGAAAAGATAGTTTATACTCTATAGATCTGTATTAGCCTAGATTGTAGAGAAGCTAGATAGGTAAAGTAGAGTGTGGAAAAGTCATTATGACGAATGCTTGTAATTTGTTTGTAATTTGATTTAGTGGATCGACACCGGTGAAATAGATTAGGTTCCCAGTAGTAGGGCTGAAAGAGAACAGTAAGCAAAAGGCTGAAGCTCTATAAAATATCTACCTGATTTTCTCTTTCCTTACACTCTTTTAATTTGTGTTATTTAACTGTTGTTTAATTGTGTGTTGAAATACCACTGTTCACCAAATTAAGTTATTAAGAGTGGTAATCTTATTTTTGTATCGAAAAATTTTCAAAAATTTAAACATATCAATTCACACCCCTCCCCCGCCCCCCCTCCCCTTCTTGATATCTTATACGGGACCAACAGTTTTGTTAGTAACTCTTAAGTTTTTGGACCAATTATGTAATATGTAATGTGTTACTTATTAGACTACCCTAATATGTAGAACATCCTGGGAATGTAGAACAGTATGAGTATCTTAGTGTAAATACAACTCAAAGTTTTCAGTTATATATATAAATTTAATGTTTAATTATGAATGATTGTTTACTTCAAGCGACGAGTTGTTGATGCAACTATATCTATGATAGGGATTGTGAGGCTAGTCATTATGATAGGTTGGTTTATACAGCGAGTGAGGCAGATTCATGAATGAACACATGAACCTAATATCACGCGTAACCTAGGCCACGAGATGGCTCAAAAAGTACGTGATAGTTGAAGGTTGAGTAGGGGTTCCCATGCACTGATGATGGATATGACAAACTAATGCCTCACATAAGCTCTAGTCACACTTAATATGATGCATAAGTTTGGCTAAAGGGCACTCACTATTAGTCTATGCTCAATAAGCCAGATAAGATCAGTGTATTCTTAGTATGATGATGATGATGATGCGGTTTTTACAATTTGCAAGTATTTATAGTACCCAATTAGAATAAATCATAAATTATAGAAATAGATCCCTACTAGCTAAGCAAAGAGGAGAATAATTCATAGGGGAAGCTTGTAAATGTGCAAAAATAATATCCTTTGTTAGAAAGGATAGTACGGATGTTAGAAAGGACAGCATGCATGTAATCTTGTTCATTATATGGTCTCAATAATACTGTAAGCTAAGCAGGGATGGGCTTTGATAAGGTCTAGTTGGCGTTGGCAGTGGCAGTTTGACAACTCTGATTGTTAGGAATGGATAAGGGTTGGCTCAAGGATGACTCACGTTTGAGTCAGCTTCGGATGGTCCACTCATGACGATTATTAACTTGGCCTCAGTACTGTGGGGATGGCTGTATCCCAATTTGGTGCTTGGACAGGTGTGTTACGGAGGGGTCGATTCGACATGTCAGTTAATCACCTCGGCAATTTCCTGAATGGTGTAAAGAAGGAAGTAGCTCGTTAGGTTACACTAAGGTAAACACTGCTCTTCGATACTTAACTCGCCTTGGACAGCTTGGCAATCCCTCTGAGAAAGCCCTTGAGTTTAGGAGTGCATGATTGGTCCTTGATCCCTATTAGTAAGATTGTTGTGACTTCGCCACTTCGGGTGTAACATATATAAGATGTCATATAATTACAACGACAATCAAATATTTTCCCAATGATAATTTTAATATCAATTTAATTAAGATAAGTTCAATCTCCCCAATCATATCATCCAAGGCCTATCCTTGTTTGAAACCAAGAAATCTTCAACCATCAGCACTAGAGGAATTAAATCATCATATCATTTTAAAAAATATTAACTTGGATTGAAATTAAAGTGAAATCATATTCAATTCAAAATCTATGAATTGAATTTGTGAAACACTCTCATAACTACCTATCTAATGCCACCAACCACCAAACTACGACTACCACTGTTAACCCAAATGCCACCCCAAAGATCCATCAAACGTACCTACAAGACCTAAGCTAGTGGAATACCGGCTTTAACCCCTACCTTAATGTCACGATGGTATTCATGAGTCTTCTTCCGCTCATTTTATTTTATTTTCCTTATTTCATATTTAATCATTAATTAGTATAACTAAATAAAATAAAAGTATTTTCATGAATGAGAAGAAAATTTTGAATAAATGAGTTTTTTAAGAATTGTGTCTTTTTAACTTTTAGTCATTATCAGCCAAAAGAGACAAGAAAATGCTTGATTCAAAGTTTTGATAGTGTATTATTTAAATCTCTCTTCATGTTTCAATTCCTCTTTAGTCAAATTCAAAAAGGAAAATAAAAGGAGCCTTTTTCAATGAAAATGATGAGGTAGGCATTAAGTTTTTCTAGTAATGTGTTTTTTATTTTTTATAATGATAAATATTTTCCTTTGGTATCTAATCATAGGAAGGAAACTTTCACTATCTAATCATGAATAGCAGGTATGTTGGTATTCTTTGGAGCAATTATAAGAATAATAGAACTTTTTTCCTCAAAAAAATAAAAGAAGTGTTTTTAATAAATAAATAATCAAAGTTTTCTAACAAATAATTGTTTGATTGGTTGAAGTTAGATCTTTTAATTAAAAACTTTATTTAAACAACGCTACATTGATAGGAACTTTTTAACAGAGGCCCCTTAAGCTTGTGCAAACCTAACAAGGCTTTTAGCTTAGGATGGCCTCTTTGAAGACTTGGCCCACTTCAGCCCGAGCCCATTAGACATCTTTTCCAACCGCAATAATCACTAACAGCTGGAAGAGTTTAGGTAAGACTAGAGAATTAGTCAACGAACTATTTCTTATATTTATGGACCACATTGGACATCATGGCTCCACTACCAATACTTATGGATGTGGCCACCACCCACTAACTTCTCTCTATCTACTAGCTCCACTCCTCTGTAAATATAAGGCCATCATGCAATGGTATACCACTTAACAATTTATGCACTTGAGCTTACCTTTTATCTTTAAGTACTTTTACACTTGTCAAACATATGCCTAACTTAAGTATAAAAGTGGCTACACCGGACAACACCGCAGTGCCCCCTCATTGTCTTTTGTTTTGCAAGCTTACCTACTTGCATGAAGCACCATCCTTTCCTGAATCAATTTAGGCAAATATGTTGAGACAACATTTGGCGTCATATATGGGAATATGATCCAATTTCTTACTTAAAAACACTAAACACTTTCGCAAACACCACCTTTGACCGACATGTCTCGTATTGACAACCCAAAGAACCACCAATTGGTGAACCAACCTACTAAAAACTAGTTACTATTTAGGGAAACACTTGATCAATGCCTGGAGCGATCAGAGCGCTTACTTAATGAGTTTGTTGTCTAAAACAAGTTGTTCTGTGCTTACCTTGAAGAGGCAGAAAGGTGTACGCTTAGAGCCATCTGCCTAAAGCTTTTGATGCTTACATTGGGCAAAATAACCAACAGTAGTAGTAGGAGAATGGCAGGGATCAATTGCATGATCCCCTAGCATAAGAACAGCTAGCTTGGTTTACGGGCACCTATGACCGTACCTTAGTTGGCAATGAGCAGATGGCTGACTCCCACGGAGCGTTGGCACAATCTGCAATGTGCCGAGCTAATCTGGTAGATAATGCTGACCTTAACAAGCTTTACACAATCGTTAAGAAGCTTAGAGTAACTAGCGACATTAGGTTAGTTACTATCAACAAAACCGCCTTTTGCTAGGGGTGTTCAGAATGAAGTGTTGCCTCCTAATAGTAAGCTTCTTATCCTAGACTAGTACGATGGTACTGGTATTCCTAATGATCACCTCATTCACTTTTGCACCCTTATGAACCTTCATGGTCATGAGAATGCTATTATGTACAAGGGTTTCCCAGTTACATTAAGGAAAGTAGCTTAGATATAGTTTAATCACTTGCCTAAGAACTCCATCGACTCCTTTGACGAGTTGGCGTAGAGATTTAGGCTCTATTTTAGGACTAATAAACCCCTATCCAAGAACACATCATCTTTGTACTTGATAAGGGAGGGCAAGGGGTGAGACTTTGCACAAATATGTAGCCTAGTTTAGTAATGCCATGGTTGAAATCCCTTAACTGGATAGTAGGAGTAGCAGTCCATGCCACATAGCTTGGCATTTGACCTTTGGGAGTTTTCTTTCAATCACTTGCGAAGAGTAAGCTGAAGAACTTGGTTAATTTCTAGAATAAAAACTCAAAATACATAAACCAAGAGGACAATATTCACGCTAGGCGCAACACTGATCTAGAGAGGTTGAGGAAAAAGAAGGATAAGGAAAGATTATTCGTAAAAATTGTGTCATAACCCAGAGGAGGGTTAAGTCGTAGCAGTACCGCCATGTAATATGTGAAGATTCGAGATCAAGCACCATCCTTGATTAGGAGCTTTCAGCATACTACACAAGGCATTTACAACTACGACCTTCTCCCAGTAACTAACATTAAGTAATAACAGAATATATGAATTAAAATTAAATTATCTAAATAATCACCAACATAGCATAGATAAGTGGGAATATTAGGTTTCCCCTAAATTAGTCATATAATACCGGGATAAATCATCATAAGTAGTCTATGCTACTAAACAAACTAAAGATACTTCATAATAGAAAATTAAAGAGAGTTCACATATATATAAACGAATGATCAACTCGAGATCTCAACTTCTTCACATCCTAATCCCAAGCTGGTGCTACTGACCTCAGGCATCTCGCGGCCCAACTCCAGCCACAATTCCTATTGCAATAATAAACTATAGGAGGGTAAGCTCAATTGCTTAGTAAGTAACCTACCTACTCTACAACAAGTAATATCAATCAAGTTATTTAATAAGTGTATGAATGCATGGTCAAACATATGTAATGCAATAGTATATATAGTTTATTGGTAACTATATACAACACGATTTTGATGCCCATCGTTACCTAGGTTAGGAAGTATTTCGGTATGTCAGGATCCAGGTATTTACATCCAATTTGAAGTCTCTTATCATCCTCAGCAGTAGACATGGCACGGCCTCAAGCAGAAGGCGGCACTCCCTAAACCTAAGTAGTTCCCAAACACCATATTATCATATTATAAGATATGATCCCCCGCTCTATTGCACGATGTTGATACTCGTATTATCATATTATAAGATATGATGCATGTTCGATTTAATTAGGGGTCACGTATTTATTAATGTAGTTCACAGGTGACCAGTCAATATATATATATATATATATAGACACTCCAAGATCTTAAGTTCTAATGCAGCAAGCATCTAACATTCATATCAACTTAAGGTATTTTTTCAAATAAGGTCAATCATATCAAACATATACAATTTTCCATTTTCCCCAACATGCAACAATTTCAATTATTGGATATAATTAAGTATTCCGCTAACTATAAGAACAAAAAAGTAAAGTAAGGAGCGGTGTACTCATTCAACCATGATGCTCAGCAATCCCAGTAATCATCTACTATGTCCAAGTCAAACTACCCGTCTCCTGAAGAAGATAATTAAGTTTTATAAGTATTCTATTTGCACCAATTAACTAAGCTTATCTCTTACCATCCCAGAGTTAGTTATTTTCATAGTTTAAGCATATTTTTTTCGTTTTAACTCTGTTTTCGGTGATTTTATAGTTGTTTTCATCGTTTTCGAATGTTCTTTCATTTGGTAAAGTTATTTTTAAGTTTTTAAATCAGTAAGCTTTCATTTTGGGCCCTACAAGGTCATCGGCCTAAGAGGTGCTTTGGGTCACTTTAGGATTTGGGCCTAATGTAGACACCTAATTTTCGTTTCCTTTTATTTTTCAAATTAAATTATAGGGTCCTAAATTAGAAAAAAATTCAAAAAATATATAATTAAAAAAAAGCCCCAAAAAATGAAGAAATTTAGAAAAATAGGAATTCTAGAGAAACATAAGAAAAAAAAGATAAATTTTGAAAAAATAATAAATAATAAATAAATAAAAGATTTTAGAAGATAACATTTTGCTAGATTAAATTTAAGTTTAGAAGTTGGGCCATTGAACCTGGGCTTAGATTTAAATATGGCTCAGGCTAACCGAGTCTAATTGCACATATGGATAAGGCATAGGCCAACGACCTGATGGTGAAGCATATGGACATAATACTAGCATTAAACATGAGGTCTTAGGTTCAAAACTTAGCAAAGGCAGGGAGGCCTTTTTCCTACTTTTTGTTTTTCGTACATCAGAGATTGCCACGTGTCAAGATCTAATTGTGTTACATGTCCTGATACGTGGCATAATCGGATTGGATGACCTTTGCTGATGTAGCCATTGACATGGTAGCCAAATGGCATGTCACGTTAGCCACCATGTGTCAGGTGTGACACGTGGCAGGTCAGGGTTTGTCGAGTCGGCTGACATGGCGTCACGTCAGCACCACATCAGCACTTTCCCTTTTTTTCCTTCGGTTTTCCTTTATTTTCTCCTGATTTTCCTCAGCTTTCCTTCTTAAGAATAGCTCACTCCCTCCACTTTAGCTTCAATTTCTACACAAATTCCATACACAAGCTCATGGTTTCTTACATCAATCTCGCACTAAACATAGCCTACTATGAATCAGTACAAAAAACGTATCCAAGTTCGATTAATTACGCATTCAAATCGAGCTTTAAAGATTGGAAAAAAATTGAGAATTCGGCCATTTCCATTAACTTTGATCTGAGCTTTCCTTTGTTGCTGGGATGAAATTCAAGTATAAATAGGGACGTCAATGAGCAGAAGATCCATCCTCGAGCTTCAGAATCAACTCTCAAGCTCTCCTTCTCTCTCACGATTCTCTTTCTCTCTTTAGCTCATTCTCTCTCTTCGCATCTTTCTTCTCCGAGCCCAACACCATGGCCATGATTACTACTCCATTAGCTCCTAAATACAACTTTCCTCGACCTCCACCGTGCCCCCTAACAATGCCGCCTAAGCACCACCGTCGACCGCCACCTTCGACAACCGTTGAACGACTACCTTAGGCCATAGCACTCGGCCTCCCCCCCCCCCCCTATTCCCAATCCAAAACTCACAAAAAACTCCTCACCCCCTTACTTTGGCTACTAGAACTGCTCGAATAACCCTCTGCCGCTGTTGCTGTTGAAGGCATTGAAGCTCGACTTGGAACCAATGGAGCGACCCAACCTAACTCGACTCGCCCAACCCCCTTAGGTTCGACCCGCGCATTCGAATTCATCCGAAGCTTTTTATATTATTTATTGTTGTTTTATTTATTTATTTGTTTTGTTTAAATGTAATAGAAAATAAAAAACAAAAGGAAGAAAAAATTTAAAAAAAAAAGAGAAGAAAAAGGTAATTTTGTTTTATTTTATTAATTAAGTAATAAGTGATAAGTGATAAATAAATTAAGAAAAAAAAAAAGAAAAAATTTGAAATAAATAAAAAAAAAATGAATAGGCAAATAGAAAGATTATGATTTCTTTTTTTCACTTAAAAAAATTAAGCTTTCTAAAAATAAGTGAAAATAAATAAACCTTTTTTTTCCAAATTAGGATCATTTTTAGAGTTTCTAAAAATAAAACATTAATTAGGACCCTTTAATAGAATTTCCTTGAATAAATTGAATTGGGTAAAAACGTAAATGCGACTTTTTTTCAAAAATTAAAATCAAACTACCCACTAAAGTTTTTTTTTTTTTATAAAAGAACTACGTACGTTTGATCCCGACTGCTTTATTTTTCCCATTGTTAGATATTTATATAAATTAATCAATTTAGTCGCATGTATCATAATTACATGTTTTTAGAAATTAAAGGTTATATTTGAAAAGCGAAATTAAATTGGAAAAGTTAAAAGTGGTACCTGTTTAGGGTTTAATAAATTAGCCCCCCAAATTCAGATCTTTAGTTTTCAAAAAAGCTATTTTACAAATTGGTTTTTTAATCAATAGACCAGTAGTTAAGTTATAACTTAATCTCTTTTCCTGACTCCTGTCGGGTGGTGACTCCAAATTTTTTCAAGTTGAAAAAAATGATCTTCTTTAAACCCTAGTCGAGGGTCAATATTAAATGGGTAAAATTTAGTACTAATCGGTTAAAGAAGACCTAATTTTATAAAAAGAACCAGGAAGCTAAAAAATCAGGCTCGACACTTAGTTTTGGGCCTTAGGCGTAGTTTTTAACTTTGGGCTTTATATTTAATAATGTTGGGCTTCTTTTAAATATTTTAAATGGGTTTTTTCTATCCAAAACTTTAAAATTTTAAAGTGAGCCTTGGTGATGCTCTTATAGGTCCAAATGGGCTATTTTACTAAGTTTAGGGCTTTAGTTCACCAAAGGGCCTATGGGGGATATCTTAGATAGGCCTTTGGGTTTTGTGGGCCTCCTAAATAACCCTTCCTAAGCCTTTTATCCTAGGGTTTAGATCTAGTCATCTAGCTACATGGGTTCCTAAATTGGTTTTTTTAGGCTTTTTTGTGTCTAGTTCACTATTTAGGGCCTTAGGTTTAAGCTCACTTTTCTTTATGGACTTAAGCCAAACATTAGACTTAAGTTTAGCCCATTTTTAATATGGTTAAAAATCTGTCCATTATGATTCTTGAGGTTATCTTAAGCCTATAATCACTAACTAAGTTAGTTTAGGGCCTTAACTATTCTTTAAGCTACTTAACTTGATTAATTAAGTCATAAACCATACTTAACACTAAATAAACATGTTACTACACTACTAAACAAAAAGTTCCAGATCTGGTGGGTCAAAGAAAGTGGTGGCCAAGAGTGGTTTCTAAGGTTAAACTTTCCATTTTTATGCAACACTTGATTTTTATGGTGTTTTGGCTTAAGTAGCTTATGTTTCTACTAATCTAAAACCATAATCAGTTCGTAAAAGTGTATGGAAGTGTGATGAGGGGACAAATATGGGGCAACATGCATGGAAAACAAGAGTCTCATCAACCTACTTGAAGATTTTCTACTAACAATTACACTACTCTACCTAACTTAGCCTATTTGTGTTATAACTTCTACTAAAAGGGGTTTTCTTATACATACCTTTGTTGACCTTCTTGAAACACCTTAAAACTTCTATGGAGTTGCTGTAAAATAAGCTTCAACAAATAAAACATTAGTATCTAGCCTTATCTTACAAGAAAACTATGGAAAAACCTAACCTAAGTACTAACTAAAGCAATGTGTAGGAGGGTCCTCTAGAGATGAGTATATTGTAAGCCTTAGAGTGAGTAATGGTAGGTGTATGTGTCGATAGGGTAGCTTGGGGTATGGGTGTGGCGTGAGACTTGGTCTAGAGTGATTTGGAGTGGTGTAGTGAAGTTATGGGGGTTGGTATTAGGGTGGTTGGTGGTAGCCAAGAGAGGAAGAAGAAGGGTTTTAAGGCTTGATCCTTGAGAGAAAGCTTGAGAGAGTTTTTAGATGTGTTTTAGGGTTTAAGAAAAAGAAAAATGAGGGAGGGGGAAGGGGATAGTAGGTTGTAGAAATGAGGAGAGGTGAGGGGACAAGTAGTGAGTAATTTGGGAAAATAAGGATAAGTACCAAATGAGGACCATGTACTTTATGTGCTTTTAGCCAATTTGGGAATGATCTTATCTCTTAAGAGTACAAGATACTTTAAAAAGGGATAAGAGTTTGTGTTTTGGTCATTAATCATGTTTGACTTGTAGCTAATCAAGATGTAATGGGGTTAGTTAAGGATTAGGGTTTGATTAGGGCAATTGGTAGTAATTAGGAATGATTAGGTTAATTAGGTGCAATTAGGATGTGTTTAGGGTTTGGTTAGACTTTAACACTATAATTTAGCTATTCTAAATTCCTAACATGTGTACTTAGGGTTTGGTGCTTATTTATGGTAATTTGGCCTACGTACAAGCTTGAAATTTAGGGTTTCAATCACTTAATACTACTGATCACTTGTATTGATCAATTTAACCTAACTATTAGTATTTATTGGTGACAATAAGGTTTTTGATCACTTAATTAGAGTTAGATGATCGTTTTAGGGTCTTGATATCGTTCTAATGTCTATTGAGTATTAGGGTTACTAGGGTTCTTGCTTGATTAGTCAAGTTTTTAAGGCTTACTTCATTTAAGGTTTTTGGTTGAACCATGGTTTGATCCTTTTAGCTAGGTTTTATTGTCATGTTTAGGTAGTTCTAACGACTATCCAAGGACTCCTTTGTTCGATTCCGCTTTTGGTTATCGAAATTTCATAAGGTTTATAAATTGTCTCTATGGTAAGGTACCAAACAGAGTTGAAGGGGAAGGCTAAAGCAGTAAGAAGCGTCGAGTTAAGTAGAACCCACTTCCTTCTCCCATCTATAGGCAATACGCCCCTCTAAACTGGCCTATCGCCCTAGTTTATGTCAAGGTGCAGAACAGAGGTCTGCTACAAAAACCCCCTAAGATGAGGGGGAACCCCAGTGTTGGAACTTAGATAAGTATTGTCAGTTCCATGATGACCATGGTCCTACCATCGACGAATGTTACCGGTTGAAGAATGCAATTGAGTATGCTATTCGGTAGTGCTTCTTTGGTGACTCACTCAGATGACAATGACAATAGGGCGCTTCAAAGGCGATGAATTAAGGGCACCCGAGCAAAGTAGAATGAAGACTGTCGTAACGACTGAGCGGTCAATGGCGCCATTAACATTATTGTTAAGGGGCTACACTTAGGGAGTCAGTCGGGCACCAACAACTTGGATAATGCCCTGTTTTAGGTGCTAGCTGTTAGAGTAAAGAGATAGAAGATTGACACTTCAATCTCTTTCTCAGACGAGGACCTAGAAGGGGTAGACATCTGTCATTAAGAAGCCTTTGTCATAAGGGTGAAGATCGTAAACTTCGAGGTCCTTAAGATTATGGTAGATACAGGTAGCTCCATTGACATCCTTTTCTTGCATATGTACGAAAGGATGAGGAGCAAGTTACCTATTAAGATGAAGCCTTACCACCATAATCTCATTGGCTTCAATGGAGGCACTATTTGAGCCATGAGAATTATCACCCTTAACATGGAACTTAGTGATGACGCCAATGTCGCCCGATGATTGGTGGAGTTCGTTGTGATTGGTTGCCTATCCCCCTAAAATGCTCTCTTAGGACGACCAAGCTTAAATGCGTGTAGGATCATCACTTCATCCCCCCACCTAAAGGTCAAATTTTCGACCCCTACTAAGGTAGGAATCTATAAATGCAACCAAAAACTCTCATGAGAGCTTTATGTCAAGGCCGCTAAAGAAGACAAGGTCTTCACTCTAGAGATTAGCCTGTACGAAAAGCCAGTTAAGAGAGACGAGCCGGGAAAAAAAAAAAAAAAAAAAAGACATGTAGATTTATGCCTCTCCGGACCAGATCACTAAGGTCGAGATTGAGATCCCTTCTGAGGTGAAGGAAGAAATAGTTGCCTTCCTAGGGGCCAACTCAAATAGGTTTGCTTGGTTAGTATCAGATATGTTTGGGATCTCCCCCGACTTAGCAACCCATAGCCTCAACATCGACTTTACCATATGGCTTGTCAAACAAAAGAAGACACATTTTGTGCTAAAAAGATAGGCCATAGTTGAGGGAAAAGTATAGAAGTTACTTTAGGCTGGCTTTGAAAGGGAAGAGAAGTACCTAACCTGGCTAGCAGACATAGTGCTGGTTAAAAAGGAGTTTAGGAAGTGGCCTATGTGTGTTGATTATACTGACCTTAATAAAGCTTGCCCGAAAAAATGCTTCCCTTTCCCCAGGATTGACCAGCGAGTCAACTCTACGTTAGGACCACCCTGTTAAGTTCCATGGATGCCTTCTTGGGCTAGAATCAAATAAAGATGGACTCAAAGGATGAAGTCCATACCTCCTTTGTCACCAACTTCGGCACGTACTGTTATACGGTCATGCCTATAGGCCTAAAAAATGCTAAGGAAACGTATCAATAGATGGTGACAAAGTTGTTTAAGCCTCAGCTTGAGTGCAACATGGAGGTGTACGTTGACGACATGATAGTTAAGAGCAAGTAACCCAACAATCATGTCAAGGACCTATAGGAAGCCTTCGACTAAATGAGAAAGCATAACATGAAGTTGAAACCCCAAAAGTGCGTATTAGGGATCAGTTCTGGCATATTCATTAACTTCTGAATCACCTAAAGAGGTATCGAAGCTAACCCTAAAAAGATACATGGCATCAAGGATGTAAAGCCTCCTATGTTGGTTCGAAACGTACAGAAGCTCACTTGCATGGTAGTCGCGCTAAGTAGATTTGTCTCTAAGAGCGTAGACAAATGCATTAAGTTCTTCAAAATCCTCAAGAATCCCAAGGGTTTTGAATAGACTCTTCATTATGTGACAGCTTTCAAGCAACTATAGGACTTCCTCGCACATCTTCTAGTCTTCTCCAAGCCTGTCCTAAGGGAGGACTTGTATTTGTACTTGGCCATCAGCAATTTGGCACTCTTATGTACATTAGTCAAAGCAAAAAGGAGAGAGCACAAGCCTATATACTACATTAGTCATATACTCCAAGGGCTTGAGGTTAGGTACACCAGAGTAGAAAAATTAGCTTTAGTCGTCGTCATCTCGGCATGTTAGCTCAAGCCTTACTTTTAGGTATACGAAATTATTGTGCTTACAGACTAGCCACTACGCACATTGCTGCAGAAGTCGGAAGCGTTTAGACGGATGGTGAAATATGCAATGGAGCTAGGTGTATACGGAATCAAGTATCAGCCATGAATGACCTATAAGGCATAAGCACTGGCCGACTTCATGGTTAAATGTACAGGAGAGGAGGAAGCACCATTAGGAGAAGATAAATCGGTATAGACTCTCGATGTTAATGGATAATTTACCTTGGGCGGTAAAGGTACAAGTCGTATGCTGCCTAGACTACACAAGATCATAGTCTACTATGCCCTTAAGTTTGGGCCTGACACTAGCAATAATGATTTCGAATATGAGACCCTGATAACCAGTCTTAAGCTAGCCAAAAAGATCAACGTCGAGCACTTACAAGTTTTCTCGAACTTTATGCTAGTCATCCAGTAAGTTTGGGGTAAACAAGAAGCTAGGGATGACACCATGGTAAGGTACTTAGAGAAGGTGAAGAGCCTCCTAGCTAAGTTCCCTTCATGGGCCATCATGAAGATCCTTCTACTTGAAAACTCAACAACAGATTGGTTATTTAAGCTCGCTTCCATGGAGATACAAAAGCCTGAAGTGAAGGATAGGAAGATCTTTGTAGAGTACTTGCTAGAGAATAGCAAAACTCCAAGTTCGATAAAGGTCCTAAAACTGACAACAATACCATCAAAGTCAAGCTGGATAGATCCCATCTAGAGTTACTTGGAACAGGGCATGCTCTAAAGAGATAGGAGAGAGACAAAGAAATTAAGATATCATGCCACCAACTACACATTGGTCAAACGCATTCTGTACTGTAGGGAGGTCAACCTCCCCCTACTTAGATGCCTTCAAGAAAATGAGGGCTTACATGTCATGGAAGAGTTGTACGCCGGAGTATATAGCAACCACATTCAATCCTAGGCCCCTCTACATCTAAGCTCTACAACTTGGATATTATTGGCCTACCATGAGGCAAGATGCTAAGGTTATAGCCTAGAAGTGCTAGTAGTGCCAAAAGTACACTCCAGTCAATCATACCTCTAATAGCAATCTATCTCCCTTGACTAGTCCATGGCCATCTACTTAGTAGGTCATTATCATCGTTGTTGACTACTTTACCAAGTAGGTCAAGGCTGATGCCATGGTGAAGATTATTAAGAGAAGTGTTGAGTCCTTTGTTTGGAACAACATCCGCTCCCGATTTGAGGTCCCCTACGCCCTCATGATAGGCAACGAAAGTCAGTTTAATAACCCCAAATTCAAATAATGCTACACCAAGCACCAAATCTCACGGCACTTCATGTCGGTCGCCCACCCTTAATTGAACAGTTAGGTTGAAACAGCTAATCGAGTCATCTTTGAAAGTCTAAAGAAGAGAGTAGACCTAGCTTAAGGCACTTTGGTAGACGAGCTGCCCAATGTTTTGTAGAGATATAGGATTACCTACTGCACCTCCACAAGCAAAACTCCCTTTCGCCTAGCATTTGGGTTAGAAGAAATCCTCCCCATTGAGCTAGAGCTTCTTAACATCCAGACTTAAACTTTCAACTCCATCCTTAACAAATCCCTATCACAACTAATATCTACACAATTGAAGAGATAAAAGTCCTCGCCACAACTTGTGTAACTCCTTACCAACACCGAGTAGCCAGATACTATGATTAGAAGGTCAGACACAAAGAATTCAAGGTCGACAACTTAGTCTGTCGAAAGCTAAAAGCTATGAGTTCACAAGAAGGACTAGGCAAGTTAGCCCCCAATTGGGAAGACCTAATCAGATTGAAGGAGAACTTAAGGAATGAAGCATATAGATTAGAAAGATTGGATGACAAGCTCATCCCGCGAATATGGAATGTTGATAATTTTCAACTTTATTTTGATTAATGTACAGTCATTTTGTAAATCTTTTTGTATAAGTATCAATAAAAGCACTACTCCTCATGTGTCTGTTTATGTTTACTCTTTTCTCTCTTAGTCCAATACAAATTCCTAACCCTCTAGGGGTAAACGGACCCACTAACTGAGTAGGTCGGAATGTCATTGACTTAACCCCCCTGGGGTAACCTCTATAGGGGGAAACACCTCTTACCTAAGGAACTCTTACCAACTAGGTAAGTCGGAATGCTATTGATTTGACCCATCTCGAATAACCTCTATAAGGAGAAACACCTTTTACTTGAGGAACTCTTAACAACTGAATAGGTTAGAATACCACCGATCTGACCCCCTTTGAGTAACCTTAGCAAGGATAACACCTCTTGTACAATTGAGGAACTCCCCTACATTTACTTACAAAGTAGCTTTATGATAGAAAAAGCACAACAAACCGAATGGAAAGTAAATAATGTTGATAGGAGTTGAAGTGCGGAAAGCAAAGTACATGAAGACATTCAAATTCCAATAATTAAGTAGGGATATACATAGAAATGAGGGAAATGAGGTCAGTATCTCGACCCAACTTAAAAGAATAAGGGAAGAGGATAATTAATACTTTGGATCAGCAAACTCCAGTAACTCTAAAAATTCTAGTGCTTCAATTTGCTTCGAGGGCTGATTCACTGACAAATCCTGAGATGACTAGCTTTGGGTTGCAAAAGGAGAGGCTGGAACCTATTAGCTTAGGCTAGTAGGAGGTTTACCCCGACCTTGATCATCTTGAGAAGCACCATCAAAAGTGACCTCCTATTGAGCTGTTGGGGTAAAGGTAGATGTAAAAGTGTCTTAACTAACTTCGGCAGTAAAAGGAGCGCCTCAAACCACTTGAGCAACTCTCTCTTTCCCTTGCTTGGGCCACCTTCCTCTTCTAATTAGTTGGACAATCTACCCACCCTGAGAAGTTGAGGTTGAGCTTGGGATGGTTGGAGAACACCTAATTCCAGGTGAACTTAGCATACTCAGTAGTGGTGGCCTTATTAGTAGTGGCATTGCTAGACACCTCCCTACTCTCTAATTTGGAGATGATCTCCTTCATCTTCGAACTCTCCCATTAAAGTTGCTAGATCTTCTACTCCAACTCAACCTTCTGATTGGCTAACTTCAGCAACGTAGCCTTGGCGCTATCACACTCAAACTCCATCGTTGCTAGCTCATTCTTTAGCTTGGAGACCAACGCCTTTAACTCGGCATTCTCATGTTTAAGCCCTCCCTTGGCTCTCCTCTCCTCATCTAGCTTCTGAGAGCTTAATTCCTCTTCTCATCTAACTTTTGAGAGAGTTGAGCCTTAGTCCTCCGCTCATCGTTTAGTTGAGTCTTGAGGTTGCTAGCCTGCTTGGCATTCTTCTCAGCATCGACTTAGCCCTACTCTACCTCTTACAACTTTGCCTTAAGCATAGTCATCTACACATAAAACAGCGTAAGTGTTAGTTAACCTTAATAAACTTGTCTATGAATTTACTATAGGAGGACTTTGCCTCCTTCAATCCCTTTTGTGCAATAGATACTACCATACAAAATCCCTTTACCTCTTTCCGCTAGGTGTCATAGTTAATAAACTAAAGTAATACCTGGCCATAGTACTGCAAAGAAACACAAATTGAGTTTAAATCAGTGTCAACAAGGAAGGACATTGATCCAAAGAGACAAAAGCTTACCTATCGGATGAGCGAGCTCAAATGACCTGCCATCTTCATGGGATCTCCTCTTCCTATGTTCATCATGTCTTTGAGGATAGCTTAGTCTCCAGGTGTATGATACCCCATCAAGGCCTAATAACTAAGAGTCCGATGGTGCAACGTAATGTCATTGCCTCAAATATCCCACTTCGACCTTAGGAGCTTCCCCCTAGCCTTCTTAGTCTCAGACTCAACTTTATGAAGGTAGAGCTCCTCATTCCTGGACATGTATGACACACCTTTGAATGAGTTTAGCACTATCCTTAAAGACAAAAACCTGTTAAGGACTTCAAAGAACTCAACCCTGACTTCGTTGACGCACCTATATGGATGAGCTGGAGGCCATTTGTACTAGTTCACTAGGCTGAGGGGCGTCTTTGTTGTCGTCTTCTTTTTCTTCACCCTAGGGCCTACTTTCCCAATAGTCTTAGGGGCCTTTCTCTTATGCCTAGTTGCCTCGGACGGGGCACTAGCCTTCGACACCCCCTCCTGACCATTGTCAGAAAGGGCAAGCATCACCATGTCCATCTTATTAGCTTTAGTAGGCTCATCCTCTATGATTATAAGTATAGAGGTAGAGACAAGACTGGTGGAGTGAATGGTCATGCTTACAGGCTCGGCAGCCAACAGCTCTGTGTGGGGACTAACGAGAGGAATCCCTTAGGGTAGAGTAGCTAGTTCAACCCTACTGGTCATTTTCACCCCTGATTTCGGCTCTACAGCCTTGCCTTTAAGGTCGGAGGCCTTAGTGGTCAACTTCGCCTTAGCTTGATGATGCCTTAGTAGATTGGATGCCAAGGGGCATGGAATCTCCTTAACCAATCTCTTACTTGCAAAGAATCAAACAAACGATCAGCAAAAGAAAATAAAATAAAATAAAAGAAGTACAAAGCATCACCATTCACCAACTTCGTTGTACCCACACGGACAAGGAAGTTCCCACCCCTCCCCCCCTATATTTCTGTTAAGGAGAATGTTGGACGAAACATAATTGTATACATGCTAACATGACGAAAGAAGCTATTTGTGAAAAACTAACTTGTACCTTCTATCCATTTCTTCACCATATCTTTCTTCATGTTGGAGAAGTGCTTAGAGATCAGATACCTAAAGTACCTCTCAATTGTCTCTACGGAATTTATCTCGTTTTTGTTTCTTAGGGCCATGAAGGCATAAATCTCCCTTACGTCCTTGGTGTCACTAGGCCAAAGCTCCTTCTAAGCTCTAGTTTGGACCAGTTTAGTCCATTGCGTGTAGAAGTCTACGTAGTCTAGCAGCTCTACCACCTGGAAATCACCCTGCCGGCCTTTAATAAAGTCCTCCAAGCCTTCAAATAACTTCCTCCCCAAACATGGCTAGAGGTATGGCCATCTACTTAAACTCTTCCACATGTAAAAGTAGTTGAAGAGTTTGGGAGTAGCTCTTATTATTAGGTACTCATAGAGCCCCTTGAATGCTTTCAACACCTTCTACCCATTGGGAAAGACTTGTGTTGAACTTTACCGATAGAAGTTGAAGTGCTCTTTTTCTAATTCGCTTAGAAGAAGGTGTTGTCCATATTCCAAACAATTTTCAAACACCGCAAAGTGCCTCCCCGATAGTAGGGCACCCTCTCCTCCATTCTTAGCAGCCATATTGTCTAACTTGGAGTTGGTCCCACTATGAAGTTCTCTAGGAAAGGCTTGCTCCTACTAATCCAACCACTTGGATCTCTACCTATTCTAAGCACGGTGAATAGATCCGTGGCCTTCGATAAGGGAACATACACTTAAGCATCCCTTGAGATGACACTAATAAGCCTAATCTTATCTAGTACCTCTACTACCATCCTCGAGGTGTCATTTAGTTGTACCAGCGACTTGACTTCATCTTCTTCTTCCTGGGGAGGGTCATTCTTTGCGGTTTCGAAGTCTATTAGATTGTCTTTTGACGCATCAAAAGGCATCTCACCTATGTTTGCTCCACTATTGGAAGATATTCTAAAGTTGAAGAAGTAAAGAAAAGGAAAGAACTTTGAAGATAAGTTTGAGAAAAAGAAAGCTTCGAAGAAAGTAGATGTTGTAGTAAAGAAGAGAGAGTGACTGCAAAAGAATAATATGTCAAAGTGATTTTGGTATTTATAGGTCGAACGTATTGGAAAGCAAATCGACGGTTATAGATATTTGAATAAGCAAGAATCCTCTAAAACGCTGCAATGCGGACATGTGGAGATAGTTTTAGTTGGACGATAGCATTCGAAAAGCAAAACGCATATGACTACACGCATGTTTGTAGTGATAGGACACTTGTCACATCACATTAACTATACTATGTACGCATACGATAAAGTGAGAACTCGAAAAGTAACTTTCATAAGAAGTTTTCTTGAGGCCCCTTTCACTTCCACAAAAGAACTTGCTTAGCACTCCAACAACAATATACCTCAGCATAGATAGATTTTATCAGCTCAGGCAATGGTTAACTCAGCTCAGCCCTATCTACTCAACACCTCCACTCAACAACCTTATTGATTGAAGCACCCAACTTACCAAATCTTCGCCTCGGCTCAATGCTCCTAGCTTAGCTTATTGAGTATCCACCTCGGATCGCCAATCCAGTTCAGTCCTAATTTAACTAAGGACCGACCACTTGGTACCTCTTGACTACTAATGAGGTCGGACCTCTCGTATCCCACTTCAGGTCTAAAGCACTCACCTTAGCTTGGTTAGGAACTTGCTTGGAGAGACCACATTTGCTTGGCCCTTGTATCACTCAGCTTATACATCTTCACCATCATGTTGGCAGATCAACACCAATACCATGTACACCCTCAAACCAGATTGGCTACACCCTTGAAAAGCTCATCTTTCCCTTCCTTGGCTTCACAATAGCAATAAGGCTGTAAAGGGCAGCGGGGCAAGTGTTGATAAGGCCTTTTGGCCATAGGCCGCTCAGGCTTGTACTGACCCAACAAGGTTCTCAGCCTAAGACAACCCCTTTGAAGTTTGGCCTCCTCCCTCATGGCTTACTGTATTTTAGGCCGATCACATGTCCTCTCTAACTACAATAATCACTAACGGTTAGAAGAGTTCAGATAAGGTCGAAGACTATGTTAAACAACTACTTCTTATATTTGCGAACCACGTCAAACATCATGGCTCCAGTATCTAATACTTGCAGACATGGCCATCGCCTACTAACTCTTCTCCAATTGTTAGCTCCACTCTTCTATAAATATAAGGTCATCACTCAATGGTAAATTACTTAACACTTTGAGTACTTGAGCCCACATTTTGTCTTTGAGTACTCTTACACTTATCACATACCTAACTTAAGTATTGGAGTGATTATGCCAGATAATACCCTGGTATCCCCTTACTGTCTTTTGTTTTGCAGGCTCAGTTATTTGCGTAAAGCCCCATCCTTTCTTGAATCAGTACCAGCAAATATCTTAAGATGACACCTACTTAATAACTATTTTAGCTTTAAACTTCAACATCGCCAAACTCTAATTTTCTTATCTATGAAAGACTAATGTTTTGGTTAAGATTGTTTTTTCAAGTTTCTTGCATGTTTACCCTCCTAACAAAAAAAAAAATGTTACACAAATAACAATTAAACAAAAAAAAAATAATCACACATTTACCACCAAATCAAGTTTTACAAGTGGGTCACATTTTGGAAATACAAGATTCATTATGATAGGAAAGTACTAAAATCGCATTTTAAAAATGCAAGATTTCTTATAGCACTAAATTCACATCTTATAGATGCAATATTGCCTTGATTTTTATTTCTCAAAGTTGCATCTTGAAGAAGTGAATTCTTTGTAAATTTTAAAATCACATTTTCAAGAAGTAAATGTAATATAGGGATGGTATTTATGTAATATTTTTCACATAATTCATAGTTACGTAAATTTTTTTTCTTATAGAATTAGTAGACATGTGCCGGATCCTTGTTTTTTCCATTTGATTTTAACCTTTTCTTTTCATATATTTTCCACCTGAATTGGTGGCAACTTTGAAAATATTTTCAAAATTATTTTTTAAGTAAATGTATTTTCCTTAGTGTTTTTGTTTATTAGTATGTAAAGTTACTGAACTTATTACATAGAAGAATGAGATTTTAGACGCGATAGTATCCATTTTTCAATTTTGTAATACGTTTTTCATTAACAAAGGAAAATCATTGTAAGTAAATAAATTATTGGTTATATTTTTTTTAAGATAGGAAAATCACAATTTATTTGAAAAAAAAATAAAATTATATAGAAAAACCTTTTTGCTGCATATTTATGCTTGCATTCTCGGTCCACTTACCATCCCTATCTCTAATTACGTAAACTCTTGTGCATTTGGACTCTTTTTTGAAATAGCTTAGACTTGATTATCGAGTTTATCTTCTTGTGAATGAGATCATAATGCCTTTAGATATTTTCGTGATTATGTTGGATCACTTTTCTCTTTTAATCCATCGATTTTTACTTCTAATTAGGGTTTTCACATTAAAATTACCAGTATTCATCTATTCCCTCTGACCTTTTCCCTCCCGATTCTCTATTGTTTGATTCAAATATAGTACGTTCTATTGCATAAGCTAACAACTTCCATGGATGTCCATCTCTATCAAAGGTCGAAACCCAGCACAATCTTACTCTGACAGTCGAACACGCTTGACAAGTTGGTTTTAGGAATGAACCCCACAAAGCAAAGAAAACAAAAATAAATTGAATTGAATGTCATGTGGGGTTCAAGTCGTAAAAGTGGGACTAAGATTTAATTTGTTAATGGTTTTTTATGTGTGAACAGGAAAAAAAATCAATACTGAGAAATCACATAATATTTAAATATATATTAATAATAATAAATTCATGTTTTTACGTATTAAAATTATAATATTTACATCACATCATTTTAATAGTATTAAAACTTTTCTAATAGATAGGATATCATACAAAATGAATTATTTATTGTATGGCCAGCATTTTATGACCAGTTGATACCAGGTTTTTTCGATGTGAAGGTGTAAAAGCTCTACTCGACAATCACAACGTTGGATTTACATTAACACAAATCCGAGAAGAAAAAGCAAAAACATGCTTGTTAGATCTTCTCACCACGTTGCGTGTACCCGTAAGCCAGTAACACTTAGCCTTGAAGTCAAGGATGTAAACAGTATTAACCAAGACGGGCCGAAAGGGACGAGCACGTGAGAGTATGGAAAAGGGTGGTGTTGGTGGCCAACCGCCACCAACTCCATCGTGTCAGCACAAATACACGACAACTATTATCCCAATTATTCTCGTATCTTCCATCAATTTCATCACCGGAAATTAAAAAGAAAAACGAAAATAAAGAGAAAAACAATCTTCCATCAATTACATTATCGAAGGAGCAACAGGTCTTCGATTATTGACTTTTGCCTTATGCGAAAGAATAGAATATGGACATGATAGCAGTTTGTGACATAATGGGATTATTGCAGAAAAGGTGAAGAAACTTTATCGGTATACAAACCATACAATACAATTATAATAATTTCAAGGAAGGAGTTCTTTTTTTATTTATTTAGAATTATCAAGGAGAAAAGGGAAAAAAAAAATTTAAAAAAAGAAAAACTTATAAAAATACGAGTTCTAGAAAAAATTACTTAAAAATACTATACTTGAAATTACCTCTTGAATGCCATACTCCTAAAAATATAGTTCCAAAAAACGGTATTTTCAAGATTTTTTTTTCTTTTTCTATTTTTTTTTTCTCTCTCAATTATCAAGCCTAAACAAAATTAAACAAATAAAGAAAAAAGGAAAAAAAATTGGTGAGCTAATAAGAGTGAAGATGTGAAGTGTGCATAGTTGATATCAATTGGTATTCCAATCACATTGAGTTGATGAGAAACAACTCTTCTTGCAAATAAACCACAATTTAGGCCTTAATTAGAGCAATACCATAAGTAGGAGCTCACATAGTTCCATTGGTATGGTTTATCCATCTAAGCCGAACCTAAACATGGTAAGTGACTTGGATACACGAGCACAAGCACGTTTAGACCTCAATAGGCTACCTAAGCACAGACACACGATAAAAGTAGAAAGCATAACCATGAGTGAGCCTCAGTTTAGGCAAGTGAGCACGAGAATGTCAAACATGATAAGGCTAGTAGATAACCTAAGCATCAGGACGAAAATATATGGGTAGCACGTAGGCTTTTATATATGAAATTAAGTTCTCTACTTTTTCATCTTGATTCCTGTTCTTCCTTAATTCTTAATTATCTCTTCACTTGTTCTTTTATTAATAAAATATTATGTAAAATTAGTTTATAGAGTATATTTATGTACATACTATATATATAGTACACAGTATATGGTATATAAAGTATATATATGTATTTATATAATATATAAATTATATGTATACTACATAGTATATTTACACATGTTTATATATATTTCATATACCATGTATACACACACACATATATATTATTAAGCCTTGAAGCAGTGGAATCGCAATAGTCACGCCGTATAAACTGACTTATAATAGTAACTGATCTCATAACCATTATCATAGATACAATTTACAGAATACATCTACAACTTATCGTTTTGAAATAAATAGCTCATTCAAGATTAATAATTTAAAAACATAGAGAACAAGAAATTTTAAGTCCTATTTACATAGATATACCTATATTGTCTTATATTCCCAAGAAATATTTACATACCATAGTAATCTTATAAGTAAAATATTACATGATCATCCCATAAACCTAAGAGTCAATAAAAAAAAAAAACTCTAAAAGACTCGACTGATCAACTAGTTTGATCCTTTCTCCCACAAAAATCTTCAAAAGAGTACTAACCTTCGAATAGTTATAATGTGACATTTTAATTATCACTTGTAAGAAAATTAATAAGGGTATGAGCAACCAATAGCTCAGTAAATCGGGATAGAGACTTAAAAATGCATATTAAATACAAACAAGGTATTTAAACAATTAACTAAATGCAATGCAACACATAAATGCCATCATGCAACTTGGTTCAATTCGTTGTGAAATTAGAGTAATTTCAATTACTTTAATCTGAGTTAAGGAGTTTCAATATTTATGTAACTATTCACAACCAAACTCAAGTTTATACAACGGAGGTACAGCTCTCCCCATGACTATCTTTCAAATCATTGCCCTCATACTTACCATGACCTCCTCTTCTATCACTTAGTTCAACTAAAATTAAAGAAGAAACCATTATACTATCCAATGCTATTTCTTTCAAAGGTATTGATATTTGATTGGAGAATCTTAATCATCTCTTAATAGGTTGCAATACATTTCTAATTAAGGTGTTAAGTTAAATATGGTTTAACTCCGTTTAGGATAATCAAACAATTTCACTCCATACAAATCATAATAATTCAACACGACAAGGCATCTTAATATAGTTCAATAACTAAAGATATAAAAGCATGTACACAAACATTTACCAACAAGCACAAACAACAAAATCCTAAGCCTCTAAGTACTTTAATATATTTAATATAATACTCTAAAATACAGTGATATATTGAACCTAACTTATCTGAAATTCTCTAGTTGCTCACTTGACTTGCTGTAGGGCTAATCTGTCGCCGCTTGTCCGTATAATATAAATCCCCTTATTACATACAAGCTTTTAAATCATAATTATACCCAATTATCTAAGTTTTATATTACTTATAACCAAACTAATCCTTGATTAGTTTCTAATTTAGTCTCTGACTCGGTTTTTTATTTAATTTTTGGCTATATTTTTTTTACTTATAAACCCTATGTATTTCTTCCAAGCTAATTATGTAAAATTCATTTGATTACATTTAAATATTCTAAATCCCCTATTTGGCTTCTAACCAGTATTCTGATCCTAATGATACACTCTACTCTAAATTTAATGATTAAATTTGCTCTCAATGTGAAAATAACTTATATTTTTTACATAATTTCAAAATTTAAGTTTCAAATCAAATTTTTTAATATATTCCTAATATTACAATACTATTACTAATTTTCACATGATTTCTAAATTTAATTTTCAATTTCACATATTTCTACTTTACATTCAATTACAACATAATGCACATGATACTTATATCTAACACCTCAAAATTCACAAATATCATTCTACATTGCAAATAGCATCCCAAGACACCTAATTACATACTAAATCAATATTTATACCAACTTAACTCTAAATCATAAAATAAACTTAAAATATACTCTTTTATCTAGAATTTTAAAGCCTAAAAATTAAGTAAAATTTTAGAAAATTAATTTTTGAAAAATCTCTTCATGGCACTGTTATAAACACTTTAAATAATACATGCAAAAATTTTGAAGTTAAAACTACACTATTAAGATTATTTAAATTAGTATAAAAAATCGGCTCAATTTTAGGGATTTCTCAAACACTATATATCCTGTGACCTAATTTTATCAAATTAACATTTTTTCCTAATTCTACATGTAAAAATACTTCAGAATATAAAATTCCATAATTTTCTACATTAATTTGATAATTTTAATAAATTAAACAAAATCATGTAAAAAATTGAACTTATTGTTCAATCAGCTTCCAACCATCAGTGATGGCTCCAAGAGTGTTAGCAAGCCCTAGCAATGGTCGTAGGATCAAATGGTGGTGGTTGTTTGATTCTAAGTGTTCATTGGTAGTCTGTTCCTCTTACAAGCCTTAATTATACACTAATTTGCTAATTTTTCCTAAAATTATTCACTCATCTCTTCTTAGCTTTTATCTATTTTTCCTAAACTCTAAACTATCCAAAATGAATTGCAAATAGCCTCTTTCAATTTATAAAGCTGTTTTCATGAATTAATTATTGCCATTTGTCCCTTGTCTCCTCTTCTTTTTATTTTCTAGTTGGGTAATTTTGATTTGTAAATTTTGTTTCTTCACTTCTCAACATGCCACACCTTAAGTTTAGACTTTTTTTTTTTATGATTTTTCTTTGATTTTTTATGAATTTTTCTTATTTATTTAGCATTATTTTAGCATATTTTAGATATTTTGAGTAATTTTAGGTATTTTTATTTACATCTAAATACATATATGGTATAAATAAATACTTCTTAATATTGTTGATGTTATTTTATAATTTTTAGTGTACGTATAATTTATCCTTATCAATTTGTTAATTGTCAGAACTCACTTTATATGTTTATGATAAATAGCAAATAATATGTGTAAACTTCTAAAATTGAGTTTAGAACAACCGAGCATAAATTTAAAATCTTTAGAGAAACTTATCCAATTGAGCAAAAAATTTACGATTAAGGTAGAAAAGTTAGTTGAGGTGATACAGTAAAGTTAGATTTTGAAAATAAAGACGCCAAAATCTCAATTTTGCCCTTAGAAATAGGATTATTCAATATAGTACAAAAATGCTTAGAACTCCTAAAATCGAGCTCAGATTGTGACAAAAACTTAGAGATAAATCAATTAAGCTCTAAAGTGTGATAATATAGTATAATTTACTATATGAATATACGCTTATTTTTATGAGTGTATCGGTATAAATAATAATTATATTTGTAAGTTAACCTTCAATTACTTAACTATATATATATATATATATTGTGTTGAATTCATGAAATTAATTAAAAGAACATATCCTAAAAATAAAAGATATGTCAGAAACTTAATTATATGAGTATAGTTAAATATTACGCATAATATATACAAGGGATACATACCCATATATTAATAAATAACTAATGTGGACATAATATATATTATTATTATTTAACTAAAATATGGACAAAAGCTCATCTTTTAGCCAATGAATGTCTAGATTGGGCCTGATAAAAATCAAATCAATTACAAATGATGACTCAAAAGCTAATTCCTTAGGAAGATGACACCATATGCTAATAAAATCAAGAGGATAAGCATGCATTTATGGGAAAAATTGCTAAAAATTTCCTAAGCTAGTATAAAAGCAGATCTAGAGCAGAAATTAAACACTCTAGGACCTGAGACACATAAAGAAAATCAAAGGAAAAATTAAGGGAATATAAAAAATGGAGTAAATTTCGTGCTAGGCTAGAACCTAAACCAAACACGAATCTACTATAGAACCCAACCATCACCAAGTAGCCTACCCACTGTATAGGTATTCCAACAACTACTCAACCGCCGTCAGCAACCAAAGCACCCAAGAACACTAAGGTCGATTATTTGCCCTATTTTTCAATAATTCATAAAAAATAGCAAATCCACCCAAAAAATTATGAAAAAAAAATTGTACTTAGGTTATTTTGAATATTCTTTCATGTGATATTTTTATTTTTGAAAAATTCGTAATATTTAATATATGTTTTTAAGAAATTTGCTATTTATTCAAATTTATAATTGTAAAATAAATGTACTAAATGATATTGTTTCTAGCTAAAAATTTTTTTGTAGGATGTGTATAATATATAGATGATTGCTATGTAGCCCAAATATTGAATTGAATATTTTTAATATTTATTGCATTTTTTGGCTTAAAAATAGCTTGAAAATAGGCTGCAATTATGAATTAAATAGGAAATTATGAAATTAATTAATGAATTGGACATGTACTAATCTCTAGTGAATAATAACAATGTGGGATCAAAATGAAAATTATTTGGTGTAAAAAGAATCATAATTGAGTGATTTAGGATAATTTAGGGGTAAAATCATAAATATGAATATATAGACGATAGGTCAAAAACTTGAAATCAAGTGATAATTGAATTCCCTATATTTTTAAGAGTCTATAAAAATTATTAGGGAATTATTTGGAAACCCGAATTATTTATTATGAATTTATCTAATAAAATTGCTTAAATTACAAGTCAAGACATATTTTTAATAATAATAAGTTAAAATGAATTAAATAGTTAAATAAAAACTATGTGTATGATTGTCGATCAGTTGGGATTAAATTAGTATTTTTATTATATTTATAGATATTTTCTTATCAGGATACACTCTATGTATATTAAGATTGGATAATACTCATATTGTAATAATATATGGAAAAATTAGGTAAAATACAATTTAATAATGTAAATTATGTATAATACAATAATATTCCTATATATACATATAACTGTATTAAAAACTCGAATTACCCGTTAAAAGTCGTCTTTAGGAACAAGACTTATAAAACGTATCGTTAAATCTATACGAACCTAATGATACTAATTTTGTTAAAATTGGACAACCTTAAGTAATATAACCTATAGTTTTATCATATTCTAAAATGTACGTATTTCAGTAACCCTACCGGAATTAAAACGTCAATTAATAAATTAAAAGTACATTTCAATATTATTGAAACAATATATTATACGTAATAATATAGATGACATATAGTATCAATAATTAATAACTTAATTCGATATATAGTGATAATACGACTATATATTATGGAAATAATGATAATATATATATAACCGTTTTAGATTAAATCTTAATGTTTTTGTAATTACTATTAATTACGAAAACAACTTGTGTAAATAGGATCTTATAAAGACAGTTAACAACTTGAGTCAACAGTAATGAAAGTTTAAATAAGTTAAGATTGTGGCTTCACCACTTGTTAGGATACTGTTTTAAAGTATCTGGAGACTCAAGAGTACTTCTAACTGTGTTTATAGTTAGTTGATTATACGTATGACGTATATGTAGATGATACTCAATCGTGACAGGAGTTGAACTCCTTAGTGTACTGTTTTGCATATTTACATTGTTTCTGTATTGTATGAATTTGTTTGGCCACTCTTAATTAAAACTAACATTTATTTGACTAAAATAAAACTAGACATGCATAACACCCATTAAGGGAAATGATTAAGAAAGTCAAGCCAAATACCGACTTCCTTCAATGAGGATAGCTAAAATGGTCATTTTTACATCCTTAGTCAAACTAAGTAACAGGCGAGGAGGTTGCAGTAAGCTTGAGGGTCGTGGTTCGAAGGCAATTATAAGAGGAAGGTGATCTCCATTGCACAAAGCCCAGATTTGGTCTAACTCAAGTCACAATGAAACTCCTCAATCCGAGGTAGGGCGGATGAAATTTCTCTAACCTCACAATAGACCGAATAACATTGTGTAATGTTTCATTTGATCGATTACCTTGTATTTCATTATCATTAATAACCTTGTTTGTGATTGTATGGTACTCTTCTGACTTCGTCTCACTTACTGAGCCAGTTGTGCTCACATCCTTATAAACTCTTTTTCAGGTGTTGAGTGAAGACAAGATGTTTCAATATCACCATTCCTAAGTTAGTATGCTGCTGTTTGGGAAAGTGAGGAATAAGAAATCAATTGAACCTGGAATTTTAACCCCTTTTTTTTTTTTTTTGTCTTTTCGGTTGAATTTTGAGGAAACTAATTGAGAATTCCCTAGGACACCCACTAGTTTCATAACTTATGTAAATAGTTTGTAAACTTGTGGCTTTTTTATAAACTCTTTTTTGTAAATTATAATTCTGGATATAAGACATTTAAGTTAGTATAGTTGTGTTATTAGACAATAAGTTATATAGAGCAAAACCACAGGTTTAGTTATTATTAAGTATTAAAACGGACGTTTTAAGTTGGTTGAGTTGTACACGCCTTGTGTAAACTGTATGTACGATAGCAGTTATGAGTTCAACTTCTTTCTTAAGATAATTTACATAGCGAGACTGTTATAACTCCTCTTGTTCGGGACGTGACAGTATACATATAATTCAATATTATAACATTTAATTATTTTTATTTATTTTCCTGAATTCAAACACATATGATCATTTTTACTAATATTTCTAGTTTTGTCTTAAAATTTGGATTCAATCGAACAACTTACTCGATCCCTTAAATTTTACATATTGATTCTGAACTTCTAATTGTAGGGTTTACATATATATAAATATATACTCTAATAAATGTAACACATACTTATTATACTATATACAATATATATACAAAGTACCATACATACTATATACATATATGTTTATTTTTTATATGTATGAATATATGCTATATGTATACACATATATGTACATATAAACACACCAACGTATATATTATGTGTCTATATACATTATGAAACGAATCTATATGTTGTAAATATACATATACACTATATATATATATGATGATTTTATTATATATGTGGATGTATTTTTCAAGCATCTACATAATATATATAATGTAACATATATATATATATATATATCTCGAGTATTATTCAATCTAGTTTTCAAGTATAATATATTCATTTTTGAAAAATAAATTTTGCATTAGTGAATCTATATTATAGTATCCACTAATCTGGAATTTTTTTATTTTTATTTCTTTTAGATTAATTAATTGTACAATAATATGCATAAAAACACCGAAAAACTAATTAAAAAAACATATATTTCATCTACTTCTAAGCCAATTTAAAGGCACATAAATAACACGTAGGTGACATGCACGTCAGCACATGAGAGAAAACAGGATGCAGATTGTAGGCATGTTAGGCTTGAAACGTGAAAAGCATGAGCACGTTAGGCATACAACTTTTAGGTACGTAGAGACATACCAGCTACCCATTATCATATCTAGCCAAACCACATATTACAGTTCAATTTTTTTTTTTCATATTTGAATCTAATAATAAAATTCAAATGGTAACCTTTTAAATTGGTGAAAATGTAAAGGAAGGGCCATATTTATGTAGTTTTTGCAAAATGGAGCCTAGATTTTTTTTTACTATGCATTTAAGGGGCTATATTTATCATTTATCCTCATTTAAGGGTTTCCATCTATTTGTCGTCAATGAGACTTGACACAGCATGGATAGAGGCCCTAAGTGAAGGTAATTTATAAATACAGACCTTTAAATGTATAGTTGAAAAATTGAGACCTTTTTATTTATTTATTTATTTATTTTTTGTAAAATTGTAAAAGTATGGGCCCTTCCTTTACATTTTTCCAAATAAACATAACTAAATAAATAGAATAATTTGCTTATAATATTATCTTTATGTATTTTATTGAATTTATTCTATTCAATTTCCCTTTTAAATTTCATTAAATAGCTTTTCATCTATATAGTTTTCAATGAAACGGTATGATATTTATGGATAAATATAGTGAGTAAATTAATTTTTAATAAAAAATTAATGATTAATATCATTAAAAATACTAACATTATAATTTTTTTTGGATGGTAATAGTTAAGGAACATTTTGGGTATATGAGTTGTCATTATTTAAAATATCACTATTTTTGAATTTAATGCACATCATTTGAGTTTTTTTTTTCTTAAGGGTAATAAACATAAAAAAATGAAATAAATGAAGCATAAACAACATTAGGGAAAATGAAAATATAAACATTTCTCATATTCATAGGGGATGTTATTGAATAAAAATCAAATATCATTATAATATTTACATTTTTCTAATTTTCACTAAGTTTTTAATTAAAATTAATTTACTCACCATATTTATCCATAAATATTACAATATTCCATCCAAAACTGTATAGATGAATAGCTATCTAAAAAATTCTTTTAAAAAGAAAATTAAATGAAATGAATTTAATTAAATGTGAAATGGTAATATTATAATTAAAATATTCTATTAATTTAGCTATGGTCTATTGGGAGAAAAATGTAAAAGAAGAGCCCACATTTTTGCAATTTTACAAAAAAAAAAGGCCTTAATTTTTTAATTATACATTTAAGGATTCATAATTATAAATTACCCTCACTTAATTGCTTTCATCCATACCACGTCACATCTAATTAACGAAAAATGGACGAAAGCTCTTAAATGAGAATAAATGATAAATATAAGTACCTAAATATATAGTCAAAATATCCAAGCCCTTTTTTTTTTCCGCAAAAACTGTACAGAGACAAGCCTTTCTTTTCAGCATAATAATTGTCGTAATGAAATCAAAAGTGAATAAGGAAAAAAAAATGCTAATTGTATATGAACATTTCCATATGTAAACTCCCTGTTAGCTATTTTTTTTTTTTTTAAAAAAAAAAGGAAAATCAATATCTGTCACATAATCGATTAAATCTCTAGTTGTAAAAGGAGCCACATTATGTTGCAATGGAAATCCACCCGTGAGTGATGGAGTGGGAGCGAATAAAGAGAATAGACAATGAGAGACAGAAACGAGAGAGTCGAGACTCAGGCCTGATGGCATAGAGAAGAAAGTGGAGTTAGGCTGGTTTTAGAGAAGAGTAAAACCAGATTTTTTTTCCTTTCCTTAACTTGGACGCACGGATAATATGACAGAAGCAGAAGCTAAGGAAGGAGCTAAGTCAAGATCACTAAATGTTAAAAGGCCAAGCAAATTATAAACTTAGAACAAAAGAAGTACACCTATAATTGTAGTCTAGGTTCGGCAAGTTAAATATGGTGACATATTTAAATAAACATTTATGACATAGTTTTTATTCTTAAATACGAAATATTTATTAAGATATCAAGAATCCCATAATTCAAGGAGGTAAGTTTTGAAAGCTTTTGAATGCATTTGTTATTTTGCAATGGCTAATTACAAGCAACGTCTAAATACCTTAGGTTCTAAGCCACTAGTCTAGAGTTTAGGTTGAAATTGTTTGAATTAGACCAAAATTTATCATCAAGCTATGGAAATTAGTCAAAATTACATGGTGAAGTTCGTTTTATTAAATTATGTGTAAGACCCATGATCAAATATCTCATATGAATTGTAAAAAGTTGTGATATTAATTTATAAGATCATGATGGTAAGTACCTTATCAATACATAGTTGTAACTTTTTGGCCAAGTGCTTAATGAATCCATTTGTATTTGTATTTGTTAGCTTAGTTATTCACTGCTTTTGACCTAGAGCGTTATAAACGGTATTAAAATCAATTCCTTACCAGTAAGTGAACAATTTCAATCTGACTTCAATTTAGAAAAAAGGTCCAAGAAAAGTAGAAAGTGTCACTAAGGTTGTGACTCCTAAAGTGTTTTCAAGATGACTTATAGGTGGTAGATGACCACGAATCATATAATGAAAAATAGAAAGATTTGAGCCCAATTGTAAGGTATCACGATGAACATATCGTATGTTTAAGGGGAGGTAAGGGGAAAGGTGGAAATTGTGAGACTCCACAGTTAAATGTCCCAAATCGATCGTGGAAAATTATGGTACTAGTTTATAAAGTCATAATTATAAATATATTATCAATATATAGTTGTAACTTTTAGGCTAAATGTTAATGGTCTCCTTTATATTTATTGGCTTAGTTATTTACTATTTTTGACTTGGAACGTTACATTATGAGATTTGAATGAATTAATTTATTATAAATATAAAATGATAATTTAAATTATTATTTATCAGGAACTTGAATTTTGGGTTACAACAGACAACGAGATTCTAAAAGTAGCTTAATTAACTTACGAGGTCAATAATCATAATTGAATATATGCCATTGAAGTATATTAACTAATTAAATATTAATCATATATTATATGACAATATATGTATATTACATTAAATAATTAAAGGTATGTAATTAACTAATTATATCTGTATGGAAATTATAAGAATACTAATTTACCTCACTAGTGATAAAATAACAATTTACCTTAGGGTAACACTTAAATCTCAATTTATCCCTCATTTCTATAATACGTATTTTATTGATATTATGGAAAATAATTATTCTATGCTCAATATATACTTTTCATATTATAGTTTGGTCACTTTGATGACAACAAATTATAAATACAACATAAAATCATGCTATATACACATTAAATATTATTTTGATACAAGGAATGCTCATAAAATAATATCATAATACAATAGCATTTAAATTTCGTAATTGTAAGGCAATGTTTCTTTTCAACTGAAATATAAGCAAAACTTTCGTAGCTAAAATAGATAATTATAATATTAAAACTCAAGGAAAGAAGTACTTCAGCCATCGGTCAAATACCAGCGAGTATAATATTCAATATTTTAATAATTGAAAAGTACGTAACAATCATTATTAGGTTTTACTCGTCCATTAAAATCAAACCCTATATGTTTGTCAGAAAGTAGTTAATGCTTGTAATTCTCAAGGCTCCGCTGCTGGGAATATGGCTGGAGTATTGCAAGTAATTTATCATTTAAGGTCTACTTTTTCTTATTGTTCTATTTCCTTTATCCGACGCGAATCAAATAGTTGCACTAATTGAGTTGCTACCCAAGATGTATATAAAACGTACTATTATTTCTTGATCTACCGACCTCCATCCCATTTAGCTTCATTGTTATTTGTGGAGGAGGCTTCAAGACCCGCGATGTATAATCTTTGTTCTTTTAATGAATTATGTGTGTTGGTAATATATATATATATATATATATATATATATATATATATATAAACAACTCTTACTCAAAGAGAAGTTAAAAAAATATATACATGTTTTATAGGTGATGTAATTAAATAATACCAGGGCTTAGTTCAATAAAATAATTCTAAGGCCTAGTTGCATCTATAAAACTAAACCTGTAACGATTCAACAAAAGTAAGATTATGTCAATGAAACCCTAATTTCAAAAGTTTGGATATTTTAATTGATTAATTGCCTAATTAATTGTAGTCGCTAAATGATCTCACGTGGTTTCTCTTATTTGCATTTATTATAAATCATTAAAATAATTTGAATCACAAAACTTACAAAAAATAATTGGAAAATCCAACGTTCAAATCCCTAGGCTCTTATACCACATTTAATATGTACTTCTAGGGTTTGACATGACAAATCATAAGTATTGGATCTTAAATGAAATTATTTTTAACAATAAAACATACTTGAAATAGAAGATCCGTACATCTCATTATCATAGCGGAAAAGCAATCCTCCCCTTTGTACAAACTAGTTTCTCTCATTGGCTCTCTTTCTTCTTTAGTTACAAAAATTTTAGGATGGAAATTGTTTTTCATAACCTTATTCGGTAGGAAAGGTACAATTTATATCTATTTATCTTTTAATCGGAGTATGTCCATCAATAATAGAAAATACCCATTTAATGTGGCATTGAGATGCTTATTTACTTCTATAAATTGGGTAATTAAATAACCGGCCTTTGTTTACAGAGCTAATTAAACATTCTCATGCCACATTATTTGATATTCTTCCAACACCCTTAACTTTCCAAGTTCACTCATTTGAGTCCTGGCTCATCCATATCAAAGTTTTTCAAAGTTCAAAAAGCTAATATTCTCCCGGTTTATAAAAATTCGATTAACATTTCAATAGTTATACTAACCTGAAATTGATAGGTGGTTACTTTGAAAAAATAAATGTAAGTACAATTATATTTATTTGCACTATTAAATACATTATTTATATCATGTTTGGTATATAAAAACAGGTCTAAAATAGAATCATGGTTCCAATATTCTCATTTCTATGTTTAAAAACATTTTTAGAAGGTAAAATTATGATTTTTTGGAATCATTCATTCTAATTTCAAAGGGAAATCTAATTTTACCTTAGGTAGCTTTGCAATTCCATTCTGCTATCATTGATTATAATTAATTTAAATTTACTTATTACTTTAATTATGTCATGGTTGTCAAAATCATAATTTTACTATTCATTTATATGGGTAAAATCGTATAAAATTATAAAAAAAGGATAAAATTACAAGCTTATTAAATTGTATATCAAAATTCATAATTCTACAAAAAATTTATGCCAAAATGATTTTATATCCATTTTAATTAAAAAAATATCATAAAATTATAAACTCGTAAATTTATATAGTTGACTTGTAATTTTAACAACTGATTGATTATGATAACCAATAATTAATAGCGTTTTGACAAAAATTATTATGCACTAGTAAGTTCATAGTGTTGCACATGACATTTTCATAAGTACCTTAATCATGATATGTAATACAAGACATGACAAATATTATGTTATAGATAAATATATAGGCATTATGGATATGATATTGGTGTCATATATTGGAAACTATCTATCTATATATATATATATATATGCATATATATATATATATATATCTTATTCATTTTTTATTTAATTTATAATATAGTTTAATGTAAGCCTCATACTTATGCGACTAGGTTTCAAGTAAAAAATTTAGAGCAGTAAAAAAGGTAACTCAATTATGTTGTAATTTTACACAAAGTTTAATAATATTAGTCAGGAAACCTTGAAGGCTTAGATTCAAAAATATAATAAAATATTAAAAATATAGCTAAAATGGTGAAAATATACTATATTATTACATATATATCTATAATGATCGAAATAGGTTCCAATATTAACAAACTTGTAGAAATAAATTATAAGAGTAATAAAATTATTAATGTACATAAAATAATATGTAAAGGATATGCATATATATATATATGTGTGTGTATATATCTAGTATAATTATCATATAAATATACATATACCTAAAATTATTAAAAATACCCAATTATATAAAAAAAATTACATAGTAGGTAGAGGCAGCTTACATGAGGTGTGGCAATCTAGGAAACCATGTGAAGATAGTTAATGGGTTAGTAAAATAGCAATTAGACACCTTAAAAGCTTGTAAGTACATGATTTAGTCAAACAAAAATGTCAAATCACCTCCACACCTTCTATAAAAGTACAAATTGCTCTTCTTTTGGAAGTTTTGGTTATTTGAAAGCTTAGAAAATTAGTAAGAGAAAGATTAAGAGAGAGGAAGTAAGAAGGAAAAATTTATAAAGATAATAGAGCAAAATTAGGTGTTGAGGGGTTTCCAAGGATAGCTGCAATTTGGGTATGGTAGGGGACTGTTGCCTAAAGGAGTAGTCACCGATTACTCTGGCCAACACAACCTATTCCTTATACGATAGCCAGAGCTCCAAGTTTCCAGTGAGTGTTCGATTTCCTTGTTTTCAAGTAAAATTTGAGAAAAATAGCAAATGAACTCTAAAAATTTTGAAACTTGTGTTTTCTAAATATTTTTGCATGAAAAATTTAAATCTCAAACTAGATTTCTAAAATTTTGAGTGCTAGTACAGAGTCCTTAAGGAAAACATCTTGCATAACGATTTTAGGTCACATTTTCAAAAGTCCATCCAATGTTGTTTTGACTTGAAATTTTATGAGTGTACTCCTAAAATGTTATATTTTGATGCTATGTGGTTGGATTTTTGGAAAATTTTCACTTTTGTGAAAACGGCACTCTAATGGTGGTTTTTCTAAAAGGAGCTTGATGAACTTTTACAAAATCATGTTTACAACCCATGTCCATCTGCATACAATAGCTCAAAGGAGGCTATTTTGAGTTTTAAGATGATGATTTCCAAGATGAAGTGGGAGTTTGATAGTTTACGGCTCAATCTAGGAGTTTTAATTAATCAAAAACTAAGTAGAAAATGTGAACCTATGTCCATCCACATGCAGTAGCTTAATGGAGGTTATTTTGAGTTTTAAGATGATGATTTCCAAGATTAAGTAGGTTTTTGATAGTTTATGGCTCAATTCTAGGAGTTTTAATTAATCAAAAACTAAGCTCAATTTTAGGAGTTTTAATAAATTAAAAATTAAGCAGAAAATATGAGCCCATGTCCATCCGCATGCAATAGCTCAAAAGGAGGTTATTTTGAGTTTTAAGATGATGATTTCCACAATTAAGTAGGTATTTGATAATTTATGGCTTAATTCTAAGATTTCTAATAATTAAAAACTAAGTAGAAAATGTTATAAGGAAGTGTAATGGGTAATCCGCATTATTTAAATTGTTACATGCTACATTTGTAAGTTTACTAAAGTTCTGGAACTCAAAGTAAGTTGGATTATATGTTGAGTAGTAAAAAGTGGAACTAGTCGTCGAGTCAAAAACTAAGTCAGAATGTGATATGGTGTTGAGTATTTTGAACACACTAAAATTAGATTTAGATAAAAAAGTGGTTTATATTTAGACTCTATAATTTTTTCAAAGTTAGAACATTAGTCAAAACCTTCTTAAACAATAACCTATATCATAATGCTAGATTAAAACATAACTCAGAAACTCGATTAAAATGTGACTTGATAGAAGAAGCTTAATGTGAACTACCATAAGAGTAGCTAGAAGTTTGGAACTACATATTAGATCACATGAAGCTAAAGAGTAAGTAAGAAATTCGCTCTAAGAATTTACTGGAGGCAGAACCTAGGTAAAAAACTTACTAGGCAGTAACCTATACTAAAATACAAGGTCAAAACCTTGGTCAGGACTTACATTACTTAACTAATACCTAATAAATACTCTAGAGAACTCATTTAACTCAACTGAAAAACATGCTCAAAAGTCAAAATAAACTCTTATGTTATATATAAGATAAGATATTGAAGGAGTTACATTAAATTTTAGGAATAATAGAGGAAGATAAGAGCGACACATAAAGATAACAAGCATCAATACTTAGGTAAGTGGGATTAATACTTCAAGACATTTGAGAGTATTATTTTATAATACTTAGAGTGTTGGGTATGCTTTGGCTTTGTGATTGTAATTTAGTTGTTTGTGTATGTGTTACGCATGTGCTTAGATATTACTTCGCTACTGTTATGGGGGTTAAGTTCCATGTTGCAGATAGTTAGTGCATGTTTTGTGTTTGGAATGCTTGAATTGGTTTATCTCTCGAAAAATGAATTAAATCAAACTCCGCTTAACTTTTAACCTGACATGCATTGCAACAAAGTAGAGGCAACGCTTAGGATTCTCAGGCCAAACACAGATCCATTCAATGAGGACAGCTGAAATGGTTTTTTCCTCACCTTTAGTCAAATTCCTCAACTCAGATTAGAGTATGTATACTTTTTATAATCTTACGACGAACTGAATAACATTATGCGATAGTATATGCTTATAGATGTATTGTATCAAACTAACTTAGTTGAAAACCCTGCTTATGTTGTGTTAAATGCATACATCCATCTCTGTTCTACTTATCGAGTAAATTGTCACTCATTTCCTTATAGTTGTTTTAGAAGTTCTAAGGTAGATTTACAAGAATATCATCTAATCCCAAAAGGTTAGAAATTAGGGTCGGAAAGTGAAGATTATGAGGAATTGGTTAAACACTACTTTGAATATCCATTTTACTTACCTTTAAGAAAACTGCTAGGGTCTCTTTAAGTGACCCTGTAGTTTTCCACTACTAACATGTATGTTGAGTTTTGTCAACCTGCATTCTTTTATAATTTTCTTCTTAGACTTATGATCTTTTCCTTACAAATATAATCTATAAATACTTGTTGATCTTAAAACTATTTTATTGAGTATAACCAACAAAAACTTCATTCTCTTAGAAAGCTTTAGTTACAAATTCCTTTTTTTTTTTATAATCATTCTTAAATATTACACCACAGGTTTATAATAGAAAGATTTAGAATTGGATGCTTCAAAGTGGTTGAGTTAGGCTCATCTCGTGTGAACCAAGTATATGATAACAGTTATGAGATTAGTTTCTACCATAAAATGGTTCATACGGCGGGACTGTTGTGACTCTACCTCTGCGAGGCATGACATTTAATTAATAGATTAAATCATATAAAAATATAATTGATATACATATATATAGTATTATGTATAAGTTAGATGATGTTTGATTATAAAAATTATATATGATACGGGAAGATTGTCGTGAAAAACTAAAATAGAAATAAAAACTTTCAGGGAAAAAGTTAGATAAAAAAAAAAGACAAAAAAGAAAAAGACAACACAATATAGTAATATTATTAGGAAAACATATTATAAAATAAAGCTCTATTGGTACTTCAATGTTGAAAACTTATGATATTTAATTGTGGCTCTTCCTATTAAAAAGAATGTTTTTGTAGTTCAAATATAATAGCCTAACTCATAAATGCTATATATCATTATCAGCAGTTGTTTCTATTGGAGAAAAGAGACAATTAACTAAAAAGATATTTTTCTCTCTAAAAATTTGATGGATCGTTGATATCCTTTAGATAAGTTGTAAATGTGATAAGCCATAATTTGAAAACTATGTTTCTATTAACAAAAAGAGAAGAATATTTTTATGAAAATTTTTAGAAACTATAGAAAATTTTCAACACCTACCATTTTTAAAATTTACTTATTACAACTAACAAATAATTTAAAAACTCTTCAAAAGATCCCTTAATTATTGTTAGAATAATAAACAACAAGATGGTTAAAAGAGAAAGAAATCAATTAGCATCATAAAATTGGGATAAAGAAATTTAGGCATGAATTGATAATTGGGAAGTGGTAGAATATATTAATTGGATGTTGCCACTTACTGTTGTAATCAACACCTACCTTTAATGCATGGTGATTAATAGTGGTTATAGCATTAATTACGTTCAAGTGTGATAGTGCTACTAATGTATTCCTTCAAATGCTTTCTTATGATACTTAGCGAGCCTAATCACACTAGGGAAGACTAAGTTCAACCAATGAAAACACAAAAAACTCTTAGAGAGAGAAATTTTGAATATCATAGGAATTCTACTAAATGTTTGGATAAACAAAAATGAGGAGAGACCCCCTATATATACAAATAGATTCCTATAATGGATGGTTAAGATTTATTCAATCTAATGGTTAAAATCAATTCCTACCTACTACTTCACCTATCGTGCTTGCTATGTTATAAGAATTCATAGTTTATAGAGCATTTTTTAGTCTAGAACTTTTGTTGGACAATAAGATCATAAAATATCTGGACAAACCTCCTTCTTAAATTGTACCTATCCTATCTCACCGCATTAGGCTTGTATTAGGTGTCCACCTAAGGCTTTGAAAAATTAGTACATGATAATACCATACAAATACAAGCCTTTATATTATTTTTATTTCTCAATTTTTGGTTATTTAATGCAAGCTTTGTATTAGAAATATCAAAGTTAATTTCTTGGCTTAGGGGAGCTAGGGCCCCTATGGGCCTCTAGGGTTCATCTTTGATGAACACATTTTGTTACATTCTGTAAAAAGTTAAATCTGAATCTGAGCCCTCAACCTAATAATTGAAATGGATTTTACTCTTTGGGCTAAGATGATAATACTCGAATTCAACAAGGCTATGTATATTCAGGATAATCGAGGGAGTCTTGGCATTATGGGCTTAGAGTAAGCCTCGTTGGATTGGTCTGCCCAATCAAATTTTTCTTAATTTGACTCACACTTAAATATAAAGCCTTTGTTTAGGCCTAACTCCATAAAAAAGAGTCAATATGAAACTCGTTAATGAAAAACTTCAATCCTAACTATTGATCATCATCATGATCCGATGGATTGGATTAACTACCATTTTCTATAAATACTTCCTTCATTTCCTCATTTGGATAGGTGGAAAATCTCCATTAATGCTATTACTCTACCAAAATCATATCTCAAAGATCAAATATTTAAACACCCTAAGAATACCATTCCATTCTTTATTGATTATAGAGTTCAATGTTATTGCAGTCATTCACCTATCACTATACGTGTTAGAGCGTCACCTAAATTACCTATTCCTCATCCCTATCTTACCTTACTCAATCATCTCATTCGTGTAATTTAAATCATTTCCTTAATCACGTATAGTACGATCTAACGTACGGTATGCACTTGATTAGTCTATCTAAACCCATGAACCTATACATTCCATTCAATAGGCATTTTCAAACATAGTAATTGATTTACCATTACAATTCTAATTTTATTCCTTTTCAATCCTTTCTATCTCATAGCATTTTTGTATCTAACATATTTCTTATAATGTAATACCATGCTACGATTAGTCGTGTAAACCAGCGAGGAGGGTTATGTTGAACGTTTTGTGCATGCTCGAGTAGGACTCTAATACACTAATTTTGTGTTTCTTGTAAGTGGATGACTTGATTGATATGATACCACTTGAAATGCATGTCCTTTTGAATTGGATATGCGTATGTTATGAACTGCATGCTGATGGGGACTAGCGAACTCGTATATATTATAATATTACCTTCATCAAGCTGTTGCGTGAAACATAGAAATTTGTAATTACTTTTTTTAAATGGGTGCAATATATAATAACTGCTCCTCGTTAAAACCTTAAAAATTCATCTTTTTTTCAATTTTTTTTAATGATTGATTACACATTTTATAATAATAATAAAATAAGTCGAATACTACAGGTGAAATGAGGTACAATAGTAGAGCTCATTGTTTTTAAATCAAGATTCTAATAAATATAAAATAACTATATCCTATACCATGCATGTGCCAAAACAATGCTCTCAACTCTCAACTTTATAATAATTCAATTTAGCTATAAGTATGAGCTGGTGGTGCTTTGCGGTTCTCTTCTCCTTCTTTGACTTTCTCTCTTTTTCCAGGAGAAAAACAGCACACAAAATCCCTGATGCTTGGGAGATGCTTAAAAAAGGGGAAACATATAGCTGGGGCTAAAGTTCAGGGAATAAACAAGCATGATACTGCACCTACTTAATGCGCTTTCATTTTGATCTCTTTTCGGCGAGAAAGGTTTTGTGACTCTGTGAGAAGGAAAAATCCCAAAAATTGTGAATTTCGAGTTGCCTTAAAAAATGTAGTAAACAGAAATTTCATGGGGACAACAACGTGATATTGAGAACTACTTATTAATGTCATCCAACACTGTAAAATATGAAAATATATGTATATTTTTAATGATACTAATACACAACATAGATTGATAAGTAGTGTATTAGATTAAAAAATAAATACAGACCTATTAGATAAAAATTAAGAAAGCTCTCTTAAAAATTTACAACAAAACATAGCGGTTGTATTGTAGTCTACCAACTTAGAAGTTTTCAACCAATTGAAGAAGTGTATATTATTCTACGTCAATATATGTAAGAGATATTGGGTTACCAAATTTGGTGCTATTTTGGAATTTTCTCGAGAAATGTATTGAAAACTTTGATTATCAGCACCTTACAACATTAATCTTTATCCTTAAGGACCTTTATGGGATCCTCTAAAGTAACAAATAAGTAATTTAAAAAACTTTTCAATTTAAGAGTTGCTTAACTCTATTCATGAGATTCTCAATAAGAATTCTCAGCAAATACCATTTCCATGTATAAATGAAAAAACTCAACTATCGTGAAAAATGTTTTCACGCTCTCTCTCTCTAGTCTCTAGAGAGAGAATATTCTCTCAATTACGGAGTGAGTCACACCTTTGAGGGTGTTTTACTTAGTTTTTCTGCTTTCCGTTTTTACCATTTCTCATACTCATTACCTGTGTAATCATTACAATGTCAGAATCATCCCAATGAATTTGCGCTAATTTTCAATTCTTGCTTTCATCATCCTAGTTCACTACATTTTTGCTTCTGTTTTCATATAGAAAAACCATCAAAAACCAAATACAAAATGGAAAAATACCAAAATAAAAAAAAAAAAAAAACCCATAAAGTTTGCGTCCCTCTATAAATACATTTAGTTTAAAAAAAAATAAGAAGAGATTTCTATTTCTATTTTGCTGCTTCTTTTCATCATTGTGTTGTCTTCGTTGTTGGTTACTGTCATTGCCTGTTTCCTTCATTCTTTTCCATTAAAACCTATTTTGTGCTGCAGATCCATGGCTTCACCGTATGTAGCTGAGATCCGACCAAGACCAGAAGTTGATGAAATATCCCTTGAAGATCTGTTAGATCTTGGTCAAAAGAAAGCTCACGAGATTCTTTTAGTCGCAAAAATAATCTCAGAAAAAGTTTTGAATGAGACTGCTGTTATGAATATCATGCGCAACTCATGGAAGGGTCATGGAATTTTGTCTATTTCATTCATATCAGCTAATGTGTTCCTGATTGGTATCAAGGACAAGATGTTTGCCAAAAGATTACTTGTTGAAAGTCCATGGGCTATTATGGGACATAGTGTTAGCATGGAGGAATGGATTTCAAATCGAAAATTAGAAGATGTGTGTTCTGATTATATTACGGTGTGGGTTCAATTACATGGTTTGCGTTTGGAACACGTGTCATTGGGAGTAGAATTGGTGAAGTGGTGGAGATTGAGGCTTGTAGATCTATACTGGGAGAACGCCGAGCTTTCCATAGAGTTAGAGTATGATTTCATATCAATTGCCCTTTGAAATCTCATTTGTCGATTGATGAGGGTAATGGCAGTAGATATAGAATTTTGTTCAAATATGAGAGGCTTGGTGATTGGTGCTATAATTGTGGAAGGCTTGGACACTTTAGCAAGATGTGCGAATATGAGGGTGTAAAAGATGATTGCATGGGGCCAAACATGAAGGGTAGCTTTGTACAGAAATGGGAACAAGAAGGAGGGAAAGAAAACATTCAGCCATCACTCATGCAAACACAGCCATTGGAAAAGAACCTAACTCATATGCCATCACCTTCGTCCACTACCATGCCAACCTTCAAACACAATACCTTTCAATCCCCAGTTACACAATGTAAACCCTCACCCAATCCCAACGCTACGAACCTTGCTTCTCCAATCTTGAACCCAGATCCAAAAACTTCTCTAACCAAAGTTGACCAGCACAAACCTTTATCCCCAACAAATCAACACAACTTGAGCCACAAAAAGAAGAAAAACTAGAAAGTTTCAAACCAAAATCAGAACAAAACCCTACACACCCTTGTGAGTATGCTGAAGCCCATGAGAATGACAGTAGTGGAGGAGACAGAGGGGTGGACCTGATTTTAGATCTATCGTTGTCACAAAAGAAGAGAAATGTTCATGATGAGCAGAAAGCTTTGGTTTGTACTAAATCTTTCGAGTTGTCTACTGCTTTCAAGAAGCTATCATTGAAAAGTAGGGAAAATTCCTTGAGAGATGAGGCTAATAATTTGAAGATTCAAAGAAAACAAGTGTACACTTCACATGAACATGTTTATGTTGATGAAGTAACGGCTGATTCTTCGGAAAAAAAAAAAAAAGAAGAAGAAGATACAGAAGAAGGCAATGAGAAAAAAATTACAAAATGGAAAAATCACAAAAAAATATATATATAAGTTATAAAAATGAGAAAAAAAAAGAGAGGAAAAAGGCAAAAAAAAAAAAAAAAGCAATAAGAGTATCAATGGAAACAATAGAGGAAGTTTGCTAAGTAAATGTTCCAATTAATTTTTGTGATAGGGTGGTGGTGGCTAGCCCCACGGGGGCCACGAATTCTCTTTGTTTGAACTGTTAAGGGAAAAAGCCTCCCGAGATAGTTTGTAGTCTTGATAGCCTTGATAGTCTTATAAATAAATTTAACCCAAATGTGATTTGCTTGTTAGAAACAAAAAAGAAAAAAATTACTTAGAATCTTTGAGAAATAGATTGCGTGATGGAGGGAATCACTATGTTGAAAAAAGAGGATTGGTCGGAGGAATTGCCATTTGGTGGAATGAAGTGTGAATATGGATGCATTGGATGCAAAAGATGACTTTATACACATGGAAATAGAAGTAGAGGGTGGAAACAAGATGGGACAGGTTACTTAGGTATATTCCTCAATAGATTTCTAAAAAAAAAAAAAAAGCAACTATGGAATATAATAAAGTAGCTATTCTCCATTTGTAATTGCTAACTGGTGATTAGGGATTTCAATGTGCTTCTTCATGAACATGAAAAGGATGGAGGGAGACCTCTAGAAAGAAGGGTGATTAATGGTTTTCATTCTATGATTGAGGAATCAAACTTACAAGACTTCGGATTCATAGGACCTAAATTCACATGATCCAACAAAAGAGAAGGTGATGCATTTGTTAAGGAAAGAATCGATAATTTCTAGCTAATTTAGCCAAGACTTAAACCGTTCCTAGGTGATCTTGTATCTAAAAATTAAAGCGCTTTCATTTTAAGAAGGATAATTGATGATAACATTTTGATAACACATGAAGTTTTCCATTTTCTAAAAAATAAGAAAAGAGGAAAGACCCATTATTATGCTTTGAAAGTAGACATGAGTAAAGCTTATGACAAGGTAGAATGGAATTATTTAGAGCAAGTTCTTTTGAGATATGGATTTGAGAGAAAGTGGGCTAACTAAGTTATGAAGTTTGTATCCACTATCAAATTTAATTTGGTAGTGAATGGTAAAAGAGTTTGGGAGGTTAGTCCTAAGAGAGGTTTAAGATAAGGAGATCCCCTTTCTCCTTATTTGTTCATTTTGATAGTAGATATACTTTCTACAGGAATAGATAAGAAGTTAAGAGAAGGGTGTTTGTTAAGAATTAATATTAAATCTTCTTATCTTAGACTCTCTCACTTATTTTTTGCAAATGATTCTTTGTTCTTCATGAAGGCAAAGCAAGAGGAAGTTGAGGAATTGATGAGGCTGTTGACATCTGACTATCATGATTCTAAACAGCAAGTTAATTTGGATAAAGCAAGTGCCTTTTTCAACAGCAATGCTCAAGATGAGGTCGAGAGATCAGTGGGGAGTTTGCTAGGTTTCAATATTGTAGAAGATCTTAGTTTTTGTCTTGGTTTACCTACTTTATGGGGCCAATCAAAGTACTAAGCTCTCAGTTTTGTAAAGGAAAAGGTAATAAAAAAATTTAAGTGTTGGAAGTGTAGACTTTTATTGGAAGCATGTAGAGAGACATTAATTAAATCAATGGTAACTGCAATTTCAACCTATTTAATGGCCTATTTTGCCTTCCCTAAGGGCTAGTGCAATGAAGTTAATGCACTTTTGGCCAAATTCTTGGGGGGACAAAAACAAGATGAAAGACAGATTCATTAGGCAAGTTGGAGTAGATTAACTCAAGTGAAGGAGCAAGGTGGATTGGGCTTTAAGGTTCTAAGGCTTTTCAACATAGCCTTCCTTACAAATAGCTTAGAAAGTGGAAAATAATCCTTCTGCTCTATGGGTATGTGTATTATTTATTTTTCGAGATGTGACTTTAAGTATGCGACTAAGGATGGTAAAGTGTCATGGGGATGGAGTAGCTTGATTGAAGGTAGGCAGATTTTGTTTGAGGAATGGCTTTGGAAGGTTAACTTAAGGCAAAAGATTCTAGTATGAAAGGATAAATGGGTTCCCTATGTTAAAGATGTCTACTTGATAATAGAACCAAATGAACAATGCATGCATATGACAATTAGTGAGATTTGAATACTAATGGCTACTCTTAGAACATACGAGCATTAAGAAGTTACCTAAATGGTCCGGATGCTATTAATGTGAAAGGAGTGACCTTGGGAAATCGTAGCATAGAAGATCAAGTTACCTGGCCATACAATAGATGTGGCGATTATACCATGAAATAAATCTACTACCTATTGAAATAGAAAATAGATTGTTACGAGACCAATATTTTATCTGTTGGAAGATTATTGAAGTCCCATTAAAAGAAGATCTAAAAGCTTGGAGCTTTATCTAAAGTGACTCACTTTGTTCGGAGAGTCTTGTCAAAGTCACTACCCACTAAAGCAAATCTATACAAAAGCTTAGAATCGATCCCCCTAAAATGTCCATTTTATGAAGAGTTAGAAACCCAAAACACATGCTCCTTGACTATAGATGGACGAGGAGTATGTGGTTTGTGTGCTTAAGGGTAACAATAATAAGAAATAGGAAGGAAACTTTCATTGCATGGCTTGAAAGGATGTTAGATGGCCTATCAAGCAACAAATCTGAGATAGAAGGGAAGTTTGTACGATTTCTTGGAGTGTTTGGAAGGAGCGGTATAGAGTTGTGTTTGAAGGCAATGAAGTAGATCTTAAAGCAACGACAGCTAAGGTAAGACATTTGAAGCTTTCATTGCAAATGGAGGAAGAAGAGGACATTAATGCAGCGAGACAAGTAGATTTGAATAATGAGGCACGAATATGGAAGAGACCATCTATAAACACCTTCAAAATAAATGTTCATATGTCCTTGGTTCGAGAACAAATCAAATCCACAATTAGCATGGTGGCGAGAGATAACTCAACAGTTGTAGTAGATGGAAAGATAAGATCTTAACTGTATTTAAATGTAAAGAGGCTGAAACTCTCACTAGGTTGGAAGGAGTGAAAGTGGCATGTGCAAATGATTAAACTAAGGTTTACTTTGAGTAAGATAACAAAATTGTTGTTTATGCCATAAATAGGCCAACAGATTCAGGTCATTAGGCTGTAACTAATTATATCGAGCAAATAAAATCTTTAGCTAAGAGCTGTCATACCCCGAAATGGCAGAGTCGTAATAGCTCTACCGTATAAATCATTCTAAGATAGAAGTTAGCCTTACAACTACTATCCTAGACCTAATCTATACAAGACATCCACAACTAACCTGCTATGAAGTAAACAGTTCGCAATTTAAGTAAATCGTTTACCTAAAAAAGTGAGAAAATATATATATACACTAAAATTCAGTTATTACAATTAACGTTTACAACGCTTCACCGTAATCTATTTTCTAGTTAGTACATTATTCAGAAATGAAAAACTCTAAGATAAAAGCTTAGACCTTAAAAATATATGTCTGTTCTTCAAATGTTTTTCCTCACTCCCCAAGATCCAGCAGTTGCTAGCTTTAAAGTAATTATAAGCCACTTCCTAGCCAGCACCTGCAATGACATCTATAGGGATATGAGCAATCATAGCTCAGTAAATTGGGATGGAAGGCTTAAAACTATATCACAAACACAAACACAAACACAAACAAGGTTATCAACCAACTTATTAGATACAATGCATGTTCAAGCAAATCTCATTGTACGACGTTGCTCGTCCCGTTGTGAGTTTAGAGAAATTACGTTCGCTCTAATCTAGGTTGAGGAGTTATCGTTAATGCAACAGTTTACGACTAAACCCAAACTTATGCAATGGAGACACTACTCCTCCCGTGACTACCTTCGAACTATTAACTTCACCCTTGCCACAACTTCCTCACCTATCACATAGTTCGACTAAGGATAAAGAAGAAACCCATTATGCTATCTAGCACTATCCCTTTCGAAGGGGTCGGTATTTAACCGAAGAATCTTAGGTTTCCCCTAATAGGTTGCTATGTAAGTCCGATTTATAATTACAAGTCGTATATTTGATTAGGTCCAATTTAGGGTGATCAATCATTTTATATAAATTATACAATATAAGCCAAGTAGCAAATCAAAAATCATATCATTAGCTCAAAATAAGCATAATCAAATACAATTTCAAACCTCTAAAATACAACATTGTATTAATCTCAACTTACCTGGACTTCTCACTCATTCACTTACTCACTCCAGGTCCGACTCACCTAGGCAATCATCGATCATCCCTATAACACAAACATGGTTTCATTTTTTCATATAACTATTATAGGTTAGTTTTATCCTATAACGCTTATTGTTATCTTTTGTTTAGGGTTTAATTACCTAATTATCTAGATCTTAAGTCTTTTACAATTCTTCTTGAATTGTGTTAAGTTCTGTTTCAGTTTTCACATCGATTTTTAAATAAGGTTTTGAACTCAGTTTTTTTTTTTTAGAGATTTATATGTACACCCTAAGAAATCATTCTAACCCATATTGTGAAATTAATCGCATTATCTTTGAATATCTTTGTTCTAGTCCATACGATATACACGAATCTTAATTCAATTACCAAATTTACCCCCGTTATAAGAAAATCTTCCATTTTTCATGTAATTACCCTAATTTAAGATTCTTATCAGATTTATTGTATACTCCTACTATTATCATAATAGCAATTCTAACCAATATTTTCCCAATTATTAATTTCTCATAATTACATATTACACATTATCACCTAATGTGTATAAAATGTACACATCTCATATTCCTATCCCTTCAAATATCATCTCCCAACATCAAATAACATTTCAAATATTTAAATTCATCCCAAATCAAATTTTAAACCTTATTACCCTAAATTACCTATATATTTACTACATAATATGCTAATAATTATATTTAACACTCTAAATGTTACAAATAGCATCCTCTATCATATTTCAATATTCTAAAACATATAGTTGTGCATCAAAGCAGTAATTACCCATTTAATTACTTAATTAACCATAAATTACCCATTTTATACATCATTTTAAGGCCTAAAAATTTCAAAAATTAATTTTTGAAAATGGGCTTCAAATTACTATTCTATATTATCTAAGTAGTCTACACAAAAATTTTAGGCTCAAAACTACACTCTTAAGATCATTTATTTTTAAACCGAAACATACTCGCTTTTACATGATTTTTTAAGGACCATATATCACAGGACATATTTTCATCAAAATAATATTTTTCCTAAAAACTACATACTAAAATATTCCACAATAACAAAATTCATAATTTTCTGATAATATTTACTATTTTTATAAAATTACACAAAATCAAGCTGGTGTATCAACCCACCTAAGCGCTTCCACCACTGTGTAGTAGTGGTGGCCATCCACTCCCAACTGCTCATCAGGTTTGGGTCCTTCTTAGAAGTCCCAACTGCACAGATTTTTGCTAAATTTTTGTAAAACCCTAATTTATTCTCAATTTTGCCTCTCTCTAATTTTCTAAGCTTCCTAACATCCAAAATAAGCTCTTAAAAAATTTGAGGTATTTTTAGAGATCTTAAGGAATTATTTTGTATTAATTTGATTAGATAATTATTTATCTTCTTCCAATTTTCCCTTTATGTTATTCTAATTTAATTGGCTAATTTTTTTCTTATTTTCCCCAACTGCCACAACCCAAATCTAGATTATTCCTTATGTTTTCTAATTTTTCTTTATTTTTTCTTAATTAATTATGAATTTTCTTTAATTATTTAGTATTATTTTAGCACATTTAAAGTATTTTAAGTAATTACGCGTATTTCTACCTACATGTAAATTTATATATAATACAAATAAATATTCCTAAATATTATTTAGGTTATTTTATAATTTTTAGTGTGCTTATAATTTATTTCTGGTAATTTGTTAATTATCAGAATGCATTTTACGTATTTTCAATAAATAACAAGTTATATACTTAAAATTTGAAAAATTTATATTCTTTTATTTTATTAATTATTTTCTTAAATTCGAACTTACAGAATCACTTTTCTAATATTTCTAAATTTATTTGATAATTTAAGCTCAATTAGATCTTTTAACCGATCGTTCTAAATTCTACGAGTCAAACTTTAAGTAGCTGATTGTGGGTCTTACAAGAGCCCATCCACTTGTTTTTCCTTTCATTATGTAAATCAAAATACCAATAAAGTGGCAGATTAGATGGCTTCATACACAAGGAGAGGGATATGTCCTATGGATTGGTAGTGTAACCCTTACCCTACCCTCCACCACACGTAACCCTACCCCCCACCCCCAAAAATCCCAACCCTTGAAGCTCATCCATTTAGATATTTCTCTTTTTAGTTTATTGTACTTTGTAACTGGACTAGAATCACATATAGATAGTGGGTGATCCCTTATGATTAAATAAATTCTCTATTTGGCCAAAAAAAAAAAGAAACTATTGTGAAATAAATAGCATATGATATAATAAATATCATAACTAAGTACTAGTTCTTTAAGTAATGATCAATGCTAATTTAAGAATCTGGTTTTTATCTACTAAGAAGGTTCTTAACATAAGTACTAGATTAAGAACTCGTGTTAAAGATGGCATTATAGACTTGCAAGATTCCTAATATGCACATAGCTTGATCGTCCAATAGTAAAAAAATATTCAATAAGTATTACTTACCACATATATACATACGTGATAAATAATTATAAATAGTATTAGAACACATGATAGCATGAGTAATAATTTTTTAAAAACTACCTACTATTATTGTTACATGTTTAAGAGCTATAGGAAGTTACACGCTATGTGTACATTTACCTATAAATACATTGAGAAATGATTCACTTGGTAGTACATGCCATGTATAAGTACACATAGTATGTAATTACGAATCGAATTCGAATACATGAGATAGTAGCAGATAGTTAATTAAAATTTCACAACTAATATTACTATATCTTTAAGTATGATTGATAATTATACGTTAAGTATACTTATATATGCCGTGCACTACTTATTACATTTAATGTTCGAAAGTTTCATCGTACTATATTTCCCAAGTAATACATTATTCGAGAATAGAAGTTTCTAAAACAAAAGCTAAACCTTAATCATAAATCTATTCTTCAAATGTATTTCCTCACTTTTCAGGATCCAACAGCTACTAGCTTTATGGTAATTATAGGCCGCTTTCTAGTTAGCACTGTAACAAAGTCTATAAGAATATAAGCAGCCACAACTCAGTAAGTTAGGACAAAAACTCAAAACTAAACAGCAAACACAAATAGGGTTATCAATTAAATCACTTAGTTAGATGTTATGCATGCATAAGTAAATGCCATCGTACGACGTTATCCAATCCATCATGAGATTAAAAGAATTGCGCCCGCTCTAATCTGGATTGTGGAGTTGTCATTAATACAACAACTCACAACCAAACCCAAGCTTGTACAATGGAGACACCGCTCCTCCCACGACTACCTTCGAACCATTAACTTCACCCTTGCTACGACCTCTTTACCTATCACTTAATTCGACTAAGTATGAAGAAGAGACTAATTATGTTATCCAGCATTATCCTTTTTAAAAAAGTTGTTATTTGGCCGAAGAATCCTAATATTCTTCTAATGGTTTGCTATGCATGCTCAATTTATATTTACAAGTCATATGTTTAGTTTGGTCCAGTTTAGAGTGATCAATCATTTTATACAAATCACATAATACAAGTCAGAGTAACACATCAAAATCATATCATCAACTCAGAACAAGCACAATCAAGTACAATTTCAAACCTCCAAAATACAACATTGTATTAATCTTAACTTATCTCGACTCCTCGCTTGCTCACTCGAAGTAAGACTCGTTCTGTCCATCGCTAATTATCTCTATAATACCAACATTATTTCAGTTTTCATATAATTGTTATAAGTTTGTTTTATCTTAAAATACTTATTTTTATCTTTGCTTTAAGGTTTAATATGTCCAATTATCTAGATTCTCAAATCTTTACAATTATTCTAGGTTCGAGTTAGGTTCTTGTTCAATTTCAGTTTCCGCATCGATTTCTAAATTTGATTCTAATTCAATTTCTAAGTACAGTTTTATACACAAACCTTAAAACTCATTTTGACCTCATAATATGAAATTAATCACATTATTTTCAAGTCTCCTAAATATCATATTTACTCCTAATCAGTATATTAATTCATTCAATATAACCCTTATCTTACTTAACTACCGAATTTACCCTCAATGTGAGAAAATTTTATATTTTTCATAAAATTATCTAAATTTAAATCTTCTACCACATTTTATATATTTTCCTATTATTAGTAAAATATCAATTTTTTATTCTAATATTTTATATTTATTATATTTCAATTTTCCATATTATGCATTATTATCTATTACGTACATAATACAAACCTAATATTTCTATCATTCCAAATATCATCTCCCAGCATCAATCAACATCATAAAATATCTAAATTCATCCCAAAATCAGATTTTATATTTAATTACCTTAAATTACAAAATTAACTTAAAATATATCATTTTTACCCATTCATATATACTACATAATACCCTAATAATTACATCTAACACCCTATATGCTACAATTATCATACTTCATCAGATTTGAATATCTTAAAACATATAATTATGTACTAAATCAATCATTAATCGTTTAATTACTTAATTAACCAAAAATAACCCATTTCTGCATCATTTTAAAGCCTAAAAATTTCGAAAATTCATTTTTGAAAAAAGGCTTCATTGCACTATTCTACATCACCTAAGTAGTCTACAAAAAAAAAATTGAGTCTAAAACTATATTTCTAAGCCTATTTATTTCTAAACCGAACAAAACTCGATTTTGCATAGTTTCTTAAGGACAATATAATTCTAGACACAAACTCATCAAACTAAAATTTTTTCCTAAATCTACATACCATAAAACACCATAATAATAAATTTTATAATTTTATAAATAAAATTAATAATTTTAATAAATTTCATAAAATCATACTAGAATTGGACTCAACTAATAGTTGTGATTCCAACCACCAGAGGCGGCCCTAGGGGTGTCGGCCAAGTTGGGCTGTAGTGGTGGAGTGATGTGGTGGTGGTAGCTATTCGTTTTCAAGTGACCATTAGGTATGGGTTTTCTTTTAAAACCCTAATTACACATTTTTACTAATTTTTGTAAGAAAACCCTAACTCTTTCTTTTTGGTGCTCTCTCAATTTTTTTGGATTCCCAACTACCTAAATGAACTTTTGCAAAATTTTGGGAATTTATAGGGCCTTAGGGGATTTTTTATGCATTGATTTGACTAAACATAAGCATTATCCTCTTCCAAATTTACTTTTTGGTTGGCTTGATTTAATTGGTTTTTTTTTTCCTTCTTCCCCCAGCTGCCAAAACCCACTTCTGGACTTTTCCTTAAATTTATATAATTTTCTTAATTTTTATCAATTAATTATAAATTTTATTTAATTAATTAATCTTATTTTAACATATTTCACTTATTTTAAGTAATTACGTATATTTCTACCTACATATAAATTCATATATAGCACAAATAAATATTCCTAAATATTATTTAAGTTTTTTTATGATTTTTAGTATATATATAATTTATTTCTAGCGATTCATTTATTATTAAAATACATTTTATGCATTTTTTATAAATAACGAATAATATACTTAAAATTTGAAAATTTTATATTCTTTTATTTTATTACTTATTTTCTTAAATTCGAACTTTCAGGATCACTTTTATTAATATTTCTAACTTTATTTGATCATTTAAGTTCGATAAGATCTTTTAACCAATCGCCCTAAATTCTACTAGTCAAACTCTGAGTAGCTGATTGTGGGTCTTACATATACCAAAACTTGAGAAGAGAGAAAAAAAAATTTATTCATGATTTTTTTTATTTGAATAAGTTTAATTTCTTATTTATAATATTTAATTAGATTGATATCTTATTTCTAAAATAACAATCTTTTAGTTTCCTTTTGTTGTATTTTCTTTATTTCTTCTTAGTTTGCTTTCTTTTCTAGTTGAGTAGGGGGTTTATTTTAGTTTACAAATATGCAAAGAATGTAATGGAAAAAAAAAATGGCTTTACTTTCTAGGAGAAATTGGTATGATGTCTTTTTTTTTCTTTTTTATTATACTAACGAATGACGTACCCGCATTACGTGTGCAAAAAATATCAAAAAAATTTTGAACTCTAAAATATAAAAGAATACCAATAATATATATTAGTAAAATTAAAACTGTAATAAATTTTTTAAAGAAAAAATTTTTACTATAGTAACAAATGTTGGTCTAATAAAAAGTGTAATTAATTTTCCAAATAATAGCAATATTAAGCAATTAAAATAATAAATTAATAAAAAAATTGCAACACTGGAAGTAAATGTGATGGAAAATAATAACTCTATAATTAAAAAGATTTGTAAATAATGAACGATAGTTGAAAAGATCATGGAATCAGTTTGGATTCTTTTAGTAATTATCATGTAAATGTATATTTAATATTTAAAATTATAAAATATGAAGTTAGTAGTTGTAGGTAGTTAAAAATGAACTTTTCTCTTAATATAATAGATAACTCCATTAAACCCTCCAGTTTGGTTGGTTCCATCAAGAAGCATTGTCATGTGGGATTTCCGGATATATTTCTTCCAATTTTATAGTCTCTTTTCACAAAAAGGAAAAAATGTTTAATAAACGTATTTTATTTTGTTTTCGGTGATTTCTTAACATAATTGATATGTTTATTATTCAGATTCTTTTGATTTCCGAGTTTTTTTCATTGCTTTCCATTATCTTTATAATTTTTCGCCTTCGTTAACCTACATCAAATTTAAATATTAAAGTTATTTCGGCTCTTTGTCCTACATCAATCGAAACGTTCTTTCCTGCATCATTATTGGAAAGTGAAGGGCTGCTATAACTAGGCGTGAGTGAATAATTTTATTGCACTATACTAGGTGTTGAAGTTTTACGATATCTGCTTTTTTAAGTATCAATTTTTTACAACTTACTTTTGCATAATAGAATATAAGATTTCATATCTTCATAACCCGTATCTATTTTAGAACGTGTATTATAAATTATATAGAGTATAAGTTTCTATAAAATTTATTAAAAGATATAATATATATTGACAAATGAAAAAGTAACTTTATTTTTATTTTTCGGTTATATGTGATTTATCTTCAAAATTCTATGGAAATCATTTGTAATCCTCTATGGACTAAATACACAAGTGTCACAGGAGTGATTAATACAATCGCAGATAAATTGATTTCTAATTGATATGTGATATTTTAACTTTTATAAATGATAATTCTCATTCTAATTTGCTATATATTTCACAAATTTGTTTTAGTATCATATAAACTTAAAATAATAAAGATAGAAAAAAATTATATTTCTTAATATCAGAGGCTTTAGTATAGGTTTCATAAGTTTTGCATATGGAAAGAATAAAAATATCACATCTAGATTATATTTTTAATATCATATAAATTTAGAATTTAAGATAAAATAAAAGATATTTATAAGTTTTATAAGGTATTCTATATTTTATAAGTTAAACGTACGCTAGATAAAATTATAAATGACCTTCTAAAAGATAATTATACCAAAAGATAAAATCATACGACATACCATACCAAAACAAATAATACTCCGGTGAGACTGCTATCTGCTGCTCACGCTCACAAAAGATGTAGATGAAAATACTCACAATACTCCGGTGAGAAGAAAATGACTGCTATCCACATCTTTTGCGAGACTGCTATCCACATTTCTTCCCTTCTAAAATACGTAAACAAAACATGAGACTGCTATCTGCTGCTTGTACAGAATCCTAAGTTGGGATGCTGGACACATTAAGCCTGCCCCGTGGGAGAATCCTTTCCTTTACTCGCTCTTGTACCCACCTCGCGCTACCTTTCCCACGTCCTTTTCGAGTGTCAAGACGCAACGTATTCTTTGCATAAACAAATTGCAAATCCTTACTTCAGCTCGCTGCTCCTATTCCCAAATGTACTTCAATCATCGCACGTCCACGTCCATGTCCACTCTCTCAAGTCATTTCACTGTCCGTAATTGCTGGCTCTTATCAATATAACATTGCGTTGAAACGGTGGCCTTTTCTAAAGATCCACAAAAACAATTATAAAGAAAAAAAAAATTGAGAATAGACATTTATCAAAACATCTCCTTTTCTATTTGATTCTTTCACTTTTTAATTTATTAGTGAATCTTCCATCTTTTCGAAATTGAGCTCTTGATGGAGGGGCTTTTTCTAATTGTTTTGAAAAAGGTAGAGAACAAAAACCCTAAGAAGTGGATGAGTCAAATTGAATGCTAATAAAAGGTAACTGAGTCCAATAAAAAAAAATAATGAAAGATGAATTATACAAATAAAGAATTATTGAAAATAACATGCAACCAACTATTTTTATACTTCTAAGAAAAGAAAGAATTTGACCCAGAGGGATTCTATTTGTGGATTGATGTAACTAAATCAATTAATATATAAAAGATGACTAAACAAGAACAACATTTTCGCACTATCATAAACTTTATGGCTTGTTCTTCTTTTTTTTTTAAACAAATTCATGACATGTGTTTCATTGTTATTTCTTGATATTAGTTAAACTAAACGTGCCAACTTCTAAATGAATTGTAGTAATTATTTTAATAAAATATTATATTTAAATTTGATTTTATAATACGATAAAAGATAATGAAGAAAAATAAAATAAAAAAAAAAAGATAAACAAAGAAAATTTCAAGAAAATTACCAGAAAAGAAGAACCCACGGACTTAGCTGGTCACCTCAATTTCTAGGAGGGCAACCAGCCACCATCTAGAGGGTCACATAACAAAATTAACCTGACCCAAATTAAGTTAATCAGAATGTACTAATACAACGTATTCAAATCAATTAAACATCTCCCATTTCCAAAAATTTCTAATCCAACGTAATCAGATAATTAGATATATGATAAATTTGTCTCCTTATTTTTGTTTCATGTAGTTTTCCCCTCTTACATTTTCACTTGAGTATTTATGCTTGTAAATCTCCAGAAAATAAAATAAAGCCCCTAAATGACCATTTTAATCTCGATAAGATTCATGAAAATTATGGAAAGTATATAAAAATAAGGAAAAAAAGAGAAGCCATTTTATGTTTTAGTTATTGCATCTTTTATAACATTTAGATGTCTCTTTATTTTGATTTTCTGTTCATTTAATGAACAGTAAAATGGTCATTTATGGGTTTAAAAACATGTTTTTTATGATCTAAAGGTCTATTATCAAGAAAGAAAGAAAAAAAAGAAATAAAATATTTTAAGTAGACATGATGAAAAGTGAGGGAAAAAATCACTTTTGTTAATAAGATCTTTTGAACATAAGGTCCTCAAACTCATCCCAACCCGACAAGGCTCATAGCCCGTGACAAACTACTTTCAACCCTGGCCTAAAACATGACCTCCAACTATATAGGAGACAGATAATGGCTGAAAGACTTTAGATAAGGCTGAAAGATTAAGTCAATAACCACTTCCTGCATATACGGAATACGTCGGACACCATAATCTTACTCTCTAATACTTGCGGATGTAGCTTTGCCCACTAACTTCTCTCCAATTGCCAACTTTACTCCTTTATAAATACAAGGCCATTATCCAACGGTACACTACTTCATACTTTGCGCACTTAAGTTTACATATTGCTCTCCAACACTTTCATTCTCCAAATACTCAACTAACTTAAGCATCGAGTAACCACACCGAACAACACCTAGATACCTCTTCACTGTTCTCTTTTTTGCAAGCTTGATCATTTACATGATGCCCAATTACTCTCGAATCCATAACAGCAAAGATCTTGAGACGACATTTGGCTTTATCTATGAGAAGAAGCCGATCTGAGTTCCAAATAAACATACTAAACACTCTCCCAAACACTACCTTTGACCACCATGTCTCGTGTTAGCAACCTCAAGAACCACTAGTTGGTGAATAACCAACCTGTTGAGAACTAACCCATTCTAAGGAAAACGCAAGAAGAGCACCTAAAACAAGCTGCTTCATGCTCTTGAGAGATACAACACACAAACCTACCCCTCTGAAGCCTCCGATGCCCACACCAAGCAAAACAACCACCACCACCAACAGCAAAATGGCAAAGACCAACAACTTGATCCACCAATACAACAATAGCCAGCAAAGCCTATGACCAGCTACAATCGAACCTTAGCTAACAATGAGAAGGTGGCCCACTTCCACAAAGTTTTGACTTACTCTGCAGCGTACCGAGCTCATCTAGCAAATGATGTCAACCTCAATGAGCTCCACGCAATTATAGGAAGGCTCTCTGAGTAGTAAGGGAGTACAGCAGTTGGCGACGCCAAGATGGTTACCAGCAACAAAAACACCTTCACTAGGGGTATTCAAGGCAAAGTATTATCCCCTAATAGCAAGCTTCCAACCTTAGATCGATACAACAGTACTAGTAATCCTGATAATCATTTCCTCTACTTTCACACTCTCACGAACCTTCAGTCATTAGGATACCATAATGTGCAAGGCTTTCCAAAGCACTCTAAGGAAGGTAATCTATTCGGGTATGCTACACCTGTTTGACCCTATTGTCATTAGCTTAAACGTCTTCGCCTTGGTCCTAGGCTAGCACAAATGCAGCACTTCAACATTTCACCAACTCAAACTTCCATCATTGTCACATTGGCATGGCAGCATTAACATAGACATCTCCAGATCAAATCGACCACACGCTTGAAAAGCCCATCCCATCTCCTTGCATTCACTTCGGTAACAAGACTGTAGGTTAGGAGAACAGGGTACAGAGGCAAGTGTTGATAGGACATTTTGGACATAAGTTCCTCATGCCTATCCTGACCTGATAATGCACACAACCTATGACTAGACACCCTCAGCCTTGGCCCAAAATACGACCTATTCAACTATAAGAGCCCTTTAACAATTAAGAGACTTTAGATAAGGCAGAAATACTAAGTTAACAACCACCTCTTACATATGCGAAACTCGTCAAACACCATAATTTTACTCTCCAACACTTGTGAATGTGGTTTTACCCACTAACTCATCTTCAACTGCCGACATCGCTCTTCTATAAATATGAGATCATCACACAATAGTAAACTATTTTATACTTTGTGTGCTTAAGCTTTCATAGTGCTCTCAAGCACTCTCATTCTCTAAACATTCAACTGATTTAAGTATCGAAATAGTTACGCTGGATACTATCTTAATACCCCCTCACTGTGCTCTCTTTTCCAAGCTTGATCACCACTTACACAAAGCCTAATTACTCTCAAATCCATATTGGCAAAGATCTTAAAATGACAATCTTGATGCTAACTAAAGCAATATTTGATATTTTGGTGGTGTAAGAGCTAAATAATTGTGGTTATTGGTGATGAATGGTGGTGTAGTCGATTCCTTAGGAAAATTAATACTTGGTTAATGGTGTATCGATGGAAAAGAGCTCATGTAAAATGACTAGAAGAAACCAACTGTTGAAAGATGGATCCGTAAAAATTATAGATAAAAGTGTGCTTCTCATCTTATTGTTTAACGTTCTCTTTACTTATTGGTTAAATTTGATCGATGATATATTCCATTCTAAAACCACATTAGATTCAAGTTTACACTCAGCTATTTACTTATTTTAAGAAAAAAAATTTATACATAAAAAAAAATTAATATTTGAAGTTATTAGGTCTATGTAACGTTATAATTTAAAAATAACTGTACTGTGTGTTTATTGTTGGAGTAACTATACTCTAGTTTTCCTTAAAATGTGCTAGTACGTGTTGGTATGTAGTATGCAATTTGATCATGGTGTGATCGTGATGATACGCTACCTTGATAACATTTTGTTGATTAGCGACATGTCTTAAACTGAATGAACTAGTATATGAACTGGACGTTGGAGTCGGTGACACATGGTACTCCGTGCTTCATCGCGCCGCTGTTTATAGAAACTTTGCTCTGCTGTGGTCGGGGCCTGGGGCTTCGAGGGGCCATGCCATGATTATTGTCGAGTAACTATGCCTAGACAGCCAACCAAGATTTTACGTTTTAATGCTAAAAACTTGGTGAAATATTATTATCAATTGTATGAAACAATTCATTGAATATATCCCATCTAACTTATGCATTGAATATTTCTATCTAACGCCAACTATATTATTCTTTAGGTTAGGTTTTCTAATGATGATGCTAGGAGGCATTGGTTGAAGCGTGGAAATTGTAGAGAGAACACATGGAGTCATGAGGACCTTTATACCGCTTAGCATATCCTTCCTTGTTAAAAAAGGGTCAACAAAATTGGGCGCCTGCCCATGTTTCACTTACCACCTCCTCGGATTTCTGTTGTTAATCTACACTTTCCTGTTGCCTTTACTTTTCTTCGCTTTTGAATTTTTCCTCAGCCCCTTCATCATGACATATATGCAAAGCCTGAAGTACACACCGTCAGGTGAAGGGATACTCACCTTTGGAATATGAATTTCTTTGACATTTCACTGGGAAACCAATCTCGACAGGAATTGCTTATCCTGATTCAGGTTGGAGCCCTCGATTTCTCTTCGTCCTTCACAATTATATATCCTAGCCCGAATATATAAGATCATTTATCTTTGTAGAACATTTTAAGCAACTATTCTTATACCGTTCAAGATAATCATTGGTGCTTAGTAGAAGATTTGAACGAACTTTTATTTAATAGGCACTCAATTATAGGGGAGGGCAAAATAATTTACCAAACCGAACCAAAAAATATAATTTTTCTTACAATTTGGTTTAAAAATTTTTCAACCTAAACTAAACTAAAAATTTATAGTTGATTTAAAAAAATAAATCAAACCAATTAGTAAAGCCAAACCAACTATTTTATAAAAAATATAGTAATATTTTACTTTGAACAAAAATTATCTTTTATTATAACATAGTATTTAAAAAACTTTTTATTTATATTTATTAAAATATACATTATTAAATCTTTAATTGCTATAATATATAAATTATATATATAGTTTGACTCAAATTTTGCACTATATGTTATCTTTATAAATGAAATCACATAAATATTACTTTCATCAACTTCTATTATAATAATACTCATTATTTTTAAATCAATTCACTACTTTTCATATCGGATTACATGTTTCATAATTTTTTTTTTTCCAAACTAAAAAATATGATTCAATCCATGATCCAAACCAAAAATTTTATATTTTAAAAAAATTCACAATCCAAATAGTACAATTTAATTCAAAACTATAAAAAACTAAACTATATTTTATGATTTAATTTGATTTAAAAGGAAAACCGAACCAATCCAATTCACATCAAACCTACTCAATTAAAAGTTTTATACAAACGAAATTCTACAAGGAATTAGTAAATCCTACTTCAAGAACTTTACATCCAAATTCCACCATTCATCATATTTAAACTTGCCATCAAACCACTGGCCTTTTTAATACTCATAACCCATATAAGGAGAATGGGTCGGTTAGACCGTTTTAGTTCCAACCCATGTAGTTCTTTAATCAATCTTTCATTCCCTCTATCCAAAATTGGAACAGGAAGAATTCACTACTCTCAGCATCGTCAGATTTCCAAAATTAGGCAAAATTAAGAATGACAAAGTGATTAGAGTTACTTTCGAAGAAAATTGTTTCCCCCTGACAATCAATAAGAAGAGTTAAAGTAATCGATATTAAAAGTATCACTTCCATGAAAATCCCCTTTTTTATTACTTTTTGAATTTATTGCGCACGAAGAAATATATAAAATGCAATAGGGATTAGTGCTTCCTTCTTCTGAGTCAATTCACTATTCCTACTCCGCTGCTGGGATCTAACTTCACATTAATTGATTAATTATATCAAAAATTAAACTAAGAATATAAAAATTACAAACTTATATATATATATATATATATTCTTTAATTTTTTCTCTCCCCCAAAATTTTGAGAAAAAATATGATAAATTTTAAAATCAATATTAATAAGAATATTAATATCTATTTAATCCATTATTTCACTAAATTTAATTATATTATATAACTTAAATTTCCTTTTACGTATAACTTCTATTTATGTTATAATTTTTTTATTAAATATAAAAATATTATGTCATTTATCTTTATAAATTGTAAATATCATTATCTTTCCTTTTCCTTTATATCTATAAATATTTTATAGATTTAATTATAATATTTTAATCAATTATCAATAAATGATATCAAACTTAAAATAAACAAAATACAATATTATTATATAAATTATTAACCCTAATATAACCAAGTTCGATTTGAAAGTTCTGAGTTTTCTTTTATATTTATAAATTTAATTATAATTTTTAATCTATAAACGATATCCTACTTAAAGATAAATAAAATACAGCATGATTACCCGTATCATTAGCTCTAATATAAACTAATTCAATCTAAACACAAAACATATTAGGTCACAAATTTAAGCTCTCATACCCAACTAATAAACACATCATATCACATATTTAAGTCTTTTAAACACAAACCCGTTTAAACAAAATATGAGACAAAAAACGAATCCAACCCTGGCTTAAGCTCTATCAAGGCATTCTCATCGAGTATTGTCATCTCATTATCCCTAACTACTCTAGTCACCACTCCAAAACCTTTTCCAAGTTTGATTCCAATTGGAATTTCTCGTACTCGTACTTTGCAACAACCCAAAATACTTCGCAACATCATATTCATCTCTTCATCATGGAGATGACAAACTGTAAAAGCCCCCCATCATTCAAGTTTTCTCTGATGACAATGTAAATTGTCGATTCTCCATTACAGAATACACAAGGATAAATACATACATACATTCATATATATATATAACAAGTTAAAAAGAGAGACAAAATTCACAAGTAATCCTGCGAATAAATTGAGGTAAAGGCAAAGACTACTAATCCACTAGTGTAATTTCTCAAACCAACCTTTCACTGTTTGTTAAATAGAACATTTAAGACGTTTGTCTATCCCAATATTTATTATAATAATAGTAAATATCAATATTTATAATAATAATAATAATAATAGTAAATATTAATAAGTGACGGTGACTGACGAATGCATAGCCTCTTACAAATTGTACAAAATCCAATATGAACTCTCAAAAGGACACCCACTACTTGCATTCTCCAATGCTTATTATATTATAATAGTCATTCTTACCTATAAGCGATGACAATCAGTATTGATGAGGGAGGTTAATAAGTATTAAAAAAAATCTTTAAATGAAAAATATCTCTAGATTTAATTATCTATAACCAACATCATCGATTTTCACTTCTAGATTTTCACTTCTTAAGTAAAAACCCATAGAAACTACATCCTTTTCAAAATCACTTTAAAAATATTTCAAAATTCTAAAATCTTAATTATCATAAACATGAGAGGAAAACTATGAACCATTATCTATGAAAAAAATATAAAAATTAGAATCAGATAAAATAAGTTACCACATTATTACCCTGCGCTTCTTAAAACCTTTTTTTTTTTCCTCCTAACCATATCACAATAAGATTGTATTTAATTGCATAATTTTCGTTATACTAAACTAAATAAAAAATTTTATTCCACATTTAATCTACAAATTTACTTGATGATCAGATAAAAACTAAATTAATAAACTCGGCAAAATACTCAAATTTTATCTCATTTAAATCACGATATAAAACTAAAGTTTCCTAAATAAAAATAAAAATATTTTATATTTTTAAAAATACCTTTTTATATTATAATATTAAATTAATATTTTTTATTAAATATTATAAAATATAATATAAATAATTAATTTTTTAATATAAATTTTATTTCTAATATTATATAAACCAAACATAATATAATAAATTTATACCACCTAATTCTTTTTATATTTATCCTATTAAATTCTCTTTATCTAATCAAATCCTTATAATCAAATACTATTTAAATTACTAATATTAGTACCACCAAACTTTCACTAACTTAAATGCACTGTTAAAACTTCCATAACACGAACATATATATATATTTTTTTTTACATATTCAAAAGCTCGAAGTGCCGGTAAAAAAGAAAGCTACGAGCCCTACGACATTTCATTACACTCAAACATCAAACCTCAAGATGATTTTATTCAAGAAGAGATTGGAATGAGAATAATATTATAGGATGGTCAAATAGGACTAGGCAGGAACCTTGGTGATGTCCTTTCGTCTCTTTTCCTTTTTGGCAATTCCAATTAATCCAACCCAATTAGGATAGAGCCAAAGAAAAAGTACAGGTCGACCACAGAAAAGCACACGCTAGAACCTTGAATTGGAAAAAGCAAAAAAAAAATACAAAGAAAAGATAAAATGTAGTGGGGCTTGATGATATTTGTGTCTTTCGAGAAAATGTGAGTCAGTGTATCTCGTGTTGGTGTGTATTGGATAAGAAGCATTAAAGACTCTCTACTTCTCTGAAAAGGCACTGCATGCCAAAAAAAAAGCAGAAGAAACACCGATGCATAAACCCTAGCGCGTTCTCTTCTGCTCCACGCAAGCGTCCCATCCCATCACACTTTGTGACAGATGAAGAAACCAAACTATTGGCTTCAGTTAGTGGCAAAGTTGCAGTCGTAGTAGAGGGTCGTCAGATTCAAACTTTGAAGCAGTACCAGCCCCACCATTTTAGTTCACGTTATCAACCAATAAAGATGAAGAAAAGATAAAAGGTTTTCGAGTTACTTCTAAGTGGTGTGCAGTAACTACAGCCTAGTCTTCTAGACTAGTCTCAATATGGCCATGTAAGGACAACCACAATATATTCTCTCTGGGGGCCCAACCTAACCAGGTTGAGGAATTTGATACTTATAAGCAAAGTTAATTAATAAAGAATTACTATACAAACTGTATTCTATTATTTGTAATCATTAAATGCTTGATTTGCCAAAACTGCACATACAAAAAATTTAAGAATTAGACAATTGCAGCTACCACACTACTTAAAGAAGTAAAGGTAATTAAGGATGCTACAAAATCTAGCGGAAATTGCAAATCTCTCTGTGAATTTTCTAATATATCCTCAATAACCATGGAACAAGGGAGCAACTCAAAGCTGTAAACATGATAACAAACTTAAAAACCTAGTTGAGGTTCCTAACCAAAGGGTAACAGAACTATGATGGAATCACCAGCTACACTGGGCCATAAGCTACACAACAAATTGAATCAGCAGCCCCCAAATCAAGAAAAGAAATCTTTTTCATAAAAACCCATGAAAATCAAAGCATAATCCACCCCTAAAAGTATGTTGAAAGAAATATTAAGAAAGAACTCAGTAAGGAGGAGGAGGAGGAGGAGGAGGATGATGGGGCGGGGGATGTCTAGGACCACGACCATGAACGTGACCAGGTGGTGTCCACATAACATCAGAAGACATATGACAGCTATACATCGACACACCTCCAGATGAAGACTCCGGCGTCTGCACTCCTCCTGAAGGCGGCGCCTGTTCCCCACATGACGCTCCGGGAGACGACTGTGCATTACCTTCACTTGAAACACCGCCTTTTCTTCCCTCATCCTCATCTGTCAGTCTGTGATACGCCGGGTTACTAAACGTCGCCACGACAAGGAATACACTTCCCGACGCCACCAACGGCCCCGCCACTACCCCACCGACGACCTGCCCCTGAGGTCCAGCGAGAGAGAGAGTAAACCCATTGGGTAAATTACATGGCGTAGCTTGTGGAGGAAGGAAGGTACCCGAGATTGAGAGAATGTCGAAGCGACCGTGGAATGTGATGTTGGCGGCTGGGTTGGTGCAGGGCTGGCGTAGGGTGAAGTTAGAGACTGCACCAGAGGCAGCGAGGACGCAAATCCCCAGGTTGCGGCGGCGGCAGAATCTGGAGGCTGCTTCAACGACGTCGTTGCCGCTTGGTATTTCAAGGATGTATGGTGACATGGGTGGGTCTGGGGTGATTATTAGTGGAGGCTTGGGCTTGTTTTTGGAACCGGGCGGCCGTCCTCTGGGGCGCCGGACAACTTCTATGGTGGCGCCGTCATTTGGTGTGGTGGTAAGGGCGGTTGTTGCAGTGGTAGTGATGTTTGTGATCGTGGTGGTTGTGGGCATGTCTTGTTTGGGATCCAAGTATTCTGCCTTCATACTGTTTCCTTCAAGAAGTCTTTCCTTTCTTGGATATTTTTCGCGCTTGGAGCGTGTTTGGGAGGAGAGAGAATAGTGGAGGAGAATGGAAGGAAAAGGCTTTTGTAAAAGAAATTAAGAGGGAATTTGGGTGGATTTATATAAGAGTTGACAGGTCGATGATAAAGTGTAGAGAGAGAGAAGTTAGCTTGGTGAGCTTTGAGAGCAAGTAAAGAGAGAGAGAGAGAATAGTGAGGTGAGCAATGCACAGCACCGCGTTTGTATTTTCTCCGTCTTTTGTTTTGTATTTCCGACCGAATGGATTGAAAGGGACATTGGATGTTTGTGGTCTTGGGCCACGTTAGATTAGCTTTTAACCTTGTCACACGCCATTTCATACAATGGATCGTCTTATATATTTTAATTTATGAAACGTTCCCATATATCCTCAAACCATATTTATAATTTTTAAAAGTTTTGGCCAAACCCCCTACGTTATATGATTCCTTTTTTCTGGCGGAACAACGCGGTCCTTTATCCGTATTTTTATATTTCGATCTAACAATTAAAACATGTGCTGATTGGACATCATACAAGGGATAGAAAAATTTAACTGTAAATCAATAAATTATTCTCATAAATCTTAGATGCGTTTATGTTATAAGAATAGATATAAAATCGAAATCCCTTCTCCTTTTCATATTGAGAAAGTTTTTAAAAATTGGAATCTTGATAGTTTAAAATCTTAAATCCAATAAAAGAGAATCGATCTTGTTTTTAATAGAAAAAAATTCATAATTTTATTCTACCTAATTAATAATATACTCAATATGAGTCTTTAAAATTGAGTTTAGAACAATTGAACTTAAAGTTAAGATTTTTAAAAAAAAAATTAATGGTTTAAATCTAAATTTTACGACTAAAATAGAAAAGTTAGACAAAGTAATAAAATGAAGCTAGATTCTAGAAATAATGACTCAAAATCCTAATTTTATCTTTAGAAATAAAATTATTCAATATAGTACAAAAATATTTGGAATTCCTAAAATCAAGCTCAGATTGCAACGATAACTTAAAAATAAGTTAATTGAGTTATAAAATGAAATAATATAGTATAATTTACTATACGAATATATACATATTTTTATGAGTATACTTAGTGTAAATAATAATTATATCTGTAAATTATCCCTAAATTACATAATTATATATATTGCGTTGAAATCATGAAATTTATTAAGAAAATATATCCTAAAAATAAAAAATATGTTGGAAACTTAATTATATGAATAAAGTTATATATTACACGTGATATTTACATAGAGTGTATATTTATATACTAATTAAATAACTAATGTGAACATAATATATGTATTATTATTATTATTTAACTAAAATATGTACCAAAGTGATCCAAATTAACTTCAATTGCGACTGGAACTCCTAGAAATCACCGTGGCAAGTTGGAAAAGCTTAAGATAATGATTCAACAGTAAGTTAGTAGGATTTGGTCACCTCCTACTTGCTTTTATGAAGAAAAAACAAAGAAAAAAAATCAAAATGGGAAGAAATCGACTTCCACAACTTTAAATAAGCTTCCCTACTTTATTTCCCAACTTTACAAATCAGAAACACCAAGAAGAAAAATTTAGAAAAAAAAATCATAGAAAATTAGAAAGAAAACAGAAAAAATAGAGCAACCACTGTGCCCCAATTGTGCTAGACCCAGACAACTACCTGACGACGAACTTGACTAGCTACCACCAGTCCACGTCGCGTCTAGGCTATCCGATACACCCCCAACTACCGCCGGTTACTGAGAGTCCAAAAACACAGAGGTCAATATCTACCCTGTCTTTCAATAATTTGTAAAAAATATCAAATATGACTAAAAAATTATGAAAAAAATTTATACTTAGGTTATTTTGAATATAATTTTATGTGATATTTTTATTTTTGAGAAATTTATAATATTTAGTATACTTTCTTAAGAAATCAATCGTTCATTTGAATTTAGAATTGTAAAATAAATTTACTAAATAATGTTCTTTTTAGATAAAAATTTTCGTATAGGATGCGTATGATATATCGATAATTTCTATGTAACCCAAATTTTGATTTAGATATTTTTAATATTTATTGCATTTTTTGGCTTAAAAATAGCTCAAAAATAAGCTAAAATTATGAATTTAATAGGAAATTATGAAATTAATCGATGAAATGGACATGTACAAATCTGTAGTGAATAATAACAGTATTAGGTCAAATTGAAATTGATTTAGTGTAAAAAGAATCATAATTAAGTAATTTATGATAATTTATGGGTAAAATCGTAAATACGAATATATAAGCAATAAGTCAAAAACTTGAAACTAAATGATAACTAAATTCCCCATATTTTTAGGAGTCTATAGAAATTTTCGAAGAATTATTTGGTTACCTAAACTATTTATTATGAATTTACCTAGTAAAATAGTTTAAATTACAAGTTGGAGTGTATTGTTACTATTAATAAGTTAAAATAAATTAAATAGTTAAACAAAAACTATATACGTGATTGCTGATCAAATTGGATTAAATGAGTATTTTTATTATGTTTATTGACATTTTCCTATCAGAGTATACTTTAAGTATATTAGGATTTGATAATACACATATTATAACGTTATATGGACAAATTAGGTAAAATACAATTTAATAACGTAAATTACGTATAATATGATAATATTTACATAGTTAAGTATGACTGTATTAAAAACTCGAACTACCCGTTAAAAGTCGTATCTAGAAGTAGGACTCAAAAAACGTGTCGTTAGATCTGTACAAACCCAATAACATTTATCTTGTTAAAATCGGATAATCTTAAGTAGTATAACCTATAAATTTATTATATTCTAGAATATGCGTATTTCAATAACCATACAAGAATTAAAACATGATTTAATAAATTAAAAATACATTTTGATACAATCGAAATGATATATAATACGTAATAGTATAGATGACGTACAATATCAACAATTAATAACTTAATTCGATATATAATAATAATACGACTGTATATTATGGAAATAATATATATATAACTGTTTTAAATTAAACCCTAATATTTTTGTAATTATTACGAAAACTGAATTTGGGTTTTTATGTAAATAAGATCTTCTAGTACAAAGATGGTTGACGACTCGAGTCAGCAGTAATAAGCGTCTGAACAAGTAGGTTGGGATTATAGCTTCACTGCTTGTTGAGATATTATTTTAAGGTATACGGAGACCTAAGAGTTCTTTTGGCTGTGTTTGTAGTTAATTAACTGTGCGCATGCTGTGTGTGTAAATGATACTCAGTTGTAGCAGGAGTTAAACTCCTTAGTGTGCTATTCTGCATATTTGCATTGTTTTTGTATTATATGAACTTGTTTAGTCATCCCTAATTAAAACTAACGTTTTTTTACTAAAATGAAACTGGATATGCATAATACCCATTAGGAGAAACAATTAAGAGTGTTAGGCCAAATACCGACTTTCTTCAATGAGAATAGCTGAAATGGTCATTTTCATATCCTTAGTCAAACTAAATGACAAGCGAGGAAGTCGCAACAAGATTGTGGGCCGTAGTTCGAAGACGGTCATAGGAGGAGGGTATTATCCATTACACAAGTCCGAGTTTGGTTTGACTCGAGTCGCAATGAAACTCCTCAATCCGAGTTGAAGCGGATGAAATTCCTCTAACCTTACAGCAAATCGAATAATGTTGTACAATGTTTCATTTGATCAATTGCCTTGCATTTCATCATCATTAATAATCTTGCTTATGATTGTATAGTACTCTTCTAACTCCGTCCCACTTATTGAACTAGTTATACTCACATCCCCATAAACTCTTTTGCAGGTGTTGAGTGAGGTCAAAATATTTCGATACTACCGTTTCCAAATTAAAGTAATGTTGTTTAGGAAAGTGAAGAGCGAGGAATCAACTAAACCTGGGCTTTTGACTTTGAAGAAACTAACTGAAAATTCCCTGGGACACCTACTAGTTTCCTAGCTTTGTGAATAATTTGCAAACCTGTAGCTTTTTAATAAACTCTAATCGTAAATTATTACTCTTATGTAAAACGTTTGTGTCAGTATTGTTGTGTTATGAGACAATAAGTTACATAAAATAGGTATTTTATAAAGTTATACCACAAATTTAATTACTCACAAGTACTAGAATAGACATTTCAAACTAGTTGAGTCGTGTACACCTTATGTAGGCTATATTTACAATAGCAACAATGAGGCCAACTTCTATCTTAAGTTAGTTTACACGGCAGGACTGTTATAACTCTTCCTATTCGGGGCGTAATACTCAAATAACCTTATTAATATATATTTATTATATATGTGTATCAAAGGCATCTCTAATAAATACCACTATATACGTATTCTTTTGCACTCCTTGATTACTTTGATCAAATATAATACTTTAAGGTAGAATGCAATTCTTATTTTAAGAAAGTGGAATTGTGATTTGATTTCATTCTCATTAATACAAAATTACTTGATTAAACTTTTTCCTCAAACATCCTCTATGAAAACCTTAAAAAACTAAAATAACTAAGTTGTTAATTCCATGATATTTATGATATTAACGATTACAAAATTCACAAACTATAGACTATAGTATTACTAGTAAGACATTGTATAGACATAAAACTATAAATTTAACGTATTTAATTACCTAAAATTAAAAATTTTACAATAAAATTTAAAAATATAGAATATAGCATCCAAGCATCTCAGTTATATAGAATTTAATGTCTAAATACTAAAAGATCAACAAAATAATTCGATTTTAAAAACGTAGAACTGTTAATGTTACATGGCATACTGACAATAATTAGCAATCGGTATTAATTTATAACTCAATGTCAAAATTATAATTTTCCAATATACATTATTATCCTACAATTAATTTTAAGACTATATGTAAAATTTCACAGGGAAGTAATACAAAAATATACCCCAAGATGATTTTACTATGCATACAAATATATTGGAGAAAATTTGTAAATCAATTGCTAATGAAACACTCCGTATCTTGTCAATACATCTTATTGACAAGGCGATTTGGATATAAGCCCATCAAGCTCGACCGAATCTGACGCATCTTGTGGCTTAGGGCCCCTCAATCTTAATCGAATCCAAAAAATCTCGTGGCCTAGGGTTCATTCCTGTGAACCTAAGCTCTAAGACTGAATGACCTAAAACTAAGCTTAGTAAGCTCTGCAATAACTAAAATGTACAAAATAAGGATAAAATAGCCACATCCTTAATAAGTAGGACATGTTGGGCATAACGACTCCACTCTTCTACACTTATGTGAGAAGATCTCTCCCGCCGATTGACTTTTAACTGTCGACCCCACTTCACTATAAATGCTAGATCACTACCCAATGGTAAAGTTCTCTACACTCTACATACTAAGCCTGCGTAATACCCTCAAGTATTCTCTACTCTCGAGAGCTTATTACTAACTTAGGCATCAAAGTAGCCATGTCGTACAACCCATCGGCATCCCCTCACTGTATGTTGTTTTATAGGCCCTATACATGCAGAATCCAAACAATTACTAGCGAAAACCTAAAGATGACATTTGGTGCCGTTTATGGGAAGTTGAACTCCTATACCTGAAACCTCAAACACATTAAACACATACCCCATGAGCAATTCTTTGGAAATCATGTCTCAACACAACGAGTAAGAAAATCAACAATTGGTAAACAACCAACCAAGGAGCAATCAGCTCCTCTCAAAGGCTGTGATAGAGGAGTACTTATAGTACATGGAACACCTGGTTAAAGAGTATGCTGCACAAAATAGGGTGCTTCAAGCTTGCCTAGACGAAGCGGAGTGGTACAGTGCGTAAACTCACTACTCCGAAGCTTCGGATGCCCACATAAGCCGAAACAACATCCAGTAGCAGCATCAGAATAGTAAGGATTAGCAACCTGATCCGCCATTGCATCAGTAGCCAACAAGGTCTATGGTTACTCGTGACCGAGCTCTAGCTGGTAATGAACAAGAAGCCAACTCGCAGGAAGTGCAGGCTCATTTGGCTATACAATGAGCTCATCCAATAAACTATGCCGACGTAAACGAGCTCCGTGCTATGATAAGGTAGCTCTTTGAGCAATAGGGGAGCAAGCTTATTGGCAACGTCGGGTTAGTCGCTAGTAATAAGACCCCATTCACCAGGGGTGTCTAGGACAAAGTGCTACCCCCCTAACAGTAAACTTATGTCCCTTAACTACTATGATGATACGAGTGATCTTGATAACCATTTTCTCCACTTCCGCACCCTCATGAACCTTCATGGCCAAGGGGATGCTATAATGTGCAAAGCCTTCCTAGGTACTCTAAGGAAGGCAACTCAGACATGGTTTAACTACCCCCCTAACAATTCCATCAACTCCTTTGATGAGCTGGCGTGGAGGTTTAACCTCCATTTCAAGGTTAGCAAGCCTCTGTCTAAGGACACATCATCCTGGTACCTATTAAAAAAAGGTGAAAGCAAGTTTCTGTGTGACTACGTGGCTCGGTTCAACAATGCTGTAGTTGAGATCCCTCAACTAAATGAGGGAATTGTTGTCCATGTCACCCAGCTTAGCATCTGACCTTGAAGAGATTTCTTCCGATCACTTGCAAAAAGTAAGCCAAAGACCCTGGCTGACTTCTTGAACAAAGCCTAGAAGTACATTGACTAGGAAGACAACATTCGCACCAGGTGTCACGCCGATCAAGAAAGGTTAAGTGGAAAGCAAGACAAGAAAAAATTATCTATAAAGGATCGTCTTGGCAGTAAGCTACTAAGTAAACTAGAAGGGGAGAGCTATGGGAAAAAGAAGCGTGGAGTCGAGTGCAACCTACTCCCTCCTCCCATTTATACCCAGTATACACGCTTGAATAGGCCCATTGCTCAGGTCTATTTCGAAGTGAAGCACCAGAACTTGCTCCAGAAGCCATAGAAAATGCGTGGGAACCCTAGTCATCGAAACTCTAACAAATATTGTTAGTTCCATGATGATCATAGGTACACTACCGAAGAGTGCTTCCAATTGAAGAGCACTGTCAAATACGCCATTCAACGTGGTTTCTTTAATAAGTATGTGGCCCATCAGAGGAATAACAACTGTTTACGCAATGATAGAGATAAGGCACCTCAGAGATGATGGATCAAGGAGGCCCACACAGAGCAAAATAATGACTGTCATAACAATTGTGCCACCAATGGTGATGCGTCTCCGGGGTCGAATACATAAAGAAACACCACAACGAAGTGAACCGAAAAGAAACAAGGAAAAGGCTAGTAAAGTCCAGGCAGCTACCAAATGAATATGACATACCACTCAATCATATTCAGCCATCAATCCGCCGAATGTGATGCACCAGTCTAAATTGAAAGGTCATTCACCACTACTCCTTACTAAAAAGAATAAATAAAAGTTGAATAATAATGAGAATACTAAGGTTGCTCAAGGTGAATAATACTCTATTGAAAGTTGAATAATTCTCGTATACAAGAAAGTAGGGGTTTATATACCTGTTCACTAGGGTTGCTTTACATATACGAAAAAAAAAAGAATAATTCTAAAACATTGCATCAAAAGACACATGTCGCTTGGTGGCTGGACATCAAGAATATGATACAACGTAGGCGGAAGCAAGAATGCATTATAATCAAGGGTTGATCTAATCTGGATCAGGTCGAGAGCCAATCAATCGAGTGAGGAAGTCAACTGAATTGGAGTCAGGCACCAATGGTTGGTTGGATAGCTCGGCACAGCTAGCCTTTCATGGGTTACCTTTAGGGTTAGGACTTTGTAGCTGGGCAAGAACATATTGAACATACGCGAGTATTTAACAGACAATTCAGCTAGAGGTCAAGTCAGGATAAGAGTGCCTGTTTTGACTATGGCTTAGAGCTAGTATTTTCCGTACAATTTCTTAAAGCCCTTAAGCTCGGCTTCTTGTGATCAACCCAGGGGGGTTGATTCCTATGAAATGGTGTCATTAATGTAATCATGGGGTGGGCTGCACCCTATGAGCCGACAAGCACCAACAACTTGGTTAATGCCCTATCAAAGGTGCTAGCTGTAAGGGAGAAGAGACATAAGTTAGACTTCCATCTCTTTGTCCAACAAAAACCTTGAAGGGGTTGACACACTGTCACATCCCGAAGCGGCAAAGTCGTAACAGTCCCACCGTGTAAACCATTCTAAGATAGAAGTTGGCCTTACAATCGCTATTCTAGACCTGATCTACACAAGGCGTCTACGACTAACCTAATTTGAAGTAAACAGTTTGTAATTTAAATAAATAATTTACCTAAAAAAGTGAGAAAATATATATATACACTATAATTCAGTTATTACATTATTTAAAAATGACAAATTCTAAAATAAAAGCTTAGACCTTAAAAATATATATTTGTTCTTCAAATGTTTTTCCTCACTCCTCAGGATCTAACGGTTGCTAGCTTCAGAGTAGTTGTATGCCACTTCTTAGCCAGCACCTGCACAACGTCTATAAGGATGTGAGAAACCACAGCTCAGTAAGTTAAGATGGAGGACTTAAAACTATACCACAAACATAATAAGGTTATCAATCAACTTATTAGGTGCAATGCATGTTCAAGCAAATTCCATCGCACGACATTGTCCGGTCCGTCGTGAGATTAGAGAAATTTCACCCGCTCTAATCCAAGTTGAGGAGTTGCCATTAATGCAAAGGCTCACGACCAAACCTAAGCTTATGCAGTGGAGACATCGTTCCTCCCGCAACTACCTTCGAACCATTGACTTCACCCTCGCCGCGATCTTCTCTCCTGTCACTTAGTTCGACTAAGTATGAAGAAGGGACCATTATGCAATCTTACACTATCCCTTTCGAATGGGTCGATATTTGGCCGGAGAGTCCTAAGTTCCCCTAATGGGTTACCATGTAAGTCCGATTATGATTATAAGTCTCATATATTTGATTAGGTCCAGTTTAGGGTGATTAATCATTTCATACCAATCATACAATACAAGCCAGAACAATAGACAGAATCATAGCATCACTCATAATCAAGCACATGCACACGACCAACTACCTAACAAGCATAACCAAGCATAATCTCAAGCCTCCAAAATACAGCAACGTATCAATCCCAACTTACCTCGATTCCTCGCTTACTCACTCAAGGTCCGACTTACTTAGGCCATCGCCGATCATCCCTATAATACAAACGTGATTTCAGTTTTTCATATAACTATTATAGGTTTGTTTTATCCTATAACGCTTATTGTTATGTTTTGTTTAGAGTTTAATATACCTACTTATCTAGGTCTTAAGTCTTTTACAATTATTCTAAGCTTGGGGTTCGGTTCGGGTTCGGTTTTCGCATCGATTTCTAAATTAGATTCTAGTTTTGATTCTGAAATCTTAAATATACCCAAATCCTAATGTGAAATTAATCACATTAAGCTTGAGTATTCTAATATCCCATTGGGTCTTAATTTAGTATTCTAAACTGTTCGGTACATACTAATCCTAATTGGGGTATCGAATTTATTCCCAATGTGAGAAAATCTTACATTTTTTTATACAATTACCTAAAATTAAATTTTGTTTCAAATTTATTATATTCTAATTTTTATTATTATATTATATAATCAAACCTAATTTTTTTATAATATTCCTAATTTTCTACAATTAGCACATGATTCCTTCATTAATTACGCTTAACACTCCAAAGGTTAGGATTAAGTTTCCACATCAGACATTAATATCCCTAAACATCTAATTACTAGCTAAATCAGTAATCTGTGTCTTAATCACCTAATTAACCTAAAATTACCCAATTTTTCCATCATTTTAGGGCTAAAAATTAACTTAAAAGTTTCAAAAATTAATTTTAAAAAAATGGCTTCATAGTACTATTCCATATCACTTAAGCATTTTACAGAAAAAAATTTGAGCTCCAAATTATACTTCTCAGCCTATTTATTTCTAGTTCTAATCATGCTCAGTTTTGCTTAATTTGTGAAGAAGCCTATATTTTCGGATGTAATTAAACTAAATCATTATTTTTTCCTAAATCTGCATACAATAAAACCTTAGAATAACAAGTTTCATAATTTTCTGAGAAAAATAACTAATTTTAAGAAATTATACAAAACCGGAGCAGATAAGAGACTCACCCGGTTCGATGCCTTTTAGCCATCCAAATCCGATCTAAGTGTGTCAGCCAGCCTAGGCGGTGGGTCTGGAGTAGGGTGGTGGAGGTGGCTCGGTCCCAAGTAGTAGTGGCTCGGTCCCAGGTAGTGGTGGTTCGGTCCCAGGTAGTGGTGGTTCGGTCCCAAGTGGTGGTGGTGTGTAGGTTTGGCTCACTAGCCCTATTTGCACAGTTTTCCTTTTCTTTTTTTCTTTTCAAGTTTTTCTCTTGAATTTTCTAAACTTTCTATTTTTCTCTGATTTCTAACTGTCCAAAGGAGCTCTGTCAATTTTCTCCCTATTTATAGAAGTTTTTGGTAATTAATATGCATTAAATTAGATAAAACATTATCTAAATCCTTTAATTTTTGGCTTTTTTGTTGCTTAATTCTAATTGGATAATTTTTCTTCTCCAGCCCCTGACTTGCCACAACTAGATATTCATCATTCCCTATCCTTATGATTCTTTTCTAATTTTTCTCAATTAATTAATAATTTTCTTTAATTATTTACTAAGTTTTTGGCCAATTTAAGTAATTTTGCGTTTTTTTACCTACAAGTAAATAAATATGGGGCAATGTCAACATTCCTAATTATTATTTAGGTCGTTTTATGATTTTTAGTATATATATAATTTATCTCTAGCGATTCATTAATTATCGGAATGCATTTTACGTATTTTCGATAAATAACGAGTTATATACTTAAAATTTGAATTTTTTTATTTTATTACTTATTTTCTTAAAATCAAACTTATGGGATCATTTTACTAATATTTCTAACTTTACTTATAATTTAGGCTCGATTAGATCTTTTAGTCTATTGAAACCCTGAGTGACTGGTTGTGGGACTTATACACACCCCATTAAGACGCCCTAGTGATAGGGGTTGGACCTCAAAATTTGAGGTCTAGAAGATTACGGTGGACACTGGCAGCTCCATCGATATACTATTCCTCTATACAAATGAGAGGATGAGGAAGAAGCTACCAGTAAAAATGAAGCCGCCAGTAAAAATGAAGCCGCCAGAAAAAATGAAGCGATACCACCATAATCTCATCGGTTTCAATAGAAGTATTGTCCAAGCCAAGGGTATCATCACGTTAGATATGAAACTTAGTAATGATGACCACGTGTTGAGTTTGTTGTGATTGATTGCCCCTCTCCTTACAATGTGCTCTTAGGAAAACCAAGCCTAAATGCATTTGCGATGATCACATCTTCCCTTCACTTAAAGGCCAAATTCCCAACCCCAACTGGGGCTGAAAGTATATAGATGTGATCAGATGCTCTCATGAGAGCTATACATCAGGGCAACCAAAGGAGATGGCATCTTCGCCCTGGAAACCAGCCTGCAAGAGAGGTAGGCTGAGAAAAGCAAGCCTAGAGAAAAGGCAAAAAACGTCTGGATCAAAACCTCACCCAAGTAGACCACAAAAGTCAAGATTAAGACTCCAATCGAAGTGAAGGATGAAATCATTGCCTTCTTGTGGGCAAATTCGAATAGGTTCACTTGGTCGACATTGGACATGTCCAAAATTTCCCCTGACTTAGCAACCTACAGCCTTAACATTGACACTATAGCACAGTCTGTCAAATAGAAAAAGAGGCATTTTGCTCTAGAACGGCAGGTCGTAATCGAGGAGGAAATACAAAAGCTACTTAAAGTCAACTTCGTAAAGGAAGGAAAAGTACCTGACGTGGCTAATGAATGTGGTACTGGTTAAAAAGAAGAATGGGAACTAGTACATGTACATTGATTATACTGACCTCACAAAGCCTGCCCTTCCCCCTCCCTAAGATCGACCAGCTTATCGATTCTACATCAAGACACGCTCTGATTAGCTTTATGAGCGCCTTCTCAAGGTATAACCAGATCAAAATGGACCCAAAGGACAAAGTCCATACTTCCTTTGTCCCCAATTACTACACATGTTACTACACCGTAATGCCATTCAAACAAAAAAAGGTCGGGGCTACGTACCCGTAAATGGTGATGAAGCTCTTCAAGCTTCAGATCGGGCATAATATGGAGGTATACGTTAACAACATGATTGGTAAGAGCCAGAAGTCAGTTGATTATGTCAAGAATCTCTAGAAAGCCTTCGACTAAATGCGTACGTATGACATGAAGCCGAACCCCTAGAAGTGAATCTTTGGCGTCATCTCTAGCAAGTTCCTTGGAGTTTTGGTCACATAAAAAGGTATTGAGGCCAACACAAAGAGGATCACAGCCATCAAGGGAATGAAGCCTCTAACCTCAGTTTAAGACGTACAGAAGCTCGCTGGCATGGTGGCTACCTTGAGTAGATTTATTTCAAAGAGCACTGACAGATACACTGAGTTCTTTAAAATCCTCAAAAATACCAAAGGTTTTGAATGGACTCCCAAGTGGGCCACCGCCTTTCAACAACTCCAAGAATTCCTCACTCATCCACCAATCCTCTACAAGCCTCTCAAAGGGGAAGACATGTTCTTGTACCTGGCTGTAAGCGACCAGGCACTCTCCTTTGTATTAGTCAGAGCAAAGGGAAGAGAACACAGGCCAGTATATTACATCAGGCATATACTACATGGGCCTAAGGTCAGGTATACCTAGGTAAAAAATTTTGCCTTAGCCATCGCCATCACAGCCCGATAGCTGAGGCCCTACTTCCAGGTACACTAGGTAATTGTACTTATGAATCAATCACTATGCACCATGCTGTAGAAACCAGATGCATCTGGACGGATAATGAAGTACACAATGGAATTGAGCACATATGGAATCCATCACCAGCCACAAACAGCCTATAAGGCTCAGGTGTTAGTCGACTTTGTGGTGCAGTATATAGGAGAGGAGGAAGCACCACTGAGTAATGACAAGCCGGTATGGACTCTCCACATCAATGGATCTTCTACCTCCGGGGGTTGAGGTGCGGGCCTTATTTTGACTGGCCCACATAAGGTCACCATTTGCTACACCCCCAAGTACGGGTTCGATTCTAGCAACAACGAATCCGAATATGAGGCACTTATCACTGGTCTCAAGCTAGCCAAGGATATCATCACTAAGCAGCTACGAATATTCTAGGACTCCATGCTTATCATCTAGTAGGTCCGAGGTGAATATGAGGTTAGGGACAACAATATGGCTAGGTACCTTCAAAAAAGTAAGAGGTTTCCCAGTGGAATTCCCTTCTTGGGACATTAAGAAAATCCCCTGAATGGAAAATTCCACAGCAGACTGGCTGTCCAAGCTTGCCTCTACTAGTATACGAAAGCCTGAGGTGAAGGACAACAAGATCTTTATAGAGTACCTACAAGAAAAAAAACATAAACTCGGGTTCGACTGAAGTTTTGGAACTAATTATAGCAGCATTAGAGCCGAGCTAGATGAATCCTATCAAGAGTTATTTAGAGCAAGGTACACTACTGAAAGACAAGAAGGAAGCGAAGAAGCTCTAGCACCATGCCACCAATTACACGCTGATTAACAACATCCTATATCGTAAGGGGTCAACCTCTCCTTACTCTGATGCCTTCGAGAAAGGAAAGAGCTACACGCTAAAGTGTGCAGTAATCACATTCAATCCTAAGCCCTCTACCTACAGGCACTATGCCTCGAGTATTATTGGCCCACCATGACGTAAGACACAAAGGCCGTAGCGCAAAAGTGTCCATAATGTCAAAAGTATATCCCAATAGGTCATGCGCCTAGCATCGCCCTCCAACCTTTAATAAGCCTATGGTCGTTCACACAATAGGGGATTGATATCCTTAGCACCTTCCCGAAAGCTTTAGGTAGACAGCAATTCATAATTGTCACCATCGATTACTTCACGAAGTGGGTGAAGACTAAAGTGGTGGCCAGAACCACGGAGAGAAGTGTTGAATCTTTTATCAGAAACAACATTCTCTCCCAGTTCAAAGTCCCCTAAGCCTCATTAAGGACAATGGACAATAGTTTGATAACTCCAAGTTTAGGGAGTTTTATGTCAAGCACCACATCACCCAGCACTTCATCTCGGTTGCCTACCCCCAATTAGACAAACAAGTTGAAGCAACCAATCGGGTCATTTTAGATAGCCTGAAGAAGTGCGTGGACCAATCTTAAGGTACATGGGCTAATAAACTGCCCAATATCATATGGGGGTATAAGGCCACCAACCGTACTTCTGCGAGCGAAACCCCCTTTCGCCTTATTTTCAAGTCTGAAGCGATCCTCCTAATCCAATTTGAGCTCCCTAATATTCGAACTCGAAGTTTCCACACCACCTTTAATGACTTACTGCTACAAGCGAGCGTTAACACCTTCAAGGAAATTAGAGACCTTACTACTGCTAGGGTAACCACATACCAACATTAGGTTATCCGGTATTAGAAACCCCACTTAGGTTTTTTATTTTCTACTGTACGGCCCGATTCGATCCGATTTGATTTAGTCCAACAACTCATTTAATAACTCTTAAATTTATTCTAGCCCAATATAAATTAGATAAAATTCTATTTTAGATCGGACTAGGCTAAAATCATTTTAATAAAGCTCAATTCGTTAATGACTTAAAAATTTATTAAATTGATCACATACCGTTATCCAATTTGATTTTAAACGATCCAATGCAATTTGAAGTGATTTAACTCGATACGATTTTATTCAACTTGACTCTTATTATTATTATTATTATTATTTTATTTATTTATTTATTTATTTTTTTGTGTTTTGTTTATTCTTATTCATTTCTCAACCTAGCTTAACTAACAAAAATGAAAAATGGTAAGAATGAGATGCCTACAGCTGCCCCTCACTACAAAGACAAAAGAGATACCCATTTTTTCCAAACCGGACTTAGATAATTCAAAGAGGATAGATTTCTTTAAGATTAAAAAAACTTATTTTGGTAGATAATCCGAAGAAGATAGTTCTCTTTGAGATTTTAGAAAAACTTCCTTAAGTGGATAATTTGAAAACTAAAGATATCTTCAAGATTTCAAAAATATTATAGTAGATAATCTAAAGAGAATCTCTTCAAGATTTCAAAAAAAAAAAAAAATCTTAGTTGGATAATCTTAAGAGGATAGATCTCTTCAAGATTTAAAAAAAAAAAAAACCTTACTTTGGTAAATGATCCAAAGAGGATAGATCTCTTCAAGATTTCAAAAAAAAAACTTCCTTTGGTTTGATAATTCGAAAATGATAGATCTCTTCGTGATTTCAAAAAAACTTGCTTTAGTGGATAACCCAAAGAGGATAGATCTCTTCGAGATTCTTTTTGATTTAGTAAACAATACGAAGAGGATAGATCTCTTCGAGATTCTTATTTTATTTTGGTAATCCGAAGAGGATAGATCTCTTTGAGATTTTTTGTTTTGGTGATCCAAAAAGGATAAATCTCTTTAAGATTTCAAAAACTGATTTTACTTTGGTGATCTAAAGATGATAGATCTCTTCAAAACTTCTTTTGACTTAATGAATAATCTGAAGAGGATAGATCTCTTCAAGATTCGTTTGGACTTATTGAACAATCCGAAGATGATAGATCTCTTCGAGATTTCTTTTGATCTTGTGAATAATCCTAAGAAGATAAATCTCTTCAAAATTCGTTTTGCTCAAAAGGATGCATCTTTCGAAGACAAGATAAGATGACATTCTATTGAAGACAAAATGAGACAACACTCTCAGGTGATCTTTTAAATGACTGGACAGTACTCCTCTGAGCAAATGATCCAACTAAGGAATAAATAGGATAGTGATCCTTTAAGCAAACGATCTTAGCAAGTAACTAAATAGGTTAGCGCTCCTTTAAGTAAGCGATCCTAAAAAGGACTAGATGGTGCTCTTATGAGCGAGAAATCCAATTAAGGAATAAGACAGCGCTCCTTTGAGTAAATGATCCTAGAAATGACTAGATGACGCTCCTATAAGCAAGCAATCCAACTAAGAAATAGGACAACACTCCTTTGAGCGAGTGATTCTAAAAAGGATAAGACTTTGATGAGTTTTGACAAAATGATATGAGGCTTGAGTTTGAGGGATTCTAATGATTCTTTGAAAATATTGACTTTTTCTTTTTAAGAAATCTCTATTGACGATTTATGAAAAAGGTTCCATTTCTCTTTTGAATAGTTTTTTTTTTTTCCTCTTTTTTTTCAAGAAAAAATTGTGTTGCTAATAAGTAAGAAACTTTCTCAAACTCTAAAGATCACAAATAAGAGGTTGACTTGCCCTTTACCCATTGATCACCCATTTCTTTAGTATTGTTTCCTAAAGCATAATTCATGATCTCTAAACTTTTTAGAAGCACTAATTTCCTTTTTGAGATAAATGGTCATTGATGTTATGAGAAAGCACTCAACTCTTCAATTTTCCACTAAGGGGATAAATATTATTGCTTGAAATGTTTAGTCAAACTAGACTTCCTTGTACTCTCATAGGTCCGTTTTTACTCTTAGCATCAATTCTAAAAATTATAGTCTATCTTGTATGTGGTACATCTTAGTTAATCAATAGGTCTTTTCTAGGTTTACAAAGTAATACTTTTGGTTAATGGTTTAAACAAATGGATATCAATGTATTTAGCGAATTTTGAAAAACAAAAAATTATATATAATCTATCTCGGGTTTGCAAGCTAAGAACCTATGAGAGATTAAATATAGGCTTGCCCCAGTTTCATAAGCAAATTTCACTGAAGATAAGGTATTTTCCTTAGTCGAAAGAGTTTTATCAAGGGTAATACACTTGCTGGAATCATATAATAAGGGCTTTGCTTTTTGAATTTCAGAATTAAAAGTGTTTAGCCTTTAAATACCATCACAAGTATAGACTTTTGGCTTATTGGTAATTTAGCTCTTCTTTGAAAGTGATCACCTTACTAATATTTTCAATTTTTCTCTTTTTTCTTCTTTTTCTCTTTTCTCTCTCGCTCTCTCTCTCTCTCTTTTTTTTTTTTTGGTCAAGGCAGTCACCTTCCCTTGTTGAGTTTTTTGCTTAATGGGATTCAAAGCCCTAAAACCATGGATTCAAAGAGTATAGGTTGAGGAAAAGTGTATATGGCTTTGGAGTGTTTGGGAAAAGTCCATGGGCTTGAGGTGTTTAAATAAGTGTATAAGCCTAAGTGAGCTATATATGGTATGAAACTCTTCTTCATTCTAAAAAAATTGAATTATCCACGACAACATTTGCTTATGAATTGACATAACTAAGGTAAGGACAATTTAGTGTCCTCCTTTTCTCCTAATGACCTTAACCTCCTGATTACCCTAGTTTAGGGTGGTTCTTAGCAAGTTAATTTTAAGAAAAATCCCCTAAGGGTTCAAATGGGTTTGAAGGGGATAACTATATTTAGGGATGATGAAATGAATGCCTAATATCATTTTGATACGTATACTAAGTTCAAGATTGGCCTCTGCTAAGGAATGAGCCTAATTACTCACCTTGATAACACTCTTCTCTCATATGTGTCTAAGGTTAATGTTTAGGATATAGGTTTCCTTTTTTCATCTTAAACATTTCAAATAATATGTTATCATTCCCTAAGGTGGAAAGTTTAAAATTTTGAGTTCACATTTTCTTTATCCATTTTCACTCATCTGAAATGCCCCTATTTGAATTGAGCTAGCTTCATAGCATACAAAGATAAGGATACATATGAAAGCTGCTTTATTCAATAACTCATCTCTATTACAAACTCCAAAATGAAAGAAAATACAGGAACTAAAATTCTTTCCTATTTCTTGCCCCTGTTTTTGTTACTTTTTCAAACTTGGCCCATTCAACTAAATTGATCTCTTGAAAATATACCTAATTGATTTAAGTGGTGAGCCACCTGGTCAAATGGTAGTAGCAGATCCTCAATGCTTAATACTTTTGACTTACATTTCCTTATTAGGTTTTCGCATGTTGGTAGTCCTATGAATCTCAATTGCTTGAACACTTGGGCCATTGGAATGTTGAACTGCATAAATCGTCTCCTCTTGTTGTGGATGGGCTTGTCTTGATTATGGCCTTTCCCAATTAGCACATTCACTCCTGATTTCTCTTTCTTTTAATCAACTTCATGCTTAGACTGTAACTTCCTATTCACATTAAGATATAAGTTTTTGAGCTGTTTGAGTGCATAACCCATTGCCATTTCCGTGCTAGTGAGCCTTTCTTCTAATATCATCAATTTTTCTTCTAAGGCCGCAACCCTTTCTTCTAGACCTTGACAATAACATGCCTCCCGAATTTGAATATTCAAATCTACTTTTGGCAACTTTTCCAAACTTTGTATCATGTTGATAATAGCCCCTTGAATCTGCAAATCTTTAGATTTGTCAGCCTCAAATGATATATTAATTGGCTCTTGGGCTTGGGTATGAGCTATGGCCTCAACTTGTTTCCCGTACTTGCTCAGAACCCCTTCTATTATTGCTATTCTTAGTTTAAGAGCTTCAGACTTCTTTGATTTGATTTTTTTTTAACAAATGATTACAGGCTACAAGTCAGGCCAGACCACTTAAAAGGCAATTTTTTAAAGCCTGCAAGAATCCCTTCCTATTACCAACACTGCGTTCCTTCTCTTTAAAAAAAAAAAAAATCAAGTTCTTGGTTTTGAAAACCTTTCATTTTTTTTTTGGAAACTTTTATTGAAGAAAAGAAAATCAATGTTAATTTTATGTTATAGAAGCTAATATTAACATTGATGAATCTAAAAACAAATTGGAAATATTGGGACTAATAGTTAAAGATACAGGATGACGATTATATTACTAAGATAATATAGAAAAATGGAAATTATTTCACAATGGGAGATTGAATAAAAAGATGACATAAGAATCAGGAGCGTAGCTACTTAATGGACAAATACAAAGAACAAAAACCTAAACATTTACAAGATTGATGACTTTGAGATGGGAAATAATTTACAGTGGGAATCTAAAAGTTAAATCTTTTTTTTATTTATTTTATTAATTCCTAACAGTATGGTACATGTGGGACATTATAATAAAAATTGACTAAATAGATAATCATTATGAAACTGGTTTCTTATTATAAAATACCATTTCGAAATTTCTTTCTTTAAAAAAAAAATTCAAAAGCATTGAAAAAATGACGGTTCCATAATAATCTTTATTATAGTTAACTTCCATAATCACATGCTCAAAAAAAATTTAAAAGTTGCTACAGAAGTTTTTTTCTTTTTCTTTTTTTAGCATGGCACGTTATGGAATATGGGGGAATACTAATGATCTTGTACATTCTATGTTAAATGTTACGTTACAAAGCTATTATTGATGAAATAAAATAAAATCTACAGGACAAATACATATTACAAAAAATAGCCTATACAAACAAATATGCAAAATAAATGTAACGTAATATGCTACATACGCATATAATGCAATAGAGTTGGTAACTAATAAACTATAGGGAGTATGATGAATCCGCAATTGAGAAATACCCTTATATATAAGTAGGTCTGAAATAGGATTTTTTAAGAAAAATGAAGTTCGAAAATTAATTAAGCTTTTCCTATAATTTAAGAGTAACTACCCCTTTTGGAAAAGAATTATGCAAGAGGGTAAGGGTCTACAAGTCTTAGGCTCTGTAGTTCCAAGACTTTCTACAGAGATGCCTAGTAAGCTACATCGAAACCTGAGTAGGCTCGCCTATCACTGCCAGGCGGGGGTAAAGACCTTAGCAACTTAAGGGTTCCTAAGTTCCTAAAGTGGCCTAAGTCCAACCACATCTAAACATGCAGATGATTAAAATAAAAGAAGCCCCCCTAATTTCCTAAGAAGCCCTATTGGGCTAGGCTTTTTTCTTAAGGGATGTATCACTAAAAAACCCGTTAATACAACTATAATACAAAAAAGAAAATAATAACAGAAAAGCCAATCAACTAATTTTTAATTTTTACATGGTTAGTCCATCAAGCATCCTTAGTGGAGTCACCAATTCTTTCGAGCTTTATTTCAGTTTTCTTAATCTAACCTATATTAAATCCAGCCCACTTAATACAAATTAGTTTAACTAGTAAAAAATAAAATTAGGGTTTTTAGGTGGGAAAACCTTAATTTAACCACTAATCTGCATATTTAAAAAAAAAGATTTTTAGAATAAATAATCAGAAAAGACTAGGTTCGAGGGCTAACCCATTAAAATAAAGTCACCATATAACTAAAAATTGATGGGTTGTTATTTTTATAATTTTCTAAAAATGCTAAAATATACCTAAATATACAAAAGATAACCAAAGTGAATTTTTTATTATAAATTTCTAAGAAAAAGGGAAAAAAGTTTTTTTTTATGCGATTTCCTCGAAGGTACCTACGTACCTACTAGTCGCAATCAAACCAACCGTAGTTCTCTTTTTATAAAATTTTTAATGGGTGGATTTTTTTTATTTCAAAAATTAAGCCAGGTTTACATTTTTTAACAATTTTTTTTAAAGAAAACTAAGAAATCTAAATTTTTCGAATTAAAGAAAACTCTAACTAACGAAATCTTTTTGAAAACTCGATTAAGATTTTTTTATTTTTAAAACCACTACATGTCAAAACATATCTTTTTTTTAATCCTAACTATAAGATACATTGAAGATATGATTAGATACGTATCGCGTTACGTATCACGTTACGTATCTTTTCTAAATCCCATTTGTGAGATACGTTACAATACAATATAGATACCTATCTTCTCCAAATTCTCGATACATTAAAGATACGATCTAGATATGTTAAAAATACGATCTAGATACATATATTTTTTTTTTTATAAAAAAAAGTAATTTTACTAAAAACGCAATTTAAAACAAATTTTATTAAACATTGGAATTATCAAAAAAATCGAGCAATAATAATGTGGAAATAATAAAAACCTACACTACAACAAAAAATTAACTAGTAAAAATAATTTAACAAACTAATAAAATAAATAAAATAATTTTTACCTAAACAAACCGAGTCATGCTTACATAAATTTGATTGGGCACATTATAGTGAATCGCTTGTTGGATTACGTGTAATCAAGTGAGTGCTATGTGTATTTCGTCAGTAGGTCAAGTGCGATGTGGTGTTGTATAGGATGTGCTAAACATTAGATTATGGATTTGTTCAGCTTTGTGGACTTTGGTTGTATGAATTAGGGATGTGATTGTTGTTTGGAGTTGGACTATCTAGCATATGTAGGTGATCGTGGCAATCGTAAAGGATTTACGAGGCTTCGGTGTGTTGTTCAGTCACGGATGGTACGCTAGCATCAAGGGTGCTATAGGCTGATTTGTTGGTTTCGGCTACGGTCTAGACTTAAATTATGGAATTGAATCGAATTGTAATGCTGTTGGTGAAGGGATGTCTGGATTATAGATTGGGCGTTGTGTTATTGCTTAGAACATAGCAGAATGTAAAGTATGGACTTTGGTCTGCTTTGCTATTTTTGGACAACTATCGGTGTGTTCTCCAAGCATGTTGGGTTACTAGCGTGAAATTGTGGGTGATTAGTTTAGTACATCAAAGGGGTGCATGTTGTTTTCAAGAGCTTTGATGAGAGATCAATTGAAGATGTGGCTAGAATGTAGGGGGTAATGGACTTTTTGGCTGTCGTGAATTGAGTGTGAGGACAGAAGGTCTTCGACGTCTATTCATACGTCAATGGTAGGGATGTAGAAGCTTGACTTTGGTTGTGTCTGGAAATTAAAAACCGTCATCAACTTCACCTGCTAATTTATAAACCTTAAAACTAAATCTTCTACATCGTTTTAAATATAGATTCGATTCCAATTAAACCAAGATATGGAAGATACAATTTTGATTCTTTGAAAATTTGTCTTAGGTTCTAGAAACCCTACATGGGCTTTTTATTTTCCACGACACGACCCGATCCAATCTAATTTGATTTAGCACAACAACTCATCTAATAAATCTTAAATTTAATCTAACCCAATATAAATTAGAGAAAATTCTATTTTAGATCGACTAAGCCAAAATCATTTTAATAAAGCTCAATTTGTTAATGACTTAAGAATTTATTAAATTGATCATATACTGTTATCCGATTTGATTTTGAACGATCCGACACGATTTGACGTGATTTAACTCGATACGATTTAATTCGACTTGACTCCTATTATTATTATTTTTTTATTTTCGTTATTTATTTATTTTTCTTTTGTTTTGTTTATTCTTATTTATTTCTCAACCTAGCTCAACCAACGAAAATGAAAAATGACAAAAATAAGGTGTCTATACCTCTTCTCATTAAATGCTGGGGAGTTTAAGAAGTCAAGGAAGTTGAGATCTAGGTCTAGATAATAGGAGAGAACCTCTCTCTGAGTGTAGCAAGTGGAGTCAATGGTCAAGTCTTCTAGCTCATCTAACCACTCCTCGGTCTTCCTATAGTTGGCGACTGCCTTCTTTACGGCAATGTCATTAAGGACCTCCTCACTCTCCATCTTGGAGATGATCTCTTCCATCTCCGACACCCTGTCTCGCACCTCCCCGACCTACTACTCTAAACCGACCTTTAAACCGGCCAGCTCCAATGAAATGGCCTTAACGCCCTTACATTCAAACAACTTTATTGCCATCTTGTTTTGTAACTTGGCCATAGACGCCTTCAGCTCGACGTTTTCTTTTTCAAGTTGGACCCGAGACTTACCCTCCTTACTTAGCCTTTGAGAGAGATGAGCCATTGCCTCTCCCCTCAAAAGCTCCTCGTCTCAGGAAGTATATGATACATCCTAGAATAAGTCTGGCCCTATCCCCATTAGCCTGAAATTGTTGAGGACTTAAAAAAATGCATCCCCTATGTTGTTAACGCTCCGATAGGGATGAGCCATGGGTTACTCATTCTACTTCCCCTTGCTCAAAGGTGCCCTCACCAAGGGCCCTTGCTTCTTCACTCCACAACTTAGCTTCCCAGCCGTCTTGGGAGCCTTGTGCTTCTAGCAGTAGCTTGAGGAAGGGTAACCCCTTACTCAATCTCTTCCTCCCTTACCTTCAGAGGGGAAAGCATCTGCACATTGGGCCCCCTCATCTCGACACCTTCATCGCCCATGACAATGGACTCAATAGAAAAGGCAAGGGCAAGAGCGGGTAGAGCCAAACCCAAGGGCTTTACATGCACGGGCTTATCCCAGATGCCGAAGGGAATCCCCTGAGGAACAAACTACAGCCGTACCTTGCTGGTCTCCCCAAGCCCCAGCTTCGGCCCTACTGCCTTTCCCTTTGGTAAGTCTGCCTTAGTTCGTGCCTAGCACCAGCTCATCAGGTCGTCCACAAAGGGATGAGGCATCCTTAGGCCCAAATTTTTACCTATAAGAAACCTAATTAAAATTTAAAAAAGGAAAACAAGAACAAACCAAAATACCATTTACAAAACACCACCATGATCGATACGGCTAAGGGAATCCTCCCTTACGTCAGGTTGGATTCCTTTGAGTTAGATTGGTTACACTTGAGCAGCCCATATATCCCTTCTCCTTGCCTTTTCCTTGTCAATGAGAGTGTAGGAGAAGCAAGTGTTGATAAGGCACTTTAGACATAGGCCCCTTAGGCTCGACTGGATCTAACGAGTCTCGTGGTTTAGGGCTCACCCCTATGGGCTTAAGCCTTAGGTTTGAATGAACCAAACCCAGTAAGCCCTACAACAGTTAAAATGCACAAGATAAGGATAAAATAGCTATGTCTTGAATAAGTGGGATACGTCACACATAACTCCACTCTCCTACACTTACGGGAAAAGATCTCTCCTGCCAACTGACCTCTAACTGCCAACTTCACTTTACTATAAATACTAGGTCACTACCCAACGACAAAACTCTCTACACTTTGCATACTAAGCCTACGTATTACCCTCAAGTATTCTATTTTCTCAAGAACCCACTACTAACTTAGGCATCGGAGTAACTACACTGGACGACCCTTCAGTGTCCCCTCACTGTGTGTTGTTTTGCAAGCCCTATACATGCAGAATCCAAACGATTATCGGCAAGAACCTAGAGACGGCACATCTTATGCCATAATGCAGATTTGAATGTCCTAACCCAATGCTTGCTCAACACATGCTTTTCTTGCAAACATAACAATATACTTTAGGTAATATAAGCAAGGGTAGAATTTTTTGTTTAAGCTACATAAGATAACTTATTATCCGGTCATCTTTACCTTCTCCTTCTCCTACACAAATAGCTTAACCCTTACTTTCTCTCCATTTCTCTCTCTATCTATACACACTCTAATTTAGCAAGCAAGAACAATCATATGAAAGCTCTCCGTACCCATTGCCAATGGCCTACTAACACTACACCACCATCTCATTGGAAAATGCCCACAAAATGTGATCGAACTAATCATTGACACATACAAAATATTATAATAGCCCTTTCACTTAGAGGAACAGCTATTCCATTCTAAACCCACCTACCCCACACCCCTACCCCCCCCCACCGGCCTTTCTCCCCTTATCCTCTTCCCCCTTCTAAATGAAGTCCTATTACACTATTTAGTTCAAATATTACCTTATAATGACCATTCATGTTGAATCTTTATGGTGTAATTGTGGAATTGGGATTGAGCAATGGGACTCATGAATTGTGATTCCACTGGTGTCAAGCATGGTTTTTCACCTCCCAGTTTTATAAATTGGATTTCCTTTAAACTGATTAAGATTAAACCCTTACTCATTCAATACTGATTCTCAATTAAGGTTTAAAGAAAACCATTTAATTTGAAAACGTATTGGAGTCACCACCTGACTGAAGTGGGGAAAAATAGTTAAGTTGTAACCAATTTGGGAGATTAGTTATAACTTAACTACTGGTCTTTCAATAAAAACAAATTTTGAAAACGGTTTTAAAACAAGAGATCTGGATCCAAAGGTTAACTTTTTAAAAACCCTATAAGTACCGTTAACTTTCCAATTTTAACCTTAATCTTAAAAATTACCTTTTGATTTCATGAAGCAGAACTTAATTTATTCATTACTTTAATTGGCTAAACGAAATAATCTAAACTAAAAGAAGAGGAAATTATGTTTTTAATTTTTACCATCACCCCGTTGGTACCTACGTACCTGCTATTTGAGATTAAACATACGTAGTTCTTTTAATGAAAAACTTTAGTGGGTTAAGTTAATCTTAATTTTGAAAACATGTTGGATTTACATTTTTTGTTCAATTTGGTTTAATTAAGAAAATTTCTATAAAAAAAACAAAAGGTCTTAAATTAGATTTTTTTCCTTTTTTTTTTGAAAAAAACTCTAAAATGCCCTAAATCTGGATTAATTTATTTTTGTATTTTGGGAAAATGCTTTTTCTAAGTGATAAAACAATTATTCATCAACCTATTTATTTTTTATTCTTATTTACTTTTTTTTATCTATTTCTTTATACTAAAAATAAATAAACTATTTTCTTGTCTTTCTTCTTTTTTTTTTTTTTGCTTCTTTTCCTTTCCTTCTTTTTCTTTTCCTTTTCCTTCTTTTTTTTTTCATTTACAATACAATTTACATCTGCAATAAATAAATAAATAAAACAACGACAACAACAACAATAACTAAATAAATAAATAAGGCTTCGGATGTAATTGGGAACGCAAGTCAAACCTGAAGTGGGTCGGTCGGGTTGGCTCACAAGTCAAATAGCCGGGTTGGGTCGAGTTGTCTCCAAACTCTCCAATGGCAACAGTAAGGTGGTGCAATTCAAGGCGATTCGAGGGGGGTTTTTTGTAGGTAAGGGTGATTTGGTGTGTATTTTATTGGAGATAGTAGGGGTAGAGAAGTCACCTTGGCGTTTGGGGTAGTTTGGAGGGTAATGTGAAGTAGTGGTCGAAGGTGGTATTCGAGTCTTGGCATTTTAGGGTTGCTGGGTGCAAGAGAGGAGTGTAGTGTGGTGTTTTAAGGTATGGGGAGTTTAGCCGTAGGGTTAGTTTGGAGTGGGGAATAATGGTGGTGGTGGTGGTTACAGTGGTTAAGGTTTGGATCGCGGTAGTTTGGTGGCATCACTAGGGAGCATGATTAGGGGCAAAGGTGGTTGGGTTCGGATACCCAAGCTCAAGGGAGTTAGGCCGTAGTGGTAGGTTTAGTCAAAAGTAGCTAGAGAGAGAAAGGGTTTGGTGGAGAGTTAGAGAGAGAAAGTGATCTCGAAAGAGAGAAAGAAGGTATTTTTTAGTGGAGGGAGTGGACTATTTTGACTGGGGAAACATGGAAAGCTCAAATCGGAGTTAAATGAGAATGGCCAAAAATCCTTTTTATTTTCTGAATTTTGGAGCTCGATTTGAATGCTCCTTTGACTGAATTTAGATGTGTTATTAGGTTCAATTCAAAGTAGTCTATGTGATAAACATAATTAAAGCACGGAATTATACGTATGGGTGTGAAATTTATGCAAAAATTAGAGCTAAAGTGGAGGGAGTGGACTGTTTTGACTGGGGAAAGTAAAGGAAAATCGTGAGAAAATGAGGGAAAACTGAGAGAAAGAGAAGGAAAGTATCGACGTGGCGTTAATGTAGCGCCATGTCAGCTAACCTGACCAACCCGACTTGCCAATTGTCAATATGTGACACGTGGCATGCCACGTCAATACGTCGTCTAATCCTAACTCGTTACATGTCAGAATACTTAGCACAATCAAATCCTGACATTTGGCAATCCCTGATGTGATGAAAAATAAAAAATGCTTATGCATGCCTTTACCAAGATTCAAACCCTTAACCCCATACTCATCCCAATGCCAATGTCCTAAATTTTTCTAGAATTCTTATCTTTTCTAAATTTTTATTTTAATTCTTTTTCTTTAATTTCCTATTTTTTGATATTTTTTCCTAAAATAAAAATATAAAATAAAATAAAGGGGGTAAAAATCAGATGTCTACAATTGCCCCTCTTTGTGATGAAGTTTAAGCAAAACTTTACTATAAAAACAAAAAGATACTATTTTTAGCCCTAGGATGACTTTAAAACGGTTAATTAACTATCCTAGACTCGATCTACTAAGGATTTAGTGAAGAACAAGAAACCTGGTCGGGCTTCTCTAGACTCACTAACCTAGGTAGGAGTATCTCCAGGGGATATTCCTGTGCTGGAATTGATTTGGAAAACTTAATTGTACCCCATTAGTCTCACTAACCTAGGCAGAAGCGTCTCTTGAGAACTAGTAACCCTAAACTAAGATCGATATAAAATCCATTCATACCTCACTAGGCTCACTAACTTAAGCGGGAGTGTCTCTTGGGGATTAACAACCTTAAACTATGATCGATCTAAAACCCGGTCTTACCTTACTAAGCTCACTAACGTAAGCAAGAACGTCTCTCAGGACTAGTAACCCTAAATTGGGATTGATCTAAAACCCAGTTGTGCCTCACTAAGCTTTACTAACTTAGGCGGGAGCATCTCTCAGGGACTAGCAACCCTAAACTTGGCCTTAATGTTGTGCCCTATAGGCCTTCCAAAAGGAACAGATGAAGAAAAGTGCCCTAAGAGCTTGCTAAGAAAAACTTGGTGAAAGGAATTACCCCTTGGGCTCACTTGAGAGAAACTTAGTGAATAAAAATGCCTTATGGTCTTACTAAAAGAACACGGAAAAGAGACTAAGTTAAGATCGTACCTTCAAAGGCTGGCTAAACACTAAATGCAGACTATTGTGAGTAAAAACTAGTCTAAATGCAAGTACAAGATTCAAAAATTGGTGTGCTAACATTGTGTGGAAAAACCTACCTGGTCTTTGTTGACAGCACCTAAATTGTCAAACCTTTTTTCAAAACCCCATCAGAATTGACTTGCTCATGTTTTAGTCCATTGTTATCAATTTAGATGTTCTTGATACAGAATGTTTGAGATTTCATTGTCTCGTTTTTAGAAATCATGGAAATTAAGTCGATGTAGGATGCCACTTAGTGTTTTTGTCTTTTTAAAACTTTCCTGAACTGAAGCCCTCATTCCCAACTAATGAATGTCTGTTATGGGGTGATTGCTTACTTAAATTTCGCGTTTCCCTAAAAATAGACAATAAAGCTCCCCATCAAGAGGGATTGATCCGCAATAAAGTATTTCAAAGAGTTTTTTCAATTACTAAAGTCCTAGATCTTACTTCTTAACTTCTCTCGTATTTTCAATGTATGGGCTCAATTAAATGGAGTAAAGGGAATTAAACCTTTCAATGGAGAGGGTAATTATTCCAACATCGACAACAGCCAAGGATACCAACTTTGCTTACAGATAATGAAAATTAGACCACAATGACATTCAAAATGATTGGTATTTTCATGTCTTGAGTAAAAATTTCCATTGACTTCTTATGGGTAGTACAATTTTACAGCGTTGACATTTACAAGGTCTCTCAAATCTAGACCATCCATTTGGGACAAAATCAAAGCCCCTCTTGGTAATTGGGAGCAAACTTCCCTTTAGAGTCTTATGCATTGAGGAGAGCCTTTCTTAACACCATATCCCCCTTCTTTGAAATTCTGTGGTCGTACCCTTTTGTTAAAGGCTCAAGCAATTCTTTACTGATAATGTTGATTATGATACAGGGCTGTCAATCTCCTCTCGGCAATTAGGTTCAACTGCTTAATGCATTTTCTTACCTAATTAGCCTTATCCAACTGAGTTTCCACTAGTAGCCTGAGCGATGGGATTTTAACCTCTACAAGTAACACTACTTCAATGTCGTATACTAAAGAGTAAAGCATTGCCCCAATTGACATTCTAATGGAAGTTCGATAAGTCATGAGTGCGAATGGCAACATCTTATGCCAGTCCTTCTATGTGATAACTATTTTTCAATGATTCTTTTAAGGTTTTGGTTAGTTACTTCAATGACTCCAATAATCATTTAGGGTCAATAAGGAGTAGAGTTCCTGTGAATGATCTGAAACTATCAACACAATTTTGACATAAGCTTGTTGTTGAGATTGGTGCTATTGTCAGTGCTGATTATTTTTGGAGTCCTGTATTGAGCCAAGATATCTCTCTTGATGAAGGCCTCAACCCATTTGCTAAAGTAGTCAATGGTGACTAATATGAAGCGATGCCCATTGGATGCTTTTAGAGTAATTAGACTAATGATATCTATCGCCCACATTGAAAAAAGCCATGGTGCTGAGAGTGTATGTAGTTCTTGAGGTAGAAGTTTATCTTATTTACATAAACTTAGCATAAGTGACAATGCCTGACATATTTGATGCAATCACTTTCCATTGTTGACCAATAATACTCTAACCTCATGAGTTTCTTAGCTAGCATGTAACCATTCATGTGAGGGCCATATGCTCCTTCATGTACTTCTTTCATTAATTTCTCAGCCTCCTTATTGTCCACATACCTTAAAAAGGTATCGTCAAAAGAGCTTCGATATAAGGTGGACTCGCTTATTAAGAATTGAGTAGCAAATCTCCTAATCATCTTTTTATCCTTTTGTCTGGCTTCTCTAAGGTACGTACCTTATTGTAGGAATGTCTTAACATCATGGTACTACGACTTTTAGTTGTTCATACCCTCAATTGCTAGGTAAAAGGCAGTCTTGTCTTTAATTTCAATAGTAAAGGGTCGAATCTTGACTCTGTTAGATATCTAGATCATGGATGCTAGAGTAGCCAAGGCATCGGTAAATTGATTCTAAGTTCTTGGTACATGATTTCTTTGAATTTCCTCGCCAATTCAATCAAATGCTGGTGATAAGGTACCAATTTAGAATCTTTAGTCTTGTACTCTCCCTGAGCATAGCCGATAATGAGTGAAGAGTCCCCATATACTTTTAATTCTTCAATGGCTTTGTTTAAGGCCATTTTGAGTCCTATGATGCATGCTTCATAATCGACGTTGTTATTAGTTTATGGGAAAACCAGCCTTATAGCCACAGGATATGGAGTACCTTCAAGGGATATTAGTATTTCCCCAATTTCATACCCAGACACATTGGCTGACATCTCCCTTTTTGGTGGCTAGTTATCTTCTCCTTTATCAGAGCTTCCCTCCACTGCTAAGGTATCCTCATCGGGGAAATTGACTTATACCTCTTGGGGGGCAATATTAGAGGGATTTTCTGTTCACCAATCTGCTAGAGCTTGCCCTTCGACTGAATTCTGGTACACAAACATAATGTCGAACTCTGATAGTAACATTTGCCACTTCAAAATTCTACCAATTAAGGCCAATTTGTCTGCCAAGTACTTCAGGAGATCATGCTAAGTCAGTAATTTAACCTAGTAGTAGAGTGTATATTGTTTGAGCTGATGCATTACTAGACCAAAGCACAACAAGTTCTTTCAATTTATGAATATTTATGTTCCCCTTTAGCGAATTTCTTGCTTAAGTAGTATACAACCCATTCTATTCCTTCCTCATCTTTTTGGCCAAGCATGCACCTTATGAACTCCAATAATATCGTCAAGTATAAGAATAAAGACTTCCTAGGTTTTGGGGCTACTAAAATTAGAGGGTTCATAAGGTATTCTTTGATCATTGTAAAGGCTTGCTCTTACTCTTTGTCCCAATTGATCGTAGCATTCTTTTTCGATAACTTAAACAAGGGATGGCACTTGTCTGTGAGTTGGGATATGAATCAGGCTATGTAGTTCAAATGGCCCAACAAGCCTCTAATTTCTTTAAACATACGTAACAGGGGCAAATCAACTATCACTTTGACTTTATCAGGGTCTACTTCAATGCCCTTTTTGCTGATTATAAAGCCCAACAATTTCCCTAAAGTCACTTCAAAGGTATACTTCTCTAGGTTAAGCTTCAACTAAAATTTTCTTAACCTATCAAATAATCTCCTCAAGTTATTTAAGTGATTTTCTCCTTCTTTAGACTTAGCAATCATATCATCAACATATACTTCAACTTCTTTATACATCATGTTATGAAGGGTTGTTGCCATGTCCCTTTGATAAGTTGCCCCAACATTTTTTATTCTGAAAGGTATTACTTTTAGCAAAATGTGCCCCAGGTTGTGACGAATGTTGTCTTGGCTTTATCTTCTTCAACCATTCAAATTTGATTATATTTGGAAAATCTATCCATAAAAGCAAAAAGATGGTTTCTAGTTGTGTTATCAACCAAGACATTGATATGGGGCAAGGGAAAATTATCTTTAAGGGTTGCTTGATTAAAGTCTCTAAAGTCCACACACATTTTGACTTTTCCATTTTTCTTCATTACGAGCACAATGTTAGCTACCCACTCGGGATAATCAGATACCTCAATAAAACCAACCTTTAGTAATTTTCTGACTTCTTCCTTGATCTACAATAGAACATCTAGTTAGAACCTTCTTAACTTCTGTTTCTTGGGTTTGATATCCTCTCGTATAGGTAAACGATATACTACGATCGATGGATCTAATCCGGGCATATCTTCATAAGACCATGCAAATATATCTTAGTATTCAGATAGTGATGTAGTCATTTCTACCTTTCAGTCTTCTTTCAAATTTCCTCCAATCTTCAACACCTTAGGGTTGTCTTGAGTCCCAACATTAATTATCTCAATTGGCTTGTCAATGAAAATTCTACTCATTTCATATTTTTGCCAACTTTCTTGCACGTCATTATGGTCATTGACATTACTCCCAATGACTAACCCAATAGGGCTAGAGGTGATATCAATATTTTCATCATCTATCAGTGCGAGGTATCAATGGCCTTTATTCAAAGCATTAGATCTAAGAAAAAGAGATGTAAAAGAAAGAATGAAAGCAAGGAAGAATTGTAGAGAAAAGAGATCAATTCTTATTTAGAAGAAACTTCTTTTGAGTGCAATTATTTGTAGGAAAAAAAGTAATTTATTACAAAACTCTATAAAATACTAGATCGTGATTCATCCTTCACCCTAAGGAAGACTTATAGCTATTCATAGGAATGGAGAACCAATTGTTTAAGTTTGGGGACTTGTTGGATGGACCAGCAATTTTCTTTATGTTGGAGGTATCCTCTTTGGCAAGCTTTAAGTTCTGGACTTCGGCTTGAATGAATGTTTTTTACAATGGTGGGAAGGTCATCAGGGCATGATACAACCTATCACCTTTTATACTCTTATCTTACATTCTTTGCAACTCCTTTATCGAGCTCAAAATGTATCTTAGCGCATAGGTTTAAAATTGGCCTTCTTTAAACTTTGGGCTCTCGTCTTTCTCCTGATTGGTGGTCATGCATACCTCTTCAAACATTTAGAGTCCAAAGTCCTTTTGCTCCTCCATACCAATATAAGGTATAGCTGTCTCTTTGTAGATTTCATAATCTTGGTCACCCAAAATCATGATGACCTAGCCATTCGAGATGAACTTAACTTTTTGGTGTAAACTTAACGGTATAACTTCTGTTGAATGTATCCAAGGCCTTCCCAATAACAGATTGAAGCTCCTTAAAATGGAATGTTGAACATCTGCAGGCCAATATCCACTAGTAAGTTGATCTCCCTTATTATTTCTCTCCTTAATCTATCTAAAGCTCTTGCTATTGTCAAACTCAACTTGATAGCAGTTGTCTTAATGCCGAATAGATCCAAGGTAGCTAGAGAGCAAACATTCAGAGATGACCCATTGTCGATGGGGACTTTTGTTGTGATGATGTTATTTATCCTCACTATTACAAATAAAGGCTTTGTATGCTAGTTACCTACTTCACTCAGTTCTTCGGCGGAGAAAGAAATTTGATCCATAGTGAGGATGGAATTAGTGAAAAATCTAATCCTTTCAGCCGGTATTTCACAAGGGACTTTAACTTCCCTCAAAGTTCTGAACAAAGCTTCCTGATGCGGATCTGATGCCATCAAGAGACTCACGAAGGATATTTGTGCCAAAGTCTTAATGAGCTAATTATTATTTTATACTCGCTATACTTAATCATCTTGGTGAAGGTAGATAATCCTTCTTCAGTTTGTTCATTGTTTGGCCTTTCCAGCACAACCTTCTTTTTCAGTTCTTCGCTTAAGCCATAGATCTTACCAGAGCGGGTAATCCCCCTACAAGAGAGCTTGACTACCACTGGTTTATTGCTTGATAGTTAAGAGGAGTAGTTTTATAATTTTCGAGGGCCATAGGCATATGGAAAGTATACCATTTAGTTTGCTTCTCTTCTTATCTGTAAAATCTATAAACCCTGGGCTCTCAGTTAGAACTGATTATGTTGATGGAAAGCCCTGAGTCAACAAATATCATATTGATGATGGGCCCATGGTTCGGCAAGGGGTTATTGTTGACATTTGGAACAAGAGCCTCCATAAAATCTAGTTATACTGTGCCTTCATCAATTAAGTCTTGAATTTTGTTCTTTAACCTCCAATACGACTCAATTAAATGGCCTAACTGCCCTAGATGATACTGACATCTTACATTGGGATAAAAAAATCTCAGCCTATACCTTTCACTATGAGCCTCAAAATGGAGCAAATTATCTCCTCTTAGTTTTTTAAGCACCTGACTAAGTAGAATAGGTATTTTAGTGAACTACCTTAGGGCCCTGCTAACCTGTGGTTAACTTCTATACTATTGTTGAGCTGGTGGAGGATTTGCCTTGAAAGAGACCCAGGCATTAAACATGGCATTCGAATTAACTATGCTGACAATAGCTTCCCTAGGCTTATTGGTGGTGGGTTTAGCAAAGGGTAGTCTTCTGTCTAATGTCTCTTGTAATTTTTCGGATGAAACGGCACTTTCAATTCGATACCCTGCTGCCACTACTTCTGCAAAGCTAGAAGAGGCTTATCCAATCAGGTGAGCGAAGTAGGATCTCTTAAGAGTGTTGATGAAAGTTGCAGTTAGCTCTTTCTCAGTCATAAGGTAGATACCCTTGCAGCTAAGGACCTTCACCTTTGGCCATACTCTTTGAAAGATTCATTATGCCTCTTCCTTAGGGTAACCAAATCCTTCATGGTTGGTGCCACTTCAACATTGAATCTATATTGCTGATAGAATGCTTTGGCCAGCTTTTTCCATGTATTTACCTAATTCAAGTCCAATTGGGCATACTAGGTTAAAGCAAGACCAGTTAGGTTATCTTGAAAGGTCTGGACCATAAGCTAGTCATATTGTACATACTTACCCATCTTGCGTACATACAACCGGGTGTACAACTTAAGGCATCCAGTTTCATTGTATTTTTCAAAATCAAGTACTTTGAACTTTTTTGGAAAGCTTCCATAATCATAGGCAGAGAAGCTTGTTATGTTAGCGTACTTGAATCCATCATACCCTTCAAGAATTTTCATTTTTCAGTAATTTGTTGAGTTAGCCACTTCTCAAGCTCTTTCGGTCTATCCTAATCAGCTTCAGGCTTTGGATTAACCAAGAACGAGTAAGTGTTCAGCTCAAAAGTTAGGTTGACCTTTGGAAATACCCCTTCTATTTCAAAGGATTTAAAGGCTTGATTGACCTTAAGGTAGGCTTCCTTCGTTTCAAGGGGTGGGGCCTTAGTATTCTTTCCATATCAGGCTTTAGAACTTTCTTCATTTGATGAAGCTGTGGACCTTAGTAAAGCAATACTATCTACAAGAAAGCTTAATTGGTCTGCAATCTTCCCTACTGTTCATTCCAAATATTGGAACCTCAGCTCAATGGGATCAATAACCTCGAGGTTAACATTGCCGTTGTTCGTGTTGTTGTTTCCTTAGTTGGCCATTCTGGTTTAAAAATGGGTTTTAATAGGGCTTCTCTAGAAAGTTTGGCATTTGGGAGCTATCTTGGTGACCTGGTTAAAACCACTTCTCAACAAGTTAGTACACAAATATTTCTAAAAGTGACAAATGAGAAACTAAGAAATGCATGGCATACAGATGCAGAGAGACAAAATTGATTAATAACCAACAAGATGGTAATTTTATTATTATTATTATTATTATTATTATTATTATTATTATTATTATTATTATTATTATTATTATTATTATTATTATTATTTTGGAGTTCCCTTTTACATTATTTGAAAAAGAAAATACTTTCAAGAAGATTATTTTTATCTCTAAATGTTCTTCTGGCATTTGATAGGTTTTCCCTTTTTCTACTTACTGGACCCTACTAGTTCTCCTTTCCTTTTTCCTATGTTGGGCTCTTCCATTTCTTCAAATTCTTTTAGCCTTTTTTGGGTCAACCTCAATTGATGTTCCAAAGCCCTGGAATGTTGTTTTGATTCTCGAAAGAGATCCTCCCACATGTCTCGCTATTCGTAGATTATTTCTACTTGGGCTTATACTTAGTCCATATAGGTCTTGACTTCAGGATCTGGTTCAACTACTATGAGTTGGATGCCCCTACCTTATGGAGCTGATCATATAAATATTCTTTGGTAACTCAATGCTTATCCGCTTTTCCTAACCATTCTCCTAAATCAATGTTTGGGCTAATAATTTTTGTTTCCCATAACTATTTGATTGCCTTGAGTTTGGACATTTTCTGTAGCAGTAGAATCTGAAGGTCCTTATAATCCAAGGTCATGATATCCAACGAAGGTCATTAGGCTATATCTTAGATACCTCTGAATTTTCTGATCATGTTGTTAGGGTAATAGCTTATGCATAATTTCATCCCGATTAGGGGTATCGCTTGATAATTTTTGCAAACTAGGATTACCCTTTTGAAGTTACTCCATCTTGCTATCCATAAGATATTAGCGACTTGGAAATTTCTCAAAACTTCTACCCAGTAGTGTGTGGATCTTCCTTCTGGGAGATGGACCTTATCAATCAGATCGATATTGTTGACAGTTGATTTTCGTCTCGATATACAAACACCTACAACATGTGAAAACAGCTATGGGTGGCACCAGAGGTACTCCGGTGTAACCACTCTGATGCCTAAGTTAGTTCCCTCGTCATATAGAGAGAATGATATCGAGCAATTATGGTGTTGGGAGAATGAAAGAAGGTCCCCTTACCTGGGGGTTTTGCCTGGTATTTAAAGTGAGTCGATGGAGATTGTCCATGGACTGGGTCATTGGATCGAGCTTAGATATTAAGCCCACTAATATAAGCCTAAATAATAATTATCCAAAAATACCTATCAACACTTACTCCCCAGTCTCTTTGGTGATAAAGTAAAAAAAAAAGAAGAGTATTTAGGGAGGTTGATTTCGCAGGATTTCTAGAGAGATTTAGAATTACATCTTGAAGAGGCAAAAGAGGCCAAAGTGCCTAAAGAAGCAAAAGAGACCAAAGTGCCTAAAAAGCAAAAGTACTTGAAGAAGCAAGAGCCTAAAGAGGCCGGAGAACCTAAGAAGGCGAAAGTGCCTAAGGAAGCAAGTGCACCTGAAGAGGCAAAGGTTTAAAGGGGGCAAGAGCGCCTAAGGAGGCGAGAGTACTTGAAGAGGCGAAGACCTAAAGAGGCTAAAGCGCCTGGAAAGGTGAAGGTGCCTAAAGAGGCGAGTGCCTAAAGAGGGCGAAACACTTGAAGAGGCGAGTGCCTGAAGAGGGCGAAACACTTGAAGAGGTGAAGGCCTAAAGAAGCTGAAGTGCCTAGAAAGGCGAGGGTGCCTGAAGAGGCAAGGACTTAAAGAGGGCAAAACACCTAAAGAGGCGAAAGTGCCTGAAGAGGCTGGAGCGCGTAAAGAAGCAAAGGCTTAAAAAGGCCAAAATGGTTGATGCTGTGTCAACCAAATTTGTTGACCCATCCCCTCTCATCATGTTCTTAAAAGGCATTTTCTGCCTTTAAATAAAGGACAATTGGTTATCTCGTTTTGGTCATTTAATGAATTGAGCATAGGTGAGAAGCCTAGATGACAAGTTAAGCCTCTAAACAATCACACATATGGCAGTCCGTAGCCAAGTGATTCTTATCCAATTAAGTTCTTAAACAAGGTTGTGGCTACATGTCTAAGCTTTTAGTGTGCTTAAAAGAAGAGTTGTGGCATTATTGCTAAGCTATACATTGTTGCCAAGTTACATACTTTTGCTGAATGGCATCATTACTGAGACACATTGTTGCCAAGCGGTTCGCAACAACTTTCGAGAAGTTAGGTTATTTTGAGTCATCAAGCCAAGCTCTATACTAAGTCATCGAGGAAGCCCGTACCATAAACTCCTTTTAGCCAAGTCGCCGACTGATTTTCATGGCCAAATCACTAACTAAGTTCCATGGCCAAGTAGTCGACTAAATTTCCCAACCAACTTGCCAATTGATTTAAATGGCCGAACGTCGAGCAACTTATGCTGAGTATCACAACCGAATAGCAGTCTCTCTACTTACCGAGCTCTATGCTCTTCAAACAATTCTGAACACCAAAGTCGAGTAGCAAGCTCACGTAGACTCAATCCAAAGCTGACCATAGCCGGAATAAGCCAAAAGACAAGCATTCCTTGCCAATAACCCCACTGAGGTTCCCTTAAAATCCGAATCAAATACTTCTTCTACATTGGAAGATCTATGATGATGGTGGAGTATATTTCTAAGCTCTTTAAACAAAAGTCCAAACTCCAAGCAACGAGAAATTATACTTTAGAGCTAATATAGACTCTGTTGATATGCCGTCCAATTTCTAATGTTGCCAAGATATTCATCACATATATATGTCAAGTGGTCTAGGAGCACTCTTCATAGTCGCTGACTGAGCTCCATGGTTGCTTTTTGCCAACTAATTTCAATGGCCAAATTGCCGATTCACTTTCTCCACTGTGCATTCCAAGCCGAGCTATCTCCTTAAACTCGACAAGCATTTGACCAAGTACTCGGCATGTTAACAGGCATCAAAAGTTTCTTGCAGCCAAGCTGTTCACTTCAACAAACATTCGAACTCCAAGCTCCTTGTCGAGTCGCCAAGGAGCTGCTCAAGAAACCGATGTTGAGAAGCTTTAGCCAAGCTATTGAGACCACCAAACTAATAACCTAAAGTCTAAGACCGGATAGATGAGAAGTCGCTAAGTTGAACGCCTTAGCGGCTTTGATTGCTGAAGCTAAATTGACTACGATCTACCACGCAATAATGAATGTTAAATGAACGATAGTACCAAATAATGTTCTGTCGGCTTGCAAGTTGCTGAGAAGCCTAGCTGTCCAAATGCCATCTTAAGCTCCTTAGGCAATCACACTTCTCTAAAATTAAGCCCTAACTGAATGCGAATAGCAACAAGTTTAGAACAGCAACTGGACAATCCTAAGCCAAGTTGTCTAAATACTGTCTTATGCTCCAATTGACTTAGCCGTGGCCAAGACATTGCACAGCATATAAGCCTTTTATTTTTCCACTTTCAATCGATAGAGATACAACTCACTACCTGGATACTAGTATGTATGTTTTCAGCTTAGAATAGCTATAATATTGGCTTCACGAACTACACATGTTGATCCTCATTGATCAAAGATAAGTAAATCTTATCCCTAGTTATTCTTGGTTTATTAACCATTCAATATTTGTAGTGATTTATCTAAATTCGAACACCTTATCTCAAGATGAGAATGAGAGTTCAAAACAAGTTAAGGCTAAACAAACGCCCCCATTTCATCTTACGCAAGGTACAATTTGCTAATGGACTATTCTTAAATAGCTCTAAGCCCAACATACTACAGGTGATGTGCAAACCATAAAGCGCTAATTCTTAAGTCCTACACTTTAATGGACCAAAGGTCAATTAGTTTAACTTCTAATTTTACTTAGCATAGGTCATGCCCAGCTTGGATAACCTGCATGCTCCCTTAGCCTTTTCAACCATTTTAGCCTTTTTAGGCCTTCATTTCTTTAGGCCTTTTGTTACGCCCTGAAGTCGCGGAGTTGCAACAGTCCCGCCGTGTAAACCATTCTATGATATTAACTGGCCTTACAGTGCCTACCAATGCCTACCATAGACATGACCTACACAAGGCATCGACGACTCCTCGCTTTGAAGTAAACAGTCCGATTAACAATTAAACTACAATTATGATAAATAGTGCAAATTTCTAATAACATGTACAATATTATATATATATATATATATCTCCACAGAGCTTCCCAGGAAGTTTGACATAACATAACAGTTTACTAGATTACAGAATAACTACCAGTCTTTCATTCTTAATTACATGGTCACTCTAGATAAACACTATACTAAGTAACTTGATCCTCACACCCCTGGCTTCCAACAGACTAACCTCTGGGTAATTGTAGGGCGGCATAGTGCTTTGAGTATTCAGAAATCAGAACCTGCAAAAGGATTTACAAGGGTATGAGCAACTACAGCTCAGTAAGTTGAATTGGAGACTCATGAATGCATACAAGCACAAACAGGGTTATCAAACAATTATTTTTACGAAACGCAACAATCAAGTGTCATCGCACAACGTAGTCCGGTCTGTTGTGAAATCAGAAAATTTTCACCTGCTCCAATCCGAGTTGAGGAGTTTCTATGTTATGCAGCAGCTCACAACCAAACCCAGGCTTGTGCAATGGAGACCTCGCTTCTCCTGCGACTACCTTCAAACCATTGACTTCACCCTCGCCGCGACCTCCTCTCCTGTCACTTAGTTCGACTAAGGATGAAGAAGGGACCATTTTGCAATCCTGCGCTATCCCTTTCGAAGGGTCGGTATTTGGTTGGAGAATCCTATAATCCCCTAACGGGTTGCAATGCATGACATTATTAATTATTTGGGGTCGAATAATATTAAATTTCGTTTAGGGTGTTCAAACAATTTCATACCAATTCAATCAGTCACAAAATTACTCACAATACAAATTCAACACGAATTCAGATACATCAAACACATGCGTAAACTACTTACAATCACAATCATATACAAGCCTAAGTCTCCGAGTACTACAAAACTAGTACTCTATTACAATAAGCAATAACCCAACTTACTTGAATTTGCTCGATCACTCGATCCCTTAGTCGCGAGCTGATTTGTCTCTGGGTATCCTATAATACAAATAGGTCTTTTTAGTACTTATATTTTATGGATTCTTATTCTAATTTATAATGTAACTCATTTTCCCCATATATACCTATAACGTTCTAATGATTCGTTGTACTCTATTTCGGGGTTCGATTCCTAAACTAGATTCTAGTTTTAATTCCAAAGTCTTAAATAGGCTCAAATCCCAATGTGACATTAATCACATTACGCTCGGATATTCAAATATCCTATTGGTCGTAATTTGGTATTCTAAACTATTTGGTACACGCTAACCCTAATTAAGGTATCGAATTTATTCTCGATGTGTAAAAATCTTACATTTTGAGATATTTACGTAAAATTAAATGTTATTTCAGATTTATTATTTTTCTGATTTCTATTATAATATTATCTAAATAACCTTATTTTTTTACATTTATTAATTTACACTTTCACATATTACTAATTTCTTATATTACTTACCTAATTTCCCTAATTAACCATACTTAATACCTAAAGGCTAGGATTAGGGTTCCACTTCAGAGATTAACATCCCTAAACATATAATTAATATCCCAATCAGTAATTAACATCCTAATCACCTAATTAACCCTAAATCACTCAATTTTCCCATCATTATAAGGCTAAAAATTAACTTAAGAATTTCGAAAATTAATTTTTAAAAAATGGCTTCATAGCACTGTTCTATATCATATGAGCATCCTACAGAAAAATTTTGAACTCCAAACTACACTTCTAAGCCTATTTATTTTCCGGTTTAGTCATGCTCAGTTTTGAACAATTTGTTAAGGACCCTATAATTACATATTTAATTAAACTACATCACTATTTTTTCCTAAATCTACATACAATAAAACCTCAGAATAACAAGTTTCATAATTTTCTAGACAAAATAACTAATTTTACAAAATTATTCAAAATCGGGTCATTTAAGAGACTAACCCGTCCAAAGCTTTCTGGCCGTCCAAGGCCGGTCCAAGGTTATCGGCCGGTCCAGGCGGTAGTTCTAGTGTAGGGTAGTGGTGGTAGTTCGGTCCCAGGTGGTGGTGAGTGGTTCGTTTGGTTCACTTGCCTAATCTGCACAGTTTCCTTTTTTTTCTGGATTTTCTTTCGATTTTTTCAGTGTTTCAATTTTTCTCAGATCCTAAACTGACCAAATGACTTCTGAAATTTTTTCCCCTATTTATAGACAATTGTAGCAATTAATTTGCATTAATTTGATAAGACTTTGCCTCAATTCCTTGATTTTTGGCTTTTAAGTTGTCCAAATTTTATTGGTTAATTTTTCTTTTTCTGGTTTGAACCTACCATGACCTGATCTTGGTTCAACTTATCATCCTCTGATTTTTTCTATAATTATTTTATAATTTTCTTTAATTATTTGCTTAGTTTTTGGCCAATTTAGGTAATTACGCTTATTTTTATCTACACGTAAATACATGTGGTGTACACGTGAACATTCCTAACTATTATTTTGGTCATTCTAAAATTTTTAGTATACATATAATCTATCTCTAGTAATTTATTAGTTATTTCATTACACTTTTCGTATTTTCGGTAATTAATACTTATTATGCTTAGAATTTGAAAATTTTATAGTCTCCTATTTTATTACTTATTTTCTTAAATTCAAGTTTACGGGGTCAGTTTTACTAATATTCCTCTTAATAGTTTATAATTTGGGTTTGATCGGATCCTTTAACCGATCGCCCTAAACCTTGGGTTCTAAGTTCAACCCTACGGTTACTTGGCTTGGCTTTAGGGCTTACACTTTTCAAGCGCTCCCGCCTCTTCAAGTCCTCCAGCCTCTTAAGGTACTTTCGCCTCTTCAAGCACTTTGGCCTCCTCAGGCGCTCTTGCTTCCATAAGCGCTCTCGCTTTCTTAGGCGCTCTGGCCTCTTCAAGCTCTTACCTCTTCGAGTACTTTTGCCTTTGCAGGCAATTTGGCCTCTTTTGCTTCTTCAAGCACTCTAGCTTCTTCAAGCACTCTAGCCTCTTCAAGCACTCTAGCCTCTTCATGCCGTAATTCCAAATTTCTCTAGAAATCCCACGAAATCAACCTCCCTAAATACTCTTTTTTCTGAATTTGTCACCAAAGAGAGTGGGGGCCAAGTGTTGATAAGCATTTTTGGATAATTATTATGTGGGCTTATATTAGTAAGCCTAACATCTAAGCTCAGTCCAATGACCTAGTCTAAGGATAATCTCCATTGACTCGCTATAAATACTAGGCAAAACCGTTAAGTAAGGGGACCCTCTTTCATTCTCTCAACACCATAACTACTTGATATCACTCTCTCCACATGACGAAGGAATTAACTTAAGCATCGGAGTGGTTGCACTAGAGCATCCTCCAGCATCCCCCGTAACCATTTTCTTGTGTTACAAGTGTTCATATATCGAGACAAAAATCAACCGTCAACAAATGTTGTAACTAAACTCTCTTCGGATTAGGTTAAGCCCAAACATTTAATGTGGCTCACGAACAATTCTGTCAGTAATGCTATGCTGGTCTTTAGTATGCCATCATTCTTTTCTTTTAAATACTAAAGCTTTTTATCTGCTTTACAAGGAGGGCCAAGACATATGATTTGCCTTCGGGAAATTGGCTCACTAACTCAACAACCCTAAAATGTATGAGGAACTTTCCATTAAGGAATAGGAGGGCCCCAAATGCAGCCAGGATAAAGGCCTTTATTATGTTTTGTCCCCAAGCTATGAGATTACCACAGAAGATACCTCGTTGGTTGGATTTAGGTTCAATGGTGAACCAATCTTTTAAGTCTTCTAATTTGATGCAGTTACCGTTACAACTTCTAAGGGCTTCGTTCACTTCAATTTAGGGTGTATATATTTTTCAAAGAAGGAGCTTGAAGTCATTGGGTGTATTCTTCAAGTGTTGAGCTAATCAAGTGAGGTCCAACTTGAGAAGCCACTTCTTCGGGTTCCCAAAAATTAGTTAGAGCCCTAATCAAATTAAACTCTATCTTTACATTAGGAAGTGATAGAATGGGTCAGATCTTACTGAAGATGGTCTCCTGTTCCTTCAGATTGAAGCATCTTAATCATTGGTCCAGGATAGGTTTAGGGCTAATGGGCTTACTTACAAGTTTTTCCTTAAAGTAGATGGAGTTGGATGATGAATAGGCCATTTCTGAATTATAAAAGAGAAAACATCTTACAAGATCATCCGACAACAACAAAACCTATTTATAGCAATTCTATATTTACAATACATGAAAATTACAAGGGAAATCAAGGTAACTCCAAGCCATTTTATATTTTTATTTCCATCTTACTTAATTACTCATCTATTGTGGATGTCGTGGATGCATAAAGGGTGGGTCCTAAAGGTTCTTAAGCTTATGCAACCTCACTTGTTAAAGAACACTTTCATTGGTCACATCAAACTTAAGTGGGGATGGCTTAAACAACCCCGAACGATTGGTTGCATCACAGTACCTAAAGCCTATACAATAGCCCCCCGTCCTACGGTCCTAAGACGGCATAGGTTCAATCATATCTATTATGCATTCATGGTACATAAAATAAATTCCCCGTAAATTAAATAAGTAAAACTAAACCTACAAAGAAAATGTTAGCACAATCACGATATAAACAAAGAACGAATAAACAAATTGCACTTAAGGTGATTTTAGAGATTAATTTTAATTTTGGAAAATCGAATGGCTAACCCTCTTGACGGTTCCCAATGGAGTCACCAAATTGTCAAGCCTAGTTTTTCACCTCCTGATTTTATAAATTGGATTTCCTTTAAACCAACCAGCATTAAACTCTTACCCATTAAATACGGATCCTCGATTAAGGTTTAAAGAAAACAATTTAATTTAAAAACGTATAAGAGTCTCCACCTGATTAGAGTCGCAAAAAACAATTAAGTTATAACCAATTGGGTGGATTAGTTATAACTTAGCAACTGGTCTTTCGATAAAAACTGATTTTGAAAATGATTTTAAAACAAGAGATCTCGATCCGGCGGGTAAGTTTTTTAAACCCTTATGAATATCATTAACTTTCCAATTTTAACCTTAATCTTAAAAATCACCTTTTGATTTCGTCAAGTAGAACTTAATTTATTTGTTACTCTAATTAGTTAAACAAAATAATCTAAACTAAAAATAAAGGAAATTAAGTATTTTATTTTTACTGTCACCCCATAAATGCCAAAATTCCCGCTATTCCAGATCAGACGTACATAATTCTTTTAATGAAAAACTTTAGTAGGTTAAGTTGATTTTAATTTTGAAAACATGTTAGATTTATATTTTTAGTTCAATTTGGTTTAATTAAGAAAATCTCTAAAAAAAAAAGATGGTCCTAAATTGGATTTTTTTACTTTTTTTATGGAAAAAAAATTCTAAAATGCCATAAATATGGATTAATTTATTTTTTATTTTTGGAAAAATATTTTTTCTAAGTGATAAAACAATTATTCATTAACCTATTTATTTTTTATTCTATTTTTTCTTATTTACTTATTTTTTATCTATTTCTATTATACTAAAAATAAATAACCTATTTTCTTGTCTTTCTTCTTTTTTTCCTTCTTTTCCTTTCTTTCTTTTTCTTTTCCTTCTTCTTTTTTTTTCATTATAATACAATTTAAATCCACGATAAATAATAATAATAAAAAAAAAACAACAACAATAACTAAATAAATGAAAAAAAAGGGCTTTGGATATAGTCAAGCATACGGGTCAAACCTGGAACGGGTTGGTTGGGTTGGATAGGATCGCAAGTCGAATAGTCGAGTCGGGTCAAGTTATCCCCAAGCTCTCCAATGGCAACAACAAGGTGATGAGATTCGGGAGGGATTTTTTGTGGGTAAGGGCAATTTAGTGTGTATTTTATTGGAGATAGTGGAGGTGTAGAAGTCGCCTTGGTGTTTAGGGGTAGTTTGGAGGGTGGTGCGAAGTGGTAGCCAGCGATGGTGTTCAAGACTTAGCATTTTGGGGTTATTAAGTGCAAGAAACGAATGTGGTGTGGTGTTTCAAGGTGTGAAGAGTTTAGCCGTAGGGTTAGTTTGGAGTGGGAAGTAGTGGTGGTGGTGGTTCGAGAGGGGATGGTTACGGTAGTTAGGGTTTGGATCTTGGTGGTTTAGTGGTGTTGCTAGGGAGCATGGCTAAGGGCAAGGGTGGTTGGGTTCAGATACCCAAGCTTAGGGGAACTCGACCATGGTGGTGGGCTTAGTTGAAAGTGGCTAGAGAGAGAGATTGAAAGAGATAGAGAGGGTTCGGTAGAGAGTTAGAGAGAGAAAGTGATCACAAGAGAGAGAGAAGGTATATTTGAGTGGTTTTAGTTGATTCTAATGTTTAATGAGCTCCCTCAACACTCCTTTTATGCACAAATTTAACGCAAAAACATGAAAAGCTTGAATCCGAGTTAAATACGAATGGCTAAAAATCTAGTTTTTTTTTTCCGAATTTTAGAGCTCGATTTGAATGCTCCTTTAATTGAATTTGGATGCGTTATTAGGTTCGATTCAAAGTAGGCTATGTGTTAAACATAATCAGAGCAAGGAATTGTATGTGTGGGTGTGAAATTTGTACGAAAATTAGAGCTAAAGTAGAGGGAATGGACTATTTCAATTAGGGAAAGTGGAGGAAAATCATGAGAAAATGAGGGAAAACCGAGAGAAAGAGAAAGAAGTGGCGCTCAGCCAACTCGACTAATCCCGACTTACCACGTGTCATCATGTGACATGTGGTAGCTGATGTGGCATGCCATGAGATGCCATGTCAACACGTCATTCAATCCTAACTTGCTACGTATCAGACCACGTAGCGCAATCAGATCCTAACATTTGGTAATCCATGATGTAATGAAAAATAAAAAAAAGCTTGTGCATGCCTTTACTAAGATTCGAACCCCTAATTTCATACTCATCCCAATGCCAATGTCCATGTACTTATCAATTAAGTTGTTGACTTATCCTTTATTCATATGTACAAATTGTACATATGGACCAAGTCAGCTGAGATTAGATTTAAACTAAGTCGAAGCTCAAGCCCAATAGCCCAACTTTTAAACTTAAAAATTAAAAAAACTACCAATTGTTATTTTCTAAATTCCTTAAAATCTTCTTTTTTTTTCAATTTTTTATGCTTTTTCTTATTTCTCTATTTTTTTGTATTTTTCTAGAATTCTTATCTTTTCTAAATTTTTACTTTTATTTATTTTTTCTTTAATTTCCTATTTTTTATATTTTTTCCTAAAATAAAAATATAAAATAAAATAAATGGGGCAAAAATCAAATGTCTACAACTAGACATGCTAATTTTTTTTCCATATTTGCCCTTAAAAACATTTCAAAATGCCCCCCATTTAGACATTGTGTAACCAATCAAATAAACCCTTGAATCCATCTCTCTTTCTCATATTATCATAGGTCCTGAAATTATCACCTCAATATCTTTCTCTATTTCTTCGAAATATTGTCTTACCCCCTCTCTTCTTCTTCTCTATTTCTTTGAAATACTAGTGGTAATTGCTATTACACCTCAAAGTGGCAGAGTCTCAACAATCTTGTCGTGTAAACCAATCTAAGATAGTAAATGGCCTCTCAGTCACTATCATAAATGTGGTTTACAGAAGACGTCTACAACTACTCACTTTAAAGTACACAATTCATACAAGACAATCGATAAAATTACATACAAAACCTCAAGTCATATATATATAGTCTTATAATCCCGGGAGATATTTACACAACATAATATCCCAATAAGTAAAATATTACATGATTAACCCATATAATAAAGAGTTATTAACAAAATCTCTCTAAAGCTTCTATAGTTCAACTAATTTAATCCTCAATCCCCTAAAATTCTTCAAAAGAGTACTAACCTTTGGATAATTATATCATGAATTTTTATTGTCACTTGTAAAAAATTCTATAAGGGTATAAGCAACCAACAGTTCAATAAGTAAAGATGGAAGCATAAGACAGTATAACAAACACAAATAAAGTTCTTAAACAATCAATTAAATGCAATACAACACACAAATGCCATCGCCAAACGTGATCTGGTCTGTTGTAAAATTAGATAAATTTCACCTTCTCTAATTCGAGTTAAAGAGTTACGATACTTATACAACAACTCTCGATCAAACCCAAGTTTGTACAATGGAAGCATCGCTCTCCTCATAACTATCCTTTGAACCAATACCCTCATATTTACTATGACTTTCTCTTCTATCACTTAATTCAAGAAATGATGAAGAAGAGACCATTATGCTACAGCACTATCCTTTTTCGAAGATGTTGGTATTTGATCGAAAAATCCTAACCGTCCACTAAAGAGTTACAATACATGTCTATATAAGGTATTTGGCCAAATTTGGTGAAACTCAGTTTAGGGTGATCAAACAATTTTACTCCATACCATTCACAACAAACCACCATAGCAATGCATCAGTATACAACCAAATAATCAAAGATATACAAGCATGCACACAAACATCTACCTATAAGCACAATCAAACACAATCATAAGCCTCTAAGTACTTTAATATAATACTCAAAAATATAGTAATGTATTAATCCCAACTTATTTAAACTCCTCGACTTACTCACTCAACTTGATGCATGACCGACTCATTGCTGCTTGCTCTTACAATATAAATACACTTATTACATATAAGATTTTATATCATAATTTTATCCAATTAATCAAGTTTTATATTACTTATTACCAAACTAATCCTAAACTAGTTTTTGATTAAATTTCTGAATTGGTTCTTGAATTAGCTTCAACTTCAACTTCTAGTTATAGTTTTTACTCGTAAACCTTAAGAATTTCTACCAAATTATGTAAAATTCATCTAACTATATTTAGATATCCTAAATCTCATCTAGCCCCCAGCTAATATTTTGTTCAGTATAATAAACCATACCACTTATTTAACTACCGAATTTGCCCCCGATATGAGAATAACTGATATTTTTCACATAATTACCTAAATACATATTCCATATTAGATTTATATGATGTTTTTAATATTCTAATATTTTGAATTTAACCTAATATTTCTTACTTATTTAATTTTCAACTTCACATATTAATCCTTTACACATATTTATCACATAATACACATGTCTAGCATCTCAAACTCTATAAATACCATCTCCCATTAGCACTAACATTTCAAGATATCTAATTACATATTAAATGGGTATTTTCTTCAACTTATCATTAAACCACCAAAATATGCCCAACAATAACTCTTTATATATAATTTTAAGACTTAAAAATTAAGTAAAAATTTATAAAGTTAATTTTCGAAAAAACTCTTGATAACACTATCATGTATATCCTAAATAGTCTACAAAAAAATTTTGGGATCAAAACTATATTATTAAAGTCATTTAAATGAAAATAAAAAACTAACTTAAGTTTAGTGATTTATTAAGAGCAGTATATTCTGAACCTAATTTTATGAAATTGACATTTCCTCCTAAATCTATATTAAAAAATATCTTAGAATACCAAATTTCACAATTTTACAAATTAAGTTGATATTTTTAACAAATTAGAAAAAAATCAAAAGGAAAAATATAACTCACTGTTTGATCGACCTACTGCATCTGAAGCTCTATATGGTGGGGCAACTGTCTAGTGATGGTAACTATCCCCTATCCAGGTGGTTGTTTGTGTAGTTTCTACTCTAAAGCCTTATTTGCACTACAATTGGTTAATTTTTTGTAAAAATATTCCTTCCTCTCTTCCCAACTAAGCAAAATAAATTCTAGATGAGGGTCTTCTAATTTACAGAGTTGTTTAGTTAGGTTAATGATTTATACATGTGTAAATTTATGGAAATTTTTCCATGTGTCCTCAACCTTAACACATGTATCTAACTAAATTTTGAACAATTTTTGCCACTTGTACAATTCTTGGTATATTCTTGAAAAAATTATCAACATATTTTATTTATTTTGTGATATTTCCAATTTTTATAAATTTTTTGCTTACTTTCCTTATAAGTTGTTGGATATTGTTATGATATGTCATTAGTTACTGAACATTTGTAGAGTTATTTTGATATTTCTTGGGTATTTTATAATGTTTTATAGGGTACTTTTATAATGTTTTAGCATCATATATAATTATTTTATTATTTAATTTTACTTTTCCAAATATATTCTTTACTTTTATTTAGGATATATCATGATGTTGTCTTATATATAAGGGGCATGGGTTGTTATCATTATTTGTTTACCTCACTTTATTACTAATTTACTATTTAGGATTCTATTTTTACTTTTTACTACCTATTTTTACTTATAGGGGGCAAATTGGTCATTTTCCCACTTTCTGTTATCTTTAATTATAAAGGACTTTTATCTTACAACAACTTATCACTTTTACTACTTATTGATAATTTCTATCTCCTATAATTTATTATATATAGTGGAACTATAACATTACCACCCCCTTTTAAAAACCATTACTTATATTGGCCTACTCTAAACTGCCTACTATAAGTAACTCTCACTTTGAGTGGCTCATACTCTACTTCACTGGATAGCCCTATCTCGGATAGTCTTATCTCGGATAGTCTTTTCCCAAATCGCTCCTTTTCATGGGGTTAGTCTCTCAATGAGAGCACCAAACGTTACAAACCAAGTCTACGAAGGAACCTTAAGTTTTCTTCATTTACTAATCTAATTTCTATTGTTATTTTTAATGTTTTCTACTATTGTCATATTTATAGATCCTAATTCTATCTATGGGTCTATTTATAATCAATTGTCATATTCTAGGGTTATTTAAGGTTATGAGTTAACAATTGAATTAGTCATAAGACCTTAAGAACTTAAGATTTAGGGTTTATATTCTTATGTTTGCTTAAGTAAGTTAGCAAGTCTTACACATTCCTCATGATTCTTTTTCCATTCATTCCTTATTTCATTCGATGAAATAAACTAGTCGTAAGTGTCAACCCCAACCTATACCTCCTATTTTAAGCCATTAAAATTTCTTATTCTGGCCACAATTGCGCAAACCACCATTACCTTATCCCACAACATAGAATCCTAATAATAAAGCTATCATTACCCCTAAAAGCTTTGTAATGTAAGTAAATTCAAATCGAATTTGCAAAACTCTTATGTTCCTAAAGTAGCTTATTGTTAATATTTTTTAAATAAAAAGTTTCATTTTTTTAAGGGGAAAACTGGCTTTAGTGAATTTTATAAGTTATATCATATCAAAAGATGATTTTTAAATGATTTCACTAATTGAAAGCACTTAGATAGCTAAGGAAATTAAGTTGAAACAAAAAGAGGAAAAAAAAACTTTTACAAAAATTAAGATTCACCAACTGGTACTAACTCATTCTTTCTATTTCTAGTTTCATTGACAAACCAAGGTTGCCCCTAAACTACTAGGGATGTGCCTAAATCTACGGATTAGATTCAAACATAACCAAATGCTCGTAAAGATGAATTTAGGAAAGAAATTCACTAAGCTAAGTGAATAACTAAATATCCATAATAACAAATGTAGGGAGAACACAACTACTAAACCTCTCAAACAATAATGTTTATAATATTTTCTATAACAAAAATGCAATAAAAAAAAATGGATATGGATGACACCTCCTTAGATGGGAACCACCAAGAAAGCTCAAGCTATGATTAAACCTATTTGATATGGCTCACAAGTAGATTAAACAGTTTTGCTCACTACAATTAAGGAGATTGATGAGGATATGAGTTTTGAAAGAGACAAACTCAATCATAGAAATCTAAAGAAATGCACATTCTATCAAGCAAAAGTAGTATTTTTTGGGTTTTCTTGTATCTAAAGGAAGAGTGGGAGTAAATCCCGAAAAGGTTAAAGCCATTAAAAAAATTACACGTTCCTAAGTTTATAGTTAATTTAGAAGTTTTAATGGACTCACTTTATTCATGGTTGTTAAAATCGCAAGTCAAAAATACAATTCTATGAGTTTATAATTTTGTAATATTTTTCTTTAGTAAAATTATAAACTTTCATGTACAATTCTATAAGTTTATGATTTCACCAATTTTGTATAATTCTAGATGATTCTACTAAGTCTATGCACTGAAATGAATAATAAGATCACAATTTTGATAACCATGGCTTTATTACATATCTATTCCTTGATAATTTTTTTTTTCTTATGATAACTAAACAAGGTAATAATCATTACAAATTTATTTCATTCCTCATGAATCATTACTTCATCTACTCCTTATTTCATTCGGTGAAATAAACAAGCTGTGAGTGTTATGCCTAACCTACACCTCTTATTTTAAGCCATGAAAATTTCTTATTCTAGCTACAATTGCATAAACCACCATTACCTTATCCTACAACACAAAATCCTAGCAATAATAGTTGTCATTACCCCTAAAAACATCATATATGTAAGTAAATTCAAATCAAATTTGCAAAAATCTTATGCTCCTAAAGTAACTTATTGTCAACATTTTTTCAATAAAAGTTCCAATTTTTTTTTTTTTGGGGGGGGGGGTGGGAGGGAGGAGGAGGAACCAACTTTAGTTACTTTTACAAGTTGAACCATATCAAAAAATGATTTTTAAATGATTTTACTAATTAAAAGCAGTTAGATAGCTAAGGAAATCAAGTTGAAATAAAAACAGAATAAAAAGAGTTTTACAAAAATTAAGATTCAACCATTGGTAGTGGTTCATTCTTTCTACCTCTAGCTTCATTAAAAAACTAAGGTTGCCCTTAGATTATTAAGGATGTGCCTAAATCTAAGGATCAGATCCAAACACAACCAAATGTCTCATAAGGATGCGGTTAGGAAAGAAATTCACTAAGCCAAGTGAATAACTAAAAATCCAAAATAACAAATTTAGGGAAAACGCAGCTGCTAGACCTCTCAAACAATAATGTTTACAAGAATTTGTAGAATAAAAATGCAATAAAAAATAAAAATGAATATGGACAACATCTCCTTAGGTAGGAACCACTAAGAAAGCTCAAGCTATGCTTAAACCTATTTGATATGGCCCATAAGTAGACTAAACAGTTTTGATCACTATAATTGAGATTGGTGAGGACAAAAGTTCTTAAAGAAAGAACTCGACCATAGAAATCTTAAGAAATGCACATTCTATCAAGCAGAAGTAGCATTTTTGGGTTTTCTTATATCTAGAGGAAGAGTAAGAGTAGATCCTAAAAAGATTAAAGCCATTATAAAATTGTATGTCCTTAAGTTTGTAGATTAATTCAGAAGTTTTAACGGACTCACTTCATTCTACAAAAGGTTTGTTAAAAACTTCAATACCATTGTAGCTCCCTTAGCAAAGCAAATTAAGAAGAATTTGGAGTTCATATGGAGTGAGAAAACAAAGAAAAACTAACAAAATTAAGCGAAGAAATACTTTTGCTCATGTTGATTTTTCACTATTTTGAAAAGATAGTTGAACTTGAATGTAATGCATCTAGTGTTGGTATTGAGGTAGCTCTAATGTAAGAGAAGGCCTATTTCTTTTCTAGTGAGAAGTTAAGTAGAGCAACGCTTAATTATTCGATGCATGACAAAGAACTCTATTCTTTTATTAGAGCTTACGTAGTATAGTAGCATTACATACTTTCAAAGGAGTTTGCTATCTATACAAACTAAGAATCGTTAAAGTATCTGAAAAGTTAACAAAAATAATCTCAAAGGTAAGTAAAGAGGGTAAAGTTTCTTGAAAGCTTTGCTTATGTGATAATTTATAAGAAAGATAACACTAATGTAGTTGCTAATGCTTTATCCAAAAGGTATGTTCTTATTAGTGTTTTGCAATCTAAGTTGCCTATCTTTAGCTTGCTAAAAGAACAATATGTTAGAGATTTATTTTATGATCCATTAATAGCAAGATGTAAGGATGGATTAACTATGGATGATTTTGTATGGTGGATGGTTACTTAAATAAAATAGGTAACTTGTGTTTGCCATTAAGTTTGTAAGGAAGCTATTAGTAAAGGAAGCACATTGTAGGGGATTTTTAGGGCAAAGTGTATGGTTTTATTGGAAGGATAATAATAAACAAGAAACTTTTGAAGAATATATGCCTATGCCAATACCATCTAAGCCATGAGAAAACATCAATATTGATTTTAGGATTGCCAATAATATTTATAGGAAAGGATTCAATGCTTATGTTGGTTGACAAATTCAATAAAATGACACAATTTATTTCATGTCACAGAGCTAATAATGTGTAGTACATTGTTAATTTCTTTCTACAAGAAGTTGTCATATTGTGAAGAGTCCTATGTAGCAATATTTGTAATCGAAATATTAAATTTCTAAATTATTTTTAGAAGACTTTGTAAAAGGGATTGAAGACTAAATTAATGTTTAGCTCTAAATGTCATCCTTAGAAGATGGTCAAACAAAAGTTGTCAGTCATACACTTGGAGTTTTACATAAAGCGGTAATGGACTAAGAATTTAGCACATTGGGATGAATGCTTACCTATTGTAGAGTGTATATATAATTGGCCTACTCATAATTCTATAGGGAAGTCACCATTTGAAGATGTATATGGGTACAATCCAATACATGTAGTAGCTTCCAAAGTGGAAAGTTTGAGTAGAGTAGAAAGAGTTAAAGAGATTCAAAAATTATATTAGAAGTTGACAAAACAACTTAGAAGACAGTGGCTAAGTAAAAGCAATGTAGAAAAAAAGGCAAGAAACGAAAGGAATTTCAACTTGGAGACTTAGTATAGTTGCACCGATGGAAAGAAAGGTTTGCAATTCAAAGACAGTAGAAGTTAACACCTAGAACTAATGGTTTATTCAAATTCCTCAAGAAGATTAATGACGATACTTATTAGTTAGAGTTACCAGATGAATCTAAAGGAGTTACTGCTACATTTAATGTTATAGACATGTCAATTTATGTTCTAACATAAGAGGAATACTTTGTAGAGACATGTTCAATTTGAGGAAAAATATTCATCAACCCTAAGAAAACGATGGGAATCAAGTCTTGAATTAGGTTTTAGTGCAAAGTAGACTGATGACCCAAGCAAGGACAAAGGGTAAAACCACATAGTGGAGCAAATCTTAATGGTTTCTTCCTTAGAAGATACACAAAAGTGTTTAAAAGGTTTCTAAGTCCATAACATTACTTTAAACAAAAACTTAATATTAGTAAGAAGGAGATAATCATAGAGGTTCTAATTAGCAAGCCATAAGTGGTTCCAATCCTTACCTAACTACTATTTCCAATGCAAGATTGTATGCAAGTATTTTTTAAGGTTGATAAGGTCTAATCTGACTAAGAGAGGAACCAATAAGAAGGTTTAAAAGAAAATATTTCCTAAACTAGCTATAGAAGTTACCTCACTATACTAAGGAAGCTTGAAGGAGTTACTTAGAAGATATCACCAGATATTTCTTTCTTAGTTTATCTTTCCTTTATTTTTCTTACTATTTATTCCTTTATCTGCTAGGATACACTTTCATTTACAATTATTTTCTATTTGTATAATTACTCGAATATATAATCTATATAACCCCATAGGGTAAGCAAGTTGATGAATATTATTAATCTTTCATGATATTGCAAGAGTTCTTTTCTCATTCATTATTAATCGCTCTTATCAATCTTCTTAACTTTGTGGCTAGCAAATCATATAAATTGCTTGTCTCTCATATCAAGTAAATCATATATAGTTCAATCTTTCCTTAATGCGTAATATCCATTAGAGGAGTCATCTATATCTCTTTTACTTTCTTTGCATCTTTCTATTAGAAAATCTAGTATGCATTGGCTTAGTGATTGTTTTATCTCAAGCATCCCTTGAGATCTAATCGTATTTGTATCTAGTCTTCAAGTTTGGGATCATCAGTCCACGTTGCCCATTGAGTAATAAATTTATCTTGAAACCGAATCGAAAACCTTATAAAGTTTTCAAATTAATCCAAAAGCTCATCCCAAACCCTATAGGAAGTACCTTTTAGGTTAATATCATGTTTAATTAATTTAAGTACCTAACATGAACTCTCCTGCTTATGCCTACAGTGAAGTTCACATCTAGTCATCAATATCTCAAACTCCTTTATACGCTTCTCTATTCAAAGCTAGACTAACTACTCCAAAAGCATTGATCCATAAACTAGAGAATGGTGCAAATAACATAAAGAAATGTAACCAACGTATATTAGAAAATGCGACCCTATAAAGATTTGGGACTCAATTGACCTTTACCTCAAAGTCTGAAATTGCATCAACATCTCCTATTTATAGCACTTAGGTACAAATATCCCTTGCATCAATCTCTTCATTAGCCACTATGTCCTCACACTTTCTTTACCCTCTCTCTACATTTGAGCTATTAGTTTATCCTATCATAGGCTAACATATCAAGTAAATGCTAAAGATGCCATCTTCATTTTTATGCACTCATCCCATTCATAATAATAAGAAACCTTTTGATGCGAACTATGACCAAGAATAGATAAGGTGTATCGTTGGATGGGTCCAAGCTTGCAAAAAACTTGAAAAGGTTAATGGGAAAGTACGAAAGGAATGAATGATGAATGAAGAAGTAAGCAAGACCTACAAATAGCTCCAGAGAGTATGATACACCAATGGAACTTCCAAAGACTTATGACACAATTTGATATGAGGCACGAATCAGTCCGATGAGGTTACTCACCACCTAACCTTGCTTAAAGGTTAGGACAGGAGTGGTGCTGAAAGTAAACAAGCAATGTTTACGTAAGAAAGAAATACTCAAAGTGTATTTATCATAATCTCCATTCTAGCTATAAATACAAGAATATTTATACCCATAAGTTAGGGCAACTTTCCTAAAAAGGGAAAAAACAAAAATGGCATTTCCGAAGGAAGTAATGTACATAAAACAAAGGGTAAAAATGAATATAAAAGGAAAACAATCATTGGTGCAATAGATTCTACACATAATATTGTATATGTGGCGATGCTACATTAGCGAAGCTATTAGAAAATATGGATAAAAAGTATAGACAGCTTGCTTGCTTAAGCAGAGGTGGCTTAGTCAACTCAGAGTCTCTTTATCTCGGCTTCTCAGCATGCTTGGCAAGGAAGATGCTAAGTCATTGGATGGCTTGAGCACGAATGAGTATTCTTCAATTCAGTGCACTATAGAAAGATGGGCAATCATTCGGCTCAGCGTGAAGGGTGACTCGGTATAAAGGGTAACTCGGCCAGCAAGTACTTGGCCTTGACAGAGGTTAGCTAGAACATGAAGACTCGTCTTACCAATCCTTCTTTTCTTCAGGCTTTGCTGCAAGTCAGTGGTGCAATAGCCTGATTCCCATCATTCCCTCCAGGTTGTTTTGGATTTGAGATCAAATTCAAATGGTCTTCATTTAGTTCTCCATCGGGGTGATACAGACTGAGGTGGGTAATGTTGAAGGCATTAGAAACCTTATAGTCCTTAGGTAACTCTAATCTGTAGGCGTTGTCATTGATCTTCTAGAAGATTCTGAAAGGTCATTTAGTTCTTACAAATAATTTGTTCCTCTTCTTGTTCAAGAACCATTCCTTGCTAAGGTACAGTCATACCAAGTCTCCTAGCTAGAATTGTCTAGCCATCCTACCCTTTGTCTTCTCTTGTATTCTTTTAGCTGCTTAGTCGAGTGCCAAGTAACTTAGTCGAGTGCTAAGTAACTTTGTCATACATGTACTGAAGGGATTGTGCTCTAGCCCTCCAGTTAAGGTCTTCTTGTGCGAGTACAAGTACAGGAGTGTGATCGAGGAGCAACTTGGGATTGAAACCATATACCACTTCGAATGGAGTCTACTTAATGGTGTCATGCACCATCTAGTTGTAGGCAAACTTGACCACGGGCAAGTAGGTGTCCCAATCAGCTAAGTTCTTTCCCACTACAGCTCGGAGCAGTGATCCCAAAGTGCGATTAACTACCTTTGTTTAGCCATCAGTTTGGGGATGACAAAAAGTTCTAAATAGTAGTTTAGTCCCCATCCAACGCCACAAGGTCTTCTAGAAGTGGCTCAAGAACTTTAGATCCCTATCAAAGACTATATTTTTCAACATGCCTTGTAACCGTATAATCTCCTGCAAGAAAAGAGAATTGATAGCCAAAGCATCGTTAATTTTTAAGCAGGGTATGAAGTGTGCCATTTTGCTGAACTGATCTACGACAACTATTATAGAATCTTTGCTTCGGGTAGTTCGTGGTAGTCCAAGAACAAAGTTGATGCTAAATTCAATCCATGGTTTCGTCAAAACAGGTAAAGGCATTGCTTTTCCTTATTCGGCTCAGCACTTAGCCCTTTTGCACGCAACACAGCTTTCGACAACTCGATACACATCTCTCCTCATTCTCGGCCAATAGAAGCAACCATTCAATAGTTCACAAGTTATTCTTTCTCCAAAATGTCTGAAGAGTCCTTCACCGTGGACTTTCCTGATCAATAATTCCCACAGTGAAGAGGTCAGCACACACAATTTTCCATCTCAAAACAAATAACCGTCCTCCACATGATACTTATCCATTATCCTTCTGTTAGCACTTTGTATGATTATGTATCCAAAGTATGGATCCTCGAAATACTGCTCTTTGATTCTTGCAAACCCAAATAGCCTGGCCTACAATTTGATTAAAAGTACATATCTCCTTGAAAGAGCATCTACAACTACCTTACTTTTTCCCTACTTGTATTCAATCACAAAATTGAATACTGCAAGGAATTATCTCGCCTGCCACTTCGATAACTTCATTTGACTTAGAAGGCACCTTAACGATTCATGGTCAATATATATGACAAATTATCTTGATAATAAATAGTACTGTCATATTTATAGTACCTTGATCAATGCCAAGAACTCCTTGTCATACACAAAATAATTCAACTGTGGTCCTCTGAGCTTTTACTGTAGAAGGCAAGTGATTGGCTCTCCTGCATTAGGACAGTGCCTATTCCAATATTAGAAGCATCACATTCCAACTCAAATATTTTCTCAAAGTCAGGTAGGACTAACACCAGGGTGGAGTTTAATTTTTCTTTTACCTCAGTAAAACTCCTCTCCTCACTTTCTCCCGATCAAAAGTCGGTGTTCTTCTTCATGAGCTCAGTAAGTGGTGCAAAGAAGGTGCTAAAATTCTTGATGAATTGCTTATAGAATAAAGCCAATCCATGGAAACTTCTTACGTTGGCACAAGTAGTAGGGGTTGACCACTCTATAATTGCTTGGATTTTCTCATTATCTACATATAAGTCTCCTTCGCTGACTACATAACCCAAAAATATCACTTCTTCCTGGCAAAAACAACATTTTTTGAGATTGCCGAATAGTCTCTCGGTGGGGAGGATATCCAATGCTACTTGGAGATGTTTGCAGTGACTTAGCATGTCAACACTGTAGACCAATATGTTGTCAAAGTACACCACAACATACTTTCCAATCGGATGTCTTAATACACGGTTCATCAACCACATAAAAGTGTTAGGGGCGTTCGATCGGCCGAATAGCATGACCATCTACTCATAGAGTCCATGTCGAGTTTTGAACACAGTCTTCCATTCGTCTCCCGGCCTCATGCGAATCTATAGTAGCCAGACTTAAGATCAATCTTGCTGAAAATCTTGGCTCCACACAATTCATCCAGCATATCTTTCAACCTCGAGATAGGATACTTGTACTTAATAGTAATCTTGTTCACGGTACAGCTGTTTACACACATCTGCTAGGTTCCATTTTTCTTCTACACTAAAAAGGCTGGTACAACACAAGGGCTGAGGCTTTCCTTCACATATGCTCTTTCTTGTATCTCATTGACTTGTCATTAAAGCTCAGCAGCCTGTTCAAGATTCATCCAATAGGCGGGCTTATTCAATAGTGCGAAGCCGAGTACTAAGTTAATGCAGTGCTCTATGCCTCGAGTTGGGGGCAACCCCTTAGGTAACTGTTTTGAGAATAGATCGGCATACTTGTCTAGCAACTCTTTGATTTCTTAGGATAGTTCACCCCATTCATGCATTTCTAATAGGCGCCAAACCAACATGAAGGTTGGCTCATTGGCATTAATGGCTTCTTAAAGCTCGACTCTACTCGTCACTAAAGCCTTCTTTGATCCATGAGTAAGTTTTGTTTGTAACTTGTTAACTTCTCTCAATGGTATCGGGTTTAGTGTAATCTTCTAGTCATTCTTCTCAAACATGTACGTGTTCTTCCAGCTGTCATAGATAACTTTTCTATCAAACAACCATGGTCTTCTTGACAACACATGGGCGGCACACATAGGTAGTATGTCACAAAGAATCTGGTTTAAGTAATTCCTTATAGTGATCGGCAGTACTATTTGCTAAGTAACATATAATGCTCCTTTCTCGCTTAACCAGTACAATTTGTATGGCCTCAAATGTGCAATAGTTGGTAACTTCAGTTTTGAAACAAGATCGACTAATGCCACATTGATACAACTTCCACTATCCACGATGAAGGCATATACCTGATCATTCACTTTACAGGTGGTGTAGAACAAATTCTCTCTCAACTCCTCCTCTCGTGAGGGTTCCATGTTCATAATGTGTCAGATAACTATGAGTAACTTATCTAAGTCCTCAACAAACACATCCTCCTCTATCAGCTCTTTCTCGTCATTTTCTTTCTCGGTAGAGACCTCCTCCTCCTCAAGTTCCTCATTTGTATTATCTACTTCCAGCTTCATGATGTCTCCCTTGATGACCATTGTCCTGCAATTCAGGCACTAAGCAACTATATGTCCAAACCTTTAGCACTTGATTTGGCTCGTCTTCTTGCCCCTTCTCATAAGTTTGAGTCGACACTTCAGCAGCAAGTCGGCCTTTCTGCTCGATTCAGACATCAATCTTTTGGCTCGGCTTGGTCCTTGACTGAGCTGGGTGGCTTACTTGTTCGGGTTGGCTAGTCGACATCCTAATCGTTAATCGGCTCCTCCTTTGCCTTTCTACTAGCTAGGCAAGCCTAACAGCTTCATCTATTGTATCAAATTGTTGGAGCTCCATAATGTCTCAAATGTCTCCTGTCAACCCAATAATGAATCTTAAGACTGTCCGAACTGGTGGTTTGTCCACTTCACAATGGATCATAAGTATATGAAATTCTCGAACATACTCATCAACAGTCCAGTCTCCTTGTCTCGACTCTTGAAGTCGAGTCAAAGTATCTTGAAGATAAGTTTCTGACACAAATTTGTTTATCGATATTCTCTTCATCTCGAGTCAAGTATTAATCTCTCAGTAGCCCTTTCGTCTCCTCGTGGCCTGAAAATTCTTTCACTACATAGTGGCATATCCAAAGAACTCAACAGCAATAGTTCTTACTTTCTCGTAATCCTCGTAATACGAGGATCCATACGTAAAAATATTCATCAACATTCCTAGATCCATTAAAGCTTGGAATCCAAAGCTTCATATAGTCAAATGCTCTGGGGACTCATACGTGCTCTTTTTCAAAATACTCTTCCCCATCCTCTTCATCAAGCTCTCTCAATTATGTCCTTCACCTTACTCGCCCATTTACTCCTCCAACTCGAACTGGTCGAGTTAGGTTCTAACTTATAACAGGTTAAGCAACTTGTAGGGTATTTTGTGGGGCCTCAGTGGGTTGGCAAGTTAGTGTATAAACAACTCGGGTTAAATCTACTAAGAGTTTAGCCACCTCATCAAGTCTCTCATCAGTGCTTCTAGGGATTTCTCAAGACTATCGTCCATGGTGGACAACTCCACTATTGTTATCTCCTATACCAACATTTACACTTCGGTCTATCATTTTCTCTATAGATTCAAAGTTCGTACAAGTACTTTAGGAAATTAACAGTTAACAACATAGCATTCAAATGAACACAATAACTTACTCTGTTTCATACACATAGAATAGAGCATAACAAAACTTCAAAAACCAACTACAGCTCAAACAAAACCTCTCTAATACCAAGATAATGTGAACCGTAACCAAGAATAAACAAGGCCGATCACTGGATGAGTTCGAGCTTGCAAAAAGCTCTAAAGGGTTACTAGGAAAGGACAAAAGGAATGAATGATGAATGAAGAAGTAAGCAAAACTCATGAATAACTTTAGAGGATATGACACACCAATAGAACTTCCGAGGATTCACGATACAATTCAATATAATACATAAATTAGTCCGGTGAAATTACTTACCACTTAGCCTTACTCAAAGATTAGGATAAGAGTGATGCTGAGAGTAAACAAGCAATATTTATGCAAGGAAAAAATACTCGAAATGTATTGATCATAATCTTCATTCTAACTATAAGTATAAGTGTATTTATACTCATAAATTAGGGCAACTAAAATAAGGGTAAGACAAAAAAGGGCAAGACAAAAAAGAGTATTTTCTAAAGAAGTAATGTACAAGATACAAAAGGTAAAAATGAATATATAAGGAAAACGATCATTGGTGCAACAAATTCTGGACATAATACTGTACACGTAGTGATGTTATATTGATGAATCTATTAGAAAATGCAAACAAAAAGTATGAATAGCTTGCTTATCTAAGTAGGGGTAACTTAGTCAGCTCAGAGTCTCTTTATCTCGGTAAGGAAGATATCAAGTCATTGGATAGCTCAGGTACTGGTGAGTATTCTTCAACTCGGTGCACTACAAAGAAATGGGCAGTCATTTGGCTCGGTAAGGAAGTACTCGGCCTCGGTAGGGATCGGTTGGAACAGGAGGATTCATTTTGTCAGTCCTTCTAATCCTCAGGCTTAGTTGTAAGTCAGTGGTCTAGTAGCCTAATTCCCATCATCTTCTCTATTCTCAACACCTAATCTAAAATTTCTCTAGCTAGCTATTACCCTTAAAAACATGAAGTTTTAATTTGATGTTCTCTAAGCCTCTATTAAGCTAGCTATGCCCATCTCTCCTTCCATCACCAAAATTGTCTGTTCCTTAATTTTACCTAAGTTAACCCTAGTATGACTTTCCTTATCATCACTACCATAAACATCATCTCTAGAGACACTATCTCGCATATCCAAATGTTTTGTAGGCCTTATTAAAGATTTTGTCATCCTATCCATTTGTTATTCTAAAGTAGATAGAAACCTCTTAAATCTAATCCCCATCCTCTTATGCCATTACTGTTAACGTTGCTATTAGACATGTAATCATAATTAAATTCTATAGCATCAATGAAAATTTAGATCCAATCTACAGCTTCTTAAACCAACCAAAATAACCCAACAACTCCTACACTCTAATTTCTAAAAACCAATATGGAAAAGAATTTGTGTTTACTAAAAGAACATGCATTCCTTAAAGCTTTCTACCATTTGACAAAAAAAGTAGATCAATTTGATAACAAAATGACATGAAGGCTTGAAAACTGATAAATATAACAAAAAGAAGGTAATTTTACGGCATTTTTTATTATTTAAAATAATTGAAAATAAATCAAATATGAATGTACCAATAATAGATTTGATGCACCAACCATAAAAGAAACTAAGTTTAGATTGAATTAGCAATCCATATGACAAGAGACATAATGTGTGGTCAGGCTATTTGTGATACTACATGCTAAGTTACTATAGCATAGTATACATGTGTTTGTTTTGTACAGACTTGTTCTTTATCTAGGTTAATTTCTTTGGTTATTTGACTCTAAGATTCATTGATAAATATCTTTTAAGGGAGAGAGTATGACAGTCATCATGGATCAAACAAATTTAGTATGAGTATATGGGACCAATTGAAATACTATGCTTAAGTCAATTGGTATGCTAGGTAGGTTAACCAGGATGTAAGACTAGTTAAGCGCCTATGGCAACTCGGTCAACCATCCATAATACTTTGGTAAATTGGTTCGATATGGAGCTACCTTCCATCTTACCATATGCTTATTTTATTAGCTAGTTTAGGTTATTGCTTTCTCATTTTAGTTAGATATGATATTCTTTTGTAATAGTTTGGTGCTTTACTATTTATGTTTAGCTTCCTATTTTATTATTTCCTTTCATAATTAGTGGAGTTATATATATTAGCATATGTAAACGTATCTTATGTAATGTAATTGAAAATAATGAATTTGCCCATTATTAGATATTTTCAATTGTTTATGGATAATTTCTCCTAATTATCAAGTGTCGAGAGTTTGTGTGCTCTCTATTTTGTTGAGTTATTATCAATCTTTATAGATTGTGACAAACCAGTCAACTCAAATCCATATGTAATATCAAAGCTTATTTAACACCTTAGGTTGTTCCATCGATGATGCGTCATACTGTTCGCTGATTCAATCCGAATTTAATTCGTTTTGATATTAATGCATTATATCAAATATTTATCCATCCATATATCCATTTTATTTCGAGTTATTTTTTTTTTTAAAAAAGCCACTATAAAATACCTTATTTTATATTATTAATTTCAAATTCTTTACTCTCATTTTGGTTCGATGAATTATAACAAATTGTCGTTTATTGAAATCACCGTCGATATTTGCCACCTATTGCTTACTCATTACTAGTATTCAAAAATGTATCCCCACACCACAATCTATTGTCCGTATAGCATCCTCTAAAGGTAGTGGATGATAACCCACACAAACAACACCGCTGTTTATTGTCCGATCATAATTTGAGTCATTTTTTTTTTTTTTTCTAAATACCGACTAAGTTAAAGCATAAGTAACATCCAAGCAGCATCCCACTTATATGGATTCAGCTCACAAAGCTTCACTTGATACAATTAGTACTTAATGATTGCACATAAAGATTAGAGTTTAAACTTTCACTATACTGAGAATCACTAAGCTAAAGGCCTAAAATTCGTAAAATAGATCAAGTAATCGACTAAAGCTTAAAGTGGTTAAACTACGGTTTTTAGTAACTTAATGTGATCAAATATAAAAGAGCTATTAATCATTTTAATATATGGTCGGTCATTTCAATAACCTTCTTTTTTAAAAGTTTTTCTAAATTTCAAATGCAAAAACTACCTTAATATCAATTATCTAGCGATGGAAACTCTAAATACAAATCAAAATCACCCAAACAGTAATCAAACTTCTATTTATATTTTTTTCCTTTTTCGTTCATCCAAAACCAATAAAAGTTTACCAAGACCTAATTGTCCTCTAATTAATTAACAATCATGCCTTATTAGAATGACCCCAAACTTCAAATTAATAGTTAATGCGGAAATCTTATATTAACGCTTAAGGTAACTTTAAATTAAGTTTCATCGAGGTATAGACCTTAACACACAAGTAACGAGACAAGGAACATGCTTGGTCACCAAACGTCACATGCTAAATCGCATATCCAAGAGCTCATTATTCTTTTGTTCAAACGATGCCTATAGAAGCACGTAAGAATATGTGTATGTGTGTATATATGTAAGAGATTAGAGAAAGAGTGAGTGAGAGAGAGTTTTCCTCTTTCTATTTAGTAATTTTTTTTTTTTTTTTTTTTTTTTTGCACAAAGAGGAATTTAGGGAAAAGGATTAGTCTATCTCTTTAAATAAAGAAATGAAGTTGTGTTTAATTGAATGTTCATCATTTTAAAACATCTATTGGGATGCCTCATTTTTTTGTTTTTAATTTCTTTATAATATAATCGGTTTTGCTAATGAGTGCTTCTAGACATTTCTCGATCGTGTTTAAAATAAAATTATTTGTATACTACAAAAGAAAAGAAATAAAGAGTACCATTCTCTTTATCTAGTGTGCAGTGCTTAACTCTCCCTTATAAAATGAGTAATTAGACTCTTAAATGTTTTTGAGAACGTGCTTCCATATCCTATTTTAAGATTGCCCTTTAATTTAAGGCGAAATAATAAATAAGCAAAAAAGTTAAACAAAAAAGAAAGGTAGAAAATAAATAAAAAGTGAGATAATAACAAATTAATCGTTGAATAATACGACAATGTCAAATTAATAAAAATTAAAATAGTATTCAACCAAATTAGATACAATAAAAAGGAAAATTTTCAAATAATTAGAGAAAATAAAAATAAAATAAAGATATTGCAAAAACTCACGAGAAATAGAAATGTTAGCTTTTTTCTATAATTTAAATTTTAGTACATCTTTAGTTTCAAATTTATTTTAATATTTTCTTTTTTGTTATTTCCTTCACTTTTGTTTGAGAAATTTGCGTATTTATCATTAGAATTAGTAAATATTATACAAATATAAATTATACAAAATATTATCAAAATCTCATTAATATGTCATGGTTTGAAGATGAGACATAGATATTCCCTATTTGTACTAATATAGTGTTTTTAAAATACAATACTAGTATAATACTTATATCATATTTTTAAAATGAAAAATTAGTGCATTTGCACCTAAGATGCAACATTAGTCATCTTTTTCTTTTTCTTTTTTTTTTTTTTTTTTTGCCAACCATAAAAGGTGAGGAATTTGAACCTTGGTCTATCTTGGTATGAAACCAATAGTAATGTCATTTAGCCATAACAACCTTGACCTCGACAACATTAGTCATCTTTAGAATACAATATTAGTATAATACCTATATTCATCTTTAAGATACGATATGTCAATAGTATTTTGGTAATTTTTTTTGTATAATTTGTAACTGTGTAATTTTTTTTAAAAAAGCCGATAAATATGCGTTACACTCTCTTTTTGTGTATTGATAAAAATAATACCATTACTATATATTGCACTCAATACGTATTTATATAAAAAGCATAACCAAAACACTATTACTATGTAACTGTTTGTACTAATGTTCCATATTCAAAATGCAACACTAACGTTTATGTACCGATTACATCGCATCTATAAATACGAATAGACTAATGCCGCATTTTGAAAATGCGACATAGGTATATATACATTAATATTACATTTTAAATATTACACTTTAATGTTATTGAAACCATAAAAAAATATTGATAATATAAAAATGAAAAAAACAATTATATTAACTCTCTCTTCACTTTCATTCTCTTTTTCTTTTTTTCCCCTAAATAAACAAACTTATAATAGCTTTTCCTTACTTACTATCCCTTTTAATTCTTCTCTCTTACTTTCATTTTCTTGTAATTTCTTTCCTTCTCCCGTACAGTGGAGAGAAAAAAATTTCATGTGCTCGATGAAGTCTATCCCATTTTCTTTATTTTCAATTATAATCCCTTTTCAAAGTTAAATAAATAAATAAATATATATATATAGTATATCAATTCTCATACACCTTTCCCCATCTCTGATGGCTATCAATGCTCATACACTTTTTTTCTCCCTCTCTCTTAGTCCTTCTCCCCGACAACGTGGGTTTCAAATTTCAAAAGTTGCTTGACATAAGCTCCAGCCTCTAAGGCCAACGGAAAATGATGATTTATGAGACTAAGTTGTCTCTAATGTGCCTAATTGTTTCATGTTAAGGGCAGAAAAGGTAGATAGATAAATGATATATTTATTTTAATAAACTCTTTCATTAACGATCCATTATATAATAAAAGATGTTTTACATGGATCTCATACACTGGTTTAATCTTTTGTGTATTATATTTTTAATAAAAAAAATATATTACTTCAAATAAGCAGATTTCTTGTCCACGTCAATTTTACGACAACATGTCGATCTTATCTTCTCTTTCGGCTCACATCAGCGTACTAACTTTGACGGAAAGGCTCCGATATCATGTGCGGCATTTTGGATGCTAATATGAATTTCAAGGTTGTAATCAATTTTGCTTAGGTCACACGTATGCTATAAGTGTACTGATTCCTCCAAAAGTCATAAAGATTGACTGCCTCGATTGTCAAATATCTCTGTAGCCGACGTTTGTATTCAAGTGGGTCCCTCCACACCCCAATTAAATATTTAGATTGGACTGGTGTACTAACTTTATGGAATTCGGGGGATTTTTTTTTTTTTTTTTATGATGAGTCACTTCAGATAAAAATTTTTGTTTTTGGTTCTGACTAGAGCATGTTAGAACAACTTAATGGTTTGTAAAATCCTTGTACAGGAAAATATTAATGAATGATTAAGACATTAATTCAAAAAAAAAAGGTTACTAATCAACGTATTTATTGGTTCCTAGAGTATTTAATCAACATAGAAAAGGGTAAAAAAAATTTCTTAAATCCTTAATAAATATCATATAACATCGGTAAGTAAATTTTCTTTTACTTAATTAAACTATAGAACCTTCGTAGTTTTTCAATATTTACTATTGAACTAAAACTTAAATAAATTGAATCAAAATAAGTGCATCAGAAAATTTCTACACTTAAAGCCAAAATTCATTCAAATATTTTATGCCTTAAACAAATCAGGTAATATTCCCTATATTTCTACAATATATAAGGCGAAAAAAACCCAAACTTGTAATATGCTTAGCAACATTAACAAATCCTAAAGTAAGCCCCATTACTCAAACATAAAATGTTACGTAGGAAATAACTCTGTTTTAAAAATATATATATAGTGGAGATTAAAAATAGATGTAGTCGGTTAATAGGTATAAGCATTGCTTATAGACGAACTAATTTCTTTTACCCCTACTTAAACTTGCCTTATTGAGCATTCAATCTCTAACCTTGTTAGTGAGATTAATTGGACCTCATCGAGCTTGGTTGCTTTTTCTTAAGTACGTATTTTGTTGCAGCGGAACAGATTTCAAAAGCTTTATTCCATAAAAGCATATATAATACATATGTATGTGTTTCTATTAACGCTAATAATATATAGATAGTGGTAATTTATAGCAAAGTTTCATGGTATAAACACTTGCTATTGATGCTGGGTGATAATGGATCTCAATGATATCGTCCTTAGTGGAACTTTCGGCGGTTTGATAGCCATTAATGATGGTGGACTTACAAAAAGTCTCATTTGACGTAATTAATGAGAGCTCTCCAATGCTCAAATTAATGATAATAGGAATTAGAGTTGAAAGTATAAAGGATAGTTGATCAATGAAAGTCGCAAAAAGATCCCCTTACCTAGTTCTTCCCTTCTATTTATAGGTAAGGAAATCGACCTATTTAGCCACATGATATGATGGGATTAGCTTGAATGCAATCCAAGAAAGGGGCATTATTAGTATGGGAAAGGACTCTCACCTTTTTGCCTATTGGTAGAGACTTGGAGAAAGAGCCTATCCCATCAACATGGATAACCACCATAGCCTGGTGGCTAGACCTCTAGGTTGTGCATCCCCGCCAAGGTACTACTTAGCATTTAATGAGGAGAAAGAGAGACAGGTAAGGGAGAAGGTGAATTCAACTATCTCAAGTTGCATGCCTCCTAAATGTCACTCTATATAAGAGGTGTGCACCTTCTTGATCGTCAAAAGGTGAAATATTAGATCTTTAAGGGTTCGCTGGGTACTCAAAGCTTAGCCTTCGATTGCCCCGAGGAACGAATAAGGCCTCTGGCAATCTAAACCTAGAGGAGCGCTTAGGAGGTGGTAGGTGTTTAAGAGATATTCGAAGTCTCTGTCTGCATAAATGCTCGAGTTAGCCTTTGTACTTAGTAAGAGAAATCATCTGGTAAGGGCGAGAAAGGCTTCTTAGTGGGTTAGTCAAACTCAATAATAAGCTTTGGCCTTCAAAGTTTTAGTCCAAAGGTTGACTGTCAACACTTGCCTCTTAATCTCCTTGGTGTTAGAGTGACGAGGAGAGTATTGCACGCTTAGGTTCCAAAGGCCAAAGTCCTTGTTAGGTGTACCCTAAGGGAGGTGTAGTAAGTTTGAATGGTCATGACAGGAGGAACTATCGGGTGCCTACACGACACAACCATTGATGGGACTACTTCGTATGGCCCTTTCCCAAACACAATGATAACGCATGGGACAATATATAGCATGCATGGCCATTAATGTGATTTACGAACGCCATAATCATAGATTAATTACTGTATTAATTGTGGTCTTTCGTTGTTACTCTACCATTACTGTTGGATGGGTTGGTATCGATCAGTATATGACTAAGACCCTCCATTGGTTGGCTATATAAAGGTTCGGTGGGGTATCCTACTTCTTCATTCTCATTTCATTGTTTCACTTGACCATTTTCTAAATCCCTTAAGAGTGTAAGAAGGCTTCCTCTTACACTCTAAACCTTGTTTTTCTTTTGCTATACTTTGACCCTCGTTTGTACTCTAATTGGTATGCCGACCCTTAAAGCCTTATGAAAACTTCAGATTGAATAAATGAAATGAAATTTTTTAATATGCTCATCTATTCTCCTTTCCTTTCTCTTCATTGTTGCTTATTATTGTGTTCAATGCTCCATTTATTCCTTTTACCATTATTTACTTAGTGCTCGGAATCAAGGCTGAGCACTTAAACATTTTCTTGAGCATGTGGGGTGATCTTTCTAGATTGGATATTCTTAAGGTTCAAATCCAAAGAGTCATTGGCTTAGCACCAAGGGACATGCTTAGGAACATCATTCCTAACCAGCTATCAGAGAGACGCAATGATTAGGGTAATTGATATGACCATTGGGATACTTAAAGCCCTCTAAAGGCATGAACTGTTCAATAGGTGCATGCGAATGCTAAGTTAGCAATCCACTCATTAGATGGAACCTAGTCATTGACCTTTTGATCGCGATACGTGGGCATCTACGATAGTTAATCATGAGGTAATGATTCACTTTACAATGTATGCAAATATAAGGGCCTTCAAGGTCGATTCATTCCTTACTATTACTTTTGCCTTGTTAAGACTCTATCAAAATCCCTCTAAAGTACTTTTCCTTCATTTTCTTGTGTTTTCCTTTCACTTTCTTGGGGAGTTTCTAAGAGATAGCTAAAATTGTTTAGCAGTTATACCCTTAATCTTTTCTTGCATTCTTCTAATAGCTTGATCGATATGCCAAGTGACCTTATCATAGATGTGTTGAAGGGATCATGCTCTAGCCGAGGCGTCATGGTCCTCTTGCGCGAGTATAGGTGCTAGGGTGTGATCGAGGGGCAACTAGTGATTAAAACCATAGACCATTTCGAAGGGAGTCTGCTTAGTGGTGTCATGTACTATCCGGTTGTAAACAAACTCAACCACGAGTAAGCAAACATCCCGGTCAGCCAAGTTCTTGCCCACTACAGCTCGGAGTAGTGATCCCAAAATGCGATTAACCACTTCTGTTTGGCCACCAATTTGAAGATGGCAGGAAGTACTGAATAGTAGTTTGGTCTCTATCTAACGCTACAAGATCCTCCAAAAATAGCTTAAGAACTTCGAGTCTTTATTGGAGATTACGCTTCTCAGCATGCCATGATCCGTATAATCTCTCGTAAGAAAAGAGAAGCAATAGCCGAAGCATCGTTAGTTTTTTAGTAGGGCACGAAGTATGTTATTTTGCTAAATCGATCTACAACAACCACTAGAGAATCTTTGCCTTGGATAGTTTGCGATAGTCCAAGAACAAAGTCCATGCTCAATTTAGTCCATAGCTTCATCGAGATAGGCAAAGGCATTACTTTAACCACTCGGTGCACATCTCTCCTCATCCTTGGCCAATAGAATCAAACATTTAATAGTCCACAAGTCTTCCTTTTTCCAAAATAACTAAAGAGTCCTCCACTGTAGGCTTTCCTAATCAGTAGCTCCCTCAGTGAACAAATCGACATGCATAATTTTCTGCCTTGAAACAAGTAGCCATCCTCTACATCAATCTTGTCTACTATCCTCCTATTGACGCATTGCGAAATTATGGGTCTGAAGTGTAGATGCTTAGAGTACTATTCTTTAATACTTGCAAACCCAAACAATCTGGTTTACAGTTCTGATAAAAAGGCATATCTTCTCGAAAGAGCATCTGCAACTACATTACTCTTTCCCTGCTTTTACTTTATTACAAAATTGAATCCTTCAAGGAATTCAACCCATCTCCTTTGCCACTTTGATAACTTGATATGACTTCGGAGGTATCTCAATGATTCATGATTAGTATGTATGAAAAATTCCTTCGGTAATTAATAGTGCCACCATACTTACAGTGCTCAGATTAGTGCCAAAAGTTCCTTGTCATACACGAAGTAGTTCAGCTGCGATCCTTGGAGCTTCTCACTGTAGAAAGCAATTAGTCAGCCTTTCTACATCAGGATAGCGCCTATTCCAACGCTTGATGCATCACACTCTAACTCAAGGATTTTCTCGAAGTCAGGCAAAACTAATACCCAGGCAAAGATTGATCTTTCTTTTATCTCGGTAAAGATCCTCTCCTCCCTTTCTCCCCATCAAAAGTCGGTGTTTTCCTTCATTTGTTTAGTAATTAGCGCAGCAAATATGCTGAAATTCCTAATGAACCTTCTATAAAATAAAGCCAATCTATGGAAACTCCTTACACTAGCATAAGTAATAAGAGTCAACCATTCGACAATTGCTCAAATCTTTTCATCATCAACTCGCAAGCCTCATCCACCAACTACATAGCCCAAAAATATCACTTCCTCCTAGCAAAAGCAATATTTCTTTAGATTGCTAAATAATCTCTTAGCATTGAAGATATCTAAGACTATTCTGAAATGTTTATAGTGACTCGGTATATCAGTACTGTATACCAAGATGTCGTCAAAGTACACCACGACACACTTCCCTATAAGATGTCTCGACATATGGTTCATTAGTCTCATGAAAGTGCTCGAGGCATTCAACAGGTGGAAAGGCATAACCATCCAATCATAAAGTCTATATCGAGTCTTGAATGCGTCTTCCACTTGTCTCCTAGCCTCATGAGGATTTGATAATAGCCAGATTTAAGATCAATCTTGCTGAAAATCTTGGCTCTACTAAGTTCATCCAACATATCTTTTAGCCTCGAGATCAAATATCTATATTTGATCATAATCTTTTTCACAGCTCGGTTATCTATATACATTTACTAAGTTCTATCCTTTTTCAGCATTAGAAGCACAAATACGGTATAAGAGCTGAGACTCTCTCTTACATAACCTCTTTCCAGCAACTCATTGACTTGATGTTGAAGCTTAGAAGCTTGCTCGAGATTCATCCGATAAACTGTAAACCCTAAAGCCAAGCCAAGTAACCGTAAGGTTGAACTTAGAACCCAAGGTTTAGGGCGATCGGTTAAAGGATCCGATCAAACCCAAATTAGAAACTATTGAGAGGAATATTAGTAAAACTGACCCCGTAAACTTGAATTTAAGAAAATATCTCAAAATATAAGATTTTTACACACCGGGAATAAATCCGATACCTCAATTAGGGTTAGCGTGTACCGAATAGTTTAGAATACAAAAATTACGACCCAATAGGATATTTGAATACCCGAGCATAATGTGATTAATATCACATTGGGATTCGAGCTTAATTACGACTTAAGAATTAAAACTAGAATCTAGTTTAGGAGCCGAACCCCGAAATAGAACACAACGAATCAGTACTACGCTATAGGTATACATGAGGAAAATGAGTTATATTATGAATTAGAATAAGAATCCATAAAATATAAGTACTAAAAGAACCTATTTATATTATAGGACACCCAGAAACAAATCAGCTCGCAACTAGAGGATCGAGCGATCGAGCAAATTCAAGTAAGTTGGGTTATTGCTTATTGTAATAGAGTACTAGTTTCGTAGTACTCGGAGACTTAGGCTTGTATATGATTGTGATTGTAAATAGTTTGCGCATGTGCTGGAATTTGTACTGTGAATGACTTTGTGACTGATTGAATTGGTATGAACTTGTTGAACACCTTAACCGGCATTTAATCTTAGTCGACCCTAATAACCGAAAACATCATGCATTGCAACCCGTTAGGGGATCATAGGACTCTCCAACCAAATACCGACCCCTTCGAAAGGGATAGCGCAGGATTGCAAAATGGTCCCTTCTTCATCCTCAGTCGAACTAAGTGACAGGAGAGGAGGTCGCGGCGGAGGTGAAGTCAATGGTTCGAAAGTAGTCACGGGAGGAGCGAGGTCTCCATTGCGCAAGCCTGGGTTTGGTTGTGAGCTGCTGCATAACATGGAACTCCTCAACCCGGATTGAAGCTGGTGAAATTTCTCTGATTTCACAACGGACCGGACTACGTTGTGCGATGACACTTGATTGTTGCATTGCATGAAAATAATTGTTTGATAACCCTGTTTATACTTGTATGCATTCATGAGTCTCCAATTCAACTTACTGGGCTTTAGTTGCTCATACCCTTATAGATCCTTTTGCAAGTTCTGATTTGTGAACACTACAAGTACTATGCTGCCTTACAATTACCCAGAGGTTAGTCCATTTGAAGCCAGGGGTGTGAGCATGAAGTTACTTAATATAATGTGAGGCTAGAATGACCATGTAATTAGGAAGGAAAGACTAGTAGTTATTATGTAATCTAGTGAACTGTCGTGTTTGTGTAAAACTTTCTGGGAAGCTCTGTAGACTTATTTATAATTATCTATGTTTTATAGAACTTTGTGATAATTATCATAATTGTAGTATAATTATTATTCGAACTGTTTACTTCAAAGCGAGGAGTCGTCGACGCCTTGTGTAGATTATCTCTATGGTAGGCACTGTGAGGCTAGTTACTATCATAGAATGGTTTACACGGCGAGACTGTTGCGACTTTGCAACTTCGGGGCGTAACATAAACTAGCTTATACGACAGTACAACGCCGAATATTAAGTCAATGCAATACTTTATACCTTGAGTTTGGGGCTATCCCTTGAGTAACTATTCTGGGAACAGGTCAGTATATTCATCTAGCAACTCCTTGATTTCCTGTGTTAGCTCACCCCGCTCTTTCATTTTTAGTAGTCGCTGACCTACAAGAGGGTCGAGTCATCAGCATTAATGGCCTTTCGAAGCTCGGCTCTACTCATAATCAGAGTCTTCTTCAATCTATGAGCAAGTTTCTTCTGTAACTTATTAACTTCTCTGACAGCATCAAATTTAGTATAATTTAAGCTCAATCGGATCTTTCAGCCTACCGAAGCCTTAAGTAACTGGTTGTAGGGCTTACACTGGTACCCCTAAATAATTATGAGAAGTTAGTCCACCCAGTGACCACCTACTCGTTCTATCCTCCTTTTTAGGCTACCAAGTACTATCTTGTTCATAGCTTTTACTTACCCATTGGTTTGAGGATAAGTGACCAAAGTATAACAGAGCTGAATATAATGTTTAATACAGAACTCCTTGAACCGCATATTGTTGAACTATTTCCTATTATCTATAATAGGACAACTCCAATCTATGAGGAGGTTGGTTAAGAGAAACCCCTTTGCAACTCTTGCAGTTATGTTCGCTAATGCTTGTACTTCTACCCATGTTGTAAAGTAATCCACAATGACCAAAATGAACTAGTATCCTTTGGATGCTTTTGGGAATGACCTAAGGACATTAAGTCCCCATTGAGTGAAAGGTCATAGACTCATCATAGGGCAGGAGTTCTGCACTTAGGACTCAACCGATGAGTGCATGCTTCTAACAACTATGGCATCACTATACCAAGGCCTTTGCATCCTCCTTCATTGTTGGCCAATAATATTCAAGACAAAGGGGTCAGATGTACAATTATTGCAAATCCCTACATGTAGTTCTTTGAGGATGTGGAGGCCTTCTTCTATTTTCAAGCAATGGAGGGGATGTTGTGCCCATATCAATAGAAGACGCCGTCAATGATAGTGCAGTTGGCTACGCTGTAAGCATATCTCTTGGCTTCCATTATGTCATTAGGCAAGGCACCGGTTTTGAGGTAATGAAGGAGGGGACACATTTAGGATGGTTTGGCAAGTGTTGAGCAAATCTCAAGAATTTCCTGTATTTGCTTGTCAATAGTTTGTTGTGGTACATACTAGAGAAGAATCTATTTGTAGCTCGTATAAAGTGAGGACACGGCCATAGAGGCAAGCATGGATAACCTATCGGCCTCTGAATTCTTTACTCGAGAAATTTTAGTGATGCTTCAGGAAGTAAGGTTAAAGGTGAGCTCTTATACTAGCTAAAGATATTTTACCATGTCTTCGCCTTTCTGTCTCGCATTCCCCTTTAACTTGCTGTACCACCAACATGGAGTCCAAATAGATGTTGACCTTCTCAGCCTTGACATCTATTGCAATGTTAAGTCTTGTAATGAAAGCTTCGTACTTGGCTTCATTATTATTGACAAGAAATCCAAACTTTATCAAGTGTAGGACTTTGGTGTCGTAAAGTCCTTACAAGACTATCCTTACTCCATATCCCACCCTATCCCACCCACCCCACACCATCCCCTATTAACGTGAAGAGTCCATACCAAAATGTCAATGTGAGTCAGTGTTTTCTCTTCTCCAGTATATTTAGCAACAAAATCCATGAGAACCTATGACTCGATGGCTTACCTAAGGTGGAATTAGATGCCATGAGCATTAAGTTCCAAGGAGTATTTGAACATGCATCATGATGCATCCAACTTTTGTAAGAGCATTTGCAGTGGTTGATTAGTGAGAATGACAGTAGGGTGTGCTTGAAAATACGATCTTAACTTTCAAGCAGCAATGACTAAAGCTAAGGCAAACTTTTCAACCCGTATGTGTCTGACTTTTAATCCTTAGAAGATGTGGCTAACGTATAGACCGATCGTGCTCGCATCCATTTGCTCTTACTAACATTAAGTGTAGACATCTCATTTTTATCCTCCTGTAATTTTAGAATTTTTTTTTTTTTTTTAGAATAGGGAAAAAGGTCCTAAGTCTGAAAAAAAAGTACAAAAAATAGAAAATTTAAAAAAAGTAAAGAAAAGGGGGGGAGGAGTAGATAATTTAAAATAAAATAAGAAATTTTAGTTTTAGCGTTTAGATCTTAAATAAAGAAGAGAATTTTACAATAAGACTTCTTGTAAATTAGGGCTTCTTAAAAAAACTTATATGGTCCCATTTGACGAAGATCGGAATAATAAAAGGAAAAAAAAATATACTTAGAAAAGGATGAAGAGATGAACAAAGTGACCATATGAATTGCTTGTGCCCTTCTTCTTTCTCTTGTAATTAAAGTTCAAAAAAATAGTAATAATGAAATCCGAATGAGCAATTAAGCTAAATCACAGACAAAGTTAAAAATATGAAAATCATATAAATTTGATTGAGGACCTATGAAATTAGATAAATAAACTAAATCCTATAATTTCGCTTAACATCTCTGATTGCCATTGATACAAGATAGCCTTGCATTAGCAGCTATGTTTAGAGGGCTATAAATAGGGATTAAAAAATATGAAGGAAAAAGTAGAAACAATTCCGTGGAAAACTCTCCTTAAAATAACATGGAAGATCACATAACCTTAATTTTCAATTGAATTTGAAAATCTTTGCCTTTTGTAATATTTCTTCTCGCATTTCTACTTCCTTTAGTGGAGCCCTTTTATGCCATCGTATTACCCATCTAAGAAAAAGAAGATAGGTTTTACAAAAGAAACACGATAATTAAAAATATAATCCTATATAATTGATCGAAAAAGAAGGAAAGAATAATAACTTACTATTAGCCATACAGAAAATTAATAATAATTAATTTCTTAACTTTTGTTAATAATCAACATAGAAAATTAAAATAGGGCAACATAAAGAAGCTATAGTTTTATGTTTATGGCTAAGTAGATTTAAAAAATTAAAGAAAAAAAAAAACCTTACAAATCATAGGATAAACCTATGCATATTGATCTTTAGAGGTACCCATACCCTCTTATCCCAATAATTATAGATCAAGCTAAAGTATCAATCTTTCTTTCCAAAATATTAGAATTACCTGCAAAGTGAATAAATAAATAAATAAAGATAAAGCAAATATCTTTTTCAATTTATGTATAATGTAGTAAAAATAACATTAAAAAATAATAGACACTACATAATAAATTAAGTAGGAGATAAACATACAATGAAAAATCTTATATAATAATCAAGCAAAGAGTTAATCTTGAGGACAATATAGAACGATAAAACTATGATTCCAAGAAAAGAGAATCTTATCACATACATGCATACACTGAAGAGGGCCAAAGAGAGAGAGAGGAAAAGTGTATGTATACTCTTGGGAGAGGTAAAGCCAACAACAAAGACAAATAACCCTTCCAAATCCTCGTTCTTCCTTAAGGAGAAGAAAAATAAAAAACAATTTCCTCTGTGATATGAGAATGAAATAAGGATATCCAAATCTTTAACACATCAAACAAAAATCTACTTACAAAACAAACAAGACTTAATTGAACAAAAATGAAAATGAAAGAACTTCGGCTATTAATGAAGACTCACTTAACAATCATCTAAAAACCATCAGAGACAGCAAAGATGCAAAAAAACAACTTCATTTGAGATATCCAAATTTTTAAAACCCACCTAAAAAATAATGAAAACTTAATTAAATAAAAATGAAAATGAAAGAGCTTATACCATCTGGGACAACAACAATGGATAAGAAAAAAAAGAAGGAAAAAGTACTAATTGAGGTTTTGAAGAGATTGACAAATGATGGTAGACAGTTTTAATGGTGCAATGAGTTTTGAAGGGATAGATAAACAATGGTAGGTGACGGTTTTAATGGAGCAAAAAGTGGAAACAAAGTTTAAAGGAGGGACAAGTGACGAAAGAGATAAGAATGTTACTATTTTGTTTCCTTGAAGTGATGAATATGTTCTATATCTACAATCAAATATTTTAAAGTAAATCATTTTGGTAATAATCAAAATTTTATTAAAAAGGGTTAAATAAAGAAAAACGTCTAAGACTCTAATTCGACGATTACTTAAACCCCAAAGGTTTTGATAATATAAATATACACACAAACTAAAGCCTTTTTGTTTTTAAGAGCATTTGTTACTCGAAAAACCCTCTTATTTTGATAGACTTATATTTATTATGCTTTTGCATTTACTATGACAAAAACTAGTGCCTCCAATGACGAAAGGTAATGATAGTTACTAATTGTAAAGTTATTGATGAATTTGGATGTTATAATGTTTATTGAAGACGAGGTAAATGTTTAAAAAAACTTGATATACTTATATTTGTTGTACTTTTGCATTTACTATGACAAAAACTAATGCCTTTAGTGATGAAAGATAATGATAGTTGCTAATTGTAAAGTTATTGGTGAATTGGGATGTTATAATGTTTATTGAACATGAGGTAAATGTTTAAAAAAACATGAAATTCATTTTTCTTGAGTACATTATAAATGTTCAATATTGTTTTAAAATAAGAAACATTCACAATTTTTAATACTAGCAAATTGTGAAGTCTCTAAGATCAACCCAAGCCATGGTTTCACTTGATTTAGGACAAAAAGTAATAGCATTAGAGGGGTTATAAGGATAAAAAGGAAAAAAACTATTGTTTCTCATTAATGGTTCCACATAATTTTCATTGTAATATATTCTAATGAAATTTGTTACTTATTGTGCGCAACAAATGAGGGTTCATTAGCCATTTTTATTCCCAGATTGAATTGAAGAAAATGCTCATTGTGTGAAGGTTCAATAGCTATTTTTAGAAGGTTTATAAGCATTTGACGATGGGAAAAAACTATTTGTTATTCTCATGAATTATCTTTAGCTAAAAAATAATTTAGTTTTATTTCAACTAGAATATTTGCTATATATTTAGAAATTACATCATTTGAGCATATTATGTATAAAAACCTTTGATAAGTTATAACTCATAATTGAATAAATGTTTATGAGAGCATATATATATATATATATATATATGTATGTATGTGTATGTATAACGAAAATTATATAAAACAAGTTTAAAATAGTTGATCCATATCAAATTAATCATAATAGCTAAGTGTTCACTTATCTAAAAAAAAAAAAAAAAAAAGAAGAAGAAAAATTGGGAAAAAAGAAAAGAAAAGAAGGAAATATATTAGAATGGTATCACCTTATTAAATCTATAAGTTATTAATAAACAAGTCTAATCTAAACATAACATAAGATGCTTAATAAATGGTCGAATCATGAGCTTATTTTTTACTTGATGAAGTAAGATTTTCAATACCCAAACTCATTTCGATATAGACCAGAGCATAACAACACAAAGAAGCCAACTAAAACAGGTCGAGCAAAAGGCATTGCCCTCCACTCTGGACGAGGGCAATGCCTGTCGCAGACGACCCATCCCGACCTACACTCATTTCACCCCACTCTGTAGACGAATCAGAGACGTATTCATGAAAGTTCATGATCAGGACATCCTGCTCAAACTAGAAAAGATGAGGAGCACCCCCAACGGAAGGGTATATATCCCTTACACCGTACCGATGCAGACTAGTAATGACACCACCGGAAGCCATTAAAAACAGCGTATAAGAAATAACCATAACATAATAGTCATTAGAGATTATATCCTTTATATCGTAAGTGTATGACGAACAAATTTTACAGAACTAACGCACTTGGAAGGCATGAGCGAAAGACCCCTGGTATGTCAAGATTCTGAAAAGCCCAAGTGATATTCAATTTGGGAGTAAACCTGAGAGTTTTATTTCATCGCATAAAGCATTAGAAAACTTGCATAAAATCTGTCCATAAAAGGCTTTACTCCTAAGATACGTCCTTCAAATATTACAAGTACACCGTGATGAAGAAGAAAGAATAGCCAATGTTTTTTTTTTTTTTTTTGGAATACTTTTTCCCTTCATATACGATGAGCAACAGTACATTAAATACAGCTGGACTCTTATTTACAAATTCTCTACCTCGATACGCAGTTACTTAATCTGCCACTTTCTTTTTCTCTTTTTCTCTTTTCCCCTGATACACAAACTACAACTAATGCACTGAAGGGGTTAGTAGTCACTTGCAGTATCTCGGATCAGTCTCCCTCAAATTGCTACTACTAACAAATTTTCTAGGGTGCAAAGTTGTATCCGAACTGAAAAATGAAGCAACCCCAACTTCAAGATTTACCAGCCCACCATCTTTGCTAGGGAGGCTGTAAGCACTGTCATCACCCCTCGAGTATGATGCAGGAGATGAAAATGAAGACGTTTCAGAATGGGTAGAGTTCCTCCATGGGCTATTCCAGGAGCTGCAATCGCCAAATATGTAATCAGATAGGTCATCATAGCTGCTGGAATCTCGTACACTATCAGCACTACTGGAACTTCCATCCGAGTTGCTACTAAAGAGGGAAGAATTGTCGCTGGACGAATCATCTTCTAGGATATATTGAAGATGATGGAAATCTGAATATAATGATTCACCACTGGCCGAATGATCTGAGCGTAATACAGAATTGGACTGAATATTGCTTGAGCGCAACGTCCCAGACTCTAACCTAACAACTTTATCACTTCTACTTGCAGGTATAGCTTTGCTTTTTAGATTAGGAGAGATCATTCTATTGCATAAAACTTGAGGGGGTCGGGGTGAACACCTGCAAAAATTTTTTGATTAGTTCAACCATAACACAGGATGCATCCGTTTTACAGAAAAATGTTTTCCTCTATATTTGTTATAATCTAAACCTTAGAATTATTAAATATTATCACAGCAATCACAAGGGTAACTATGATAAGTAGCTTTTAGTGTCAGCTGATTGTGGGAGGCAATATAGATGGTAGTAGTGGTTAGCCAACCTAGAAAATACCACTGCAAAATGGGGAAGATGATTCCACTTTTTAGAAGAGGAAGTCATTTTCCTTCAGCATTTTATATGATTGTTCACATTATCACTAGTGGTCAGCTGCTATCAGCTTAGCTACACGCCACTGGTAACTATAATCTCTTGAACCCACTAAATATTTAACAGCTATAGAACTTTGACTCTGTCACATATGTTTAAAATATATATATATATATATATATATATATATACACAAAATGAGTCCGGTGAAACACACACACACCATAAATCCTTTTTGACATCAGTAGAAACTTCATTATTACCTTGAGTATAAAAGCATGTAAGCACCTTTAGTCAATACTCTCTCAAGTTCCACAGGCCTCACCTGTCCATTGAGATGGAAAAAACAATTAGAGATACCAAATATACCAATGGAGAAAATCTTCATTTCAGCAATCTTATCACAAAAGAAAACTCAAGATGAGAATATTTACAATCAAGCTTAAAAGGTCAAATACAAAGAAAAGGCCCCAATAAGCCTATTGATTTTAATAAAGAAAACGGTCAGCCATATGCTTAGCAGGGTCCTATACCTTTTCCGGGGTTGAAATCTTTTTAAAAGGGTCCCCAAAAAAACTGTTAACTATTACTCCATTGAAACCAACATATGAGCTTACTTTTATCCCCCAGCAGGCCAGCAATGGACAGAAATACAAAATGAAACATGATCTAAAGCATTAGACTCGTGAATTAATAAATCCACCATGACAAACTAAAACAGTTATTAAATCCCAAAATTCAATACATCCTAACTTTCATTATTGGTTCATTGCAACTAATCACAATCTGTCTTCCAGACAACTAATATAAACATACAAGTACTCCTGAAGCAGAAAATTCAACCAACCATTATTTGTAAATACACTAGTAGATCATTCTACCTCCATGTCTTATGAAAAGCATTGTTGCCTTAGTGGTTGTTGTGATTTGTTCCACTATTTTCGTTTTATATGATATGAATTAGCACTAGTACTTAATGGTTTGAGTATACTATAATTCTGCTTCAACCACCTCGGCTTTTGCATGACTGCCTCTTCATTTTTAAATTCTAGGTGTCCAATTACTTTAATCCTCCAGGTACAATATGTATGTTCTGGAGACTGGATTTTGATAGGGAAGAAGAATGACTGAGTAGTAGCTCTAACGTGTTTGGCTAGGTCTTAATTTCCTGGTCAGGCTAAAACTTTTTATCGTATCTTAATATAATGCATTTCATAAACGTACAAGCCCCGTGGAGATGAAACCAAATAAATAAGCCAGCACATCAATTTCAATGAAACAATGTGCGACAATAAAAGATGGTCCTTCCTTTTTTACCACTTCAAAAAGTTACATGACTTTAATTAAATACTTAATATATATAATTTAAAAAAAAAAAGACTTGCCATTTCACCTAAAAGTGTACAACTTCAAGTGACATTGTCACATCTGAGAAACAAGGAGGGTATCATATATCTTCACCAACAAAGCAATATTTTAAATCTACAATCATATGTATTGTGATATTCATAAATAATCAAAACCAGATATCATCTACATAACAGTGAAAATTCAAAGCATCGTCCATCTGATATAAGAGTACAAAAATTTGAAATGACAACGTACCACGCTATCGTCGATCTTGAACCACCTATTCTGATTATTCTTAACATAGCACACATAGTGACCGGAAAAGGCAGCATTCATGATGTCCAAGTGAACTATAACTCCATAAAGTTTATAGATTGCAGATCTATCGTTTGTCTCAGTCATAAAAGGTGCCAAGTTAAGAATCTCAGGAAAACGAATTGATTTATTGAGTTTCCCAAATTTACCCGACTGCATGACATGTCAACAAAACACAAAAATATCAGGTAATATTTTAATTAAAGGAGAACAAATTAAATTATGAAAAGAATTTGAAGCGACCAATTACTTTATTTATAAAAAATATTACCTGAAATCTCTTTAATGCAATTGTAAGAACATTTGGAGCCTCCAATACAGTCATTTTCTTCTTGGCTTTCTCATATGATTTGCATCTGGATAAAACCCAATAACTAAAAGATAAGTAAAACACCTTTGACATGTGCAAAAATATAAAGAAAGATCAAGGCCCACTATTCTTACTCTAATAATTGGGATCATATTGTCAACCAAAACTCATGAACAAAGCAAAACAGGAAGGCAAAAAACTGCACCAAAATGATTGCCATAATTAACCTCGTGGTTTGGTCAAAATGCATAGAAATGTATTCTTTGCAAATGAAGTACCAAGCACCCATCAGATCTTGTATCCATATACTTGCACCTCCTTCCACTTTGCCAAAGTTCACATAGCTTCCCAGTGCAGAAACATTGCCACTAGGCTTGCAATCTACTCCTAAAGTCCCTAAATTCCTCAAACCTACTAGAGTATCTCAGCCTTCCACCCTCCAAGAAAAAATTAAGCAATACTAAGCTGACCGATACATTCGTGTAAGAATGTTCTTAAGAAGTAGCAACCCAATTAATGAAATTATAGGCCTCATCAATGATTTTACGGAAACTATATGCTTTCTTTTCATACTTGCAACTACATGCTTAATTGATGTTAATTTTGCAGAAATACGGAAAAAAAATTATCAGTTAGCTCACACAAATAACTATTACAGCAAAATAAGTTGAAAATTTCAATGCGTGTGCCAATTGGATGCCATAAATTAAACCAAAATGGTAGCCTTATCCAAAAAAAAGTTGAAAATTACATTCAAATGGTTCTTTTCTGATTGATTATAGGCAAATCGTTGGAAACCAGGCACATCAATCTTCAAGATTAAATAGTTTTCAAATCCTCATCTTATCAAAGAGCTCTTCAACAAATCAAAATTTTTGCCTGTAAGCATTCAACATAATTTGGGGAATGACCATCAAACATAATGCTCTTAAATAAGACACTGATTTGTTTACTTTACGAAAGCAAGTATTTCTTTCTTCCCACACACAAACCCAAACCCACACCCCCCCCCCCCCCCAAAACAACCCCGACCACACTTCTTTTTTGGTGGTGGAAAAATACCAAAAAAATCAGAGAAATAATGCATTAAGAAAAACTTGCATGGCACAGGCATCGAAACATTCTCTGAATTCAAAGATGATATATATATATGTACACACACATATATATGTATGTATGTATACAAGTAATTTTATAAGCAGAGGAAACTAACCAACCTACTACATTGGTATTTGTTTTCACCATCTAGGGTTTCAGTTCTGGTAAATTGCCGAAGAGCTTCTTCAAGGCTTCCAATGTCTCCATCAATCTCAACAGTTAGATCCATCATTTTTTCATGCCGTTCAGACTTCCCGTGACACCTCATGCACTTAATCTGCAGCTTACAGTATCAAGAATGTCATTTCTTGTTAATATATCAAACATTAATTCCCATATTATGACAATGTGTTGCAAAACTCCTTCAGGATTATATTTGTAAACAAGATGCATCAAAGAAACCATTAGATAACACATCACCTTTGATCGAAGGTAACCCCCAAATGTCTGGCCAAACAGAGTAGTTTCTTCTCGAGTTGAGCCAGATTTGTTTTGACCAGATTTCCCAAGGCAAATAGACTGCATTGCATCAATAGCATACCTGCCAGAATTCAATGGTAGGTTATTTACGGTATTTACTTGGGAAATTACATTTTTCTAATTTTTAGACTCCAAGTACTGAACGATATTACCCCACCTGAGGAATTCATGAGCATCTTCTTCTCTACCATTATTCAGTTGACGTCCAATGTTTCTTACTTGAGATACAATTCCAATGGGAGAAATAGGAGATCTCTTTTCTCTTATCTTTGTGACTAGCCGCTCAAATTCACAAGTGAAACACCAGTCCTTTTTCACACCTGATAAGAAATGAAGAGAATGAGAACTTCAGGAAAGAATCAAGACAGACAAAACTCTACCAGCATCAAGAGACCCCTGATAGGTGTGATCAGTAGCTTACATGCTTTAGAATGAAGTCCTTGAAGGAAATATGCAGTAAGAGGCGGAGTGAATACCAGGCATTGCAAGACAGCATTGGCATAGCAACTGCAAATATTGAGACCAATAAACAGTCACCACAAGAGCTGCTGCCAATTTTTAACCCTTTTCATCAGGAAAAAATATCAAGACAACATGTTCACCGAGATCAATTCACAATGACAATGCAAACTAATGGCTTCTGCTTTCATGCAAGAAGTTGAGATCCATAAGTGGATACATGCACATTAAGACAAAATGTACAAGGATGAAAATGCTCTGATATGGCTTCTACTTTCACACAAAAGGCTGGGATCTATAAGTCAATACTTGCACATTATTTAGACAAAAATGGAAACTAAGATGGATTTCCACCCAGATCTAGAAAATATTAACTCTAGTTTCCAATTGTAACCCCTATGATGCCCCTCATCATCTTATAAGACTGGAGCTCAAGTATGATCATCCCCCTAATTAAAAATTTGGTTCTGTGTAGTGAGAAAGATAATGATTCTTTGGACAAAAGAATATAAACAAAACAGAAAGACAATGATTGCAGACATCTCAAAGATAGAGGCCTTGTAGTTGAACCTCATTAAAATTTCTCTGCTCTCTTTGCCCAGCTTAATATTAGCATAGGAATATCCTTTCTCATCTATTTAGTTAACACATTTTTTTTCCCTGAAGGCAGACTAGCTAGTTAGTTCTTGTAATGTGTCTCCAAACAAGCCACCCCACAAAAAAACCAAAAAACCAACCAAAATCCAAAAACAAAAAAAAAAAAAGAACCAAACCCCCCAAAAGAGAGGAACAAAAATAAATAAATAAAATATAAAAGGAGATTTAGCTCTTGTTGACAATAAAGCTTCTACAAATGTTTTGACAATTCACCATTGCCTAGTTGAGAAGCTATATTTCTTTGGCCATAAAAATTAAATTACACTTTTTAAATACCATGGTAATTCTTCAGCTAAACTAGCCAAATCCACTGGATTCATATTTCTTTGCAATTTAGGCCCCAGTTGTTTCAACAAAAGTATAATTTTTAATAAGAATACTTTCTTGAAAACATGTATTCATGTGTTTGGTTGTACTTGTAAAATATGCTGCAAAGATTTTTCCAATGTTTGACATGAATTTTGTGTAAAACATTACCACACCTAATAAAGTATTATTAGCATATTACCACAAATACATTACAAACCTTTTTAAATAAGTGTAAAAGCATAAAATGTAAATGAATTTTAATATTCATGAGCAACCTCTTCACAGTATTTAATAATTTTTTTACAAATGCTTTTGAGTTTCATTTCATATTTAAAATATATATCTATAAGTCAATTCCAATAAAAATCATATAATCCAGGAAACAACTTTCCATTTTATAGTCATTTTCCTATAAAATATTAAGCCACACACACCCCCATCTCTATGTCCCCCACTCTCTCTCTATCTTTTTGCCATCGAAATATTTGTTTTTCAACACATTCATGAAGGGAGAACTATAGCTCTTCTTTATGAAGTAGCTCGTGTAATTATAATGGTGTTGCCTCTTAACAATCAGGCCATCTACAATGCACATAAATGCAACAAGTTATTCTACATCCACCAAAGACAATCGACAGACACATGGGAGTAATTTTTGGTTCTTTACTAACGCATTCCACGATTACTATGACAACTTTAGCTCTTTTTCATTAAGTAGCTCATTTGTTGATAAGAGTCAGGCAATGTACTGTGTGCCTAAATGCATTTAAGTCATTCTACATCCAGCAAAGACAATCAACAAATACATGAGAGTAATTTTTGCTTCTTTACTGCTGCATTTCACATTTATTTTGATCTTTAAAAGTCACAGTGCTTCCCTTTCCTTAAAACGACATTTGAGTTTCCCTATCATAGATATTAACTGCAGAACTCTCTTGAGGTTTCTGATTCTATCTACCAACCACATTGTGGCTTCATGATTCACAGGAAATGAGAAAATGAACACATGCTTAAAAGTTCCTTGCAACCTTAACAAAATCGCATAGATATTAATTCTGCAAAATGCACCATCCAATTTGGAATGTGTTTTCTACAAAAAGAGGACAAGTTAAAATCTACCACTGGTTCACAGAATTTCAAGACAAGCCCCCACCTGTTCCCACAGTTTGTTAGGCCACATGGATACAGTTCCTCTCCTTTCCATGTATACAGCTTGATGAATAACTCATATGGGAAGGATCTCTGCAATGTGGACATAGGTTCAGTTGTCATTGTACATAAAGCAAAGCACTAGGAAACAGCAAGATTAATGCAAAACCTTGTCACTGGTTTTTCCATGTGGAACAGTACCAACCCCTATTTGAACATGCTTTGAAAGCATAGCTCCTTTGACTTGGTCCACAACCCTCCGAACAGATAATTTCAAGCCATTCTTGGCTGATGAATGCACGACTTCTTGAGATAACTTTGGAGTTTGACTTTGAATTTCACAAGCTCGTACAGATCCTACATTTCTACTATCTATCATTGCTTCACAAGCATCAGCAGGACAGGCTGATAAGCAGTCAGCACCTCCAGGCTTTGTTTCGCTTAACCTAGAGTCAGCATCTTCACCAACATAATTCAAGCCTTTGCTCATTAAGGATGAAGAGCTACCAAGTCCAACAGCATCCCTTCTTACCTCAACACTGGCAGCTCTAGCATGTGAACTAGATGACAACAACCCTGCACTTCTTACCTCAAAATTAGCAGGTCTATTAACCTGCGAACTAGATGACAGTAATTCTGTGCTTTTAGATGTCAAGAAGAGAGGGTTGGTTTTAGCAGTAGTACTAATATTTGTGCCACTCGATTCTTTGTCTTTTGTTGAAGACGTCTGTCTGCAACCCAAGCCATCTATACTCAGACTTTTTGCCAGATGTGTACTATTAGGTTCCCTAACAGGGGTGCCATCTCTCTGCTCTTTATCAATACTCTGGCCACACAAGGAGCTCATGGTACTTCCTGACAAATTGAAAGAAAAATGCAAAGATGTCCCTAGTAAATCATCATTGATATTTTCAGTCAAAGTGGAAGAAGAAACATCTTTGTTTGCATCTCTGTGTTTAGTAAAGTTTAAGGCACCATCCCACAAACCAGAATGAGGCCCAGATGGCTCAGCTGTCGAACATTCAGGGATACTGCCATTGCCCAAAATGGAAGTATCACATGAACTGTGTTTGACTTGATTGTCCTCAAAACCAACCTTTGTAATGTTCGATTTGTTTGAATTTGCAGTGTCACCTACAGAATCAACTAAACTTGCAAATTTGGGCGACAATGGCCCATCTTTACTCTCAATCTTGGCACTAGCACTGCTTCCATAACATACATCTGCTGAATTATGTTCATCTGAGCTCCCAGAATCCTTCAGTATGGCTTCACAAGTAGAACTCTCTTTTGATCTCTCAATATCATTCAGCAGAGTGCTCCCACATGTAGAGGCATCATCTGACAACTCACTATCATTGAAGGGAGAAAATTCAGAAGAAGAGGCACTGGAAGACTTGGAAGAACTCATGCCATCAGATTCACCATAGGAACCACTGTCTGTGGCATCTAAGCCACCTGCTATAAGCTCCTTGTATGTAGCTTCTTGCTTATTATCATAGTGCTTATTTTCAAGCTCAAGCTTCCTACCATAATGGACATTCTTCCTTGGTCCTGATCCTTTCTGAATAAAATCACTCCCTGCTTCTGCAGCATGACATACTTCCTTGTGGCCTTGACGCCAATGAATTATCTGACATTTTCCAGAACTAAGATAAAAAGAAAAATACAACTAATCAGTATGTGGATTCTAAAAAGACATTCAAGTTATTTGTAGAAGATAAAGATGCCTTGAGAGATAGAAGGCAACAGCTAGCAAAATGCTTTTACAGTTTATATAGAAAATATCTAGAAATAACAAGGAAAAGTATGACTTCCTATGTGTAAGAGATGCATCAAGATAGAAAATATTTGCTTCCTTGTGTTGGCACTCGGCAGAAAGCTACCTTAAAATGCTCCCATGGTACTTAGCAACACGAGGAAATATATTGCTTCCTAAACTACTATCTTGAAACTAATATTAGAGCAATATTCCACCACCTATCCTCATAAGACACTACACCAGTCTCATGAAATGTTAAAAACTCGTTAATCTAAAATCAGGAATCATGACATCTCCAATGTTAAGTATTGTTAGCAAAAATTACAAGGAGAAATTCAAATAATTCCACTAAATTTTGACTTAAGTGCGAATTAACCCTATAAACTTTCAATGTATGGTTTTTGATCTTTAAATTTTCATAAATTTGCAAACGACCTACATAGATTAAGAATAACTCCTTAAACTTTGATTTTAGTATATAAATAGCCTTTTAAGCTATAAGGGTGTTTAGAAAATATTTACATACCAAAATCAAAGTTTAAGAGATATCTACAAATCAAAATCAATATTTAAAATAATTATTCTCAACTTATGGAAGTTATTTACCAATTATAAAAGTTTAGGAACTAAAAACCACACTTTGAAAATTTAAAAAATCAATCCGCACTTAAGTTAAAGTTTACAAGGATTATTTGCATTTTCCCCAAATTATAAAGTTTGCAAATGAAGCTTCTATGACACTAAATTGGAGAATTCAAACATTAAAGTAATAAAAATTTATTAAAACATTGTACATTGAAGCGTTCTCTCTCACAAACCCTCAAAATTAGAGATTAACAAATCCTCTATAATGGGGATCTAAGAACTAGAGAGCAAATGGTACGCTCTAACAAGTGCTCGACCCCTATAGGTACTTATTTAGCTTATGGACCCAGAATCCATCGTAGGCAACAGCCTTTCACAAGGATCAGACATGATTATATTAATCCCAAACAAGGCAACCATGAAATAGTGAAGAAACCAATTGTATTTAAGCTTAAGCATAACATCGTTCTCCTGGAGGAGTGATTGAGGAATATGATATGGCTACTTTGTTGGTTTTAGGAGATTATTGTCATTAGGACTCTAAATTTTACGGTTATTAAAGCAGGTACTTTCCTTAATTACCACATTAGTATTTTCAAGTTAGTACTTTACTTATTTCTCAAGTTAATATTTAGTAGAATATTTTTTCATAATACTATGAGCAAATATCTCAAGTCCTTAACTTTACTTTTCGTTCTCAATGTATAAAGTAAAAATCATTAATTTTTACAAGCTACACAGACACTTATGTGAATATCATTAGAAGCTATTAAGTTCTAAGCTTATATAAGTATGCCACAAAATAAAGGAATAAAACAAGCATAAACTGTCATGGAAATTAAAGATGTAATTCTAACCTTGAAAGTTAAAAATTGGAAGGTTCTGTCACCCTTTAAAAAATACAGATCAAAAGGTTCTTTCTCATAAGATCACAAAATTAGCCTTTTTCTTATGTGCTTTGCTCGTGCACATGGGTTGCAACTAGTTGATATCGGAGTTCATGGGCAATCAAAAAATTTGAAAGAAAATTCCTTGCCTTTTCACAAGTGACCAAAAACATATTGCAATATTCTCAAACAAGGCAACTACAAGCCAAGATAATAGAGAAGCCCATCGTGTTCAAGCTTGAGGACAAGCTCATCCTCTAAGAGGGAGTGGTGTTACAAATTGCAATGTGGCTGCTTAGTCGGTTTTAGGATATTCATTACCAAAACACTTTCTTAATTGTCAAGTCAATGTTTTCAAGTTAGAATTTTCCCTATTGTTCGAGTCAAAATTGACTAGGTTTTTCCTAATGAGTGCTTGGAACTAGAAAACTGAAAAAGGCACCTTCTTAACATATTCTACTTGTGAAGCTGAGCCTGTATCATGGGAAGGAAGATAAATAGGAAAATCAATTGCAAATAGCATAGCTACGTGAAAGATTAAAGGTTGTTCATGATTTGAGGTTTGTCAATACAAAAAGAAAGAGAGAGAGAGAGGAGAGAGAGAGAGAGGAGGGGAGGGGAGGGGAGGGGAGGGGAGGGAGGGGAGGGCATGGGGGCGCGATGGGAGTTAGGGGGTAGGGGAAAGTCAGAAGCCCAGCCCCACCTATAGCAACAACATCAAAGCCAAGTAACATTGAGCAACTTTCAGGCATGAGTGGGACTCTCGTGATTGGGCAGGCAGCGTTCTTCAATCAAGTGATTCACTCGTCCATGAAGACTAGCTCAATTTGACTAGATGTCAAACAAATAATATAAAGAGAATTTTGGATGGCAACACTGCTAGCCTTCGATGGAGTTGATCCAATATCATAGCTCAAGTGTAGCAATATCTCAACGCTTATGGAACTTTGTGGAAAAACAAATTTGAACCAGTTTAGAGCTTTATGACAACAATTTGCTTATATTTCATGGAGTGCTTGATGCAGGAGGGGCTTCATCGATAGTGAGCATGGGCTCCAAGTCCAAACAAGCACTTGTCATCAACTTGTCAATGAGTTAAGATGAAGCTTATGCCCGTGAGTTCAAATCCCCTGTCCCACATTTACTAGATTTTCCTAAAGATCGATTTTAGGTTTTTTTTTGGCATGGTTTACACAAGATATACATCACTGGCTATGTAGCTCATGCTCCCATAACTCTCATGCACGCAGTTGAGTTGGCTTTTAATGTGGAAGAAGAATCACATGGTGATATTCTTTTCCTTCTCATGATGAAGGGGGAGACAAGGCTAGAGTGGTGTCAACGATTAAAAAAAAAAAAAAAAGAAGAGTCCGATGGTAATTTCACTTATTTTTAGAAAAGGATCCACAACCAGTAATCTCTTCTGGAGCCAATTTCACATAGTGGTCTTATTCGATCATTGTCCATCAAATGAATCTACTAATCAAAATCTCAATGAACTTAGTAGACGAACAAAACAGAGTCAGCATCTCTTTCGAGGGTAAGAAAGAGTCCACATCTTTCTTATGCTAATTATCAAGCTAAGCTGGTGCAATATGTGACAAACCATTTCATCCACTTCAGTGATGTGCCATCAATTACTTGAGTTTAACCATTCCATTCTGGAAGATGAGTTGAAAGGGGATGGAATTTTCAATGCAAAGCAATAAGCTAGTGTGTGCACCACATATAAGTGGAGGAGCATTACAGCGTTCAAAGTTGTGAACCAGAGTGTCTGTTGGAAGAAAATTTTCAACAATACTATTTAGGTTGTTCAAGCAATCTTTGTTCTCCAATTTCTAGAATTCCACCATAAGGAAAAGCGTTTACACCACAAATACCAGTATGTACAGAATTTAAGAGTGACACAGGGTCATTTGTAAATAATTATTAGTTGAAGTCATAAATAGGGAATGGACAATTAACCAACAAAAAGAAAGGGGGAATGGACTACATAGCAAATCATTATGCATCTTATATATCATAAACATAAATAGTTAGTAGGAGAGAGAGCAAGGCATTCAGTGATTACTTTCATTTTCTTAACCAAAAAAAAAAAAAAAAAGGAATTGGAGCTCTAAGCTATATGAAAGAAGCATTTTTCCTATATGCCCATCCAATTGCCTAATTACTCTCAATCTCTCATTAGTAGTTCTAATTGATAAAAGTGTCCCCTGAGCTCTATCAAGTGCCAAGGGCAAAATAGAAGTTTGACTTCCCATCAAGCAGAGCTCATTGGTCGATAACTTGTTTCTCTATCACAGCCAAATGGTCAACAGCAGATTTACCAAGATCCATTCAAATTGGAGTAAGTATTTGCACGCAGCTAAAATGGGTTATAGCACAATGAAAAAGGGATATCACATTTAATCAATATCCTTATCTTATGTATCAGCAGATATATATTAAGGCATTGTTCCTCTTATCCACCTATAAATACTTTCCAATAGCAAATAGAATCAGACGGAGGAATGCAATTATCGATGATTCTAACGTGTCTTTCCCGCAATCCTGTACACTTATAACCAAAAAGAAGCAAAGAATCAGAATCATAGCCAAAGAACGGTTCTGTTGCAAGACAATTCAGAATCCCCAATGCATGAAGCAAATAATTACACATGCAAAAAGAAAACCTAAATTCGTTAAGTCAAACTCATAATCACCAAATCTCAATATTAAAAGAAATATCAAGTTCTCAACAAAGGTTAAATCTTGGTAAAATATTGAACATGTTATCTTACCAATATTTAACTGCTTTACATCGTGAACATCGCGTGGTTGTTGGGAAGCCACAAACAGCGCATTGACTGGTCTGAGGAACCGTAACACTTACGGGAACAGCACTGAAGCTTTGGTGAGCTTCAATCTCGGCTCTAGCGGCTTCCTCCGAAGCCAAAACAAGAAGCCGTTTGATCTCCTCCTTCTTGAGCTCGTGAAGTCTCCATTTTCGGCGAATTAAGAGGCCGAATAGTGGAAAAATCAGAGAAAAAACTAAAAGGACCAGGCTCGAAAACCCTAGATCCCAGATAATGAGCATTTATCAGTGTACCCAAAACGCATCTAGTGAAATTGTCAAACCGTAGCAATATCCTAATCTCGCAATCATACATAGATATGCAGCCAAAGAAAAGATAGTGAAGAGAGACGGACAATTGGACTATCAGAGATTTGATAACCGAAACCCTAGAATTCCAAACATCAAATAATTGGTACTATGTAACTGATGAAGCGGAAGATTGGATCCACAGAGAGAAAGTGCGAAAGACAAACAGACAGAGACACGGAAAAAGAAACGGGTATGGCTGGGGCTAAGTGGACGGTGGATGGAGGCGATTTTGGAGAGAGAAAGCTTGAGGAAGGGGAGCGATAAAGAAAGAGCAGATGCGGAAAATGAAAAAAGCGGAAACAAATTAAAATATTCTCTTTTTTTTTTTTTCTCTTTTTCGTTTTGGTTAATAAAATATTCTCGATCGTTTGTTCATGAGAATGTTTTTTTTTTTTTTTCGATTGATTACACCAAAATTAAATCTACCGGCATATAGATTGCATGGCATCTAGGCAGAGCACTTAGGACTCTAAGCTCTCGCATAGGCCTAGTGAATCGATAGATACTAAAGTGGATGGTACCTATCCCGAGCAGAACGGCAAGCACCACATCACATGGTAATCTTCTAATCCAAATGAGAATCTCATAACCATTTTGATAAAAAGAAGGGTTATGTTTTTGATAAAAAGAAGGGTTATGTATTACTGAGAGAAATACAAGTTACCTTGGTATAGTATATACGAAGATACATAGAAATAAAGAACCCTTTGATTTTTTTTTAATATATACTAATCTTGTATAATTAAATCAAATAAATCAATCTAATTATTGTGTTATATTAAAAAATTTATTATACTATTATATTTATTATTTGCTTGCATAGTAAGTATATGCATCCGCTAATATTAATAAAACTCTACTCAGAACCTATATATATATATATATATATTACCATTTACCATAGCCATAAAATATTGCTAATAAATATATTGACACTAATGCCCTAAGTAATTCTTCTATTTTTACTTAATTTAGCCAATTGAATTAGTCTCCATTAAGCTTTCTATGTCTTTTGACATATCTTACCAATGAAACTTGTTCTCTACCATATGTAGAACCTGCTTCACACTAACATGAGCTTACCTCTTTGGATTGTGATATTACTTAAGAATTCCCCTTTAAAGATTCCCATGGTCCATGATATGTATCTATCATTCTTTTCAATAAAGTAAACCTATCCTCCAATTTGCTTCCTTATTCTTGCCCTCCTACTATAAGATTAGTAGATTTAGGGATCTTGAGTTAGGCTCATCTTGATTTGCTCTATTGCCCCTCTAAGACCTTAGCCCCTACTTATTGGCCTAGAGAGCTTACTTTAGTAGTGGCCTCTCCATCTCTAGAGATGGCTTAGGCTTAGAAAGTTGCTTAGGTCCCTTTAAGTCTTCTTCCTCTTCTCATTAGGCACCTTTGTGTCTTATGGCCCACTCCCTTCACCAACTAGACAATGCAAATTTTCCGCCTTATCTACTAGAAACCTAGATGGAGATAAAGGCTTAAGGACCTAGCTAGGTTCATAGTTGATTAGAACTACATATTTCTATGCCTTGTCTATGATCATTAAACAATTTAAGGTAGGAACAATCAAGTCCTTCACCTTGTCAAGAAAGTTCATTACGATGATAAACTCATGGTCATCCAATATTAAAAAAAAAAAAAAAGAATAATGGGGAGCTAAAAACTTTTCTCTAAAAAAGTGTTTCTTGATTGTTCTGTAAAGATATGCATCTACATCTTGTTATTTAATTTTGATGGAGTAGAATCCACAAGGTTCAAATTAGAAATATGTGTGCAAAATCTTCTTCTAGGTTGCTTTATGACTTATACTTAGATTCTGAGAGAGGAATGCTTTAAGATGAATGATGACTCTAATAAGCATACAAATGTAACTATAAACTAGTGCATGGTAGTAATAAAAATTACAGTGGAGTAGAAGAATAAGAATTAGAATATCTTAAAAGCATATGCAGTGTTTCTATTCTATATTAGTCTGCTCTTTCAAGACCGTTGGCCATGGAACTTGGCTTGTTATACTCTTTTAGAAAAAGAATAATGAGGTATGTAAGTGTTCCTTAAGCTATCAGCTTCAAGCTCTACCCTATATCCTACTTTCTTACTTTAGTATACTAGGTGTGACAGAATCTCCTTCACTTGCTCTCAAACAATCACAATAACAGTAATAAGACTAAAAACACTATCGATATTAAGGTTAACAATGTATTCTCTATGCTTTAGCTTAATATCTCATAGCAGTTAAGACACTTCACTCTTGTAATGATTACTGTAGTTATTTTTTCCTATAAGAGTTTTCATTCTTACGTATCTATTTGTTTTTCAATATTTGAGGAGTCTTCTTTCATATAGTCTTTAACTTCAACAATTAAATTGCTTTTATAAGGTGTTATGTTCCAAACTCGAGAAGTCATAACAGTCCCGTCGTATAAATCAATTTAAGTTAGAAGCCATATAAGGCAAACGACAACTCAACCAGCTTTGAAGTAGTTAGATGAGCACTTATAATATATAAAACATATGGAGTAACACTTTATAAAATACATGTTCTCATACTTAAAGATAATTCATTTCTCTTTCATAGCTTATCATATATCAAAAGTACTAAAGTTTTCAAAAGAAAATGTACATCACCACAGGAGAAATACATTATATATAGAATATATATAATAGTTAGCTAATGAAGACTATAGGCCTCTTACGAAGACCTTATAATCCACCAAAAACAAAAATGACATAGGCTCAAATCCATTCGTTAGACTTCATCACTTCACTTCCCAATCTATTGGAACTAACCTACGGACAGCTGCAATAAGGCATTTTCGCTACTACTCCACACTTGCAAAACAATCTATTGGGATATGAGTTCAATTAACTAAGTAAGAAGGGACGAAATCAAAAGAGTACATTAGTAAACATAGTTGTTCATTCATTAATTAAATGCAAATGCAACAAACAAATAAAATAGCATCTCACAATGTTTAATCAGTTCATTATGAAATTAAAGTGATTTTGTCTAGTTTAACATGGATTTCAAGGAGTTTTAATGTGATACTATCAAACTAAAGTTAGGACTAAATCTTGTTACGACCCCTTTTCTTATCACTTAGTTCGATTAAAAGTAGGAAAATGACAATTTTTGCTATCTTCATCAAAGTATCGGTATTTAGTCTCACAACCTAATGGTTACTCCTATTAAGTTATCGTAAACATTAGGTGAAGTCTTTAATCAACTTACAATTAATCTAGATTATCAAGTGAACAACTAAGTTCATACAGGCAAAATATGATATATATTCAAGCAGAAAACAACACTTAAAGTTCAACTCCCAATTATCAATCAGTATCACAGGTATACACGTGGCACATGCACAAACAATCTAACTATAACTACAACCACAAACAAGTACTCTTACTTCTCCAAGTGTCCTTATATAATATTTCAATATGTCATAAAGTATCGATCCCAACTTACCTATACCCACTGGTAACTTATTTCTAACCATTGCCTCCTTACTCTTTAATTGTCTCCAAAAATATATAATAGATTAGTTTTCAAGCCTTAATGCATTGATTATTAGTTTATTGTATATGTTTTTTATTGCTTAGTCATAAATTTCATAAGTTATTTCCACTTTAAAATCATGATTTCTTAACTGATTAATGATTTTTAGAAATTACTCTAATTGGCCAAATCCTCTAAGTTATGATTTGAGTGATTTATAGTGGTTTTTCTTTAGTTAAATATCCTTTGAATTTGGTTTTGAAGAGTTTTATGGTAGTTTTATTTAATCTAAAAATCCTTTAAGTTAGGTTTTGAGTAGTTTTATGTTAATTTCTTATAGTCCAAAAGTCTTCTTAGTTTCTCTTTAAATTATACAAGGGTTATTTATTACATTAATTTTATCCTCTAAGATAGCTTTTGCACTTCTTTAAGTTAAATCTCTTATTACAATATCTTCTAAGCTACCATTCGACTCTGTTATCTATAAGATATTTAATAAAACCATCATCCGACCAACTTTCTACTTCTCCTATTTTTATATTTTACTCATCGTTTTTGCTTCTAACTTACCTCCTAAGTATCAGTCTAATGAGAATGTTATGACTAAAATTCTCTAAATCATCTTTTGCCTTTACTCAATGTCTTATCATTAATTGATTTACTAACTTCCTTCCTAATTACAGTAGTGGAAACAAATTTAAACATCAAATAGATATTGCGCTATGAAATCGTAGAGTCACAATAATCTCACCGTATAAATCAACCTATGATAGTAACTGACCTTACAGTACCTATCACAAATATGATCTACACAAGAAGTTAACAACTCTTCGCTTTGAAGTAAATAGTTCAATCAAGATTTTAACTAAAATTTACATTAAAAAGTTAGAATTATCATTCATATTTATATGATTACATCCATATTATCTCAAAATCCTAGGAAATTATACAAACTACAGTAATCACTAACTTACATCTCACTCCTTAGTTCACATACCTACGAATACTATCAAGACATTAAAAAAACCTGATCATATAGCCAATTACTCCCCATAGCTTTAAAAGAGAACTGACCTTAGGATAGTTGTAATATAGCATACTAGTCAGAAGTTAGATCCCGCAAAAGAATCTATATGGGTATGAATAACTACAGCTCAATAAATTAAGTTGGAGACTTATGAAAGTATAACAAGCATAAAATAAGGTTGTCAAACAATTAATTATATGCAATGCAATAAACAAGTGCCATCACATAACGTGATTCGGTCCGTTGTGAAATCAAAGTAATTTCACCTGTTCCAATTTAAGTTGAGGAATTTTTGTTAATATAATAGCTCACAACTAAACCCGAGTTTTTGCAATGAAGACACCCCCCCCCCCCCCCCCAAGATTATCTTTCGAACCAATGCCTTCATCCTTATCACTTAGTTGGACTAAAGATGAAGAAAATATCCTCATGCTTTCCAATACTATCTTTTTCGAAGGTAGCGGTGTTTGATTAAAGAATCCTAATAATCCCTTAAAGGGTTACAATGCATGTCAAATTAGGGTATTTAGGCCAGTTATGGTTAGGTACGATTTAGGGAATCAGACCATTTTACACTAATCCATATACATCAATCGCTAAACACCACATAGGATTTAGCACGAAACCAGATACCTAAGCACATGTGTACATAACTACTTACAAACACAAACAAATATAATCCTAAATCTCCGAGTACTCCAAAACAGTATTCTAAAATACGACAAAGTATTAAACCTAACTTATTTGGAATCCTTAGTAGCTTAATCACTTATTGCAGATCGACTAATCTCTGTGTCCTATGATATATAATATAAATATGTTCTCAGTATTTATATCTTGATTATATATATATATATATACATACACTTTAGGTTATGATTTAACCTAATTCTTTCCATATACGTATTAGTTATTATCAATTCATCCTATGTTAGTTTAGGGTTCAGTTTCCAAATCCAATTTAAGTTCTAAATCGGTTCCAATTACAAGTAAATCCTAAAAATTCCTTCTGAACCCTAATGTGAATTTAATCACATTAAGCTTGAGTATCCTAATTATCACACGTAGTCTTAAATCGGTATTCTAACCCACTCAATATACTTTAATCCTCATTAGTGTATCAAATTTATTTTCGATATGAGGAAATTTTACATTTTTCGTATAATTACTTAAATTTAAGTCTTGTACCAGAGTTAATACGTATTGATATTATTATTATATTATCCATTTTAACATATTATTTTATATTTATTATAATCCCAATTCACCTATTCTTATAATTACTTATATTTACTACATAATTCTCATAATAATTACATTTAATACTTCAAGTGCTATGATTATGTTACTACATCAAAGATTAATATCTCTAAACGTCTAATTACATACTAAATCAATAATTAGTTATTTAATTAATTAATTAGTCCAACTGACTCAATTTATTCATCATTTTAGGGCTTAAAAATTTTGAAAATTAATTTTAAAAAAATAACTCATAGCACTATTTTAAATCACTTAGGTAATTTATAGAAAAAAATTGAGTCTAAAACTACATTCCTAAGCTTATTTATTTATAATTTGAAACAAGCTCGGTTTTGCATGATTTCTTAAGCATCATATATTTATAGATATAAATAACCCTAATCAATATTTTTATTTAAATCTACATACAATAAAACATTAGAATAATAAAATCCATAATTTTTTTGTGTAATTAACAATTTTAATAAATTATACAAAATCGGACTAAATTTGGAACTCACCTGTCTCTTGAACTTCCAGCCACCAGCGACAGCCTAAGGTATATCAACTGGTCTAAGCATGGGGTTTAGAGTATGGTGGTGGTGGTTCAATTCTAGGTAGTGGGGGTGTATGGATTCGACATAATTGCTCTTGTTGTATAGAATTTTTGAATATTTTCTAAAACCTTAATTTTCCTCAATTTTTTTGTGCTCTCTAATTTTCTACAACTCCTAATAGACCAAATGAGCTCCTGTAAAAATTGGGGCTATTTATAGAGTTATAAAGGAAATTTGGTGATTAATTAGACAAGATAATTACCATATTCACTTCCATTTTGCCTTTTCAAGTGTATTAATTTAATTGGCTAATTTTTTTTCTTCTTTCCCTAGCTGCCCTAACCTAAATTTAGAGTAGTCGCCACTTCTCTAATTTTTTTCCATTTTTTTTATAATTTTCTTTAATTATTTAACAAATTTTTGGCAATTTAGGTAATTTCGAGTATTTTTAACTATGTGTAAATACATATAGAGTACAGGTAATTACTCTTAAATATTATTTATATCATTCTATGATTTTTAGTGTATATATAGTTTATCTCTAACGAGTCATTAGCTATTAAAATTCATTTTTACATATTTTCAATAAATAATAGATAATATACTTAAAATTTGAAAATTTTATATTCTATCATTTTATTACTTATTTTCTTAAATTCAAACTTTCAGGGTTAGTTTTACTAATACTTCTAACTTTATTTTATAATTTAGGATTAATCGGATTATTTAACCGATCATTCTAAACTTTACGTACTAAGTTCGATTCTATGATTATAAGGTTTATATTTAGGGCTTACAATAGCACTTTATACTAACCTTTCTCAGTTTTATTACTTCCAAATTCCTTATATATTACATCCCAATCCATCAATTGTTTCAAGTTAACTAAATTGGTTAAATACCAACTTCACTATTTTAAGCCAACTTCAAACTTCTCATAACTTCTAACTTGACCAATCAATCCAACCACTCAAAAATAATTATGCATACTCTAAATATGATTCAAACTTAGTATCTAAGTAAGATTATGCAAGGAATTATATTAATTTTTGCAAGATACACCATTATAAGCATCATTTTAGGCTCAAAAATAAAATAAAAATATGAAAAATAATATCACAAAAACTTTGATATAGAAATTAGTATCAAATTAGGATAGTTTGTAGAAAAAAACTTCCAAGTAGAAATTAAGTCATTTACTCAATTTATTTCAACTTTGAAAATCGTCTAATTTTTTCTATTTCTTAAAAACGTATATGTTAGCTACTAAATTTATATGAAATGATATTTTTCCTAGATTTTATACATCAAAATATGAAAGAATAAACTTTTTTGTAATTTTCTATATATTTTTAGTATTTTTAATAATTTACATGAAATCGGGTTAAAGTTGGACCTAACTAGAAAGTTTTGCTCTAGCCACCCATGGCTGCTCCCTCCTTGTCAACAGCACTGGGCAGTGGGTGTGGCCTCTGGTGCTGATAGTGGTTGAGTTCTAAGTTCAACTTATACCAGCGAACCCTTGAACTCCTTAATCCACGTATAAATTTCTCGATTTTTTCTTAATTTTATTCTTTGATTAACTTAACTTACTCTAATTTTTTCTAACTTCTCACTTGTCTATAATATCTAGTAGAGAAGGTTTTCTAAATTTTTGAAGTTGTTTTTTCATTTAAATGGATTTATTCTCTCTCTTCGTTGCAATTTACATGTTTCTTGTTTCACTACGGTGCATCACCTATCATGTATGATATACACACCCACACAACGTACTCCTAGCTTCCATTAATTTTTTTTTATAATTTTTTAGTGATTTTTTATTAATTTTTTAAGGTTATTTTAGCCTGAAATGCATGTATTAAGGTATTGTAACTAATTATGGTATATGTATATACTTAAAAATTACACATAATGCATATGTATATATTCTATATATTATTTAATGTCCCATAACAATTTTATTATATTTATAATTTATCTCTAAGAATTTACGATTTAATGAAACATATGTTACATGATTACGGTAAATAATACTTATATAGTTAAATTGCATTATTTAAGCTATATTATTATTATTTTATTATATTTTTAATATCAAGGTCCATGGGGTCTCCTTGTCTAATTTCTCCAACTTATTCATAAATTTTAAGGTTTATAGGGTTAATTTCACTAATACCCTAAATTTACCCATTTGATTCTTGTTTACCAAATATGAGGCTCATATATGGCAATAGCCATTTAATTTAAAATATCCTTATAGCTATTGAATGGTTTGCTTTCCTTATCTTTGAAACATGCTTTAGTTGACAAATGCTTCAATTCTTTATATAGCTATATTGTCTTTCCTAACATGTCCTTGGATCATTGAATTACTTTTCCAGACTTCATTTTAATGTTTGTTACGTATAATTGTTCCATTCGAATTGATTCATATAACATGTGGATGCTTTATCCAAATATATCCATTCTATGATGCTAAGCCTTCAATTTGTAGATTCTAACTTCTTTTGATCTTCATAGATTCTATGCTTTTACTTCTAATCATTTAAGCTTTTGTCTTTCACTTCTACTATTATAGCTCGTGGTTCTTTTCCTAACAATTTCTTACCTTTAATTAATCTATTGATTCTTTTGGTATTGAGTATTTTTTTTTTTTTTACTTTTTGTCTTCTTTACTTCTTCCATGACTCATTGCCTCTTCTTACTCAAGTTTTACGAAATCAAGATTTTACTACTTTGTTAGTATCTTACAGAAGTATTTTTTTCTAATTATACATTGCGTATTTCTTAAGCTTTTACACACTAAAACAATTGGTAGCTTAACCAATAAAACACATAAATGCTTTGTTATCATTAAAGCATCTTTTTAGGAAAACTCTGACACTTACCTCGAACTTGACATCTCAAGACACTTCAGCAGTGGAAACTTCATTCGGGTTTACTATCTTGAGCTTGTTCTTCCCTCTCTTAATCTTCCAACCTAACTTTACACCTGTCTCCTTAAAGATGAATAGATTGAGAATTATACCAGTTAAACTTTGGATTTAACTTTGTTTTGATGAAATAAGACTATTTATCAATTAATTATATTGCTTGTTCTAGAGTACGGTTTATGCAAAAAAGACTATGTCCAATTGCCTAACAATTTTTTAACATATCAAATTTGGATAGTTAAAGGGGGCAATTCGAACAAAAGGAAGAATGCTTCTAATATAGGTGTAGGAAAGGAAGTATTTAAATACAATTTAGAAAATGCTCTTAAGAAATCTAAATAACCCCTTATTATGTGCAATGTGATATCGCTTAAATAGAAGATAATAAATCTCCAATTATTGAGACAATGATTGAGAGCTTAAAAGAACTTTAAGATTAAACATGCTTAAAGGAGAGTAATGGATGACCTCCTCGAAGTAGCTATACCTAAAGATAAAAATATGCAGCATAAGATGCCAAAGTACATAATACCCCTGTGGAAAGAGTTGCAATCAAGTCATTAGAAGCTATATATATAAGCAATTTACTAGGTGGAAGGTGTGAAGTCTTTAACTGGTGTAGTCTTGGACTTGTGTAGCAAAATTATTAAGGACATTAGTTCTATAAGGGAATAGATAATGATATCCCTTATATAAAAGGTGATAGAACTCTACTTATTAAGGTACATTTTAATGTAGTGACTTGATGTTCATTGTAAACTCCAAGGTTAAGAGTGTATAGGAAGGAACTATGAGGGACCTCTTAGAAAATAATTGTACAAGGAGACAAAGTCGTATTACATACTGTGCAAAAGGAAGTAATATTAGAGTAGAAAGAGTTTTAATCAAGTCATTATAGGTCAAGTCTTGAAATGACCATCAAGAGGAATCTAAAGAACATGCCTTGAGTTAGTTACTATGTGCTCCGCATTTTACAGATTAAACGAGACAAGAAGGTGGCAACAGAAAGTTTTTTCTCCTTAGCTATAAAGACACTTCTTAAACAGCTTTTTAAGTAGACTTTAAGAGCAAAATCTATACTATGATTAATTATTTATCTCTTTACTATAAATTTGCACAATCATTAAAGAGAGAATACTAAAGTATGATTGTATTCCTTTCATATATTCTATAGGCTTTATACTTGATATTGCAATTGTAAAATCAAGTCATCAAGGACCAAGTTAAATGAAACTTACGTGAAGTCCTCTTAATGAAGCAACTAATGATGATGGAGACTAAGGAGTAGTTTAAACTCCACATTTACTGAGCTTAATTTCTTTTTTTTTTCCCTTTATTTAATTTCCATTGCAATTGTTGTGTTTATTACTTATTATACTTAATTTGCATTTAAATTGTTCAATGAACCTAACCTATTTAAGCATTTTGGTATTTATTAAAATATTTGTCATTTGGATCATCATATATTCTTCAATGTACATTAGACCTTTGGAGTCCTTAATGGACTTATTTTTCACAGAGCCCAATAGTTTCAACACTTAACTACAATATCTTCATAAGTCTCCCCCTTTTCTTCAGTATTACTATGGCTACTAGCTTATCCTAAACTGGGCAATCTTTGGTTTTATGACCTTAACACATAAGAAGTAGGATAGTCTTTTCTTAAGTAGTTTCATCTCCTTTGTGGATTGATACCTTACTCTTTCAGGCATGATCCTTACCATTCTATTTTGAGCTTAGGTCCAAATTACCTATGATCTTCGGCCTTATCATAGTATCCCTTCTCAACCCCATTATTGTGGCATTAGCCACTTAAACTCTATCAAGGCATCAACAATACCTATGGCTTAAATAAAGGTTTATGCTCCTTATTACTTACTCTACTTAGGCTAACCCCTGTAGCTTATTGTTGAATGCAAATATAACATTTGTGTTGGTCATGCATGAGCCATTAACAACTCTTAGAACTCTTGTACATGGTCCTTAATTGACCTCTAATGCTAACCAACTCATAGCCCAAGCTCTTCTTAGTATTTTCTAGGTAGAATTGAGCCCCTATTTCAACTTTAATTTCTTCTCATGTTACGACAACACAAGCATCTTGCTTACATCCTTTGTCCACCTCTATCACAACAGTAATGAACTGTTGTGTATAAACATTGCAACTACAATGATGCATAAACCATTATCCTATAGTATCAAAATATCTTTCGAGCTTTAATTGAAGTTTTGTACTCTTGGACCTCGAGTAGGAAGCCCCTTTTAGCCATATATGCCACTTTGAGTTGGTCCATGTTTGGCCTCCTACAAGTATTGAACCTAAGGTCTTATGTACTCTAACTTTCTTCTTAGAGAAGTTATCATTCTCCGTCTAGTTTCATCCCTCTTATTCAAATTACCAATTAACCGATTAAAGTTGACATCTCCCTTGATGTCTCGTGTTAAAGCTTACTAATGCCATCTTCCATCGCTTAAACATGGTACATGATGTCAGCCTTAGCTGGTTTGAGCATAACTACCCTAGCACTTGTTAATGCTCCACTACCATAAGCTACTCATGGTAATAAATTTGCAAATAAGCTAAAGGATAAGCTTTGCAACAACTAGCATGCTAAGTGGTGGTCACTAATAGGTAAGAAATTGACAAGTGCATGGTTGATTGGACATTAAACTTTTGTTTACTTTTACTCACCACAAGCATTACATAGAACATATCACTCCTAATAAGTCTTAATCTAAGACGTATGGCTATATTGTTGAAGTAAGTTGTAATTGTATTGTGTATATTTTTGAATTTTTTTGTCATTCATTTTTTATCTAATAATAATAGCATTATTGATGTTATTACAACAACAATAATAAATACTTTTGAATCTGAGAAGTAAAAAACTTGATTCCTGACGAATTAGATCCTTAGTTCTCATAGATAAAAAAAAAATTGTACCGAAATAATTACATGTACTAGTTAGTTCGATTGGTTGATATATTGCTTGATCTACATACATCATTTTAGAGTAGAGATGCCACTGAGGCAAGATCGGAATAGATTTTGTAGAATCTAAATTCGACCTATTACCTTATAAGGCTTCCTAAAATCTTATAGGGTACCATACGAGGTTTTTATCTTATTTTCAAAACCCACCCTTATAAGATTTTATAGAATCCATTAAAAGCCCCACTTGACTTGCTAATATTTTTAAAAAATTTATTTGCGGGTGTAAAAAAAAAATAAAGTAAATAGCATATGGTTTGTTTTGAATAATAAAACAAATGGTGTATAGTTATTCAAGACTAAATCGATTTCTTTTTATTTTAAATTAATACAGGATTAAGAGAAAAGAGATGGGTGGGAATTAAGGAATGTAGCTAACTGGCTGAGAAAAAGAATAAAGGAAAGATAAGAGAGTCACAGAGATTGTGAGACAGAGAAAGAGATAGGATATATTTTATTAATTATTATGTTTTATTATTTATAACTAATACTAAATTACTAATATTATATACACATATATTATTATTTTTAATCGAGTTCGAGTTTTCCATCAGGTTTTTTTCTAAATCCTAAAATCCAATTTAAAACCTATTGGATTTGAGAACTACTTTAAGAACCTGACCTAAAATCCTATAGAGTTTTTAATAAGTCGAGTAAATCGGAAACCTATAATAAATCATTTAATGATATCCTTATTTTAGAGTTAGTTCAACTTACCTACATCAATATGTATAATAATATTTGCAAAACCCCCATGCATGCATTGAGAGACCATCTCTCATATGTAATGTTATACCTTATATGTCTCACCAAATAATTAAGACATTAAGTTAGTTCTTATTTGGAGGAGAGTCCAATGATGCTCACATGATTAACAAATAATCTACAAAAGCCATAAACACCATGCTACATGCAATAATATATGTAACTTAGAGTAAAGTTAAAAGGGGATAATGATTATTTTAGTAACCATAATGAAATTTATTTAAGTATTGGTGTAGTCTTGTGGGTAATGATGTATTTGATGAACTCTCCCCCATAAGAAATAGGGGTGCAGGAGAAGTCTATGGCTAGCACATTGAAACTAGATTAACGTATTTTCATGAATCATGTCATGTGCATGCTCATCCCTTGATTGATATTTGCATCTTGATGGCAAGTAACACGTATCATTAATATGTATTTAGAATACTTATTAAGATTTTAAAAATAAACATTTTCAATATTGATTATATATTTTATATGAATACAAGTATATTGAAAAGTGAAAGGTTATTTATTTAATTCTTTAAGAAATGCTCACAATAATCGAGGAAAAAAGATTAAATGACATTAATATACTATATGAATTGATAAGTGGTATATAAATACTAATAAATTTTAATGTCTATTAGTAAAGAAAAAATATTAATTATATTTTCATATAATAAAATTTTATAAATATTTATATACTACACATCGATTTATGGATATATTAATACTGTTGAAAATTTCTCATAAAGAATACTATCATATCCTATTAGTATTAGTATTTATCCTCCAACAAAATAGATTAGATCTAAATTCCTTTTTTTCGTCCCAAATATATATGCTTATAACTTTTTCATTTCTTTGCATATATATGCACGTTTACGTATGTATTTGCATGCACCTGTACAATTCATCTATTAGTCCAAATTGTGTTGGCTGCAATTTTCATGGTGCGGTCATCTCCTTTGAAAGTACATCATTATTTAACGGTTAATTATTAAATTCTGATGTCGCATTTCGTAATGATGCACGGTGGGCAATTATTTAATATTTCTAGTGACAGTGACCGATTGTAAATGACGACACCGATGACGAATATCGCCCTTTAGAAGAAGGGAGTCGTTTTTACTTTTGGAGCCGCTTTGTCTACGCGGTCTTTTACAAACAACATTTTGAGCCAATTATATCATCTACGAATAATTTTATGAATTAGAGTGTATTCACGAACTTTTATGAGATTTTATCAACTAGAAGTAAAACAATTAATATAGTAAGAGCAAGTTTACTTTACTAAAAATAATGGAAACATAATAAAATTCCTCTTTCTTATAAATTGAATAAAGTTGAAATACCTAGTACATTAGTACATTAGTTAGGTCAAACAAAAAGAATACTAAAAGATAGAGTAGCGATAAATCGCAAATAACTATACTTTTCAGTCTTTGTCTCTCCTCCAGATATTTTGTATCTCTCTCTCATGTCTTCTGGTGTTTTCACCTAAGTCCATTTGCTTCTTTATTTTCAAAAGATGCTTCAATAAACTAATATACTACATATTTTTAAAAATAATGAATAAGTATTAATAAAATTTTAAATTATAAAAATATAGATTCAGTCTGATAGGATCATCAATATAAATATAAAAGTTTATAATAACGATATAGTTTTATTTGGTATGAAGATTTTTATATTTAAAATTTTATTATTTTTTTATTAGAATAAGCTATATCTTTATATCTTTAACAAGTAGGTATGTTTTAGATTTGAGAAGATTATATTTTTAGAATTTTTTATTTTAAGAGATTTATTTTTTAGCGGTTAATATATAAATAGTATTCATTTTAGGGTTTTGAATAATTTTTGAATGATTAATTATTAAATTAAATAGTTTTTTAAGAGTAAAGTGATTTTTTTTTTCATAAGTGGTGTGAGATCATTAAAACATATTATTTTGATTTATTTACGACCATCTTATTCGTTTTAATCCGATCTTAATCACGTGTACCAATTAATTTCATCATTAATAAACAAGTATTAAAGAATTCTCAGGATCAAGAATTAGCGAAGCTGTCAAAAGTACCTCAATCAATCAGAGAGCAAGAGTTCATCAATTCCTGGAACTCATAAAATAATATAATATTTCTCGGAAGGCTAAATCGCCTGGGTTCTTATAACAGGAGAGTTGCATCTGAAGTTTAATTGCCAAAGTCGCCTGTGAAGTCTATTGAAGCATCGACTTTGTTTATTTGTTGGTGATAGACGCCTTCTCGGAAATAAGCCGAAGGCCACAATTGAAGAAGTCGTTGCAGCGTCTCACATGGAGTCGATTTTCTTTAGTCATCACAAGACTTGCAACTTTAATCTGTACGGACATCGACGGGATAAATCCAGGAGTTATCGGGTTTGAATTATCTATATCCAGGTTTTTTCTATTTTCTTTGGAATATTTAGCATTCTTTATTATAATTTGTATTTAATTTAATTTTCTAATTTAATTTCTGTATCCATAGATTATATTATTTTTAAATTAAACCGTTTTCGTTCCTATATCATATTTTCACTAATACGTAACTAAACATCGTTAGTATTTACTTACCGCTCATTAAAACACAAAATCTGTTATACATGTTTAAGTATCATTGCTTGGAAAAAAAAAAAAAACACGGCTAAAATGTTGAAATTAAGGTCCGAAAATATATATATATATATATATATAGCTCTCTTTTAGGGTTTATATGTGCTTAGATTGGAGAACAGTATGAGATTTAAGTACGAGATATTGCTTGGAGGGGTTAGAAACAATGGAGACGTGAATAATGGTTTTGGGATACGATTATGAATTGACCTGCAATAATTATTCGTAAGGTTTTCCTTTGTTAAATAATTCATTATTTGATATAATTTTTTTGTCCCTGGCTAAATAACTATTTGGCCAAATGAACATTATAATATGTTCGTTTTATAGAATAGGGAGGAAATTATAATTTCATTTTCCCTCTACACATTGAAGTGAATAATAGACAATCAAAACTTGTGAAATTGCTCAAAAATCAGTAATAGGTTTAACACTATAAATATCTGTGTGCAAGTCGCTTTTCTTGAATATTTTTTTACAATCTTAAGTAAGATTATGAAGTAAAAAAAAAAAAAAAGGAAATAGCAATTGCACTCTCATAGTACTATATCACTTACGGACAAATTGCAATTTTTTTTTTTTCTAATTTGTTGTCTCTTCTTTAAATTTCATTCTTTATAGTCATTTATTGATTCAAGACTTTTCTTATAAATAGGTTCTCATTTATTTCGGCTTTGATGATTCGAGGAAGAACACTGTTGTGTTGAAGATAATCGGAAGTATACTAATGTTAATAGGCTTACAATGAGTTTCAAATGGAAAAAGAGACGCATGTCAAAAGCATGTTTCCTTTTCAATATATTATGATTTGTTAAGAGTTTTGTCTTTCTCTCAAAGTCTGTAAATTTTTTTTTTTTAACTCTCCCTTCCATGATTCACGGTTCTAACTTTCGTCAAAGTCGATAAATTTAAAAATTTGACATCGCATATTTTCAACATGTTTTTCAAGAAAGTTTAGGTAATGATGACTACGATTATTTTCTTACCAAGATAAAAATGATGATTATATAAAAAGATAATGTCATAACTGTTATTTGAATTTTGCATGTTTTTTCAGTTTCATTAAAGTTTAAAATTATAAAATGTCATACCTTAGACCCTTGACCACTCATTTAGTTTTTCTATTTTTTTATTTTTATTTCAATCAGGACCTATGTTAGATGATGCTTATAACGATGATCGATGGAAATCTATTCTTGAAAACATAGATCCTAAAATAAAAGTTGGAGAATAAAATTCCAAATAAAAGATGGTCAAAATATAAAAATGTAAGTCCTATTACAGAAAAAATATTAAAAAGAAAACATAGATCCTTTGATCATTTTTTTTTTTTTTAATTTTCCATTTCAAGACCCGAGTTTGACAACTTTTGGAACAAAGATCGATAGAAATCCATTCTAAAAAACTTAGATACTAAAATAAAAATTAGACAATAAAAGTTCCAAACAAAAGATGGAGAAAACTCGAATCCTTTTAATATATTTTCCCCATAAGTCTTCACCCTTTGAGATTTATGTTATAGTGAATTAAATCGAGCTGTTGCATATTTTAATGAAATAAGTATTTCAACCATAGGTTGCAATTCGTGATGGATTTCAGCTATAAACTGTAACATGAAGAATTGCAAGAGAGAAGAAGAGCTTCCTTTGTAATTTTCTCTTTTCTGTTTTTGTCCCTACCACATATTTATATACGACAATATAATCATGCAAAGGCTAACTGCTAGATATCACACTTATTTTATGATCTCCGAGTCTCTCCATTACTAAAAATGGTCTTCAAAATTGAAACCAAAATTCTTCGAATATCAACTAAGCGAACATGAGGAGTACTTGAACTTTTATAATTTTTTATTTTAGTACTTAAATTTGAAACTTATTTATTTTAGTATCACAACTTTTTAAGATACGATAAATTAGTATTTCTATTATAATGACAGTTATAAAAAATATTTATTTATTTTACTTAAAAAAACAAAAAAAGAAAGTTTAAGTACTAAAATGAAAATAAAATAAAAATTAATATATTTATATTATTATTATATTATTTTATAATAACAGTTGTTATAACAGAGATATGAATTTATTTTATTTTAAAATGTTGAGGTACTAAAAATGAACAAATATAAAATTTAAGTATTAAAATAAATAAAAAAATGTGAAAAACTTTATCCCTGTAGATAAGTTTTCAAAAGCGGAAATATAACTAAATTTGACTAAAGACATTGGAGATAACATCTCACGGAGCTCTAGTGGCCCCAACACGGCTGCAATAATTCTACACCATCCCCCTCCTCCCTCCTCTTATCATTATAAAGCACCTGATAATCATAATTAGCGCAATTAGAACTTACTTGGAACTTAGAAATCCTGATAAGAAGTGTCGTGAAACCAAGTATAAACTGCTGTGGGGACGCATACATATGCAACACTTTGCACATGAGCCTAGAATCATTTAATGCAACATACAACAGTTAACTTATTTAATAATATTAATCTATCAAACACCACAATTCTATTAACCAAAGCTCCATGTAACTCAAATTCATTAACCAGAATCTGAAATAACTCGAATTCTACTTTCACACATAATCAATTGTAGCTTATCACGATGATAATAATTATAGTTGGAATGGACCACAGCTTAGGATACAACAATAACTATTATTCCAATATCAACGAATAAGCATAAGTTGGATCATAACCCCTAATAACCTGAACCGCAACTCGAAATTTACAAGCAACTATTTATTAATCAAAGTATCCAATATTCAGGTTTTATTTACCCTAACATGTGCAAAGCAACATACTTATTTTCCAAAGCATTAGTACTTGAAACTATTTATCACCAATTAAATTTCAATTCTATAAGCTTCAATCAAATTTCAACTCTCGGGCCAAAAAGATATATATATATATATATATATAAAATTTCAACTCTTTATTTGATCATATTCATAACCTTATACACATTACTAATTCCACTAAATATACAAAATTATAGCTTAAATTATCTATCGGACTAATTAAGTTGTAAAAGCTTGTCCGATGAAAAAAGAAGCCCAGCTGGCAGCTGGCGAAGGGCCAATCGATCGTGCTTGGTAACTGGTAGGATCAAATGTCGACTTTAGGCCAATTGGCTAAGGCCTTTCTAGTGTCGGTCTCTTCCATCTAAATCTTGAGAATATCCTTTTTTTTTATTTTATTTTATTCTCTCCCAATGTTTCCCATCCAAAACACTTCTAAGGGTTTTCAAGTTCTTTAAACGTTTAATCCTTCGTTAGAAGTCCCCTTTTTCACAAAAAATCAAATCTTTATTGAAAACCTCTTAGATTTCTAAGGTTAAAGTTTTAAAAGGAAAGTAAATTTTGAATGTACTATTTTGAATCTCCTTGCAAAAAGGAATCTTTGAGAGAGATTGATTACTTTTAACTAGTTATCTTGAATTTTGCTTAAGATTGAGAGTTAGCTAGTTTCTATGAAAAGGAAAGAGATCTTTGAGAGAAGACGACAACAAATTACTCTTTATTGGTTGTCTTTGTCACAAATTCAACTCTAGATTTCATGTAGGATTTTAGGATTTAAGTTAGGATTTGTTAAATTGAAAATCAAAATATTAACAAAAAAAAAATAAGATAGAAGGAATTACTTAGATGTCAAAATATCTATTTCATCACCACTAACAACAAATTTTAGTAGAGTAAGACTCTTAAGAGTCTTTAGAGTTTCTTTGAAAGATAAGATGTTAATCGAAAAAATAAGATAGAAGAAATTACTTAGATGTCGAAATATCTATTTCTTCACCATTAACAACAAATCTTAGTAGAGTAAGACTCTTTAGAGTTTCATTGAAAGACAAAATGTTAATCGAAAAAATAAGATAGAAGGAATTATTTAGATGTTGAAATATCTATTTCTTCACTACTAACAACAAACCTTAGCAAAATAAGAGTCTTTAGAGTTTCCTTGGCGTGAGTGGTTAACGAATGAGAATGAGAGTTTTTGTAACTTACATACTATTCCTAGAAAGCCTTGCATGAAGAGGCAAATTACCATTTATTTTAAAATATTTTCAATTGCATTTTATTTTTATTACTTAATCTTCTATCTAGTATGGCAATTATGAAAAATATACATTTAATGTATCTTCTTTTAGCTTTTGTTTTTGTTGATTATAATGAAGGAGGGATGATTCAAATACGATCCATTTTAATAGGAGATCAATATTTTTTTTTCTTTTTTCTTTTTCCTCACTTTATATTATCTTTAATATATATATATATATATTATCTTTAATTGAATAATATAACGTATTGCCACATTAGACTACTATAAACGAAACTTAGACTTTAATCAATGAAACCTCTAGCTGTGAATCTGCCAAATAAATAAGAATTTGAAAGAGAGTGAGACACTTGGATTATGGTTTGGCAATGTGATGTTGCATTATTGGGGTTTGGGTTAGAGACGGATAAGAGAAAGGAACAAGACCGATCTATGTGAGCTTTTGTGAAGGGCAATTTCAAGGGTTAAAAAAAATTTTGAACTTATTATTTGATTTTGAATTTTTGTACTGTGTACACAAAGGGACAAAAAAATTGAGTTTTCTCCTGTCTTTTGTGTTTTTTTTTTTTTGAGTTTACTACATCGTTAGAGTATTTGCGAAAAAATAATATGAAAATAATTCTTAAGAAAAAAGTTAATACGAAATTATGGTAGTGAAGTTGCATGGTTACATGAGAGGCATGCAACTTCACCATCCGAATTTTTTTTCGCATTGAAGCACATGTGGAGCTTGTGACTTTTGTGTAAATTATTTCCCACTAGTGTAATTTTTTTTAAATTTTTAATTAATTACAATGTTTTATCATACTCATACGAATATGAGACGGAAATTACATGGCCTAATTCAACTTCAATACAATTTTATTATATGGATATATTGGTTGTATACATGTGATTGTAGTGCAAAGTCAATTAAATACAAAATTTGAAAATATAATGATTGTGTGAGTGTTTTTTCACTCTAATAGGAACGTGAAACATTTATATTTTTAATAAAAAAATATATTCATATGTCAATACTATAGGTATGTACGATAAGAATGTAGTAACAAATAAAATTTAATCACTATTTGGATACATTAGTTGCTATTACAACAAGACTATAAAAAAAATAAAAGAAAATAAAATCTAATATCAACCCTTACGTCAACCAAAAAATGCTTTATATCTAGATAACAATGATGGTTGTTTCTTAGAAGGACTTGTAGAAAGCTTAGTCGGCGAGTCTGAAAAGTCTCTAGGCGAGACAGGACTAACATATGGAGGTAGATGGTGTTGGGTAACCTCTTCCCTCATGGTAAAGCTCTGCGAGTGTGTGGTACGCCTTTTGCAGGGCGCCATCAATGTACCATGGAATAGCTAATGAAAAGGTAGTGTAACATGCGAAACTCTTGAGCTTAAAGCAATCTGACCTAAGTTAATAGAATGTTGCTTCACAAATGGTATATCCAGATCCCCTCGATTCCTTCCTTGTTTGACCCTAGTACGATCTCCCATAGTATGAACTCTATTACGTGGCGGTTAAGGTACAACTGGCATAGGCTAAGTACCTTCATCAGGTAATGGATTTTGTGAAAATAGATAATGCAAGACAACGCCATCATGGTCCTCTAAAAACTGTAAGTCACCTTTACTGATTCGGTGGGCCAACTGTATGTCATCAATTAATTGAATTGACCGTAGGGTGTCAACCTATATAGAAGAAACACAATTAGTAATCATAATACACGATAAACGAGGTTATACACAAATTGTTATATTGATTGTATTTACTAGATAACTCATCGTCGCATCGGAGTGTGTTATGTATCGATGAGTATGATGCTTGTGTCACCGCAAATAGTCGGGCTCCACACTGAAAACCAAGTGTAGATAAACGATACATTAAAATAATACTGATGCAATTTATATAAAGTAAATCTATATTTTTTTATGAAATATAAATCACTATAAATACTAAAATTTCATAACAAAAATTAATTACACAATAATAAAAAAAATAATTAATTAAAAAAATGGATTAAATAAAACTAATCAATTCTTGTAAATACGTCAATATTTAGATAGTAATACGTTGGTGAGATAGAAAAACTATGTGCTTAGAAAAAATGAAGGGATAGGGGAGTGCTGATTATGGGGGACTTATTGTAAAAAAATTTAGGTAGTATACGACTTTACTACCATAATTTTGTATTAACTTTTTCTTAGAATTTATTTTCATATTATTTTTCTATAAATACCCTAACAATCTACTAAACTCTTCTTTTTATCCAGTAATCCCACCAAAATAATAAACTAAACAATAGATAAAAACTTTTTATCCAAATCTGTCACTAAAAAATAGCGCAATCAATCACTACTTAAGGTTCTCTTTCTCTTTTGCTAGTGATGTTATTTGTGTTTTCTTTTTCCATTCCAGATTACTTGCTATTAGATTCATTACTAATCTAGCAAATGCCTATTTTATTATTTGTTAATTTTTGTTGTTTCACTTGATAAGCAGTTGCTAAGTGGAAAATTGTGTATAATTGGGCTTGCTCTTTTCTTATGAGAAACAGTGCTAGCCTGCTATCACACGGTTTCGTGGTAGGATAGGATAACAGATTTACATTTTTACTGGGTTTGTTTTGTTTTTCCAAGTATAAATTGTCGTTGATTTCACGCTAATGTTTTCATAGGAAAAGGAGAATCTTAGGATTTTGGGGATTTCTAATTGAAATTATAAATCAGGTCATCAACTGTATATACTAAAAATAGTTGTTTTTTCAGTATTCAACATACTCAGTGGTAGAGCTATGACTTGAAATACCTGACGTTTTTTAGGTAAAGGAAAGTTACGGCGTCATGAAGTTTTCCACTGAATGGTAGAATTGGCAGGGTTTTTTTAACATTTGCGGGTCGTTATAATTTACCAAATTTTTTTCAAAACCATAGATTTAAGATTGTGTTTGGACCGCTTGTTCAACTGTTTTCTAAAACAATATCCTGAGCCCTATTTCAATTAAACTTTGGATGCTTATGTGAAAATGTTGACGTGGTTGAGTTGGTGAGTAGCATTGGTTGAAGGTTTGTCTTTTTAATCTGATAATTGCTATGCTGTTACATGCGTAGCCTTCAACAAGTCTGTCCCACTTTCTTAATTTTCTTCATGGGAGGAACCGGGAAGGCCCTTCTTTTGCTGCTCTGGCCGAACCTATCTCTTTTAATGTGAGTTTTGCATTCATGGTAAATAATAGATAGCCCCATAAAATGTATGAATACATATGGAAACATAGCTGGTATGCGGGTTATTCTATACTTCTGACAATTGGGATCAAATTATTCAGTATAAAGTACTCTTCGTTATGGAGATTTTTTATTATTATTGTTTTTTTTTATTTCACAACATGGGTCAGTTTCAATTTTAGTATAAAATACTGTTGGGGATGTAACTTTTTCATCTTTTGTGATTTCACAACATGGGTCAGTTGCATTGTTGCAGAACTAGTGTTCATTAAAAATTGTATGAATCCAGTGTTAGTTTTATTAGCTAGATTTCAAATGAACCTCTTCTATGGTCTTTGACAGCAATAATCCTTTTGGATGGTACTGATGTTTACCTACTTTACTTTGATAGGTTTACCTTTTGGAAAGCATAAAAACTTTCAAAAGTTTGATCGGACGACTGGAACGACACCACTCTTGCTTGAGGTTGAGGCTAGTGTCTCTTGATTTTGTTTCTCAAATACTATTAAGTTTGTGCTATAACTTTTCTATTGGTTACTTGTCAATTGCTGAATACTGATTTTTCTTTGTAGCATGTCTTCTTACTTATCATCTTCGTTTGGATGAACTGTTTTATTATCTTTGTTTTCTCTCTGTTCAAGTTAGCTAGAAGCATTATAAACGGACTATTTTCACAGTCAGCCTTCTTGGAGGAAAATATCAATGAAAAATGAGGAAATAATTTCTACAATTCCTGTCCACATTTTTAGTAATTATTTGCCACCACTGAACAGCAAATACAATTTTCGTCTTGCAATGTTATTTATCAGTAAAAAGCCATGGTAACCAAAACCTTTAGGATCACTATGATTCTATTTTTTTTCAAACATACGATTTCAGGAAAGACAAGTGGTTTGCAATTTCATGATTCTTTTTCCATATCTATCATTTGAAGAACCAGAAGGTGAGTATATATTGGAAGATTCCAAAATTTTAAGAAACCGCTTTGTTTTGTCAATCTCAATATTACTCTTCCACTGAGACAAAAAAAATGTATATTATACATACGTTATTCTCGGATTTATATTTATCCTCTGTGCCTTTACATTCCCTTTCTTTGAGATATGTTTTCCTAAATTGTACTTGCTCCGATGGAATAAATGTAAAGCATTTCTTAAATTAATATATATATATATATATAGATTTTCGATTTCAAGTCGATCTGATGTTTCTTACTACCAGTGCTCACATTAGTAACTATATTAACTATACCCAACAAATTAAGTTAGAGTCGACAAGCCCAACGAATCAAGCACGTTTTGATTCAATGATTAACTGAAAACCTGGTTTGAGCTTAACTGCATGTCTTCTAATTGGAGAAGTAGGTTTGAGTGGGAACGTTATGGTGTCTGCTATAAGTCTTTGAATGTCGCTTTGAGTTGTTGGCTTTTCTATTTGGATTCCTCGAACATGCATTTTGTCCTTTGCTGGCTTTTCTATTTGGAGAAGTAGGAATCTTTTTTCCGCATGGGAGAGTGCAGTAGCCATTAGGCTTTTGGTATTTGTTTTCATATGCAATACGAATTCCGGGTTTCGTTTTGTTATTTTGTTCGTTCAGGTTTTAAGCTTTTGTTATGGTGTTTTTAACGGGCTCATAGAGTCGCCACTCGCCAGTAGCAGTCGGTGTCCTCTACCGTGGATCCGAATTTCATAGAATTTTGATTGATTTCAGAAATCCTAAAACTAAACACGAATAGCGAAAGTTCCTACCTTCGAGGTTTTTACGTTGACATCTCTCTCTCTCTACTAGGCGTTTGTTCTAAAATATGGGGAGAGCTAAGAAAGGACCGAATTTTGCAGTTATGAAGAAAATCGTCACCTCTAAGGCCATCAAAAAGTAAGTTTTAGGGTTTTTCTCTTTCTAATTTCGCCTTTCTCTCCTATCGGCTTACTTAGGATTGTGGATTGTCAATTCATGGTGCTTTGTTTTGCAGTTATAAAGAAGAGGTTCTAAACCCTAATAAAAGGGACTTATCCATCCAAGGAAAAGCTACCAAGAAATGTGTATGCTTTTTAAACTTACTGTACTGAAGGTAGGTTTTATGTATATATTCAAACTCCTGTCTGGATGATTGATTTTTAAATTCTTTTGTTGATTAAAGGCCAAACCTTCCGTCTGCTCTTTTCTTCAAATACAACACTGTGTTGGGGCCGCCTTATCGGGTTCTTGTTGATACCAACTTCATTAATTTCTCTATCCAGAACAAAGTGAGTGTCCCTTTTATGTCATCTGCTTGATTTTGCAAAATTGCACTTGTGGCTTCTTCTGCCGGCTTTAGGAGTGAAATTTAAGAGGGATATGCTCTATTTTTTAGTGAAGTTTTTGGTGTGTGAATTATGTCTGGACTCAGATACTTGGCACAAGTTGTTTTTTAGTAAAGTTTGTGAAAATTTAAGATGTAATGCACGACCTTAACTCATAAGTCACATTGGCAGTATAGAAGACTTGGAGGATGGAGGTTTAGCCCCGAGATTGAATACAGTAGAATGTTTTACATAGTGAAGCTTCAGTCAGGGTCTTTACCCATAGCTTTGATGCCTTTATTGTGACAATGTTGACTTCCTTTAGAAATTCTGTTTACGTGTTCCTTGGAATATCTTATACTTTGATCCTTAATACTTATGGATGAAAATTTTGTCATTGTGCTGTTGTGTGGTTAGATGGTTATTGTCCCTCATCATAGCTTTGTAGTCACCATAAATGTGTTTCTTCCGAAGCATTTATCTAACATTTACTTCTGGTTGGTATTCACTTCAGTGTGTTCTTTTGAACGACTTTCATTATTTTTGAATTTTTCTGCAACTAATGTGACTTCTTGCGTATTTGGCAGCTGGATTTGGAGAAGGGAATGATGGACTGCTTGTACGCAAAATGTAAGCAAATGCTTTCATATCTTTTCACTCCTTTTTTAAAAAATACTTTTTTAGTTTTTTTAAATTTTTTTTTTTTTTTTTTTGTAGTTATTAGAGACTATGTCACTGCATGATAGAAGTGAATGAAACCATGCTTGAGTGAAAGACAATTAAAGTGAGTGTACTTCCATAATCGAAACCCTCAGGACGATTGTGTTTTGATTTTTTTGCTTTGTTGCTATACGTACTTATGTTGATTCTACTTTTATATTTCAAGATACTCCTTTTATCATGGATTGTGCGATGGATGAGCTTGAAAAGTTGGGTTAGAAATATCGTGTGGCTTTGAGGTTTGTACATATCATTGATCTTGAGGCTTGTATGGTGTTACTGTCTGTGTTTATTCGTGCAATCGGCACCAACTTGATGGATCTCTTCATATGGCAATTCTGATTGTATGCATTTTATTATTTATTAAATTTCAGGATCGCTAAGGATCCCAGATTTGAAAGATTACCGTGTACTCACAAGGGGACATATGCTGATGATTGTCTTGTTGAGAGAGTTACACAGGTTTGAAACAGATCTACTTTTATGGATAGGACATGCACTGTTACCATGCGTTAAGCAAGTATACTTTGTCTAAATTGCTTGATACTAATTGTCACGTTGTTTATTCTCTGTAAGCTGTGGAAAGCCTCTTGTTTCTCTTTTGAAGGAACTAGAGATCCTTAGCTACTCATAAATTGATGGTATTACCTTTTATACTTCGGGGATGTACTCCTCTTTCAACCAACTGAAGTTTATGGAACGGTTAAGACTCTAATTGACTCATCCAAAAAGAAAATACGTAGACTTAAGAGTTAAGACTTTGCACAGATGCCGTGATCTGCAAGTGTGGAAGCATAATAATTGAGTAATTGATACTACTTATGTAATGGGTAATTTTTAGCGTACCTTTTTTAATGTTCTTGACTCCTATCCTGCTGATTTTGAAGGAGTGGCCTCTACTCTGGTATTTGCTTTTAGCAATCTCCAGTCTCTTGAAGGTGTCTTCACATTTCATTAGGGCCAAGTTTTATCCGAATGATGGTGTTTTTGCGGAAGTAATCGAGTTTACTGATAAAAAGCTACGTGGTACAGTCATCATGCAATGCAAAAAGAAAAGTAGGCTAGTGAACTGGATCAAGCAGATAATCTTCTTAGATTTTTCCTTTCCCCACAATTACAAGTCCAATCTTGGCTACTCAACTAATTGGGGACAAGAATCACAGGCATATCAACATACTAGCTTTCCATCATATGAATACATTAAACTATTGGTAAATAAAGGATCATAACAGCAGATCTGTCAGTTTCTATTGATGTCCCCATGTCAGTATTTGTTTTTCCCCTTCCAAAAATGCTGCAATCCTGCTGTAAGGGCCTTCTTCCATTTTGTGATTTGGTAGTGTCTAGAAGCTGCCTTATTCATTAGAACCATCCAGAATATCCTGCTAGTGTGAGAACATTGTGTGGGACCTTGTAGTAAGGAACTCGCTTGCTGTATACCTGGTTGAGCATGGATTGGAGAATAATGAATGTTCGTAGCTTTCTCCCATTTGATACACAAGAATATACTGATACGACTAGAGTGGTGAAACCTATTTCTCATGTGTATTCTAGGAGGTTGTTACTTGAGTTGGCTTGGGAATAATCCAGCTGGGTAGGGTAGTATGTTTTTTGTATGTAAATAGTTGGTGAGGGCTTGTTCATAAATAAGGAAGGATTATTAATTTCAATAAAGTGCTTGCTGATGTGGCAAGAGCACTAGAATAAACCAGCAGCAGCAAGTGTATTTGCTGAGGTAGCAAGCTGAGTTAACTTTGATCCATATAAATACAAAGAAGTTTGTTAGGAAGGGCATCTGGATTCTTCTCCAACGAGTCAGGCAGTTTGTTTCTGAGTTGCTAACTCAGGTTCCAAGCTTGAAGCTCAAGTGAGTTCCATTTTACTGCTCCTACGTTTTCTTAATTGAACCTACTAAAGTTTTAGATCTATCATGCATACTCTAAAGGCAACCCTCTGAAACTAGTCATTTGTATGCTGTGTTACAGCCCAAACCACCTATTTTAAAGCTTAAGTTAGTTGACAAATATGGTTATTGTATTTTACATTAAAACAATCCCCCACACATGGGCCAAGTTACCAGGAGAGGTTCATCTACTAAATTAATCAAAGAGGGAATTAAATGACTATTTATGGACTTGAACCCTTGACACATGGCTCTAATTCAATAGTTAGTAGTCGGATCTGCTATAGGGAGCTTTTGTATCGTAGAAGTTAATTACCCTAGCTTTTGGCGATCACGGAGTCACCAGCCTCATGGACTAAATTCACTCACAAAGTCGCTCCATCAATTTGTGTTGTGTAATTTGGAGATGGTGATCTCCCATTGAGTAAAGGGAAATCTTGGGACTTGGGCAGATGCTTCTGGTGCATCCAAGAATCTAAACTTAAGTTGGCTCCTAGGTGGTGCTTCTTAGGTTTTTTAAATAGAGTTACTCATAGTTGGTTACATCCTGTTAATATGGATTAAGATTGATTGGAGCTCTAATACAATGAAGAAATATAATTTAGAATTTTATTTTATTTTATTTTAAATGATATAAAAATTTATAGATAAAATTACCTGTTTATAGATGGTTTATATATGGTTGATAATAACAATTATTACTGCATCAACCTTAACTCCCTTACAGTATTAATTCTATTAACCTAACAACAGTAATTATTATCTCTTTAAACACCCCCCACCCACCAAAAGAAAAAAAAAGAAAAAACCTCACTGAAGATTGACTAAATTTTCTAGACTTATAAATCGAATTATTTTCACGATACTGATTGTGGCAATTCTTTCTATTGGCATATTATCCATGGTTGCATGAACTTTGTATCACAATCATTTTGAGGAGGATGTATATTGTTGACTTGGTCTGTTGGAACAACAATGTAAAATTCAATTTGAGTCAGCTTTGGAAATATATGCCAGCAGTATTTGGGAGCTTGTTTCTGTTTTGCATTCTGAGTGCTCTTACATAACCGAAACGTGCATTAATTGCTTTGTTTTGACAGCATAAGTGCTGTATTGTAGCTACATGTGATCGGGACGTGAAGCGAAGGATAAGGAAGGTATGATTGTTGAGTAATGTTTCAAGTGTTTGTTTCTCCGTTAGCAATCTTCATTAACTATAGGGTATTGAAAAGTGTATTGGGCTCTTACATATGTGATCTTGCACTGCAGATTCCTGGTGTACCAATCATTTATATTAAGCAGCACAAATATTCGATCGAGAGATTGCCTGGGTGGAGGTAGGTTTTTGTTCTTTCAAGCTTACTAACAATCACCATATAGAGGGAAAATTAAAGAAAGTATGTGAGATTTAAACTAATCTGGACTCTGCTTGCTAAGTCACCGCATGGTTGCCTGTTAATCAGAAAGCCACAATGAATTTACATATTTCCTTCGATAAAACGAGAAAGCAAGTAAAATTTGTGCCGAGTAAACACCTTCAGTTTCTTCACAATTCAATGTTTTGCTCTCGTTTGTCTATTTTCCCTGAAAGATCAATTTACTTTGTTGCAGCTCCTAGAATTTAAGGGTGGAAGATTTTCTGCTGCCTGTGTTAAGCTATCATATCATAGTTTGTTGCTTCAGTCGAATTGGTAGTTAGTTTTTCACCGGAACTCTGATGACGCAAGCCACTATTATACATAGTTTTAGAATTTTAAACTGACTTTAATAAATCCCTGGCCATCAAAGGCTGCAACAAAAGGGGTCCTAATCTAATCACGATTTTGGTCCCAAAAAAATAAAAAAAGAAGGGAAGTAATGTTGCAATATCAACTTCCCAAACAATAAAATAAATCTCAAGTACTATATTTAAGTTTTGGATTGTTATTTCTGTTTGTTGAATATTATGTGCCCAAAAAAAAAAAAAAAAAGAAATTGAAATAAATGGATGGACCAAGACTCGAGAGGGGAACTATTGGCCCGCAACCCCGTAGAAATTAGAAAATGCAAATACGGTTGATTAGTCATCTGAGTTTATGGTGCAACAGCTGCGGGAGAATCAATATTAAATTTATGTAGGTAAAAATAAATTCTCCAATGGGATGTGTATTGTTTAATCGCTTATGTATCATTTTCCCTTAATATCCTCGCAAAACCAAAGATCTATTCTCTTTGAATTTTTGTGGTGCCTTTTCTCCTTCCATTGAATTTAGAAAGTTTATTCTTTATTTCTTTAGTTGGTGTAAAAAAGGAGCTAGACAAAGTTGTAGGGAGTTGCATCCAGTAAAACTAGAGGGTGGATAACCGCAACGCGGACTTCAAATTTCTTGAATCAATTGAGGAAAAAAAAAAAAAAGTTGGAATAGGATGGAGATAAGAATTGTTGCCAAATAAATTGGAATGAAGTTGAAGGAAGTAGAGAAATGGAGATGGAAGCGGGTTTCAAGTAAAAGTCAGATGAAGGAATATAATAAACAAAGTTTTCTATTGGTGCAATACAACACTAAAAGCCTTGACTATGTATTATCCTTGTTTGGAGGATGAAGGTTGGTATTTTGCAGGGCCGGGCGATTTGTGTTAGTGGATCATATATGTATTCCTATTTTGTGTTAAATTTGTATTTATATCTAAACATGTGAAATTGAATAGAGATTATAAATAATTAAATTATAATATAATCGAACTTATTTATTTTATAATCACATTTTCATGTCATGCGTTGCGTTAGATATCATATTCTCTTTATAATTATGTTCATAATTGTATTGTACTCATATTCGTATTATTGTATTTATCAACCATCGCCGGCCTTAATATTTTGAGCATCTAATAACCACTGACCCTTAAACTAGATTAGAATGAACACGGTGGTTGACTAATAAACAATTGTACCAAATTTATGGGTAGTGTAAAGGGATTTCTTCAGCTTAAGAAGAAGACAAATAATACGAATAGATTACGGTTCTAATACTTTTTATAATCTTTATTCCTTAGTATAGCACCTTTAAAATTTAATAAACTTTTATAAGTGTCTTTCCCTTTTCACCATGTGTGTTTTCACCTCCTAGTTACTCTTATATTCGACATTTGGCCAATAGTACTATCACATGGGGTTTAATAGAAGTTTCAATTTTATTTTTAACCCTAATCTTTTCTTGACATTTAATTAAATTTATTTTTCTAAAATACTTAAATCAAAATTGATAGCTAGAATAGGATAATTTAATGCAGTTTATGCCTTATATTATCCTTTTTCTGAAAGTCCATGAGGTTTTAACACAACTTACATAACTACGTGCACTTATTATTACCATGTATTATTTATGTATCTAATTTTACTATAAAGGTTAGATTAGTCTTTTCACATGTTAGAGTTCCAAATCCTTCTTGTATGTATGTATATATACTCTTGTGTACATGGTACTTCTTTGTATCAATAAAAAACATACATTTTACACAAATACTTTACATGTGTACATGGTATCAAATTGCCAAAAACCCCAATTTTTTTTTTTTTTGATTTACTTGTTGTTGTAATACAATCAAATCGATTCTTTTGTCCATCTTCTCTAGCAAGCCTTGTTAACCTGTCTTCTCATCAATGTTGACTACGATGGACAACACTAACTTCAACATTACTATATTCAATTCCACTACCAACCCACCTTGATCGTCTTATCTAGCCTCGATGGTATCTTCCCTTTCCTTCCTTCCCATTGCTTCCTCTCTCATTCAACCACACAATCAACACATCTCCATTCTATCCCACTTTCTCCTTCTGTCGACACCTTTTCTCATTAAACCTGTTTCTTACGTTATCACCTTATTCCATTTAACTCACCAACCCTTACTACCTCCCCCAACCCAAGGTCATCACCTCTTTCTCTCTCTTTTTCTATCTTTGTCTCTTTGTTTCACCTCTCATCATTCTAACCCCTTTATGTTCGACCCAACCCAACTCCATTCCACTTTGTCTCATCATTAGCTAATGTCATCTATACAAACAACTCACTCTTCCTTATCGTCATTATCCATTACTCTCATAATTGATCTTATCCTTACTACATTCATGCCTTAAAATATCTCCAATGTATCTAACCTTAATACATTATCTACATTACCTACAAGCGTAACTATTTTTGTATCAATTAAACTCTTGATTCACAACTACTAAGTGCGTGTTTCACGGGTGGATTCTATTGCTCGACCCCGTACGGCACTTAGGGTTCTTGACCTCACTGAGGAAGGCTAAGTCAGCCTGTAACATACTCACAAAGTTAGAGAGAGAAAGTAGAGAGAGAAACTTTAAAAGTATACTGTATTCACTCAAATAACTTGTATGTTACATCTGAGGGGAATACCCCTATATATACAGAAAGCCTTTACAATCTAATGGTTAAAATCAATTCGATCTAATGATTACAATTGACTCCCAATTACTACATTCACCTACCCCACCTACTATTATACAAGATTCTGGATTTCTCTGGAACCTTCTAGAGCTTTTCATCATCTAGAAACTTTTAGTGGGCTTGGGTTTTCGTCTTTGGGCTTTAAGAACGTCCTAAGAATGACCCATTTTGGAAGGTCCGTAACATTCTCCCCCGCTTAATCCGGCGACGCCCTCATTGCTCTTTCATTGTGGAACTGTCGAATCTTGTCTTTAAATTGCCACAGTGCTTCAGCTGGTTCCCAACTGGCCGCACTCTCTGGTCTTCCCTTCCACATTACCATATACTCATGTCTGGAAGTTTGTCCACGTCTCCTCAAATGTCTATCAGCTATGGTCCCTTCCACTTCCTTATCAAATGAATCTCGTACTCCTATTGGGGCCCTTTGTGATATAGCTTTTATAAGGTCTTCTTCATCTTTGTGGAATGGTTTTAGCATGCTCACATGGAAAACCGGGTGGAATTTCAGTTTGCGTTCCAATTTATAAGATACTCGCCCCACTCGTTTCACAATTGGGAATGGACCCTCGTAGTGCCTCATTAGACCTTTATGTAGTTATCTCTTCGTACATTGTATCAAATGTAACTTAACAAGCACTTGGTCACCTACCTGATATTCCATCGATCTCCACTTCTTGTCTACAATCTTCTTAATTCTCTTGATAGCTCGGTCTAAGTATGTCAGAGCTAAGTCGTGATTTTCTTGCCATTCCCTTGCGAATTTATATGCAGGAGGGTTGGACCCTGTATATCCTATTGCCACTGTGTGAGGAGTTAAGGGTTGCCCTCCCAGGACGATCTCGAAAGGACTCTGTTCGATAGACTCATTCTTCTGTAGGTTAAATGAGAATTGCGCCACATCTAACAACTTGGTCCAATTGTGTTGGTTAGCTCCTACAAAATGCCTTACGTATAATTCCACTAAAGCATTTACTCGCTCCGTCTGACCATCTGTCTAGCGATGCAAATTAGTTGAAAAGTTAAACTCGGATCCTAGTTGTTTGAACAGTTCTATCCAAAATTTCCCTGTAAATTGCCCATCTCGATCACTCACAATGTTTCTTGGCCAGCCCCAATACTTTACTAAATGTTTTAAGAACAATCGGGCAGCTTCATCTGCTGGGTACTCCTTTGTTGTTGGGACAAAAGTCGCGTATTTTGAGAACCTGTCTACCACAACCCTGATTGTACCATACCCTTCCGATCAAGGTAAACTTACAATGAAGTAAATGGAAACACTTTCCCATGGTCGTTCAGGAATGGGAAGAGGCTCTAGTAGTCCCGGAGTTGCCTTATGTTCAACTTTGTCTTGTTGGCACACGAGACAAGTTCGGACATAAATTTCAATATCTTCTCTCATGTGTGGTCAAAAATACTTTTCTTCCACTAAAGCTTGGGTACGGTGCATTCCTGAATGACCAGCCCATTTAAAATCATGACACTCTCTAAGTATCTCTCTTCTTAGATTCAAGGATCGGGGCACATAAATTCGTTGTCCCTTTGTATATATTAGTCTATTCTCTTGCCAAAATCTCCTTGTCTTCCCTTCTTGACATTGGATTAATAGAGCTTTAGCTTACTTATCACTCTCCATCGCCTCTTGAATTCTATCAATGAGGTTGCTTTCAGGTCTGCTGATGGCTGCCAACTCAACCCTTCGGCTCAAAGCATCCGCCACAACATTAGTCTTACCTGACTTATGTTCAAGGTCAAAATTAAATTTTGCCAAGAAAACCCGCCATCAGGCTTGCTTAGGAGAGAGCTTCTTTTGAGTCTGAAAATAGCTGATGGCCATATTGTCAGTCTTAACCACAAACTTCTTTCCTAACAAGTAGTGTCTCCATACCCGAAGACAGTGTACTATCGCCGTCATCTCCTTTTCATGCACTGGATATCGCTTCTCTGTGTCGTTCAACTTTCGGCTCTCAAATGCTACAGGGTGTCCTTCCTACATTAAAACCCCTCCAATAGCAAAATCACTAGCATCAGTACATACCTCAAAGGGTTTGCTAAAGTTGGGAAGGAGAAGGACCGGCTCCTTAGTGATTGCCATTTTCAAGGTCTCGAGTGCCCGTTATCTCTCTGTACTCCAAACCCAAGAGGTATCCTTTTTGAGTAAGTCTGTCAATGGGCTTGCTATCTTTAAATAGCCCTTAATGAATCTTCTATAGTAATTTACTAAGCCAAGGAAGGATCTTAGCTCAGTAGGCTTGGTGGGTTCCTTCCAATCCCAGATGGCCTGCACCTTTCCTTCGTCCATTTTAATCTTTCCTCTCCCCACTATGTGACCAAGGAACGTCACCTCTTCTTGTGCAAAAGCACATTTCTCTATTTTCAGATATAGATCATTCCTCCTCAAAGCTAAGAATACTGAGCGAAGGTGCTCTATATGTTCCTCCAACGTCTTACTATAAATCATAATGTCATCCAAGTACACTACTATAAATTGATCAAGAAAGGGGGCTAAAATATGATTCATAAGTGTACAGAAAGTAGCCGGGGCATTGGTAAGGCTGAACGACATAACTAGGAATTCAAAAGCACCATACCTTGTAACACAAGTGGTCTTGGGTTCATCTCCTTCTGCAATCCTCACTTGGTGATATCCCGAACGTAAATCCAATTTGGAGAAGTATCTAGCTTCTCCTAACCTGTCAAATAGATTTGATACCAGTGGAATGGGATACTTATTCTTTATCGCGACCTTATTTAAGGCTCGATAATCAATACACATTCGGAGTGATCCATCTTGTTTCTTCTGAAAAAGTATGGCAGCTCCAAAAGGTGCCTTTGAAGGCCTAATGAAACCTGCTTCTAGTAATTCCTTCAATTGTCGCCTCAACTCTTCTAATTATGGAGGTGACATCCTATATGGGACGGCGGCGAGTGACCTGGTTCTGGGTTCCAATTCTATCACATGGTCTACCTCTCTTCTTGGTGGTAACTTCTTAGGCAATATTGGCTGCATTATATCCTTAAATTCTTTCAATATTTCCCCCACTTGAGGTGGAACACTTTCTTGACCACTAGTCTCTTCCCTAACTTTTAAGGCAGCTAAGTAAGTGACTTCATTCTTCTTGAGTCCCTTTTCCAATTACATAGCCGATAGGAATTTGATGGCTTGGCTTACCTTTCTTACGATAGGTGCATACATTGCGAGTTGTGATCAAGTACACAAATGCAGTTAGCTCGCAGTATGATAAGTGCATCAATGCGATCTAAGAAATCCATCCCAATCACAAACTCAAAATCATCCATTGGCACTACTTCAACTGTTTCCTTTCCCTGGCAACCCCCAATATGGAGCTCTATTCCCCTGGCTACTCCAATGGTGGGAACTTCTTTTGAGTTAACTATTTTGAGTCATGTTTTGGTCTCCTCCACTTTTAACCCCAACTCCTTTGCTGCCATATTAGAAATGAAAAGATGAGATGCTCCTGTGTCTACGAGGACATTAAGTTTTCTTACTTGCTACCGATACTTCGGTATGCATCAATCATTTTCTTTCATCAACTTGAGACTTCATAGCATTGAGTAGACGAACTAACCTTAATTGGGCCTCATCCCCATCATCTGAGCTTTCACCTGCTACTAGTGCCGCCAATCTCTCTTTCTTCGGACACTTCCTGGCATAATGGGGTCCATTACAGAAATAATATTTCAATTCACGGGGCTTCCATCTTTCCCCGTCTCTGCCTTTACGAGTTCTTCTTCTGCTCTAATTTTTCCTTTGGAAGAACTCCCACTCTTCTCCCTTTCAACTCCCCCTTTCCATCTCGCCCCTGTGATTTTAGGATTAGTTTTCCGAAATTCCATTAGGCCTTCAGCAACTGCTATAGCCTTGGAAATGTCTTCCACTCCCCTTTGCTCTAGCTCTAATTTAGCCCAATGCTTTAAGCTATCCACAAACATTACCAAAGCATCTTCTTGGTTGAGGTCTGAGATCTCCAACATCAACTATGAAAATTCCTTTACATATTGCTTTATGTCACCCTTATGGGTTAGGTGACGCAATTTCATCTTTGCTTCCTTAGCAGCATTTTAGGGGGAGAATTGACCCTTCAACTCTTGTGCAAAGCTATCTCATGTGTTGATATTAGCCGCCTTCCTGCGCCACCATACCATAGTGGAGTCTTTCAGATACATGGCAGCAGTACGTACCTTTCCAGCATCATCTAAGATTCCCATAGCATTAAAGTATTGTTCCACTCCCCATAAGAAGTTGTCTACTTCTCGAGTAGACCGCATTCCGTTAAAGTGCTCTGGCTTTGGAATATCAACCTTATGGCCGGTCTGTAGGGTCATTCCATTTGCAACAGCCATTCGGCAAGCCGTCAATTACGTCTTGAGATCTTCAATCTCTTGACGCATGGCTACTACCGCTGTATCAATCTTAGCTTCATAAGCTTCTTCCATAGTTTCTAAGGCCATGACTCGGGCTTGGAGAGCATCTTCCTTCTCTTTAATAACATTTCCATATTGCCTAAGCTCTTCTACAGCCCAATTTAGTGCTTCTTGCAATTTGCCTCTGAGTTCTTCCTCCATTTCCTCAAGACTGCCTTGAGACTCATCAAATTGCTCCTTGGCCTTAGCAATACTCAACTCTGCCTTATCCATCCTATTAAGGAGAGAGTTCAGTAAGTCCCGAGACCTAGCCCTTTGCCTGGTAACACGATGATCATGGTCAGCCAACTCATCAACCATTGAAGTGTTGTTGTCTCCTCTAGATGACATTTTCTCCACAAGTAATTTCTTTTTTTTTTTTTTTTTCAGGCTTTGATACCACTTGTCACGGGTGGATTCTATTGCTCGACCTCGTACGGCACTTAGGGTTCTTGACCTCACTAAGGAAGGCTAAGTCAGCCTGTAACATACTCACAAAGTTAGAGAGAGAAAGTAGAGAGAGAAACTTTAAAAGTATACTGTATTCACTCAAATAATTTGTGTGTTACATCTAAGGGGAATACCCCTATGTATATAGAAAGCCTTTACAATCTAATAGTTAAGATCAATTCGATCTAATGGTTACAATTGACTCCTAACTGTTACATTCACCTACCTCACCTACTACTATACAAGATTCTAGACTTCTCTGGAACCTTCTAAAGCTTTTCATCATCTAGGAGCTTTTAGTGGACTTGACCTTTCGTCTTTGGACTTTAAGAACCTCCTCAGAATAACCCATTTTAGGAGGTCCATAACACGTGCGCGTTTAGCTTATGATATCATTCCTCATATTGATGGATTTGTATCGATATGTCAATGGTACTATCGTTGCTCCTACTTGTGAAACTTTTACTTCCCTTAAAGGACCTTCCAAACCTAGTCCTGTATATTTGTAATAGCTTTGTATTGATAGCTTGGTGCAAGCCTCCCTTTTCGTGATCATTTTCAATGAAATTTTATTAGAGGTACATGACATTATAGCTACTTATGACATCTGGTTTACTTTTCATCAATAATTCCTAAAAAACTCCATGGCTAGGGAAATGGAATTAAAGTAGCGACTCCATTCCCTCCACTTCAATTAGTCATCTGTTGTTGACTATCTATGTAAGCTCAAGTCCATAGTTGATTTACTTGCTTTATTGGACAACTTCTAAGTGCAACCGATCTCATTAATCATACTTTTTGAGGTTTACTGTGCAATTATGATGCGCTTGTCACCAGTTGTACTCACTCTCCTATACTTCTCACTTTTGAGGAAGTAGGGGCCAAACTTATTAGTCATGAACAATTGATTAAACAATACGACACTAATGACGCTGTTGTTTCCATTCCTACCCCACTTTAAACTTAAACTACATCCTCTAATTATCTTCCTTGACTATGACTCTCTTTGTACCTTTGGCTGTCCTTACTATCTATAAGCCCCACAACTAGTTACTGAGGGTTTTGATTAGCTAAAAGATTTAATAAAGCCTAAATTATAAAGTAAAGTTAAAAATATTAATAAAAATGATCTCGTACGTTTGAATTTATGAAAATAAGTAATAAAATAAAAGAATATAAAATTTCTAAATTTTAAATATATTACTCATTAATTATCGGAAATATATAAAATACATTTCAATAACTAATAAATCGTTAAAGATAAATTATATGTATACTAAAAATCATAGAATGACCTAAATAATATTTATTATACTATATATGAATTTATATGTAGGTAGAAATGTGCATAATTACTTAAAATACGTGAAATATGCTAAAATAATGCTAAATAATTAAAAAAATTCATAATCAATTAAAGAAAATTAGAAAAAATAAGGAATGATCCATTGGGTCGTGGCAGTTGGGGAAAAGAAGAAAAAAATTCAGCCAATTAAATTAAAACAACAAAAAAGGTAAATTGGAAAAGATAAAACAATTGTCTAATCAAATTAATATACAATAATTTCCTAATACCTCTATAAATACCCTAAATTTTTTAAAAGCTCATTTTGGATGTTTGGAATTGTAGAAAATTAGAGAGGGAAAATTGAGAGGAAATTAGGGTTTTACAAAAAACTACAAAAAAAACAAAAAAACAAAAACTGTGCAGTTGGGGCTTTTAAGGAGAATCTAGACTTAACAAGCAGTTGAGAGTGAACAGCCACCACTACCATATGGTAGTGGCAAGGCCCAGATGGTTCGACACACTCATGGCCATTGACGGTGGTTGGAGCCACCAGTTCTGATGAGTTCTGATTTCTACTCGATTTTTCTTAAATTGTTAAAATTATCAAAATTAGTTGGAAAATTATGAAACTTGTTATTACGGAATATTTTTGTATTTAGTTTTTAGGAAAAATATTATTTTGATGAAAATATGTCACTTGATATATAATTTTTAAGAAATCATGAAAAACCGAACATATTTCGGTTTACAATTAAATGACCTTAGGAGTATATTTTTTAGCCCAAAATTTTTGTGTAAACTACTTAGAGGTTATAGAATAGTGCTATGAAGTCATTTTTCAAAAATTAATTTTTAAAATTTTTAGATAATTTTAAGCCTTAAAATTATGCACAAAATGGGTAATTTAGGGTTAATTAAGTAATTAAATGGGTAATCATTAATTTGATGCACAATTATATGTTTTAGGATGTTGAAATCTAATGGAATATGCTATTTGTAGCATTTGGAGTATTAGATGTAATTATTAGGGTAATTATGCAGTAAATAAGTAATAGGGAAAAATAGTAAATTTTAAGTTAATTTTGTAAATTAGGGTAATTAGGTGTAAAATCTGATTCGTGATGAATTTAGACATTTTGAAATGTTAATTGATGTTGGGAAATGGTAACTAGAGTGATAGAAATATCGTATGTGTATTATATACATAATAAGTGATAATACATAATATACAATTATTGAAAATATAATAAATAGAAGATATTAGAATAAAAGTTGATATTATATAAATAATAAGAATATATAATAAATCTGATAAAAAACTTAAATTTAGGTAATTATACGAAAAATGTAAAAATTTCTCACATAAAAAATAAATTCGGTACACTAATAAGGATTTAAGTATATCGAGTAGAATAAAATATTGACTAGAGGTAATTATGGTATTTAGTATACTTGGAAATAATGTGATTAATTTCACATTTGGGTTGAAACGAGTTTTTAGGATTCGTGTATAAAATTGTATTTAGAAATTAAACTAGAACCTAATTTAAAAATCAATACAGAAACTGAATCAAAACCTAGCCTTAAACCGAGATTAATTGTAAAAAATTTGAGAACCTAGATAATTAGACATATTAAACCTTAAATAAAAAATAACAATAAGTGTTATAGAATGAAACAAACCTATAACAATTATATGAAAATTGAGACAATGTTAATATTATAGGAATCATTGGCGATGGATTGAATGAGTCCCACCTCAAGTGAGCAAGTAAAGAGTCGAGGTAAGTTGGAATTAATATGTTACTATATTTTGAAGACTCGAGATTATACTTGATTGTACTTGTTAGATAGTTGGCTGTGTATTTGTGTTTGATTATGAGTGATGCTCTGATTTTGTTATTGTTCTGGCTTGTATTATATGAAATGATCGATCACCCTAAATTGAACTTAATAAATATATGACTTGTAATCATAAATCGAATCTACATAGCAACCCATTAGAGGAAACCTAAGATTCTCTAGCCAAATACCGATTCCTTCGAAAGCGATAGCGCTAAATAGCATAATATGTCTCTTCTTCATCCTTAGTTAAACTAAGTGACAAGTGAAGAGGTCGTGACAAGGGTGAAGTCAATAGTTCGAAGGTAATCATGGAAAGAGCGGTATTTCTATTGTACAAGCTTGGGTTTGGTCATGAGCTATTGTATTAATGGCAACTCCTCAACCTAAATTAAAGAGGGCACAATTTCTTTAATCTCACAACGAACCGGATAATGTCGTGCGATAGCATTTACTTGAACATGCATTACACTTAATAATTTGGTCAATAATCTTGTTTGTGTTTATGGTATAGTTTTAAGTTTCCGTCTTATGATTGTCATATCTCTATAGCCGTTATTGTAGGTGTTAGTAATGAAGCGACCTATAATCACCTTACTGCTAGTAACTGTAGGATCTCGAGGAGTGAGGATGTAAACAGAAGACCGAATTTATTTTTTAGTTAGATTTATTTTAAAGCTTTTAACATTAGATTACAAATTACTCAATTAGATTGTGAATAGATTGCTAAATCTTGTAAATGCACTCAGATTAATTTAATGTGAATATTTATTTTTCTTAAATTCACAAGTAAACAATTTATTTAATTTATGAATTGTTCACTTCAAAGCAGATTAGTCGTGGACGCCTTGTGTAAATTAGATCTAAGATGGCGGCTGTATGGTCAATTTATATTTTAGAATGGTTTGTACGGTGGGACTGTTACAATTTTACCGTTTCGGAGCATGATACTATGCAAACATTACACTTCAATCTTTAAACAATCTTTCCCTTCATTTGACTCCTTGATCTTTATTGGTTATCTAACCTAATATAAATGTTATTTATGTTTGGGCCTTGTTTGTAGTTGTGTCTACATAAATTATCATGTTTAATTTCATGAAGTTGTCTTTCTATATACTGTCGTCTTTCTATACGCCATCCTTATTCCTTTTTCATACTCTCCAACATTCGTTATTTCTCTCCTCTATTGCATTCTCTTCCCTCAAACCAACTTTTTTGATAGGAATCAAGTCCCTAAACCGATGACTTGAAGCCGAGCTAGGAGCCTACTAAGCCTTACTCGAGAGTCTTAACTCAAGAACCAATTTGGGATGAAGATTTCTACATTATTTGAGGTCAGTTGCACTTTAACTAAGCTAAGTGTTTGATTTAATTTAGGCAAGGATAGTTATCAAACTAACTTGGGGAAATTCAGAAGACTAAGGAAGGTTGGATGACCTAACCTTGCTGTAGACCTCCTTATTGCCGAACCAGCCTAACATTGAGGAGAGCTATCTATCTACCTAACTTGATCTTGCTTAGGTCAGCTGATCTAACCTTCTTTTAACCCTTCCATTTTTGAGCTATTCACCCAGCTTGCCAAGTTACTTGAGATCTCGAGCATTAGTTTCAGCTAGGGATCAGCGGAACATTACCATATCTTCACTTTTGTTAGAGAATCTTATGCTTTGACACCACGTGTCCACTACACAGATTGTAAGGACAATTCTTTAACACCTATATTCCTTTTTTTTTTTTTTAATCATTTTTACCCCTTTAGCATGTATTGTAAGGTTTCTATTTTTGTTTAACTTTTTGCGTTTTCCCATTATGTTTTAACCTTATTGGCTAAGTATGTAAGGCTTTCATTTGTAATAAGCATACGATACCTTTAACTTATTGAATATAGAAATTCTTGAAGAATCACCATTTTACCTTTAACTCTCATCTACTCCTTTAGCAACAATACTAGTGAGTGATTCATGAGTCATATCGAATGCCAATTAAGTTGCATAGGATTTGTAAGTGTGCCATAACCTTCAAGTAGCTTGTGGGTTTTACTAGCTTCTTCATTTTGTTTGTCTTTCCATTCACCTCTGACACCTTTCATGTGTCTTTAATCCTAGGAGCATATCATTCTTGATCTTGCGCAATCTTTATTTCCATTTAGTCCTTGTGAACCCTTCCAACTTTCTTTAGACACTTCCCCTATTTGACCACCTAATGCCCCCTTACTACCAATTATATTGCACCCCTACCCATTATACATATCTACCATTATACTCACTCTCATAATACATTACACCAACACATAATATCTTCTTCCTCCACTATCGTATCCTCCCAATCTACCCTTTTTACTTCTTCCTCACCTCCTACTTCATCTACATATACCTAGATCTCTCCCACTAAATGGTCACACTCTATGCACGCTTACTTTTGATCTGGCATCGCAAAACCTAAAATTTTTCTCAACCTTCATACATATACAACCCCGATTAAACCTTACTATTGCATTAAAGCCCTTTCTGACCCCACCTAAGCCATCAAAACAACAATTAGGTTCTTGTTCCTCCTCAATCCCATTAGAATGTAGTCGGTAATACTTGGAAGTTTTGAATCAAATATAATGTTGTAGATCAAGTTGAGTGATATGAAGTCTGTTTTGTTGCATAAGGCTTCCCTCAACGAGAAGCCATTGGCTATGATGTAATATTTAGTCTTGTTTTCACTGTTACATGTGATCTCTTCGTGAGAAATCCACCAACTTGATGTTAAAAAGGCTTTTCTTCTGAACCATCTAAATGAAATAGTTTTCATGAAACAAATCCCTTAGGTTTGTAATTTATGCTATCTACATCATGTCTATTAGCTAAAGAAGTTTATTTATTGTTTTAAATTGGCACCTCATGCTTGGTATCATCGATTTAATACCTTCCTTTCTCCTATAGAGTATCATTAAAGTAATGCTGACTCATCTATATTCATCTTTTCTTAAGGGTCTAGCATTCTTGACCTTCTTCTTCATGTTGATGATAACATTCTCACTGGTGACAATCTTGGTATCATTGGTTTACTACCTTCCTTTCTCATATAAGGTATCACTAAAGTAAGGTAGACTCATTCGTGTTCATCTTCTCTTAATTGTCTAACATTCTTATTCTTCTCCTTTATGTTAATGGTATCATTCTTACTAATAACAATCTTTATCACATTAAATATCATATATTTCTTCTCTCTTGACAGTTTGCCGTAAAAGGTCTTAGAGATCTCTATTTTTTCTTAGGTATCAAGACTACTCACATACCTTAGGAAGTTCACTAAAGTTAGTCTCACTTCATCCATGACTTACTAAAACGACACCACATGTACTTGTCCAAAATGATTAAAACACCCATGTCCCCCCACATTGACCTTAGTGCTCGTAGTTTCACCTTACTTTCAAATCACATCACATACTAAGAGATTATTGAAGCTCTCTAGTACCTCATTATTACCATCCTAAATATCAACTTTGCGGTTAATTAATTGAGTCAGTACATGCATCTTCTAAATACTAACTACTCATGGACTGAAAACAAGTTCTTTGGTATTTGTGTACTATGTCTCTAGGCATTCCTATTGTTCACACATCCCTAACTACCTATGTTGATGTTGACTGGGCTAGTTGTCATAGTAGTCACTAATCTACTACGGGTTATACCATCTTCCTTGATTGCAAGCTCATTTCTTAGTACTCTAAGAAGCAAACTACAATCTTTAAAAGCTCTATAGAAGCTGAATAACAATTTGTTGCTTGTGCTATTGCTGAGTCTTATTGGATTTATCATCTAGCCTAGGAAATTTACATTCCCATATAACTCCTTGTCCTTCTGTGTTGTGATAACCTTAGTGTTGTTTACATGACTATAAATCCCATTTATCATAATTGCACCAATCACATTGACATTGATTACCATTTTGTAAGTAAAGAAATTGCGACAGGACAGATTTTCATTCAATATATTCCTACTCATTATAAGTGTAGAGACATTCTCACTAAGAATCTCTTTACTGGCACATTTGTTGATCATTGTTCCAATATTATGTTGACTTTAGCATCATGAGATTGCTGAGGTGTTTTATGATATATTCTTTATATATACATAATTTTACTATAAGGGGAAAGATTAATTCTTTCATGTGTTTAGATCAATACCCTTCTTATGTGTATGTATATATACTCTTGTATCTATAGTAATTCTTTGTGTCAATACAAAACATATTTCTACACAAATGCTTTACACGTATACGATTACGATGCTCGAAGGAAATGATATTTGCTTGTGACTTGTCTTTGGTTTGGTTGCCAACTAGGTTGAGCGTAACAAAAGTGATACTAAAAGACGCTGATGTATTAGTTATGCATATAAGCGATGGACATTGCATAAAGTAATCCGTTCGAATCGTGTAGGAAGTTAACGTCAAACTATCCTATTGCATGGATAATTTTATATAACATTCCATCACACCCAATATAAGTTTATCACCTATTCGCACCATTAACAACAAATCACCTTTTTGGACTTAGAGTTAAATATGCATCACTCAGTGTAATTATCCTTATTAATCAAAATGTAGATTTAGTTTATTATATTTTGTTTTATTTTATTTTATTTCAATGCGGAAATGATTAGGACTTCGACGGGTTAAAAAACTTTTTCCTTCATGCCCTTGTTTTATCCAATTCTCATATTTATCAACACAATAAAGCCAATAATTCACTCGCTTTCGGAGATCCTCACAGCTGGCAAATTGAAAGCATTTAAAAAAGGGGTGTTCCTTTGAAATTCAAACATCATTCTCTATTGGGTAATTGCAGATTTTAATTTTGTTTGCATGCTCTCGTCCACAATCTTTTCCTTTATATATATATATATATATATATTTTTTTTTTTTTTGTCAATTGATCTTTATATGATTTATATATGTTTACGAACTTGTATGATGAAACAATATATATATATATATATATATTAAAATGTATGTTTTTCTTTTTATTATACTTTGCATAAAGTGTTTGCACATTTGAAATAGAAAGCATGTGTCAAGTTAAACACTTGAAGTTGAACCTTTCATCAATTGTTTGAACTTCACTGTTTTATTTATAGATTTAGAATTTTATTCTATGATATCTTCATGACTTGTGGTTTTCAATAGATTATTGGTATTGTGTGTCGTGGCTTGTCATCGCATTATGCAACAAAGAGCCATACGGTAAGCTCTTTACTGTTTTATTGTTTTTTTAAGTTATTATCTTTTCGAATTGCTTATAATGTTAGATGATCAAGCAGGTAAGTTTGATAACAAGTGGTGCTTGTTCAAGGCAAATATTATTCATAATTCTTTTGCTTTGCTATCCATGTATGTGTTTATAATCGAATCATTAAATTTTTTATTTAAAATCTTGCATTGAAATTTTATTAATAAAACTTATAGTAATAGATCAGTATATACTATATATAGTGAAATATGAAAAGAATAACCAGATGTTTGTAAAAGTAGTTTGAGTCAAATTAAACCAAACTACATTCGAAGTAGTTTGGTTTAAACCTTGAACCATTAAAAGTGATTTGGTTAACTAATAATTAACACCAAATCTTTTAAATGCGGTTAGATTTGTTTTGGCCTTTAAATTAAATCGAATGAAACCATAAAAACCCTAGCATAGAGGATTTAAACAATTGTAAAAACATGTTTTTGTGATGAAACTTAACAATTTTATATATTTATTTTATAATTTTTAATTATTAAAAGGGTTCAATTCGTATATGAAACATGCTTATTGAACAGATCAAATTATGAATATAGGTTTACAAATACGATTAATAAAATGAGTCATTAACTAGAATCACTCCTTATTCTAGTTGAGTAGAAATGAAAGCACAAACGTACAAAAGCCATTTGTATGGAAGTCCAAAAGAAGAAATCCTTCTTATAATATCTTAGTACAAATAGTAATATCATATCTTTAAGATACGACATAGCAATAATATTTTGGTAATTTTTTGTATAAGATGCAGCATAGATATTTTACTAGCATCACATTTTGAAAATACAAGGTTAGTATAAATAACCAAAATAATGTATTTGTACCTATAGTCACAATACACAAAAGTTAATGTCACATTTTAGTACAAATAGTAATATCGTATTTTCAAGATACAATACGACATTGCAATAGTATTTTAATAATTTCGTATATAATTTGTAATTATGTAATTTACTTCTTAAAGTCAGTAAACATGTATTGTACCCTCATATCGAATGTTGTCAATAGAAAACCGAAACCATGACAAATGTAACACTTCATAATTGAGACAAGACAACTCTATTAATATGTATATGCTAAGGCTTAAAAAAACTACTAATATCCACAAATACAATAAATAACCATAAAATATTTGTGAAGGAATTACATCTACACTTATTACAGCCTTAATGCAATCCACAACTAGCAATTTGAATAAAAACCTTCTAAGTAATTGTTGGTAAACTATATCAGACATAGGCTTCTACGTCCAAACCAACCTAATAAAAGCATAAGCCAAACCTAGAAGCCTATGGTCAACCTACTCAAAGCCCATATCCAGGTTCCCTAAAGCTTGTCCAACCTCATCATAGCCCTTAGGTTAAGCTACTAATATTATGAATAACCTTCTCAAAGTACGGATTGGGCTCCCAATAGCTCGGTCAAATTAGAAAAATTCACAATCAGTACTCTCTCAATTCAAGATGCTCTTCTTTATATCTAAAGTGTATCTCGAAAATATAGTCAAGTGTATATTTGAGATATGATATACTTTCCTTGAACAACTCAACGACTACACTTAAAAATATAAGGGGATACCTCTTAAAAAGGAGACTCGATCCTTAACCTCTCTCATTATATCACACGCTTTTTCTTCATACATACTCTAACTTAAGCATGGAGAGACCGCGTTAGAGCTACCTTTAGTGGCCCTTTGATAGCTCATATTTGCTCTTTTTGAAGGTTGCCTTCAACCTCAAACACATTCCTAATGTTGAACGTCAACATTTAGACGCTGCTTGTGGGAAACCACATCCATGATGATAAGAAAGCTGCAAAACAATACCTCTGCCATCGTGGTCAGTGCTATTGCAATTGTCTAATAGCAACAGTAGCCATTAATAAACTAATATTTTATCCGACTAATTATGGGTAAATCTTCTTCTTATATGTACTCCAATTGATTATCGACAAATCTTCTATATGTTTTTACTCCAGCCAATTATAGCCAAACCTTCTTCATATATTTACTCTAGCTGATTATGGCTAACTTTTCTCATGTATTTACTCTGGCCAATTATGCTCGAATCTTCTTCATATATTTACTCCGGCCGATTATGGCTAAATCTTCTCTATATATTTACTTCACCCAAATTATGATCAAATCTTCTCCACACAGACATACATACGTATATCCACCCAATTACAGAAAAATCTTCTCCATATCTTTCATCCGGCTAGTTATAGTAGGATCTTCTACATATCTTTTATCTAACCAATTACGATAAAATCTTCTTCATATATCTTACTTGGCTAATTATGGCAAGGTCACCTTAATATATTTTATCTAACCAATTATGGGAAGATCTTTTCTAAATGTTAACTCCGACCACAATTTGCTCCGGCCAACAAACTTCTTCCCTAAATCTCTTGCAACCTTGGCATGTGTATAAATATATATGTTGATATAATATATACAATAGAGCATATATAATATGTATAAATATATATATGTAAATTGCAAAAAATAAATAAATAAATAAATAAAAGATTAAAAAATCGGATTTATGCCTGCCGGTTTAGACCGGTCAGGGGACTTGAACCATCTAGACACACATCTTCCCTAGGTCTACTCAAGGGCAACCATTGTGGCTGTTCAAGCAGTGATTTCTTGTAACTTCTTAATTGCAATCGCTTTCCAGAAAAAAACTAAGAATTTAAGCTCTGAATATCTATCATGAGTTATGTATTAATGACCGTGTAAAATTTTCTAGAAATACGGTTTTGATTTAAACCGTAATCCAACATATGCCAAAGTAGTATTTTGTGGCTTGGAATAATTTTCTTATATGAGCCTTATGAGCTGTTTAGGAAAAGATAAACCGATACACACATGGACAATTGGGTTTGGTTTGGTTTGGTTTGGAGTGAACCATGCAAACCCAAGCTGCAACTATTCTAAAACCGTATCAAGTCCCTTAAGCTTTTAAATTTATAATATTTTCACAAAAGACTGTAGCATGGAGTTTGGGTAACTCTTTATTTTTTATGTGTGTGTGTTGCTTGCTTGCTTGCTTGCTTACAGTCTCAAACGATTAACAGGATCAAAGAACTTGTCATGATAATATTTTGTTTCACATGTTAGGAACGTTTGATTCGTTTAAAAAAAAAAAAAAACGAATTGAAAACCAAAGCGAAATGTACATACAGCTGGCAAATCAAAACTAAGGTTCATTGATTATGAATAAGATGAAGGAATATAGGTAGTATACAAGATATGTGTTCAATCTCCATCCCGAATATTGCCTCATCAGGGCTTAAATATATCGAAAATACTCTCACCATTCTGCATCTCCCTCCCTCCCTCCCAATGCAAAACAATTTCGCTTCTCCTTCCTCTTCTCACCTTCCCCAGGGAAAAAGATTAAACAAATGAAAAATAAAAACACTGAGCTATCTCCAACAATAAACATAAAAGGAATGGCAGGCAACTTCAGATGAGAGAAATTTATCCTCGAGGGAGGACCCCTTTTTTTTTCCCTTCCACTCCAGACAACTTGACACTGGAAACATGATGGCAACTATGGTTCTTGAGGACAAGATAATTGTTATGTCCCTGACTCGGGGGCTTTTAGCAACACTACCTTCTTTGAAAGTGCATATTACAATTATCAGAAGCCCACGAAAACCTTCGCATATCGGCAGATGCAAAATTTATGAAATAAACTCTTGGGTATAAACATTGTGACCTTGCTGTTGGAAATTTTATATTGCATTATATTATCTGAGGTTAGCCTCGGAAAAGAATGACCCATTATCGGGTTCTGTCCACATTTGGAGATGTTCCGCCGTCTGATTTCTTACCTCTATCAACAATTTGATTATCTTCTGATTTCCGTAGTGTATCGGGATTATTAGAACCATCTTCTGTTCCAGTTTGGTCATCATAGTTCTGAGATGGTTTGCCACTGTCTGATTCTGTACCTCTTCGCATACTTTGAAAGGACTGAACTTCTGAAGTCTTGCCCTTTTCTAAAATCTGACCTGAACTGCCGGTCTTGTCCATATGTTGGAGCTCATTAGCAATCTGGGTTCGCCGCTCCTTCAAAAAGTTCAACCGAGTTGTCAACTTCGTTAATGCTGAAGCTGTTGTGTTTGACCCCTATTGTGCTCGCAGGAAAAACACAATAGAAACAGATAATGAGAAGGCGACATTGATGATGATGGTTGAAAGTGATTATGGATGGACCATCACAAATGTGCTAAAGATCCCTTCAATTGTGATAAAAGGAAACTCCAAACCATGACTTTCCAGACAAAGCGAGACAAATAGCTATGACAATTATAGTAAAACCAGAACTTCTACATGCAGAGCATTTTACTGTGTAAAAATAATCCATCAGAAAGCATGGATGATGTGTAATGACAAGACAACTTTCCGTATTAGAAACTTGATCCTTTCCAGATATTACTTTTGATGCAATTATCAAAAGGAAATGAAAAACATAGATCAACAACTGCAAGAACAACCATTTATGTCTTAATTTGCTCTACTTTCATGACATCTCTTTTCATTCATGTAGAAATTTGGAAACTTCAGACTGGAGTTGGCATACCTCTCCCCTCAAAGTAGACCTCTTCGATGATGCATTAAGTCTTCCTGGAACTGGGTCTGCTGGAGGCAACCCAGAGTACCCGGATTTGCTGTTCGTTGAATCCAGATGATGACTTGAAGACTCAGTTTTGCTTAATGAAGATGTTGACTCTTGATGCCTCTCACTTGCATTTTCTGTTCCCTCCAGCTTAGAGTCCTGCAACAGGAGACATTCAACCATTTGGTCAAGGCAGCATTTAGTCAGTGGATTTGCCCCAGACATGCAAAGGAGCAGATAATCTCATCGCCCAGACATTGTCTAACTAAAGATATTGAATGGCCTATGCTAATTGAAGAAACTATGCATAACACCCAAGGCAAGATAAGTTTTATCCTCAGCAAACTGGAAACACAGTACTTGCTTTTCATCTCAGAATATGACATTGCGTTGAAGCCCTTGCTTTTGCATTGTATTCAATTGACAATCTTCTAATCCCTCCTCATTATCGCCTCTTCACAACGTTTTCCTACATTTATTTCGCTTTAGGCCCAAACAAGAGATATGCATCCACATAAATCCACCACAGCTAAGTCAATAAACCTGAATTTGCAAATGTAGCACGAAAGCATACTACCATTTTTCAGATGGAAAATATACCTTCAAATGGAAGAGGCAGTGGACCACAAAAGATTTAAAAAAGGGAGCAGTACAACAAGACATGATTGTGACAAAGATGAGAAGTGAAAGACTAGGCTTGCTAGCTATATATTAAGATAGTTTAGAGCAAAAGCATGTAGCAGGAATGAAAGGTACTGCCTTCGTAAGATTAGAATTAAACTGAGTCCGACCCATAACTTTTAGGCCATCTGATGTAGTTATCCTCTTTGTAAGTGATGTAAAATGGGCAAAGAAAAAAATAACCAAAAATCCATTTGACCTTAGCTTTAGCAATACTAATTTTAGAACCATGAAAAACTTCCCCTGATTGAACAAACTAATCCAAGAAAGAATGATTCTAAAAAACTAGGTAAGTAGCAAGATGAAAAAATCAAGACAAGTGGTTTTGGTTTGAATAGGTCTTTGTCCAGGCCGACAGTAGAATTTTCTTATGGAAGGAAGACGACAAAGCAGTTGATAAACCTAGATTAGAATTACGATTTTTTCTAAGATTTAATCTATCCTTTATGGTAATATTGTTAATTGTTAGAGGAGTCGTGAAAAGTGAATGATTTGGGAGTCTTAAGTCATCATCCAATATCATTAAGGGATAGGTTAAAGGGCATAAGAGCAATGCTAAACAAGTTAAAATATAAATGATCAAATCATGGATGAGAATAGAATATGTAACACATAAAATGTGCAGATATAACAAGATTATGATGTGGATGTCATATATTGGTATCTGGACATGTGAAAATTTACAACTAGAAAGAGATGACACAGACTTCATTCATAATAGAAGAGATATAAAAGGCTGCCTAAGAGAAGTTGTTGGAGATTTATAGGGACAATTTATTTGTGGATCTGCACAATCATGTAATTTATCTTGGAATTGCTCCTCTCAAATGGGATAAGGCACGTTTTGTTGTCCTTTCCAAAAAGTATAGTTGTTGATATGAAGATTAATTTTACTAACAGAAATAACCACATTATCCTGTCATCTTATTGCAAAAGCTAAGCTTATATTAAGTTTCCTTTTCACTCTACAACAATACTGAATATTTTTACATCAGCTTGAAGTACCATCTTACAATATATAAGTCAAGGATCAGCTTGAAGTACCATCTTACAATATATAAATCAAATACTTAATAATTCTAGCTAGGTTGAACCTATTTCACATCCATCCTCTGATGGAGTATTTTTTTACAAAAGACATGACATTTGTCTTAAGAGGAGCATAAAACTTCATTAATAGTGACAACAACAATTCCATTTCAATCTCTTGGAGTTCCAATCCACTTCAGCTGAGTACTCAACAATGTTCCTTATAATGGTTTCGAATAATTTATTAAAAAAAAAGAGAAAGAAAATGGATACAGATTCATTACTACCTTGCTGCTTGTTGACCTTTCAGCAATATGTAAATTAGCAGTACCTCTGTTATAGCTTTGTTGATTCATCCTTTAAATAGAGAAAGAAGATAATGGGTAAGTACAAAGACAGAAAAGATCATGAGATATCTCCTAATTTGTGCATCTAACCCAATGATTTGACCATATAATATGCAAGATAAAACTAAGCATCCAATTTTCATATGGTGACGCTCATATAGTTCCAGAAGCTACTTGATCATTTTCTACTCTAGAGAATTCCCAAAAAAAAAAAAAGAAGAAAGTAATGAGAACCCACAAATTGAGATGATTATCTTCACTTTTCTGTTTTTGATTGCCCAAGTCATCAAAAGGATGATTATTTTCCTCACGCTGTTTATTGAGCTGCACTCCAAGATCATCAACCTTCTGCTTCAAATTGGAGATGTCTGCCTTTGTGAGAGCCAGCTCTTCAAGGTCTTTCTTTGTCTTCAAGAAAGTTTCAAGAAGGATTAAACCCATATTCGGCAGCGCTAACTTTAGAAAAAGTTTTACTAACCTTTTCATCAATAGATGCTGGAATAGACACGGGACTTTGAGATACTGCAAGTCCTGCTTCCAGAGCTTTTTTAAGATCTCTTTGCTTTTGCAATTTGTCCTGCAGTCTCACAACCTGCAAGACATTCATTTCCATCAGTCAGAGATCACTGTAATAAATTTCTAACAAATATGATACAGGCTCAATACCTACTACCACCACTTAAAAAAGGAAAAACTTTTCTTTTTGTTGAAAAACAACCAGAATGGAGTTTTAATACTAGGCCTTTGAATAAGAACACAAAGGCTCTACTGGTAGACCATATCAAGATATACAAGTAGCCCTGTATCTTTTCAACTATAACAACCATCTTTGCAAATAACCGGTTATTGAATGAATTATCTTTACATAAAAACTGATTAGTAAAATCATCATGATAGCAAAACAGCAGTTCTCACATTCTCACATACATCCTCATTTTCTCTGCCACTTAGCCTGAAACTGGGATATGGATAGTTTTGCCCTCCCCAATGGTTAAATCCAGCAATCAAATCAAATTGATAAAGAATGGAAATAAATCTCAAGATAGAAATAAACAGCATAATAAGAAGCAAGACAGGCATGAGGCTTCTGTATTCTCTCTCTCTCTCTTTTTTTTTTTTTGAGCTAAAAGAAGGGGCACAGACATAACTAATCATCCAAAATAAGTAGCTGCTTTAACAGGTGGAGAAGATATAAGGAATAAATAAAAAAGTAACTTGGTGGTTCGTTCTGTAACATTTTCAGTTATATATGTGTGTGTGTGTGTATTTATATATATTATATATAAAATCCATTCCTGAATGACTTATAATAAGTAAAAGGACATTGGTATACGTGAGATAATTCGATTATCCAGATTAATAAGGAGTGTAAAGACATTTTCTTATAGACAAGATGCACCAGATTATGCTGCAAAACACCATATAGGAACATACTTCTTCCTGAAGAGCTAGACGACGTTCATGCAATGCTTTCTTCTCTCTTTCTAAATCTCCCTGTAGTACTGCGTTCTTTTTAGCCTAGCAAGGAAATAAAATCTTTTGTGAGTAAATTCAATGCGATCTTTTATGGAGTACCTGCTTAGGTGCATCACATGCTTTACCTCTTCAGCAACTTTGTCTTGCAGTTCATTTCTGGTGACCTCAAGCTTCTGGATTTCAACTCTACAAGGTTAAGGTTCATGCTTCAAGTCAATAGTTTCTATAGAAATGAAATCCTTCTAATACTGTATTATTGAATTCATGCTTATTAAATGACATGCATGCTCCTAAAATGGTATCCCCATATGATAAAACTTAAACAAACTCCAAGATTCCACGGTACTTCTCTTCCAATGTTTTTGAAAGGAAGTAAAAACAAAAATATCCATGCTCTACATTTACCATATCAAGATTGCATGTAGATCCTGCTCATTAAATATGCCCCACGCATACATAGAAAGAAAAGCATATTTGTCACGGGTAACTGAGGCGTTAACCAAGAATAAACAATGAAAAAGCATCAAAGGGACCAGCTTTCTGAACACATTACATGCCACTTATGAAGATATCACAGACAAAACATAAAACAAAAAGAAAGTTACATAACTGCTCTCCATTTCATCAAGTAAAGGCTATAATTCCCTTTTATCCTTTTTGTTTCCTCTCTTACCATTAAACTTAGCAATGTGTGTCTTTTTGTTTGGGTGTTAGGTAAAGAATCCAGCATGCAAAAAAGTGATAATTAGTTAAGACAGCAGGACCTCAGGAAATTATTTCGGTATCTTACTTACTCATCATCTATTCCGCAGTCAATAGATTCCATGGAGAGGTTCTTCTTTCCCTGGATTCATATGCACGAATAGAAATAGTAAGAAAGAAGTATTTACCTCTATCACATATAGAGCATAATAAAAACAAACGAAACGATCTTTGGTTCAAAACATAATTTCATTAATGTAAACTTCAGGGACCCAGCCACCATATTTTAAAGAATTCATGATCCTATTCACACCGCAAGCAGGATACTCACAGGTGTTCGTCCCCAAGCAGGGCGCCTAGCACTCTGGACAGTTCTGGTGGCTATAGTTGTAGCCTTTTTCATGCTAGAGGACTGACTATGGTCAAATGGTTCCTGAACCCTATTTGTTTCTGCAGAATGATCAGCTGATAATTCAGAAAAATCATTCTTCTGCTCCTGGAAACTGACACTTTCATCTTCTACAACATTGTCACTTTTCTCTGATCTGTCACTTTGAGAAAATAATTCCTCGGGTGTACGCAGTGATGGTCTTTCTTTTTCTCTTGAGTTAACAATTACTTCAGCGGAAGGGGAATGCATACCAGGATCGTCTGAAACCTGCACGTGAGAACATCAAGAACAAGAACTGAAACAATTAACATACTAAGAGGAAGCCAAGGTTAATTAATCGCCATGTAGATCTGATAACACAAAGATTTATAGCCCAATGGTCATTCAATACACCTTTTTCTTAGCCTTTACAGAGGGCTTCACGAGCACTAAGAAAATGAAGTGAATATCTTCTTTTTTTGTGGGCATTAAAATTTGCAATGTAATTTTTCTTTTCTTGCCTTTGAGTATGGGAAAAATAAAGGAATCAGGAGTCATATATCTATGTAATGGTGGGCCTAATAGAATAAAAGATAATAAGAGCTTGATTCAATTCGACATTGTTACATATGGTATCCACACATTTAGGAAAGACAGAGCACCAACCGATTCATCACATGGCCCTATGTCGCTACTACTGCTGTGGCTTTCACTCGATATTTTATCAGTTTCATTGGTTTCCGATTCAGATTCTTGGCTATCCTCACGTTCATCATCCTCGTATGATTCATCATCATCAGTTGCCTCCTCACTCTCACTTATGCTATCTTCTGCTTCAGAATATATATCAGCAGATAATGTAGCTTCCTGTAATTAGAGTACCACAGAGAAGGCATTTGTTAACTCAAAAGAAGGTCCAAGTTGCAGAAACATAGGCATATTAATTAAACCCAGAATCTTCTACAGAAGTTTAACCAGTTTCAGTATAAATGGCCTTTTATTAAGCACAAAAATTTCAGGCTCAAATTGTCACTTAATTAAGCCTTAGGTGATAATGCAAGTCCTAAAATGCATAGCATCATTATCACTAATTATTTAGGTGAAATCATTAGGATTAACTAAAATATCTGGCAAGAAGATCTAAGCTCCGTCAACCTCAGATTTCCCACTCTACTAGTCTGCAAATCTCACAGTTAGCTCCTTGTCATGCATCCAACTCCAAAATAAACTTTTTCTTCTTGAGATATATCCAGCATATATTGTTGCAAACCTTGAACTATTATTATATCCCAAAAAGAAAAAAAATGAAGGACAGACTAAAATCTTGAAAATCAATTACAGCAGAAGTAAAGGTCACAAAATTATATGGAAACTTCATATTACGTAAGCAGCATAACTATGTTGATGCTTGCCAAAAGAGCTACTTTGAGTGCATCATATGAGACACTTGTCTCCTGAAGGCATCCATTAACAATAAGGCAAAGCAGGAGCTACAACTGCAGACTCTTTCAAGGTACTTGGGAATAGATCAAACAGGAGATTCCATCGATCAGAGAGTATATGGAAACAGAAAAATGAAAGAAAATGGTTACCTAATGCCTTCCCCTACAATTTGTCTTCATGAAGGCTCTAGGAATATTGTATAATAAATATAAAACCCCACGTTATCTATTGACTTAAATTTTTAGCTGGTTAATTTGTGTATATAAATTTAACTTGAAAATAACAAGGAAGAAACAACACCAATACTTATATGTTAAAGCTTTTAATTTAGTTGGCTATAAATTTACATTCAATATGGCATTAGAGTAGAAGGTCATTAGTTCAAACTCACACTACCTTTTCACCCCTTAGTGTTTCACTGGATAAACTTCAGTTATCACCCCAAGTCCTTGAGAACAGGAGCATCAAAAATAGATATAAATTATACCCTTATCTATAAGCTTAAGCTTTAGATCAATTGAATGTGAATATAAATTCAACATTGAAACACATTAGCAATTTCAATATGGTATTTTGCAGCATTTTTTTTCTTCCCATATTTTTCTTCATATCGCATTTTGGATCATTTTGCTTTTTGAACAATTGAAATTTCAACATTACAACGTTACCACATTCAAAACAAAATCAACAACCTAAGGATCAAGAAAATATTGCATTTAAATCAAAAGATATATAACATGATGAAAAACTTAACACTGCATGATGCCAACCATTGTTACAATACATAAAGAAAAGAGTCACAACACCCAAAGCAAGAGTTAAAATACTCAAGGAAAAATTAACACAAATTAAATTGTCAATCGTTCCAACCTAGAGTTCCCCCATATTTGAGTTTACCAACAATTGAGACAAATATATTGTTCTAGTTCAAGGTCTCTTGAAGTGGGCTTTGAGTTTTCCCCTTACTATTAAAGCTTGGTGTTCAATATAACTAGCTGGCAGTGTTGAGCTTGTTACACAAGCATCATCATGCTATATTTTGTATACATCTATCTTGGGTTATTAGACTTCCTTTTTCCCTCTTAAAGACTGCTCTAGTGCTTAAACAACTGTTTAGATTTCTACTTCACAGGCTATATTCTGAAGTGAGCTTCCAGGTTTCTCACTACTTACACCAGGTGACATTTATCAGTTAGATAATGAAGCAGAAACTTAAACTTAGGATCCCCAATTCTAGTTAACCAACTCATCTCAAAATTTAAAATTTACACAGATATGTGTCCCTTATCTTTTAATTTAATCTTGCATGTATCCCATATTCCTTGTGCTCCGAACTGGCACAACAACATCTCAAATAAAATTAAGTGACATAAAAATAAGGCGCATTGTAGCATCTCAAATAAAATTAAGTGACATAAAAATAAGGCACACTGTAGGAATATGATATGTAGCCAGATAATCGAACTGCAGATGCTATACAAGACTCACCCCAAATATGCTGTCATATTCCTCTAGTAGAGTAATAACTATGGCTTGAGCATGGTTTGCAGCTGCAGCTGCTTGTAGTAGTTGAACAGAACCATCGCCGCCCAAATCAAAATCATTTTCAAGTTCACAGTCACCAGCTAGAAGAGGACGAAGGAGTAAAGGAGCCATGCATGCTGCTACAGCTGAAGAGCTCATCCGATTTTCAGCTTTATGAGAAGCTATTGCTTGCATCATCAATAGTATTCTGAAAATGTGAAGAAAAAGTGAGAAAAATGTACATAAATCATCTTTGCAAGCATGGCTACAATCCATTTAATTGAAATTTTCGGGTCAATAAATATGGCAAAAGGAGATCAAGATGCAAAACCCAAAATAAAAAGTACAACTGATGCCCTAAAATTTTTCTATTCACTTGGATGTTTGCTAATAGCTGATAGAGGATTCCAGAGTTACCTTACTGTCTTCTTTATAGATTTTAACCAGTTAGTAACTAGTTTTCTTAAACATTCATGATTCAGTGATCTTTTAACTTCCCCAATTTTATCAATCAGCATCAATTTTTCAACTTTAACATAAAAGGCAAGGTATCTTCTTTCTACCTTTGCAATAGCCGGCGGTTCGGCTCTGGAAATGTTTCACAAATTGCTGTACGCATAGCCTGAACTCTGTTCTCAGGATTGGTACCTAACCACAAGGAGAGGAAAAAAAATCACATAATAATAAGTTAATGCAACCATGCAGAGGGAAATGTAATAAAAGATTCTGATTCAGTAAAATATTGTTAAAAGCCAATGTTCATTGACAACGACATGAACTCTATCCCTTAGTTAGTTATTTAGATAAAGCTAGATGTCCATCGTGCCAAGAATTGATAGCAAAAAGGGGTCACAGAAATAAGACTTTAGCTCTTAGAATGAGTGCAACTTCTTGGCATGTAAAATCCTGCCAAAGATATCTTAACAAATCCTTCATCTCAAAACTTTAATTTTGAGGTCAAATGATTTCTTAGTATCTCTCCCATGGATAGCTAGAGCCTGACTTATTATTCTCATACTCATATATACAGGACAAGGAATTCCAACAACCAATAAAAGCAGCAAGGGACTAAGTGTAGTCAAGTCCAAATTCACAATAATTCATATCAAAAGTAAGAAAGAAACATCCATCTAAATTTTAATTGCCATCACCTTACCTTTACCTCAGTTTTCTATAACTTCTTTTGATAAGTTGTGCTTTCAATAATGTTTTTAATGCTGGCATTCTAGGCTTACTTCCATTTAGCTTTCTTTGGAAATTTTTTCTTCCACATGCATCTGACACGGTAGTCAAACAAGAGTGGCTTATCAAGGCTATCGTCTATCCTCCGATGTTTTTGTACCTCTTTACTGAAATTTAAAATCTGTCGAAGACCTCTCTGGTTTCCCAAAAGTCAACCTGATAATATCCAGTTAAAAGGCTCTTTGGATCAGACCTACACAAAACATATCCACAAGCTCATTTCTTTATATTCCCCCTCACATCAGCACCATTTTATTTTTATGGTTGAAATGTTGGCACCGTTTAACAGTAACTTTTGTGGATTAAACAATAACTTGATTGTGTGGAGCATCTATAGAATTGACTCTTTATATGCATAAGTGCATTAACTTGGACTTTGGGATTTGCAATAAAGCTACGGACAGCAATGGAGATTGTTTATAAAATAAAATTGGCATTTCTTGATCTTTTTTCTCTTATTTTTTGGAAAAATCTTAAATATCTGAATTTAGCATCTTCAACACCAACAGCAACCAACACTTTATTGATCCACCATTAAACTTCATATAAGCAAGATTTTCTACTAAATTCCAGCATAGCTTTAATTGGATTTGGACTTCAAGAGGTTTTTCTTAAGGATAACCAAGATATGTTTGTCCGAGATTCTACACCCATTCCAAACCCCACTAGTATATATTCTAATTTAATTCCATCAAAAACACAGTGTTCAACATCTACAAACCAATGAACAGGACCATGGCTACTATGGTTGTATCAGCAAATAACTTAACATACAAAACATAACAGAGCTTGAATTATCTGTAAATATCAAGAAAACTCTAATTTCAATTCATGAATTCAAATTAGAAAGAAATATTTGGATTAAGCAAGGAAAAATCAGTACAAAAGGAATGCATAGGAATCCCTCAGACAGCGTTTTAGCCAATCCATAGTTCCTCACTAGATCTCTATAGAAAATAAGAAAATCCACCATGCAACTGTTTCCAACAGAACAAAGATAATGAATGATTCAAGAAAAGGAGAAAAAAACAATGGCCACTAGAGTCCACGGCACAACTCATGACCACAAGCTACAAAAGAATGCATTGCAAACACCACATATCACCTTACATGATGAGACATCCTCATCCCCTTCCAAACGATCTTTTATATTTTTTGAATGATTGTCAGTTGAAATTCCATAGGATCATATTCTAAATCGTATGGTCAAAATTGAAACCCTTTTTAGATATATTTTTAGTTAGTTTTCAATCCAATACCAAACAACAGAGCTCCAAGAATGAAGAACTGCTTCATTTTATGATGATAAAATACTTACGACAAGCCTCAAGTAATGCATTGCAGCAAGATGCAGGGACTGGAGATGATGGCAACTCTCGGAGAACATACTGTGAGAAGTCCATGAAAAGCTCGAGCATTAGATTAGCATACATAGGAATAGGTAGCATCATAAATATATATGCTTAGGCAGCACATGCATGTGACACATGGATTCACAAACTTATTGCAGAAAGGTTTTTCTAACAAATGCCCACGGAGCACTCATCTGATGTGCTTAGTAAGAAAGTTGCAATTTCCAACATACTGTTTATACACACTACAAGGAATACAAGAACATTGGAGATTATATATCCTTATTAAGAATGCTTGTCAAGTTCTCTTTAGAACCTAGGACAAAATGTCAAAAATATATACACAAATAATTTATTACGGCAAAATAGTGGGGAGAATGAACAGTTTAAGAAACCATCAGACATACTGATGTTTGTTTGAAACAGAGAAAGTACCTTAATGCAATCAGCAATAACATGTGCGTCTTCATGAGGAGAAAATTCATTTTTCCCTAATCCAAGCAGAAGCATATTGATGAGTTAATTTCAGTAACGTATTCATGAAAATATAATGCTTAAACATAGATCACTCAAACATTGAAAATCATGAGCCTGTTTCTTTATCTGACATCATGTGGAAAAAATTTCAGACCATGTGGAAGCTGAAGTGTGCAAAACAGAAAAATTTGAAGGATCAAAACTAGATTTTCCAAGTCATTCATCTTTCATTGTGTGGCTGGCAGCTCAGCAACATGTAGTCATTGCTCTGGTAAAATAACAATGGTGTAAAATGTATAAAATGGAGAGAACAGCAGATAATACACACTAACCCTGCTCATATTCCCGGATTCGAAGTTCCACATCATCAACATCAGCAGCTTGTCGCAATATCCCTTCTACTTTGATTCCTGTTCACTACCATTCAATGGTAAGATAGAAAGAGCAATAGTATCTCTCATTGTGAGAATATGACCAGTGAGAGCAAATTTCACAATTATCAGCTCAGATAATTCCAAAGGTCTAAAGAAGTAGAAAGAAAAATCAAGTGGGATATAATAACAAGCTCCATGGCATTGTGGACTCAGGATTTGGAGGCTGGTGAACATCAATCGCACATCTAAGATGTATTGAAGAAAGAACAGAATCTAGGTATGTCCTAAAAACTTGTGAAGTTGTAATTCTACTAATGCCATCTCTGAAATGAATAAAACCAACTAAAGATAACGAACCTCTAGAGCTTTATCACATAAAACCCCTTGGATCTTGGTTATGATGACTTTGACATCAAGGATTGGAGCACTGCCTATAAGACATATGTACACCTGTTTATCTTTTTCTCCTTTTCACTGTTAATCGAAAGTGTTTGTATTGTCCTTGAAGCTCAAAGATGTCAGACAGATAGTACCAATGTCAGAACAGGATAGAACATGGATCCTGCCCATAGGTGACTTATGTTTCTAAATCTGCATTTCATTGGGACATATATGTGTATGTGTCTGTGTGTCTCTGCAGAAACAATGCACCTAAATAGAAATGAACTGTGCTGAACTATATCCTAAGGCCTCTAATCTTTTGTTGGTCATTGGACAAAACTATGAAACCTGCAATTGGGAAGTAAAATGACCTGGACAAGCTTAAGCCAAGACACGAATGACTAATCACCGAAAATTTACATCTTCACATGATATAGCTTGACCTAAATTAGAAAGAAAAATGCAACATTTAACAGCCATGTCACAAGAGTTTAGTCAGATTGGTTATTGGCTAAGAAACAGGTTCTCTATGGTTCGCGGAAGAAAAATCATATAATTAATGGACCAAAACTTATTTGATTAAATTTCTCCAAAAAGAGGACACAATGATCTCACTTGTTATAGTTGTCTAGGAAAGTGTGCTGCTTTCCCTCTATCTGTAGAAGTTGATGCACCAATTAAGATGAGAAGCAGCAATAACACCAAATCACAAAGAGGTTGCTGCAACCAAACTTCTATGTCATTCCAACGATTGATATATTAAATCAGGGCCTAAGCACAGCAGTTATATGCTGAATGATGACATGGAAGAACACTGGTAAATCTTCACACCTATTTGCTAATGATGGAAATTAAATACATAGCACAACGACCTATGCCCACCATTCATCAAAAACTTCAATTTTAAACTGACAGCTGCAGTGTCGAGTCTTCAAGGATTCTCTTGAAGATAAGAATGTCAAATAAGATGCTATTAGAACATGCAAGATGCAATATGAGTTATCATTTGATAATGTATCGTAGAATAAATTGAAGCAGAAGCTCACCATGCTCTTCTACAAATCGAAGTGCTTTTTCCAAGAATGAAGGACTTCCATCGACTTCTTCCAATGCGAGTAAAATAGGCCTCCTGACAACCATTGATAGTGAAGTCTGCCTTTCCTTTGCTAGTAATGACACATTGACACTAAAATTTTAGCAAGAGAAGTAATGAAGATCTAGCACCCAATTCAATTAAAAAATTACACACACAATGGATGAACTCATGGAGAATTCTGGAATTCACATGTCATTTGCTAACTTAGAAGTTCAGACTCCTCTGTTGCTCCAAATAAGGCAGAGGAATCCACTAACTTTGCACTTTTTTCACAGTGCAGTCTATTTTCATTAAAATTAGATACCACAGCCAATCGAAAAGCTTAAGTTTATAAATAGGTGCACTTTTATACTTTAAGTTTATATACTTGCAGCCAGTTGCTTGGAATTAATTAAATTGAAAGAGATATGACAATGATACAATAATAGAATTAAATTATCAACTGATAGAAAGCTTCAGCATACAAATGATGTGTTCTTTGATGTACTATATCAACAGTATTAGTGATTTATTGTGTGAAGGTCATGAACCATAAGAAAGGACCCAGTGTAGAAAACAGATCTTTCTTTAGAAAGGTCATTACCCAAAAAAAAAAAGATCTTTCTTTAGAAAAATGTTCCTCCAATATAATTAGTGAAGCAAAGTCTAAGCACTTCCCACATCAACCACATTGTAACACTTATGGATGCCATGTGAACAGCATAACTATACATGTGAGAAGCAATTTAAGTCCATTAGATCCATACATGGTTCCTCAGAGCCATCAGTCTGATCACTCTTGAGAATACCATTCTGTCCCTTCACTATAGCAGCACTTGGTGCCTCTGCCAAAGCACTCTCGAGTGCAGCCTTCCACTCGTATAAATCATCCATAGTTTCAGCCTGTAACATCAAATGGACAAAGTAATACTTAGAAGAAGATTTTAAGCATTAAAATGATAGTCAATTTGCAGGACTAAAGCTTCTTATGCTCTGTGTTCTACATATAACTCGCTTTTCTTGACAAGCTTCCCATATTTTCATTTAATTTTAGCGAATGATCAACAACTCCAAGCTACTAATGTAACAACTAGGATTTTCAAGATTAGCAGAAAAAGAGTGTCATTTGAGTAGAAATGAACAATTGAGAAGCAAAATACCAATTGGCACTCCTCAATTAGGGTAGCCGAGCACTCTCAAAACTATCCCTTTTCTTTCATTTCTCAACAAAATGTTACAGCAGAACTAACTACTTCATTCACTTTAGCTGCCCAAGTATTTGTACTACCCATTATTATGTTTACTATTCTAACCCTTTACAAACTACCACAAAGCTGATCTTCTTTTTAGATTAGTTTTTTGTTGTTTTAATTAATTTTTGGAGCACTTTTTTATTGTATGACCATTTAATCAAGGTAAGTATCTTTTTGATGCTTTGATACTTTGCTCGATTTTATAGGTTTTTTGCGTGCTCTTTTGTACAAATCCTATGTACAATTGTTTGAATGAAATTACTCTCAACTTACCCAAAAAATGAATAAACAAATAAATAACCACAATTACAATACTATCCCCATACATCAAATAGAGAGTACAGACACTACTTACTACACATTTACTGTGCATACTGAACACGCATACTAAACAACTACAATGCTATACCCATACATCAGAACAGTGAGTACAGACACTACTCTACTACACATGTAATGTGCATACAGAAGACACATACTAAACACTACAGGTACTTACAACAAACACATATATGTCTTTGGACTGTATCAATTCCCTCCCTCTTAACTTTGTCCTTGTCTCCAAGGACAACAATAAGGACATACAAATGGATGAATTCAACCATGATCATGAACTTACTCTTCTCCTTCCACTCACTCATCCTCTGGAAACTCTAGGTTTCTTGTAATATCATAACATGCAAGGATTTGTTTGGACACTTGTGACCCACGCTAAAAGGTTGGTCACGTTGAAAGCACAAACCTTTATTGCATTTGTCTAAAAATTCTTTATAAGTCATATGTTTAGGTCCACCACAAAAACTTTTGGCCCAATTCCCAGTGTTGTTACTAGCTACTAATAGTTCTTCAGTAGTTGACACATTTCAACTAAAGCTTGTGCCTCCACTATTCCAATTTTGCAAATTCAACCTACAATAATAGACCCTCTAGACTTCCAAGCTACTGACGAGGAATCATGAACATATGAAGTTGGATTTCCCCTTTACTCCTGAAGAATAAGACTTGATATTGGAGAGTAAGAATTAATGTTCAACACTCCACTGTCATTTCGCCCATTCTTCACCATTTCTTCTCCTGAATCTTGTTGAACCACCACGATAACATACACAAACTCCTGTTCGATATTCAATGCAAACTCCACTTCTCAGAAGAATTTATGGGCGTTAGAGTTCTAACTCTCACTCGGATCTCATCCATTAACCCAAGAAAATAGCCTAGCAATTGCAATTCGGTCATCTCTTGTGTTTGTGAAATAAGGTTTCAACATAGCTCGCTATTGAAGCAGATTGCCAAAGTGTAGATAATCTTTCGAAAGGATTGTTAGAAAAATGTCCACCATATCGAGAAATCATCTCTCCCTTCATACCCTCCTAATCCAAATGACTCATCTTGTATTTTAACATTTTCAACCAATAGATGGTTCTACCCCTCATGTACGTTGAAGCCAATGAAACTTTGATGAATTTCAAAATAGTGTTCAGCCATAACAATCCATTGGATAAGGTCTTGTCCTATATTTAAATATAAGAAGCGTAACATTCATGGCATCGTTTCTATACTCCTCATCCATCATCGATTTATGTTTGTCTTGAACTTCTATGCATTCTCAAAGTTCTTCCCTCATCAGCGACTAGTTCTTGATTTCCTTTAGTTCAATTAGATCTATTCTTTCTCAGAAATGCAAACACCCTTAGAACTTGAGACTTTTTCCTTTTCCCTAATCAATTTTGTCGATCACTCCAAATGTCACGAGTCATCAATTCCATAGTCGAAATTCTCTCGTCTAACTTGGAAAATTTAAGCTTGAATTTTTTTCTATAGTAGCAATTTCATGTTAGAACTCTACTAATCTTCTATGCAATTGTTCTCCAAGGTCTTGCAGTTTTTTCTCCAAAGCTTCAACTCTTGAATCCATCATAGTCATCCTCTAAAACTTTTCCACAAACAACGCCAATTGTAACAACTAGGATTTTCAAGATTAGAAGAAAAGTGTATCAATTTGATAGAAGTGAACAATTAAGAAGCAAAACACCAATCGACACTCCTCAATTAGCATTGTCGAGCACTCTCAAGACAAAGTACAACCCCTTTTCTTTTATTTCTCAACAAAATGTAATTGTAGAACTGCCTAAGTCCATCCTCTTTACTTGCCCAAGTACTTATACTACCCTTATACAAACTCCCACAATTACAATACTATCCCCTTACATCATAACAATAATTACAGACATTACTCTACTACATATGCATTGTTCCCCATACATCATAACAATGAGTACAGACACTACTCTACTACATATGTACTGCACATACAAAACACACATACTACTGCACGTACATTACAACCCACACATATATCTCTTCACCCATGCTTTTACTCCCCATTTACATTAGAAACATCATGTAATCAAAGGGACAAATTACAAAAGCTGCAACATATTCTTTGGAAGTGCATTTTACATTCGCTTCTTAGATTAACAGCATAACAGCTACACGTATGATCAGGTGCATTATATTGTGGTTCAAGGTTAAACTTTTTTGGGATTTTTCATATATAACATATTCATAATTGAAGAAGATCCTCAAACAAATGGCTCAATGATTGAGCTAAACAAAGATGACGAAAATGTTACAAGCCTGCGTTTTTAAGTCACAGATCGGTGCCAACACAGTCACTTATGATTGATTCACCTGTCCCTCCTACTAAAATCTATGTTCAAGTAGTGTTTAAGCACTTGTTAGAAAGAACTCTTCAATTGCATAAGCTGCTGGGTACTCCTAACAAATATTTTAGAATACTGTCAGAAATAACCGTTCTCATCTTTTTATTGTTGTTATGGAAACATTCATGCAAGCTTTCTCAATATGGAGTTTCCTAAGCAAAAGATGACTACAAATCTTATCTCCTAACTTGCATTAATCAGACAATAACAGAACACTTTATTTCCTGTTACAGAAGATCTTTCTAAGGTATTCCTAACAGAAAATCCCATTATTTTCCCTTAATGTTGAAAATTTGTCAATGCTTGCTATATCCAAATTATCTTCAGACAAAAGCACTTATCCTCGAATAGTTGCCTCACTAGTCAAGCAAGATTTTTGGGTGAAGTCAAATGTTTGTATTTTTTATATATAAAAAGAAAAGGAGAGATACAACTTGGATGTACAAAAAACTACCAATTTAATTATCCACACAGTACAAAACAAAACGTGTGGATCTATAACTTGATAAAGCCAAGAACAACTCACCGAACAACTAAATAGGACATCAAACAAGATTTTGACTGAGGAAAGTTCCATTGTTCACCTTAATTATAATGACTTCTAATTTTGGTAAGTCAATCATAATGATAATTTTATGCTGCAACCCACATAAAGCAGCACGCTTTATTGAACCCTAAATTCCATGCAGTAATAAATTTCTTCCTTTGAAATGATACAGCAGTTAGTTTTTTAAGAAGTGCTCTGCGCATGCTAAGCCATGAAATGTAAAGTACACTGGAGCTATGTGATGAGACAGTATACTTCCTATCTAAGGAATTGACTTATCCCTCAACTTCCATATTCAAGTATATGGCTCAATAGCCCCAACTTTTGCCAGAACCTTTCTCATGATGCCTCCATACACAGTTATGTGGTATTACCAATAGGTCCTGGAGAGAGATATAGATTCACATAGTCTGTCACCAATATCCATAATAGTTTAGTTATTTTCATTGCTTGAGCATTTTCGTAAAAATCATCTACATGCACTTGCAAACCTAGCCACAAGCTTGATCAGTTTCTCTTTTTGCAGTCAGTAAATGCTTGATATAGGACAAGCACCAGATCTCTTTTCAATCAATTTTCTACACCATAGATATAAATCTGTAGATGCATGATCAAGAGAAGAAATCTAGGATTTCAAGTCTGTAGATATTTAAATGCAATACAGAAATGTTAAATTTATATCCACAACTGATCTCAAATTTAACATGTAGATCATCGTAGCTTTTATATCTTACAACTTGATATTACCCTTCATTTGTGGGTTGCGACTTTGATTAAAGACTATCAAGTGGACCACTAATCAAATAGGGGATATATGACTATGCACAGACCTGAACTCTTGACCTCCTACTCCAATATAATGTGCAATTTATATCAAAGGCCAGCAACTGATGTAAAAGCTTAAACTTATAGGTTGGCATGAGGTTTTATATTTTATGGTTTTAACACAAAGTTGCAAACACTTGAAAATTCAAATGTGAGCACCATTTTTTGAAGAGATGTCTATAATATCATGGACTGAAAAAAGGTACAACTACCAAATTAACAAGAACATAAAAGCATTCATATGTCCTTGAAAACATCAAAATGTGAAGTTTAATGCAAGCGGGAAAGAGTGGGAGAGAAAAAGAGAAAGAACCTTTAAAGTGAAGGCCCGTCCATCGCGACCATCAGGGAAAAGAACGGTCAACAATTTTTTATCTGCTTTAACAACCACACTGAAAAAACAAAGGATGTTCTAGGTAATCAGCATGTGCTGTAATTTTATCAAGATAAAAAGAAAGATTCAAAACAACCACACATGCAAATGTGAAACCAAAAACCAACCTGCCTGAATTGTTGAGATCGATACCACCAAGTATGAGATTCACCTCACTTCCCTTTTGGGGTATAGCATTCTGGAAAATTGAAAAATGTTTCATTACTACTCCCAAGACCCAATACGAGGATTGCAAAGGGAATAATGGGGAAAGTATTTTAGAAGATGGAATTTCTAAATTGAAAGAGAAAAAGAAATGTGATACATAACCGATTAGTAATGTCAGAATCGAATTGAGTTTTCAAGAAACATCCTATTGACCTCATGTGTAATACCAAGTTGTCAGTGCACTAATGAAATGTACAGGAGATACTTTTGAAAAGGCTCTTTTTTTCCCCCTTTAAGCTCAGTTAGAAATGATATATTTTGGCTGAATCCAAGACATGACCATAATGTCTGTCACAACTTTGTCCAATTATGGAACAAACAGAATCATTAAGTAATCATACTGAAAAAATTCCACCTCATCCCAAGTATATATGATTAATTATCAGCATTTAGTACTAGATGGCGTGGTTTTCTTATTTAATGCATATTACCTAAACCACCATTTTGTCCTCTAGAAAATCCGGTGTTGGGTATTTATCCAAAAACTTAAAGCTTGTAGCTCTGTGTAACTTCTATATTTTATACTTTAAGACTCCTCACATATGGGCTTGGACATTGACTGCCAATCATATGGAAATGATTAGCTAGAGACTCAAATGACAATGAACAAATATGAACTCACGACTTCTCACTCTAGTACCATATTGAGTGTTAATCCCACAATCAATTAATCTAACAACTTAAAGTTGCAGAGCAGTGAAGGCTTTCATATTTTATATTTTAATAAATCATTCGAGATCAAGCAAGAAGAAAGGTTAATATTCTAGTTCAAACTATAATATTACTGTGCATTAATAAGAATTAAACTGAGGTTTTTCCCATTAACTAAAAATGGAAGTCCGCACTTTGCTCTATCAAAATATTGCCAAACGGAAAGGTGGTAACTAGTTTCAGAAGCCAACTTTTTTTTACAAAATTCAAATAATAAGCTACAGTTGCTGTTGTCTTCTTCAGCAATCATAGCAAGTCTCCTGGTCAATAGACAAAACTTAATTTCATGCAGCCTACAATGGTCATCTCACAAGTTTTTAGCTTCTAATTGTATATTATGCAATTTCATTTCCACATTAGATGGAAACCATGTCCTTTTCCTCTCTTTTGAGATTTATTATGCCACTTTCATCCCCCTTATTTTTTAACACAAGGGTTATCGCATATCGTTGACAATCTAGACATAGAGGAGCACCAATAGACATGATATATCTTGGCATATATCAAGATGCTGATGTTTCAAAACCATCAGCTCAAACACTCCTTCAACTGACATAAAGTCTATGTGGAGCACCTATTTGCAGTTATGTGTATTCATACTCCAAAGAAAAGAAGCAATATCTACATGCATGCTCTAGCAGCCAGAATATCATTGTAGGACCACTCACTGGATCACTACGGAAGAAGACCAGTGATGTACGGGTGAGAATGAACCATCTTTTTTTCCATGATGTCCATCCAATTCCTGCATTGAAAATAATAGACAGGTAATTACTGTTGTGAGAAGATTCAGAAGAAAAGAAATGAACTCGTGAATTAAAAGATGCACAATTCGGTTTTTTGTTGAACTCACAACAATCGACACAAACCATCATGAAGCAAATAATGAAACCTGCAATGAGTTTTAGCATCAAGTACTAGATATGAGTTATATTACTTGATTGCACCAATTAACATTGTTGTATGTGTTAAAGTAAAACCAAACTCTCCAGCTAGTGTCTCAACCATACCAATTCACATTGTTCCTATTGCTATAGTTCTATAATATCATACTTATTTGACTTTTATTTGTCAAATTTACTACATGCATCATCTTAAATAAAAAATAAACAATTAAATATAAAAAAATAAAAAAAAATGGAAAACACTCATTAAACAAATAATACAAGTGTAAATGGTAAGAGGTAAGCAGTAAATTTGACAAGTGAAAATTCATTTGACAATGTCAAACTTTAGATTTAAAAAGAAAAAGAAAAAACCTAAAATCCAAGTAGTGATTTTGATGTTATCTCAACATTCAAACTAACAAATAAACACATGTTTCAATTTTTAAATAACTTAGGCTCCAATTCTAACTACCACATCAATTAAGAAGAAAAGGACACTGAACTAATTTTACTTTAGAATCTTCTACTACATACCAATTTTCCTTCTATGTACATGTTCACTCAAACTTTTTTTTTTTTAATTTTTTTTTTTAAGTAGTTTAAGTAAGTTATGTAGTTGTGCTAGTTCATGTGTATGTGATGTATGCACCTGAAATGCAAGGTTGACGCTCGTTCTTTTAGTGTTTTACTAGTGTCTTTTCTTTGTTGCTCTACAAAAGTGTTCTGCCTAATGGCAGTTACCGTTGCACTGACCATATTTGGAATGAAAGGAAAAAGAAATGTGAAGGGAGTATTGTTTACAAAAGATGGCCTTTTATTAGAGATCTTTAGTTCTCTCTTTAATTGAGACCTTAGACCTACCGAGATACATAAGGAGGAACCTCAGAAGAAATTCTCCATCAATTTCCCCCAAACCGGACCCAGAAACAAGATCGCAAACACAATCCTTTAGCAATATCTCATTTTCATACAATATAAGATATGAAAACAAGAGAGGCTAATAAAAACTCGTGTATCCTATTCTGCAAACAAAATAGCCTAAAGAGAAAAATGCAAACACAATACAACAATACATTAAGGCAATACTACTAGATAGAAAAGGAAAAACCCATCAAACACTTCCTTCTAGATGCACGAATGAAAATTAGGAAGTACACTTAGTAAGCAACATCTTTTGTTTTGGTAACTGAGTCTAATGCATTATTCTCATCTTTTTAAATCATTTTTTTTTTCGGGGGGAGGGGGGGTGCGCCAACCGGCAGAATGGCTGAACTTGGACCTGCTGCCCCTAGAAACATAAACTTACCTACTGGATGACTTGTATAATGTTATGTTTTACCATGTGCTAGTACCATTTGCTTTGTAGTACCATAAGCAAATATGTGATCCTTTGGAGGTAATGTTCGGGACAAAACCTTCAGATTAATGTATCATAACACAATGTAGAATCATGTAATTAAATAAATGATGGTAAAGTTTGATGAATAGCCATATTTGGCAAAATGAAAAGGGAGAGGCATCCAGTTAAACAAATAAATCCGATGTTTGCATGATATTTCCCTACGTAACATATTTATTATACTTGAAAAATTCATATTTCCCTACGTAACATATTTATTATACTTGAAAAAGAACATGTGAAAAATAGATGAGTTCAAAGGACAATAACAACGGTCTATTCATAAGGAAAAACAACTCACAAATTAATCCCTAGAAAGGATTATTACAAAGTGTATGCTAATACCTTGTAAGAGAACCTAGGTTTAAATAATTAAAGTGGGCATACCTTTAGATGATAAAAACAGCGGCCCGCTCTTAAAAACCTGCAATGCAGTTGAAAATAAGATATAACGAAACAAGAGATCATAAAAGAACCTAGCTAGGAAAGTGCAAAAATTATGAAACCCTTGCAATTATATTTATGAAAACCAGCAGTTACTAACAACAACCCAAGTAAGATAAGCCCATAATTACTAATTTCAGAAATAGAATTTAAGTAAAAACTTCCACTTGCTAATATACTATGGATGATGCAGTAATCCTAAGCCTCCTCACAAATTAGATAAACAACGAAATCTAGCTTTGGGATTTCTCTAGAAACAGGGGAAAAAAAAAAAGAAAAATTAAAAGGAACTTTGAAGACAGAATTTTAACAACCTCTCGCAATCGAAAAAACAGCACTTTTCATTTCAAGTGCCATAAACAATCTCAAATCGTCCTCTCTTAGGAATAAAACCACTTTAGCGTGACATGAAAACGTTCGATCCTCTGACAAATAGTTCCACAATAACGGAAATGTTAAACAACAGCAACAGGATCACTGACAAACTGGAGCACTTAAATATTCGAAAATTCCATGCTAATAAACGGACATTTTTACTGCAATGTATTCCGATTCAAAACGAGCAAATTCACCTTATTTCCGGAGCGAGAATTCGAGTGATCGGGTGGTTGAGCCACCGGTGCTGGCGGTGGAGCCGAAGCCGTTGGTGGAGGCGGAGCTGCGCCACCATCTCCCTGCCAAATAGCATAATATACGCATAATATCAACAAATTGTCCTAATTCATGAATGCAGCTGACATGATCATCATAAACTAAAAGCATGCATTACACATCATCGAAATATAAAACGCGTCGATCTAATCTAAACAGACCTGAGACGATTCGTTGCCACGAGTGCTGCTCATGATGAAGACGAACGGTGCTCCTCGAACGAGCTATAAAACTCACTCATGGGATGATGATGATGAAACAGGAAGGGGCGAACGAATATTTTCCTTCGCAATTTCGTTTACGCTCCAATGCAATGCAATGTCGTGTCAATGGCATAACATAGTGGTATTGCAATGGCGTCTTCACGAATTAGCTAAACGAAAAAGGAAAGAGAGGGAGATAAGGGAGAAAGGGAGGGAGAGAGAAGGAAATTCTGATGGAATGAAATGTGTTGGAGAGGGAGGAGAGAGGGAGAGTGAAACGGAGATTTTGCGAAATGCAGAGGGGTGATTTCTTGTTTTGTTTTCTTTTTTTTTTTTTTTTCCCTCTCTCTCTCATTTTTTTTATGCGCGACGGAAAACCCGTTGGTCAAGGGCAAAACCAGTGTAATATGAGGCGAGTCTTACACGTCAACCGTATTCATGGTTCTCAGGCAAGACAAGAGAAAGATGCAGGGAGATAGAAGGCATAAGTGGAGGGGCACTCCGAGTATTGTCTTCATTCATTATATTTTGAATTTGTATAAGCTGAAATAATGCATATCAAAATTGATTTTTCGATTTTATCTATAGTATTATTTCATTGTTTTAAAAAACTCAATCTTGAACAAATTTTTATTTATTATTTGATTTACATATTGATCAAAGTTAATAGACAAAAAGCTCGTCAGCTATTAGACTAAAATTAAAAAAAATTATTATATATTTGGTTATACAAAAATCCTTTCTATATGAAAGAATTAATATATCTTTAAAATTTTAAGAGTAATCATATACTATGTTCCCAAATGATAGTGTTGAACTTAATTCTATCTTATAATAGATTTTTTTTAATTATAAAATTTCTTGTTCAGTATTACATATTTTAAACATAGTTAAAAAAAAACTGTGCTATCACATCCACCTTGCACTATATTATTTAGTTCTTATTGTATCATTTAGTTCTACCAACTAAACAGTACCTATAAAATGTATATAGAATATAACTAGTACTATATCGTTTAAATAATATTTGATAATTACAATACGAAGTGATTTTTTTAAAGCATTTTTTTATTTAAAAAGTACACTAATTTATTAAAATTATATATCTTATTCCTTTTTATTATTAGAAATTTTTTAGAAAACTACATTAGCGTTTGGTTAGTAGAAATTGATAGTAAAAAAAGAATTTGAAAATACAATATAAAAAGAATAGGACTGTATAATCCTCTTCTACTACATTTAGTACATATAATATATCATTAGACATAAAATCTTGTGAATAAAAACATTAAAAACTAAAAAAAAAATTATTCATAATATAAATTATAGAAAAGTTTAATATATATGTTATTTTTGGAATCTCATGTAGTGTCATTTTTTTAATTTTAAATGTATATTTATTTTGTACTATATGAAATAGATTTTTATGTAACCAAGTATATGTTATGAATTTTCTAATTTTTATTCAATATCTCTAGTCGAGTATCTTTAACCAATATATAAACCAAATAATAGACTAAACAATTTAAATTTTTGTTTGAAACCGGGTCCCACAATTTGCTACTCTAAAGTATTAATTATTTAGTTAAATACACAAATAAGCCATGCAACTTGGACCAATGCCTTTTTTCCCCCAAATTGCATCCATAATCCTTGAAACTTTTTGAATGATATCAACAATCTTAATTTTCTTAATTGTACATCTAACCCCTATCATGTAATATTAAACCTCTTAATAAGTTTTAGAAAGCTATAGATTTCCTTAAATAAGTTTCATAATTATACAGCCCTAAAACTTTTTATAAGGAAGGGTTTGATACATGTAAAAATGGTATAAATGCACAACTAAGAAATAGGATACTTTTAAGAGTTTATAAGGAAATTGGTGTAATTTAATAACTTATCATATTTTCTTCTGCGATTAGTTCTCTCCTATATGTTTGCATCTTTATTAAATAAGCCATTAATTATTCTTATTATTAATAAATAAAGCACCCACATGGATATAATGAAAAGTGCATGGTTCAATATAATTTTACCTTGCTCCCGTGCAAAGTAAAATATGTGAAAAGTATGACAATTGAACCTTGAAGTGTAAAGGAAAATTTTCTCCCTCGTCTCTTCAAATTACTAGAATTAATTTTGTTTTCTTATAAATGCGCAAGACCCTTAAGCGAAAAAACCCTAGAACCTAGATTAGCGTAGCCTCATATCCCTAATCCTTTACTAAAATGTCAAGCTTTAAAATCATTACTAAATATCTCAAACTTTGCCATCAATAACCACCAATATCAATAGTCCCTTAAACTCCAAATTTAATATTCAAGTTCCTTAATAAATGTTGCACAAGTACTAATAAAATTAAATAACTCTTTTATATCACATAACAAAAAAAAAAAAATGAATGAACTAAAAGACTTAGTTCCAATAAATAATTGCAAAATAAATCAAGTCTTAACAATAGTTCCAATCCATTTCTCACTACTGGTACTAATCCGGCTAACTTTCATCATAATAATAGTTTCCATAACCACTATCCTGATAGTAATAGCACCACTTTAATCCTCAAATCCAACATTCTTATAACTACCATAATTTTCATAATTAATATATTCTCCATAAACATCATTGGCAAAGAAATGAAAAGGTGAGCCGAAGCCCAATATATAGCATACAACTACACACACATGATCAAACAACATATAATTATAAACGCTCAAAAGCAAAGCAAGTAAATTGATGAATTACTTTAATTATCTTTACTTTTAGGCCAATCACACAATAGACCATGACAATCTTCATAATCTCATCACATCACAATTCAAATCACAATTTAGTGTTTAAGTATATCTCTTTGGGCATAAGTGTACCTCTTCGAACCTCTTTATAACAACCTAAATTTACCTTAGATCCTTTTTATATAAGACTCCACAAGAGACAACATGTCATATGGATTATCTAGTTTCCCTTCTAGAAATTTGCTACTATAGGCTCCAAAGATGAGCTAAGTACAAGCAACAAACAAATACTAAGGTTGGATGTACATTTAGTCCATTTCAAATTTACTATCTTAATACTCACATATAATAAATACATGTCACGTACCTAGATAATCGAAACCCGTCAACAACAAACTATCCTTAGCTTTAAAGCATATATATTAAATAAACATTAATCTCCTTAACTCTTAAATAAGTGGTTTTCTTAGGTAAAAAATACTTGTAAACTCTTTAATTCTCCTTAAATTAACTTAATGTAGTACTAAAGAGGTTTACTTTTAATATGACAAATGAAACATAACAAATAAAAGAAGAAAACACAATCTTAGAGGGACACATTGTGTCAATGACAGTATCACTTTTTTATCACAACCTAGATAGACGCAACTAGTGACACAGTCCTATCACACAACTATGTAACTCTCCTTACTTCCATTTGAATAGCCTTATGTTAACACAACCATGTCGACAAGCTATGTCAACTCCCTTACATTTTGAAAATCACCTTTAGATCAACTAAAGCACTCTTCTAAATCCCATGCAACCTCTAAAAACCACAACACTTGTTTCTTTTGTTTTCAAACCACCCTTAAATTCTTAAAAGACCCAACTTCACATTAAAATCCTCATTGACAACACCTCACAAATTTCACATCTCTAAACCCTTTGTCTATTCTCAACATTTTACTCCATCAATACCATAATCTCCACTACTTCAGCACTTTAACCCCCAAACCCATCACCAAAATGTTTATTAAAATAATGATTCATAAAAACTTTACATTACAAGGGATATTTTACCTTAAGTCGTGATGTTCCTTTAAAGTTCTTTTTCTTTTCCTCAATCAATTAGTGTATAAACCTAAAAGATCAATCAGAACACTTAGATTTGATTGAAAACCCATATTCCACCATTGATTTCATCACTTATCAATGGAAATCTCTTAGGATTGTGATACCCTTTTTCACAAAGAATTACACTTGTACTACTATAAGAGATTTAAATCAATCCAACTTTTTAAACAAAAAACTAATAAGATTTAATAGAATTATCGGATAACCTTGGGGTTTTTAGAGTTTACAGTGAAAGAGTCTAATTCCATAGCTCTCAAAAAGTCTAAATGAGTATTTGGAAAATAACGTACTATTTTTATGTACTAACTAGGTTAGGAATTTTATACACTTCTAACGTTACCTTTCATTAAACTCTTGTTAAAATCCTTAATACTCCTCACTTATAACTTATATTTTATGGCTTTTATTATTTTATATCCTTTATATTCCCTCTTTTCTTTTATTTTTATTTTTTTTTTTGGTACTACAAAACCTTACTCTCTTTCTTCACTTTCACCACCATCCCTCTTTCCTCTCGAAGGGCACCTACCCCTTCCTTTCTCTTCCTAAACATTGTTATCGATCACCTTTACCATTTCTGGTAGATTCCCTCCTTGGTAATGCAAAAGTAATATGATTCCCATTAATTCCCTATATATTTGTTTATTAATAGAAAGCAAAAAATGAACTCAAATCCTTTTCGGTGTAGTAAAAGTGGAATTTCAAGGATCTCTTGAAAAATGCATAAAAGCCGATAATTAAATTAATATTCTTTTAAAATTCTACAATTCTTATAATAGGAACCCACCTTGATTGGGTTCGTAGGAAAAGGGATTTCCTTGTAAAGCAATTAGATTGGACAATGTGCTGAAAGACCCATTACCTATTACGCACTAAGAATTTCCATGGTTAAGTTTAGTAGACCCATCATTCTTCCTAAACCTTAACCTTTTAAGAATTTTAAATAAAAGATGGAATTAGATAAAACTTTAAGATGTGGATTTTCAGTAAAACTAAGTATGAACGTAAAATAGTTGAGATCATGGAATTATAATCAACTGATTCTGCTTGTGAATTTATGGAGGTTAAATAACAATTGTAGACTCCGTAGGTTCAATTGTTTAAAGAATCAATTTATTAGAGACATAGAACACTATGAAGCAAACCATGGAAAAATGTAAGAAATGATGAAAACAAAATAAAAAGCACAATTTTTGAACCTAAAGGCAAACCTATGAAGCCTGAAAAGGCACAATTAACCCTATAGTGATGTACTCATGACAAATGAAGTCAGTACAATGAATACGTAAGCAAATGAACTGAAAAAGTTCTTAAAGCTTAACATTTGGGGTAGGGGGTTAGATGTGTACAAATAAAAATAAATGCATATGAGCATAAATATAATTAAAAATAACCCATTAATAATAAATAGGAACTAATTTGTAATTTGAATTAGTATAATCACAATCTAAAACCTAACTACAGATGTTAATAGCTTTTGACATTTCGTATGAGATGATTGAAAAGTGTTCACCACGAGCCTTATTGATCGATAAGAATTACAAGGAAATAATAAACTCTCAATGACTTCAAGATTTACGATGGGTTTCTTGATAATAAGGAAATAACAGACATAAGATTATCAAAACTTAACCATAACCCCCGCCCCCACTTAACCTTTAATTTGTCTAAAGGGCATTATCGTAAATAAAGGAAGTTTAACAAAACAAACAAAATTCACTTTTTGTTGTGTCTAAGATGCTATTAATAATCAGATAGTACCCTTACCATTCAGATGATATCAACACCCATTATGTGATTTAAACTATCCTGGGCGACGCCTGGATGGTGATGCACTGGCGTTGGCCTAAAAGCTGGGTTTCAATTTATTATCTAAATGGTCCTATATTTGTGCCCAAATGATCGATATTGTCATTCTTTCTATAAAGTACTTCAAGCTATCGCTCGAATGGGGGTATAGATGTTGTTTAGATGGTGAGTGCTAATTTACAAATTCTCGTGTCTTCATTTTATTCGACAAACTTATCAACCAAATCATGAACTTGGTTTACTCCTTAACTTTTAGGTGGTTGATTCGAATCAATGATCACATCATCACCTTAGGGTGGATGAAGATTTAATCTTGGACCTAAGTCTCATAGTTTCCTTAAAACTAAAAAAAAAAAAAAAAGAGAGAGAAAGACACTTCTTCTACTTTTTCTTCATACTTCAAATCTCCTTAATACTCACTGGTAGTAGGGCAAAGCATTTTTCATTCTTTCAAAATGAGTAGGTGTTGCAAAAACCGTCTTATGTCATATGCCTATCAATCTTCCATGGCCTCCCCAAATCTAGCGAGCAACATTCTTTAATATGACATCAAAAGTTACCTCATTAGTATATTTATTGATGGATAAGGATATTTTAACTTATATGTGCACATCTATAACTCCTTTATAATTAAATAAAGGGAGCCATATAGTTTTGGATGTGGCTTAGTCAAAGGTTTCATAGGATACTTCAACTTGTTTCTTAAGGGGCAAATGACCATCAATCAATGTTCCTCAAACAACCCCCTACCTTCCCCATTTCACATGCTCAATTGATCTTTTAAGCCTTAGGTCAACCAACTTGTTCTCTATAAGGTCCTATTGATTTTTTAACACCTAATTAAGCTAAAATCCAATCATTAGACATAAGATTGTTAATTGATGGGATAAGTAAGAACTTAATTAATGATGATAGATTTTATATCAAGAGTTGACAATTTGATTGACTAGTTTAGCTTTGATAAGCACGACTAGGTACATGATTACCTTTTTTATTTGATGTGCATGGTTAAGTTATAAACTAAATGACACCTTAAATGTTGTTCTACTTATGTTTGGGTAATATTAAAAAATTCAAAAGTGTCAATGATCAGTATGGTGCTAATAGAGTGGTAACTAGGTTGTTTGATTAAAGTAATGATCCAGGATAATGTGGTAGTTTAGGTTTCGCTGCTATTGTACGTGTTTTGGGTTGACAAGTTGTTAACTAAAGATTTATTAAAATTCAGGTAAGTGTGTTAGATGAAGCTATAGCAAGTCATACTAATGGCCTAGAATGCCTTTATATAGTGTAGCAACATACCAATTATGCTAAGGGCCAATCTAATAATGGCTTTAGGATGACACGACTTTGTATTGCACTCTTGAGATTTGGGGAATATCAACACAATCGTTCTCGTATGCTAACGAGTCATAACCTATTCTAAATTTTGTGACATTATGACTATACTACTTGCTTTTTTATTATTTACCGCATTAAATTAGATATGCATTGTGAAGTGTTGCATTGGTTTTCATGTGTATGTGCATGTCATGATTACATATTAAGCTCCAAGTTACCCAATTGCAAGACTTTTTTTTAGTGCATATAGGATCAAAGCTATTTTTATATGTAAATATAGACATGAGACTGAGATTGATGCTAATAAACTAGTTTGGCATAGCTTGAGTAGTTTAATATTTGAGCTGTTTTATATTTATGGAGTTGTAAATTTTTAAAAAATAAAAACTAAGCATATTATTGTGAGAATTTTGAAGTGTTTTCTTATTACAAAAATTGTGGTTTTTAGGAGGATTTTGAATCATTATACTCATTTTATGATATAAGCATAAGGTGAATTGTTAAGGTTGTTTAACATAAAACGTAACAAATTGTGTAAGTAGGCTTGGTAATGTTGGGACAAGGCTTAAAATTTAAGGGTTATACAAGTGCAATTATTATGAGTGGTACTATATATATGTCCCAACACAAAGTTTTATAAACGAGCAAAACAAAAAAAAAAAAGAAGGTAAAATATTAGTCTACCTATCCATTGCCTCCACAAACAAGAATTATCACAAATTGGTATAAGATGAGTGTAAATTATATGATGTAACGGAAATACTATGTGGTCCACTTAGTATATATACTTATGCAGTATGGTACAATATTTGCTTCTTGTGAAATCTTACGTTAAGTAATGAGACAATGTGCCCTGTAAATGGGTAAGGTATATTACTATCAAAATTTTGTCGTTGCAATTGAAAAATTATGGTTTTATCGTAAAAATGTGAAAATATATGGGCTTGATGTCATATGCTTACTCTCATAATGAAGAAAATGTCGAATGACTTATGTATTTTCTTAGTTAAGGTTGAATTGATGTTTATTTCAATATTAAACAAGAATTTGATGAGAACAGTAGTAAAATGTAGGGGTGTAAAATTACAATTCCGAACTGCTCAAATTTCCACAATATGTGGAATAAAAATGCCAAAAAAAAAAAGAATGGAGCTTATATACATATTTAAATTTCTTTTGGATAAACTACATGGATACCTTTGGCCCAAAAAAAAAAAAAACAACAACATGAATACCATATGGCTTTCATTATACAATAGAATACAAGAAATTCCAAAGGCTACAAGAAATCATTCTTACACTATTTTCTTTTTATAGCGAGCCAATTTTCATTTTTCTTTATCAACTAAAATAAGTGTTATAGGTTCTCATATCATCCCATTTTTTAAAATTGAAATAAAAAAAAAAATTGAAAGTATAGGTTACAATTAGGGATGAGTGGATAGAGAAAGTATAAGATATGAGATCTTACTTATATCTTACCTTATCACGTATATGTTTCCAAATTTTGGAATTAAAATCTATCTTATAGCCTTTAGAACCACTTTGAAAATTGTATCATTATTAGGATACATGATATCATGTAAACCTATAAATTTTATTTATGATCTTACAAATTTCAAATTTATGTGATATAAATAAAATTATATGTGATATTATAAGTTCTTTAGAAGAAAAAACTATGAAACCTGTAGCAAAATCAATGAAATTAAAAAAAAAAAATCCATGCCTTCATTATCTCAAGTTAATATGATCTTATTACTTAACAAATGAGAAAGAATAAGGAAAAAAAATGAAAAATATATCAATGGAGAGGAAAATGGGAAAGAATAAAGAATAAAAAAAGAAAACATAAAATAAAGTAAGAAAGGCACGTTTAGCATATATAATTTATGATCTTAGGCTCCTTTTTTTCCTTTTTATTAAAATATTTACTAGCTAAAAAATATAATATTATCAATTATTATTCATTTATTAATATAATTTTATCATTTTTTATAGGAAGCATTCGAGGTACCCTAAGATAATACCTTTTATACCTTAAAATACAAGTCCTAGGATGAATATAGGGTAAAAAAAAACCCCTTATATTTGTATCTTACATTATGGAGATAAGTTTCAGAAAATCTATATCAAAAACCTATTTTGTAACCTTTAAAACCTATACAAAACCTACGTAATTAAATAGGATATAGGCACATCATGATGGGTATTTATGTTCGGCTTCTACTATTAGTCTTTAAGTTATCGATTAGATCAATATCTATTTTGATTAACATAAAATAAATAGTTGACATATAATTATAATTAACAAGGAGGGGCTATGATTCCTAATAAGTTTAGGGATCATTGTATTTTAATTATATATATTGTAATAACATTCCAGTAGTTAAAGAATATATATGTATGGATACAATGTAAAACATAACTCAATACATTTAAATTTCATGAAATTCTTATTATTTATTGTCGTTTCAAAGTATTTACTGGTAGTGATTAAGATATGCATGTAATAAGCTTGCAAAATAAGATATTATAAAGAGACATTGGGGTATTATTCGATGTAGTCACTTCGATACTTAAATCAGTAATTAACACTCGAAGAACAAATGATGCTTGAAAATATTATGGAAGCTTAATGTGTAGAATCTAAAGAGCTTTACCACTAGATAGTGGATAAGTATTTATAGTGAAATATAGTTAAAAACAATTAATGGGAGAGTGGAGTTGTAGCATGTCTTATTTATTTAAAATATCACTATTAACTTGATACTTTATTCTTATTTTATGCATTCTAATTATTGCAGAGCTTTTTGAACTTAATTAATTCAGGTCTAAAGTTTAAGCCTACAAAAACGAACCCCAAACGACAAGAAGTGTAAGATCTAGATGGACTCAAAGTGATCATATTTAAAAAGACCTATCAATACTTACAATCGAAAGGAATCAAATCATATCTCACATTGTCAGCTTTGTCAAAGTTTCATTAAAAGCAATACTAAGATGGACTTCATGCAATTGTATTTCGTGGAAGTTCCCTACGAACTCCGTAGAGAGCAGGGGGAAAAGGAAATTTCTTGTTCACTGTACACAATCTTAAACGCGGCAAAAGCAACATGCGTCATCATTTACGAGTCTCTTCTTGACATTATTTAGGAATAAATATCTTTAAATTTTTTGTCAGGATTAGTTGATTTCATAGAAAACTATTCCATGCATGAACTCGGTCAGGAGACTACACGAACATATAGACATGTCATCAATGAATTTACTAGTTCATTTTGCGCAGAGGCTCTTTTATTTTATTTTATTATTTCTTTATATAGTATATTATTAGGTTATATCAATTGATTTAACGTGGTTAATTTACTCACCGTGAACTTAGAAGTTAATATAATCATTTCAATTAATAAAAAATCATATTTTTTTGAATCCCCTGTATTGAATCCAAACGTTATTATTTCATAAGGAAATATTAGAAATAATCGAACTATCTTTCCTACATAACTTCCACTACTTAGATAACTAAATACATAGTTTCTTCCTTAGCTGGACTTTGAAGGATAACATTTATCATATTAATTATAGACTAGCAAACTTCTAATTCTACATTCTATCACAAACATTAGGTACAGATTTTCCTTTTTTGCCCTTACTGAAAAATGTAGGGAAAAACTTTTTATCATTTGAATTTGTTAAGAGTCACATTTCAACGACAATTGATGGGACAAAGATTAACAAAGGGAAAAAAAATAGAAAAGACAAGTTGGAATCAGATTTGTGTTGATTGTATATATAATTAAATCATAAAAATATATGCACACACATGTATATGTGTACATGCATACATACATACATATATGTATATATATTTTACACGCACACAAATATATATATATATATATATATATATATATAGGGCAAACAAATGAAAAGGAAAAAGATGGGATATGTCTATATATATTTCTGAGGAGCATCATAAAAATATAAATGTGTTTTGATTCTTTTCTAAACTCATGAAACACACACACACACAAATATATATACTCTTTTGACAAATACATGATATGCATTTCATCACTGTGTTTTTTAGTAATACTCACATGAGTTAACTTATAATTGATTGACAATAATTAGGTTAGTAAAATGATATTATTAAATAATATAATTAAAAAGAAACTAATTGCCTTAAAAAAAAAAAAGAATAAGGAATTCGAGCAATAGCCCATTACTCTAACAATCCCAAGGCTAGAAGTTGGCCAGTCACCTTCAGGGAGAGAGTTGCATAGTAATTAGCATGATAGGTTTTGACTTACTTACATTATAGGTGGTCACATATAGACAAAAGATTAAAAAGATTAAAAGGAATATGTTTAAGATTCTCCGGTGTTAAAATTTAGTCATGTAACTCAAACGTAACCCAATAAGTTAGCTAGCTTTCTTTTTTTTTTTTTTTTTTTTTTTTCACTTTAGAATAGCAGGTCGCATAACTCCCTCACTAATATCCACTGTTTCTGCTACCTTAAGGCTTAGGGACGGTCAACCACCTCTAAGATAATTATACAACTCCCTGCCTAACAGTGGTTAGCCTCCCGGTGGCATTGGGGTGGTAGGAATAAGTGGTATTGTTTGAATCTAATTTCTTTTATTTTCTAACAATTTTTTTTTTTGAAACGCTCAATTATTTTAATTAGATTTCATTTAGTAATATTATTTTTATATAAAGTAGCTGTTGTAGGCTAATTATAAACTAGCACGTTTTCCGTGAATAGCATTAACGTGTACTGATGAAACACTTGTTGTGCATTTCTCGAAACAAAAATTGCATATCATAAGTTTACAAAATAGCGAAAACATATCATTTTTTGCAGTTTTCTATATATTTATGATATATCTATTGTATTAGAGCGCATGGCCAGTCTTTGGTGTCTTCAGTGGTATGATTTTTCTTTTAATGTTTATTGTCCAAAAGATGCTTTAGCATAATTATGTCATATTTAAAGAGGATATATTAGAGAGGTGATTATTCAACTAGCCAATTGTTCTAAATAACCTCCATTCTTCATAAATAATTATTCACTATCAATGTTTTATTATATAATTTTCTTTATTTTGTTTGTTGTGTTGTGATTTTCCTTTTTTTTTTTCTTTTACACTTTTAATACGGTTGCAACGCTGTCTAGTTTACATATACAAATGTCTATATACACGTATATACATATACGTATACAATTATAGGACAGGTTTTCTGTAGGTCAATGGTTCTCATTGTAATTTTAATATATTAACATGTGGAAGGAAAGCTCAATTGTTTACTTATTCACACTTCCATATAACATAAATATAGGTCCAATGAACGATTGTCTGAAGACATCGGCTAAGAAACATAAAGAAGGAAATTCATTTTCTTTTTAAAAGTTAATTATGCACTTTATAAAAAACAAATTAAAGTTATTATACTAACCCTTAAAGTTGCAATCTAGAGACATAAAAGAAAATTACATAAGAGAATATCAAATTTAAAAAGTTTAAATAACTTTTGGTTATACATTAATAGTCCATAAAACATTAATAGCCCATAAAGCTCCCCATACTTTGCTAGCTTGAGAAGCTAAGCTACTGCCCAACAACGTTTTTCTTTTTCTACTCCTTGAAATAGGATTTAATTGAATATTTTCCATTCCTTTAATCAATCTATCATTATCACTTTCCTTAGCTAAAGAAATCGCTTTAATAGCATTAATCTCATAATTTGGAATAAATTCTACCATATCATCCAATAACCACTCTCTTCTAGCCTCATTAATTAGATCTTTAACTCTCAAATCTTCATGAACCTAATAGTTATGTGTAGGGTGTAATTCAAATCCATGGCAACTCAAAACTCATGCATCTTCCCAAACCAAAACCCAATCTCCTCAACCAATTTGCTAGCACTTATTTTCTATAATTACTTCCTTGCCATATTGAATGCTCTGATAGCACCAAGAAGCTCTACCCTATTTTCGATGATAAAAAATTTAAATAACGAAAGTAGATACTTTTCAAAACTCTCACCCAAAGAGCTCTCGGATTATTAATAATCCTCCATGCTATTTTTGCTAACTAGGCATTATTAAACAACTCTAAGTCCTTAAAACCTAAACCACCCAAATATTTTAGGAAAGAATTATTTCGCCAAGACTTCCAGTGAATCTTCGAACCTGGGGCCTTTGAATATGCTCATCTCATGAATAAGAATAGCAAAACCAATAGATTTAATAAGAATTTCCTAACCACCCACTGACAAAAAGGAATTACTCTAACTTTGGAATTTTGATATAATTCTATCCTTTACATAAGCAAGTGTTTGTTTTTTGGACTTCCCCCATTTTGTAGGAAGACCCAAATACTTACTTGGCCTTTGAGTCGAAAAAATCCCTTAGATATCACCACATCCCTAAATAATATCTTCAAGTGTATTATTACTGAAAGAAATTGAGGACTTCAAGTAATTTCTTTGCTAAGCTATAAGAATCCAGAATGAATCTAAGATTTTCTAAAAATGTCATATTAGCCTTCACAAACAACAGAGAATTTTTTGCAAAAAAGAGATGGGTGACTTCCGGACTTTCCTTCTTAATTGTAATGCCCCTAATAAAACAACCCTCTTTGGCCTAATTTATCAGCACTAAAAGAGTATCTATTACAAACAAGAATAAATAAGGGGAAAAGGAGTCTCCCTACCTTAAACCCCTAGAAGGCTTAATTTTATGAACTCTTTTCTCATTTACAATCAAATTGTAGGACATTGAGGTCATACAACTCATTACCTTCTCAACCCCATCAATCTTAAAGCCCATTTTAATCAATAAAGCCCTTAAAAAATCCTAATCTACTCTGTCATAAGCTTTTGCCATGTTTAGCTTAATTGCACAATCAAAAGATTTACTCCTTTTGTTAAGTTTTAATGATGAAATACTTCATAAGCAATAATAATATTATCTTGAATGGGCCTATTCTGAATGAAAGCACTTTGATTAGGAGTAACAATCTTATCCATAAAACACTACAAATGATAGGTAATGACTTTAGAGATGATTTTGTAGGAGAAATTACAAAGGCTTATAGAACAAAACTATAACACAGACTTAGGACATTTGACTTTTGGTATAAAAGTGATATCGATATCATTAAAAAGATGAGGGAAGGTACCTGTATCAAAGAAACTCATGATTGTTGCAGCTACAAAGTCTCCAAGAATATGCTAGTTTGATCGGAAAAATTTATCGTTGAATCCATTCGAACCTGGGGCCTTTGAAGCACCTAAGTTAAACACTACTCACTATACCTCGTCCTTATCAACTGGTCATATAAGAATATAATTCATTTCTTCAAACACAACCAGATCTATTACCTGCAATACTTCATTAAAATCAATTGATACGTCCTTCTAATAAAGCTTGTTAAAATAAATAGCAAAAGCTTCAGCTACTTGCGTCTCATCTTCTACCCACTCATCCATATCATTTTTAATTTTGAAAATTTTACTCTAAGATCTTTTCATGAGGGTCATTTCATGAAAAATCTGGTGTTTTTATCCCCATGATTTAGCCACTTCACACGAAATCATTGATGCCGGTGTATTTCTTCCCTTCTCATTCCATGGCTAAACATCATATTCGGACTTGCTGTCACAATGCCTTAACAACAAATGAAAATCTATTTCAGGGGAAGTGTATCTCCTCTCCTTATTATGCTTTTTAAGGTGAATCTAAAAGTACTATGCTCTTGTTTTTCTATTATCCTTGGTCAAGGCATATTTGGTTTCATATGTTGGGTTTGAGAAGAGATTTTTATCATGTGAATAATGTTGGTGATTGGTTGTTACTATTTTTGAGTGTCAACATTTTCAAGTGGATTGGAAAGCTGTTTTACAAATTGTTTTGTTGATTATTTAGCTAATTTGGAAGTACAAGTATGAGCTTATTTTTTAAAACAAGCAATTGCAAGCTAATCTTCTGTATAAAAGATTTATAAACATCTAAAAGAGATGCTGCAAGCAACCAAAGACTATGTAGAAGTGTCACATAACAATTCTAATGGTTTAAGGATAGAAGCAACCACAGATATGCTGATAGATCATAGCAGAAACCAGCAAATGGCATTGTTAAAATAATTGTGATGTAGCTCTTAATGTGAGGCAACATAAAGCTGGTTTAGGAGTGGTAGCTCGTGATTCAAAGGGTAAGCTGCTTGTAGCAGTTCAATATGAATCAAACTCCCTTGTCGTTGAGCAAGCTAAGGCTAAAGCTATGAAGAAAGGATTAATTCTTGTAAAGAATATGCGTCGGCAAAACATTCAAGTTGAGATGGACAACCATCTAATTTCCAAAAGTTTAATGAATCCAGATTATGTTTCTTAGTTTTATAGTAGTTTAGTTAAAGACATTTCTAGTCTGAGTAACTCTTTTTTTCTTCTTATTCCCTTTGTTCTGGCTAAGCGCTAATGTATACACTAATTAGGTTCTTATCTAAGTTAGAAAGGGAATGTACATTAATATTTAGAATTCAAATCCCCCATCTCCTTTAGATTTGCTCCTTTTGGTAGATCGTGGTTTGAGACCACCAGACATCTAGTTTTGTCAGTTATCTTTCATAAATTTCTCTCTTTCTAGCCTCCTATACCCCCCCCCCCCTCCCCCCCCAAAAAAAATAATAAATAAATAAAATTTAAATAAAAAATCAAACTTTGAACTAGTCAAAATAAAGGATCAATTTTTGCAAAATAATTCATATAAGGGATTCATTAACTCGTTATTATAATGTTACTAAATTAAGTTAACATGCACATTATTTACCTTCTAGTATAGGCGTACCATTTTATTATAAATAAGATTGGAAAATAAAAAAAAGTAAATGAAATATAAAAAATAAAGAAAATTTTAAAAAGTAACAATAGTTGACAAAAAAATTATAAAAAGTAAAGAACTCTAAAAAAGAATATTAAATAAATAAAAATAGGATAGAAAAACACGTTACATAAATAAAAAATAAAAAATGAAAAAAAAATAGCAAAAATGAAAAAGCCATTCCAGCTACTCTTAACCAATGTATGGCCAATGACCATGAAGCAATATTGCATGAACCCTTGCAAGTGGTTACTTGCCACCCATAACCTTAGGTAACAAAAAATATCATATTTAAGTAAAAGGTCGTACGACCCTCGAAAATGGTAGGTGTCCACCCATCATGTATATTTTCAACAAATAAAAAAGAAAAACAAGTGAAATCTACTAGATTTCCATGCATTATCTTTTATATTTTTTTTCTAAATTTCGATACTATGTCACATGATCCACTCTAAAAAATAAGTCACAACCCACTTTTAAAAGTACTCACAAGCCACTACTTAAATGCGGTATTTTTGGCCATCTTTCTACCATGAGTGGGTTGAAAATTGCTTTCTCTTATTTTTGCTTCTTTTTTTGTAATTTTTTTAGCTTTTTTTTTATATATCTAATATTTTGTTTTTACTTTATTTATTTATTTAATATTTTCTATATTTTTTAGATTTCTTTTTTCAAGTTTTCCTTTTTTGTCCACTTTTCCATTTTATAAATATTCTCATATTTTTTCTTTCTTTCTATAATTTTATTGAATTTTTTGGTATTTTCAAGTTTAACAAAATAATCTTGTTCGTACTAAGTTAGTGTTTTGTGACTTATAATGTCCTTCCTCAACTTAACTTAACAACATTATTATTACGAGTTAATAGAATCTCTTATTTAAACTATTCTGTAAAGCGTTGATATTTTATTTTTAATAGTTGAAAGTTTGATACACCCTTTCAACTTATAATTAAACATTAGTCTTTTTTATTGTAATTTTTCAGACATTTATGCTTTATTTACGTCGATATGGTAGTGGAAGGGCAGCTTCAAAATAATATGCAACGTACTTAAATAAATCAATTTATTTTTAGATGAACGTGAACTATGGGGCTCAAGTATATGGAATTTTGACCATTGAAAAAATATTTTAAAAAAAGAAAAAGAAGAAGAAGAAGAAAGACCGGCCCTTTTAATTCTCATTAAGACGTCATCGGATAGGCAGAGCCACTTTAGGGACAAACAATCATGGACAGGTCCGACTGGGTTTTAAACTCAAATAAAAGGGAATAATAAGAGACAGAGGCGATTGGACCATTGGGATTTCAAGCGAGGATTATCACGCACTGTACCATCATTTATATTATTTAAGCCATTGGTCACTGTTTGGATTGTTGAAGTACTACAAAAAGGAAATGCCACGATAGCAAGTTATGGTTCCGTGTCCAGCAAACATGAGCTGGTACCATTATAGCCCGGTACACGATAGGGTAAACAGTACAGCATAATAATACGAGAAAAGTAGTATAGCATAAGTTCTTTTGTACCATACTCGGTGTGCTTAGTATAGCACAATACTTATTCCTAAATTTATGTTGGATGATGTTTTTTATATACAAATATTACACTATTTTCAACCAAAAAATAAAAATGAACCATTTAGGTGTCGTTACATATCTACATAAAATATTAAAATTATTTTAAAAAAAATAAAAAATACACAAATTATTAATAATAATTAATAGAAATACAGAAAATTTGCTTTAAATATTTTTTTTTTTTAAAATGGCATGTTTCATAGGCTTTCAAATTAATTCTTAAATCACCGGTTTATATGAACTAGCCTAGGCCCATAACCTTAAGGGTTAAGTTCGATTTAATTGATCATTAGCCAGTAAACGGGTGACTCTGAGCCAATTCAAACCAATGTACACCTTTTAGCATAATGATAATGATGTAATAGAAATAGTAATGTAGTGATGTTGATGATAATACTAGTGATAACCATATTACTTGAATTGTTGGCTCAAAATACATATAGATACATTCATACAAACATATATATATATATATATATATATGTGTTAACATGTTCATTTATTTATTGAAATTGAAATTTCTGGGTGCTGGAGAAGTAATAGTAAACAATTCAAAGAAAAAGTGTGCCAAGGGAAAGTAATGGACAAAACACATATGGATACATACATACAAACATATATATATATATATATATATGTTAAATGTTCATTTATTTATTGAAATTGAAATTTCTGGGTGCTGGAGAAGTAATAGTAAACAATTCAAAGAAAGAGTGTCCCAAGGGGAAGTAATGGACGCTAACAAATTCTAACAGAAACACGAGAACCTTGCTTTCTTTGTTTATATGGATTGGCTACTTCCTTTTTTTCCTTTGCCCCCCCGCCAATTATGGTTGCAACCCTTGTACTCCTCCTTTCCACGCATTAATTCCGACGTTGATTTTTGTCATACTAGAATTTCACTATCTTTTAAATGTTAACAAAATTGAGGTTTCTGAAAATTCAACGGAAAAAATCATGTAAGTTGTAACATAATAGAATGTCTATGTCCATTTGTTACCAAATATTTAGCTGTTATAAAGCTAGAACATTTTGAATGCTTTTCTTTGATATATGTACTTATAAATAAGTCCTTCCGCATTTTCTATCATAAATCGGGTTATGCATAATTTCTTTTGATTCTTTAGTAATTTTATCACTACTATAGATTTAGAACTTTGCATTTTTAGCTTACATTTATTTTCCATATTTCTGAAGGGCTCCACCCCCTAAAATAACATTCCTATATGCTTTTATCAAAAACTGCTAATATCACCTTCTACCAACACCTATGCAATTTTAAAATTTACCAATAATTAAATTAATTTAGTTTTTTTAACACATTATTATAACGGTAATGGCCTATTCCATGCACACATTTGATTATACAATTTATTTTATATATTTTTTAAGCGTCAATACTTAGTTTGCATAGTAGTCTAGTATTAATAAAGCAATAGGATCTATACAACAATTCATAAAAAAATTAACTTTGGATACAAGATATTTTTCTAATTTATGGCATATTTAGTTGACTTTATATGAGTAGAACAGAACAATTATTCTTTCCTTATTTAATTCTATGTTTGGTCTATAGAATAATTATTTCACATAAATGTTATTAGACTTCCCTTTACATGGCTAAGAGAATAGTTACTGTTTGATTTTCCACAAAATATTTTTATATTGATTCATGAGACTTTAAAATAACTATAAGAAATATGGTTGTCACTTCTTCTCTATTTCATTTTGGGAGAATTTTTAAATCAAACTTGCTCTTAGTATAAAAAAAAAAAAAAAAAAACTGTTATAAATATCTCAACATGTTATGATCCAGAATTTGGATATATAATAGAATGTTTTATTTGACTCGATGCAATAGAATATAAAAGAATAGCTATTATAGAATCAAACGGACATGTAATAAGATTTGAAGATGTGACTTCTATTAAATTCCAAAAAACGAAATTACGGGAAGCCAATTTTAACAAAGCCTTCCTCAGAAGAAAAATTACACCATTGGAGAGGGAGGGAGGGAGGGGAAAAGAGGAAAAGAGGAAAAAGGAAAGAACCAAAGCATGTCATGAAGAGGAATTGTTAAGCCAAAACCAAAAACTACGCTTACACGTCTTTCACGTCTGCGTCGGGTTTAGTGTATACAAATGTTTCCGCGTGGAAGATTTTCCAATTCATTTTCTTGAATACACAGCACATTCAAACTACAGCAAATTGTTATCGTTAAATCACGATTATAGAATGACATCGAAACTTGTGTCTATCTAATCCCCTGGGGAATGTAACACGTACACTAGCTTCCATGGCTTAAATATCACTTAGGGAGAAATGAAAATAAAAAGTTAAAATTAAAAAAAAAAGAAGAAGATATAAACAAGTTAAAGAACCATGAATCAGATGCGTTGATACGTATAGTCCTTCATCTCACTATAAAATTTCTTCGCCATTTGTTGGTTATTTCGTGTCAAACACCGACATCCTATCATGCACACAACAAAATCCCATTCGTACCACCCCAAATAAAGGCACCATAAACTTGATCCTTCGCCAAAGGGAAGGCCACCGCGATAATGGTTTCATGGTAATTCATTTACCCATTTTTTTTAAATCTGCTAGCCACATACCTGTATGGATGTGGTATAAAATATTCTCGTCAGTAAATTATAGATCCCTAAATTATTACCTTTTATTTCCTCCCCCTTCATGGTATATGAGTTTATAGTTTTCAAGGCCAACTTATATGAAAAGTTTAGATTTAGAATATCACATATTCATCAATTATTACCCTTTGTTAAGAGTTTCTACGGGAGAGCCGTGTTTGAAGTTTTGGTGTGAAGTCATTGCACCACGGCATTTGGCCAAAGAAAAAAGAAAAAATAAATAAATAAGAGAAAGTTCACAAGTCCCTTGATAATTCGAAAGCACTCGTACTATATAAATGGCAACTACACCCCTTATCTCCTTAAAATCCAGACGGTTACGCCTCTTGCTTAGACTGGATGAGCTGTTGCACAATCTTGGAAGCAGCAAAGTTTGGTCCAAAGGTTCAATTGTGAGGGTCACATGCTTACTGTGTGACGGATCGCACTATCATAACTAAATAAATGACTTAACTTATACGTATAAGATGATTAAGAGAGGTAGAATAACGAGGAGGAGGAAGAGGAGTAGGCAATCTTAATAAAGTACTAACACATATGATGACAGGTAGAGGAGCGTGATGACATCAAACTCCACAATCAATAAAAAACGAAGTAATATTCTTAAGATATTTGAATATTTGATCTTTGAGACAAAATTCCAGTGAAGTAACAGTGTTAGTTGGAATTTGTCTCTTGTCCAAATAAAAAAGTGAATGAGGTGTTTATATGAAATAGTAATTGATTTAATTCATCGAATCGTGATGGTAATCGATGGTTAGAATTGAATTCTTCTTAATGGACTTAAGATGAACCTCATTTGTGAGTTTAGACTCACATGATCTTATTTTATTAGTGTGAGCTAAAAGTAAAAAAAAGTTAGATTGGACGGACTAATCTAGCGAGCTCTATTCTAAGTCTACCATATTAAATCTCCCTTAATTATCTCGAATTTTTATGAACTTAACTTTCTAAACGCTGTCATCTTAGCCTAAAGAGTTAATATTTATTTCATTATTGGGCTTGAAGCCCATAAGTTATATTTAGCCCTCTACAATAAGTTCATATCTTATCTCATAAGTTCTTTCCTCTTACTCGCACAAACTCCATCAGGCTTGGAAGGGCATTTAAGCTCACTCATAATTGCTACACAATACCCAATTAAGTTACCATATGCATTCTCTAAGCATTCTTTTTGCCATGCTGCCTATAGAATAACCATGCCAAGGAGTTTACCGTTGCTTCAACGAAGGTTATGTACTTCTTGTAACATCCACTCAAAGAAGTAGTCCCCTCATTATCTGATAATAATTTAAATCGAGTAATCATAACAAAAGTTGAGTAATAGCTGGTCCCCAAGCTTAATCACAACTTCATAGGGACAACATCAACTTAAGCTATTATCGACTCGCTATATGTGGCTAAGCAAGATCCCAAGTCGAGTGATCACCAACTTGCACTAAAGTCTTCAATTGAGTTGATCTACACTTTGTGCCAAGTCAAACACTGAAGCAGCTCCACTTATCAAGCTGAGCTGACTACAATTTGTTGAGCAACAAAATCCAAAGCACTTCTTCTAGCTGCCTTTTTTTTCCCTGTGATTCATAATTACGAAAAGAATGTTAAGTTTTCAATGCCATGGGTTATACTTTATTCAACGCGATGTCGATGCCTTTAGATGTTAAGAAGAGAAAAGAAATAAGAGACATATGAAATGGGGATAAAGGCTGATGTGGCTGCACTTAGCTATGAAGTCCATGTTAAGCTGAATCGATTTTGACAAATCGAGCTCATTGACTAAAACTCAGAGCATGATTGTATGGTTCAAATTGAATGAATTACAGTTGATTTGAATATCCCTTACTGAGCCGAATTGCAACAAATAAAGTAACACATGATTACCAAATCTAGGATGAGTAATCCATTACGTCAGAGCTCCGAGCCCTACTACTAAGCTGCTCATTCTACTAATCAAGCATTACCAAACTGCCTATCATAACTAAGCCAAGCCGTTGCATTTGCAAGTCTAAACCAAGCTTCTCTTATCCAAGCTGACTTGCAATAAGTACAAGTCAAGCTTCTTATGACTGAGTCGAGTTCTAAGTAGTAAAGCCAAGCTGCTTCTTCCTTTCTTCTTTTACAGAGTTATTCACACCAAATAGGCCTTAGGACATGATATTGAAGAAGCATAATATAGGCCTTGCAATCCTACTCATGTACTTACTTTCATTATTAACCTCTTAACAATGAAAATAGTGGGGGAAAGAGGTGTTAGAAGGAAAATATGTTTGCTTGGCCGGCCCACTTAATGAAAGTGCTATCTGACTCGGATTAATTACTTACTCCATAGCTCCACTTAGTACAGGTCATGTCTAATAAGGATTACCTACTACGCATAGCATAGGTTGTGTTCGACTCGAATGACTTACCTATTTTGCTTGCCTCTCAAAGCATCGTTAGTTGAAACACCATCAACTCGATCATACTGGGTAACCTCGTTAATAGGACATTAGTCCATACATCCGAGGAACTCCCCACCTTGACCTCTTTAGGCCTACCTTAGCCTCAGCTTCCTTAAGCCCTACCTTGGCCTCTTCAGGCCACTTCAACCTCCTCAACATCGCCTCCACGAGTCCACCTTAACCTTTTTCAAGCCCACTTTGACCTCTTCAGGCCTAACTCGACCTCTTCAGGCTTTCCTTAGCCTCGACCTCCTTAGGCCCCATTTCAGCCTCTTCAACCTGCCTTGGCCTCTTTTAAGCGCACTTCGACTTCTCCAGGTCCAGCTTCTTCAAGCCCATCTCGACCTCATCAAGCTTTGCCTTAGCCTCTTCAAGCTTAACCTCTTCGGGCCTACCTTAGCTTCTCCAGGCTTTGCCTCGACCTCTCCAGGTTTTGCTTCTTCAAGCCCCCATTGCCCTCTTCTGGTCTCACCTCTCTCAGCCTACCTAAGCCTTTTCAGGTCATGCCTCGATTTGAAGCATTGGGAGTCTATTCATGCACTTACTCTTCTTGTCAAACTCCTTGACAATAACAGTTGGTTATGGGGGTAGGGGTGGGGGTGTAGAGTGTTAATAAGCCTTTTTTAATATAGGCTATTCGAGCCCAAATCAATAAGCTCACGATAAAAGCCTAGCTCCAATAGCCTATTTTAGATACAACTTGGCCTCATCCACTATATGAGGTCTCCAAATAATGGGCTCTCTGCCTCTCTCTCTCTCTCAGTGTATGTGTATGTGTGTGCATATATCTCTAAAGATCAATTTTCACCCATAACCACTATATTGACTTAAGAATTGGAGTAGTTGTACTAAAGTACCCTTCAATGCTGCCTTCGTAACTGTTTTTTTCTTCTTCTTTTTTTTGTCTTACAGGTACCACATTACGGGAAAAAATTATCTTAATCTCTACCGATAAAACTCAAAAACAACAAGATCCATTGCAATACCCATCATAGATGGGCCGGTCACTATTAGCTGTTTTAAGGGCATATTAGAGCTGTCATCGAACGGGTCATTATGGGTAATAGACCCATCTGACTCGATATAAACACTATAAGATTTGATTTTATATAATTTTGAGATAGATTCTGAGAAGAGCGTTTAAACCCTATAGGATTCGAGATTGAGTTTTAGGATTTAAAATATACATGATGGAAAACACGACGCCGATAAGAAATAAAATGATATATAATATATATATATAATACTAATATACTATATGCCGTAAAATAATAAAAAAATAATTAATAATAAAAATGAATTTTGAAAACGATTATTGAAACCGTAATGTCTGTATCTCATTTCTCACCCGTCTACTCCCATGACTTTGGTCTTCTTTCTCTCTCTCTCTCTCTCTCTCGAATAGCTGTTTTACTCTCTTGCGCGGTCGCCTTCGTGAATCGCTCACAAGAAAGAGATACAATGGTCTCTCCCATTAAAAACATTTATTCTACTTGTAGTTGGAAGCATGTTTGTTTTGTAATGATTCTATCATCCTCCTTGCTTTTCCCCCCGTCTGCCATTCAGATATTGTATTTGCTTTGAATCTCCTCCCATTAAAACATTGATGATTGGGATATTTTATGAGACAAAACAGTTGAGTTTTGAGTGCTTATGGAAGAAGCTGCAAGTTTGTGTTTCCATTTTGCTTTTATGCATTGAGTGTGAAGGAGGATGGCTCCATTATTTCGATAAACCTCACTCTAAACTTCTCACCTGTCGGCAAATTCTGGTTAGTTAGGTCACTTGAACGATGATTGATTTAGTCCTGTTGTTCGGTCATTTCATAATATTAATCATATATATATATATATGATCTGGTGTTATGATAAAAGAAATTTAATTGTCTTATTATATATTTATCATTTTTCTCGATACATTAGTTGAATTAATTCTTTATTTTATTTTAACGAATATATAGATATATAAATAGATAAATTTAACGCAATAAATTAAGAAAAGAGTCCTAGCATTTTATGAGAAGGCTTTCTCCTACCCAAAAAAAAAAAGAAAAGAAAAAGAAAATTAAGAAAACGGTCCAGGCGCAAACCTTCATGGTGATAAAATTTATTGCTTCTTCAATACAATTATAAGTCGGGTTAGGTTGTTATCAAAATTAAAACAACTTTGTAAGAATGAGTTTTGGAAACGGATTAAAAACTCTATAAAGTATTCGAGTGAGTCCTAAAAAATCTGATAAAGTACTAAGTTAGATTTGCATTTTATAAAATCGTCCTACACCCTCTGTACTAGCATTGCTAAACGGTGTAACCCATTGGTTTTATATAGGCTGAATTGGATTAGGCTCGTCCATGCCCTTTTCTATGTGAAGTAACTATGTAAATAAGATAAGAGTAGCTGTGATTTGGTTCGATACGATTTATTTTCTTTATTGTGTCGAAACTAATATAATGATTCAATTTTTTTTTTTAAATCAAACGTAATCATACAGTTTAGTTTATAAGTTTTTTAAACCTAATTAAAACCGATTTAGTCAACGATTTGAACTATTTGTATCAAATTTTTACGAAACAATTTTATTTTTAATAGATATAAAATTTCAAATGGAATTTACTTAACTTAATTTTAATAATTAACACAAAATTATAACAAAGAATAACAATATATGAAAAATTTAATAAAATTTATAAAGATTAATGAAAAAAAAATATTAAAAAATACAAAATAATTACATAAATTTTTTTATTTAACTAAACGGTTTAATTTGATTTGTTTATTCGCACCGAACCGCAAACAGTACATTGAACAGAAAATCAAATGGTTCATAAAAAAATCGATTTTTTTGTTCAGTTCGATTCGATTTACGATTCGATACGTGGTTTGCCATTTTTTTCCTGAGTCTTATGTGTAAAGTCCATGATGAAGAAGAATGGTTTGCCTATAACTTGTATAAAAGACTGAAATTTAGAAAGGTCATTCAACATGGAAAATTTGAGTACGACACTTTTGGAATAATTTAGGAACAAGTTCCACATTATTCCTTAAGAAAACCCATTACTGGGGTAAGATCTTATGTCTGTCGATTTTTGCACGAAATTCTGTCACGACCGGCAATTTGAACCAAATGAAAGAAGTTCTTGTTATCTTAAATGGGCAGCCAATATAGATTGGACCCTTCTATAAAGAGTTGTTGCCTAAATAAGTCTATAGATGGGTTGGGCACCGTATGCTAATCCAATGAAATTATGAAAGGATTTAAATGGTTCCACTATATTTATTAGTTGCATTAAGTTTTACTATCTAAATCAATTTATTAGGAGTAAACGTATAATATTTTATCTATACCCTGCCATTTATGGTTAGATTTCTAAATTTCAGATACAAAACTTATATTGTGATAACTTGATATATCCTAGAACCTTTATCATAATACCTATGTAGTATAGAGTATTATTTGGAACTTATAAAATTTTTCTATCATTTTATAAATATCAAGCTTATATGTTATTAAAAAAGTAGGACATGGTAGTATAAGTTATTCCATAAAAATTAACCATTATAGCAAAACCTATTGAACTATAATAAAACTTACATTATCAAAATTTAATATATTCTATTTTTGTTATTTCATTACGTGATATTAAATAAATTTAGAAAATCCGGAACAAACTAAAATGAAAATTGTTATTTATAAAAGTTAAAATATCACCTAAAAGAGCTTTAGGTTAAGGTTCTATATTAGGCTTGAACTATTTCTTTTTTTTGACATAAATATAATATATTGCTTTATTTTCTTCTAAACCCAAAAAATACAAGGTTATTTTTTATTTACTAATACATATTATATTATTTAGTAAGTTTTATAAGATGTGTATTGGATGTTTGTAACCAGCACTCTATTACTGATAAGACCTCTTGGACACAGGCCTCTTAGGCTTGTACCGACCTGACTGGGTCTATTGCCCACAACATGCCCTTCTAGATTCGACTTATCTACTCTTGGACCAACCTCGATTGAAGCTAATAACATAGCTCATCCAACTAAAATGATCACTTACTACCAAAAGACAATAGATAAGATTGAATAACCAAGTCAATAACATCTTTTACATTTATGGAATATGTTGGATATCATGACTCCACTATCTAATACTTATGAACATAGTTTCTATCTACTAACTCCCCTTCAACTGTCAACTCCGCTTCTCTATAAATATAAGATTATCATTTAACGGCAAACCATTTGATACTTCATATACTTAAGTCTATTTTCTATCTCTAAATACTCTTACTCTCCTAACACACAAGTTTAGCTTAAATATCAAAGTAACAATATCGAACAATACACTGACACTCCTTACTGTTATTTATTTTGCAGACTCATCTAATTATGCGAAACTCAATTCTACCTAAATCTCTACTAGTTAATATCTAGAGATAACATTTATATATTTTAAATACAGATTCTAAAAATATAAGGTATAAAGACATAATATTTGTACCTTAACTTATAAGAGCAAGTTTTAAATAATTATTATCCGGTGCCTATCTGTTATCCTTAATATCCATTTGAAATGATAGAATCTATCTAGTCGTGATGGATTTAGATATTTATACCCATCATGTTTGGACCGGCAAATTGTTTGACAAAGTACTAGCATTATGGAAAGAGGCAAATGGTTTTATTATAATATAAAATGTAAATGTCTTATCTATGCGATATTTGACTCTAAATGCTAAATATAGCATTTGAACATGTTTATTGTTTGGAAAAAATAAAAAAGAACTTGTTTATTGTTAAGAAATACGAAGGAAATAGAACATAATATATCGACTCACATTGGAGCATTCAAAATTAATCACAAAGTTATTCCAAACTTTCTGGGGGACTTCTTTTAGATTTCGCAATTCAACATTTTATATGATTTTATGATCACCTTCCATTGGTTTAAATTAAGTGTATAGAAAAATTAAATTGTTTATAAGCCATTTGAGATTAAGTCGATATTCATTAGAATTTGATTCAAGAATAATTAGAATTTGATTCAAGAATAATTAGATCAAGCTTGAACTCGAGTATTTAAATAGTTAATTCAATCAAACTCGAGTTTCATAATATTTAACTAAATTAACTAACTAATCTAATCAATATCTAATCGAATTTGAAATTAATTTAAATATTAATATTATTATAATTAATAAAATATTATTTACATAAATCAAACTTAAACAAATTTAATCGATTTAAGTTCGAACTTAAAATTTTTAATTTCATAGATATCTAGTCTAACTTTAACTTTAAAATTCTAAGTGGAACGTAAACTAAGTCTTTTACCGTTTGGACTTAGACTCGTTTACAATGCTCGTTGTAATACTTCTTTATTTTTCTTTTCTATCACTTTAATATTCATTAATATTAATAGCATTTATAATATTCAAAAGGAAACGGGCCAAAAGAAGTTCCGGTAGGTAGGCCAAGATTCATTGTGACTGGCTACGTTAACCAGATTCCAAACATACAAGAAAGAGGTATACAAATCAAATCAAATATTATAATAATATGTATTAGCATCATCAAATTATATAATATATGATAATAATAATCAACTCAAACTTGATTTATTAATTTAACCAAACGGATTAATCTGCCGATTGATCTAATTAATCAAAAGCAACTCCAGGCCGTAATACGAGGAATAAACTCCGTTTTCATCAACAGAAGAGAGAAGAGAGAGAGCGTGTTCGTGTGAAAATCCAAACCTCATCGTCAGACACTTCATCCCATCGAGCCAAGTCTCAACTCTTCATCATAGGTGCTTCTTTCAGCCTGATTTCTGGCACCAGCTGAATCCAACTGGATTGAACTTAGTATAGTCTAATTTAGTCTTTTCATCGACTGGTTTCACCGATATGGAAAGTAAGACTCCGGATGCGATTGTGGTATCACCGGTCGACAAGCAATCGGTACGCGTGAAACGTAAGACGTTGCAAGCCGTTCTCGAGCAGTGCCAAAGGGCTCTGGAACTCCTCAACAACGGCTGTGTTGCGGATGAAGACGATGAGGAGGAAAGGCCGGGGGATGCGGCGGAGACCGGCGAGAGCTCAGGATCATCGGCGGCTTCGCCGTTCAGTGATCGAGAAGCTGAAGAGGTAGGTTATGGAGGGTTTTAGGGTTTGATTGCCTGTTAAATCAATAATTCTGTGGTGGAATTGCTCGGTTAGGGCTTTCTCAAGGTTTGGTTGTGTGAGAGGAGAGAAGGGAATTTAGTTAGGGTTTGAGCTTTCGATGCTGAATTCAGCAATTGAATCGCGTTGTACTGTGTGAATATAATTTGAAAGGAGTGGTTTTGGAGGAAGTTTTTGAGAAATTTAGATTTAAGCCTTTCTATTTCATGATTTGCGGTAGTCAAATTATCGGTTGGTCGTTTCGGTTGGGAATTAACTTTGTCTGATATGGGGGTTCTGTATATCGAGTAACCAGACTTATATTCGGATGATGCTTTTGTTGGTCACTGTTGAATATGTATACACAAACTTTATAGTTATTCAGTTGATGTTCAAGCATTGCATAAAGGATGATGCACTGTTTGTTGTTGAATAATACTGATCATGATAATAGTTCGGGTTTGTCTTGTGACTCATCTTTAAGTCACGAAGAGTATGTCATGTAGTTTAACAGGCCAAACACGGAAATTCTTTCTTTTTGCATAATGTAAATTTTGTCAACCAAGTTTCTTGAATTTCAGATGTGTGATTCCATTTACAGACAGTCAACAGCTTTGGATAGGTCTAGCATGACAAAGTAAATATCTTTCTGTAGCTCTGTTTTTCTTATATTATGGTTTGTATTCAGTTGTACATTTAGAATGAAAGTTTTGGCATTCCAAGAGCAGCTCAGACATTTTTAGATTGATACAACTTGACAGTGTTGACCTTAAGCACCTGAATTCTGAAATATTAAGAACTGTTGCGTTTATTCTTGTCCATCTTATCCCTCCTTCGGTGTCATTCACTTTAGGTCTATCCTTTATTGGGGAAGGATCACCATTAGTCTATGAAAGAATAATTTACCTGACTAGTATTTTCTCTTCTGTCCAAATGGTGTTGGTTACATTCCATTTATTTAGATATGTCGCTAGAACGAGGGATAACTTTCTATCTGTTTTTTGCACGGGGCTCCCTTTAGACCACCTTTGTTGTAATTTTTTCTTAAATATATCAGACTACTATTAAAATTGCTTGTTCAGCTTAACTGATGGTGTAGTTATATCTGATGCTCTATATGGGAATTAACTACCATCTGCCTATGTTTCAAATGATGATGCAGTTGTGTGATCTTCTCAAATCTAGGGTGGACTGCCCAGATTTCCTTGAAAAGCTTGAGTGTGCTCAAGTGTCTGTTCATCAAAATATTATGGGTAGGCATCCAAAGACTTTTCTTCAAGAGCATCATATTCTCTGAGTTCTTTTTGCTTGTAGTCTTAATTGGCTGTCTATTTTGTTGCAATTGTATTGCTAATATACTGTTAATTATTGTGTTTGTTATCTTGCTTCTGATTGAGCTTGTCTTGGAGTAGAATCTTTAATAGTTAAGCAATATGTTTTTTCTTTGTTCAGACGCTGAAACTGAAGAAGGTAGTTCCTGGGATGTAGTAGTTGAAGACGATCTATGGGAAGGAGACAAGATGGATTTGGGGGAGGAGGATTATGTAGTCGTGCAACAGGAAGATATAGTAGAAGGAATAGCATGCTTCATGGCTGCATATCTGTTGTCTGTTAAACAGACAAAGGTAAGAGGAAATTTTTTAATCAGAATCTTGCCATCTTTAGTCATTCTGTTACTTGTAATATACAGGTTTTCCTTGTGTTCTCCTCGCAATATGGTTTGGTTGCCTTGAAGTATCTGTATACAATCACAGCTTCAAAGAAAGAAAAACTTTTTCTTGCTTAGCTATCAGGATTGTATATGCAGTGACTTTTTAACCTCTCAGTTGCCTTTCAACTTGCTAATGGAGCATTGAAGATTAAAAATTAGGGTTGTGTCATTCTGGAAGTATTCAGGCATGGCCATTTACCCAAACAAGAATATACCAATCAGGAGGTGAAGGGGCAAGGATCTGATTGTGAAATAAATTCCCAATAGCACTGAAATACATTTATGGATTTCTTGATCACTGAAGTCTCTAAAACTTACCTTCTTAGTTAGGCATTATCCATCTTGATGGTGTCCTTTCATATCTTCTGGTGGTTCTCGAGAATGTTATTTTGGCCCAGTGGTTTAGGTGTCTAGGTCCTGTTTGCTCTAGTTTCCAGCCAGTGTTTGTATAGGTCATCTTTGAGCGGCTCGTTTCTTGGAGATAACAGTTTTATGTCCTTTTATGGTGGGAGAACAAATGTAGTTTTGTTGCTGATAGCATTATTGAACAGGCGGATCACTAGTGATTCATGAATGTAAATGCCCAATCTGTTTCTTTTTTAAATAGATTAGAAGTAAGATCTTTCATCATTCCCTGCTGAATTCTTCTTCAAGGTATAGGCTATCTATCTCCTACACGCAGTAAACCTGGTACTTGGTCAATCCACTACCTCCCAATTCCCATAGCAAGTCAAAACATCTAACTATGAGGACATCCCAATTCACGTTGGCTAGCTAATGGTAATGAATACCTTTGGCAGGGGTGTAGACTTGGATCAATCCCAAGAAACAGACCACAGTAAAAGGATGGAGACTGGTAGGTTAATTCCTGGTAGTGCAAGTAAGCACTTTGTTTGAATGTCATTAGCGAGATCCGAAGAAATTGTTTAAACAAGGATTCTGCTGGGAATTTTTTGTGAAAGCATCTAAGTTTACATGATGTCCGATCTGTTCTGTCCTAAGAAGGGCAATATGACAGTGTTGGAACATGAGACGGAGTACAGAACATCAGAGTTCAAACAATTTGCTATAATGCTATTAGTATCCATATGTTCCTCTTCTAATAAGTGACAATTTTTTTTTCCCTGTCAAAATTCGATCAAGTTTAATATATAACCACGCAAACACGTAAACTCCTATATTAGTATCCCTATTTTCCTCTTTTATTTGATTGCTAGGCTAACAACTCCATTATGATTTTCCTTTTACAGGAATTGACACCCAATCAACTTCAGGAAGGTTGGTATCATCTGTTTGGCCTTCTCTTTGCCTTTCTTTTTGGGTTTTGCATACAGCTTTATCCTATTAAATTAATCCAATTGTCCAATTTCCAGTATTCACTGATGTCCAAATATCTTTTCAGCACTCAGCAAGACATTTTCAATAAAGAAGAAAAAGAGTAAGCTTAGAAAGGCATGGGATGGTAGCAAAGTCATCTATAATGTTGCATCCTGGGGCGCAACTGCCATTGGGTAAACTCATTAAGCTCTGATATTCTTATCATGGTTCTGCGCTTTTGCATGAAAGAGATCACTCTCGCTATCTCATCTCTAATGCCATTTCCCCCCTCCCCTTCAGGATATATCAGAATCCCGTGATTCTTCAGGCAGCCTCTAAAGCCTTCTGGACATCTTGTCATGTTATATCAAAGCTTCTATAAGATAATACGCAGTTGCACATTTGGACTACGTTGCTGTCAAGGTGATGTGGGCTGCCAGTTTGCTCTATGGCTTTGGAGCATCTATCCCATTCTTTCGGTGTGTTGACCAATTCGTTTGTGCTACCTGATTTAATAATGTAAATATCAGTTTCTCGTTTGCCTCCCAAGTGCAATTTATATTTATTAGCAAGGAATCTAAAGTACTTTCCTTATACTATTCTTTTGTTTGGGGGTTGTGGGTGGGGGGTTGGGTGGTTGAAGGTGGGCACGCAAAAGCTGTTAAATAGGCCTTTGAAATGCCTAGAATCCAGATGTCAGCAAAAGATGCAACGAGATCGTGGATCACAATAGGTAGGAAGGATTCACTTGGCTTTTTCAGTTTTACTAATATAGTCAGACTGTAGTCATTGTACTCGCATCGAATGGGTTTGACTAGTAACGGCAATGCTGAAGAAGTGCTGCTTTGGTGGGAGAAAAAAAGGTGAAGCTGCTTAAAATGTGTAACTGGCTAGAGGTTAGAATTAGTGAATTACCATGTGTAGTGTATTGAACCACCTAGGTGATTGGCTAATGAAGTTAGCTCATGTAGATTTTGCTGGGTGTTGGCTTTCTCCGCACGATGGGTCATGGATGGATTCTAAAAGGCAATGTTATGCTTTTCCATGATGAGATTGGATATTCGGTCCGGTTTTGTTTGGTTGGATTAGGTTGGGTCAGGAGCAAACGAAGCTAAATGCCATGTTTTCCGTATCATTGACGGTTGGCTTAATAACAGATATCAACTCAAACTTTGCTTGCGGATCCCATTCACAATCTAAATTTCTCTTTTATCTAATTTTTCCATTTTTCGTGTCATAATAAGCTAATAGAGATGGAAATGTTCTGTAGTTGAATTTACTATACTACCAGCTGTCGCTAATCTAGCGGTAAAAATAACAAAATTGAATGAATTTCAGATACCATCTATTATTGTTATTTTCAATCAGTTGGGTTGAGATTCCGAAACTCATTAAAACAATAAAAATAGCGGTTATGTAAGGAATGAAGATTTGGAAACCATAAGAAAGTTTTTCACGTATGGTGCAAATCAGATGACACGCAAGCGCAACATCGTCCCTTCATTCTTCAGCTAAACCAAAGTAGTGCGTTGCATGTCTTTAACTGGAAGGTATGTTTTGTTTTGGACATGATAAAGAGGAATATATATATATATATGTATGTATGTATGTATGTGTGTGTGTGTGTATGAACTGAATATTTATATTATTTTAAAATCCAGAGATCAAATAAAATATTAAAAAGATATAGTTCCTAAAACCGAATCCCGACCAATGTCAAAGGGGAGGGGGAGGGGGGAGAGAGAGGAAAATGCTGGCACAAAATACTTATGACAAGTTGTATTAGTAAAATTACGTATGATAACATTTGACGGGAAATTTTAAGTGAAGTCTTCAGTTTATAATAATGCCACCAAAAGCCAATCTTACTGCAAATTGTAAGAAGATTCTAAGATACAAATGGCAGGTTCAATTACGCATACTATCTAAATATCTTGCAACTGTCGATGAATCTTGTTAATGAGTGCTCAGTAGTGCACGATGGTGCTCCAAAGACATTTTAACAAGTGCCCTCGGGATACCTACTGTCATTTTCTATACATATATACTCAAATTTACGTGCTCATTACAAAACTTTTTGAGAACTCTCTTCTAGTTATGCCTATACTCCTATAAACAAACTCTTCATGTATGAAATCACATTAGAACCACTTTTGCATTAAGCAACATCCAAGCTTCCTCTACAAAAATGGGAGAACCGGTGCTTCAAGACTGCACAAACATCAAATTCCGAGATGGTCTAGTTGACATCTTAGGACTTAGGTTTCATAAGCTTCCTGTTCGATTTGCATTCTTTCCCGACGTCCCTGCTGCTCTTTTGGCATAATTTCAACGAATGATTCGGTCCCATGGCCTCAATAATAGAATATGTTGTCCTTGTGCTCAGGCCCATCCTTACAAAGGATAGAGCGTACTTCCATGATAGATCTAGGAGGTTCCAGATCTTTCTCTTGGAGTGCATTACCTCGCAGCTCTTGGATTTGAGAGGCAAAGGTGTCATCAAGAATCTGCATTGTTTATTATGCAGCATCATTATGCATCTCATACGGTAGAGATGTTTTTCTTGTTTATCCTATTCCTATGTAAAACTACGAAATAGAGATTAAAGATAGCTCACAGAAAAGGAAATTAATGAGCTTAGAAGAAAAACACTTACGGAGACAGCAATTTGTGAACCTTTATACCATGACCTATTCTCCTTCCTGTTCTCCAAGAAACTCAGAACCTCCTGCATTGCAGATTCTAAATTAATACTTCAGAAGATGAAACATATACAAGTATGGTGAGTTCAACGTTAATCCATTGATTTGAATAGACACAGATTCACAATTACCTGCCCCATCCTGTCCCAGTAACCTCGACAAAGTGCAAGAAATACATGGGTCTCAAAGATTGAGTGGAGATGATTCATGGTATCTATCAGCTGCTCTCTAAGTGGCTGCATTCTGCTTCTTACATCTGCTTCTACCACAATTCCTTTTGAATCTTTAAGAATCTTTTTCATTTTTGTGGTATCCTGTAACTTAGACTGGAAGAGAGGAAACGGATACATCAATGGGCTACACTTAAAAGTACTGAATGGAAAACACATGACAAGGACAAGGGCCTGGATTAAAACCTTGTCTTCAGATGCAAAGAGGTCAAACAGCAGACAATAATCACAACTCAATGTATAGGATATGTACAAGGATATCCTAGTGCTCCATTATACATGTAACTTAGTCAAATTATATTTATCTCATCAATCCATTTTCTTTTGTTTATTACTTCATTTGGGTATTTTTGTCTGCTCAAGTGCATGTTGGAACATGTCCCAGCTTTTTTAGGACATTTCTAGTTACCACATAAATCACTAATGCAATCGAAAGATAACAATTCAAACCAATACCAATGTTCAAGGAATACTGACATTTTCTACAAGTTTTTCCACAACAGCTTGTAGATAATTCCTGAACTTGCTGCGCAGCATAACTGTTATCTCACTGAGACATTCCCCAGGTGCTGTGTTACTGGTGGAGGGCATGCAAGAGCCCCAGGACTTGAATTGAGTTTCTATCTTGGGCCGCAGGATATCTAGCATCCTCTTCAGGGAATTCAATAGCAATGCCAACTGCAAAGCAAATTAACAAGGATCCAGCAATTGTCTCCTTAAAGGAACTTACCAAGAGTAAAGAAAAAAGACCGTTGTTAGGCATGCTTCACCTCATCAGGAACTGTATAGGTGCATGCTGAACGTTTTGCAAGTTTTTGGACATATTTGATGCCGAATTTCTTAGGGGATAAATTTTCCTTCAGAGGGGAGAGGACATCTGCATATTGCTTGTCTAAAGCTTCCACAATAGCCTTTTCAACATCAGCAGCAGCCTTTTTTGCAATATGAAAAGCAGAACCTGTTACCAACTTGTCATTTGTGGGCACAACACCAGTAGCTATTACCATCTGAACTTACATTCTCTAGGACAAAAACATATTCTGGCCATCGACATATGATGACTTCATAATCATTCAAAGTGCGTCTGAGTCGATCATACATCTCATCGATGAAAGGGGTTGTAGAATGTTGGGTCCTAACACCTGACCATTTCACCTGCAAACCAAATCAAAGGCTCCTGATAATAAACTGTCTCATAGAAGAAAAAGACAGCTGCTTCTTGACAAATAGCATTGAGTAAAAACATGTATACACGACACATTGCCGATAAGGGTAACAATCTGTGATGCAACTTTGTGTAAATTCTCATAAAACAAACTTGGTGGTAGGTTAATGAGTCTTCTACAAGGTTTAAATGTAAACCATTTCAAATTAACATGCTAAGTGTGAAGATTATGACAAACGATGCATGATACTGGTGCAAAAACATACCTTATCCATTTTACACGATTCAAGCAAGGAAATCCGCGTATCTTGAATCCACCTCAGAATATATATGTGGAACAACTCTTTAGCTTCCACTCCACCCTTCATGTGGCTGAGAAACACATAAATGAGTTCAAGCAATCATAATATGTAACCAAATAGCCAATGACTATCTGAACCTACCTAATTTTCCAATTGGCAAGGTCTTTCTGAAAATCAGCAGCTGCTATCACAAGCTCTGCTACATGCAGTGAAGGACCCTGTGGTGGGCATGCAGTGAGAAATGCACGCAACCTATAACACAGCTCCGAGCTGTATATAGCCGCAGATAAATTTGGAAGGTCTACAAAACTGAAGAATGTGAAATCAGAATTTATAATTAAACATGCGAAATGACTAACTAAATGTAGCAGTGACAATTATTAATTAGGCTGATTAGTTTGTGTGGCTAGAACTTAAAACTAGTTTACATACAAAACAATCGTGGAATAGATAATTCAATACATATATCAGTTAAAATGAATGTCAAGAAAAACATTTACAAGAATCTACCTGGGAAGTATATGCAGATTGTGAATCATGATATCAGTAGAAATTTCATTCTTGATGTTAGCACACAGAGAAGTCATCTTTTGATAAGCAGCGGACATTGCAAGAGGATCTGATACTGTGCCTTCAGAATTACCAGCAACATATTCATCAGTCTCCGCCAAGAGCCTTCTTGCTCTCTTTTTAGTGGCAACCTAAGCATAATGGACTTTTAGTGAAACAGCAAAGTCAACAAGCAAGACAAATAATACATGAAATATTTCAATTTCCTCAAACCTGGAAATGGTGACATAATTTATTCTGCACCTCCGGAGACAGTATGTCGTGAAGAAGGATGTACAATTTGATAGCAGGTTCCAATGCAGGTGCTGCAACCCCAGTTGCAGGCCTAAAAGTATCCATGATCCCCGAGAATGATGATTCATCAAGAGACTTGTAGTTCTCAAAAACCAAACCAAAAATCTGTTCAATCTGATCCTTGGTTTCTCCCAGAATACGATTCTGATAAACAGTCACCACTTGCATGGTCAAAGGACATGCCATCATTGCAAAGAAAACATCAATATCAACCAAAAAAGTACCTCTTGATGGCTCAATGTAAATTTATTGCTGCCCTTCATAAGCACAGGAATCAACAAGTCGTGCACCAACATGAGGCAGTCAGCTGTTGGAGTAGCCACATCCATTACATAGGATAGATACCTATATCCAAATTCACACACAACTCAGGTTATTCACAGAGTCCAAAAACGAAAAAAGTACATACAGAACCCAATGGTTCAGTATATGTGGTTCAATTTAACAGAAAATGCTAGCAGTATCTTTACACAAAAAAAGTAATATCTTGTTATTTTTATTTTATATTTATCTTGTTATGGAAGATAATCCTATATCAACAGTAAAGCAAGCAGACTATTATCTGAATATGTTCTAAGGATATAGGAAATACAAACAACACCGGGGATATCTTTATATTAGGAAATCTTGTTGTTCTTATATTTATGCATCCTCTAGCAAATATTGTTAGATTTATGATATCTTTATTTAGGATAAATAAGGGATGACAATCTTGTATAATTAAGTATCCTCACAATAATACTAAACAAAGAAAGTTATAATCCTAAGTACATAGTAAAATGATTGGAAAGTTATTTCTCAATAGGTGTTTCCTCTAACCAGCACTCAAAGCATCAGTCACCATAGGTTCCAACCATATAGGAACACTAACAAACAAAAACACATTGCCAATATGGATTCCACAGTGAATCATGCATTTTCTAACATTAATGACATGTGAGCAGAACGATTAACCAAATAATTCAAGTACCTCAGCTTGGTGTAGACATTGGATACTCCATAATATGATGCAAATTCTTCTAAGAGCCAATTCCATGGACCATGCAGAAGCAGGTTTCTCTGTTGAAATTGTTGCACCTTCATAGCAACTTCTAAGACCAAGTCATAAGCAACTGTTTCTGCAACTGTACCATACTAGAACAAGTATAAAAATCAATGACATTAAATTCTTCAAAAAATGTAAAATATAAGCTTGAAAAAAAATTAATTTCAATAGATAAATAAGATGTTTATGATAAAATTATCAATTTTATGCTCAGACCATTTTGCTGAAGAGCATTTACCTTCACCAACTTTCTTTTTCTTTTAGTGAAATACATAAAATAGATATTACTGATTATCCCCAATTGACCATTTCTGGAGAATAGTGCCTGAAAGTAGTTACTAAAACCTTACCATTTTCAACTTCAGCAATGAAGCAATTGCTTAATGACAGAAATGTATTTAGACCAACATACAGGATACGTAAACATACCATGCATATCAGCATGAATACGTAATACATGCATTTAGAAAGTGATTTTCCATTCATCATTTATCTACAAGTATTTATTATGTACTTTGTTCAAACAGTCTTTGAGATACGATAAGTTGGTAATGATCTTGATATGAACCTTTATTTTTTGTCATTGATATTGATATAAGCCTATGACAATAGAATGCAAAGACGAGATCTTTCAGTGCAAAGGCATCTGATCTTCAAGATAGTAATTGAAATGCCAAAATATAGTTACAAAAAACCTTAAATCCAGGATTTGTTGTAAATTAAATAATTACCAAGAGTATTGATAATGAATTATGCAAAAGATCAAACATAATATCATGCATTGCATATTTCAAGAAAATGAAATCACCTTGAGATGACCATTGTCATCACAACTTGTTGAGTAGCATATATAAAGCTGCACTTTTCCAACAAGTTCATGCTCAGGTTCCCGAAAGACAGGCCACCACCTAAGCTTATCAGCCTGCATCAAGCTTTAATTTGTACCATTTCGAAGGGGATTTGCATTGTTCAATATCAGCCCAAAAAGAAAAAAATCTTACCGGGTCTTCAGCAACCGTAGCCACTTGAACAACAACACTACCAAAAAGCTTTCCTTTTGAATCATGGACTTCTATTATTAAGTCATCTCCAGGGCTATCTGGAAAGCTGTAGAAAGGTTAATGTACTTCTAAAGGGGATTGAAGGAACTATAGTTCTTTAGGGCAGACGAGACTTACAAGATATGGTTTTCACCAGATCCAGTTTGCATACGAATTATGTCCTCCACAGTTTTACTCTTTAGTCTTAATAGACAAGAATATGTTTCTGAGAATACTCACAAATATGCAATTAAAAAAGTCAAACTTTTATTCACTGACACCAGGAGACGTCTTAGATCATTGGAAATTTGTGACTTCACATACCTTGAACAGCCTCATATGTTGATGAACTGTTACGTAAACTTGTTATGCCAACTTTAAAAAGTGCAGGGACCTGTTTCAAGTAACGAGCACTGGCATGTACATAGGCCAAGCTTTGACGGGAGAAATTACCATTTGCCAGTCGGGGCATAGAACGAATTCTCCGTAGAGATTGCCATCTAGAAGAGAGTATAGACTGAAAATTAGAGAGCTGATCACGGATTGCTTCTATATTTATCGATGATGTTTGCAGAGTCGGTGCCCTCAGAGATAGCATGTTACATCCAGTAGGTGGATCCAGGACAGATTTCACCTTACGGACTGTCAACCACAAGAAAGTTTGAGAGAAAAAGAGATAATGTACATGCAGGTTTAAGAAATGTCAAACACCACCATGAATGTTATGAAAATTGCACTAAGGCAATACCTTGGACCTTCATTTTGCCACTGAATTTCTTGGGTTTTGAGGCAGCACCCTCATATGTAGGTTCTGAAGATCGCTTTGCCAAGAGCTCCTCCTCTGATTGCAAAAGCACTTGATGCAATCTGTATATAAAGAACTAGATAAGGTCTTTAAAAAAAAAAAATTGAGAAGTAGATAGGGTTAAATTCTGCTCATGATGAAAAATGGCAATGCTTAAGAAAAAATGTTTCTTTCATTATTGCTCATGACTTCCAATAAGAAAGAAAATGTCTAGCATCCATCATTTTTTGAGTTTTTTCACCACATGAATACATATCTTAATCCCAAACCCCAAGGAGAGAAACTTTAACCTCAATGGGAACAACTTATAATAGGCACCCATTTTCACCATAAAAACCTATTGAATGACGGTCTCTGTAGGAATGCCAAGAAACGAAAAGGCAATGACATTGATAATTCTTATTTTTTTATTAGTTTATAACCCAAAGTTATCAGCCAAAAATCATGTCATAGGGCTATCAGAAAAGGTACCTACTCATGATTTATGGCCACCAAACATATAATACACCTCCAAATAGAAGTTTTCTATTTTGTCCAATATCAGACATGTATGTTCAAAAACCCTTCTTACAACTTAGTTAAAGGAATGAAAACAGAAGGGAAGGAATGGAGAGAATGAAAAGCAAAGATGAGGAATTACATATCCTCTCCTTTATTTGTATAACCATGAGAAATAATCTCCTTTTCTGTAGAGAACAAGAAGTTGGCCCCATGGAAAACTCTACTAAACAAACAATGGAATGAAGCCAAGGAGGTTGGTGCCAATCTCAAAAAAAGCTATTGGTTTTTCTGAGAACATTGTTTCGTTTAAAAAGTGTATAGGCTTCCCACCTAATTTACCCTACCACACTGAGAAATTCTATTAGTAAATAAAACAACATATATAGCCAAACAAAATCGATATTAAATTCAAGAATGCTACAATAATATTTCACTTATCTGGCCAGGAAGAACCAGCTAGTTTTGAGCTGGATAAGGCCCTACTGGCCAATCTGACGATGTGGCACTAGACCCCAGGCCAGCCAAGTTTAAACGGACTGAACTGACCCAGGGACTAGTTCCCAGTTATCCCTGCCTGGACAACTGACGAGTAGAGCTTAATGCAAAACCACATTTTACGTGCTCGGAGCAATTGCCACTAATTGTGTCTTAGCATCCATTGCTGATTGACAATATGCTAAATAAATAACTTTCGGAGCAAAATCAGAAATGAACTATTTTTTTCAGAGCCCCAATTCTTGGAGCTGCAAACGTGAAATCATCGTATGAGTAACCTAAAAACGATCATATATAAGCATATCTTCATTTTTTTTAGCAGTTGGATAATTTTACTGTCTCTATTCTCTCCCCTTCATATCAAGTCACTCATTAACTAAGATCTATGGAGAATATTTGAAGGAAATATATTGTGCCTAAAGCACTTGTCTATCTATTATAATTTCGTATCGATTTTCTTATAAGATAGTAGCTTTTTGGTATTAATTTCATATTGCATGAAAGATTATATATACTGGAAATATTTTATAAAGGGGGAAAATTGTTGATGTATTTTGTTTGAAAAGGTGCAGGTACACTGGTAAAAAACCATACATGTTGTTGAAGAGATACTATTTTTCTGAAAATGCATATTTTCAAAAGGGTACTATTTAAAAAAAAAATAAAGTCAAACAATTAATACCAATTGATCAAAAAGGTATGATAATAAAAAAAGCTTCTAAAATTATACATTATCATAAAATTGCAGATAGCTATTAAACCCATGCATAATATCCAACCTACAAGGACCATGCATGAAAATACAACTTGCAAAACGTAGGCAATCCAAAAAATGACCCGGTACGATTGAAACAAAAACCTCACAGAATTGTAATGAGAACAGGGCAGTAAGCATATATTCAAGCTATGCAGGGGACATGTCAAACTGCAGCACTGATGGGCTGTAGCAATGGCTTCTTGTGTAATGCCAAGAGCAGCAATGTCTAATTCTGTATGATCCCGTTTCTTCATTCAATTTCCACATCTACTAAATTTTAGCCATATGATCATGACTTTAGCATAAGTTATAAATCAGTAATATCTGAGACTATTAGGTTGATGGCAGTATTTGAAAGCAAAAACTAAGGTTTCAGGCTGTTATGGCATGATATTCCAATCATATGAAAGAACCTCCACCTTTAGAAAAGACAACACAAACTCACCCAAACGAATCGCGCAGCAAAGAGCATTCATTTTCCAAAAACATGGGAGCCTCCATGCATCCCCTTGCCCAAGCATTAAGGCAAAGACGAACACAGGCATCATATGCAATCACAGCATGCCACGGTCCAAGGGCACTGGATACAAACACCAAAACACAGAAAAGTTACAAGCAAAGTCTCCAGTAAAGTATAGTTGTTGGCTTTCTATTAGTATATCAAATGAAAAGAAATCACAGAACATACAGTGCATGGAACACAGGAATACGTGGTGCATTCGGACGCCGAAGAGTTTCCTCCCCAGCAGCACTTCTGCAAAACAGAGGAAGATGGTGAATATTTTGAATTACTCTCCTAAGTCATGCTTGTAAAGGTCACAGATTAATGTTAGCCAACCAACCTGCCTACGTGCTTTGTTCTCTTGTTTCCAATGTCAGTCTCAGACATAAACGTGCCTTTAGTTTGTGTATTACAAGAGTCCATCTTGATTTCTTCAGATTTGCTAAGTGGAGGTGCACTGGCAAGATCATTGTCAGAAAGGTTATCATCCCTTGAAATTGCGATGCTACCCTGCTGAAGAAAACCACTCCAGTTCACATATGATGCAAACAAGATAAGCAGAGAATCAAGAAGCCAAACCATGTTTGGCATGCTTCATTTATTAACAGGAAAAAGGAAATTGAAAAGGCCTGATTTTTTTTCAACCTCTCACTTCACATATGGTTTGCATACAAAGAATTTCTAGCTTAAGGTCTTACATTTCTGGCACAAATTATGATCAAGTAGGTGCAAACATAACCAGTGTATAAATAAGAAGATGCAACCTAGCTGCATTACATAGACAGTTTCAAACAGCAGCAACTAACTCTTTTGTTGAAAATCACTAAAACAAAAGGAAAGAATATGAAGAACCTTTCTAGCACCACGTCCTGCATTTGACAATGAAGCTGCACTTGAAGCATATCCAACGGATCTATTTCCTCTATGCCGTGGGAATGCCCCCTTGGTACTTTCCACTTGTATTGTGGAGAACTCTGAGCTAGCAGCTGAATCTGATGATTCATCTTCTTTGTAGACATTCCATCCAACAGGGTTTCTCCCATTTTCGCGAACTAACCTCTCTGCTGCTGGGACCCGTCTAGCAACCACATTCTCCCTCGATGAACTGACATCAGAATACGTATAATCAGTAGCACAAGATGGACCCTTTTGCAATGGCTTTCCACGTCTATAAGCCATCACATCTGGAAATCTTTCATCTTGTGGGGACGAATCAAGAGAGTAGCGGCCCCTATATGCTCCTTCGCCATCTTCAGAATCAGTACTCGTATCATTCTCTGATGCAGATCCATTAACATTGGCCATGGTTCGAGTCACAGGGATTGCACCAGCTGGCAAATGCCCACTGCAAAATTTTGTTGGTGGAGGCAGTCCACGTCCACGTCCCCCATATCGTGTACCAAGAATAGCATCATTGCTTGGTCTCAGATTTGAACTTGAAAGTGATCCAAAACTATCCTTCTATTAGCACCCCAAAAAAATTAAAAGAAAAAATAAAAAGTTCAAACTCATTAATTTAGTCCCATCACAGAAAAAATAATTCAAACCAAATCATACAAGTGATTAACTTGTAATGTGTCTTTTCATGACAGATTAAACAATGATATCACCAGAATAATACATATAGGCAAAATACTAATGGCCCTGAATTCATTCAAACAAGAAAAAGCTTTGTGGTGTCACCCTATGTATCCTAGATGGCTATTGCGATGGAAAATATAATTACCAAAAGACCACAAGATAAAGCAGGAAATTTAGCGTTCAATTATAAACATTCCTTTGAAATCCAAGCACATTAAGACATGCCACCAAAAATAAAAACGAAAAAAAAAAAACACGTTATGAAAAAAAGAGAGACCCATGAACATTAGTCCTCGGATCAAAAACCTATTACTATTAATCAAAATCACCAAACGAAATTCAGAGAGAAATATTATTGACCCAATAACACGAACACAGTGAAAATTCAAAAAGACAGAGACATACTGAGACAATGTGTGTGTGAACACTAGGACAGTGAATGAAAGACTGACCTCTCTAACCCATTTGAGGGCACTTTTGTCCAGACCTTCTGTGAACATACTTTGCTCTTTTGCTTTCTTCTTGTTCTTCTTCTACTAATACATACAAACACCAAATCTCTCTCTTCAATGCAAAATGCAACTACTTCAAAACCTAAATCTACACTAGGATGTTCACCAGTGGCTACTTAGAAAACATGTAAATTTGAAGCTTTGACTTTGTATACAAAAACTAATATCCAGAATCCAGAGAGAGTGAGAGAGAAGAATGTGAATGTGTTTTGTCTTGTTGGTACGAGAATTAGAGAAAGAGACAGAAAGAGACAGAAAGAGACAGAGAGAGGGACAGAGCTTAGGGAAAGCGTACATGTTCAGCAGCTGTTCTGAATTCTGATGGACTGTCCATGACTAAAACCGCACTCCCCTCACTATAATAAATAAAAAAGAATTTCTTAGTTTTCTTTTTTATTTTTGGTTCTTTTAAAGCATGAATTATATTTCCTTACCCAAAAATAATTATGAAATATATTTTATATATCTTTAGCTTTTTCTTTTTTTTTAAGTTTCCCCCGCAAACTCATGTGCAATTAACTTGTTATTGCAATAGATAAGTGCATGTTGCGAGTACTTCAAAATATTCAATAAAGGCTTATATTTGATATTTAGAACATTTTAATTCCTCTTTTTTTAATTTTGTTACAACTTAAATAAAAAGAGAGATTTGAATCATAATCTATTTCAGTAGGAGACTAGTAGTAATACTATTAGATTATAACTATCTTAACTTAAAATTTTATTTCTATAAAATTGATTTTGAACCATTTTATAGCTCATTCCTACTTCCTTATTGCATCTTACCATATTGTGAAGAATTTGGAACCATTTCCTTATAATGAAAGATAATTTTAGTGAGTAATGTAAAATTGTTTAATTTTTATGTTTTAGGATGTATGGATCTATTTTCTTATATTAAAGAACTAATATAAACATGTGAATTTCATAATTTGTGTTTTAGTTTGTTTTCCTCTTCCTCATCATGAAAAATATTTCCTTTTCAATAGATAGAATTCTCAAACTCATTAGACAATATCAAAGGGATGCTACATGTTGATAGGCAAATTTGAAACAAGCCTTAACTAACCTATTTAAGTTATGGGCCAAACTTTAGATGCCTAATTCAACCTCCCTTATGGAGTCGAGCTTTTGACAATTTATATACCCTCTACAAAACCAAGGCTAAATCATAAAGGAACCATATCAATCTCCTTTGAGTCATCAACATAGATTCTAAGCTAACCAGAAGGAGACCTTCGAGTACTTAATACTTAGGCCTCAAAACTTAGGTTTCCAAGGTCTAGCCTATGGAGTTTAAATTAAAGCACAAGAGAATAGTTCAACAAAAATGGTAAGACAATTATCATCACCTCACTTCCACCAAATTTAGAGCATGTCCTATGTCATGATTAAGACATAATTGAAGTTGTGGAAAATAGTCTCTATAAGTAAAGGATAGAAGACAAGACCTCTCGATGCTCTATCTCGCTTTTTACATAAGCCAAGCTATACGCCAAGCTATATTATATTTGTTTACTCTCTCTTAAACTTTTTAATAATTTAAATATTAACATGACTATACTGGAACATCCCTCAATACTCTCTTTAGCTTATATGCACTTTTTTATACATAATCAATTGCTCTTCCAATACCTTTAAACACCTCCTCCAAAATCTCCAAACAACACTGCATAAAGGATTAATATCATCCATACCATGGCTAAAATTTGAACTTTTTTCTAAAATGAGATTCATTATTTCATATCATATAATTCTCATATTACAAGATCAATATCCCCTACAAGGATTGAGCTCATTGTTTTCCCTTTTTAATTCTACATTTTTATTCCATATCAATCAATATTATATTTAATTCTACAATTCACATTATTTTTCTCAAATTGTAATATTATAAGGAAGAAAAAAAAAAAGAAATCAAACTTTCTGGTTATCAATTTATAGTGTCCTTAACTAACATGAAATATTCCCCAAAGATGGAACATGCATCTATGATAATTGCATACCTTAAATATATATTAAAATAAGGAGAGTTAAATTTTATCTTATTTTTATGATTAGAATGAAAAAAAGAGAGTTAGGATATAATCAATCTCATTAAAAAAATCAATAATTATTAAATTATAAGAGTTTTAACAAACTTATATACATACATATATATATATATATATCGATGTACTCTATTGATAACCTTGTTGTTTAAGTATACATTTATGACATTTTATTCCTTTTTGTCTTTCCCAATCACGAAATTTATTCTTGGGCTATGAGATCCGACGGGATATTATGTGGATACACAATTTCAATATTAGAAGGTCCGGACAGCTGCGTTGATGCTGTTGCAAAGAAAAAAGTTAAAAAAAAAAAAAAGAAAAAAGAAAAAAAAAAGAAAAGAAAAGCGGTGTAGGTCCTTCTGTATACATAGATAACGGTTCTTAATTTAGTTCAAGAAATTTTAGTATAAAACTGAAAACGATAAGATGGTGTAGTAAAAAGAAAAATAAGAAGATTAACAAAAAGGTGATATTCCCGCCAAAGAAGGACGCGAGAGATGCGATCGTGTAGGACGTGAGATTAACATAAAAATTAAAATTTTTAATAAAGTCGCATGAAATAAAGCAAGCAAGCGCAATATAAAAAGGAGGAAAAAGTGACGGGTCCTGATGCCACGATATATTATTTACTTTTAATTAAAAGGAAAAAAAAAAGAAAAAGGATTGATCATTGACATTGTCCACTCATAATAAAAATTTTGTCTAATAACTTTATTTATATTAAAAAATGTGCACGGCCCATTTATTTTTTTTATTTTTTGGTGAAGTAATAAGATTCATAAAAAAAATGTGCATGACTTATATCTAGTAAAGTCCCGCAAATTTTTTGCAAAATCAACTCCACAGGGTATAGAATTCCTCGCTCCACACAATATCAGTTACTCGGCAAGAAAATGGCCATCAAAACATGGTCTTTATTGATTCATCTTCTCTCTTTTTCACCTTGTTACTATGTTTTTGACACAAATTTAAGTAAAAAAAAAAGATTATAAATATGCATGTATCCTCTTATAGAATTAATCACCTAAAAAAATCTTCTTAAGGTCCATTTTTGGTAATAAATCTTCATAGAGTCAGACTTATTTATTATTTACTCTTTTAAATTTAGCAAGACAGTACCAAATAGAGTTTTTCTTTTCTTTTTAATGAATGAAATATATCATTTTTAAACTTTTTTTTTCTTTACATATTCGATTTACGAAGAAATGGAATAACCATTTATTTTTTCCAAAACTATTACCATGTTTCATTTATGCAATAGGTGTTTCACAAAAGTGTTGTTGCTATGTAATAAGAAATTGCGATTCCCGCTCATGAATAAAAGAATTAACTCTTTTTTTTTTTTTAATGTCTTAATCTAACATCTAAGTCATTGATTGAATAAGAGTATAATGGCATTTTTTACAGTAATGTACAAACTTGTTTTTACCTATTGGCTATTCCAGTTAACTCATTTAAAAAATCGATTAAAATTGAGTCTTTTTTACCAATTTATGAAAAGGCCAAATGAACCCAACATGTTTAACCTGCAAATTGAAATTAGTCAATTCGAATCAGTTCACTTAATACACTTAAAAGTTTAACCTGCGAGCCCGCCTGTTTAACTCGTTTCAAAAGTTAGTTATGGTCGAGTTTTTTTATTCGTTTGATAAATAGGTCGAATGAACTTAATTTGTTTAATCTACAAATCAAAATAAAGTAAGCCGATCTAGATTATTTAACCTACTTATATACCTCTAATTTTAGATATTTTCTTAATATATTATTAATGTTATTTTAAGTACAACAAAACATTGAAATAATTACTACTTTTCTATTCTATTCCTTAATAACTAATAAATTATAATTTTATTTCTACCATATTCCATACCGTTAACCAAATATGGCAACATATTTTTTAAAAAATCATTAAGCTAATCAAACGTGACATTAAAAGCAAGTAATTTTTTATTTTTATCATCCCTCTAACCGCCATAATTATAATAAAAAAATTTCTATGATCTTATCATTATTTTTTATAGAACTAGTGATACCGTTCATTTAACTATTAATTTAAATTTCTTTAAATTTAAATCATTGAATAAATTTTAATTTAATAATTCGAATTTTATAATATGATAATGAATATTGAGATGGAGAACAGGATCGATCCAATTAAAATGGTAAATGGGACAATAGAATCTCTAAATTAATAAGATAGAAGTAAAATGATTTATCAAAATATCAAATTTAAAATCAAAACAGATTTGATGAGAGAATTTTGCAAGTAAGAGATTTAGATATAAATAAAGGGAAAAAAAAAAAAAGACAATCAGATATATTGATTTAATAATACAACCGAAAAAATGATAAAAATAATTCATGATGTGTAAAGAAATCCAAATATGGCATATTACATGATGGAAGGACTCAACTACATAAAAGCAAGCAATTAACTAATATTTTATATGTGCCCTTATCTTGTCGCGTATTGGAGCGGGGTCACAGCGATCCAAGCAGCATCAACCCTACTCACATGGTCATGTAGGCCTCATCTTGTACTTTTATTATTCTCTCTCTCTCTACCTCTGGGTGGGTTATATCCTTAACGATTAAGGCTGATTGTCCATTTATGAAGTGCTTTAATATGCGATTTTGCTACAGATCTCCTAATTTATTCCTCCAGATTCACCGTCTTCACCGTCTTCAATCTATTATGAAAAATATAAATAATCTTCTAAATTTTAATTTAAATATAAATTTATCCATTCAACTTTTAGCTATTATAAATTAACCTCTTAAATTTTTATAATTTGATAAAACCTTAACACTTTGATTGGGATGAGGGAAACAAAAGAAAAGGAATTAGGAGAGATTTAATTACTGTTTTTGTAAAGATGAAAAATTGAGAAGCAACAAATTCATAAGTCCCATCATAATTTGATCCCTCATAAATTGAAGAGAAAATGAAGGCAATATCGAAATTTGAATTAATTTTTTATTTTACTTTTATAGTTAACTAGATTGTTAATTATCATGAGCATTTTAGTAATTTAGTATTATACCATTTTTTGTCTTTAATAATAATTAGTTTTTTCTTCATTGTCTTTCCTTCCTTTAAACAAACATGTATAACGAAATTAAATTCCCCTCAATTTCCATCCTCCTAATTCCTTCGTTCTCTATTCCTTTCTCGTTCCCTCTTCCCAAACATAGTGTAAGGATTGCAAATATTTCACTCGACTTTAAGCTTGATGTAAAAAAATTCTCTTAATTTATCAAAATATATTTTAACATATTTTAAATTTATCAAGATATGTTTTTTATTTAAATATTTTTTATATTTCTAATTTATCGAAGTTTAAAGGAGTAATATATAGTATTTAAAATTTTAGATAGTGGATTGATACCTAAATCAAAGTTTTAAAAGTTTTAAAGTTAATCAAATTAATAATTAGATGTTCATATATATAAAAGAAGAAGAAGAAGAGAGAGGTGGGACTGTAAAAAGCAATTTCTGACGACATAAACACAATTCATCAGGCGGATGACTCGGTTTGGGATCTTCGTTCCCCGTAAGTTCTTTTATAATAATAAATTAAAAAGGAAAAGAAAAAAAGAATGATTTAGTTAGGGTAATAATTTATTTTGACCACGTAATATAATAACTTCAATGATCCCTGTCTCCTTTCACCATTATTTACAATGATATATCAAATTCTTATTGCATTTATCTACGGTATATATTAGTAGTTTCCTATAGGGAATAATATACAACTATAAGGATAATAATTAAATATATCTTTGACAATAATTAAAATTTTCTTTTAATTAAATTTTTATATAATTGTTGGTGAAAGATTATAAGAAACTCATTATTATGCAAACAATAGAGTTTTAATCAATGATGTTAGTTTCGATTTGTGTGATTAACTTTGACATATAAAAAAGTAAAAAACTAAAAAGTAGAATTGAATTCAATTATAATTCAATTAAGATTAAATTAAACCAATCTTATGGTTGAATCAAATCAAATGGATTGATATTGGACAACATTAGTTTCAATTAGACAAAGAAAAACTACAAAATAGTCCTTTTCCTACTTCCATCAGTGAGACTAGATGGGACAATATCAAAATAAGGAAGGACTTTTTTTTTTTCTTTTAGTTCTACAATTTAAAACTATTAAATATCGTTTTTGATCGAATTTCGTGTGTCAAATTTACTATTATGTATCACACTTATGCAATCCAAGTGGATGGTACATTTGATAAGAAAAACTTTATTATTTATAAGATTTAGAAATTTAAACTTTATTTTGTAAAATAAAAGAAAAAATCTAGATTCAGACGTTGTCTCGATTAAGGAAAGAAGTTCATAAAAAAGCTAAGAACTATAAATTTTATTTGTGTGCATATTACACTCTAATTAGGAAAAAAATCGATTTATTTATATATCGATCAAATTACTAATATATCCTTTAACTTCTCTTACTAACTTGCATTCATTGCATGTATCAAATCCAAACAAACTAGTTTCAAACAAAACTGCTTTTGTTTAACTGCCAATGGAAAATGGGCAATTAGAAACCGTTTAGGAAAAAGAAAATCCTAGAAATCGCTCGTTTTTCATAGGATTATTTGCTTATTTATATACTTTTTCTTTTTTTTTTTTAAGCACCAATGATACAATTTGTGAGTTTGCTAGTATTACATTACAAGGTACCAAAAGGTTTGTTAACTAAAAATAAACTAGTAAATTAAAAAATGACAAATGTCTTTGTGCTCTTACTATTTCCTTACTTGTGTTTTGTTTTTTTTCTCAATTATAAGATCTATGATGTTGTCTATTAAGTAATTGTTAATTCTCGATAGAAAGATAGCACGCGATATACCTATATCTTCCCAATTGAACTCAACCACGTATATCATCCTTAAAAACCTTAATCAGAGGAAACAATGTACTCTTCTTTTTTTTCTTTTTTTTTGTCATACACCCTCAATCAAGAAGTTTCAAGTGTATTGTTTTATTCGAATTGAGGCTTTAAAATAAGATATTCATGATTTAGCATTTTGTTAGCGGATACGCAACTAAGAATAGAGAGAGCTTATTCTCGATCTTGGGCCAACTACCTTTTTAGCTTTAGAGAATTTAGTGAAAGCAAAACCTGTACCTGAAGAAAGAGTAGGATAAATTGGTAAGTAGATTCCTATTCCTCTAAGCCCAGAATTCATTCAAGTCAATAAAATGCAAAAGGGATAATGTCGCCTTTTTTTTTTTTTTATAATAGAGAAACTAATATCAACATTGACAAAAGTATTATAGTTGCTTATGAGCACAAAATGGTCTTAAAGCCCTTAAAAACGGATATGTACTCAGTTTGATCAAAGGTAATAAAATAAGTATTTACATTATAAAGTAAAATGAAGGCATAAATGCCAAACTCTTATTTACTTATAATTTTTTTACTTTAGTTGAAAAGAATTGAATGGTATAAATGTAAGGAATATAAGATACGTTTAGTTTATATAGTACTGAATAAATATTTTTATAGTGTTCCTTATCTTATATGTATAAGTACTGAACTTAATACTATATCTCAATATTTATACTCTCAATATTATCTAATATTTATTTAATAATATTTTTAGATTATTTAAAAAGTATAAATTTGAAATACTATCTAATATTTATACTTTCAATAATGTTTCATATTTATATAATTGTATTTATATTCTTAATATTTATAATTTTATCTAGTAAAATCAACTTTTCTTTATATTTTAGATGGGACAAATTTTGAATATTTTATTCAATGTTTTAGACTTTTTGTTTATCCAATAATTAAGTTCAAATTATAAACTAGATAGTGAACAAAACATTTTGTTCAATATAATGTCGTAATTTTTGCATAATAACCTCATTTAGGTTTTGATACTAAGTGCAACTGAAGTTTTGGTCTTGTTTAACGAGTTTCAAATTTGCTCCATAATTAGCTCATTATTATTAGTCACCCTCTAAAGGAATAACCTAACTTGAGAGTAACCATGAACTTTCACATCTTGCTCCAATTCTGATTAGGGTCTATTTTACGTTTTTTTTAATATATTAATAAGTCTCTTGCAAAGAATTGTTGGTACCTAAATCTTTTGATAGCATAACTTGGTCTTGAACATCTTATCTAAGTTGGATTATGCTAACTTCTTTTGTTATATAATATTTGACATGGGGAAGTCTATCCTTTCCTTCATTCTAACTTGCTCAAAGAGGTAGCAACTTTTCATTTTAAGGTTGGTTGCAAAGGAATGAGTAGGCCCTTAAATAATTTCTCTACGATTAGCATTATTACTAATTTCTTGGCATGAAATCTAGTGCTCAAATAATTTGTAGCTTGTTCTTTTGTTGGTATGTTTCCTTAATAAAGAAACCTGCCTTGTTAGAGGAACGTCAATTCATTTTTATTTTTTTAAATAAAAAATAATGTATATTAAAAGTAATGGTTTAAAAATAATAGTACGTGTAGAAAAGTAAAGAATTCATACATAAAGTACATTACCAATTGTAGTAGAAAGAAATAAGCTGATTGTAGTAGAAAGAAATAAGCCGATTGTAGTCACTGATACACACTACATTTGAAATATGCAATGTGAAGTAACTTGGATGAAAGAAGAGGAGGAATGGTGTTTGAAAGAAAAATGAATAATGGTGTAAAGTATCTCTCTACATTTAGTGCAGTAGTCTTTTTATATATAGAACAAAAAAGAAACTTTCTGTTATAACTAACTGTTACTATACTAGCTGATATCTAAAATACACGTGTTAAAATAAATACAATATGTACAAACCCCACCCCCTCCCACCCCAACACAACCACCCCCCATCCCTTAAGTTAGTGCATCTCGAATGTCTAACTTGGCACAAGAAAATAGTAAAGTTGACTCAGAAATTTGCTTGGTCACTATGTCAGTAAGTTATAATCTCAATGGAACATGAACTATGTAAAGAAATCTTAAAGAAATCTGATCACGCATGAAGTATACATCAATGTCCAAATGCTTTGTGTGACCATACATATAGGGATTGAGTGCAATTTGCATAACAAATTTGTCTTCACAGCATAAAGTAACTGGAAAAGAAACATGTATTCTAAGGTCTTGAAGAACATAAGAAGTCCATAAGAGCTATTTAGTAGTATAAAACATACTATGATATTCAGTTTCGTAGTGGAAGTAACAACTATGCGTTTTTTTAGTTTCCTAAGAAATAATAGTAGACCTTAGAAATATACAACAATCAGATAAAGACTTGCAATCCTTGCTAAAAGAACCTTAGTTCGCATCAAAATATGTAACCAAGCTAAAAGGATTGTTAACTAGATAAAAAACTCCTAAAGTTGTTGCCCCTTTTAAGTACCATAAGATACGAAACAAGGTATGTAAATGATCGATCCTTAGCACACTAAGAAACTGACTCAACAAATGAATAGCGAAACAAATGTCAAGTTGCGTTATTGTTAGGTACAATAACCTACCAACGAGTCACTAATAGAAAGTGGGATTAGGTAGAAGCTCGCTAGAAGTATTAGAAATTTTGAAACCAACAGGAAGAGGAAACTTAGAGGGCTTAGAAGCAGTATAGCCAGCATCGGTTAGCAAATTAAGAATAAACTTGCACTGTTGAAGCAAAGTGCTTAATTGTGTGTGCTTCCTTTACATAATATATCTAGAAATCCTCATTGATTCCTTATTAACACCATTTCAACTATAATTGGTACATTCTAAAATAATCCTTACTCGAACATCTCTACCCTTGGACATGAACCTCCTTTGAGTTTTTTATTCAATGAACTCTTCTATTTTTCAAATGAAGTGAAAAAAAAAAAAAGTCCATATCCACTAAATATGCTCCCAAGAGTACCTTAAAAAAGAAAGAAGGAACATTTCTTCTACCAAAAAATTTCCTCTCCCCAGCCATTTCAAGTTAAGAAGATGTGAAAGCACTTTTCTTTCTATAATAACAGTGCATTCCGTAGAGTGAAGTAGGAGAAAAGAGATTTCATAATTGGGGTTTAATCTCAAGGCTTAGAGCCTTATAAAAAAAAAAAAAAAACGAGTAGGTCCTAGGTCCTTGATGGTGAAATGTGCATCCAATACATTCTTGAAAGAAGAAATGGATGAGTCATTTATACTTGAAGTCAACATGTCATCTACATAAAGCAAGACCACTAAAAATCCAGCACTATTAATCATAGTGAATAAGGAGTAATCATGCTTGAATTGAATGAATCCATAAGAAAGGAGAAACTTAGTGAGCTCAATATCCCTTTGTCTTGAAGCTTACCATAAATCATATAAATGTATAATAATGTACGCAATTTACAAACTTGAGATGGTTTAGTTTTAGTGTATCCTTACGGTGCAACCATAAATAATTCCTCATCAACATATCCATGCAAGAAAGTGTTATTTACATCACCTTGATGTAAAGGCCAGCCTTTGGAAGTAGCTAAAACAATTAAAATACGAATAATGCTAAGTTTAGCCATCGGAGCAAAAGTATCATGAAAATCAATACCCTCTTTTTATGTGTAACCTTTAGCTATTAGACGACCCTTATAGCGCTCAATTGTATTATCCAATTTGTATTTGATTTTAAACACCCATTTATATCCGATTGTTTTCTTGCCTTTAGGCAAACTAGTGAATCCCAAGTTTCATTATTTTCTAAAGCATCTAATTCCTTTTACATAGAATCAATCAATTCTTGTTGTTTATAAGCTTAAGAATAACAAGTTGATTCTTGTATGGTTAACTCATTTGCAAAAGAAGCTACATAATCAAAGGGATAAGAAAGGAAAGTAGAAGCATCAAATAGGAGATATTTGGATTGAAAAGGAACAGAACAAGACATATGTGTAGCAGCATCAAATAAGAACTTAGATTTTTGGAAAAATGACACAAAATCTGATAACTAACAAGTAGTCTTTCGAGTTCTAGAGGTCCTGTGTAATTACTCAACATTCTAATCATTCAAGTCATAAATAGTATTGCCAAAAATATCAGTAATAAAAACACCATCTTTATCGGTACAATGACTAACCAGAACATCAGTTTCACCATTTAAAGAACTACTATCTAGTATAACACTCAATTGACCATTATTCCAACCATCAGTGAGTTTTTTTGGAGAATCACTACTCACAATAGAAGGCCTTCCGCAAGGAGAAACATCAACATTATCATGGAGAACAACATGTTCTCTTGGAACAACATCAGTTAAGTCAAACTTATCCACGAGCAATGAATCTATTAAACTATTTCGGAAAGGATATGTCTCTTCATAAAGCACTACATCTATGCTTGAAAAGATTCTCTTATTATGAAGATCCAACAATTTATAACCCTTTTACCCATGCAAATATCAAAGAAAAAACACACTTAACTCCTTTACAATCAAATTTATTCTAAGAAAATTACAATAAAGGAGATCAACATTTGGAGGTAAATTCAAATAGGGGATCAATATTTTAAAAAGTTTAAATAAAGAATCAATATTTTTCAAAGTAGTTCAAATAATTTTATAAATTGGTTATTATGAATCCTTATTTGAACTATTTTGTAAAAAGTTGATCACTTATTTAAACTTTTGGAAACGTTGATCCTTTATTTGAACTTACTTCTAAACGTTGATTCTCTCCATTGTAATTCTCCCAATTTATCCTTGGTAAGCAAATTATTTGCAGCAAAACAAAGGCATCCCATAACCTATAAGTGAGAGTAATCAAGTAACCTTCCAAACAATATCTCAAATGGTGTTTTCCAACCAAGTTTTCACATAGACATCCTATTTATTAGATATGTAGCAATTAAAATGCAATCCCTACAAAATTCTTTCAACAAACTTGCATGAACTCGTAAAGCTCTTACCGTATCTAACAAATGCCTATGTTTTCTCTTAACTACACCATTTTGTCGAAGTGTATAAACCATAGTCCTTTGATAAACAATTCCTAAGTTGGTAAGTAAAGACTCATAAGCTTGAGAAACAAATTTAGTGTCGTTATTTGAACTCAAGAACTTAGGAGTAACTTTAATGTGATTATGAACATATTTGAAAAAACTATCCAAAGTACTTGGTACTTAAAACTTATGACTCATCAAATAAGTCTAAGTACATCTAGAAGAATCATTCAAAATCGTCATAAAATAAGAAGCACCACTATAAGAAACTACATTATAAGGACCCTTAAGACCCACATGTACAAGATGAAAAATTCTTGGTAAATGAAACTTACTCTTATTAAATGAAAGCTAATGAAATTTAGCTTCTTGACCAGTTTCACAAAGAATCTGATCAATCTCTAAATTCTTATAACACTTTCAACTATTTCATCTTTGTAAATGAAATATGCCTTAGCCTAGCATGAATTTTATCAGCTAGACTATCCTTATTACTAACTTCATTTGCTATATAAGAAAGAAAATGTTATGCCATCCAAGTATCACAAACATCTTCTATCATGCCTCGAAAGGACAAAGTCATAACAATCCCGCCATGCAAACTATTCTAAGGTAGAAGCTGACTATATAGCCACTATCTCAGACCTGATTTATATAAAGCGTTCACGGCTAACCCGCTTTGAAGTAAACAATTCATAAATAAAATATGTTATTTACCTATGAACTTGAGAAAAATATATACTTACATTAAAATAATTTGAGTATATTTACAAGATTTAACAACCTGACATAATTTACTTGAGTAATTCGTAAATTAATACTAAAACTTTAAAAGATAAATCTAAACTTGAGAGTGTATCTAGTCTTCAGTTTATATCCTTACTCCCCCAAGATCCAATAATTACTAACTTTAGGGTAATTATAAGCCGCTTCTTAGCTAATACCTGTAACAACGTTTATAGGGATGTAAGCAACCGCAGCTTAGTAAGTAGTTGGGACAGAGATTTAAAACTATACAGCAAACACAAATAAGGTTATCAGCCAAATTATTATATACAATATATTCAAGCAAATGCCATCGTGTAATGTTTCTGGCTCGTTGTAAAATTAAAAAAATTGCATCGCCTTAATTTGGGTTGAGGAGTTTCCATTAATACAACAACTTATAACCAAAACTAAGCTTGTGCAATGGAGACACTACTCCTCTCGCAACTTTCTTACCCGTTACTTAATTCGACTAAGGATGAAGAAGGGATCGATTATACTATCTAGCATTATCCCTTTTGAAAGGGTCAGTATTTGGCCAGCAAAACCCAAAGTTTCCCTTAATAGGTTGCTATATAGATTCGATTTTTGTTTACAAGTCATATATTTGGTTAGGTTCAATTTAAGGTGATCAATTATTTCATACAAATCACACAATACGAGCTAAAGAGATAAACCAACTGACATCATCAACTCAAAAAACAAACACATGCGCATAGTGTCACGCTCTGAAGTGGCAGAATCGTAACAATCATACCATGCAAACCATTTTAAGATAGAAACTGACCTTATAACCGTTATTTTAGACTTAATCTATACAAGCCGTCTACAACTAACCCACTTTAAAGTAAATAGTTTATAAATTAAATAATTTATTTACTTAAGAAATTATGGAAATATATATATGTATATAATAATTTAAATATTATAATCAATGTTTGAAAGTTTTATCGTACTACATTTCCTAAGTAATACATTATTTGAGAATAGAAGTTTCTAAAACAAAAGCTAAACCTTAACCATATATTTGTTCTTCAAATGTATTTCCTTACTCATCAAGATCCAACAGCTGCTAGCTTTAGGGTAATTATAGGTCATTTCCTAGCTAGCACCTGCAGCAAAGTTTATAGGGATATGAGCAACCATAGCTTAATAAGTTAGGACGAAGACACAAAACCATACAGTAAACACAAACAGGGTTATTAACCAAATCACTTAGTTAGTTATAATGCATGTACAAGAAAATGTCATCGCATGATGTTGTTTGGCCCGTTGTAAGATTAAAAAAATTGCGTTAGCTTTAATCCAGGTTAAGGAGTTGCCGTTAATATAACAACTCACAACCAGACCTAAGCTTGTGTAATAAAGGTACCGTTCCTCCTGCAACTACCTTCAAACTATTGATTTTACCCTTATTGCGACCTCCTGACCTGTCAATTAATTTAACAAGGATAAAGAAGGGACCAAATATGTTATTCACCGTTGTTCCTTTCGAAAAGGTTGATATTTAGACGAAGAATACTAATATTCCCTTAATAAGTTCCTATACATGTCCAATTTATACTTATAAGTCATATATTTAGTTAAGTCCAGTTTAGAGTAATCAATCATTTCATACAAATCACATCATACTAATCAAAGTAGCATATCAAAATCATATCATCAGCTCAAAACAAGTACAATCAAGTGCAATTTCAAGCCTCTAAAATAAAACACTGTATTCATCCCAACTTACTTAGATTTCTCGTTTGCTTACTCGAGGTGCGACTCGTACTGACCATCACCAAAAATCCCTGTAATACCAACATTGTTTTAGTTTTCACATAATTGTCATAAATTAATTTTATCCTCTCACACTCATTGTTATTTTCAGTTTAGGGTTTAATATGCCTAATTATCTAGATTTTTTTAAGTCTTTTACAATTATTCTTGATTTGGGCTAGGTTTAGGTTCAATTTCCACATTGATTTTTAAATTAGGTTTTAGTTTGTTTCTAAGTACGATTTTATACGTAAACTCTAGAAACCCATTTTGATCTATAATGTGAAATTAATCATATTACTTCCATGTATCTTAAATATCATAATTACCCTTAATCAATTTTTTATTCTACCCAGTACACTTAAATCCTTATTATTGTACCGAATTTATTCCCAATATGAGAAAATTTTACATTTTTCATATAAACTCCTAAATTTAAGTTTCCCACCAGATTTATTATATATTCTTATTATTAATATAATATCAATTTTTCTTATAATTTCTTCTATTTATTATATTTCCAATTTTTGCATATTATGTATTATTATTTATTTTGCTCATAATAATACACATCTAATATTTCTATCACTCCAATTATCATCTCCCAACAATAATTAACATCTCAAAATATATAATTTTATCCTAAATCAGATTTTACTCCTAATTACTCTAATTTACAAAATTATCTTAAAATACATCATTTTTGCCTATTACGTATATACTACATAATACTCTAATAATTACATTTAACACCTTGAATGCTACAAATATCATACTTCATTAGATTTGAACATCCTAAAACATATAATTATGTACTAAATTAGTAATTAACTATTTAATTACTTAATTAACCAAAAATGACCCATTTTATGCATTATTTTAAGGCTTAAAAATTATCTAAATTTTTCAAAAATTCATTTTTCAAAAAGAGGTTTGCGGTACTGTTATATATCACCTAAGTAGTCTATACAAAAATTTTGAGTCCAAAACTATACTTTTAAGCCTATTTATTTCTAATTTAAAACATGCTCTATTTTGTATGATTTCTTAAGGATAGTATACTTCCAGACATGAATTCATCAAAATAAAATTTTTCCCTAAATCTACATACTCAAATATTTCAGAATTTTCTAATAATATTTAATATTTTTACAAAATTAAATAAAATTAGATTTGAAAATTGAACTCATATAAATTAGTGGCTCTAACTACTATCAGCCGCCGTAGCCTTATCAATCGGTTTGAGCAATGCCACCACAGTATGATGGTAGTGGCTATTTATTCCTAAGTGCTCGTTAGGTGTTGGTTCTCTTCTAAGGCCTTAATTACACAAATTTGAATAATTTTTTTTTATAATTAATCCTAACACTAAATATTTTGGTTTCCTCTATTTTTCTCACTCTCCAAACTGACCGAATGTGCTTTTATAATTTTTTTGGTATTTATAGAGATCTAAGGAAATTATTGTATATTAAATTGATTAGACAATTACTTTATCTATTCTTTTTCTTGCTTTTATTTATTGTAATTTAATTGTTTACTTTTATTTAATCCCTCCCAAGTTGCCACACCTCAATTCTAGAGATTTATTTATTTTTCCTAATTTTTTCTTGATTTTTCCTTAATTATTCATGCATTTTCTTTAATTATTTAACATTATTTTAGTTTATTTCGTGTATTTTAAGTAATTACGCATATTTCTACTTACATGTAAATACATGTATGGTATAAATAAATTATCTTAAATATTATTTAAGTTATTTCATGATTTTTAATGTACATATAATTTATCTTTAATGATTTGTTAATTATTAAAATATATTTTACGCATTTCCGATAAATAATAGGTAATATACTTAAATTTTCAAATTTTATATTCTTTTATTTTATTACTTATTTTCCTAAATTCAAATTTACGGAATCATTTTTATTAATATTTCTAATTTTATTTTATAATTTAGTCTCAATTGGATCATTTAGTCAATCAGAACCCTAAGTAGCTGGTTGTAAGGTTTACACATAATCAATTATTTAACAGATATAATCAAGTACAATTTCAAGTCTCTTAGTACTACAAATTAGTACCCTAAAATACAGTAATATATTAATCTTAACTTATCCGAACTCCTCACTTGCTCACTCGAGGTGCAACTAGTATTGGCCATCGCCAAAAAATTCTTATAATACAAAGATTGTTTCAATTTTCCACATAACTATTATAAATTAGTTTTATCCTATAATACTTATTATTATCTTTGGTTTAGGATTTAATATATCCAATTATTTAGATTTTCAAGTCTTTTACAATTATTCACCCCAATTAAATTTGACAAAGGGCTTTATCTCTTTCAAATTAACTTTTTATTTGTCTTAATTTAATTGGTTACTATTATTTATTCAATTCTAATCTACCATGCCTGAATTCTGAACAATTCCATAATTTTTTTTAATTTTTATTTAATTATTCATGCATTTCCTTTAATTAATTAACATTATTTTGTGTATTTCGTATATTTATACCTACATATAAATACATATAAGGTATAAATAAATACTCCTAAATATTATTGAAGTTATTTTATAATTTTTAGTATGCATATAATTTATTTTTATCAATTTGTTAGTTATTGGAATTTATTTTAGCGTTTCTCATAAACAACAAACAATTTCCACAAAATTCAATATTATATTAATCAATTATTTTATTACTTACTTTCCTAAATTTAAATTTATAAGATCACTTTTACTAATAATTTTAATTTTATCATAAAATTTGAACTCAATTATATAATTTGCTCGATGTGGGGCTTACATCTTCAGCCTCTAGGATATAAAGGTCAAGATAAAGTCTTGCAAATGCTATACACAAATTACATTTAAGGTCCTAAAATACAAAAGAATAAGGATCAAAGACTACATGAAAAAACCATGTTTGTAAGAGTTCACTAACTAAAAGAAGATTATGATTAAACTCAAGAATATAGAAAACATCATGTAAAATCAAAGACTTCGAAATCTGAATAGAACCTACATGAGAAACTAACTTAAGTGAACCATCTGAAAGCTTTACATGAATACGTTAAGAAAGTAGTCAGGTGTGATGAATAGGGTAATATGTGGTGACATATGATCAGTAACTTTAGTGTCAACTACTTAAGAACTCAAATTACTATTCACAACAGTAGAACAAGAAGAATGATTTGTATCACTTGCAAACTAAACCAGATTGGCTTTTGTAATGAAGGATTCAATCTCTTTTCCTTTTGAAACTTGCATCATCTCCTGACATAACATCTGTATTTTCCTTTTATCCATACCCGGTACATCTACACTATAATTTTCATTTGTCAAGTTAGCATAAAAACTAGTACAATCAAATGAAGTTTCAACATTCTTAATCGAATCATCTTGATCCTTCATTACTAAATTGGCTAAAAAAGAGGACTTCCTCGTTGACTTATTTATACGTTTCCTTTCATACCAATTAAGATACCGAATTAATTGAAAACAATTCTCAATCACATGGCCTTCATTCTTTCGTTAACAAAACAACTTGCTCTTCATGCGTCTCTTATCAGTATTTTGCTTATTCATATCTGCCTTAATAGAAAACAAAGTTGAAATGCCAGCCTTTATAGGAAAAGATGCAGTAATTTTTCGTTAGTTCTCTATTTACTGAACTAAGTAGAATGCTCGCCCGACATTATGCAAAGGCTCCATTGATAACAAGTGATTTTTAACACTTTGATACACCTAATTCAACCCCATAAGAAGCTATATCAATTTAGTTTCTAACTCAAACATGACTAGCTTCTCATTTAAATCACAAGTGCAATCGTTCATGACACCACAAATAGACCTTGGATAATTATGTAACATATTCAACTCATCCTAATACTTCTTTAATTTGTTGTAGTATGCAATAACAAGCATATTGCCTTATTTAACATTACTAAGCTCATGTTGTAATTGAAAAATCAAAAGTTGATTAGTCATTTCATATTGCTCTTTAATCTAACTCCATAATTTAACACCCGATTTAGCATATAGAAAGGTTTGTGCAATCTCATTGGTCATGGAATTAAGCAACCAGCAACACATTATGTAATCACATCTTATCCACCTTACTAAGTAAGGAGAATCCTCGTTTGGACACACAGTTGATCCATCAACAAAACCTAACTTCATTTTTGCATCTAATCCCATTTGAACAGTCCTATTCCACACTAAGTAATTGTTTCCATTAAATAATATGCTTCCTATGACCATATTAGGGCTATCAAAATTAGACATACAAAGCGGATTGATATTGATTTTGACAAGAATAGTCTCATCACCTACTTGATTTGAAGGAATAACCATTGTAGATTACAATTTTAACTCACTAATATTCTGTACAAATCACAAAATTTAGATTAGTTTAGCAAAGAAAATTGTCAAATCACTAAAGGTAACAACTAAAACATAAGAACATATTATCAAATACAAATCTATCGATTTCTCAATCTCCAATTGACTACATCAAATTATAAGCCCTAAGCTTTAATACCGTGTAGAAAAAGTAAAGAATTCATATATAGAGTACATCACCAATTGTAACGGGAATAAATAAGCTGATTGTTACGCCCCAAATTAGAAAGTAGTAACAGTTCCGCCGTATAAACTAACCACCAGAAGCTACCTTAACTGTTAACATAGATATAGCTTATATAAGGTGTTCACCATTCCATTACTTGAAAGCACCGCATTCAGTACCCAATAAGAATCAACTTATAGTATAATTTTTCAAAATAGCTACTAAAAATAGTTTTAAAGCTTAAATATATGAGGAAAAATCAAGTTTTATAATTAGTATGAAAAATGAAACCTTGAATTTAAATAAAATCTTAAGAAGTACATTGTTAGGAAAAAATAAAGTATCTACTATAATTTTACTAAAATCCACAGAATTGCAGAGCATGGATTAAATTTCACTAGCTAAAAACCAGGAGTCACTCAAGAAGACCCTATTAGTTTTCCCAAAAGTTAGTATTGTCAATAAATCAAGTAGAAATCTAGTTAGATAATCTTGAATCTCATTCTCCAACCATGTTCTCTATTCCTCTGGAACTTGAAGTAATTCTAATGAATTTACTTGAAAACCTGTAAAACAGTTATAGGAGAATGAACGAAAACTTGCTCAATAAGTAGGATAAAGACAATAGTATATATCTAACATAAAACAACCAAGGTTTTCAAGCAATTTTAATTAGATGCAATGTATATTCAAGCAAATTTCATCGCACAACGTTGATCGGTTGTCGTGAGATCATAGAAATTATATTCACTCTAATATAAGTTTTAAGGAGTTTAACATCGCGCACTTGTGAATCGATTATCAAATTAGGGTTTACGTAATGGAGAACATTTTTCGCTCGAGACTACCTTTGAACCATGAATCCCAACCCAGTTACAACATCCTCTCCTGTCAGTTAATTCGACTTAGGGTAGGGAGATGACCATTTTTGCTATCTTTAACAAAAGGTCAAAGTTTGGCCCAAACCTCTTAGTTGTTTTGCTCTAATGGGTTACAATACAGGTATGGTTAATAGTTAAGCCAAATTTGTATTAGATTACTTTTAGGGTGATTAAGCAAATTTAAATAGTTCAAAGTATATAATATCATGAAGCAATCAACACATAAATCCATGACTCAAATAGCACAATAATATTCAAGTACATACGCTGCATACATATAGGTAACTAACTTATAACCATAAACATGATGTATACTAAACTCTTCAAGTATTCTTAAATAATACTTTAAAATGCGGTGAAATACTAATCCTATATACCTAGATACTAATGCTCATTTTCTTTGTACGTCGCTTTTGTTTCCTTTATTATCCCTAAAATTTAATGTGACCTTTCTAGTTTTCAACCAATATGTAATATATGAGTTCTTTTTAACTTTTAAATATGTTTCTCGATTATGTTAAATAAGTTTTCTAAGGTGTTTTTTGAGTATTAGTTAAATAGGATATATTCTAACCAAGGTTCTAACTTAGTACAGATTGCTATTCAGTGGTTTTTTACTCAGGTTCCAACTTCAGTAAATTTTTAGAAAAGCATAATCATGCGACTTTCTAATCTACTCTTCGACTCCCAACGACCCAATAGTCAATACCAACCATCTTCAAGTTTCTAGTTACTCCTATATTTTGCATTTTCCATCAAACTACTTTCTGACTTAGGTTCTAACCCAATTTTATGATATGGCTATTATCCAAGTGACTTTTAACTTATGTTTTAACTTTGATAAAGATATAGAATTCGTATACTAATCACTAGTTGATTTACTGTCAAACTCTTGGTGTAGTTAAAGATATTCAATACCAAACAACATTCTGATACAATTTATGATAGAGTTTATGACTTTCAAATTTTCAGTCCAAAATTAGATTCTTATTTAAGAAATTTCAAGCTTACATTTGTCTCTAGGAATATGGTAGAGTCTAAATATAAACCACTTTTTATTACAAATCCAATTTTTCATAGTGTATTTAACATATTCATATTAGATCACATTCTGACACAATTTTTTACGCTACTAATACTAGTACATCTAACTATGTCATATATAATTCAACTCACCATAAGTTTCAGAGTCTTAATAAACTTGTAAATGAAGAAAATAGCAATTTAATACTATCATCATATATACACTTTTTTCTTATGCTTTCACTTAATACAACTCATCAAAATTTTCACAATTGAGCTCCCAAACACTAAGTACCCACCTAAAATTGAAAATCAACATCTTAAAGCTCATATTTACTTACTTCTAGTTATTGCATGTTGGCTAATATAGACTGAAGTGTAATTATACAAAAACCCAATTTAGCTTTTTTAGAAAAATCTACTTCCAACGTATTGTTTTGTGAGAGACAATTATTTCCTAAAATCAAACTACCAAAATTTTAAAATCCAACCATGTAGCATCAAATTTCAACATCTTAGGAGAATAATCATAAAATTTCAAGTTGAAACTGAATTGATTTTTCAAAAATCTGATCGAAAATTGTTGCGTAGGAATTTTTCTTAAGGACCTTATATTTACACTCAAAATTTTATAAATCTAATTGAAGATTTCAATTCTTTATGCAAAAATACATTAGAAAACCAAATTTCAAATTTTTTGGAGTTAGTTTACTATTTTTTCCTAATTTTAATAAAGATTAGAAAGATCGACGACTCATTAGAAGTCTAAGCTCCAACCACTATAAGGGAAGGAGAGGTTATTAGCTAGACTAGGTGTAGGCCACTCCTTCAAGTCATGACCTCATTTCAGTTCCAGTTGATCATTTTTCTTAAGATCTTACAAATCGCATCCTTTACGTACTCTTTTTCCCCAATTTCATTTTCTCATTTTTTTCTCTCTATCTTCTCACTCCAAAATTTTTCTTAGACTTACAAATGTCTAAACTTTGTCTTGGAAGATGATTGTAAATTTTTATAGCTCACTTAGGTTACTTTTGATTTTTCTATCCTCATTCAACATGTGGAAAAGCTTGGTTCAGGTGTCGATGCATGATGATTTTAATTTGTTTTTTAATTCTTCAGTTGTCACCAAGGTTTGCTATGATAAAAGGAGGGTTTCACTAGTTGTTTTATAATTTTTTTAACAATTTTTCCAATTTTTTTTATTAATTATTTAGTAGATTTTACCCAATTTTGAGCACTACCAATAATTACAATTATATATATTTATATAATAATTATATTAGATGTGTATAAATATTTTTTATATATTATTTTATGTACAATATTAATTATATTATTTCTATAATTTATCTCTAAGTGTTTACTAATTTTTGAGATCTAATTTGCACGTTACCAATAATATAATAACATAGTAAATTACTACCATTTTATCGATTTTTTAATATTTTATTATGTTTTCAAATTCCAAACATATGAAAACTCCTCCAACTAATATCATGGAGCTCCTTATAAGTTTTTAATATAATCAGATCACTTTCTCAAATACTTTAAATTGGCTACTGAACTTAATTATACTAGTATGAATATCATATTGTCACCCCTTATAAAAAAATTTCATCCTCGAAACTATAACATTTTAAACTATTATTACGATATCTGAATCAACAGAAAATATCTCTTTTTCATTCTTATTTTTAATGCTAAACGTTATTTCCATTCTTGCTTTCTTAATTAACTTCTACTCAAATTCCTAAATTAACCCTTTACTTATTACTCTTATGTTGGTATTTTATAAACTTATATTTTTCTCTATTCTCCTAATTCCCTTATTCATTGTCAACATTATATCCAATTCACTACTATAACTTATCATTATTTCTCATATCCCTATTTACATTTTCTTTTCTCTATTCCCTACTTTCCAAATTGATTGTATTAATCAGTTAGTTATTTTTATGGTATTTTCTCCAATTTTACAAATACGAAGGTAATTGAATCAATGAACCAAATTCATTAGTTTAGTAAAATTTTCTATACTTAATATTCAAGGTTTAAGCATCTACTGAATAAATCTTATAAATAGCTAATTCCCAATTGAGTTTCTCAATCAACTTCTGAGTTTAAGAAATCCAAATAAGTCTTATGAATAGCTAAATCCTGATTGAGTTTCTCAATCAACTTCTGAGTTTAAGAAATGCGACGTTTCCGTTGAGCAGAAATTTCCTAATTCTAATTGAAAATAATTTTTGGTACAAGATTTGTTACGTACTAAAATTTTCGTTTGCCTAGAATATTACATATTAAACGAATTGAGCTAGATATAAATTAAAAATTAAGAAAAAAGGAAAATTTCGGACTTATCCCTCGACCATGCAAAGGTTGATAAGAACAATTATTTATTAATAATTCAAACGCTCTTTTAATTGCATATTTTGTATCGCGGTATACAGTAGGTTTAGAAAAGATAATAATATCATCAGCGAAAAGAACTTGAAAAAGGGACACGGAAGTTCCCCTGACGTCAACTTATTCCCAAAGCAACACAAGTTCTCTGAATTAAGATTACCCTCTAAATTATTCTACAAAGTATCCATTTTTTTTTTTTAAATGAACATAGACTCTTGGTCAAGAGGATTATTGAAAGAATTCCATGAAAAACACATTGATTTAGAAATTATCTGACTCTATTACAATAAATTAAGCATACAACTCATCAACATTACATTCCCCGAGGAAAACTTTGATGCTTCGAGGTGAACCACAATTTCCCTCAGCAATTAGAGCTCTGTCGTTGGCAGCCATATGAGCAATAATCTTGTATATCATCTCAATCTGCATCCACAATGAAGTATTAAAAAAAATGATTAGCGAGCATGTCAATTGTTGCCAAAGATGATCACCAGAATGAAAATATCCATTTCTTACATCTTCAGGAGCGTGGCAACGTTCAGCAACTTCTTCAAGAGTCAGCGGTTCAATGGGCTCCTTACAACTGGTAAGCAGGGTAAAAAAAAAAAACATTAACATTGACAATGGGACACGAGCAATGCAATCTATTCCTCAGTTCATCCCAGAGAGTAAAGCCACCATATTGCATTTTTATTCACTTCTATGGAAAAATAATAACATCAAAAGGCAGCTCGATTCAGCTCCTAGATGCCTTTCTAACTTTTCCAGACTTCTATGCGGTAACATATAACTCATCTTGTTCAAATCCCTAAGAGTGATACCAAGAAAGAGAATAAACGTGACATTAAAGTGTAGCTGAAGCCTTAAAAGGAAGACCCACTTTCTTCAAACGCCCTAGGAAGGTAAGTCATTGCAGTCTTACTTCCTTTTTGATGAAATGACAGAGATATCAGTATAGCTATAACTATGAGGACAATAATGCTTGTTGAAGGAAACAAAGATGACACGTAGCTCAGGACCTCACCAATCCGAGTTACCATGTTCAATTATTATTGTTCTTGTGCTTAGGCTATAAGTCAAAATCAAACGTTAGTGCTTATAGATTTGTCTAAATATGCATGGTCCAATACGGCATTGCTCCAAGGAAATGCACCACAAGGCAAAATCACAAAAATATACCTGGCCTCATTGAGAACAGCCAGAACTCGCTTCTGAAGAGCTAATACCTCTGCTGCAGCTTTCTTCCCAGCTTCCACGCCTAAAACGAAATTTCGATTACAGCCACACAGATAGGAATGGAGCATGGTCCACTATAAGGTGTTTCCGAATTCAAGAGATGTACATATAACTTGAAATGCCACACTTAAAATCAAATGGCACTAATAGATCAAAAAACCAAATAATCAACTTCGCTGATCACATAATTGAGAGGAAATGCACAAGTACCTGGTTGGTGATAAGCATTGATGTTAACTAGTGATGCATATAGCCCGACTGCCCGCTCATATAGTGCAATAAGAGCCCCCACAGATCTGGGATTCACTTCTTGCACAGTTACAGTTATGGATTCCCGATCATTAGCATAAAGTGCAGACTTTGTTCCCTGTAAAAGCCCAATAAAGTCAAAAGGAACCATAAAACATGGATGGAGGATAACTGATGCTTTTGAGATGTATTCAAGCCCATCATTCATTTACCCAACAAGGAAAGTCTAGTTTCAAGAATATCGCCTGACTCAGACCCTACCTGAAGCATTCCAAACAGATAATCTCCACAAGTGACACCAGGTTCAAGCTCCCAGTCATGACCTGGTGGTCTATCACGGAGGACTTCTATGAATGTTACAAAGAAATTGTGGACACCCTCTCTCAATTGTTGAATGTAGCTGTATCTCATATAGGAGATGCACGAATGCATGAGAATGGTTTCACGAACATAGATGTACTATAAAACTAGAAATTAGAAATACAGGCTTACGCGTGTTGGTCTGTGCTCCCTTTGTTCCCATAGACAGTAAGGCCTTGATTCACCTGCGACAAGACAAAACCAAACAATTAACCTTTAAAAATCTGGACATTGTGCAATCAATATATTTTCAACAAAGGACCTTTTTTAGTGGCAGCTGGACTCCAGTAACTAGCTAGACAGAAAATTATGACTCTTCAATCCCATTCTCATCAGAAATTTCTCCAACTACTGCATTTCAAAGACTTGAAAAAAGTTGATGTATGTTTTAATTTGAGGATTGAATTGGCGCGGTAAATGTGCAATCAAAGCTCACAACAACACCATAAGGTGTTGCTTAAGTAAAGAGAAATTTGGTTCGAGTTTAGGGAACCCATCAAAGTGCAATATTGGATTGACTTGATTAATCCTCAGCATGTTACAGCTTATAATCAGGAAAAAAATTCTGCATATTCCAGCAATGATAGAACACTCGAACTCTCTCCATGCAATAAATGGCATACCCTTTTGCCATCAAGGTCAAACTCCTTTCCTAGTGATTCCATGACAAGTTGCTGCAGGTATCGACTAAATAACAAGAGGCTGTCCTTGTATGGAAGGATCACCATATCCTGTAGGAAGCACAAAAAAGGTTCAAGCCATATCACGGAGGAGCCCAAAAAATTGAAGATAAGCTTGGGGAAGAATGAGTTACCTTAGATCCAACCCCATCAGAAGCCCAATACCAACATAAAGCTAAGAGTGTTGCAGGGTTATTCTTTATCTGGAAGGAATGGATAAACAATTTTCTATTTTTAGTATTGCACCGGTTAACACAAAATGCATATTTCTTTCTTTTTCCCTTTTTTTTTTTGGGTAAGTCCAAATGTGTATTCATCTGCTTTTTTAGAAAAAAGAAAAGAAAGAAGGATAACAGTCATGAAGGCATCCCATGCTAGTCAACTAGACAAATACCTTCTGAAATATAATCACAGATAATGTGGCTAAATTGGAGATAAAACATGAATGCTACTGATACACTTAAACATAAAACTTGTGAATTCCTGATATAAGTAAAGCCAACAAACTCTTTAGTCATGTAACTTTGCTTTTTGCACAAAGAGAAAAGGTCATGAAACTGGATGGCACTGGATATTCATCATCTCCAAATACATGGCAGCCAAAACTGAAGATTGCTTTTGATGTCAAAGCCAACAACCATAAACACATGCTGAATAAAAATTGGTTTTGACTCTGATTAGTATCTGACAATATTTGACAAGCACAAATCCATCATTAAGAAACAAACCTCCAAATGACAGAAACGAAAACTTAAGATTACTTTTCATGGCAAAGCTAACAATGATAGACACGTTCTGAATAAAATATTGGTTTTGACTCTGATTATCATTTGACAATATTTGAAAAGAACAAATCCATCCTTAAGCCATAAGACATAACCATGAACTTCAAAATCAAAACACAAGAACTCCTTAGTATTTCTAGAGGTCATGACAGGCATAAATATGGTACGTTTACAACTTTCAGCAGAAAGTTATAAAAGTATCATGAAGCTGCTTCTAATCAATAGCAGAATCATATGAAAGGAAGGGAAGCTTAAAAGCTATACTACGCACCACAGGAGTCCTGGTTGCCTCATCCATCAGAGATGCACCAGCAAGCATTTCTCTAATGTTAATTCCCTGAAACCAGCCTTACACTAAGACAGCGAACAACTAATGTCAGAAGGGAGATCCATATAGATTAAGAGGCTTACTGACTTGAAGCGCTGCTGGAAGTAGACCAACTGCTGACATTTCGGATGTTCTGCCACCAACCCAGTCGAACATGGGAAATCTAGCCAACCAACCCTCAATTCTAGCAGTATTATCCAACAAAGAATTTTCTTGCGTAATGGCAACTCCCTATGTGGGAAAAGAGACAAAATTGTAAGCGATAATCCAACCATTTAGCTAGAGAACTTTCTTCACATATGTCATGCTTCGTCAAAATACAATGTGCAATTACAGCCATTACCATCTTTCTCTCATCAATAATTCTATTAGTTTCATAGCAAGAATGATTTACAAACTAAAGAGAGCTAAAAACATCAGCTCTCTTTAGCCATCTTGGCATTTGCACCACATACAGGTTTGTCATCCATACTGAAAGCTTGTACCGGTAATTCAGAAGTTGTCAACAATTAAAAAAGGTTTGTAATATTTAGAGGGAAAAAAAAATGTAATCCACTTAGTTTATTTAGCTATTTATTTATTTTTAAAAAAAAAGAAGATAGCATCTAGCCACCCCAATTATAATTTGTCCTTTCTTTATATATGATTTGTTTGCAAAAAAGCCTTAATTCATAGTTTTTGGTATTTAATTATAAACCACTTCTATTATTGATTAATTTGTAATATGGGCATGACGCTGAGCCATGTCAATTCTATTAAGGACCTAAAAGAAAATTGAACAAACCAACTCAATTAGATAACAACTAGAAGTCCATTAACCTACAAGTACTGTATGAGTTGATGAGTTACAAGACATCCAGGCAGGGCTTCAACGCAGGAACAATCTTTAACCATGTATCAGTTCTTAGCTAAGTATTCAGCCCCATGATTTATGTGCAATACTGCTCCTATTCAAACTCTGTATAGCATTTGACACTTAAAAGTAATAATTAAATTATGTGAAAACAAGAAGCCGGAACCAAAACCTGTTTTGCAAATTCCAATCCAGCCTCACGGAAGGCCTTCTGTACTTCCAACAGTCCGTTTCTGGTTTCAGGTGTACCTCCACTCTGCAAGGTATGATGAGAAACAGATTAGCGAGGAACTAATAAAGCAAATTGAGATATTGCAATAGAGGAGAAAATTCTCAAGCAAGAACCTTAGAAATCACAATAACAAGAGTAGATGCCAACTCCAGACCTAGCTGTGCTATCTGATGGTCAATTCCAGCTGGATCAGTATTGTCAATGAATCTAATCTGCCAAAAAGAAAAACAAAGGAAAAATTACATCCAAATAATAATAGGTTTTGTTGATCCAGTGTACAAGGGCTGATGAGGTGTAGGGATTGCTTATTTTGACAGGGAGCTTGTGACTTCCTGATATGACTCCAAGGATTCATAAACCTTTATTTCATGTGCATAAAAGAAAATAGGGTGTGTAGTGTGTGTTGTATGTTGTTGAGTAGTGTGCGTGCATGTGTTGTATCGTGTGGAGTTTGTGTGTGTGCTGTGTTGTAGTGGGTAGGTGTGTGTGTCTAGAAGTGTTCTACTGTCACGTGTGCTGTAGTAGTGTAGGGAACAAGTGTCAGAAGGGTAGTTTTGTATTTGTGATCTATAAGTGGAAGGTATAAATAATACAAAGGAAGTCAAGTGGCAGTTAGTTAGTTAGTTAGTGAGAAAGAAAGTGGGAAAACTTGAGCAGAAGGAAGAGATTGCTTCCATATTCTGCTAGAGTGGCTTGCAAAGTGCCTGCTGGTGTATTGCTTTGCAAGAGAGGATTCTTCATAGCGAGTAAGTGCCTAAGTCTACTCTGATAATTGTTGAATTTCTGTTGAATGAAACCCTAGCCTGTATTACTTGCACAGTCAACATCAAAGGACAAGAAAAAAAATTTTCTCTGAGAATTTCATTTTTCCAAAAGACCAATTTGTTCAAAATAGCATTGCAAGAGGGGAGCTTGTCACATTAATTTCAATAGTGAAACAAGGACCTTTTAAACTCCACTACCCTTAACTTTTGACTTCATTTTTCTAGAGATTTAACCTCCCTAATTTTCAAACATAGACCTCTTACACTTCAAGCTCATTCTATGACAAAATTGAAGAATAACAAACAAAGGGAAGGATGAGACTGTTGACTTGTAACTTATTTAAAAAATAAATAAATTCGAAAACGACGGGAAAACAGGCATTAACATTTGTAGGTACCTTGAGTGGTGGGTTATCAGGAGCCAATGCCTCTGCTACAAACTGAGGTCCAAGAGCTGAACCTCCAATACCAACCGAAAGTACATGCTTAAAGTGGCCCTCTGGAGAAGAGGGGGGTTTAATCTGCAAAATTATTTGATGCAGTACAATAGCATTAGCAAGTTCCTTGCATCCCCTTACCCCTAAAAGAAAGAGAAAAAATCTCATACAAACCAAGCCCCATCCACCCCACAAGAATTGTTTTTTGCATTAGTATAAGTGATAGCTGCTGGAAAAGCAAATATAGCAAGTTGTTCAGCATGCTATGAAATAGGTACAAATCCGATGGAAAAAAAATACCCAGTCACTCGCTGCCCGTAAGTTCAACCAACTCTTCCTTAAATTTAATCAAAACAAAACCAGAAAAGCAGCCAATTCAGTAATGACAGGACCAAACAAGAAAAGGGAGAAAAAAAAACACCAAACTTGACGACTACAACTCACTCACTGTACAAAATCTTGCACATTCTCAGCCCTGATCGAGAAACCCAAAATCAAATCGCATGTCACCTTAAAACTCTCAAAAACTACTCATCATTTGGATGGATCATGGATGCACGCCTTCTGAATAACCTTTTACGGTAGTTACTCATAATTCAATCATCTAATCAGCTTAATTGCAAAGTCAATTTTTATTCCGTAACTAAAACCAGAACCGAAAATTTAAAATTGAGACTCTCGAGTTTGTGCAACACATACCTTACCACTGACGATATCATCCGCGAAGCTACAAACGGCATCAAGTGAGGTTTCGATTTGCGTTTTCAAGAACGGAGTCGGAGCGAGTTCCGGCTTCCTCAGCCAATAATGTCCAACCATCCTACCTTCATCCGGATTGGCAATCGCACCTTTCTCCAACTCCTCCATCTTCTTAAAAGCATCTTGAAACCTCTCTTCCATTTGCTCCACGAATTCTTCTCCAAACCCTACCCTACTTACATCGAGAAATAACCCTAGCTCCTTGTGCTGGTACAACCAGTCCACGTACCTTTTCCAGAGCGAAATCGGATTTTTCTCCAGTCCTTGGCTCTTAGGTTTGGCAGCCGGAGAGGATTTATTCATACTATTGTCGTTTTTGGATAAATCAGCGGGGACTTCTCGTGCGATGGAGTGAGTTGAGATGAGAGAGTGAGTTCGGTCGGTCAGTTTGGGCCGGGTTGTTGGAAATGTGACTGTATCGTTTTGTTTGGTGGAGAGACAAGAAGGTTTGGAGGAACCTGTCGGTTTGGGTTTTAGAGATGGAGATGGAGTGGAACATAGATTTGAGACCGAAGCCATTTGAAATGGCGAGTCAACTCACCCAGTCTGGAGGCGAGCAAGCGATAGTCACGAAGAAGAAGAGAGAGTTCGAAAGAGAGAGTGACGAAAGATAGTTTTGGTTTTAGTTTTTTATTTTCTCACTCTCTCTCACAGCTCTCTCTCCCTCCGAAGAGGGGGTTTTTGATATTTTATGAAGTGAGGGTTTATTCGGTGAGTTGCGAAGGGGTTTGTCCGACTTGGGGTGTGTAGGCGGCTATTTACGTGAATCACGAGTTGATCGGCTGGTGTTAGTTACGGTTGGTCCATATTTTCGGGTTCACAGATTTCGCCCTCTATATATCTTTCTACTTCAGATTTGCCTTCCTCTTCCCACGGTTTTCCTTGCACATAGGTCACACGTGGCTGTACGCATGCATAAATTCTAACGTTGTCAGACTTGAGAGGAGAAAGGCATTGCTGGGTGGTCACTAAATTAAAAAAATTTATCGATTATGCTTAAATATGAAATAATATTTAGATTTTCCAGCAATTATCTTCAATTATTCTCACATATTTAAATCAAATCGATAATTATATCTATAAGTATTTACACATAACTTATATAACCAATGAAACCTTCCTCTACTAAGCACGTGATGAAAGACAATAACTATTTTATTTTCCTCTCTCCTTAAATAGGTAGCTCACTTCGCAAAATGAAATAAAATAAAAGTAAAAGAAATTATATAAGAGAATTAATATGTAATGATAAGTTTAAATAAGAAATTAAACTTTTAAGTGTTTAAAATAATAAATAAATATTATGATAACGAGTTCAAATAGGGATTATGTCAATTAGCCATCGTATCATCAACAAAAGTATTTAATGTAGCTGTGAAACGCCACGTGGCATTTATGCTATAAATATGTGGTGCCTATGTGTTATTTTTTAAATAAAAAAGGAAAAAAGAAAAAAATAATGAAAAATTATAATAGATAAAAATTTTATAAAAAATAAAGAATGGAAAAAAATAAATATCATAAATTAAATAAACATAATTGTATATATAACTAATAAAACTTCCAAAATTAGAAAAACGAAAAAAAATGAAGATAAATTTAAAAGAAAAATAGAACTGACTGCTTTAAGATCGAAGATGACCAACGATCACCTATAGCCAAAATCAAGCAAGTTACGACCTACTTATAAAAATGACTTGTTCAACCCATCCGCAACTTAGAATAATCACATAACACCTTAAAGGGATCAAATGACCTCGCTTAGATTGTGGACGACCACCTTAAGCCATTTATTTATAGAGAAAAAAAAATGAAGGGAAAACTAATTGAGTCACACGACTCATTTAGGACCTACTTAGCATTATCGATTTTTTTTTTTTTTTTAAAAAAAAAAAGAAATGGCAACTTAGGTGGTTACCCACCAACGTAGGGTCGTTGCATAACTCCCTAAGGTAATAGGCGACCATATAAGTTATAGGTGAGTCAAATGATTTATTTTTGTAAACGGGTCGCAATCCACCTGTTTAATCTTAATAAAAATCGGCTACCTCAAGGTTAAGGGATAGTTGATTCTTTTTTTATTTTTCTTTTATTTTATTTTTCAAGTTTCGATTTTTTTTATTAAGTTGTATAATTATATTTATTTAATTTATGAATTTTACATTTTTTTTATTTTTCCAAGATATTTTTTGTTTTGCATATTTTTTTTTCATTTTTTATTTAAAAAAAATCCCATGACACTCGAAATGACACTTAACAACCATATCAAATAGTTTTAGCAGCACTATAACGATTAATTGAAGGATTCCCCTATTTAAACTACTTAGCATAATATTCAGTTGCCTGCTTAAAATCTTTGCCATACATTGATCGATTCCCATATGATTTTTTCAATAAAAATAAAATCACAATTAATAAGGAATATAATAGAAAAGTAATAATAATCATTTTATTTGATTATACTTAAAACAATATTAATACTATATTATAACTTAAAATACTAATACACCTTTATTTTAGTAAATGACTTAACTCTTAGGTTAGGATTTTATTAATAGATTATCACGTCCTAAAATGGTAAAGTCATAACAGTCATGCAATATAAATCATTCTATAATAGAAACTAATATTTCGGCCGCTATGTTAAGGAATAAATTCGGTACGAGTACCTAAACTTTTTTTCTTTTCATTTTAGCATCTAAACTTTAAATTTGATCGTTTTAGTACCTCAACTTTTTAAATAAGACAAATCGGCATCTCTGTTATAATAACTGTTATTATCAAATGATAAAATAATAATATAAATATATCGATTTTCATTTTATTTCTATTTTAGTGCTCAAACTTTATTTTTTATTTCATTTTGGTGCTTCAACTTTTTAAAACAAAACAAATAAATATTCTTTATAATATCCATTATAACAGAAAAACTAATTTATCTCATTTAAAAAATTAGGATATTAAAATGAATAAGTTTAAAGTTTAAGTACTAAAATAAAAAAAAAATATGAAAATTCAAGTACTTCTAGTGGTTTTATCCCATTATCTTAAATATAATTTACACAAGATGTCTATAACTAACTCGCTTTGAAGTAAATAGATCACAAATTAAACAAACTATTTACCTAAGAAAATATGAAAAATATTTACTATAATTCAAATATTACAATTAATGTTTATAAGATTTCATTGCTTTATATTACCTAAGTAACGCTTTATTTGAAAATGGAATATTCCAAAGTAAGAATTAAAACTTTAAAAATATGTTTGTTCTTCAAATTTGTTTCCTCACTCTATAGGATCCAGCGATTACTAGTTTTAAGGTAATTATAAAACTACTTCTTAGTACCTACGACAACATTTATAGGGATGTGAGTAACTAGCCGCTTAGTAAGTTGGGATAGGGATTTAAAACTATAGATCAAGTACAAATTAGTTACACAATGTTTTTTGGTTCATCACAAGATTAAAGAAATTACACTTACTCTAATCTAGGTTAAGAAGTTTAGCGCCAATTTTAACAGCTTACGACCAAACCTAAATTTGTGCAATGAAGACACCGCTCTTCTCACAACTACCTTTGAACTATTGATTTTACCCTTATCACAGCTTCTTCTTCTATCACTTAGTTCAATTAAGGATGAAGAAGGGATTGATTATGCCATCTAATGCTATCCAATGCTATTTTCGAAGGGTCAGTATTTGGCCAGACAACCCCAAACGTTTCTTCTAATATGTTGCTATGTAAGTCTGTTTTAAACTTATAGATCATATATTTAGTTACGTTCAGTTTAAGGTATTCAATCACTTTACATAAATCATACAAATTTCAATATAGAACATCAAATCAGAATCATACCATCGATTTAGAAACATGCACACACAGGCAAGCGTATAGTTAACTATCTAATAAACACTACTAAGTATAATTTCAAACCTCCAAGTTAATAGGAATCAGGCTATTAGATCTTTAACCCATAACAAAGCTCAAGGCCTAAGAGGACTAATGAGGCGAATCTTACTAATCTAACTTACTCCTATTGAGGCTGAGCTAATCTTTGCTACCGATCAACTTCTTATGCTAAGTTGAGTAACCACAAATCTCTCAGAAATCGTATGCCAACTTATCAAATGCCCTGTTGACTAATTGCCCCCTTACATACACCTGATTGGCTCTGACCCAGTCAACCTCCAAATCGACAACATTAGTATCGAGAAGTCGAGGGCTTCAGCACATATCTACAACCACTCATTTTTGGACGAGCCCAGGCCTACTCGATGTCTCTGTTCAACACCCTTATTCAATCTTCCATTATAACCATACTATTTTGTTTGTTCCTACCGAAAGCATCCCTGATATGCTATTGCTACATATCATAGACGTATGTGATGGAATCTATAGTGCCAATCATTAATTCACTCGAATTATCATTTATACCTTTTATTACTCTTTATACATTACTTCTTTTAGACATTATTATTTTAGTCTTTTCCATTTTAGATAGGTTGTCTTGATTTTTTAGGTATAAATACTCACTACAAATGTAGCTACAATCATCTTATCATCAATGTACTAAGTATTGTTCCTTTTTCATAAACACTGCTTTTGTTAGCTTGTTTACTTACTTTACTAAGTAAGACTAAGCGGCGAGTAACCTTACCAAACTATCTCGTGCATTGTATTGAGTTGTGTCATAAGTTATCGGAAGTTCCACTGATATGTCGTATCATTTGAAGCTGTTCGTAGGTTTGCTCATCTTACTTTTTCTATTCTTTCGCACAACTTTCATCTCCTTTTTCAGCCTTTCGATAAGCTTAGACCCATTTCAATAACCAACCTTGTCCATCCTTAGCCTTGGCTCACACCACAAGTACTATAAAAGCAGTATTTTGAAATATAATAACATATTAATCCTAACTTACCTAGACTTCTCGCTTACTTACTTAAGGTGCTAATTGCTACGGGTTTTCGTCGATGGTCCCCGTAATACAATATTATTTTAGTATTTGTATAACTATTAGTTATATATATACTTTATTCTATAACTAAGATTATTATCTTTTAATTGAGAGTTTTACTATGTTCAATTATTTAGGTTTTTAAGTCTCTTATAATTATCCTCATTTTGAGCTAGGTTTTGACTTAGTTTTTTTATTCAGTTTCTAATTCAACTTCTAAATATGGTTTTATACATAAATCCTAGGAAGTTCGCTCAATTCATTTTATAAAGTTTAATTAACAATATTTTAGGTATAGTAGGTCTCTAAATTAGTTGCTAATTAACTTCGTAATTTGCCATATACATCTAATTTCTAATTTAGCTTCTAAATTTGTTTATAATCCGAGGGTACTCCATATTTTAGCATAAATGTTCATAAATTTGGCTTACAATCAAGTTTTAAAGTTCATTATATGGTTTATTTCTACTTAAGTAGCTATCTTTTTACTATAATGTCAATTATATAAATTTATCTTATATTTTTATATTTGACAAAATATACATACATACTAGGAAAAATATATAATACTTAGTATTGAAACTCCATTAAAGCTATGGAAAATATATTACAATCATTAAATTATGGTTGTTATATTATGATTATGAAAAGTACTAAAATAGTTTAATATATATTATTTTTTGTAATATCGATTTTGGGTCCTATTTTGCTAAAAAAATAGCTTAAATTAGGTAAATAACCAAATAAAATTATACGATTCAAAATAACTACTCCAAAAATCATAACTAAACTTTAGAAGTTATTACAAATTAAATTCATTAAGGAATTTAATTAAAAACGTATTATTTCTTTCATATGAAAACATAGTAGATTCAATAAAAATATTTTTAATAAATACTAAACACATATTTTATCAAAAATTATTTTTATTTAAATTAAATATATCATATGAGGAATATGTACACCAAAAATTAGCTCAAAATAATATTATTTGCTATTTTTTAAAATTCATATAAAATTTATTGGAATCAAGCCTATTCGTAAGGTTCCTATATAAGCAATTCTAATTTTAAAAATCCGGTTTGATATTATGATTCTACATGAAAAAAATACCTAAGGAAACCGAATTTTATAATTTTGAGCATTATTTGATACTTTCAATAAAAATAAAAACTTATAAGCAAAAATAGCACGTTTTCGATTTTTCAGCCATCGGAGCTCCATCGATGGCAAAGGTAGGCCGGCTGAAACTATCACCATGTGAGATGTTGGACCCCCAATAGTCACCATGTTAAGTCTTCATTTGGTACCTATTTCCTTATCATACCCTAATTACACTTTAATTTGTTAATTTTTTGTAAAATTTGTTTCTCTCTTCTTCTCACCTTTTTCTAAGTTTTTCAAAACTTCTAATTGCTCAAAATGAATTATGGATGAGGGTTTCTGAATTTATAGTGAGTTTAGGGTTTTTCTTTTAATTTCCAATTGTTGCATATCCCTTATCTCATCTTTTTTTTTTTTACTTCATATTTAGCCTATGTTTATTGGTTATTATTTTTTCTTTAAATCTCAACATGTCACACACCTATTTTGGACAATTATATATTTTTTTACAATTTTTATTTAATTTTTGTGAATTTTCCTTAATTAATTAGCATTATTTTGATATATTTTAAGTATTTTAAGTAATTTTGCGTATTTTTACATACACGTAAATATATATATAGTGTAAATATTTAATCATACATATTATTTAAGTTATTTTGTAAGTTTTAATACGCATATAATTTATCTCTATCAATTCATTAATTAATATAACTCATCTTACATGTTTCCAATAGATGATAGATAATATACATATAACTCAATATTTTATTATTTATTTTCTTAAATCAAAACTTACGATATCATTTTTACTAATATTACTAATTTCGTCGTAAAATTTGAGCTTGATTGGATAATTTATGCGATAACTTTAAATTTTACAAATCATTTCCAGACCGATCAATCGTGAATTGATCACCAATTTTTGTAGGACCTTAAATGGATTATGGAAAATGTTGAAAAGGATCAAGAAATAGCTATCCCTTTTGTCTATAAGGTAATTAGAATTAATCTTATAAGATAGCTAATTTGCTAATCTAACACAAAATTACCTTTATAGGAAATTAATGGTTATTCAATTTCACCCATGCGAAGTCAATCAAATATGATGTGATATTATATTTGGTTAACTTAATGGGGTCGAACAAAACAATCATTCCTATCTTACAAAATTGTTACATGTTAATTGTTTTATCAAATAATTATTTCATGGAATTCTTATTGTTTCCAAATAAGGAATTATAGTTCCTTTACAAGGTTACAAGATAATTATTCATTAGTTTTTTTTTTATATATTTTTGTATTTACCTATAAGACCTAATCCAATGTTCAATTATGAACTAGGGTAAAAGTATATTAGTATTCCTAATAGCTTATTTACTCTGATCAATTAAATAAAACTACAATGTAATAGATATTATTGAAGATCAGACTAGAGTTATAATAAGCTACAAATAGATATTACATTGTTATGTTGAGTTGATTGGGGAAATTTGAAGGGAGAAAATGATCATAGTAATGAATAGCTACTTATGGGTTTAAGTAATGAATAGCCATTCATTATTTTCTACAGTATGAATCACTTATGAATATCAATTTTTTAAGTTTAATCAAGTGAAATATTAGTTATTGCTTTTCTAACTTATTTATTAAAAATTACATTTTGATTACTGTCATATTATATTTTTTTAAGACAAACATGCCATACAAATTTTCTTACACCACATTTACTTAGAATGAACAGCTATTTAATGAAATTAGAATTTCTCACCGAACAATAACCATCACCTTATGAATGCTTATCTGTCCTCTATTCCTCCCCTAATTCCATAAATACCCTTTCGCGATAGGAAACCTTAGATACACCATAACTATACCTACAGCCGAACCTTTTGCCAAACCCACCACTTTCACCCAACAAACCTACGAACTACTAGATGTTAGACTTATAAAGCATAAACCCTATGACATTTCAATAGCTACTTTCTCTTGTCATTTTGATTAGCCTCGGTTCTATCTTTATAGATTGTGAGTTATATTGTAGTTTTGTTTGCAATAAAAGCATGTTACACATTGGCTTTGAAAATTGCCTTTAAAAACAATACTATAGTTTTGCTGTAACCGATATGGTAATTTTGCTTGCAATAAACGCATCTTACACATTAGTTTCGAATATTGTATTTAGAAACAATATTTTTGTTGATAAATTTTGATCTATAGCAACTGAACAAATCTAAACCTCACTTATTATGGATTTCATTTCACGACATAGTTGATCATCAAACAATGGACTACTCTTGACTTTTTCAACCAAGAAACCATCTTTTTCTACGAATTATGATCTCCTTAAAGTCACATAACCTAGACAATAAGGCATATCACAATCATCAATTAATGACATACATTAATTCAAGAAAAAATATTTGTTGTTTCACTAATAACCAATCTTATATGCAAGTCAAAGTGTTAGGGCTATAATGGGAAATCCAACCCACTATCGTAAATCCTAAAACTCTCAATCAATATGCCATGGTTTGTCTCAATTTAAAGACAAAAATCAAGACTTCTCGAGTTCTCTTTCTTCAGTCATAGTTCAATTAGGTAACCCTTTCTTTCTCTCTCTTTTGCTATGTTCTCCATTATTCCTCATGGTTTTCTTGATTTGTCAATTTCTAGCTTGACAAATGAATTTTTTTTGTACGAAATGAATGTACTGTATTAGATCTACAATTTATATGATTTGTCTTGTCACTTTCTATGTTTTTGCGTGTATCGCTTGAGAGTTTTAAGATTTGCAAAAGTAGGCTAACCCTCCCGTTATGGTTATCAAAATCACAAATAAAAAATATAATTCTACGAGTTTATGATTTTATAATTTTTTTATTAAAATGAATAGAAAATCATTTATATGCAAATTTTTTATAAAATTATGAATTTTGATATACGATTTTATCAATTTTGTATAATTTTATATGATTTTACTAACTTCATGCATTTAAATGAACAATAAAATCGCGCTTTTAATAACTATACCTCCCATTACAGGCCTAACAATTGTCAATTACACTAATTTACTTAAAAATTAGTTTGCAAGTTTTTAATCTTGATGGCTTTTTTTATTTCCTCTCCATAGAGAGTAGTTTTTATCTATCGAAAAAAAAATTTTTTATTCCCTTTACATAAGGAATAAAGTTTTAAGTGATGAGATAAGTCTACCCTCAAACAATAAGAAAATTAAATAAATTTCAATTATTTGCCAAAAGGATTAAATAGGAAAATATTAGTCCTTCTGCTATGATCTCCATTTATTGTTGCGATCAATGAGGTGAAATATTTATTAACTTATATCTTTCTTATAATAAATAAAAAATTATATGAAGTAAATATTAAAATATAAATTTCTAATATATTCATAATAATAGTATGGTACAAGTTTTCTCTTTTCACTAGAAGTGTAAATGAACTATGCTGATTGTAAATTACTAGAGTTTAATTTGAATTCGATTTAGTGATAGTCAAATCAAGTTTAAAGTGAAGCTACTAGAGTAATGAATTGAGTTAGAGCTCGAATTCAAGCTATTTGAATAGTAAATCGAGCGAAGGTTAAACTTTAAAATACTTAACTTGCTTAACTTGTTATATTCGGAAGTTTAATTGAGTTTGATATAATTTTTTATTTATTTAAATATAAATAAATCTAATATTTATTTTAAAAAAATTAAATTTAATTGAACCGACTGAATGAAATTAAAATTTATTATATATATTTTTTAGTTTAACTCAATTTTCGAGTTTTTAACTCGAACTCGAGTCTAGTAGTACTCGATTCGATCAGACTCTTGCTTCCCACGCATTCTATTTCGAAAACTACACGGCCGTAATAGCCTTTTAGAAATAAATAGCCACTTGATGGCTACATGCCATCGATGGTGACGGAAGAAATTGCCCTTTCAACTACGGTGCAAAGAGCAAATCGTGGATGGGACAGGCACTTTTAAGATTCGTGAGTATCCAAAAACACGATTCGATGAATTACTTTTCTTGATATCTACAACATAAGTGACTATATTTTACTTTAAAAATTTAAAAAATATTATATAATTATAAATTATATAAAAAAATCAAAATACTATTATTATATTTATTATTTATACTAATATCATATTTATATTAATATTTTTATATTATAAATAAGATATAAGTATTTTATTAATATCATGTTTTAAAAATACGATATTAATATAAATAACTATATCATATATTTATTAATTTTGATAGTAAATATATAAATTTTATTACTTCAAAATTTAATTATGCAAGTTATCCATTAGCCCAATTTAACTTGCTTTTGCAGTAAATACGGAGCAAAATAGATTTTGTAAGAAAATTTAAAATTCATTGCATTTTTGTACACTATAAAACCTAACGGTAATAACTCCTTATTTTTAGAGGTTTATATAGTAGCATACATCTTATAATTAAATATTTTATTTCTATAATTTATCCGAATTCACTAGAGAGCTTATGAGAGAGATATATTATATTTATAAAAAATTAATTTAAACTAATATAATATATTTTTATCCAATATAATCCATTTCTAATATACTCAAATTTCATGCATAAATTTAGACTTTGATCTTATTCATAATTTAAATAAAACCACTATCTAAAATATTAAAATAAACAAAACATAAATAACTAAAAAGCCAAGAAAAGAGGCTCCAAGACTGCCGTGAAAAATATGAATTCTAATGAAATAATCATACGGTAAGTGCATCCTTCAAACTCCAACATTATCGTGATTGAATGTTTGAAAAACTTATTAAAAGTTTTTTTTTTTTTGTCTTTTTAACATTAATTCTATATTTTATAAGAAAACCATAAAGATAATGAAAGGCAAAACAAAAAGATTTATTTAATTTCCTAACATCAATGTACTTAATATTTTGTTGCTACAACTTTTGTTTTATGATGGTTTGCTTTGTGTTGAACTGATACTTGCGATCCTCAGACGGATGGTTACAATTAGCGAGGATCGGTGGTCAAACTGGCCCACACCCATGGAGAAGGGCACTTTCAGGTGGGCTGTCGATTTTATTGATACCAACTGGTAAATTCCCATTCAAATGAGTCCTTTTCAGGGCAATCATCAAGTTGTGTGCACTTCCAGCTATATCAAACATAGAATTAGAATGCGTGGCTTTTTGCCGGAATATATTTGAGGATCTCCTCACCCAAAATTTTATTTATTGAATAATTGAGTAAAAGTTTGATACATTTTCGGGGATGTTTACATCCACAGTCGATTAAAAAGGAAAAAAAAATGAATAATTTTCTAAAACATACTTTTATAGAACACATTTGGATAAAATATCTTCCTGTTTTGTAATACATATAAGGTACATATTTTAACCATATTCCCGATTAATGATAATATAATATTGAATATACTAAGATATAATATTTTTAATTAACACATACCCAAAAGCCAATCTCAATTGCCTGCTGTGAAAAATAAAAACAGTAAGAAGTACGTTGAGCAAGTATTGTTATTTATTTCAAACAAGTGGACGGATTCCTTATAATAGATTGCAATTATGTGCTGGCGTTTCATGATAAATTATATACAACAGAGTTTATTCGGTTGATGTTGTTGGAAAACCCTATTTGGAATATTCTTTTTCAGAACTCATTTTCATGCTTTCCCCAATATCCCTCTAAATGTCTTTATTTTTTTTTATTTTTTATTTCCCTTTTCCTCCTCCTCTTCCACAAAAGAAATGAATAATCTCTTAGCCCTGGTATATTAGTAATATGTTCCTTCTCCGCCCCGAAATCCAATAATTTGAGAGTACCTTTCAGATCTTCCAAGTGGCGCTTTATGAGGTCGACCTAAGACAAAAACCCGCCATTACGAAAAGATTATCTTTCCGTTACACCGTAAACAAGGCGCCTTGCTATGAACACAGTCAAACACTACCATATTCCATCAATTCGTACTTTTATCGTCTCGAAGCCATCGGTCCACGGTCCACTGTCCACGGGCTCGCACGGGTAATTTAAAAGAATGTTTGGTGGATCTGGACATATATATATATATATATATATATATAATTTTTCTACAATCTAGTCACACACATAATAACCCACGACCCACGTAGAATAAAAATTGGATTTGATAATAATTAGTATGGGCAAACGCAATACGAGAGAAAAATGGCATTAAAGGGAGGGAGAGAAATAAATGACAAGGGAGAAATAAAAGTAAATGGACATATTTAGTCTTGTTATAATGTATTTACAATTTTTCCAAGTTAATTTAGTATTAGTTTTTCTGTGATATATATTAAATTAGAGGTTTAGATGTTAATTTCATCATAGATGGTTACTTAAATTTTAAAGTATTTTAATAATATAGATATAATAGCGAACAATACACTTGCGCTACGGGTATAAATATAAAATTTATAACATTATCTTACTTCTTTTTATATTTTTAATTAAAAAACAAATCCATGCAACTTATCATTATTCATCCAATATCTTAAGTAATTTAATTTTATTAAAAATTTTAAATAATATAAATACGTAAACGAACATTTTTGCACTTGTTTTAGAAAATTTTGAATTTGAATTCAACTTTCACATTCAACTATAAAGCATTTTATCTATATCCATGGTTAACTTCTTGCATATATTGAAGTTATTCACACTCATATTTTTATTAAAAATTTTAAATATTATAAATATGTGAATGTACGCTATTGCATTTGTTCCAGATAAATCTTCTAAAAAAATCTAAATTTGAATTCAACTTTCACATTCAAACAATTATTCATATTCATGGTTGACTTTCCACATATATTATAGTTATCAACACCGTGTTATTAGTTAAAAGAGATTTACCAAAAAAAAAAAAAACTAACGAAAAAAGATAAGAAATGAAGTTGAGGAAAATACCGATTTTATCCATATATAAAACATTTAATAAGTTTTTTAAGTGTGGTTTTTTATATATATATAATTTTTAGTTAGAAGCCCAAATAATAATTTTAAAGGGAGTGGTTATCTAAGTCTCTTTTGACTTTAATAATATGTATCCATATATAAACATTTAATAAATTATTTAAATGTTGCTTTTTTTTATTATATAATTTTCAATTGGCAATTTGAAAAGGAGTAGTTACTTAAACCTCTTATGGCTTTAATAATTATATATAATAAATCAAATTCATATTATCATAAAACTAAATATGGATTATATGTAATTAATTTAAGTCACAATGTTACTTGATCATATAGTAATCGTAGATCGGGTTGATTTTGTTCGTCTCAATAACCGTATTCCATACCCGCTCGAATCTTTGCTACCATGTCTTGTCGGAATTTGCCGATCTTTTTTTTTTTTTTTTTTTTTTTTATCCTTTGTTGGTGGTATGGTAGGTGGTGTTTGGGGTATGGCATGTGGACCGTGGTACAGTTAAGCTGATGAAAACGTTATTTCACCAAGTAATGTACTGTTAAGCTTCAGTAGACCGCCGATCCCTTTTCCAAAAAAAAAAAAAAACTGGAGTCTATGCACACCGATTTCCTTCTTACCAATAAAGAAACATGAGAGGGTCTAGAACGTAATTTACTCATTTATTAGTAGAAAGTTAATAAGCAGGTCTGAACCTTCATTAGAATATTATATGAATTAACACTAATAGGTTAATTTGAAGAGAAAAATATTTGAAGGGTAAATAAAAAAAAAATCATATTTGGAAAGGGATCTCAATAAGGTTACTAACTTAAACTCAGACACATCCCCAAGTGAGCATAGACGAGCGCCACGCACATATGATATAGATTTGATTATATATAGAGAGATATATATTGTTTGAGCTTGGGAATATTGCAAAGTCCCAAGTGGGCTATCCATATAATTTAATAAGGTCAGTTTAGTTGAAACAACCGCTATATCAGAAAGTCTTGTTTTCTATTCCCACCAACAGCAATATTTCACTACCGCGTGACTGTTTGACAACGCATATACGTCCGATATTCAGGTGAAAAGGCACAAAAGAAAGTTGACCTTTAGATGGCTATTGTGAGTTTTGGAGGGTCAGTCAGGCTGCTCTCCTAGTTTTATGTGTATCATTTGGTCTATTATTTATTCCCCTCGTGAAAAAAAGCCATGCTAGGGTAAAGAAGTATCGGTTGATTTAGGCGTGGGAAAAAAACCGATAAAATCAAATTAATTTGTAAATCCAACTAAACTAAATTGAAAATATGATTTTTTTTATAATTTATTATAAAAAATTATTAATCTAATTCAAATCGAGAATTTATGATTGATTTGTAAGAATAAATCGAACTAAATTATTTTAGAAAAAAAATAATAATATTTTACTTCAATTAAAAAATATCTTTGGTTATAACATAACATATAAATTTTATTTACATTTATTAATATATATATATTAAACTTTCAATTACCATAACATATAAATTATATTTATAGTTTAGCTCAAAATTTGTATTATATACTATTTTTATAAATGAATTAGTTATTAACAAACATTTAAAAAGTTTTAGTCATATGAACGTTAATTTTATCAATCTCTAGTATGATAATATTTGTTATTTTCCATCAACTAAAAACTTTTTAAATTAGATTACATGTTTCTCAAAATTGTTTTCTAAATTAGAAGATATTCTTCAATCCATAGATCAAAGCAAAATTTTATAGTTTGAAAAAATTTGTAATTCGAACAGTATAATTTGGTTCAAAACTGTAAAAAAACTTAACTGTATTTTTTAAATTTAATAGGGTTTAAAGAGAAAACCGAACAATACCGATCTACACTCACCCCTACTACTCATAGAAACGACCGAGAAATAAATAAAAATGTGGTAATGCAACATGGTTGGAAGTGATGATGGTGTATGCATTTCATCCTTTGAGAATGAAAAGGGATAGCACTTGCTTTTCACTATTAAAAAATCTGCCAAAATTATAGCTAAATTGTACCAATAGATGTTCGAAAAATATTAAAATTGAAGAAAGATTCCATACTTCGAAAAGTTCGTAGCTACACTAATAGAAAAATTATTAACACTGGAAAATATTTCTCCTAATATATTACCAAGTCAATCTTGTATATCGGTATAATGTCGTAATTATTTTTTAAAGTCAATTTCATCACCTAATTCGACTCGTATTACGGAATAAGTGGGCAATCGTTATACCAAACAAACAAATAAATGTTTTGATAGCTATAAATTTTAGTATTGCATTGAAGGAGAAATGTTTCAGTGTCTACATATACAATCTTCAGTCGCGTACTTAATATTGAATAAGCAAATACAAAGAGGCAACTAATACAGCAATGGCCAAAATCTAGTTTATTTTTTTTATTTATTCATATGCAGCCACACTTATAGTAGAAGCAGATTCCTTTCTGCTTTCAACTTGATCTAACTGCATGCAGCCCGCTTATCTCATATGGGCCTCCACACTAATTCCATAACCTTGAGTTGTTTCCTCTTGACTTCTCGAGCCGCTTGAATGGTCATCCTTGGCTGTTTCACAAATCGCATGCTCTTCTTCACACAAAGGGGTAAGCATCTCACATCCTACTAACCCACTTAATCTTGACATTGCAACCTTAAATAGCCATCTGTAGTTAACTCGGTGTCCTACAAATCGCACCATACTTTAAGAGTAAGATTTCCATTTCTAATGTAAAGCTCCATGTTAAATGTAGCTAAAGCAACAAATATGAAAGGGTCTTCCTTCACCCCCTTAACTAAAAAGTTTCTTATTAGTTTTATGCCGATATTCTTCACTTTATCCTTATATATCATTACTCAACCTTTCCCATAATCTAATGGGACTTTATTCACATTGAGTACTATAATCTCCCCCTTTTAAATATGCAATGTCTTTGTTCTGAGAATGTACAATTTGGTTCAATTCTTCTCCTCTTTCGATGTATGATTCAATTCATTCCTACTACTTTTAACTTATATGTCATTTTGGAAACATGTTAAGAGTTACACTCTAGTGATGCTTCCTGCTTTCCTTGAACTTCTTCTCTAAAACAAGTCAAAATGGTCCTACTAACTTCTACTTGGTTCATCTACAAATTGTCCACCTACTGGTAAAGGGTTGGTTTCAATGTTATTTGTAACGACCCAAGCTAAAAGTGACCAATAGCCAAGCAACAAATATTAATGGGCTTTTTTTTTCAACAGCTTATCTAAGTTTTTAACTAGCATTTTCTTAACATTCTTTAACTTAGTCTTATGTACCATTACTCAACCTCACATACAATTCGTATGGGATTTTATTCACATGGAGTACTGCATCTAAACCTGTTAAGTAACTTCATCTCATCTTTCTATCCCATCTCGATAGCTACCAAAAGTCAATCCATAACTTACATATGATACCCTTTATTGAGAGGAAGCATTCAACAACATACATAAGCAATAATCAAATGTTAGAGCAACATGAAATATTAAAGATAAACCTAAAATTAATAGTGTTTCAAGGCATACAATAAATACATGATGAATATTAGCACAAACAACATTAATAGGGGCATAAGTCACTTATCTAGAATGCGCCAAACATGCTCTAAGTTCATCTTCATTTACCTATAATTAATGATACATTTAATCAATTTGTTTTAAACATAGTGGTTATGGAAGTTGAGCCAACCAAACATCCTTAAATGTTAAAAGTTTCAAAGTATCCAATATGGTAAAACGTATAGTTTAATTGACCAAACTCAATCAAAGCAAAAGATAATGGATTTTAGATAAGTTTGGTAACCATTGTGTTGTTCATTACTGAAATTACTCCAAAGATGTCTTTTAGCCTTCTTTTACCTTATTTGATCTACTACTTTTCATTTTGTTTGACCATTTTAAGTTTTCCTTAAGAATCTACTCAAGTTCTCGACCTAAATTCCACTCCCCTTGATTCATTAACTTATTATTTGTATCATCTTTTGGTTTTTACCTTATGTTAGCCTTCATTAAGCACACTTCCCAACTAGATTTCCCATTAGAATAATTAAACTAACTATCCATTAAAAATCTATTATTTTACTTCTTAAAACTCATTTAAGTTCATAGCTTGAACTAATCCTATATGTTACGCCTCGAAGTCACAGTAATAGTCCTGTCATATAAACCAACCTATGACATAAACTGGCCTTATAGTACCTATCATATATATGATTTACACAAGGCGTCCACGACTTATCGCTTTAAAGTAAACACTTCAATTAAGATTTAAACTAAAATTTACAAAAAAAGTTAAAACCTTAAGTCATATAGATATATTTACATTCACATTCTCATAGAATTCCTAAGAGATTTTACATAATACAACAGTTTTACTAACTTACATATCATATATCAATCCTTAATCTTAGAGATACTGGTATGACTATAAAATTTGATCATTGGACCAGTTGATCTTTACTCCCCATAGCTTCAAAAGAGAACTAACCTTCGAATAGTTATAACAAGGCATAGCAAATTATAAGTCAGAACCTACAAAAGAGTCTATATAAGTACGAGTAACTACAGCTCAATAAGTTGAATTAGAGACTTATAAATGTATACAAGCACAATCAGGGTTATCAAGCAATTATTTACATGAAATGCAACAAGTGTCATTATATAATGTAATTTAATCAGTTGTGAAATTGGAGTAATATCATCCTCTCCAATTCGGATTGAGGAGTTTCCGTTAATGCAATAGCTCATAACCAAACTCTAGTTTATGTAATGGAAACACTGCTTCCCCTAATACTATCATTCAAACTAATACCCTCATCTTCACCACAACCTCGTTTCTTGTCACTTAGTTCGGTTAAGTATGAGGAAAAGACTCTTATGCTATCTAATACTATCTTTTTTAAGGTGTCGGTGTTTAGTTGGAGAATCCTAATGATCCCTTAATGGGTTGCAATGCATGACAAATTAGGGTATTTAGGTTGATTAGGATTAGGTTTGATTTAGGGTGTTCACACAATTCCACATCAATCCAATCATAACAGTCATCAATTACAACACAAATTTCAACATGAAATCAGATATACAAGTACATGCATAAAACTATTTACAATCACAATCATACATAATCCTAAGTCTCTGAATACTCTATGTACGATGAAATATTAAACCCAACTTACCTGAAATCTTCAGTTGCTTACTCAATTTGTTGCAGGTTGACTCGTCTCCTTATATTTTATAATATAAATACGCTTTTTAATATTTATATTTTGATGATATATATTATAGGTTATAATTTAAATCAATTCTCCTTCTATATCTATTATTTACTATTGATTCATTTTACATTAGTTCGGGATTCAATTTCCAAATTCGATTTTGATTTGAGCTATAAATCAGTTTCAATTATGAGTAACTCCTAAAATATGTTTTAAACCCTAATATGAAATTAATCACATCAAGCTCGAATATCCTAATATCATGTTAGGTCTTAATTTAATATTCTAACTCATTCAGTACACTCTAATCTTGATTAGTGTACCGGGTTTACTTCCAACATGAGAAAATTTTATATTTTTCATATAATTATCTAAAATTAAGTTTTATACCATATTTAATACATGTTAACATTATCATTATATTTTCCAATTTAACCCAATATTTTATAATTGTCATAATTTTAATTGTACATATTATCAAATAATCCATATTTATTACATAATTCCTATGATAATTGCATTTAATACTCTAAGTGCTATGATTAAGTTACCACATCAGAAATTAACACCCTTAAATATCTAATTACCCTTTAAACTAGTAATTATTCTAAAATTACCTATTTTCCCATTATTTTAGAGCTAAAAAATTACTTAAAAATTTCAAAAATTATTTTGTGAAAAAGCGCTTCATGGCACTGTTCAATATCACTTAAGTAGTCTATAAAAAAAATAGAGCTCTAAACTGTACTTTTAAGTCTATTTATTTGTAATTCAAAACATATTCGATTTTGCTCGATTTCTTAAACACCATATATTTATAGATGTAATTAAACTTAATCACTATTTTTCTCTAAATCTACATATAATAAAACATCAGAATAACAAAATTTATAATTTTATAAAATAAATTAATAATTTATGAAAAATCGGTTGGAAAATTGAACTCATTAGTTTCTTGGACTTCTAGCCACCAGTGCCGGTTCAGTGTGTATCGGCTGGTCCAGGTGTAGGTTTTGGAGTAGGGTGGTGGTAATGGTTTGATTCCAAGCGAAGATGATCGGGTTTGGCCTAATTACTCTAACTGCATAGATTTGTGTAATTTTTTTGTAAAATCCTAATTTTCTTCTAAATTTCAATGCTCTCCAATTTTTTACAACTCTAAATAGATTAAATGAGCTCTTGTAATTTTTTGGCTATTTATAGAGCTATAAAGTAATTCTTATCCATTAATTGAACAAGACAAGGCCCTTATCTCCTTCTTTTTGCCTTTTCAAGTGTTTAAATTTAATTGGTCCGATTTTTTTCTTCTTTCCCCTTACTACCACAACCTTGATCTGGACCGTTCCTTACTTTTTTTAATTTTTTTCTAGTTTTTTAATAATTTTCTTTAATTATTTAGCAATTTTTTAGTAATTTTCAGGCATTTTAAATAATTTCGTGTATTTTTACCTACACATAAATACATGTGAAGTATAAGTAAATACTCCTAAATATTATTTAGGTCATTTTATGATTTTTAGTATACATATAATCGATCTCTAGCAATTCATTAGTTATCGAAATACATTTTATGTATTTTCAATAAATAACGAGTAATATACTTAAATTTTGAAAATTTTATATTCTATTATTTTATTATTTATTTTCTTAAATTCAAACTTATGAAATTATTTTTATTAATATTTCTAACTTTGTTTTATAATTTATGATCAATCGGATCTTTTAACCGATTACCCTAAATTTTGTATGCTAAGTTCGATTTTATAACTTATATTTAGGGCTTATACTAGATAACCTCAATCAAGACTTACGTGTGTCTTTCTAGTAACATGAGTTACTTAATCTATAACCTTTAATTACTTAGCCTAATCCACTTGGTTGAACTAAACAAATCATTAACTATCCTATCAGCAACAACAAAATACATGAATTTAGATTAGATTAAGGAAAACTTGCAAATAGACCTGATAATTTTCTATTACATGTTATGTCTCCTAAACTCTTGAAGCATACTTTCACATCTCCTTAACTTCCATAAATATGCACATATTTCCAGAGTACCACTAAATAAAGTCACATTTTGAGAGTTTAGGGGTCCATTTGCACCTAATAAATAGTTTTGAGGGTGTATTTGAAATTACCCATTAGATTAAAACAAAATAGGTTAAGCACCACAAAACAAATCTATGAGAGAGAGAGAGAGCGAGGAGGAGAGGGGAGGGGGGGGGGGTGGCGCGGGGAAGGGGTAGTGTTTAAGACTCCATCTTAAGCTATAATCTAACTATAGTACCTTAACAATAGAAAGATCCATTTATTCAAAGTTTTAGAATCAAAGTTGGTTAGGTATTTAGTGTATTTAGATAGAAAGAACCAAGATATCCTTCGTCAAAGAAAGCTCACCAATGGATATATTGATGCTTTTGTTAAAATTATTTAGTTCATTTCATTTGCCCCTCTTAAAATAAATTTTGTACGTGAAATTTTATCAACATGGATTGAAATGATTAAAGCCTTATTGTTATTGGTATATGTTTATAAGTTAAGACTCCATCTTAAGCTACAATCTAACTATAGTACCTTAACAATAGAAAGATCCATTTATTCAAAGTTTTAGGATCAAAGTTGGTTAGGTGTTTAGTGTATTTAGGTAGAAAGAACCAAGATACCCTTCGTCAAAGAAAGCTCACTAATGGATATATTGATGCTTTTGTTAAAATTATTTAGTTCATTTCATTTGCCCCTCTTAAAATAAATTTTGTACATGAAATTTTATCAACATGGATTGAAATGATTAAAGCCTTATTGTTATTGGTATATGTTTATAAGTTAAGTTCCTAATGGTTTGTTTTAATTTCGATTTGTTTAAATCCTAATACTCTTTCTAAGCTGTCCCATCCGCACTTTAGTAGGTATGATTTTCCTTATGCTTGAAATACCCTTAGCATTTTAGATTATTATTTTGGATTTCACTATTTATGTGATGTTTTACTGATTTATTGATTAAGTAGTTACCATTCCCATCGCTAAAAGTAAATAACGATCATACTAAAAAAAATAGAATAAATTAGATATTTAATTAATGCTAAGGCCCATGTGACATTTATAATACTAAAACAAGTGAAAATAAAATAGAATAAATCAAATGTTTAATTAGTGCTAAACCCCATGCGACATATATAATATTAAAGCAAGTCATCCACATAAAAAAAAAATGTGAAGAAGGAATAGAAAGACGAAAAGAACAAACATTGATCAACATTACTCTAAAGTATTGATATTATCATTCTTTGGCATAGCATACCAACGATATGTCTATTGAACAAATATGGTGCTAATTGACCAACAAGCTTTGAAATAATCCAAAAAAGTCATTCATTAATTAAATAAAAGGGTTTTCCAAGTAATTAAACTAATTTCTTAAGTTTTCAAGTGTTATTTAAGACCTAATTACTAAAATAGCCTTGAGCTTATTACTTTATAAAGGATATTTTAGTGATATGGTAACTACCACATGCTTAATTCAATTATGCTAATTAACTAAGTTTCCCTTTTTTGTCTTTATTAAATGCCTTATGACTCTTTCTAGAAGAAGTAGAATGGAAATTAGTCTTATAATTTGAAATCAAGTTAGATTATTTAAATAATCTGAGGCTTAAGAAAGGGAATGAAGTTACATTTGAAAAATCAAAACCTCTTTCTCTTCTCATTTGTGTCGTCATCCTCGTAAATTAGTAAGTAGATTTCCAATTTTGAATTGAGATCAATTATTGTCTCAAATTTAAGGTTAAGGAGAAGTTAAATTAAATCATCAAAAGGAAGTTCATTTGAGTAAGAATTCGAGTGTCATCTTTAGTTCATTTAAATCAATTGTTTAATCTTTAAGAGAGATAAGAATTGGATTATAATTCAATTAAATCAAGGTTTTCATAATAAAGATGAAGCTATTTGGAATACTAGGAGGTAGCATGATTCATACTTTGGCTAAATGATTTGTTGGACTTTAAGATCTCTAGATGGAGCTAATATATTTTATATAACTTTTAGCAATCTAATGATGCAGCTAATGGTTAATTATGTATTTATGAAGGTAATTTTGAGAATTTGGATCGAGTGCTAATGGGTTTACAAGAAGATTCTAGAGGATTTATAAATTTAATTGAAGAATATTTAAGAAGAAAATTAGTTTATTTTGAACGACTTGATGTTAATTTAATATTAAATCGATTATAGCATGTTAATTTGATGTTTAACGTGATAAATTGATATATGAAGACATAGAAGTGGCGTAATTATAATATAGTGATGATTTGATGTTTCGATTCATCTTCATTTAGTAATTGATGATTAATAGTGTTGGTAATTGTTGAAGATTTACTCTAAATCATTATTTTGAAGTTTGATTCGCTTATATGGGCATTTGAGTTATAAAGCTACGTTGAAGAATTAGATCAATTTGATGGTTGTTGAGTTATGATTTGGATTGATATTAAAGCTACTCGAAGCTTATGATTTTAGTGATAAGTTAATTTAGATGCTAATTAGTTTATTGAAGATTTGGTGATATTTGGCGAAATTTAACGTGTTTACTCGTTAGTTTAGTTAGAATTTAAGTGATTTTCTTTGATTTTTTTGAAAATTTTCTAGAATATTTAAATGAGTTCTTACTTGATATGAATGTTCTTGTTAGTGTTTTTTATGATAATAATAAGCTTATATTGGATATTCAAGTAAACTCTTGATTAGGTAATGTTCACTTCATTAAATGTGTTGATATGAGTTAAATGGTTGTTTATGCTATTTAAATTTCTAGTTTTAATTTGGATGTTCATGAGATATTCAAATACTCATCATGAGCATTCAACTTATTCTTGAGAGCATTTTTCATCCATTTACAACTTCTAAAATCATTAAAAACTTGTTTTCCATGATATTTGAGGTAACTATTGAATTGGATATATTTTAATGCCTTTTGATTCATTTTGATAATTCAAATTTTCAAATCATAAATACATATTCCCAAAATCAAATAAAAGATTTGGATCAAATGGGTTTCTTTAACAAGTTTGATCTTCACATGTTAGAAGTATTAAATTGTATTTATGGTAATTAATCGTAATCAATAGTTACCAATAGTAATTAATACAACACTTAGCATGATAATAATAATAGTCTATGGATAATATTTACATGAGTGGTAACAATTAATTAATAAATTAGACTTTTTAAGGATGGGTTCCCTTAAAGTATCGAACCAATCCAATACTAGTTCACTTAGCGAATGTCAATTATCCTCAATTGGTTTAACTAAATCGGTCCTTCAACTTAGTTTGACTTAAGTAATTGATAAAAACATCTTAATTGGATAGATTTGGGATTGAACCTTTAAGATTGAATCAAATCCTAATCCCCAACTGCCACTATTTTTTCTTAATGGGTTCATTGATTATTTAACCAATTCAATTGATTAATCTAAGATACTAACTAAATATAATTATAGAATGTTTAATAAAACTTTACAAAAGATGTTACTAATAATTTTACTAATAATTTAGCTTAGGTAGTAGACCAATTTAGTAAACACAAAATGAGCCTATTAGCACAATAGGCCATAGTTAGTAATTAAACTAAAATAAAGCTATCGAGTGTAAAATATGGACTTAATCAACAGTCAATGGTTTAATAAAAGTAATTAACTTTGTATTGCTCTACTATTAGAAATCGAGATAGAGATTCCAATAGTAGTCTTTTTAGGGTGAATGGAATCTGATACATAAATCAGTTATATGTAGGGAAGGTAATAAAAAAAAGAAAGACTAATGGTCTTTGCATATAACTCGACTCATCTCTTGATAATAGACTCTTGGTTTTGAACTGATTTGCTGTAGGCACAAAAAGCCTTACATGTTACCAATGCTTGTAGTTAGCTAATTAACTAGACTAATATGTGAACTCGGCTAATAATCGATAGCTACTCGTTGAATGGTTTGTTGATTTGGAAGTTGAACCTTAGAATGTGTTTTTTTCACTAAGATAGTTAGGCACATAGGCCATTGATAATGGCTTGATGAGTATTTGATAAGAGTGAATCGCATTACAATCTAGGAGATGAGAATTGAAGGAAATTTTACTGGGAGTAATTCAAGATTATGGGTCAACAAACTATACAATATATATGAACTACGATTATCGGAGTATGTATAAGGACAATGACCTCCATATGGGACTACTTTATATAGATGGATTGTTGGTTTTCAATAGGGACGTAATATCGGGATATATCCGTCAACCTCGATGTTTGTTGAGGTAGTATCATACCCTAGTACCTTCGGTATATTGTTTGGAAGCATGATTATTACTGTGTGTTTTATACCACCTTAATATAGAAGTTCAATGAATCTGTTTGTTGCATTATAAATTAAGTTATAGGCATGCATGTACTTCTACATTATAAGTGGTTGTAGCAAGTAAGTGCCAAGTTCTTCTAATTCAACTTTTTTATCCTTTTCGGGTACTAATGATGCCTATGATGATCCATATGATAACAATGGTTATGGGTTTAATGAAGAGATTTATGAGGACTTCAATATGCTTATTATGAGCTTTGGTTGTGCTTCCATTTATTATACTTGTTATGAACTTTGTCATGAGGACTTTTAGACTTTTCTAATGATGATGCTTTGTTGTTAAGATGCTGTAATACTTGGTTGTCATTTTATTGTAAGCTGTGATGCCTTGGTTACCATTTGGATTATTATTGTTGGGCTTTTACTTAGTTATTGTTTTAGGATATATGATAATGAGAATTTTTGGTATCTTGGATCTTTCTATAGAAATGTTTTTCTAGAATTAGCAAATGTTTTTAATATAGGATTTTATAAAATACCAACAAATGATTTCAAAATTATAAAGTTGGCTACTAACCCACTAAAGTATAGTTGAGCCTTGGTGTATTTCATTTAAATGAAATATGTAGTTAACTATTAATGCAATCAGGGTTTTAAGGTATAATGGGCTTACCCAATCAAATTGTTTCATCATAGACTCATGATAAGAGTCATTAGGGATATAAACGAGCTGAGCTAAGTCAAGTTAAACTAAGCTAAGTCGAACTAAACTTTTGAAGACTCAAGTTTGACTCATTTAAAAATTATTGACCTTGAGCTAGAGCTAAGCTTTTATTAAGCTTGAAAATTATAAGCTTAAGCTCATTAAGGGATTTGAATCTTAAATGAGTCGAAGCTTATTCACTTAAATAAGCTTAAGTTCGACCTCGTTTAGATAAATAAGCCTTCAAACTCGAGTTTAAATTTGCATTAAGCTTAAAATTAGTTCAAAATTTTCAAATATATACTTTTTATAAGTTTTAATTAATCATATTATTCTTTTTTCTTATATTTTTACATTATATATTTTTTTTCTTAACTTAAGATGATTCTTAATAAAATACATCAGCTTGTGCGCCTGTTCACGAGCTTATTTCCAAGCTAACTCATTAACAATATAAACAAGTCTCGCTCAAGCCTTAACAAGAACTTGAGCTTAGCTCATTTAAATAAGCGAACTCTATTTTAAGCTTAACCTCAGCTCATTTATAAATCGAGTTCGAGTAACTTATAAGTGATTCAACTCATTTATAACCTTATTCCCAACCTATAAAAGGAAAGGAAAAAAAAAAGAAAAGAAAGAAAGGTTTTATTTTCTCTTTAATTTGAATTTATCTTTGGCTCAATTATCTAATATAAGTTGCTCAACCAAAGTGATCGGAATATAAGATTTTTGTAGAAAATTTATAAAAAATTTTATTTTAGAGTTACCATCAATCAAGGTAAAAAAAATCGACTACTTAAAATCGAGGGTAGAACGATATTATCATGGCTAATAATTCTAAGTCATAAAACTAGAAATTTTGGGTTTAATGAGTTGACTTTTAAAACTTAAGAATGAGTTAGCAAAAATTATTATAGAAAATGAAGGGCTTGATTTATGGATAAAAGGAAAAATGTAATTATTTTATTTTTGAGAATTAATTAATTTCTTATTTATTTATTTTTTAAATTGTGTTTTTCTTAAGAACATGCATCTATTTTGAAGTTTGCTCCAAACCGATGTCTATATACCTACTTTTTAAGATCAAATGCATTTGTTTTTAAAAGCTTTTAGTCCACTTGAAAATAATCCTAACAACTTATTAAAGTTCAAAAATTATAGTTTAACTAATTATGTGGAAATTAAATATATCAATTGAATTAGATAAATTATTTATGATTGGCAATTTTAAGAAATATAACTATAATAATTATCAAAGGGGTTACGAATCAAAATTTCTTATCGTTTAAATTTAATGTAACATGTTAGCAGTCTATAAATTAAAAATTAGCTCCAAACTCCATTGTTTCGGTTCCAAAAATCAAATTAAAGTTACACTCATAGCAGGATAACTATTAAGGATTTGCAATAAACACCAAAGCTTTTATACATAAAATATAGGGGATTCACCTCCTAAACTTTCAAAGTGTGGTTTTTGACTTCCTAAATTTTGAAAAATTGACAATATAAAAATATTTTCTTTTTAGTAAAAAAAAGTCATAGTATAGTAAAAATTTATGGAGTCTTAAATAAGAACATTTTTTATAAGTTAAAGGGGTATTTACGTATTAAAATCAAAGTTTAAGAGGATTATTCTCAACTTACAGGATTGTTTGCTAATTTATTAAAATTTAAGAGGTAAAAAACTTTATTTTGAAAATTCAAAGGGTTAATTTGCATCCAAATTAAAGTTTAGAGGAGTTATTTGCATTTTCCCTTAAAACATATTTAAAGTAAAGTTAGAATACATTTTTCTACCATCAATTAAGTTGATTTAGTATTTTCTCCTAAGGGACAAACATTTGAGCATATTAGTGCTTAGAGCACTAGAAACTCTTCACCGATAACAACTTATCAATGACTCAGCTAAATTCCTCATCAACTCAAACCCTTAATCCTCAGGTGGCTTCAAAGTAACTTAACCTTAGCTTTATGGACCACACATTATTAGAGATAATATAGTGATGTGCCTAAATCCATAAATCGGATCTAAACATAACTGAATCTCTCTAAAGATAAGCTTAAGACAAAATGCCACTAAACAAAAACATGTCCAAGGAGACAAAGAATAATGATTTAGGGAATATTCAACCACTAAATCAATATTATAACAATATTAATGGGTTTTATTGCAAGGATGCAAAGAAAGTAAACAAGGGACATGGATGACTCTTCAATTGGATATAACACACCAAAAGAAAATCAAACTACACGCAAACTACTTTGATACACAATCAAGTTATATGGTTTTCTTACCACAATTTAAGTAAGACTGATAAGAGTAAGCAATATTAAATGAGAAGTAACTTGTAAAAAAGGAGTAACAACATCCATTCACTAGTATATACCCATAAGTTTACATATGATATTTATACTAAATAATTACAATAATGGAAAATAACAACCAAAGAGAGCATATCCCATATAAAACAAACAAATAACTGAAAAGAAAAATAATTACAATTATTTTTAAAAAGAAATAACTAATAATATCTTCTAACAACTTCCATCATTTCCTAAATAACTTCCTTATATTCTTTAATATAATAAAAGTAATTGTCATAGTTAGTTTAAGGAATATTTTCATTCAAATATAATTCTTAACACCTTCCTCAATCATATAAGAACCTTATCGACCTTTAGAAATAGTCAATGGAAACCAACATTAGAAAAAAATAGTTGGATCATGATCAAAACCATTTATGGTTGTCTAATCAAAAGCAATAATGTTAAAGCCTCTAACAATTTCAGAATGTGTTAAGCTTTTGTCTAAAGTAACAGTTTGGACCTCGAAACCTTTTAAATTCTTCTATTCATCCTCTAAGGAAAAATCCTCTATGATTCGCTCCACTAAAATGATTTAGTCCATTTGTCTTAGCTCAAGTCATCAGTTCCCCTTAGATTGGACGTTGGTTCAAAATTCGTTCTCATCAAATTTCACATTACCTTAATTTCCTTAAATTTTCTTAAGTTGATTCTAAGTGATTTCCTAAGTTTCTTTAATTGATATTGTTGTTCTTGGAGGATTAGGGGTTCGATTGGTGTAAAGAGAGAGTAAGAAATGAAAAGTTAAGCGATTACCTTACCCCCATTTAAATTACCTATTTTCAATTAATTAGCATAATTAACATGTAAAAGATATAATACATGTAGTATGAAATCATGAAAATACTAAATGCCAAAGAATATTCTCACTTATAAATATTAATCTTATAAATTAACCAATCCATATTTAATGTCCTATTATAACTCATAGTTTGCTATTTGACTTTTCAATAAATAACGAGCTAAATCATTATTTCTTATTCATAATAAAAAATTAACTCACTTGTACACCTTATTTTACAAAACAATCTTTATAAAACCACTTCAATTGACTTTGGTGACCGCATTGTAAGGTTTGGTTTAAGTCGAAGAATGTCATTTGGAACCTAAATTTAGTAACTTGGGAACTCAAAGTATCACATGGAAGCAACTACATTGTTGGGTAAGGTATCTTAAAAGTATAGCTCCAAATTACATAAGTAGATGAGTGGCACTTGTGCTAATCATATCTCACTACCAGCCCGAAATAAGGGGATTAGTTGGAAATATCTTCCTATAAGTAAGAACATGAAACCACCCCTAAAATTATAGGTTATTATGAGTGATAATCAAAACATTTAAAGATAAAACTACATAAGTACATGAGCTAAGTACCTGCTTGGAGACTTGGCATTCTAATGCATGTGATACCACGTTACCATATGCGTCAAAAGTTGGGTGATGCCAAAGTCTACTCCTCATTAGTAAAGGAGTAGGCAACCCTTTACTACTATCATAACTTGCCAATGTAGTAAGGCAATGTAAAGAAAGTGGTCTAATCCCATAGCCGAAGAAACATGAATGGGTCATTAATCTCTAAAAAATTAATATGTGTAGCAAGATAAAGCTCGTAATAAAGCCAAGCTAAGAAAATTGCTCCTTAAGCATACTGATTAGCTCCTATGAAGTCGGATAGATTAGGGAGGAACATCAAATGGACAAGGTTCTTGATTTATTGGAGAAGACCATCTCTTTCATAAGCTGCAGTATGTGTGCTATAACATATTGTCATATCATCATGTCATTAGGTCGTATGCTAAAATTGTTGTCCAACTAAGATAACTTCAGCCATGAGCCTTGAATGCATTGGGTGGGAGGTCGAGCATCCAATAACTACCTACACACGTCTGGCTAGCTAAGGTATGTGCTCCCAATGATTATCTACTACATCTACATGCACTTAGAGGCCTACTAACAATAATATATCTTGGAGCGTATCTTGTGGTTCGTGTTTTGGAAAGGAAATGGGGGTATTCAACTTAAGACTTAATGTGAAGTAAGTAGTGTCAGCAGATGGTTTGTTTATAGGTGGGTGTTATCTCAAGGAGGTTTGGCCTCTTGTGAATAAACCGATCAAAGGCTGATATCACTCTCTCGATAATGGCCAATTAGTCGAAAAGTTAAACATCCTAATCATATGGACAATAGTGACAATGTCGGTTGGTACTCCTAAAGATAAAAGGGTTTAGAACAGTCTTGGGAAGATAAAAAGGGAACAAGTGTCATGCCCTAAACAAAATGAGTCATAATAGTCTTGCCGTATAAACTAACTTAAGATAGAAGCTGACCCCACAGCTACTATCGTAAATACAGTCCATACAAGATGTACACGACTCAACTAACTTGAAGCATCCGTTCTGATACCTGTGGGTAATTAAACCTGTGGTATAGCTTTACAAAATATCTATTTTATATAACCTTTTGTCTCGTAATACAACAGTATTAACATAAACGTATTACATCTAGAGTTATAATTTACAATCAAAGTTTATCAAAAAGCCACAGGTTTTGCAAACTATTTACAATAAGTTAGGAAACTAGTGGGCGTCCTAGGGAATTCCCAATTAGTTTTCTTATAATTCAAAAGAAAAGACAAAAGAAAGGTCAAAAGCCTAGGTCTAGTTGATTCTCCATCCCTTACTTTCCTTGTCAACAACACGTTAACCTAGGGTTGGCAGTATCTGAATATCCTAGTCCTCACTTCGTACTTGCAAAAGAATCTATGGGGATGTGAGCACAACTAGCTTAGTAAGTGGGATTGAGTCAGAAGAATACTAAACAATCACGAGTAAGGTTATTGATTATGATAAAATGCAATGCAGTCAATCAAATGAAACATTACACAATGTTATCCGGTCTATTGTGAGGTTAGAGAAATTATATTTGCTCCAACCTGGATTGTGGAGTTTTATCGTGACTTAAATCAAACAAAATCTAGGCTTATGCAATGGAGAATACCCTCCTCCTGTGACCGCCTTCGAACCACAGCCCTTACCCTTACTGTGGCATCCTTGCTTGCCATTTAGTTTGACTAAGGATAAGGAAATGATCATTTCAGCTATCCTTACTGAAGGAAATTGATATTTGGCCTGATACCCTAATCTTGTCCCCTAATATGCATGTCCATTTTCATTTTAGTAAAATAAATGTTAGTATTAATTAGGGGTGACTAAACAAGTTCATACAATTCAGAAATAATGTGAACATGCATAATAACACACTAATGACTTCAACTCTTGTCACAACTGAGTATCATTCACACATATAGCATGCGTATAAACAACTAATTATAAACACAACAAAAAATACTCCTGAATCTCCAAATATTTTAATACAGTATCTTAACAAGCGGTGAAGTTACAAGTCCTAACTTATTTGTTTAGATGCCTACTACGACAGACTTGAGCTGTCAACAGTTTGATTACTGGGAGATTCTATATACATACAAAACCCAAATTTAGTTTTCGTAATAATTATGAAAACGTTAAGGTCTAATCTAAAATGGTTCTATATACATGAATATATTAACACAATAATATATAGTTTAATTATTATTATTATATATATATCGAGTTAAGTTATTAATTATTGATAATATATGTAATTTATAATATTACGTATTATATATCATTTCGATTGTATCGAAACGTACCTTTAATTGATTAAATCACGTTTTAATTCTAATAGAATTATCGTAATACGTACATTCTAGAATACTGTAGAGTTATAGGTTATATTACCTAAAATTGTTCGATTTTAATAAAATTAGTGTCGTTGGATTCGTATAGATCTAATGATACGTGTTATGAGTCTTATTTCTAGAGATGACTTTTAACAGGCAGTTCGAGTTTTTAATACAGTTATACGTATCTAAATAAATATTAACGTATTATACATATTTTAGGTTATTAAATTGTATTTGACCTAATTTGTAATTATAATGCTATGATATAAGTATCATTTAACCCAAATACACATATAATGCATCTTGGTCAATAAAATACATTAATTACATTAAAAATATCCCTTTCATCTAATCTGATTAGTACACTCATACATAGCATTTATTCAACTATTTATTTCATTTTAATCTATTATTATTAAAAACACGTTCCGATTTGTAATTTAAGCTCTTTAGTCTATGTAAATTCGTAATAAATAGTTCGAGTCATCAAATAATTCCCCAAAAACTTCCATAGACTCCTAAAAATATGAGGAACCCGGCTATTACTTGGTTTCAAATTTTTGATCTATCTCCTATATGTTCGTATTTACGGTTTTACTCTTGAATTATTTTAAATTACTCAATCGTCATCCTTTTTACACCAAATTAATTTCAATCTAACTCAACATTGTTATTATTCACTAGAGATTAATACATGTCCATTTAATTATTTTATTTCACAATTTCAATCTATTTTCGAGCTATTTTTAGGCAAAAAATGCAATAAATATTAAAAATATTCAAATCAAAATTCAGGTTACATAGCTATTACCTATACATCATACATATCCTACAAAAAATTTTTGAGCTAGAAATAACATTATTTTGTATATTTATTTTACAATTCAAATTTTGGATGAATAGTAGTTTTTTAAAGCAAGTATACTAAATATTACAAATTTTTCAAAAATAAAAATATCACATGAAAGCATGTTCAAAAGAACCTAACTACAATTTTTTTTTTTATAATTTTCTGGGTGGTTTAGGTATTCTTTACAAATTATTAAAAAATAGGGTAGGAAATCGACTTGGCTGTTCTTGGATATTATGGTGGCCGACGATGGTCAGGGGTGTGTCGGATGGCCTAAACACTGCTTGGACTAATGGTGGTTGGTTAAGTTGATCGTCAGGTAGTCATCTGGGTTAGGTATGGTGGAGGTATGGAGGTTACTCTATTTTTTAGTATATTTTTCTTAATGTGTTCTATTTTGCAGTTTTTTTTCCTCTAAATTCTAAGTTCCAAATTGCTAAACTAAAACTAGTTTGCTGGGGTTTGCTATTTATAATGGATTTTCTATCGCATGGGATTTTTTTTTTAATTTTTCTTCCCTCTAACCTAAGCATGAGGTGCCACTCTCCTCTTAATTCGATGTTGATTCATTATCCCAATTCAGCAGGAGGATGCTACAGTTGAATTCCAGAAGTTCCTAGTTGTAATTGAATGTTTTTGGATAAGATTTGCAATTATTTAGGTATTTTAGCTAAACTTTATTAATATTAGTTATTTATTAATATGCGAGTATATATCTCCATATATATATCACGCGTAATATATAATTATACTCATATAATTAAGTTTCTAATATATTTTTTATTTTTAAGATATGTTCTCTTAATTATGCATATGAATTCAACATATTAGATATACAATTACGTAAATTAGGGTTAATTTACGAGTATAATTATTATTTATACCAAATATACTCATAAAAATACGAGTATATGCATATAGTAAATTATATTGTATTATCTCATTTTGGAGTTTAATTAACTTATTTCTAATTTTTCGTCGCTATCCGAGCTTGATTTTAAGGATTTCAAGTATTTTAGTACTATATTGAAAAATCCTACTTCTAAGGGCAAAATTGAGATTTCTGATCATTATTTTCAAAATATAACTTCACTGTGTTACTTCATCTAACTTTTCTATCTTAGTCATAAAGTTTGGGCTCAATTAAATCATTTTTCCTAAAGGCCCTAAATTTAGGCTTGGTTATTCTAAACACAATTTGTGGGGCTTATAACAGGTTGGCTTGCCATCCGTAATATGAGCAAAAAGATTGTTAAACACTGTATCGACACATACGAAGGGGTAAACCTCCTGTCCTATGATAAGTGATGTTAGAGCGCAAAAGTTCTAATTTATACGAGCTATCTAAATACTACCCAATGTGCTAAATTAAAAGGGAAGTTCTTGTTGATGACTGGGTTCATGTAGATGAAGCTTAAGATAAGGAGTGGCCATTAAGTAGAGGACATTGTTGCTAGAAGGGGTTGCTATGTCTTAAGTTGCAGTTTAATAAGACTCTACCTGAATCCTAGGAAAAATAAAAATAAAAAAAAATCTTTAAATGGCAAACCTTATCATTAGGTTACTCAATAAGAGACGATATTGGAGGACAAGAGAAAATGGTGAGGGTGAAAGGATGCTTGTGAAAGCCCTGGATCTTGGTATGAAGTTATGCAATGGATAAATAAGGTTGGTGATCTTTTGGTGGGGGATAATAGCAAAGAGATGGCCTCATGACGAGGGTATCATTGATTTAGGTGAGGGAGAATGTTATAATTCATGTTATAAAAGGGAAGCAGAGGTGTTCAACTTAAGGCATGATATAAAGTATATGGCGTTAGCAGGCAGTTTATTCATGCGGTAGGTGTTATCTTAAGATGGGTTTGGCCTCATGTGAACAAACTGATTTGGAGGTAATACTGCTCTCTTGATGATGGCCATGGTAGGTTGAAACCGATTAAGAAGTTGAACATCCTAATTATATGAAGAACAATGATAATGTCGGTTGATACTTCTAAAGATAGAAGGGCTTTGAACAATCTTGGGAAGACAAGAAAGGAAAAAGCTAGCTTGTTATCCGTAATATGAGCAAATACGATGAGCTAAAGGATAATCGAGTGCTGTAAGGCACATTTGGATAGGTGAACCTCTCATCCCATGACACGTGACTATGAGCTCACCTTTCGAAAAGTGATAGGTATGAGTTTTCAGTCCCTACATCTCCACTAAGGTGATGATCAAAGGTTAGTCTAGTTGAATGTACAACACATGTGACATTTAGATTAATTTATTCTTTGAATGCTTGTAATTTCAATAAGGCATGATTATATTCATAGTGATGTGGAGGAAGAGAGCATGCTAATAAAGTGTTTAGAGCAAAGTTTGATATTATGATGAGTTTAGTGCCATCTACAACCAACTAATCAAAAAGTTTAAACTTAATATATTGAAGCCTTTTGTATTCATTACTTGAGACTAAATAATTTAGCTAAGTCTCTCAAAGTTGCCGAAGACAAAGGATGGATTTATTGTATAGAATAATCTTTAACTATTAAGTGAAGCTCTTTAGATAAGAAAGTCAATGAAGAGATGACAATTCATTCTTACCACTTTGCTAGAAAAAAAAAATGCAAAAGAAATGTGTAAAGATTTCATTAGCTGTTGCTTTCTAATTTTTATAAGAAACACTACAAAAATCTTGTAAAGGCAATTAACAATACCTATGACCTTGTAATCATGAAAATAAAAAAGAACAATAATCACGTGAACTTTAAGAAAAAGTAATAGCTTTGGTTAGTGTGATGAGAATTTCTTTATTCAAGAGCAAGAAAGAAAATTTATAATTTTACATCATGCAAAAGCAACTATGCATGATTGTGTTGTATGACCTTTCTCTACTAATACTATAGCCAATATTCAAATAAAACAAGGTATAAGTGAGCCATGTTGTATGTGCAATTAGATGCAATAGAAAGCGGTTCATCCTCGCATTAGATTTCGAAGGAAGGATAGAGCCTCTAGAGTGCTAAAAATGGTTTTATGCACCTTAAACCTAATAATAGTTTGGCTTAACTCTTTAGGTTAGATGATAGGACTTAATGAGTTATTTCCATGAGTTTGGATAACTTAAGAGATTTGATATGGTAAGCTTGGAATAGAAATTGTTGGACCAACTTGTACGTTTTTAACCTTTCTCATGGAAGCTTATGCATTTAGAAAGGCTATCTATGGGCGTAAACTCAATATGAGCCTATGAAGGGATCCATCAACCGAATTACTCATCTTAACCATTAATAGTTAGCGTGATTCAACAAATGTTATTAATGGCCTGACTTTACAAATTTCCAAGAGTTCTTCATCATTTCATAACTTTTGAGAGATAAAGAGAAATGTTGTTGTGCTATTAAACTATTATCCAGAAAATTCAAGTAAAGCTCTGAACAATGAACACACCACCTCTCTTCAAGAATCATGGAGTTGATACTCTATAATTTATCTACTTGTCATGTATATGTTTGAGCTCCTTGTGATTACTTGTTCTTCTTCTCTGTCCTTGCCTCATATTCACTGTCTTCCCTTACATGTCATTGTTGAGTCTCTTGTCTAAGACTACATATAGTGCGAGATTCATGCAGTATACATATGACCACCGCATTCAGATTCCCTCATCTATAGAGGCTTATTTGGGTTGTTGACTATTTCCCAAAATATAGACATCTTTTGTGGAGAAGTTATAATTATTGTTTTAATACTCTCTCCAATTTAACTAGAAAAACGTAAGCGAGATGGAAGATATGCTTTTTATGAGAAGAATGAAACAGTAGGGTATTTGTTCTTACAATGTGTTTGGACAAAACTAGTATAGTTTGAATTGTTAGGTTAGGCGATTGAGGTTGGTAGTAATAATAGTTTTAATGAATGGCTCTTAAACTCTTAAATAGTACTGAAAGATTTGGATGTGGACACTAAATCAACTTTTATTGTCATAGTTTTTTTTTTTTTTTTTGTGGTTCATTAAGAAGCATACGCGCGAATTTGTGTTTAATGACAAGTACTTAAACCTAAATTTTGTGGCTAGATGAGTTAGAGCTTTTTCTTTCTTTTTAGAGTTTTTGAAGGTTGCACATAGTTACTATGCATCAATAGATTCCAAATCGTATTGTTTGGATGGGCTTCTTCAGAAGAAAACTTTATTAAAATCAATTGCGATGGGTTATGGCTGGAAGAAGTTTCATCGGCTAGTGTGGGGTTAATAGCAATAGATGTAACAAAGAAAATGCTGACTAGTGCTTTTTTACTGATTGAAGCTACTGACGGTGATGACATAAAAGCTTTAGCGGTTAAAGTGGTTTTGAAGATGGTTACACTGGAATAAGATCATAACCGAAGTTGATAGTTCCATAGTTTACAACGCTATAGGAGTATCGAATAGCAATTGGAAAATTAGACCAATGCTTGAAGATATTTCTCTTTTACGAAGATCCTTTGATGTGTGCTCCTTTCCTTAATATAAAAGCTAATGCGGTGTATAGATTGAGTGGTGGTCTAAGACAAAAGAGGAACGTGCATTTGTTGTTGGGATGTTGATCCCTTGTCCCTTCTTGTTTTCATGTTAATATATCATTTTAATAGATCTTTTAAGTTTGGATGATGCTTGCTTGTATGTAGAGTTGTTTTTCACAATAATAAAGTTCCTTCATTGAAAATAAAATAGACATGTTTTAACCATATCAAAATACCAAAAAAAGAAAAAAAGTACCCTTTTTCTCGTAGGTGTAGATGTTGAAAGAGAAAGTAAGTGAAATGTTCAGTAAGTGCAATTAAATCGGTGAAATATAGCATGTAACTAATTCGTTCTTGGTGTAAGGAAAGGAAAATGAAAAAAACATTTACCTTTTTATATAGTTATTATAGAGAGAGAAAAAAACTTGAAATCCCCATGAAATTTAAATAAATCAACACGAAATTTGAATAAAATATTAAAATTAAGCTCCTAACAGCAATAATAATTTGATTTGAAGATCAAAATAAGTATACTCTAATGAGATAAGAGGATTTTGAGTTTTGATTAGGATTTTTTAGAAGGGTGAAAGGCATAATGAAGAGAAAGAAATTGTGCTATAAATACAACTCAACAAAATTTTCATTACTTAAATAAGATCATATATGTCAAAGTTGTTGTAATTTATAATTTAATTGCCTCACCGCTGTTAATCTATCTCATGATTCAAAATAAAAATAAAATAAAAAACGAAATCATATATTGAACACAGATTTCATGTACTGCAATTTGAACGTGATTCCAAGTGCGGTAATTTTTAGATGGCTTTTTGCAATTCCCATGTTTTAGCAAATCCTTTTAGAAGATAATACTGACTTTCTCCCCACTTTAATGTTCACATTTAAGCATTCGAAATATAAATATAAATAAAGAGTGCCACGTTAAAAATTCTAAAATCGACGGTAATAATTATCCTTTTTCATGTGCTCAAGAATTCTCCGCTTGGCATAATTCCAATTCACTTACGCTGCTTCGATTCTGCACACATTTCCCCTTTCTTCATTCTCTCCCTATCCGTTTTCCCTCACGATCACCACGACTCATAACTCTACTCTCTTTCTCTCCTCTACCCCAAAACGACATCCTCCTACTTCCATGATGTGGAACGAGGACGACTCGTTCCCCCAAAACGGCGACGAACAAGACCATGACTCTCCTTCCAATTTCGATTTCTTCTCTCTCCTCTCCAAACCCAAGGTACCTAATATCCTTACTCGTAATAATTAATAATATTTCTATGTAGGGTTTCGTTTCGCTTCATGTGTTATACCGAATTTCGAAACTTACTTTGCAGGATTATTATAAGATATTGGAAGTGGATTATGATGCCTCGGATGACACTATTCGGTCCAATTACATTAGGCTTGCTCTGGTTAGTACTTCAATCTGTTGAATTCTATGCCTAAGCGATGTTCAATTGGGTTATTTTTGTTGTCTGGCTTGAAAAACCTTTTTCTTTTTTTTGGGTTGGGGTGGGGGCGCGGTGGTTGGGGTTGGTGGTCGGAACTTGGGGGTTTTTTCCAGATTATGTTGAAGTTTTGTTTATTTATTTATAATTTTTTTTTTTTTTTGGTGCAGAAGTGGCATCCAGATAAGAAGAAAGATCAGGACGAAGCAACGTCAAGGTTTCAAGAGATAAACGAGGCATACCAGGGTGAGTTAGTTCGTGTCGAGATAGGGTGCTTTGTATTTTAATTTTTTCTTGTTGGATAAGTTCAGTAAATTTCATCATTAGTAAGGAGAATGCACTATAAATTTTTCCCAGAAAATGGGAGATTACAAGGAGAAACTGACCCAATTATGCTTTGTATTATTGAACTATCTAGTGAACAAAAATATTTTAGTAGTTGATTGAAGTAGCCTTGATTATGCATAGAGTGATATGTGGAGTTTGACTTGTTTGTTATGTCAGTGTAGTGTGAGGAAGTCTCTTTTGTTGAATGTTTTGAGTTTCTGATGGTTTGTAATTTTATTGCCTCATTTTCATCCAAAATATTTTGATTAATTTCATCAAAAAATTTTGATTGCCTTGTTGGAAAGGTCTTTGATGGATTATTGCTGTATGGAGGATAGAAATGTTTCCTGCAATAGGTCTTTATTCTGCAATTCAATTGTTTCAAGTATGCTTTTGAGGGTGTGGTTAGCTGGAGAGCCTCTTAGTTTTGTTGATATGTAGGGAAGTACCAAGTGTCCCTCAGTGTATAGGCAAATACCAAATGTCTTTTAATAAGTAGGCAAACATTGAGTGCAGATGACATTTGTAAAAGTGTGTTTGGTTTGCATGATACTTTTTGAATTTGCTTTAACCTTTTCAGTTGGTTGAAGCTACTTTAATTTGCCAATACTAGGAAGTTAGTTGGAATCATTTTGAAGGTGTTAAATCAACAAATGTTGCTGTATGTAAGCTTACCCAAAACAAAAAATGTTCCTGTATGATGGTTGTGGAATGTAATGCCAGATCACAGTGGCACTGTTGTTACTGAAATACTCTTTCCTACATCATAATGGAGGACTTGTGAGCCTTTCATGACATTAGGAGAACGATCTTTCTTGCTCCTTCAACAAGATAGAAAACTATAACAAAAACGAAGCTCAGTGTTTGATCTCTTTATGGAATTCTTGACAATGGGATTTCCAGTTAGATAAATGTGATTTTAACATTTCATCAATTAATATCAGATAGAAGGAACTTACTAAAAAACTTTAAGAATGCATGTGCACTTTATTGCTGATGCTTTTTATAAGTTTTCCCATATCGGTTTAAAGCTTTAACAGCATCATTATGGACATTGGACTACTTATTCAAGATCTACATAAAAGAGGTGTAGATCATAAGTCATGTATAGCCAAAGTGAGCCTCTTGTCATTTAGGTGTACTTAAATTGCTTAAGATGTAAGCCCTTCATTGGGCAAATTTGAGAAGGTGGTGACAGTTGACAATTTTCATTCGAATTGTTGGAATTTTATATTTGAAGTTGGAGACTAGGGCAACAGTGGAGAAAGTGATGCGGCATGGGGATGTTACAAGGATCCATGCTGTCTATTGGAAGCAAGAAGCATTTCTTATAATTCAGTAGGAAGCAATAAGTGCAGTCATGCAACTGTAAGGCATTGAAGGAGTTGGTACCAACTGTGGCAGCTATTAAGGTAAGATGTATATATGGGTGAGTTGACTCTGATCATGGTATGCCTAGGTGAGGGAAAGTCAGAGGCATGCAAGATATTATGCTATTCACAGAAAAGATTATTGATATGTTTATTTTCAGACTTTAGGGAGAAGCACCTTTTCCTGATTAAGCTCTCATTGTATCTTGGTTCCATCTTCTTAGTGGTCTGATGCATGCAAGATCTTTGGCTATTCATTAAAGTGATTGTTGATATGCTTCCTTGAATGAACCTAAAACTTAACGCTGATGGCAGCAGAGATTGTGTACTGCTCAGGTGATGGAGAGGTTTAAGGGACTCCACTGGATCTGTGGCCTTTAGCTTTGGTCATTTTCTAGATAAGTCTTTAATGAATTATTTGAAAATGGCTATTTAAATTGGGTTGTATTTATGTGTGGAAAGAAATTTGGAGGTTATTGAAATAAAATTAGATTACCGTGTGGTACCTGATTGGATACAAGATCTGTTGAGTGGATGTCTTCAATAATCAATTTAGTATTAGAAATAAGTCTTCTTTATGTGGATTACTCAGGCTTCACATCTCATGTAGTTGGAGTCCAATATGTAGCAGATGGTTTTGCCCAGGTTAGCAAGATCTAGAAAGCCTGATTTTTTGTTTTCACAAGTTACTGATGCACCTAGATTTGTTAGGAAGGGATCACCTAGCAAAAGATTTGATGTTTGGAGACAACTTGAGTTATTCAATGCTTGAAGCTGAAAGGCAGCGATTTATAAGCATAGAAAGCAGGATAAAGTAATCAAAGTTTGGTGAGGTTGGAAGTTTGAAACTTTCTACTCTTACTCCCTGGAGCTTGTGCAGAGTAAGTCTGTTACTGGCTTTTTCTTAATTCCCAAACCACCACCCCAGCACTGCCCCGCACAACACCCCACCACCCCCCACCCACCCCCCCCACCCCCCACCCCCCCCCCCCCCCCCCCCCTCCTCCCTCCTTTCCATAGTGTGTGTGGGTTGGGGTAAGGTTCTTGTTAGCTGTTTTTAGCGGGAGTAAAAGAAAAGTTTATTTGTGGTATGAGGCACAAAAGCTGGCCTAAGCTCTTCTTTTAAGTTATAAGCAGCACAAATTTATTTTTTTTGAGCTGGGAATGAAGTTTATCTTATCTTTATTCTGAAAGCATAAGTCTGTTATCTTGAAAGTTTCGGTTTTTTCCTTTTTGCATGGCATTTAACATAATCTCTGTGCTTTGTTGACAGGTCCTGACTAAATACATATAACTAATTATTAGTTAGGACTACTAACATTTTTCAGCAAGGCTGTCTAGGGGCACAAAAGATGGATCAGTTTAGAAATTTTCTTTGTCCTTTTTATGAAGGACACTTTGTAGTAATTTTATGCTTTCTACTTTGTAGTCTTTAGTGTTTAAGATTATATTCTGCGTTGCCTCGTGTAGAGGTTCTAGAGTTTGCAACATTGGATTTAAAAGGAAGCATTTTTTTAAAAAATTAAATCTGAGCCAGAAAATACTGTACATGGGGCAACAGCAATTTCTTACTTCATTTGATGACCAACAGCTAGGCTTATCACTTGTTCTCTCTATTGATACATCTGAAAGCCGGTGGCAATTTCTCTTCCATTTGTTGCTTCATTCCCATTATGTCTAAAATAGCCTTTCCTGTGCAGAAGTTTTCTCTATAGAAACTAGCTCATTTGGCTTCTCTTTTTGACGTTGGAGAAATATACTGGAAGTTATGCATGACAATTGAAATGCTTGTTTTTGTCTGGCAGCATTAGGGTTTGCATGGTTATGAGTCCTAACTAGTTTGCAGAAATTGTTGAGGTAGAGCCGTAGTAGATGGAACATTCTGAGCTATTTTGGGATGGTTCTCAAAACAGCAATTGAAAATGGTTTGATATTATTATACAGTAACAATCTGAAACGGACTGAGAAATTGTTTTGACTAGTTTTTGGTAGGTTACATGCTAGAATTTATGTTTTCTGCATAATTTCTTAAGAAATGTAAAGGAAATCCAAAGTGGAATGAATCAAGTTTTAGATTTTCGAAACTCCCTACATCAACCTAAGCATATTTTATTTTTTGTGTCCAGTCCGTGCACTTGTCTCTGAGTACCTAGCTATCCACTGTAGTTTATGAAATCTCTTCAAATTAGCTTTAAACTATTGAAACAGAGAAGACATAATGCTCTTTTAGGGATGTTATCTGCTTAGGTCATAAATTGTCCAGTTTGTGGTATTTCTCAATGAATAGAATGTCAGATGAAGCCCAGAAAAACATTAGGATAACTTCTCAATAATTTTGATGTTAACTGAGCTATGAATTAGGCTAAAGCATTGTGCTACATTGCATTTCGGTTATAGTCCATGTAGCATGTTTTGGTTGTGGATTTAATGCATTGGTTTTTTCTGTGCAGTTCTGAGTGATCCTGTTAAAAGGAGCGAATATGACAGTAAAGGGATGCTATACATCCATGACTATAATCTAGTAGTAAGCACTGTGGTTTTTTAAATTTTGAACATACAGAGGCTGTCGATTGTCTTTTTGGGCTTTAACAGTCCTGATTTTCTCTCCTGTAGGAGTACCTTAATCGCTACAAGGGACTTATATTGACATGCAATGGGCTGGGGATTCAGCAATCAATCCGGTGAGGGAAGCTTATGGGTTGCCTTTGGCACGTGTACAAGTTTGTGGAAGCCTGGCACTGTATATGTTTTAGCCTAGTTGAGTTGAGGAGCCGATGAACTTTGGATTTTTTAGTGGCTGAAGTCATCTTCATCTGATGATATTCACGTAGAAGTGACCATCATATGATTGACTTGTAGAGTCCTCCCCTTGTTGTAAGGGCTCCAATCTTGTATACTTTTATCACCTCATATCCCAAGGAAAATTTGACGACTTGTCCATTTTGAAATGGAGCAAGAATACTACTACTACTATCGCTGCTATTACTTCATTGGCTATATATATAGCATTACTCATTGATGATCAGCTGAGATCTGAGATGTGCTAAACAAATAACCTAAATTAGGGCAAGCACCCAGAATTTGAAGCAAGCTGAAACTACAATCGTCACTGTTCCAAGATTCTCTTAGGAAAAATCTTATAACTAAGCTTGTCTTTTGGCTTCTAAAAAAAAGAAAAGCAAAGAAAGCATGTCTCGTTGCTATCCACGTGTCATTGAGTAATAGGCCCATTGTATCAGGTTATGTTCTCTCTATACCACTTCCTTTGTTGAAGGCACGTCTATCGTTACTGAGCATGTGGACAAGATGACACACAATTTTACATGATCAGGAGCATATCAGAACCAACAAAATGTGACGGGGCCGTCTGTGTGTAATGATTTAATAATAATATTTAGGAGAACAGACAACAATATATTTTCATTGGTTTATTTGATGCTTATCACTCGTCTCGAGTGTTAACAGGAAATAAAGTTTCTTTTTCAGCTTTAGTAAGCCTACTCTATGTATTTGCTTCGTCTTCGTAAGGACAAAAGGGTGTCCATAATAGTTGTTCCGTCTATTGTGGACCTTCTATATCCGTGTACTTTGATTTAAATTTGGTCTGTCACACTAACCAAGTTAGTTATTATCAAATTTAAGATAGATCACAAAGAAAGTCGGAAATGTGTTTACTCAAGTTGGTAAAAAGGGAAAAAGAAGAAAAAGACAAAAAAAAAGCCAGTTCGTCATGCAAGAGTTAGCCTTACAGAATATGGAAATACAGTGTGATAACCTTAATAAAGTTACGATTTAGTATGGTTATTTTGATTTAATGGTATCAATATAATATGGGTTTTCTAGTAAGATAAATTAGGTTCGAATTTTTTTATTTCAAGTTGTAAGATAAAATGTCAAAAAAAAAAAAAAAAAACACAAAGGAACAAGAGAAAAAATGCATGAGAAGTTACAAAATCTTGAAATTTTCGTAACATAAATCTAAAATCTTCTGTTTACGCGATCAAATTGTAAAATTTTTTTAACAGTATATAATCAAGTCTCAGCACATCTGCTACCCAAATCAATATATTTTATTGTTTAGTTACATGTGGAAGAATGTCGCAGAAATTAAAAGTTAAGACTTAATTGTACAACCCAAAAGAATTTTAGATGCTTTTTTCCTAAAAAAGTAGGATCAAGTACAAGCAAAAGAGTAGTCAACATGACGTGGAAGCGACAAAATAAGAAACAGGGTGGTGTGGCTCCACTCAGGCCAGGATTTGGCTGCCATTGAGCGTTCATTAAACTTCATCTCGTAAAAAAATAAGGATGAAAATAAAGCTGCCCAAAACTATGGGTAATCTTAGGTGGAGATGACAAGGAAGTGACGGTGACTTTTCCATATAAAAGAGATTAAAAAGGCTTATTGATAGGAAAACAAGTGGCAATACATGTGTAGTTTACAAAAATAAGTGGATAAGGCAAGGCCTCAATTTTTTTTTTTATTTAAATTTTACTTGTTTATATTTTTTTAATGGTCACCTCACACTTGGGGATAAGGCGGCATTGACTATAAAGCAACCAAATCCTTTAATTGTCATGCTTGAAAGTTGAAAAAGGTGAACTTCTGTTATGACCATCGTAGATAAATTTTTAGATAGGATTATGGACTCAGTGAAGTTTTGTCATTAGCGTATATTCTTTTCTAACTAAGAGAGTCCGTGTAAGGACAGACGGAGCACCAATGTATATAAGACTTGGATTTTTCTTTGTTAAAAAATGTAATAAAGTGACACGCATAATATTATGAAAAATAGCAATTGAATTCCTTATATCATGAACAAAAATTTCTTAATGGGCATCAGACATCTATTAAAATGATTTATGCATGAGGGCTGTTTTACAAGATAAAACCCAACAAAAAAAAAAAGAGGAAAGAATAAAGAAAAGATTAATTCTCAAATTTACTAGACATTTTACGGTTACTATTTACATTTGGAGGATATTGAAAAAATATTTAATAAATATTATATATCATGTGTTATATTATATATGCGTGGTATATAAATGTTAACAAAATATGGACATGAATACTAATAAAAAGAATAGTTTTCAAATCAATAACCATAGGTGATTTGCATAAAGTATATATATTAATATTTTATTAATATTTATATATTATATATGCATAACAAGTAGTATATAGTATGCATTGATTTACAAATATATGAAAATCTTATCGGTAATATAAAAATAATCTACATAATATCCTATGAGGCCTCATGAAAGTTAAAAAATAATCATCAAATGATTTATAAATGTAAGGGGGAAAAGAAAAATCTCAGCAGAAAACCTTAAAAATTATTGGGTAGTTCGGCTACCTATAATTTGTTCCGTGGTTGTGCATCACTCGGCGAAAAGTGATTCTTAATCCCCAAGTCTAGCTTGAGTTTGAAATTTGATTGTGCTTGAAATAATTATTGCGGGTTTAATTAAATTGATGTCTGCCAATTTAATTGCACTAAATTGGCTAAACGTGAGTTAAGGCATAAGTGGATCAACATGTAACTTGCTTAGCCCAATAGTATTCTGTATGCGATTATTGATGAACTTGTAAGACCTATGAATTACCATAAACTAATAAATCTTACATAAAATTGATTTAACCAGCAATTAATAATTTATGTTTTGGCCCTATTGCCCATGTTTAAATACGTGAGGCTTAAATTTATATGGTTTTGTAATATGGATGGACTAATGGCTATTGAGCTTAATCATAACCCTAGAAGAAGAAAGTCAAAGAGAAAAAGTAAAAGAAGGGACCTAATTATGCTGAGTCATGAAATTAAGATAAAGTTTGGTTATAAGGACTAAATATAACAAAAATAATTGGATAAGACAAATATATGAAGGATTTGACAATATAAGTTTATTGTACCATATTTGGTTTGCATAATATATGATATAAAATTTATATTAAAAAATTAATTATTTATATTATAAAATAAACAATTTTTTTTTGTAATATTTAATAAAATAATATTAATTAACTTAATTTATAACATGGAATGGTATTTTTAAGAATGTAAAATATTTTTATTTTCTTGTCCAGTAAATTTTATTTTTATACCATGATATAGATAGGACAAAATTTATGCCTTTTGTCCAGTCCATCAACTCAATTTTTGTCTAGTCACTAAATAAAGATACAAACTAAACATGGAACAAAATATTTTGTTTGGTCAAGCATCACAAAAATTGCTCAATCAAACGCTACCTAAAAGAATAAGTAAGTGACTCGGAGCATAAGGAATAAAAGGTAACACCTTTGGAATTTGCTTATTTAGATTTTTCTTATTTTAGAAAGCATGGCCTTTACTTTAAGGAATTTGCTGGTATTATTAGGGGTAGAAAGTTTTGTGATATCCATGTAGTAGTATATGGAGATTGGAAATATAACAAATGGAGTCCTATGATAATTTGGATGAAAATACTAGGGATATTTTTATTTCAAAGGTGTTAGGTCAAAAAATCAAAATTAATAGGAAAAATTTAATTAAAAGCTTTGATTATCTTAGTTGTATGATGATGTGGAATTGGATAATACGAGTAAAAAGGAGGCTTTTATTGAGTTAAATTATGAAGTTAGAGTATTAGATGCACTAGATGTGTTTGTGCTTGAATTTGAGTTAATAGTCCGATTATTATATAAATTGGTTATAAGCTGTTGTAGATGGCCAAATTTGAATTGGGCTTTAGGCCATTAATTAAAATGGAATTGTTGCCTTTAGCTAAGGTAATAAGGCCTAATGAATTAAACCCATATAATTTTTTGTGATTAAGGAGATTTGGCATTGAGTAGGGTCCACTGGATCGGTTTGCTCGATTCAATTTTTCTTAGTATGGCTCACACTAAGAAAATAAGACTTTATTTGGCCTAAACCTACTAAAAAGAGTCTACTTGAGGTCCATAAAAGAAGAGGTCAATTCTAGCCATTGATTACCATTATGATTTAACGAATAAGATGAATGATCAACTTCTACAAGTAAGCCATCCCCTCCTCTATTTGGACAAAAGAAACCCTTGGCTAATATTGTTATTTTATTGGACTCCATAATCAAATAAATTAAACATTAAGTTTCCTCCAAAATATAAACCCCATTCATCACAAATAGTAAAGCTTGATGTTATCCAACTCTTTTACCTATCACACTCTATGTTAGAGTTGTAGTGAGATCGTTTACTCTTCTTCCCTTTCACCTCTCTTAATCATCCTAAAAGTGTTACTTAAGTTAAATCTTTTTCCTTAGTCATGTATAGCGTATTCATTACGTAACATACAAGTGACCTTCACATTCAAACCCTCTCACTTACAACTGTATATTGCCTAAGAGGGTAGTTTAATTGCAATAACCAAATAAGATGCAAATTTTAACTATTAGAAAGAAACAAAGAAATTAGATATGGTAAATCAAATCTGAAGGTTGTATAGAGGAACAAACATAATATGCCATATAGAGTTGTGTCAATGAAGTTATTTGAGTTCAAGTGAATTAAACTTCCTAAACAATCTAAGATGCCATAGCTTATGAAGAAAGTTAGTGAAAAGGTTAAGGAAGGATAGAAGATTTTGAGTGAAAAAGTGACTTAGAGGGTTTGGATTTTAGACAACAATCTAATATGAATTTATAGACTGGTGAGAGTTCTAAAAGTGCATTTAGCTCTAACATTGAGGGCTCGAATTATCTCATATCAAAGGTTATGGATGCAAAGTTTGAAGCATTTAGAAGTTTTATGCTTCAAGGGGCATAAGGGAAATTTCTTGTGAAAATAACTTTTCGAATTCTTACTTTATTGCGTGCTTTTATGACGTAGTTAATGCGATGTGACAAGTGTCATATCATTGCAGAATTGTGTGTAGTCGCATGCTTTTCGTTTTTCGGATGCAGCTATCTAATCAAAACTATCTCTACATATTTGCATCGCAATGTTTTACAAGATTTGTGCTTATACAATTCCCTATAACTGCTAACTCGTTTTCCAAAGCTTTTGACCTATAAATGATAGAATTGCTTAAATAGATTACTCTTTTGCAATTTCTCTCACTTTCCTATCGTTATTTGTACGACTCTTAACTATTTTCATCAACTTTCTTCAAAGCTCTCTTTCTTTTTTTGAAAGTTTCTTTAAAGCTCTTCGCTTTTCTTTACTTCAACATTAGGATGTCTACTAATAGTGAAGCAAACACAAGTAAGACGCCATCTAATGCGTCAAAATACAGCATAACAAACTCCGAAGCCATAATTAACGACTCCCTTCATGGGGGAGAGGACGAAGCCACGTTGTCAGCACAGTTGAATGATGGCTCAAGAATGGCAGTGCAGGCATTAGATAGATAAATGAGCCTGCAAAATAGATAATGGTGAGGAACGTCAAGATGTTGTTTGGTGTGATCATTGTTACGCCTTAAAGTAGCAGAGTCGTAACAGTCCCGCCATAAAAACAAGTCTATGATAGAAGTTGATCTTATAATTGTTATTTTAGACCTGATTTACGCAAGATGTCAACGGCTAACTCACTTTGAAATAAACGGTTCACAAATTAATTAGGTTATTCACCTAAGAAAGTATAAAAATATATACTAGGGTTCAAATATTACAATTAATGTTTGCATGATTTCGTAACATAATCTTACCTAAGAAATACTTTATTTTACGATGTAAGATTCTAAATTAAGAAATAAAACCTTATAAATACATCCATTCTTCAGTTTTATTTCCTTACTTCCCAAGATCTAACAGTAGTTAGCTTCGTGGTAGTTATGATGCCGCTTCAAAGCTAGTACCTGCAATAATATCTATAGGGATGCGAGCAACTAACTGCTCAGTAAGTTAGGATAAAGACTTAAATCTATACATCAAGCACAAATAGAGTTATCATCCAGTTATCTTAATGCAATGCAATAAATAAATGTCATCACATAATGTTATTTGATCCGTTGTGTGATTAAAGAAATTACACTTGCTTTAATTTGAGTTGAGCGGTTAATGCACATTTCAACAGCTCGCAATTAAACCTAAACTTGTGTAATAAAGATATCACTCATCTCATGATTACCTTTGAACCGCTGCCTTTACCCTTATTGCGACCTCTTCTTTTACCACTTAGTTCAACTAAGGATGAAGAAGGGACCATTATACTATTCAGCGCTATCCTTTTCGAATAGGTTGGTATTTGGTAAAAAAACCATAAATGTTTCCTCTAATGGGTTATTATGCAAGACTGATTTAGAATTATAAGTCATATATTTAATTAAGTCTAGTTTAAGGTGTTCAATCATTTTACATAAAACAAACAGTTACAATCTAGAGCATCAACCCAGAATCATATAATTAAACCCAAAAACATGTACACATTAGCATGTGCATAAACAAATTATCTAGCAAATAAAATCAAGTAAAATCAAACATCAACCCAGAATCATATAATCAAACCCAAAAACATGTACACATTAGCATGCGCATAAACAAATTATCTAGCAAATAAAATCAAGTATAATCTTCAACCTTCTAATATTATAAAATAGAATTTCGAAATACAGTAACGTATTAATTCTAAACTTATCTAGACTTCCTACTTATTTACACAAGGTGCAACTTACAACAAGTCGTCACTGATAAACCTTATAATACGAATATTATTTAGTTTTTATATAACTACCATAGATAGATTTTACTTAGTAATTTAAATTATTATTATCTTTAATTTAGGGTTTTACTATATTTAGTTATTCAGGTCTAAGTTTCTTGGGATTATTCCTCTTGTTAGGCCAAATTCTAAATTTACTTATTATTCCAATTCTGATTCAACCTCCGAATTGGGTTCTAGTTTATCTTTTGATTACCCTTTGTTTGTAAGTTTTTTAAATTCCTTTTAACGTTTTTCTTGCAGTTTATTTGATAAGTATAACCTTTGGTTCAAGTTTTTGACTTACTCTCTAATATATTTCTATTAGCCTTAATTTTAATTATGCTTCTGAATCAATTTTTGATCCAAGAATTATCCACATTTTGACCTAAATTATTCAAGTTCTATATTTCCTATGACCAAGCTAGTTTTAACTAGTGTAATATCCCATAAATCAGCAATCAAGATATGAATATCTGAGTATTAGGACAAAGCCCCATCCTTGTACGATTAGGATCAATAATTGATTTAGAACATTCAAAAAAGTAAATTAAGTAGACTAGAAACTTACAAAAAGCATTATAACCTTAATTGAGGAATCTTCATACAATTGGAAGTAAAAAATTTAATAAAATATCAAGAATATAATCAAGATAGTGAGAATTTGCTCTACATGAGACTCTAAAGTTGAGCTTAGGGGAATCGAAAAAAATTATTCAATTGAACTCAAACATTACAACTATGATAAAAAAGTTAGTTGAAATAATTCGGTAAAGTTAGATTTTGAAAATAATTACCTAAATCCCAATTTTGCCCCTAAAAGTATGATTACTTAATATAGTGTAAAAATAATTGAAAATCCTAAAATCGAACTCGGAATGCGATAAGGACTTAGAGATAAGTTAATTAGACAAAAAAAAAATAATATAGCATAATATAGTATATGAGTATACACGTATTTTTATGAGTATACCTGGTATATATAATAAATATACTCATAAATTAACCTAAAATTATATAATTATGCATAATAAGTGATAAAGTAGCAAAATTAAATATGAAAAGTATCTTAAAAATAAAAGATATGCTAGAAACATGGTTATACGCATATAGTTACTCATTACATGTGTAATATATATAGTGTATATATGCACGTTTATTAATATAATAATTAAATATACTTAAATTATTTAAATTTCACTAAAATTAAACCAAAACTTATTCAGATGATGTGGGAATTGTTGGAATCTATGTGGCACTTCAACAACAGTTGGAAATGATGACTCAATAGTGAATCATCAACCATTTGCCACCTCATATTTTTTGCTTTTCAAGAAAAATATTAAAATAAATTACTTAATAATTAAGAAAAAATTCAACCGACCCTAATCACTATAAATAAGACTCCCCTATAATAGATATACGTTTAGGAACCTAAATTATAAAAAGCAAAAATCAGGAAAAAAAAATCAAAGAAAAATTAGAACAAAAACAGAATAAGGATAGAGCTAGGACAGTTCCCTAACCATTCAATGACTAGACATGGAGCCCTGTCGTCACCTAATAGAGCTACCACAGATTAGGCTGACCAACAACCCCTCTCAAGCCAACGGTGGCAGGATGTTACGTCCCGAAGCGGTAGAGTCGTAACAGTCCCGCCGTGTAAACCATCCTAAAATAGAAGTTGGCCTTACAATCACTATCTTAGACCTGATCTATACAAGGCGTCCACAACTAACCCGCTTTAAAGTAAACAGTTTGTAATTTAAATAAATTATTTTACTAAAAAAGTGAGGTAATACATGTATACATTATAATTTAGTTAGTACAAATATCGTTTACAATTTTTTTCCGTAATATATTTCCTAGTTATTACATTATTCGGAAATGAAAAATTCTACAGTAAAAGCTTAAACCTTAAAAATATGTGTTTATTCTTCAAATGTTTTTCCTCCTCCCTAGGATCCAGCAGTTGCTAGCTTCAAAGTAATTGTTTGTCGCTTCTTAGCCAGCACCTGCACGACGTCTATAGGGATGTGAGCAACAACAACTCAGTAAGATAGGATGGAGGACTTAAAACTATACCATAAACACAACAAGGTTTTCAATCAACTTATTAGGTGCAATGCATGTGCAAGTAAATGCCATCGCACGACGTTATCCGGCTCGTTGTGAGATTAGAGAAATTACACTCGCTCTAATCTAGGTTGAGGAGTTTCCATTAATGCAACAGCTTGTAAGCCCCAAAATTAGCTATTCGAGGTTTCGATCGGTTGAAGGACCCGATCGAGCCTAAATTATAAAGTAAAGCTAGAAATATTAGTAAAATGATCTCGTAAGTTTAAATTTAAGAAAATAAGCAATAAAATAAAAAAATATAAAAATTCTAAATTTTAAGTGTATAACTCGTTATTTATCGAAAATGCATAAAATGCATTCCGATAATTAGCGAATCGCTAGAGATAAATTATATGTATACTAAGAATCATAAAATAGCCTAAATAATATTTAGGAATATTTATTTATACTAGATATGAATTTACATATATGTAGAAATACGCGTAATTACATAAAATAAGCGAAATGTGCTAAAATAATAGTAAATACTTAAAGAAAATTCATAATTAATTAAGGAAAAATAAAAAAAAATCAGGAAAAATCATGAATGATCCAGAATTGGGTCGTGGCAGCTAGGAAAAATAAGAAAAAAATTAGCCAATTAAATTAAGACAACACAAAAGCCAAAAATTAAGTGATAAGGCAATTGTCTTTTCCCATTTAATGCACAATAAATCCCCTAAATCCCTATAAATAGCAGGAAAAATCACAGAGCTCATTTGGGCAGTTTGGAAAGTGAGAAAAATAGAGAGAGGCAAAAATTGAGAGAAAAATTTGGTTTAGAAAAAAATTAGAAAAAACTGTGCAATTAGGGCATTTAACACCGGACGAGCAGCTGGGAGTGGACGGCCACCACCACCACACGGTGGTGGTAGCACCCAGGCCAGACGACAATGCCACGACGGTCGGCGGTGGCCAGAGCCACCCAGATCGGTGAGTACGATTTCCAGCCCGATTTTATGTAATTTTGTAAAAATAGTAAATATTACTATAAAATTATGAATTTTGTTATTCTAGAATATTTTTGTATGTAGTTTTTAGGAAAAATATTATTTTGATGAAAATATGTCTCGTGATATAGGATCCTTAAGAAATCGTGCAAAACCGAGCATGTTTCGGTTTTGAAATAAATGACCTTAGGAGTGTAGTTTCAAGCCCAAAATTTTTTTGTAGATTACTTAGGTGATATAGAAAATTTCTATGAAGCCCGTTTTCAAAAATTAATTTTTGAAATTTTTAGATAATTTTTAGGCATTAAAATGAGGCATAAAATGGGTAATTTAAGGTTAATTAAGTAATTAAATTATTAATTACTGACTTAGTGAATAAGTAGATGTTTTAGGATGTTGAAATCTGATGGAGTATGATACTTGTAGCATTTAGGGTGTTAGATGTAATTATTAGGTTAATTATGTAGTAAATAAGTAATATGGAAAAATAGTACATTTTAAGTTAATTTTGTAAATTAGGGTAATTAGGAGTAAAATCTGATTTAGGATGAATTTAGACATTTTGGAATGATAATTGATGTTTAGAGATGATAATTAGAGTGATATAAATATTATAAGTGTAATATATACATAAAAGGTAATAATACATAATAGGTAATTATTGGAAATATAGTACATAGGAAATATTATAATAAAAATTGATATTGTGATAATAATAAAAATGTACAATAAATTTGATAGGAAATTTGAATTTATGTAATTATATGAAAAATGTAAAAATTTCTCACATTAGGAGTGAATTCGGTACACTAATAAGGATATAAGTGTACCGGATGAAATAAAATACTGACTAGGAGTAATGATGGTATTTAGGAGATCGGAAAATAATATGATTAATTTCACATTATGGGTTGAAACGAATTTCTAAGGTTAGAATATAAAACGCTACTTAGAAAATAAAACTAGAACCTAATTTAGAAATCTATGTAGAAACCGAACCTGAACCTAATCCTAAACCTAGAATAATTGTAAAAGACTTTAGACTTAGATAATTAGGTATCTTAAACCCTAAATAAAACATAACAATAAGCATTATAGGATAAAACGAACCTATAATAATTATATGAAAAACTGAAACCACGTTTGTGTTATAGGGATGATCGGCGATGGCCTGAGCAAATCGGACCTCGAGTGAGTGAGCGAGGAGTCGAGGTAAGTTGAGATTAATACAATGCTGTATTTTGGAAATACTGACCCCTTCGAAAGGGATAGCGCAGGATTGCAAAATGGTCCCTTCTTTATCTTTAGTCAAACTAAGTGACAGGAAAGGAGGTTGCGGTGAGGGTGAAGACAGTGGTTCGAAGGTAGTCGCGGGAGGAGCAAGGTCTCCATTACACAAGCCTGGGTTTGGTCGTGAGCTATTGCATTAACGGCAACTCTTCAACCCGGATTAGAGCCAGCGCAATTTCTCTAATCTCACGACGGGCCGGATAACGTCGTGCGATGGCATTTGCTTGCACATGCATTGCACTTAATAAGTGATTGAAAACCTTGTTGTGTGTATGATATAGTTTTAAGTCCTCCATCCTAACTTACTGAGCTGTGGTTGCTCACATCCCTATAGACGTCATGCAGGTGCTGGTTAAGAAGCGGCAAACAACTACCTTGAAGCTAGCAACTGCTGGATCCTAGGGAGTGAGGAAAAATATTGAAGAATAAACACACATATTTTAAGGTCTAAGTTTTTATTTTAGAATTATTTTTCATTTCCGAATGATGTAATAACTAGGAAATATACTATAGAGAAATATTGTAAACTTTAACTGTAATAACTGAATTATAACATATATAATTCCTCACTTTTATAGGTAAATGATTTATTTAAATTACAAATTATTTACTTTAAAGCGGGTTAGTCATGGACGCCTTGTGTAGATCAAGTCTAAGATAGCGGTTGTAAGGCCAACTTCTATCTTAGGATGGTTTACATGGCGGGGCTGTTGTAAGCCCTAAAGCCAAGCTAAGTAACCGTAGGGCTGAACTTAGAACCCAAGGTTTAGGGCGATCGGTTAAAGGATCCGATCAAACCCAAATTATAAACTATTGAGAGGAATATTAGTAAAACTGACTCCGTAAACTTGAATTTAAGAAAATAAGTAATAAAATATGAGACTATAAAATTTTCAAATTCTAAGCATAATAAGTATTAATTACTAAAAATGCGAAAAGTATAATGAAATAACTAATAAATTACTAGAGATAGATTATATGTATACTAAAAATTTTAGAATGACCAAAATAATAGTTAGGAATGTTCACGTGTACACCACATGTATTTACGTGTAGATAAAAATACGCGTATTTACCTAAATTGGCCAAAAACTAAGCAAATAATTAAAGAAAATTATAAAATAATTATAGAAAAATAAAAAAAAATCAGAGGATGATAAGTTGAACTAAGATCAGGTCGTGGCAGGTTCAAACCAGAAAAAGAAAAATTAACCAATCAAATTTAGACAACCTAAAAGCCAAAAATCAAGGAATTGGGGTAAAGTCTTATCAAATTAATGCAAATTAATTGCTACAATTGTCTATAAATAGGGAAAAAAATTCTAGAAGTCATTTGGTCAGTTTAGAATCTGAGAAAAATCGAAACACTGAAAAAATAGAGAGAAAATCCAAAAAAAAAAAGAAAACTGTGCAAATTAGGCAAGTGAACCAAACGAACCACTCACCACCACCTGGGACCGAACCACCACCACCACCCTACACTAGAACCACCGCCTGGACCGGCCGATAACCTTGGACTGGGCTTGGACGGCCAGAAAGCTTTGGACTAGTTAGTCTCTTCAATGACCCGATTTTGAATAATTTTGTAAAATTAGTTATTTTGCCCAGAAAATTATGAAACTTGTTATTCTGAGGTTTTATTATATGTAGATTAAGGGAAAAATAGTGATTTAGTTTAATTAAATCTGTAATTATAGGGTCCTTAACAAATTGTTCAAAACCGAGCATGACTAAACCGGAAAATAAATAGGCTTAAAAGTGTAGTTTGGAGTTCAAAATTTTTCTGTAGGATGCTCATATGATGTAGAATAGTGCTATAAAGCCATTTTTTTTTTAAATTAATTTTTGAAATTTTTAAGTTAATTTTTAGCCTTATAATGATGGGAAAATTGGGTGATTTAGGGTTAATTAGGTGATTAGGATGTTAATTACTTATTAGGATATTAATTATATGTTTAAGGATGTTAATCTCTGAAGTGGAACCCTAATCCTAGCCTTTAGGCATTAAGTATGGTTAATTAGGGAAATTAGATAAGTAATATAAGAAATTAGCAATATGTGATATTGTAAATTAATAAATCTAAAAAAATAGAGTTATTTAGATAATATTATAATAGAAATCAGAAAAATAATAAATCTGAAAATAACAATTAATCTTAAGAAAAAGTCTCAAAATGTAAGATTTTTACACATCAAGAATAAATTCGATACTGCGATTAGGGTTAGCGTGTACCAAATAGATTAGAATACCAAATTACGACCCAATAGGATATTTAGACACTCGAGCTTAATGTGATTAATTTCACATTAGGATTCGAACATATTTCAGGCTTAAAAATCAAAGTTTAAAATCTCATTTAGGATTTGAACACCAAAATAGAGTACACGAATCACTAGGAGGTAATGGGCATACACGGATAAAAATGAATTAAAATATAACTTAGAATATGAAACCGTAAATTTTAAGTACTAAAAAGACCTATTTGTATTATAGGACATCCAGAGATAAAATCAGCTTGCGATTAAGGGATCAAGCGATCGAGCAAATCCAAGTAAGTTGGGTTATTACTTATTGTAATAGAGTACTAGTTTTGTAGTACTCGGAGACTTAGGCTTGTATATGATTGTGATTGTAAGTAGTTTACGCATGTGTTTGATATATCTTAATTCGTGCCGAATTTGTATTGTGAGTGATTTTGTGACTGATTGAATTGGTATGAAATTGTTTGAACACCCTAAACGGAATTTAATATCAATCGATCCTAAATAATTAATAATGTCATTCATAATCAAACACATGCACATATCCAACTATCTAATAAGCACAACTAAGCATAATCTTAAGTCTCTAAAATACAGCAACGTATTAATCCCAACTTACCTCGACTCCTCACTCATTCACTCAAGGTCCGACTTACTCAGGCCATCGTCGATCATCCCTATAACACAAACGTGGTTTCAGTTTTTCATATAACTATTATAGGTTCATTTTATCCTATAACGTTTATTGTTATGTGTTGTTTAAGGTTTAATATGCCTAATTATCTAGATCTTAAGTTTTTTACAATTATTCTAGGTTTAGGTTTAGGGTTAGGTTCGGGTTCGGTTTCTGTATCAATTTTTTTAAATTAGGTTCTAGTTCGATTTTTAAGTTCTAAATATGCTCGAATCCTAATGTGAAATTAATCATATTAAGCTCAAGTATTCAAATATCCTATTAGGTCTTAATTTAGTATTTTAAACTATTCGGTACACGTTAGTTCTAATTGGGTATCGAATTTATTGTCGATATAAGAAAATCTTATATTTTTATACAATTACCTAAAATTAAATCTCAATTCAGATTTAGTATTATTCTTATTTTTATTCTAATATTATTTAAATAACTCTAATGTTTTAGATTTATTAATTTTCAATTCCACATATTAATAATTTCTTACAATAACTACCTAATTTCCTAAATTAACTATACTTAATACTTCAAAGGCTAAGGCTAGGATTAGAATTCTACATTAGAGATTAACATCCCTAAACATCTAATTACTATCTAGATCAGTAATTATTATCTTAATCACTAATTAACCCAAAATTACCCAATTTTTCTATCATTTTAGGGCTAAAAATTAACTTAAAAATTTCAAAAATTAATTTTAGAAAAATGGGTTCATAGCACTGTTCTATATCACATAAGCGTTCTACAGAAAAAAAAAATTGAGCTCCAAACTACATTCCTAAGCCTATTTATTTCTCATTCTAATCATGTTCGGTTTTGCTCAATTTGTTAAGAACCCTATATTTTCAGATTTGATTAAACTAAATCACTATTTTTCCCTAAATTTACATATAATAAAACCTTAAAATAACAAGTTTCATAATTTTTTAACAATATTTTCTATTTTTAACAAAATTACATAAAATCGGGCTAGAAATCGGACTCACCAGTTTGGATGGCTCCGGCAACCGTCGGCCGCAGTGGCCTTGTCGGTCGATCTGGACGCTGCCACCACCGTGTGGTGGTGGTAGCCGTCTACTCCCAGCTGCTCGTCGGGTCTAGGTTCTCCTTTGTGGCCTTAACTGCACAGTTTTCCTTTTCTTTTTTTTTTCTTTGGTTTTTCTCTCAATTTTCGCCTTTTCCTAATTTTTTCTGATTTCTAACTGTCTAAATGAGTTTTTGAATTTTTCTTGCTATTTATAGGGCTTTAGGGAATTTATTATGCATTAAATTGGACAAGATAATTGTCTTATCCCTTAATTTTTGGCTTTTGTGTTGTCTTAATTTAATTGGCAAATTTTTTTCTTATTTTTCTTAACTGCCACGACCCAATTCTGATTCATTCCGGATTTTTCTTTATTTTTCCTTAATTAATTATAAATTTTCTTTAATTATTTACTTAGTTTTTAGCCAATTTAAGTAATTTCGCGTTTTTTTATCTACACGTAAATATATGTGGGGTACATGTGAACATTCCTAATTATTATTTTGGTCATTCTAAAATTTTTAGTATACATATAATCTATCTTTAGTAATTTATTAGTTATCAGATTACACGTTTCGCCTTTTCGGTAATTAGTATTTATTATACTTAAAATTTGAAAATTTTATAGTCTCCTATTTTATTACTTATTTTCTTAAATTCAAGTTTACGATGTCATTTTTACTAATATTTCTAGTTTTATTTTATAATTTAGGTTCGATCGAATCTTTCAACTGATCGAAATCTCGAATGATTAGTTGTGAGGCTTATACTAAGGGTAACGATTAGGATTCTCGAGCTAAATATGGACTTCTTTCGATGAAGATAGCTGAAATGATTGTTTTCTTACCCTTAGTCGAACTAAATAACAGAAGAGGAGGTTGCGACAAGATTGGGGGATGTGGTTTGAAGGTGGTCACGGGAGGAGGGTGTTCTTCATTGCATAAGCCTTGGTGTGTCTCGATTTATGAAGTACACAACATTAATCTCCTTAACCCGGATTAAAGCGAGCACAATTTCTCTTATCTCACGATGGATCGAATAACATCATGCTATGATATTTGTTTATATATACATTGCATTTAATCAACTTGATTAAAAACCTTGTTTGTAATGTGCTGAATGCATACTTCTATCTCCACCCTACTTACTAAGTAAGTTGTCACTTATTCTACTATAATTTATTTTATAGGTTTTAAATGGATTACAAGTACCTGTTCAACACCAAAGCACTAGTAAACTGGAATAGGAAGTAAGTTGCAACAAGAAATAATTGGTCATTGTCCTTAGTATTATTTTTTTTATCTTGTAAGGAAAACTGTACAAGACTTCTCAAAGGACTTAGTAGTTTTCAATATTTAGTTTGTATGTGAAATGATAGGTAACTGTAGGATTTACTATTGCTCTTTTATAAGGTCAAATTACAAGGTTTTTTTTTTAACAAATTATTTTAGAGAATTACTTCACAGGTTTATATCAAATAGGTATCAAATTGGATGTTTCAAAAGGATAGAGTTAAGTACGCATAGTATGAAGTAAGTCTATAATAGCAACTATAAGGATAGTTTCTATCTTAAGATGGTTCACATGGTGTGACTGTTACAATTTTACCTTTTTGGGGCATAATATTTCTGAGTTGATTTTTGAATCGGTTTATAAATTAAGTTTTGTTTTAGCTTCTGATTGTTGTTTTTATTTATAAACCCTATTTATAAGTAACTATACTTAGATATCATAAATTTTCGTTTTAGCTCCTGACTAGCATTTTTGTTGGTATGGTATACCTTAGTCTTAATTTGATTACCGAATTTGCTCTCGATGTGAGAATGACCTATATTTTTCATATAAATTCCCAAATTTATATTCCAAATTAGATTTATAATATTCTCTTATTATTATAATATTATCAATTTAACTTAACATTTTTCACTTATTTAATATTCCCATTTCACGTATTACTTATTACTACTTAAATTACACATAAAGCATAATCTAACATCTTCAACACTATAATTATCATCTCTCATCATCAACTAACATTCTAAGACATCTAATTTACACTCTAAATCAGAATTTAAACCAAACTAACCTTAAATCATAAAATTTAACTTAAATATACCCTTTTTACCTATTATTTTTTTATACTTATTTATTACATAATACATACAACTAATACCTTAAAATTCTCAAATATCATCCTACATCAACAACTAACATCTAAGGATATCTAACTCTATAACAAATAAAATTTTTTACCAAATTAACATTAAATCACAAAATTAAGCCCACTAATTGCCTTTTATGTATGATTTGAGGGCTTAAAAATTAAGTAAAATTTTAGAAAATAAATTTTTAGAAAAATTCTTCATAGAACTGTTATAAATACCCTAAATAGTCTACACAAAATTTTAAAGTCAAAATTACACTATTAAAGTCATTTAAATTAACATTGAAAATTAGCTCGGGTTTAGAGATTTCTTAAGGACAGTAGATCTCGGGACTTAATTTTGTCAAATTGATATTTTTTTTCCTAAATCTACATACAAAAATATCATAGAATACCAAATTTCATAATTTTTCATATTTATTAGATGTTTTTAATAATTTAAGTAAAATTGGAAGGAGAAATTAGATTGGTTTTCAACCATCAGTTGTTAAGCCCTGAAGTAATAAAGTCATAACAGTCTTACTGTGTAAACCACTATAGGATAGAAGCTAATCTTTCAACTGTTATTTTAGACCTGATTTATACAAAGTATTAACGGTTAACCCACTTTGAAATAAATAATTCATAAATTAAATATAATATTTACCTATGAAATCATGAAAAAATACTTATTTATACTAAAATAACCTAAATATATTTACAAGATTTAGTAACTTAATTATAATCTACTTAAGTAATATATAAATTAATACTAAAAGTTTTAAAGATAATATCCAAACTTGAGAGTGAAATTGATCCTTAGTTTTATATCCCCTTACTCCCAAGGATCCAGCAATTGCTGGTTTTAGGATAGTTACGACTGTTTCTTAGCTAACGCTTTCAACAATATCTATAGGGATGTGAACAACCAACCGCTCAATAAGTTAGGACAAAAACTTGAAACTGTACATCAAACATAAATAGGGTTATCGACCAAATTAGTTAGATGTAATGCATATACAAAAAGATGATATCGCATAATGTTATTTTCTTCGTTGTGAAATTAGGAAAATTATACCCGCTCTAATTCAAGTTGAGGAATTTAGTGCATATTTCAACAACCCACGACTAAATCTAAGCTTGTGTAATGTAAACATCTTTTCTTCCACGACTACCTTCGAACTATTGACTTTACCTTTATTACAACCTCTTTTCTTATTATTTAGTTTGACTAAGGATGAAGAAGGGACCCATTATGCTATCCAGTGCTATCTCTTTCGAAAGGATTGGTATTTGTTGAAGAATTCTAAACGTTTTCCCTATTGGGTTGCTATGCAGATTCGTTTTTAGACTTATAAGTCATATATATAACTAAATTCGGTTTAAGGTGTTTAAGTATTTCATATAAATTACACAAATTTAGAACGTCAAACTAGAATCATATAATCAAATCTAGAAATACGTACACATAAGTATGTACATAGTCAACTATTTAATAAATACAATTAAGTATAAGCCTAAGCCTATGAGTATTATAACATAGTACTCCAAAATACAATAACGTGATTTCAACTTACTCGGACTTCTCACTTGCTTACTTAAGGTGTAACTTGCATAGGCAATCGTCGATAATTTTTATAATATAAATGTTATTTTAGTACTCATATAACTATCTTATATAAGTTTTATTATGTAATTCCTTATATTATTTTCAGTTTAGGGTTTTATTATATCTAGTTATTAGAAGTTTTAAGCCTCTTACAATTGTTCTTAATTTTAAGCTAAATTTTAATTTAGTTTTTGCACCAGTTTTTTAATTATGTTTTAATTAAGTTTATAATTATAGGTTTTATACACAAACCCTAGGAACTCATTCTGAACCATTTTGTGAAATTAATTACATTACACTTGAGTATCCCAAATCTCGTATTTAGTCTCTAACTACTATTCTAGTTCGTATGGTATACCCAATTCTTAATTTAACTACTGAATTAGTTTTCAATGTGAGAATAATCTATATTTTTCATATAATTTCGTAAATTCAAATTCTAAATTAGATTTATATCATATTCCTAATATTATAATATTATCAATTTTAACCTAATTTATTTTACTCATATAATTGCCTGTATTTATATATTACCCATTATTGTTTAATATGTACCTAATATGCATATCTAATATTTCCAACAATTCAAATAGCATCTTTCATCGCCAATTAACATGTTAAAATGTCTAAATACATCTTAAATCAAAATTTGTATCAATTTAGCCCTAAATCACGAGATTAACTTAAATATACCCTTTTTACCTATTATTCATTACATATTATGCATAATGTGTAAGCCCTACAACCAGTCACTCAAGGTTTTGATTGGCTGAAAGATCCGATCAAACCTAAAGTATAAGTAAAACTAGAAATATTAGTAAAATAATCCCGTAAGTTTGAATTTAAGAATATAAGCAATAAAATGAAAGAATATAAAAATTCCAAATTTTAAGTATATAACTCGTTATTTATCGAAAATTCGTTCCGATAATTAACGAATCGCTAGAGATAAATTATATGTATACTAAAAATCATAAAATGATCTAAATAATATTTAGGAATATTTATTTGTACTATATATGAATTTAAATATATGTAGAAATACACGTAATTACTTAAAATATGCGAAATGTACTAAAATAATAAGAAATAATTAAAGAAAATTCATAATTAATTAAGAAAAAATAAAAATATATATATAAAAATGAAGAAAGGACCAGAAGTGGGGCATGGCAATCTGATATTGAAGAAAAAAAATCAACCAATTAAAAGTGGAAAAAAGAGAGATAAGGCAATTGTCATGTCTCATTAATACACAATAATTTCCCTAAAGCTTTATAAACAGAAAAAAAAATTCAGAAGCTTGTTTGAGCAGTTTGGAGAGTGAAAAAAATAGAGAGAGAGAGGTGAAATCGAGAGAAAAATTAGGGTTAGAAAAAAAAAAGGAAAAACTGTGCAATTAGGGCCTTAAAAGGGAACCCATACCGGACGAGCACCTGGGAGTAGACGACTACCACCACCATACGGTGGTGGCAGCGCCCAGATAGGCCAATAAGGCCACGGCGGCCGAAGCCACCCAAATTAGTGAGTTCTATTTCCAGCCCGATTTTGTGTAATTTTGTTAAAATAGTAAATATTCTTAGAAAATTATGAAACTTGTTATTCTGAAATATTTTTATATGCAGTTTTTAAGAAAAATATTATTTTGATGAAAATATGTCCCGTGATATATAGTCCTTAAGAAATCTTGCAAAACCGAGCATGTTTCGGTTTAGAAATAAATGACCTTAGGAGTGTAGTTTTGAACTCAAAATTTTTGTGTAGATTAATTAGATGATATAGAACATTTCTATGAAGCCCATTTTCTAAAAATAATTTTCGAAAATTTTAGATAATTTTTAGGCCTTAAAATGAGGCATAAAATGGGTAATTTAAGGTTAATTAAGTAATTAAATAGTTAATTACTGATTTGGTGAATAATTATATGTTTTAGGATGTTGAAATCTGATGAAGTATAATACTTGTAGCATTTAGAGTGTTAGATGTAATTATTATGTTAATTATGTAATAAATGAGTAATAGGGAAAAATAGTAAATTTTAAGTTAATTTCGTAAATTAGGATAATTAGGTGTAAAATATGATTTAGGATGAATTTAGACATTTTGAAATGATAATTGATGTTAGGAGATGGTAATTAGAGTAATAGAAATATTAGATGTGTATTATGTACATAATAAGTAATAGTACATAATACACAATTATTTGAAATATAATAAATAGAAAATATTATAATAAAAATTGATATTATGATAATAATAAAAATGTATAATAAATCTGATAGGAAACTTGAATTTATGTAATTAGAGGAAAAATGTAAAAATTTATTACATCAGGAGTAAATTCGGTACACTAATAAGGATTTAAGTGTACCGAGTAGAATAAAATACTAATTAGAGGTAATGATGCTATTTAGGAGATCGAGAAGTAATGTGATTAATTTCACATTATGAGTTGAAACAAATTTCTAGGGTTTGAGTACAAAACAATACTTAAAAATCGAAATAAAACCTAATTTAGAAATCGATGCGGAAACCGAACTCGAACTTAACCCCAAACCTAAAATAATTATAAAAAAACTTAAGACCTAGATAATTGGATATATTAAACTCTAAACAAAAGATCATAATAAGAGTTATAGGATAAAACGAACCTATAATAGTTATAAGAAAAACTGAAACCATGTTTGCGTTATAGGGATGACCGGTGATGGCCTAATCAAGTCAGACCTCGAGTGAATGAGTGAGGAGTCAAGGTAAGTTGGGATTAATACGTTGCTGTATTTTGGAAGCTTGAGATTATGCTTGGTTGTGCTTATTAGATAGTTGGTTGTGTGCATGTGCTTGATTATAAGTGATGCTATGATTCTGTCTGTTGTCCTGACTTGTATCGTATGATTTGTATGAAATAATTGATCACCTTAAACTGGACCTAATCAAATATACGACCTATAATCATAATCGGATCTACATGGCAACCCATTAGAGGAACTTAGGATTTTTCGGCCAAATACCGACTCCTTTGAAAGGGATAGCACAGGATTGCAAAATGGTCCCTTCTTTATCCTTAGTCGAACTAAGTGACAGGAGAGGAGGTTGCTGCAAAGGTGAAGTCAATGGTTCGAAGGTAATCGCGGGAAGAGCCATGTCTCCATCGTACAAGCTTGGGTTTGGTTGTGAGTTGTTGCATTAACGGTAACTCCTCAACCCGGATTAGAGCGGGCGCAATTTCTCTAATCTCACGACGGGCCGGACAACGTCGTACGATGGCATTTGTTTGAATATGCATTACACTTAATAAGTTGATTGATAACCTTGTTTTGTTTGTGGTATAATTTTAAGTCCTCCATTCTAACTTACTGAGCTGTGGTTACTCACATCCCTATAAACGTTATGCAGGTGCTGGCTAAGAAGCGGCATACAACTACTTTGAAGCTAGCAACTGCTGGATCCTGGGGAGTGAGGAAAAATATTTGAAGAACAAACATATATTCTTAAGGTCATTTTAGAATGTTTCATTTTTTAATAATGTAATAACTGAATTATAGTATATATATATAAAATTTTTCACTTTCTTAGGTAAATGATTTATTTAAATTACAAACTGTTTACTTCAAAGCGGGTTAGTTGTGGACGCCTTGTATAGATCAGGTTTAAGATAGTGGTTGTAAGGCTAACTTCTATCTTAGAATGGTTTACACGGCGGGACTGTTACGATTCTGCCGCTTCAGAGCGTGATATAATGCATACAGGAAACACTTCAAATCCCACAAATACCATCCTACATCAACAACTATCATCTAAAGATATTTAATTACATACTAAATCAGAATTTTCACCAAATTAATATTAAATTACAAAATTAAGCCTAAATATTACCTTATATATATGATTTTAGGGCCTAAGAATTAAATAAAATTTTAGAAAATAAAATTTATGAAAAAATCTTCATAGTACTGTTATATATATATCCTAAATAATCTACATAAAAAAATTGACATTAAAACTACATTGTTAAGGTTATTTAAATTGAAATTGAAATAAAAAACTAGCTCGGGTTTAGTGATTTCTTAAGAGCTATATATCCTGAGACTTAATTTTATTAAATTAATATTTTTTTCCTGAAGCTAAATACAAAAATATTTTAGAATACCAAATTTCATATTTTTTCATGTACATTCGATGTTTTTACTAAATTAAACAATTCCGGAAAAGAAATTGAAACTCACTAATTATAGGGTTTCTAACCACCAGAGGTGACTCTACCCTTGTTGGCACCACCAAGCAGTGGATTAGTTATTAGGTGGTGTTGGCCGTCCCTCTCAAGGTGGTCTTCAAGTGTAAGTTCTCCTTATATGCTTTAATTACATACTATTTTTTGTATAAATCCTTACTTCTCTCTTTCTAGTCTCTCACTAATTTTTGTAAACTTCAAAATGTTCAAAATGAATTCTGGAAGAGAGTTTCTTAATTTATAGTGTTGGTTAGTTTTTTTTTTTCTTGTGATATTTGTCCGTTATCCTCTTGTTTTTCGCTCTATATTTAGATAGATTCTATTGGTTGATTTTCCATCCTTACTTCTTAGGATGCTATAACCAAGATCTAGATATTTCTTCACTTCTCCATATTCTTCTATAATTTTTTATGAATTTTCCGTAATTATTTAACATTATTTTTATATATTTTAGGTATTTTAAGTAATTTCACTTATTTTTACTTATACATAAATAGATATTAGAACAATTAAATACTCCTAAATACCATTTATATTATTTTATGGTTCTTAATATGCATATAATTTATTTCTATAGATTTGTTAGTTATTACAACTCATTTTAAGTGTTTTCAATAAATAACGGGTAATATACATATTTTAATACTATAATATTTAATTATTTATTTTCCTAAATCTAAATTTAGGGAATCATTTTTACTAATCTTAACTTCCTTATAAAATTTGAGTTTAATCATATAATTTACCTAATTGCTTTAAATTTTACGGTTCAAATCTCGAATATTTAATTGTGGGGTTTATACTAGCAACGACTACCACTGTGCTAGTAGCTCTAGTAGGTGGGTTTGCTGTCTAGTAGTGGTGGCGGCCATTCCTCTTAGGTGGTCATTGGACGTACGTTCCCTTATATTGCCTCGATTATACATTAATTTTTGTATTTTGGTAAATTAATTCTCTCCTCTTCTCACCTCTTTATTTATTTATTTTTGGATACTAATTGACCAAAATAAGCTTTGAAGAGATTGTTCTGTATTTATAGTAGGGTTTAGGGTTTTATTTTTTTTTTTAAAAAAAAATTTCACTTGCCAAGTATCCTTTATCTTCTTGTTTTTTTTTCCCCCACTTTCTAGTTGTTCTTATTGGTTGATTTTCCCTTCTTAATCCTAGCATGCCACGATGACAATCTAGACAGTTCTTCACTTTTCCTTAATTTTCGTAATTAATTAGTCTTATTTTAACATATTTTAGGTATTTTAAGTAATTTCAAGTATTTTTTTACATAGACGTAAATACATATATTGTACAAATAGTTCTAAATATTATTAATGTTATTTTATAATTTTTAGTTTTCATATAATTTATCTTTATCAATTCGTTAATAATCAGAACTCGTTTTGCGCATTTTCAATAAATAACAGATAATATATATAACTTAATGTTATATTATCTAATTATTTATTTTCTTAAATCCAAATTTATGAGATTACTTTTACTAATATTTATAGTTTTTTTCGTAAAATTTGGGCTTGATTAGACAATTTACCTAATTACCTTAAATTTTACGTACCAAACCCCAAATACTTGATTGTAAGACTTATAATTACTCTGATATTTAAGTTAGACGTGTGTATGTATAGGAGTACATAAAGATAGTAAGTAAGTTTAAGTATACGAAATATTAAGTAATTTACTATCAGGTGATAATCTTATATTTATAAAGGAGTGGAGTCGACAGTTGGAGAGATATTAGTAAGTGAAAACCTAGTCCACAAATATTATATAGTGGAGTCATGACATTCGATGTGTTCCACAAATGTATGAAACGGCTGTTGACTTAGCCGTTTGGCTTTATCTGTATTCTTTTAGCCGTTGATGACCATTGTAGTTGGGTAAGTTGTATGATAGGCCTGGATTAAGGTCGAACATGAAGGAAAAGGCCAAGTCTTCAAGGGATAGAACCCAAGCCGTAAGCCTTACCAGGTAGGCATTAGCTTGAGGGATCCATGTCCTAAAGGCTCTATTAACAAATAGTTACTTGATAAGTCTCATTTATGATCTTCTTATTGATGTAAGAAACAATTAGTATGATGAGACATCTTAGATATTTAATATTCAAATTAGAATGTGGAATTTATCCTTCCCACAATGTTATATGCTCTAATGGATGTATAATTTACTTTGTCAAGTTTAATTAGAGGTTATATTGGTTATGATTTTTATAGCATTATAATATTCTTAAAGCGTTGAATGCTTACTTTTGTAGATTTTAATTTTATTAATAGTTATATTTGTTTAAATTTTTTAGTAGAATTGATAATTATGTTAAGATTTACATTAACATGCTTTTAATCTATATACAAGTTCAATTGGGAGTTAAAAGTGTGTTTACAAAACATATTGAATTACGGTTAAAATTTTTAGAAATAGACGTATTCAGATTTAAACACGAAATGGGACCTCGCTTTTGTATATATATACATTGGATAGTTTTTATCTTATCTTAGAGACAAAGCAGACGTTTGGTTTTTTATTTTTTATTTTTAAAAAGAGACAAAGAAGAAGAGTTCCTGGAACTTCCAGAAATGGCAAGGTCGCGGGTTAGCTGGCAAATCTGTGGGTGGCGGAGATAGCAGGAAATGATAAGGATTGTAGTTTCGCACGGGAACACTGGCCAAGCCCATCAAGGGACCATTCTTTCATAAGTCCAAAGCTCGAACCATTGCTTTTTCAATTTCCAAAAAAAAAAAAAAAGAAAAGCCAATAATCATTTGATGCTGTTGCATTGACTAATAAAATATATTTTATAAATAGGAAGAAATAGTTTCTAAATATGATCACCATACCCTTGCCATCCACTTACACCTGGATACTACACCACTATGTCCCCACCGCGGATTTTAGCAGTCTCCACTTCACATACATGCGACGGCCAGACAATCGAGAGATATCATCAATAATAGTATTTTGCTTTGTCATTTTATGGTAAAATACACCTATTCTACATGATATAATTGCAATAGGAAAAATATTATTACAGTGGATACTTAGTAAAAATAGATTTGAGTGAATTGGTATAGAATGAATACAGTATAGGATTTCAATCCACCTTTCAATTATAAATTTTTAAGTTTTAAAACTGACACCTACTTTATCAACTTAAAATTATTTTTAAATTTGTAGATTGATACAAGATATCTAATCAAACCTATAAATTATTCTATTATCATTTTATAATATTGAAATTTTGAGATAAATTTTTGATAGCTTGAACCCATTAATATTTCTATAACATGCCATTTATTTAAATTGCATGAAAGAAGACTCTCCACTATTTAGAAAAGTGATATATCAAGACCTATTGTGCACAACATCTTTGAGAAAAGTGACACTACAAAACAATTGACAAAATAATACACTCCATGAGACTTTATATCTATTAAAAAGTTTAGTCCATTTGCTTGAAGTACACAACACTGAATTCATTACAATAAGTTTACAAATACAATATCATAAAAAATCATAACAGTAAAAATAGAGCTAATAATAGGGAAAAATGATATAAAAGATGCGAAAAACAGAAACGTGGTGGGTACAGGTTATAGGATATATGCTTTTTTTTTTCTTTTTGCCTTTTCAGTAAAACTTATAATGTAGAAATGTAATAATATTTTACATTTATCATTATTATTTAATAGTTTTTACAAGATGAGCACAAGTGACTTAGAACTTCTATCATATATATTTTAGAGCACGACTTCCAAGATGGACACAAAATATCATACTAGTACCCTACTCATACCTGTACTCTATTCATGGGGCCAAGTTCCAAAACCTTGTACTCGAAGTTTTCCTTATAGGCTTCAATATTAATTTAGAACCTATCCGATTGCATAGAAGATATAGTGTGCAAATGCTTATAATACCCCCAGATTCAAAAGTGTTATAGACCATCATATGTATATGTCCCTAATATTTATTGACAGACATAACATTTAACTAAAAATCTTCAAATTAATAATTAACTACATTATCACCAATGAAAAGCATTTAATATTCCAAAATAACAATAGTCTCAACATGTCTCTTTATCTTTTAGCAATTGAAACATATCAATAATATCTCTCTTAAAGTCTCATGATAAGTCTCCATAAAAAACAAGTCTTTCTCTTAGTACTCATAAATCTAAATCTCATCATCTAAGTAATCATAAATAAATTCCCTAGTGTCTTTGTCTCGATAAAATAAAAGTAACACTAATCTCCATTCTCATCATATACTACTTGCTCATCTAAGTCTTCCGTACTTGAAAAAGAAGTGGGGTAAGCCTAAGCCTAATATGTATAACCTATAAACATAAGTGCATGATAGGCATGATAAACATTCACACGCATTAATACAATAACAATAACATACAATACAGCAATAAGTTAATACCTTTCAATTATCCTACAACATAACACAATTAGGATTATTTGTGACACCATAACATGGAGCATCTTACAACTCCCCACATGAATCCTAAATCAAAACACTGGCACTATAATTCTCATCTAAACTGGCATTATGGCCCCCTTTTATACAAACACTAAGATATTAGTACTACAACCTCCAAGTACCGCTTGACTTAACTGGTACCGGGATACTGGTACCATGACCCCTGACATCAACCTTATCTACCTTGGATCATTTCCAAGAGTGATTCCATTAGGGATAGAATCACTAAAGGATCATTAAGGTACCACCTTAAAGATAAAAATACTAAAACCAAGCACAACCAAACATAAATTATCAGTTTGAATATTCATTATTCTAGTTATATAAGTATACTAATCTATACAAGCACATTTAGTAAGTAAGGGAAACATGTACTTGGTCTGGAATAGTGTGGTTCAACTATAATTGAATTTACTATAACTTCTACACCTGAAGTACCTAAGCAAAATAGAGCTTTTAAAATCCTATTTTTAATTTTTGCAATCTACTCTTAACTCTAAGTAATTCTATTTTATTTTATACCTCCATGTTGGATGAGTTGCTACATTGAAAGTTAATGGCTAAGTCTAAGCTAAGAAGTCTTTAAATGTTTTTTCAAATCAATACTAAAGTTGTTTATCAAATAGTTAAATAATTTTAAGAAATATAAATAGCACAACTAACTAATACAAGTACACATGAAAGAATATGAACTAAAATACATGGATGACTCTTCTCCACTATACATAGCATAAACCACACTTTGTACATGCCCCTAACACTCTTATACATGCTGTGTACAAAGTACAAGTTGTGTTCTATACGCCTTCAAGTTCACAGCTTATGTACTTTGTACATACCGTGTATTCTCACTTTGATTTCCTTTCTTTTTTCTTTTTCCTTTAACTCCACTTGTTCCAATGCCTAAACCTATCAATCTCAACTAAATCTGATTACCCTCTTTACTAGATCAATACCAATCAATTTCGTATCCTGGCTCTTACACATTAATTTTTATTGAATCATATCCAAAGAACACTAAGGTGTGTTCTTACATTGAGAATCAACCAGAATAAAATTACATAACTCGCTTAAGTAAAACTTGCAATAATAGTGAATTGCAATACATACATACCCCAATCTACATCAAAACACTTAAAATTATGCAATCAATTATCATAAACCCATTAATACAACACTCTTTCTCTCATCAAAGATTGGCAATTCACTTATTGGGTTAGGGTTTTGTTCTTTTCCTACTTTTGTTTCTAAATTCCAAAATCGATCACTTCTACTACATTGAGATGCCTTTTAAAATTAGTGAATATCATAATCTAAACATCACATCAAAAGATCGTCTTGATGAAGCCTTACTTGAACCTTGTTCTTGCGGTTCCCATGGAGAGAGTACTGTAAAAGAAATAGGACAAAAATGATAACCTAGGGCTTTTAATAGCGTTTTTATAATAAAGGGTAGAAAAGATTATTTCACCCTTGTTAACTTAACCTTATTATTTTTGTACACTTTGTCTATCGATTTTCTTAGTTTTTTATTTTTTTTGGTTGTCTTTTTATCATTGAATTTTCTATGGTGTTACAATGGTTAATCACTTACCCTTAACTTCTAATAGTCCATAATAGTGATGGTTGTTTATACACTCAAGATTTAGTCCCTATTACTTAACGATTAAGCACTACCTCACTATATATGGGTGAAACAAATATTAAGAGGTATATTTAAAATTTATTGATAGCAAAACTATAAAATAGAGTATTTGAAAAATTTAATAACCATTGATGGGCACTAATTTAACGATTTCTTAAAAAAGTATCTTTAAATGCAATCAGTATGTGACATTACCTCAATAGAATATTTTATACGTCTTTTATGAACTCTATAGCAAGAATACATGCATCACTCCAATATACTCTTAGGTGATCCAACATAGTATGTAGTAGCACTAAATTAAAATAATTATAGAGCGATACTTTCTCCTTCTAAATATACTTATATTCCTTTCTTTTCTAATTTATTTAAAAATATTCTTACCTATTTAGCCATTTCAGGATTTCCATATGAAAATCATTAGAATGCTCCTTTCAAAAGTGAAAGACATTTTTTAGAAAACAAGAAATAATTACATCAAGATAGTGAATATTATGATTTTTTTTTTCACCAACTATTATATATAGTACAATTTTGAGGAGGATGGAATCAAACATGATCCATCTTATTAGAAAAGCAATGTTTATACCATTAGGCTACAATAGATTTAGTGAATATTTTTTTTATTGTTTTATTTGAATTGCTTAGATGCTCTATTTTGGTGATATTATAACGGTGGCTATTTGTTATGTCAATCCCATCGTTTATGACTCATTCGATTGTTTAATATATAAATGTTATTTGAGGGATAAAGTTTATATTTGTTATTTTGATTTTTTTGTCTACCCCCATCAATCACAAATACTATATGTAAATTTAAAAGTGTACAATGCATTAAACATGAAAATTGTACAATTAATAAACAAGGGAAAAGGATTCTAAAAGGGAGGAGGAACTTTGATTGTTTTTGTTTCCATCATAGTATACCAATATAAAAAAAAAAACAATATATAACACCATGAATAAACACATAAATTTTTGTGTCGTTTATTATTTACAATGCACATGTTTTATATTAGACTTCACGGTTTTAATAGTCATACATTTGTGCTATTCTTATTTGTCTAATTAAATTCTTGCTAAATTACTATCAACATATCACCACTTACATATTGTTGCCACCACCATTACAACTCCAATTACACTACTCCTTACCACCTAAAATGTCGTTGCCACCTCTATTATTACCTTTGCTATACAACTACCATGATTGAATCATTACTATAATGACTTCATCACCATAAATTTAATATTGTCGCTTGTCATGATAGGTGCCATAACCATAGTACTTTTGTTATGATAATGAGGTGATGTTAATAGTAACAACCATGGGTTCATGGTGGTGGTTAGTAGTACTGTTGGTTATATCATCAACAATAGTGATGGTGATTTTATTGTGGTGAAGATAGTAGAAGTGCAATAACGATGGCTTAGATGTGATAGTAGATAGTAGTGTTTGACTGATGGTTTGCAATGGTACTAATGGTGATGGTGTAACTGTCGGCATGGTTTTATTGTGGTCAAGATAATAGAAGTGTAATAATGATGGATTAGATGTTACAGTAGATGGTAGCAGTAGACTATGGCTTACAATAATGCTGATGGTGTTAGTAGTGCCATAGATGTAGTAGGAATAGTGCTATGATGGTGGTGGTAGTGTATGGGTTTTTTAAGCAGCAATTGTAAGGTGGTGGTAGTAAATGTAGCAATAGTAGTATTACAAGGTGATGGTATTTGTGAGGTATAGGTAGTTATGGCAACAATGGTTGTAGTTTGTTAATGAAGGTGGTGGTGCTAGTGATATATGGTTGTTTTTATAGTTCAAATTGTGAAGTGCAATGGTAATTATGTTATTTAATAGTGGTTTTAGCTGTGATATACAAGGTGTCGAGCTTAGTTTTTCTTTTGGTTTTTATAAATTAGTTTTCTTTAAATTGATCAATATTAAATCTTACCCATTTGTGTCAACCTTTAACTAAGGTTTTAAAAAAACCGATGTTTTTTTTAAAAACATTTTAGGGTTGCTGCTTGATCGAAGTCTAGAAAAAAAGTGAAATTATAATAAATTAGGTTAATTAATTATAATTTAACTATTGGTCTTTCTAATAAAATTAATCTTATGAACGGTTTTAAGAACTAGACAATCGAATCTAAGGGTTAGGATTTTTAAACCCTTACAGGTTTCAACAACTTTCTGAATTTAGTCTTAATCTTAAAAATTATCTTTTGTTGGTTAACAAATTAAATGATTTAAACTAAAAAAGGATTGAATGATTTACACTAAAAACAGAAAAATAGGTTTTTTTTTTTTTTTTCACTGTTATCCCATAGATACTTACATACTTACTATTTGAGATTAGATATATGTAGTTCTTTTGATAAAATTTTTTTGTTTTTAAACTTGAAAGGAAAACCGAGTTTACATTTTAAGTGGGTTCGGGTTTTATTGAGAAAGGTCCAAATGGCCTTAAATTGGAGTTTATTTTTGGAAAGTTCTAAAAAATTTTCTAATTTTGAAAGGGTCCATTCATTTTTTATTTTTTGAAAACTAATTGTTCTAAGTGATTAAAACCTAAACTTTTCTTTCCTTTTTTATTTAATTTATACAAATAAATAACTAAAATAATAACAACAAAACAAAAATGAAAATAAAAAGCAAAAATCCCTTCAACTCCTTTTTTTTGTGACTTTTCCAATTTTCTATTTTTGATTTTCTAAATTTTCTACCTTTTCTAATTTTTTTGCATTTTCTAAATTTTCTAACTTTTTGTAATTTTTCTAAGTTTCTTTTTTTTTTTTTGTAATTTTCTCAATTTTTGTAATTTTTCTAAGTTTCTTATTTTTTTTTAGTTTTTTCTTAATTAAGATCCTTTACTCTATCCTAAATATTTCAAAAAAGGGGGGTAAGAGGTAAAAATTGGGTGTCTATAGCTGCCTCTTTTTGTAGTGAAACTAAAACTTTACTATAAAGACAAATGAGATACTATTTTTGCCATAAAGGTGAAATTTACCTAAGAAGTGCCTTAGCTAGCTATCTTAGGTTCGATCCACTGGGGATTTGATGAAAAGGGAAAGAGAGAAGAGACGTTCTAAGAGCTGGTCGAGAAACTTTATAAAGGTCTAGTGCCTTAAGAGCTTACTAGAAAGATATGTTTGGAATTTTGGTTGTGCCCTTCTTGAGCTGACTAATCTAAGCAAGAGTGTCTCTAGGAGACTAACAATCCTAAATTGGAATCAATTTGGAATACTTGGTTGTGCTCTTTTGAGCTTACTAAACTAGGAGGGAGTGTCTTTAAGGGACTAGTAACCTTAAACTGGAATAGATTTAGAAAACTTGGTTATGCTCTTCTGAGCTCACTAACTTAGGTGGGAGCATTTTTAAGGATTGGCAACCCTAAGCTGAAATCGGTTGGGAAAACTTGGTTGTGCTTTTCTAAGCTCACTAACTTAGGCAAGATTGTCTTTAGGGGACTAGTAACCCTAAGTTGCAATTGACTAGGAAAACATGGTCGTGCTCTTCTAAGCTCATTAACCTAGGCGAGAGCGTCTTTAGGAAACAAGTAACCCTAAACTGGAATCCATTTGGAAAACCTAGTCGTGCTCTTCTAAACTCACTAACTTAGGCAAGAGCGTCTCTAAGGGATTAGTAACCTTTAATTCTAATTGATTGGGAAAACCTGGTTTTGCTCTTTTGAGCTCACAAACCTAAGGGGGAGAGTCTCTAGGGAACCGGTAATCCTAAACTAGAATCTATTAGAAAAAGCACCTTATAGGCTCATAATCAATGATAAAAGAGAACGCCTTATAGGCTTGCTTGAGAGAAATCAGTGAAGAGAATGCTCTTATGGGCTTGCTAAAAGAACTTGATAAGGAAAGCACCCTATAGACTTACTAAAAGAATATTGGTAAGGGAAGCGCCCTGTAAGCTTGCTAAGAACTTAGTGAAGAGAAACGCCTTAAGGGCTGGCTAGAACTCTAAAAAGAAAAGAAGAAGGGATAATGCTTTAAAAGCTGGCTTAAACCCTAAAAGTACAAAAGAGGGGACAACGCTTTAAGAGCTGCCTTGAACCCTAAAAGAATAAAAAAGGGGTTAGTGCTTTAAGAGTTGGCTAGAACCTTAAAAATGAAAAATGAGACAGCACCCTAAAAGCTAGTTAAGGCCTAAAAGATGGTACAAAGGGTAAATGCCCTTAAAAACTCCACCTAAAAGATTGCAAATACTAGTTATTATCTAAGGAGATGTAGTCTAAATGCAATGTTCAAAAACCAATATGCTAACATTGTATGGAAGCACTTACCTAGTCTTGTTGAGAGTACCCAAATTGTCACCCCCCGAAGCGGCAGAGTTATAACAGTCTTGCTGTGTAAACCATTCTAAGATAAAAGCTGACCATACAATCACTATCGTAGACCTGATTAACACAAGGCGTTCACAACTAATTGATTTTGAAGTAAACAATTCATAAATTATATATGTTATCTACTTATGAACTTGGGAAAAATAAATATTCACATTAAAATAATTTGAGTTTATTTACAGGATTTAGCAACCTAATATAATCTACTTTAGTAATTTGAAATTAATACTAAAAGTTTTAAGGATAACTCTAAACTTGAGAGAGTATCTGGTCTTCGGTTTATATCCCCACTCCTTCCTTTAGGATCCAACAGTTGTTATCTTTAGAGTAATCAAAAGCCATTCATTACTAGCACCTACAACAATGTTTATAGGGATGTGAGCAACCATAATTCAGTAAGTTGGGATGGAGACTTAAAACTATAAATACAAACATGGTTATCAATCAAATTAATTAGATGTAATACATGTTTAAACAAAGGCCATCGTACGATATTGTTTGACCCATCGTGAGATTAGAGAAATTACACCGGTTCTAATCCGGATTGAGGAGTTTCTGTTAATGTAACAGCTTACAACCAAACCCAAGCTTGTGCAATGAGGATACCACCCTTCCTGTGACTACCTTCGAACCATTGATTTCACCCTTACTGCGACGTTCTCACTTGTTAATTAGTTTGACTAAAGATGAAGAGGGGACTGATTATGTTATCTAGCGCTATCCTTTGAAGGAGTTGGTATTTAGCCAGAGAACTCTAAATTTCCCTTAGCGGGTTGCGATGCAAGTTTGATTTATGTTTACAAGTTATACATTTAGTTAGATCCGGTTTAAGGTGTTTAAGCATTTCAAACAAATCATATAAATACAATCCAGAGCAGCAAATCAAAATCATATCATTAACTCAGAACAAGCACATGTGCACAGCCAACTATTTAACAAGCACATGCGCACAGCCAACTATTTAACAAGCACAATCAAGTACAATATCAAGCCTCCAAGTACTACAGTTTAGTACTCCAAAATATAACATCATATTAATCCTAACTTACTTAGATTCCTCGCTTGCTTACTTAAGGTGCAACTTGTGCTGGTTATCTCAAAAAATTCTTATAATACTTATAATATAAGTATTGTTTCAGTTTTTTGCATAACTGTTATAGATAGGTTTTATCCTATAATTCTTATTATTATCTTTGGTTTAGGGTTTAATATACCCAATTATTTAGGTTTTCAAGTCTTTTACAATTATTCTAGAATTAGGCTAAGTTCTGGTTCAGTTTTTTCATCAATTTCTAATTTAGGTTCTAATTCAATTTTTGAGTACGGTTTTATACGTAAAACTTAGAAACTCATTTCGACTCATAATGTGAAATTAATCACATTATTTTTAGGTATCTTAAATATTGTTTTTGGTCTCTAATTAATATTTTAATCCATGTAGTATATTTTAATCATAATTTAATTACTGAATTTACCACCGCTATGAGAAAATCTTATATTTTTCATATAAACACCTAAATTTAAGTTTCCTACTAGATTTATTATATATTTCTATTATTATTATAATATCAATTTTAACCTAATATTTTTCAACTCATTAATTTCTTATACTTATATATTATACATTATCACCTAATATGTATATATTATACTCATCTAATATCCCCATTACTTCAAATGTCATTTCCCAATATTAAATAACATTTCAAAATATCTAAATTCATCCCAAATCAGAATTTATACCTAATTACCCTAAATTACAAAATAACTTAAAACATACCATTTTTTACCTATTATATATTCACTACATAATATCCTAATAATTACATCTAACACCCTAAATGCTATAAATATCACACTTCATCAAATTTTAACATCCTAAAATATATAATTATGCACTAAATCAGTAATTATCTATTTAATTACCTAATTAGTCTAAAATTACCCATTTATGCATCGTGTTAAGGATAAAAAATTATTTAAAATTTTCAAAAATTAATTTTTAAAAAAGGGCTTTATAGCACTACTTTATAACCCCTAAGTAATCTACACAAAAATTTTGAGTCCAAAACTATACCTATAAGCCTATTTATTTATAATTCAAAACATGTTTAGTTTTGCATGATTTTTTAAGGACAGTATATTTCTAGACATAAATTTATCAAAATAAAATTTTTCCCTAAATCTAGATGCTAAAATATTTTAGAATAATAATTTTTATAATTTTATAAGAATATTTAATATTTTTAACAAAATATGAAAAATTGGAATGAATATTAGACTCACTAAATTGGTGGCTCTAGCCACTAGTGGTGGCCCTAGGTATATCGGCCGATCCAAGCACTGCCGCCACCGTGTTTAGTGGTGGCTGTCCACTTCCAGGTTGCCATCGGGTTTTGGTTTCCCTTTAAAACCCTAATTGCATAGATTTTTGTCTAAATTTTGCAAGAAACCTAACTCTTTTTTTTTTTTTGTGTTCTCTTAATTTTCTTGGATTCTTAATTGCCTAATGTCACTTCCTAGATATTTTTCCTCATTAATTCGAAGTAACATTAGCCTTATTTTATCTTTTTTCTATTTTTTATTTAATCGGTTGATTTTTAATTAATTCTTATTTTTATTGATTTTTCTTTTATTATTCATGCATTTTATTTAATTAATTAATATTATTTTAGCATATTTTGCATATTTTTACCTATATGTAAATAAATATATGATATAAATAAATACTTCTAAATATTATTTAAGTTATTTTATGATTTTCAGTGTGCATATAATTTATCTATTGATTCATTAATTATCGAAATTCGTTCTAAGTGTTTTCGATAAATAATAGAAAATTTTCATAAATTTCAATATTATATTGATTAATAATTTTATTACTTATTTTTGTAAATCCAAATTCACGGGATTACTTTTATTAATAATCATAGCTTTATAGTAAAATTTGGGTTGGATCGGATAATTTTGTTTCGATCGCCCTAAATTCTATGAGTTGAACTTTGAATACTAGATTTTAGGTCTTACACAAACTGTCAAAACTTTCCTTGAAAAGTCCTATCAAAACTGACTAACTTATTCTTCGAAACAAATTCAATTTTCGATCCTTTGTTGTTAACCTAACTGATCTTGGTACGAAGCTTCTAAGACTTCTGGCTCTTTAAAGAAATTAGGGAAATTATCTCGATACAGGATGCCACCTACTATTTTTGTCCATCGACTGGTTGTCTTTTGAAAACTTTTATGAACTGAAACCTTTATTCTTGACTAATAAATATCTGTCGTGAGGTGATTGCCTATTTGGACTTCGCCTTTCCCTGAAAAATAGCAATAAAAACTCCTCGTCAAGGGGGATTAATTAGTAATGAAGTATTTTAAAGAGTTTTGTTAATTACCAATGTTTTATATGTCACTTTTCAACTTCTCTTGTGTTTTCAATGTATAGGTTCAATTAAATGGGGTAAGGGAGCTAGACCTTTTGATGGAGCAAGAAGAAGGGATGGTGATGATTTCAATTCCGACAATTGCCAAGGATACCAACTTTGCTTACAAAGAATGAAAATTAGACCATAATAACATTTAGATAACTAGCATTTTCGTGTTTTGAGTAAAATTTTTCATTGACTTTTTATGGATAGTACAACTTTACAGTGTCAACATTTACAAGATCTCTTAATTTCAATCCCCTCTTAGTAATACTTGCTTTACAACATAAGGGCTTCCATAATTGGGAGAAAATTTTCCTTCGGAGTCTTGCGCAATGGGGAGAGCCTTTATCAACACTATATCACCCTTCTTGAAGTTCCGGGGTCATACTCTTTTGTTGAAAGCTGTGTCAATCTTTGTCGATAACATTGATTATGACATAGGGCTACCAATCTTCTCTCGTCAATCAAATTCGGCTAATCGATGCATTTCTTTACCTAATTGTCTTCGTCTCATTGGGTTTCTAATAGTACTTTGAGAGATGGGATCTCAATCTCTACTAGTAACACTACTTCAATACTATATACTAAGGAGTAAGGTGTTGCCCCAATCGACGTTTTGATGGAAGTTTAATAGGCCATAAGTGCGAATGGTAACATCTTATGCCAGTCCTTGTATCTAATAGCCATTTTTTCAATTATTCTTTTGAGGTTTTTATTGGTTGCTTTAACTGCTTCAACTGCTCCATTCATTTAGGGTCGATAAGGGGTGGAGTTCTCGTGAATGACCTTGAGTTGTTGGCACAACTCTAACATAAGCTTATTGTTAAGATTAGTGCTATTGTCAGTGATGATTGTTTCTGGAGTCTCGTATCAAGCCAAGATATCTCTTTTGCTGAACTTAACTACGACCCCTTTAGTAATGTTCGAATAGGATGAGGCTTCGACCCATTTGCTAAAGTAGTTGACAGTAACTAGTATAAAGCGATGCCTATTTGATGCTTTTGGAGTAATTGGGCTAATGATATTTATTCCTCACATTGAAAAAGGTTACAGTGTCGAGAGTGTGAGTAATTCTTGAGGCGAGGTGTTTATCTTATTTGCATAAACTTAGCATAAGTGACAGTGCCTAACGTGTTTAATATAATTGCCTTCCATTGTTAACCAGTAATATCTAAGCCTCATAATTTTCTTAACGAGCATGTAACCATTCATGTGGACGCCATATACTCCTTCGTGTACTTCTTTCATTAAAATCTTGGCCTCTTTGTCATTTATACCTTAAAAGTGTACCATCAAAAGGATTGCCGTTACAAAGTGGACTTGCTTACTAAGAATAGGGCAGCCAATCTCTTGATCATCCTTTTTCTCAGCCTTTTTAGGATATGTATCTTGTTGTAGGAATATTTTAATATCATGGTACTACGACTTTTTGCCATTCGTACCCTCAATTGCCAAACAGAAGGCAGGCTTGTTTTCAATTTCAATACTGAGGGGTTAAATCTCAACTCTACTAGATATCTCGACCATAGATGCCTGAGTGGCCAAGGCATTGGCAAATTGATTTTGAGTCTTTAGTACTTAATTGAAAGTGATTCCTTTGAATCTCTCCATTAGATCAGTTAAGTGCTGGTGATAAGGCACTAGTTTAAGATCTTTCATCTTGTATTTTTCCTAAACTTAGCAAATAATGAGTGACAAATCTCCATACACTTCTGTCGAGCCTTATTTCAATTTCCTTAATTTAACATATATTAAGCCTACTCCGTTTAATACAGATTACTCGACATTAAACTAAGGAAAAGAATTTTTTTAAAAAAAATAAACGAAGTCGCTAATAAGTTCAACTGGTAAAAAAATAAAATTAAGATTTTCGGGTGGGAAAACCCTAATTTGACCACTAATCTGCAGATATTCTAAAAAAAATTGAAACTAGAAAACCGAATTTGGGGGTTACTCCATACACCATGTGAAAATTAAGAAAAAAAATTGATGGGCTTTATTTTTGTAATTTTTCTAAAAATATTAAAAATATACCTAAATTCACAAAATGTAACTAAAAATGATTTTTTTATTGTTTTTTTATTACGAATTTCTAAAAAAAGGAAAAAAGTTTTTTATTTTTAGACGGTTGTCCCAAAGTGTCTATATACCCGCTAGTCAGGATCAAACCGGCCGTAGTTTTTCTTTTATAAAATTTTTAGTGGGTAGGACATTTTTTATTTTGAAACCGAACCAAGTTTACGTTTATTTATGAATTTATTATTATTTTAAAAAACATAAGAAATCTAATTTTCTGAATTAAATAAAAAAACTCTAACTAACTGAATCCCTTTTTAAAAAACTTAATTTAAGATTTTTTTTTAATTTTTCAAAACCACTATATGTTAAAATATTTTTTATTAGAAAAAACATGCTTTTTCAATAAGTTTAATTCGACTAAATTTTATTGGAATGACTAAAAAATTTGCAATAAAATAACTAAAAAAAACTGCACTTAAATAAAAAAAATTAATAAAAAATCTACCTAGCATCGGATCGTCGAAAGTTGAGTGAACACGAGCGGGCGTTTAGTAAGTGTGGGCGATAGCGCAGGTGAGCTTTTGGGCGACAGCACGGGTGGGTGTCTGGACAATAGCACAGGCAAGTACGAGTGGCAACATGGTGCTATAGGTAACAAGGACGATGCTATGGGCACTATGGGTGATGGATTTAGTGACAATGGGTGAGATTATGTGTACATAGGCAATCACGGGTGGTGCTGTGGGCGACAGTAGGTAGTGCTGTAGTTGATGCGGACGAGAATTGGGTGATAATGGACGGTGCTATGGGCGACGAAGGCGATGCTATGGGTGACAGTAGTGTTGCAGTAGTCGTACGGTGGTTGTTGTAATGGTGGTTGTGATGGTGTGTGGTGGTGTCGCGGTGGTTTAGGTAGTGGCACGCGGTGTTTTAGGTGGTGGCGTATGGTGTTTTGGGTAATGTGCGATAGTATCGCGTAGTATTTTGGGTAATGTTTTTTAAAGGAGTATGTTAAAAAAAGAAACCTCCCTCAACTTCCCTATTGATGTGCTATTTATAAACTTAAAATGAAATCTTTCGTATCAAAGATACGGAATATACAATTTCGATTCTTCAAAGATTCATCCTAACTTCTAGAAACTCTAGTTAGTTTAAGCTTTTCTTTCCAGGCTCGATTTGATTCAATTAAATATAGCCCGATAATTTAATAAATCCTGATTTGAGCTCCTAAATTAGATGAATTTTATTCTATATTGGTCTAGCCTAAAATTAATTAATTAAGTCCATCTTGTCACCTAATCCAACAATGCAACTTGACTCATGACTTAACTTGCTACGATCTAACTTAATTTTCTTTTTTCTTTTTTAATTTTTTCTTTTAATTTTCGTTTTTATTATTTTTATATTATTTTTCTATTTTTCTGTTTATTTATTAACCTGACTCAATTAACAAATTGGCAAAAATGAGATGTCTATAGCTGATCCTCTTTATAGTGAAGTTCAATTAAAACTTTGCTACAAAAACAAAAGAGATACCCATTTTTGCCAGACTTGACTTGGGTAATCCGAAGAGAATAGATCTCTTCAAGATTAAAACTTTGTTTTGGTAGATAATCTGAAGATAATAGATCTCCTCAAGATTCATTTTGATTTGGTGAACAATCTGAAGAGGATAGATCTCTTTGAGATTCTTGTTTTAAAAATTGATTTTGGTGATCTGAAGAGGATAGATCTCTTTAAGATTTCAAGAAACTGGTTTTAGGTGGATAATCCAAAGATAATAGATTTCTTCGAGATTTTTATTTTGTTTTGGTGATCTGAAGAGGATAGATCTCTTCGAGATTCGTTTTATATTGATCCGAAGAGGATAGATCTTTTCAAGATTCGACTTGGCTAATTCGAAGAGGATAGATCTCTTCAAGATTTGTTTTGGCTATTCCAAAGAGGATGGATCTCTTCGAAATTTGTTTTGGTTAATCTGAAAAGGATAGATCTCTTCAAGATTGGTTTCAAAAACTAGTTTAATTCTTCTAGATATCTCTTTCCAAAGACTTTTAAGATTACTTTTCCTGGGACTGAAGAATTTCTCATATAGCAACTAATTCGCATGCTTAAGTCGACTTTCGATATTTACTCATTCAACCAGCAGAATTTCATAAAGGGACGGTGCTTGCTTCTTCTTTCCTTTTTTTCTTTTTCTTTTCTTTTTCTCTTTCTAAAATCTCTCAAACTTTTGAGCCTTGTAACTGGACCATGCTCATGCCTTGAATTTGCATTGTTCGACACTAAATTTCAGTTTCCACTCTTCATGACTTTTGAAAGATGAATCTCTTTTTGAAAGAAACAAGATTAAATTATTAAGAACATTCAATTTCAATTCTTTTAGTGATTCAAATTCATTGGTACAGCTTTGGTGTTTAAGTGTATGAGGCTAAGAAACATAGTATATAAGAGTTGCTTGGCGAAGTGTTTGTCGGTCAATGACCATCCGAATTTAAGAACATTTATGGATATCAACTTTACTTATAAAGGATGAAAGATTAACTACAAATAATTCAAGAAAAATTGAAATCTTTATTGAACTCAGGTTTTATGGATAATACAATTTGACTGCATCTGAATTCACTGGCCCCTTTAATTCTAAGTTATCCATTTCTATCAATATTAATGCATCTCTTGATAATACCCTTTTCATCACATTAGGGCCTTTATAATTCAGAGTAGACTTGCCTAGGGTCTTTTGCATTCGGTAACACTTTCTTTAACGCCAACTCTCCTTCTTCGAAGTATCTTAGGCGTACTTTCTTATTAAAAGCTCAAATCATCCGCTGTTGGTAGCATTGATCATGACATATCGCTGCAAACCTCCTTTTATCTAGGAGGTTCAAATGTTCCATCCACTTCTTCACCCACCTTGCTTCATTGAGTTGAGTTTCTGCCAATTCTCGAAACAAAGGTATTTCTACTTCCACAAGTAGTACTGCTTTAGTTCCATACACCAATAAATACGGTGTCACATAAGTAAAGGTTCTAACTGAGGTTTTATAAGCCATGAGGGCAAAGGGAAGCATCTCATTCCAATCTTTATAAGTGATAGTCATCTTCTCAATGATCCTTTTGATGTTCTTATGTACAACTTCAACTACCCCATTCATTTAAGGTCGATATGGAGTTAAGTTTCTGTGATTGATCTTAAATTGGTGGCACGCTTCATCCATCAACTTGTTATTCAAATTCGTCCTGTTGTTTGTAATAATAAACTCGAGTATACCGTATCTTGCAATAATATCCCTTTTCAAGAATTTGACCACTACTCCTTTGGTTACTATAGCATACGACGCTATTTTTACCCAATTGGTAAAATAGTTAATTGCAACTAAAATGAATATTTACTCGTTTGAAGTTATTGGCGAAATTAGACCGATCATGTCAATTCCCTACATCGAGAAAGGCCAAGGAGATGATAACACATGCGATTCTTAGGGAGGAGAGTTGATTTTGTTAGCATACACTTGATATAGGTAACAGTGCCTGATACAATCTGATTCCATCGTCATCCAAAAATACCACATTCTCATGATCTTCCAAGCTAACATGTATTCATTCATGTGAGGACCACATACTTCTTCATACACTTCTTTCATTAATTTCTTGGCTTCTTCTTCATCTATACACCTTAGCAATGCTGCATTTGGTGATCTCTTGTATAACGTGGCTCCATTTAATAGGAAATGAGTAGCCAACCTTTTTAAAGTCTTTCTATCTTTTCTATCGGCATCTTCAGGGAATTCCCCCATTTAAAGTAACCTTTTAATATCATGATACCAAGGTTCTTTTGTTCCCTTCTCTTCAACTGCAAGGCAAAAAGCCGGTTTTTCTTCTACTTTAATCTTTAGGGCTGAATTTCTATCCCATCAGTGACTTTTACCATTGACATTAATGTAGTCAATGCGTTGGTAAATTGATTCTGGATCCTTGGAATGTAAGTAAACGAAATCTTTTGGAATTTTTCAATTAGCTTTCCTAAGTGTTCATGATAAGGTATCAATTTCTCGTCTTTCGTCTTATACTCTCCTAAGATCTGGAGAATTATAAGGAAAGAATCTCCATATATTTCAAGCTCTTGTATTCGCATGTCTAGCGCCATTTTGAGCCCCAAAATGTAGGCTTCATACTCTGCTATGTTATTGGTATATGGAAATGTCAACCTCACCGTTAAAGTGAAATGGTTATCTTTAGGTGATACCAATACCGCTCCTATCTCACATTCAAACACATTGGCTGTTCCATCAAAATACATCCTCCATTCCAATTTCTCATCACTTAATTCATTCGCTATAATCACATTTTCATCAGGAAATTGTGCCTTCGAACTATTATCCTCATTTTCTAATGGGTATTTTGCTAACTTATCAGCCATCGCCTGCCCTTTGACTTACTTACTCGATATTAAACTCAGAGAGTAGCATCTACCACTTCGATGTTCTCCTAATCAACGCTATCTTTTCTGTTAAATACCTCAACAAGTCATGCTTTATCAATAACTCTATTGAATAATAGAGAGTGTACTGCCTAAGCCTATGCATCACCCATACTAAGGCATAATGTAAGCCCTACAACCAGTTATTCAAGGTTCCGATCGGTTGAAAAATCTAATTGAGCCTAAATTATAAAGTAAAACTAGAAATATTAGTAAAAATGATCCTGTAAGTTTGAATTTAAGAAAATAAGTAATAAAAATTTTAAATTTTAAGTATATAACTCGTTATGTATTGAAACAATGTAAAGTGCATTCCGATAATTAACAAATCGCCAGAGATAAATTATATGCATACTAAAAATCATAAAATGACCTAAATAATATTTAGGAATATTTATTTGTACTACATATGAATTTACATGTAGGTATAAATATGCGTAATTACTTAAAATACGCGAAATGAGCTAAAATAATACTAAATAATTAAAAAAATTCATAGTTAATTAAGGAAAAATAAAGAAAAATTAGAAAAAAAATAAGTAATGATCTAGATTTGGGTCATGGCAGTTGGGGAAAATAAGAAAAAAATTAGCCAATTAAATTAGAACAACACAAAAGGCAAATTAGAAGAAGATAAGGCAATTGTCTAATCAAATTAATGCACAATAATTCCCCAAGATCTCTATAAATACCCCAAATTTTTCAAAAGCTCATTTTGGATGTTAGGAAGCTTAGAAAATTAGAGAGAGGCAAAATTGAGAGTAAATTAGGGTTTTACAAAAAATTAGCAAAAATCTGTGCATTTGGGGCTTCTAAGGAGAACCCAGACCCGACGAGCAGTTGGGAATAGACGACGACCACCACCACATGGTGGTAGCCTTGACTTTATCTGGTACTACTTCAATTTCTTTTCTACTAACTACAAAACCTAACAACTTGCTCGAAGTTGCTTTAAAGGTGCACTTTTCAAGGTTCAGCTTCAGTTAGAACTTTCTTAATCGTTAGAATAGCTTACGCAAAATATACATGTGATTTTCATTTTCCTTAGATTTGGCAATCATATCATCTACATAAACCTCAATCTCCTGGTTCATCATATCATGAAACAAAGCTACCATAGCACATTAATAAGTTCCCCAGCGTTTTTTAACCCGAAAGGCATAACGCGATAACAAAATGTTCCCTAAGTAGTAGCGAAAGTGGTTTTGATTTTATCTTCTTCTACCATTTTAATTTGATTATATCTTGAGAAACCATCCATAAACGAGAAAAGATGATTTCCGGCTGTGTTATTCACTAATACGTCATTATGTGGCAAAGCAAAGTTATCCTTTGGTGTTGTCTAGTTTAAATCACGAAAATCTATGTAGACCCTAACCTTTCCATTTTTCTTCAATACCAGCACTACATTGGCTACCCATTCGATGTGATCTGACACTTTTATGAAACCGACTTCTAACAACTTCTTCACCTCTTCTTTTATTTTGAGGAGTATGTCCGGCCTAAATCATTTAAGCTTTTGTCTTTTCGGTTTTATTTCGTCCTTAGTTAGCAATTTATGAACTATAATAGGCGAATCTAAACTGAGCATGTCTTTATAAGACCAAGTGAATATGGCAAAGTATTCCGATAGCAATCGTGATAACTCCTGTTTCTGATTATTTGTTAAATTACTGCCAATTTTCAAGTTTTGTAAACTTTCCTCTGTCCCAAAATCAATCTCATCCATCGGCACATTAATAATTACTTTAACTTGTTCATGTCGACGCTAACTCTCCTGAATTTCATTTGGAGTCTCAATATCATCTCCAACGTCTAACCCAACAAGGTCGAAGGTGATATTGGTACTTTCATGATTTACATGCGCGAGATATCCATTACGTTCATAATTTTTATCGGATCTGAAGAGTAAAGGAAAAAAAAAGGACAACGAATAAATAATATAAAAAGAAATGAATGAATTCAAATTGTGTGAAAGGAAAAGTTTAACTAATCAGACTGATTATCAAAATTGAATGTTCCTAATTAATCTAATTTTGCGTTTCTAAAGAGACTTATTCATGGGAATGGAAAACTAGTTGCACAAATAAACTAGTACGCCAATATCTCTCTTCTCGTCTAGATAAATGTTACATTACTGAGTCAAGGCCTTAAATAGACTGGCTATTTTGGGTTCTTGAACACCAGCTAGTATTGGGAATGTCTGGTGGATGTCCGGAAAGTTCATGTGATCATGGTATAGTTGATCTCCTCTCTTGCTTCTGGTTTTAGCCTTCATTTCTTGAATTTCCTCTTCAGTGGCCTCATACCCAAGCCTAAATGTTCTAATCTGCTACTTAAACTGTTTCAAACAACCCCGTACCTCCTGTCTTGCTTCATTGTTCATACTAACTTTGTCGAAAATTTGCAACCCTAGCTCTTCCCATTCTTCATCCCCGACATAGGGAATAGTCATATTTTTGTAAATTTCATAGTCTTGCTCCTCGAGAATAGTAACCAAACGCTTGTTGGCTATGAATTTCACTTTCTGATGTAGACTGGATAAAATTGCTCCTGATGAATGATTCTATGGTCTTCCTAACAAAATATTGAAAGTTTGTGGTATATCCAAAACTTAAAATGGAATAGTGAACATCTGTGGACCAATCTCAACCTACAACCCTACTTCTCTAATTATATCCCTTTTTGATCCATCAAAAACCCTTACTGAAATCGAGCTGGGCTTTATCTCAGTTGCATCCACTTCAAGTAAATTTAGTGTCTCTAAGGGACATACATTTAGCGAAGACCCATTATCTATTAGAACTCGAGCAACCACTTTCCCTGCACATTTAACCACTATGAAAAGGGGCTTTGTATGCTGGTCTCCTTCTTCACCTAACTCATCTAGCAAGAAGAAAATCTGATCCACCGCAAATATCGAATTCACCACTGATGCGAACCGTAACCAAGAACAGACAAAGCCAATTGCTGAATGGGTCTAAGCTTATAAAAAGCTTGAAAAGAGTCAATGGGGAAAGGTACAAAAGGGTGAAAATAGTAAGCAAAAACCACGAACAGCTTTAGAGGATATGACGCACTAATGGAACTTTTGTGGACTTACGGCACAATTTGATGTGATGTACGAATTGGTCCAATGAGGTTACTCGCTACTTAACCTTGCTTAAGGGAAAGGATAAGAGTGGTGCTAAGAGTAAACGATAGTGTTTACGCAAGGAAGAAGGTACTCAAAAGTGTATTAAAGATTATCTGTTCTCTTATATCTATAAGTACAGGGGTATTTATACCCACAAACTATGGTAACTTGCCCAAAGGGGAAAAGAAAAAAAGGACATTTCTTAAAGAAGCAACATTACATGATTTAAAAAGGTAAAAATGAATATATAAGGAAAACAATCACCAGTGCTACAGATTTTACACACGATATAGTACACGTAGCGATGCTGCATTAGCGAGATTGTTAGTAGATTTAGATAAAAAGTATTGATGCATAGGATTTTCTGAGCAGGAACGGCCTAGTAAGTTCGATCGTTCTCTCTTAGCTTCCAATAAGGAAGAGGTCGAGTAATTGGTCAACTCGATAACAGGGAGTAATCATTAACTTAGCATACCACACAATAATGGGTAATCATATGGCATGACATTAGAGGTGACTCGGCAAGGAGATACTCGGCCTTAGCAGGGGTTGGTTGGAACATAAGAATTCGTTGTGCTAGCCCCTCTAGTTCTCTAGTTCGGCTGCGAGTTAAGGGCCCCATAGCTTGATTCCCATCATTCCCTTTGGGTTATTTTGGATTTGGGATCAAATCCGGATGGCGTTCGCTTAATTCTCCATCAGGGTGATATGGACTAAGGTCGGCGATGTTGAAGGCGTCAGAAACCCCATAGTCCTCAGGTAGTTCTAACTTGTAGACGTTGTTGTTAATTTTTTAGAGGATTTTGAAAGGTCCTTCCGCTCTTGCAGATAATTTGTTTCTCTTTTGTTTGGAAACCGTTCCTTGCTGAGGTGTAGCCATACTAAGTCTCCCGGCTGAAATTATTTTACTGACTAACCCTTGTTCTTTTCACGCATTCTTTTGGTAGCTTAATCAATATATCGAGTGACCTTATCATAGATGTGTTGAAGGGATTGTGCCCTAACCAAGGCATCAGGGTCCTTTTGTGTGGGTACGGGTACAGGTACATGGTTGAAGGGCAACTCAAGATTGAATCCATAGACCACTTCGAAAGGGGTCTGCTAGTGGTGTCATGTATGGTTCAGTTGTAAGCAAACTCGACCGCTGGCAAGCAGACATCCCAATCGACCAAGTTCTTGTTGACTGCAGCTTGGAGCAATGAACCCAAAGTACTATTAGCCACTTCTGTTTAGCCATCAGTTTGGGGGTGACAGGAGATACTAAAGAGTAATTTGATTCCCAGCCGACGCTATAAGGTTCTCTAGAAATGACTTAAGAACTTCGGGTCTTTGTTAAAGACTACACTCCTCGATACGTCGTATATCAGCACAATCTCTTATAAGAAAAGAAAAGCAATAGTCGAAGCGTCGTTAGTTTTGGTGCAGGGCACAAAGTGTGCCATCTTACTGAACCGATCCACAACGACCATTACAAAATCTTTTCCTCGAGTAATTCTTGACAGTCTAAGAATGAAATCTATACTTAGTTCAGTCCACGGCCTTGTCGGAATAAGTAGGCGCATTGCCTTCCCTTGTTTAACTCAGTACTTAGCCTTTTTGCACATAGCACGGCTTTCGACCACTCAATACACATCTCTTTGCATTTACGGCCAAAAGAATCGGCCATTTAGTAGTTTACAGGTCCTTCTCTCTCTAAAATGTCCGAAGAGTCCTCCGCCGTAAGCTTCCCTAATTAATAATTCCCATAAGGAACAAGTTAGCACGTACAGTTTTACTCTTTAGAACAGATAGCTATCCTGCACATAATACTCGTCCATTGTTCTCCCATCCATACATCTTGAAACTATTGGTCCAAAGTGTGGATTCTCAAAGTATTATTCTTTGATACTAGCAAAACCAAGCAGTCTGGTCTGCAATTCTAATAAGAGCGTATGCCTCCTCGATAGAGCATCTGCAACTACGTTACTCTTTCCTTGCTTGTATTTGATCACAAAATTGAATCCTTTAAGGAATTCAACCCATCTCACCTATCGCTTGGACAACTTGGTCTAACTTTGGAGATGACGCAATGACTCATGGTCAGTATATATGACAAATTCTCTCGAAAGTAGATAGTGTTGCCATACTTGTAGTGCATGGATTAGTGGCAAGAGCTCTTTGTCATACATAGAGTAATTTAGCTGGGGTCCTCGGAGCTTCTCACTGTGGAAGGTAATTGATTGGCCTTCTTGCATCAAGACAACGCGTATTCTAATGCCTGACACATCGCTCTCTAACTAAAAAATTCTGTCGAAATTAGGTAGTACTAATACCGAAGTAAAGGTTAATCTCTTCTTAATCTCAGCAAAACTCCTCTCTTCCCTTTCTCCCCATCAGAAGTTGTGTTTTTCTTCATTAATTTAGCTAGTGGCATGGCGAGGGTATTGAATTTCTTAATGAACTTTTGGTAAAACGAAGTTAGTCCATGAAAACTTCTCATGTCGGCACAAGTAGTAGGGGTTAGGCATTCAACAATTGCTCTGATCTTCTCATCATCGACTTGCAAGCCTCTTCCCCTGATTACATAGCCTAAGAATACTATTTCTTCTTGGCAGAAGCAACATTTCTTCAAATTACCGAATAGTCTCTCAGCATGAAGGATATTTAAGACTATTCTGATGTGTTCACAATAACTTGGCTCGTTGGTACTGTAGATCAGGATGCATCAAAGTACACTACGACACACTTTCTGATGAGATGTCTTAACACATGGTTCATAAGTCTTACGAAGGTGCTTGGAGCATTCGATAAGCTGAAGGGCATGACCATCCACTCATATAGTCCATATCGAGTCTTGAACGCAGTGTTCCACTCGTCTCCTAGCTTCATTCAATTTGTATTCTAGCCTCGGGATCGGATACTTGTATTTGATTGTGATTTTGTTCACGGCTTAACTGTCAACACATATCCGCCAGGTTCCATCATTCTTTGGCACTAAAAGTGTAGGTACAGCACAAGGGCTTAGACTCTCTCTCACGTATCTTCTTTCCAGCAACTCATTGACTTGACGTTAAAGCTCAAAAGCCTGCTTAGGATTCATGTGATAAGCTGGCTTATTCGACAGTACAACGTCGAGTACTCAGTCAATGCAATGCTCTATGCTTTGGGTCGGGGACAACCCTTTTGGCAATTATTTTAGGAATAGGTCAGCATATTCATCCAACAATTCCTTCACCTCTTGGGGTAAATCATTTTGCTCCTTCATTCCTAGTAGTTGCCTGACCAATAGGAGGGTTGGCTCATTGGCGTTAATGGCCTTTCGAAGCTTGGCTCTACTCATCACTAAAGCCTTCTCAATCCATGACCAAGTTTTTTCTGTAACTTGTGAACTTCTCTCGGCTGCATTGGATTTAACGTGATCTTCCGATCATACTTCTCGAGCATGTAAGTATTCCTGTAACCGTCATAGATGACTCTTCTATCAAACAGTTACGGTCTTCTTAACAACACGTGGGATGCGCACATGGGTAGTACGTCACAAAAAATTTGGTCAAAGTAATTGCCGATAGTGATTGGTAATAGTATTTGCCGAGTGACGTATAAGGCTCCATTCTTACTTAACCAGTGCAACTTGTACAGCTTCGAGTGTGCAACAATCGGCAACCTTAGTTTTAAGACGAGGTCTGTTGATGCCACATTAGTGCAGCTCCTATTGTCCACGATGAGGGCGCGTCTTCCTCGATCAACTCTTTCTCAGCAGGAACCTCCTCCTCCCTGGGTTTTTTATCTATACTCTCTATGTCTAACTTCGGGGTGTCTCTCTTATGACCATTGTCCTTTGGTTCAAGTACTAAGCAGCCATATGTCCGAACCCCTAGCACTTGAAGTATTTAATCTGGCTAGTCTTCCTGCCAGACCCTTGCTCTTTCTCAGACATTCAAGTCGACACTACATCTTCAGGTAAACTTTTTTGCTCAGCTTTGACATCTATCCTACTTCTTGGCTTGGTACTCAGCAGTGTTCGATTACTTACTTGTCTGGGTTGGCTAGTCGGCACTCTGGTCACTACTTGGCTTCTTTTTTGCTTCTCTACCCGTTGGGTAATCTTAACAGCTTCATCCATCGTGTCAAATTGTTGGAGTTCTGTAATGTCATAGATGTCTCCTCTTAACCCAGTGACAAACCTTGAAACTGTTCGGGTAGGTGATTCCTTCACTTCGCATCTTATTATAAGCATTTGGAATTCTTAAACATATTCATCAACAATTCAACCTACTTGTCTCAACTCCTGAAGCCGTGTGAAAGTATCTTAGAGATATGCTTTTGGCACGAATCTATTTCTGAGCACCCTCTTCAACTCGGGCCAAGTATTAATCTCTCGGCACCCCTCTCTTCTTCTCATGACCTCAAAATTCTTCCATAAAATGGTGGTATATCCAGAAAATTCAACAGCAGCAGTCTTCACTTTCTCGTAATCCTCGTACTGGTGATAGTCAAACATATGCTCTACCTTCTCTTCCTAATCCAAACACTTGTCAACATTCCCAGATCCACTGAAACTCGGAATCTGAAACTTTATATGGTCGGATGCTCTAGGGACTCGTACATGCTCCTCTTTAAAATACTCTTCTTCCTCCTCATCTAGCTTTCTCAAGTTTATTCTTTGCCTTACTCGTTTGCCGACTCCTCTACCTTGAAATAGTCAAGCTGGGTTTTGAACTCTAATGGGTAGAGTAGCTTGTGGAGTATTTTATGCGGCCTCAGTGGGTCGACAAGATAAGGCATAAACAACTCGGGTCAGATCGACTAAGAGGTTAGCTACCTCATCAAGTTTCTCGTCAGTACTTTTGGGAGTTCCCTGAGATTGTTGTCCATAGTGGATAACTTCACTGTCATCACCAGCATTAACATTCATACTTGGATCTGTCATTTTTTCTCACAAATTGAAATTCAACCAAACACTTTAGAGAGTGAACAGCTAACAACACAGCAGTTAAGTGAACACAGTAACTTGCTTTGTTTCACATGCATAAAACAGAGTATAACAGCACTTAGGAAGAACTAACTATAGCTTACATAAAACCTCCACTCTGATACCAAGATAATGCAAACTGTGACTAAAAACAGACAAAGCCGGTCTTTGAATAGGTCCGAGCTTGCATAAAACTCAAAAAGAGTCAATGTGGAAAGGGATGAAAGGGTGAAAACAGTAAGCAAAACTTACGAACAGCTTTAGAGGATATGACATACCAATGGAACTTTCGAGGACTCATAGCATAATTTGATGTTACGCACGAATTGGTCCAATGAGGTCACTCGCCACCTAACCTTACTTAAGGGAAAGGATAAGAGTTATGTTAAGAGTAAACAACAGTATTTAAGCAGGGAAGAAGGTACTCAATAGTATATTGAAGATTATCTGATCTCTTACAACTACAAGTATAGGGGTATTTATACCCACAAACTAGAGCAACTTGCTTAAAGGGGAAAAGACAAAAAGGACATTTCCTAACGAAGCAACGTTACATGATATAAAAGACTAAAAATGAATATACAAGGAAAACAATCGTTGGTGTTACAGATTCTATACATGATATAGTACACATGGCGATGCTGCATTAGCAAGGTTGTCAGTAGATGTGGACAAAAAGTACAAATGCATGGGTTTGTCGAGTAGGGACGGCCTAGTTGCTCCAGTTGTTCTCTCTCGGCTTCTCGGCAAGGAAGAGGCTGAGTAATTGGTCGACTTGACAATAGGGAGTAATCATTAACTCGGCATACCACACAATAATGGGCGGTCATATGGCACGACATTATAGGTGACTAGGCAAGGAAGTACTCATCGTGCTAGCCCCTCTAGTCCTCAAGCTTGGCTGTGGGTCAGGGGCCCCGTAGCTTGATTATCATCAACCACCAATCCCAATTTCTTGGTGGAAATCCCTTCAGGTACTTTGACATATTTTAGAATTTTGATTAATGCTTCTCAATGAGTATCCAATGACAACAGCAAGCCCATTAAAAAGATCTGGGTTGGTACTTTGGTTAACTAATCCATTATCTTATATTCACTGGCCTTTATTATTTTCTTGACAACATTTTGATCTTTATCATCCATATCTTCAAAGATCTTTCGAGAAGCCTCTTCCACAGTAGACTTTCTTTTGGCTTCCTCGTTCTGGTCATATACTCTCCCCGAGCGTGTAAGCCCACTGACCATAGGTGATGAGACCAGGTTGTCTGATTTACTGATTGGTAATTTAGATGTGCTGATTTATAATTCTTTAAGGCTATTGGGACATTAAAAGTAATCTTCTTAGGCTTACCCAATTCTTCAACCTTCTTAGTCTTCCCACAATACTCAAAAACCAACGGCCTGGGCCCCTTTCCAATCATTCTAACCATGTTAGCCATATTCTTAGCTTCTGCAATAAGTTTGTCTTCTTCCTCAAATTATGGACCCCATTTAGTGGGTGGTTTGTCAGCATATACGACGAGTGAATTGGCGTAATCTACCAAATACTCAAACTTCCCTAACGGTTCTCCTAGGGTATCAACCGTCGGATCTTCGGCTTCATATCTTTTTCTAAGCTCCTTTTGAGTATTTCTCTTTCACGGTTTTGGAATCTTCATAGCCATGATATCAGCTTTCTTGATCTTCCCATCCTTCGATAATTAATATATTGCTGGTCTAGTCGAGTTCTATCTCTGAGATTCATATTCTGCAAGTATTCGGCTTGCCTCAAATTCCAAGCTATCTCCTCAATGGTGATGGGGAGGCTGTCTAGATCGATCTTCGGTTAAGAAACTTTAGCTATGATCATATTGATTAAATTTCCATGATTTAGCAGAGGGTTGTTACCCACATTGGGAGTATGAGTCCGAATGAAATCTAATTGAACCAATTTTGCATCAATAAGATCCTAGATCTTATGTTTGAGTCTCCATCATTAGTTAGTGGAATGCCCTACTTGCCCCAAGTGATAATCACAACGAAGTTCCGAGTTGTAATCTCTCTGTCTTTGTCTTTCTCTTGGTATTTCAAATGTTAAAAGAATCTCCTTCCTTAGTTGTGTAAAAACTTGGCTCAAAGGAATGGGAATATGAGTAAACTGTCTTCTTTGCGGGCGATTGTTTTGATTTGGATTTGGCGAGGGATTAAACCCTTTAGTCGTAGCTACTGGGGCTACAGGCCTAATAAGATTGCCAATATTGACCATGCTTATGGTGGCTTCTTTAGCTTTGTTGAAAAATCTCGTAAGAGGTGTCTTTTTCTCAACTACTTCAGGATTAGGAAGCCTTCTAGTAGCAATAGCTTCCTCAATTTAGCACCCTGAAGCCACAATTTTTGCAAAGTTGGAGGTAAGGTATCTGACTAGATGTTGGTAATATGGGCTTCCAAGAGTATTGATGAAAGCAAAGATCAGATCCTTTTCTATCAAGGATAGAGTTACCGTAGTTGCCATGCCCCTCTATCTTTGAGCATATTCCTTAAAGCTTTCATTGGCCTTCTTTCATAAATTATTCAAATCCCACGTGGATGGGGCCACTTCAATGTTGAACTTATACTAGTTCTAGAAAGCCCATGCTAACTTATCCCAAGTATTGATCTCATTCAAATCCAGTTGGCTATACTTAGTTAAGGCGGGCCCAGTTAAGCTGTCTTGAAAAGTCTGGACCATTACCTTGTCATACTTCGTGTATTTCCCTATTTTCCTGATGTACAACCTAGTATGGAGCTTCGGGTAGCTAGTCCCATCATATTTCTTGAATTCTGACACTTTAAATCTTTTCAGGAAGTCATTGTCTTCATATATTAGCAAGTTAAACATTCCCATCTGTTCAAACCCGTCAATCATTTTTAGGGTTTTCATCTTCTCAGTCAACTTATGTATAAACTTTCTTTCCATCTCCTAGTGTTTCTCCTCAATCTCCTTCCTCCATACCTTAGCATTAAGAATTGATTCATTATCTTCCAATTCAGGGGGAGGGGTCGTTTCTACATTTCAATTTGGGTTGACTTGAGATCTTTGTTTGTCGTTAAGAATCCCAATAGCTCGAGTAAGCCTAGATTTGTTTAGCCATCTTATTTATGTTTTCTTCCAGAGTTGCTACTCTCGGGTCAGGTTTAGTTTGACTGATGTTTCCAGTGCCTTGAGTTGACATTCTAGCCTTAGAATGAGTGAATATTAGCCTTCTAGTTGAGTCTGCTTGTTTGGATACAACTTTTGAAATCCTATGCTAAAACCCAAGTTTTATACTTTTTTGTGAATTAAAGATTTTTTTTTTGTAATTTTTGTTGTTTTGTTGTTTGCCTCTTTTTCGTGTTTTTTTTAAGTTTCTTTTTTTTTTTCAATTTTTCTTTTCCCTTTCTTTTTCTTTTTAAACATCAACTAAACAAATAATAACAATAATAATAATGAGTAAGAAACTACGCAATTAATAAAAAATTTATTTGCTAAAGCTACAAATTTATTAATCATAAGATCCAACTTATACAACGAACTAAAAGAAAAGAAATGAAAAACTCCTAACTAATTTTCTTAAAAATTTAAATCCTATATCTACAAGAGCCAACGGATCTGATTAGGACAGGCTTCATCAACTTCCCTCACGAGTCTTTGTACCGTAACATCCCTTTCTCGAATCTTGCTCCTAAAGAATTAATTTTCCTCCAGCAGTCTCTCATTTTCCAGCTTTAACTCTTCAATGATTCTCTTACTTTCTTGGAACTGGGCTTCAACTCTAGCCCGTATGGTATCTCGATAAGCCTGCTCAATGGGTGAAAGACGTATTGGTTTTGGCTCATGTTTAAATACATCCGGAGTTTCATACCGTATCTCTCTAGTCTTCTCTAACTGATCATAAATGAATTGCTTGGTGGCTCGGTATTTTTCGACTTTGCCTCTTAAAGTTCCCACGTTGACTATCTTTTTTACTTCTCTTCGTTCCCATAGCTTTACGAGTTCTGCTAGTTGTTGAATCAGAGTAGTTGTGGGTAGACAAGGATCTTAATAATTTATTGTGACGATGTCCAAGGAGTCTCTGTAGGCTATCTTTTGAAGTGGACTCAGCTATCTGGTGACATCAGCTGGGAAGTGTCCTATACAGCTAGTAATACGATAAGTGGGACTCCTATACAGTTGGAGCACCCTAAGACAGCTTGAGTGTAGTAGCTCCTTTTAGCTGTTCACATAAAGTTTATTGGTTGCATTTTGCTGATAATCGACACCCATCCATTAAACTGAGCTTCATCTGGTACCTTAAGGTGGCGAGCAAAGTTGTTAATCAGATTCATATTTTCAGTCAGGGACTTTCTGAGAAGATTCCCTCCATATCCTTGTGTGGGACTAAGAAACCACACAGTAAGGATTATATGGTCAGTTGTGAAATAATTGTATCCTTACTTCTTTAAGTGGGTGAGTGTCTTGAATTGATTTGCTAGTAACTCCCGTATATAGGATTTAGCGGCTAGGAATTGAGTCACTAGCTCGGCTACCCTATAATGGACTTTATCATATCTAAAGGGAAATAGCACTATTCCAAACATTGCTACAATAAATGCATCGACCCTCTTTTTGGCCTACGATTCATATCTTCCATAGAAGATTTGACGGTATCTTTGATAGGCATTTGGGCTTGAAAACTACTCTACTAATCTTAAGATGTTGAGATATGAATGGCGCCAAGGCTAACTTCTTGACTCATAACAATGTCACGAAAGCTTTCTCGGGATGGACTCTAAGATCAGGGATAACTATGCCTACTTTGAGTGGTGGGGTATGGAGTAGATGGGAGTACTCTTCTATAGTGGGTATCAATACGTGTGGGTCGAAGTTGAAAGCTGCAGATTCTGAATCCTAGTAATGAATAAAAGCCTGAATTAGAGGCCAGTAAAGCTGGACCTGCATAAGGGATATGACTGGCTCAATCTTCTTGTGAATGTGGTCTTGCTTAATAGGTAGAAGCTAGTTCAACCAATCTTTTAGGACGGCCTCGGGGAATGAGTACTTATCTAATTGAACTTCATGGACGGGCTCTGGATTGAAATTACCCTGACTTGCTATATCTATATTATAAAAAAAAAAATACAAACAAAATAAAAGGCAACGATTATTTATAATAAGGCCACTAAATTTAGAATAAAGTTGGATATGATATCAATAATCTCATAGCTTTTCAAAGATTTTCTTAGAAAATTACGCAGCCTTTTACTTATTATGGAATAATAAAAATAACACATATAAAATACAAGGAAATAAAATATTCATAGAGAAATGAGCATAATTGAATACATAAAAATGTAATATGTTACGCATGCATATAATGCAATAGGGGTCGGTAATTAATAAATTATAGGAAGTATGATGAATCCGCGGCCGGGAAATACTCTTATATATAAGCAGGTTTAAAATAGGAGTTTTTAAGAAAAGTGAATTTTGCGAATACTTATATATAAGGGTTACTGGTTTTTTTTCTTTCTTGAATTTCCCCTTTTCTAAAGAATGAGATCGAGCTGACTACGGATTGATTGGGCTTTTCTAATAATTTAAGAATAACTATTCCTTTTTCGAAAAGAATAATGCAAGAAGGTAAGGTCTACAGGTCTTAAGCTCTGTAACTCCAAGGTTTTTCGGGGAGAAGTCTAGTAGGCTACGTCGAAGCTTGAGTGGGCTTGCCTATCAACGTTAGGCGGGGTAAAGACCTTAGTGACCTAAGGGTTACACAATGGTGGCTCGTCCTACGTTTCTAAGGTAGCCCAGGTCCGACCATATCTAAACACATAAATGATTACTGAAAATAAACCCTTCACCAACCCCCCCCCCCCCTAGAAGGCCCATTGGGCCAAGCTTTTTTTTAGGGCCTGCATCACTTAAAAAAAAAAGTAATTAGTACAACTATAATACCAAAAAAAAAATTAATTATAGAAAAGCCCATTAATTAATTTTTTTATATTTTTACATGGCTAGCCCACTAGGGGTCCCTAGTGGAGTCGTCAATTCTATAGAACTTTATTTTGATTTTCTTAATTTAACCTATATTAAGCCTAACCCGCTTAATACAAATTATTTGCTATGAAACTAAGGAAAAGAATTTTTTTTTTTTTTTTAAAAAAAAAGAGTCGCTAATCGGTTCAACTAATAAAAAAAATTAGGATTTTCGGGTAAGAAAACACTAATTTGACCACTAGTCTGCGGATATTCTAAAAAAATTGATTTTTAGAAAATTGAAACCAGAAAATTGGATTTAAGGGCTAACCCATTAAGATTAAGTCACCATGTAAAAATTAAAGAAAAATTGATGGGTTTTATTTTTGTAATTTTTCTAAAAATATTAAAAATATACCTAAATTCATAAAATATAACTAAAAATGATTTTTCTATTTTTTTATTATGAATTTCTAAAAAAAGGAAAAATGTTTTTTTTTTCTATTATATACCCACTAGTTGTAATCAAACCGGCTGTAATTCTTTTTTATAAAATTTTTAGTGGGTAGGTCATTTTTTATCTTAAAACTAAACTATGTTTACATTTATTTCTCAATTTATTATTATTTAAAAAAAACATAAGAAATCTAATTTTGCTGAATTAAATAAAAAAAACCCTAACTAATCAAATCCCTTTTTGAAAAACTCAATTTAAGATTTTTTTTATTTTTCAAAACCGCTATATGTCAAAAATATTTTTTTATTTGGAAAAAAATGATTTTTCAAAAAGTTTAATTCAACTAAATTTTACTGGAATGACTAAAAAATTTACAATAAAATAACCAAAAACTAAAAAAAAAACTGCACTTAAACAAAAAATATATATAACTAATAAAATTAATAAATAAAAATTAATAAAAAATTTACCTAACATCGGACTGTTGGGGGTTGGGCGAGCGTGGGTAACAACGTGGGCGAAAGTTTGGGCGAGAGCTTAAGTGATAGCACGGGCGGGCGTTTGGACGAGAGCTTGGGCAACAGCACAGGCAAGCACGTGTGGTAGCACGGTGCTATGGGTGACGAGGGTGTGTTGTAGGCGTTATGGGTGATGGATCTGGTGACACTGAGCAAAATTGTGTGTGTTTGGGTGATCATAGATGGTGTTATAAGCGACAGTAGGCAGTGTTGTAGTTGACGTAGGCTAGAGTTGGGTGAGAGTAGGCAATGTTGTGGGCAACAGTGGTGTTGCAGTAGTTGTGCGGTGGTGTTATGCAGTGGTTATTGCAGTGGTGGTTGTGATGGTGTGTAGTAGTGTTATGATGGTTTGAGTAGTGGTGTGTAATGTTTTAGGTGGTGCTACATGGTGTTTTGGGTAGTGTTTTTTAGAGTGTGATTAAAAAAAAAAACTCCCTTAACTTCCTCGTCGACGTGCTGTTTATAAACTCAAAATCAAATCTTTTGTATCAAAGATACAGAATATGGGATTTCGATTCTTCGAAGATTCACCCTAACTTCTAGAAACCTTCGTTAGTTCGGGCTTTTCTTTTCAGGCCCAATCTGATTCAATTAAATATAGCCCGATAATTTAATAAATCCTAATTTGAGCCCCTAAATTAGATGAATTTTATTCTATATTAGTCTAGCCCAAAATTAATTAATTAAGTCCATTTCGTCACCTGATCCAACAATTCAACTCAATTCAACTTGACATGACTTGACTCGTGACTTAACTTTCTACAACCTAACTTGATTTTTTTTTTCATTTTTTTCTTTTAATTTTTTATTTATTTATTTATTTATTTTTCTATTTTTGTGTTTATTTATTAATCTAGCTCGATTAACAAAATTGGCAAAAATAAGGTGTTTATAACTTTTAATTCTTGAGTATCTTTATCTAAGGTCATTTTGAGTCCATGATACATGCTTCATAGTTAGTGATATTATTGGTGTATTGCAGAACAAGCATTACAACTATAAGATACTGGGTACCTTTAAGGGATATCAATATTGCCCCGATTCCACACCCAGACACATTAGCTGCCCCAACGAAGAACATTTTCCATTTTGGTGGTTCGTCATCTTTTCCCTTATTAGAACTTTCTTCAGTTGCTAAGATATCTTCATCGGGCAAATTGACTTATACCTCTTGGGGGGGAGGGGGGGGGTGTATTATCAAAGAGATTCTCTACTAACTAATTTGCTAGAGTTTGGCCCTTGATTGAATTTCGGTTTACATATGTAATGTCGAACTTTGATAGTAACATTTGTTACTTTGAGATTTTGCTAATTAAGGTTGGTTTGTCTGTCAAGTATTTCAGGGGATCGTATTGAGTCAGCAATTTAACTTGATAATAGAGCGTGTATTGTCTGAGCTGATACATTACGTAGATCAAAGCATAGTAGGTTCTTTCAATTTCTAAATATTTTTGTTCCCCTTCAGTAAATTTCTTACTCAAGTAATATATAGCCTGTTCTTTTCCTTTCTCATCCTTTTAGCTGAGCGTACACCTTATGGATTCTAGTAATATTTTCAGGTATATAAATAAAGGCTTCCTAGGTTTAGGAGCTACCAAAATAGAGGGTTCATGAGGTACTCTTTGATCATTATGAAGGCTTGCTTGCAATTTTCATCTTAGTTTATCTTAGAGTTCTTTTTCAACAACTTAAACAAGGGATGGCATTTATTTATGAGTTGAGATATGAACTGGGCTATATAGTTTAAACAACCCAACAAGTCTTTGATTTCTTTGAGTGTATATGGAGAAGGCAAGTCGACTATTACTTTGACTTTATCAAGGTCTACTTTAATGCCCCTTTAGTTGATTGTGAACCCAATAATTTCCCTAAAGTTACTCTGAAGGTACATTTCTCTAGGTTCGGCTTTAATTGAAATTTCCTTAACCTATCAAGCAATCTCCTTAAGTTATTCACACGATTTTCTCCTTCCTTAGACTTTGCAATTATATCATTGACATATGCTTCGACTTCTTTATGCATCATGTCATAAAAGATTGCAACAATAGCTTTTTGGTAAGTTACCTCAACGTTTTTAAGTCTAAAAAGTATTACTTTATAGCAAAATGTGCCCCAAGTTGTGATGAATGTTGTCTTGGCTTTATCTTCTTTGGACATTCAGATTTAGAGAATCCATCCATGAAGGAGAATAGATGGTTCCCAGTTGTATTATCCACTAAGACGTTAATATGAGGTAAGGGAAAATTATCTTTAGGGATTGCTTAGTTGAGGTCTTAAAGTCCACGCACATTCAAACTTTTCCATTCTTCTTCATCACTGGCACAATGTTGGTTACCCACTCAGGATAACCAGATACTTCAATCAAACTAACCTCTAGTAACCTTCTGACTTCTTCTTTAATTTTCAACAAGATATTTAGTCGAAGTCTCCTTAGTTTCCACTTCTTAAGTTCGATATCTTCTCATGTGGGTAAGCAGTGGACCTTGATTAATGGATCTAACATAGGCATAGCTTCATAAGACCATGCAAACACATCTTAGTATTTAGATAATAGTGTAGTCATTTCTGCCTTTTGTTCTTCTTTCAAATTTCCTCTAATCTTCAACATTTTAGGGTTTTCACCAGTCCTAGCATTAACTGTCTCGGTTATCTCGTCAATGGAAATTTTACTCATTTCATGTTTTTGCCAGCTTTTTTGCACATTACTATGGTCATTGACATCATTCCTAATGACTAACACAGTAGGGTCGAAAGTGATATCAATATTTTCATCACCTATTTGCGCGAGGTATCCCTAGCTTTTATTTAAAGCATTGGATCTGGGCCATAAGTATGTAAAGAAAAAGAGTGTAGTAAGGAAGGAGTAAAGAGAACGAAGATTGATTTTTATTAGGTTAGAAGAAATTCTTTCAAGTACAATATTATAGAACGAAGGTAATTATTACAAAACCCAATGAAATACTAAATCGTAATTCATCCTTTACCCTAGAAAAGACTTATCGCTATTCATAGGGACAAAGAACCAGTTATTCAAGTGCTGAAGTTTGTGGGATAGGACTATTATCTTATTCTTGCTAGAGGTGTCCTCTTTGGTAGGCTCTGAAGTCAAAACATTAGCTTGGATGAAAGTTTTTGACAGCAATGGAAAGGACATTAAGGTGTGATACAATCTGTCATCTCTTTTGCCCCTTGCTTACATATTTTGTAGTTTGTCCATTAGAGTTGGGATGTAACCAAGCCCATAGGTACCAACCTGGCCTTCTTTAAATTTCGGCCTCTCATCCTTCTTCTAATCAGTAATCATACACACTTCTTTAAACATTTGGAGCCTAAAGTCCTCTTGCTCCTCAATGCTGATGTAGGTTATGGCCGTTTCTTTATAGATTTCGTAATCCTGGTAATCCAAAATTGTTATGACTTGACCATTTGAGATGAACTTAACCTTTTGATGCAAGCTTGAAGATATGATCTCTATTGAATGTATCCAAGGTCTTCCCAATAACAAGTTGAAGGTCCTTGGGATATCTAGGAATTGGAATTAGATGTTGAAAGTCTATAGGCTAATATCAACCGGTAAGTTGATCTCCCCTATAATTTCCCTTTTGGATCTGTCAAAAGCCCTAACTATTGTTAAACTTGGCTTGATTGTAGTCATATTAATGCCTAAAAGATCTAAGGTGGCTAGAGGACAGACATTTAATGATGATTCGTTGTCGATGAGGACTATTACTGTGATAATGTTGTTTACCCTCATTATTATGAATAAAGGCTTAGTGTTTTGATTACCTTATTTGTCTAGTTCCTCAGCGGAGAAAGAAATCTAATCCATGGTGAGGATAAAGTCGGTGATAGATCCCATTCTTTCGGCTAGTATCTCGCGAGGGACTTTGACTTCCCTCAGAGTTATAGGTAAAGCTTTCCAATGTGGTTCTAACATCATTAACAGACTTATAAGAGATATTTGTACTGAACTCTTAGCGAACTAATCCATTATCTTATACTCACTAAACTCGATTATTTTGGTGAAGGCAGACAATCCTTCTTTATATTCAGCTGGTTCAGCTTTCTTTTTCAAGTCTTCTTTTGGGTCATAAATTTTACTAGAGTGGGTAATTCCCGCCATGAGTGAACTCGATTGCCCTTAATTTACTGCTTGAGAGTTGAGAGGAGCAATTTTATAAATTTAGGGGGATAAAGACACATGTAAGGTGTACCGTTTGGTCTTTAGAATTTGCTTCTCCTCTTGTTTGTAGAACTTATAGAACTTGGGCTCTCAGTTGGAACTGATCATGTTGATGGTGGGATTTGAGTTATCAAATATCATGTTGATGATGGGCCAATGGTGAGGTAAGGGGTTGTTGTGAACTTTTGGAATTTGAGCCACTATGAAGTTTAATTGGATTGTGCCTTTGTTGATTAAATCTTGAATCTTATTTTTTAATCTCCAGCACGAGTCTGTTAAATGGCCCACTTGCCTTAGATGATATTGACACTTTACATTAAGATTAAAAACTCTTGGCCTATACCTTTCATTTGGAGGCTTAGAATGGAGTGGATTATCTTTTCTTAGTTTTTTAATTATTTAACTGAGAGGAACATGTATTTGGGTGAACTACCTTAGGGCCCTGTTAACTTGTGGTTGGCTTCTAAACTGTTGTTGAGCTGGCAGAGGATTTGCCTTGAAAGAGACCCGAGCATTAGGTTTGGTATTTGAATTGACCATGTCGATAGTAGCTTCCTTAGGCTTACTGGTGGTAGGTTTAGTAGAAGGTGGTCTTTTGTCTAATGGTTCCTATAATTTGCTAAAGGAGACAGCACTTTCAATTCGATACCCTACAGCTACTACCTCTACAAAACTAAAGTAGGCCTGCCGAATCAGGTAAGAGAAGTAAGGTCTCTCAAGTGTGTTAATGAAAGTCGAAGTTAGCTCTTTTTCGGTCATGGGGGTGGCTACCCTTCATTGTACCTCTTCCTTAAGGCAACCAAGTCCATCATGGTTGGTGCTATTTCAACATTGAACTTATATTTCTCATAAAACACTCTAGCTAGCTTCTCCCATCTGTTTACCTGATTCAAATCTAAATGGGCGTATTAAGTCAAAGTAGGGCCTGTTGGTTGTCCTAAAAAGTCTATACCACGAGCTGGTCCTATTGTACAGATTTGTCAATCTTTTGTACGTACAATCTAGTATGTAGTTTAAGGCATCCAGTCCCATTATACTTCTCAAAGTTAAGTACTTTAAATTTTTCCGGAAAGCTTCCATAGTCATAAGTAGAGAAGTTTGTTATACCAGCCTATTCGAAACCATCATACCCTTCGCGCATTTTCATCTTCTTAATGATCTGTTGGGTCAACCACCTCTCTAGCTCTTTCAATCTGTCCTGATCAACATTAAACTTTGGGTTGATTGGGAATGAGTAATTTTTTGGCTTGAAATTTGGGATGACCTTTGGATAGACCCCTTTTGTCTCAAAAGATTCATAGGTTTCGTTGACTTTAGGATAAGCTTCTTCTGCTTCGAAAGGTAAGGCTTTGGCATTCTTTCCATAGCGAACTTTGGAGCTTTCTTCATTTGATGGTACTATGGACTTAAGTAAGGTGATGCTGTCAGCAAGGAAGCTCAGTTGATTTACAAATTTTCCTACTATTCATTTAAAAGAGCGGAATCTCAGCTCAATAGGATCAATGACTTCTAAGTTGACCCCATTATTGTTGTTCTTGGTCTTGACGTTATCGTTCCCTTGGCTAGACAATCTAGTCTATAAGGGGGTTCTAATAGGACTTCTCTCAAAGGTTTGACGCTTAAGAGCTATCTTGACGATCTAGTTTAAGATCACTTCTTAACAAGTTAGCACATAAATATTTTTAAATGAGATAAATTAAAAACAAAGAAATGTACAGAGATGAGAAGATGTATGGCATACGGATGCAGAGCAATAGAACCGACAAATAACTAGTAAGATGGCAATTTATATTATTTTGCAACTTTCAGAGTTCCTTTTTACATTTTTTTTAAAAAATAAAAATACATTGTTTCATAAGAAAAAAAGTACTCCTAATTCTAGACATTTTTCTTACGCTCGGCTAGTGTTTCCTTTTTCTACTTATTGGGTCCTGCTAGCACTTCCTTCCTCTTTTTTAGGCTGGGTTCTCCTGTTTCTTCAAATTCTTTAAGCCTTTTCTGGGACATCCTCAATTGATATACTAAGGACCAAGAACACTATCTTGATTCTCGAAAGAGATCCTCCTACATGTCCCTCTCTTCATAGATCACCTCTCCCTTGCCTTATGGAGCTGATCATATAGATATTCTTCGGTGACCTTATGCTTGTCCACTTCTCTTAACTACTCTCCCAAATTGATATTAGGGTTGACAACCCTCGTTTCCCATAATTACTTAATTACTCAGAGTTTGGACATCTTTTGTAGCAATGGAATCTAAAGTTCCCCATAAGCCAAAGTTATGTTATCTAGTATAGGCTTGTAGACTATATCTTGAATTCCCTTAAATTGTTTAATCATATTGTTAGGGTAATAGCCTGTGCACAATTTCATCCTGATTAGGGGTATTGCTTGATAATTTTTGCAGACTAAGATTACCCTCTTGAAGTTGCTCCATCTTGCTGTCCATAAGATATCAATGACTTGGAAATTTTGCAATAATTCTACCCAGCAATAAGTGGATTTTTCTTCTAAAAGATGGACCTTGTCGACAAAAGAATCGATCAAATCAATAGTATAGGCGAATTCTCCTTGAATTAGATCAAGCTTATAACACTTCATGTGGCTTACAAACCAGACCATGCTAGTTTTTAGTGTGCCATTGTTTTTTTTCTTTCAAAATATTGAGACTTTTGATTTGTTCTGTGAAGAGAGCTGGGATATATGATTTTCTTTCAAGAAACTAGCTTATTAATTCAACAACCTTAAAATGGATGAGGAGCTTTCCATTGGGAAATAGGAGAGTCCTGAATGCAACCATGATAAAAGCCTTCATTTTGTTCTATTCCCAATCTTTAGGATTGCCATAAAAGATGCCTTGCTTGTTAGATTTAGGCTCACGGTGAACCGAGCTTTCAAGTCTTCTACTTTGATGCAGTTTCAATTACAGCTTTTCAAGACCTTGTTTACTTCAGCTTTTCTGATCTAGAAGAGTTTTGAAAACGCATTTACTAGGTCAACTTCCAAATTCGAAGTGTATATATCTTCTAAGGAAGGGGCTTGAAGTAGTTAGGTATACTCTTTTAGTATTGGACTAATCAGTTGAGGCCCAACTCGAAAAGCCACTTCCTTGAGTTCCCATAAGTTAGTTATGGCCTTAATTATATTGATCTCAAATTTTACCTTAGGAAGTGATAGAACTGACCTAATCTTGCTGATGATAGTCTCCTGTTCTTTTGGATTGAAGCGTCGAAGCCATTGGTTTAGGATTGGCTAGGGATTCATGGGCTTGTCAACGTACTTTTCTCTTAAAAGAACGAAGTTAGATGAACAGGCCATTTCTTAAGCTGAATTACAAGGAAAAATATGTTATAAGATTGAAAGCCTATTATTTATAGTAAACAAGACTTATTTATAGCAATTCTATGTTTACAACATGTTAAAATTACAAGGGAAATCAAAGAAACTCCAAGCTAATATATCTTTTCATCTACATCTTCCTTGATTATTTTCCAATTCCGAATGTTGTGAATACGTAAAGGGTGGGTTCTAAATATCTTTAAGCTTGCGCGACCTTACATGTCAAAAAATAACACTTTCGCTGGTCATATCAAGCTTAAGTAAGGATGGCTTAATCAACCTCGAGCAGTGGTTACACTACAGTGCCTGGAGCCTGCACAATGATCCCCATGTCTTAAGGTCCTAATACGGTCCGAGTTTGACTGTTTCTATCACACATTCATAGTAGATAAAGTAAATCCCCTCTAAATAATTTAATAAACAAAACTAAACCTGCAGAAATGTTAGTACAGTTATGGTACAAATAATAATGAATGAGTAAATAAATTGCACCTAGTAAGGTGATTTTTAGAGATTAATTTTAATTTTGGAAAGCTGGATTGCTAACCCTCTTGACGTCCCTAGTGAAGTCATCAAGCTGTTAAGCTTGGTTTTTCTCCTAGTTTTTATAAATTAGTATTCTTTAAATCAATCAATATTAAACCTTGCCCATTTAACAACGATCATTGACTAAGGTTTAAAGAAAACCAGTTCTTTTTATTTTTTGAAAATATTTTGGAGTTGTCACTAGACTGGAGTCAGGAAAAAGAGTTAAATTATAATCAATTGGGTAGATTAATTATAATTTAGTTACTAGTTTTTTTTATAAAACCAATTTTATAAACAGTTTCAAGAACCAAAAAACCGAAGCTGGGGCTTAGGATTTTTAAACCCTTACAGGTATTAATAAGTTTCTAAATTTAGTCTCAATCCTAAAAATCACCTTTCATTAGTTAACGAATTGAATGATTTAAACTAAAAATGGAAAATAGTTTTTTTTTTCGTTTTTTTATCATTATCCCGTGGTGCCTACATACTTGCTATTCAGGATCAAATATACGTAGTTATTTTTATGAAAATTTCAAGTGGGTGAGTTGATTTTAAACTTGAAAGGAAAACCGAGTATTTGTTTTAACTGGGGTTCGGATTCTATTGAGAAAACTCCAAACGGCCTTAAATTGGGGTTTATTTTTTGAAAGTTTTAAAAAAATTTCTAATTTTGAAAGGGTCCATTTATTTTTAACATTTTGAAAACTAATTTTTCTAAGTGATTAAATAATTTTGTTATTTGTTTACTTTTTTGAATTATTTTCTATTTTATTATTATTATTCTAGTTATTTATTACTGTTTTGATTAAAACCTAAACTTTTCTTTCCTTTTTTTTATTTTTCTTTTTCTTTTTGGTTTGTCTCCCTTCTCTCTTTTTTTATTTATTTATATAAATAAATAACTAAAATAATAACAATAAAAAAATGAAAATAAAAGCAAAAATCCCTTAAAATCCTTTGTTTTGTCAATACTTTTTTTTTTGTGAATTATTCAATTTTCTACTTATTCTAATTTTTTGCATTTTCTAACTTTTTGTAATTTTTCTAAGTTTCTTTTTTTTTCCCCCAAATTAAAATCCTTTACCCTATCCTAAATATTCTAAAAAATGGGGTGTCTACATAAGGTTTCTGAGGTACGATAGTAATTTGGTGGAAATGGAATTAGTGATATTATTAGTGTGGTCATAAAGATGCCAGTAGTTATGGCATTGCATTGGAGCTAGTGGTTTTGGTGGTCTGTTAAGGTTTTTTCACAATGACAATTGTGAAGTGTGATGGTTATTAATGCACCTAAGAGCTTAGTTAATTACTAAATCTTACCAAAGTGTCATAGGGGGGTCATTTTATAGTGAAGAAGATGGAATGGAGAGGTTTAACAAATCGAAAGCCAAGCTAAGGATATGAGTCACTAAAGCTTCCTCATGAACTCACTTTGGCTACTCGATATGACTCATAAGTAGTACAGTAAGGTTACTTATCACTAGTCCTTAGTGCAAGGGACAAGATAAGAGTAGGAAATCTCAAAGCTTAAGCTTGTAAGAAAACTTAGAAAATGAGTATATTTAATGAAGAAGGAAAGATGATATTTGCCATGTATGTTGGTGCCCTTTATATATAAATATTAATTAGGGTAACTTTCCTAAAGAAGAAAATACTGAAAATGCTATGAACATATAAGAAATCAATACATATATAATGTAGAAAAAAAGGGAGTAATAAGGAAAGGATTACTATTGGCTACCATGCCCTAACGATTTTTCAGAACATGATATATTGGGTAAGCATACCTATCAAATTTGTAATAAGCGGATTAAGTCAAAATATCTATCGTACAAGGATTTTGATTACTAATACTCACTAAATTTTTATTATCTAACCTACAAATTTGAGTTTGAGAATTTAAAGAATCTAAATTAATTGTAGCAATTACTAAATTAACAACTAGTCAAGAATTATTCAAAAAATTAGCAAGAAAATAATAAAAGTGTAAACTATTTTAAGATTAAAAAACTATATCTAAATCTTTACTTCCCCTAGACCTAACATATAAATTCCATTAAAGATAATTTATTACTGAATCTTTCTTAACTGAGAGAATTCTCTACTAAAGTTAATCATTTTCTCAAGCCAATTAACCCTAACCCTAAATTCACCTATTAGAATCTCTTTTCAATAACATGACCTAATATTGCATTATTATACAACAAATTCTCTACATTTAATTCAAAATTCCTGAATGATGTTGCAAATTATCTCTGATCTTGCAACAATCCCTATCAACTATGCATAAATTTAATCTTATAAAAAATCTCTCAATTCTCTTATAAGATGTTAAATTCTAGATTACTACCAGCGAAAATAATAACCTAAATCATAAAACATACATAGTTAAACTAAGAAAAAAACAAAAGAATTAAATTAATCAAATAATAATCACGTTACATGAATATATCTAGGTTTCATAAGACTAGATACTAAGGATCTACTCTTTATATATCGTATAATAAGAATCTAAAGTCAAAGTATATAAAGAATTAAAAGTAGGAACAATGAAACCTACAAAAAGGTTGAATCTTGAAGTCTTCTCTTTTCCTCACTCTCTTAAATGTTTTTAGCTTGAAAAGCTTTTAAAAAGTCGTGCTAAAAAGTTCTTTCTTAAAACAAATCTTAATAAGGCTTTATATAGGAAGTGATAAGAAAATTAGATCGGTTGGAAAAGCTATGATCTTATCTTCTAGTCATGTCCTTGACTATGATTCGCATTTTGCTTCTCCTTTTTTTTTTTTTTCAAAATTGGAAATGATAGAATCAAGGATAAAGTCACGTCGTTTGGTCATATACTGAGTTGTGATACTTGAAAATGAGCTCCAAATTTGCTTGTAAACGACATAGTCATGTCATTCAGTTACGTTGATCTTTAAACTTTTATAACTTGCTCATTTCAGCTCCAAATTGAGTAAAACTTCTTTCTATCTTCTCATTTTCTGGTATAGATCATTTCAAAACCTATAAAATAAAATTTTACTCAATTAAGTATAATTATCTAAAAATAAACTTAAATTTTAAGGGAATTCACCTAGCTAGTTGCTTGGATTCAAGCTGTATTGAATGCATCTAAGATGAATTCACCTCGAAAGAATTATCTGTTTAGCTCATCACAATTGACATACCACATCTGTTTGTCACCTTGACTCAGCAATCATTGACCTGATCGTACAAAATTGTCTTTTCTGCTAAAAGGTCACCTATCTATAAGGAGCCACGTGTTTGAGCAATCATATGACAAAATCCTATGTATGGGATACCCATTTTTGTTGTATTTTCAATTATACCCTTTATCATTCCTTGTATAATACTTCTTTTGGATATTCCTTTTAGTCTTTTCTATTTTTGGTAGGATGCCATAATATTTTTAGGTATAAATACCTCATTATAATGTAGCTGCATCATCATCATACTTGAGAATATCAAATATACTTCTTTTCATAGACATTGTTTACAATTTGTTTGCTTATTTTACTTTTATCCTAACTCTTAAGTAAGACTAGATAGCAAGTACCCTCATTGGTTAACTTGTGCATTGATAACTCTGATTTTAAACATATTTCAGAAGGTGATTTTATAGTATTTCCCTTACATTTTTTGTTTTCTTTAAAGAAATTGATACTTAATTGGGTAAAATTTTGCTTTCAAGGTTTGAACGCTTTCTAGGATTGAAAACGAAGAAAAAGAATCAAGTTTCACTCAATTCGAAGTTCAAACGAAGAAGTTATGAAGTTACACAGTCTGGGACATGACTATGTCCCCAAGCTGTGTCCATGCAGGGAAATTTGCCAGGGTCAGAAAGTTACATGACTTAGGGACACGGTCATGTCCCAGGTTATGTGTAGTAAAGAAAACGAAAACCTTATAATACAGTATAAAAAGACATATTAGGTTTTCACAAGACACATGAGACATTGGAGAAGAGAAGAGACTTGAGGAGAAGGAGAAGAAAAAGGCGAAAGCAACACCGACTTCAAGATCGGAGAGATTTTTCATCGATCAAAGGGGTTTTTCATGTTTTATTTTATGTTTTTGATGGAACTCGTTTTTAGTTTCATTATAATAGTTTAGAATTCGTGTATTTAGAATTATGGAACCTTGGGTTTCATGTGACTCTTGAGTTGATTTATAATTCTTAATAAAGTTTCTATCTTTGCTTAATTCGATTATGTTGTTTAATTGTTAATTGATATTTCTAGAATATCAATTTATGATATTTCTAGAATATCAATTTATGATATTATGCATGTTGATTGAAAAATTACATGTGTAATTAGATCTTTACATAATTAGAGAGAATTACATGTATACTTAGAGATAAGATACATGTTTCTTTCGGAAAGTTAATTATTTGTATGGGAATTCATTATACATTAATGCAATTCTAAATTATATTACTAAGTGAAGAAATTCCGATAAATAATTTAGGATTATGGTTAATATGCTTAAAAAAGGTATTAACTTTAATTGTGAATCCTTCCGGTCAAGAATAATAGAAATTGAATTGAATATATTTTAATCGGTCACATGTTAAACACTAGGGGAAATAATTCCTAAATACGTTATTACTTTCTTGAAGTCGTTTTTAGTTTTATCGCTTTCTAAATTGCTTAATCAAGTCTTATAATTAGGTTAGTTTGTTAATTTTAGTATTTTTAATTAATTCAAATCTTCATAATTTTCCGGTTAGATAATAAAGCTAAGGTTAATATTAGTACTCGAAGTATCTGAAGGATCGACTCGGACTCACATTCACTATATTAAAACTGATAGGTGCACTTGCCTGATATCATGCATTGTATGAACTTAAGCCATTAGTCCTCGGAAGTTCCCTAATGCGTCATATCCTTAAAGTTGTTCGAGAGTTTGCTTATTTACTTTTCCTATCTTTCTCATAATTCCCAATTCATTATTCAAGCTTTCTGCAATCTTGGATTTATTCTTATGGTTGGTCTTATCAGTCCTTGGACTAGTTCTTATCAAAAGTCATCTAAAAGGAAAGTATACATCAAAGTAAGATTTGAAAATAATCATAATTAACTCCTAACTAGTGATGTTGTTCTAATCTTAAGTCCTTAAAATCTGAGGTAAATAACCCATAACTTTACTCCACAAAGATTTCATCTATCAACTTTGGCATTGTGTAACTCATTCATCACAAATCAAGTATTCAAATTACATTCAACTCAGTGGAAGTTATCAATTTCCAAATAATTGCAAGTCAATAAAATAATAAAATTGGGTTAAATGTGAAAAAAATTGGTCTTCTAAGTAGCAAAAGTTTTTATATCCCCTTCCTCACACTTAAAATCATACATTGGTCCCCAATGTACGAATTAAGTCATATAAAAAAATATAACAATCAAAACAATTATGAGCAAAAGGATATAAAAACGGGGAAAAGAAAAACTCATACGTAAGCTGCTAATAATATAAGATAATATACTATATGATATAATATACTTGGTATATATAATAATTATGCCCATAAATTAACCCAAAATTATATAATTATATATAATATGTGATAAACTTATAAACATTAATAAGAAATATATCTTAAAAATAAAAGATATGCTAGAAATATGATAATATGTTACTCATTACATGTATTATATATATAGGATATATACATGTATATTAGTAAGTATACTAAATATTAACATAATATATATAAATTACTAATAATTTAAATAAAAATCCATCAAAACTTATCAAAATAGCCAAGATCAATTTGGAATCAGTTGGACAACTCTGGTAGCAATGGATTAGGCTAAGACAAGATGAATAAAACAGAAAATGAACATAAATTAGACACCTCTTACTTGATTAAAACGAGAAAAAAAAAAACTGCAAAAATTCCAGACAGCCAACATCCACTCTTATAAATAGCAAAAGACATCAAAACTTCATTATTTTGGGAAACTAAAATCTAGGAGAGAGATAGAAAATAATCTAGAAAGTAGAAACGTTTTAGAAAAATTAAACCAAAAATAGAGTAAGGATTGGATCAAGTTGGTTCCCTAACCTCCAAGTGATCCGCTGTTGAACCTCGTCGGCCCTTAATAGTCCACCCAATATGCCATTAGTCCGATACACCTCTACTGGCCAACGATGGCAGGAGCTTCGATAAATACACAATCCAATTTTTTGCCCTATTTTTCCTTTATTTTCTAAAAATATTAAAATAATCCAGAAAAATTATGAAAAAATTATTTTTGGGTTATTTCAGATATACTTTCATGTTTTATTTTTATTTTTGTAAAATTATAAATATTTTATGTACTTACTTAAATAAGTTACTATTTATCCGATTTTTGAAATTCAAAATAAATGTTCTAAATGATGTTATTTCTAGCTCAAAATTTTTAAATAGAGTACATATTGCATGTAGTTAATTTCTATGTAGCTTGATTTTTTATTCATGTATTTTTAATATTTATTATATTTTCTTGACCCTAAAAATGGTTAAAAAAATAGGGTAAATTACAAGATAAATTGATTTTTGTAACATTAATGGATGAAATTGATGTCCACTGACTTTTGGTGATTTATAATAATGTTAGGACATATTAAAAGTAATTTTTTATAAAAATGATGATATTTTTTTAATTAAATGCAATTTATAGGTAGAAATGTAATTATTTGTATATGGGCATTAAACTTGATAGCATAAAACCACATTGACTGAATCCTCATATTTTTAGGAGTCTAAAGAAATTTTTGAGGAATTACTCGGTGACTCGAGTTATTTATCGTGAATTTTAATAGTAAAATAACCTAATTTACTAATCAAGACACTTTTTAGTAATAATAGGCTAAAATGTAATAAATATTAAAATAAAACTTATACACATACATGCTAATCAAGTCTAATTATAAGGAATTTATATCATATTTTATGATATTATATAACCTAAGTTAGGGTATACACATGTTAGGGCTAGAAATTACATATATTACCGAGCTATTTTAGTAAATTATGTAAAATATAGCTTATTTATATTATATGAATATAATATGATACGACTTGTTATAGGAATATATAAATATAATAAAAAAATAAGTCATATCTTGAAATAGAGCCCCGTAGTATGTATCATCAAGTTTGTAGGAACCCACTTACACTATTTTTATTAAAATTGGATAATCTTAGGTAATATAACACATATTTTTATAATATTATAAAAATTTACGTATTACGATAACCTTATCATAACTGAAACGTAACTTGATTGATTAAAAGTATATTTCGATACGATCGAAACAATATATTATAAGTAATAATGTAACTATGTATATTATCCATACTTAATAACTTCACATAACTATATGATATAACTATAATAAATATATATTTAAAAAATAATATACCTTAAATATATATGTATATTTATATATATAACTTCGTAATGAAATAAAAGGGTAGATAAAAAATAGTTTAATAAAGTATCTCAACAAATGGTAAAAGCATGATCCCAACTTACTTATCTTGATGCTTACTGCGGAAGACTTATATCGCCGACACTTTGCTCGCTGGAAGATTTTATATATATAAAACCTAAATTTAGTTTTCCATAAGACCTAGATACCAAAGATCTACTCTCTATATATCATAAAATAAGAATCTCAAATCAAAGTAGAGAAAGAATTAGAAGTAAGAATAATGAAATCTACAAAAAGGTTGAATCTTGAAGTGTTCCCTTATCCTTGCTCTTTTGAATGGTCTTAGCTTAAAAAACTCTCAAAAAGTTCTCTCCTAAAACAAACCGTAAGAAGGCTTTATATAAGGAGTAATAAAAATTTTAAGTTGGCTAAAAAAGATGGGAACGGGGACATCATTGTGTCCCTTGGTTGTATCCTTGACTGTGATTTATGTTTTGCTTTCCTCTCTCTTTTCAAAATTGGGAATGACACGATCAAGGACATGGTTGTATCGTTTAGTCGTATAGTAGACTATAATACTTGAAAATGAGCTCCAAATTTGCTTGGAAACAATACAGTCATGTCGTTCGATTGTGTTAATCTTCAAATATTTATAAGTTGCTTATTTTAGCTCTAAATTGAATGAAACTTGTTTTTATCTTCTCGTTTGCTTGCGTAGATCGTTTCAAAAACTATGAATTAAAATTTTACTTAATTAAATATCATCATTTAAAAATAAACTTAAATTTTAAGGAAAAATCATCAAAAAATTACTATGTAAAATATATGCAATTAAGAATTCATTAGAACACTTAGTGCTTGGGTATTGTTGGTTCACCTAGTTGACAACGACAAGAAAGTAAAATAGCAGCTACTGATGCTAGGCCGATAGATATTCTTTGAGCATACGAATTTCGAGTTGGGCATACTAAGGTTGGGTCGAGAGGAAAATTGAACTTTTTAGGTTTCTCAAAGAGGTTGATTTGATTCTTAATGGTGGGTTTCACAACTTGAACAAGGGTGCAATTCAACAAGTGATGAAGGAGACAACCTTGGACTTATGTTAGCTCATCCTTAGACATCTGGCCACTAAGGATTAATGTGACTAGGCCTTCGAGTCCTTGGATTTGACCTTAGGTAATTAGTTGAGAGCTTGGCAATTGTTGCCTAAAGATCGACGGGGTTAGCAAAGAGCATGGTGATGGTGGATAATAGGTTAGTTTGATGATGTTATAGGTTAGATTCGCAACAGTAATGGTGTTACTTGTTGGTGCCATAGTGGTAATGTAGTGGGATGGTGTAATTATAAAGTAAAACATAAAAATCTTTCATCATTTCATATCTCTGTTTCCTTGTGAAATATTTATATCTACTTTATTTAAGTGTAAGAAGGAGAGTTTGGTGTCTTTTTTCTAATTACTTAAAAAGTCTATAAAATAATTAGAAAAACCTATTAAAACATATGTTATTGAAAATGAATCATCTTGAGTACTTTAGGTAAAACCATAAACCTACAAGTTTAGTGGTTAAAATTATCTAAAGTTTCAAAATATCTTATAATATCACCATATGACACTATCTCGTTTTTATAGTCTAGCCTAATAATTTCAAGCGTGAAATGGTAACTTCCCCAAGCTTATTTCTTTTCCGCATCAATTTACAGTATATCTATTACCTCATTTTCATTTCAATTTGAAAACTTCTTTAAGACCTCATAATAAATAATTGATTTTATAGTAGATTTATTTTCCAATGATAATTGTCATTTTTCAAATTTATATTTTATCTATCATAGCTTATACATTAATGTTTGATGTCCAATCATCCACACATTTGATTCATCACATAAGAGTGCTTTTTTATAAAGAAATTATTTTTTCAAACCATAAGTAAAAATGAAGAAACAAATCTCATATGAACATTTACTACAACTACGACCTTCAAATATTTCTAGCAACTATACAAAATAGAAGACAAAAGCCTAAGAAGAAAACTCTAAGGATGACTTCACCCTTTTTTCCAATTCTTAGTAAATTTATCCTTAAGGCACCCTAATCTCCGTTTCTATCTTCACCTTCAAATTCTTAAGCATTTTATCTTGGAATTCGCTTTGATGAATATTTAATTATACAAACCTTTTTTTTTATTAAGTTAAAAACTTTAATGAAATATATTTCATCATATTGACTTGATTTCTTTATTGGTTTTTATTAGCTCCCAAAAAGCTATAGAAACAAAAGCTACTCTTTGCAATCATGGGTTTGATAACTCCATTTAATTTTGATCTAAGATCAGGTGCATGAAATGTTAATGATACTTTTCAAGAAAGTTGTTGTTAAAATGCAAGATGATAGAATGGTAAACACTATAAAAGCATGTCTTGTCACCGTTTTTAAATATTTAAGATTTAAGATAAGGAGAAATAAGGGCAAGGTTTTTTTTTTTTTTTTTGTTAACGGTAAAATGGTTTAGTTACTAAAAAATAGTTAAGGAAATTTCTTGAATAGTTTTCTCTTCATCTTTTTATCCTTTTGATTATTAGGTTTGAGAGTAGATGATTTCATAACATTTCATTTGATAAATCATTGTATGATATTTTTGTGTGGAAAGTATTGTTTATTTATACGTTATAAATAACTTTAATTAAGATAGAGTGAAACATTTTAAAAATGGTGATCTATATTTATCACCTCAACAACAATATCTAATTCATTTGTTTTTTTGAATTATATTATCAAATAATATTACCTTATTTTCTATATTTTATAGTTTGACTTTGTAATATGTAAAGTGGAATAAGCATATAAAAAAAAAAAAACTCTATATTTGTGTTAAAATTCATTTAAGTTTTCTATGATCTAAACAAGCAATTTAAGCCTTTCATGTTGATGCAAAAATTCATTTAGGTCCTATTTATTCTAAAAGAATCATCCAGTTTTTCTATAGTTGGTATTATTCATTTTATGCATTTTATATGTTAATTATTGATTTTCCATTCCTTATATTAGTTACTATATGTTAAATGCCGCACTAAGTATAATTAATCTGGTAATTACGATTCTATTCTTATTTATATAACTTTGCTAAGATGATGGATTTTTTTCCTTATTAGGATAGCTAGAAGAGAGAATAAAACATGATATAAAGCTTGATAATTACCCATAAGTTCAAAAGTTTCAAAGCTTACTCCAAATGTTTGATTAGTTGGAGATAAAAGGGGTAATCTTATCATCTTAATCTTCTTAAAGGTGACGTTAAAGATAAAGGATTTTCCCAAGAATTACCAAAAGAGATCTTTTGCAAAGGGGTTTGAAAATGTTAAAAAAAATTCTATCTTCTTTATCTTCAGTCTAGATATAATTATTTTTTTAGGTATTCTTTTTTATTTTTTATAATGTGTTTTAACATGCTTGGCTCTACAATGAAGCAAATAAACCATACACATTTAACTAGATTATGTGATCAATATTCCATACGTGAGATATATAAATTTGTCACACATAATAAGTGTAGCACTTCCCAATATAATAAAAATTATTACACTTTTATATTTTTTTGCTAAGTAAGTTTGATACGTGATGTATTTCATATGCGGTACATCACATAATTAATGTTTCTTATGTGATAAAACTGGTATATCTTGAAATCCATATTTGAATCCATCGTTATACTCTTCATAGAAACGGTCCGATGTGTTTACGTCAGCACAGAGAAAACGAAAAGAAAAGGAAAACCATGTCTTTTTCTTTCTCTCACCAGAGCTACCAAATCCAACGGTCCACGATTTACTAACACAGTGCACCCACACAAAGGGGATCCCCTTCAAAAAAAATTCTTTTAAACCTCAGAAACAGGAATCTATTCTATTCATTTCAATTTTCAACTCTCTCTCTCTCTCTCTCCGTCTACTTCCCAACTCGTCTTCCCTGTCCTTCTCCACCAACTCAACGAGTGGACTCACTTGTTCACCAAAAATGGCCGTACCAGACAACCTGACTCGGGACCAGTACGTCTACCTGGCAAAGCTCGCCGAACAAGCGGAGCGTTACGAAGAGATGGTCCAGTTCATGCAGAAACTCGTCCTTTCCTCAACTCCTGCCGGTGAACTCACTGTTGAGGAGCGAAACCTTCTCTCCGTCGCCTACAAGAACGTGATCGGATCTCTCCGTGCGGCTTGGCGTATCGTGTCATCCATCGAGCAGAAAGAAGAAGGCCGAAAGAACGAGGAGCATGTGGTTTTGGTTAAAGAGTACAGATCTAAGGTGGAGCATGAGTTATCGGATGTGTGCGCGAGTATATTGAGTCTGCTGGACTCGAATCTGATACCTTCGGCTTCGGCGAGCGAATCGAAGGTTTTTTATTTGAAGATGAAGGGAGATTATCATCGGTACTTGGCGGAGTTTAAGGTGGGCGATGAAAGGAAAACTGCTGCTGAAGATACTATGCTTGCTTATAAAGCTGCTCAGGTATTATTCTTTTCTATTTTAAAATTTAAATTTTGAATTCAATTTGACTTGATTTTAGGTTTTTCCTAAGGGTTTTGTTTTGTTAAAAATGTGTAAAGTTTGAAGCTCTTAGTTAGGGTTTGATGGAAAGGTTTAGTTCAGGCGATGCGGGGTGGTTCATATGTCCGGGGTAACCAGTCGTTGTTACACCATTAAAATTAAACTGGCCTTAAGCGTGCGCGACTTGAAAATATTACATGTTTATGAGCTCACTAGTTGAGTTGATGTGCTTTGAAGAAGCTGTATTGACAAATTGGATTCAATAAAAGGGAATTTTAATTGAATTAAACTTGTTATATTTAGGACATTGCGTTGGCTGATCTGGCTCCGACACATCCAATAAGGCTAGGGCTGGCACTCAATTTCTCTGTGTTTTATTATGAGATCCTCAACCAGTCTGACAAGGCTTGCGGCATGGCTAAGCAGGTGACACTTCTTTCCCCCTCCTCTCCGCTTATATCTCTCTCCTTTACTAAGCATGACGGAGCTATCGTCTTGTATTTATTTTTCTGCTCTGCTTTGACATACCCTTGTTTACGATTGTTGCTGTTTTATCCCAGTTATCTTTGAGCTTAAATATGCATAAATACATCACCCATTTGCTAGGCTAATAAAAAGGGTAAACTTTAGTCTTTGATTTTATGTTTTGGGTCGATATACAAATCCCTCGATCCAAATACTCAGGATCCTCAACTCCAATGGACATGCTATGCTTCGATCCTGAAACGAGCATAAGCTGGCTTCCTTGACTAGAGTTCTTCCTTATTATAATATCTGATTTGGGGATTGTATTGACAAGGTGAGTTGATATTAAGACGTGGACTTTCTGGTAGCACTGTTAGAAACTAAATCATTACCAGAACCAAGAAAAGATTGGCATGTGGTTATGTATTTACCACTTTTATGCAGGTACTACTAGAAAATTAATAGAGTACTACGAGAAATTTTACTGCAAGTTAATACTACTTATGCCAATAATTTCCCCTGATTTTCTGTCTACTGCTGCTGGATTGTGGCATTACACGAGAGGATTTTGTGTACATTATACAGTTTCTCCTGTTTGCTTTTCTTGATAAACTTGCACGATTATCATTTTAAAATTTACTTCACTGTTTAGCTTTGTTTTCATGGTTTCCAATTTATTGTTATTTTGGGTGAGATTGTGATGATAATGATAAATAAATATGCCTTTTTTTTCTTTTTCTTTTTCTTTTCTAAATTCCAATAACTGATGGAGAAGAAGAACCAAATTCAATTGCGAGTCATAAGGTTATATGCCTTGCTTTTCACTGTTACATTCTCCCAAAACTCTCTAAGAATGATGAACAAGTTTTATTTCATTCAATAAAATAAAATTCCACGAAATGTAATTTTTGTAAAAATGATGAATACGCCTTGGTATATTTTTGTCCCTTTTCACTTTGCATATTTACGCTTTTTCACTCCCAAGTTTTTGTGTGTTTTCATCTTTACATATTTCTCTTATTTTCCACAATTCGGGTTTCCGTGTTTTTCCGATTTGCATGCATATGTAATTTTTTAGTTCAATTACATAACTCTATACCTTTTCATTTTGCATACTTTGGGTTCTTTATTTTTTTCCGGGTTCTTCTAGTTACATAACATGAGTTCTCAAGTATTGTCATTTTGCATCCCTGTATTGTTATTTTTCTGTCTACGCAACCTAAAAACATTACTCCACCATTAAGGAAAGATTAATTTTTTTTTTTTTTAAGCTTAAGCATGCAAAGTGTAAAATTAAAAAAAAAAAAAAAAATTGAAAACCTGAGTTATGTACCTCGAAAAGAAAATAATGCGGATGTCAAAAGTGGAAAAGCAAGAAAACCTAGAAACAGTGAAAGGCCAAATTGGCTAAATCTATTTTTTCATTCCTGCTGATGTGTCGTTGAAAGTAACACTGAATTGGCTATAATTTCTATGGAATCCATACGTGGGCTTAGGAGCATCGGAAAACAGCAGAAGTCTAGATTTTACTTTTATTCATCTTCGTTAAGAAAATTCTGGTTACTTGGTTTCGATATTCATTTATTCAACTTTCTCATAAAGTTACTGTTCGGTTCATAACATCATGACAATTGTGTATATCTTCAGCGCCATCTAGCTCTAGTTTGAATATACCATGCACAGTCGTGATGGATGTCATTTATCTAGAGGTCTTAAATTGCGGCTGAGAAGTCATAGACGTACCTAAATTTCTGCTTATTGTAAGTCGCAATTAGGTTTTTGAAATGGACAAAATAAAAAGGGTTTCTATTTTATGATTAGTGTATGACTTCTATGAACCTATACAAATTTTCATTCTCGATGGGGGGCTGCGAGAAACTGAAATTCTAAATTCGCATTGAAAAGGGATCGTCTTTACAGTAATGTTTTGAATTATGACGTGAAAGTTGCAATTTATGATGTCGATCTGTTGTTGTAGCCGCAGAATTTTCCAGTTAATCGGGTGAAATTCTTGTCCAATTCTATTTTGGACGATCACTACATCAGTATATGCCCCACCACCATCCATCCGGCAAGCAAAAGCTTGTCCGGTTCGGTTATGTTTTGGTTTTTGCGATTAGAACAATCCGGTTCGATTATGTTTTGGTTTTTGCAATTAAAACAATCCGGTTCGGTTATGTTTTGGTTTTTGCAATTAAAACAATAGATAAATGGGTCGTATAATCTTTGTAAGTAGGGTCACATGGCTCTACTTATCTTCTGTACTACAGTTGGGTTAATCAGCAAATCTATCTTTTATCTTATTTTTCTTTATTTTTTTCATGGATTTTTACTTGAAATAGCTGCATTTGCTTTTCACTGTTATATCATATGCGTCGGCTGTGTGGTCATAATCACCAAATGCCAAATGGTCAACATATCCGTGCATAAACCATGATTGTTTGGTCTCTTGTCGTGTTTTATGTTTTGTCCATTTGCTGAGGAATGAATAATTGGGATTTAGGCATTCGAGGAAGCCATTGCTGAACTGGACACGTTGGGAGAGGAATCCTACAAGGACAGCACCCTCATCATGCAACTTCTCAGGGACAACCTCACTCTCTGGACTTCCGATGTCCAGGTCAGCTGCCTTAAAAACATGAAACACCACATTCTCTCCCTCTCCATCTGGTTTTAATTTGATAATTTGTGGGCTTGCAGGACCAATTAGATGAGCCATAGAACATACGGTGTTGAACTTCTCCCGGGCGGAGGTGGGCTTTGAATGTCATTTACATGCCGATTAAGAAAGTGTCCCTTGATGACATGTTTCTCATATTTAGAGAATTTACCCTTTTGCTCTTTTCCTTTTCTTTCTTTCTTTCTTTTCTTTTTTTTTTTTTTTTGAAATTATGATATGAGTAAAAAACAAATTATCTAGTGCCTTTGCTTGGAAGCCATTGCCTTTCCATTTGAACGTGTGGCCACTTCTGAGAACGGTAGCTTTTATCTTCTTTCGTCATTAAGCAAGCAAGGATTAAAGAAGAAATCCAACCAAAGAAAACTCGTAAAAGAAACACATATGAGATACAAGCAGCAAACATGAGTTTTTCATACAAGGAGAATATCAGCTTTATCATTTCAAGTGCATTGTAACATTTAAGATAGATAGGAGGGAGCGAGGGAGAGATTTTAAAGGATTTCAGTCTCCGGTGCTCTTCTTGAGCCATTCAAGGTACTGCTGACTTCCGCCAGTTATAGGCAAAGCAATCACCTCTGGCACACTGCAGAATTTGACTCAATTTGAAACATGAGGGAAAAAAAAGAGTGAAAGGAATAATCAAACTACTGCTACGAGTGTGAAGCTTACTCGTATTCATGGTTTGCTTTGACATGCTCTGTGAGTGCTTCCAGCAAGGATTGCCTCGTCTTGATAATAAGCAATTCCTCAGTATCCGATTGGACCTGCAAATTGCATATTATTTTCTCATAATTGATGCTGCCATTGTTAGTATCTATTACGACATGGTAATTACATACTACTATTAGCATCTTCTCACGTCTCATTTTTTCTTTTTTCCCTTTCTTAAAATAGATATAGTTAGTGTATTTCATAAGAAAAATGGGGATAAAAATGATTAAAAAAAACCCCAATATAAGCAATTTGATTTATATTTCATAGATTGCTATTAATTATAAACGAATTAAGATACCTTGCCATCCCAGAAATAGACCGATTCAACACCTGTATAAAATGGACATTACATTAGTCCACACAAAGTAGGCAGTTGAGGATCTAGGGCAAGAAATTCGCCAAATAATAAAAAAGGAGAATCTAAGGCAGCTTGCATTAGATCTCCCAAAGCAACTATAATTAAATAGATAAATTTCACTCTGAAGGAAGACCTAAATGACAAAGGAGCATTTAGATGGTAGACAATGAACAGTATTTGGAGGTGGACCCGGAGCTACTCATCCTCCTCTACATCCATCATTCGAAACCTGGCCTGACATATGAGACTGGTGTGGTTCAAGACAACCGTTGTGTTAGCTTTTAAATGGGTGCACAATGACTCTGAATGCTGCTCCCTGTTCCACATTACTGTGAAAGACAAGCAAAAACCACCTTTATGCCTGCACATCTTTGCAGACAGCCGATGCTCTAGAGTTGAATCTCAATATGTGAGTTGAAGTGGTCATAAAATGGCATCTATTGTCTCTCAGGTAATGTTCACTATACACAATACCATTGCCATCTGCGATTTTGTCCCATTAAGAAGTTATGATTCCAACATTGTGGATAAAAAAGGAATTATATTTTCTCTAGGTTACTAAGCAACTTCAACATTCAACAATCTCTTTATTCCTATAGCATCAACATCAGTACTGCTTTTACCCACAAAACATCGGTACTTTCAAAATATCAATATCAATCGGTCTTGCACAAGCAGCAAGTAACTCTTTCACCTCTAGAATACTAGAAAAATTGCTTCACTTAATAAGGATCATAAATCAGGAACATAGTACTTGCCTGGAACTCGATTTACACATGCTGCAAGTTTTTCTTGGATTATGCTCTCAGCCAGCTTCTTCCCTGCAAGAATTTCATGATGCCAAGAATCGTAATCAAGGTTTTCCTAACAAAAGTTATCATAGCTGATGTAAACTATATACAAACCATTGCTGAAGCATCTCATCTTAATGGAGGTGAGGAACATATTATCATTGCACCATGAACAAAAATATAAGCCACTCAACATGATATAGGAAAAAGTATGCAGGTATAAATAAAGAGAAGAAAAAAATGGAGATAGTGAAGAGCCTGCCTTTTATGGATGGATAAGGGCTTTCACAGAATGCATATGGAAAGGCAATTTTCTTCGTGGTACCATATGAACTACAATGTATGATTTTCACAATTGCTTTGTTGCTTTGCACTTTAAAATACCTACCCGTTCCAATTTGCTTCAACTTTTCAAGTTTCTCTATTTAATATCAGGACTGTAGAAATTGAGTCCTGTTTTCCATTTTTTAGCTAATAACTGAGATGAATAAATACTTAAAGTTTGGTGAATCTACTCCAGGGATCTTTCATTTGACTGAAATGGGGAAGACAAACAAACAATTTGGATTTCACACTTCATTCTCCACTAAGTTCACCTAGAGAAAGTATTATCCACACTGCGATGTTGTTGATCGACATAAATTAAAACCTAACATAATTTTATAAATTTCTAGTGTAGTTTCAATTTAGCTCCACTTTCTCTGAACCAACTATACTTGTAGATCAGGAACAAGGCCTACAAATGTGCCACTGACCACCTACCAATATGGGAAATAATCATTTCATCAACACCTTTCATAGTTGTGCACCATTTGAATATTTACCATAACATAGCCTAATTATGAGTTAGGGGTATGGATATAAGTGTCAATTTTAGTTGTTAAGAGTTTTTAGTTTCTCTCATATGGATCTATATATCTCTTAATCTGGTTCGTTACAGAAATAAAGTCCGAGAAAAACATCAAGTCATCTCAAGTGGCTCTTAGGATATTGTACTTCCTTAAAATTAATGAAACCTTTCTTAGTTTTTAATCTCTTTTTATTCCCCATAGAATACCCAATTCGTTTGTAGTTCCTTGTTACAAAACAGAAGAATTGGTATCAAAATGTCAAACTCCATACACAGCATACACAACTATCTCAAGTCTAAGAACTATAATAAACAAACAATTACGATGAAACTTGCACCATTGACACATGCAAGATGATTCTAGGAATTAGATTATATATGCAAGCAATTACAATGACACTTACACCATTGACACATACAAGATGATTAATTCTTATTCTAATGGAATACATCTCGAGGTTCAGTTCCATTATTAGAAATGAATTTCTAGGGCAATACAAGGAGCATCCTCTCTATTGCTACTAATGCATTCCGCTATCCACAGCGATACAACCATTTGATTCGAAGGCCGCGTCCACATGAATGAACTAGGTAATTCAAATACGGCAAGAACAACACAAAATCGAGTCTTTTCCCCAATAACGCAAGAAATTTCACACTTACTGCAACTAATCTCAAATAATATATATTATAATAAACTTGATAAAACTCTTCTGCTTCCACAATCCTCGCCAATCGCATCTTGTCACATATGATGAGTATTTTATGTGACTATCGATGATCAAATAACACAAGTGCAAATGCAACCCTTGCTTTATTCTTTACAATCATGCATGGTAATGTTGAAAGAGAAGTTTTTTCCTTAGTATCCAAGCCATCAAACAGTGTACTTTTACACAGCTAGGCTCCGGCCCCAGAAAATCGACCCTCGGCTACTCCTGCAATTACTTGGTGTCCCCCTTTTAATTCCTTCTTTAATTCTATTAAGCGGAATTCCACCACCAAAGAAATCGAAGCACAATGCACCAACATTATGAAGCAAGTTTTAATGGCAACAGGGGAATTGAATTATTAATTCTCAGCTAACGTTATACCAATACCAAATGATCTAAAAGCTTTAAGGTTTGAAGGATTAAAGTTTATATTTCGAACATGAATAAAAAACACAAACATCATTACCTGCTTCCTTGTTTGGAACAGTGACATAAACAACGATACTTTCCGCAACATCACCACTGCTCTTCGCTTCCATTCTCACTGAATGCTGCTGTACTGTCCTTTTCTGCGTCTTCGATCTGTCACATATATTTCATAAAATCAATTAAAAAACGATGAGAGAGATAAAACCTCGAAAATATAAAAAATTTCAAAACCCTAGGGGGGCGAGTGAGGAGTGTTTACCTGAAGAAAGGAGCGAGAGGGAGAGACTGAGCGCCACCCGTTTTGAGGAGAGAGGAGGAAGAGGAGAGAGAAGGGAAGAGGTTGGAGATTCCTATACTAACTATACAGAACGCGCCCACTAAGGGCAAACGCCGTCGTATCGTGGTGGAGGACAGGATGGATGACGCTCTGCAGCAAAGAGTTAGTGTCATACTTTTGGAATAAAAAAAAAGGGAGTTTTATAGGGTGTGGTGCGTTCCAAAGAAGTATGTTTAAATTCGTTGCTTGAGGCGTTTAATGAGAGAATAGAGAGAGAGAGAGAGAGAGAGAGAGAGGTGAATTCTAGAAAAGAGTGAGTTGAAACGATTGGTCATGGTTTGCGAGTTTGCCACGTATAAGGTCGAGGCAAAAAAAACTTAAGATTCCACCTAAAGTATTTTTAAAATTTTGCTATTCACTTTTTTCCCCCTTTCTAGAGGATTTAGAAAAATAGTAAATGTTATTCTTAATACTTAAATTTTACTTATTTATATTTTCCACTTAATTATTTAAAGTTTGAAAATGTCAATTTAAAATTTACAAAATTTTTGAGATCATTTTTCATTTTTTAGAATGATGGTTAATTGTAAAGTCCATTTATTAGAAATAACCCTTCAAATTAATTTAAAGTCCAAAGTAGACCTATGGTGTCTATTCAAATTAACTCAATTGATAAAGGTCTTTAAATTTAAATTACTCACACTATCTTAAATGAGGTCTTAGGAACTCATTAAGTCTTGATTTATAACTAGCTAAGCTAAAAAAATAAAATAATTTATTTAAATCAACCCATTAATAATTACTAGTAAACTCTTAATGGTTTCTATTTAGGCCAGTTTTACCAACTCCTACCATAATTATTAATCTTAACTTGATATATTCAGGTGATTTCATTATTAAGAATCTTAATTAACTTGTATATTATAACGTTTTGTTTTTCTTGATAAAGGCGTGTTAAATAAGCACAAATAAAATAATTAATCTGCAACGTTTATGTAGCGTTGGACACACTCCTATAATATAAAATGATTTCAGATAAAACTTTTAGAAACATAGGCCGCGCTTGAACTCTGGTTCTGTGGGCTCACTAAATTTAATTAATAAGAAATAAAATTAAAGTAAATTGGATAAAAGTAAATGGGCTCGTAGGCCCAAAAGTGCAAGTGGTCTCTTGTCTTAGCCCATTAAAATGACATAGAACTCTATTTAACGTAAATCGCAAAATTATCCATTCACCTTATGCAATTCTAAATCCGTCAATATTCACAATGCAATAAGCAAAAGAGTTAGGTGTGAGCAATGAATAATCATTTAGCCACTTGAGTCTAGTGACTATAGCTATATTAGCCTGAACGCGATATAATCAAACTGATGGTTGATGCAATAGAGAATATAAAGCCTATATATGAAGTGGAAATAGTAAGAGTAGCAATTACTATTTATGATCATCAAGAAGTTAGTCTATTAATCTATTTCTCATCAACTAACTTAAACCCAATGATATCATTAAATTTTTAGGTTCACAAATTAATCTATTAATCGATGCATCTATTCATTTCAATTTTAGCTTGAGATTTATGAAAATTATTAGCTTCGCCAATTTTTTATAAACTAAACATGCTATCCTCAATGCATCACAGCTCTAGATGCCTTGTAATCTTATCTTATCATTTGTATGAGCCGGTTTCACTGAGAACCAAAGTTCCAAAAATTATATATATATATATATATATATATATATATACACATATACATATACAATTTAAAACGTCTATATCATAAGCATTCTTACTACCTCAATTTTTACACACGCTCTCTGATTGGAGCACTATTTGTTCATTAACTCTTTTTATTAATTAACGCTTAGTACATGGATTATAATTAGCGAACACAAAAAATCGAATCAAACAATTCTTTAAATTTAATAGATTGTGAAATTCTAATACTATTGTCAATTTTAAATATCTCTAAGTAGAATTTAAAATCAACGGTAACCGGTGTAATTAGATTTAATAATATATGGAAAAATCTCATGCATAATTATAGTTAGTATCATTTGAGGATTCTGTTGGTAGAGTAGATAATAGTCGGACTTTACACGAGTGAGTAATGGGTTTGAAAAAGATAACACAATAAGTAATATTAAGGAGTTATCCGACATGATTACTCTAATGTTTTAATTAGTGTTTGATCGCAGGAAAGTAAGCTTAGAGTACGCAAAAAATGCTAGCATGCAACTATGGAAGCACTTATGGCTATTTATAGAAAAGGTTTGTTGCAGATCTTAGAGCTTGTTTGGCATGTTGGTGTATCTACACGATTTGTATAGTGGGAACATGTAGTTTGATATGTTTTAAAATTGTAGAGACATGATTGTTAATAGGTCTTAGAGAGCTTTATTCGCATGTCCTGCAGTTGTTATGACCTTCTTGTTGTTAGATTGGTCGTTTGAAGGTATTGATTTATTTGGAGATCCTTTAAAGAGATCAGTCACTAAGCAGATTAGGTCGGGCACTAGTAGATCATATTGGACATGAGCTCAATTGGGTTGACCCAAAGTCTAAATAAGTCAACATAAACCTAAGAGACTTATATCTAAAATATCTTATTAACACTTAGGAATGTTGTCGATTACTACTTTTTTTTATTTTATAACTGAAATTTGAAATTGCTAGATTTCATGTATAATTAAATTTTTGTTCATCAAATTTGCTATCGCATTTTTAATTGTTTACAATTATACATTTTTTCTTTTCCAATTTGCATTTACCATATTATCCTCCTAAAGATGACGGAGGTAATTGATTTGGTAATATAGATTTTTTTTTTTTCAAATCATGGGGAAAAACGTTATGCTTTACTAAGGTCTTTATCATGCACTTAGAGCATGATTGTTCTCTAAAGCCATATGGCACTTTTAGTTATTAATGCTCAATTATATCATTTTATTCTTAAGTAATGTTGTTCCAGTGGAAATGCTTAAAACATAGCTTCTTATATAAAGCCACTTATAGTCTAATGGCACGAATACGAATTTTCTAAGTGAGATTGATTAAATTCGAATTTTTTCTCTTCCATTGTAATTATAAGAAAAAAAGGATAAATTATGTTTCGAGTACCTGTATTTTTACTCTTTTTCAACTTAGGTACTCATGTTTTTGTTTTTAATAATTAAGAGATATGTGTTTTATTAAATAGTGAAAAACAAATTTTATTACATCTCTGTTAGTTTGAAACAAACTACTGAAAAAAAAAAAATTCTTTTACTCTTTTATAGTATAATCTGATATGACAATAAATACTTTTATAAACATCTATTCTCTTTAGAGTATGATGAATTTGCAAATAAGAGACATGTAATGTTGTTAATACATATTCTTATCATATTACAATTCCTTTGATATCCTTGACATTGGTTTCATTTCCTCTACGATCTTTTACAATATTTTCCAAACATCTTATCTCCTCTCTTTCCTTATAACAGTGAATAGTGCATATAAGGGCATATCATTGAGATTATAAGGGTGTAAATATTGTGATTGTATTTTAGAAGTCTTAAACTCTAAAAGAAAAGGAAAAAAAAAAAAAAAAAACTTTGATTTCTGGATGAGGGGAGAAAGCTTTAGCTGGTGTAGAGGCCTACTTTTTTGTAAAGTAAATTCTTTTTATGACAGCAAGCCAATAATAGAAGGTAGAATTTAAAATAAATGATCACATGTGACCATTGATTTGTTACCCTGTTATCAATTTTCCGGCTTCACTAATGGCGATAGTGCGAATTTTGCTTGTTGCTCATGGTTATGCATCAACAATGCTCAGTATAGTTGTTTAAATATACTTAGCCTAAAAAGAAAAGATATACATATACAAAAGAAATAAAAGATGAAAAAATAAGAAGAATTGTTTTCAAATAGAATGATCAGTTTTTGAATTATAGGCACTGGAAATGCAAATTTCCGATGGTTGAATGAAAAAGACTTTTTATTTTTTTTAATTTTGTCTAAGTTCACTTTACGCTAATAGAGATGTAATGGAGTTTATTTTCACAATTTAATAAAACATGAGTCCCATAATTGTTAAAAATAAAAATACAGGTACCTAAATTGAAAAAGAGTAAAAAAACATAAGTACCTAAAACGTAACTTACTAAAAAAAAAAAAAGGACAATAATATGTAGTTAAATATAAATCAAAATAACCATTCGCAATAATTATTGACTATCTAATGTAGTATAAATTGACTATGCACTAAGAACCAATGACATGATTACTACATAAGCGCATAATATCTTCTATAAATATCTCAAATTAATTTGCGAAGAAAAATGATCTTTGGATATTATCCCTTTCCATTGGATTACTTAAACAATAAGATTGACTACTCCCATGTTTATAGACTTATCGGTCATTTTTATCCATCCAAAGTGATAAGAGAAGCTGCTAGTGACCTTTCTTCCCCGAAAAATATGGATTCTTTCTTGACTCATTATCACACTTTCTATTCTATAACATGTACATATAAGGTTAAGACTATTTATATATCTTTTTTTTGGCTAACTGTGTTACAATTTGGGATATGAAGGATTCAAATCCTAATTCATCTAAATAACAACAATTTTGACGAGATTATATATATACGTTTAAAAATTTGTGTGAACTTTCACCTATAAAAAGACTGCACCCAATCAAAAGGTCTTTATAGATCAACATGTAAGGATAACCACCTGATTAGAGACCAAACTTCATGTCGTCGCAATGAAGGGTCAATAAAAGATCTCTGCAGGATCCATGCCTGCATTTAAAGTTTTTTTTTTTTTGGTTGAAGGACTAAGGCTCACGATGACATGTACTATGTGTTGAGCGAGCCCACAAGGCAGATAACCAAATGTTTGTGCAAAGGATGGATGGATGGATTCGTTGGCAAGCCATGCCCATTTGTGGAATGGGATCAACTATTATCGATAACATGATCTGACCTTCCTTAGCATTTTACCAACAAGAAAAATAGTTACCGTCATCCAATTCTTGTGTTATTAGCATACATCATTTGCCAAAATGAAATCAAAATAAAACTTTAATATATATACTTACATACCCCATAAAAATATAGATGCGATTGTAATACATATATATATTATATATCTATATTATTAAAACCTTTTCAGATTTAAATAATCGCCGTTTATATTTTTTATAAAATTCTATTAAATATCCTTAATACTATTATACTATTCAATAATATAAAAATAATTATATAAAGTATTATAATAAATTTATAGATCACTTGTTTTTAATCCCACTAACCCATTATCAATATTTTATCTTCCACTCCTTCCTTATTATCTCCTTAATCTTCCCTCTCCTCATTAATTTAGTACCAATATCTTCTTTTCCATTCCTCCATTACTCTTTCCTCATCCTTCCTCTCTTCTACATTTCACTTCAAGTTCGGTTTAATAGTTTTAGTCCATTTTCTTCTCCAGATTTCGTATAACTAATAACTCACTATTATTTATGTATAAGATATAAAGTTTTAATAAATTGTTATAGTTTAATTTAATAATTATTTTAAGTTTTAAATTTTACCATAACATTATTTTTATTTTTTGTACATACATCCCGAATGCATGTCTGCTAATAAATATATATATGTATATATGATTATTTAAACAAGGAGATTACAAGGAAAGAAAAAAAAAAAAGTTCATTATTTGACGATTTCTCGAATTTCTCTTGACTCCTAGGATGAATAGTGATAAGGCCTACTAATGAATAATAAGCACGACACATTGTATTGTACGGTTTCTCTTTGGTCTATTATATACGGGTAATAACAGTCACATTCAAAGGAAAAGGACTGAATGTACTTGTTACTTGTATCATTGGTTTCTAACATAACCGCATCAAAAAGAGCACATAAGAGTTTTACACAACTGCGTATTAGCTGCCGAAACAGGATATGAAGACATACAAATTATTAATGCCATAATTAATAGCCGAAACAGACAACCTTTTTGACAAAGAAAACAAGTGCTGCGGGCAAGAATATGGAATAAAATAAAATAAAATAAAAAAACACAAACAGACAGATCAAATCAATATCATATGCGTTTTGAAGTTTGAGCGCAAGATTAGACATAAATTGGTCAAATTAGAGGCTTAAAATGTAATTGCCAAACGTATGCCAGGTTGGTTTCCATGATATATTTCTTTGATGTATATTTATATTTAGTAAGGTGTAATTAATGTTACACTGGTCAAAATTCGTGTCTTGTCTCCTCCCGTTGAATATTTAAGTAAATGTACTAAATTATATAAAACTGAACGGAAATCATAAATAGTTAGTTTACACCGTAATCGCGATGTATGTTTTTTATTTTTATTTTTTTTTTTATCATGTATTGTATATTGTTTCAATTATCATATATTTAATTGTAGCAATTGATCCCGTGCTCGTGCTAATCACCACGTCGTTGTCTTAAAAATTGCTGGCCCTATTGTTAAGTCATCAACACGAAAGGAGTTCATTTGACTAATCTTAATCAGAAATTCAAGGGTTTTTAATCTCTTACATTTATAATATAATCAAGGTTGTCCAATATTTATTAGCCTAATAGAGACAAGAAAAACTAAAAAATATATGAAACCATGGAACTATGCCTCCACTATATATGCCCTAGCTACTCCTTTCTCTATTACATTTGGTCCCCTCCCCTCCCCTACTATACTATGAAAATTATTATAATAGAGAATCATCTTCCCAAAAAGGGACTTCAAAAAGGCTAATGCAATAATAAAATTGTAAATACATTTGTCTATTTCCTAACCATCCAAGTTTAAATAAGTTATCGCAATTTAATTAGTGGGTATTTAGCTAAAGTGTGCAAAAAGAGACAGCCATCGAGACAAGATAGGTGCCTTTGCCAGCTAAAAACTGGCAATTTAATTATATAATTTGTATATAACAGAATGCTGCGACTCATGAGAGACCATAACGAAGGACAGGCTCAACAAAATGTCACATGGAGGAGCCAAAAGATGGGGACATGTAGCTTGTACGTGGACCCAAATTTCATCCACGTGGGGATGTATATAATTAATAATTTTGTATAATAAAAGGTAGTTATGTAAATTCATATATATATATTTTTATTTTCCTTTCCAGTTATACGTATTACATAGAGAAAAATTATAATTTCCATCCTAATACGTGTCCACCTATATATCTCCATTATATAGATATACATATACATAATATATTTGAATGAAAATTGTAAACATATCTCGAGACTACTAATCGGTATAAATAGATTTTTTGAACTTCTATAACTTTTGAAAAATATATATATAAAACCCTAAACTATTTCTATAGCTCCAAAGGCCATATCTATTTATTGTGTTTTAAGTGATGGTTTTGGGGGTTATATCAATAGTTAATTAGCATTTAATAAGATGGATTTGTAATTATCTTTAAATTTAGTTAAAATTATTGTAGTGTAATAGCATGAGTATTAATTTTTTAATGAAACAGATTAAGTTCGATTTTATTTTTTTAAAAATTATAATATCAGTGTAGTAAAAAAAAAGTCCCAAAATTAAGATAAATATATCTTCTACTCGTTAATTTGCTTGCGTGTATGGATGAACATAGGGCAATACAACCTACTTCAATCATCGTGCGTCTGTTTTCTTTTCCCTTATTCATTGTCTAGTGGAGAGAGTGCGAAAGAGACAAACACAGAAGATACGGCGGATGTTGGGGACGCTTCCGTAGAGGCCAGAGGGCATAACACGGCGTTGAAAGGACTACGTTGCAAAATGCACATGCAAGAGAATGACCAAAGGGCTTGTGTTGCAGGCTCTAGGCATAATTGACACAACAATCTTAAATCCCTTTTTAGTCTTCAAAGGAATAAATAAATAATTAATAATGACTTCTTTATCCTCTCTTTCTTTGTTTCTTTGTTCCTTCATTTTTATCGATGAATAATCTAATTATTTTTTGCTGTTTGTCTAGAGGTATTCATTTATGGTGGGGGTGAATCCCTAAGATAAATCGTATTCCCATTATTTTAACCTATAGCTGTAGATGAGATCTCATGCACTAGTATGGGGAAGTCCATACATTGGTCTCTATTTATTTTTCAGTTATTTATCATTGACTACTAGAAGAGATTTTGATTTCATGAAGGGGGAGCATACTTCCAAGAATTGTTTTTAATATCTACCTACTATATTAAAAGAAACCCCCCTTTTTAACTATTTACAACTAATAATTTAATGTTTTATAATTTTAACCATAAAATTTATTCATATAATAGTTATAAAAAATATTCAAATACATCCTACAAACTTATTAACTACAGCTTATTACTTACAAAATTCGTCCAACTATACAGTTATCGTTTTCTATGATACTTACTTTTATGGTTATTATTATTTTTATTTATCTATTATTTTAATTGTCCAACATTGCTATTATTTAGAAAATTTATTATTGTTTTTATTTAAACAACATTTGCTGTTGCAGTAAGGACCTTTTCATTGAATTTTCTTTTTATATTTTTTATTTTGCCAACATATATTATTGGCATTCTTCTATATTATGTAGTCCAAATGACTTTTTTGTATTTTTTATATACACAATATAGATACTTTGTCCTTTAGTATATAACAAAAAAGAATTATCTAGTTAGAGTTTACAATTTTTTCTATTAGTTATGCAAGTCCCGATTAAGTAACTAAGAGAGGGGGAAAAAAAGTGGGAGGTGAGGGTGATTGAAATGGTTACTATTAAAACTAAAAATTTCAAGACTTTTGCAAATAATAAAAAGCTCTTGATGACTTAACTATGTTGACGTGAAAGTATTAGCAATATAAATAAACAATAAAATGCAAAACACTAAACTAATACATAAGAGAGGGGTGAATTGAGTATTAAGGACAAATTTCAATTTCTTTTCAAATTTAAGCAATGAATGTGATCAATATAACCTATTTCCAACTTTCAAACACAACATATACAAATATACTATAGAGTTCAACTTCCAAGAGAATCACGCATCTTTCAAATCCAAATATTTTAAAGAGTTAATTGATATTTATAATTGTTTTGCAAGATAGGATTTGTTTTTCAATTAACTTAATATAAGCAAATAATAACATATTTAATATCATATTTTTTGTTTTGTTCTCATCAAAATCAAATAATAAACCTTAGATTCAACATAATATATGCTCAAAAATAGAAAGAGATCAGGGCAGGGAATATTAGGCAAATCGAATTATAGTGGTTTGACTTTATGCCTCTGTACTCTTTCAAATCCACCTTTAGGGACCCGATATTTCAAATTGGAGTTGTTTCACTATTCATTTCAATCAAACTAACTAACTCGAGAGATTACAATTAATTCCTCTACTCCGACTTGCTACCATAGCCTTAGCTAAACTCAAATCTACAAAAATATACATAATCTTCTCACTAACACAAGTCCTAACACTAGAAGGATTCAATAAAATGGCAATGGAAATATTACAAATTAATCATTTAAAATTAAGTACGAAAACAAAATTTAAAAAAGAGAAAAATGTAAGTGCAATAAAATCTTCTAATTTTTCATCTGACTTGCCGATATAAGAACTCTTTGAAAATTTTAGTGCAGATCTTTGTATATTCTTGTTGTACACAATTTTGATTACTTCTAACTTATATATTCTCCTTCACAATGGTGATAAATGTTGAAAATAGAAAAATCTTTCAATAATTCTTGATTTGTGGAAATATGGAGAACATATCCTTCTTACTCTTGTTCCACTTTGTGCAAGCTATTTGAATTTTGATTTGTTGAACTTTTAAGCCTTGCCATGATATAATATCCCTTATATTGTGGTCTCTTTTCCAAGAATAATTGCCTTGAAAAGATAATGAATGTTGTCTTGAGTTTGTGCTTTGTTTTTTATGTATAGTAATAAATAATAATAGGCACGATTTTTGAAATTTGAATTTTGTTTGAGTAGCTGTAGAATATCTAGCTTATTCAACTTTGCATCTTTGATTTTTTTAAAGAATTAAAACCATTGAAGATGAAAGAAAGAAGGAAGGAAACTCGCCATTTTTACTTTCTTAAACAAGAATGCATGTAGACTTGTTTTTTCTCTTCATTCTCAGCTAGAAATATATTTGATTGATTTGTTGATGTGATTTCCAAAAGTACGCATACATATTTGGCCGTAAGTTGTATATGGATGGTATGAGTTGTCCTTTGCAAGGATACATCATATCTTCCCACTGTACCTTTCTATAAAAATAAAATCCTACTATTTCTCTACAAAATTTCTTTATTTTCCCTTTATGACATGATGTTATCACATCCAACTTATTAAGATAATTACGCAAGTTGCTCTTTCAATTTTTTTGAATCTTACAGTAACAAACATCTCAAAAATTTTGCTCAAAATAAATTAATAAAATAATTTTCTTAATTTAATCCTCATGGATTTTGTCCAATTTTAATGGAACGCATTGAATGTATTACCCAAATACACCTAACGAGTGGAACTAAGTCTTTAGCTTACTAAAAATCCAACTTAATACTCGTTTTAAGGAAATGTGCAAAAACTCGCTCTGTCCAAATTTTGCCTAGATTCTATTATATTACACCCCGAAGTCACAGAGTCACGATAATTCTGCCATATAAACCAACCTATAATAGGAACTGACCCCACAGTGCATATTATAGATACGATTTATATAAAGCGTCAACAATTTCTTGCTTTAAAGTAAACAGTTTAATTAAGATTTTTAGCTAAAATTTACAGTAAAAGTAAAATCTTAAGTCATATACATATAATTCCATCCACATTATTGTAGGATTCCCAGGATATCCTACATAACACAGTAGTTAACTAATTTACATATCATGTATCAGTTTTTTATCCTAAGAATACTAGTAAGACTATAAATAAGACTTGATCTTTTACCAATGGATCCCCACTCCCTATAGTTTCAAAAGAAATCTAACCTATGGGTAATTGTATCATGGCATCACAAATTAGAAGTCAGGATCTGCAAAAGAATCTATATAGGTATGAGTAACTATAACTCAGTAAGTTGAATTGGAGACTCATGAATATATATAAGAACAATTAAGATTATTAAACAATTATTTTTATGAAATGCAACAGAGAAATGCCATCACACAACGTAGTCCGGTCTGTTGGAAAATTAGAGTAATTTCAATCACTTTAATTTGAGTTGAAAAGTTTTCATGTTATACAACAGCTCATAACCAAATCTAAGTTTGTACAATGGAGATACTGCTCCTCTTAAGACTATCCTTCGAACTAATGCCCTTATCTTCACCGTGACCTTCTCTCCTGTTACTTAATTCAGCTAAAGATGAGAAAAAGACTAATTTGCTATCCAGTGTTATCTTTTTTAGGTGTCGGTGTTTGTGTTTGGTTGAAGAATCCTAATGATCCCTTATAAGGTTGCAATGCATTTTTTTTTTTTTGGTATTTAGGTCGATTAAGATTATATTTGGTTTAGGGTGACCAGACAATTCTATACTACTCTAATCACAATAGTAATCAAACATAACATAGATTTCAATATGAAATCAAATACACAAGCACATGCATAAGACTACTTAAAATCACAATCATACACAAACCTAAGTCTCCAAGTACTCTAAAATACAATGAAGCATTAAACCCAACTTACTTAGAATCTTAAGATACTCAACTACTTGTCGCAGGTTGACAAATGTGTCCTATAATATGAATACTTATACTTAGATGATAAATATTTTAAGTTAGGATTTAACTCTATTCTCCTTATACATATCATTTACCTATGATACATCTTATGTTAGTTCGGGGTTCAGTTTCCGAATCCAATTCTAGTTCAGGTTCTAATTCGATTTTAACTAAGAGTAATCCTAAAATACGTTTTGAATTCTAATGTGAAATTAATCACATTAAACTCAAATATCCTAATATCATACTAGGTCTTAATTCGGTATTCTAACCAATTCGGTATACTTTAATTCTGATTAGTATACCAGATTTACTCTTAATATGAGAAAATTTTACAATTTTTGTATAAATACCTAAAAGTAATTTTTGTAATAGATTTAATATGTATTGATATTATTATTATATTATCCAATTTAATCTATTATTTTATATTTATTAAAATTCCAATTTCACATTTTACTAAATTATTCACATTTACTACATAATTCCTATACTAATTGCAATTAATACTCCAAATACTAGGATTATGTTTCCACATTAGAGAGTAACATCCTTAAACATCTAATTACCTTTTAAATCAGTAATTAATCATTTAATTACTTAATTACTCTAAAATTACTCATTTTTCTCATCATTTTAGGGCTAAAAAATTACTTAAAAATTTCGTAAATTAATTTTACAAAAGTGGCTTCATAGCACTGTCCTATATTACTTAAGTATTCTAGAAAAAGAAAAGAATTGAGCTCTAAACTATACTTGTAAGTCTACTTATTTCTAATTTTAAACATGCTCGATTTTGTCCAATTTCTTAAGAACCTTATATTTACAGACATGATTAAACTTAATCACTATTTTTTCCTAAATCTACATATAATAAAACATCATAATAACAAATTTCATAATTTTCTAAGTAGAATTAATAATTTTAAGAAAATTTGCAAAACTGGATGAGATTTGGGACTCACCTGGTTTTTTAGATTTTAGCCACCAACACGGATTCAGGGTCTATCGGCCAATCTAGGCAGTTGGTTTGGAGTGGGGTAGTGGTGGTGGTTCAGTCTCAGATTGTAAGCCCCAAAGCCAAGCTAAGCAACCGTAGGATTAAACTTAGAACCCAAGGTTTAGGGCGATCGGTTAAAGGATCCGATCAAACCCAAATTATAAACTATTGAGAGGAATATTAGTAAAACTGACCCTGTAAACTTAAATTTAAGAAAATAAGTAATAAAGTAGGAGACTATAAAATTTTCAAATTTTAAGTATAATAAGTATTAATTACCGAAAATGCGAAAAGTATAATGAAATAACTAATAAATTACTACAGATAGATTATATGTATATTATAAATTTTAAAATGACCAAAATAATAATTAGGAATGTTCACGTATACTCCACATGTATTTACGTATAGATAAAAATACGCGTAATTACCTAAATTGACAAAAACTAAACAAATAATTAAAGAAAATTATAAAATAATTATAGAAAAATCAGAAGATGATAAGCTTAATCAAGATCAGGTCGTGGCAAGTTTAGATCAGAAAAAAAAAATCAACCAATAAAATTTGGACAATTTAAAAGCCAAAAATTAAGGAATTTGTGCAAAGTCTTGTCAAATTAATGCACATTAATTACAAAAAAATGTCTATAAATAAGGAAAAAATTTACAGAAGTCATTTGGTCAGTTTAGCATTTGGAAAAAATAGAAGCACCGAAAAAATCGAGAAAAAATCCAGAAAAAAAAAACTGTACAGATTGGGCACGTGAGCTAAACCTACCACTCACCACCACCTGGGACCGAACCACCACCACCACCTGGGACTAGAACCACCACCTGGACCGGCCGACAACCTTGGACCGGGCTTAGACAACCAGAAAGCTTTGGACCGGTTAGTCTCTTAGATGACCCGATTTTGAATAATTTTGTAAAATTAGTTATTTTGCCTAGAAAATCATGAAACTTATTATTCTGAGGTTTTATTATATGTAGATTTAGGGAAAAATATTGATTTAGTTTAATTACATCTGCAATTATAGGGTTCTTAACAAATTGCTCAAAACCGAGCATAATTAGAACCCAAAATAAATAGGCTCAGGAGTGTAGTTTGGAACTCAAATTTTTTCTGTAGGATGCTCATATGATGTAGAACAGTGCTATGAAGCCATTTTTTTTAAATTAATTTTTGAAATTTTTAAGTTAATTTTTAGCCCTAAAATGATGGAAAAATTGGGTGATTTAAGGTTAATTAGGTGATTAGGATGTTAATTAGATGTTTAGGGATGTTAATCTCTGATGGGAAACCCTAATCCTAGTGTTTGGAGAATTAAGTATGATTAATTAGGGAAATTAGGTAAATAATATAAGAAATTAGTAATATGTGAAATTGTAAATTAATAAATCTAAAAAAATAGAGTTATTTAGATAATATTATAATAGAAATAAGAAAAATAATAAATCTGAAAATGACATTTAATCTTAAGAAAAAGTCTCAAAATGTAAGATTTTTACACATCGAGAATAAATCCGATACTGCAATTAGGGTTAACGTGTATCAAATAGTTTAGAATACCAAATTATGACCCAATAAGATATCTGGACACTCGAGCTTAATGTGATTAATTTCACATTAAGAGTCGAGCATATTTCAGGTTTAGAAATCAAAGTTTAAAATCTCATTTAGGATTTGAACACCGAAATAGAGTACACGAATCATTAGAACGTAATGGCCATACACGGACAAAAATGAATTAAAATATAACTTAAAATATGAAACCGTAAATTTTAAGTACTAAAAAGACCTATTTGTATTATAGGACATCCAGAGACAAAATCAACTTGCGATTAAGGGATCGAGCGATCGAGCAAATTCGCGTAAGTTGGGTTATTACTTATTGTAATAGAGTACTAGTTTTGTAGTACTCGGAGACTTAGGCTTGTATATGATTGTGATTGTAAGTAGTTTACATATGTGTTTGATGTATCTGAATTCGTGCTGAATTTGTATTGTGAGTGATTCTGTAACTGATTGAATTGATATGAAATTGTTTGACCACCCTAAACGGAATTTAATACTAGTCGACCCCAAATAATTAATAATGTCATGCATTGCAACCCATTAGGGGATTATAGGATTCTCCAACCAAATACCGACCCCTTCGAAAAGGATAGCGCAGGATTGCAAAATGGTCCCTTCTTCATCCTTAGTCGAACTAAGTGACAGGAGAGGAGGTCGCGGCGAGGGTGAAGTCAATGGTTCGAAGGTAGTCGCGGGAGGAGCGAGGTCTCCATTGCACAAGCCTTGGTTTGGTTGTGAGCTGCTGCATAACATGGAAACTCCTTAACCCGGATTGGAGCGGGTGAAATTTCTCTGATTTCACAACGGACCGGACTACGTTGTGCGATGACACTTGATTGTTGCATTGCATAAAAATAATTGTTTGATAACCCTGTTTGTGCTTGTATGCATTCATGAGTCTCCAATTCAACTTACTGAGCTGTAGTTGCTCATACTCTTATAAATCCTTTTGTAGATTCTAATTTCTGAACACTCAAAGCACTATGCCGCCCTACAATTACCTAGAGGTTAGTCTGTTGGAAGCCAGGGGTGTGAGGATCAAGTTACTTAGTATAGTGTGTAACTAGAGTGACTATGTAATTAGGAATGAAAGATTGGTAGTTATTCTGTAATCTAGTAAACTGTTATGTTATGTAAAACTTCCTGAGAGGCTTTGTAGACTTATATATATATATATATATATATATAATATTATACATGTTATTAGAAATTTAAACTATTTATCATATTTATAGTTTAATAGTTCATCAGACTATTTACTTCAAAGCGAGGAGTCGTCGACGCCTTGTGTAGGTCATGTCTATGGTAGGCACTGTGAGGCCAATTACTATCATAGAATGGTTTACACGGTGGGACTGTTGTGACTCTGCGACTTCGAGATGTAACACAGATGGTAGTGAGGTGTGGGTTTGGCCTACTTGCCTTAATTGTATTGATTTGAGAATTTTTTTCCTAAAACCTTAATTTCTTTCAATTTCTAATGCTCTCCAATTTTCCTAATCTTCTAATTGTCCATAGAGTCTTCTGAATTTTTTTGCCTATTTATAGGGCTATAAAGCAATTGTTATGCATTAATTAGACAAGACTAACTTATCCTCTTTCATTTTTTTTTTTACCTTTTTTGTTGCTTCAATTTAATTGGTCAATTTTCTCTTCTCTTACCTCTAGCTACCACGACTTGATCTAGATTATTTCCCATCTCCTTGATTTTTTTATGATTTTCTTTCATTATTTAGCAAATTTTTAGTTAATTTAAGTAATTTCGCATATTTTTACTTACACGTAAATATATATGGGGTATAAGTAAACACTCTTAAATATTATTTAGGTCATTTTATGATTTTTAGTATATATATAATTTATCTCTAGCGATTTGTTAGTTATCAGAATGTATTTTACGCATTCCGATAAATAACGAGTAATATACTTAAAATTTGAAAATTTTATATTTTCTTATTTTATTACTTATTTTCTTAAATTTAAACTTACGGGATCATTTTTACTAATATTTTTAACTTTAACTTATAATTTAGGCTTGATCGGATCATTTAATCGATTATTCTAAAATTTATGTACTAAGTTCAATCCTACGGTTACTTAGCTTATATTTAAGACTTACATCTCATTCATCTTCTGATATATCATTCAATTTTTCTTCCAATGCTTAACTTTTCTTTATCGAGCACCTGATTATCCTTTAATCTATAATTGTATTATTTAAATGTTTTGCTATACACCCGATAAATATATTAATAATAATTTAACATATGTTTCACTATCATAAAAAATAATTAAAAGACTTATCAAATTATAATATCAATATATGGTTATCAAGTCATGACAATAGCCGACTCAACCGTGATGACTAAACTAAGCTAATAAAAGTTGAATATGTAAAACTTATAATTAATTTGGAATTTCGAACTTTAAAATTGAGCTAAAATGCCCTATGGCAATAATGAAGAGAGAAACCATTTGTAGAATTATGGTATGATGCTGCAAACCCGAGGGAGTGGATGCAACAGTCTATCCCATCTCGTGCATCAGGTAAGGCCATACAATATTTTGAAGTTTTGCAAGAATTAAATGAATAATTCCATCATATTTCTTAAATAAAGCACCCTGGCTTGACCAAGAACAACTAAGCTAAAATAAATTCAAGTCTTCCTAAATAAATATTCTAAGAATTAAGTTTCTGGCTAATTAGTATAACGAAAGAAATAAAAAAAGAAAAAGAAACTGATGTGTTGCAATATACCTGGGACTAGGGAGGTTGATTCACTGTCGTTTTCATTTTACTTGGATTGATACCCCCAGATTACTTCCAAATAGATCCAATAGATTTCTGAATTTTAACCCTACTTTTACAGTCCAGTTTTAGTATGTCCTTTCCTCTGAATTATAATTTTATAGATACACATGTAAATACAAAGCATATAATTAAAATGGGAACCTTCACACACAATGACAAAGGCATTAAAAAAACTTTCGGTGTGGATCAAATCCTAGCTCCTCCGAAAGGGACACTGTTGTCTCAAACAAAAAAGTGAAACATATATATATATATATATATATATATATCAACATTATTAAGTATATGTACTGGCAGATTGACATCTTTCAGCTCTCCTAGGTGTATTTGTTCTAGTAAGTGTAAAAGGAGACTAAGGGTAGTGTATGGATCAAGGAAAATGGCATATTCTTTTTAGCTTACACCAACGAAGAATACAAAACATGGCTGTCTAATTGTCCTTAGGAAATTCAGGCTACTATATGCCCACGAGATCCTTGATGACAATCTGATGAATGGACAAAGAAAGCATGAAATTAACCCAATCTTAAATAAGGCTGTTTTTGCTATAACGTGGAAACGACTGCAAAAAAGAAAAATGACTCATGATACCTTTAAAACACTTGTTATGCAAAAAAAAAAAAAAAGAAGAAGAAGAAGAAGAAGAAGAAGAAAAAATTATCTTCTTTCCAAACGTCCACCTTCCGAAATCTACGAAATTTTCTACTTTATGTTGTTGCCTTTTGTTGAATCGAAAACTATTTGGAAAAAATTACATGCACCTAACCCATATAATTATAAATTGAACTTTGAATTTTGTAAACACTACACTTAGTACTTTATAGCTGTGGCAAAGCCACAAATTTTGTTATGGTAATATGGCAAGGGTCACAAAAATGACACATGAGCACTTTTATGCGAAAACTCTCAATATAGGAGAAAGCGAAACAATGAACATGCACTGATACCACAAAATAGGAGTCGATCAAGAGAGTTAGTTTTCCACTAACTCATGTAGGTACTCGATACTCCTACTAGATGTCAATATCTTCGTGTTTAGTTGAGCAATCTTTTTTCAAGATCTTTCTAGTCAAATGGGATATCAAAAAGTTAGTATAAATATATCTTTTTAGGAATTATTTTTCTTAGGATCTCTCAGATCAAATAAATTACGAATACAAGCCAAAATCAACAAATCTCCACCTTTCTCTTGAATTCGAAGTGAAATGTCATAGTGCTACACCTTTGCAAAAACCCATCACGACCTTAGGTCAATCTTCCGACAACACCTATTGAATTCATGCTATGCATATGCTCCGCTATGGACAAGCTCTTCATCTAACGTATTTGCCAAATTGTCAAGAGCGTAAGCCTCGTATTTCTAGCAACCAAGATTCCAGCTACTTATTTATAGTGTTCACCTAAATAGCTCGATTGAGTTAGGTATTTACAATTAGGCTATATGAGTTAGACGAAGAGACCCATAGGTGTAGTAGACTTTAAAAATAAAATAATAACATAATTAAGAAAAGTTTATTATAGTAATATTATTAATTATTTATTAATAGCGAGCGAATTAAATACAGATAGTTAATAAACATTTAGAAATAAAATATTTTAATATTTAAAATATACAAAATGATATAAAATAATATTTGGGAATATTTACATATTAGATATATTAACATATAGATATATATATAAATATTCATAAATAATTAGAAAATTCTCAATTGTTGTACAAAATACACCCAATAATTACTAAAAATAAAAAATAAAAGATTAGTCAAGATCGATATAAAAAATAGAGGCTAGGTATGGCAATCAATGGAACATACAAGATGGGACTTAGAATTTTAGACAACAATTACACATGCAAATAATAGAACAATGGTAGATTAAAATATGCTTTTTTCACTAAACTCATTTTAAGGTGCCATGAAAACTACCCAAAGCCAACATTTTAAACTCTTTAGGATGTCGGAAGGGGGAGAAAAATTAGTAAAAGGCTCAAGGGAGTTTGCATGCAAAATTGAGAGATATTAGAAGAAACAAGGCTTAATGTAGGTTAAATGAGCTCATTGGCTTAAGTGAGAGTTGGAAACAAACCAACAAAACTCCTAGCAGAGTAGACCATTGTTGACACATTCGCCACCCTTAATGGTGGATGGAAAACCTTGTGCTGGTGAATGCTTAATTTTCCTCCAACAATTATGTACATATAACATGTGTGGTTGATTATTGAAATATTGATTTAGGAGTTAAGCTCTATGTTGTGCTTTTTCTTTTATTTTCTTTTTTTCTGAATACTACTTTGGTTGTATTGATTAAAATTGGTTGATCACTCTAAAAATGGTTTAACATAAACTCAACTTAAAATTTAATCTTGCTTACATTTTAACCCATTAGGAGACAATTAATATTATCAAACCAAATATTGACCACCTCGAAAGAAACAATAAGAATTATTATTTTGTTCACCCTTAATCGAACTAAATGATAAGAAAAAAGGTCGTAGTAAGATTGAAATCAGTGATTCGAATATAGTCGCTAAGCTTAATGACTCTTCAACAGCTCTTTCATAGTTGAGCTTAATGACTCCCTCTCCTATAGGCTACCAAGTGATTAGATTATTTTCTAAAGGTTGCTGTTGAAATTTTGCTAAACAAGTTACTTCTACTATTTTCAAATATTATCGAAATGTTGTAAAAGTTTTGTTGATAATCGAGCAACGATTGAGATTTACACCATTAAAGCACTCTATTGATAGGCCCTTTTGGATATAGTCCCTAAGCCTAAACCGATCCGCTAAGGATTTGTGCAAGCTTCAACAATTTGATCTGAAGATAGCTTAGCCTTACCCCCACCCCTTATAAATATTGGATGAGGACCTCAAATAAAGGAACTATCTATTTGAATACTCTTATACTCTTTTAGGGTTTTGACTCTCCCTCATTATTTTTGCTGAATTAGGTGTTAAAGTAATTATGTCAAAGCACCTTTCATCGCCCTTGATAGTCGTTTTCTGTCTTGCAGGTGATCTTATCATGGAGAGAATATTTACAATCAACACAAACCTTCATTCCTTGCTTTAATTTCTTAACGAACAAAAGAGTGAATGAGATCTTAGATAGTATTTGTTGCTTTCCAACATATAAATTGGCTTAAGCACTTAACAAGAACCAATTATCAAATCTTGAATGCAAATCTATGTGATAATTAAACAAAGCAGATCACACACAATGAGTCCACAATCATTGGAGAAACACATGCTCAATTGACTCTTCATGATTATATGATGCACATAGAGATTTTTATCTCAATTTTCTTTTAGATAGATTCAGATTATAAACTAAAGCATTTGAACATGTAATACATAAGAAATGCTTGATTTTTAAGGTTTATTCAAGTTCCGGATTATCTTTCAAATTTTATTATTAATTGAATGAGAGGAAGATGCTTTATTAATGTTTGTATGATGCGTATTAGCTTGCAACACAAAATAGCCCGATTTAATTGTGAAATTTCCGTCCCTACTATGCAGCAATGCTACATTACCTTATGTAGTCTTATTTGAAGGTAACACGGTGAATTGTCATGCCTCTGAATTCAAAATGTGACAAACAAGGTTTAAGATTTGCCTATTAAGTGCTAAGAGTTCATCATTGATTTCAAAAAAGATCTTTTTAGTAATAAATTCAATATATTGATAAGAGAATTATAACTTAGGAAGGTTTATAACAAAATGGGAAAAATTTATTAGACTTTCAGATAAAATTGTCAAGAAACACAATTAAGATTTTCTAAAGCACGTGGCTATTGTTGTGGCTAATATTAAATTTAATTATTACTAATATAAATTGAATAGATTTAAAAAGCCCACATAAAACGGTAGAATTATGATACCAATTCTCTAAATTTGTATTGAAAATCAAACAAGCCAAACATAACTGTTACTAGTCATATGAGTATTCTAAGACCAAAACTCAATCCTTACAATTTATATCTTGATTTTGCACGAGATTTTGTCATGAAAGAGTATTAAGGCAAAGAAATGGGTACAGGTGGAATTAGACTCATTATGTGCCAAGTTCTTAAGTTATATTCTACATGTATTAGATTTTGACTTCTTTCCACTCTCTCTCTCTCTCTCTCTCTCTATATATATATATATATATATTAAACATGTTATATGGAATAAGTGGCAAAAGGAAAAATTCTAAGAATTTGTTAAATAAAATAAGTGGTTCAAGACCTTGAAATAAACATTGTACTATCGCTATTACACTATAGTGGATTAACTCAATCTCACCGGTGACTCACTTAAGAAATAGATTTTAATAGCATTTTGCATAAACATCAAGAATCTAAATGACTCGCTTCAAAATATAAAAAACTTAATCTATTGTTGGAGTAATTATATAGATTTTCGAATATAGACGTATCCCTATATAAAATTGTCATATTAAAACCAAGTTAAAGATAATGCATGTCTTCCGGTCAATTTGTACACACACATAGATAAACGCGCACATGTTTTTAATGACACAGCATGAAACCAGCCGAACACGCATGACAACAAGAACCATACATATAAATACATATAATGACACTACAAAACCTCCCCACCGAGCACGAACCATCCAATACGTGTTGTGGGAGTGATAATGTGTATTGACCGAAGGAATCTGTACGCATAACGGTTATTGATAAAGACAACACAGTTGGTTATGTGAGCATGTAGAGTTAAGAAAATCCTAAATTTTCAGTAAATTCATGTACTCATATTGGAACATAATTTTTAGTTTAAACATATTCGGTCGGTGATTGCTTCCACAATATTGTTTTATGGAAGTATGTGTAATCTGTAAATGAGTTAAATGGAAGTGATGCATGCCGGATTCGAGATTCAGAGACTTGAATGTTAATATATAAATTTAATTTAAACTCAACTAATATTTAACTTTAAAAAACAAGTTTTTTGAAATATTTTGCTGTCTCATAATAATATCTGATTCGATGAAATACCTACTCTAATTAGACAAGATGTTTTGTCTTATGAATTAAAAAATATTGAGGTGATATTATTAGGCTTCACTTTAAAGGAGCAATAATGTAAACTTCTTTTGAGATTAAATACAATCTGAAACATGCAAAATATTTTATCGACTCTTTCTTATAGAGACAAAATATCACTAAACATTAATTTTCGATATATCAAAAACCAATACAACTTAATCTTATAACAGATATATCACCCGATTAGCTAAAAGATGCTGTAGAGTAGAGCTTGGGGGGGAAAATTTTACCAAGTAAGAAAAGGGTTTGAGTAAGCCCTACTTTTGTGGTCAAACAGCAAGTGGCAAAGGAAGAACCCTAACATGGAAGTGGTACTGTGGGCAGTAGTAAAAGAGGGACATAAATAAAGGTGTGGATGAGTTAAATAAATTTGTAGTGGGTATGAATGACACAGCTGGGGAGCTCGAATCTCAAGCAGTAAGAATAAGAAAAGTCTTCTTTATATTTATATATATATTTATTATATAGACCAGAGATAAAAAAATAAAGTCCCATACATGCTCTTTTCTCTCTTACTTACTCATACACTCGTGCTACTTATTCTCTGCTGCCTTAAAATAAAAGGGTCCATTAGATTCATCGAAATTAGCAAATTCAAACTGACAATATGCCCATATGAGGGCATTAGTCGGTTTTTTGTTGTTGTTGTTGGTACTTGAGAGGATTTTTTTTTTTTTCCTTTCCCTCCTTATGTTTTTTGAAAGTTAAATCTGCAAAAGAGTGTTTAAAGGTGAATTCCAAAAGAGTAAAAAGAGGTCGAATTTTTTTCCCTAAATTTATGAAAGAAAGGAGGTTAGAAGTTTGTGTCCAAAAGCTTCTTTGAAGAATCCTTCTTTTTTTTTTTTTTTGGTAGAGCACGTTTTCAAGAAAGTAATAATACAATAAGCATCCGAAGTGAAATCCATATTTTTAATCAAATCTTCGTTTTTTTTTTTTTTGAGATCGCTATTCTTACTGGAATCATTTTGAATTCATATTAATGATTAAAGTATACGAAATAAAATAGTAATCACAATTAATTAGTTCATACAGTAACCATCTTCAATTGTTCATTAATATCGCAATCGTATATTTCATATTGTGAATTGAACAGATTTAGAATTCTATCACTATACTTATAATCCTTAATTATGGTGGGGATTGCTAGTTTTATTTTGTCATTTATTTTAAGAAATTCGACCACCCAGTTAAGTCACTCGATCTACATAGACATATGTTATATTAAGTGAAAGAATGGTTTGTCATCTCCTATATTTGGAAATGTTATATCAATCTATATTATTAAGGTAAAAAGAAAGATATGAATGCATGATTGGGTACTATCTAAAGAATAAAACGTAGATTAAAATAAATGGAAGTAATTGTGTATATATCTCTTGAGTTAATTTAAAAAGGCATGGGTGTATTCTCTCCCAATAAACTATAACTATCATATGAAAAATTACGTTTTTATGAACTATCTTAAAAATATTTATTTACTTAATCATTTACTATGTTGTTTTTGAAGTACGCACAATACAAACAAAGCGCTCAAATAATCATAAAAGTGATTGGATCTTTTGACATGTAATTTTTATTCATAACAAAATTATCTTCAAGGAAAATTGTCAAGTCGATGTCGATATGTACTTGTTCCTTGCTAGAAAACCTCCACGTCAACAAGATACAAGTCCTTATCACCGATATAAGAAGCCCCAGTTATATTTTTTGCAAAAGCAAAATCTAGTCAAAGAAAATCATGGTAACATATAGGTCCAAATTGTCAATAATTATTACAGTTAGTAGCTCTCTATGTTTGATAAAAATTATATACACATTGTCGAGGAGCATCCATGCTGGAGATTGTGTCAACAGGTCGACCATATGGTTATTAGTCTTCGTTTTTATGTTCTAAAATGAGGCTAGTCTTAGTCAATTACTCGATTAGCTTTTACCTTTTTCAGCATTACCAAGGTAAATCTAAAATCATGACATTTAATTTTGTGGACCGATCATTGCTGAATCTTAGGTCTACTAGGCATTTCATTATTATTAATCAGCTCATATTTATTATTTACATTTATATTATTAATCGGATCACTTAAATTTCTTAGCGTGTTGCTTCTATTTAATTAAACATATAGCTACTCGTGATACGTTTTTCGAATTGAAATATATCGAATGGCATATACAAGCAAAGTATTTGCATGTAATTTTATCGACTAATAAAAATGGAGTCGATTGGTGAAAGGTACGTAATTTGCAAGATTGTACTTAAGGCTTACTTTATAAAATCATTATTTTTAGGAGGTCTTACGAGTATCGCATCAACAGTTTAACGAACCCTTTTTTTTTTTTCAAATGACCTCTTTAGTCTCCATTTTATCTATAAATTCTCGATGAGAGTTCTTTAGGATTTATTAAAGTTTTGTATGGTCCATGTTATAATTATTTTTATATCAATACAAGTTGAAGTGCTTAGGTGCTTGAAGTACAGATAGTTAGCTAATGACTAGTTCTTACTAGGATAATGCAAAAGCTTTGAGTTTTTTTTTTTTCTTTTTAATAATTTTATATTTGAAGGTACTAAATTCATATTCAATCAAATATTTACCTGTCAAATTACTATCTTACCTCTAACTTATATATTTTTATCAATTAATTTTTATCATATTATCCTATGAAGATAGTAAAATTTAAAAAACACATGATCTGTTAGTTATGACATTTAACTAATTCAAACCTTAAATATAAAATTTGATAAGTAAGGATTTAACAAAGAGTAACTTTAAATTTTATATGTAAATTTGCACTCATCATATATATATATATATATTATACGGGTGCATATGTGGAGGATAATAATAGAAATGGAACAAATAACAAGAAATAGAGAGAGACATGTAATCTAAGCAGTGATTGATGGTGTCTAAGAGGGATTGCTGGTTGGTGAATGTGTTTGAAATTGAAGGCGGAATTCTCATATGTGTACTTTGTGATTTAACGTGAACAAAATCTAATCCAAAAATGTCTAAAGGTGACGCTCCTAAAAGTGTAATAAAGGTGAAAGAGGCCTTTCTTTTTGGGATTCTTTGGCTAGCATAAAGACTAAAGACAATACTTTGATCTTTTTACTCGCAATAGGGTGGTATTTTTTGCTGTCTTCGGTGCAACTTTCCAGCTTTATCTGAAAACGCTACTTCTAGTGCTGATTGCGAAACAATTTTTTAAACAGGTAAATTGTCACAAAAAATTGTGACCTATATAAGCAACAAAAATCGTAATGATATGCAATGGGAGTACAAAAAAAAAAAAAACAGAAGAAGTTGTGAGTACATCCTTTTACACATTTACTTCACATGGATTTAATTTTTTTATTTTATATAAAATAATAAAAAAAGACATTGAAATATTAAAAAAGAAAGTATAAAATCAAGAGTAAAATAGTGATGTAAGAGTTTGAATATACATTTTTTAATGATTTGGAGTTTTAAAAGCACAATTTTAATGATAAGAGGTTAAGTATATATGTTTTTTTTTTTTTCAATTTACTCAAAAAAAAATTCTTATCCCTATATGACATGGATGAGGCAAATATGCAACCTATTGAATGTTTGGATCTTCAAAAATCAAAACATGCAATTTTAAAGTCAATAGCAAGAAGCAATCAAAAGCAAGCCAAAAACAAAAGCTATTAGAAGCAAAATGCCTTAAGAAACTAGTTAAAATCAGAAGTTATTTAGAAGTTAGCATCGGAATCACATTCAAAAGTAGGAGGGGTTTGAGACTAGAAGTGCAATTCTTATATTTCAAGCTTATATATAGGCCAACTTTGATATTTTATAACTTGTCACATATGAAACAAAAACTTTTCGTACCAAGTAAGATTTAAAATGGTCATCACTTGCAAACTACAAATCATTTCGTCTGAAAATGTAAATTTTTTTACTTACCAAAAAATATACTTTTGCATAGTATAATATTTTGTTATGTCTGCTATAATACTTAGGCATTGATTTTCAAACTTTGCTATTCCATATCTTGCAAGCCTGATACTATATAACTATAAACATATAGCTATCATAAAGCTTGTATTCCAAGATATTTAAACTTTGTCAATTTGATTTAAAATTTCACAATTAAAAATTGTTCTTCTTCTGCTTAGGTAGACTTGTTTGACTACTTTATCTTTTTTATTTTTGAAAATTGATATGATTTTAAGATTATAAGCATTACAAAATTTTTTAAATATTAAAATTATTTTAACCTTACAATTTGACCATGACATTAAGGGATATAAAATTTACAAACAATGAAAAGATTATAAAAAAAATTCGATAAAACTATAATATAAAGAAAAAATTTACATGACACAAAGGTCGTTTGAAAGAAAATAAATAAATTTGTAAAAGTAACAACAATTCTAATGCAAGGAAAATTGCAAAATTTAGAAGAGATTTACCACCTATGTGGATTATTACGAAAAATAAAAGAGATATTAAAAAACATAAGAATCACAAAAATAAAATATTAATACGCGAAAAGCTTAGAGGAATTACAAAAAATTCCCCTAACCATTTTTTGCTTTTCTTTTATAACAATCCATTATTTCTAAAATATAAAGAATATAAAAGATTTAGACTAGTATACCTAAATGATGGATGATTTTCAAATATGTAACTTTGAGTCAAAATGATTATATTTAGGTAACTCATAATCAAAGCTTATAACCAATTTTAATATGTTGGTCATATGATGTTTGAGTTGAAAGTTATAAGATTGTAAAATTAGTATCTAAACACATTACAACAAAATATTATAATATAGAGGTAAATTATTTGGCAAATCTAAAAATTCATGTAAAAAGGCTAGATGGCACTTGAATTGCAAACTATGATCATTTTAAAATTTTACCAGATTCGTGAACTTGAAATATGTCGATGGTTATGTTCATGATTGTGAGAGGCCTTTGGTTGGGGCCAATTTGGTTAAGCTTGATAAGGCTTCCATAGAGAACAAAACTAATCTATTGAAATACGCTAAAGGTAACTCTAGCATATGTATTCTAACGTTTAAAGTCATTAAAATAAAATCCATGAATAACATGGGTTTAACCGGTTTGGATAAAAAGAAGAAAAAAGGAAAAAAAAAAAGAGGGAAAATTGTAATTAGCTCCCTAAACTTTGACTTAAGTATGAATTCAACTCTTAAACTTTCAAAATATGATTTAAGACTTCCTAAATGTTGATAAATTAGTAACTCAAAAAACATTTTCTTTTTACAAAAAAAAAAAATCATATTATAATAAATATTTTAAGATCTTAAAACACATCTTGATAAGTATGCCGCTTGTACACCAAAATCAAAGTTTAAAGGGATTATCTTCAATCTATTGGAATTATCTATCAATTTATCTGGTTAATAGGATTTTAATGTACATTTTAAAACCTATAGAAAATTATTTACATATTCCGGCGGAAAAAGAAAACCTAGCCTTAACGCGTCTAAGCGCCTTGTAACCAATCCATAGGTGTTAGGATCTGCAGACAGAGCTTCTTCAATTTTAAAATCTCATATTCCTTTTTTCTTTATTTTAATTACGTGTATAGAAACTAGAAAGCATGTAGGATGAACAGTCTCAATAATATAGCACTGTCGCTTAATCTCATTGGAGATTTCTTGATAACAAATTTAATTTTACTCTTTGTTTTTTTTTTTCGGTGATTATTTTACTCTTTGTTTTGTTCTTTGAAAAAAGTGATAAATATGAAGCAACCATTCTGTAATTAGAAAGGTGTAAAAGATCTATTCCATCTGTTTTTCCATGGAATATTATTCGTAAGAACTCATACTGATATTATCTTTTTATAAGGAATTAATTGATAGCCACAAGTAATATTGCTTTTAGGAAAATTGCATTGAATATCCCGTGATTTTAGGTTTTTGCAATCATATCTTATAACTTTTTGACCGAGCGATGAGTTTTAAAAATTAGGAACTACTTAAAACCACGCGTGGTATTCGTTTTAAAATATATGTTTTGGTTGATAAAAATAATAAATTTATGTAAAAGATTTTTATAATTAATATGTTAACAGTTTATATTTATTTTTAAAAGATAGTGGTGAACACAATATGAATGTACGTTATATATTTTTATTTATACGGACATTGATGGTTGAATAAAATGTTTTAATATATAGAAAAAAAAAAGGTTATAAGATAATTCTTTGAATTATGATAACATAACATAATATATCGAAAATTGCACCATTTTACATGTAATTTTATAAAGGTCACAACTTTCTCTATAAATAGCATCTTCATAAAGGATATGTCACTTTAATAATAAAAAGGTGCAACTAATAAAATATAATAAAAAAAGTATCGTTAATAAAAACTTTTTTGGAAAAGAATCAAGGTGTATAAAAAGTAAATTGGGAGATGGAATTGTTATGTTGAATGTAAACTTATTGGTTACTTTAGACATACACATGTTATACTAAAAAACAACATTATTGTGGTTTGTGAAAAAGTAAGGATACGAAAAGGTGATACCAATGAGTAATAACTTTAAAAAAAAAACATTTCCAAAATCATATACATAATAGAATATAAATAATAAAAGTATATTACTGATGAAAACATATGCTTCCTTATTGGTGTTAAAATCTAGTAAGGTGGTTAAAGTTAGAGACAACATATAAAAGGTTAAGAGGAGCGAAAGATGGTTCTAACGCTACTACTTCAATGCACAAGTCGATATTGTATTTAATGGGTGTATAGAGAAATATAGAATGCATAAGAGTACAAGAGTGAGGATCCTTTACCTGTAGCGATTATCTGGTATTTATATACGTAACATGTGAGCTAATTGTTGAAAGTGGATCATAATTTCAAGATTCTCTCTTTGAATTCGGATCTTTTAGAGAGGATCTTAACTTAGAAGCATGGTAATTATAAACTCTCCTTATCTAGTGAAATTGTTCCCACCAAATCTTCTTTTGAACCTATGACCTGAGCCTATGCATCAAGGGATTGAGATGGGCTTACCATCAAAAGATTGAGGGCCTAAGCTCCAATAGATTTAGATGGAGAAAGGAGCTTGGTAAATATCTTCTAATGAGGTCTACCAAGCTTTAGGTAGCTCAATCTAAGGCTCTTGAGAGGTCATTTAGACGCTAGTAGCTTGTAAAGAGCTTGATGAGGTTAGAGCTTGACCAAGGCTCTAAATATATTGATTTGAGCAATTAGGCTTAGTCTATGCTCTAAAGAGGTCATCCTAAGCTTAAAGATTTGTATTCGAAATAACTTATCAACACCTATGACATGCATAAGCTGTCACTTTAATCTGCAAAGAACCGTTGTTCTTGAAAATTTGGTTTCTTAATTAAATTTAAAGACAATAGTAACTTTTGAGGAAAAAATAATAATAATAAGTTAACACAAAATAGTTGTTAAAACCAAAAAGTAACGTTCAATAAGTACATTAAGAAGTTTTCGTTCAAGAAACATATAAGTCGCTATTTCAAAATATTCAATGTAAGTATCACGTTATTATAATTTTTATCAAAATTTTCGATAATAAAATAATTATATTTGGAATTGTGGTAAAGAAATTATCGAAAATGCACATGAAAGATTTTTCACAATGGTTGAAAAAGTAAACTACAACTTCGCACCTTTTCAATTATTTTTGCTTAAATGGATTTACTCTGCATAATTATTATTAGACTAATCAAGAACACAAACAATGCAATTTAAAGTAAAAGGTGCAAGGATCATTTGATGTAAAAGTTGAGATATTACATAACGTTTTGCTAAATATAAGAACATAGTGAGAATGGAAATTAAAAAACTCATATATACTTCCATATTAAAATTAGTAGAAGGATTTAGAGTGATGAAATGAGATAATTTTGTAACAGAGAATTTACACACAAGCTATATATAAGCGAAAAATAACAAAAATAAAGTATGTATATTTAAATATACAGTTCTCAAAATCTAAGCATATATAAAGTCAAATTTGAAATTGAACTCTTTCATAAAGATAGTGAATGTTATTGATATATAAAGAAATAAAATCTAATACCACAACTCTTTAAAAGAAAATTAAGGGAGGAGAAGGGAGAGAAAAGCAGATGGATCAAATAAAAAGTGAAAAAAAAAAAGAAGAAAGATAATGTGTCACTCTTAAGTATATTCTAATTTAAAGCTAAATTTAAGTGCATTAAAAAGGAAAATATTAATACTTAACACTGTTTAAATATATAAGACAAAATTATTATTGTGCTTATCAATGGAATGTGTAAACAAAAGACTGAAACAACATATAGAAAACAAAAAATAATAAATTATTGCAATAAAAAGAACATTGCAAAAGGTCGATGGAGAATTGTAGTTTGAGAGCATCATTTGTCTTCAATTAAAATCTATTTTGAATGTAAATTGAAGAATTACTCGACAAGGTTTCGATTAAGTATGGATAAGAAAAGAGTGATTGATTTAGAGAGAAAGAGAGAAGGATGAAAGGAAAGGAAAGAAAAGAAAAACTAGGAACAAAGATAGAAAGAAAGTATGTAATAAATATATAATAGGTCAAGGAAGAGTTGTAACCGGATTGGAAATAGAAATAGTAAAAAGGTGTTACGATGCAAAATTATCGAAATCATATATTATAAATATATACAAGTGTGTTCACTTTGTTATAGTAGGCCCTTTTATTCCTTATGAAAGAGCTATTAATATTACTGTGACATCCTTAGGCTAAAAGCTGTGAATAGCCAAGTTAACAAACATTGATAAGCCTATTTCAATCACTTGATCCAAAAGTTTTAAACTTGTGTTAACAGGATGTTTACAACTATGACCTTATAAACTAGTACCATAACCTCTCACAATCCATGTAAAACATTTAACCATAGGGTTTCGCAATATTCCCTCCTTAAATATGTAACGTCCTTATCTCGAGACCTTACAATTAGGCTCAAGTCTTCCCTCCTTTTTAGTGTATGATTCAAGTTACCTACTACCTATAGGTCATCCTAAAAATATGTAAGGAGTCATACTCTGATGATACTCTCCACCTTCATAGGATCTCTTCTCTAAACTAGAGCCAAACTTGAATCATCTACCTACTGGTAAGGAGTTAACTCTGATATCATTTGTAATACTCTCAGGCTAAAAGCTATTAATAGCTAAGCTAACAAATATTGATGGGCTTATTTTAACCACTTGGCTCAAAAGTTTCAAGTTTGTGTGATAGAATATTTACAATAATATTCTTATAAACTAGTAACATAACATCCCATAATTCACGTGAGAAACTTAATTATGGAGTCTCATAATTACTGCGTTTGATTTCATTTAAACCATAATAGCAACTTCACAAAGAATTCTTATTATAAAGTTATTGGATATTTATTATTCAAACCTATGAATAATTATTCAATACTAAAATTAATTCTTTTTCTTAAAATACACATCAATGACAATATAATATTGATTAACAACTTATTACAACTTTATTCTGTTCCTCAATAATAACAGTTGCATTACAATCTTATTTAATTTAGTGAAGTGAATGAGTTGTAATTCTTAAAATACCACGTGAGGCTATTTAGCACTAATATGTCATGTCATATAATTGAAAATTGTGAAAAATTATATGACAATAAAATTATTGACTTAGAAAAAATGCTATAAAATTGAAAGCAGTGGGAATTAGAATTTCTTTAGTAAAGAGTAATTTTTAGTCTAGTTTATTCCAATAAAAGATGGGCATCCATCCCATTAAGATATGTACAAAGTATTCTAAAATCTGTATCTTATATACTTTAGAATATAAATTCTAAGATGGATAAACGTACTCTAACATCATACTTATACCATCGTAAGTGCAAGTTTCAAGATCCTATAACCCTCTTTACTTATTTGAAGCCTATTTGGTGAAGCAAGTATTGGATGGTACCCTATATAGTAAGATTACTTGCTCGTCCTTATTTATAACTCACCCAAAGTTATAGAAGGTGCAACTTAGGGTACAAATGAGTCGATTCTCTTTGTAATTACTTGAATTTGTCTCGGTATTTATTCAAATTCAAGTGGATCATAGTTAAGTCAACCTTGAGCTTAAGTTACTCAAGTAACTTTATCGAGTTAAAATGAGCTTATAAACTAATCCTTTAAGTTGTGTTTGAGCTTTAAATTATAAATTCGATCGAATTTGAGTTTTGAAATTTTAAGTAACCTATAATTACATATCATCTTGATTGGGCTCATTCACAGCTTTAAACAAAATGCCTTCGAATGATGATTCATCACCCTCTTGCATCAAAATTCAAAACAAAAAACAAAATTAGCTTCTTCCTTTTCTTTTTTTTCATCCTAACCATAGTGACGGGGACTACCCAGCGGGTTATTGGCCTCCAAGGATAGACCTTTAAGGTCCATCAATTTTATTTCAGTTTTTCCAGTTCAGATTAATTGTTATTTTTAATGGTTTCTTTTTTGAGGAAAAAAAATCATTGATATGGTATGCAAAATATTAAAATGTATTACATTAGAACGACATAGTATATTACAATAAAATTGCTGTTTCAAAAAATATTCAGAACTTGATTGTTAAAACTAAAAGCTTTAGGACTTAAATTGCAAATATCCTACATTGATTTTCGTACTTTTCTTCAATTATTTAAAATCATCTTATCCCAGGTATCTCATGAAGAAAGCTCTTACTAAAATCAATGGAGTTGTAATTTCTTGAAGTCCTATTACGTAAGATTAACCAACTAATTCAACACTTTCTAGAAGGATTTTTTTTTTTCCTTTTTAAGAAATCCGACACTAATGGGTGAAGTCAAACAATATTGCCTATTACAAAAAAGAATCATAAAACCTATCTATTAAATTAATTTCCAAAATAATTTCAAATTTTTAAAAAATCATAAATGCATCTGTTGAAATGAAAAAAAGGTATAAAAATCCTTCAATTTTTTAAGGATTATGCGTTTTCCCTTGAATAAGTTGAAATAATCTACTAAATATGATCCGAATTCATTGAAATTACATAGGATTGGAAATGCAAGAATAAAACATAAGTCTCGATAGCAATAATGGAAAGGAAACACGGATACTTGCAACCTAATTTTAGCTCGATCAACATTGAATTTAGTTAGTTCAATAACATATTAGTTAGTCCATATTCATTTAAATTGCAAAAATAGGGAATTCCTGAAACTTTGAGAGGTAAATATAATGTCCTTTATAACTTTGTGATACTTGTATCTTTGTTGTATTGCCGTGATTATTCCTAATTTTAGCTAACTTACATTATTTTGAAAATTTCAATCGAAATCAATATAAGTAAAATATATATATATATAATTATTGTAAGATTATCGTAAGTAATGGCTACAATAAGAGTTACTAAAACTCTAGGTAGGTTTTTAGGATTATGAAACATAGATTCATGCAGCATTTTTTTTTTTAAAGATCTTATTAACCCTAAATTCCCTAGGATTCATGTGGATCGATTAAATCAAGAAGGGACTGCAAATTTACCTTATCTTAATCCTTTTGAATCTCACTGATTTGCGAATCTACAAGCGTTGCAACGTGTTAACACCTTCTACCGACATCTACACATGAATGAACTCACTGAAACAAACTAGAGCATCTTGACACTCTTAGGCAAATCTATATTAGCGTCGTGCATGAATAGACTCACAATCTCTCGTGTTTTTCCCTCTCTATTTTAGTTTGTAGACTTTCTTTGCGGGTCTTGATAAAGATCACGAACCAATTACTCACTCCCGAGCTCAAGGATTCGCCCATATGGTTCGTCGAGTTATCTAAGGAGAGTCAAGCTATGAAGAACAATGCATTCTCTAGTTCGACTTACCAAATTACTTTGCTCTTCAGCTCAGTAAAGAAACTCTAAAGGTGCTTAACCTGTCACCATATCGACCTCTTCTCAAAACATTGACCCAAGGTCAAACACTAAACTTGCCTGTTGCCAACTCGATACAGCGTTGAGATCAAGTTGACTTGATCCCAAGCTAACCAACCAAGGTTAACTAGATAATAAGCTACCCCTTGGACCAATCATTCCTCAATTCGAAACATTCGAGCTATCGAGCATCTGACTCTAACCTAATTTACTAAAAACCTGTTCTGCTTGGCAAACAGAATCTTTAGGACCACAAAATGGACAATTAACACATGCCTAGTCCTTTTTGTAACCAAATATCCTTTTTGCCTATTTACAACTTTGCCTTTGTAAACTATATATTTTTCCTTTTCCAATAGCAATCCTTTTTATAAATTGCATATACCTAAGACTTATCATAATTAGGTCATATAAATACTTGTAAAAATGTAATGGCCGCAACAATCAATTAAAATAGCAACATTGAACTTTCAGACATAATTTCCTTTCATGAGCTAGATATCTTTTGCTTACTCTCGTTTGTTTTTGTTTAGTTCATTGTGAGTGTAGATTAGTGATGAGCACCCTCCAACAACACTTGTGCAGTTATGCGTCATATTAAGTGTGACCTAAGCTGGTTTGAAGTGCTGGTGAGCCATATCTACCACTGATGTGTGAGGACCCTTACTCAAACCTTGACTTCCATTTATCATTCAGACTATCTTGCGTGTATCACCCTTTTGTCAATGATCCATATCATCCCAGTATCAAAGGTAGCTACGTTTGAGCAAGTCTCTATTACTTAGTAATCTGAGTAACTTGTTAAAACATGTTATGAAAGTTGTTTATCGTTGTTGTGAATGTTTAGAAAGTGTTTAGTGCTAAAGAAATTTAGTGCTTTGCTTTCCCCATTTCTTGTTCGCAAAATAGTATCAAGTGTTCAAGTGGTTTTTCTTGTGTTGGTTGTACTAGCTGTTGGTGTGTTAGGCGTTGTTTTGTTATAGTTTGTGGAAGGATATTTTGAGTTATCTTTCAACTGTTAATCTCTTGTAGTAGATAACAATATCCGATTCTAGATAACTAAGAAAGTGGTGCTTTAAATGAACAAGGTCAACAAGGAAATTTCACACCTCAGTTTGCGAATGATCGACTACATAAACTTACTGACCTAGTAGCTAATCCGGTGATTGCCATAAACGAAGATAGACAACGAACTAGAAATGATCTCTCTATAGGATGAGCCAATGAATGGCTTGAGAGAGGCAATGGCCATTAAGGCAAAGCTAATGCCATGGTTCGACTACACTGAGTTGGAGGAGTAGATAGAGTTGTTGGATGCAAATTAGTGTTAGATGAGATTAAAGAAGAGGATGGGGAAGTAGGTGATGAAGTGAAAGAGGATTATGAACTGGAGGAGAGGAACATCTAAGCTCCTAGAGTGGAAGGGTTGAGAATGCATATCCCTGGTTTTTCTAGGAGTGGTGATGTTAAGGACTACTTGGATTGGGTAAATAAGATTGAGAAGCAGTTTGAGTGTCATGGAGTACCTGATAATACCAAGGTTAAACTTGTTGTGCTAGAGTTTACTGGCTATGTTGCCTTGTGGTAGAAAAACCTACAATCTACCTATAAAAGAGAAGGAGAACATGAAATTAGGCATTGGGATGAAATGAAATGAAAAGAGTCATGAGGCAAAAATTTGTTCTAAGCTATTATTTGCAAAATGCATTCAAAAGGTTATAGGAGTCAAGGCAAGGAAGATTAAGTGTTAATGCCTAAGTAAAGGAGTTCCAAATGTTAATGATCCATTGCAAAGTTATTGAGCTTAAAGACTTAACTGTATCTCCATTCATTAATGGGTTGAAGTACAAGATTGGAGATATTCTAGAGACTATGGATATTTGTTTGCTTAATGAAGCTATCCGAGCTACTTGGAGAATTGAGAGACGCTAAGCAGGAAGATTTCGAGTCCTATTAGTTAACTTACCACTAGCCGACCTATTTTGAGCAAACTTATATGATTGGAACCAAGCAAAGTTGCTAAGGTCCAACCTGTTCAAATTAACAGAATAGAAGAGAAAGAGATCCCAAGGAAGTTTGAGAAAGGCTAGAACTCAAGAAGAAATACAAGCAAAATTAAGTGCTTTAAATGTTAAGGGTTTGGATACATGGCTGCTTAATGTTCAAATAGAAGATAGTACTGATGGGGAGGTGGAAGAGCCGAAAGAAACTGGACAAATCAAGTTGTCTAAAGAGAAAGAGATTATTTATATTAAGGAAGGTAATTTTATGCTCATAACCATGGTATTGAGGAGAGCTATGAGTATGAGTCCCATGCCAAAGGACGAGCGGCTGTTCTACATTGACTGCAAGGTGAATGGGTTATTATGTGCATTGATTATTGATAGTAGCAACTGCACTAATGTAGCATTTGCATTCATGGTCCAGTAACTGAAGTTGCTAACCAAGTACCACCTTAAGCCTTATAAATTGCATTAACTTAGTGACAAAGGAGCCTTATAAGTAAATAAATAAAGTGACTCTACTGATCAATATTAGAAACTATCGAGATGAAGTATTTTATGATGTATTACCCATGAGTGTGTCCCATATTCTTCTTGGACAATGGATGTTTGACTGGAATGTGGTATATGATAGACAAAAGAACATATGCTCCTTATAGCACGAGGGCAGAAAGGTATTGTAAGCCTCACAACTAGTTACTCAAGGTTTCGATCGGCTGAAAGATCCGATCGAGCCTAAATTATAAGTAAAGTTAGAAATATTAGTAAAATGATCCCGTAAGTTTGAATCTAAAAAAATAAGCAATAAAATAAAAGAATATAAAAATTTCAAATTTTAAGTATATAACTCGTTATTTATCAAAAATACGTAAAATGCATTCCGATAATTAACGAATCGCTAGAGATAAATTATATGTATAATAAAAATCATAAAATGACCTAAATAATATTTAGGAATATTTATTTGTACTATATATGAATTTACATGTATGTAGAAATACGCGTAATTACTTAAAATACGTGAAATGTGCTAAAATAATACTAAATAATTAAATAAAATTCATAATTAATTAAGAAAAAATAAATAAAAATCATAAAAAATAAGGAATGATCAAAAATTGGATCGTGGTAGCTGGGGGAAATAAGAAAAAAATCAACCAATTAAATTAGAGCAACACGAAAGCAAAAAATTAAGAGATTTGGACAATGTCTTGTCCAATGTAATGCACATCAATTACCACAAAGCTCTATAAATACCCCAAATTTTTTGGAAGCTCATTTGGGCAGTTTGGAGAGTAAGAAAAATAAAGAGCTTCGAAAATTCAACAGAAAAACCAAAGAAAAAAAAAAGAAAATGAAAACTATGCAGTTAGGGCCATAAAGGGAAACCGACATCAGACGAGCATCTAGGAGTGGACGGCCGCCACCACCACACGGTGGTGGTAGCACCTGGGCCGGCAAACAAGGCCACGACAGCCGGCGGTGGCCGTAGCTACCTATATCGGTGAGTCCAGTTTCTAACCTAATTTTGTGTAATTTTGTAAAAATAGTAAATATTCTTAGAAAATTATGAAACTTATTATTCTGAAATATTTTTGTATGTAGTTTTTAGTAAAAATATTATTTTGATGAAAATATATCCCGTGATATATGGTCCTTAAGAAATCATACAAAACCGAGCATGATTATGATTAGAAATAAATGACCTTAGGAGTGTGGTTTTGAACCCAAAATTTTTGTGTAGACTAATTAGATGATATAGTACAGTGCTATAAAACCCGTTTTCAAAAATTAATTTTCAAAAATTTAAGATAATTTTTAGGCCTTAAAATGAGGCATAAAATGGGTAATTTAGGATTAATTAAGTAATTAAATGGTTAATTACTAATTTAGTAAATAATGATATGTTTTAGGATATTGAAATCTAATGAAGTACAATACTTGTAGCATTTAGGGTGTTAGATATAATTATTAGGTTAATTATGTAGTAAATGAGTAATAGGGAAAAATAGTAAATTTTAAGTTAATTTTGTAAATTAGGGTAATTAGGTGTAAAATCTAATTTAGGATGAATTTAGACATTTTGAAATGATAATTGATGTTAGGAGATGGTAATTAGAGTAATAGAAATATTAGATATGTATTATATACATAATAAGTAATAGTACATAATACACAATTATTAGAAATATAACAAATAGAAAATATTATAATAAAAATTTATATTATGATAATAATAAAAATGTACAATAAATCTGATAGGAAACTAGAATTTATTTAATTAGAGGAAAAATGTAAAAATTTCTCACATTAGGAGTAAATTCGATACACTAATAAGGATTTAAATGTACCGGGTGGAATAAAATACTGATTAGGGATAGTGATGGTATTTAGGATATCGGGAAGTAATGTGATTAATTTCACATTATGAGTTGAAACGAATTTCTAGGGTTCGGGTATAAAATAGTACTTAGAAAAATGAACTAAAACCTCATTTAGAAATCGATACGGAAATTGAACTCGAACCTAACCTCCAACCTAGAATAATTGTAAAAGACTTAAGACCTAGATAATTAGTATATTTAAACCCTAAATAAAACATAACAATAAACGTTATTGAATAAAACGAACCTATAATAGTTCTAAGAAAAACTGAAACCACGTTTGTGTTATAAAGATGATCGGCAATAGCCTGAGCAAGTTGGACCTCGAGTGAGTGAACAAGGAGTCCAGGTAAGTTGGGATTAATACGTTGTTGTATTTTGGAGGCTTGAGATTATGCTTGATTGTACTTGTTAGATAGTTGATTGTGTGCATGTGCTTGATTATGAGTGATGCTATGATTCTGTCTGTTGTTCTGGCTTATATTGTATGATTTGTGTGAAATGATTGATCACCCTAAATTGGACCTAATCAAATATACGACCTATAATTATAATTGGACCTACATAGCAACCCATTAGGGGAACCTAAGATTCTCCGGCTAAATACCGACCCCTTCGAAAGGGATAGCGTAGGATTACAAAATGGTCCCTTTTTTCATCCTTAGTCGAACTAAGTGATAAGAGAGGAGGTCGCTACGAGGGTGAAGTCAATGGTTCAAAGGTAGTCGTAGGAGGAGCCATGTTTCCATTACACGAGCCTGGGTTTGGATGTGAGCTGTTGCATTAAAGGTAACTCCTCAACCCGGATTAGAGCGGGCCTAATTTTTCTAATCTCACAACGGGCTGGACAACATCGCGCGATGGCATTTGCTTGAACATAAATTGCACTTAATAAGTTGATTGATAACCTTGTTATGTTTGTGGTATAGTTTTAAGTCCTCCATCCTAACTTACCAAGCTATGGTTGCTTACATTCCTATAGACGTTGTGCAGGTGCTGGCTAAAAAGAGACATATAACTACTCTGAAGCTAGCAACTATTGGATCCTAAGGAGTAAGGAAAAATATTTGAAGAACAAACATATATTTTTAAGGTTTAAGTTTTTATTTTAGAATTTTTCATTTTTAAATAATGTAATAACTGAATTATAGTGTATATATATAAATTTTATCACTTTTTTAGGTAAATGATTTATTTGAATTACAAACTGTTTACTTCAAAGCGGGTTAGTTGTGGACGCCTTGTGTAGATCAGGTCTAAGATAGTGATTGTAAGGCCAACTTCTATCTTAGAATGGTTTACACGGTGGGACTATTACGATTCTGTCACTTCGGGGTGTGACAAGTAATATTAGGCCCAATGATTGTTAAATAAGTTAAAAATATGTAGACTCAACTGAGTCGAGTTTTAAAGAAAGAGACTTTGGTAGTGACCCGAGCCGAGCTTAAAAGAGAGATGAAGATTAAAGAGTCGGGACTTCACCTCGATAAGTAACGGGACTAGATAAAAGGTTGCTTAAGATGAGAGGATTAGAAGAGGAACCGTTACTTATCGAGGTGAAGTCCCGACTGGATGAGTTTGTTGACTTATTCCCAGGTAAACTACTAGAAGAACTACCTCCCATTCGAAGTATTAAACATGCGATAAACTTACAGCCAGGAGTTGCTCTACCAAATAAGCCTACCTATAGGCTGAATCTTGAACAAATTGTTGAGCTACAAATACAAGTGGATGAGTTGATTAAGAGAAGGTATGTACAAGAGTCTCTAAGCCCATGCACTATACTAGCTCTGTTTGTGCCAAAGAAGGATAAGACATAGAGGATGTATGTAGACAACTATGACATTACCGTCAAGTATAAGTCTCTTATGCTAAAGCTTGATGACATGCTCAATGAATTGAAAGGAGTAAGAGTATTCTCTAAAATTGATCTCACATTTCGAAACCATCAGATTAGAGTGCAAGAAAGAGATAAGTGGAAAACCATATTCAAGATATGCAATAGATTATACAAATGGCTTATAATGCCTTTTAGACTGCCAAACGTACCAAGTACATTCATGAAACCGATGAACCATGTGCTCTAAGAACTGATAGAGAAATTCATAATATTATATTTTGATAACATTCTAGTCTACAGCCTTGACTTAGAGACTCATTGTGAGTACCTCCATGCAGTCTTTTCAAAACTCTTGTCACGCCCCGAAGCGACAGAGTTGTAATAGTCCCGCCATGTAAACCATTCTAAGATAGAAGTTGGCCTTACAACCGCTATCCTAGACGTGATCTATACAAGGCGTCCATGACTAACCCGCTTTGAAGTAAACCGTTTGTAATTTAAATAAATCATTTACCTAAGAAAGTAAGAAAATATATATATACACATTATAATTCAGTTATTACAATTAACATTTATAACATTTCACCGTAATATATTTCTTAGTTATTACATTATTCATAAATGAAAAATTCTAAAATAAAAGCTTAAACCTTAAAAATATATGTTTATTCTTCAAATATTTTTCCTCACTCCCCGAGATCTAGCAGTTGCTAGCTTCGGAGTAGTTGAAAGCCGCTTCTTAGCCAGCACCTACACAACGTCTATAGAGATGTAAGCAACCACAGCTCAGTAAGTTAGGATGGAGGACTTAAAACTATACTATAAACATAACAAGGTTATCAACTAACTTATTAGGTGCAATGCATGTTCAAGCAAATAACATCACACGACGTTATCCGACCCGTCGTAAAATTAGAGAAATTGCGCCCGCTTTAATCCGGGTTGAGAAGTTGCCATTAATGTAACAGCTCATGACCAAACCCAAGCTTATGTAATGGAGACACCACTCCTCCCGCAACTACCTTTAAACCATTGACTTCACCCTCGCCGTGACCTCATTTTCTGTCACTTAGTTTAACTATGGATGAAGAAGGGACCATTATGCAATCCCGCGCTATCCCTTTCGAAGGGATCGGTATTTGGTCGGAGAATCCTAGGTTTCCCTTAATGGATTGCTATGTAGGTTTAATTATGATTACAGGTTGTATATTTGATTAGGTTTAATTTAGGGTGATCAATCATTTTATATAAATCATACAATATAAGCCAGAACAATAATCTCAAGCCTCCAAAATATAGTAACGTATTAATCCCAACTTACTTGAACTCCTCACTTACTTACTCGTGATCCAACTTGCTCGGGCCATCGCCGATCATTCTTATAACACAAACGTGGTTTCAGTTTTTCATATAACTATTATAGGTTGATTTTTTCCTATAACGCTTATTGTTATCTTTTATTTAGGGTTTAATATACCTAATTATCTAGGTCTTAAGTCTTTTACAATTCTTCTTGAATCGTGTTAAGTTCTATTTTAGTTTTACATCGATTTCTAAATTAGGTTTTTAACTCAATTTTTGGTTAAAGATATATATGTACATCTTAAGAAATCATTTCGCGTATTTTAAATAATTAAGGGTATTTCTATCTACATGTAAATTCATATATATTATAAATAAATATTTCTAAATATTATTTAGGTCATTATATAATTTTTAGTATATATATAATTTATCTCTAATGATTCGTTAATTATCGAAATGTATTTTACGCATTTTTGATAAATAACGAGTTATATACTTAAAATTTAGAATTTTTATATTCTTTTATTTTATTGCTTAGTTTCTTAAATTTGAACTTACAGAATCATTTTATTAATATTTTTAACTTTACTTATAATTTTGGCTTGATTGGATCTTTCAATCGATCAGAACCTTGAGTGACTAATTATGAGGCTTACAACTCCAAGATGAGAGGCTTTATGTCAATCTAAAGAAATGTGACTTCTGCTGACTCGAAGTAATCTTTCTAAGATTTGTTGCCAATGGTAATAATATACGAGTTGCTGATGAGAAGGCAAGTATAATTACTAAATGGCATGTGCTGACCTATTCAGCCAACATGCGAAGCTTCCATGGCGTGTTATTTTTTTTATCACTGATTTATAAGGAATTTCAATGTTATCGTAGGCCTACTTACTAAGCTGTAAAAGAAGAATGTTAATTTTGGGTAAAGAGAGAAGGAATAAAAGAGTTTTGAGAAGGTGAAAATGAAGTTAACCATTGCCTTTGTCTTAGCTTTACTAAGCTTTGACAAAGTATTTAAAATAAAGTGTAACACATTTGAACTAGGCATTGGTACTATGCTGATGCAAGAGAGCCGACCTATTGCTTACTTTAATAAAAAGCTTAGAGAAGCTATACTCAATTACTTTGTGTATGACAGAGAGTTCTACTCCATAATTTAAGCTCTGCCTATTTGGCAACATTACCCGTTATCTAAAGAATTCATGATCTACACTGATCATGAATCTTTGAAATATTTAAAGAGCCAACCTAAGTTGTCTCGGAGATAAGCCAAGTGGGTATAAGTCATAGAAGGATTTTCTTATATCGTGAAGCATAAGAACAACAAGAACAATATAGTGGCCGATGTCCTATCAAGATGACATTCCTTCTTTACTGAATTATAGACCAGGTTACTTGATTTCTCTATGATTAAGGATTTATATACTAAGGATCCACATTTTGGTTCAATCTATACCAGATATCAAGAATGTCGAACATTTGATGACTATCATAGGGAAGATAGATACTTGTTTAAAAAAAAAGAGATCGTGTATCCCAACCTGTTCTATACGAGAATTGCTAGTATGTGAAGAGCACAGTGAAGGATTATTTAGATATTTTGGCAAGTATTGAACTCATGAGGTACTTTCTTTTAGATTCTTTTGGCCAAGGATGATGAGAGATCTCCAAGCGGTACTGGAAAGATGTGTCACCTATAGAAAGGCAAAGGGCCGAGTTGAGCAAGGGCAATATTTACCTTTGCCAATCTTGACTAAACCATGGTCCAAGCTAAGTATGGACTTTATGTTATGATTACCAAAGACGTCTCAAAGGAAAGACTCCATTATGGTGGTCGTAGACTAATTTAGCAAGATGGTACACTTCATGCTCTATTCTAAAACTAACGATGCTTTAGTTATCGTTTTTCTTTTCTTGCAAGAGGTCGTGAAGCTCTATGGAGTGCTCAGAACCATTGTTTCAGACCGGGGTCCAAAGTTCATGAGCCACTTCTGGAAAACATTATGGAGGCAAATGGGAACTAAACTATTGTTCAACATGTCCTGCCACCCATAGATGGATGGATAGATTGAAGTTGTCAATAGGATATTAGGAACTCTACTCCAAGTTGCTGTTGGTCGTAACATGATTGATCAGGATCAATGCCTACTTATAATTGAGTTTGCCTACAATAAGATCACTCACAGTGCTACAAGCATGTCACCAATTGATATCGCCTATGGATTCGACCCTAAGCTTCCACTAGATCAAATGCCCCTTATAAGTTAGAATGAAGATCAATTAACTATAAAGAGATTTGAGGCCATTAGAGCTATGCACTAAAAGGTTGTAGAACAATTGAGCTAAGCTGCCACTAAGCTCGAGAGGTAAGCCAAAGGATGAAAGAACAAAGAATTTTAACTTAGTGATTTACTTTAGATCAACCTTAGTAAAGATCAATTTTTAAGTTTGAGGAAGAGCAAGTTATCTCCTAGAATCGATGGATCATTAGAGTGCTTGAAAAGATCAATCCTAATGCTTACATGATTGAATTACCTGAAGACTATGGGGTCTCGGTCTCCTGTAACGTCGTCAACCTCCATCCGTATGTCCCCGAAGATGAGTAACCATCAACCAAGCTAGATTTAATTCCAAATCTTAAACAGCTCAGAGGGGGTGATAAGGATCGCGGACTAGTCATTCGTTCCCGAGCTCGAGGACTCACCCATATGGTTCGCCGAGCTGTCTAAGGAAAGTTGAGCCTTGAAGAATGATGCATTATCTAGCCTAACCTATTGAATTACTCTACTCTTCACCTCATTAAAGAGACTCCAAAGGTATACAAGCTATTGTCGATCCAACCCCTTCTCAACATATCAGTCCAAGGTTAAGTACTGAACCCACCTGCTGTTGACCTGATACAGTGCCGAAGTCAAGCTGACCCAATCCCAAGCAAACCAGTTAAGGTCGACCAAATAATGGGCTACCCCATAAACCAATCATTCCCCAGTCTGAAACATTCGAGTTACTGAGCATCTGAGCCTGACTTAATCTACTTAAAACCTATTTTGCTTGATAAACAACATCTTTAGGAACACATAATGGGCAATTGACACGTGCTCCATTTTCTAACATCCATACTATCTTTCTAGTAACCAAATATCCTTTTTGCCTGTTTACAACTTTGCCCTTGTAAACTATGTATCTTTCCTTTTTTAGTAAGAATCCTTTTTGTAAATTACATATACTTAGGATTTACCTTAATTGGGGCAGATAAATACTTGTAAAAATGTACTGACTAGAACAATCAATTAGAATAGCAACGTTAAACTTTCAGACATACTTCCCTTTTGTGAGCTAAGTATCCTTTTCTTGCAATCGTTTACTCTTATTTAATCCATTATGAGCATAGATTACTGGTGAGTACCCTTCGGCTACACTTATGTTTTATATCAAGTACGACCTAAGCTCGTAAGAGGCGCTAGTAAGTCATATCCACTATTGGTGCATGAGGACCCTACTTAAACCTTGATTTTCATTTATCTTTTAAACCATCTTGCAGTTTAGACCCACCCCCTGCTCGCGTGATATGAATAGTCATCAACGACAAACATCAATATAACCATAATAAAGAGCCATCTCTATCTATATACAAAGGAGAATTGATATCTTCTTAAAGATATTAAGAGATATATTGCTAGATATCTAATATATTATATTAAAGATAATATCTAATATATTATATTATTATTTATTATTTTTCTCCAAAAATAATAAATGTCATTATTTATCGTTCTTAAACTATTTAATAAATATTTGAATCATTCCTGTAACCCATTTAATTCATTCTTTGTGTGCAACCCTACGGGTTCACCTAATGTTAACAGTAGGCCTAAAATTCCTTTTGGACTTATAAGACATAAATAGCCTCTAGTAAGACATTATGCCTATCCAAATTAAGTGAAGGTCGATGATCTGACTTTACCTATTAAACAGTCCATTATTAAGTCCTTTTATTACATGATATGTAATGATTAAACCTAAGGTGTAAATCAAGACACTCTTATATTGTTTAATTACTCATTTCTTGAACGACTAACTTAAAAAAATGTTATTGATAACTCCTTATCAATTCATTTGAGCATGGTCATATATTTTCTCAGTTTTACCCTTCAAGGGGCCTAAAAGATGTCTTTCTTAAATTAATGAGATAGACAAATTCCTTCATGAACACTTATATTTCTCTACATAATTTACTCCATATCTAATCACAATAATGATAAAGAACTGAATCAAAACATAGAAGTTACTATGCAGGAATCTATAATGTCATCAAGTCAAAGGACTAAAATAATACTGCAGCGAGTAGTACTTATCAAATTGATTCATATAGTACCCTTACAATAGGTCGATCCAATATAATATACTCTTATATGTATCTATATACTAAATTGATATCCCGTATCCATAATTAGTAAAACATGATTATTATTTAGCTAACATACAAGTCTTAATTTGTTATTATTCCATGTAATGAGTGATTAGGGATAATTTAGAATAATGTTCTCATTATTTTATGGTTTTACTATTAACGTCACGTACTTTAATGACATGAGGTAGAATAAATATTGAAGGAATCCTTTTATCGTGTTAAAAGGCTGATGATAGCGTGATAAATAAAATGACTCGTATTATAAAAAAAAAAAATAATCAAATGATATGAAATCCATATGGCCCAGAGCACATCACTAGTAATATAGGGTACCTACATGAACATTGCTTGACCAGGTAGGTTCTGGGTGGATAATTAAGGTTATAATGTAGGTTCCGAATAATAATTTTCTTGTAAGCTATCCTCATAAGGTATGCTACAAGTAAGAAGTTAAGATACTCTATATCTACCTTGGAACCTGTACTTTAAAGCATACAAGGTGTGAGCTTATGATCATCACCCTGTAATAGTAGTTTAAAATAAAATTAATAAACAAATGATATCATTTTTTAAAAATAAAACAAAGCCTAATCTATAGAAATGTTAAACTAAACAATTGTTAGTTCCTTTCCTTCCTTCTTTTGTCTTTAGTCCTTACTTAATTGTAATTTTCTTTCTACTCTTTTTTTCCTTTATTAAATCCATCATCTAGTAAAGTTCAAAAAAGAAAATCTGAGTTCTTGGTTTCTACTTCTAGTGCCACCTACAAGCTGCACAAGTAAGTTCATAATTTGTTTTCTGTAATGGAAGTTTTTTTGTTTTATGTTTCACAAAAGATTTGCTATAACTACTAAAGCAAAATATGATTTTCTTAGATTATAGGAAAATTATTTTACAAATGCATGCTCCTTAAGGAAGAAAAATACTTTAGTTTCAATTTATGTTTTGTTCCGTTTTCCATGTCATAATATCATTTTCCCATGGATTATTATTTGATCATATATTATCATTACATTTATAATTATTGAATCAAATAATCTTGTTAAGCTTTTATTCAAATCTTAATAAACTTTATAATTCTTGCGTTAAGTACAAAGTTTACCGCTTTCAATTTTTAAATAGTGTGCTTATTTCCTCAAATATCTTTACAATATGGGTATTGCAAAATAAATGTTTTATTTACACGAAGAATAAGAAATTTGTGTGTTTATCATCAAAATTAATATATATTGTATAATTACAAATTATACAAAAAATATCACCAAAATACTATTGTTAATATCTCATCTTGAAGATGCAATATAAGTATTTATACATAAATTGTATCTTCAAAAGGCAACATTCTTATAAGTACATTTGCACCTATATCATATTTTCAAGATGTAATATTAGTGAATTTGTACATATATTGCATCTTCAATATGCAATATTACTATTAGTGTATCGTTGCTATATCACAGCTTATATACAAATACTAATATTGTATCTTCAAGATAAGATTTAGCAATAATATCTTGGTGATTTTTTTATGTAATTTGTTATTATGTAATTTTTTCTAAAAAAGTCGGTAGACATGTATTTTATCTCACAAAAAATGTTTTATATAATACTTATGTAAAATTCATCCATAATAACAAGATTAAAAAACCATTTAAAGAAAAAAAATTGGTAAAAAATAAACCTCAATTAATTTTATTCATTTACGACATTTAATAGATTAGCTAACTTGAGCAATTTCTTTTGGGAAAAATGGGGGTCATATACGTTTTATCTTTTAAAAAATTCCCATATTGAAATTTATAAGAAAAAAAAAAAAACTTTGTAGAACCTATAAGGTGTAAGGTATAGGATGATTCTAAGATACCATAAAATAGAGTATGGGTAGCAAATTTTCAAAACTTATAGCTACAAGGTAAGGTATAAGTTGAATCCCATACTTTACCTACTCGATTCTCGCCAACTCCTAACTAAGGTAAGGTATAAGTTGAATCCCATACTTTACCTACTCGATACTCGCTAACTCTTAACTAAGGGTAGTTGTATAGGCATTAGCCATCCCTCTTGCCTTAAAACACCTAGCTAGGCTCAAGGAACATGTTAAATCAACCTTGAAATAATGGTTTACAATTCCAAAAAACATGACATTTTGATTGGCCCAAATATATCTAGTTAAGGGACAAATTAAGAGGCTTGCTGGTTGATGAGCCTAGGAACTAGATTTTATGTTTTTTTTTTTTTCCAATTTTTCTACTTTCTTTCTTATGAACCAAATTTTTAGAAGCATACATATGTGGAGGATAATAATATAAATGGGCCCTTCTTCTTTTTTTTTTTGTTCCATTCACTTTTTTCAATTTATTTTCTTATATTCCCTCTATCTTTCTTTCTTTCTTTTTTCTTTTTCCTTTAGATGTGAATACATATGATATTACATAAACCAATATAATATACCTATATATATATATATATATAAAATGTAAGTCTCTATATGTATTTTTCTCCCCCCCTTCCTCTCTTTAGAAGATGTATATATCATGTATAAATTACATATGTATATATATATATATATATTAGGTAAAATACACGTACGTACAGATGTATTTTTCTCCCCCCCTCTCCTCTCTTTAGAAGATGTATATATCATGTGTAAATTACATATGTATATATATATATATATATATATATTAGGTAAAATACACGTACGTACACACATACATATATATCAAACTACACATGTAAAACAAGTGTAAATATATTATGATATAAATGCAAGCATCTACACATACTTTTTAATTTTTCTTTTTTTTTCCTAAGAAAACTATTAGGAGGTTTGAATCGAACTGTACGAATCGACAAGTTTATGGTCAATTCTAGCCTTTTAGCAATAGGTTAGTTCAACAACCCAAAACCAATGAATCGGTTCATGAGTTTAAACTAGCCCTTCTCTAAGTCTAAGGTCATCTTATCTTCTACCCACTCTCATCTCCCCATTGAAAATCCAAATTTCCTTTTCTTTTTTCCCTTTTTTTCTTTTCATTCTCAAATCCTTTATATACTCTGTAAATCTCTTATTCTTCTTCCTATATTTGATTTTTGTTTTATATTCTTTTATTTATTACTTTAAGTGAAATTTTAACCAATAAAGTACTATGTGTGAAGGGAGGTGAAGAAGTTTAAATAATAAGATTTTGCCTTCGAGGTTTTATTTTTAGTTTTCTTGCTTTATTGGTTTGATTTATCTTGATTGGGATATTTCTCTCAACTAGAGTGCTAATTTTTGTTCTTATAAAAGAATTTAGGAATGATTACACCTTTAGTCCACAAACTTTGCTACTATTTCTAATTGAGTTCTTAAACTTTGTTTTTTTCTATTTTTGTCTTGAAAATTTTCAAAGTTTGTAAAAGAGTTATTCATCAATAAATTGTTAGTTTTCCCATCAATAAATGATTCCTTTACAATTTTTTTAAAACTTTAAGGACTGAAATAAAATATAAATTAAAGTTTGAAAACTTTTAGAAAAAAATAGCAAAATTTAAGTATTAGGAGTGTAATTTCCCCCATTTCTTTTTCCTTTTCAAGATCTATATTTTTGTTTGTTTTTCATTTAAAATCTATGTTTATATATATATATTAATATATTTGTTCTTTTAGGACAAGATTTTTAGTAGCACTTGTAACTTAGAGAAACAAATATCCTAGTTTTACTTATTTTTAAAAACTTAGATCTTGAAATGGAGAAAAAAATGAAAATATGAAATCTTAAAACGAAAAGGAAAAAAAAAACTTTTGGTTATTTCAATCTACTTTTTTTTTTATTTCGATTAATAAGTATTTCAAACAATCAATGATCCCATTTAGTATTTTTAATAGAATCAAGTTGCATTTAGTTTTATTAATTTTTAGATTTACACATAACAATAATTTTTTTCTCCTTCTACCATAATCAATTAGGGAATGAGGAATTTGAACTTGATCTATCCTTTGGGAGACTAGTATTAAATTAAGTAATTTTATAACTTATTTGATACTTATTCTAATTACTAAAATTAAATAAACACAATAATGAATAAAGTTAATTATCACATTCAATATAATAATACAATGTAAAATTAGTTAGTATATTGTTACATATTTGTAAATTAAAAAATATAAATAATGATTTTATTTGTAATAAATAATTATTTTACTGACATTTTATTAATAACACAATTAATTGTTCTAATTCATTAAGTTGTATGATATGATGAAAAAGCAAAGGAGAAAAATTACTTCCCAAACTTTGCTATTGTTTTTAATTGAGTCCTTGAATTTTTATTTTTCTATTTAAGTCCTCAAATTTTTTAAAAGTTTGCAAAAAAATTCTTTATTAATGGGAAACTAACATTTACTAATGATGACTCTTTTACAAATTTTTGAAAACGTTGAGAATTGAAATAAAAAAAAGGTGAAAATTTGGGGAGTTAATTAGAAAAAAAAGTGGTAAAGTTTATGGACTAAAAATGTTATTTCCCCAAGAATTTATTTTACTAAAGGAAAATTTACAAACCTAAGTCATAAAAGAGATCTTTTTATTTTGGATCATGTCTTTAATCTTTTATCTCTTTGTTTGCTGGATGGTATTTCATTGATTGTATATAAGTGAATTTTTTGTTCTTCTGAGGAAAAAAAAAAGAAAAAACCAAACTTTGGATGTATCCCTAGAGAAATACATCAAAAACCTAAATTTTCTTCTATTTCTTTATTTTAGAATCTACATATTCAAAATTTTCATCTTAGAACTTAAATTTTCAAAAATGAGTCAAAACACGGTTTTCATCACTCACCATTACAAGTGATGCTAATATAAGATCTTGAAATTAGAAAAATAAAAAGATAGCACTTGAAGTGAAAAAAACTAAAATACAATGGAAGGGCTCGGTTTTTTCTTTTTATGTATGTTTTCCATTTTAGGATTTTTTCTAAAAAAATTTCAGGACCCATGTTCTTATCTTTTTCTTTCTTTATCAGGACCCGGCTTTTAAAAACACTTGCAATTTCTAAAATTTAGCTCTGAAATGGAAAAAGAAAAAAAAGAAAAATAGGTCTTAAAATATGGAAAAAAACACTTAAACCGTTTTAGTATATTTTTCTTTATATATATCCGACCCCTAGTAAATTTGACTGCTGGTATAGTTCAACATTATTGATTTATAAAGCTATTAATTATTGTCAAAAAATATAAATCTATTAGTCAATTACTGTTAAAGACAAAAACCTGCTCCACATATTGTCAATACGAAACGTTGCCTCACATCGTCCAAGTGGAATACGAATAAAAAAGTAAAAACAGACATGAACATTTTAGGGCAAAAACAAAACCTAATCGAAAACACAAGAAACATCAATGTGAAATGAAACGGTACCAAGAGTTCTCCTAATTTCATGAAGGAAAATTCAATACGACCACAAACAACTTTAGTAACTACAATAAAAAGTCCAACTAGTGATTAATGCTCATTCATTCATCAAATGTTGTACTCGAAAGCATGTATATGAAAAATAAAAATAAATATGTAAAAATAATTAAAGATGAGGGAAAGGAAAGTCACCAACGGGTATATCGCAAATTTCCTTCCATAAAAAATGGTTTAACTTAATTTCGCCATTTGCAAATTACTAAATGGCTTCCGTGCTCCCGTCCACTGGTCTACTTTCTTGTCTTTTTTATGGAACATCACATAACTACACTACCACCCATCTCCCTCTCTCTCTCTCTCTCTCTCTCTCTCTGCCTTTTAACCCTAAAAAGCGACTCTCATTTACTTCATAAACCCCTCTCTCCTTCTTCAGTCATTTCAGGACCTTAACATTCAGATTTTCACAGACAGAGAGAGAGGGGAAGAAGAAGACGAAGAGTAAACCAGAACCCAAGTTTGACAATAACCCATTGTTCCATTTACTACATATCCCTCGTTCATAATCCAAAGTTAGCAGCTTTTGCTTAAAAAATCCATCTTTAATCACTTACAATCACTATTGCATATACCCATAAGAGCAAAGCTGTTAAAAATCCACTTCTTGAACGTAAAATACGGTTTTTCTTTTATTAATTATTATTTTGGGTATGGCACCAAGTTTTGAAGGTGTGTTTTCAAGCCTTTCGTGTGTGGAGGACTGCGTAAGTGCTTTTGATGACAATGGTTATTATGGGTGTGATGAGGAGTTTGACGAAGCAGCAGCAGGAGCAGTTATATGGGAACGTGGGAATCAGCGAAATGATGGTCAAAATAATAACAGCTTTAGTGATGAAGGTGAACTGTTGTTGCCAATGCAAAGTGAGGAGTTTTTGAGTGTGTTGTTGGAGAAAGAGAATCAGCATTTGCCTCATTCTGATTATACAAAGAGGCTGAGAAATGGGGATTTGGACTTGGGAATTAGAAAAGAGGCTGTTGATTGGATTGCCAAGGTGGGTTTCATCATTTATCATTCATGTACTTTGGTATGTTAGTGTTTTGGTTGTTTTATCTTATTTCAAAGATGGGTTTGGTGCTAATTATCTTCAGATTTCAAACAAGTCCTCTTTTCTGTTTCATTTATTTTTTTGATACTATTTATGACATTTAGTTGCGTCCAATTTATTTTTGTTGGGGTTCTTGATGTGAAAATTGAGGTTTTTTTTTTTTTTTCATGTGCTTAATAGCATTCTAATAGTATAGCTTAATTGCCAATTTGCAAACTAATGTTGTAAGTACTTTTATTCTATCTGGATTAGAAGTTTTACTTTGCATTATATTTATTTGCTTGTTTGTCTGTTTATTCATTGGTTGCCAATGGTTAATGAGGGTTGTTTGATTTGCAGGTTCATTCCCATTTCAGCTTTGGACCACTCTCTGCTTATTTGTCAATAAGCTATTTGGACAGATTCCTCTCTGCCTATGAGTTACCTGTCAGTTTTGAACAAAACTTAAGTTATCACCATTAATTACAATTATCTTTACATGGTAGACTTGTCTATCTAATCTGTTGATGTTTGGATCTTCAGAAGGGCAAAGATTGGATGACCCAGTTATTGGCTGTGGCATGTTTATCTCTAGCAGCCAAAATGGAAGAGACTGAAGTACCTTTATCCCTAGATTTACAGGTACTTGGAATCTGAGTAAAATCATTTTATTTCGATGTGACTGTCTTGATTTTTGAAGCCCACGAGTGTTTGATTGGTGCGATTGTTCTTGATATTAACAGGTTGCTGGATCAAAATTTGTTTTTGAAGCGAGAACAATTCAACGAATGGAACTTCTTGTATTGAGTACCTTGCGGTGGAGAATGCAATCTGTTACTCCTTTCTCGTTTTTAGACCATTTCCTTCGTCGGATCAATGGTGATAAAATGCCACCGAGAAATCTATTGGTGAGATCGATCCAACTAATCTTAAATGTAACCAAAGGTAATTTACATGCTTAGTTGTGGTCTATCATGTGCTTTTGTTTACATGCAGAGGTTCTGATGTTTTTGGTGGTTGCAAATTGAATGCAGTGATTGACTTCTTGGAATTCAGGCCTTCTGAAGTTGCAGCAGCAGTGGCAATATCTGTTGTTGCGGAAGCACAATTGGTGGACTCTGATGCTGCCATTTCTCTTCTCACTCAACATGTGAGAAAGGTATAGTTTTTGGTGGTCCAAGAACTGATTTGAGCAGATCATTAATTCATCTGAATTGTTATAACCAGTCTTGTAAATAATCAAGCCGCAGCTCATAAATCCTAGAGCGACAGGACATGGATTTCGTCCCATTTTGTTAACATTCTACTAATAATTAATAGATGCATTAGTTTTGGGTTTGACAAAAATGTTGATGGATACTCTAATTTTCAGTTGGAATTTTTAAGCACTTTTTGGTCCACCATCTTTGATGGTTGCCGGTGAAATTCTTTTGTTGATTTGAATATGTATCCTGCAATGCAGGCAAGAGTCCTAAAGTGCATCGATTTGATTCATGGTTTGGCACTGATCACCACTGCATCTGCTAAGAATGCAACCTCAGTGTCCCTTATCCCTCAAAGTCCAATTGGGGTTCTGGATGCTGCATGCTTGAGCTACAAAAGTGATGAAACAGCAGTTGGGTCATGTGCAAATTCTTCACATAATACCCCGGACACTAAGCGAAGGAAGATGGACAGATCGTGCGACGTGGAATAATAAAGAACGATGGAAGGCAGGGATTGAATCCTACAATTCCATTTTCAGAAACTCACTTCAATTTTGTTTAGTACCAAGTTTTTGGTGTGTTTTTTCTTGGTGTATATGAAGATGCCTGCCTGCCTGCCTGCCCATAAGTGAAAACCAGGAATGGGAAGTACACAAGAAGAAATGGAAAGCTTGTGAAAAGGATTTGGATAGAAAGGATGATGCTGTTTGCATAGTTGGATAAGTTGGGTCATGAATGGATGATGGAAATTTGGCACCGAAGGGTCCACAAGTAATTCTCGTTTCATACCTTTTGCATGAGGAGAAAAGTTCAAAACACAAGCTGTTAAATATTAGACCTCTTAACAGCCGGTGACAGAAGAGAAGGAGAGACAGAGCATGGGAAGGCGGGAGCGTTGTTGTTATTTTTTTCTTTTTTTTTCTTTATTTTTTAAAAATATTTTTTATTTCTTAATACAATTTGGTTTTAGAGAGTTTTCATTGGTTAAAAGAAAAAAAAGAAGAAGAGAGTAATGGAAAATATTATAAATAAAATAGCATGAGGAATATTATGAATATCACTGGATTCATGTTTTGAAATGCAGAATGTATATTATTGGTTATGAGATCTGAAGAAATCCCGGTGCCTCTCCAGATTAAAAGTTGGAAAATGTTAATAATTGCTGCAAATGAGAAATCGAATATTTGAAATATCATAATGTTAATAGAAAAATAAAATGTTTTATTTTTTGAGGGTTGACATAGTGTTCCGAGGTATTTGTTATCAGGAATGAAAATTAAAAGCTTTATATTTACCAAAGAGGAGACGATCATGATACTCTTGCTTGAGTCCTTATTATTAAAGTCCATGATTTAGAGTTAAAAACTAAGATTAAATGCTATCAATATTAACTTGAATGCAAATTGAATGATTGATTGGAGTTACTTTAGAACATTGATATTTCAATCTTCTATCCTGTGCACTGACAACAATCCTTTGTTTGACTGTTTGGTCGGTTAGACTCTTGGGGATTGTGATACAGTGATTAAAAAAATAAGGATCCAGAAGAAATCTTGGGAATGCAGTTCATAAATACGATGATGCTCGCAGAGATTTAAATAAATAAAAGGGTGGGAACAGTGGATAAATACAGGCCGATCGTGGGATGCAACATACAGATATGGTACAATCTCTACGTGTACAAATGTATTATTTACGCACTACCCCTTATCTAAACTGTAGTACCGTAGTTCCGGTAGTACGGCAAACCGTTACATCGAGTATTTGGTATCATTTGATTAGTTATAATTTTATGGATTAAAAACTAACATGGTATTCTAATCTAAATAGAACTGATTTAAATACAATCATAACCATAAGAATATTTATACTCCACTTTTTTTTTCTTATTTCTTTGGGATTATAGTTCAATTGGCCAAAGCATTGCCCTATCAAGGCAGAAGCTACAAGTTCCAGTCTTGTCAATCCCGACGAAATCGAATTCAATAAAAAATATATTAATTCATCTCTTTGTTTGAATTCAACATGAAAATGGATACAATAATCGAATTTGACTCTTAATGGAGATTCTTTTTAGTTTTCTTTTATTTTTGCTTTGAAGTAAAAATGAAATGTATTTCTTTCCTTTTAGGTTCTAAGTTTGTCTAACTTCAATTACTAGTTTGAAAGAATTTATTTTTTATCGTGCTAATTTATTTTCTTAAATTTTGTTTTATAAAAAAATACTTATTTCTTTTCCTTCTTTTTGATTTGACTTCTTTAGGTTGTTTTGGTTTGTTTTTGTAACCAATGGAAACTTAAGAGTGTTGAAAGCATATATTGTCCGGATGATTTTAGAAGGAAGATGCTAGATTATAGAAAAATACAAGAATGGAAAAGAAGGATAAATTCAAATAAAAAAGAAAAGTAAAAGGGTTGGATTGGAATCCAATCTTTGATGAGTTATGGATAAAAGATCTTCCTATGTTATACTATTCAATTCTTGACAATTTAGATCCTCAATGGGAAAATAAAATTAAGCATATAACAACGTATCTTTACATATCAAGAACTATAAGATTGTCCCTTTCATTCTGATGTCATAGAGGGATCATGTAATTCAAGCCTTTTTTTTTTCATGCTTTTCTTGAAGGTCTAAAGAAAGTTGCAATCAATAGTATTTTCCTAATCCTCCCTTCTCAAAAGAAAGAACTTTGATTTTTTTTTCCTTTCCACATAGCCAAAAATGAAATGATCCCTCCCCATATTCTTTTGGTTTGTGAGACATATTAAATTCAATATAAATCCTCAAAATGGAACTAAAGAAAACAAAAAATTTATGAGGGGTCAAATTTTCTTGAATAACAAACTTCTTATTCTTAAAGAAATTTAAAGATAAATTATTTATTAAAATTAAAATTCTAAATTCTAAAATATTTATTAATATTTCATTCTATAATATTTATTGATGTTTTATTTTAGATTATTTATTAAAATTCTATAGAATTTTATTAGAATAAATTCTATTCTAATATTAATGTAGATATAAATATTATATAATATGTATTCTAATATACATTTATAAATAGAAATGAAATTCATTTTTATCTTTTTTTAATTAGATTTAATTTACCTATTAGATGATAAAAAATCTATTTAGTTTCTATATAGACTATTATATAGATGTTATTGTAATGATAATAATATATTCTATATTTAAAATTAAAATCGAGAGTACTTAGTCGAGTTGGAGATAACTATTATCTAGACATTTTATATCAAGTCAAGAATAAGAAAATGTGGATATAATTGAATGATAAAATTTTTCTTTTCCAAGGAGAAGATGCGGGTTCAATTCCTGCTATTTGCCCAGGGTTCAAGTAATGTATTTAATTTAATGGGATAAGCGATTCGGTATAATTGACTGTGATAATATAGTGAGTAGCTCTATCTCCCTCTCCCATAAAAGAAAAGAAAAAGGATGATAATAATAAAAATTAGTAATTAATTATTAGTCACTAGAGTCAAATCTAATTTTTTAATAATAAAAATATTGTGTAAAAAAGATTTGAATTCATGACCTCAAGGTTATAAGCCTTGTGAGCTACTAAGCTGCTTTAACCTGCGATAAAGAAAGGAAAAAGAACTAATGGATAAAAAAGAGCATTGTAGGAAAATTTAAAATTTGTATTATATATTTAGTAGTATAAAAAATGTAGTTTTGAATTCCAAAAATAACTATAGACCAAGTTCTCAAATTTTTAAATTTTTTCGGTCACAAAATTTGTGTCATACTATAAACATCAAATGTAGTAAAAAAGAATTGTAATTTCCTTATATCGTGCTATTCAATCCCGGTTGCTGCCCAGTTTTACTAAGCTAACGTTACTTTTGATATTTATGGCTATTGTCCTACTCCTAATTTCATCTGCACCCAAAATTCTTCTATTTTCATTTGCCTACTTGGAGGTATATATTGAAAGATTCAATTTTTTTATATATAATATATAATCGATAACATATTTTATAAAAAAAAAAAACCAAATACATAAAAATGTGAACACTAATTTTATTTAATCTTCTAAAGCGCCTAGAAATATCTACTAAAAATTTTTCATATAAGAATATTTGATACACCTGTTTCTAGAAGAATTTAAATCCGAGTTACCAGCTCATGTTTTATTTTGACATCATTTGTTATGTTTGCACAAGAATTGCTTATATGTCAACAACAACAACCTGAATTTGAATAATTTCCTAGTGAAATAAGTTCAGAATTTTCGGTGAAAACCAATCTCTATTCAGAGCGGGGAAAAAAACATTTAAAAAGAGAGAGAGAGAAAAACAAGTATAAATCTTTTTACATATCAAAATATAAAAGGCGCATGAGTATAGATTCAAATGTCATTGTTTTAATTAGTAAGTTTGTGAAATTAGGTTCCATAACTCGCTTCCTAGTGCCTACTTCAGGTTCTTGTCGAGGATTATGTTCTCTTTTAATCAATTTTTCAGATTGAGGGAAAGAAAAAGAGAGAGAAGGAATTGAAGAGAAAACAATTCATTTGTAATTTCTTATCTTTATTTTTCCAAATAAGGAAAAGTGAAAGCAAGGGATTTTTTTTATAAGTTTTTCCATGTGTCGTATAAAAGGTCATTCTTTCCAATTTAGAGAGAGATATGAACAAATTTTATGATTTTACTTAAATATTTTTTTACTAAAAACACATTTAAAAAATTTCAGAATATTTTAGTAATTTAATAAGTTAAAAAAATATTTTATTAACTCTTCATTCATAATCATCCCTTCATATTTCCTTTTTATCTCGACAATAATTTTTTTTCCATTTTCTTTCTATCTCATATTTTTATAATTTTTTTCTTTCGATTTCCTTCCGCTGTCCCAAACCTATAATAAGGGTGAGGGTTCTTGCCTATCGTGTTCATGCTCTGTGTGGTGCCAGTGTCGGTGTCGGGCTGCCCTACTCCTGTTTCCTGCCCTTGCCAAGCTACATTGGTACGCTCGAATCATCCCATCAAATTGTTAATGCCGGGCTATCCCATCATGTCACGATAAGATCATCTCATCGTGTTGTCATATCGGTTCATGTGCTTGGAAAATAGTCATTTATTCTATTTACTCGCAAAATCTCATTATATTTTCACAAATTCGCCAATAAAATTTGAGCCTAGATTCTTGCCTTACCATACTTATACAAATACGAAATTAACAAAATTTCCTGTATTGTTACATGATTATATACGATAGGTTTTGTGTTTCAGGCAACTTGATAAAATATTGGATAAAATCAATACGATTTAATAGTTAAATGAGTTGTTTTTTTAATGTATCTTTATGAAAATGAGATTTATCATTCGGATAAGAAAAAGTAGGTAAATGTTAAAGGATTAAATGTGTATTTTCTTATTGTTTTTTCATTTATTGATAAAAATTAAGTCCCATAATTCTATTTAAAATACTTATAAAAAGTTATTATTAAGATTATATTAGATTCTAATATACTTTCAATATACCTAAAGAGTAGATATTGCTTCGTGCCAATCTTGTCCATATCATTCGTGGTGGGATGACTATACCATATACTTTGAAAATATAACTTATTTTATTTGCTCATGAAATCTCATTAGATTTTGTGAATTCACCAATAAATTTAGATGTGAGATTGTTAATACATCCATTAGAGGGATCCAAGACCAACTTTCTCTATTGTTACATGACTATTCGTATTGGTTTTTGTATTTTTGTATTTATTTTTTTTATAGTTTGGAAAGAAAAATGGATATGAATCGAAAGATTTAACGGTTTGCTGGTTACTAGGCTAAGTTTGTAAGTGTACCACAATTAATCATGACAACATCCTCATTAAATCAAATTAAATACTGCCTAGATAAATATAATAATATGAGAAGGAATATGTTAGTTGTTCATTTTTGCTGTGAGGCGAAGATAATTTAAGGTTGGAGGATAGCAGTCCCAGTCCCTAGAGTTTCCTCCGATAATTGGTCTTTTAGGCTTAGTAGTAGTGGAAGACAACGTGTTTTTGGTTCATTAAAATATCATAGAACTTGCTGAAAAGCTGACAAGAAGTTTGGCTCATTTGGATTCTGAGAATGATGCTCGACTGTGCATTTTATCACCTGCTTCCAACGACATTTTCTGAATTATTCCAAGATTTAGATGTGTAGGTATGTATCGGCAGAAAATTTTAAGGTTAGTCACTATTTAATCACATGAGGTAAATGCATTCCTGCATTCAAAAAAACAATAAGGATATATACATATATATATATATATTCATCCAGATGGTTTTTATCTTTATTTTTTAAAAGAAAATATTGTCAGTCTTCCGTGCGCTCATTATGAGGTTAAATAAGAAAAAATTCTCATTTTTTCTAACTATTTCACTTTTATATAGTATATAATCAAATATTAAAAAACTTAAATTTTCTTCAACCTTTTAATAAGTGTCTTAAAAAAACTCGTTAATGGTACCATAGATACCCAATTACTCAACGTTCCATACTCATAAGGTACCTGCAAGAATCTAGAAAACCCCTAAATTAAAGTCGAACTATGGTTAAGAGTTTTTCCTGTATACTTTATTCTGTTTTTTTTTACCATCCTATATACTGTATTCATGTCGTCCAACCCCACAACTTCACTATTGCAAGCGGCAACGTCTTCATTCTTCAGGAATCAGGGCGAGTCAATGGGGAGTTGGATTGGGTTTTAGGCCCATTCGGCCAATTCCTACATGGGCCGGACCAATCGATCGGGTCTTTTGGCCCAACTTCTTTGTCATATAGGAGGTATGGTGTTTCTAAAAGATCTGGTTCACAAAAATCTATTTTCCGGCGGTCTCTGATCTTTCGGTATTTATATTTTAGATTTTTTTTTCTTTTATTATGAGAGAACTCGATTGTTTAATCTAAATCGTGTCATCCTAACACATGTGGAAGTATGCCAAGTATGTGTTTGCTTCATTGGTATATATTTATAAAGGGGAGAGATACATATTATTAAAAAAAATTACATCAAATTATATTAAAAATTATTTAAATACTAATGTTATATCTTATATTGAAAATGATGTACTAATTTTTATATGAATGCCTCATTTTAAACATGAGACACTATCTATTTCTTAAGCATGTCACATTTTAGATGACATTTTTCTAATAGACAGAGGTATATATCTACTAGCTATAAAAAAAAAATTAATATAAATTAAATAAAAAAAATTACTTAAATACAAATCTATATAAATAAGACACTAATTTTAATAATTTTTTTTAGTTATTTTAAAATAGGTTTAAAAAATGAACGTGGTTTTCAGAGGAGCTGAGTGGCGTGTCAGCGCTACTAATTGAGTGCCAGTACGTGGCAATGCTGCCAGTAAGAAGGTAGTCGGCGCATGTAGAATTTGTATTTCATTTCTAACATAAGATATAGCATTGGCATTTATTTAATTTTTTTATATAGTTAATATTTATCTATTTAATCAATAAACATAAAAATTTTTCTTTATAAAGTAAAAAGATTTAATCGTACTAACGGTATATACACTTATATTTTACTTGCACTGTATGGTGCTTCACTGTTCCGGAGTGCTTATTGAGTTATATTTAACTTAGTTGGAAAAAAATAAATAAAAAAGTCTGACATTTAACCACGGCCAATTGTGCCATTGGAAACAAAATGCAACAGCTATTTTTTTTTTTTGCTTATATGTAATATATTTTACTTTTTAGTAAAAACACATAAATATTATTAATATAATATATCCTAATATTTTATTAATAATCAAATATTATAATTTATATATTGATTTGAAAAATAATGATATTATGGACCTACTAAAAATTAAAAAAAAAAAACAGTAAGTAACTGTGGTATAATACTTCTCTATAAAGAAGAGAGTTGTTAAAGTTACTTAAAATGCTAATATAGTATTTTAATCACCTCCTTTGGATATCCACTTAAGGTGTATTTATAAATGAGTACTTAAAGAAGATGCTTAGAGTGTTACATCAGTATCATAAGTAACTTTTATTTTTAAGTAATTCTTCACTTTATAAAATGATACTTTACATCAGAATTAGTTAGTAGTTTTTCTACACCCTAATAAAGGAGTACTTTAACCCATTTATTGATTAAAAAATTATAAAAAATATATAAATGGAAAATGATGATAATAATATTTAATTTGTAAAAACATAAAAATTGCATAAGATATTAACACTTAACATAAAATTATAAACCAAATTGTTTTTAATAAACTGAAGCTTTAACAAATATGGGAAATCCGAAAATTCAAGTTATATGACATTGTCAAATCAATTAAAATCATGACTTGAATGGCTTTTGCCACTAGTATTGATTTTTAAATTCATCAGATTTTCTACTAGATTTTCAAGAGAGATAATTAAAGAATTTACACCAAAAAAGTCATATCAATAGAATATATTATATGGAAATTAAAAATATAAATAGTTTAGTTTATTACCTTTTTGTCCACATGGCCCATCATTTATAGATAAAGGGGCCTTTACAATTTCAATTTCTGGCATCAATGAGCTGCAATGTTGATAAAGGATTTGATCTCCAGTTCTAAATGTGAATTTTGAAGTTACCATAGATGTTGATACGCATAAAATATCACATGCCATTCTTACAACATAAGTATATCAAAATCAATTGGTCTCTAATAGCTCAAACACTTCTAATTCTTATGTATCACTCCTCTTCCAAATATAGCTCTAATTCACATTTGGTAGCACCTTAAGGATCTACATGCTTTTAGAAGATTTAAATTCCTATATTTGATAAAAGATTTATAAGAGATCATATGAAATTAAATTTACTTCAAAAAGTGTAAAAACAATAAGTAATTATAAAAAATAAAGTTACTTGGAGGTCATCACCTGATTCATCATTCATATATTCCTTGGTTTTTGATTTATTGCTACCAACACTTTGATTTGAAGTTGCACCATCCTCCTTTGAATGTTCATAAAAAAGAGAGAATAATGCTCTTTGTAACTTTTGTAAACCCATTTGAGTAATTACTATAAATCCTCTAATAACTCTACTCAATAAAATCCAGTTTATATTATTGATCTAATGTAACAACAATTGCTAAATTAAATTGAACTCAAACTAATATTTTTCAAATTTTAGATACATCCTAATTTTCATGTCTTTCAAATATGCTTCACCTCCATTCATTTTATATATTATATATTGATATAATAATATATCTCATAAGATGGTAAATTTTTTCCTCTTTTAATTTAACTAGATATAAACTAATTGATATAATCCTTTAATTAATCAAATTGGAATCTAAATCAAGCCAAAGTAATGCTATGGAAATGGATGATTCCTTTTATTTTGAATTTAAAATGTTTATATATTATATAATATATCTTAAGGGTTTTCCATGATATGAGGACTAATTTCATTGTGTTGAAGTAAAATTGTAAATTTCTACTAGTTTAGCCTGTACTATTAACTATACTCGTAGTCTATTTATGAGACTTATTAAATAAACAGGTTCCTAACCTGGATCCAAATCCGAACATTAATTTAAATGCATTGTGTCTAGGTTTGACCCATTCATTATTTGTGTTCATTTTTATTGACTTGAATACATTTATAACTGTGTCATGTCATGTTTGAATTCATGGATTGGTCTCAAATTACAAGCCCTAATTATGGCCTTCTTTTTCTTTTTCTTTTTTTTTTTCCTTTCCAAATCAAGAGAAGTAACTTCACTTTTTAAAAGACAGAGTACATCAACAAGTTTCAAGGGACCTTGGGAGGTTTAGTTACATGATATTTTAAAAACAAAGATAAAAGAATAGATGGGAGATTTATATCCTAATAATACATGCACATCCCCTTTTTAACTTGTGACGCAATCTAATCCATGCATGCATTAACTTTTCTTTTGATCACAGAGATTATAATCATTAAAAAGGGATTTCAAAACATAAATCTCTTGAAGATAACCTCTGGTTACTTTTTACATTAGCTATGGCATTGAAAACCATAGTGCAATCACTCTCTAAAATTATCTTACTCCATTCTTTAGACTGTGCTAACTCTAAACGCTCCTTTTTTAACACTAAAGCCTCAACTAGATCAACCCAATTCACCTCCACATTACTCGACGAACCCTCAATAGGGAAATTCGTTGAAGCATCTCTGGAAATAACACAAACACCTACCAAGCAATCATCTCATCATGACCCATCACAATTTATTTTCGCAAAAGCTTCTCTTCGGGGAAACTAAGTAGTAATACTTGAAGAAGAAAGATGCCTTTGAAGAGTTTGTACTCTATTTGCAATAATACTAAAGAACTTTGACAGAGAAGATTTAATTCTCTTGATAACATTTCTAGAGTTAAGATGTAAGCATATCATAAGTTCAAACGAAGGCATGTTGATATTTCTAGCATAAAGCTAAGGATTTTTAAAAAACTTTGATTATCTCACCATTTCAACTAGCCATAATATATTTTTCTTAATTAGGTCTCTACCCACAATAATACGTTGTTATACCTGTGAAACATACCTTAGCTTCTAAAAAATTAGTTCTCGGAAATAAATTCCTTGTAGGACTTTTACCCAAAAGTCAGTCTAGTTCTAATAATATTTTCCAAGTTAATTTTCCTAAAAGAACACCCTTCAAATTTTCATAGTCTCAAAATTCTAAGCTTCCATGCTTTTTTTGGTAGGGATTAAGGATTAATTATGTGCTCCTGAACCTGAGGGCTAGCTTAAATGGTTCGTCAAGCTATCCAAAGAAAGTTAAGCATTGAGGAGTGGTACTTACCCCAATTGGACCTGTTGAGCTATTTTGCTCTCCATACCATCTAGGGAACTGCTGAGGAGATCAGTCGACATGTCGAGTTGACCCTTTTACAACACACCAATCCAAGCACCAAATTAGGATACAGCCAACCCTACAATACTGAAGTTGAACTAATAATTGTTACGAGTCGACCATCCGAGGCCGACTCGAATGTGAGTCATCCTTGAGCTAACTCTTGTCCAGTCCAATCAATTAGAGCTGCTAAATTGCCAATGCTGACTAGACCTAATTAGGGCCTACCCCTACTAGACTCGCAGTGTTATTGGGACCACAAAATGAGCAAAATTACTTGCGTGCTGTCGTTTCTGACATCTATACCATTCTTTCTGACAAATAATATTCTTTTGGGATGATTACAGTGCTACCCCTATAAATTATTCCCCTATAAATTATTCCCCTTTTCCTAGCTAATAAAAATCATTTTATGTAATTTCCTGTAACTTAAGACTTACCCTAATTAGGTATTACAAATACTTGCAAATTGTAATAGCTACAGACATCAATATATGAAGAACACACTGAACTTTCTCACTCTCTCGTGCTAAGTGTTATTTCTACTTGCTCTTGAGTTACTCTTATCTAATCTATTGAGCATGGACTAGTGGTAAGTGCCCTCTGGTCATATTTATGCATCATATCAATTTTGACTTGAGCTTGTATGAAGTGTTGGTGCGTCATATCCGTTGTTGGTGTACAAGAACCTTTGCTCACCTTTCGACTGCCATTTATCTTTTGGATCATCTTACGGTTTGGACCTACCCCGTTTGGTTATGTGCGATATTAGGCTTGTGTATTCATCTACGAGTCTGTATCATCCTGGTATAAGAGCCAGGTTATGTTTGAAGCTGGATTCTGCTATTGTGTTTTTTGAGTGATTTGTTATTGCTCTCATGTGATAGAGGTTCTATTGTTAACATTAAAGTTTGGTAGTTGAGAGGTCTTTTGTACTTTGTTTTCCCCTATTTCCGATACCCAAAACAGAGTATGGTTGACTGCTTGTTTATTGTGTAGTTATCATGGTGTTGGAAGTATTGGTTATTCATTTACTGTTGTTATTTGTGAAAAGAACTTTAAGTGGTATTATTAAACATCAATTTTGTAGAGTAACCATCAATGTTAGATTCAAGTGTTCAAGGAACTTTAAGAAACCAAGAAAGTGGTACTCAATATAGCCAAGGGCAAGAAGGAAGCTTTATACCTTAATTAGTGGGTGACTACTTAGATAAGCTTACTGACTTGGTAGCTAATTTGATGACTGTTATCCAAGAAGGTAGGCAATGAGCTAGAAATATCCCCACTAAAGAATGTGAGCAGCAAGAGCGAGGAAATGGTCAGTTTGGCCGAGTTAATGCTTGACTCGCTAAAGACGTGAGTGTATGAATTGACAAATGTATCGGGTCATGGAAGTAGTACAAACGATGAGTTAAGGTCATGTTTCATAGGGAACTAGGTGATAAGTACTAAATTATTAGAGTTTTTCCCTAAACTAAGCTATCGATAATTGAACTAAAAGTAAGTAAAAACTAAATAACAAGATGAACACTAAATCAAATGTTTTAGCTGCACTATGAGGGTCCCGAGTCTAAGAGATGAAAAGAGATCAAATTGGGATTTGTAAATCTACTCTAATTTGAATCGATGTGATGTCTTAAATCGATATTCGAAATTGACAAAAAGGGATTTCACTAAACTCACTAAAATTCGCTCACCTCTAGGAGTAGCAAAATTCTAATTATCGTGTAAAATTACCCCAACATAGGCAATTTATCTATAATCATTGGGTAAATAATAATTCGCTCACACCGAAATTATTATTTTAGTTAGAAATTTGATTTAAGCATGTCTCTATGATCTGAACCATATTTCTAACCGCATTAAGTGTGTAAGTTCATTGATTTAATTAAAAACCTGCATATCCCTATGATGACCTTTTAAAAAAATTCAAGTTATGTTTAACACGAGTTATTGAAATCCTCTCGGATATCCTATAACTCTATCTAGTTAGAAAGTAATGGTTAAGTACTAAATAACTAGATTATGAATATAATAGAAAAACATCCGAATACTTAAAATTGATATTGGAATAATGTACAAAAGACATCAATTCCCCTTTCGGATATTTATCTAAAGTCCACAACCACAGCTGTTGTTTGGAATTGTGCCTATTATTGTTTGGTAGAGTTCATAGCAATGGAATTGAAGCTAAGTTCACATACAAATAGAAATTAGCTTCAACCATTTGGTTCATCTTAGCTCGGGTTTGCTTCTTAGTCAATGCTCAGTTCTTATTTAGAAATGGAAGAGTTGATGCTGAAAACTGTAACTGCTCGTTGGTTTGGCTGGAAGTTTCTCAAATTAGTTTGGAGTTACTAAGTGCTACAGTTGTTGTCTTGATTGATATGGAGTGCTAAAGTCATGTGGAGCAGCTGTAGATCGGTGGTGCCTCTGCTTGAGAAGATACGCTTACAGCTGGTTTATCATGTGCTAAAGTTGCTACTTTGTTGTAGGTGCTTGGTTCTTTTAGGAATTGCTCGGATTGCAGCATTTGTCAAGTTCAGGGCTGCTTATCAGAGAAGAATTCATGGCCTGAAATGAGTTGCTATAGTTGCTACGTGGACAGTAGCTCGAATGTCATGTGGAGCTCGATAAGAAGCTTCGACTGCTGTTTAATAAAGGAATGTTATCCATGTCTTATTGCGTATGGTTTACTACTGCTGTTAATGATTGAAGCCGGGCTCTCTACTATAGAATTTACTCTGTTTTGGCTTGCTGCTGGTTGTGTGGTTGTCATGAATTGCTACTGATGTCGAATGGAGTTCACAGCCTAATTTAGTGCCTAAGATGCCGTTGGTTTCTTCTGTAAATTGGAGCACCATTTGGTCGCTCACCTTTGTTGGAGTTACTTAGATCAACAAATTGGATCTCAAATTTTGGTCGTAGTTGCTTGATTGCTTTGTTTCCTAAGATTCTTGCTGTAGAATTGAATGGGGTTCACGACAAAGTGAGCTGCTTTATTTCAAATTGGTTTATTGTAGCTATAATCTTAGAGAAGCTTGTTGGTGCTCCGTATGCTTGTGAAATGGATGCCATGAATGATGCGCTTGGAGTTCTTAGTTGGAGTTGCCGATTGGTATGGAAACCCATGACCTACAATAGACAAAAAAATGAAAAGAATTTCCTATCACATTGAGGATAACAACTTGGTTTTCCTATACGTCATGGACTGATTTAGCTTGTGAAGTAAATGGACTCCAATCCTTGTTGTTGAATCAATTGAAGAACTTTTAATCATTCGGCCTCTAGTTGAATTAGTTAAATGGTAACATGTTTGATCTACAAGTCACTGTTGCAACTTAATGGAGCTTATCGGTTGTTAAGTGTAGATGTGAGGAGCTACTACTGATGTGTTGAAGTGCTGGTGCTGATAGCTTAGATTTTAGGTGCTTAAAGTTGTTCTCATTGCAAGGAGCTGCTACTATCAATTGTTTATGTGGATCATTGTAGAAAGAACATGGATAGCTACAATTAGGAGTTAACGGCTTCTCTTATTTGTGCTTGGCAACTCAATTCAGTTGTTGTAACATGTTATAGCTTGATAATAACTTGTAGCGCGACAGTTGGATTGGTCATGGAGTGAACTTAGTTTGCTAGTTGCTCAATTGTAGCTATCACATAAAGGCTTTAGTTGTTCTTTTGAAGTTTAAGTTTGTGGTATGTGCAACTGATAGAAGCTTGGTGATATGCTCTGTTTGATGTAGCTTAGTGCTTTGTTCGGCTTTAAAGCTTTCAAGTCTTGGACCTGCTGTTTAAATGTGTATCTTACTTCAATTGGTTGCTACTATCATTTGGAGTTCTCAACCTGTTGTTATTCTTAGATAAGAGCTGGTTGGGTTTGATTTTCTTGGAAAATCTGCTACAAAAATAGCAACATGGACAGAATCGATAAGTTCATTTTACTGAAAACCAAGCATAAGCCACCGATGTAAGTGTGTACCCTTATCAACATGACTAGATATCTAATTGAATGACTTTTTATTTTATAAACTACATAAACTCACATATAAAAAGATATACAATTAAGATATGAATATATGAGTTTAAACATAGGTATTTGAGTCATATTTTGATCCTTTTTTCACTATTTACAAAACTGACGAATAAAATTGCATTTTTCATGATTTCTAAGCATAGCTCACAATAAAAGAACCATGAAATACATAAATGTGCAGTAATTAAGTGGAGATAAATGTGCAATTTTACACATTTATCAATACCTTAGCTTGATCACCCTAAGCTAAAGGAATTGGTAGGGATGCTAGACGAAAGCTAGCGCTTGAAGAGATTAAGGAAGAAGCGGAAGGAGATGCTAATGTAGAGGAGTACTACAAGGCTGAAGAAAGAATTGAATGAGACCTTATAGTTGAAAGATTGAGGATGCGTATTCCAAGTTTTTCTAAAAGTGGTGATGCTAAAGATTACCTGCATTGGGTAGATAAGATTGAAAAGTACTTTGAACGCCATGAAGTGCTTGATAATGCAAAGGTTAGACTTTTTGTGTTAGAATTTACTGGTTATGTCGCCCTGTGGTGAAAAAACTTGCAAGCAACTCGACGAAGAGAAGGAGAACGAGAAATTAGAAGATGAGACGAAATGAAGAGGGTTATGAGGAGAAGGTTTGTCTCAAGCTACTATCTTCAGGATGCCTTTAAAAGGCTATAGGAACTGAGGCAAGGAGAATTGATGGTTGAAGCTTATGTTAAGGAATTTCAGATGTTGATGATCTGATGCGAAGTCAGCAAGCTGGAAGACCGAACGATATCTTGATTCATTAGTAGGATGAAGTATGAGATTGGAGATATCTTGGAGACCATGGAAATTAAGTTACTTAATGATGTGATTCGAGCTATTAAGAGGATAGAAAGGCGTCGAATAGGAAGGTTCCGACCACCAGTTAGCCGACCTGATAGTAACCAAATTGTTCCAAGCATACTTGTATGAATGAAACCAACTAAGGTTGCTGAGACTTGACCTACTCATACTACTTAAGTAGAGAAGGAAGTCTCGAGCAAGTTTGAGAAGGGCTAAAGTTCGAGTAGGAAGACGAGTGAGATTAAGTGTTTCAAATGCTAAGGATTTGGACATATAGTTATCCAGTATCCGAATAGAAGGACTATGGCGATCTAATGCAAGATGCTGACTCTTGAAGTGAACAGCATTGACAAGGAAGTAGAGGAGCTGAAGGAGGACGGATAGACTGAGCTGTCTAGGGAGGAAGTTATCTATAGTGAGGAAAGCAACTTCATGTCGATTGCTCTAGTGTTGAGGAGGACAATGAGTGTCAGTCTTGTGCCCAAAGACGAACATAAAGAAAATCTCTTTTACATCAAATGCAAGGTGAATGAGTCACTGTACGCTTGATAGTTGATAGTGGGAGCTACACCAACACAATTTCTGCATTTGTGGATATCTAATTTTTGACCACCCTTTATTATTATTATTTTTTCAATAAGGTAAAGGGCCTTAAGTTAGGAAAAATATAAAAAAAAACTAGAAAATTTAAGAAAGAAAGCCAAAAAATAAGAAATTTAGAAAAAAAAAAGAAGATTTAAGAAAAGAAAAAAAAAGAAATTTAGAAAAGATCACAATAATATAAAATTTAGAAAAATACAAAAAAAAAAGGAGATTTAGAAAAAAAAAATAAATCTTCTAGATAGTTTAGTAGAATATAATAAAATAAAGAGAGGATCACTGGGCTTGGGCTTAGATTTAAATCTAACCTAGGTTAACTTAGTCCATATATGCAATTTAAAAACTAACAGCTCAGTTGGATAAGCACTCGAATTTGATATTGCATATGACTTTAAGATCTTGGGTTCAATCCATAGAAGATGCAAAATGCCTCTTTTATTTTTTTTTTCTCACTTCGTTGCAACGTCATGAGCCACATCATCGCCACATCATTTACTAACTGACTTCTAAGTGTGGTAGATACACTACTACATGCGCAACTTTGTATTTGGCATCACATATTGTCTAGGGTCTACTATTCATTTTCAAGACACAACATAGTTTTGAAATACTTTAGAAAAAAAAAATTGAAGCTTCCTCTCTCTAGTACGGTTCCTCTCTCTCTCTCTCTAAGATAGCATCTCCTATAATATTTTTTGATGAAAACCACCATTAGCACCATCAGATTTTTCGAGTCAATATGAGTCAATTGAAGTTGATCGGAGCCGATCGGAGTTGACTTCAAGTCGTCCCTTGACCTAACTAAGTTGAAGTAAGTCGTTTGAGTTGCCTTGGAGCCAACTAAGTCGTATGAGTCGATTCGAGCCACCTCTGAGCCAACCAAGCCGACTTGAAGCCAATTCAAGCCAACTTAGTCTGTTGTCTTTTTTTTTTTAATTAAATTTTATTTATTTATTTACTTATTATTTTTAAATTTAATAATAAATGAGAAAAAGGAAAAGGAAAAAAAGGGCAAACAAATGAAAAAAAAGAAAAAAAAAAGAAAGGAAGAAAATAAAAAAAAAAGAAAAAAGAGAAGAAAAAAAAGAAAGCCCATTTTTATTTTGGAAATAAAATAAGTAAGTAATAGATGAATAAATAGACCACTTAGAAAAAAAATAGTTTTTTTAATAAATAAAATAAACTAACTATTTTCAAAATTAAGATCTTACTTAGAATTTTAAAAAATAAACGTTGATTAAGGCCTTTTAGAATAATTTCCTTAAATAAATTCAACTAGGTAAAAATGTGAACTCAACTCTTTTTTTTAAAAAAAGTTAAAATAAACCAACTCGCTAATATTTTTGAAAAAAACTATGTACATTTGATCTCGAATAGTAGATAGTACGGGACGACAGTAAAAAATAAAAAAAAACCTAATTTTTCTTTTTTTTTTTAGTCTGGATTGTTCAAATTATCCCATTTTAGTCAAATAATTGAGTTCTATTTTATAATTAAAATGTGATTTTTAGGATTAAGGTTAAAATTGAAAAGTTAATAGTACTTGTAAGGGTCTAAAAATCATAACCCTTGGATCTAGATGTCTTATTTTAAAACCGTTTTACAAAATTGGTTTTTATCGAAAAACCAGTAGCTGATTAGTTATAACTTAACTCTTTTTCCCAACTCCAGTCGAGTGGCGACTCCAAAATGTTTTCAAATTAAGAATTGGTTTTCTTTAAACCCTAGTCGATGGTTGGTATTAAACTGAGTAGAGTTTAATACTAGTCGGTTTAAAGAAGACTTAATTTTTAAAAAATCAGGAGGTGAAAAACTAAGCTCGACAGCTTGGCGACTTCACTAGAGACGTCAAAAAGGTTAACCATTCGACTTTCCAAAATTAAAATTAATCGCTAAAAATCACCTTAGTATAATTTATTTACTTATTTGTTTTCTATTTGTATCATAATTGTACTAACATCCTTGTAGGTTTAGTTTGATATATTTAACTATTTAAGGGGGGAATTTATTTCTCGTATCATGAATGCAAGATAAATATGATCAAAACTGAGCTGTCTTAAAACATTAGAACGGGAAGCTATTGTATAAGTTCCGAGCGTAGTAGGGTAACCACTATTTAAGGCCGATTATGTTACCCCACTTAAACTTTTATGTGACCAAGGAACTGTTTTTAGAAACGTGCAAGATCATAAAGTTTTAGGACCTCTAGAACCTATCCTTCTTACATACATTCTTTAGGGTTTGGCAAATAGCTAATAAGGCGACATTGTTATAAAGAAAAAAAAAAAACCTGAAGCTTCTTTCCCTATTTTTCTCCTAGAATTCACTTTCAGTTTCTATTAGTAACTTCATGTCTGTGCTATTATTTTGCATATCACGCGTATTGGGATAGGGTGGGTCGTTTGTTGTAGGGTAGATGTGGTCAGATTCAGGCCATCTTAGGGCCCTAGGTGAGGAGTCATTGTGTAGACTTCGGGCATTATGGTGTAATCACCACTCGGGGTTGATTAGACTACCTCACTTAAGCTCGATGTGACTAATAAAAGTATTTTCTAAAAACAAGTGAGGTTATAAAGTTTAAGAACCTTTAGAACTACCTTGATTGCATATACAATTTTTAGATTAGCAAATAAATAGTAATGGGGCATGTCACCTAAGAAAGGTCTAAACATTATCAGAATTCTATTATTCAAAAAAAAAAGGGTTGTAATATACATTCCTTGTACCACTAAATATAATTTTACCCTTTTGTATAGAACTTTTCCATTGTAAAATTGCCGTTTCCCTATAAATTTAGTATGAATAACATTCTTATGTAACATTTCAATTTCCTAATATTATAATAATGGAATTTCGGTAAGGTCTCAACCTTAAACTCTTTTATATTGCCGCATTACTATTTGCTCACCAATTCCCCTTTCTGCATTTGCATGTCCTCACATTACATTTTTTAGTTTCTGTTTGAGAGTTGTGTCCTTAAGTTTCTAACTATTTGATTTCTTTACAAGTCATCTTTTCTATACCTTCTACCCTAAGTCTTTCCAATCTTTTCTCTTATATATCCATAGGATCTTTTTTCTTGTAGGATTGTAAATATTTGAGCTCCCGATCCCTTAGGAATGTTTTCTACTCCTTTTTCTCTACTTATAAATAAGTCTTATCCTTATTTTCCATTTTTCCTTTACTATTTCTTAAAAGAAGATAATTCTTTAAAAAAAAAAGAAAAGAAAATAAATTGAAGAAGTTGTTAATAGGTTAGAATTCTAATTTGGAGTAATGGCTAACAGCAGAAATAACGACAAACTTGATGGCACCAACCCTACGGAAGTAAGGTTTCATTCATTGGAGCAAGTTGTGGAAAAAATTGCAGATTAGTTGAGTTTCTTGGTTGACAGTGTTGCTTTACTTAGACCCACATCAAACGAAGAGCACTCTAGAGCCCATTATAGAAAGAATATTGAGGCTCTACTCATGGAAGTAGAAGAGAACTATCTAAAGACTAATCCAACTTTTGAGTCTTTTGAATCAGAAGGGGTTTATCTAAAAGTTAACCCAGCTTTTGAGCTTAACACATATTTATTCCCAATCAATAAAAGGTCGATTAATTCGGGGGCTGACCAGGATAGTTTAAAAGAATTGAAAAGGAAGTTAACTCAACAAATCACTAAGAAAACGAGGGTGTTCGGAGGCTATGATGGATTCGAGCAGGTTGGGATCACTGACTTTTTTGCATTTCATGTTAAGGCTTACCCAAAAAAATCCAAAATATGAGAGTTTGAAAAGTACGATGGGATTAGATGCCCAAAGCTACACACTAAATTATGCGTCTGCAAGATGGGCAGATTTGTTCAAAATAATCAACTCATGGTATAAACTTTCCATGATAGTCTGACAAGGCCTGCATTTACCCGGTATGCCCAGCTCAATCTCAGCTAGATCAATACTTGGGAGAAATTGGCTCGAGCATTTTATGAGCAACACAAGTTCAACATTGAGACAACTCCTTTGATTTGGGACTTGTACAAAATGAGAAAAAAAGAAAAATGAGTCATTTAAGGAATATGCCCAAAGATGAAGGGGCATGGTAGCTAGAATCATTCCTCCTCTCCCTGAAAAAGAATTAATATCTATCTTTCTTGACTCATTGGAGGAACCATATTATGGACACTCGTTGGGTAATACAATGGCCAGCTTTGTGAACATTGTACTTGTTGAGAGTTGAATTGAAGAAGCCATAAGGACAGGGAGGCTGACTGGCAAAAGATGAGCCCCACTAAATTCAAGGGCATATATAAATACTACAACATCAAGACCTGCACTAAGTAAAAAAGGCCTAAAAATACCCAGAAGAAACTTCACTTAAATCCCTTCTTCATTATCTCAAGTCTTTGACCAACTAAAAAATGAGGGCTTATTAGAAGATAAAGCCTTAATGCCAGGATACAAGTTGAGAAAATACGACCTAAATGCACAATGTGAAAATCATATGGATCAGTAGGGGCATTCTACTGATAACTGCTTCAAGACCTAATTGATGCAGGGGCAATCTAATTAGACTCAATTCAAACGATAAGGTCAAATTTCATGATGTTTGTAAAAGACAAGTGATTCAAATAAAGTGTTTTGTTTGCATTTCTCCAATTTTAAGATATCTCATTAGTTAAAAGGTTTAGAATGAAGAAAGGCAAGATGAATCCCAAACATAAACCTTGAGACACTTTGCGAGTCGAGTGGCATTATTGTGAGACTATTGGATTCATTCCTTAAAGGAATTCCATCTTACATTTAATACCCAAATCAAAATGAAGTTAGGCAATCTTTTCAATATCTCAAACGCAAAATCCTTTGTTAACGCTATTGGACCTTTTATTGGGGTATTCTAAAAAATTAAACCCTGTCAAGAACCACTCCACAATGGAGCAAAAAGGAGGTTAGGAGAATCTATCAAAAGAAAAAAGTTAAAACTAATTCATACTTACTTTAGTCACATCAATTCAAAAGTAATTGTTATCATTGATAACTAATTTCGTCTAAGATGAAGAAAGGCATCCATTATAAACACTAAAACCACTTACACTTTGAGATGTAAGCCAAAAAGAAAGAACAATCATTTTGTCTTAAATGAAAAAAAAAAGAGTAAAAATGAGAGTGTGAAATGACAAATGAAAAAAGGTGATCAAAGCTCTAAAGCACAAAAGGATACGGGGTATAGAAACCCATTCTTGAATAAATACCCACATTTCAAATAATGGCCCTAAAAACACGATCAAAGCAATTAAGCTTGAAATAAGCTGGGGCAAATACTAAAGTTCCCCCCAAAAAATTATTACAACTAGTACATGGCTCATGGCCCACCTACAATTCCACCTTTCCTTAAAGGGGATAACTTATCCATGGTAAAAGTTACATTTGAAACTGAGACAAGCATAATTTTAGTTTTACCTATAAGGTTCTTGACTTGTAAACCAAGGTTAAAGAGCAATTTTTTCATAAAAAGCCATTTTAGTAATATCCATTTTGAAATCGAGGACCAAAAGCCTTTATTACATTACAGTCCAAAAAAGACTTAACGAATTGATTAAAAGGGTATTACTTACAAGGTGGACCATAATTTTTGGAATCGAAGTCAAAAGAGAGGATTTTAAGCTGAGAGTGTAAGGAAGTCCTTTTAGACTAAACTTAAATTTAATGAGATATCTTTTGGTGAGAATAAATTTGAAGAAGTAATGGAAAGTTATTTGCCCCTGAAGGAAAGAAAAGGTTCTCTTAGACCAAGGTGGCTTGAAAGATTAAGATGTTATGTTGCTAAAAAGCCTACACACTACTGGGAGAATCTAAACCTATTAGTAAGTTGAAAAATTCGATTCCTTCTCATTTCAATCCTTTAGACCAGAATCCTCATTTCTTTTGAAAGTTACTTTTCCAGAGTCAATCCTAGTAGTAAGCTTTTGTCATTTCCTCGACAACAATTATTTTCAAAAGAGTTTACTTCCTGTCATCTAAAGTTTAGGAATCTACTCCCATATAAAAATCACTCCCAAGTTAGCCTTAGAGGCCAAAATCATCCTCTTTGACATGATTGCCCTCATGGCTGATGTTACCCACGTCTCTTTCTATCTAGGGACTTTATCCCCAGTATCTACTTTGTCTTTCACGATTACTAATCAACAAATTTGTCTTTTTCAAGATTTTTTACATAAACTCCTTTTGTTTTGGTCCCTATGGATCGTTTGCTCTTTAGAGCACAATCCATGTAGCAAAAATGTCGGATTGCTCTAACTTGACCTTAAAACCCTTGGATCGCATGCTTTTGGAGCACCATCCTGACCTTGAAATTGTCAAATCGTATGCTCTTGGAGTGCTATCTTGACTTCAAAACCTTTGGATCATATACTCTTGAAGCGGTATCATGACTTTGAAACTGTCAGATCGCATGCTCTTGAAGTGCTATCCTAACTTTGAAACTTTGGATCGCATGCTCTCGGAGCGCTATCTTAAGTGAAACCCTTGGATTGCATGCTCTTGTAGCAACTATCTTAAAACTCTCAAATCACATGCTTTTGGAGCGTCATCCAAACCTTAAAACCCTTGGATCACATGCTCTTGGAGTGCCATCTTAACCTTGAAACCTTCGAATCGTATGCTTTCGGAGAGCTATCTTAACCTTGAAACCTTTAGATCTCATGCTCTCGGAGCACTACCCTACTTTAAAATCGTTGGATTGTATGCTCTTAGAGCGCTATCCTAAAAC